>OX392501.1:15436031-18353531 GCA_947623375.1 Apotomis capreana
CTTGTCACTGACTTGGTATCGGGTTGCGAGTCGTGCTCGGAGCCAGACTCGTGCTTGTGCCTGGAACGGTGTCGTCGGTGCCGCCGCCCCGAGCGGCCGGAACCGCGCGACAGCTCGCTCTCCGCATCCGATTGCTGTCTTCGGGAACGATGCTTATGCCTGTCAAATAAATTAATAGTTATTATTTATTCAATTTGGACCTAGCTCCATCTATCTGGGACTTCAACAGTCAAGATGTGCCTTTAACGAGCTGAAGCTTGTGAAGCCACCAAACGCCGACAGGCACAAAGTTGTTTAGAGCATTCAATCTTGGTATCACTGTTTTATAATCGGTAGTAATTTATGGGCCTGATCCAGGACCTTCAGAATAAATATAACATATCGGACACTATGTTCTATTTATTCTGAAGGTCCTCAAATAAGTAAGGAACATTTCCTACCTGCGGTTGGATCGCGAGTCGTTGGAGCTCTGGGAATCGACGGATGCCGACCGATGTCGCGGCGCGGGTGGCGGCCGCGTGGCGGTCGGCGACGCAGAATACAGCCCTCGCCGTGCCGGCGCCGACCGCGTCGACCGCGGTGATCCGCCAACAGCCGGTGTCGGCTCGCAGCCTTCTGCGCCGCTGATGCTGGACGAATAGAAGATCAATTAGGACAAACCATTAATACAAAGATCAGAGCTTAAAGAAAAATTGAAAAAGGAGCTACCTGGTGAAGGGACCGGGAATCGAACCCGGTACCTCTGGATTACCGGTCCAGCGCGTTAGCCACTTCGCTACCCTCGCTCCGAGCGAGGAGCGAGGGTAGCGGGTTCGATTCCCGGTCCCTTCCACCAGGTAGCTCCTTTTTCAATTTTTCTTTAAGCTTTGATCTTTGTATTCATGGTTTAAATAAAAATTGTGGTGTACCCACATTAAAAAATGAGACATTACATGTTTCATAAATTTATCAATTAGGACAATTTTGTCAGCTACATTTGATTCTGACTTTATTACGGAATTAAAGACTTGGGCGAGTGTTACCCATCGGTGCCGTGACATCAAAACTTTTCATAGGCAAGCCGCATCAAGAACAAATTTGTACTTATAAAGTTGCAAAGTCTTCAAATAGGTATACGCTTTCTGTTCAGAAGCCTGTTCCGTAAACATCGTGCTTCGTGCATAACTTAAGGTTATGGAGCTCGTTTTTACTTGATATATTTTTTAGTTAAAATACCTTTCATTAAATATTGAGTAAGTTAAGTAAGTAGGTATTATTTTAACTAGACCATGAAACGTAAGATAAGTGAAGTATCTTTATTTTTTCTCTTGAATAAGAAATTATTGGTTTTGGATCGGCTACAGCTTATAAAAACTACAGTGATTCTGGAACTGTTCCTATAAGGTTTTAATTTGCTACGAAATTATTTTCAGTCCGTTAACAAAACTTTAGGAAACCTGTTAAAATCGCTTCAAACGACATACCTTACTTGATAAGGAAGAGTACTTGATTGAAAATATCATAAATATCAACTCTACCTTACGTAACAATAAATTCAATCAAATCGCAACCTATCTGAAGTAATTGACACTCACGAATTGGGTCGGTGTATTGAGGTAGGTTGTTTAATTTCCGGGGGACAGTCTTTTATTCTCAAGTCTTCTAGTTTGTGTACTGAAAAAAAAAAAAGATTATTCTCCTTAAATGAAATATACAGTTCAGTACACAGTAAAATCGCGTGAACTTAAAGACAATGACACTTCAATAATGTCGAATCATTGTTCGAAAGTTCAAGAAAAATAATAGAAGATAATTCTCAGCACTTACGCGCCTTAAGGCCAATTTAGACGGCGTGAACAGTTGAACACTCGCATGTGAGTTTGATTACATTGCGGAGTTATATGACGCGATAGAACTCGTCATACGTCGCTCGCTCGGAATGTAGAGACCCGTACCGGTACACGCCTTGTTCAAATGGACCTTTAGAGGTAATGCAGAGTGAACATAAATATTGAAATATTGATATTTTCAAGTTTTAATTGGTTTTACCGTCGTGCATGGTGGCGTGGGGAGGCCGCGCGATGCGCCGCGACGGCGTGCGGGTGAACGCTGGCGGTGGCCGCGGTCGGGTTCCTCGCCCACTAATAAAAAAAAACATGTATGTATATTTATTTCTTAGGGAATCACAAGACATTGAGAAGGAAAAATATTCTGTCACACATTCTATGATTTAGAAACGGACTGAGATGCGGGCTTTGTTCTAATTGTAAGTAGGTAAGTAGTTAGTTACCTAACTATTTAGTAAGTTTCAGTTTGGCTATTAAGTGACTTAACATGCAATATGACTAAGTGAGAGTTAATTTTTGAAGAAAACATCTAGATTAAAATCATTGCCCAATCGTTATCCAATTCGAAGGTAGTTACCAACTCCGAATCTCAAATCATGTTACAATAAAATAATGAAGACGATCATATTTAAATAAAACAATTTAAACGGATTATGTCGCGTATATTAATTATTTGAGCCTCCCTGACGTTCAAATAATTAATATACACGATATAATCCGTTTAAATTGTTTTATTTAAATGTGTGACAGTCGCGGAAACCGAAGAAAATATTAAGACGATCATAGTTTACAAGTTTTATTAGCAGCAAACTTTTCTTCTTCTTCAGTAGATAATTAGGTATGCTCAACTACTAGGTATCCATAGATTTAAAACAAGGTACCAAACGAATTCAAAAGATTGTTCGAAAGTTCACCCGGAAAGAAGGTGTAAAAAACTAGCGACGTGAAACTTATTACAAAGTTCAATGAAGAGTTTTGAACAACTATCAGACTGATCAGAAAGACAGCTTGAGTCAGGAATTTACTTTTTCCTTGAGTGTGAACGGGTTTGTGCAAGTTAAAGTTTACGCTGCTATCTTATTAACGACCCGGTTGTGTGTAACAAAATAGGAAGGTAGCTACTGATATAGTGCATAATGTTTTGAACAGCTCGTATACACATTTCTTTTTCAACTTTTTCACTGAAGTTAATTGAGAAAGCAAATTGAAACAATTTTTCAATTGAAAAAATGCAATGGCAAAACATGCACTAGGTACATATATGTCTATAAGTAAAGAACATACTTATTCTTTACCACTTGCTCAGTTGCTCACCCTTGTTCGGCAATTAACTATGCGGTAGGATTGATAGGATTTGTAAGCAAAACTGAGTAAATATTTATATTGAAGAAAAAAAAATATATTATGGTGAAACTGGTTGCCAAATTCAATGGCTCTCGCATGGGTTCAGTGGTCCATTAGGACGACCGTATTGGCCCGGTAGGTCGTTGAAAACGCGGGTTGAACCCCGCCTGAACTACTAAATTTTTAATAATGTAAACATTTGTTTTATGTTAGCAGACGTCGCTGCTTCATTAATAATCAAAACTGCCCATTCAGATCGTTTATCCCATAAAGAACACTCCGATGTAGATAAGAGGAGCGAGTAAGAAACGAAAGCACTGCTAATGAGGGTCGTGTACGAACCTACGTGGGCAGAGGGATCAAGGAACTTCTGTTAACATTTTATTGAATTTTCTAACAAAGGTCTATTACAAAATACGAGTCTAGCTTAAACCACTGAAAAAAGGCTTAAAATGAGTATCACCTTAAATTTATGAAGTGCGCTAAAATATTTGAAACATTTTCTTGCACGAACTTTCGTAACGCAACACGGGAGATGTACCAACTGGTGCATTGAAGTCGATAGCTCAAGCATCAACATTTAAAACCCTCTGTTTCATTTTTTGTACGCCATTGGGAAGCTAATTCTTACCTATTCCTCAGCCGTGTTCCTAACGCGAACATGTCAGCGGAGGCTGGCGAGGTCTGCTGTAGCCGGAAGAACGTGTGGTGATCAGAACAGCATCGCCAAAGGTGCCGACACGCTGACCGCGTCGGAGACTCGAACCCATACGTCGACGTCTCATTCTGAGTGATGATAATTATCATTTTGGTGAATCAACCTTAGATTTAAAAATAATTGTACACCAGAAAATATATAATTTTAATAAAAGTGATTTTTTACCCCAAACAAAATAAGTGGCGCGTTATTAAGTTTTACGTTCGTATCTACTTTACGTACGTATTTAATCGGTAGCATTCTAGCCAAACGGATGACCCGATAGATTTCTGGAGTTTACTCCTTAAGAATCGATTTTCATATATAAGCCCGGGGTATGAAAAATATGGGGTATAAAATCGAACGTATCTGCCGTGCTAATTTAAAAAGTCGTATCTCAGTATACGATCGGGGTAAAAATAGGACTTCTTAATTTAGCAGGTTATGCGTTAAGCGTTATAGACTAAGATCCCGATATAAAATGACCTTCACCGAGATGTTTATTTGATGAAATGTATTTTATATTTAATTTAATATGTCAATAATTATATTGCATATGGGTTGCCTAACAAATTATAGTCCAGGGTATGTTTAATTAATAACAAAAAAAAATGTTTTAACCATTTCACCGGTTTGATTAATATTAGATAAATTCTATACCAATCGAAAGTATGACGCCCATAGAATATGCAAACGTTAGGTTGCCTATTCTTTTCCCGTCACAACTATCGGGTAGCCAGGTATAAACAGGTAAATCTATAGGTACCTACTAGCATTTTGCAACGGTCTGATTATTGAATTGAAATTAAATAAAATTAAAGATTATTTTATTATGAATTTATCTAATAATCAACCGGTGAAATGTTAATTATTTTTTTAATTTTTAACTAATATACCCTGGACTAAAATTTGTTAGGCAACCCATATGCAATATATTTCTTTACATATTAACCCTTAAATGCATACAATTACACTAATTTTATTTCTGAAATGACGTAATTACCAATGAAATGTTAGGCAACCCATATGCAATATATTTCTTTACATATTAAATTAAATATAAAATACATTTCATCAAATAAACATATCGGTGAAGGTCGTTTTATATCGGGATCCTATACTATAGATATTTGTTTATTGGTGAGTTTTGGTTGTCAACCGATATTATACAGGATGACCCATTTAGATCGGTCTTCCACCTGTATAATCATTATGTGCAATAAACGTATTGAGTATTGAGTATATTTCTCATTTTATAATCGTTCTTAAGGCCAGGCGCGCACCACGATTTTAGCCGCGCGATAATTTTGTCGCATAAATGCAAGATATGGGTTTATATGAGTGCGCGCACCACGATTTTCATAAACCCATAAGTACGCTTATTTCTGCGACAATCGTGGTGCGCGCCTGGCCTGAAGAGTAAACTCCAGTCGTGCGTCGGAGCTGACACACCCACTTTTTTAATTATAAAATAATAAAGACTGACTATATCACGTAGGTACTTTATTATTCATTGTGTCAGGGTTGTTATTTTATGTCTAATATATTTCAAAATATATAGATGGTGATGATAAGCCGGAAAAACTAGAAACGTTTTTGTTGAGTGTATCGATTAAAATGTAAACAAAGGTAACTAAGTTATTATGCGCGCTCTCAAAGTACGAAATACCTATAATACATTTCGAGATAAATATAATAAACATTTGTAGGGAACATTTAAATAGGCCAATACCCAGCAGTGACACGGCCGCGGTGCTCGCGGTTATCAGGCGCGCCGCAGCGCTGTAAATACGCCGCTCAGTGCTCTGACTTATCTATAATTGCCTTCCTACGAATGTCTTTCAAGGAAGCCTCACAGGCTGGACGTCTTGCACCACTCCACTATTCACTGCGCGATCATGAGATAGCTGCCAACCGGAAACGGGGTCAAGACGTCAGATTTTGTTTATTTACGTTTCTCAATTAGTGAAGTCCTTCGGATTTTTCGCTTCGGTGCGACAGGAGGAAAATGTCGTTAATTAAAGATGAGTGCTTACATTTTTGTCCGCTACGCGGAGCATGAAGTACCGCCCCTTGTAATACAGCTTGGAGACACGCGGCCAGTAGTAGTTGGCGACGGTGTGTTTTCCTTTCAGCAGCAACAGCCCGCTCGGCGCCAATCCGAGGAAATATTCCACGCTGTCTTCACCCTGTCGGATAATATTAGATACCCTTACAACACTGTAACGATAAATTATTCAGATTTATTGTTATTGGTGTTGTTCGTTCTTTTACAAATGATTAACCGTATTATTATTGTTTTGCTATTTCAAAAGGTACAAAAAACTGGACGATGCTGTAATGCTGAACAAATAAAGGAGTCTATTTATGCTTTATTTTTACTGTCACGTTCATTGTTTTCAGTCAATCTTTATTATGAATGAAAAATCTGTCGAATAATTTACGAGGTAATCTCATGCCGTGTCTGAATCTTGGGAAAAATTGCCTTTTATCTTGGGAATGAGATTTCAGTCAGCACGAAAACTGCTGTTTGTGATATTTATAAATAATACAAACATTCGGCTGAATACACATCTTACTCACCAAAACAGGGTGCAAATCTACGCCATACATGTCGAGCCACTTCACTTTATCCAGGTAACTGAGTTCGGCTTGCGCCGGGGAAATGCCACTGTAACAAATAACGCAATTTAGACGAAAGGGGTAACTGAAACAAAAGACAATAATAAGGAATGGCTGAAGTGAATTATTACAAATTAAGGCATTATTCTGAAAAGTGTAACAATGAATAATCAGTTGGTTGCGGAGTCCGTCGCCACCCGTCGCTGCCGCAGCCGCACTTGGGCTAAGTACACGTAATTTGCATGTAATTGCGGCTTTGTGACGCGCCCTCGGCCGCAGACTGCATCTTTGTACGGTTAAAAATTCATTCAATTAGGCGCGAAGCGCGACGAAGTTTAATTTCCGGCGCGGGCGGGGACTCTTCCGGTGTGAAACTGCTCCCTCTGAAATCTTAATTCCTTGAAACTTACTTTCTTCAGACGATGCACAGGCAACTTGCTACTCTCTTTAGTGATCTTAGTATGTACAAGTTGATGTATATGCGCCTTTTTGTTCCAAGCTGCTTTTGTAGTTAGCATTGTTTGCGAGGAGCATACATGTCTGAACATTTTCAGGTAAAGGTTTTTATCTTTTGCTGTTTGAGATAACTCTAAAATACATAGCAATACCTACTTGTTAATCTTAAATACTAGCACTATTAAATTAGTATCTAAAGAATTACTTTAAAGTTGTATGAATTGAATGAATGATCCCAAATATATTTTTGCTATACTGATCTTACATATTAAAAGTGAAACATAACCTATTTAGCGTTTGAGTTGCGACCTTTGACATGGCTCAGCTAAGTACCAGTTGTGCCTTGATGAAGCCAAGCTCCAGAATTTAAAACAAAAGGGCAACTTTTCGCGCCGGTGTCTCAAACGTTATAGTTTAGGAATATAATAATAAACTGTACTTTCTGGAAAAACGAGTAGCGTTTAAGTGTAGACTCACGTGAGCGTGCGATGTATATCAGCCGCTCGCGCTTCCAGCTCAGGCGTCTGATGTGCCAGTAGCCGGAACTCCGATACGTAACCGGAGACGTGCCTTCGGGGATCGTAGTCGCCAAGTTCCGCTACAGAAAGAGAGATTTTTCGATTAGTGAAAATGGAAGTCATGTTATTTTGATCTATATCTAGACTAAAATCGTTTCACAAATGAGTACCTATATTACTAATATAATATTTAAATTTTAGTTTTTTTGTCACTCGCTGTGATTGCACAATAGTTGATTTTTAAACTGAAAAGGTTTTCGAGGTATTTCATACATCTTGGCAGAATTTGTAACTATTAAAAAAAAACCGGCCAAAAGCATGTCGGGCCACGCTCAGTGTAGGGTTCCGTAGTTGCTCATCCTTCACAATTAAGTTACGACTAAGATTTCAAGCTATATAAAAAGGTCGTAAACGCCAATGTAACTGTAATTACTTATTACCTCCTGGAAGACAACTTACGTCCCTTTAAAGAAAATTATGATATTTTGCGATAACACAAAAATGGCTCCACCGATTTTGTTCACTATAGTTTTCATTGAAAGTACTTATAAGGCCTCATTTTCATGAATTTTTCCATATTTTTTTGACCCGTGGTTGATAAGTTAGAGGGGGGGACGCTATTTTTTTTATTTTCGGAGCGAATATTTACAAAACTGCTGACTTTATCAAAAAATTATGTTTGGAGACCCCTATTATTTTAAAAGACCTATTCAACGACATCCCACAGACCAGTGTTGGAACGAAAAAAAATTCACCCCCACTTTAGGTGTTCGGGAGTTACCCGAAAAAAACATTTTTTTTTAGATTTTATGTTACCGTTTTGCTGGCGTGATACATACACATACTCATACCAAATTTCAGCTTTCTATTACTAATGGTCACGGCGCTAAGCCGCGGACGGACAGACGGACAGGCGGACATGGCGAAACTATAAGGGTTCCTAGTTGACTACGGAACCCTAAAAACGATATGAAATCTGAGCTCAGGATAAAAGCGTGTCCGCGGGTTCTGTAGTTTATATTATAGTTATCTCCCCAGGGTACAATAGCACCAAATGGATAGCTTATGGGCAATATTTTATGGCGAGTCTAACGGTTACGAGTTTTCATCTCACTCCTGCGGGCCTATGTTGGTTGCTTTTATCACGCGATAAATAAATAAATAACTGACCAAGCTTCCGTCACGTTTTGACAAGATGCGAGTGTGAGTGACAGATGCTTTGTCACTTATTTATCTCGTGATAAACGCAACCATTATAGGCCCCCTGATGATGAACCAAATGATATAAGTCGTAATCCGGCATGAAGTCAGAAGTAGCGGTTTGAGTAATTATCTTAAATTATGAAAGGAAATGAAATTTAATGAAAAAATTTATTCAGTAAGTAGGCTACATGGGTACTTTTACAAGTCAGATTGTGAATCTACCGGTATTTCCCAAGACGAGACCGCGGTTGAGAAGAAAACCGAAAGAAACTCAATTAGTATTACCGACATACGAAAATTCCCGGAATAGGAGCCCTAAGTTTGAATAGGTATAACTGCTTTGAGCTTTGTGCTTATTTCGTATTCAGAGATTCTTCACAGGCCTAATCACTAGTTTAAGCTGCATGAATGTTTAAGCTGCTAATGGCTGTGCAGCAATATTTTTAACCAACTTCCAAAGGAGGTTCTACGTTCGACTGTATGTATTTTTTTTTGTATGTCCACCGATTTCTCCGCCAATTGTGGACCGATTTTAAAAATTCTTTTTTTATTTGAAAGAGTATACTCCTGAGATGGTGCCATTATAACCGAGTTGGGATCTGATGATGGGATCCCAGGGAAATCGAGGGCAACCCACAAATTTTATAGGCACTCATAATGTTTTTCATATATTTTCTAAAGCTATTTAAGTATTTGTATATGGTAGTCATCATCTTCCTATGCTGAGCTGATGATGGAAGGTATAACTCCTTAACGGTTAGGAGTTAGGGGATAATTCAAACGAGATACCTGCAAACAAGACCTCCCCGATCACCCCGCCATAATTATTTTATTTCAATCACTAAAAAGTAAAAAAGAAATTATCAAAATAAGAACCGACTTCAAAAAAACTAAAAAGCCAAAAAAACCCGTTCATGTACAGATTACATTTGAATCACTTTTTGAAGTCGGTGCCAAACGGTTCTTTTTTTTGTTATTATTTTTTTAACCCTGCTGTCTCTATACGCGCCTATGGTCGTTGTTATTCAGTTAGTTTTGAATTAAACATGTTATATTTCATATTTACGCGACCAACAGTTACCGAGAAATGGGACACGAAACGCGTAACAACGCGTAGCCGATAACTGTACATTTCCCAGTAGTTTATGGATATTATACAGATATAATATTAAATGGTAGCGAGGGCTTCCACTACCGTAATGAATAATTATAGTCTAGTGATATATTATGCTACCTAGACGTGTCTAACCAAACCTACTCTTAAGACATAAGTGCTCGAATCTTAGTTACATAAATCATGAGCAAGTAGTGTCCTAAAGTACCCCGTAGTTTAGTGCTTACATCAATCTATTTGGCAGACGGGTACATTTTGAGAGATACTTAAGCTTAAGCGCCGTTGGGCAAAGTTAAGTAATCTTGGGATTCTATTGTGATTTTAAACAGCCAGCCATTCAAATTTTAAGCGTTGCAATATAACCTGGACTAGTAAAATAAGAGATACGAGACAAAGTAAGAAACATAAACTAAATCGAGATTCCTTTTGTTGCTTTTTTAGTTTTATTTCAACCGCTATAGTTATTTAGAGGTCTTACATTAATACGATACTTAAATTAAAATACTGTCTCCTTTGAACACATGTGAAGCTACTATGTTAATAAAACCACACAAATACTGCGTATCATGTAAGTGAGTCCATTTATAGGCGATGGGACACTTGAAACAAGGAGATAGAAATAACCGGGAGCACGACGTACCGTTTTAGTAACAAATGCCTTGTTTGGAGCCGTCAAATATAGTCACGAAAATACCTATTACAAACAAACGAGAAACATCCGTAACGTTATTATATCGCCGACCTGCCACCCCAGTCTTTGGAAACAATTAATCCAATCAATTCAAAGGGTTCTATATCTAACTAAATATCACTATTTATGAACGCGCATATACTATGCATTTGTATATGCTCGTTAACACAATTATTATTGTCCTGACGCCGCCTGAAACTACGTGTGCCGTTTATTAACGAATTAAGGCTCACATAATAACATGATATTCGATTATGAATGGGTAGTACATGATGTTATAGAGAGATATCCGGTACCTATATAGCATTAGGTATCGGCTCATTTGTTCACGTCAATCCTATTTGGTTTGATCACTAATTCCTGCACCTACGTTGTATTAAAAATCATAGTCAAAGTCTTTAGTCTCTATTTCTACATTATTAGAGATAGATATTTTTAGATTTCTAATTATCTACATAATATTTTATATTACACATTCACACGGTCAAAATTTTAGAGCAACTTGGAATGTTGTTGTCGTATTTATAGTTTGCACAAATATAACGTTATAAGAGTTAATACTCGATCTTAGTTGTCATTTCAAAACCTTTAATTACTTACGCATATAAGTTAAAACAAAGCGACATTCTAATCCCGTGTAAGCCTATAAGAAATTGTAGCATTCATGAATCTTAACGAAAGATTAATGGCAGGTTCCGTTTACGGGCCCGTGGCCGGTGTTAGCGGACGTGCGGAGAGCGCTTCCCGCACTAGGTAGAAAAAGTCCAAGGCGGAGTGTCATTTCCCGCCGTATATCTTTTTTTGTCGGACATCACAGCTGCTACGTGTGCTCATAGTGTGAAAACATACACATGTTGAAGTAGCAAGTTTTTTTCCTCATTTATGATGAAGGTTGGATTAAAGCTATAAGTAGTTTGCCACAACTTCTAAGGATGCGTCAAGTGTTTTTCTTTATTTTTAATATCACTGAACACCCAATTTGACTATGTAATTAAAAGTAGTGACCGACTGATTTTTGTTAATAGTTATTGACCAAAATTCATGATTTGGCTATATTTTAGTTTTCGGTCATAAAGCAGCCGAAGCTTCGGCGAACCCGAAAATCAGAATTCCCTGAACTATCGCTTGTCATGCAGTCTACTTTGTCCCAATCGTGGCAATCATAGTTCGGCAGTATAAAGTGACTTTCCTATGAAAGCCTATGTTTTTCTCTTTCAGCACACAATTTTTTTCAGAGTAACACGGAAATAAATATTAATATGTTTAATGTCTACATCTACATCATAATACTCAGGCAATAATCAAGATTACTTATTAAAACAAACATATTTGCCCCAGCATGAATATTACCGGTTTGGCTGGTTAAACAAAATATACGATAATCTGTGTAAATTTATAAATGTAAACACGCATTTCGTTTTCCTATATAATTTCGACATCAAAGAATTTCATCGCCTGATGGTTTCCATCGCGTCTACCATCAGTATAAGTCAAGAGCTCGAAATCTGTTTTGCGTTAGTGTAATGGTTCTCGAACTTTTTTGGAGAAGGAACCTTTTTGAAACACGTTGCGTTACGGAGCCCCAAAATAAGTGAACTATATCTATACTTGGTACCAGAGGTACCTAATACCTACCTACTCGTATTTGCATAACGAAAATCCGGAAAGAGACATAAAATAAATGCTATAAGAGTAACTGTATTGCAATCATTGCTCATTGTCCTAGACATTCATGCCTGGCTTAAAAAATAACGTTCATGTTTTTTACTAAAAGTAAGTATAGGTATATTATAAGACCTGTTGGACTAATACAGAACCCCAGGGCTCCGCGTCTACTTTGAGAATCGCTGCGTTAGTAGATGTGAATGATCCGCCGAGGGAACATCGATCATGCGGCTAACCGCCCATCCGTCGCGGCAGGAGCGAGTCGCAGCCACAAACACTCACAGTAGCCACTTTTTTAAGTCTTTCTATAAACAAATAATGATTTTATCACACGCGTTAAAAGATAAAATAAATAGTAAACAGTTTAAATGCATAAAAACGTTCCGGGAACTTTAGATCCATCTAAGTTCTTAGCAGCGGCTTGTGCTTGTCGTTATATCCATCGTTAAGTTTCAAATGTAACATTTCGTCAAGCAGTTATTACGTTTATTACGTTAAGTTGAGCCGGAATATCCATATTGTGGCTACCGCACGACATCTCATTTGGCACAGGAGGCAATTACCCGTCTGATTAATGCGAGGAGTGTTTCGCTACTTGTTGCGAGCGTGGAGCCCGGCTCGAAGGACCAGTATTGTCACCCACCCGATACCATCTGGTACTGTACTGAAGCAATACTCCCAAGCCCGAGTGAATACGGAACTAAGAATAGACTATAGCGCCGAAGTACGGTAATAAATTGTTCGGCGTCATTTCCTGAATAAGCGCTTCTGTTTAGTTTCGAACAACAATATCTCAGAAATTTTGTTTTTAAGTATAAATTGTCTTCTGAAGTTGTGGGGCTTAGATAAATTACAAAAATGTAATACGCATATGTTATAAATATGACTTTTTTATGCTTCTTATTTCTGCATAAGAATGTCTCATAAAGAAAGGCAGGCGCCCCTGTATGAAGGTAGTCTCAGTGGCTCGGATAATTTCGGGTAAAAAAGGGCGGAAAACGAGAATATTTCTCTTTACGAGTATGTTACACGCCGTGTCAGAAGCACAAACGGGCGCTCGGAACGCTGCTTTCTGTTTTATTCTCTCTAGAACTTAGGTAAGAAAGGAGGTTCTAGTTCTAGATGTCCCCACGACCATTTCATTTCATTACACGATAAATTCGAACACATTTCCGTGGCTAAGACGTTTTTATATTCATAGAAGACTTGTCAGCGTACCTAAACTTGGGCAGCAGCCGTTTCATTTAAATTCAAAAAACACCCCCTACCTTTAAGCAATCTAATACAGCTAAGACGTAGTTACTCCGTGGCCGTGATAATGAAGTTATTTCAAGTCTTGTAAACTTTAACGCTTTCTTGTAATTGGAAGTTAGTACAAATTGCACACGATTAAACGCCGGTGTGTCCCGCGGGGTGGTCGCGGGCGTACAAAGGTCGAGATTAGATGCAAACGACGCCGCTGCTGATGGCTCATTTACCTCTTGAATAACGCATCGATATTACCCCCGGCTCTTGTTTACGGCACTTACGACTAAACGGGATGAGGTAAAAAGCGCTCTCTTTGAAAAATTGGTTTAGGATGAGAGCGGCGGGGTAAAGGGCTGTTATTAATATCAGGTAAGCAAACGCTCGTGAGTTTTAGCAAACCTTAGTTGTTGTTTTTTTATAAGTTAATGTCCGTAATACATGAAGAACTGTAGCAAGATTAACAAAGAACATCATAGCGACGAGAAAGGTTATCTACGATTTGTTGTAATGTATTTAACTAGGTTACAGCTCTTTTATAATTTGTTTACTATTGTTTATTACATTAGAATCTATTAATATATCTAGAAACTATTATTTCGAGCAGAAAACAGTATAGGAAACCCGTTTATATGTACATAGTGTACATACTAGTGTGCTTATAACTGGTAATACATTTTAGGGCATAACTTAATCTGGGTCAAATTAATACCGCTTGCTAAATGACCGTGGCTTAACAGCCATTTACCTACCTACTTGTATTTATAGGATATGTACTTACTTAGAATATCGTCAACGTTTGTAATGACAAGTTTCCGAAGTATCCCTAATACAACTCTAATTTAGTAATATGTTTGTAATTGATACTTTGTGCAAGATCGGCCGATCTTATCACGGCCATCGCTCAAATAGCTATATGTTAATGACAATCGGAGTAGGCCCCTGCCTAGATAATACATTAGTCTCTGTCTCACTAGTCCATA
Source organism: Apotomis capreana (assembly GCA_947623375.1). Classification (NCBI taxonomy): domain Eukaryota; kingdom Metazoa; phylum Arthropoda; class Insecta; order Lepidoptera; family Tortricidae; genus Apotomis; species Apotomis capreana. The sequence continues at coordinate 15,450,396 of OX392501.1, forward strand.
GTCCACCACATCAAAGTCCTATACGTCCAATAATCCAGTACTCTCTACCCGCACTTTCCTCACTTTTGTCTACTCCCACGTCGCGCTATTATTTTAGTTAATATAAATTTGTATAACAATCCAGTACCTACCTAAAGCAAAACATAGGTACCTACATTTCCATAATCCAGCACCTTCTAGTTTTGAACAGTGCCGGATTAATAAGACTCCACTGTATTTAATTATCCAGTATAAACAAATAAACAGCTCGTAAAATAGTTGTGGAATGTGTGAACGACATCTGCTAGGACCATTTCGCTCTCAGCTTCCACCGAGCCATTCTCCTAGAAAGTAACAAGCAATACATTTTGGACAAACAATATTGCTTTCATCTTTAAAAAGTTTTACGTACCTATCGATAGTAATATAGCATCAGATGCGACTTTTAACGTTATTTTTAAACCGAGCACAAGCTAGACTTTGAGTTCACAAAAGATAATACAAGTGTTCAGGCTCTGTGTAAAACTTATGACTTGAAAGTTTCTTAAGGATGAGTTAAGGGCATGTCTACTCGTCCGAAACTTAATAAAGCTTATTTTCGTCATATTATTTTATTCGAGCTTTGGTTGTTTATTATTTTAATATTATAAAATTAGATAAAGAGGAAAATAAGAGAAAATACTAAAAAAAGAGAAAAAGGGAAAGTTTGGAGGTTACTGGAGCTATAAATCTTTTGTTACAGCAGGTTACAAATAATTTATTTTAATTTTTTAAGGTTGTATGTATGTGTCTTTGCAGCTTGAACACGCCTAAAAGGCTGGACTGATATCAAACATTTCTGGTTCACTAACTATGGCCCTAGTAAAGTTTTTTGTTTAGCTGCCAGGGTGCAGCTATCACAGTCTAGTAACTTTTGTAGATTTGTTAAAGAGCCACTGCAATAGTATACCTTGGAAAAATCAATGTAGTCCCAAGGGGTATAAAATCTCCAAAGTACGCGATGGTATCACTACCAGCGCGCTGCGAAACACACAGATGAACCGACCGGGCACTTGAATGCTATTTAGTGATTTATTCTTTGTAACAACTACGGATTCTAACATTGTAAAAAAGAGCTACTGCAATCCATACTGTGGAGCATAAAAAATAAAGTTCACACACTCACACACCAAGGTCTCCACGTCCTTTAAGTAAAGTAGGCGATAGTGGCTTGGCCTTATCTCGTCAGAGTACTCTTGCGAGGAATGCCCTCAACTATCACCGCGCTGCCAAACACACCCTAACCGACCGGGCACTTGAATGTTATGAAGTCATTTATTTCAAGTAAAAAGTAATCGAATCGAATATACTCCTAGGTTTGTTGAAGAAAGACCTACTGCAGACCCCAGACCTCAATAAACAACATTTCAAAGTTAGGAATAGTGATAAAAGGTAATGTCATTAATTTATGACCACGGAACTCAAAACCATTATTTTTATTATATTATACGTATTTGTTTTGAACATTTTTAGAAAAATGGGGCTTCCCCCCTAAAATCGTTACCAACGATGGCGTAACCTTTGTGGAAAAGTTGACTGTCAAAACGCACTAGTAGAACAGCTGAACAATTTTTTCAGTAAATCGGCTTTACTAATTATAATTATCTAACGCTCGGTTTGGAGGCAAGTGATGGGGCAGTTTCGATAATCTGAATCGTTAAAAAATTAAGTTGAACTACTCACTCAATAACATATCAAAAGTGATTCATACTTAACAGAGTTCTGCTATAGTGATTTTTTAAATAATTTATGAAATGAAAGATTTTAAATTATTAATGTTTGTATGTTCCATAATAAATAATCAATATTTTTCCAAAATTATATGAAGTCAAACTCCATTTTAAAAATGAGAAAAAAAAAAATGATATAGTAATTTTTTTTCCAATTTCTTCACGAAATTGTAAAAACTTAAACTGCTCGTTATTGCAAAAAAACGGGACGTAATTGTGTACTAAATAATTAATATTTACCCCCGACGTTAAAGTGCACATAATAAATTAGGCACTCGACCTAGTAAGTCTCTGTACTATTCAATAGTAGTCGCCCTCCTATCCAATCAAATAGAAGCAATGAATGAGTTATCTCAAGAGCATTCACAAAAGAAGAATTTTATTTTGACAAATAACACTTCATGAGTAAATATGAATCGACTAATTATGTGAAGCAACATCACAATTTTAGCGTGCCCCCAAACTGAGCGTTAGATAACGGGGGTTTAAGTCCATACCGTAGGTATGATGTTTTGCGGCGCGTGATCAGGTTCCTGTCGCTTACGCTCTTTTAGAATGAGAAACTTTAGAAATAAATAGTATTTTAATAAAACATTTAGACATTTCCGAAATTGTAAAAATGAGGTACTTAATAAATATTTTACTTTATTATTTTTTACTTGATATATCCAAAAAGCATTGTTATAAAAAAAAAATTGTTAGAAATACGTTAGTAAGCGTATTAGAAGTACTTATCACTTAAAGTACCTAAAGTATAGCCGATAGCCTCAGCGTGGTGCCCACAATGTCATTTATAATTGTAAAAAGTTGTTAAATATACTTTTATTAGATGAAGCTTTCAACTAAACATAAGCTACTAAATATTCCATTTCAAAACCTAATTTCTAAGTAGGTAATTAAGATTGTTGTTTACCTTTAGTTGTTGTACGGAATTCTTTGCATGGATTATTTAATAAATAATAATATTATTTAAATATTAAGATTGCTGACATTACCTACCTACATAGCATTAATCTATACTTAGTTTTACTGATACTGTATTGACTTAGGATTTCTAGGCCTTGTTTGTTTTCATTCCTTCATTTATATGGTAATGAAATGTGGTGTAGAAAACGTAAATTGCCAAAGAAAAACTCATTTTATAAGAGAAAAGGGATATTTTTTGAGTAAGTAAAACTCTTTACTTAGAATAGAAACCAAATATATCCAGAGCTTGATAAGTTTAGCAAAAAAATAAAACATTTAATTTTTTTATATACGTACCTTTTGATACGGTATAGTGAATTAAACTGAAAATATCTCATTATCATTACTTAACAATCGAAATCTCAAAATCAAAGGAATTAAATACCTAATAAATCTCGCCACGTCGTCCGTAAGCTGCACGTAAAATCCACAATAATATGGATCACATTCCTCAAAGCAAATGGAGCAGCTTTCCACTTACAGCGGGTGCACAATCAGGCTAATAAAATAGGTGTGCTTTTACGTGAAATAGTAACCGGGGGTGTCGACACTAGCATGGAGTAAAGGATCGGCCAGACTGTTGCTCAAAACACGTTGACAATGTGTTTACCCAATGACGGTGACGTGTCGTATGCTGCTTTTAACACTTACTGCTGACACCGAAATTTTACGTTGACAATGATTGTTTAGAACGTTTATATATTACCTATATTTTGTTTAGCTAGTTACATTATACTAAATTAAACTGAAAATGTCTCATAACCAAATTACGAATGTGAATTATTAAATCAAATCAATTAAATTCCCAGTAAATCACACTACGATCACTCGGGGCTCTTCCGTGAGCTGCACATAAAATCCACAACAATAGATCAGATTTCTCAAAGCAAATGGAGTAGAGTTCCACTTACAGCGGGTGCACAATCAGGTTACTAACATAGATGTGCTTTTAGGTAAGTACATGAAATACTAAACGGTGGGTGTCGAGTAAAGACACAGGCATTGAGTAGGCAATGGAGTGGGCACACCGCTGCTCTAAATACGCTGAAAAACCGTAAACCACTCAGTGACGTGTTGTAAGCGTCACGTTAAAAACGTGTTGTCCACACCGCACCGAGATTTGACTAAACGGTGACCCGCGTCGATCGTTGGCGTCACGTTTTCTGCAAACATTTGCTACAACGCACCGTCAGAGAATTTTGCGCTGCGGTGAAGATGGTATGTGTTCAAATCGTGACGTATTCGAAACATCACTGACGTCACCGCATAACCGCACCGCCACCAGCATGTTCCGAACACCGGTGTGGCGCTCCTTGAATGCGGGTTACCGGTCGCGCTTTGTAGCCCGAGCACGGCCGATTTTATATTGCTACTGTGCGCCCAGGGAACTCTAATTCGAAGCAGGATTTTTACACGCCTTGAGCACTAGGATTATGACTTTAGTCCATTTCGCTTATTGGTCTCAAAGGGGAAGCAACGCTTTACTTATCCTGTGTAAAGAACAAATGGATATTGTTGGGTTTGCGTTGTACTGCTCGTTTCGAGCGAGTTTGGTCAATAACAGTGTTTTCTCTTCCGTTTCTGACGTTATTGCAAAATTGAATGTTGTTGTCTATCTTGTTTTGTGTTTTGTGCTACCTCGGGCTTTCTACTCAGGTTCAATAATACTTAAATGTGTATGGTAGCTGGGCTTTGTAGGCAAAGTTTGTAAAAATAGGGGGAGGTTGTCTTATATGTAAGAAAATACGTACATTATTATGTACGTGTCTTTATACATTTAAACCTCTTTGAAATACCATCAATTTTAATGAATTTGGCACTATCAGTAATACTTTAAAAAAAATCCTGAGAATATATTCGTACTGAAGTTACGGCCGGCTAACCTTTATTGAAAATATTCTGTTTATATCGAGTTATAGAGATCCTTACACTGGGCATGGCCTTACAATGTAGGGTACCTACATACTCTTAGCTGGTTATATATTTATAACTAAAAGTGTAAAGACTTAGAATGTGTTGTACATGAAAACGTCCGTATGTAGTTTAAGATTGTGAAATCCGATGAGATTTCACTTATCAACAGTATTTTTATCGTCAGCCGGCACGTCAACTTTCTAGACATTGTGAATACGATACAAGAATATAGTAAAAAAATGGGCTCTGAAATCCTTTGAATACACAGGAAATACTGAATATGTAATGATAGTAATAGTAATATCCGTTTTTTTATTTATTTAGCAAAATTTACACTGCGGCGGTAAGGGATGACTACATCTTATACTCATCACTCCTGTGCTGCGGATACATTCCCGTTAGTGGGTTTGTACTCCCACACAAAGTTCGACTCACTGGTGGTGAGGGCTTACCAGCCCTGATACAGTTCAAGTCATTAAAAAAAACAATAGTACTCACACTGTAGCACATATGCAGCGAGCTCGGCGGCAAGGTCGAAGTTGACAGGCAGGCGCCCGCGCAGTACATCCTGCTTCACTTGCAGGAATAGCTGGTACCTGCACGAGCACAGATAAGTTACATAACGTATCAATACTATTTCATTCTACTATAAACATTACATTACAGGAAGGCTGGTATGGGAACGCGAGAAATTGTCTGAATCGTAGGAAAACATTGCATGAGGGTAGCTCACAAGTAAGAGTGGATCCCTGGAGGAGTGTTTTGTTTAGCAGTGTACTTTGGTCTGATGATGATGATGACGAAATTAAAATTATAATTACAAGTTTATAAGTACGTTATGTGTATCGTCGTCTACATAGTACCCAGAGTATAAGGATTGCTTAGTTTTGGCACACCTCGGACAATGGCGCTCAAATGTATGAAAGAAACGCGTTGCTTCGCACACAGTCTAAGCTCGTGTAGGTGAACGAGTACCATGCTTGTGTGAGTGAGATAAGACATGCTAGGGTTGCCGCCATTTTGAACGCACGAGTCGGGAACACAATGTGCAGCAATATGAGATGACCTTGTAATAGCGGCGTCGAAAGTATTTTGTGTGCTTATAATTAAACTAATGTTAAACTACGATTTCTAATTCCGCCCGCGTTCAAATTCGATAACCTCAATGACCAAAAACACATTGCGCGAATTAGGAAGAAATAAGAATCATTTATTACGCTGAACAAAAGACGATCCCGCATCACGCTGTCAAGATTTTTCCTGAAATCATGACCCCTCTCCATAGAAAAACATTTTCAATACAAATGTAGAATACATAATGTGACCTCTTGGCGACAACAGCCGAAAAGCGTCTGGACATCCCATACAAAATAATTTTGTGCCAAGCTGGTCACTAACCGATAAGCCATAATTTTCGATATTATTAGCACCGTAGCGCTAAAATAGGATTTCCCCACTAAAAGCAACATACAGTAGTCCTAACGCAACGTCACAGAAGATGTAATAACAGTAGGCCGCCTTCCGGATTCCCCGACATATGACGTTGCCCTATTCTCAGCGAGACACGTCTGTGTGGCCAGGAATAGGACGTGCGTTCTGCACGTACAAAACGACATATCGTAGTGGTAAATCGATGTCGGTTACGACCTTGTGGTCAGGAATCTAGGCATCCCGCGTGTACAAAACGCCGTCTTTTAGTAGTATATCGATGTCAGTTGCGACCTTCCGGGTGTGAGGACGTGCACGGACTGCGTGCACAAAACGCTTTATTGTAGTAGCAAATTGATGTCAGTTAGGACGTTTCGGATTTGGAGCGTGGAGTAGTTGACATAGTTCGCCAAGTATTGCGGAACCGAGATGCCTGCGAAAGTGTCATGTAACAGCAGTAAAAGTATATTGTAACTATTTACAAGTAACTCTGTGAAATGAACTTTACTGTCATGCTACGTTAAAAGGACGTATCTTACTATGACATCAGTATAAAGATACGAGCTTTTACCGTAACACGGCAGTTTAAACTTCGCGAGTTTGTTTCGAAATAGGTGAAATATACGTTTCCAACCCCTATATCTCCGCCATTTTTGTAAAATATCAAAAAACTAAATCAACTCAAAAAATTTCATGAGATATGTGACCTCTAGGTGAGAATAGCCGGAAGGCATGTGGAGTTCCAAACAACCGGACAAACGAAAGAATTGTAAGCCAAGCTTAAACGGAGACACTTCGCTCGTTCGGACGGGAAATAAAACAGGATCATCTAAACCAAGTGTATCCATGTAACTAGCTAAAAAACTTAACAATTGACATCGGCCTACTGAAATAAAGATTTTTATATACCTACTATATTTTTCAATTTTTTTATGCAATTTTTGCACAATGAAGTTTCTTAAAGTCGAGTACCGCGCTGCCGCGTAAGGAAGTAGGTAAGGTTCGAGATTTTAAGACCTAAGGTGGGTTTCTAAGCTCGATTTATTCAAATAGTTTCCTATTTTGAATCAGTAAAACGAAGTAACTAAGTACTTAAATTTTTGTAAGGAAATTCAGGCCACCAAAATAATTACGTAAGTTGAAAACATGATTTTTTGTTCATATATATATATTGTGTTGTTTTCAGTGTGATCTGATAGGCTTAGGTCGAAAACGGATAGGGCAAAAAAATACTAAACATATTGTAAGTTGGTTTTCTACTAAAACATAAAACACTGAAAATAACTGGACTTGCCTTGATTCATCCAATGGGAATCTGTAGGTAGAACTTTCTTTTATTTTTGTTGCTTATAGAGCTTAAACAACCGTACACAGCACAACACACGCCCATTACAAAAGTATTTGTTTAATATTTGAATATTATACGTGGCCTCCGCTCTGCGCACCGCGCCGCGTCGTCGCGTCCTTGCCAGCCGGTAACTGCGAGGTAACCGAGCGCGGGTGGGCGGCACTTTCGGCGGGAGGCAGGGAGTGTCCATACTGTACGTTAGTACTCTTTATTATACTGTGGTTTTGGACTAGATCGAGTTGTGTAAGAGGAATAATATTTGATTTATTTATTTTTATATAAATAAAAACTAAGCATTCCGTGTGTAATTCTTTTCCATCCATCAGACTAATTTTACGTAGAGAGAAGCTCAATCGCCCAGGTCCTTTAATTTGTAACAACTCTTATCGCCGTATGGTAATCAGTAATACCTATAGATGGTATTCACTTCACCTACATTATTATAAACCTACACATTTATGAGATAAAGTCAAATAAATAAATCATACGAGACAAACTCGCAAAAAATAATCAGGCTACCTATACCTAAATAATACTAATTGTGTCTACATTTTATAAATTCAAGGTAGAGCAATAAGAAAGTTAAAACGCTTTTCTCAAAGAAAAATGCATAGGAAGTTACGCTTGGAATGCTTGTTAAAAGTTGCCTCGAGATAATTAAATGACAGACAGAATTAATTCGTAACTCATTTTTCTCCTTCTGGAGTTTCAACCTTAGTAAAAACGATCTAAGGGAATACAGCCCTTAATGCGAGATTAAATATTAAAAGAGCATTACTGTAAAAATGCTCCAGTATTAAATGCGGCTCTTATCTAAAACATCTAAAGGAAGACGTTTCCTTCTGCGGCGCTGACGAGTCGGGCGGCGGACAACGTAATAACAAAATTTTAATAAAACATTTCAATTCCCCTAGCAGGCCTACCTACGTGGAAATAAAGTATAATGAATACTTTGGAATGTTCCACTTAACTGCCTCCAATTGTACCATTGTTGAGACTTTAAGAGAAAAACTTCCGAGGTAAAAGGGAAACCAGTCTTAAAAAAATGTATGAGAAAAAGGAAATTAACAGTCCACGTTCTACCGACGAATTAAAAAGGAAATTCCCTTTTGTACATTATTAAGGAATCCAATTAGGAGTGTTTTTAAATGATTTTGCGTTTCAATTAAAGCGGCTAGAGCAGTAATGGGGTTTACGAGCTACAAGCACAAGTTATTGCTTGAACAATACACTACAGAATTTCAGGCCGACATTGTACCCTTATTTACTTATTTCGTGTCATAAAATGTCAGCCGTAAGTAATAAAACTAGGGTTCGTTAAGAACTCAATCTCAAGTTACATAAGTACCAATGCATAAAAAGACGTTACGGTATACCAAAACGATTTTTTTATGTGATCTTAGTTAATAAGTAATAATACAGCCCAAACACAATCACCCTGTGCATTTAACTGACAAGATTTTTAACACTTTCAGTTAAGTGAAAATCATTGCTTGCCATAAAATGGCGGAAATGTTAATATGTGTAAATTAACAACTAGCCTTTGTTAATTATCAATTAGAAAGTTAAACGCTTAACACGGTATTAATAGAAATCACTTTTATTGAACATAAACATTTATTTGAATACACCGTCGGTTAGTCCCCATAGAATTGCTTAGTTTTGGACTAGGACGATTTGTGTAAGAGGGTCCCTTAAATATTTATTATTTTATTTACAATTATTATTGAAAATGACAACCGTCTTTTTTATTTAAGAGTAGTGGTCAGCTAAGTGATAGTAAAGAGGTTCCATAAAAAGTACAAAGAGGCCTAACTATTGATAAACTCATTAACACAGTGTGTTTACGTACCGAGGTTGTTTCCCCCATTTTCCCTAAAAAAATAACATTAACCTTTAAATGATTTATACTTAAGAATATTCCCAGAAGCAAGTACTACGTATTTCTGTCGAACTACTCCTTTCCTGGTTTAATTTTATCAGTCTTAATTTTAGTACCTACAGTGTCCTTTTAGAAAAAAAAAATGGCCATGTTACCAAAAGTTGTAATTGATAAATTAATTTTTTTTTTAGTCTGCTAAGTTTTATGTGCCAATTAGTAATAACTCGTAGACTTCTTTTTCACTTGGCTAAAACTCTGTTTTTATTAACCGACTTCTAAAAAGGAGGTTCTCAGTTTGACCTGTATGTATGTATGCATGTTTCTCCGCGATTACCTTGCGTGTGGCTGTACCTATCCTGATGCGATTTTAGAAAAGTATTTGTTACATAAAGGCTTTGGTATTTTAGCCGACTTCAAAAAAGAGGAGGATGAAACCACTAAAAAGCAAAAAAAATACTAAAAAAGAACCGACTTCAAAATTATTTACGTGAGGTTTGTCATGTTTGGCACCAACATCAAAACGTGATTCAAATGTAACCTTTATATGAACGGGTTATTTTTGGCTTTTCAATTGATTTTGAAGTTTTGTTAATTTTTTTTATAAATCCCACATATGGTGAATAGACGTGGCGAAGCAGTATGTCACGCGCGGTTTTTCCATGACGTAATTCCTAAGTCTACGCATGTGGATCGTGGACGTGGGAGCGATCCCTCTCATGCCGCCTATCTATCTGGCTCTATCTGTTTGGTTTATGGATTCATTGGGCCCTGGGACATTACACTACTCTATGTGTGTTTTGGATACTGGCGATAGCAAGTTAATTGTTTCGAAATCTCTTAAGAGCTCTGACTAATTAACTATGTCACTAATGTTTAGCATGTAGCTGAAATCTCGACTAAACTTAGTAAATTAAGTTTTATCAATTACTTAACTGAAGTATGGCAAAAAATAGTTACTCAATGTCAGTGTACATTTGTGTATTCCGACTACAATGAAAAACGCAGGTGATGGTTCAAAAGTTCAATCTTTCAAGATCTCTCATTTTATGTCAGTAGAAATCAAATTATGGCTAAAAATAGTTTATTGTCAATGTCAATTTGAGAGTTCTGTCGATAACGACTTCATGGTTCAAAATCTCTCGAGAGCTCTGACTATGTTGCATGTTTTATTTTAGGAATCGCTTACCAAACTTGGGGTAGATTATGTGATAGTACATTTTATTAATTACTTATCTGAAGCATGAGCCGAAAATTGTTTATTCAATGTCTGTGTAAATTTGAATACATATTCTGTCGATAACAATTTGATAGTTCGAAACATCTGCAGAGTGCCGAATATGTTACATGTGTTATTTAACGTCTACTGGAATTCCATTACGGAACTTGAAAAAATAAGTTTTATTAATTACTTATCTAAAAATAGTTTTGGTTAGAAACCAACAAAAACGTTTAGGGATAATAAATACTTTCCCGAAGGACAAAGTTCATAGAGACATCCATGTGGCGACCTTCCAGAATAATACCGAGTAAGTATATAGTTTTAATAATAGCCGAGGGACTGAGGTGACGCTGGTAGTGCTGAGTAGCGGGAACGCAGATGTCTTTTATCGTTTCTATCCCAGCCGTTCTACCACATATTATTATCAACATACGAATAATACTTACCTAACCGTTGTTCGCTCGTATTAGATGATTGTGGTTGTAAATTTTTCTATTCTTACTATGTTGTGGTAGTTATGGTTTTTTGCTGTAGTTCGTTTTAAACTTTTAAACGAACTTCAAACAAGAGGTTCTCAATTTGTAGAGCGAGATGTTATTTAAATAATGTAACGTTAAGGTGTGCATAACGTTATAAATATGCTAGTTTTCTATCTGTGACTGTATGGGTAGAGGAATCACAATTTGATCGTGTGTAATAACTGAAATTAATTAAGTTTAGATTCATTAAAATTAAGCTACGAGTACGTATACTGTTATGCACGTAATGATAAACCAGTAGATGACATTTTATTGATACATGAAAAGCACTACGAGAGATAAAATAAATGTAGCTGGTGCATTAAATATTAATGTGGCCATTCGTTTATTTATTCACGAGCACAGTTAGCGAGATCGGACGGCCATTTTTTAACCGACTTCAAAAAAAGAGGAGGTTCTCAATTCGAACTAATTTTTTTTTTTTTTTTTTTTTTCTATGTATGTTACTCGATATCTCCGAGAATCGTGAACCGATTTTCAATTTTTTTTTTTTAATCGAAAGGGTATAACTCCGAGTTGGTCCCGTTGGCACTAAGTCGGGATCTGATGATGGAATCTTGGAGAAATCGAGGGAACTCTTCAAATGTTATAGGGACATGTACGGCGCTTTCGGTAATTTATTGATAAAGTCAAGAATTTACATTCAGTAAATAGGATTTGGCCACTAGAACTTTTATATGAATCACTAAAAAGCAAAAAAAAAAAAAATTTTTAACAAAAAAAAGAACCGACTTCAGTAAAACTAAAAAACCAAAAATAACCCGTTCAAGTACAGATTACATTTGACTCACCCTTCGAAGTCGGTGCCAAACCTCGCATAAACTATAAGTAATATAAATATAAGAACTGAGTGGTTTGGGATCGACTTCGAAGGGTGAGTCAAATGTAATCTGTACTTGAACGGGTTATTTTTGGTTTTTTAGTTTTACTGAAGTCGGTTCTTTTTTTTGTTAAAAATTTTTTTATAATAACCGAAATATACGCACTATACGGGATGAGGTCAGTGGTAGGTACAAGATTACTACGCCAACAGGTTTCTCTACTCTCACAGGACAGAAAGGGGTACCACATTTTTTTTTTTGGTGTTGTTTGGATCTGCGGGTCCTTGGGGGCCCTTTGCATGATTTGGGACTGACACGCTTCATCCATTTGGGCAATGCGCCGAGAAAGAGGTCCTACACTATCAGTTATACAAATCGAGGTTTCGTTTTCGATTTCTGCGCAAATTATTACAGAATTTGTGTACTAAGCATCCGTTTGCGGCGGAATTCTGACCATAAACAGATGTCTAGTACACAAATTGTATAATAATAAGCGCAAAAATCTAAAAGATCCGAGACAGAAAATTTTGTTACCATTTAGATTCTAAAATTTTTGCTAAAGATTAGTTAAGTTTTGGAGGAGGAAACAGACGAGAACGAAACCTCGATTTGTATGGAAAAAAATAGCAGTGGTATTTCCTCTTAAAGAAAAAACGCAGCTATTTCATGGAAATATGTACGAAATTCTAGTACAGGAAAAATGAAAAATACAGGTTTTAATTAAACTGTTAAAACTTCGCCGTACGATACTAAAGTTCATTCTAAAAATAGGCCAAGCATTCCATCGCGTACTTTGTTACAATGGTTTTATTAACCATTACCAAATAAAACATGCCTCAGTATTTAAAAGCAAAATTTACGTGGATTTTTTCAACCGGTAAATGCCGAGATTGTTTGCTAATTAAATCGTTAAATAATAATAATTACAAACCATGTTAGGCTCCTATCTACAAAGATCTTTAACGTCAAAGAAAAACTTTTAACTTGTTTGCTCTTTCAGAATGTTCGCGAAATTGAGAATTAAATAGGTACCTAAATTAGATTATTTATTATTCTCAAAGTTCTTGATGTTCTCTGAATTCAAATAGTGGGAGGTTATAGGTGTAGTTCTATATCGCATTAAATTGTATGTTTGAATTCACAAGTGTTTTGTTGAATAAAAATAATTTAGAATAGTGTTATTTTTTATTGAGGGCGTTATACCTACTGATTTTGAATATTAAAGTAAACCTAACCTTTGACGTTCAAGTCGAAAGGAGGGTTTTTTTTAACAAGAGGTATAACACGTTTTTTATAATTTTAGGGGTCTCAGAGATTGGGTATTAAAAAGTTTGTAAATATACGTTTAAAAATAAAGAACTGAATAGAAAAAGGTGCTTCTCAGCATTCCTCAAATTTTGACTTCTCCTACCCTACAGGAGCCAAAATGATTGCCGATAGTGATCCCTTTCCCTCCATATTTTTAATAGTAACCTAAACTCAGTCTATTTGAGATGAGTCACCTCACAAGTAACTTGTCATTGCATGGTGTCACATTTCTTTGTAGATTGTTGATTGATTCATGTTCAGGGATTGATGAGAAGATAATTATCACAAACATACTGACGCACGCTGATTATAGATATTTAAGAAGTAAATTACTATGAACCAGAAGTGTATGATAAAATTATAAAACATTTACCTCGTGATTTCCTCTAACAATTTGCAGGGGTCAGCGGCATAGAACTTGACTCCGAAGTAAAAGGTGTGCGGGTCCGACCCACGCAACTGTCGCCGTAGTCGCTTCCCGGCGTCCAGCCAGTGCTGTGACAAGCAATCGATTTAAGTATCTAAAGTGATATAACCGTCAATTCAAATCGTCATCGGAATTATAAGTCGTTATTTCGCAGTTGAGTCAGTTAATAGTAGGTAACCTCAGTTAAGGCGAGAGGGCAAGGCGAAATTTCCAATTTTCAGAAACGTCTAAAATGTCGTCTCTCATTTCAAATAATAATCAATTACAGATCTTATTTTTTACATTCTCTATACCTATATATTAAGATTATTACGTGGTAGTAATTTAATTCATAGATTTGATAGATTTTCTTAGAACACCCACAACTTGTTCGTCAATAAAATACAGATAGGTAAGTACGAATAATAATTAAAATATAACCTGTTGTTATTTATTAAAAGGAGTTCATCAAACTTACTGTTTGGTTGTCCTGATCAACGTAACGCAGCCCGAAGTAGGCTGTCTCCAATAGGTCCAGGTGCCTGAACACAACATCTAACAGAGCCTGCCCCGTGCTGTTGTCCTGTAAGAAAAATATATATTAGAATTCTGCTTATGCCATGTTCCAAGTGTATGGTCATGGTTACATATTTACATAAACATAGCGCACGCCGTGCCGCTGCTGCGCTGTTGTGTGTGTGTTGTGACTGACTAGATTAGTTTGACATTTCTTCAAAATTTTACTATTTGGCAGTCCCTTTTTATATAATGGACCAATCACAGTCCTCAGATTTAAATGCACTCCTTTTGGACTTCACAAAGACGTAGCCTGATTGGTTCATTTTCTCCGCTCCGCTTCAGTGGACAGGCCACATACATGTACCTACAGCCCAGTCACTACTAGTCACTTTATAGTCAATAACTATTCGGTTTATAGTATAATGAAAATAATCATTTTTGTTAAAAAGAATGGAATCTAATGCTACATAATTATATAGCAATCATGAAAATTTTATGGTAGCGAGGAAAATGTAGCCTGTGAAAACAACAACATCTTACGAAATAAAACATTCGATGAAATGTTTATCTACGTAATCTTAGTATCCAAGTACCTACAAATTATTGATTTCCCTAAAAGGAGAAAATTATCCAAACATACAACTTCTTACAAATTACAATTAAGGTAACTAAACGGTTTGTAAAGCCAAGTAAATTAGGTGCTAGAAGACTCGTTTGTTCTCGGGTAATTTTCCAAGAAGAGATTTATATCAGCTCCGGGCCGCAAAAGTCTCCGAACAGCTCCCTCAACTGAATACCTACTAACAGTTCGCAATTCCATTTCCCTGTTGTTTCTTCAAATAACTTTACGTTTGAAGTCATAAATTTAAATGTCTGGAACGGAATATTCCTTACTCTTGGGTTAACTCTGGCTTTTCTGTTTTCATTACTGCCTTTCACTGTGCGGGATTATAATAAAATATGATAAGGGTAAACGGATGGAACTTGTATGTACCGACCTTTACAAGGGATTGTGCATAACAAATGAGAGGAAAACAAATAAGTGACTAGCATCACTGTGCTCTGAATAGTAGCGTAAGGCAATTTATCTAATGTTTTTTTTATACATATATTCTTGTGCAGCCCGGCCACCCCGACCACGGCAATTTAATTAAGAAGTTATGTTTTGTTTGTTATCTTATGTTCAATAAATATTACGTTTTGTTGTTGGTTATTAGCTATAAGAAATATGACGCCGCTACCAGGGACCTACAACGACGCTGACGTCGCCGGACGCGCCACATGGCGTACCAGCCAACGCCTTGCCGACCACTTCTGGACGAGATGGATCCGGGAGTATCTGCCCAGCCTTCAAAACCGGCGGGAGCCTTACGGACACGGTCGGCCCATCGAGGTTGGCGACATCGTCTTGGTGGCGGACGGCAACCTGCCACGCAACACTTGGCCGCTCGGCCGAGTCACCGCCGCGTACCCGGGTCCCGACGGCGTCACGAGAGTGGTCGACGTGCTGACCAAGGGGAAGGTGATGCGACGAGCGACGAAGAAGTTGGTGATCCTGCCCACGAGCTCAGCCGACCTGCACTACGAAGATACGCAACACTCCGGAGAGTGATGCGCGGCGGGAGAGATGTGCAGCCCGGCCACCCCGACCACGGCAATTTAATTAAGAAGTTATGTTTTGTTTGTTATCTTATGTTCAATAAATATTACGTTTTGTTGTTGGTTATTAGCTATAAGAAATATGACGCTTTAGTAGCATAATAAGTGAATAAACGTGTAGGTTAAGTAAGATAGGCTAAGGAAATAAATAATTATCTTGATTGCATTTCATTCCCCCATAGTATAGCTTAGTACTTGGATAAGTACTAAGTTATAACGATTAGATCCTAACAGCACGACGACATCCCGCAGACTGACGGGCGTCAGAGGGGAAGTAGCGCGGGAGTATATTAAAAAGGTTGGGAGGCGAGGTAGCCACGCCCCGCACCCACCCGCGCCCCGCTGACGCCCGCGCAGGTAGTTTCCTAGTCGAAATTAGGATCTAATCTAGTGTTTATTTAGTGTTTACCAATTGGAATCTCATTAGAATAATATTAGGTATAAGGTATATTTGTTATTATATAAAAATAAGTTAGAATAAGTAATGTTTGTGTCGAAATTGTGTAATGTAAACAAAATTAATAATAATAAAGTGATACGGTAGGAGTGGGGTGGGCTCGGATCAAAATATAAGGCGATACATTGCGCCGTACCGGCATTATTCGATCCAGCAAGCTACAAGTGTTAAGAAGAAATCCCTGCCCAACTCTCTCCCCGGCTTTGAAGACTCAAGAAGTGTTTCATTACTAGAAGAAACCCCTGCCCGTCAGTACAGCGTTGTCCGTCAATCCAACGCTTGTACCAGTCAATCCAACGTAAACAAACCAGTCATAGGTGCGTCAGGCACATCATGGTCCTTCGGAAGCCGAATCAAGAAAGAAGATTCCACTAAGAAGAATATTCAAGAAAGAAAATTCAAGAAAGAATATTCAAGAAAGAAAATTCAAGAAAGAAAATTCAAGAGAGAAAATTCAACATGCCCGTTACACGATCGCAAGGCAAGGGTCGGTCTCTGATCTCGCTACTAGCAGGATCGGAAACTACCTCGCCGGGAGAGAGCTCTGGGCAGGGGGACTCCACGACGGCTAACACACGGACGTCGGCCACGGGGGACACGGCAGAAAGCACAACCGCCACGTCCACCACGACCACGACCACCGCCGCCACAACCACGCCGTCAAAACAAGCTTGCCCCGCCGCTCCGCCGTCGATGATGTCCACGAAGACGACGTCAAGCCGCCGCGTGCTACGCATCGCCCAAGCCAAGGAAGAGGTTCTACGCATCAAGCTGGAACTCGCCCAAGCACGCATCGCCGTCCTCGAAGCCGAAAACAGCGACAACGACGACGGAGCCACCGTTCTGTCCGCCCAATCCAACAAGCGGGTGGACGAATGGCTCGATTCCAGTCAGCAACACATACTGGCATTAACAGAGGTGCCACACAACGAAGAAGAGCAAGAACCAAGGCCAGCCACGGTTCATCGAGACGCACCGCGCAACACCACAGTCGACGCCGGGCAGGGCCCCCCGCTCCCCGCGGAGCCCTTGCCGCCCGCCGTCGCCCCCCCCGCCCCCGCCGCTGCCGCCGCCGGGTGGGCCGGGAGGGGAAACGCACCGCTCTCCGCCGCCGCTCCGCCGTTCGAACCAGCGCAGCCAGCGCAGCCCTACGCGCAGCCAGCGCAGCCCTACGCGCAGCCAGCGCAGCCAGCGCAGCCAGCGCAGCCCTACGCGCAGCCAGCGCAGCCAGCGCAGCCAGCGCAGCCCTACGCGCAGCCAGCGCAGCCCTACGCGCAGCCAGCGCAGCCCTACGCGCAGCCAGCGCAGCCCTACTATGAAGCAAGAAATGCACCGCCGTGCTACAACAGCGAGAACATCAACACAGAAAAGGCCATCGTCGCAGCAAATCAAGTCAACCTATCCGAGTTGGCGTCCGCCATAGCCGTCGCTGCGCGTGCCGGCCACACATCTCGCTACCACGCCGAACTGCCGTCGTTTAGCGGTTCGCATGAAGAATGGCTGTCATTCAAGGCCGCCTATGAAGAAACGAAGTCAACGTACACCGAGGCAGAAAACGTATCAAGACTACGAAGATGCCTGAAAGGGAAAGCCAAAGAAGCCGTCGAGAACCTACTCATCTACCACGGCCGCTGCGAAGAAATAATCAAGACACTAGAATCAAGATTCGGCCGTCCTGACTCCATCGCCCTCAACGAGCTCGCACGCCTACGAGCACTGCCGCGGTTGACCGACGGACCGCGCGACATCTGCTCATTCGCCTGTCGCGTGGCCAACACGATAGCCACACTGCGAGCCCTCGACCGAAGTCAGTACCTCTACAGCCCCGAGACGATGAAGGCGGTCACAGACAAGCTCACGCCTGCACAACGGTACCGCTGGTACGACTACGCCGCCTCTCATCCGAACAATGAACCCGAATTAATCAAGATTTCATCATTTCTTCAACGCGAAGCCGAATACTGCGCGCCGTACGCCCCGCCCGAGAACTATGACGTCACGGGGCAACCGCAACAAGCAAGAAGAGTACACAAGACGTTCGCCGCCATAGAAAAGCCGCCTGCGAAGTGTTCCTGTTGCAACGCCGATAGTCACCGAATAGAAAAATGTCCTAAGTACAACGCCGAGTCGGTCGACGAACGTTGGAAAATAGCTAAAAAACAGCGGCTATGTTTCCGATGCCTACGCTTCAAGAACAAGACGCATTTCTGCAAACGCGAGAAGTGCGAACAAGACGGCTGCGAATACTTCCATCATCGTCTACTTCATTATACCAAGCCGAAGGGGACCGCCATCGAAGCCGTCACGTCAACGTGGACACCCCGCAGCCCCCGCGCCTACCTCAAGTTAGTACCGATAACAGTGCGCGGACCGGCGGGAGCTGAACCCACACTCGCCCTGCTGGACGACGGATCGACAGTCACACTCATCGACGAAGACATCGCACGAAGAGTGGGCCTCGACGGGCCGAACGAACCCCTACATATCGAAGCTATCGCCAATCAAAAGGTGAATGCCGCCAAGTCACGCCGAGTCACGCTACACATACGGGGCAATGAAGAGGAGGTGAAAATACGTGCGCGCACTATGAACAGTCTGCAGTTGTCGTCGCAAGCCGTATCCGACGATGACATAGACGCCTGCGAACACCTGCGCGACATACGAGAGCACTTGAAATATGAAGACCAAGAACCCCGTGTACTCATCGGCCAAGACAACTGGGACCTGCTTGTAACAAAGGAGATGCGCCGAGGCAACCCCGGCCAACCGGTCGCCTCACTCACGCCGCTCGGTTGGGTACTACACGGCACTAACTCGCGACTCGCCTGCCGCCGCGTCGAAACGTCGAACCACATCGTGCAACACGAAGAAGACATCGACAAACAACTCGCCGAGTACTTCGCCATAGAGAATCTACTCATCGAACCGAAACGCCCGCAAAACGATCTCGAACAACAAGCACTTACCCAGTTAGTCCAGTCAACGCGGCATACTCCAATGGGCAACTACGAGGTCCCGCTACTGTGGAAAAAAGAAGACATGAAAATGCCAGACAACTACGAAAATACACTTAAGCGTCTTCACAACATTGAACACAAGCTGGACAAGAATGAAGCCTTCAAAAAAAGATATAATGAAGAAATGGAAGCATTCGTCAACAAAGGCTACGCCGAGCCTGCGCCGCCTACGAAAAATAGGAAGATATGGTACTTACCTCACTTCGCCGTACTTAACCCCATGAAGCCGAATAAAGTACGCATCGTCCACGACGCCGCCGCCAAGACGAGAGGCCTATGCCTCAATGACTGCCTACTCACCGGTCCCGATTTGCTGCAAGCTCTCCCCGGGGTGCTTATGCGTTTCCGCCAACATCCCGTTGCCGTTGGAGCCGACATTGCCGAAATGTTCATGCAAGTAAAAGTGAGGGAAGAGGACCGGGACGCGCTTCGCTATCTCTGGCGCGGCGACCGTCGTGACGACACGCCACCACAAGAGTACCGTATGACGTCATTAATTTTCGGAGCTACGTGTTCGCCGTCGATTGCCATATACGTCAAGAACGTTAATGCAGAATCACATAGAAGCACGCACCCTGAAGCCGCCGATGCGATAATCAAGAATCACTACGTTGACGATTACCTGCAAAGCTTCAAGAGCGAGGAGGACGCCATTCGAATAGCCAGCGATGTACGTGACATACATACACGTGCACACTACAACCTGCGTCAATGGACATCGAATGCGCCCGCCGTACTACGGGCTCTCGCGTGCGAACAAGGCGACAACACACACGTCGAGCTGAGCAAGACAGAAATGAAGAACGAACGAGTACTGGGCCAAGTCTGGAAGCCGATGACCGACGAAATCGCCTTCAACCTCGATCTCAGCCGATTGCCGCCGAATAGCCTCGACGTGCGCTGCCCTACGAAGCGTCAACTATTGAAAATAATGATGTCCGTCTTCGACCCGCTCGGTCTCGCCTCGCCCGTCAGCATTCAAGCCAAGAAGATACTACAAGAAGTATGGCGCCGCGGGACAGGATGGGACGAAAACATCGACACCGATCTCGGCGAACAATGGGCGCAATGGACGACGCAACTGAAGGCTCTACGAGACGTCGCGATCCCGAGATGCTACCCGCAGTACAGCTCGGCACACACACGCGAGCTGCACACATTCGTGGACGCGAGCAGCACTGCATACACCTGCGCACTATATTGGCGGGTGATAACCGACGACGGCCGTGTACACGTCACACTCATCACGGCGAAGGCGAAGGTCGCACCACTCAAGCTGGCATCGATACCGCGGCTCGAACTGCAAGCTGCGGCAATGGGCAGTCGCATGGCCGCCGCCGTCATCGACGAACACGACTACAAGCCGAACAAAAGGGTGTTCTGGACGGACAGCCGCACCGTGCTCGCCTGGCTGCGCACCGGGTCGCGCGCCTACAAGCCGTTCGTCGCACACAGAATAGCGGCTATAGAAGACACAACGGCTGTAAGCGAATGGCGTTGGGTACCTACCAAACTCAACGTCGCCGACGAAGCAACCCGCCAAGCGCCCGCCGACTTCAACGCGACACACAGATGGTTCACCGGGCCCGCCTTCTTGCTCGACGACCCGTCAACATGGCCAGTCGAACAAGCGCAACCACACGACGTCAACACGGAAGAGGAGAGAGCCGTACGCGTCGAAAAATGCAACGTCGTAACAACGGCGACGTGGTTCCCACCGGCTGGCAGATTTTCCAAATGGGAGCGTCTACTGCGCACTATAGGCAGAGTGCTGCAATTCATAGCACTATGCCGCCCCCATCGAGCCAAGACGCTGTATAAAAGAACAAAGAAAAACAAGCAGGCGGACGAAGATTGGCGCACGGCAGCGAAACGGTCCACAACTCGCCCAACGACGCGCCCGGCAGAACCCCGTCATACAAAATACCTAACGCTCGACGCAACGTACCTAATAGAAGCCGAAAATCTAATAGTACGAGAAGTGCAACGCGCTGCATTCGCCGAGGAGGTAGTCGCCCTACGACGGGGCCGCCCCCCTACCCCGCACAGCCGACTCCGCACACTGGCCGTTGAACTCGTCAATGACGTCATCATCGTGAAGACACGCATCGACGAAGCAGCGGGAATAGCGGAACGAACAAAGAAGCCGGCGGTACTCGACGGCAACCACCCGGCGACGAAGCTGTACATCGACTACGTGCATAGAAAATTGCATCACAGCGGCGTAGATGCAGTCGTAAACGAGTGCAAGCAACAATACTGCATACTTCGTCTGCGCGCCGTCGCACGCGGAGTACTACATCGATGTCTGCCCTGTCAACGAAGAAAAGCGCGGCCGACTGTACCGCCAACGGGAAATCATCCACGCACACGCCTCGCGCACCACGAACGGCCATACAAGTACACCGGCCTCGACTTGTTCGGCCCGCTTACCGTCACCGTCGGGCGCGGCACGCAGAAGAGATACGTGGCGCTGTTCACGTGTCTGACTGTACGCGCCATACACCTGGAAGTCGTACCAAGCCTGAGTGGGGACTCTGCGGTGATGGCCCTGCGACGTTTTATCGCGCGACGAGGCTGCCCGACGGAGATATGGTCGGATCACGGGACGAACTTTCACGCCGCGGACAACGAGATACAACGAGCCGCCGCCGAAGCAGCTGCGGCGTGCCAAGAGGAGGCGTCGCAACGACAGATACGCTGGCGCTACATTCCCCCGGGCGCCCCGTTCATGGGCGGGGGGTGGGAGCGCATGGTGCGCGCCGCCAAGGACAGCCTCTACGTAGTGCTCAAGGACAAGGCCCCCAGTGAAGAAGTGCTGACCACGCTGCTCGCTGAGGTGGAGTTCACGGTGAACAACAGGCCGCTGACACACGTATCAGTCGACCCAGAAGAACCTGAAGCCCTGACCCCAAACCACTTCCTCATCGGAGGCGCCGGGCGCACGCCGCTACCAGGGACCTACAACGACGCTGACGTCGCCGGACGCGCCACATGGCGTACCAGCCAACGCCTTGCCGACCACTTCTGGACGAGATGGATCCGGGAGTATCTGCCCAGCCTTCAAAACCGGCGGGAGCCTTACGGACACGGTCGGCCCATCGAGGTTGGCGACATCGTCTTGGTGGCGGACGGCAACCTGCCACGCAACACTTGGCCGCTCGGCCGAGTCACCGCCGCGTACCCGGGTCCCGACGGCGTCACGAGAGTGGTCGACGTGCTGACCAAGGGGAAGGTGATGCGACGAGCGACGAAGAAGTTGGTGATCCTGCCCACGAGCTCAGCCGACCTGCACTACGAAGATACGCAACACTCCGGAGAGTGATGCGCGGCGGGAGAGATGTGCAGCCCGGCCACCCCGACCACGGCAATTTAATTAAGAAGTTATGTTTTGTTTGTTATCTTATGTTCAATAAATATTACGTTTTGTTGTTGGTTATTAGCTATAAGAAATATGACGCTTTAGTAGCATAATAAGTGAATAAACGTGTAGGTTAAGTAAGATAGGCTAAGGAAATAAATAATTATCTTGATTGCATTTCATTCCCCCATAGTATAGCTTAGTACTTGGATAAGTACTAAGTTATAACGATTAGATCCTAACAGCACGACGACATCCCGCAGACTGACGGGCGTCAGAGGGGAAGTAGCGCGGGAGTATATTAAAAAGGTTGGGAGGCGAGGTAGCCACGCCCCGCACCCACCCGCGCCCCGCTGACGCCCGCGCAGGTAGTTTCCTAGTCGAAATTAGGATCTAATCTAGTGTTTATTTAGTGTTTACCAATTGGAATCTCATTAGAATAATATTAGGTATAAGGTATATTTGTTATTATATAAAAATAAGTTAGAATAAGTAATGTTTGTGTCGAAATTGTGTAATGTAAACAAAATTAATAATAATAAAGTGATACGGTAGGAGTGGGGTGGGCTCGGATCAAAATATAAGGCGATACATTGCGCCGTACCGGCATTATTCGATCCAGCAAGCTACAAGTGTTAAGAAGAAATCCCTGCCCAACTCTCTCCCCGGCTTTGAAGACTCAAGAAGTGTTTCATTACTAGAAGAAACCCCTGCCCGTCAGTACAGCGTTGTCCGTCAATCCAACGCTTGTACCAGTCAATCCAACGTAAACAAACCAGTCATAGGTGCGTCAGGCACAATTCTTAAGAACTTTAAACGGTAGGTATGTACATATATATTTTTAATTTCAAATCTGAAACATCAAGTGTCCATGATATACTTATGACTACTGCTGCTGAAAATTTTATTATAATTTTCTTACGTATGTTGTTTTTAGTTTTTAGGTATATCCCAATTTTTATAAATAATGACACAAAGGTAAATTAAGAAAGAAAAATGCGATCTACTGCAATCGAAGCGGGATCCCGCTTCGATTGCAGTAGATCGCATTCAATTTTTCTTTCTTAATTTACCTTTGTGTCATTATTTATAAAAATAAAAATGTGGTATTACCACATAAAAAATATGAATCGATAAAAAAAGATTCTATACAAATATATATCCCAATTGTTATTCAAAAGTTCGTCGATTTTGCTAATCATTAGAAAGCGAAAAGGCACGAGCGCCGAATATTAATCTCCCACGGTATCGACACGTAACTATCTCCAATTTGCATTTCTCGAAGCCTGGCTTTTTCACAATTAGGCTAATTCGCACGCGATGCTCGACCAGTAAGACCAGTAGTGATACCCACTATAATGAGCTGTGTTGGTCTCACACGCTTAAAGAGACAGGCAAACATCACGTTATAAGTCACAGTGACCGGCCCTCTAAAATATCACTGTGACTAACATTACTGGCAGGTAAACGTGTCAACTTCATTCGAAACGCATATTTAGTAATTGAGCAACAAATGTCACAAATCACGGTAATATCATTATAACGATCTGATAACGTTAATGTGTTAATTTGATTAATTTAATTTAATACGACGTGAATTCAGAATGCTATTTTCGAAAATGGAACGGTAGTAACAGATATTTATATGTTACCATTTCCCTTCCCTATCCATATTACGCGTTCGTGTGCGTGCGCACACAGCTCCCCATGACGCGATAACTACTCTAGAATTGCTATAAAATCGGACCGCCAAATTACTAACTGCCTTTTTGTTTCTTCTAAAATTAACGTTCGTGACTTTTGAAAGATCAGGGCGATGACCTGATGTGGGAAAATGATATTAAGATGTGCTCAATGTGTTCTCGCAAATGTCTCAGTTAATGTAATAGCCATATACTGAAGCCATTTTTTTGTATAAGTATGGTTATTTAAATTAATGGGTTCTATATGTCAGTATGTTAAATAAATTCTGGATGTTAGGTAATACTAGTGTTATGGGTACTAGACGACGATATATGTACTTATATAGATAAATATATACTTAAATACATAGAACAACCATGACTCAAGCACAAATATTCGAGTTCATCACTCATTCGAATTCATCACACGTTCAAGATTATTCGAGTTCATCACACATTCAAGAACTGCGTCCCGCAGAAAATCCCCTCTTGTACGAGCCTTGCACCTTATAAACTCGCTCTTAGAACCGGCACCACACTGTGATGTGTTTGCAGGTGGATGGTTGGACGTGTGCGATGAATGTTTGAGGTTCTGTGAGATGATGGATGAACGGCCTTCGTCAGTATATTTCGAATTGCTTATTGTTGTTATGTTTGTATAAAATCTGTGTAAGTTTAGTCTTAATTTCACAGTGATTTGGTTCTACTGTTATGCTGTGAAATATAAGGAATTAAATAAATAAATAAATAAATCACACAAATATTTGCCCTGGCCGGGATTCGAACCCGGGACCGCCGGCTCAGTAGGCAGGTGTCTACAAACCGAGCCAAAAGCGTCGACAAAACTATACTTAAATTTATGTAAAAAGAGCGCTGTTAAGCTTACTGCGCAGTATAAATCTCACCCTTTCACGCGAATACCGCTATACTGATACTAGTAAGACCAAAAAATATCTATGCGAATGAATAAATACGAACGAACGAAAACTATAAAAAGCACTTTAAACGAACACTAATATAATTTCCTGTAGCCGTCACATTTTTCACAAAAGTAACAAGTTCCTAAGTATACCGGTATCCAAAATTAAGCCAAGCTCTCTTCACTCCTACAATATGGAGGTGCAACAATAACAGTCGCAGTACCTGCTAGTATATCTGGAGTGCGGCATTTGGTACATAAGCCTCCGAGTTTGTGGGAAAATTGCGAAACAGTTCGTTGGGTTGAATAATAAATGATTTAATAACAGAGCGCGTTTGCTCCCAACGTACGTTCAGGTCGAAAAATAACAAACGATTTTAAAAAGTGCCGGCGGTGTATGTGCGGAGCACGCGATGTGATGCCTCCCGGGCGCTCGGCCCTCCAGCTTGTACTACCTCCTGACTCATTATAAACCGACAGTAGAGTGCACAAATTCTCGTTCAGAACTCATGTGACTCTTACGGTTTACCCTTGAAATGTCGACAAACGTTTCGTCGAATTTTCATTTCATCGAAAGCATTTTTTTTCTGAAACCATAAAATATTTTTGAATGTTATAACACAAAACTAACCTAACCTAACCTAATCTAAGGGTTATAATTTACAAAATGTCTGAAAAATTTATGACTTACGAGTAAAAATTTGTCGACGAAATGAAAATTCGACGAAATGAAGCATTCAGTGAAACGTTTGTCGACATTTCAAGGGTATCCGGACTCTTACCCCTCGTATGCTTAGACACCCCTCCTAACCTAACTGATATTTTAACGTAAGGTTCAAATGTCCCGCACGGATCCGTGTCTAAGCATCCGGGCGGGACATTTGAACCTTACGTTAAAATATCAGTTAGGTTAGGAGGGATTAATTCGTTTGACATTTAACATAGAGGCGACTGAGCGATGTATCGATCATCACACGGACATTTTATTGCCACGATATGTCAGATATATTTTAAGTGACATTGACAAGTTGTAATTTAAAAGTAAATAGGTCGAAAAATAAAAATAAAAAACGATTTTGGAATGTGCCGGCAGTGGTGTGTATGGCGGAGCACGCGAATGTGATGCCTCCCAGGCGCTCGGCCCTCTGGTCACAGCGCCTCGATATAATGACTCAGTAGGTACACTAGGTACCAATAGTGTGGCTGCCTGCACTACTTGTAAACCCACCACAAGTTATCTACACAGCTTTTCTACCCAAAATCAAACTTGGGAATAATTCGACTTATCTATCAATAATTAATAATAATTCATCACAGACGGTATCAATCACATTACAGATATAATCGCGGTGTTATGTTATGATCGATATATTTACATTGCTACCATTGTAGTAACAAATAAAAGATAAAATAGAGTACTAGGACATCACTGGGGTAAACATAGAGTGGTGTAAACAAATCAGAAACGACATTAAAACGTCGGCTTGTTTCGATTGAATTTGTCATAAAGTCATTTGAGCAGTATATCGGTCTGCCACGGACTGTTACTAAAATTGCCCGGTTCTGAAGGCTCTAGTAAAATAGGGCAGAAACATCAAATTTTGTACCCGATTAATTGAACTAATTGACCCAATGAAATCTGCTTAGTCGATAGTACGCCAAACAAATTATCATTCCCAGGGACCTACCGGCCATCTGCAAGTCCGACATCGGTGGCTCAGAGATAAGCCGAGCTAATTTGGTTTCCGCATTCGTACAAATATTTGGATTTGCAAAAATTCACCCCTCGCTGTTTCCAATTCTGATGTCAGGAAAATTGTAAAAGCGAAATGATAAAGATAGCGACTGAAGCTGAAAGGAAAATAAACATCTAAATGGTACTGTTAAAATAAATAAATTCACCGAATTCTCTCAGTTAAACGCGGGAATTAGGAGCGATAAAGAGGTAATTTGCTTGGATTTAATACTGTAAAATTTATGAAATGCTTTATTTAAGGAGTAATCTTGCTTCACTTCATTTTATAGTTAATTAATAACTAGAGCAGGAAATCAAGTCAACACACAAATTTAAAACGTGGAGGAAACTAACATAATACATTTTTTTTCTGCACATTGTGAGCGAGTGGAGACCAGAGCAAAATACGAGTTATTAGTCTATTTACAGCCTAAAATTCATAGATAATAATAATAATATTACGGGTTGGTGATACTACCGAAAATAGGGTCGACACATCTTGACCTCACCCCAATATGGGAGATACTAAACAACAAGCCAATGTCATCTAGGCTTACCCTTCCCAAACTAAGATTCCAGCTTTCCTATCACTTCTTCTTTTTTCCCACCTTTCCTATCTTTATTCCTTCCTGTAGCAGTATGCAGTTACGATCGAGAAATTTACGTCCTGGGCCGCTGCCCGAGGGTGATCGTCGGGGCGCATCTGGAGCCGTTGCTGGATGCCACAGCATGCGAACCAACGGCGATGCGGAGTTGAACAGGCGGGCTCCCATCGAACAATCTGTTACAGCCGAAATCGAGCCGCTACCCGAGGGCGATCGTCGGGGCGCACCTGGAGCCGTTGCTGGGTGCCACAGCATGCGATCCAACGGCGATGCGGAGTTGAACAGGCGGGCTCCCATCAAACAATCTCTTTCAGCCGCCACTGGGCCACTGCTCGAGGCCAATCAGCGCGATGCAGAGATTGAGGCTGATTCGGCGAACTCATATCCCGGACTATACAACCTTCGGCTGCGAGGTGCTAATGCCGCTGGCGGATCTTCAGGAGACGACACCGATTCTTTATTTTCTTCCATTCCTTCAACTCGGCCCTCGTATATGACGAGAGGCACATCCACTGTATCTTCTGTAAGCGCGCTTGAGGATGTTGTACAAGATGTCGATCCTGACAATGACCTTGTACCCACCGCAAACGCTAGTCAAAAACGCAGACGATGGACACCTGAAATGAATACGTTCATACTGCGTACTTACCTTCATCTTACTGCACTAGGTACTGACACTAAAACATATCTTGAACCCCTTCATTTGAAGTTTATAGAAAAATACCCGGATATGCAAGTTAGTAGACAAAGAGTAGGAGATCAGCGTAGAGCAATCATACGTAATAAGTTACTACCGCAAGAACAATTAGATCAGATTTATGACCAAGTGAAAATTGAGTTAAGTCAGCTACATACTAGAATACCAGCCACACACACGCAGACGACTCCTTTACTAAGCACACAAAACCCGCGCAGCACACAAACACAGTCTCGACTAAGATGGACAGAGGAACATAATGAATTCATAATAAAATCATATTACCGAATAACCCATCTTGAGACCAACAGGACCGCATATCGAAAACCACTACGTGAAGCCTTTATAAATAATTTTCCCAATTTAGCCCACCTCAGTGAACAAAGAATATCCGACCAGCGCAGGGTAATTATTAACCACGGATTTATAAGTGATCTCAGATTAAAAGAAATAAAGGAGCAAGTAGCTATGGAAACCTCACTAAACACGGATAATTACACACCTATGGTATCTCCAACACAGGCCGCAAATCATACCCAACAATTAGACGCTGAATCACAGTTTTTAGAAAATATACAACTGGAACTTCCAGAAGAACCAACTCCTTCACTCAATACCGACCCACCAGAAAGAGACTTAAGAATAGACGAAACTTTTTTACAGACTTTCCAACATTTCAAAGGAACCAGCCCGACAAACAGAATTTTTATTCCCAAACTAAAAACCTCCAAAAAACTTGCAAAAATCGTACACTACCTTAACGAGGTAACTCTTCCAGAATATGTCAACATGGAGACGGATTTTGACACACTCCAAACAGCAATATATTGTGCAGCGTGGACAGCCGCAAAGGTAAATGGAGCAAAAATATCATTAGAGGTTACACAGAGATCCCGCAGTTTACACAAAAACAATACACCACATTGGCAGAAACGACTAGAACGACGCGTAGAAGACTTACGAGCAAAGATTGGCAGAATCTCACATTACATCAACGGTCCGCGAACGAGACATCTCGAAAGGCAGGTACGTAATATAATGGAACAATACAAAATTCACTCCGTACACGAGGAGCCAAACAGGCATCTTACTCACACATTAGACACCCTCAAACAGAAATTAGCAGTTACATCTGGACGCCTACACCGATATAAGGTATGTACCTTACGGAAGCAACAAAACATTCAATTCAAATATAACGAAAAACAATTCTACCGAACACTGAAACAAAAAACAAACAGCGCACCGGGAAACAACAATGCCAACTCAACGAGTGACAGGCCACACACTGACGAACTACATAGATTTTGGGCAGGAATATGGGAGCAACCTATTCGACATAACACTGAAGCTGAATGGATAAAAACTGAAATCACCAAGAGTAACACAAGCGTACGAGAAATGACTTACGAGCATATTCCCATAGACACATTTAAAAAAGTTATCAACAGGTTACACAACTGGAAATCTATTGGATCAGACTACATACACAGTTACTGGTACAAAAAGTTTACTAATATCCATAGCTACCTTCATAATTTCCTCAATATGTTTATTGAAAATCCCAACACAATACCTCCCTACTTTACTTCAGGAACTACCTTTATGATTCCCAAAGATTTTGATGACCTCACCAACCCTGCGAAATACAGACCTATTACATGTTTGCAAACCATCTACAAAATTCTGACATCATGCATATCTGATTTAATATATACACACGTTAACTACAATAATATCCTAGCTGAACAACAGAAAGGATGCCGTAAGTTCAGCCAAGGCTGCAAGGAACAACTAACTATAGACGACAAAATCTGATTTATACTCCATGTATATTGATTATAAAAAAGCTTACGATTCTGTCCCCCACTCCTGGCTTATGCAAGTCCTGGAAATATACAAAATACACCCACAGATTGTAACATTTTTGAAAACTAGTATGTCAAACTGGACAACCCGATTCAAAGTAACTACACCTAATGAAATTATTGAAACTGGCCCCATTAAAATACAAAGGGGTATATTCCAGGGCGATGCATTAAGCCCATTATGGTTCTGTCTCGCTCTCAACCCCTTATCAAATATACTAAACTCAACTAACGCAGGATATCACTTAAACTATTTAGGCACGAACACTCAAACTGAAAATATAAACCACCTACTTTACATGGACGATATTAAACTTTACGCTGACAATGAGACAGACCTTTACCATTTATCTAACCTGACAGAACGATTCACTAATGATATAAAAATGGAATTTGGAATAGATAAATGCAAAAAAAAAATTAACAAAAAATAGAACCGACTTCAGTAAAACTAATCCCACCAAAAACATTTCATGTAAAATTGACGGCCAAGACTCACATTCTCATAACGCTTTCGCTGTAAAAAAGTTATCAGATCCCAGGAAAAGCCAAGCCCCTAAGCCCCGACTTTACTAACCCCACCACCTTGGTTTAAAAAGTATGGCATCAACTGGCTTCAAGCCCCTAAACCCGGAGTTTACTAACCCTACACCTTTGTTTCAAAAGTATGGCTTGGCCGTTTCATAGAGTACCGTAAATAAGTCCAACGGACCGTCTGGCCCATATGGTATCAAGAAACTAAGTTTATGTCTTTGATAATATATACTTATAAACTTAATTCCTTACGATATAGGCCGGACAGTCCGCTAGACTTATTTACGGTAGTCTATGAAACGGCCAAGCCATACTTTTGAAACAAAGGTGTAGGGTTAGTAAACTCCGGGTTTAGGGGCTTGAAGCCAGTTGATGCCATACTTTTTAAACCAAGGTGGTGGGGTTAGTAAAGTCGGGGCTTAGGGGCTTGGCTTTTCCTGGGATCTGATAACTTTTTTACAGCGAAAGCGTTATGAGAATGTGAGTCTTGGCCGTCAATTTTACATGAAATGTTTTTGGTGGGATCTCATTTCTTTTTGTAAGGTGCTTTAGTTTTTTTAATTTTTTTGGGCTGTTGGGTTTCTTGAGCGTCAACTGAAGTACACAATTGTGTATTTAAGAAATACTTAAGTTTAGCCCCATATATATATACACTTTTATCCCCTATTATGGGAAACCCATACAAACTTCCATCCCCTTATTTAAAGGGTGGGGAGTGATTTTTTAAAAGTCCTACAATATGTATTTGATTTATAACAATGAGTCCCTATAGGTTTCAATTTTCAGACCTCTAGTATCAAAATTTGCGGAAGTTTCATACAAACTTCCATCCCCTAGTTTAAGGGGGTTGGGGGGTAAAAGTTCCAAGTTTTAGAATTATTTTGTTGTTTGTGTACTAATACTAGCTTACATACCAAATTTCAGCTTTCTAGGTCATCGGGAAGTACCCCAGAGGTTTTGATACGTCAGTGAGTGAGTGGCAAAATCGGCGTATTTTAGGTACCTATAAAACCTAAAGTATAAAAGCTAGATCAATTAAATTTTGTACATTTTATACGTTTGCTAACTGCATCTTAACCTGAGAATTTGGGCGCTCTAGTGTTAACTGGGACGAAACTATGAGGGTTTGAATATGAGACGAAACGGTTCGAGAAAAGGTAGGTAGTGCCCCCTTCTTTTTTGTTCGTCTTGGCGGGGGCACTACCGTGCCCCCAGAAAAGCCAAAAATAACCCGTTCAAGTACAGATTACCTTTGACTCACCCTTTGAAGTCGATCCCAAACCACTCAGTTATTATATTTATATTTTATAGTTTACGTGAGGTTTGGCCCCGACTTCAAAGGGTGAGTCAAAGGTAATCTGTACTTGAACGGGTTATTTTTGGCTTTTTAGTTTTACTGAAGTCGGTTCTATTTTTTGTTAAAATTTTTTTTTTGCTTTTTAGTGATTGTTAAAAACACTTATGGCAGGGTGATCAGGGAGGTCTTGAAGGCGTGCATCTCGTTTGAATTATCTCCTAACTCCTAACCGTTGAGGAGTTGTACCTTCCATCATCAGCTCAGCATTGGAAGATGATGACTACCATATGCAAATACTTAAATAGTTTTATAAAATATGTGAAAAATATTATAAGTGCCTATAAAATTTCAGGAATTCCTTCGATTCCTCATGGATCTCGTCATCCGATCTTCACCAAAATTTTATGGGACCAACCTTGAGATGTCTATTCATGAACCTAAAAAGAATTTTCCAAATCGACTCATAAATGACGGAGTTCTGAGGTAACAAACTCCTTTTTTTGAAGTCGGTTAAAAATAAATTCGATTAGGGCAGGGCAGAATTATCAACATAATTACACGTTAGAATCCGGCGAACAGATTGAACCACTTAACGAACAAGATACTTACAAATATTTAGGATACAATCAAACACGACAGATACAGTACAAAGAGACTAAACAAAAACTAACTCGACAGTTCCAACACCGACTTAACACAATTTTAAAATCTCAACTTTATGCGCACAACACTGTAAAAGCCATAAACACGTTTGCCATACCCGTGCTCACCTATTCTTTTGGTATAATTAATTGGACGAAAACTGATTTAAAAGCATTACAACGAAGAATAAATACGACAATGACCAAGTTCCGAAAACATCACCCAAGATCATGTATACAAAGACTAATATTGCCTAGAAAAGAGGGTGGAAGGGGTATTATAGACATAAGCAATTTACATAACAGACAAATCACAACATTGAGACAGTATTTTTTCAGCAAATCGGAATCTTCTACACTCCACAATGCCATTAGCCAAAACGATCACAAATCCACACCGTTAAACCTACAAGACAATACAATACAGAACAACGAACACTTGATTGACGACAAAACAAAAATTACCGAGTGGGCAGGTAAGTCTCTCCATGGTAGACACCGTCACGATTTATGCCAAGTCAATGTCGACAAAGAAGCGTCGAACGCGTGGCTGAGTCGGGGCGAGCTCTTTCCGGAGACTGAAGGGTTCATGATGGCAATTCAAGACCAGGTAATTGAGACTAGGAACTATCAACGACACATCATAAAATCTGTAAATGCTGACATGTGCAGAAAATGCAATAGCTGCCCTGAGACCATCCAACATATAATAAGCTCATGTAAATCAATCGCCCAGACCGACTATAAACACAGACATGACCAAGTAGCAAATATCATCCACCAAAAGCTAGCCCAACAATTTAATTTAATTACTTCCACTGAACCATATTACAAGTACAAACCTGAAAGTGTTATAGACAATGCCACACTTAAGTTATACTTTGATCGAGCCATTCTTACTGACCGAACGACCCACTTCAATAGACCAGACATAACATTAGTGAATAAAACAAACAAAACTGCGTACTTAATTGATATAGCAGTCCCTAACACACACAACTTACAAACTACAATAGCTAAAAAACTTACTAAATACACTGAACTTAAAGACGAAATATCCCGACTTTGGCACCTACAAAAAGTCACCATAGTACCAATAGTCCTGTCTGCCACCGGTGTCATACCGAAACAATTACACCAATCACTGAAGAGTCTAAATTTACCGCCATACACATATCACCTCCTTCAGAAAGCAGTTATTCTAAATACATGCCGAATGGTTAGAAAGTTTTTACAAACTGATCAGGATCATTTGTCAACTCCACCTTCATCGATTACGCAAAGTTCTTCCGAACCAATCAATTAGTGCAGTCTAATACTGTAATATATAAAACTAGCGGCCGCCCGCGACTTCGTCCGCGTAGATTTTTGATGATGACAAAGATATTAAAATAGGTAAGTGAATTTTATTCTTAGTTAAAATGGTCTAGACATATTACATTTCAAACAGTGGCAGACACTGATATGCAATTGTTAGAGAATTTTTGAAGATTTTTCCAATTAGATTACGGGAACTGTTTGCAAGATGCTTAATATTTATTCCGTCAGTTACCTGATGCTTTTAATCTTTGGCAAAAATGACTGCAAGATATAGAGCGACGCATGGAATTGGAGTTAGAAAATGGGGATCTTAATAGTTATTATGAGTGAGATTTAAAAAAAAGTTAAATATCGTAAGGCTGTTAAAACAATCTTAAACTCAGCACTGGAAATCGAGAGATGGAATAATAAATAATAAACTTTATTTCATAACAATAATAAATAATGACCTCTTTTCATAAGAAGGCAGCACTGGTATTTGTACACGCCGGCCTGCCTATTAAACGAAAAGAGTGGTGTGGCGGAGTTCCCGAGGCTGGCCAAAATGTTTCTAAATGGTCTAGCAGGTACCTCAGTTATTAAAAAGGCTAGTGTTTAAAGAAAATGCTGAAATGTGACCATTAAAAACTAAATGCACATAAGCGAATTTAATGATGCGATTACTATTTTGGTCTACAGTTTAGTAGTATTGTTTGAAGAGTGATTCAATATATTCTGGTGGCTATAGTTCTCTATATTTCTCAAGAAGCTAAATAAAGTAAGAATAGGTATATAAAGTATAAATTATTCATGTGCTGATAGACAACTCACTAAATATAGGAACACATAAAGTTTGGAACACAATAAATAAGAGACAGCACTAAGAAAATATTGTTGACAGTCAACCATAGAAAAGGGGGTGCAAGTTCGTTTTAAAGAAAGGACGTAGTCACTGGGTAGTAGACTGGAAATAAAAAATATATAAACTGATAACGTTAGCGTAACACTTCTTTATAAACAACATTAGCGGTGTTCCCCATACAAACTTTGCACCCCTTTTTAACCCCCTTAGAGGTAAAATTTTCCAAAACGCTGAAATTACTTTTTTTGTATTTGATTAAGTAAGCTATCTACAAAGTTTCAAGTCTCTAACTCCAAAAAAAAAGTTTACCCCATACAAACTTTGCACCCCTATTCAACCCCCTTAGGGTTGAAATTTTCTAAAACGCTAAAAGTACGTTTTATGTTTTTGAATAAGTAATCATTCTACAAAGTTTCAAGTATCTAACTCCAAAAAAAAAGTTTACCCCATACAAACTTTGCACCCCTATTTAACCCTCTTAGGGGAGGTATTTCCAAAAATCCCTTCTTATCTCTAGCCCACGTTATAAAAGTAACCTACTGTGCAAAAATCAACTCTCTCGCATTAGTAGTTTCGGCTGTGCGTTGATGAGTCAGTCAGGACTTCTTCTTTTATATATATAGATTACCTACTATGTACTTGGCTTAGGCCCGTGCATAGCAGTATACCGGTGAAAGCCGAGAAGAAACAATAACAAAAAAAACATAATAATAAATATTAAGGGACAATCATACACAAATCGACCTAGTCCCAAACTAAGCAAAGCTAAATAAAAAAATAAATAAATCGTTATTCGTAGAAACGCCCAAAAAACTTTAACCATACGGGCGCATTGTGGTTTTCATTCGGTAAAAAACAATGCTAATGTCAAATAAGATGCTCATTACTAACACTTGATAACTTAGTAAAATAAAGTTGTTCAATTGAACAACACAAAGTTAAAGACACAAAATAATTGAGAACAAGCAGCGTATAGGAAAGAAGAGCATCAATAAAAAGTCGACGAAGCTGCCCCACGCAGCAGACCGTACAACTCTGCGACTCAATTTGCTCCTGCAATACAGCAAAATGCGAGCCATTGCTTGTCGCCGACACTAGGCCCGCTTCATAAATTGCTGTGCAATTTCTTATCTTCCCTTTCCGTCTAGTGTTTGAGTCAAATAAAAACAGCTTTGCGAGAGTTCTGACAAAGCTTTATTTGCCTAGCTTTCGTGTCTGACATCCTAGATAGAGCAGTTTCAGCCAATTATTTGTAGGACGCTTTGAGTCTGGTTGTGTTAATTATTGATTCATTTTAGTGTAGGAACTATTAAGAACGATACTACTATTAATCAAGTTGTTTTCTTCGGGTCTTATATGGATACCTTGCGGTGTTCTACCCAGCTGAATTACTTTGTAACTAATATTTTTTATTCTCGTACAAAAATCCGCAACTTCTTTTGTGAGGTTTATTAATATTCATATAGCTTTTAATAAACGGACCATTCAACCATAATTAATCAATTACCTATCGAATTTGGAGAAAGCTAGCGATTGACGAATAAATGGTACTAAATTAATTAATCACCTATGTCAGTAGGTACTTTTTAAGGTTACGTTCCACTAAAATACGGAACTTATTTAGGAATACATTAGAACTTATTTAGAACATGAAAGTACCTATACGAACGTAACCTTCACAATTACAAAAGATACGATATTGATTTATAATTGCGGATTATAAATATCTTGTAATTATCTGTAATTGTTTTATATAATTTAGTTAATATTGTTTTAAATTCTAGTATTATCATATTTTTTTTTCTACCTGCTGACATTGTATTAATTTTAATTTATTTCCTTGGTTAACTTATATTAGGGCCGAATACTTAACCCACAAATTTGTACGCCTAGTAGTAGACATAGAGAACTTCTGTCTAATGTAACAACTACTTTGTACCTATGTTTAACAAATAAATATATTCTATTCTATTCTAATTAATATCTGCAGGGTATTATTATAAGCCAGATTGGCAGTGGTCGGACGCAACACATAGGTAATAAAAATATACCAGAAAGCGTTTATTTGTATTATGTATTTGATATTATATCACATAATTACAGAAAACGAGACCCTTTGTACGCGAGTTCAGCTCTCGCTTGACCGGTTTCTTAATGGTCGTTTCTCTGAAATTGATTGGTGAAAAGTACCTAAGTCAATAAAAATACACCCCGTAATAAAAGAGATGGTCAATTATCAAACTCAAATAGGAAGACTGTTATACTCCTGGAAACGTAGGTAATAAAAGCTAGAAGAAAAAAATCAGGTAAGTTACGTGCCTACTCGGCGTCCTTGTCCTATTTCGCTCGAAAGAGTCGAAGGATAAAATACTTTCTTATTTAGCTCAAGGAATTTCCACGAAATAATGTTTGTCAAAAGTATGAAAGCACTTCATCATTATAATAAATCTTTTTTAAATGATTCCTATCATTAAGCGTACCATAAGGCCAAACGGGGAATAAAGGTTAAAGAGCGTGACTAAAAAACAATTATTATTTTTTACGACTAAAGAAGACTTAGTAATTTGAATGTAACAAAGATGCCGTTTTTAAAGTGTGCCTGTTGCCCATGGATGTATAAAGGGATTCCTAGAAATACAGAATACTATACTGGGCATACTATACAAAATCATTGAATTATCTCCTCTCTCGTCCAGCTAAGGATCAGAAAATGCGAGTGGTTTAGATGCCTACCCATAATAAATTAAAATTATTGAAGAGGTACAGACACAGACCTAGCATTTATTTTTAACAAGACACAACAGATTAACAATTACTCATTAAAATACATCTAGCTAAATAATAAGCGAAATCGAGAACTATATATTATACCTATTATTAAACTAAATCTAAAACTATACTATGTGTAAAATAACCGTGGCGTTGTATCAAAGAAGCTGGCAGCATTACCTCGCTACATTGCTATACTAATTATTTATGTAAGTACACCAACTGTTAGTTTTGCTGACACTATTTTCGTCAATTCTTTTTAAAATAATGAGCTTCTAATTTAAATATGCACGCTTCTACACCTATTAAGGTCAGTCGGGGCAAAGCCACCACATGGGGTAATAAGCCCATCTACCATAAAAATATCGAAAAGTATACAGATAATAATTGCATGCAATATTGTAAGGTGGCGTTAGTACCTAGGATAACATCTGTACTATTCGATATTTTTACGGTAGGTGTGCTTAGCCCGTGTGGCGCGTTTTTCCACACAGGACTGACTCGTAGTTTATGCAAGGAGAGTAAAGATAATGCTCCGACCGTTGGGAGGCGCCGGCCGCGGCCGGAGCGGCCATCCGACGCGGCTGTAATCTTCGGTAATAAACGTAATAAAAGCACGAGCGCGCCCAATTACGGGTCCCGCCATTCCTCAAATTCGAAGATCACTTATAATCGATGAAGATCCACTGAACTGGTAAAATTTGAATTAATTTCACGCTATCCCTATTACACCAATCTGAATAATTTTATATATGTGCTATACACGTAATGTAACACTGTGTTTATGATGACTAACTGTTCGTTTCTATTCATTTAGGTAACTAGTTAGGGAGATAAAATATTAATAAAGGGTTAGTACTATTCATTATTGTATTGAGCAATAGTCTTCAAATAAATAACAGTAAAATACAAGGCATATATAGCGAGCTGCCTCCATAATGCGCCGCATTCGAGATAGCTCCAACAGCATCCTACGTTTGGTCGCGAGTAGACTGGATTGCCCACTGGCAAGGCATTAGTCTAGCCTCCATGTGACAAAGTGTAATTAATACAGTTAAATTCTAAGCATGTGACACTGTGATAGTTTATACAATTTTAATTTGTCAATTTTATTTTATTTCGTTTATTTCATTTTATTAGTTTTTAAATTAATTACTTATAAATTGTTCTTGTGTTTGTAATCTGACATTTTATTTTAATTGGAATTTTGAAAGAATATTATTGCAAATTTGTTTTAACGTATTTCATTAATTCTCAATTTATTTAGTAATACAATTTTAATTTTAAAATTTTAATCGTTTTATACAATTTTAGTTTGATAATTATATTTTACTTTCTTTACATTTTATTAGTTTTTTACAAATTATTTACTTATAAATATGTTCTTGTTTGCAATCTGACATTTTATATTACCTAATTGGAATTTTGATAGAACTTTATTGGAAATTTGTTTTAATGTATTAACGTATTTATTATTTTTAAACTAACATAGGTATAAGTATTTTTACTAAAATGAATGTATGGATCATAGTTATCTGCAAATAAAGAATTATTATTATTATTATTATATACCATGTGGGTCCTGTAACAGGAGCAAAAAATTAAAACATAGATTTTACTCGTCAAACTGAACAACATCTGTTCAGATACTTTAAAAAAAATACTGTTTTCATATGTTCATTATTTGAAACAAAGTAAATAGCATTTTCAATGTACGCCGTCCAACATTGACATCTCCTTAGCATTGACATAGCTGTCATTTTATTAAATATCAAATGATTCGCAATACATTGCTCCTTTGAATGAACTTAATTTTACAGGTTTACATTATAAATGAGTTATTTTTAAAAGTTGTTAATAAATGGTGTTTCAGTTTGAGGGGTAGAATACCTATGTTTTAATTTATTGCTCCTGTTAAAGGACCCACCCGGTATGTAATGTAAGTATATGTATGTAGTTAGTTAGTCTTGTCACCGTACTCAGAAAACTTTCTACCTCTATAAATTATAAGATGAAATACACAAACATACTCGTACTACTCATATACTTGTTTCAGATCTGTGAGTAACAAATCTTGATATTTTATTGGATGTGTGGAAAGAGAAAAGTTTTCTTAGATCCGTTTAAGACAAATGTCCCTTTGTAGATGGAAAACTGAGGGAAGAAAGGCGATTTATCTAAAATACCCATACAATTTAGGGTAAAATGTCGAATTCTCGTCGCTTTCACTTTACCCAAATTGGATGAGTCTGGCCTCGATATATTTTCAAGGGAATTTGTTTGACGAAGAAGTTGAGGGTCCATGCACGCCAAACAAAAGCATTTCTAGGACGAATTCCGCCCTTGTTTACGTTTATGACAGAATAACTGGTCGGTGTTCGTTCGAAGTCGGCGGCTATATGTGTTTCCAAGTTTGTCGGAGTTTTAGAGATAATAGACGTTGTGTGTGAGGCCGGCAGACTCGGCCATTATTCCTCCGGACGGAGCGAGGGTGTCGCTGGAGCCATAACTTATCTAAGCTTTGGAAAAACTTTTAACAAAGTTTCCGACGGAGAGGAAAGTGTTACAGGGGCTTTAGATATGGCACCCCATTCAACAAGTAGAATAGGCGCTATCGGGGCGCGATGATGAGCCAGGCGGGAGTGTATAATTGGCCGATAGTGAGGCTTGCGGCGGCGCTCGGCTCGCGAGCCACTCTCACATTCACTACGCGGCGACAATGCCAGCCAAATAGAATTTAATATTCATAGAGTCGACGTACGATTCAGTGAATTCATCGTCCGCACCTTGGACCCAGGCTTCGCATATAAAAGACCTTCCGCGAGCCCCTGGGTGTACTTCAAATAATTCGTCTCGGAATTGCTGCTGCACTTCAAAAGTAAGGGAAGGGAATCCGAGAAAAAATTCACGTTCATACAAGGAAATTGAAAAATACCGCTAGCGTCCGTCGGGACGAGGCGGCAAAGGTTGAATTTCGAAATAATCCCCGGCCAATTTTCGCCCTACTACAAACTGTAATCGAAGTTATCAGACAGAAAAGTGTGAAATTGTTTCCAATAGCAAAGCCACATGAAGGATTATCTTTTCTGAGCTTGATGATTTTGCCTCGTTGCTAGGAAACAATAGCTATCCACAAATGTGTTGTCTATTTGATATTTCGAAAATAAAGTCTTCCGTAAGCCTTTCAAATTTATTTCAACTCTGCATAAATGGGTATAAATACCTACCTACGATAGAGAAAAATATTATTCGAGTATTTTATCGTTCGATGTAGAAAGTTGAATTAATATCGTGGCTTTATGCTAAATAAAGCCAGTTTTAAAACTATAAATCCTGTCAATGATCATCCAGAGCTTAGGTTATAGCGCTTTTATACAAGATGTTTGTAAAAACGATGTAGGAACTTTGGAAGGTGATTACGAGGGACTATTAGAAAGAGTGAACCCTATATATATGTCTCAAGTCCAATTAGTGGTCGTTTTTTTCTAAATAGTCAACAGCCAATATGTTTTCTATTTGTAGCAATTAGGTATGCTGTAGTTTTTGTTTGTAATTACAGTTAACAAATCTAAATGGTTTGAAATTAATAGGAGATTCAATATCCAGAGTAGTTATTTTTTTAAAGCCTGTTCATATATATATATTTTTTGCCAGAAATAACTAAGTGACCTAAAAATCGGTTATAGGTAAAAAAAAATGTAGCAAGTTGTAGCAAGGGCATTTCTTTTATTGGTTAATCAAAAATTTGTTAAGTCATTAAAAAAAATTGTTTGATTTGTTTGAAATTTACCTTTCCATGTAAACTTTTGCTACGAATGAAAAAAAAAAGTAAATTCTGTATCGCCTCCTAAAGTTCCGACATCGTTATTCCAAACACCCTGTATATTGATTTATAGGCAGGGTATTGTCTTATTGTTTTTGTAAATAACATTTAACAAGGATAGCGAAAAAAAACTGTTAAATCACAGCGCACGATATGGAGAATCTTGGGGCCTTTGTCCGGCAGTGATTTGCGAGGCACGCAGTAAAGGCTCATCATTGTGCTTCAAGCGCCTCTGCACCTGCGAGACCGCTCGTTGTGGTGATGGTGTACCTGTATCTCATGGAGCAGCTCTCTCTCGTCCAGCAGCACGACGCGGCAGGCCAGCGTGCGCGGCGCGGGACACAGGCAGTCCATCATCCTGCTGTGTGCGCCTCTGCACCTGCGAGACCGCTCGTTGTGGTGATGGTGTACCTGTATCTCATGGAGCAGCTCTCTCTCGTCCAGCAGCACGACGCGGCAGGCCAGCGTGCGCGGCGCGGGACACAGGCAGTCCATCATCCTGCTGTGTGCGCCTCTGCACCTGCGAGACCGCTCGTTGTGGTGATGGTGTACCTGTATCTCATGGAGCAGCTCTCTCTCGTCCAGCAGCACGACGCGGCAGGCCAGCGTGCGCGGCGCGGGACACAGGCAGTCCATCATCCTGCTGTGTGCGCCTCTGCACCTGCGAACAGAACACAATAATAAATAACGATTTTTACGGTACGGTGGTAAATTTTTGTATTGTATCAAATTCCAATTCAGTTGATGATATCAAGAAATAATTCTGACGTAGATCTCTCTTTGATAAGTTGGCCAAGTAGGTATTTAAGTACTACCTTGCCCAACATAGACCATCTTCGATAAACAAAATGGTCTATACTTGCAAACATTTTTCAATTTAAAACAGAGTTCCATCTGAACAACTAGCGACCTTCACCAAGGAAGAATTGTGGGCGAAGGGTGTCATGTTTCGACGCTTCCGCCGGCGGGTATATACTCGTACATGACACCACGAACAGCATAAACACATCGCGAGTTAAAATGTGACCTAGTTATTAAGTTTATTCTATTGTTATATTTAATATGTATCTTAGATGTAAGGGCATGTGATAACTGCAATACATCATTTGAATTTTAATTTGTAAACATATTTAGCGGCCTCTGAATTTCTTTGCTTTGGTTTAAATGATTGTGCCTTTCATTTTACTTTGATAGGTACTTGTTGTCTATGTCGTATACTTAATTTGAAGAAGCAATATTTTTTCTATACACAAATAATCAATATTTTGTTTGTTTCAGTAATATTTCGGAAATACATAATTGCGCTTCTAATTTCTACGGTTCAGCTTACACAGCAAATAACAAACTAACTTGTCTGGAAAAAAATAATACCATGTCGCCATAATATTCTTCATTTCCCGTTACACTAGTTAGGCTGAATATTCAATACGGCTACATACCGCAGGTAAGCCTTTTATTTAGATAGAGCAAATGGATATTTTAACAGACAGCCAAAACTGTATACATTTAAATAACATTGGCCAAATTTCACATAATTCCTTTGAGTCATGTTGCACTGCGTTAAAGGCCAAATTAAACCTATACCTACAGGTAGCCTAATACAAATCCCAGTATTCTATCTGCAAAGCCTGAAGTTGCTTGCAGTCAATTAAGGAGTTATTTGCAGTCAGACTCGATAGTAA
Organism: Apotomis capreana; assembly: GCA_947623375.1. Classification (NCBI taxonomy): domain Eukaryota; kingdom Metazoa; phylum Arthropoda; class Insecta; order Lepidoptera; family Tortricidae; genus Apotomis; species Apotomis capreana. The sequence continues at coordinate 15,493,401 of OX392501.1, forward strand.
AATCACCAAAGGGTTGGTCGAAACCAAATATATACTCGTTAAAAGTTAGTCGGGGAGAGCGAGCGAACCAGGAGGGTGTGTTTTAACAATTTTGTTTTAATTAGTAGCAGCGCCCTCCCTAATAGGCGGATTCGATTCGGCGGAACTTTTTGTGATCTCAAAAAGGTTTTTCGTACGTTAAAATAAAACTGAGGACCACGTAATGCGTGGATGTGAAAAGCGAAAATGGAAATAGGGCCGTGAAATACGATATTTGGAGCTACTAAGTCCCGTATTGGGAATACCAAATATTACTTGAAAATGATATCGCCATTTAGAAAAGTAAGCATAATTGTTCTACCTAATAATGAAATGAGAAATTTAATCTGTGTGCTATTTACGCGCAAATTGCAATTAATTATGTGAATTGGTTTGATGAGCCGATGCCTTATATTAATGTAGCTCGCCCAAGATTCGTGAGAACTCCTATATCAATTTAAGCCAAATAGCTGCTAATCAATTCGTTTTATTAGATATTATTTTATAATCAAGTGCCACGTAAAACAAATGTTAAGTTATATTTGAGAGACATTCCAATTATGAATAACCTTTATAATTACTTTTAATTAAAATGGGAATTACGATCAGGGGGAATCAATATTTGTTTCATTGTCGAGTTATCCACATATAGTTTACTCTGTGACTAGGTACAGTTCAGTTCTACATTTGAAATTAGTCCTAGGTACATGGAGAACAATTGACACAAGTCACCTCAACCAAACAGTGCAACGCGAATTACCATTGTCAGGTAATGCGGTATATTGCAATGTATTGTTAGGCTGAAACTAGTGACAATTGCTGCTACCCTAAATGGTGTAATTTAATATTAAATTACTAATGCCGTTGGCATGTTGTACTTTTATTTCGTCAAACCATTTTTGTAAACTCTCGGTTCATTTCTTTCCCAAGCACTCTTTTTCAAAACCAAAAAATCTTTCAGGTTGAATCTTTCAAGCGCAATAGATTGGGTGGAGTGCTGTGAAAGTTTACGAGTTTAGAAAAAAATCTTCTGTAAAAAAGGAGTATTTGAGTCAGTCTGGAAAAACAAATTTTACCCATTCATTAGACCTTCGTCAAATTAGAATTCCATCTAACTTATAAAAGAAAAACGCGTGCCTATACTTATATGTGTAGAAAACAAATAAATCCCCGACGCTAAACACCGCGTAAAAAGAAAAGCCAAACATTAACGCAACGCGTTTAGCGCATCACGAAACTTCTAACAACTAGAGAAGCCAAGAACTAAGGCAGCAAACAACGAAACAGAGATGGCAATACGAGCCATTAATCCGAACGAGCGCGACAGAGATTAGTGCCCCCTGACCCCCCGGTAGTGTTGCTAGATCTATAGTTTGATGAAAATCGGGACCACGTTTAAAAGGACCCTTTGGGACTAGGGACATTAGCGTGTCGATGATGGTAGCGTATCACGTGATAAAGAACAGTCAAAGCTTCAGTCACTTACAACTTCGTCAAAAAAGGCGAGTGCTTTACAGAATGCGAATCTGCACCGTATAAATACGTCCATGACATATAAGCTATGTCTTTCCCTCCCTCTCCGCGCTTTCCCTTTACTCTCTTCTTGTGCTAAAACCGGGACACTTCGCATCCCAATCATGCTGAGTGGGGTCCTATGCAACGATGATTGTTTATGTTAGTTTTCTTTTCATGTAACTGTGTTTTGCGTTAAATAAATGTGATGATTGTTTATGTTAGTTTTCTTTTCATGTGAATATAAATGTATTTTCTATCTTTCTTTCAATCAAGGGTAAATCAGGATGTTGTCCCGCATCTGGCAACACTACCCACCCACACGTGGAAAACATTTTCCCGCCATTGTCTGGGCGAAAGCAAAAAGAGGAGTCGCGATTGACATCGTGGCGCTGCGACGCGGAGTCCCGAGCGCGGCCTGGGATCATTACGGGCCGTTAAACTAGAATATAATGCACTCATTACCTATGGCTTGTGTTCAGTGCTCACAGAGATATTATAATGGTAAAATAGTTTCATAAAGTTTGATAACCTGCGGAAATTTATATTTAGTATTAATAGTATATTCCTCAATTAATTTTTAAGAAATATATTGCCATTTAACTTTACTTTAAACGTAACTAATTTGTTAACTTAGTTAAGCGCTATGTCTGAATGAGTCTCTTACCACAATATTCGTTCTCCCTTCCTGGCCAAGGTAAGACATAAAACTTTAGACAAACCACGGGCGGTAATCCGTATAGCCCCAGATCGCATATTTAAATACTAACGCCTGCGATCTGTAACATTCACGAATTCTCCGCCCTAAAATATAAATTCTTAATGGGCCAATGTCAAACACTGTTATATAATTATATCTAAAACATTGTAATTTGTACTGTGGATTTTGTATAAACGAAATAAGAATAAAATAAATAAATAATAATAATATATATACTCTCCAATCGTTAATAATTACACTCTGCTCAGCAGCCTGCTCTCGTTGCTTCAATTGGAATTGAAAAAGGACGGAGACGGCGTGAGCAATGAACGAATCTTGTCGATATCTACATATATTTACGACATGCACCCATAATCGTACTGGCTACCGATAAAGTGTCTAACATCGTTTGTGTTCCAAAGTGAACAATTAGTTGCTGTACCATCACTTTGACAGTTTCATTAGACTCATCCGATTTGAGTGGGCCTTATTTTTATCTTGATCTGATAAAGTGACTGATTTACTGTCGGGTTCCTCGTCTATGTTGACACGTCCCCTAGCTGCGTTTTTCCCCTTTGTTCGAGATGCAAGCGCGATACAGAGGTACCGCGTCAGACCCGTTAATAAAGAAACGACAATATTCTCGCTGCGTACCCACGATAACATCGTTACGCAATCGTCAATTCATCACTCGGTTCTCATGAGTGCCTTTTCTCATGCGCTCAGTAACGAGATTACCGGCAATAACAGTTGTTTACGAGATAGGTGTTTTACCCATGAGTTAGAGAAATAAGGAATATAAACTCACAATACGTGCAAATAATTAAATTAAATTGGGATTCATAGATCTCTCCACTCGTGGTCCTAGATTAGACTCGTCGACTCCGGCAATCTTCGGTCAGTATCAATATAAACAGCATTCCACCAATATTTGTATAGAAAGGGTTCTTAACTGTTTAATTTCGATTATGCAACAAAAACTGCTCCTTTAGGTGCCCACTGTTTTTATTTCGATTTTCGTCATGCACTTTTTCTCAATTTCACGTAATAAATAGTAATTTTAGATTATGGCTATGGAGCATAGCAGCATTATATAAAATTTAGTAGCATTCAAGGAACTGACTGCGTTAAGCATTGGTTTTAGTGTTCTGTGCCCCGTGCCTAGACATAACTTAGAAAAATAACTTAATAACTACGGTCCATACATAACTGTCCATCAATACGTCGCCACTTCAACGTATTAGGTTAACCTCGTTATATCGTTATTGCATTAACGTAAGCTGTGAACGGGCGTGTTTAGCCACAATCGTGGTATCGCATTATGTTCCTTTTCCCACTGAACGGGCCGAGTCGGACCGCGAATACGCATTTGACAGTTGCCAAAGGAATTTAGAGGGTCTGCACTTTAGTAGCATCTCTTATTTTAATGTAATTTACGCCGCTTCCGACCGGCAGGTTTACTGGCTTGGATAGCGGCGCTCGGCTGTCGTCGCCTCCAGCAGCCGGCTTCGGTCGGACACCGCCACATGCCGTCACGTCGGATCACGGCCGGTCGGATTCGTACTGCCGCCGCCGCGCGCCGTGTCGTCGTCAATTACCCGGCGGACGCGGACGGCTACTGCCGGGTGCTCCGGCATCCGCTGCGAAGTGGTGGCAGCCGATTCCGCCCGGCCTGGTCGATGAACGTAATCTGTTAAGCGCAGCAAAGCGTCCTCTCCGACGCGGCGGCAGCCGATCCGACTCGACCCTGACAGTGCTCCCACCTAGCAACCATTTTGGGACATTACAGAATAGCAGCCTTTCCCGCGGTGATGACTTTATACGACCTTGACCTTTTTCCGGGATAGATAGCAATATATAATATACATTTTCTCAAACATCCAAGGAAATGTCGTTCTTATAATCGTGGTAATAGAACGCGAGATACGTCTTTGTATAGCAATTCTTGAAGATTAGTTCTAATTTCAAATTAGATGTCAATAAAGGAATTTCATACAACATTATTGGCCGTGGCCAACAAAGAGATTGTCTTTTGTTTCAGTGGGGTTTATTTTTTTTATTGATAATCTATGGCATACTGCCAATAAAAAAAAAACGTAGTTTGTGCATGTATATTTACGATTTATTTCTTATATTTAACTAGATTATTCCATTAGATTAAAACAGATATTCAATAAAATAAACAAGGAATCACGTTTATTGTTAAAAAATATAACAATATCTAATTAATAAGGTGTTGTCATTTTTTAATAAATAGAATCATCTTAACATTTGGTGGCAAAAACAATAACCCGAACAGCTTAAAAAAAAATTTTGAAAAAGTTAAAAGTTGGCGGGAAAAGTAAAAATATATGAATATCTAAGTTGAACATTTGTATTATTTCCTTGGATTTATTTGAGAAAAGCACTATACAAGCCTCGGCGCGAACAGGGATTGTCGGCCTCGTATCTCTAGATGGCCTCGTTATCACTCGGCCATCTATTACTACTCGGCCAACAATTCCCTATTTCGCGGCCTCTGCAGTAATGTACCTACTATTAAAATACTTTAAAATACTGGCTTTTTCATACTAACATTATTATTAATAAGTAGGTACCTTGCGTTGTTTCGAGCGCCTCATCACGGTCATGTCACTCATGTCTCACAAGGACTGACATGGAACTTAAAGGATGTTGATTTAATAATAATTTAAGTATTTTTTACATGACACTAAGTATGTGGGGACCATGGACGTAGGACCCCGTCCGATACGTTGAGGTAATTAAATGAACACTTTTTATAAACGAGATTAAGCCCCGTTTTGTTATAATAATGTGTGAAAATAGTGTAAGTTCAAATTATTACAATTTTACTGATTTACACAATTACTCTACCTATCTTGGTACTAAAGCCCAATATCATGCAATTCGTACATGTTCCATATTAACAAAGTACCGACATGTTACCAGGTAAGCCAACATAACATGACCAATTATCGAGCAGCCAATGCCGCCGGAGGCAGCTTTATAAAATTATGACTTTTGTTGCTTTCCGGCCAATTGAACTGAAATAATAACTGCCGATCATTGTCATATATGTAGTCGTAAATAAAGATATTAATAGTAGTACTATGATTATTATTTTAAACGCATACTTACTTGTAGTACTTTTATCATGGACGTGTACAAATGTACACCCATATGACATGACATGAGAACACACAGCTTGGAACTCACGCTATGTCATAAAACCAGCATTTTGGGCGAATATCGTCACTCACATGCGCCTTCGCAGTATCAGCGAATGTCTATTTGTGAAATTTCCGCCTGAGTAATGCATTTTATTAATTGTCTGCGTCAATTGCGACGCAATTAGTTGTAGAGCGTGGTGATATACGTACGGCCGAAGAACACGTGCGTGCCGCTATGAATGGCCCTGAACGAACGCACACGGACTTTCCTGAACGTGGAGCCTTGCGCCCAAATATTAGCTACGAGTTGTGCGTAACTACCTAGGCTACTAGCGCGGTACGCGGCGCAAAGTGGCCGTTTTGGCGATAGTGAGTAGTTATTACTCAGTATTCTATTCTATTCTATTTTTTTTTAAAATGGCAACCGGTCACAGTTAAGCGACCATTACTGCCAATGTCTCGTTGCCAATCGCACTAGGCGACTAGATAGAGGATTGATACCACGTTGTACGGTGAGTTGTAAAATCGTGCTTTTTGTAAAGTGATAGCGATTTACAAAAAACCACGCGGACTATCGGGCCTTGACCCAGGAAGGGCTATGAACGCTTCAAGTTGAATTCTTCATTAGCTATTCACTTATACGTTAGATCACTGCACAATACGCTATCAATACTACACATTGAACAACTAAAATGAATAAAATAATGAACGACTAAACCTAAACGCATGCGGCCATCTTGAGACAAGAACCGGAAGCTATAACTCAGTATTGGCAGTTGGCAGCTGCCAATACTAAGTAAATCACGAAAACTTTGACGTGGCATATGATAGGCCATGATTTTTTTTTTGACCAAGTACCTTACTTATTTGTTTTTAAATTCTATAAAAGAAGAAAAGATAATGAGCGTACATTTTACAATAGGCAGTTTTATTAACGAGTAAATAGGAAAAACATAAGGTGGAAAAGTCTTATTAATAATATCCTACATGATGTCAAATTTAACAAACAGACATCATCCAAAAAACTTTATGATGGCACTGTGATCCTTCCCAATTTGCCCATCCTTCTCTGTCATAACTCTGAAACACAATTTAAATTACGAGTGCTATAAAACGTAAACAAATTCCCTGCTTTGTGTCTTCAGACCTCCCTCAATTTTCGAGGGCGGTTGTGGCCGTAAGAGTTAAAATGACTCTTTGTTATGGTAATAATATAAGCAGAGGTGCGAGCGGACGCCGATGCATGCCAACACGCGTAAAGGCTTGCATACTTATGTGCCTCACTCACTACTTCTAAACCTTATTGCTTTAATATCAAACCGGACAGTTAGGTAAACGAAAACATTTATGTCTCACTCGTTTTCCCACATTCTTGTTTAGTTGGTTCTACCTAGTAATGGATTAAATTATAAGTGTCGAGTGTCATGTAAGTATGCTTGTTGATATCATTATTTGAAATAACTTCATAATTACGAGCAACATCAGAGCCTCAAGTGTAAGTTTCTTTTCTAACGCCAGAAACTGTTACAGTTTCGCGTCCCAATTATCTTTATATTAAACAATAAATACTGTATACTTATATTTAAACATTGCTACAGACGCGTCCTAGTCTAGCCATTTTTTGTGTTAAAAGCTATTAAAGTAAGAGAAATGCAGTTGTCGAGAAAAGATATATTGAAAGTAATGTCAGGAGTCAATACAATAATAACTATAGCAACGTATACACAGATATAAAACACAACCGCCATATATTAGCTAGAAGCGTACGTAACTGGAAGTGTTCCTTAACATGCCCTCATCTTTTTCAAGCCGAACTCTTCACATAGTTTAATTAGTCTTGGCTTGTAAAGAGGCTGTAAAAATATCTGCCAGTTGTTCTGCTGTCGGTACTTGCTCAATGGCTATCTCATTTTCAGACACACATTGTCTCACATAGAAGTGTTTTAACTTTATGTGTTTCCGGTTTATAGGTAATTTTGTCAATTCCCAGGTCTGATTTTCTTGTAAAGATTTGAGCTCTTTGTCCATCGCTTCGATCCATTTATCTTTTTCAGAACTGCGTAACACATCTCGATAAGAATTCGGCTCAGGAACTGATACAGCCTCGTTAATGAACTGCTCAAAATTAAACCTTTCTGGAGGTTTGATTTGGCTTCGATCACGAAGTTGACGCTCGTTTTCTACTGGCGGCATAGCTTCGTCTTCTCGTGTCATAACATTGGGATCTATATTGTTTCCAGATATCTCGGCTTCTTCGAGTGACTCAAAATCCAAATCTTCGACGCTATCGCTGTCATTTGTTTCTGACTGTACTTGTGGATGACTTTCCTTGCAACAATTTGGACAACTTGTGGAAGGTAGAGGTAGCTCGTAGGTATTTTTCTCAGGTTCAGGTGTTTTTGAAGTTACGTCAATCTTGTTTTTCTTCAGTATAGATGCTTCGTCAACAATGATATCTCGGGATCTTGTCAACTTTAGGCTATTCAAGTCAAAAACTCGATATCCTTCGTCACCGTCATAACCGATAAGTATACCTGTCTCAGCTTTCTTGTCTAACTTACTTGTTCTCTTCTGTTTTGGAACATGCACATAGCAATGACTGCCTATGATTTTGAGATGGCTTATTTTGGGCTTCTTGCCGAACCAGAGCTCGTGCGGAGATTTTCCATCTATTGGTGTAGGTCCCGTTCGGTTCAGTATGTAAACTGATGCTTTCGAGATCTCAGCCCACAAACCTTTCGGTATCTCATCATGAGCGTGCATTAGTGCTCTTGTCATTTCCACAATCGTGCGATTTTCTCGTTCTGAGGAACCATTTTGTTCAGGTGTGTATGGCATAGTAAACCATTGTGTTATTCCCTGTATTCTCAAAGTCTTTCGTACTTGTTCATTATCAAATTCTCCTCCGTTATCGCTTAGTAACTCCTGTACTACGTGTCCGCTAGTTTTAGCTTCTGCCAAAAAATCCTTCAAGCATGCATGAACTTCAGACTTATGTCTCAGAAAGTAAATCCATCGATATTTTGAGAAAGTGTCTTTGAATAAAACGTAGTATTGACATTTAGAGATCGAATACGGGAAAGGTCCGCACACGTCAGTGGTGATAAGCTCTCCAGGCTTAGTAGCTCGTGGTCTCTCCGAACTTCTGCCTATGGCTCTTGCCGAAGACGCAGCCTTCACAAATATCCGAAGATCTCGAGTCTAGTTTCACTCCGAGCTCTCTTTGTATTAGTTTAGCTACATGTCTCTTGTTCTGGTGTCCTAGGCGTTCATGGTAGAGTTGAAGATTTTGTGACGTCGATAGTTGGTTAATCTCAACTGTAGGCATCAGTGTCTTGACATTTAGTTTGTACAAGCCACCGTACTTGTCGCGAGTTCCGACCAAAACGACTTTGCCATCATTCTTCAAGTTACAAGACTGAGCATTTGACTGAAAGATGCTATTCTTTAGCGTGTCTTGTGCGGCTAGCACAGAAAATAAATTTCTTTTAATGCTTGGAACGTACCATACGTTTGTTAAGGTTATTAGCTCCTTGTGGCTATTTAAGTCAGCTTCCAATTGAATAGAGCCCTTTCCAATCGCTTGAATGACGTCTCCGTTTGCTGTTGAAACTTTATGAGAATCATCGAAGCTTTCAAAAGATTGAAAGATATCTCTTTTATGGGTAAAATGACTTGTCGCGCCATTATCGACATACCATGAGTCTTTGTCAGTGGTTTTATCGTCGCATGCTAGAGCTAGGCCTGTCATCATCGCTGAATTTGTAGAATACTTTGGAGGTCTGCCGTCCGCTATCCACTTCTTGCATGATGTGACTTTATGAAATCCTTCTTTACAGTAATTGCATTTCTTAAATTTCTTCTTGACTTGGCTTTGTTTTTCATAACGCTTCTGTCCATGTAACATTAGAACTTCGTTATTACTTCCGCTTTCTTCTGACTTTTTCTGTTGTAGAGACCGTTTGTAAGCGCATAACTGAGTGGTTAGGTTTTCGATGTTACGGTCACGTTTATTCATCAATAACCAACTAGATTTGAAACCGAAATAATCTTCAGAAAGTGTATCCAATATTTTACATATTAATAAAATTTCTGGCAACTGGTTTCCGTCAATCTCATTGTTCAAATCGTGCCATACAGTTTTCAGAGTAGAGATATGTGTGGCCATGTCGTGCTCTTCACTCTTGTGGTAACGGAAGAATTTCATGCAGAGATCGTAACTCCTGTCTTCTTTTGCACCATCATAGAGTCGATGAAGCTCTTGCCACACTTCGCTCGATGTCTCGAAACGCATTACCTTTTGTAACGTCTCTTCATTCATATTTGCCGTTAGAAGCAGTAAAGCTTGACTGTCAATTGTTTGAAATTTTTCCATGTCAGATTTATATTTTTGTAGATCTTCTGCTTTTGCCGTATCTCCAGGATACTTTGGCTTTTTTAATGTACCTTCGATTGCTTCCAGCGTGCCTGGTGTACTTTTTAGGAGTAATTTTACCTTGTACTTCCATGTTCGCCAGTTAGTAGCCCCAAATAATTGGCCGATCTCGATTTTCATGCTTGAGCTTGACGCGCACATGTATTAGAGAACTTTTTACTACTATATTGCAATACGAAAATCACTAATTTTTATGCTCTGCTACCATATTAAAGTAAGAGAAATGCAGTTGTCGAGAAAAGATATATTGAAAGTAATGTCAGGAGTCAATACAATAATAACTATAGCAACGTATACACAGATATAAAACACAACCGCCATATATTAGCTAGAAGCGTACGTAACTGGAAGTGTTCCTTAACAAAAGCAATCTTACACTAGAACAGTGGTTCCAAAGCAGTGGTCCGCAGGAGTCAAAATATGGTCCGCGAATGATTTCAAATTCACAGTTGATACGCCGGAGTCCGCCTGAGGAAGGAATATTTCTTTACATTCAGCCCCCGCGAACTACAAAGAAATAAAAGTGGTGCCTGGTCAAGGAAAGGTTGGGAACTAAAGCTGCTGCTTTGTAATTTGTAACTAACCCGGATTTCGAAGGTTTCTTTTACGGCACTTACTTATGTGTGAGTAATTTTAGTGTTATTTGAAGGAACTTTGGCCAGCACAATTTTTGTTCTTTTCAGCAATTGTTAGCTTGGAGAAATACTTTATCTTAATGCATTTGCATTTATAAATATAACTGGCTCTGTACTTGGCATTCGAGTTTCTTAATTACATACAACTGAGTCTCAGACCCATTGTTAGTGTAAAAATTAATGATACTGTCATTTTAATAAAAAAATCTAGCTGTATTAAAGAGAAACAGCGAAGACAAAGGATCATAAAAATGCTAGTAATACTTAATTTTGCATACAAATATTGAGTTTGGCAAGTATGCAGCCAAAAACGAACATTGTTGTTTTGCCGTATGCTGGCTTCCGCACAAGATTTTAACAACGTTTTGCTTATTTTACATTGCGATAATATTATACTTATACTTGACAGAAACAGTGGTCATGAATACCTATTTTGGCTTATTCTCGCCGCCTTAATTATCGAGATTCCCTAAATAGCACAGGAAAGTTGCATAATTTGGCGGCAAAATAGGATTTTCATTTCTAGTGTTACCTAAGATAAAGTTATAAAACAAAGTTTCATTGATATACCTATTTTGGCGCCAAACTGCCATATTTAGCTTGCCTTATTTTACTTGTACAAGTAGGTACTAGAGTTATTCGACTCCAGTTGAGTGTATATAAGTATTACAAGCTGAGTAAATGCACTTTTTGTGCAGACTTGGTATAATTATTTTGTCGTCTAAATTCATTTCAAAGAGACCGAGGTAGAATAAAATAGAATAACGAGCTATTAGCTCTACATAAGATGCTATTAATTGGACTCATTTCCTTAGATGGTGAACTAATGAAAATAAATCTTCACGTGCGAATGGTTGTTTTTCATAGGATTTCACTACTCTAATTACCCAAGGCATTGTTTTTAACATTTTCTAAATACTATCGTTGGTACCACGCTAGTGTTGGTTCTCGTTCATACATTATTTAATGAGAATGACGACCGATATTTCTTAGATAGCATATTGAACAACGCAATCAAAAGTCAAAGTCGTTAATTCTTCAATTTAGGCATAATCACAATGCACTTATGAATGTCAAATATTTTGCAAAACAGTAAATATTACATAAAATTGTATATTTTTTAGAATGGTGTATTCTTTAACTACGTTAAAACGGTATTAGAAATTACAAAAGAACTGTAAGCTAATCGATATCTAATTAAAACTTATTGTACCGGGTCTATCGCGATACGACTGGGACCACGGCACGTGAAACCGTGTTGAGTTGAAACGTCAGGCAATGAAGGTAAATCAAAATATCGCGATAGACCCGGTTCAATAAGTTTTAATTATGTGTTCAAACCGCGAGAGTATAAAGTGTTATAATCGATATCTGTAATGTTTAATATGTGGCAAGGTAAATTTAATTAGCATCAATTACGTCATAGCGCCCGCAACTCGTGTCTCGCCTTGTGTATGTGCCCGGGAAAGGCACCGTCTTGTCTCCAAACCAAATTAACTGAATTGCTTTGAACATTTATGGAAAAACAACGTGTGTTTTGATTAGGGTATTGTGTTACGTTACGTATAAACCTAACAATAAATGAGCGAGCATCAAAATAGTTGTCGCTGGAAAAGCTATTTGAATTTAACTTTGAACAATATCTATACGTTACGCTCTGAACAATATTAACACTTTTAAAATGGCTGTCAATATTATATTAAAATAATTGAAACGAATTGGGAAATTCATAGAAAAGTACCACTGTCAATGCGTTTGACTAACGGAACGTGAATATTTCGTTCGTTTCGCTGCATGAATGGATGGATGGCTTTGTAGCATTGGAACTAAATAAAGGCCAAACTACGTTTTGAGAATTTCGATTGGATGCATGTCTATTGATTAATTGAATACAAATGTAACTCCCAAAAGTTGGTATGCATTTTAAACTACAATTAACTGGTTCTCATAAAATCTGCCCTTGACAAACGAATTGAAAGTAATCCATTACACGTTTTCCTATTAAGTCAAATGAGCCAGCTCGAATTTTTACGATTGTAGGCTGCACTTAATCGTATGTTGCGTGTTTCCTTATACGTGCGGCGTGTGATGTAAAACGATAGGGGATAAATTGATCAGAGAGGCCATAGCTCGGCGGACGGACGTCGTAAAGTTTGCACAACATCGCCGCAGAGGCTGTGGGCTGTGCGCTGCCTGGGCACTCGTCAAGCTTCGATGCGTCGGCTAGTGGCCCTTCCTCACCTTCTAAATGCCATCGACAATTTGATCCAAGAAAAATAAGGCCTCCGTAGACCGCAGCAGTAATGATACGTATCCTGTACCTACTTTGGAATTATCTTAGTTTATTTTATCGCTTCTGGGCATAAAATGTAAAGTTTCCGAGAACTGACGACGTTAAAATAACTACAACCCTTCTGTGATAGATGATATGGAAATAATGCATTCTTCTTTTTATTTTTAATACATTCGACTTATGGTTTGGATACAAGTAGTTTGTTGGAAAGAAGCCAAAACAAGTCACGAATGGCTTACGAGTGACATATTGGTTTGGCGACGATTGAATATGTGGAATCTGAGAAACATACAAAAATTTCGGCATGTGGGTATACCTAGTACCTACATAATTTACTGACAAGCGAACCAAATTTGGGAATATGGTAGGATTTCTTGAAGCACTGCCTGTACTTTTAACTGCATAATTCGTTAACTCTACACATGCATGTTTCAAAAACACATGCGTTTTTCAAAGTACTTTATCAAGCAATTGTCGAAATTAACAATATTTTAATTACGAAATTTAACGATAGGCAAACGGATGAAAGAAGTAAAAGTTCGTGTACATATTCATACAAATCATAAAATGATCGATTTTAAAATCAATCTTTGGATGATAATCAAACGTTTTACATTGTCTCAAATGGGCCTGAGCTATTTAACTTAGAACTCAACTCAGTTAAATCTCAAGCCAACCTAAAATATACGAGCGACGCAAGATCGGCGCTGAGTCAGAGATAATCTGTATCTTGCTTTCAAACTCAGAGGAAGGATTTAAAGGCTGCTTTTTAAAATTAGTAGGTACATTATTATTATGAGTAATTTGTTGGCTCAAAAATTACATCAGGTAGCCCGCGGCGGTCTCGCAGCAATCAGCAGCGGAGCACCGACTCACGGCCCATACACCTCCGGCCACGCCCACAGTTTAACATTTTTCAACTCGCCTGGGATAATACTAGATCGGCGTATTATTCATTATGGACCACGATAATTATATTGTCATTATGTTGAATCCCGGCTAACTTGTTCGAGACTCGTAAAAAGGTTTCCTACACAATAGGTTCTGACGATACGTTCTATAAAACTTCAATGAGACATGCAAAATATGGCAGTGCATGTATCTTCGTTCTGGGATTGACTTTTTCAACTCGGCTGGTATAATACTAGTTCGGCCTATTATTCATTATGGAACAAGATACTTTTATCATTATGTCGATTCCCGGTTAGCTAAAAAGGTTTCCTACACAATAGATACTGAGGACAAACGTTCTATAAAACTTCAATGTGACTTGAAAATTGATGTCAGTGCAAGTTTCCTCGCTCGGAGCTCGGAAGCCAGCGATGGCGGATTTGCGGAAAGGACGGCTCGTTAAGTTTTTGTGGCTTACATCAGTGTTAGTTAAAAAAATGCAGTTATCACGTAAGGATTCTCTGTTCCGCATCCACTGAGCTTAGTCGGCGCAGCTAAATGGAATATTAATATTGCTCGTGGCTTTACCTAGGGCGCCTTCATAATACCATTTGCAAGTGAATATGAAGATGAGAAGGAATGGAAGCGTCACTAACGCTGTCTCTTCATCCCCCTTTGTGTCAATTCGTATGAAGATTAGTGTGCCTAAGCCAATTAACTAGCTCGAGTTGCATCTTAAATTCAAACTTATATTACTCCCAAAGCTAATTTACGTTTGCTTCATTTTACAATATACGCATACTTAAGAATCAGTCGGCGTACACACATGTTATAATTATACGCTATACATAAATGGTAACAAAACATTCCATCTTAATCGTTTATTTGTAAGCTCCGGCTCTAATTGGGTGGAAGGTTTCATTTTCCTCTAATTAATAACTTAGAAATGAATTATTATTTCATTAATCACCATAAGATACTCAGCGTTTTACTTGAAAGATGAACGAATTTCTAAAAAATAAAACAAATACTTTCTACCATTAGTACCTACATAATTCTATTTTCAAAGCTGGAGCTCACAGCAAGCATAGCGGGATATAAAGTTACCTTTACGTAAGAATGAAGTTGGTTCGCGATTAATATATTCACCGCTTCTTCTACCTGCGAGTGAGCAACTAACGAAGAACCCCTCTAAACTTTGTTTTGCGCCGCACTCCTACAGCCTCACAAAGCGCCTCTGTGCACTAAAACGCTTCTTAATGAAACGCAATCGTCGCAAATTCGTCTAAATTTTCGCTACAACGAGCACTCGCTCGCGCGCCGAGCCCCTCAAGCATGATCTCGCCAAATGCTCGTGCATTCGACTTTTTGTTTGCACTACATTAATTTTTGGCTCATTATTTAAATGAGCGTGCTTATTTTTTGGAACAAAAAGATGATTAAAATGTATATTCAGCTAGTGCCAGTGTTATTTAACCTGTAGGTTCTCGGTTGTGTTCTCGAACCCACGGGCCACGGCCAAAAAGTAGGACCCCATTAAAATAATCAGCTAGGCTCTAGCTCTCTCCCGCTCTCTCTTACACGGCACTGCTTTTTTTCATCATGTACGGTAGTGGACATTTAGTAATACTTCGAGAGCCGTCATCTTATCCTGACCATGGCGGTGAACAGGGAGATAAACATTCGAAAGAACATAATGAATGTAATGAAATATTATAAACAAAATTTGCTCAACTGGAATATTACGAAGCAATTATGGAAGTTGTTAATTAATGTCCTCCCTCACCCGCATAACAAAAGGTTAAGTAAAATAATAAGGAAACTCCGGGCTTCTCGAATTGGGCTCCAGATTAGGATTTAGAGAACTGTATCGGTTGAATACTTGGAATCCTATCCAAAGTTCTTGCCGCAAACTGTAGCCAACTGCAGAACTTAGTTGCACCGCACTATGCGTGTCAACTAACCGCGCCAATGTAATTAAAGGACAAGTCGTTTATACGAATTAGCGGCGTAATTTGTTTGAACAATATTAATCAATTTTGGTGTTATAATACTAAACAAACATTGCTTTGCAAGAAGAAAAACACTTGCCGTTAAACTACCCAACTATAGTACAGACCAAGTACTTATGGTCCAAATTCACTCGATAAAATCTAAAATAATAATTAAATAAATATGAATAAAAACGTCTAAAACATTAAATTAGAACATGAAATTATGACGGCAAACCATACGTTGGTAAAAATGGTATCTTCTAGACAAAGCGTTGGATTAGAAGGAAACATGAATGTTACAAAATTTTTCATGAATGTAATATCTTCGTAATTATTTGGTATAACTGCAGACAATGGTCAATCTGGGCGTCCAGTTTTGTAATTGGCATTACAGAATTGATGATAAAAAAATTAAAGTGACTGATAAGAAGTTGGCACCCAGGTAGTAAACCGGCTGTACAAGAGCTTATACAGCTATTTTAACTCAAATTTGCTGTATAAAGGCTGTATAAGTGCTTTTGCAGCCTGCGTGCTACTTGGGTGCAGTTATATTGTCACCACGGCACACCAGATATTTATATACTTATAGGATAATATTTTCATGATTAACTTATTCGAGCGGTTCAATTCTCCTGATCTTCGAGAAGATTATTAGTATATTAAAACTCAAGGACAAGTGACCTCAGTTTCAACTGTTGGTGCTGGTAATTGCCAAAGGCCGACGCGTGTCTGGTGATGACCTGACTTCATGAAACCTGACCGCGAATTAAGTAGCAGCATTGCGTAATTTGCACACAACCTTTGGTGTAATTCTATACAAGAGACTGACTTTTTGTACCGTCATGAATATCATAATAGAAATATGATAAATTACCTATACAGAACTAAAGACTACAGTAGATCCTGACGACGACGAAAATATGGATCCATAAGATAAAGAATACAAAACTAAACTAATGTCTGAAAACATCACGATTTTCTTTATCTTCATGCAGACTCAGTCGTCTTCAGTCTTTTGAATCTGGAATTCATAGAAACATTAAGCGCTTTTTCCGTGAAACGCGTTAACGCTCGACGATTGTTACTGTACTTATTAAAGCAGAACTATTGTGTGTTGCTATCAGCATCACATTCTCACGACTTGTGACACCTTTCTTCTGTTTAACTTCCTTTGTCGCAAAGATCTCACGTTAGCGGTGTCGGCACAGGAGAAGTGTTCGAAATGTGTTATCAATTATCATTGTTGCTTTACGTATATAATCGCGTGTAGAAAATAATCATTTAAATTAGTTTTTTATGACAACTCATTTTGTTATAGGTACCTATATAAAAATATTCGCAGTCATTATCTTTAATTATTCTTCACGAATGGTGACTTATTTTATTTTCAGTTTAGTGTTTAGAATGTGGAATTCCATGCAAGCTGGGTGACGTGTTTTTTCAGACGCGTTACCGTTCGGCGAGTCTTTCTGTTCTCATTAAAGCAGAACTATCGTTATCGGCACATTGTCACGGCGTGTGAGACCACATTTTTCTTGTGTTTATCTTCCTTTGTCGCGTCACAACAATCTCACGTTACCGGTGCTGGCACAGGCGGAGTGTTCGCAATATGTTACCGTCGGTGCTTTATAATCGCCTGCTAAAGCTAAACCATTTTAAATCTCGTTGAAATTTTTGCTTTTCTCTTCAAAATAGTTTAACAGCCTATGTATGCTTGTGTTGTGGACTCAGTTATGGATAAAAACTTTTCCCATAGTCAGTATATTCTTTGAGGTAACAGCGCGGCATATCATTACAAGATATAATATACTTGGATTCACGGCACAGAGGGTCTTTCGGGGCGTGGATAATAAAACTTAGCTACCGTTACCCACTCTAACTCAGCAGAGTGTAGGCATCAATTAGCATCTAAAATACCGGGATATGTTAGTTAGCCTAATACCAATAGATCCTTAACTATCTCGAACAACGTCTTTTCTTCAGTTAAATACCTAGTCATTAAGCACTGACAATGTACACATCGTCTATTTCCTAAAATAAATCACGTTTTGTAGACCTTTTGATGCAGCTCGTGGTGGAATGAATTAGTTATCAGCAGATCGAATGTTTTTAAATGAATTTTCCAAGAAATAACCTTAACTGATGCGTTTTTAGTACCTTATTAATTAATTTAGTAGTAATCGTACTCCATATAGGTACGGTATACGTGTACCTACACCGTTTGATCGTAAATTAATAACTGACATCTAACGCAATTGAGCGCTAGTTCTATATGTTCGGGCATTACCATATTAAAAACCAATAACAGAGCAATAATAATAGGATGTCTCATTATTTACATCAAATTCAATGCATATGTGAACGAAACTTACTGTGTGTACCTACCTAATAAATACGAACTAATGCTAGGTAATATTTACCAAGCTAAAGGCTCCTGTGGCATTTCCTGCACATTTACGGTTTCCTGGCCGTATATTAGTCGTATGATGCAAAAACGACTTCAATTGAATGACGTTAGTGGAGCGGTGGCGGCTTTCAATTCAATCTGGTGAATCTGGTAATCGGAAATGGGCATTGTGCAACAAAGGATCCTATTGTCCCCTGCCGCTGCTCGCCGCGCGGTCAACTCGCCGTGCGCACATTCATATTGAATCCACGCATACAGATTTCTATCATACGGAATCCATTTGAACACGAAAACCGTAATTCGTTTAATTCGGACCAAAAACGTGACCAATTCTCTAATTAGATTTGCGGTGAATGTTGCTGCTTTGATTGGTAAAAATTTTTGAACGTGAAAAATATGCTCAATTTACTCTCATATTTACTCTAATACGGGTTACGAGTATACTACGCGTAACTTTTTAGGAGCAACAAACTCAAAATCTTTGCTGAAAATCTTTTAGAACCATCGAACAAAAGAGGAAGGATCATTTTCAAGCCCACTCCTAACTCCGTTTAGAACAAAAGGCACACCAAAGAGCGCGATTAGGTAAACTGAAAAAAATGTTAAATGTTAAATGCTTAAAATTTGTATCATCGCAAGCTAGCTGTTCCGAAGGGACCACAGAAGTGCTAACTTGGACCGTGATTTACAAATCCCTATCGAGGACAAGAGGGCACTTGACCCCTTAGCCAAGACTTGCGTCCGCCGCAGTACTCCCGACTTTCTAATGAAAACATGTCTAGGTCTGACTTAATCATTCCAGACATATATACGTGCATTCTTCGGGTAATTCACACGCATGGATTTGAAAAGTGTTGGAGTATTCATATATTTTAGCTACAACTACATTACCATAAATAAGCGACCCAAAGAAAGTTGTTGTTCGAGCTTGGAACGAGTTTAGTTTAAGGTTGGCTTAATTATAAATATCTGAGTTATTTTGAACAGAGAACTAAATAAGTCAATCAATTCCTCTCCAGAAATCAGATAAGTAAATGATTTCCGTAAAAGACATAATAATTCCGGAGGAAGCTGGCTAATAAATGAAATGGAGCTCGTTATCACTGACAGTGCCAGATCGAAAAGAAGAAAGATGGCAGCCCCCCCGGAGACCGGCAGCGAATAGAAACTTATTATTTATAGACAGTTACGAGCAAATGTTGGAACACTGCGATATCATCTTATTATTCTTGCAGATCTCCGTTAGTTACGATCACGAGCGATATAAGGAAAGAAAGAAGAGATGGTTATCCCTTTAATTTAACTCCACGACCACGACCCATCAATCTTAGTACATTTCTAAGAACGTTTGCCTTTGAGGATCTCTAGTGTTGACTTGGTACCTAATGCAGTATTAGAACCCATAGCAATACGGACAAATGCCAAGATACTTTTTACACTTGAATGGAAATCGTGCATTTAGTCAGGGTTGTTTTTGCAGAACTGGTTGGAATTGCTGCTTCATTAGCTACCAACATAGTGTAAAAGAAAGCGTTACCATATCTGTTTTTCCACTATCATGAGATAGGAAAGCGCTTCTCTAGAAATACTAGTTTACTGGTTTAATGGATCACATATGCATGTGTTTCCGTTCATCGTTTCTCATTAACTCTGCAACAATCTAAGAATACTTAAATTTTCAAATTATTATTTCTAAGTAATTTGGTAGTGACTATTGTTAAATTTTATATGGGATACAAGTTTTGACCAACAGTTATGCTTTCCCCGTATAATAAAGTTACAACAGTAAGCAGATGCAGTTTAGATTCAGATAAAAATACCTAGGTAACGTTCCAGTTGAATTCTTGTAAGACATTAAAGACCACGTACTGTTGTCAGGCGACTGTAA
Organism: Apotomis capreana; assembly: GCA_947623375.1. NCBI lineage: Eukaryota > Metazoa > Arthropoda > Insecta > Lepidoptera > Tortricidae > Apotomis > Apotomis capreana. Next base: position 15,513,344 of record OX392501.1, read on the forward strand.
CTCTAGAATGTGTAATGTTGTAAGCAGATCCGTAATGACAACAATATCGCATTATTACCTCGCCGAGGTAACCGAGGTGCCGCGAGGCGGGTGGTTGGGTATGCACGGCGACGTCCGCGGCCCGCGGCGCCGGCCATTCAACTCGACCATGGCCTCGCGCTAGTGCTTTATGTTATAGAACTCACAATTCCATCACCATACACTTCATGAGAACTACCCATCCACGCTCCGGTTCACACACAAAGTATACCCCTCAACTAGTAAAAAAACGTGGGAAAAAACTTTTCAATACTTACGGTGACTAAATTTGATGAGAGCTCGAGTCGTTCACACCAGCAAAGTCCATGCTGGAACTATGTCAATCAGAAACTCAGTTTTTTAATAATCGCACTTTAATCGTACTTGTTAACATGACTAATCGCGCCGGTAGTTTTCTCCAAACACTTCACGACACTTCAAGTTCACATTTCAAGTTTGAAGACTAACTTTAGAGAACTCCCGCTGGTTGTTATCGAACCGGGGGCACAACAAGTGTTATAAACAAAAGGGAAGATTTCGCGACCGCGAGTAACTTGCGCGAGGGCGGCGGGCCACCTGTCACAGCGGGGAACACGTCTCTACTGCCACCGGCGGCCCGGTGTCGGTCCCGCGTTCTCAACTCCACCAGCTCACTACGCAACGCAAACATCTTATGTAAAACCATACACTGGCGTTAAGCATAATACATTGCTGGGTTACCTAACACTAACTGCGCAATTGACGCTACGAATACAGCAGTGTACAGAAAGGTTGGAACGCGGTGGCGACACCCTGGAGTCGCGTAGTAAAGCTCACGAAAACTCGCTCAGCTTCGCGCCAGGCAAACTTAACTAAACTTGCTTGCGACAGTGGCGCCACCTGAACAAACAAATCACCCAGCGCCATCTACACAATACGTGTATCATCACGTACTACGGTAACTAGCGAGCTTAATGATAGATTAAGTTGTAAGTTTAAGCTAGCTTACAACACAGTTCGCTGTAAAGCTAGCGTGTTTTATATTTATCCGATAGATGGCCTGTGCGAAAGTACAAATAATTAAACGAAAAGTTATCTAAGTGGCGCATAATCACTTCGTTAGGCACCGTTTTATAAAATATATGTAAGAGAAAAACAGAGAGAGCTTTTCATGAAAAAAAAGTTATCAACTTTTTCGTAAGTATTGTGCTGGCAACTAAAGCACATTTCTCAGTTCTATGATAGTCGGCATATGACAGAATTTTTATGGCATATGGTGGTTTTATAGACATTAGGTACCATTAATAAATTATTAGTGGCATACGACAAATACGTTTAAACGTAGTCAGTCGTCGTTTACAATGCTTAGTTTTGTTTTCCCATCTAAGTAGAGGGTATTATTAATAGGGCAGAAAAGGCAAAGCTAAAAGTATGTAGGTGGCACTACCGCGACGCGATCCATAAACAATATACAGGATGACTTTTAGTTTAGGTCGTGAATGGTAGAGCCAGGGGGTGATGAGGAGGGTGACGCTGAGCAACTTTCACTATGGGGACAACCACGAAATCTCGAAAAAAGATCTCCTAATTAAGAGTTAATTGATAATTTTTTTTTTCGAGATTTCGTCGACTAACACGTCATAGTAACTTTAATTTTAGTTTAAACACCGCTTATTCTTTATTGACTTGTACCTTTATTAATATACAGTGTAAGTGTTCAAAATGCATTGTGATGAATTATGGCAACATGGGGATAAAATATAATAAATAGGTATTATACTTTAACATTCAAATATAAATATTATTAAATGTAGTAGTGGTGCTAATATTTTACAGAAATATATTCTATTTGAGTTCTAAATAGATTTGGAGAAATAGACCTATGTGTAGGTTATGGGGTCTTCATCGACTGTCGTAAAATCAGTAAGTAGGTAGTTATAACTCTCTCTTAAGTATTCATAATTTTATTTTTCTGGAAAACAGGTAACTTTTACGATTATTATTCTAGAAATTTAACCTAATGGATTCTACTGGATGAACATTCAAAAACCCTGTAAATGGATGGTTTCAGAATTATGATCACAAACAAAACAAATAATATACATATTAGTTAATAATCAATTCCACCATTTATATATTGAAATTGTCACATGCTCTGTTCTGTGGTATGAGGGAGTGAGTAGAAAGCACGGGGAACCTACTATTATATCTTCGATCTAGATCACTACCATTGAGTGCATCTTATTAATATTTAGTCAAGATCCCTGAGTGGGTTTATGTTATTTTATTGCACAAAAAGAAAATTGTTGAGAATTGAGAATAATCCAATTATTCTAAGATTTGTTTGTTGTCATCATATTACCACATTTATCTGGCATACCTACTTGGTGATTGTGATTAAACTCTCATGCTACTGTTAAAGTTCATTAACCACGTCAGCACAACTAAGCTCTCAACTTGCCAGAGCAGCTAACTTAAGCGCTTTAACACCATCAGTTTCGCGATTCTATTTACTAAAGTAACTTACTTCCCACCTTTATCTTAATCTTATCTTATTCATGCTTTTGACGAGGTATATATATGTTAATTATAGTCCTTCAATAGAAAAATGCCTACGTGAATGTGACGTCACAAAATGTAATTAGTCAAATTTTCTCCTTTATTTGTTTTTTGTTATGATATAGAGTGCTTAGTACTGGAGCTTAGTATGGCTGAGAAGTCATTTACTTTGACGACGGCCATATCGTCTATTGAATGGTTATTCTTGTGGTAAGCATGGACAATATGGACATGGGCACCGTGCAATTCATGACTCATGATCATGACTGTGTCAGTATACGTGACAAAATTTAACCACCACCATGGAGTACATACATAAGTACATACGTATAAGTGACTCATGCCCGATTATCCAAGGCGTCTCAGTCCTCCGGGAAATATAAGGTAAATAAACAAACGTTGGGTAGTGCCTGGAGATGACTTCGAGTGACACATCCAATTGATTGATTATTACGTGATTCATAATTAAACTAACTCAATTAAGAGTACAGTCGAGTTCAATTACATCTACACACTTACGAGAACAAAAATATCTGAACACGACCCTATTGTCAGGAGCATAAAATCGTGTTCAGATATTTTTGTTCTCGTAAGTGTGTAGAAGTAAATGAACTCGACTGTACTAGTACAAACCGTTGTGTGAATGATTCATTGTTTACCTATATCTAGCTAAAAGGTAAGCAATCCGATTGTCGGCGCCAATCTTATGTCAAAACAATAGCGGGACAATCCTGCATGAACTATGAATGATTATATTTGGCACCTACTAGGGGTTATAACTCAATGACATTAGTTTGAATGCAAATTCGAGTCAATTCATAATTTACTATATTTTAATCAACCTATTACAGTAGTACACTTTCTTACTTTCTAGAATACCCGTATAATTCAGAACGAAACTCATTAGGTTACTTACTTCACAACAACGAACCCGACATACAGGGTGCAATTGCTGAGTGTGACCAGACGATAATCCTGTAACTTATAACTTATGATTATGATTATCCAAAGCCAATTACTTTCAAAATATTAAAATGAATCGCTTTCATACATTTGGTGTGGTGGTGTTCATTGAAAGGCTTTATGTTTACAATACGAGTACTAACAAACTATGGACTTAATAAGTGTAGGAAATTAAATAATTTTTGGAGTTCTAGGTTCACAATTACGGAAATAAATTAAACCATGCCTAACTAAATCTAGTTTAAATGACGTTGAACTCTTATTCAAATTTAATGACAACGTTGACGCATACTTTCTCGCGCTGATAGTATCACGTCGTCAACTGCAATCAGACGTCTCCATTGCGGCCATTATTAAGACCACTTGAATGCATTTAGTCTGGATGGATGGCACGAGTACGAAGATGATGTCAGCTTCTCATTATATCTCGAGCAAAAATACCCTTTAAAATTTTATTTTCACCTCACCAGCTCAAACATGGCGATTTTGCTGTCAGATAACAGTGAACAAAATGCGATTTTGTTTCGAGCGTGAGTAGAAAGTAGCTTTTTAATTTTTTCAATATCTGACCACGAATTGTCATTCTTCAGCCAAAGGTTAATTATAAAATTCTAATCATTTGAATCTCGATGCACTCTGTTTCTTTCATATGTATATAAAAGAGAGGGATAGAAACTTATCAATTTGAAATTCGATTTTCGAATCCAACCTCGATTGAGAACAGTTCGGATACGCGTTATACCCAAAAATTCATTAAAAACACCCGAAAAAGTTATAATTGCAACGTATTTTTTTTTCTTTATTATATTTTTATTTAACGACCGAATATTAAAATTATTGTGCCTTTTATATAAAAAAATAGATCATTGCTCAAATAAAACAAGATTTTACAACTTTACTTATTGCAAATATAATAATAATTTATAATTTCACCATTTATCATAGATGCATATATTGCATATTCGAAACGTACCTTAAAAAATATCGAGTTCATATTGTTATTTTCTTTTGCATTTATTTTGTTTGGTGTTTTACGAGTAAAAATATTAATCAATTTATAAACAAAATCTCGTAATATAATATGTATTTATAAATAAACACGTCATGTATCTGCTAAATCTTCCAGTTTGATCAAATAATGACAATAACCGTGTTGGTTGGTTGATTATAATTTCAATTAAATTATATTTTTATGCCTTTTTAAGCAGCACTTATCTATTTCTGATTAATAATAATTATTGAAATCAGCAACAAAGACTTTAAACATACGTTGGAAGAAAAAGCACAAATTGTCGAATATGTTCTCGCTGATGAGGTGAAAAGTTGTGTGTGCTACTCGAGAGCAAAGTTTTTTGCATCTCGTGCTGTTGAGTCCCTCGCTACACTCAGGATTCTAACATAGAATCACTCGCTACGCTCGTGATTCAAACGTAGAATCCTTCGCTTGCTCGGGACTCAAAATTAGCACTCGTAACAAAAAACAACTTTGCTCTCTTGTTGCACAAATAACTATTATTCGCAAATAAGGATACAAAGGATTTTACTAGTGAATTTTAGATTATGATGAATAGTTCGATATGATTTACGTAGAGATATGGTGGCTTAGTTGGAATAGCACTAATCTTACGACTCTCACTTACGTATACATACAATTTTACCATCGTTATCCTTTTCATCATTCAAATGACGATGAAATGTTTAAAAAATTGTAGACGACTTCGAAAGTCTTAGTGCATAAATATCCTTAGTCCTAAACGCCGTGCAGTGATTCCTGATTCAATGTTACCATCCTCTAGTAAGGGATAACTAGACTCCTTACACAACTGCAAGGCCTATCATTGACGCAAGATCTATCTGCAAGAGGCGAAAGTACGTAATGTTGGAACAATAAGTCCTTTCTGGTCCAGAAACCGCGTCCGGCCTAGATGCGCGGACCGAACGTGGGTGAAAGCTGCCCATTGTCTTACTAACTTACAACTAAATGCTGCAATGTGATGATAATGACGCAACATACATCTTTGTATGACAAATTGGGTGTTTCGTAAAACTGTCACACATGTTAGGGATAAATTGTAGCTAGGTTGCGTTCACGACTTCGGTTGCCCAAGTCAATACAGTATTGTACTCAGGTGTTGCCATTTCGCGGTGATGTTTCTGTTGGTTATTATTCGAATAAAGTCTTCCCCGTACCGTGCCTACGCCCACGACTAAAACTTATCTTCGCAGATTCGTGCAATTTGGGTTTTCATTGACTATAGTATAGTATTATCGTCCTAGTACGAAGATCGTCCAAATAGGAAATTTACATTTTCGAGTAGGCAATTGACGCTAGGGCAGAAAGTTGCTGGTGAATGGAGTGGTGACCGCGTCCTGAAAGACGCAGCTTGGAAGGGCGTGAACAAGATGTACCTACGATCTGGACAAAATTGCGGGAAGCCGTTGGGTAGGAATTAGGATGATGAACGGTGCACGACAGCCGATATGGAGATCCTCTGTGTGTTGTATTTAGGGTGCCTTTGTCCAGTAATGACGTGTTTCGTCTCATGTGTTCATTATAACGTAACAGAATAATAATAATTATTTAATTCAGATAATCGATACTTCATTGTAATAATGATGAGACTGGATATAAGTGGCTGAAAGACGATTTATTTACATTCGGTCTGTTAAAATCCTTTAATTTTTGTCGTACACTGCCTACATTACAACTAGATCATGCTAACAAAGATTATATTATAAGTAGGTATAAATACGCACATGCCTAGTAGCACTAGTAGCTAAAAAGAGTCTACCAAGATCATGAATAAGATGAATCAAATAGTTACAATTGTAATTGTACTAGGATTTTCAACTACGAAAAAACAGTTTATTCAGTTCGATCGTCGTCCACGACTGTAGCCAGCCGGTGTAATTCACGTATAATTGTCAGTTGTATAACGGCGCTTTGACACTAGCTGACAGATCGTGATGGCAATTGAACTGGAACCCGTGGCTAGCTCCCATGCTGAAACCGTACACCGAACCGAGGCCGCTCGCTGGTGGCTCTCACGCATAAAGACCAAGGCACACCAGCCGCTTCTGCAGCACGTACACGTATTGCGTATACGTCACGCAAGTGGTGTGTCATCTCTTATAAAGATTCATACTTTACAATGCGTACGTCGACGCATAAAGGTACGTGCTGCACACTCATTCTTTGTGACTTGGCCTTGAAGGTGCTTCCACCAACAACGCAAGCCGGGACAGGGCAAGACAAGAATAGAAATCGCACCTACTCATATCCACCAAAAACTAGCCATTGCGAGGCGCACACTGTATACATATGCAGTTAATATAATGCTTCATTAATTATTACACCGACAAGTCTTCAGTTCTCGTCTCGCAACCTCCTTGTCATCCCATGGTAAACCGAAGATGCGCCAGAAGAGAATTACTTGTAAGTGAAGTTCTTTCACAATAATATGCCCGACTTCCTTCGAAACAATTAAAAGGCTAATAGTGTGGGATACCAGGCTACAATAAAGTTAATTTAAGTAAATTAGAAAGTCGGGAAATATAATTGAAATTATGTTACACATATTTTAATTTTGCCACAAAAATCTCAATTGCTGTCTCGTCCGTCCCGCCACGCCTCGCCAGTGGAAAAGTACCTTAACTTCTATTATATTTAATATCCAATTAAACTTGTAGATAGTTGTAGGATCTTGATAAGTTTGATAAGTTTTATTGTCTGTTAAATTGTAGCGTTATAATAACAATGCAGACAGATTCCTACACTTAATTAAGTAGTTTTGTTTTATGACATGGGATTTTAGATAAACGAGTCTCATTGTGGAATGTAGAGCCTACTGCGATGTAGTACGGTGTACGGTGTCGCTAATATCATCGTGCGCTAACATATCATTCATATGGCGTATATAGTTCTACGTTTGTCCGCCTAAAAAAAGATAAAGGCTCTACGCACTAGTCACGCTTAGACAATAACAAATGAGCAACGCGCGGACTTGGAGAAAAACAAAACGTATCTTACCGCCTACTTTCGAAAATCGATACTTTGTACTAAGTACAAAGAAGGTATAGATAGATGTACATCTGTTGTCATGTCATCTATTGAGTGTGTTCTGTTTCACACGGGGCCGTTAAGCGTGACGCTAAACTCGGCTCCGGTAATGGAAAACTCTTGTTTCACCTGTGTCTATACGGACGTACTGAACCGTTGAAAGGCGTTTGCAATTGTGTCGCAACGGTAGGGAAGCATAATATGCAAACTGCAACCAAAGAGAAGGCTCGAGTTTCGAGTACAAAGGTTTGTCAAATTGGCTAGTTTACAGAATGGATCCGTACAAATGTTTTGATATGATAACGCACGAGTACGTTATGTAGGCCAGCCTCCTGATACCAAGTTTTTTACGATATAAATGGCAAACGAGCTTATACGGGTCATCTGATAGTAAGCGATTACAGTCGCCCATGGACACCTGCTACACCAGAGGGGTTACAAGTGCGATGCCGACCTTAAAAATCGATTTTGATAATATGTTTTAATATAACAATATGGGCGATGTATCTGTGATACAAAGGTGCATATTGCTAAAAAACACATATAAGTAATGTCATTTCCAGTTAGGACTCAGGATGTATAAGAGCTTATACAACCTGTGTACCTACTACAGTCTGTATGATATTTAAACAAACATATGACAGTTCTCTGTTGATGTTTGTAGTGATGTAGCAAATACATATATTGTTTGCCAAATCTAACGATTATGAATGGTTGATCAAATCGATTTTATTGACGAACTTTTTTTCAAACCTAAATATATTTTTGTTTATTTTGTGTAAATCAATATTTTTTTGAGCTATGAGCCGTCGGACTCACTGGAGCTTTCTATGTAAAATAATAGTTTGTTTTATTGTTCTTTCTTTAGGTTATAAATTTATCGATTTAATCGATTTCTACAAATTTACAGAAATAGCACATGAATCGAAACGCAAGATTTAGTCACAACACAGCTTTAAAAAAAAAAGACGTAGTACGTAACTGTTTGTACTTCAACACCGTGATAAGAAAAAATATAACATGAACTCAATTGTATCAAATAGAAAGTGAAAAACGTTTATAGATACTTGAAAAACCACTATGTCATTGCTTGTTTTTTTTTATGAAATTCAATATGTCGCGCAGATTTACGTTATATGGGTCCTGTGATGTGACAAATGTTTGTTTAAAAATCATACAGACTATACTTGGGTTACAAATGAGGGCTATGCTCCCGCGAGTCGATATGAGGTTTGTTGGTAAAAGCTGCATGAGTGAGACCCGGCATTGAACCAGGTGGTATATGACATGTTCACTTGTCCAATCATGTAGGTACCTATGTCCAACAGTAGATTTCTGTAGACCGATGATGATAGAATGTATCATTGTTTATTTATAGGTTCCACAAGAACAGCTATAAAAACTGGCTCCTATAATGCCTATTCTTGATAAACACTATGCAAAAACTGACGAACTTTAACGAACTTTTGGGGCCTTAGTCAAGGAGAACAAGCTTGAAGGTAGGTACCGTCGGTCCAGTCAGTCGGGGCACAGGAAAGCATTGATAGAAACAAAACAAGTTTTGATAGCAATTAGAAGTTTTAATTAGGTATATTTGGAGTAATAAAAATCAAAGATTCGTCTAACTGGTTTCCTGTTTACGATGAGCGAAACATAAAATTGATACAAAAATCAAGAAACTAAAACTAGACGATGTCTAAGTAATATACTTTATCAGCTGGATGAAGTTTATCTTTCCTTTTAAAAATCACAGTATACAAATATAAATCACCTGAGTCGGCGTCAAAGACTTCTTATTTCAAATTTTTTCTTCAAAAACTTCATATTTTAAACGCAGACTCCAAAATTAACAAATTTGTTGTCTGCTGTTAAAATTAAAGTGATACATCATTGAAAAAGAAAACGATATACTACGTTTACCTTATTTTATATTTATTTTAAGATTTAGTTTTGTTATTGAATGCGTATTATGTACCTAAGTATGTGTTTCGGCTCTCATTAATATTGGTCAGCCCACCTGAACTACCTGTGGAATGTTGCCAAAGGTCATAAGACGACAGCCTTGAATAAAGGCACACCTCCTCAGTACAAATGCTATACATAGTATGCAGACTCGATTTACGCGGACAATACAAGCAGCGAGTACCCTTGTGAACCAATGTGTCCTTTACTTCGTGAGTGAGTCATATAAAAAGGGCAGGATATTTGACTTCACGGGATGAGCCATTTCGATTGGTCACTGTGGGTAAGTGTAAAACTTATGAGACTAACAAAAATCTGTTCTTAGGAACCATGTCATCAAAGAACTGCATCCATGGTACCTAAAGAACCAGATTATTATAGTAGGTATATTTGTATTGTTTCAGACTTGTCATTATATTTGTATTGTTTCAGACTTGTCATACTGGCCGATATAAATGGCCATCTTGAATATATAACAAAAATATGCAAGTCAGTCTGAATATTCGTCTCATTCTCATGTTATTTTTATTTTGTTTGTTGATTTTTTTTGTTAATTCGGACAGATTAATTTTGTATTCAACATAATGCATTACAAAAAATAACAAAAGTGAATTAATAAACAGAGAGCTTGTTCTATTCTACGTAATTGATTATAATTACATTTTAGGTTTGTTACTTTATTCATTACTGTCAGTACATTTAATGCTTGTAAAGATAGGACACCACTGTCTCTTAAATTAATGTAAAGGTACACTTTATCCTTATAACGACGTCGCATCATTGCTGGAACAAAATTAACGACTGTTCTGTCTCTAGGACTAATAGAGCTAACGTTAATATACTCGTATATTTTATTACATACATTTGATAGTTGTCATGATTATTTTCTATATAATGTACATACTAAAACATTAGTAGAATACGTGACGTGATAGAATAAATTCCGTATAAGAAGTTTGCTGAAAATCATATGGAACACAATACAATACAAATTGCACATCCCGAATACAGGAACAAACAAACACATGACATACAAAAATAAGAAACAGAGGTAGACTATTTGTCTACCTGTGTTGTCTTCTATACAGGCGGTCTAATCGCTAAATAGCAACCAGGGGGGGTATTCGACCAATTTTAGAGATATAATGGAGATCTCTCCTTTTCATCGCCATCCGTCACTTTTGACGTGTGCCTACTTGACAAGTGGCGATATCCCTAGAACATCGCAATTTCGTCAATTCGGACGCGCTAAGTTTTCGTTTCCTTTGTATGTGACGGCATAAATAACAGGCGCATACTTTAAATTGACCGTCCACCGAGACGACGCAACGGAGCCACGCTGTTACGTCGCCTAAATCCAACTAGATTTAAGTTTTTAATTTTTTTTGTGTATGATTTTGTTTTGTCTGATTTTGTAGTTCACAGTGACATAGTTTAATTACTGTAATGCTGTGTAACTAATTTGAATAAATAAATAAATAAATACCTACAATGCAAGTTAAATAAAAGCTTGTAAAAATTTCATATTCAAACGAGACGTAGGTCACTTTTTTATTCTTCACATTAAAAATGCTATCGATTCTGAGTAAGATAAACCCAAAAACGTCAAGTTCTCGAAATAAAAACCGGCCAAGAGCATGTCAAGCCACGCTCAGTGTAAAGTTCCGTAGTTTATTCATCCTTCACAATAAACTGCTATTTTAAGCCCGAGGTTTAAGTTAAGAAAGATTTTAAGCTCTATAAAAAGGTCGTAAACGCCCTAGAAACTGTATAATCACTTATTACCTTCTGGAAGTCCACTTACGTCCTTTTAAAGAAAAAATATGAAATTTGGCGATAACTCAAAAACGGCTCGACGGATTTTGTTCAATATAGTTTTCATTAAAAGAACTTATAAGGCCTTATTGACATGAATATTTCCGATTTTTTTTTGACCCGTGGTTGAGTTAGAGGGGGGTACACTATTTTTTTTGTTTTCGGAGCGAATATTTACAAAACTGCTGACTTTATCAAAAAATAATGTTATGTGACCCCTATTATTTTTCCAAGACCTATTCAACGACACCCCACACACCAGTGTTGAAAAGAAAAAAAAAACCATCCCCACTTTAGGTGTTCGAGAGGTAGGTACCCGAAAAAATTTTTTTTTCATATCAAATTTCAGCTTTCCAGTACTAATGATCACGGAGCTAAGCCGCGGACGGACAGACGGACATGGCGAAACTATAAGGGTTCCTAGTTGACTACGGAACCCTAAAAACAGAGTTTCGGGTGTGTTTTTGGAAAACGCCCTGTAAACGTATTTTATATGAAATCACTCAATATAATATTTGCTAATCAGTGAATATATCTTCAATCTGCTCGATCACAAGTATGAAGTACTAAAGGCATGTAATTTCAAGGGAGCGGCAAGCACTAGAATTCGAGGAACCGCCGGGCTGCGGGAGATGTTTATTTGACGTACCTTTTGTTGAAGTTACGAGACGGTGGGCGTCGGTTTCGAGTGCTTCAAAGAGCCTGAACAATCTTGTCCGCTTGTTTTATTTGTACAGAGATAATTCTAACCGACTGTGAAAGACATTTTAAAGCGCATATTTTTACTATTTTATGACTGATATGCAATTTTAATTAAAAGAGTGCATTATAATGTGTATATTGGTGTCATTTTTGTAGCAAAATCCACTCATAAGATATTAATTTTATATCTTGATCTAAAATAATATAGACCGAACTAATACTGCATGTTACGGGTGGTCTGTAGATGTTTATAATATTCTGTCTAAATACTTGTAAAGTACACATTTTAAAGGAAACTTTTGTCAGGTAAGTAAGTAGCTAAACAATTTCCACATATTTCAAGTAATCAGTTATTATAAGTGACCATGGTACAATAAACTATAAGGCAATAAACTATAGATAATATACTTAGCATCGAACCTATTATCGTTGTATAATTCACCAGAGTAAATAGCGCTAGAACATAGGTACTTCTTTACGGGGGTACGTAACCTTCTGGTGCGCTGGTTGGGTTAAAAACGTTTGTTTACCTTCAGACCATGTTTATAAAAGCAGGTTTATGTTCTATTTCAGGTTCAACAAAATAATTTGTTATATTTAAACGTCCGTTACGTGACCACGTGCAGACGCGGTTCCCGGTGATTACAGCTCTGATTACAGCCAGTTGCGCACGCGCCCGGAACCAAAACACGGCGCAGAAACAAAGCTCCTTGCAATAAGTGCCCTAAATCATAAAGCGTAACGAGAACATATTCAGAGCAGTACTGGAAACCTATTCTTTTTCGCGGTAGTCTAGGGTTCATGATTTATTGTTTATTAAGCCCTGAACTCAATTGCCCTCAAATTTACCGTGCTTTTGAGGCAATCCTTACAAGAACCGAGGACATATTCATAACATGCAGTAAGGGAAACCTGGTATCATGGTAAACTAGGACCTCAACACGTCAAAATTTACAGCTGTTTATTATAAGCCCTGAATTCAATGGCCCTCAAATGTACCGTACTTTGGAAGCAATGTTTACTTTAAGTAGGTACACAAATGTGTAGTAGCATTTCGTTTGATGTGTGGGGGCTGAGTTAAGATAAATAACCTATTCTTCCCGCTCAATTATTATCATGGTTGGCTTAGACGTGAATTTCCATAGAAGTTTATTCATTTAATATTAGGGAAACTTGTGGTCTATCCATCGTCCCTATTAATTACCAGCATTTTGTATTTTATTAGAACAATCTTAAATATTCGGGTTTAGATAGTAGTATATCCTTAGTTAATCCTAATGAATTAATAGCTATATAAGTGTAACGGTATAAGCATTAGAAGCCGTTGAAAGGGTTAAAACATAAATAATAAAGCGCCCACTCCTTCAAACCGTGTCAGAAACCACAACATTATACAGCCTGATTAAATCTTATCTGGATCATGCTTTATTCAATTAGACCTGACTCGGAATATCGTTTCACGACTTGCTTATTCGTTGATAACCACATTGAGGGTAATTAATATGATTCCCCTGGGTATTTAAGGAGATATTTTTGCAATCTGTTATTACTTATTAATTGTTGCCCTGATGATTAATAGGTACATTACGGGGTGTATTGTATTCTATTAATGTAAGCATTTGTTTCTTATATATATGACCGAGTGGACGAATCTAAGTTTCAGCTTGGCCAAAAAATCTGTCGCAGGACCAATTGTCCGGATTTCCACTGTTGTCGTCTACGCGTTAAATATATATAGATTTTGTCGAGTTAATATATTGAAATCTTTCAAAATGGCGGAGATGTGGGGGTTGAAAACGAAAAAAAAAATTTGCCATTTCAAAACAAACTTGCGAGGTCTACCGCTCAAAGAGCCACTATTCATTAAAAGGCAATTTAATGACTGTAGATGTATTTTACGGTGTCCTCTTCGTTTATAGAAAATCACTTCACCGAATGTTTCATTTCATAGAATTTTGATTTTACCTATAGTCAATTTTTTCCTCGGGATTTATAGGTAGGTACATTTATCAGAAATGTTGGAAATGTCAATCAATAGATTAGGTTAGGTTAGGTTTGGGTTATAACATTCCAAAATAAATTTATAGTTTCAGAAAAAAAATGCTTTCGATGAAATGAAATCTCTATGAAATGAAAATCCAATAAAACATTTGTCTATAAAACAAGAGAAAACCGTATTTTACTGCTTTCATATGTTTAATATTACGAGATGATTTCGTTTATTAAAAATTAACTCCATAACGATTCGACGCAAACTATCGATTGCAATTTAGCTTATGTCAAAACTGCTCTACCCTAAAAACGCAGGGTGCGCTCAAAAAAATCAACCCAATTTTATGTGGGGATGCGATACCCTTCAAACTGCCTAAATTTATTATACGTTCCTGATTGGACCGTAATAAATCTGAACTGAACTAACCTTAATCCATATGTCACCCATTTCGGCTGGTAAATGTTGAATATAAATTGTCTATTCAGCCTTACTCAACGTCACTTCATAATCCTTAAGTTTGATAAAAACAATAATAATATGTGTCGTAATATGTAGTCACCTTGGTAAGCGACGTAAGTCTGCAAAAAAGTACATTATCAAATGTTTTTATACAGTTTAAACATTCATACTTGTTTTGTTGTCTATCTAACCCCATTAAGAGTCGTGACCTTTGCAATGGATTAAGACCTGTTCTTTCGCAAGCAGCTGTCACTTACTTATCGATGACAACGACCCAACTCGTAAACGTACGCGCGTCTGGAGCACGCTGTATTTAGAACGCAATTACCTACCCAGTCGCTCCCTTGGGAGAAAAACGTCGAGTATCTATAGGGACTATCAACCACATAAGATGTTGTTCTTCTAATGGTTTATAGCTGTACATGACACGCATTCTGGGAGTCGTGCGCGTCGCGTGCCCGTCAAAGCCCAGCGAGCCAAGCATAGCCTGTTTCTCCTTTATTTAAAAACTAGTTTGCCGGTAGAATGCAGTTCTAGCACAACTGTGACACGTGACTCTTTGTCACACAACAAATATTGTATCTCTTTCTTTACGATACTGTGCAAGAAAGACGGGTGATCCTATATCGCGCGCCACTTTAAAGGTAATAAAGATAATTTAAAAAATATAAACAGTGCAAAAAATTAAAAAAAATATATTTATTTTCCACGTCAAAAAATAAAAATGATAGGTATTATGACTCCTATCTCTATATAAAAAAAAACTTCAACGAATGTTCGCGTCACCAAAATTATGCTTTGTAACATAATGTAACGTTAGAAGAAAAGATTTTACACGAGGGTCCCATTATCAGATCATGATTTCACAATGACAATGGGACTAACTAGAAAGTATGCCATTCAAACATTAATTATTTTCCCAAATCTGTCCAGTCGTCGACGAGTATTATAATCGGGAAACACAACATTGTTGACCGAAGTATTTGACCGCGATTGTAGAAGATATGCAATGCACCTCTAGCACAACTGTGACATGCGACTCTTTCTCGCACGAGATACCTATCTCATCTGTGAAGTACTGAGAGTGTCGGGTGACGCTATGTCGCACGACAAGTCGCGTAGCATAGTGCGAGCCCGGCAAGTGTGTGCTAGGGCTGCTCGGACGTGCGCACGGGCAGGAAACACGCGCCGCTAGGCGACCCGCGGACGTTTACGTTTCCCTTGCCTTTATAAACAAGGTGCGTGCATGGTTCCTGGCGACTAATAAAAATAACCGGCCAAGAGCGAATCGGACCCGCGCACTAACTACTAAAATTGTAGCGACAAAACAAGATAAATACTTATGGTAAAAGTCCCAATATCCTAATTTTAATACTTGATCACTTGAATACTTTGATGGACCAGCAAGCGCAGCGTGGGACGTCCACCTACAAGGTGGACAGATGACCTTATAAAGGTCGCCGGAAGGCGCTGGATGCAGGTCGCTTCCAACCGGTATATATGGAAGTCCAAAGGGGAGGCCTATGTTCAGCAGTGGACGTCCTGTGGCTGAGATGATGATGATGATGATGAATACTTGATAGCATTGCCTTAAAGTATGGTTGAAGCTTGGAGATTCCGACTGCTGGTAGAGTCGATTACAAGGACATTTAGTAATTGATATTGGTAGGAGCCACCCACAAACAGTTTGAAATGTTCTCAGATAAGTTGTGTAGACAAAGACAAATTATCTGACTTGCAGAAATGATTACATACAGTATTGTAAAATCAGCATACTTATACACAAACACATATAAAACGTATGTCAAATGATCCTTGACAGGGCATTATCGCATGAATAATCTACCTTTTAAGCCCATGCCCCTGACTAACGTTAGTAAGCACAACCTTGCAGACGATCCGGCGCGAGAAAATGTGGGCTTTCCTCCTACACAAATAAGTAGGTACCTAAGGTAAAATGACACACTGCCACCTAAGAGCTATAGAAACTTAAAGAGGAAAACTATGATTTATGCGTTTGTAAATAACTTTTTATCAATGAAGACTTCTACGAAAAAACATCTATTACGGAGAATAACTCAAATAATAAGTATTGGGATACTATATCAAACACCTAAATCGCCGTAGGTGTGCCGATAATATTTGAGGATTTCCTTCGATTCTTCATGGATCTCTCCATTTTTACCAAAATTATATGAGACTGACCTGGAGATGCCTATATTAATTTTAGACGGAGTTCTGATTCTGAAGAATCAAATATAAAAAACCGGCCAAGAGCATGTCGGGCCACGCTCAGTGTAGGGTTCCGTAGTTGCTCATCCTTCTCAATAAACTGCTTTTTTAAGCCCGAGGTTTACGTTAAGAAAGATTTTAAGCTCTATAAAAAGGTCGTAAACGCCCTAGAAACTGTAATCACTTATTACCTTCCGGAAGTCAACTTACGACCTTTTAAAGAAAAAATATGAAATTTGGCGATAACTCAAAAACGGCTCGACCGATTTTGTTCAATATAGTTTTCATTGAAAGTACTTATAAGGTTTCATTAACATGAATTTTTCCGAATTTTTTTGACCCGTGGTTGAAAAGTTAGAGGGTGGGGGACACATTTTTTTTTGTTTTTGGAGCGAATATTTACAAAACTGCTGACTTTATCAAAAAATAATGTTAGAAGACCCCTATTATTTTTACAAGACATATTCAACGATACCCCACACATCAGTGTTGAAAAGAAAAAAAAATCACCCCCACTTTAGGTGTTCGAGAGGGACCCGAAAAAACATTTTTTTTTTTTAATTTTATTTTACCGTTCTGTCGGCGTTATACATACACATACTCATACCAAATTTCAGCTTTCTAGTACTAATGATCACGGAGCTAAGCCGCGGACGGACGGACGGACGGACAGACGGACATGGCGAAACTATAAGGGTTCCTAGTTGACTACGGAACCCTAAAAAGCGTTATAAACCTCCACTTTTCTAAGTCGGTTAAAAAAGGTTAAGTTACCGGAGATCAAAATAACTTCTTAACCCGCACCAACAGTGTTAATCACAACAAAAGGAATTCTAAGCATTAACAACCACTAGAATACAAAGAGTAGCCAGAATTTATTGCGACTTTTGTTGGCGGCTGTTTAAAATCATTCATTCTTCACACTTCAATGGCTTTGGGAAGGGCCGGGATACTTTCTTAGCCGCGGGAGACGATGCGCAGGTATACAAACAGTTGACGCTTTGATTTTGTTTTATCTTCAACTTGTCTTCATGTTCAAGTGGGGAACAAAAAATGTTTTGATGTAGAAAGTGATGCGTGCTGTCACTGAAACTTTATACGTATGTAATGTTAAACTTTAGTTGTAATGTAATCCGATCAGCTCTTATGTTCCTATCGGCAATTTTCCAGAAAAGTTTACATATTTTTTTAACATTACCCGTAATTCAACCCATTATCGTGTACGTGTATGCACAATTTCTTATCGCAATAGGTGCGGCGGTGTTCAGTTATAGGAAATGTTAAATGCTATGTTTACCGTGAACGTTAACGTTTTACACAACATCGTCCGTTTCCGTTATTGTTATTAACTGATATGCAAACATACGCATCTGAATTCCACTACAATATTGTTTTTTTTAATGGCCCCTATGCCTAGCAGACGGTAACTTTATCATACTACGGCGCTCCCGACGCGTGCACCTTTGACAATCGTCCATCCTTGTCATACTTGAGGCCATCAATATTTCCTTCCTCGTCTTAACTGAACCCCATTTACAGTGTACAGACAGCATAAAGTATTTTCTCGAGCGGCGCCCGCTTAATTTTGTTTGAGGTTATGTTAGTATTAATTCGTCATTCGCCTAAGGCGAACGTGCCGCGTCGGGCAACTTGCCGGTTGCATCGTGAGTGCATCAGCTGCGTCGATCGATATGTTTTGTGTAGTGCCGACCCGTGCATATAAAGTTTGAATGATTGATTTGAAACTGGGACCTAACGACTTTTAGCATGATCGCGACCTTTATACTAAAGTGCCAAACGATCGCCGATGACTACATGACTAGGATACATTAAGAGAGGTTTGTTTATTATGAATTTTAAACCTAACGGCCTTTTCCAGTTCTTGGGAATCCCGTTCGGAATCATAATTGCGTCTGAGATGTTGGAGATATTGATATTACAAAAAATCTTAATCATTAAACGGAGGATAATAAATATGTATGTATATAAATATTAGCATTTTATAGAATCTATAAAATACCGTGAAGAATAGGAAATATCGGTTGTAAGTTGTAACAAACTTATTGGAGAATAATATTGTTTATTATTTAATTAACAATAATATGGTAAATATAAATAAATACAGTATTTAAATATTTATTAATAAACTGTTTAATAGCAAGCCTATTGTCGCGTCCATTATATTAACAGCTAGTTTTAAAAATTCCAATTATAAACACTCGGGTGCATCGCATTGCATAGTTGTTGTTGAATTTCGTCCCTACATTTCCCCTCGTAGGTATCGTACCTTAAACCCTCGTCACACTCTGTCTGCTACATACTGTAACAAACCTATGGAGTTTAACCCATAAAGTGAGACACAGAGGGGTGATTTTCGTTCACAGAGCTCGGAATAGTATTCAGCCGTCGTCGCCGTCATGCATCCAGCCACCCTCCCCTTATTACCTATACCGTATGCATATTGCGGTATTGTCTGTGGTGCCTCAATCCATTAGACGATTAATCCACTGCATTGTTAATCATGACTTAGCAAATTTAGTTATTTTACTGGCCATACACTCAACAGTAAACAGAAAATAGTTTACACGTCTAGCCAAAGGCGAGACGAGAAACCAACCTCAGTAAACGAAGTAAAACGATCCCATCAACAAGTAGGCAGTAGGTAGGTATTTTATAGATCACAAGTCGCTAACTTGTTATGTTCGCGCCGGCTTGGTTGCCCTATCTTTACCTTTCCCTGGCGAGATTCAACGTAATTTATATTGACACTGATTTATCGATGCATTTCCCAATAATAAAAGCACTTTCGCCATATTCGTCAAAATTGTCTTTTAAATTTATCTTTTGAGTTTTTATTAAGAGGCGGTGTTTATGAAAAGATTTAATATGAGTTGGTATGTTAATATCTTCGCCAAAATCTGGGTCCGTTCGCCTCGGTGCGCCTTAAAAGGCAACTGGTGTCATTAAACAAGATGCTCCAGTTATGGCCAAGACAAGTGTGGGCTTAAAGGATTCGCTGCTAATCTAACTACCGTCTTTGTTTAGTTGGTTAGCACTAAATCCTTTGTTTGAACCAGCCTAAATTCTCAGGCAGGCTGAATAAAACTTTACTTTCTTGTGATAGGTAATTATTACCACAAATTAAAAGCCACCTTTTTGAACCGTTCTACGCATAATTCCATAATTAAAACCTAAGTGCTAGTAATCAAGAGCAGCCACCGACGAGAACAAGTAACAATTAAGTTGTTTTCGACCACGCAGAAGATCGTATATTAATAATTTTTACAGTTTTGTTCAACGGCTATACCACGAAGGAGGGTTCTCACGAGACGTAAGAACACTTAATGTTTTACCACCACAATATTCGCAACTCAGGAAACGTTAAAGTTCATACAAGTTTCGTAATGTAGAGTTCGCTGTATTGTAGACATAATACAGTATAAAGCCACGGATGTTTCAAACAATCCTTGATCTATTCGAACAAAGGGTGTCGCAATCAATATTCTAACGTTCAATGTTAACCTTTGGCGCCCAAAAACATTTAAATGATACGACACGTTTCTTTACAACAAACGTAATATAGATCTAGACTAGATCAAATGCACATATACACGATATCTCTCACGCGTGGGATAATGAAGCTTCTGGACAATGACGTCTTGTAACGGACCGGCATGCCAGGGCTCAAAGACGAGCTACTAGATGAGGCATTCTTTAAGAGCCCACACTGGAGCCTTTGTTAGACTACATAAAGCAGTCGTTCATTCAATTGAGAAACCCGCTACCAAATTACGCGTTGCGTGCTTTAAAGATGTTAGTTTGTAAACCGAGAAGAAATCAAATGTTGCTTCTGAAAAAAAATGGCTGATGTTACAGTTTAAACAAACACTGATAACCTTTGCTCCAATAAGAAGTTTCGTCAGCTTATCTGTGTCGGTCTTAACTTACTTATCTAGTTTTTAACAGGAAATGATATTCATAGGGCTAGGAATGTTCAAAGTTTTTAGTTTGGGCTTGGTATTTTGCACGAATAACTATTTCTAGTCAACCGACCGTTTAATGACATCCGCCGCAAAGACCGCCTTAACAAAAGTGGTTAGTCACGGTACGTCCATGTTTCTGATGTTGCGAATCTTTGAGCGATAACGCTCCGAGGCAATGCAATAATATAGGTTTATACGTATATTAATCAAGCTTTTGATTCCATATTAAACCAATTTTTTGTTACTCCGTTATTTAATATCTCCATCACCAAGAGAAAGTAAACATAAATTGCAGAGACCACCGGCATCGAGAAAAAGCAATCATGTAGTTAAGTTTTTCTGTCTGTCAATAAATTATGTCCGTTTGAGAAGAATGAAAGAAACAACTGCGCTATTCATGGTCCAAATTTACACTTGAACCATTAGTTATAACTTTGTGCAGGTACTTATTGTTGTTAACCTGACCTTGGGTATGTTTAGTATGTTTTGAACAATTCAAATGCTTAGGAAACGAAGAACATGATTTCTTTGGTAAATGTTAAATTGTGATAATTGTGTTTAAGCTTATACTTGTTCACAGTCCCAAAGACTAAATCGTGGATTACATCATCGCTAACCAGGAGGATGCGAATATTTTCACACGGGCTTCTACTTCCATTGTTATTTAAGTTTTGCGTCGACATGTACATGAAGAACGGGCAATTTTGCAATGCTTTATCAATCATTTTAAATGGATAGTTATAAATTGCAGAGATAACATCACCTGCATAGGAATTGTTGAAATTTCACATGAAGAATCGACGTTGAACATGTGACTCCCGTTGGAGCACGGAGCACAATAACATAATTTGAGAGCTGCTTTAACACTATAATGGAACCAGCACAAACTGATTTCTCCTGAGAAAAAATCTAATAAAGGAGGCTGAACATAATAGCAGTGTCGAGAAGTAATTTCCCAGATTCGTTCGATGAGCTCGGATCTAGAGCAACGTTGATGGGTAGTTTCTTAATTCGATGGAGAACAATTGTGATGGCGACAGCTGAGAACCGTGACTTCAGTAATGTACAGAAAGGCAACCTACTTGCCAACGCCGATAATGTTGGCATAAGTCTACTGTGAATTTAATTCGACTTCACGGCGCCGTTTATATTCATTAAATGTTGTACCTAATTTGCTCCCAGTGACACCCGTGAACTAAGCTCAAAGTAAGCCAGCGTCATTATGCCGCGATATGGTTATACGGTAGATATCAGCTAGATAAACATAAGTCTAACGAATGAGTGTTGGGTCACATTCCGTAGGGCCCATTGTGCCACTATCGGTATCGCGGCGACGCATAAATCTGAGTTTGGTTAATAAGTGTGGGCGCAACATGGGCACGAACCCGTTACACGCTATGAATTCCTCACTTTATACCCTAGCCACGTAGATTTTAAGGGATTTGATAGGGTAACAAACAGCAGGACCAAACCATTTCCAATTACAGATGAAATTATAAAGAAAAAGAATCCGTGTTTTGATTATATTTGTTGAAATTGAAAATTATGTTAAAATAAAGGAGTAGAGTTATAACGAACGTTTCAAACGCTATCGTGGATACATCTTAATCGAAGGGTTTGCATGCAAATGTTTCTATCATTACCAACTATTTGGTAGGGATTCCGCACCCATTTTTTAGAAGTGTTTGAAATGAATAAATGATACTGAAATCTACAGGCATTTTGAAAAAAAGACGGTCGGACTATGTATGACTATAATCACCAATTTCTTATTATTAGAGGTACATATAATTGTTAAATATCAATAGACATATAGCAATACGTCACATATTAGTTCAGTTTATATGCTCAAAATCTCAGATACACTTTTAGACTGAAATTCTAAATGTACAAAAGCAAAGCAGACAACGGAATTTCCGTCCGCCTTTTCCCAATTGCATTTAAACTATTCAGATAAATCGCAGCACTTCCCGTGATTCCCTAGAGAAGGCGCCCTACTTGAGTCTTTTAATTAATCCGGCAACAACGGATACAGAAAGAGGTTTTTTGTCGTTTCTCACGTATTGTATCGGAGCACTTGAGAACATGCGTCGGCCTGAACTTTCTGATATAATGGCTACCCACTTGATTACAAAGCGGCGCGCGGGGCGAGAACCTTTGGAGCACCTCTTCAGTGAAGCTACATGATGCGCATCTGTTATGGATGTATAACGATAATATACTGTTCCCCTGGTTTCAAGTAGATTCCCAGGATGACCAACCATATTCATCTTCCGATACAATATGTCATTCGTGGCTTTCGATTTTCACGACAATTTTCGGCTCTCTCAAAAAAGTATTTTTATATGAACTTAGTGTGTTCTATATTCCTAGAAACGTAGTTTACCATCATGACGATTACAAAGAAACTAACTGTTATTTAATGATAATAGTACATTACTACAGAGGCAGGGAAAAGTCAGTTCGTGGATGAGTATGATTTTGAAGGAAGAGGCGTAGCTGAGGCCTGTATAGTGCTTTTCTCTAAATACCTATGCTTGGAAATAATCACCAATCTACATTTTGAATTTAATATATTAGTGCCATGAAGTTCATTTGGTACTTATTTTTTTTAGGAATAGGAGTAAAATTTCGGGTCCGAATCATATGTTTGATAATAATATAATAATATATATTAATGAGAATTAAAATTATATGAAAACACAATAATAAAAAATATGGGCAAAATTATTAATTTTGGTTAAATCAACAACTTCTAAACGCACGTTTTTAGGGTTCCGTACCTCAAAAGGAAAAAACGGAACCCTTATAGGATCACTTTGTTGTCCGTCTGTCCGTCTGTCAAGACCCTTTTTCTCAGGAACGCGTGGACGTATGAAGCTGAAATTTATATCAATTACTCAGGTCTACTGTCCCTTGAAGCTGTGAAAAAATCAAACTTCTAAGCCAACGCAATCAAAAGATACAGCCGTTTATGCCGCAAATTTTCGACACTTGCAAGGGAATCAAAACCTACAGGGTGCTTCCCGTGAACTCAGAATCTTGAAATTTGGTACGAAGCAACGTCTTATAGCATAGATAAAGGAATAATTACGAAAACCATAATTTTTTTTTTAATACCTAACTTTGCACCTAATTTGCAAATTTTCGACACTTGCAAGGGAATCAAAACCTACAGGGTGCTTCCCGTGAACTCAGAATCTTGAAATTTGGTACGAAGCAACGTCTTATAGCATAGATAAAGGAATAATTACGAAAACCATAATTTTTTTTTTTAATACCTAACTTTGCACCTAATTTATATGGGGCGCTATACATACCAGGTGCAAACTTAACTTAACCACTTAGGGATGGAAAGTGTTTGTACGGAACCCTCGGTGCGCGAGTCCGACTCGCACTTGGCCGGTTTTTTTTTTAGAAACCATACCATATTTATCATTCGGGGAAGATCGTAAGTTCAGAATAACTTTTATATTGATTTGGACACAATCATTTCTGTTTTATTTTTTATTTCTTTACGTTTGGTAAACCGATTAATTTTCAATCCACTCATTAAATACCATCATATTATTAAAATCAAAACTGTCGTGGGAAATCTTTAATAAATAACTGAGAATCATGAAAATAAATTAACCGCATACAAAAGCGTGAAAATGTTAATGTCAATCGAATTAGGATCTTGTTTTGTTATTTCTCTCTACTTTAACCCACGTGATTCTGTCTTGATACAGTTTCTATTAGATAATTTTTACCTCTGCTTCCATTTACCAAAAGTGAGTAATGTTACTGCTTAGCTCTAGAGTCTAGATAGTTGCGTCGATTCCAATCTAGACGGAGTGTCGCTCTGCGTATTCAATTACGGCACATCTCGATTTGCATACAATCAGTGACTGTCAAGTGGTTCGCTTCGCTGGGAACGGAAAGCCGTAGGAAAGCTCTTCATAAACTTTACGAACAATCATATTTTTACGATTGTGTGTTTTAACGCTAAATAGGGCAAGAATAAATTAATAATAAAGAATTGCATTGTAAGTAAGGATCTAATACACTTTTACTTGAACTTATTAACGATAAATTTGATATGAATCAACATTGTAGATCAAAATTAGAAAACAAATGAGAATAAACTCCAACAAAAAGTTCTACTTTATAAAGAGATTAGGGAATAGCTAATAGTCCTGCTATAAAGCCGTTATAAAGTACATATTATGTATTTATTTAAACTTTATTGCACAAAACAAAAGTCAGTATAAATGGTGGACTTAATGCTAAATGGCATTCTCTACCAGTCAACCGTAGGGCCAAACAGAGATACTATAAGTGGGTACAAATTAGAAATATGATGGTACAGAGAGGATTATGAATAGATTATGTATAGTTTGGTTTAATGACAAACTTGGTAAAAAAGTAACTTCAGCGCAAATCGTTTTTATGATTAACTAAAATCGTTTAAAGAAAACTACCAAAACTGACCTTTTTGTTTTGAAGAATGAAATTTTACATAGGTACCGTTAGCGGATTGCATCCATACTGTTCGGTCGAGTTAAGTTTGCGCATAGTTTGTATGTGTTTTCATAGCCAGCAAATGCATACGTATTTAAACGGGTAGTATAGTGCCGAATAGTCCGAGTCGAACGGAAGAGCAGTGACCACGGCGGCGGCGCTGATTTCGGCTGGCAACGGGACCTGATGCGAATTAACGCCGCCAGGGCCGTATTAAGCATGATGGGTATGTGTAGGTTACAGTTCAGAACGCCTAGATTGCCAACTATGTTAAGTAAAAGTAAGGTATCCTAAGGTTGTCTGAAAGTGATCGCTCTATGACTATAAGACCGCCTGTTTTCACTGCCTAATAGTCCGAGCAAACTGACTAAGAGCAGTAACCACGGCGGTGAAAATTTCGGCCTGCAACGGGACTCGATGCGAATTAATGCCGCCGAGGCCGAAAAGGTTTTATAGTTATGAATGTTTAGGTTGTCCAAAAATATACACTACACGGCTAAGTGAAAGTAAGGCACCCAAACGTTATCTCGACGACACCATCATTTAATGATAAGACAGCCTTTGTGGTGAGTGAGGCCTATGTTCAGCAGTGAACGTCTATGGCTGATAGATAGGAGACCGCCTTGTGTACTCGTAATCTTACTTGATTCTGTTTTAATGTTGAATTGTGGTACCATAAAAAAGCCAGTTTAGCGAAGTTTCATGTCACCAAATTATGCTTTCTGAGACCAACAGTACAAACTATGATGTTGTTAAGTGTACTTATATTTCTGCCACCATCAGATTCTGATTTTAGGTACTTATTAAACGAATCCCTATTCCTTATTCTTCAATCCCTATGCTACTATTCTTAAAAATCCCAGTTTGCGAGTTTTTTTATAACTTTTGATTACAGATTAAGATACGCCTACAGTACATTATGAGACTTTTCCAAAAAAACATGTACTTAGTTGGGCTATAATGAAAACAAAACCTAATTGTTTCCTTTGTGTAACGACAGTTACCCATATTATGTATGTAAACGCTTTATTGTACACAACAACTGGTTATAAATACATTGATAACAAATGAAATATGATCTCTTCCAGTTAACCTTTGAGCAATTGAAGGAATGGGTATTCGAAGAAAATAGGCAAACTACACTGCGTACAACCAAGATATCTATATTATACTTAATAAAACTATAATAAGTACATAAACTAAGTAAGTAATAATACACATATATTTATACTATTTATAAGATATATATATACATATAAATGCGTAAATAAATATAGTATTCAATGAATTCACACGTCATCGGACAGCCACAATTTCTTCAAGTTAATCTTAAGTGATGCAACAGATGGAGACTTCCTAAGGGACAAAGGCAACTCATTCCACAACTTCACTGCGCTTACCGTGAAAGACTTGCTATAGGTACGCGTCTTATTAGACGGTACAGCCAGAGTGAGATTGGCGCTAGACCGCAAGCGGTGACCACTGCCATCAGCCATATACGAAAATCTTTCACTAAGGTAAGGAGGAGAAGTAGGATTAAACAGGACATTAAAGAGCAATGAAAGAACATGCACGTCTCTACGCCGACGAATCGGTAGCCAACCCAGCTGCGCTCGAAAGGAAGAGATGTGGTCATATTTTCGCAATCCAAATATATACCTGATACACACATTTTGTAGGCGTTCAAGCTTGTCAAGTATTTCCTCCTTAAGATCCAGTAGAGCAATATCACCATAGTCTAGTAGAGGGAGCAAGAGAGATCTGGCAAGAGTAATCTTGGTGGAAATTGGCAGAAAGTTCTGCAGGCGCCTTAAAGAGTGGAGAGATGCAAAGAGCTTCTGGCTAACTTGCGCTATGTGCGGTGCCCACGAAAGTGTCTGGTCCATGGTGATACCCAAATTTCTAACTGTAGAGGAAAGGGGGATAGGGGTTATCATTTGCATTTATTAAACCTTTAACTATGTACATGTCATTTGAAAACGACTCTTATAGAGATCAGTTAGTACAAAAAAAACACAGTCCTCGGGGTTTTCTAAACTCTAGGGGGCCTAGGGTTTAGAATCCGGCCCTGGAATTAATAGCCGCTTCCGATCCGCAATACAGCTATCCGAACTGTTTTACTCATTGTTAGCAAAATGAAGCCATCATAAGTTGCACTCCATTGTTATTTTGTCACGGTGAAATATTAAAATAGAAATTGCGGTTACCAATAACAAATAGTGACCCATGATTCTAAAACAATACTTAGAATCTTTCAACTAATCACAGACAATGGAGATGTTCGTAACTAAATGCTACTGTGGAAACCGCAATGCAGTCTTACTTTTATTTATACAAATACCTCTATTATTTATACGTATGTATATTTGATTTGACACACGTAAATACAATCGGTCTAATCGTGCGTCGAGCAATCGACGTTCAAGTAAAAGTCCTAGCTGATCCCAAATAAAACTCCCCTTTGTTTTTATTTTGTCCCGAGGTCGTTTATCAGCAATAAACATCGCCCCGGCTCGTAGGATCTCGGAATTTAATTACTCACTAGTGTCCACACCGAAATACTTGCTCCCTCGAGATTAATGTTCACGATCCTGCGGTCGCCACCATGCTCCCTATAAAATTACTGACCATTTATATCCTGCACGAACAGCCTTTTGGTCGTTACCAAATTTACGGTACCGTCCAATACGTTTTACGGTCTTTCCAGCGATTTGTGTCAAGAGCGATCACGATTGACTTGCGTGGGGAAACGTAATACTAGTGCATTATAGCATTCTGGTCAGATTAGCTGGAGCACGCAAGCGAATGCTTGCACTTAATTAAGTGGTTGTAATTGTAAATGTTCACGGTCGAAAGAAAACGTTATGATATGATAAGTTTTAAAGCTCTGCCCCACTGGGACATGAAGAGACGCCAGCTATGTATCTCATACAAAAATGTGGTAGCCAAGCGTCATACGATAGACGATGTCGCTGTGGCGTCCCGGTGAGTCAGAAGACTAAAAGGTGTACAGTAATATGCCTAATATAAAGTAATTAGTATGGAGAGTATGCTTGGGTGCAGGAACGGATATCCGCAGGGCCGCGCCGATCGGACACACCGTCTGGGTCTAATTATAAAGAGATGCACCGTACCACATCACCATACTATCTTTATTACAGGGCTGCACTCATTAGACCAGATTCTATGGTTCGGATATATGCACGAGTGAATATTACGCATCCTGCAGAAGGGCAACAAAATAAAAGTATAAAAAAAAAATATTTACGTTTTAATGATGAACATGAACATTGTGTACTGTTTAATATTAAGTTCTCGTTTAATATAAATTCCATATTTTGCAACACTATCAAGTTAATTAATAAATGTAATACGTAACGGATAGATTTATCTTACTTAAGACGAATAAATTACGGTTTTTAATGATTTTAATGTATTGTATGTTCCATGTTCCTGTATTATAACTTACAATATTTTAATTAATAATATATTCGTGTGTTAACCGGCTTTCATTCGTTTTTAAGTCGTATTATTTACATAACTCCATTGTTAAATATAGATCCCATATTAAGTCATGTTGGAATTTAGTGTATATTGTTTACCAACCCGCGAAGTCGTGAGACTGTTGTCTGATATATCATGCTACGATAAAAAGCCGTATCTTATTATGAAATCCCTTATAAAGATATGACCTTTTTGTGGCAAGGCAGTAAAGTGATCTTAGTATTTGCTCTGGGACTAAGTCAACGCTACTCCTAAAACTAGACACAACGGAAGTGCGTTGTTTGCTGATTTAAACCCATGTGCCATGGCGGCGTTGGCGTTAATGTCAATCCGTGGGTTTGAGGGCTCAAATCCGGATTCATACAGCGATGTTTACAAACATAGCGTAGATACAGTCATTATTCCAACCATAGCCAACTGAAGAAACTCATTTATATATCAGCAGTCAATAAATGTCAAAAATGTAAATACGGATAGTACATACATATATACATACATACATAAAATCACGCCTTTTTCCCAACGGGGTAGGCAGAGACCACATCTTTCCACCTGCTACGGTCCTGACATACATCTTTCGCTTCACGAACATTCATTAATCTCCTCATGAATACTCGTCGGTTTAAAGTACTCTTGACTTGCCCTTTTCTCACAACGTCTTCAATCTGATCAAGAAACGTTCGGTTAGGCCTTCCTTTTCCAACATTTCTATTCACATTCGCCTTGTAAATTTGTTTCGTGAATCTTTTTTCATGCATCCTCTCTACATGCCCAAAGCAACTAAGCATCCCTTTCTCAATTGTAGTGACTACATCGTTATTCAGACCACAGCGTTCTGTTATTTCACTATGTCTTATCCTGTCGCACAGCTATACACCAATCATGCTTCTCAATGCTCTCATATCTACTGCATTTATTCTACTTTCATGCTTGTTCTGCCACACCCAACTCTCACTTCCGTACATGAGTGCTGGAACCAATAAACCTCTATGCACAGCCAGACGCGCCCTCTTAGATATTTTCTGGCTGCCCATAAAGGCGTGCAATGCACCATTTATTGCTTTACCAACAGCAACTCTTCTTTTAATATCACTTTCAGCCTTTCAATCTCTCGTAAACATTGACCCAAGGTATACAAACTCATTCACTTGCTCTAATCTCTCGTCCCCAATCCATACACTCACTTCTGTCACACTATCTTCTTACGGCTAGTATTTCCCAGTAATTCTATTTTTCAAATACAATTAATTAGATCTTTATTATTATTATTTATTATTATTTATTAATAATTGAAATATACATATCACTTACAGACTAATCCAACACGTGATACATATTTAACAGAAGGAACCAATAAAAAATAAACAAGTGCAAAGAAATAACAAAAAAATACTTTGAAAAAAAATAATACTTTTCATTATTTACAAATTTTAAGCCTACTATCTAAATATTATCGGGATAACATAATAATTCATAAGCGACTTTTGTGAATTCAGCCAGAGAACAGTTGAACAAATC
The DNA here is from genome assembly GCA_947623375.1 of Apotomis capreana. Taxonomy (NCBI): domain Eukaryota; kingdom Metazoa; phylum Arthropoda; class Insecta; order Lepidoptera; family Tortricidae; genus Apotomis; species Apotomis capreana. The sequence goes on from OX392501.1 coordinate 15,543,594, forward strand.
AGTTTTTTTAGATATTTGGTTCAGCATGTTTATGGCCCGGACTAGTGGCGCATTTGCGAGCAAGTTGGTGCGCGCGCTCGGGCGCGCGAGCAGAGGCGGCGGGCGGCGGCGCGGCCCACCTGCGCGCGGCACCACCAGCTCCAGCGACTCTAGGACAGTAGGGTTATGGAGACAACCTCGTAACACCTTAAATACGTACGTGGCCAGCGCAACATTCCTTCGTACTTCCAATTTGACGTATCCTACCATCCCGAGAACAAAGAGAGTCGGGTACATCAGCGGATAGCACGGGTAAATTCCGTATTCTTTTAAATAAAGATATCTTGCAAATTTGTTCTGTATCTTCTCCACCATGGTATTGTATTTAGCTTCATAAGGGTTCCATATTATCGCGCCGCTCTCTAGCCTACTCCTAACGAGTGCATTGTACAAGGCCTTCACTGCTGCGATGTTGTGGAAATTATTAGTCTGTCGCAAAATAAAACCCAAGTTTCTGAAAGCTTTTTTGCAGGTCTCCACTATATGATTCCGGAAGGACAGGTCAGACTCTACATGTAGTCCCAGATCACGTACGGCCGTTACGCGCGTGGTCGGTTGCCCACTCATATTATAAGTGTGGTGCACAGGAGAAATGGCTCTACTCAATGTCATTACGTTACATTTGGATGAATTGAAATATAATTTATTTTTATGGCTCCAATCTATGACCCTATCAATGTCGCTTTGCAACCGTGCACAATCGTTAGTACTGTTTATTTTTAAAAACAGTTTGAGGTCATCTGCAAATAGTAGGCAAGTAGCATGTTCAATAACATCTGGGAGATCATTGATCATGAGGGTAAAGTTCAGAGGCCCCAAGTTGCTGCCCTGACTTACTCCTGAAAGCGTTGGATAACAGTCTGAAACGTAACCTTTGTAATCTACATAACTAACTCTAACTCTAACTCGATGACGCTGTTAGTAAAAAGGTATGAAGAAGAAACATAACATACTCGTATATAAAATATCATATCGCAAATTTCCTTTCCTCTGTACCTACCTTGGAGCTTGCTACCAGGTTTAACACTTGTTTCAAATATATCCAATTACATTGCTTAGCTCCATGCGTATAGTATAATAACTACTCATCTTGACGAGTAGTTCCTATATTTAGCGATGCGTGATATCTGACGAGGGTATTGTACGGGAGATTAAAGTATGACGAACTTAAGTATAGGTACCGTAACGACTTAATGTAACTATGTTTTAATTGTTTTAATCCTCTCTGAACGTGCATGTAGTAAATAATTATGTAATGGTATCGGAGACAGCGTTCATCTATTTGAACCTGGTTAACCCTAATAGATTTAATTACCTAATCATGAATGCATACCTACTCGTAATGTCTTTGTCGTGGTGGAGAAAGTGAATATAGGAGACTGATACCTACTTCTTAATAATATGGCAGGCAGGCAGGTACTGATGTGTACTTATAAGTGGTGTAAAAACGGGCACTTTCTTTATACGCAAGCTTGTTGAAAATTTTATTATTAAGACTCCGCCGAGCGTTAGCGGCTGAACCATAGAGCGCGGGGAATGCGTATTTAGATCGGCGCGCGGCCGCCATAGTAAAAATGTATGGAGAATTAAAAGCACTTTTTGATAAATCTGGACCTTTAAGAGGGCGCCGAGCGTTTGCGACTGAACCATAGAGCGCGGGGAATGCGTATTTAAATCGGCGCGCGGCCGCCATAGTAAAAATGTATGGAGAATTAAAAGCACTTTTTGATAAATTTGGAACTTTAATACCAAACAATAATTGAAATATTTGATGCGGACAAATTGTAATGTAAACATTCATCGTTTTTTTGAACTGAAAATCAGAATAGATTTCCATTGTTAAAGTATAAAAAAACACTTAACGCCTGCTTACGATTTTACAATTTTCGTCCAACTTTACTTAGTTCTCTAGGGTAAAATATTAATAATCTTATAATTTTTCCACGGAGAAGTTGTGAACACATTCCTCGAAATGCTAAATATATAGTTAAGAAATTGATTAAACAATTAGTGTTGACGTTATCTACTTAACGGCAACTGCCTATTTTTTCACATTTCGCTCGGTGCAGTCTTAATACCAAACAATAATTGAACAACATTCATCTTTTTTCTTAACTGAAAATCGGAATAGATTTCCATTGTTATAGTATAAAAAAACACTTATCGCCTGCTTACGATTTTACAGTTTTCGTCCAACTTTACTTAGGTAAAATATTAATAATCTTATAATTTTTCCGCGGAGAACTTGTTAACACATTCTTCGAAGTGCTAAATATATACTTAGTTTAGAAATGGATTAAACAACTAGTGTTGACGTTGTCTACTTAACGGCAACTGCCTATTTTTCCATTTCGCTCGGCGCAGTGTTAAGAGTATAAATATTACAGGTACTCTGACGTGGATCTAATTCCCTTTTTTTCGCCGACTTGTAGTTGATTTAAGATGGTTTTACCAAAACGTCTGTAAGTGTAAATTACTATAATAACAATAATAACATAATACATATTGTCATTTCTCTATGATTATGACTGGTGTCAGCGACATATTTAAAAATAACTAACTAGCCTGTTAAATGTTGTCGTAAATACCCTCCCCTAGTGCGGGGGCTAACTAATAATGGCAATCATTAATCAAAGTACTACTTTCGCAATAATTATAAGTTTGTACTCCCACACTCCGTCCTACTCGTTGTTAATATATTAGTTTGGATCTTGTTTTGGTCTAAAAAGCCGGTTATCCTGAAAATGCTTGTGGGTGGCCTTCGTCAAGAGATGAAAAAACTTCTTAACATGAATCTCACTGTTCCAGGAGTGTGAGTCATGGGTGCGCCAGCCTGGGGTGCCCGCGGCGGCGGCGACCGGCCGCGGCTGCTGCGCATGACGCCGCTGCGCCACAGCTTCGCAGCGCCCGCCTCGCCGCCCGCGCAGCCGCCCCCGCGCTCCCACGACTACGCCTCCGACGCCGACACTAATAAGAAAGGTAACATCCTGCTTTACCTCAACCATCACTTCTCATCACGCTAACGTAGCTTGTGTACTTTAAACATTAGTACGCCTCTGAGCTTTTTCAAATGATGTCAAAACCAAATTTGTGTCGATATAACACTTTACATTAAAGGCCGAAATTAATTTTCAGAGGAAAGTTGGAACGCAAACCTGTCACAAAGATGGAGAAAGTTGCGACGCCGTTGCTCGCGGCTGCGGCCCGGATCGGGCAACCGAGAGGCGAGCCCCGTCCGGTGCTCGCCATCGCCGCCGCGCCCTCCTCCGCACTGCTCGCCGGCGCCGCCGGCCAAGCTCTCCTTCAGGCATCGAGGGAAGGTGTACACCACGGCGTCTCTCCGAGTGACTAACGGAGCACCCGACCTCCTTCGCGCGCTAGGCAAACTCGGTGGAGGCCTTCGACGACGCGCTCTGTCGGCGCATGATGTGTTAGCCCCGCAACAGCCGCAACAACCCGCTACATTCTACGTTCCTAGTCCTACTGCCGTCCGATCACCACCATCCCCTTCTCCCCCTCGGCAAAGTACTCTACGTCGGCGATGCAGCTCCCCAAACGTATACCGCGCTAAAACTTCGCCAGCCCCGCGCGATCGTGCACCCTTGATCTGTTCAGACGACGAGAACAGGGACGTGGTAGATTTTAATTATATACCAGAACGGAGAAAGAGTAATACTGACTCTAGAACTCGGAGGCCGTATAGTGAAAATGTGGAATTAGATGCACCAGTTTATAGGAATGGGTACAGCCGTTTAACGCCAGAGCCCGCTCAAAGACTGTGGGAGGAGCCTTACCGGCTGCCACGGGTGCAGGCCCGGCAGGACCCCATGCAGCCTCTGCGCAATGGCGTCGCTGAGCTGCGCGTGAGTGCGACACCGAGGAGCGCTCGCCCGCCACCAGCGCCGCCTACTCCAGGGCAACAGACGAGCAAGCGACCACCGCCGCCAGAACCACGGGACGGTGTTCATTCCTTTGAGGTCAGTATCATAGATTTCTTTTAATATGTAATGTCAGAAAATCAGTTATTTTATGTTATTTTTTATTATTTTAACATTTGCAACTACATTTTGTATTCACATTTCAGGTTCGATTCACCAAATCAGCTGGGGGCAAAGGTCTCGGCTTCAGCATCGTGGGCGGCCGAGATTCTCCGCGGGGCAACATGGGCATCTTCGTCAAGACTATCTTCAATAACGGACAGGCCGCCGAATCGGGTTTACTACGAGAAGGTTGGTCACGGAGAATTTAACAGTTCGTTCGTGTCAGAAAAACGTCGATTTAAAATTATGATCTCCAAGAAGCACTGAACTTGATATACTTCTTGTATATTGTCAGAGCATCTGAGACGCTCTTATCACTTCAGGTTTAAAGGCCTTTTTTAAAATGTTCGCTGTGCTTGCAAGAGCCTTAACCGCCGTATACATTCCTTGGCAACGGTTAATCGACAGCTGCAATTTATTGGTATTTCTTGTCCCTGTGCACCGTGTCGCGCAAGTGAGGTCCGTCCTACATACACCTGCGTACTCGATATAAATGCCGATATAAAGGTTACGTCATCGGAAAGGTGAAGGAGGATAAATCTTGATATAAAGTAGAATTCACCGAAGGTCTGCTAGTAATTACGTGAATAAGTATAGTCACTGTGATCTCAATTATCGGTGCCTAATGATGTACCTGTTCGGGATAATGGCCATGTTGCTTAGTATGTTATTAGTTAGTGGCACTGCTTAATGGAAAACTAGTAGGTGTATCCTTTTACACGCATGTAGTGTAGGAGTAGTCGTGATACTCGTGATGTACTCGTACTTGAGGTCACTCGGACAGTCGCACTGCCAGTCTGTACCCAAGGCCAACAACGTTTAAGAACGATTGTTTCGATTAAGTAATCTGAATTTATTAAAGGCTCGTTAACCTGGTATTTATGATTTAATTAATAAAATCTACCACATATTTTAATTTCTTAGGTGCTCAATAAGCAATTATGATATATAACGGTATTATAATTTATTATAAAATAAACAATGCTAACGATTTCATCCTACATATCCGATATAAGTATCCTATTTATTTAAATAAATTATTTATATGACTTGAACTTTTATTACTTATAATATTAAATTTATACTTATAGAACTTTTAATACTTTCCAATCACACACTAATTGATCGTCATCTTATGTTTAAACCTAATAATATTCGCTTAATAAGAGTTCAAATAAATTATAGTTTGCCTCTCAGCTCAGCTGTGGTCCCTGATCTAATTGAAACTGTTACATTTAATCTATTATCACCATCATGATGCGGAAACATTATAAAATCGTGTCTATCCGTCTATATACGTAGATATCTAGATCTGAGCCAAAACATGATCAACCACGAAATGGAGGATTGGATACCTAACGACTATTGAATGTTTAATTCGGTAGATCTTTAATACTAACAAAATTATGTTGTGTAGTACGCTACTTAACAATCCGGAGCCTGTAATAGCTCTGGTTTATAAATCACCACCTGAAAGGCCGGCAACGCACTTGTGACTCCTCTGGTGTTGTAGGTGTCTATGGGCGACGGTAATCGCTTTCCATCAGGCTATGCGTTTGCTCGTTGGACATAAAAAATAGGACATAAAAATATTAAAAAAATCAAGAATATTAATTCCGCTTTGGATTCAATGTAATCACTACCCCAAATCGCTTAAGGTAAAGGCTTAAAAAGAAAAGCTTTCAGTTTATTGTTATTTTTATTATTTTCAGTAAAATGTTGTTGACACAACAACGTGCAATTTTTGAGAAAACCGCGCTGCTAGTTTCAGTTCTTAGTCGGGTATTAAAGAATCTAGACAATAATCTCGATTAACCAATAACGCCACACGCTACACCACCATTAAGCAATTCAAACTACCCGACTGCGTTACATATTTCTCTTAAATATCATACTCACTAAAAATTTCTAGGTTGTTGTGGTTGCACGTTGCACCTATCTTCCAAGCATAACAAATTAATGTGTTGCTTAAAATTGTTGTTTTAATTTCAGGAGACGAGATCGTATCAGTGAATGGGCGCGGCACGGCCGGCCTCACGCATGGAGAAGCCATCCGACTCTTCAAAGATGTACGCGCAGGTCCGGTGCTGCTGCGCGTGGCGAGGCGAGCGCCGGCGCCGATGCGCTGACTACCCTGCGCCTGCTGCGGACCCCCGCACCAGGCGCCTGACTCTTACTCTACATTGTAAACCTGCAGTTATACTGGAGCCAGCCCGACGCACGGGGAAGTAATCCGGCTGTTTAAAGATGTACGCGCTGGTCCCGTGCTGCTGCGTGTAGCGAGGTGGGGGCCCGCGCCGATTCGCTGACCACCCTGCGCCTTATGCGGACCTCCGCACCAGGCAGCTCACTCTTACTCTACCTTGTAAACCTGCAGTTATACTGGAGCCGGCCCTACGCATGGGGAAGTAATCCGGCTGTTCCACTGAGACGCGCCAATTTTTACCATAGCCGGTTACAAAGTTTCGGTCCTGAAAGAAATGGTTACTCGTATATAAAAAAATTGAATTTAAACACAGGCATGTGAAACTAATGGCCTATTTTAGCGATAATGTAAATAAATGTGTATAAAGTTTGAATGCAGCTTTGAGCAAGCTTTAAAATATTGTAAAGTGCTCACAAGTATATATACCTACTTGTAATGAGCTAAGTAAGTAAATCTTAGAGCAAGGTGAGAACTATTTATACTAAGTATTTGCATTTATATTATAACATATACGTTTAAACATACACGTCTTATTATGATCTAGACCCAAAGGTCATAAAGAAAAACTAAACTGCGTAAATATAGTGGTCTACAATAGGAACCAAACCTGGTAGCTAGAACCAAACCTGGTATCCACTTAACCACAAGCCAGTGCGACTAAAATTTCAAAAGGAAACTTGTTGTTTAAACGTATAGAGTTGACGCCTTAGCAGCTACTGTCAAAATTATAGGACTAAATAAACGGCCCAATACAACACATTAAAAAAAAAATCAGGTACAGTCAAAATCAAATAAATATTAGGCGATCAATTAAAAAACAAAACACTTAACTCCGTAAATATGAGTACATACAATGTGAAGCGTATGGAGTAACTATCAGTAATAGGAAGTATTAAATATCAGCAGTAAAAATAAATAAATAACAGGAATACCTACAATAGGCATGCATTCGCTTTTTTACTTCAAGTATGTCTATATTTATTTGATGGTGACCGTACGAAAGGGATACAAATTTAGTTTTGTAGTTGTAGATGAGCAAACTTTGTGGTAGACGAGTAAGTTTGTAAAGATATTTGTATAGAATTTAGTCTCAACCTAGAATTAGGGTCTTTGAATGGAACTAAAGATGAATGGTAAACAAAGAAATACGCCCAAAACATTGACACAATTTTTAAAATTGTCTGTGATATTGCGACTTTATGCCAAGTTGCAAGATGAATTCGCACGTTTTAACACTACTTTACAACTATAATAAATAGGATACTTACTTATTTTTATAGATACAATTTATAGTAAAGTAGGTGTATATTAACTGTACGCTTTTTAAATTTGTATGGATTATAATTTTGTAACAATATTTATATACGACTTTTAACCTGTAGATATAAATATTTATAAATTTAACAAACGCAATAATCGCAATGTAACATGTATTTTTGTAAATTTTAAATGTAGATCATGTGAAGTGCTTTTATACAAAAATAAAACGTGTAAAAGATGCCTTGTTTAATACTTTCCTTGCCACCGCTTAAGCTCATCGCAAACATCATCATCATCAATGGAAGGTTCATGCCTCATTCATCATCCGGCCTGAAAATTAAATACTAAAGGGATAAACAACAACGACTATTTCGTCTCTACATTTTGAGTCATTGTAGAATGAAGCAGTTCTATGCCCATTCCATAGATCGCATAGGCTAAAAGTACTTAGTATAGTATACTTAGTAGTAAGTAAATAACCGGAACTACGTCGTGCTCCCTCTAACGTATAACTGCGTCCTGTATAGGTTTGCTGACGCTTGGCAAGCGTGTGGACGCGGCATTACATAATACGATGTACAGTAAGCCAAAAAAAATCTTTTGCCTCTTTTCGACACCATTTCACTACAATTAAGATCAAAAAGTGGTGAACCAGTTTCTCGTAACATAAACGTTCTGATGGTCAACTAAAACGTAAGTACTTACCTACTAGCGAATTAGACGAAATGAGTATTGCACTTTAAGACGTAATTAGCTGGATGAAGTTTGCAGGGCTTATGAAATGATGTCAGTAGTACACAGGACAATTTTGACTGTCGAGGCTGTCTGTCGTATCGGTATAACCCCAATCTAAGTGAAATGTCGAAGCGCCTGGCTAGATTGTCTCAGCCAACATTATAATATTATTTATTGCCATTTAAATAAAACAATATAACGGATTATATCGAGTGTTAGAAAAAAAAACTATTCATTTTTTGTCCCGTAAAAATTGTGCAAACTTGTTTTATTGAAACCAAAGAAAATAAGTATATCAGAGTTATAATAACTCTAGCAACTTTATCATAACTGACCTAAACCAACCCATCCGTCAACACAGTATAAAATCAGTGGTCATGGTTACCATTTATGGGTGGGTGCTAGAAATGGCTTGAGAAAACGGTGAAGATTGGGCTGCCCTTCCAGCGGCTTTGAAGGAAAGGGTTCTTTCCTAGAGAAGAGCCGCTTCATACCCTATTGCTATAAGCGGGAGCTCTAGTGATATCGAGGCACCTAACGTATCGTCAACCAGGAGTGCTAGCCTTATACCATTCCATTTCCTAAGAAAAGTTTCCTCGAAGCAGCAGCTTCCAGCTCATTTGAATGAGTTGTTAAAAAATTGTGAAGGAAGTGTCGCAAAAACTCATCGGCGCCTCTGGCGACCCGCGAGCGGGGTCTTACTTTGCGCAGCGGCTGGGTTTGGCTATCCAAACGGGAAACGCGGCCAGCGTTTTGGGGACAATGCCTCGGGCGGCTCCACTAGTGGAGGGTAACCAAATTTTCTAAGTGATATTTAATTTTTTTTTCTTGGTATCTTTTTTATATAAATTGTATATAGTGTTTATAGTCATGTAAATTGTTTAACTGTAATTTCCCTTGTTACCTAAATTTGTGTTTTAATAAATAATTTAAGAATTATATTTGTCGGGGACAGGTCAGATGGCCGGTGCCGTGTGTGGCACATTAGATGAGCTATTCGATATAGTTGTGGACGAGGAGGTAGTTCGAGCGAGATGAAACACTTCAGATACAATTAACTTGATTTATTCCTTATACAATGAAGCACAAAATAACAGTTCCTGGCACAGAGGTCTCTAAGCTAGGTTATCGAAGTCTCGAACAGAATAGTCTTTGTTAAATTAACACTAGGTACATTGCAGGGTTATAACACTGGCTCTAATCAACTTGGTATAGCACAACGAAACGGGACAGTTCCAAGGCAGTAGTGCACTCAGTGGTGACCCAAAGTGAAGTGTCGGTGGGCGTTCGCTGAGTGAACCGCCAAGACTCTGTCTAGCGCGCCAAAACAGGTTCAAGGGGGCGCCACTGTCGCCTTCCGATGGCGCGCTGGCTTCGTTGAGCTTCCATACTCATGACCGTCTCCGACACGGCCATCCTGCGATGACACACGTCCTCGTGTGTTGCTCTGAAACAATCAACAACCAAAACAGTATCCACTCGGTCACTCCTGACAAACACGTCAAAAAGACAAAACAAAAACTTCATCTTTCCTTTCGCATCAAATAGTTACTGACACCAAAACAAAAAAATATCACAAAAATAATTTTGACAACTAAGTGAAAGTTTTTGTTTTATAACCGCAATATTTCAAAACATACAAATCGAATGATGGTATCTTACAACCAACTACCAATTGTAACATTACATATTCTTTCCATAGTGCAATACGTTTTAAATGAGATTGTACTACAATGTTGCTTGTTGTGAAACAAACTAGCTATTTACCACTTCTACCTTAGAAAACACATTAGGAACCATGTACCACCATATCATTTCCTTTTGGCTCACCTTATTGACAATATCAAAACAATTAAATCAACAAAAATTCGTTCAACAAAACAGGTATCTCATTCGTGGCCTAGGGCTAATTTAGCCACCCAATACGCGCATCCCCACGGGATCGCCGAGTCAACCCTATGACTCTACGGTCTCTGCGAGAGAGACCCGACCTCCGCCAGCACCTACCGCGCACCGCGTATCCACGGACTGCTTAGAGCAGATGCCGACTTCTACCGGACTACGGCTACGATGAAGTGACTGGTATGGTCGACCAGCCGAACTGAGAACCTCCCTACCAGTCTCACTATATTTTTTTTTGTCTTCTTCAAATGGTACGTAGCTCCCGGGCATTTCCCTCAACCTATCATGTGCAAGTACGCGCATGTTTGGAAGTCAAGTTTATGGCAAATGGTCTTGCAATTTACAATACTACATGTCAACATTTCTAATAGGCTCGGTTCAGTAAGTCTATTTACTGCACAGTACTAACAATTTTTAGCTAGACTGATACAAGTCATACATAGTCACTGAATAATACAGCCGTTTGCCATGGAACTTATTGGAAATCAACTCTTCCGTAAGCGATCACTCGGCAACCGAATCACAATAAAATGAGAACTCCTCACCAGATTGCCTCATATGGTGTGGTGTGGTGACGTCACACGTCAACCCTCTTCCCCGTGGTTGAAGGCGCCCTGTCGCTCGCCTTCGCGCAGTTCTTTACGCGATGTCTTGTACCGTGGCAGCCGAAGCAGACGACTCATGGCTTAGCTGTTAGCTGCTAAGTTCGCGAATCTTTTCCTGAAACAAAAACTTCAAGCACAGTATCACAAAGCTCGGTCATTCTAACCTTAAATCCAACAAACTCAACTTCAATTCAATAACAACTGAAATTGGATTTGTAATTACTTATAGTCAAATGAATTGTTTCTTTTGTTATCTAAAATAACATGCCATACGAATAATAATAATCCAACAAAAAAAAAGGAAACAAATCAATCTAGCAAAGTTAGGTATGTACACTGAAATTATGATTCGTTAATGTGAACTAATAATCTACGACGTAGATGCAAGAAAAGATTTAAATCATTATTTGCACTTTAATAACAAGCTTTACTTTGTATGATAACCTTTGGATTACCAAGGCTTTACCGATTATGAAATATTAATGATAAAAATCAAACTTCAATTTCAAATGTTTGTGTCCTAATATTTTCCTAATCCTATTAGTGTCTCCAGTTTAAATATTTCAGGCTATAGCGATCACCACAATAAAAAGTAACATTAGGATCGTTTAAGGGAATCTCAAGCTCACCAGTTCTTACGAAAGTTATAGACGCTAAACTATACACCAGCTAAAGTACACAAAGTAAGAAACTATTCAAGACGTCAACAAATTCAATTCTATACGGAACGATTGGAAAATCATGAAAAGAGGGTAGATTATTATTACCGCAGCCGCTCCTACTACTAAGTACTGTGTGTATGATTGATGCACCCTCCCAGCGCAATTTTTAAATGATAAACTTTAATAATGGAAGTTAAACTGCTAGTGGTCATATTAATTCAATACTAAATTTCTGTAGAAATATTTCGCGTTCGAAACAATCGTTACAAAAACGTGCAATGAACTTTCTTTGAAATGATTATTAATTTCTAGCACGCAATATTCAACTTTTACTTGGAGGGTTGCTTTTACCAGTACCCGGTAATACTTTATTTTGACAAATACCCACTAAACTGAATAAGTGCAACTCAAGTCTACCCGAGCATCTAGCTACACTTTTATTTGTGAACAAAATATCGGAATCGTACTTAGTGAAAAGTTAACGACTGACCTGTGTTTTTAAAATCTGTCGGTGGGGCCATGGTGCCTACGTCCACGCGTCGCTTGTAGTTGAGCGTCGCTTCTGGGTCACTTCTACTGGTGCAACAATTGACGATGTGTCCCGCTGTTCTTGAAGTAAACAATGAACTTCGATGTAGTTTGTATTGTGACTGCTGGCTTTTGTCGCTGAGGTGGTAAGTTGTAGTTTTCTTTTATACGAAGTAAGCAATCGAATTTTTCATGTCCGTTTCTCTCGCAATGAAAACAATTTAAACAGTGCAATCTTCATTTGTTTTCATACGGTTTTGTAGGTCTCCGTGACGGTGTTAGCTTGAGTTTCAATAACGGAAACGCTTGTAGCTCCTGTTCCTTGATTTAGTGATGTCAGGTTCGTTGTATTTCAAAGAGTAACCACAAACTTTTTTCTCCCGTTTTATTCGCTTCGTGTTCCATCATTCTTCGTGTTCGCTCATGGGCCGTAGCTACCATCCCACTTCTGATGTCGGGGACAGGTCAGATGGCCGGTGCCGTGTGTGGCACATTAGATGAGCTATTCGATATAGTTGTGGACGAGGAGGTAGTTCGAGCGAGATGAAACACTTCAGATACAATTAACTTGATTTATTCCTTATACAATGAAGCACAAAATAACAGTTCCTGGCACAGAGGTCTCTAAGCTAGGTTATCGAAGTCTCGAACAGAATAGTCTTTGTTAAATTAACACTAGGTACATTGCAGGGTTATAACACTGGCTCTAATCAACTTGGTATAGCACAACGAAACGGGACAGTTCCAAGGCAGTAGTGCACTCAGTGGTGACCCAAAGTGGAGTGTCGGTGGGCGTTCGCTGAGTGAACCGCCAAGACTCTGTCTAGCGCGCCAAAACAGGTTCAAGGGGGCGCCACTGTCGCCTTCCGATGGCGCGCTGGCTTCGTTGAGCTTCCATACTCATGACCGTCTCCGACATATTAATTAAGTTTCAAATATAAAGGTTTTACCATGAGTATTCTCATCGAGGAAAGAGTGGGAGAAAGTTCTCCGGCTTTCAGAAAACTTCGGAGCAGATGTTTAAAAAATGCCTGCCCAGTCTCAAACCTAAGAAGCATTACTGAACCCGTTCGAAAACTTAAATGTTGATGACGTGGTGCTAGTGGTTGATCCAGACTTGCCAAGAAGATTAGAGGGTATAATACTAGCGGTACAGACGGGCAGAGATGGAGTTGTCGAACTGTTTGTGTTGTTGAGTGGATGATGTGGCTAACAAAAGGGGGCAGATTGAAGAGGCCCCAAGCAGGCTCTCCGGCAGGAAGCTGTGTAGTGAAGCAGTGTAGACACGGGGGGTTGAGGTTTTATACGACTAAATAGTCCGTAGTTGGTAGATTGTTTAGTTTTGCATCATCACCAAGGTAGCTAAATGCAGGAGTGGACAAAGCTACATCCTGACCGGTTTATTTCGGCACTAATTAGTATAAGCCTTACACTGTAAGGTACAGGTAGGAGCGTGTACAGAACGTGAAAAGAAGTGAGTCAACCTTAGAGTGACACGGCTCCTCACGTGGCTGGTATAAATCATATTTGCCAATTACTCATGTTACAATCTCTCTCGTTTAAAATTTAAAACAGGACAGAACTAGGTGTTTGACAAATACTCAGCCAAGTAAATTAATCTACGAATAAAGGTTAACGCCACTCCACTACATGGTAGTTGCCTACAAATAGTTTAAAGATTTGGCAAGAGATACACAGTGTATTTAAAGTACTACGTAGGTCTTTGACTTGCAAAGATAAGGTGTTTGTTTTGTGAGTTGTTTCGCTTGCTCTAGCCTATACAGCATTAAGTGTTTGTATACCGAACAATATAATAAGAATGTCTTCTTGCATTCAACCGACCAAGTAAGTTCCTAAGTTTATTAATTTGCATGTCTAGTATATCGAACAAAAGTCATTAGTTCAGTATCCCCGTCTCGAAAGTTGAGTAGCCACCAGGAGCCGCATGCTAGTAATTACATAAAAAGTCACTATTCCACTTACCATTTAGAAGAATAGAAAAGATTTCGCATTAGTATTTTTTACAAACTTATGTTGAATTTTCCTAATCATGCTTTTCAGCGAAGCTTTCATTCATAGATTTATATTTTGGTTAAGTGCTAAAGACCCGATGTGTGAAGATATTTCATGAGAGTTCTGAAAAGTTTAGGTACGTAATTAATATTTGGGAGAAAACACGGCAAAATAAACTTAAGTCCATAGAAATAAGCCATGTACGAGGTTCCAGGAGGCTACTAGTAGAAGTCGCGTTGTATCAAGAAGTGAAATAACTGGCATCAAGTAGAACGGACTGGAGAGAGCTGCACCGAAAAGAGTGAAACTCTTCTATATATTTCTATGCTATTATAGAATTCTAGGTTTGTATTGAATATTAGTTTATAATCAACGTGATGCAGACTCGTCATTTGTCTTGTATGGCGACGCGTTTGGCTCGGTTTGTAGACACCTGCCTACTGAGTCGGCGGTCCCGGGTTCGAATCCCGGCCGGGGCAAATATTTGTGCAAATATTTGTTCTTGGGTCATGGATGTTATCTATATATGTATTTTATATATTATGTATATCGTCGTCTAGTACCCATAGTACAAGCTTTGCTTAGTTTGGGACTAGGTCGATTTGTGTATGATTGTCCCTTAATATTTATTTATTTTATTTATTTATTATGGGCGCGCGGCGCTGTGCCAACCTGGCGCCATCTGTTTTCATAATTTCCTATGTCCTTGCATCACGCCGCCGCCGAAACGGCTCGACAACATCATAGGCAATTTTGATACAGGGATAGCTGAAGATCCAAAGATGGTTTTATCCGTCTACCTACGGCAAAGAAAAAAATACGCGGACGAAGTTGCGGGCACCTCCTAGTACTAACAAAACGAATGGAAGGAAATCAACTATTTTTGGTATGCTGCGTATCTCCAGATGGTTCTAGGATAATTTTATCCCGACTACGAAGAAGCAAAAAAGAGGGTTATGTTATGACTTTTTCTTCCACGCAGACGAAGTTCGTGGGCACTTTAATGATGACACCTACCTAGCAACTGGCGTTCTCACAGATAAATCTGTATGACATTATCTAATGCATGCAGGACTTATGAGATGTATTAGGTACCTACTCCAAACAAAACATCAAACATGGCGTTGACATGTGGCGACTGTCAACGTGTTAATCAGTGAGCTATCTATATCTTCGGCTACGGGACCCATACGGGACCGTATTTATTTAGTTTCGGGTATTAAAAGAGTCAATCGTAGGTCTAGATCTGGATTATTCGTACCTAAATAAAACAGATAGGTTTAGAATTGGAAACGCCAGAAACGGTAAGGATGATAATATATTAATTTTATTGCAGCACGTCATACTGAGTCTTGACATTTGGTAAGTTATGTGCATGGCGGATGAGGCACTGACAAACTGCTGGGGTGGATAGTTGATACGATGCGGTAGGTAGGTAAATGACCCATCAATCCGTTTGTCACACGATTTGCGAAATACTCCGAATATTTTCCATTGTACACTGGAATTCGCAACCCTTTTGCGTTTTACGTAATGAATGACCTAGCATTAGTATAAGATTATCTAAATGTTTCTGATTTAACAGATATCATTTAAGTACTAGAAGGTGCCCAGAAGGTGAAGGTGCAACTTCGACCGCACCGCGTATATTTTTTTTGCCATAGTCGGGTAGAAAATATCCTATAACCATGTTTGGATGGTAGGGGGAAGTCCCCTAACGCCGGACGGCACCTAACGCCTATAGCTATCCCTGTAAGTAGTAAAATGCTTAATGATGAGAGAACAAAGAAAATTCCACCAACAGATAGCGTTGTACGGCTGCCGCCGCGCTGCTGCAGCGCGCTGGTAAGATTTTCCTGAAACTCCACCTTACTTACCCTCTCCCTAGCTGATTTCAATACAATTTTAGAATTTTATGATAGTATATGAGGGCAACTGTAATAACAAGGAGACAGTATAAGTAAGTAGTTTATTATTATTATCAATACAAGAAAATAATAATATATTTAGGTACAAAATATAAATAACCTTCTGCAACATCGTCGTTCTTATTGTAACGCATCCCTACACTTATCGAATCAATAAATAAGGCAATTAAGGCTTTTAACAATGGACGAAGGGTTAACAGACACAGGATTATGCACAGTAAGTCATAACGAATTATTTATATAATATTTTTAGAAAAATACTAATGACAACAATAGTATAGGATAAACACGAATATGTACAACTTATTCTAAAATTAACTGCTATAAATTAGTGGTAAAGTAAGATTTATAATAGACTAAATGTTCATGGCAAGTACTGCTATAGATTGCAAGGTTCTTGAAAAATAAACAGTGATTCATAATAAAGTCAATAATGAAAATACGCCACAATAGGGCTTCTTTCGGACGCCAAATAATACTGAGTACTCTAGCTTTATATGGACCATCAAGATACATAGGAAAGCTAACTAATATTATACCACTAAAGACCAGAAAGCATATTCTTTACATGATTAGGTAAGATATTATGAATAGGAATAAAAGTATACATGATCATTCGGATGCAGAAATATTTCCAGACACAAAAGATGGCACTCTACAAAATCGGGTGCCTTAAGTACGGCGCCAAAATGCAGGCGATAAGAACCCCTTCTTGCCATTCCACTGTCTAGACTAGCAGATTCCTATTAGCTCCATCCAATTCAGTTAAGTATAAATATTTTAAAACAACGAAACAGTCTTCAAGAGTTCCTAAAACGATAAAACGTAATCTTTCCATCTAGTTAAAGGGACAAATTGGCACAACGTTATGTACATCGAATCTACTGACTAAATGAAGGGAGTAAATTGTGTTTGTACAAGGAGCGCCCAGGCCGGGCTCGCATCCGACGCACTTCGCTAAATTGAATGGTGTCAGTTAGCATCTTTTTATTCTCCCGTTCAGTAAACGTTCAGATAAACGGCCCTCGTTAGGCTGAGTGCTAACCGGCGCGCACGCGTCGCCGAATTAATTCAGCCGGAGGCCCTCCAATTTCCCGCGCCGCCTATTCCTTACAAAATACTCCAATAGTGAATTTAAATAGGCCACACAAGTCTCATTCTGTTCTGTATTCGCCTAATCACGCGTTTAGGTTAATGCGGCGCGTTGGGGCTATTTGCCCGGGGGGTTTCTCAACACCAGTGTGACGGGGCCGGCTGGAAGCGCCTTGAGCGCCGCCCAGGCCTGGGTGCGTGTGAATCCCTCCATCGATATGCCTCCTGCGGAGAGAAGTTCCGCACCGACTAGAATACGTCCACTTTGTGCTGCCGCTCCACCTGGGGAAATAATATTTCACTACGTTTATAAATGAGTAAACTTCAAATAATGGTACCTATTAGATAAATGCTAATAAAATAGCATTTACCATAATTTCTTCTTTTGATGATTTGTATGCTTACAACTTCGTCGTTTACGAATTAGCAATTAAATACTATGACTTCGGTTACATTGATTTAACATAACACAAAAGATTTAGTTTAGTTAATAATAAGTTTGAAGGTGACTTTAGCAACTCCTAAAAAGTAGGTACTATTATATCAAACACTACCTCATTTTGTCAAGGCTTTAATTCATATTTTCTTTTTTACTTCACTTAGTTGCTTGCCAATAATTTACCACCTTGATTCTTGCTGGTTGCTCGTTCGTCGTTGGCCCCATGAACCTCGCCAGTGAGTAAACCTCTGACACCAGGAGCCTGACGCCGATAGGAGTGCAGTGTCACCATTCACATACCTGCAAACAGTTTCTTGACTGTCAGCGGGCGGTCGCCTTGTGGCGAGTCCCGGCCGCCGTCGAGGCCGAAGCCCAGCCCCGCGCCGCCGCCGGCCTTGTCTAGCAGCACGCTCACCACAGACCCTCGGTCGCTCGTCTCTGTGTCTTCACAACGACCCTTCGACTCCGCTAGAAAATAACAAAGAACACATTATACTATCGCGGTTTATACAATGTACACATATAAAACGATTGAAAATAGAGACTTTAAATTGCAGTGGCTGGAACTAAAACTTGACAAAAAAATTGCTGAAAAGGAGTTCAGTCTCGGCCTATGTCTCTTTTAGTTAAAAGGCGTTGGTATGAAGATCCCTCACACCAGACCACTTTATATACAAGTGAGTCAAACGCATGCACATTTAAGTAATGATAGTGAGACCCAAGATCATCGTCATGTTCGACATGCATCTGCTGAATAATTATTTAGGCTATTTTCACAGATAGTAGTAATAGTGCTAATTAAAACATACAACTATATACATGTGATCAAGTACTGCTTTGTTGTGATAAAAGGCACCAGGCTCAAGATATCAAAAGAATAAAGATGCCTCCTATCTTGCCACTTGTGCATTTTGGACCAATCCATCAAAGTGGTGCATGTCATCAACAATCGTTTAAATATCGACCGTGTATCCCAGATAATATTATTCCCTTCTGCACATCAACTTGTCCCATCATGATATTTCCTTTTGTTTGTACCCCAACATAATATCCTATGTATATTCTCTCTAAATGTTACCCTATGATTGTGA
Organism: Apotomis capreana; assembly: GCA_947623375.1. Taxonomy (NCBI): domain Eukaryota; kingdom Metazoa; phylum Arthropoda; class Insecta; order Lepidoptera; family Tortricidae; genus Apotomis; species Apotomis capreana. The sequence goes on from OX392501.1 coordinate 15,562,134, forward strand.
TTTCAGTAGATGATATATCTCATATAATCTCATATATCTGTGTTGAGGAGTGGTACGGAAGTACGTTAAAACCACATTCCTAATTTCCAAACTAACGAATTTTACATCATTGGTATGACTAAACTTATGACGACTTTAGGGATCCTTATTTGATTGGTGACGACACACAGTCCATTTCTTGGATGTGGAAATTTAAATTACTCCACACAGTCATAGTTCAACATTATAGAACAGTTTTATGTTATTAACATTTTTTGTGAGTTTAGCAAAAGCAAATCGCAGAAAATGTTGTTGATAGCGAAATAACAAAAATGCATTAAGTTAAAGTGACCTAAATACTCAAGTGATAATTCATTTCGTATATATTTCAGAAACAATTGCATCATAATTGTGTATGCGCATGGTACAGAAAAGGAAACTGAAACGCGTACCTGTTTAAACTTTATTGACATTGTGGTAAGAGCGAAAAGTGGTACGTGTTTCCATTTCGTCGACTGTACTATAGGTTGATTGTTACTCATGATTATTATGAATATAAAATAATAATACGTTTTATTAAATTGAAATGTGTGAAAAGTAACTTACCATTGTCAGAGCCGCATGTCACGCTACTTGCGTTATCTTGGATATCGTTCTCAATTTCAATAACAACTTCCAAACGTTGTTCCTAAAACAAAGTAAGTTACGAATTACTTATGGTGATTAATATTAGTATGTATGACGTCTAACTAAGAATTGTTTATAAAGTCAATACCTTTAGGATAGCAACAGTTTGCGCATGCGTTAAGCCCGTCATACTGCAGTTGTTAATGCTTCGAATCTTTGCGCCTCGCTTTAACCCAGCCTTCGCTGCTACACTGTCCGCTAAAACTCGGTGAACCTGCAAAACATAATAAACTTTATGTAACCATATGATCAAATTATCTGAAGGTAACCTCTAACAATAGAAAAACATTGAAACATTCCTCGCACTCTTAATAAAAACACTTGTGTTACGTACCGTGACATCTTTCGCCTCACAATCAATGCCGCCGGCTAGAATGAGGCCTACGCCGGAACTGGTGCCCCTTTGTAGCCGAATTATTTGCGTTGGTAATTTGTTCTCTTCTAGAGAACTCAGGTCACTCTTATCACTTAAGAATCCATTTCCATTACTAACTTTGTGGGTTGATTTTTCTTTGCTTGGTGGATTTGTTCGAATATTAAGTGAAATAGCCGAAATTTTTGGTTTCAAGCTAATTTTTTCTCGCACAATTGATGTCGCATCAAGGTTTTGGTCTAGTAAAGCAGTTTTGTCAACTGGTTTGACAATTTTATCATTACTAAAGGTATTAAGTCCTGTTTTTTTAACTTCCTTAACTAGGGTCTCTGAAATAACTTTAGGCGGATCTTCGACTTTTGCGGTTTCTACGACAACTTCGCTTGGCTTATTTTTATTATTTGTACTCGAATTTCTCTTGAGTCTTGAATTTTTAAAGTCAGTTTTTCTCTGTCGCACGTTGACCTCTTGGTCGCTGTCGGAATCAGTTTCGGTGATCACCTTATTGCGACGTCTGCTGTCGCCTTTATTCGAAATAGCACTCACGGAAGACGTGAGTGTAGAAAGGCGCTCAGACGCATTGTGCGTTGGACTGGGTGATCTCTCATAAGACTCGTGCGAAAACTTTGTTTCAACTACGGGTGACTTCAGCTTAGCATCGCGACCGCTCCTGCATTTTGCCGAAGCCAAAATATTTCGCCTGTTGATGGTATCTACATTACAGGATTTCGATACTTTTCTTTTATCTGAGTCAGCAACAGAACTTTCTAAAGAGCTGCAACTCGCTTGCGACCCAGAAGTGGCTGCCGAACCCGCTGAAGAACTGAGTGAAACATTCGTATCAGATGATACCGAGCGACATACATTACGTTTAACGTAATCCTCACAAGTTTTTTCTGAAACTGAAGACTTCATGGGAATTTCAGTTTTTACTAGTGTGTACGACGTATAATGTGAAATCCTCGGTGAAAGACGAGAACTATCGGACTCTATGCTGTCCATGTTGTGCAGAGGCGATGATGCTGATGAACGATAGCTAGATTGTGTTGAGCTCATCGCGGAATCATTGTCACTATCGACGATTTCAGTCGCGGTGCATATTTTTATTTCTACATTTTTATAATCGCGATTATTATTCAACATAGCTTTGTAATCGTTACTGGAGTTCTTGTTAAGATTGGACATAGAAAATTTAGATGGCAATGTTCCATTCTTATTCGTATCTAATATACTCCGGGCAGTTCTTGGTGCAAAAGTTTTGCTGTTGAATTTGTTGAGAGCATCCACCTTCTCGTTGAATTTCCTTTCAGGCGTAGACTCCTTCGATAAAGAAGAGGGCGTATACACCTGTAAAGATTTTCTTTTGAAAGCGGGTGAGTACTTGGGAATGTTGTTTGGTAAAAGATTGGTTTTCCAATTGTTTTCATTTAAATCAATTATTTTCTTGTAGCTTGTTGTAGTCTCTTTGTTGCTTGTGTTCGTATTTTGATTTGATTTGTATATAAATGATTTTGATATGTTGTCCTGCACTTTAATTGCCGGCAAATCAACTATTGGTGATTGCACTTCGGGTATTATTAGACCTCTAAGTTTAGACAAAGATTTTTTCCTTTGCTCAATTAAGTACTCTAAATTTGATTTGTGAACACTTTTATCACCATTGTCATCACTTATACTGCGCATATGATACACAGGCGGACTAAACACCTTTTCCATGGTCGAAGGTAATGTAGTTGTACTGCCATAAAATAGAGGTTTACTCTCTATTGTCCGAGGAACCAAGGTTTGAGCTGCTTCCATACTTGAGGTTTTAACCTTACTTTCTAAAGCTCCTAGCACTTCCGGTCGCTCCGAATGCCTTTTATACGTCCTAGGCACTTCATCGAGGTTATCCTGCGATTTGGTTAACCGCCTATCCAAAGAGGAAACTTCGCTGTAACTGTTCGTATAGGAAGCTGTGCTTTTTCTGGGGACGGTATGATTTTTCGGAAGAGTGCCACAGGAATCCAGTTGATCTGATGATGGAGCACGATCGTTTGAAAACATAGCTATTTTGTCTTTGACGCTTGCTTCACTTCTCGCATCCTGGGTTCTCGAGGCGTAGGAGTAGCGGGTGCGTGTGGTGGGCCAGCCGGCGGGCAGGCGCGGCGGCAGCCGGGTCGGGAGGTCGGGAGGGTTCTCCACGGCATCCGCCGGCGTCTCTACCCCATCGGGCGGCTGCCGAGGGCACGTCGGCAGGGGTGTCTCATCATTCGAGAGACTCTTGTCTTCGGCATCACTTTTATTGGCCCGATCTGGAACGATGAAAAGAAATTTAGTAAAAACTAAAATGCACACTGACTATCGTTCATACCAGATCTTAAACTGTTGGTGAAATATTCAGGAGTAGTCATGCGTAGAGCATAAGATTCGTCACGTATATGTACAAGTCTCATTATTTTCGTAAAAGGTCCATAATAAAAAACATATAAGCATACATATAAATGTATTTTACGATTCAACTACTGTGTTCAAAGACCACGCACCTCTCAGTTGAAATATCATCTGTTTTTATCGACGGCACTCGTTCAGTCGTAAAATTTGTGCACTGACCTAAAGTTTAATATCAACTAAGCTGACACAGAGATTCGATAATATTTATATACATTTCTGACCAGACCTTGACGGCGACGTGTGGAAAGACTAACACAGTATGGAAAACCAGTATTATGAGACGATAATATGATGAATCACCGCTGGTGTCACTTTACAGTTGACCAACCTATTAGCCAAGATGATGCGTCATTACTTCTATTAAGTACACCCAGGCGCCGATATGTAATAATCATTGTCATTAGCGAGTATCAAACTGTCGTGTCTATTAAAACGTAAAAATCAATCTACCTTCTCTTTCTTCTTCAATTGGATGTAAACAGCGAGAATGTCTGATTTTAACAACACTGTAAGATTTCGTGTCTAGCACTATCACTCTTTGTGTGTACATCACGCATAAAATCTTAATTAATTTTAAAACATGTGCGTGTATAATGAAGTTCACGTTTCAACTGATGTTTTTTTCCAATATGTACGTAAAAGCATTAAATACGTAAACGCAATTTATGTCTACATTTCTTATTTGTATTGCGGACATGGCACGCTTCAAGTTGTTTGAACAAATGTTACGTGCGCGCTGAAATTCAGCATTGTGGACCACCACAAGGGTTTGCCGGCGGCACTTTCGTCATCGCACCGGAACAAAGAAATTCAGTAGATCAGTTTAATCATTTGCGCAAAATGTGTGTCGAGTGTACTGTAACCAAAAGCAGGAGCGGATGCACGTGTGTGTACTGAAGCGCATGACCATAAGCGTATATCTAATTAGTACCTATATATAAGTGCTAGAAGACGCAACTTCTTACGCCCAGGGAAAAAATGTCATAACCCTCTTATGACCCTTTTTCAATCTGCGTTCGTAGTGGGGTAAAGAGTATGCTATTATTAATACCTATGTTACTCTTGAATCAAAAACAGTTTAAAATTCAACCGTTTTGAAGTTTGCAATATACAAAAAAAGGAAACGGTTTTTTGTTAGTTTTAGCAGTTTTAGTCATCTCAGCTTATCTTACTTTTGTCTAAAATACAAACATTTCATTTGTACCAGTTTATAATAGTTTAGATATTGTATCATCTATATTGCTCTGTTTATTTTCGTTTAACCACATAAAAATCAAGTTTATTACAATCCATTTTGAAACTGGAAATATATTATACAGCACATGCCTGATATATGAGAACAATATTGCGAATTCTAGACACCAAACTCCCAATAATGTAAGCGGTTTTTGTAAATAGGTATTTACTTGCATAAATAGCTATCTAAGGACATTCTTGCGGAGGGTAAGATGGGGTGAGTGAAAGGGGCAAAGTTTCTACAGAACTGTCACTTCCAATATAAATGTCACTCTCCTCGTCCTCAGGCAGCAAGTTAATTGCGTAATGAAATTTCTGACAGTGTGATATCGGAATTGGTTTAAAATATGACAGACAGTCGCATAAAAACTGTCATAACATAACAAACATAAGCCAACTGTCAAAAGTTACACAATTCACCTGCAAGTTTTCCGCATCGTTGCGTACGATAGCGCCAAATTTATTTATTGATATACTAAGGTGCAACTTTTACCGTAGTCGGGTAAAATTATTCCGATATAATAATTTCATTTGTAACTTGTATCTTTTATTTTTCCCTTTTTTGTAAGTAGGTACATGTTAAAATATATTTATTGAAAACATTACCTATTATAATTAATTATGTATTGTGAAATTTTTATTTCCGAATGATTTGCATGTCGTGTTTTCGACTAAATACTGATACATTGAAACATCCTGTGTCAAGTTGTACCTACCATACGTATTCTGGCAAATAAAAACATTCTATTCTATTCGGAAGTTAAGCTGTTGCTGTACCAAAAGTGGTCAGCATCCATCCGTCCAGCCATTTCGACGTGATGAGCGAACAAAGAATTTTTTTACAACTGATGTATCGCATGAAATGCCCCTCTTTATAGAAAACAATTACTATATAACTTTCGAATTTTATAAATACAATAGTGTGGATATTAAACACCTCTTTACCTGTTTTAATACAATTAAAACCGGCCAAGAGCATGTCGGGCCACGCTCAGTGTAGGGTTCCGTAATTGCTCATCCTTCACAATAAACTGCTGTTTTAAGCCCGAGGTTTAAGTTAAGAAAAATTTTAAGCTCTATAAAAAGGTCGTAAACGCCCTAGAAACTGTAATCACTTACTACCTTCTGGAAGTCAACTTACGTCCTTTTTAAGAAAAAATATGAAATTTGGCGATAACTCAAAAACGGCTCTACCGATTTTGTTCAATATAGTTTTTATTGAAAGTACTTATAAGGCCTCATTAACATGAATTTTTCCGAATTTTCTTGACCCGTGGTTGAAAAGTTAGAGGGGGGGGACACTATTTTTTTTGTTTTTGGAGCGAATATTTACAAAACTGCTGACTTTATCAAAAAATAATGTTAGAAGACCCCTATTATTTTTACAAGACCTATTCAACGACACCCCACACATCAGTCTTGAAAAGAAAAAAAAAATGCACCCCCACTTTAGGTGTTCGAGAGGTACCCGAAAAAAAAACTTTTTTTTAAATTTTATTTTACCGTTCTGTCGGCGTTATACATATACATACTCATACCAAATTTCAGCTTTCTAGTACTAATGATCACGGAGCTAAGCCGCGGACGGACGGACGGACGGACGGACAGACGGACAGACGGACATGGCGAAACTATAAGGGTTCCTAGTTGACTACGGAACCCTAAAAAACTATATATTTGTAACAATGCACATATAGATAACTTCTTATTAGGATTCCCGATTTTCAAAATAACGACATCGAAATTATAAATATGTGTGTACTAATTCATATTCATTCAGTCATATTTAGGGTCTATCAGTGTTACATTAGTAGAAGTAAGTACGTAATAGGTACACATTTATTATTAATGAAAATATTACATTGTATTTAAATAAATATAGAATAGAAGCTCAAGTACCTAGTTCATAAACATGTTTAGCAAAAAAAGTGGTTAGGTAGGTGATCATTAGGTTTAATGACATATTGGAACTTATAAATGTAGTACCTAAATGTTAGATAAGCACACTGACCGTAGAGGGACAGGGACCGCCGCGGCAGTTTCCTCATTTCCAACATCGTGGAGCCGATTATAGTGCACTTGCAGGGATGATCACATGAACCAATTCATAACCGCACACTTTCATTTAGGAAACCAGTTTACGCCCAGTCCATTCAGAAAATGTACTTTCATTACCCAAAAGGGAAAACCACAAAAAATTACACCCACATTTTGCGAGGAACAAAAAGCCGGCCACTTTATTTATTCGGCAGTAAAACAACAATGCCGCGAATCTCGGACCGAGAAGGAGGATCGAGTCGAGAATGCGGAACCAGCTCATTGACGACCGAAATAACAGTTATTTAACATAGGGCGGTGCGTGCAGCGAGCGCCCACGGGCCATGCGCGGACGCCGGGCAGCGTCGACGAGCGGCCAGCGCGGTGCCGCCGCGGCGGGGCGAGATGCACTGAGTCGCGGCGGGCTTGCACAAATTTGCAGCGTCGCCGCCCTTGACGGGGGCGTTGCTCCGAGCCAGGGACGGACACCGAGTGCGCACGCGACGCTCCCCCGCATCCCGCGGCTGCATAAGCCTTGCGAACGTCACACATCACACACCACCGCAAACTCCGCAAACCCTAACCTAACCACAAAATAGACTACAGACACTAGGTACACCACGCCACACGCGACTCAAAAACAATCGAACCACCCGAAAAACAAAAACATAGCGTTCAAATATAATTTTTAATTCCTCTCTCTCTCTAGCCGCACTAACTTTAAAGTAAGCATGAATCTGTAAATCTGAGCTATTTTTAGCGAGAGGCATCGGAGGGCGGCGACCGTGAGCGCGAGCGCAGACGGCACTCGCGCACAACAGATGTCAGGGTCGCGAGCGGCGCCCCGCGCCACCGTCACCGCGCACCCTGTGCCACTTCCGATTGTATATAACATGCCTTTTTTAGCCCAGCTTAGGCCCAGAAAATGCGGCCGGACCAATCTCACGAGTGCACTTTCTTTTCATCGGTACTGAGGGAATAAGAGGCATCGTGGAATGCGCCGTGCCATCTAGGTACATAGAGGTGACGTCGCCGTGGCCGCGGGAGGTTGGAATGCCGCCGGTGCCCGCCGCCGCCCCTCGCAATCCGGACGCGGCCTTTAAACCGCTCCGACGTGTTTGCAGAGTTGTTTGCACATTTTTTTACATTCACGTCCTTTTATTAAACTCTTTTTAATAGCCTCAATATAGACCAGAACATGGAAAATGTATTCACCCAACACAGGTTGCGCTAAAAGCTTCGACTGGACACGTACATGTTAACTATTTTTAGTAAGTATGTAAAACTTCGAATATACATATGTGTATACTTAAATGTCGTTTCATTCCTATTTATAATAGACGTATTGAACTTTAAGATTGGCATCGTGTCGTCGAAGAGGAGAGAGATTCTTGAGACAATGGGTAGAGTAAAGTAAAATGTGCTTAAGATTTGAATGACTGATGGGTTCCAACAGCGAACTTTAAAATACAAGATAGGTAAGTGAATGAAAGTGTAATCGATTTCACTTTCAAAACTAAATTAACTTTCTCCAGTGACATGTCTTATGTAATCTCATCGAGACAAGAGTCATAACCACAACGTTTGTATCTCGCAAAGGTCGCCGAGCGTGTCTTTTATTAATTCAAAACGCTTACTTGAGTACCCGACTAATAATGACTGGGCGATCCATCTGATATAACGATCTCGTATGGCACCCATAACAACAGTGAGTGATGGACAAACACAACACCGCACTGACGTGAGTATTAACTGCACTACATGTTAGCGTAAATACTCAGTGGCGTGTACGAAAAGCTCATAATAATATATACAGATTTTACCGAAAACATACAATGTAAACTGTAACTAACTCTACTGCTCTCTTAACATAGCATCCAGCTCTATAGATAGACAAGTAATTGCTGAAATTATGTTAAACTCTGAAACATCCAGAAATAGGCTGATGATCCTTCGACATCTGAGCAGTATAAGTACTCGAATAATATACATTTAATAAAACGAAACCGGCGTATCTGTTTAGGACCTACCTACTCGTATTTCACCACAATCATAGCAATACCTATACAGACGCATCTGTTTAACTTACAACATCCTTGTTTTCCATCGTGGGTTAAAAATTGAAAGAATCATCAGATTGCTCAAATTGATATCTTAAATAACAGGAAAGAAAAGCACCTATCTAAAAAGAACTCGCATTCAAATCCGTTCAGGTATGCCACAGAGAAACCCACCGACATTATACATATACCTTTAAGCTTCAAACTACCCTTTTTGCGTTGGGGAGTTAAAAACTATGTGTAATTAGTATAAAGGCGATTAATTAATGCGGCATGTTGCTAACGCAGGCGGGAGCGTTCACGACATTTAAGTCGAATGAATATCGCTTCGATTGCGGTATGCGACCGACGACCGAGCGGGTTGACTGCTGCGAATCAAACCAAGAACGCCAGGAATCCGCCAAACGTTACAACATCCCTACCTTCACCGGCTTCGCCAATATCAACCAAGTCCCGCTCAAATAAGGCTCAGCCGCGTACCGTACGCAAAATAAACGCTTTTTGTTAAAACCTTCACTCGAGGAAATTCCAGGACTTCCAATTTAAAATGGCAACCGGATAAGTTAAGCCCATCAAAGTTTTTTGGTTCAAGGTATTAATGGATTCCGAGGCTCAACGTTACGGTCCGTAATAGAATAACTTTTAGGAGTCTTCTTTCAAAAACGTATGTATACTTTAGGTTCCGCTCATCCACCGACAAAATTTTCTCCTCCTTCTTTATAGAAATTTCATTTCATCGACACCTTTTTTTAAATTTTCTGCTATAAAACTCCAAAATTTTCTCAAAAACCAATGTTCTCCCGGTAGACTGTGGGTGGATGATTCATGTCTGTGGGAAAAAATATTTATTTTTTGTTTTGTATGTGTATCGATTATAACGCCATGCACCGGTCGAAATATCTTTGCGGCATCATCATCCCAAAACTGTAGGACGAACTTTAATTAATTTTGAGACAGGGATACTTGCACTTCCAAAGGTATTTCTTATACGTACAACGTTTTTAGCCTTTAGGCGAGGCAGGTCCTCTTCGTTTTGAGTCAATTTCGAGCAAGGTTATGTTCTCGGTTCGTCACCTTCTCGGCAGATCATCTTCGCTCCCCGACAATTTAGAAGGTCGTCATGTTCTCAGCTAGTCAATTTCTTAATAAGTCAACTTCGTTTCGTGTCAATTTCGAGGAACGTCATGTTCTCAGCAGCTCATCTTCGTTTCGTGTCAATTTCGAGGGACGTAATATTCTCAGCTGGTCACCTTCTCAGCAGGTCATCTTCGCTTCCTGTCAATTTCGAAGGATGTCATGTTCTTAGCTAGTCAGTTTCTTAGTAGGTCATCTCTACGTTCAACAACTTCAACGTCATTTGCTTATCTCTCTTAATATTATTATAGTTACAAGCCTAGAGAATTACGGTGAAATAAATTGACTTAGACGATGACTAATCCAGAAAATGACGTCCTGCGAAATTGAGTCACTTAGAAGATGACTAAACTAAAAAATGACGTCATTCGAAATAGACCCTCTTAGAAGATGGCTAAAGTAGAAAATGTCATCCTGCGAAATAGACCTACTTAGAAGACGACTAATCCAGACAATGTCGTCTTGCGAAATAGACCTACTTAGAAGATGACTGACCTAGAAAATGAGGTCCTGCGAAATAGACCCACTTAGAAGATGACTATCCCAGAAAAAGACGTCCTTCGAATAGAAGTAAAACTAACATGACGTTTCACTACATTGACTTTCCACGAAACCGACCTGCCTCGCCTAAAGGGTTTTTAGCGGTTTGGTTTGGTAAAAAAAAGGGTACCCAACGATAAAGCAAAAGTGCGCGTGTAAATCACGCTTCAGGTGCACCATAAAACCGCTAACCTCTTTCCTATTGTGATCGTATCGATCTAAAGTATCGACAAAGCCTATCAATCATAGCGATAAGCATTCGAAATCGAATTTCTGGGATGCAAAACGCCGGTTAACAATGAAAGTTGACGGGTGGATCGTGGTTGTCAATTTAATCAACCAGCGGGATATCGGAACACAACTTTCCTTACGCACACCATGTAGAAGATAACCGCAATCTTGTCTGCGAAAGAACAAAGCCATAAACCTCTTTTTGTCTTTGCCGTAGCCGGATAAAACCATATTATTGCTATATCAACTAATACCTACTAATAGTATACTAATTAATAACTTTCTAAGATGTCCTAAAGTGAGATTTTCTACACGAGTAAGACAATGGCATTGTGGGTTCCAGTTTACAAGAAAAGCTTTTTTACGACCATTCGGACATTTTAGATTTTTTTACAATACACATTACATGTTTTGAACGGAGGTCGACCATTAAAAATGTTTCGACAGGAAGCCAATGAAAAAAAGATACCATGAGTGACACAAAAAAAATTAATTCATGCGAACAACTATTCCAAATGAGGACTAAAATAAAACTTGAAGCATACGCCAAACCGAAGGGAATTCCTTCGTTAAGGTTATTTTTAATATATTTCAAGCAATGGACTATATCACGGTTACATATCTACCTGTAGATAAATAGCAATGTTATGACGATGCGGTTAACCCAGTAGAGAGGCACCCCGCCTAGGAATCCAGTGATTCCAAGTCAGAATTCCGGTAAGAGCAAATATTTACGTCATAAGCACGAGTATTACGTAATTTATTATATCTACATGTTTTTCATAGTCAAGTCAAGCTTATATAATGTATTCTTTTATTTAGGTCATTTTGTAGTCATAATTGTATACACTTAGAATAATCAGAATTACTATAAACCTCTACTCCGTATAGTATACCACCTTTCCTCTCTTCTGTTTACTTAAGTTATGTTATGTAAATATTATATATTGTTAATATTCTATTCCCATGTCTTATTAATAAACACATTTAAATTTGAATTTAGTTCAGTTATTTTAATTTATTGATTATATTACATATATCAACCCAAAACTGTAAGTGGCTTGACGAAAATAAAACATTAAAAAACTACAACTTTGGAGTCTACTTTGTTTCCCATATGGTACTCACAGGTGAGGACAAAGACTCAGAATACGGATTAACAAAAGTCAATGCACCTACATACACGGAAGAGGAATACTTAAAATGTAGCTCAATATTAATTAACTATCTTACTATCCAGTTTGCCCACAGTACTTATAAGGCTTGAAAGTTTGCGGCATTCGCGCAATGCAGTCCAAGCCTTGCACCGAAACTGCATTACGCCATGTGCAAAGAATGAGCAGGTGCTATAAGACGGCGGCCCCTCGCAAGGTGCACTTTCACGACCGACACACGCAAGGATTCCTACCCAGCTATAATATAATACGAAAATTATACAACCGCCAGGAATGCTATAAATATAAAATTTCTCTATGGGTTCAACAGCACCACCGATTAAGAAATTTACATAAACACGGTTTTGCAATGATTATGTATTTGTATGGGCGTTTGGAGCACGTCGCATAGGCGTGGCGTGCTAGTGGTATCCTGTCAAGAACAATGTGATTGGGTACTTTGCCGTACAAAAGATAATCCTACTTGAATGAACACCAACACTATTCTTATCGGCATTTAGAAATATTATCACCAATTTACTAAGGCACGAAACACGAATCAACATGTAGGCGGTGAAACATGGAAATAAATAAGAGGAAAAGGTCCAAATACCAAATGACCAAATCAGGCACAAAACAGATAGGTATTTTAAAATATTGATTCTCTTATTTTAATGTATTTAAAATGTTCAAATAACTGACATTTTGAGAATGTGCCATCAGCGCATTTTTCGCGAGAACATTGTTCTTTCTTGTTGATTGAAACTTAATCCGCGGATTTTAAATACCATTCCATTGTTTCTTCATTCAACTATAAAAATAATAATATGAAAAAAATACGTGTCACATATTTACAAGTTACCGGACAACCCAACAACAAATCACGTTATAATAACAACGCACATTCATAAACAAATCCACTCGTGGTAATCCTTTGGCTCATTCCATTTTCAACAGCTAGCACCAATTAATTTCCTTCAAGTGTAAAACAATGGATAGTTGCTATTAATCCCAGCTACATTCAGGCGGATTGTTTCTGTTGCTATGGACACGATATTGAGCTTGTGTTCTTTCGTGTAACGACTAGCTATGCCGAGACTTGCTATCTAACATGCAAATTGTATACAAATTGTAGGTCTGATAGGAGGTCCTCGTACATCGCCTTCCATAAGTACTTTATCGTCGGCTTAATCCGATGAAGTTACCTAAGTATAGTATAGTATATCCGCTTCTACTTACAACTTCATTATGAAAACGCAAATAATCGTGAAACAAATTAATTGTAGTTAGGAGAGTTACCTATAGGTACTATATGTTGCTATATGTTAAATTGGGGGATTGTGACACTGAGGTTAAAAATGTACTAAGCATATGTCACACTAAAAGGACAAATACTTTAAATTATTAGAGAAAAATGCTTACCCTCCCAAAAGCTGCTGTCAAACGTTTTTTTTCGTTCATTTGTTTCTTCAATCACAACTGGTTTCCTGAAACAAATATTAAAACATTGTAAATATATTTTGAATATGTAACATTAAGAAGTCAATTGTCATATATGTATATATTTTTATAAAGTTTTGAAATATATGATACTCTATACCTGTGCTGGACCGAAAAATTAAATTTGGTGATCTGAGAGTGATTAGTTACATTTTATCGCGGTAGAGTCCCTATAGGATAAGTAAAGGACCCTTCTTGGCACATATTACGTAGGAAAAGCAGCGTGAAAAACTGTACCTGTTCAAATAAAGCATTGTCTTATATCTGTATAACAACAATAAAAATAGCTATAACGTAGTCTGTTATAGTGATATATTGTTCGATAGACGTGAGTCAATACCTACTGCGCCACATCAAAGTGAAGCGCACGATCATACACATGACATGATAGGAATATGACACACACTTATAGTCTGGCTAATGAAATATTACTCAAAGTTTTGGCGGGAAATTAAAAAAATCTGCGGCTGGTCCCACTTGTGTAGTAGGAATTATAGTTTTATGACGCTAGAAAATATTTTTGATTTTCTTTGCACACGTAAGTAACGTAAGGAAATAAGTTAAATATATGTTGACGTGCACTCAGTCAGCTCACATAATTTCTACCACTATGTACAGTCAATGAGAAACACACTTTCTAACCATATACAATGCGAAAAATTCAATGTAGTGTAGTGTAAATAAGACCTAGCTTGATAATATCGTCCATATTATGTAATCCATCACCAAAAAAAATATATAAGTACTATGTCCAATTTCAACTCGTTTGGAATATTAGAACTAGTTAGTACATAAAGTATCAACATTATTTATAGAAGACCTACCTACTAAATTGTTTAAATCATAGACAATTGGTGATACCACAAGGAAATATCTGTCAACATTATTTGGCTAGCCAGACTCTACATCATTATACACAGCACCGATATACGGCCTAAAGACTCTCAATAACAATCCTTCATGGAAACCCATCTAGTCGACCAGGAAGATTTTTTTTATCAACTTTATACCAAATTTATATTCAGACGATTCAGAACCATTCTACTTTTAAAGCAATTGTAACCTTCTTTAGACATATTTTACCTTAGATATTTGAAACGATATAATTAAATAATTTGCTGGTACAGTTACAGATATGTCAGTTTAATAGCGTAATTGATATGACCACTGGTTTTTGCTAACTTTTCTCTCAAGTCTACCGGTATTTAGACTATACTCGTATACTCGACACCAATATTCAGCGACGTTTAAGTAATGGAAGTAGCAAAGTTACTTAAAGTATAGTTATTTAGATGGCTAGTCAGTAAACGACGGAGGCGCGCTTTTAATCCTGCAGTGTAGTGATTTATAGCAATTGTGTGTAAGTGTCCAATTTCTGTAATAGCGACAATTAGCGGCCGGCAGTCGCGCCGCTCGCTGCTGCCGTCTGCGACCGCGCGCAGACACAGCAGGACAGAAACCTAGTCTCAGCTCAAACTGAGTACCTTCTTTTTTTTTAAGTCGGTCAAAATAGTGATATTTTATGGCAGTTACTCTAAAATATCAAAATTATCCGTTAGTAATTTCTAGGAAAATACTCACTAATGGATAATGATGTCATAAAAGTAGGTTTTTTTTTTTTGTTTAAATAAAAACTAGGTATACGTGATGTCCAAAATTTGGTGGTGGCTTCTTTTAGATGAGATGAGTGTCCCAGTTTATGGCATCTTCAAACTTAATTCTTAGAAATTTGTTAGAGGTGACAATATTTGATAGAGGTGACGGGCAACTCAACGAGTAAAATTCATTGGGATCTTCAAAATAAAACATTATAGATTAACGTATAAGTAATACATTACTTTTACACCATTGACACAAATAATGAGAAAATTATTTGATTTCATACATTCTACCTACAGTCAATCGGGGTAACACTGTCTCTTTCTTGTAACCTACACAAAGAGTGTGTAGCCCTAGCCACTGCCAGATTTAATTGTTTTACTACTACACAGTGCATAGATATTAGATAATATATTTAACAAGCAAAACTTTTTTTGCAGTCTTTAATACAAAGATCAAAGCTTAAAGACAAATTGAAAAAGGAGCTACCTGGTGGAAGAGACCGGGAATCGAACCCGGTACCTCTTTTTTTACAGTGTTACAAAAGTACCCTATTGACTGTACTTTTCTTATCAATTTTTTTTAAAGTGATACTTGGTATGCAGAAGACTCAAGACAACTCAGCGCTAAAAAAGTTTTAAATACTCAGAAGATACATGCATTTATTCTTTTGCTATGTTATACGAATGAATACAAAAGAAACGAATTCACACTGTTACAAAAACTAACCAAATTCACATCAATTAAATACTTAAGTAATTGGGTATTTGTCTAGAACTTCTCCGAAATTAATGGTATAGTATTGTTAGCACTGTGAAATCCTGCTCGAATTGTATTACCTACGTCCGTCCATATGTACAATTGTACAGGCTCTATCATGCCAAAGCTTATCATATTTTCTAGACACATTGGGGCACCTACACCCTCAGCCAATGTCAGCGTTTTATAACACTTTCAGTCAGGGGAGAAGCCACACGAGCGTAATTTCGGTCGCGCCATAGTGAAGTGACGTGATCATGTATGGCGCGACCGAAATTACGCGACTAAAATTTAACAGTACATCGAGGGATTTAGATCCCTCGTGATACGGCACCACGTCTGTGGACGGCTTCTTTTATTCCCGCAAGAGTGCCACTCCGTCTACAGCCCACGTAGCATAGAGGTTGCATAAGTGCTTATTCAGCCTTTATTCAACTTAAATTAGTTGTACAAGCGCTATACAAGCACTTAAGCACTTATGTGCTGCTTGGGAGCCGAACACTTATGGAAAATACCGGGTGCGTTCCATATTATATACAAACTTTTGGTATAATTATTTTAAATATAATTTACTAGCTTTTGCCCGCGGCTTCGCTCGCACAGGGTCTAGAAACGTTATCTGTGTAACTTTCAACCCGATTTATTGTTTCTTAAAATAATACAACTAATAGAAATCTGCGCGCATAGGTACATAATGTTTTGGGTAGCAGATTTATATATTTCTAGATCACGTCGTGGTATATACACATGGGACAATTCATTTTCCGATGAACCGAACAAAATCATAGTCAAAACTTTGATCTCCTTAAGGATAGGAATTTCCTCTAACGTTTAAATCAGCATTTTCAGTTAATAAAAATAGCCGGTCAAGTGAGAGTTGGACTCGCGCACAGAGGGATCCTTACGAACTATGAAAACACTGCACATTACTAAGGAAAAGATAAAATGTACTCATTGGCAAACTTCACATTACCGTTGGAAAACTGTTTTACGTACTTTAAATACAGACTACTTTTTTATTTAATTAGAAATGTATAGTTTCAGATTTCCACACTAATATTATAAATGCGAAAGTGTGTCTGTCTGTCTGTTACCTCTTGCCGCTGAATCGATTTTGATGAAATTTAGCATGGAGATAGTTTAAGATGCGAGGAAGGACATAGGATAGTTTTCATCCTGGAAATGATCCCTAAAAGATTGAAAAGTGAGTAAGTAATTCATGATGACATTGATGACCCTGTAGGAAATGTAATGATTAGACCAAAAGCACCATTGCTCTTACATTTGCTTAGGCGCTTTTAATAATCCCTTTTATTAATTAAGGTGATTAGGTGGATATCTATCGTGTTGTACGAGGTTGCTTCCATACTTCCAAGTTCCACGCGGACGTAGTCGCGGGCAAAAGCTAGTTCCCTATAAGTACTTGTAGTAAGACACGGTATTACTTGCCTAATTCATAGTTTTAATTTAACTGAAAATATCTAAGTACCTTATAATTTTTGATTCCCTTGAGAGTATCGACGTTTGTTGTGGCACAGGTAAACAGCCGGATCTTTTTTTACGTTATAACTTAGAAGTTTGTTTTTTTAACAACTTCAAAGGACTATTAGGCGTATTTAGTGAAGTCCTGAGTACTTAATATGGTTTTCATATCCATTTTATTCGATAGACGGACAGACAACCAGTGATCCTTTGAGGGTTGCGTTTCTTCCTTTTGAGGTATGGATCATGGAACCCTAACAATGCATTTTTTTACACGAAGTTTTGTCACTCAATTCGTTTTGCATATAAAGTTTCTAACCACTCCAGGAGAGTTATCTCTTCCAAAAATGAATGCAGAGTATATACACGAAAATATTCCTTACATGAACATTATCTTCCCCCTTTTACTCAGACAATACAGGTACATTTCAAAAATTTCTGAAAGTATTATTTTAACACGGAATATGACCAGACTTACGAAAAGAATCTCATATTTTCTCATCCAAACTTTCGCCTCCCATTAGACCCATTTTGGAGATGAATTTCCCAAAAAACTTAAGTTTACTTTCTCAATTGACAACATTTCATATTTATAACAGGTGGAAATTAATACAGAGATCGACAGGGCTTTATGACGTGTACCTTAAAAGAAAATCTTTGAATTTATTCTTCTGTATTTAAAGAAATATAAGAAAATACATCAAATAACTGCAATCTAAGACAATACGGGCTGAATAGGGTTGTTGTCTAAGCCAAAGAGCGAAAAAAAATTATTTTATTTTATTTGACGTTGACAGATGACAGATGCATACCGAGTTTTATTAAGTTTTTTTTTAATAAAAAACCGACTAAAATAACCGTTCCATTAAGTTCTGGTTTTGGTGTTGCCACATTTTAAAATGAGATGTTTTTATAGATTAATAATAAAATAAATAATCATCTCAGAAAATAAATAAAAACAGAGATTACTTCATCTTTTTAAGCAGAATTCAGAAAAGTAATAATATGATAGTCTTAAAAATATGAAATGTCAATTATCACTTTTACTCAAAAAAATCCAAGCTCTTTATACAAACTGTCACCTCTCAGCGTATCCCATTAGGGGTTGAATTTTCAAAAACGCTGAAATCAATATTCTCAGTTTTTGATGAAGAGTCTACACGCAAAATAGTTCACCTCTTACTCAAAAACGGCCCGTTCCTCATAAAAAGTTCAGTTAACCCCTTTCAGGGATGAATTTCCAAAAATACTGAAACTTGGTCTCTTACTTTGTATAGAAGAATCTATATACGTAATGTTACAATTTTTACTCAAAGAACCTCAAGGTCTTTGTTGAAACTTACATCCCTCTTTACCCCACTGGGGGTTGAATTTTCAAAAACGCTGAAATACATGTTACTTAGTTTTTGATGATCAGTGTACACACAAGATAATGCACCTCTTCCTCAAAAAGGCTCGTTTTATCAAATAAAGTTTCACTGTCCATTTAACCCCTTTGGGGGATGAATTTCCAAAAATGCTGAAACTCGACTTCTAACTTTGCATAGAAGAACCTATACACGAAATATTACCACTCCTACTCAAAGAATCCCAAGCTCCTTATACAAATTTTCACCTCCCACTTTACCCCATTGGGGGTTGAACTTTCAAAAACGCTGAAATCAATATTCAACGTTTTTGTTGAAGAGTCTACACGCAAAAGAATGCACCCCTTAGGTACTAAAAAAAGCTACATTTCTCAAGAAAGTTTTACTGTCCATTTAACCCCTTTCGGAGTTGAATTTCCAAAAATCCTGAAACTCGTTTTTTTACGTTGCAAATAAGAACCTATGCACGAAATATACCCACTCTTACTCAAAAAATCCCAAGCTCTTCTTAGAAAATTTCACCTCCCTCTTTACCCCATTAGGGGTTGAATTTTCAAAAAAGCTGAAATACATGTTTTCAGTTTTTAATAATCAGTCTACAACACGCAAAAGAATGCACTCCTTACTCAAACAGACCACGTTCTTCTTACAAAGTTTCACTGTGCATTTAACCCCTCTCGGGGATGAATTTCGAAAAATGCTGAAACTTGTTTTCTTACTTTTTATAGAAAGAGCTGTACACGAAATATTCCCAAGTAGCACAATTGGGTCTAAATAGCTCGTATATCATATCTAATTAGATGCTTAAGTGAAATTTACCACCATGACTAAGTGCTATATAGGTGGCAAGAACCCTTATGCCACCAGTATAGAACCAAAAGGAGAAAAATTGCAGCCTATTTTTGGTGCTAAATAGAATCCATAAGAGATCTCACAATAACCTTAAGTGGAAATTAGAACTATGAGTGAAAGTTATGCGTCCATAAGAGATCTCACAATAACCTTAAGTGGCAATTAGAACTAAGGGTAAAAGTTATGCGCAGCGAACGAATGAAAACATTTCAGTTCGGTCAATGAGTGATAAATGAGTCGCCAAAATTATCTTTGAGTGGCGAGGCAACTGTCAAATTGAAGTAATACGTGATCTGCCATATTCATTTTGGATTTATATGTCTGTTTGATGAGTGATTAAAACTTTACGTTATACAAGCATCGAAATAAGCACGAAATTCTTGCGAATTTTTTTTTACTGTGAAACTATAGTATGTTTTCTTTGTAAATTTCGACGCGCCCTTCATTTGATCAGGAATATTAAAAAAGAGAGTGCTAAATTAAATAAGGAATAGATACTGATAAGAAATAAAACTGTTAAAAACCTGACCTAATGATTGTAGGTTACGTACAATGTTAAAGTAACATCGTCACAACTATCAAAAGTCTGTGATTATGCGTCAGTGATAAAATTCTGGTTAAAATAATCAATTTTCATAGGCTTCCATTTGTAAACATGGCGAAACAAAAACCGTCCAAGAGCATGTCGGGCCACGCTCAGTGTAGGGTTCCGTAGTTGGCCATCCTTCACAACAGACAATAAAATCGAATTTAAATTACGAGAAAGATTTCAAGCTCTATAAGAGGTCGTAAACGCCAAAGTAACTGTATTTACTTATTACCTTCTAGAAGTTATCGATTATACGCACCAGATTGAGCGAAATGTTTTAATGCAGTATGGCACTTAACTAATATGTGTAACGTTCGAAGTATAAGAACACCGCGGGGCACTTACGTCATTTAAAAGAAAATTATGAATTTTTGCGATAACTCAAAAACGGCTCGACCGATTTTATTCAATATAGTTTTCATTGAAATTACTAATAGGGCCTTATTTTCATGAATTTTTCCATAATTTTTTGACCCGTGGTTGAGAAGTTAGAGGGGGGGGACACTATTTTTTGGATTTACCGAGCGAATATTTACAAAACTGCTGACTTTATCAAAAAATGATCTTTGAAGGCCCCTATTGTTTTTAAAAGACCTATTCAACGACACCCCACACGCTAGTGTTAGAACGAAAAAAAAAATCACCCCCACTTTAGGTGTATGGGAGGTACCCGAAAAAAAGTTATTTTTTTAGTTTTTATTTACCGTTATGTCGGCGTGATACATACACATACCAAACTTCAGCTTTCTAGCACTTATGATCACGGAGCTAAGCCGCGGACGGACAGACGGACAGACGGACATGGCGAAACTATAAGGGTTCCTAGTTGACTACGGAACCCTAAAAAAGATCCTACAGTGTTTATTTTCACTTATTTGTTCCTTATTTGGAACTATCAAGTCTAATAATCACTTATTTGTATCTTGCGAGTGGCAAAGCAGTGAATGATATTACCAATAGTAATTATTTGCTCTTTTGTAGACTATTAAACAAGCAAGACTATTAAATATATTTTGACAAGGCGCAAATAGGAACAATAATAGAACTTTTAGTTCGTTAGTGGTTCGAAATAAGTGAAAATAACTGCTTTTGGTTCCAAGAACCTCCTACTGACACCTATTTATGCGTTGGAGTGGCAATAAGGTACTTCTTAGGCCTTAAAGTTGCAATATTTTTTGGTTCCAAAAGAGCCGTAAAATTATCCCTTTAGCCACTATTGGTGATATAATTCGCTATTGTACTAGTCATTTGGAACTTTTAGTTCCAAATAAGGGTATGTTCCCACTTATATGTAAAAGTTGCTTATAAGTGATTTTAAGGCCTTATATAGCACTATTGCTTCTTATTGAGTGACAATTTGAACCTGCATGCAACTTTAAGTAGCAAAATCGACTTTATCCCACCATAAGTAATAAAGTAGAAACAAAAAACGTTCCTATGCAACTACAAGTGATAGGATGAACTCATATACAGTTTTGAGTGGTGTTTAAAGCTATAAATTGTATCAAACACTGTTAAAGCACTCATTTAGAACTTAAAGCTATAAGATAAGCTGCAAAATTCACTAATGTGCTGCTTGGGTTATCACTCTTACTCAAAGAATTCCAAGTTCCTCATACAAACTTTCACCTCCTATTTAACCCCTTTAAAGTATGATTTTTCAAATATCCTGAAATTAGTTTTCTTGTTTTTAGACCGAAAATTTATGCACATAGTTTTATTACTCTAACTCAAAAATTACGTAAGTTCCATACAAACTTTCAACCCCGATTTGACACCCCTAAGGGATGAATTTTCAAAAATCCCTTCTTAGTGCTTGCTTGCATCGTATACTTGATCTATTCCAGAAATTTGAAGTTCCTAGGGTTAGTAGTTTCGGCGCTACGTTGATGAGTGAGTCAGTCAGTCAGTCAGTCAGTCAGGACTTGTCCGTTTATATGTATATAGAAGATAAACATACAAAAGATATAATGTACGATATATATAATAAGAAATACCATAATTTCATGAAATATAAGGCTTGATAGGTATAACATTCAATTCACATACTATCATATGTTATAATGGTTATTTTTTCTAATAATTTTAGATATAATATGTATCTTGTATAACAATTATGACATATAATATAATATCATTTGAAATATCTATCATATAAAATAATATTATATGACATACCTAGTACCATTTTATAGGGAACACCCAAATACTACGAAATATTTTATTCC
This sequence comes from Apotomis capreana, assembly GCA_947623375.1. Lineage (NCBI taxonomy): Eukaryota > Metazoa > Arthropoda > Insecta > Lepidoptera > Tortricidae > Apotomis > Apotomis capreana. Next base: position 15,584,374 of record OX392501.1, read on the forward strand.
TATTTTGCTTATTAATTATTCCTAAGAAATAAAATTCCAATCGTTAAAAACCACGAAACGCTCTAGCCCGAAAAACAGAATTCCGATTTAGAATTATCCGAAGTTTTATAGCTTTTTCGGAATTTTAACATTCGGTAAAATAAACTTTCGTATTTTCAATCATCGCAATTTTCACTTTTAAAACTGATAAATTTTAAGCAAAATCGTAATACAAAAAAATCGGAGTACTTACCTATATCTGTAAGAGCGAAACTAGCGCAGACAAGGCAGGTAAAGCAGGTCCGACTTGGCTAAGTTAGGTACGACGACGAGCGATGCGAGGTCCGCCTCGGAGTGTTAGGTTGAACTGCGACCCTAACGAGCGAGCGAAGCGAGGGAGCCGCGCAGGTCCGACTTGGCTTCCGATTCCTAACATTACCCTTTTTCACAAGGCAGATCCGACTTGGCTTAGGTTAGGTACGACGACGAGCGAAGCGAGGAGGAGTGTTAGGTTGAACTATGACCCTAACGAGCGAGCGAAGCGAGCGAGCCGCGCAGGTCCGACTTAGCTTACGATTCCTAACATTACCTATTTTACTTTAAAGCAGATCTGACTTTGCTTAGGTTAGGTACGACGACGAGCGAAGCGAGGAGGAGTGTTAGGTTTTACTATGACCCTAATAATTATAAGCTACAGGATGTTGATGCATTGGATAAGATGCCTCTTGGTGTTGGACACAAAATTGTCTTGATCCTGTCATTGGCCCCTTTGGGTTCACCTAATCTTAGCAATAGCAATATAATAATAAAAATAATAATCTGGATACGAGGGTCCGTCAGCTGCTCACTACACACCGCATGAGGCACCCACGCTCGTCAGTTATGAGACTGTACATCCCGCGTAAGTGCGGAGGCCGTGGCTTTTTAAATGCCAAGGACCTCCATAACTGCGAGGTGTGCAATCTTAGGGAGTATTTCCTAAATAACGAGTGTTGGATTCATCGCGATGTAGTAGCAGTTGACAAAGGCCTCACCTCTCTCTCCTTAGCAAACGAGAACTGGCGCAGACCAAAGGTGCTTAGCACCAATGACCGCAGGGCTGTATGGAAGAGCAAGGAGCTACACGGGCCGTTCTACAAGGCCCTTACGGGGCCCGATGTAGATCTGCTCGCGTCGGTGAACTGGCTACGCTTCGGGGATCTATTCGGGGAAACCGAAGGTTTTGTCTGTGCAATTTCGGACGAAGTAATGATGACGAACAATTACCGGAGATATATCCTGAAGGACGGTACGGTCGACATTTGTCGGGCATGCCGCCGTCCCGGTGAGTCATTCAGGCATATTATCTCCGGTTGTTCTCATCTTGCTAACGGCGAGTACTTGCACAGACTTGTGGGGTCTGAGGTGCCGTACTATAAGTACGCACCGATGCCAGTTCTTGAGAATGGTCATGGTCGTGCCACGCTCTATTGGGATCGATCTATGGGTCAGGACCAAAAAGTTGGATGAAATTAAGTCGTAGTTAGCGAGGAATTAAAAACAATTGAAAAAGTTCCGTTGTGCGACACAAAATAACGATACAATAAGGAACCTTAAAATAGAACATTAAGGTACGTTATTGAAAGGTTAACTCTCGTCGCACAATGGAGACTTTGACACAAATATTGACTGAGTGAGTTAAGGGTGAGTTAAGTTTGTAAACTTTTTGGTCTTCACCCCTATAGGACTATTGTAGCCAATAAGCCTGATATCGTTTTGGTAGATCGATCCAAGCGCCAGGCAGTGCTCATCGACATCACCATCCCCCATGACGAGAACCTCGTGAAGGCTGAGAAGGACAAACTCAGCAAGAACCTTGAGTTGGCTCATGAGGTGACCGCTATGTGGGATGTTGACTCGACGATCATTGTCCCGATAGTCCTTTCGGCGAACGGTCTTATAGCGAAGAGTCTCGACAAACATCTTAAACACTCAATTGCTTTTGGTAACTACGGCTACCTGTCACCGCTCTTATTTTATTATATAAATAGAGTTCAACTCAAAATTCTAAGCAATTGAGTGGTTAAGAGACTCTCGCTAAGTGGCTGGATCAAGGGCCAGATACAGAAGGCGGTACTCCTGGACACGGCGCGCATCGTCAGGAGGTTCCTCTCTCTGCAGCCGTAACCACCGGTAGCTTGGGCCCTGCCCCGCTGCCGGCGGCACCCTAGGTTAGGTTTATTATAATGTGTTTATATATTTTGTAATTTCTTTATTGTATTTTACTTTTTATATACATATACCTATTGTAAAAACCTAGCCTAAGAATGAAAATAAATAAAGGAGATAATAATAAATATCGGACAACCTCACACAAATCAATCTAGTCCCACAGTAAGCTCTATAGACTGGTAGAAAAATCCAAATATCGGCTTCCTTTACCGTCCTAACGGCATTTTGTGAGCCATTTTGGCAACATGACTTTTCTGATGTAAAAAAGCCTGCTGAATTCGATTCTGGATGTTGCCAAGCCGAATTTTGCCCCCCTCCCCCCATTTCCCCCCTTTTTACCTCAAAATATGTCCCTAATCACGGTTTTTACGGTTTTATACAAAAAGTATTACAGCTAGAAAAAAAATGTCAAAGACAAGAATGATCTCTATAAAATTTCCTATAACATGGTGTATAAACTTTTTTAGTAGGCCTTATGGTTTGTGAGCAATATCTTCCCGAACTTCATAGACTGGTAGAAAATTCTAAATAATGGCTTCCTTTACCGTGCTAACGGCATTTTGGGATCCATATTGGCAACATGACTTTTCCGATGTAAAAAAGCCTGCTGAATTCGGTTCTGAATGTTGCCAAGCCGAATTTTGCCCCCCTCCCCCCTTTTCCCCCCTTTTTGACCTCAAAATATGTCCCTAATCACGATTTTTACGGTTTTATACAAAAAGTTTTACAGCTAGAAAAAAATGGTCAAACACAAGAATGATCTCTATAAAATTTCCTATAACATGGTGTATAATTTTTTTTAGTAGGCTTTGTAGTTTGTGAGCAACCCCCGAACTTCATTATTTATTAAAAAATTGATAAACTTGGTCGAGGCAGTGAAATGCACTTATTTTAGGATAATTGTTATCGCACAGGATCCAGCCGCTCTGCAGCGCTTGACGCTGACATCCAATTGGCATGCTGCTTATTATCTGTCAAGACTCACGAGACTTTCAGTCATAAGCAGTCGTCAGATTTACACGCAGAACCGTACCCAAGTCGGGCTAAAAGGGCCGTAGAAAATAAAAATGCTTTGCTTCTGAACATGAAATCCTTCGAAATGCTCAGTTCTACGCCAGATTCTCCAGAAATGTGCCTTAGAAATGCAGTTACCCGGGATCTTGCAACAGAAAAAAATAAAGTGTCAATTCACACTGCTAAGCAGCTTGGCTCACTCTAAGTAACGAAGTTTGTTTCCGAAAGGCTCACCAACAGCAGCCCGTCTAGCACAACTATGCTTTGCGACTCTTGTCGCGCGACATAGCGCTACCCGTCACCCTCTTACATTACTGCACAGAAAGAGACAGGCAATTATCTCGCGCCAGAAATGGCCGTTTGCGACAGTTGTGCTAGGGGTGCAGGTCTACAAGCTACAACGCAAAGTTCAAAATGAACTAAGGTCCGACCTTCAAGATCTGTACAAGGCAGGTCGTTCAAAATCATATGGGTTATATTTGCGTCTGATGTGGGGGGCAAACGCTCAGGCGCTGGAGTGGTGCCAAACAAAGCATAGCCTGCATCGTCACATACTCGACTTGTACAGCAGGGACAGGAACTTCTCAGCCTTTCGCTCATGGGGTGTATGTCTATCTCATTGAGTAGTTCACAGTGCTTTCGATAACGGAAAACGGAATACTTTTAATCAAAGGAGTAAATGTTTTAGAAACGCAAATGATCAATTTAATTATTTTGTTACCTGCAATAAAGCCGTTCGAATCGCCAGTGCCTGAGTAAAACGCCAGAATATTCTAACGTTCTAAAGCAGTCCCTTAATTTTGTCATGATGATGAATCATAAGCAACAACAACACTAATAACGAGTCTTCTGGGTGGGTTATGCACAGTGTGGAGCACATGTCGAGTGTCGGTTTCCTCATGAATAGCACGTATGTTGAGGTATCGACCTCAGTTGGTGACGCTTGAACCTTAGTCTCGTCTGCAAATCCTCGCACTACGACGACATTAGTCCCGCTCGCGCGTTCGCGGGATAAAAACTGCGAGCCCAACCTAGTTTAAAGGTATTGAGTAATTTTTAAGGAGCTGCTTGGCAGTGAGAAGTGACACTTTATTGTTTTCTGCTGCAAGATCCTGGGTAACTGTATTTCTAAGGCCCGTTTCTGGAGAATCTGGCGTACGAGTATAACTGAACATTTTGAATGACTTCATGATCAGAAGTAAAGCCTTTTTATTTTCTACGTCGCTTTTAGCCCTACTTGGATACAGTTCTGCGTGTAAATCTGACGGCTGCTTATGACTGAAAGCCTCGTAAGTCTTGACAGATAATAAGCAGCATGCCAACTGGCTGTCAGCTTCAAGAGCTGCAGAGCGGCTGGATCCTGTGCGAAACCAATTATCCCAAAATAAGTGTATTTCACTGCCTCGACCAAGATCATCAATTTTTTTTTTAAATAATGAAGTTCGGGAAGATATTGCTCACAAACCATAAAGCCTACTAAAAAAAATTATACACCATGTTATAGGAAATTTTATAGAGATCATTCTTGTGTTTGACCATTTTTTTCTAGCTGTAAAACTTTTTGTATAAAACCGTAAAAATCGTGATTAGGGACATATTTTGAGGTCAAAAAGGGGGGAAAAGGGGGGAGGGGGGCAAAATTCGGCTTGGCAACATTCAGAACCGAATTCAGCAGGCTTTTTTACATCGGAAAAGTCATGTTGCCAATATGGATCCCAAAATGCCGTTAGCACGGTAAAGGAAGCCAATATTTAGAATTTTCTACCAGTCTATGAAGTTCGATAAGATATTGCTCACAAACCATAAGGCCTACTAAAAAAGTTTATACACCATGTTATAGGAAATTTTATAGAGATCATTCTTGTCTTTGACATTTTTTTTGTAGCTGTAATACTTTTTGTATAAAACCGTAAAAACCGTGATTAGGGACATATTTTGAGGTAAAAAGGGGGGAAATGGGGGGAGAGGGGCAAAATTCGGCTTGGCAACATCCAGAATCGAATTCAGCAGGCTTTTTTACATCAGAAAAGTCATGTTGCCAAAATGGCTCACAAAATGCCGTTAGACTTGAAAATTTTGATTTGAACTACCAGTCTACTAGTAGTAGGCTTGTGTTATGGACACTTGACGACGATAAACATACTTATATAGATAAATACATACTTAAATACAAATAACATCCATGACCCAGGCACAAATATTCGAGCTCATCACACAAATATTTGCCCTTGCCGGGATTCGAACCCAGGACCGCCGGCTCAGTAGGCAGTTGCGTAACCACTGCGCCAGCCGCGTCGTCAATAGAATGTTATTGTTTCCATTTTCATTCTCCACAATTTTATACTTGCCACCCGAGAGTGAGCCGCGTATCCTAAACTGCAATCCATCATCACAACTATAACTACTTAATGTTTGACTTAATGAACACATCAAAGTCTCTTCACGTGAGAAATAATGTTATGAATGAACTTGCCTAAAGCAATACCATGAACTTAGAACATCCTTACTGACGCGGATACAAGACCTCATCTTGTATCCCCAGATTCGGTTATTTTACTATCGAATATTTATGAGTTCGTCACGGCAATTGTCCCCATTGAAATCCCGTGGATCTCTGCCTCTTATAAATCGTAAACATAAGGTACTAGTTATTGCGTTAGCCTACTGTACTCCTTTGTAAAGCCTGCGGCCGGTCGACAGTCGACACGCCGCCTCCCATTATCCGCACTTCACCACCACTATTTACACATTTATTAGAGCTTCACAGAAACCATACTTTACAGCGATTTACATCGCATCAACCGTAAGAGCTTCATTACAATGACAGGGCGCTACTTATTAAAGACACCTGCCTCTTATATTCGTTGAAAATGTCAGGAAGATTTATTTTTAAACAAACAAGAACCATCAAGTTCTTCAACTTTGTTATGGAAATTGCAATTTATTTTGCTTAAAGGCGAAGTAACTAGACTGCTTACAAAAATGACAATGAATGAATAAATATAATTACTAACTTTTTACAAATGTAAAAAAAATATATTTACCAAAGTCACGGAAGCGTACCTACTTAAGGCAGGCTTTCCACGAATCGAAAGGAGGATTTATTGATGTGAACTTGAATTATCGTCAGTTATATATATGCGTCTCGTCCGCATTCTTGTCTCCAATAATTATAAAACCTTGTACAATATTCTGGTTCAACCGTGGATTGGCGAAATTGCTCACGTTTCGGTTTTGGTGGAGGTATTAAATCGATGCGCCGATTTCCGAAAGCTAAAACGTGTTTGAGGTTTTGAGAGTGAGTGCAATGGTCACTCCTAACCCCGTTTGCCAATTTATATGCCATTGATAGTGCATAATTGACCTCAAAATACTTTGCTACTACATTGCTAGTTTTATGTCTGAGAGAAGCAATAAAATTTATGTAGGTATTTATGTATTTTCAATTATAAGATTAAGTTACCTACAATAGGAAACTATAGATACCTTACCTGGTTCATAGGTTATATGTACATAATATAGTAACGTCACCGGTCAACATGCTTGCATCTAGGAACTAAGTCGTGACTTATAGATATAAGATATGTCTTAAAATGTGCAGCTAATTTATGCGCATTTGCGACATTTAAATCACGTTTACGGACATACGAGCTGGCATGAATTTAATTATCCGCCATCATCTATTCCGTACGAAACGCCAAACAATAACGTATAAAATGGGTCGTTAACTTGTTACGTAAAACGTAAGCAAAACTGCTATTGAAATGTCAGGGACCGCGCGGTGCTAGGCTCTAGTTTCAGAAAGGCAGACTTCGGCACTGTGCACTTGCAAATGTCGCTCACCTTGTATATCTCACAAGACTGCGCCGCCTTAAATGTACCTATGTATGTATACTGCTTTTCGACGAGCTTGGTAAAGCAACATTTATTTGCGTGTAATTAAAGTCATTAAAAAACTTTAATGTATATTCTCATGTCGTTCTATATTTTACGTTAAGTGTGACGTTCAATATAGTTAGAGTAACAAATTATGAAGTAATGGCAGCATTATAATTCAATATAAAAGCATAGTTTTCCAATTTATATTAAGTACTAACTTATGTAAAATCATAACAGTATAATCACAATAATTTGCAAAGTTATAATATACACGGTGCTTCTGAGGAATCCAAATGCTTTTAACAGCGGATTCCTGAGGTCGTATGGAGTAAAAAATGTTATATGAACCTATGTCGAAATATGATTTTTAACTTTTTTTATATTTTCATACATAATAAATAAATTACCTTTACTTCACCAGTAAAACAATGCTTTAGAACGAGGTGGCAACGTTTGTTATTGTTATCTCTTTTCACTAAAAGGGGAGACAATGTCATAAAGAAATTTTCTTGTTGGGCAATGTTTTTTTCAAAACAGGCTTTACTTAAATATGCGATCTAAACTCCTTACTCATGAATCTTATGATTTATCTAATGGCTGCTCTACACTCTCTTTTAATAACTTTGCTATTAAACTCCATGGATTATGATTATGGCCACTAAGAAATACCCTTCGACTTGCTTCTATTATAACTACTTTTGACAATGACTCCAGTCATATGACAAGTCATTGTTGTGATTGATTTTAACGGTGTTACGTATTTAATCTCATTATTACAAATAATAATTACATTAGCCATCGAATAAATTGCGGTGTCTAGCTCACGCAGTCAACCTTTATAACAGCTGAAGAAAAATATGTTTTTGAGTACTCCACGGTGCAAAATATCACAAGGGTGGTGTAAAAACTGAAAAAGATTTTGCGGATTCTAGTTCAGATCGGAATATTTTGGGAGAAGTCATGCTGCCCACTGTGCGAAACTTCTATCCGCAAGATGATGTGTCTCAATTTTATTTCGTCCATGATAACTGCTCTATACACAAGGCAGCAACTGTAACAAATTGTTTTGGGCCTAATGTGTCAAATGTGGCAAAACGCAAATGAGAGGTCACGGGCTGCTCTAACAACATTGCCAACAAGTTTGGGAGTCATTGAAGACGTCAGACATTTGCACGGAGTAAGTTGGTTCATTGCAGACGCGACTTCTAAAAGTGATAAAAAGCGATGTGATGCATTTACTCGTTATTAAAGTTTAAGTTATTGTATTTCAATTCTATTGTTATTCTAGTTATTCTATTCTATTTTTTTAAAAATGGCAACCGGTCACAGTTAAGCGACCATTACTGCCAATGTCTCGTTGCCAATCGCACTAGGCGACTAGATAGAGGATTGATACCACGTTGTACGGTGAGTTGAAAAAATCGTGCTTTTTGTAAAGTGATAGCGATTTACATAAAACCACGCGGACTATCGGGCCTTGACCCAGGAAGGGCTATGAACGCTTCAAGTTGAATTCTTCATTAGCTATTCACTCCTACGTTAGATCACTGCACAATACGCTATCAATACTACACATTGCACAACGAAAATGAATAAATAATGTACAACGAAACTTAAACGCATGCGGCCATCTTAAGTCACGAACCGGAAGTCTATATTCTAGTTATTAAAGCATTTGCATAGTTAACGAAGATTTTTATTTTGTTTGTGTTACCTAATCCTGCCTGGGTTTAGTAAAATATTTGAAGACTGGTTTGGCCTAATGGGTAGTCACCCTGCATATGAAGCCCATGGTCCTAAGTTCGAATCCTAGAATAGAAAGGGCATTTATTTGTGTGATTAGGAATCAAATTGGTTGACTGTACACTCCTGTTATCTTACATAAAAGCTTCATGGACAAGAGTAACACATTTTATGAAATAAAGTAAATAGAATGACAATTTCGCAAGTTTTTAATACATTTGAAATACAACCAAGTATTATTTGAAATAAAAAATATCGTCGGGGATAGTGCAATACCGCGTAAATAACAGCTGTCGATAAAGTTCGCATTTCAATAAATTACTTAACATTTGTTTGAATATTGATTCGTATCTACACTTGTTACTTACGCGGTATTGCATTATCCCCGACGATATGTCACATCCTTCAAGGTAAAAAATTTTCAAAGTGAGATCCGTCTTTTTCAATGCACAAATTTAACCGTGTGCGCATTTGGCTGTTTAATTGAGCAGGCCAATTTTTCAAGTCCTGCACGGCTTCCGTGATTCTGTGCATCAATTCTTCTCTTGTATTAATTGGTTTTGAGTATACCATATTTTTTAACGTACCCCATAGATAAAAATCTAAAGGAGTTAGATCTGGAGATCTTGGAGGCCACTGTATTGTTTGAGACCCTCGACCGATCCAACGATCTGGAAACTCTTGGCCTAGGTAATCCCGAACAATGCGACCATAGTGAGGTGGAGCTCCGTCGTGTTGGTACCATATTGAACGTCGAGTTTCCAGATCGATGTCTTCGAGGAGGATGTTCAGATCTTCTCGCAAAAAGTTTAGGTAGCCTTCCGAAGTCAATCGAGCAGGCAATTCTACCGGTCCTATCAATTTGTCATCAATAATGCCTGCCCACAAATTGATAGAAAATTGGTGTTGGTGCGAGGATTCCCAGACTGCGTGCGTGTTTTCTTCGGTCCACATATGGAAATTATGAGAATTAAATATTCCCTTCCTCGTAAATTGGGCTTCATCAGTCCATAAAATCTTTTTAAGGAAATTAGGTTCCTGAACAAGTTTTTCATTTATTCTCTGACAATACACAATCCTTGAAAATCCATCATTATCGAGGAGGCCCTGAACTTTCCTGTAGTGGAAAGGATGGAGACCGTACCTTTTGAAACATCCCCACACGGCCATCTTACCAACTCCGCACATCATGCCTACACGGCGAGTTGACAGCGTAGGATCTTCAGTAATTAAATTCAGCACCCTGTCTTCATTTGCGGCATTCATTTCCACAGCTCGCTCGGAATTATTTGGGAGAATTCCTCTTTCCCTTAGCTGTCGAAACAAATCCGTAAACGTAGAATGATATGGCACTCGCCGATTGGGGAAACTTCTTCGGTACTCGTCAGCGGCCCGCACAGAGTTACCATTGCACAGACCATATGTAAAAATAATATCTGCGACGTGGTCTGGCGGGAAGGTATTTGGCATTGTAAGTGTAAACAAATATTTAGTTTTTCAATTAAAAAATCACAATCGCCGCTAATTTGCAGCTAACGATCTTAAGTTGCAATGGAAATATTAGATTCTACAAAATTTCTCGATTCTTAACAGTTTTGGAAAAATATTATCATAAAACTGACAATGATAATGACAGGAACGTATTTGAATAGTCAACGTCAGTTAGAGATAATGTGACGGTCTCGCAACATTGCAATGATAAAGATGAGTTACACTGGAGATGTTTTAAAACAAAAAATGCTAATATCTCGAAAACTAAGCAGAATTCGGCTTGCTTTATACACCATTTTATTTTCTACACATACTCAGGAATGCGCTGCTGAAGTTATTTGGATTCCTCAGAAGCACCGTGTATACGAGAAGTCTGCAAAAATGTAATGATATATGTAGTTATTTAGTTCGCGCGTTGGGACGAAGGCCAAAAGGATTGTGTTATATGCCGTGTTCTGCCACGTTCTGCTCTACTTCGTATATGTTAACTTACGTTAGAGGTATATTTAGAACCTGCAGTTTACTTTATAGGCTGGCGATTCTATGCTTTTTCGCTGGAACGATAAATTCCTTGCGTCTGCAGTTTTTAACATAAGGTTTTTGAAATTTATGTCCTAATGTTTGAGACCTGAATTCTAATATAATATGTGATACCCTGTTTGCAATCTATCTATGAATCAATGTTGAAAATGGTATTACTTATAATTATAATAATGGCAAGCACTTTTAATTCGGTGAATAGAGACTAAAGTACTATGTGTGACCTTACAAACGGTCCGGTAGTTTTGAATTTTTTATATGTTGTCTAGAATGGTTAGTCAGTGTTTAAAATGCAAAATGCACAATTCCCCCCCCCTACGCGCCCGCCGCCATATTGAAAAAACCGGTACGTTCATCATATTTTTGCTCATATCTTCTTTTAGGAGCATTTTAGCTAGAAGAAAGCTAATTTACATTTCAAATTTTGTTTCAAGGACGGTTAGTTACGGAGATATGCACATTAAAAAAACTGGAAAAGTCGAATTTTCAAGAAATTTCTAAAAATTCTTGGTTTAGAACGCTGTCATTCAGTTACGGACTAGTCTAGGACAAATTAAAATAATTGCTTAATATAATTGCTTATAAAACTCATGTCCATTTTTACATACATTTTCGGAAAATGTTACTTTATTTTTTACATATCTCCGTAACTAACCGTCCATGAAACAAAATTTGAAATGTAAATTATAGTAAATTGAACTCTCTACAACATTGCCCAAGCACTGCTCTAGCTAAAATGCTCCTAAACGAAGATATAATCCAGAAGTTTGTTTTTGAGTTGGAAATTGCGATTTTTTTACGTTTTTTTTAAATGTGCATATCACCGTAACTATCTATCCTAGAAACAAAATATAAAATGGAGAATGTAGTAAATTTATCTCGCTATAACATTGTCAAAGCTTTCTTCTAGCTAAAATGCTCTTAAAGGAAGATATGAGCAAAAATATGAAGAACGTGCCGGTTTTTTCAATATGGCGGCGGGCGCAGAGGGGGGGGAATTGTGCATTTTGCATTTTAAACACTGACTAACCATCCTAGACAACATATAAAAAATTCAAAACTACCGGACCGTTTGTAAGGTCAAACTCCTTTATTTACTGAATTATTTGATATTACTACTAAGAATATGATTAATCATAAAGTTTAAAATTATATACTTTGCTAATTTAAAACTTAGGTTTAGTAACATTTAGTTACGTGTGTACAGGCGTGATATCGGTATAGCTAAACGCTGCAGCGTCGTTAAATTAGCATTTATGATTCTCGTAAAACACATTCACTTCAATTAAAATACATACCATCAACATCTCAAGGATGTAGAATCTTATATAGTTACCGTGTTTTTACCTGGCTTAGTATTCAGCTCGGACATATTTTCGGACTACAGGAGGTACAATTGAGAACATCTTGCTGGCTGCGAGTCAAAAGCCTAGCTAAGCTTGTTCTGAACAAATGCATTCCAACATTATCTAAAGAATGTGAAGTCTTAACGCCTGGATACATTCAAATACGATTTAAGTGCGAATATTTGCACTGGTACCGTCAGCGTTGTAAAAAGCGTTGTAATTAAATATTGCAGATTATATTTGTTTGTAGTGGATTTCTTTTTCTTATATCTTGTAAGTATTATCGTTCAATTATGATGTAAAGTTCAAAGATTAAAGGGAAGAGATCCCCTATCCTATAGGGATAAATTCGCCTTTGTGCCTATGTTATTTGTAATTGAAACACATGACACAAACTTGTTAATCATTATTTTTTCTCTTCATTAATCTTAGTCTGCGTTATTGCGGTATGTCCCCAACATCCAAATAACAAAAAAAAAATCAGAAGACACATTTCAGCTGTGAGAACCATGTGCGGAATTCAAGCAATAAATTTTAAGTGGCTCGAAGCAACATATCGTCGATTTCTTAATAAACTTTTAATATTTGTGAACTTAGATTAATCTTTAACCTGTACAGTTTTAAATAAAGTATTTTTCTGAAAAAACTTGACTTTATCTTCGATATACTTATACTTGTTCATCCGCCAACGAGGCACGCAGTGTTTAATCAGGAGAATTGAGAGCGTCTCGGGCGCGAGTCGAAGCCTAACCTAGGCTAACCGCGTCGTGACCGTCGCCCTGCACCCGCGCCCCGCAAAGCCTGCCATTCAGTATCCAGTTAACCCAGTACCATTTGCAGGAGAACATTCAATATTTATATTTTAATATATGAGATTAACCAGATTCAGTTATTTAGATAAGAACAGGATAACGAATGCCTTAAGTAAGTATCAAGGATGTCAAAAGAGTGTATTTTCAGGGGCGAAAATTCAGCTGTCAGCACACTGTACAGTCTTTTAGTATGGACAATGAGTCTTATATACCTAATGTTTGACGAATCATTTTCATGTACATTATCTTCAACAACAAGGCACTCAATAAGGATTGAAAGCGTCTCGCTAAACTCAAACCAATAATAACCGCGTCGCGATGGCCTTATGTGGCCGCCGCTGGGAGGCTTCTTTTTATTTTTAACTGACTAAATAATAAGTTCTCAAATAATAATAGGTTCTCAATTTGGTTGTATGTTTTTTTTATTAATATTATTTTTAATGTTTGTTACCTCAGAACTCTGTCATTTATGAGTCGATTTGGAAAATTATTTTTAGGTTCATGAAAAGACATCTTAAGGTTGGTCCCATAATTTGGTGAACATCGAATGACGAAATCCATGAGGAATCGAAGGAATCCCTGAAATTTTATAGGCACTTATAATATTTTTAATATAATAATTGAGTGTTTTGGGACCGACTTCAAAGGGTGAGTCAAATGTAATCTGTACTTGGACGTGTTATTTTTGGCTTTTTAGTTTTATTAAAGTCGGTTATTTTTTTTGTTATTTTTTTTTATAATTCGGTTTTTAGTTGGCAATAATTTTCATTGGAGCTATCTGGTGTTTTTTGTTAGTAAATTCCGTTTTTCACAAAAGCGTGTTATTTACATAATCGGGAGCAAACCCGCGGTACACACGCGTCGTGACCGCTACGTTACCCCGCGCCTGCGCCCCGCAAAGCCTGCCATTCAGTGCCCGTGCCTACAAGAGCACTTGCAGGACAACCTTCGATATCATAGTTTAAGTTATTTATGACACATATTTGGTAAAACTTGTATTAGTCCATAATAAATTATTTAAACCGGATAAAAAAGGGAACTGAAGCCTAACTTAGACTAAACGAGTCGTGACTGTCGTGTGTGCGCCCCCACCTTAATTTAGTCAAATTTGTTATAGATTTGAATCAGTTACATTGACAAGCTTAATTATATAAAACGTAAATGTCGCGGCGTACCGAGAAATCAAATAAGTGTGCTGTTAACGTGTCGTGAACCTATCTGATTTTACCCGTACCTACTCGAAGGCTATTCTAGTTTACTACTTCTTTTTCTTCTACTTGGTTTATTCATTGTACCGATGCATTTCCTTTAAATTCCTTGGATTTCTTTTTTGTACAAGCAGCCTACCTATTGCAAAAGTGTATACGGTACATGTATGCCCCGCGTTACCTTTCGCTAAGCCAAAAATGGAGTCTTCTCATAACCTTTCACGTAGTCACTATTCATCGAAAGTACGCGTGTCTCATTATTACATATTTAAACCGGAAATAATCTCGCAATCCCTTTTTTTATATTTTACCAATCGGGCATAATCTTAGAAATAGATTACCCATCACTAGCCTGCCGTCCAATGAATGCCCCGCCTTGCTCTTCGCTAAGCAGCGCGCATGGACTCCTTTAAACCTTCACGTCACTATTCAGTTACACATCGAAAGTACGTGTCTCATTACTACATATCTAAAACTTCCTTCGCTGAACCGGTTTACAACCAGTCCTCAGGAACCTTCCCTTCCCTTTATTCATTTATAATAGGTAGTACTAAGGTCAAACCTATTCAAGCAGTATCTGGTTTGTGTTGTAAGAATTTATAGGTAACTAGTTGTATATATCCAATATGATCCCGAAACAAACCTTTATCCCTCTTTAATTTTAATATTTAATCTTTACTAAGTATATTCATTAATCTCCAGAATCAATCAGCGATGATTTCGACAAGAAAAATTGCGAAGACGTAAGGCATAGGGTGGTAGTGCTTGTAATTTCTTTGTACCTAGACAATCTATGTTCACCGCAGTCATATACAAGGACCTAAATTTTTTTTTTTTATTCACAGTAAAGGTGACAGCTATCTTCCTATCAGTGACTGTTAATAACTTTACAACACTTATAAGCTCATTCGCCTTATATACATTATAGGCTAACGTTGTAAAATTCGTAGTTTTTTCTGTATTTCAACAAAATTGTCTCGGTATCGTATAATCGTAAATTGAAAACTTAACAGTCTAGTTTTTATCTCCGTTCCATCTGTCCGAAAGATATTCGTTTTTGCGCTGGAAATATCGCCGGGTATAGGCAAAGGCAAAATCAAATCGATATTGATGCCAGAAGAGCTATCTATCACAAAGATATTGCGAAAGTTTGATCGACATATTGCATCTGTGGAGATCACAGCTGCTCTTTGCATAAGTATCTCCAACAGAACTGTTGGCAGATTCATCAGATTCTTACTAAAACTAAGGTAAGTATAATATTTATTACTAGCTGACCCGACAGACGTCGATCTGTCAAAAACATCGAGGAATATGTAAAAAAATTGCTAAATTCGTCAACTAGTTTTCGGGTTTTGCGCATAGCAACATATTTCGTCATTATTTATATAGATTAATGTTGGTAATAAAAGTTATTTTCTCACAGTTGCAATTACAATTATTGCATGAAACGTTGAAGAGGTGAAATTAATGAGCTTATTAAAGCGACAAAAAAATGTTGCTATGTATACGTATGTATACCCGATGTTAATATTGATTACATACTAATTAAAAACCTTACGTAACACGGTCTAACTTTAATAAAAAACAGAAACAGCAAAATGGGTTCGTTAAAATAAAAAGTAACGAGATTAATAAAATGTTATTGACACTGTCGAAACGTGGAGGGTGCGGGGCTGGATGAGGTGAAGGGGGACCTCCAGCCTCGGGACTCCCAACAAGGACCACAATCCAACCAACATTAAAGCTTATAGTTTTCTCGGAACTTATTGCAAGTTTAACAGATCCCTTGCCATTGCAATCATTTATCAATTGGGACTATACCTATTTGGGATATACCTACCAATTTTAATTCAGAAACCATTTCTGGGAATAAGTACCAAGTATTACTGTGTAAGAGCTTTATACCAATAAATGGTTTCTGAATCAACATGGGATTAGGGTGGAACTGTTTCAATAGAAAATACTAGTTCTAGTAGCTAAATTAGGTGAAGTTAGAACCTCAGCAGTCGAAAAGTGAAAAAAAATCAATATGCTTTTCACAGGAGAAAAGATATTAACCGTTTTGCAGTACAAGTCAAGTCAAAAGTGTTGTCACCACAAAATACATACTAAGGCTAAGGAGAAAAACAATTTAACGTTAGACGGATAAGCTGATGAAGTTATTATCTCAAAAAAAATGGGGTCTTTATTTTTTAATGTAATTTGAATAAATGGTGTAACAATTAACTGATCATATTGCAATACGTAACTGTAACATTATGTGACATCTAAACCATTAGATGATTATATGTATACAGCTATTACATCAATTAGGGACTTTTTCAAACTAAGTTACATAAAGTTTCAATTGACTTGTATTTATTAAATATTTTCAGAAATAAAAATGCATGATATGATGCATCATTAATAGTGATTAATAATAATGAATATCTAATTTAACCGACTTGAATACCGATTGAGGAAATTAAATGATGCTCTAGGAACGCCGTAAATATGAGAGATGAACCGTTAATACAACACCTACTTACTTATTATGTATCAAGTCGGGAATATGTACAGTCTGCGCGGCCTTACTGAAATACCACACATTATGTGCACTTGAGAGCTAACGGGCTACTTTACTAGTCCCGAGATCGATATTATGAAGACAAGGATGAACAACCTCATATATCCGTCACGATAAGTGGTCGCTTATTTTATACATTCAGTTTTGCACCTCTCCGAAACTCAATAAATAATGAGTTGGGAAAATTATAGCCACGTCGCTGATAACTATCTCAAACTTCGTTTTCATTTTAAAAGCCTTTAATGGTTTCCAATTAATAGAATAGTGACAGTGACATTTCGAGGCTTGAGAATTCGGTCACCACTTAACAGCGCTACAATATTCAACGGTCTCAATTTAGGTGCTAACATTTTCATTTGGGCGACGTAAATAGTTTATTATATACCTACAATCAGGGGAGAAGAGAGTGGGACGAGCGTGCGAATAAGGTCATCGTACTATTGTCACTGCACTACTGGTAGATATTTCCACGTATGTGCACTTTATGTGGCACATAGCACAATGTGCAAGATCAAGGTGCGCGCCGCGGTCGCCCCTTCCGCCTCTAGCGCAAGGAATTCCGCAGTCATGTGAAAATTACTCCGATATTCTTTAATTGCTTTAGCGAGAAAAACCTTCGCCCACGCCCGCATTTCTTTTCATTATTTTAGTATATAGTCATCCGTTTCTCCTTTCGGTTAACAAGGCACATGGAACACTGCACTGCACTGGAAGAGATCCCTTATAGGGATAAGTTCGCCTTTGTACATGTTTTATTTTTATTCTTTGAAGTTTTGTGAATTGTTTTTGTGTACAATAAAGTGATTACATACGTATACATACATACACATAAGTTCGGTGTAAAAAATGGTGGCTCGGTTAGCCCAAATTGGCCAAGCAATTGAGGCTTAAGGAGGATCCAACTATGAATACTAATTACGAGGACAGACTCTATTATGCAACGAAATTCGTCTATACGACTAAACAATTTGACTAAATGACTCTGGGACCAAATGCTGTAAACATAAAATAGGAACTAGACAACCATAACACAATCACTTCATTTACGGACCTCGGTGATTAAAAGCTTTCGTCTTGGCGTTTTCCTACGTAAACATTAAAGTGAACACTTTAATCATTTCCATTTACCTAAGCTCCATATACGTGGGTGTTAAATATTAAACCTAGCAGAAAGGGGAGCCTCCGTAGTAAAATCGGCGTGATCGATGTCGGCGATTACCATCACACCTAAGAGAAAGTTACAACAAGGTACTCACATAAATTTAATAACAGTATTAGATGTATTGGATTGCAGAGTCGGCGATCAGCGTCTGGGTTGCAGGGCCGATGCGGCGAGAGTACCGTTACCATCGCGACCGGCCACAGCCGCCGGCCGCCGCGCCGCCCGAGACAAGCTAACCTACTTCACACCACATGTTACTTGCACACTAATCATATCAGATCAAAGCTCGGGCTATGAAACGCAACTAAACATCTGCTAAATGTCAAGCAGATTAAAATTATTGATCTTAAAGTAGGCTAATTTTATCTGAGGTGCTGTAGAAACTTATTGAGATTATGATCTCTGTGTATGATTCTTAATGTGGGTATACTATTTGTACAAATATAAAACTAGTATCACTAGTTCATAACAAATAATCTCAATACATCTCTGTTGTTTAACTTTACGTGCAACAGTTAGGTAATGTGCTTATCATGTACAGTCAGCGTAAAAATGTGCACCTATGCATTTATTTAATTTATTCCGATCGATGCAGCCAGGTTCATAACCTGTCATTATTCAATGTTGTTAACACGCCTTTGAATATTTAACGCATGCCTGAATTGAACTACAATGAATAGAGCACATTTCTCTAAGCTAAAACTTGTCAATAGAACGTATATTGTACAGCAAAGTTATACCAAGGCTACACCAAAGCTAACTTTTGCGGACAATAAGCCGCCTGTCAGCGTTCGGTGTGCTGCCAATGAAGATGACAGCACTTTACGAAACGCAATGCAACTAGCTAGATAGACGCTGACCGAAGCCTTTGTCAAACGAGCGCAACTAATCAGCTTTACTCGTACACGAACGCTCATACAATATTACCCTAATACCAAAGATGCCCCGTTACAAACTACATACAATATATATGTATAACCTCGACTAGAACAGTACTCGTCTCCGCGGTGACTTGCACATTGATAGGAAACAAAACCGCGCTAATAGATTACATGCACCCGCCACGCCCCACCGCATTCTGGGACAAGTCAACATTGTATACACTAACTGTCAATTACAATCTGTACCTATCCATTACCAGAAGATCAATCGAAAGCACTGAAAGTCCGTATCATAATGCCCCGCATTCGTTATTGGTCATGTTTTCTCTCTCGGATGTGGGTCGAGTCGTGAACGTTACTGCTTTGATTATATCGAAGAGAACATTTGTTGTTGTGTTGTGCCCAAATTTGAGCGAAGATGCTAAATCATAAAGACACATATAATTCAACGTTCACCTGCATACAATTAAGTTTATTCAGATATTATCTCCACCTTACGCAATAAAATGACTTGGTATGCTTGACCTTTGAAACCAAACAATTAATTTCTTTGTTAAACAAATATACAATACGATAAATAATGAAGCGCACGAGTATTTTACGTAAACGTTGCTGTCACACAATAAGGCGGTATGCAAGTTATTTATTAGGGAAAACGAATTTAAATTTCTCTTTCGGATCTTCTTTTCAGCGATTCGAATTTATCACTTGTTACGATTCGAGACGGCTCTCAATTTGGCCATCTCACTTTATCGCTGTAGTTCCCGCAGAAAAAAACAAATTGGCAACTCATTCGGCTTATGGTTTTGGCCTAGTATATTTGCACTAATCGCGGAATGTTGCCTTCTAGCCGATTTACTTGGCACTTTTGCTGAGCAATTTGCACATATTTACTTGACCCAGCCTGGTGGGAACGCTTTTAAATTTAAGAGATCTACTCTAAATTAATACGATTTGAGTACGTAGAGCGGAAGTTAATATTGACATGCGAACCGATTTTTAACCGACTTAAAAAAGTAGGAGGTTCCATGTTTCACCGTAGGTACGTATTTTTTTAATGTATGTCTTCCGATATCTTTGCCAATTGACCGATTCTATTTTTTTTTTTTTTTTATTTAGAGTACACTCCTGAGGTGGTCCCAATGTCACCACGTCATGATGCAACGCAAGTGCAACCATCAGGTGTTATAAGCACTAGCAATGTTTTTCATGTATTTTATAAAGTTATTCAGGTATTAGCGTCTGGTAGTCATCATCTAACTATGCTGAGCGGATGATGGTAGGCACAACTTCTTAATGGTTGTGAATTAATTAATTCTTTAAATGTTATACGTAGGTTAAGTTAAGACTGTTAGTTGTGTTCGTTTTAGCATGCCTCTGAGGTGGTGCCTTCGTCGCTAAGTCAAGACATGATAATGGGATCCCGGGGAAATCGAGGGCAACTCTCAAATGTTACAGGCACTAATAATGTATTTCATATATTTTCTAAAGTTCACTCATCGTCTCATGATGCTGAGCTGATGATGGAAGGTATAACTCCTTAACGGTTAGTAGTTAGGAGATAATTCAACGAGATGTATGAAAACAAGACCTTCTCGATCACCCATCTATAATATATATTTTATTTAAATCACTCACAAGCAAAGAAATGTTTTTTCTAATAAAAAATAACCAACTCGAAAAGAATAAACTGAAAAGCCTAATTATTTTTTCAGATGGTGAATAGATGAAAATATGATGAGTCAAGCAAGGCCAGAGAAAACAATCCCATCAAAAACATACTCGTAAATGTTAAATTAGAGCCAAGTTCTCGCATGCAACGTTGTCGACTTCGCCGACAAAAGAATTGAGATATATATGGGCGCCAAGTTCTTTGCCCTAATTTTTTTAGATACAAGGACATGCGACATACTCAATGCATTTATTTTACTTGGGGTGTAATTCAATATCAAGACTGGACTTGGCTAGTTTTTACATATAAATGTATATTACATTTGTCTAATCATTAACCTATTTTCGTAAAGGTATGTACGCAAGTTAGTGTACGTCCTGTTACTT
This sequence comes from Apotomis capreana, assembly GCA_947623375.1. NCBI lineage: Eukaryota > Metazoa > Arthropoda > Insecta > Lepidoptera > Tortricidae > Apotomis > Apotomis capreana. The sequence continues at coordinate 15,605,267 of OX392501.1, forward strand.
ATACTGTTAGCTTGATAATAATACTATGTTACTTTGATAAAATTAAGTCAGTTTGTGAAAACTAGCCAAGTCAAATCTTGATATTGAATTACACCCCAAGTAAAATAAATGCATTGAGTATGTCGCATGTCCTTGTATCTAAAAAAATTAGGGCAAAGAACTTGGCGCCCATATAGATCTCAATTCTTTTGTCGGCGAAGTCGACAACGTTGCATGCGAGAACTTGGCTCTAATTTAACATTTATGTTTTTGATGGGATATCATTACTTTTTGTACAGAAATTTGAATTGACGCCCCACCTGTCTTGACTAGAGTGACGCGGGGAAGAGGGAGGGGCCGGACCGCTCCTCGCCACGCCGCGCTCCCGCGCTTCGCTATCCGTCCCCGCGCCACGGCAATTTATTAACCTTCTCTGTGTGTGTGTGTGTGTGTGTGTGTGTGTGTGTGTGTGTGTGTGTGTGTGTGTGGTGTGTGTGTGAGAGAGAGAGTGCCATCTTACAAACAAAGAAAGAATTTTCCAAATCGGTTAATAAATGACGGAGTTCTGAGGCAACAAGCATAAATAATAATAATAATAAAACTAAAAAATATCACTGTTTTTGATTTTTATATGTGTACACACACAATTACCAAGCTGAATGCCAAATTTCATCTTTCTAGGTCACCTGGAAGTGGGTTAGGTTTTTGATTACTAGTGAGTCAGTCAGTCAGTCAGTGATAAAAATGCCGTTTTTTGGACGTCAATATCTCAATAACTATTTCATCTACATTTATGAAATTTGTGGTTCTAGTTGTTCTCAGGGACCTAAATACATAAGCCAAATTTCATTTTTTTCTGTAGAATAGATTTGGAGTTATTGAGGGGTCAAAAGTGGCTCCAAACGGTTCGTGTAATATAACACACGGCTGCTGCTCGCCAGTTCCTGCGGTGAACTTGGCTGGACACGCTGCCGCGTGTCTAGATGTTATATTATAGATATTTGCGCGTTATTTGACGTTTCTATTCTGTCCATTACTTGAGATTACGCGAATAATTTGAGAAGTATTATTACTATTGGTTTATTTTCTAGCTGGTATACTGAATGTAGGAACTATATCTTAATAAGCATGTAATAACTAATGCGAAACCCGCTATTAAAAAATAAACTGGTACGAACAAATCATTCGCCCGCAAGCATTGAATGAAATGTAATTTGGACAAGTAAGTAAAGCCACTGGGAGTAATACTAAACCGAAGTTGTAAATGTACAGTTATTCAGCTCTGTGGGTGTAACACAGTGGCAATTAGAAATGCCGCTGCCGCATACTGTATTTGGCTACTGATTTACTATTCACGGCAGCATGAATAAATGTTCAAATGTTACCTACTTGTTTGTGGAACCAAGATTAAAACTGCTTAGTAAGTACCAGCCCGCTCCATAGCATATGTAGCAAATTTTAAACAGAAAAAGTGTGGCTGTAGTTCGAATTTATTTACCCTTAATTTGGCATTGTCCAATATACTGAACAATACCTATGACCCTCGTTTTTTTCTGAACCAATCGTTTGAACCATCCAACCCGGATGAGGATTGAATTATGGAACTTTCGTGTTCTTCTCAAATTAAGGGTTAAAAATAGCTAAGTAATAAAAGTTATACTTGTTCTAGAGCTAACCACGCCACAAATAGATACAAATCCACAGATACATAAAATACACAGTCAGACTGCGGAATCTCTATCCGCAAACTAATCATCCCTTTTTTGCATCGGTGAGAATACTCAGAACCAGAGGTACTCTCACTGAGTCCTTTGGCTATCACAATACTATTGAGATAGCTTTTATGCTAATTAAAGAATTTCTTGTTTTAATTTACTCTGCTACTCAATCCCAATTGGCAATTTACGCCGCTCTTGAGGACATGTTAAAAAAGTTACTAGGATTAATTTAGGACACTGCATGGCCGTTATTGCTTAATTCAGTAGTGAGTCTAAGAAAAACTATGACGGATTAACAAATTACGAGTGAAATGAAATGAAATGAAATAATTTATGAAATGAAATGAAATGAAATAATTTATTCAGTAAGTAGGCCACAAGGGCACTTTTACAAGTCAGATTGTGAATCTACCGGCATTTCGCAAGAGGAGACCGCTGTTGAGAAGAAAGCCGAAAGAAACTCAACAGTAAGTCATTTTTTCGTAAACAATACTTAGAACAATTAATTACATTACATTAGTGTTATAACTATAACTAATTATTACATGCGTACACGTATAGGAGATATATAGATACTCCAAATCAATGTTAGGTAGGAATATTAAAATAAAATTTTAACGATCAATTTAAAATATTAAATATACCCAGAGATGTATAAAGTCTCTAGGTGTCACAACATGCAATAAAATATAATTACTTAATTAATTTAATTCCACAGAGATGTATAAGGTCTCTCGGCGTCAATGTGAATAATTTACAATAGACAATAATTATTAAACCTAAATTTCTTAGAGATGTATAAGGTCTCTAGGCGTCACAATATACAAAAAAGAAAAAATAAATAAGTTTACTCGAAGCTACCGAGCTGGCGACTGGTGTTAGATAATAACAGCTGAGTCAAAACAACAGCTTTAGAATAGGTGTGTATATAATAATGTATAGGTCAATATAGTTCATCACCTTGATCATTGTTTAAAGGGCTCTCCGGCCATGAATATTCATAATATTGGTGTGACGATATGATGCTAGCTGTACTGTAGTATTGTTTTTATTAATCCTTTAACTACGTACCTACAGTTTTATTGAAACGAGTCATATACCTACGTAACGTATAGAAGAGTTTTGTTTACTAAAAGTGAAATGGCTGGTTAGTGTTTTTTCAAATACCTTTAGCGACTTTGCATCTTTCATAAAAAATACACAGATTTTTTGCTGCTACTGTACGTAATAATTGATTTTATCCAATGATTGACAAGTGAACACGATCAGCTATGCGAGCGGTCAGAGTGATCACAATGGACTTTCTATTTCATGCTCTAAGCGTGACCATTCCTTCCGACTGCTCTTATTCTTTAGCTTGCGGAAAATGCTTTACTTTCTTAATATTCAAACATATTTAATCACCTATAAGATCATTTAAAAAACAAAGTTAGTACTTGCGTCTGTATAAATAATGAGAAAGTGTGTAATTTTATATTGAATGAAGGCTAAAGCAAAGAATTTGTCCAAAAGCTAGATTGATGAACAACGATGTCGATGTATGTGTACAGAATGCTTCCCAGCGAAATAATTGAATTGATGTTGCTACTATCTTCAAAAGAAGTGATCACTGGTTTGAAAAATCTCTAATGACACTCAAAAGCAGAAAATTTAACTACTTTCAGATACCTATGAGGCTATGACTTGTTTACCCCTGGTCAAACAATCTAACCACGTACTATCTTATAGTACATTGAGAAGCTTTAGTTGTCTTAGTTGTCTATCTTGGAATCGAATTGAGTCTGACTGGCTGGTCTTGTATCAAATGTAAAAATATCCATGGGTTTCGTATTATAAAATAGCACTTAATATTTGTAGCTATACGAAACTGAATAAGAAAGGTTTCTTATCTAAAATTCTCACTTGACACAATATTAGCATTTTATTAACTCCCTTTATGTTACAAAAAAGGCGTTTTGATAAAGGACTTCGCGCCCTGCTGTGGCGAGATACTTCCGATAATAAATTCATCCCTATTCTATTTTTCCGCCAAAAACGCAATTTTATGGGATATATTTGTAAATCTTTCGGAATACACCACTGGAATGTTGTATTAACCTACCTAGCTATTTCACCATCATAGGACCCATAATATATATACGGTTAAGCTGTTTCAATAGAAAGTTTTAAATTTTACTCACATTTTCGTTACTTTCAAATTTAAATAACAATACAATCCAAATACGCTTTACTGCAGCACACCAAAATACATTTACGAAATCCAATACAAACAATTAAAAAAAACGGTAGATAACAGGTCCTATCGCTAAAGAGCCATCTCTTCCAGACAACCTTTGGGTAGTGGAGTTGATACTAAAAATCACATGGTAAATAATAAAGTTTCTCTTAAACTGTTAAAACAAAGTTACATTTAACAATAAGAATTACCTGTATCGCGAGGTCAAATCACTAGAAAATAATATTAAATTGGGTAGCGTGGTAAATCTTCAAGCCGTGTTTCAATCAATTCCGGGAGCGGGTCTAACATGACTCAATTTACATTGTGCTGACCTACATTTCCCGACCCTCGCTGACCCACTCAATCTGAATTTTCGAATTTGCTTATAATTAGAGCACTTCATCTGAAGTCGCTACTAATTATTCAAATTTCACACCGCCTACTTAAAATTGGTTGAATTTGTTAAAGAACTCTTGATATATTTTATTCGGCATGGTTACTCATGTTCGGGATTTATGCAGCAGAATATAATATTAATAATATTAATAACCGGCATAATATGCTGCAATGCAAGTGATATAATTATCCATTCAGACTATTCAGAGCCGTCACATTACTTAATGTTTTTTTTTTTTAAGTACGTGACATACAGGCAAAGAGTCAGTACAAAAATATTTTTCAGAATTAAATTAATATTCTAAAAAAGCGGTGGTCGACACTTTTTTGAGAAATGTCCCCGCCTACCACAATTTTATGGAAAGGCCGGTGCAAAATAGCAATATAAACATTATTTAGTAGTCGCGGTGCATTTCCAGCGTGAGTTACGAGGACGCCGGGTGCTACCCGTGCACCATTGTTACCACTAGTTTGCATGAAAATAGAGAAAACTTTCCATGTCACCGTTCCAAATAAAATATACACGTCTTTCTTTCAGGCTTTGTTCCTGTGCTGGCAAAAGTATTGTTTGTAGTTAAAACAATGGAGATATTGTTGCGATAGCGCCAATTATAAAACTACATACAATTTGCTTGTAAAACCAGTCAAGTAGAAATATATTGTAACGAATTAATCATCACGTAAATGTGCGCCAAACCCATATTTATATCTACTTTGGAAAAGGATTAGTCCCTCAATCTTTTAAACTTGAATGTCGGTACCTACAGAATCAATTAATTACGTGCATTGCGCTTTACTCAACGTTTATTTACAAAATGACATAGCTATAGCTTAGAAACTAGCACGATAATAACTAACAATTACGTTCTACCGACTCAGTTGCATTCTTACTGAAATTCTCTGAATGAAGCGATCGCTAACAATCCAGTGAGCAACAATTACAAGCAATCATTGAAAACATCGTTTTATTACGCTTCGATATGTAACAAATTAATTATGAACACTAATTATAATTACTTAGCAAAACGATACAGAAATCGATATCGCGTTTTTGAGTTACATTCTTAATTAATATGTTCCGCACTTTCAATGTAGCAATCTAGCTGTGTTTGTTTGTGTTTTCATCCTTTTTATTTTTACTTATTTTACAATTGCAAACCGTAATTTCTGGAGTGGGTTATCTATGTGTAGATAAACAGACTGTAGATACATACGAATAGGTATGTGTGTAATATAAACAAGGCGGTCAAATGCTGTCATAAGTGCCACTTGCTAATAACGAGAAGATCGTGCGTGACACTGACACCACATGCATATCGACCTAAATTTCTGCCACAGCCTTGTCGTTCAGAACCGGAATCACAATGAACTTGCTGCTGTTCAAAATACGTTGCCTTAGTGATAATTAACGGATATTTTGATTATCGATGCAAATTGGATCCTTTGTGATTGATTACTTCGGTGATGACAAGGCGCTGATCTTATTTGAGAAGGCTGAAGTGATTTTAAGATTGTAAGGTATCTAATTTAGATTTTAGAACAATCGTTTTGACTGGTGCTTGTTTTAATAAAATTGAAATCATGAAATATTTGCTCAAAAAGTAAGTGAAATACGTTAATTGGAGTTATCGGAAACGATGTTGAATGTTTGTAGAAATCACGCTTTGCATATCACTCTTAAAGTACGGACGGAATTTCACGGCTAGCTACTCTATTGGAACTATACGGTAAAGCAAACAAGAGTGTTATGACTTTTGTATTCGCCGCGTGAACACTTTCATTAGCATTTGTAATTTTTAAATAGTATTTAATTTAGCCACTAATTTGTGCAAGAGTATACCCACGCGAAAGTACAATTTCTACACATTGGCTTTACTCCGTAATCGGACGTTTTCAATTCCAACCGGCGATTACTTCGCCCAAGGTGAAAAGCGGCTTTCCTATGCTTACTACTTTGCACCTACTAGTTAAAAAGAAATTTCTCCGATACAAGATTTAGTTAGCTGTTTCAAATGAGGGACCCTTGTTTTGTCGACAAACTATTCATCGACTGTTTCATTTCATCAAAAGCATTTTTCTCTGAAATCATATCGCCAGGTGACAACCAAAATTCACTAAAATTTCTGTCATTACGGTCCAAAACCTCGTATCTAGTTTGTAGGTTGGAACCGAGATACGAGTTTTGTTTTAAGTAGGTATTCGTTATTTTGTTTGTCAACAGACGATATTCTTCATATTTGGCATTTTTATGAAAGAAACCCAACTTAACCTAACCTAATCAATAGGATTAAATTTAAAGCTTTATAAAAAATATGACTTCACGGGAAAAAAAATCTACGAAATGAAAATCTATTCCAATGTTCGAAACTCGAAATCCGTATCATGCCTTCCTGCTCATTAAAATATTGTTTTGACAGGGTTAAGAGGGATGGCACATTCCGTGATACTAATAACGGACTTCGAAGCGAAGTAAACCTTAACCCTTTGAGCGCACAGAGCCACTAAAGTGGTCGTGTGGTGTCGTGCCTACCACGCCAACGACCACTAAATAGGTGATGGCGGACGCTGTCAAAGAAATTTTCCTGCTGACAGATAAGGTATATTTTCGCTCTTTCTTTTTTCATCTATTGGCGTATAAGCCACATTTTGACATGGCAGGAAAAGCGCTCAAAAGGTTAATAGTCCGTAAGCCCGCTCCAAGATTGCCTACGTAACATGACATCATGATAAAATGCATGGCACACGGTCGAAAAAGTTGTGCTGAACGAGAATCAAACGATTATCGCACAGAAAATTGGCCGGAAGTTTGAGAAAATCCTTCACTTCCGGTCAAAATTTTAGGGGTGTACTTACGTCATGTGACATCATTACGTGACAGATGGCATCATGTAGCCCTTTAATCGTAGATAGTGTAAACATAAGTCTGCCAGTTCTAAAATGGCCGGAAGTGCTTGGCAGACGGGGTCAAAGATGGTCATCGGATAAGTTTTCCTACGTTTTGTGGTATCTTGACGAAATTGATTATAAATGTTTTAAAGTAATAGTGTCTCTAAAAATAAATAAGTCTGCGAAGACATATCTGGCCGGAAGTCCTTCAAAAGTGATTTTTTAGGGTTCCGTAGTCAAACTAGGAACCCTTATAGATTTGCCATGTCCGTCGGTTCGTCTCTCCATCCACGGCTTGGCTCCGTGACCATTAGTAGGTACTAGAAAGCTAAAATTTGGTATGAGTATGTGTAGCTATGTATCACGACGACAAGACGGCAATTTAAAAAAAAAAAATTTAAATTTAAAAAACCCCCGACATGACAACCTGTAAAAAGAAAGAAAGAAATAAAATCTACGAAATGTGCCTTTACAATGAACAGTAGAAAAAGAATCCAAGCTTCGTTGCGTTCGGGGGACCGCTAAGTACCTAAGTGAAATGAAATATATTTTTTCAACACAAAATTGTAAGTACCTATGCATTTATTTGGGGCTTCCTACTTTAGGATTTTCAGTACATTGCATTTCATTTACTTAGCGGTCCCCCGACGCAACGAAGCTTGGATTCTTTTTCTACTGTTCATTGTAAAGGCACATTTCGTAGATATTATTTCTTTCTTTCTTTTTACAGGTTGTCATGTCGGGGGTTTTTTAAATTTTAAATTTTATTTTTATTTCATATTTTTTAAACAAACAGAAGTTTCGTCCCGGAATTTTCTACATCTAACACTGTCTTGGTTTTACACCGTTTAAGGTCCATAGTTTCCAGTCTTTCCTCGAGCTTGAGCCTTAACTATGTTTAGTTAAAACAGGATCTCAAGCCAGGTGGTAATGAACGCCGTCTTCTCTAAAATTGCTTATAATGACAAAATGGCTAAGTTGTTAGCCAAGACAATCAAAATATATACTTTAAATGCACTGGATGAAATTGAAAGAACTTGTTAATTATGGCCTAAAACAGAACCAGGTTTCCATTCTACAGGATCCAAATAGTACGGATGGCTTACTTAGCTCCATAAAAATTGCAGTTGATGCTAGGTAACTTGACTTAGTTTTGAAAGACCTAATCATCGATATCGATCACCATGGAATAAACCGATAAAAACAATTACATCCCCACTTTTTTTTACGTGTAGGGCAGGTAAACAAAAAAAGTTTTTAAAAATGTATTATACCACTATGTCTCTGAGCTAAGCTGTAGACAGACGGACGGATGGAGATGGTGAAACTATAAGGGTTCCTTGTTGACTACAGAATCCTAAAAAGCTGTTATTTATTCACTTAGGCAAGAGTACTTTTGCTAAGCTTACGTGTCCTTTAGTCGTGTTAAAATCTTGCAGGGTGTTGCTATTTGTGACCTCAATCAAAGGAACCTGTTCAATAGTCCTAATGAAAATTCAGCTTTAGGAGAATTGCAAAACTTAGAAACAGTAACCCAGTAGGTATTGTGACAGAGATTAAAAAAGTTTTTCTGAGACTCGGTTTTATTATCGACTGTACTTTCTTACACAAACGTTGAATGATCATTAAGAACAATCAGCCAGCAACGAGCCCAAACACTATGGGTTTATTCTGTGCTATTAAGGAGTTCCTACGGCCATCTTCAGCTCCATGGTACCAAATTATTGTACTGTCAAAATTTTATGAAATTGTTGATTAAGCTAATAAAACAACATTTAACCAACATTTGAATTTTTTGGCTTAGATCCTTTCACAACTAGATGGCAGGGCCATATTTATCCCTAGGCCCACAAGGCCCGGGCCTAGGAGCCCAGCCAGTCTAGGGACCCAGTCCCAGACGCAGGACTTGTACCATAATAATGTTATCCTTATAGGGGAGTGCCTAGGGGCCCTGGCCCTCTTAGTCCAGCCCTGCTAGATGATTATCATGCGATCTTTACTTAGTGAGTGATAAGGAAAATGCTAATAAAACTTAACATTTATCCAGCGTTTGGAATTATTGGCTTCAATGTTGGCTGAGATCCATTAACAACTACCTGATCATCATGAGACCTTAATTTAGTAAGTGATATAGAAAATGCTAATAATACTTAACATTTAACGAAAATGTGGAATCCTTAGCTTCATCATGGGCTGAGATCCATTAACAACTAGCTGGTCATCATGAGACCTTCATTTAGTAAGTGATATAGAAAATGCTAGTATTTACATGACATTTAACCAAAATGTGGAATCCTTGGCTTCAATGTTGGCTGAGATCTATTAACAACTACCTGGTCATCATGAGACCTTCATCTAGTAAGCGATATAGAAAATGCTAATAATACTTAACATTTAACCAAAATTTGGAATCCTTAGCTTGAATGTTGGCTGAGATCCATTAACAACCAGCTGGTCATCATGAGACCTTCATTTAGTGAGTGATATAGAAAATGCTAATAATACTTAACATTTAACCAAAATTTGGAATCCTTGGCTTTAATGTTGGCTGAGGTCTATTAACAACTACCTGGTCATCATGAGACCCTCAATTAGTGAGTCATATAGAAAATGCTAGTAAAACTTAACATTTAGGCAATATTTCGAATTATTGACTTCAATATTGGCTGAGATCTTGTCACTTGTTCCAATTAAAGCTGAATATCTTGGAAACTACGGGTCCTACTTCCACCAAACATAGCTAAGAACCATCTCGCCGGAAAAGTCTTTCGATTAAAAAAAACCGCACTTTAATTGGTCCATCCGCTTGGGCGCTACGATGCCACAGACAGATACACAGATACACATGTTAAACTTATAACACCCCTCTTTTTTCGTCGGGGGTTAAAAACTGGGTTTTGCGAGTCAAATCTGCGCCCATTGTCGTAGGAGTCCTACGAGCCCTACAACTTGAAGTCGCTGTCATCGGACCCGATGAAGAGGACATCATCATCATCATCATCAAAATAAAAAATATTTTTTTTTTGGGTACCTCCCTTATTTAGGTATCTCGTACATCTAAAGGGGGGGTGAATTTATTTTTCTTTCCAACACTAGTGTGTGGGTTGGCGTTGAATAGGTTGTCGGGCCACGCTCAGTGTAGGGTCCGTACTTGCCCATCCTTCACGATAGACGGGCTTAAATCCCGAGGTTTAAATGACGAGAAAGATTTCAAGTTCTATAAAAAGGTCGTAAACGCTGTAGTAACTGTAATTACTTATTGCCCTTCTGGAAGTTATCGATTATACGCGCCAGATTGAGCGGAATGTTTTAATGCAGTATGGCACTTACCTAATATGTGTAATGTTCCAAGTATAAGGACACCGCGCGGCACTTACGTCATTTTAAAGAAAATTATGAAATTTTGCGATAACTCAAAAACGACACAACCGATTTTATTAAATATAGTTTTCAGTGAAATTACTTATAGGTCATGAATTTCATGAATGTTTCTATATATTTTTTGACTCAATGTCAAAAAGTTAGAGGGACGCTATTTTTTGGATTTCCGGAGCGAATATTTACAAAATAATGTTTGGAGACCCCTATTATCTTCAAAATACCTATTCAACGCCACCCGACACACTAATGTTGGAAAAAGAAAAAATTTAGGTGTACGAGATACATGCGAGAAATAACCGAAAAAAAAATTATTTTGATGATGATGATGATGTCCTCTTCGTCGGGTCCGATGACAGCGACTTCAAGTTGTAGGGCTCGTAGGACTCCTACGACAATGGGCGCAGATATGACTCGCAAAACCCAGTTTTTATTTTGCCGTCTTGTCGTCGTGATACATACACATACTCATACCAAATTTTAGCTTTCTAGTACTAATGGTCACGGAGCCAAGCCGCGGATGGAGAGACGAACCGACGGTCATGGAAAATTTATAAGGGTTCCCAGTTTGACTACGGAACCCTAAAAAAACACTTTTGAAGGACTTCCGGCCAGATATGTCTTGGCAGACTTATTTATTTTTAGAGACACTATAACTTTAAAACATTTATAATTAATTTCGTCAAGATACCATAAAACGTAGGAAAGGTATCCGATGACCATCTTTGACCCCGTCTGCCAAGCACTTCCGGCCATTTTAGAACTGGCAGACTTATGTTTACACTCTCTACGATTAAAGGGCTACATGATGCCATCTGTCACGTAATGATGTCACATGACGTAAGTACACCCCTAAAATTTTGACCGGAAGTGAAGGATTTTCTCAAACTTCCGGCCAATTTTCTGTGCGATAATCGTTTGATTCTCGCTCAGCACAACTTTTTCGACCGTGTGCCATGCATTTTATCGTGATGTCATGTTACGTAGGCAATCTTGGAGCGGGCTTACGGACTATAAGGGGATCCCGTTTCAAATCCCCGTGTTGACAGACGTACCCGTCAGGGGTGAAAGTGCCAGCGCAATCAATATTAGGACCATCGAATCGAAGAACTACCGACCTGCAAACCCCCTTTGCTCACAATAGCATGGATAATTAGTGGAAGTGGAGGGGAGCACCGGGTAGATTAGTTTATAGCCGCAAGCACAGACATGTATCTAAATGGATTACGGCAGTTGCTAACATTGTATGTACCATTTACCATACAATGTATACAAAAAATACTTATTACCCATGAAAGGATATTAAATAGTGCCTGTATCCTGGCCGTCGTTATTTGTATAATTACTGCTAGGCAATTGGGTTTTTTTTCTCTAATTTGGTTAACATTTGGAGTCTATGAGAGTGAAACGCAGAACCACATACGTTAGGATATTTCTTCAAATTTTTGGCACGCAAAATACATGTACTTCACTCATCTACTTAGATATAAGTCTGTGGCCGCAAGCACTGTTTCCACAACAACGAGTTGCTAATTATAATACCTAACTACTTGTCTCACCGTTTAAACGGGCCCAGTATAATTAAGATTTCGCTAGCAATTTAAGTTTAAAACCACTTAAAGTAGGTAATGAATAACCTAGTAAAATTATTAATCTCAAGGACATATCAGGTGGTAAGTGAGATGAATAAATTGGAGTTAATTTTCAGTAATGCCCAACTTGAATACGTAGTTACGTTGTATATAATACAGTTAAATCGGAACGAGGAGCGTTTTACGAGGGCGGCGGTTCCCGAGGACGAATAGGCAGGTTTATGTCGGAATGGCTCGTATTTATTTTACAAGCAAGCGGACCCGATGACAGATACACCGGAGCAAATCTTTTGACGCTACATTTATAGCGCTCGTGAGGGATTACTGTTAATGCAAGAACCATGCGCTGCTCGTTTTCTTTATAAATTATTAAATATTTAAACTTAAATAAATACAAGAAATGTCAACAAAATCGATTTCGTTTTTGTTGTCGAAGTACCAACAGCTGCTTTTTGAAGACTAATGGATCCTAATATAAATCTGGCGTTAATTGTATGATGCTACGTAAAAATATCAGTAGGTAGGTACTTGTATGTTGTATGCGAAAAGGTATGAAAAGGCTATTATTTTTTTCTGTGAGCGAATACTATAAAGCGTTAATTTAACGACAGTGAAGCGGGAATGATTTATTGTTTACTGGTACCTAATAATAATAATAAAAACACGGGAAAATTATGAAATTCTACGACCTCGCATTTCTCAAAATTCTTACATAGAAACAAAATTATTTGATAGAAAATTAGGCACACCATGCAAAATTTGTATTATTTTTTTTTCATAAAAATTACTGGTTTCTTGGCAACAAAAACAGTGTTGACCTTTGTAATAGGCAAGGGCTACCTAAAGGTTTTCACTACAGACCAAATGTTTTCCTACAAGAACTGACAATCCTGGCACAGCGCAATAGGTGAGCACTTATAAAATTGTATGAATTAGACAAAATTTGCAAATTGTAATTTTACTACCCCCCATCATCCTCCTAGCCTTTGTCCCATTTTTTGAGGATGAATTCTCAATCGGGGTCGGCTACCTAAATCCCAAGATGTGCCGTAGGCACTAGTTTTTACGAAAGCGACTGCCATCTGACCTTCCAACCCAGAGGGGAAACTAGGCCTTATTGGGCTTAGGTGGTTTCCTCACGATGTTTTCCTTCACCGAAAAGCGAGTGGTAAATATCAAATGACATTCCGTACATAGGTTCCGAAAAACTCATTGGTACGGGCCGGGTTCGAACCCGCGACCTCCGGATTGAAAGTCGCATGCGCTAACCACTAGGCTACCACCGCTACTTTAATGCCAATTTGTAATTGTAATTTTAATACCAATACTACAAATAAAGTGTTACAATACAAGACATTTGTGGCAGAGGATCCCGATGAACATAAATATTCGTATCTAATATGTCATCGAATACAATTCGGAACATTTAGTTTTCCAAAGGTGCTATTTTTTTTTCTCGATATTACTACGTTCTTTGGACTCAGAATCTACTAATAGTTTATTTATGAAGTCTACTACCTCTGGAAATTGTTCTTTTGTGAAGCAACATAAAGAGATAAATTACATAGTTATCACCTTGCTTTAGGTTGCTTACACTTACCGAGTTGTTAGCGTAAGTCAGGTATTTGATTTAATACTTACGCGTTATCAGTGACGTCACGGCCGTCTTCAAAATCTCCGATGGTGTCAAGAGAAGCTCCCGAGCCATCTTCCCGAGGATCGGCGGGCGGAGGCGGTGGCGGCGGTGGCGCCGTGGTCGGTCTAGGCATTGCCGGTGTGCTCGTGTCGTTCCCTTCCTTATAATGCGGCTTAGGCACGAAATCGATCAAACGAGGCAATGCCTCAGGCACTGACGTCTCTTCTATATTGTTAGGCGGCTTATTTTTCATCTCAGCTTCGGATCTTTGCAACCATGTTTCGATACAATTTTTCTTCGTTGGTGTTAAAAGGGGTTCTGACACTGGCGGCGGAGGAGTTTCGGGAATAGGAATAGATCTTGACTTCTTTTCACTTACAGAACGTTCGATTTTCGTGTTTCTTGGCATTGGTTTTGGTTTTTCAGGTACCGTTTCAGCCTTCACTACAGGCTTTTCAGTTGTTTTGCAGATTTCACTTATTTCCATTGTGTACGTACTGTGTACGACAGTGTTGTTATTATTTTTATCATTAGACTGTAGTTTCTTAACAGATGTTGTAGTATCATCTGTAATTAATGTAATCTGCTTTAAAGTTTCGTGATTAGTGAATCCTCTAATGCTTACATTTTTATCAGTGACTTTAGAGTCATCCTTAATGTCAGTATTGTTGTTTTCTAAAAACCTGGAACTCGATATGTCGTTTAAAATATTAGAATCTATGTTTTCAATGCAATTCAAAACTTTCTGTATGTCTATGGTCTTCGGTTGCATTGTAGGTGTGGATGGAATACTGTTTTCTACAGAGTTAGCCATAGAACCCAATCGGTCTACTACTGTAGAGATTGAGCTACCTGTGTCATCCGACTCTGCATCAGCAAGTGCTAAGCAGCGTTCCCATTCTGTTGAGAGTAAGTCTATGAATACTTCAGCTTCTGGAGGCATTGTTTTACCGTCCGACAGACGGCGCACGAGACGTCTTACTTCTTCTGGGGAACCTTTCTTTAAGTAAGCTATGCCCTCTTTGCCTTGCCTATGTATATGGCTATCAAATGAAGATTTTCTTGATAATTTAGTCAAAGTAGGAGCCACTCCATTTGGTTGACCATTTACTGAATTGTCTTTATCATGACCATTAGTGCACAATATTCCATTTTGTTCTCCGACAGTTTGAAGAGTTTGTTTATCTTTAAATGAATTTTTCTTTCCCAATTTTCTAGGTGGAACCGGTGGTGGCAACGTTGTGGGTCGCACAATTTCTGTCGGTTGCTTAATTGAAGCCACAGAGTCTGACATAATTTTATCTTTTTCGGATTCATCCGTAGATTCAAAATGACGCACAAGTAATGTCAGTTTCTCATCAGAATCTTTTAATCTTCGAACACAATCTATTCTAGTCAATTCTGCAACTGAGATGCCATCAATAGCTAGTATTTCGTCACCTGGTATTAATTTACCCCATGGTGCAACAGCATTAGCTGCAGGGCTGTCCTCCGCACATGATTGAACGAGAAGCCTCCTCACCTTTTCCGCGGCAGCTGATCCCCCTTCAAATTTAAGTCCCAGGCCGAGACGTGCACCCCGCGGCCTTCGCACGACTACCTCCGCCGCGCCAGCCGCTGCTCCCACTGTAAGTACGGTGACAAAGGTGGATTCCTTGGGGTGAGTGGGAGCGGGCCGGCTCTCTCCCACAGGAACTATGGTGACAAAGTCCTCGCCGGCCGCGTCGGCCGCCATGCCGCGAGCAACGCGCGACAATGCAGTACCGAACACCGCTCTCGGACTCGAATCTGCTGGCAAAAAATATTCATGAGCTTGCGTAACAAAAATGCATTAATGGTTAGAGTTGCGCTCGCGACGGATGGCACGCAAGGACTGGCACGGCCGGCCTCTCTCTTTCAATGTTGCTGCACTTGAACGTTACGAGATGAGCTAAGATCGGAAATGATCTCCGTTATTTGAATGTAGGTACTCTACCAAATATGGTGACATGTTTACCTATATTTCATTCAAGTAATTGATATGGCGAGACTTATTTATTACAAACTTATTATTTGTATAATGAATGTTTGCATATCCGTGTATGTAAAACATACGTTGTTATTTTCGCCGCAAGAGTTTTTATAATCTTACCAAATAGGTACAAGCCATTAGCATCATGACGAGTTTTGTTAATAAGTAATGACGGTACCTACTTCCCACATGTCCGATCGTTTAAAACTTTCGTCGATCGATACGAAAGTATAACGAGCGTGTTTGGGAATGCGTTGACCACAAACAGTCTCATCACCGAGAGATGTGGGTTAGTAGCACCGGAGGCGGCGCGCGGCGGCGACGCGATCGGCGCGGGCGCAGCGTTCGCGGAGCCGGCACATTAGCATATTGCCCGGGGCTGGCCTGGCCCGTTATCCCGGGTCCCGTTCCGAAGGGCCACTCATTCTCACGGCTCTTGGCAATTTTGCGATAACTATCGAAATTGAAATTCACTAATTTTCAAGCCACCCTAAAATTTATACGAGAACTATAGCATCATCTGAGAGGTGATCCCTGGAAAACTTAAGCACCGGGGGAAGGGTGATAATATTGCTTTCCTAGGAACAAGTGTCGACACTTATCGATGTTAATAACCTCCTCAAAGTAACAAATCTATGGTATGTAGATGCCTCAACATGGCGGCTAATCATGATTGATGGGAATATGTTGAACCGTAACGAAAATACTCCATCTATTAGATTGCAACAATGCCTAGGATTGAATAGTTTGTATTAATACAAAAGTGAAACTACGTGTTACAAACAAGTATTCTATATACAAACATTACGTAATAATAAAATATATATGTATATATATAAATATCTATAGGTACATGAATTACCTACATAAAGTACAGACCGTATTCTGAGTAGGGTTGAGTAGTGGTTACCGTTTCCCACCTAAGAACGTTTTATGTCACTTATTGTGTTACATGCATATAATGTAAATAATATATGCAAATAAGATCAAAACTTGGTATTTTCATGTTATGTATGGGGCCAAAAACCCTCAGCATCTAGAAAAATACTGATTAACCCGATTAACCTCAAACAGTATCTTAGTTGAACTGTCTGTCAAAACAAGAACTGTCTGTCAAATATTTTTTCTTCCGTTTATATGCTACGATGCCACAAACAGTTACTGTTTATAAAGAAACAGATACAAACTTATTATTAAGTAAGATACCAACTCTCTCTATCTCGCTTTTTCTACCAAGGTTAAAAAATATTTTATAGAGTCAGGTCATAGTTACCATTGGAGAATCTTGATTTGAATGCGCATTCAAACCAAGAATTCTCTTATACCTCCAATGGCAACTATGACCTGCACTGCGCTGGCCTTTCCCATAATTACGGCTGTAAAATTCACTCCGCTTATCACCTTTGGCATCACTTTTGCATTAGTTCTTTATATAGTATTGCTATACGTGTTTGATGATGTTTACACAAAGTATCAAAAGTCAACGATATAAATTCTGAATGTGTGTTTGTTCGATTGTTTGTTTACTTTTTTTACGATTGTTTTCTTAGTTTATTCTGAGAAAGAATCAACTATTCAACTGTAACGCAATTTATTGGACAGAGGTGTTTTTTTTAAACATTAGCTATTCAATTACGTATTCTGTTCTAGAGCCCTTTCTTGGTGCTTCATTATGTAAAAGATACAACATATAGTGTATCGGTTTATGTTTCTAGTTCCACCGGTTTTCGGCTGTTAAGAATTTTATGAGATAGTATTGTTTCACCAATAGCATCATTTTTTTTATTAAGTTGTTAACTGAATATATATAGCTAAACAAAGATATATATATTGCAAAAAAAGTTTGTCCGTCTGTGCCAAAAACAAACTCATGTATAAAATTACAAATTGGTTTGTGTATTCGTTCACGAACATCACGTGTGATGTTCGTGATTAATCTTGGTTTACATACGATTTGCCAATTGAGAGCAGAGCCCAGTCAGCGACGTCGGGCCGTCGTTATCGTATACAAAGAAACATTGCGCTATCACATATGGCATTGTTCGACGATATCTCATAATTGAATCTTTACTCAACAACTCAGCAACAAAGTGGTTTACCATTCTACGCTAGTTGCCTACTTTCGATCATTCTAGTGATGGTAGTGCAATCTCTACCCATTAACCTCATAACACACACCAATATTAGTTTTTATTGTTGCTACGTATTTCATTCAACTCCAAATGTTAAGACGCCTACGTCGAAACCAAACTAGCTGTAGAAAACTAAATGGATATTTATAAACGTAAATTATATGAGGTCCGGAAACCGTTTTATTGACGTTTAATTTGCATCAGAATGGACGGAATGTAGGAATATATAAACTGCGGATATATAAAACGAGGTTGAAAAGAATAAAAAATATTTAGTTGAACATACAGATAATACACCCCTTTATATTTACAAGCCTATACCACAGAAAGGATATTGAGACAACATTGAACGAAAACCCTTATATAAAACAACTTAAAGTAAATTAGTAGATGGTCCAATTGGCTGTGTTTTATTTTTGTAACCCATAAGGACACGTTGACAAGTAATTGGTACAACGATGCCAAAAGTTTCGTTTTCCTACTTGTAATAAGCCACTACAAGTGGCCACTTTATGTTGAAAACGTCACAAATGATTTTTCAGTTACAAAGGTTTTCCATCACAAGTCTTACTTACAAAAAAACGACTTTAAAAAAGGTGGCTCCAAACGGCTGTATTCTCTTTCCGCGAGCTTTTGGGTAGTCCCGAATTGTACTAATAATAATGAAGAACGGTGCTTTGGTCAGTCTGAAAGTGGTTTTCCAAAAACCTCATATAACCCCTACCACATTTCGACAGCATGGCACCGGCAGGGCAAGGCGGTGCCAGCGCGGTGTCGCTGTACTATGAATATTCAGCGCGGGAGTGCCGCGAGCATCATAATAAACATTGCCAATTACACACCACCTGCACAACTGGGTGAAATGTAATGTCTATTGTTTCTTATCGCACTAAATATGATAAAACAAAAGATGCTGATGCGTCTGCATTATCAAAAATGTTAGAACATTATGGAGCAAAATGAGGTTAATATGACTTTCTTGATGGTCTGATAACTTCGAAATTTAAAACATACTATGTACCACATACGTACACCTACGTTTAACTGTTTTTGTTTTGTTTTGATTCGAATATGTTTGATAATTATTTCATGTTAATTTGAATACTTAAATTTAAACCTTCCGAACTCGCATGCACAAGTAATTTTCTCACGCAAAACTTGTTTATCAACAATGGAATCAAATGCTTGTGCTTCATTATCATTCCACTTTAGCTTTATCAGGCAAATAAATGTTATCAGACTCCAAGATTTTCTCATTATCGCAATTGTCCAGGAATATAAATATAGCGGCTTACCTCATTAAGCACTTTACTGCACATTCTTGAAATAAATTTAATTGAAGTTGATAGTCCATTTATCATCAATGAGTACCTACCTACAATGAAAATAATAATAAGCCCTTGACTAATGACATATCTGTGAGGTACCTACTTTATGTTGGTACCTACCTAATACTTATACTTATATGTTAATATCAACTACATATTTCATTTGAATTACTTAAGTAAGTATACATATGTAACTAAATTGTATTCTTCCAGTATTTTAACTAATGTCATATTATTACCTACATATTATTTTAATTTAAAGATATTTTACCGCTGTTTTTTCAGAATAAGTGTATTTTCTTTAATGAAGAACAAATCGGGATGATATATATATTTATGGATTATATTTTTTAGATAGGTAAGCTAGTTTTAAAGTCAGAAAATAATAGTTAAAGTTTCACATTTCTACGGAGAGCTGAAATTGTACCGCGCACCCCTTTATTTGCATAAATATTTAAATTACGTACGTATAAGTATAGTCAAATTTTACATGATTCATCGTTCCTATTACCTACCTATAATTTGGAGCGTATGAAGTGCAACAAAATCTCATTCATGTTGGTACAAACTTGCTTCTGGAGCTTTTCATACATCTTGGTTTTAACAACGAAAACTACCCACTCAGCTAAAAATAGTTAAGAGGTCAGTGAACCTTTACATTTATACACAATAACATTGTAACAGAGAGCTCGTTATTAGGAAATCGAATAGCCATCTATTTGAAAACTTATGCGCTTTCTACAATTAGCCCGTGGCGGTTGCGTCGGCGCGTTCAGCTGTTTCACCTTCTGCGGTGGGTGCATAAAAAACAAAAACATGCAATACGTATTTGTTGCTGGTTGTTGTCGGCCAATCGCTGCCTACATCTAATTAGGCGATCCTCGCTTGTGCAAGCAGTAACAGCCCGTGGAACGCTCACTAACTGATTGCTCTGCTATTTATTGCTTTAGTTCGTGTCGAGTATTGCTTGCAATGCACTAACTGATGACGGCCGTTTTATCTGAAAGGGTGAAGTTAATTGCGGGGGTAGCCGATACGTTCAGTCATTTATTATCTCGCGTTTAGAAAGCTACGAAAACGATTTTTAAGTGTGATGCGCGAAATCGTAATCGCTTCTCTAATGCCCGTTAAAATTATGTAAAAACGTGATTTTCTACACAAATTCGCCATTTTATTCATATTGAAGCTCGAACCTATGACTCCATCGGCATTCGGCATTTACATAGTAGCGGGGCCGGTCGGCGCGTCACAAGCCGCAACCAGCCAATATGTCAGCGTCTGTAAGTTCATCTCATCACGCAGCGCCCTCCTCCACATTTATCTCCGGCGAAATTGAAATAAGTTAGATAATATATCTCGGTGAGAACCCGCCTCGAGACGAGTGGTCCAGACGCTATCGAGATGTGTCGCCAAAAACAGCGAGCTCAGAGGAATAATAAGCGATCCCGGCCACGATAACCTTTCAGTCTTTCTCGTATTTTAAACGTTCTTTACCGCAAAGGTCACCGCAGATCTTGAATATTAGAAGTTGTGAAGTGTTTTTGTATTACTGTGGCCTGAAAGTCTGAGTTGAAGTACGCTTTTGATCTAAGATTGAATTTCAACATAAACTTTACGATGGAAAGCGGGAGAAGTTTTAAAGGAGCATTTGTCACTCGCTCTCTTACATCAGAAGGAGGCAGTTTGAAAATTACTTTCATGTGTAACATTGGCTAAGCTTCGAGCAACTAATATAAAATGCACGAAATTATTATATAATAGTACTTGAGTTCGCTGTTTTGGTCGAATGCAAAACGGAAAAGTTAATAAGCTGGTCTCCCGCGGCGCAATATCGCCCACGCCTGCCAACTTATTATTAAAACATAAAAACATCATCGGGCATCAACTCCAGATTAGACACCTTTCCTACTAATAATACCATGCAAAACAAAAGAAAATAAGTTACCGTTGGCCTGAATAATTTCGATTAAGGTATGCAAAGTTATAATAGATAGCTTTATATTACGGAAAATGTCGCGGAGGGCCGATAAGGATTTAATTTAGGCAACTTATTTTTCTCGATATTTGATTGAGCTTTTTCTTTATTCTAAAATCACGAAAGACATTCTAATTAATTTCTAATATTCTTTCATACAGCAAATAAAATATTAACAAGCAGTACCTACTGTACATTAAAATAACGGAGACAAACGGTATTTTGCAAGTGGGTTACACACTCGTTACTGTTTTCTAAAATGTTATTCATATTTGAATACCGCGCAATCCTAGAGTTTAGAAAACAAATCAATAAAGAGTTTCTACGGATAATTTTAAAAATGTAAATGACCACTAAGCGATAGCTGGCTGAAGTGGGCGTCATGCTGGCTGAATTGGCATGACATCAGACACTCGCGGCGCGATTCTTCAAGAGGTTAACATCCTACAAGCATCCGTGCTTGACCAATGAGCCGATGAGCACGATTCCAAAGGCAAACACCGAAAAGCCTGTCCTGTTCCTGCGACCACTCGCTTATAGTTAACGAGTTTTCTCACAAATGTACAAAAAACGCCTTCGGTGACTGGGCCCAGACTGGCGACGTGAATGGATCGCCTGGTCGTTTATTATTCACCGTGACGTCTTAATCATTATTAACACTAACTGTGAAACTATGGAACTGTTCAATTTCTAATATCGTTTTCAATGTGTTTCAATAGAAATACTAGAACTTATTAGCTCAAGGCCTAGATATAAAATTTGACAACCAATCAGATTTATAAGAGGTCAATATTATTGTTTGCCCTATATCCGGAATTGGAATTTTCTTTCTATTCGACCAGTATTCGATTGTGATTAGTCAATATTATTGTTTGGCCAAGTCTAAAATGTTATGCACGTTAGTTTACAAAGCGGAATTTCTATACCGTGTGCTTACAAAGATTAACGCGGCGGCACCAGTGTGATGCACGCGTCCCGCTGCGAAGTGCGGATAATACTGCAAAATCGTCCGCCCGGAGACGCGGAGTCAGTGTGTTTTACGGTGTGGTCTTTGTATACAAATCAAAATTACAAAATAAAATAAAAAGGCAGTTCGCACATCGCAGCGCCATGCGGCGGCAGTGAGATAACCGCCTAATTTCTGTCGATTTTCATGAATCCCATTGACGTATCTCAATTCTGCATGATATCAACGGGACCATTCCGCGGGTTCAGTTTTTTTTTTATCAGAGCGAGCCAAGCGTCTCCGTTTCATCTTGGCAATTTCATATATCGTCGAGGATAGTACAATACCGCGTAAATATCAGCTGTCGATAAAGTTCTAATTTCAATAAAATACTTAGCATTTGTTTGAATACTGATTCGTATTTTGTTTGTTACTTACGCGGTATTGCACTATCCCCGACGATATCCGTTCGTTAGATATCGGTTACTTCGGATATCCGGCTGTTCTCGCCTTGAAGTCGATTCTAATGAAATTTTGTGTGTAGGTTCGTGAATGATAGATATTTATTTGTCGATAATTTTTTTGGACACTTTTCGTGAAAAAATTGAAATTTCAACCATTTCGAAACAAACTCATGAGGTCTACTGCTCAGAAAGCCATTACATAGTTATACCTAATAGATTGGTATAATATCTACATTCTACAAATCCAACAGATTAGTAAAGTTGATAGAATTCTACGTGTTCATATTAAATTAAGTACAAGTAATATAGGTAGGTAAATATAATGAAATTAACAAATTCAGTATGTATGGCTATAAATCATGTTCTGTTTCTTTTTAATTGAATCCCAAAACAAGCATGTGACTACAAACAATTAAAAAAGTTTCGCTGTCTGAAAAGGAAACGTGTACTGATACAACGAGTACAAAAAGAACTGTAAACAGACAATATGGCAACACAAACCTACTAACCACCGTACTACTGGCTAATTATGGGTAAGTACTAATTTATACGTTTTTTTAAAAGGTCTTCCAAACTAGTAGTTATCGCACCAGTTTTTGCTTCATGCAGTTAATCGATCGACAACTAGTTAAAGACAATGTTTAAAGTACCGTGGGAACCTGCTTCATTATGCGAGGATTACAATAAGAACTAAACGTCTCTCGTCATCTGGACAATAGGATAAAAAGGCATGAATGTCCTACAAGTGGACACTCTGGACAGCGGCATATCTACGCTGTGAAGTGACGCAGTAAGATGTTGCGGAATATTTGGAAAATATAGCGAATAATCTTGAATATGATGTCATATTGCGTGTATTAGCGATATGTCATCGACGTTTATTGCCTTGGCACAGTTTTTTTGCAAACCTGCATATTGTAAGTTTGAGTTTTTTATATTGCATAGGTATGTATTATTGTATTGTACATGTTTGTAACTGTATTTATTAATTGTAAATTAATCATATAAAAAAAAGTATTGGGTAGGTACTATTATTTTCCATTCATTGCTCCCGCGTGCCTTTCGTAGTTTACCGACACATGTAATAGATACGATACAATAACCGTCTTGATAATTATATAGTTTGTAACTGTCTATTAGTTATTCGAATAAACAATATTTAGGTAGTACACGTACTTTGCGTTTTATTATTATTAATTCCCTTGTATAAACATTTCTTTTTTTGTTTTGTTTCAACACAAAAATAAAAGAATAAAAAAAAATACTTTAGCGTAGATAATCTATGTAAAATGACTTATAAAAGCGGCCGAAAACTCAAAGGGAAACGAGAGGCTGCGGCGCCAGGGACATATCTATAGTAATATATGTAAGTACTATATGTGGATATAGGACGGGGCGACACAGGACCGCATCGCCGCACCCGGGCGACGGGCGATACATCGCCCTCGCGCGCGGAGCGGGATAACTCAGCCGCGCTCGCCCGCCCTAATCTCATTACCGCCTGTACTCGCCCCGCTGACCTTAGCCTGTTTCCCGAGCCGCACTAAATTGCACCCGCTCTATGTTTACGTCCCGTTTACAACAAACAATACTCACCCTAATTAATGTTCCAAATGTGATGTTCAGTACAAACACTCAACAACGTTCCGAATCACTTGGAGTCTGAATGTTCAGCTTGTCACATAGATAGGAAATCCAGGAGCCGCGGCGGCTGCGAGTTGTCTAGCGCATGCGGGTGCGCAGCAAGCGAGCGTCGCGACGTCGTCGGCGCGGACCGGCGTGTGCGCGCGCGCCGCTGGAGGGGCCGACCGGTCGCAATCGGGCCGCGCTCTCACCGCGCGCCCTGCCACAAAGTTGCTTATAATCGCACTTGACACCGTGCCGCGCACAATCTTAATGAAAGTTTCGCATTTCTCTATGTCACTTTAACCCGAGCGACGAGAGATGGTTGACTAGTTTCATTTTTACGATTCTACGTTGTTATTTTGTACGAATTGAAGCGTTAAATAGTAAATTCCTTGGGATTACATCTATAGATCTGAAGGAGAGCAACAATCTTGTTAACGCATTGCGGTGTTTTTCCGATATCAGTAAAATAACATTTTTTCCTTACGATCTCGCTCACTCGACTACCGAGGCGTAACTTACCTTCGTTTCGAAGCCGACTCAACAGCTCTAATTGAATTAGGTAATTCCGTAACACTTGCCTATTGGGTTGGCTTCGCTGTTCTTGGTATAGGTACGTCGGTTGCATATTTACATATGTACATCGGTGTAAGCTACAACTAGAATATTCCGCCGCCGGTCCGGCGCGGCCTATCGGCCGAGGTGTTGACGAACTGAAACACAGTGAAAGTAAGTAGATAGGTACTAACCATTCTCTCCGAAAGATAACACGAAAGATAACTTTGTATTCACTTTTCCTTTTTGTCGTGTCGACCAATCAATTCCTAATTCAATCATTCATCGCTCTAAGTGCTAATACACCTATAAAACAAAAAATAAACATAATAGTAGATTCCATTACTTGTCTATAAGCAGGTGTAATCTAATCGTACGTAACGGGTACGTAACAAACACTTTTTTTGTTTTGAATTAAATTTCTCTTCTTCGTATCATGATAACGCGTTAAATTTAGACCTATTGTAATGACTAGATGTTTAATTAGGCAAGAATTTAGCTTTCAAATAAAGGAGTCATTCTCACGGCGATTGAAATGCATCCAGTGTTAGCCATGTGAACTTATTCGAAGATTCTAACAACAATGACTGGAGTATCCGCATTTCTACTTTACGCATGTGTGAAATTTATTTAGTTTAGGTATTTGAAAAATTGGTGTTTGTTAATAAAAGTTACGGTACTCGGCAGTGGAACGTGTTTGTACCCACTAATAGATGCACAGTTATAACATAAGGCTGTCAGTCAAATCTGTCGTGAATGGAGACTGCAGCACGCCGTCATAGCGACAGGTCTTCAAGCCGGAACAAAACACGGCCCGCTGTCATGTATCACTGTAACCGATTTGTTTTTAAAAGGTAAACGACCTTGCAAATTATTTTAAAAGGCCGGCTATTTATTTATTTTATGTAAACTTTTCTCCTCCATACACGGGGGTTATAGTCATAGATTTCAGCTTTTACTTAACAGATAGTACAATTATACAAAAAAGTAACTACATGTTTCGTACGTAACACGTTTATTTTATTTTATTTCTGCATTCATATCCCATACGAAACGCCTCGAACACGGTACCGGGCCTTATACGCAGACGTTCCACATTATCAACTGGTAAGTAATTCCCTTCTAAATGGGGAGCAAACGAGGCTATCGACATTTTTCTCATTTCAGGTTAATAAATATCGTCGACTTGGCCGTAACGGGCGGGTGAGATTTACTCAAATGCAGTCAATGAGACTCGCGCGCCGTCTACGGATGGTGTGTGTTTACCTACACTTAAACCGGCTTTAACTGTACTCTCGTAAAATCTGCATATCGTGGGCGCTACTTTATCAATAAATAATATTAATGTCGAATTAAACGGACGTTTAGTACCTATGCGGAAGGAAACACAGTGAGGAAACCTCTGGTGAAAAGTTGCGCCAGATGGCATACAGGGATTGGTTTATGGATTCCGCGCTTAGCTTTAGGGATCTAGCCGGTCTGACCCAAGTTCCGTCCAGAAGAGCAGATACAGTTCATTTCATATACCAAGGCCCGATTCCACTTAAGACGGTCATTAGGCGGTAACTACGGAACAAAAGATTACGATAAAGATAAGCATAAGAACATTACCTACTGTTATTGTTTTATGTTAAATGAAAAAATCATAATAAAAGCGAAATCACAAGTGATTGTTGTTATTTTCTTTAAGATATGACCTCATTAATTTTCGCAAGATATGTTTTCATATTAATTCAACAATTAATTTAAACGAAACTCGTAACTGATAATTGTTTTAAGATCTGCGGGAGAATGTTCACGACGAAAATATATCGTACTTACATTTTTAATAAAATTTTATAAACTTGGCATAAGCAAATAAATTCCTATTAGTATAAAGTTCCATTTAGAATCCCATTGTGGAGAAATAAACAATATTCGTTACCGCATTTTACTCGTCCTTTAGCTGTAAGATAGATTTTAATAGATACAAATGTATTACTTGAATACAATATATATAATAGAATAGATAAAGAAATAAAGTAGAAGCCGGCTATTACTGCAATCAACATTACCTATGCTTAAAAAGGACTCGGTATAATAAAAAAAATAAACACATAAGTACACATCTTCATTATTTATTTATCTTAAATAAATCGACTCCTTAATTAAATTGATGGAAAGTCGCGTCGGGGACCGCTGTCGCAACTCGGCGCATCTGCCGAGGCCGACGCCCAAGCGTTGCAGTTTTAAATGCATCACAACCATTAACAAGAGAAAT
Organism: Apotomis capreana; assembly: GCA_947623375.1. Taxonomy (NCBI): domain Eukaryota; kingdom Metazoa; phylum Arthropoda; class Insecta; order Lepidoptera; family Tortricidae; genus Apotomis; species Apotomis capreana. The sequence continues at coordinate 15,632,367 of OX392501.1, forward strand.
TTGTTGTTAACATACTGCTTAATTAAGGAAGATTACCCGCCTATAAATTTAAAATAAGCGTGTATCGTGATGTATATTCATAGCTTTTAAGTTCCACCGCTAAAATTGGAAGTTCGTTTGAACGTAATGTTTATTCCGTTTTAGGAGTATAGAATAGATAACTTAATAGTAGGATGGAATTTCACCAAATGTGTATTGTACCTGTTCAAAATGTTCACGATATTAATGTGATTGGTTATGATTTTCTCCATTTGTATAATTAAATTATCGCGTAATTCATTTCATTATACACTAACTTTTGCCGCGCACAATTTGAATAAGTATGTAATTTTTTTTTAATATTTAATTACTTGATGTCTAATGGAGAATAGGGGTTGAAAAAAACCTTCCTAAGCCGCGTAACGGAACGTGTCCCTATCACAAGCTTAACATTGTACATTTAGTAGTTTTGATTTTTCAAGTACTCCAACCACCACTTCTTTGATTTTCACTATGGTAACAATAATAATGTTTTATTATTCTTACTTGTGCGCGGAACAGATGATCCTGGTGTTTCCGGTTTTAGTCTCATAAATAAAACAAATGTAACACAAAAAGACAGATGAATAAACGGACGGTACGAGACAATTATAGCGAAACTGTTAAGGTTCCTAGTTAGACTACAGAATCCAAAAAACATAAATGGTTCGTGGGCGAGACTTGTTAGTATTCCTCTTTTCCTTTTTCAGAGTGCAGTCACATCTAGATTAGTACTCATCATAAATCATTTAAAGTACCCTCCCATTCGCGGTCTGTCTTCTCTGTATCAGATAGATACCTACTTAAACTCACATGTTCAGTTGTTTCATCTTTAGTTGTTTTTTTTTCCATCGGAAGAAATGCAAGAATTTCCAAGATACGTTTTTCCACATTACACTACGAATCGGCAATTAAACCAAAAGAGTAACATTCATACACTTAGTTTAAGTGTACTTCGATAAAACAATAGTTATTGGTTCTTTCCCGTGACATTGACATCAGGTAACTACTAGCTAGGCCGTTATCTGGAGGAACAGAATAAATTCCAGAACATCCTCACTACCCACCCTCTTAAAGCCAATAAAGCCGAGAGTTCGTTGAGAAACTTCCACTGTAACTTTCCCGATACTTGAAGGCTCATTACTGAGTACTCAGGTAGCTACATAGAGAGCAGCAATTTTATTCCAAAATCATTTTATGGCCTTGTACGAGTAGATCGTGACCCTAAAATGGCTAACAAGACATTCTCTAAATAGTTGCAATATGGATGGCAGTAAACCACAAGCGCATCTGTGGTCAGATTGTCGGTATGATAAAATTTCTTCTTTAATCAGTGGCACAGTCGGTCCAAATTTATCATCGCTCAGCGGCGGCGTGGACGCAGTCATCAATAAGTAATCAGCGTGACCTGCCGCCACTCGCCAGCCAATAACGACAAAACCGTATAATGTTTCACAGCTTATGCAATATTGATGAAACCCTTCCAGCCCACATCAGCCGATTTAGATAATCGCCGTAATGGCATTGGGCTGCTGGCGTGCTGTTGTCAGCCTGGAGTTATTCTGGCCGGGCCATTTGTGCGTTTTACTGGGTACATAACTTCGCACATTTATAATTAAGCTACAAACGCTCAACCATCTACAAGTTCCGTTAAGATACTTACTGACGTGAATTAATTACTACCTTAATAAACATGAAAGTCTGATACTGTTATTTCTAGAAATCGTATCAGTTTCCACGATATGTAAAATGACTTGTGTTATTGCAATAGCTTTTGCTTTCACACCAACCAAGGACAGGGTTTCAAATGCAAGTCTAAAGCGCTGTTACATCTATGCATTTTCAACAAGTTATTTACATGTTGGAGATACCGATGCAATGGAATAATATGTGGTCTCTTAAATCAGCGCTCTATTTCTTTGGATAAACGTCTTAGCTCTGGGTTAAAAACACTGTGTGATAGAGAGCGAGATAACCGGACATTCTAAATAATTTAACGTGTATACTAACATGTGTCTCAGAGCATTTTCAGAGCGTTTTTTCATTGGATAATGAGACGAAAAATATGGACCTGTCGACTTGATGATATCGAATAGTTTTAATTTAATACTATTACTTCCCCCAATAAAAGAAGTATCAATTTCGTTAATTTTTTTTTTTTCTACGGCGCGTCATTTTCGAGATCTCGGCGAAAAACTCAAAATTCTTTCGACAGGCCTCGTAGATATCTAGGCTTTCTACATGATCACTCCCTAAACAACCTGAATTTAAACATTCTGCTGAAGTCCCATAGGTTCCTGCTCAGGCAGTCGACCTATTTTGGATGCTTCGTTAACTGCCTTATACGCAAGTCGCATACTCGTAGGTCGCATAGTTGCTCAAGCCCACCCCTTTTTGGCTGCTTCGTTGACTGGCTTTATACGCACGTGTTGTAATTTGTAATTTTAAGTAAAGCTTGTGGCTGTATTTTAGCAAAATAAATGTATCTTATTATTTACATTCGACATTCCACATTTACATACTGGTTAGAGTTAAAGTGGTTATAATGCAATTGAAATCGGTTCCACCCAGTCTATAATTCCATCACAAAATGAAAACTTGAAATGAAAACAAACTTTGCAGTTTTAATTGTTATGTAACGCTACCATTAACAAGAGACATTTGTTTTAACATACTGCTTTATTAACGAAGATTACCCAGCTATACAATTCAATTCATTTTATGTGTATCGTAATGTATATTCAAGGCTCTTAAGTTCCACTGCCATATAAAATTGAAGTTCATTCGAACGTAAGTAATATTCATTTTTTTTTTTCATTATAAATAACATTTACTTTCTCACAAGTTTTCTTTGTCACGTAGGGGGATATCACCAACTGCAATTATAATCAAAAAGTTTACGATAGTAATATGGCCAAACTTGCGTAAGTAATGTAATTAATACGTATTTTAAACACTTTCAAAAAGGAGGGGTTATATGTTCAACTGTATACTGTGCGTACAATACATTATTACTGCGTCACTACTAACTACTAAAGAAAGTATTACCATATTCCTATCTGCTCTTTTTTAAGCTGAACGTTGTCCATTAAAAGTAACAATAAAAAAACCGGCCAAGAGCATGTCGGGCCACGCTCAGGTGTAGGGTTCCGTAGTTGCCCATCCTTCACAATAGATGGGCTTAAATTAGGTACGAGAAAGATTTCAAGCTGTATAAAAAAGGTCGTAAGCGCCAAAGTAACTCTATTTTTTTTTTTTTTTTTTATTTTTTTTATTTGGAACATCAACAGCATTAGTAACTAGGTCTGTTCATGCTAGCAAGGGCCAAATTAAATATGTAACAACCGCATACTAGTGTTAAATTAAGTAAACGTGAGAAACTTCATCCTGTACTCGATTGAAGTTATTATATGTTGATTTTTACTTTTTGAACTTTTAGAGACTGTATACATCTCTAAGAAACAGCTTAGTGTAGTATGACACTCAGAGACTTTATACATCTCTGAGGAAAATTATTAATTTTTTTTTTTTTTTATTGCATGTTATGACGCCTAGAGACCATATACATCTCTAAGAAATTTAGGTTTAATAATTATTTTCTATTGTAAATTATTCACGTTGACGCCTAGAGACCTTATACATCTCTGTGGAATTAAATTAATTAAGTTATTTTATTTTATTGCATGTTGTGATACCCAGAAACTTTATACATCTCTGGGTATATTTAATATTTTAAATTTATCGTTAAAATTTTATTTTAATGTTCCTACTTAACATTGATTTGGAGTATCTTACATCTCCTTTACGTGTACCAGTGTAATTAGTTATAACACTACAAATGTATCATGTAATTGTTTTAAGTATTATTTACGAAAAAATGACTTACTGTTGAGTTTCTTTCGGCTTTCTTCTCAACAGCGGTCTCCTCTTGCGAAATGCCGGTAGATTCACAATTTGACTTGTAAAAGTGCCCCTGTGGCCTACTTACTGAATAAATTATTTCATTTCATTTCATTTCATTTCATTTCATTTCATTTCATTTCATTACAGAACATATATAACAATGCTTATAGCTAGAACATAAAGCCAATAACAGATGTCCACAGATATGCAGTTAACGAGGCCTTGAAATGGTAACGATATCAGATTTCAATTGGTATAAAATTAGGTAAGGTACATATACACTTAAATTAAAACAAAAGAAAGCTAGCAACCACCCCAAGTGTGTGTGTGTGTGTGTGTGTGTGTGTGTGTGTGTGTGTACGTGTGTGTGTGTGTGTGTGTGTGTGTGTGTGTGTGTGTGTAATATATAAGCATGTCTATCGTACACAACTCCACGCTACCACATCATCAACCTTGCAAAATGAGTTTTCGAATACGGTTTTTTAAGACCGACTTGGAACAGTCAAATAGATCGGCGGCATTAAATTTACAATTGTATTCTCTCAGAATACGTACAATTGGGGAGTTTTGAGCATACCTAGTGTTTACCTTGGGTATGCTGAAAAGTCGACGTTCGGAGTGCCGGGTTCTGAAGGTTGGCACAGAAAAGCCAATTTCGGCAAGAAGTGACTTCCAGAAGGTAATAATTACTTATTACCTTCTGGAAGTCATCGATTATACGCGCCAGATTGAGCGGAATCTCTTAATGCAATATGGCAGTTAACTAATATGTGTAACGTTCGAAGTATAAGGACACCGCGCGGCACTTACGTCATTCTAAAGAAAATTATGAAATTTTGCGATAACTCAAAAACGGCTCGACCGATTTTATTCAACATAGTTTTCATTGAAAGTACTTATAAGGCTTCATTTTCATAAAATTTTGAGGATTTTTTAGAGGACACTATTTTTTTTATTTTCGGAGCGAATATTTACAAAACTGCTGACTTTTTAAAAAAATAATGTTAGAAGACCCCTATTATTTTTGAAAGACCTATTCAACGATACCCCACACACTAGTTTTGAAACGTAAAAAAAATTTCCCCCCGCACTTTAGGTGTTCGAGAGGTACCCGAAAAAAAGTTTTTTTTTTAGTTTTTATTTTACCGTTTTGTTGGCGTCATACATACACATACTCATACCAAATTTCAGCTTTCTAGTGGTCACGGAGCTAAGCCGCGGACGGACGGACAGACGGACAGACGGACGGACGGACAGACGGACATGGCGAAACTATTAGGGTTCCTAGTTGACTACGGAACCCTAAAAAAACCGAACGTCTGTCGCGGCCCCAAGAGGTAATCATGTGAAATTGACACCAGCAAAAACTACCTCATAATTTAGTTTTAGAGTTTCGAACTAAACTTATTTACAATATTTAAAACTATAAAAAAATAAGTGTGTAAGGTTTACTCGGCTAATTCCGAATGGCGGGTAATTCCGAAAATGACTGATATCTAACAAACGGGGTAACATTTTTTGCGCTAGCAACACTTCCTCAGATACTATACCTACACTTCTACAGTAAGAAGTGTTGCTAGCGCAAAAAATGTTACCCCGTTTGTTAGATATCAGTCATTTTCGGAATTACCCGCCATTCGGAATTAGCCGAGTACACCTTATTTAATTAAGCTTTGAATATTTTAAGCGCATTTACTCGAAATATTTTACGAAACCCAATGTTTTCAAAAGTTATCTTATCGCGAACAAATCAATATCGCTCTAGGGCAAAAAACGTAACAGTTTCTATGGTCAGTTTAGTTATGAAGTAATCAGCGGGAATGCACTAATGGCCGGTTGCAGAGGTGAACGCGTGTAATGTGCAATTTGCGGGCAGCCATTCAGCGGTCACGCGACTCCAAACAAAACACTATTCTACCAACTGTTTAGTGTAAGAAATAAAGTTCAAACGGCTTTGGCAAAATCCACGTGTGTGTGTCGCGTGCGCAGTTTACGCTATTCATGTAAAAAAAATATTTGCCACGAAAGCAATAAACTAGAGTGCTGCCTCTGTTCGTTGATGCTCTATTTCATGATTTTTAAACATAAGATTTATAAGCGAAACTGAACAAGATTTTTTGCTGATACCCACCGAAACTAATATACAGGTTCAATAAATAGCTAATGTCAAAGAAACACATGTTTAGTTTAGTGGTCATTACATGTTGTAAATATAGAACGATATTCTTGAAGGTCCCTGAATCGAAAGCATATCAACATAAATATGTTTGATTTTTTTGATGTTTATAAGTTTGTGTGCAATTGTGCATGTTTACGTCAGTAGCATTTGCCCAGTTCTTCGGTCGCGTTAAAACACACACACACACACACTTTGCCAAATATATATCAATTAATGAATAGCATATAACACACATAAACATAACTAATCTATTGTAATGGCAATCGTACAATAATCGATAAAGAAATTCGGAACAATGTTTGTATATATATAGTGTAAAGTAGTATACTCGTATATCTAGTGGAAAGACAATTACAGTAATTCATCGTTCAAGTGGTGTCAGTAGTTTAACCGTCAAAAGGTAAAAGGTTTTTGCAGCTTTATCAAACCGTCCACCTTTGCCCTTAAGTGTTTTTTTTCCATCGGCCTATAATAGCTAAGGGTATGGTTTCAAGGTACTTAGTATTTGACGACGACGTCCCGGGTTCGAATCCCGGCCAGGGCAAATATTTGTGTGATAAACTCCAATGTATATAAGTATATATTTATCTACTAGCTTTTGCCCGCGACTACGTCCGCGTGGAACATGGAAGTATGGAAGCAACCTCGTACAACACGATAGATATCCACCTAATCACCTTAATTAATAAAAGGGATTATTTAAAGCGCCTAAGCAAATGTAAGAGCAATTGTGCTTTTGGTCTAATCATTACATTTCCTACAAGGTCATCAATATCATCATGAATTACTTACTCACTTTTCAATCTTTTTAGGGATAATTTCCAGGATGAAAACTATCCTATGTCCTTCCTCGGATCTTAAACTATCTCCATGCCAAATTTCATCAAAATCGATTCAGCGGTTTAAGCGTGACAGACAGACAGACACACTTTCGCATTTATAATATTAGTATGGATGGATGGATATAAGTACGTATATCGTCGTCTAGTGGCCATAATACAAGCCTTCTTGAGCATAATTTGGTGAGGTTGTCCTATATTTATATTTATAATTTAGAGAAAATATTTATGCTTTAGCTTACGAGTATGTAACAATTTTTTTAACCGAAATGTGTGACAGAATCGCGAAATGGCCTCAAGACTGAAGATTTGCCTATTTGCCTTAAATGTACAGTCATTAAAAGCTACATTCTGGCCTCGCTGTCTAGAGATGCGAACACGGGCCTAGAAAGTTCTACAATATGTTAGCGCTCCAAATGGTAACAACTAGAAACTAGGCAAAACAAAGTAAATAAAAGTTATCCCAGCCGTGGCCAGGCAGAGAATAAATTAGTGTAAACTACGGCCGGTGTTGTACAAATGTACAACCTACCTCTGAACTTTTCCCGAAATAGTTGGTGTTAACACAAACAAAAGTCAGTTGAAATTAACTTAATGCCAAATGGCATTTTCTACCGGTCCACCATTGGGTCAAACAGAAATAATTCAAGTAGGAATAGTATAAAAATGCAATAGTTCTGAAAGCATCTAAGATACTAATTTATTATGTATCTTATACCTATACATAATTATACAAAGAAAGATAATACATAGGTATACACACTATAAAGGTACTTTAAGTTATATATGATAAGTAAGAACAAATGGAAATATCTATCATGGGACGATGGATGCTTTTCAAGGAACCCCCGTTATAACCTAATGAAAGCTAAAGACACACGGACCTTCATCCTGTAAGTAATGGGAAATGGAAACGTCTATAAATCAGAAACTAAGCTCGAGTTTTTGGTAACTGTCGTCATGCCTAGGCCTGACCCATCTGGGAAATAAAGCTGTGACCCTGTTTTGTGGTACATATGTACACGTATTACCGCATCTTTGTAAAAAATAGACTTATTCAGTGGGGTTTTTTTACCTCTATTTTTATATTTAGGTACGAATTAATTATCGCACATGCATTGGTCGCTTCTTTCACAAACGGCAAAGTTTCAAATATGTATCTGTAATTTATTTTTCTTACGTAACGTCACTGAGATCTATTAAAATTAAAGCAACCTCTTTTCCTCACAAAATGAACAATTGGACTCGTTGGATGCAAATCGAAAGCATAAGGTAAAAACAAAAAGAATAAGTATATAAAACAAAAGCGAATGTAAGTAATCGACAATAAGGTACTTAACAGAATTAAACACTGGCTATTATTTTCTCAACAGATTTACTTGTTAATTGTAAAGGTTTCATTAGAACTTTCTACCGTGTTGGCAGTTGGCAGCCGCCTATGCAGTCGACCCTCAACCCTCGGGCCGCAGTGGACTGCACGCCGTGCACTCGTAACTTTTAACCTTTACTTTTGACATTTCACTTATGGGACGGTCATTATTGCGCCTAGTTTCCAGCAAATGAACCGCTTTTGTTCGAAGCGGGCTATTCACCAGCTACTCCTTAGGCGCTTTCTCTGAGTTTCGCAAACTTCCTGGCGCATAGCACATTCGCCATTTACCAAAGATCTAGTTCGCGTAATCAAGACTTCCAGCCAGATTGTTCTATGCAACTACAGGGTGGAACTACAATAAGAGCAAATATTTCAATGTTGGTTAACATAGGACATATTGGATATTTTGAGAACTTTTGAGTAAAATAACAATGAAAAAATCCTTACAAAATAATTCAGCCTGCAATGACGTTGATGTATCGTCTTTTTTGGACTTGGATATTTATTGATTACAACGCTTTTGGATATGTTTGTGTATACAGATTAAAATACAATAAACTAAACCAGGCTGACTGACTGACTGGGTTTGGACTTCCAATAATTACTTCAAAAAGCTCGCATTTCGTATTTTACAAGCTTTTATTTAACTTTCTATGTATGCAACTATGTTTGTTCAGGTGGAATCTTGCAACTAAATTTTGAAACAGATATTTGCAAACGACTGAGCTGACTTTTTGCACCTACTTAACTTTGATGACAATACAATAATATGGTACCATGGGGCTGGTCTGATGAATGAAGCCGGAAGGTGGCCCTAGAAACTCTGTATTAGATAAAGCAATCCTAATATTTGTTCAATCAATTTTCAGAAATTAATTATTTATTTTCTTAACTATGCAAATCCTTTTAATGAATGATCACACTCCTAAACCCTATGACCAGGTTTAATTGTAGGTATGGGATTTACAGGCTGTATACTTGTGACTTATATTTTGTCGACACAACTACCTTATTGCTCTCAGCTGACACTGTGTCAGATAATGCTATGATTTTAATGCTTTTAATTGCGGATTTACATTAACGAAGTTTTTACGAGCAGCAGAGCAGAAGTTTAATTGGTGGGTTTATCTTGCAATTTTAATTGTGCTTATTTTGGTTAATTACCTGTCTGCCTTATCTTTTGATATGTAGGCTTTAAATGCAAATGCACTGCTGGAAATTCCTTCCAAAGTGAACAGGAGAGAATGGGGAATAACATGGAATTAAGTATGATTTGTTCAGTTTCACTCAACGTGCAACGCAGTCGCAGTGTGTTAATAATGAAACCTTGCAACACCATTTTAATCACAAAAAATGTGATAGTGTAACTGTAATCGATTATAAATATCACTCACGGATCCCACAGTCAAACTGTGAAAACAGTTTTGTGGGACGATGTAGGTACCTATTTGTTATGTACTTGACATTTGAATAAAAATATGAAAAAAATATATGCCATGCTAACGCGACAATCATTATTTCCATTATTTTTCTTAGCAGTTGTCTTATCTAGACACTGTCCAGCCAAGTCCACCCCAGGAACTGGCGAGCAGCCGTGTGTTATTTTACACGAACCGTTTGGAGCCACTTTTGACCCCTCAATAATAGATAATATACGAGTAACAAAGTCGTGGATGACTGACGAATCAACGAGTTGTGCATACAAACCGCGAGGATATACCTATTGTTCTAAAAAAACTTGTATCGAAATGTAATTTCTTTACAAAAATGTAGGTTGGATTAACAGGCCATTGGATTAATAAGCCACATTTTACGTCTACGCCGGAATAATTTTCCCTCTCAGAATAAACTTAGTAATGCGTAGCCCCAATATGATTTTCTTTCATTACTAATATAGTCTTTTGTTTTTTTTTGGGACGAGACTTATATTTTTTATAAAGTTTTTCAGCTATTACAAGATTAGCTCCCGGGATAAGTGATGATTACGTCTGGGTCACTATAATTACTTTCAAAATTAGTGCGTCTATGAAAAGAAAAGACTAACTTTATCTTTTTCAGTATATAATTTTACACACTGCATGATTACTTAACCAATAGTGTGGGAAGTAGTGTCACCCAATGTATGGAACGTGCAAATTTTGGTATCGGATGAATTCACTTGGCACAGATGTAGTGTACGTAAAACTAAGCTAATTTAGCCCGGTAGCCATCCACCACCCCCTGGCGGGTAGGGAGGGGGGGCAGTCAAAGTTACACGCCAGCATATCAGCTTCTATTTACCCAATACCACAAGTGTGGTGCCATTTTCTGATAAATCGGGCACGAGGAATTCATTTTAGAGACATTGAATGTACAGTTTAATAGAAAAAAAAGAAAATATTGACAAACATATCAAAACTGGTTTGCAATTTTTTTTTACTCTACTATCAGTATCTTTGAAAATCCTGAATTTTAAGTTAAAAAAAATACTTCCTTAAGGGATATTTATCTCTAGCTCTTTAAAAATATATACTTTATTATATATATATTTATCATTAATATATCTGAAAAACAATGGAATATAGTACGCGGCGGTGCCTGGGAACTCTTCCATTCGTCTAGTCTCACTTAATTTTTTGCCAGTATTAAGTTGTTTTCTTATGCAAAATATATAGATAGCATACTTATTTTAGTTATTGACTGTCGCTTATGATTTAATGCATCAATAATAGTATTTTTATATTTCTATCCCTTTATTTTTTCAATTACCTTTTCCACAACAGTAGCATAATTTGGTACATTTTTTTTAGACAGTTGCACCTAACACCGCTCGGTGACTTGCACTTTTTTTTACATGACTTGAACTGTATGCCTCACTAGCTATAGTGAATAGACCTACTCAAGGGCTGGTTTATAATGATAAGTGTGTAAGCAGAAGGATTTTTAAGTCCAAGCTGAAATGGTGCCAAGACCGACAGGAACAAAAAGGGACAACACCGGATTGCTGAGGGAATGTGTTGCATTGTTAAAATACTGGTACAAAAACCAGGTCAATCAAGTGAGATGGGCGGGAGAGGAGTCGAATGAGTATACGCTCCAGTGTGGTGTAAGACAGGGTGACTTGGCTTTGCCTATATTGTATGTATGTATGTAAATACTTTATTGTACACAACAACTGGTTATAAATACATTGATAACAAATGAAATATATACAAAGGCGAACTTATCCCTATTAGGGATCTCTTCCAGTTAACCTTTGAGCAATTGAAGGAATGGGTATTTGGAGAAAATAGGCAAACTACACTGCGTACAAACAAGATATCTATATATTATTTAATTAATTATATTGTTTAATTTGAATGTGGACGAGTTAATTCGTGTTATTTATTTATTTAAACATTATTGCACAAAACAAAAAGTGTACAAATGGCGGACTTAATGCCATAAGGCGTTCTTTACCAGTCAACCATTGGGCTAAACAGAAACATTTTATGGTGCTGGGCCTGTCAACTATCAACATTATACCAAAAGAGATACTTATTATATATCAATAATATAATGAACACAATAAAATAAACATACACAAATATGCAATTACACTTACATAAACATTATTTCTAGTACCCAGTGCAAAACATCATAACCGACAATCAGCCTAAGAGCTTACTAGTGAGATGCGGGTTATCATATAGCTAGGACATGTTTTAACAACATCAGCTATGCGGACGATATGGCGCTGCTGCCCAGCCTCGCCATATCGTCCGCATAGCCCTCAGTCGACTCGGTGCGGCAACTTATCGCTATATGTGAGAGGTATGCCGAGCGGCGTGGTCTTAGGTACAACGCTGCCAAAATTGAGGTCGTCATATTCAAAGCACGCAAATATAACCCAACAACGGAGCCTAGGATTGTGCTGTGCGGCGTACCTTTGAAGCGAGTGGATAGGTTTAAGTACCTTGGGCATATACTCACGGACGATCTAAGCTATGACCACGATCTCGAGAGAGGAGAACTATGTCAGTACGTGCTATGCTTGTCCGCAGACTTGCACAGTATAACAAACAAGTAAAATTGGCGCTATTTAAAGCATACTGTCAGACCTTTTACACGTGCAGTCTGTGACACAGAATGTGCTATAACACATTGCGAGTACAGTATAACAACGCCTTAAGGATGTTGTTGAGGTTGCCTAAGCACTGCAGTGCGCAAATTGCGAAATTAGTTATAACTTATAGGTATTTAATTAAAGGTTTTTTTTATTTTATTTATGGAGCAAATCGTGTACTAACATGATATTAAGTCTTGTGTGTTACTAAATTACTATGATCGTGATCGTTCAGATCTGAAATAAACGATTTTTTTTTATTTATTTATTACTACCAGTGAGTCGAACTTTGTGTGGGGTATGACACGCTATATATAATAAATAATATATTTTTTAAAAGCTTGTTAAAAAAAAACAACTTAATACTTGCAAGAAATTAAGTGAGAATAGACGATTAGAAAAGTTACCAGGCACCGCCGCGTACCATATCCGTTTTTTGGATAGATGTATGATAATTATATAAAATAAAGTGTATATTTTTTAAAAGCTAGACAAATTTTTTGTTTTTTGCTTGAAATGCAGGATTTTCAAAGATACTGATAGTTGAATAAAAAAAAGTAAACCGATTTTGATATGTCAGTCAATATTTTCATTTTTTTCTTTTAAACTGACATTAAATGTCTCTAAAATGATTTGGTCATGCCTGATTTATCAGAAAATGGCACCACACTTGTGGTATTGGGTAAATAGAAGCTGATATGCTGACGTGTAACTTTGACTGCCCCCCCTTCCTACCCGCCAGGGGGTGGTGGATGGCTACCGGGCTAAATTAGCTTAGTTTTACGTATACTACATCTGTGCCAAGTGAATTCATCCGATACCAAAATTTGCACGTTGTGACACTACTTCCCGCACTACAATGAAATAATTAAATGAAATTATGAACTTTATTATGTAAGTGGCCACAAGAGCACTTTTACATGTAAGAGTCTTCTTCTTCTTCTAAGTCGGTCCCTCACTGCTAAGGATCGTGACTCCACCGATTAATATTTTTGATAGCAGCTCTCCACTTCTCCCTATCGGTTGCTTTCTGGAGCGCACTGCTTAACGTCGTATCCAGTTGGTTGGATATCTGATCACACCATCGTATTGGGCTTCTACCCCGTGGTCTGGTGCCGTCCATCTTTCCCATCACCATCAGTCTACCGGCATGTCTTAAGAGGTCACTACTGTTAAGAAGAAACCACAATTAATAGTAGATTAATATGCCTAACCTCGTGGAAGAGACCAGGAATCGAACGTGAATCGAACCGAAACTAGAAAATTCAAATATTAAGATAGTTACTTGAAATGTATATTAAATCTCCATGGATTACACATTACCGAGGTTTCGAGTCAAACCTACCTACGGCACTTTTAATTCGCTGTAAAATATTACCATGGCGCCGCGTTGCATCATCTGTCCGCCTGCACATGTATATTATACTGTTGCGGCACTGATATTTGATATTCGAAGTTTTTGCAATAATTTATAAAGTGTTGCCGCACGTGTGTGTTTATTATTCTTGTTTAGAGCATCCAGCCAGCACCAGAAAACATACATACAGGTGAAACCATCGAGTGAAGATCTTCCTGTTATCTATATAATAGGCGGTCTTATCGGTAAAGTGCGATCTCTTCCAGACAACCTTTGGGTAGTAAAATTGATCAAAAACACGTGGATACTGTTTTACGTGGAACACCTGAGGAGAAAAGACTACGGAAGGTTATTTTCTCAGTATTGGTTTCAGGACATAGAAAAACGCAGCGTCACAGCCACAGCCAGTGAAGTGCAATCAGTCGCGGAATGTCGCGCGGCTAATGTTGCGGAAACTGATAATGAAGGGTGTTCGCTCGTTACGCGCCCGCTGCCCGTCATTACCGCTTTCACGCTGCCTTACACTTTAATTGTACGATTTTTCTTCTCAGTGGTGAAATAACTGCGTTCTGTGCTTGGTTTCACGCGGATTTTTGTTATGTACGCAGGATTTATGTCGCGCACGGCGCTACTTTGCTTTAGACATGACTCGAATTGTATCAGGGTTTGTTAGCCCTCACTACCACTGAGTTGGACTTTGTGTGAGAGTACAACAGGAACGTCTCCGCCCCACAGGAGTGATAATGGACAGCACTACGTTAAACCAAGAGTGGCCTAAGTCATAATTCTCATGCCATTTATAAGATTTTTTTAAATCTCACTCAGTAGAACAGATAGGTTAGTTTAGATTTAAGCCTTAAATACAAAGATCAAAGCTTAAAGAAAAATTGAAAAAGGAGCTACCTGGGGAAGTGACCGGGAATCAAACCCGGTACCTCTGGATTGCCGGTCCACCGCGTTAACCATTTTGCTACCCTAGCTCCAGGAAGATCTGACAAATTTTTCCTTATGCTTTGTATGTCGATCTTTGCATTGTTTTATTTGAAAGGTTTTAAGGTGTAAATATAGTTACCTAATTAGTATCTTCAGACAATGACAATCAGATTTTCATACAATAAAAGAAACGTAGTTTCAAAAACCATGCAACATATGTATTTTTCCTCTCTGCCTGTCACTATTATTTTTATTTTTCTCTCAAGCAGCCAAAAAATACAAAATATATTTCGAAATAAAAGCTTCAGCTCATTTCACTACGTGTATACACACGTCCATGATTCATGTCAGAATAGCAAAAATACGTGAAATGCGAAGGTGAGGTGCTGAAGGCTGGGGTTTACGGCCCACTTGACACTATGGCGACCCACGTTACGCGTGTGCTGCCAAATAGCTTCGATTATCCACAGCAGCTATTTGTCTCACTACACGAAATCTACGTCTCATATTCGTAGACGCATTGTGCTATTTTATTAGAAAAAGGGACACTCAAGGAATTATTGTTTTGCGGGCCTATAATGGTTGCGTTTATCGCGCGATAAATACATATTATATCACAATACAGCCGTCACTTTTTGACTAATGAGTGCGAGAGTGACGGATTCTTTATCATTTATTTATCGTGTGATAAACGCAATCATCGTAGGCCCACTGACTTTCAATTTAAAAATAATTTTATGTTAACACTGATAAACCATGTTAATATGCGGGCGCACCGGGATGGTCGTGTTTATCATGCGATAAATAAATGACAAAGCATCACTTATTTCGCTTTTATCAGGCAGAAAGGGATAGATGCTTTATCTCCCATATGTTGCGCGTTAAAAGCGACTATCATAGGCTCGCTGATCTAGATTTGATGAAAAATCTTTCTTGTATCAGGCGAACAGGAATCTTACAGTACCTACCTACCTAAAGTATAATAAATAGGTCCATTAATTAGCGCTTTATTAAGATGATCACGTTGAACGTCCCTCATTAGGCGATAATACACGCTTATCAGCTGATAACACCGGAGATAATTACCCGGTGAATAGAGTCGAAGATGTACGGTTATCACGCTGAAAATTAGGTGTGTGCCTAACTCGCCCACTCAATTTCATCAGGTAATACCTACTTCAAGAGTCGAGAGCTATCATAGATGTACTTTAAAGCAATGTAAGCTTAATAACATTTCAATTTTGAGATGAGAAAATTAATGTTCTAAGTTTACTAAAAATGTTTCACAGTTTGTCGTAACAACAATGTTTAAGATTTCCGCCTGTTTTTTACGACCCCGCTTTATACATAATGAACAGCGTACAGATTGCCGCATATTTTACCCAGTCGAAAAGTACATACACATATAAAGTAGCAATCCGTGGCACTCCAAGTTTCTCGGCAAATGTTGCGAGTGCGGAAAACTCCGATGGCAGGGGTTAAAGCAGTGCGGCGCGGGGGGAGGCTGGGCCCTCATTGATCGCACCCGCGCAGCATCCCCGGACCTCCTCTCCCCTACCCCCACACACCCCAGCCTCGCGGCAAGCAATGCCTGCAACGCCGCAGCCCCGCTCTCAGTGCTCAGCGTCAACACAACTGCTGGATATTAGGAATACTCCGATTAGTGTAAAATGGCAGAATTAAATATCAGACAATCTCACATGCTACCCAGTCCCAAATTGAGCTCCAGTTGGCTTGTGTTATCTTTACTAGGTGACGATATACATGCTTGTTCAGAGAAATACATAGAAAAGATTCATCACCCTAAAAAATTAAATTCAAATCTTAATATTTGATAACAAATCAAATCTGTTTCGCTAAAAATCCATTAACCTCCTCTAACTAAATCGTAGGTACGTACCTTCTAACAAACAACACGAAACCTTTAAAAAACGTAACGTTTTCGAGAAAAATACAGATTTTGCAGTTGTTCGCCAGTATCAATATTTTAGATATCCATTAAAAATAGACACGTCTACTCGCACGTCATGTCCATCATATCACTTTTATGAAAAGTTGATACAGGTCAGTTATGCTATATTCTGATTTAGGTGTATTCATGTACATGCTGAAATTGTCATACCTATAAATGTGGTTAAGCAATGGTTTTTCAGTAATATGTATACGTAAGCAAAGGGTAAGCCTTTTTGGGAGGCAATATTAACATAATTTAGTAGGTGGTGAGTGTCGAAGAACGCTTTTCGACAATGTGCGGGCGAGCGGTGCAGCCCGATTTGGGGATACCTTATTTTTAGAGATTTTCCCGAACATTTGAGAAAATTTATTGTATCTGGGCGCTCTGCTTATATTTACATATTTAGTTTTGATTTAGGCAGCCTACTTAACACCCAAAGGTATTATTATTACATGGTGACACCTAAATTGGTTATTAGGTTTATATATACTTACTTTGAAAGAACTTTACTTTAGCCATAACCGGAAAGTGCTAACAAAAGGGTTGTTTATTTATTTAATCTTTATTGCACAAAAGAAAACTTATGGTACAAAAGGCAAACTTAATGCCATGAGGCATTCTCTACCAGTCAACCTTCGGGCAAAGCAGATAAATTGTGTTGTTCACCTATTACCAGTTTTATACATTGCCTAATCGATTTTCATCATCATGAACCCAAAGTCATCCACTGCTGTTATAAGCCTCCAATTTGTCCGTTTCTCGCCAGTGTCTTCAGGTTGTCGGTCCACCCGTATATCCTACAGGGAGGATCATCCGTGACAACCAATCCAGAATCCACTTGTACCATTAGTTATGACACCATTAGACTATCGACTGAACTAATACCAATACCCCGCCCATATCTTATGATTTTCGACTAATGAAGAATTATCAAACAGATATAGGTATTAATTTAAGAACAATTTGGAAAAATGCTTGTATCCTAGCTGCGATACAGATTCTTGGGTAAATGGGTTATATTACAATGATATTGTTGATATCAGTTAACATATTGGGCAACCCCATCGGTGGCGGGAGATGACAAGGTCGGAGGCTGCGTGCGGCTCGCTGGCGGCGGCGGCGCGCGGCTTGAATGGGCGGCGGGGGCGCGCGGGGCGCGGGGGGGGGCGGCTGCGCGGCTGCCGCTCCGCCAGTCCGCACACCGGCGGCTCCGCTGCCCCACGGTCGGCACTCCGCTAAACAACAATGCTTTAAACACCGTAACCACAAACCTCACTAACGCAGTCGGCGATGCTCATCTGGGCGGCGAGCGAGGCCGTCGGCGAGCGGTCGTGATCACTCCGATATATGTTAACGGCAAAATATTTGAAACTGATCGTATTTAAGGCAGTGTTAGAGTAGAGGTGGGCGCGGGCGATGGCGCGGCGCGGCGGGGCGGCGACGCGCGGCGCGGGGCCGGCGCGGCGCTGACATGGGCGGGCGCGCGCGCCGCGTCCTGCTGGCGGCGCCCGCGGGGTTGCTGCTGCTGCTGGGCCTGCTGTGGCCACGGGGTGAGTCACCCCATACACACAACACATGTGACATTGCCAAGGACCTCTGACTTAAGACGAAACCCCTCAGGGCCTCAGGGCCTTAGCTAAGAGGGTATAGAATCCGGGCGTTCTTCCGCATCGCTTTTGTAAAACCTTAAATGCCAGTAGATTATAGTAAGATATCAAGCATTTCAGTAGAAGTCTGGGATCTCTAGCAAATAGCTCGAAATACCACAAATCTACAGACACTTGGATAAACCACAATCACGTGAGGCGCTTGCCTTTGGAGGCACTCGCCTACAAATTGCATCCCCTTGATCATCTTTATATTATAATGGCATCTACTCTTCAGATCTAGTACTAACCTACAACACGACACACAAAACACTCACTACATATAATTCACCAAAACACTCCAAATAAATATCGATGTCAGAAACGACTGATATAGAATTTTATTTAGAAAATTAAGTTTAACTTTAAGTACCTAAATACCTACGCTATTTAGCCGAAAAATACGTTTAAATCTCGTTAAATATTCAAAATTAGGGTTGTCTTGGCAGTTTGAAACACATCTTTAAGCTTACCGCTGTTACTATACTGTACTTACAATGTAGGTGCATTGTGCTAAACGGGATACCTTTATCTTGCGTTTCAATTTCCTTACACGAGATAATATAGGTCGGGTATCATTTTAAACATTATAAATTTAGTAATGTCCTAAATATTGATGATGATACTGCGAGGCTACAGATTATCACAATAATCAATAACTCTCATTTCGTTACCCCCTTGGAGAACTTTCGAAATCATGGACATGTCGTGAAATGTACCTAAAAAACCTAAATAGGAATTACTGTTTAATCTATCTTACAACCATCTCCAGATAATCTTTATACCTACTTATTTATCTATACCCAAAAAAACGTCTGAATTTAGATTGGGCATGCTAATCTGAGATATTTGCGGGTTTATTAACAAAATTATATGCAAAATTATACTTATTTAGTATACAGGTATAATAAGAATCATTATTCTACATAAAAATACTTTTTCTCCAACAATTTTCGATTCAACGTTAGACATATTTTAATAAACTTAACATAAGTACACCTACATGAATATCTCCCAACTTATTACGTGCGTCGACACGTTCTACCAATTTTTCAAACAAACGCTTAGTCACGCACGGAACATCAAAGATTTTCGTCCGCTCGCGCGCGCCAGTAATTCCACAAAAGACTGCCTTGAGTTCCACTTGATGAAAACAACCCCAAGAGTCTTTCGGATAATGTACGTAACGAGCTTTTAAGCGCCCCGAGAGCCCTATAGTGGGGTAACAGGATGCCAAAAGTGCTTTAGTAGCCGCAGCCGGATTTTAAAACAAAAGGCTTTATTTTTTGAGCTGTTTAGTCCACAACTGTCATGATTGTAAAACGGATCATTCGTCATTGTACCTAAATTCTCTTTGACCGATGACCGGATGTAACCGATCCGTCGACACTGTTAAAGTCTTTTGCGCGCTCGTAAATTGTTTAGTTGAAACAACGAGAAACAAAGACAGCATTTAAATTCTCTGCTATTCAACTGCGTTCATCCATTAACCTAGATTAACTAATAACTTCGATTTATAACGAGATTAGGTACGTACAAAGTCTTTATGCTGACACCCAAGGAGTAGCACAGACACAACAAAGCGAGTAAGTAAATCATTTCTGCAAGTTTAAATATTAAAAATTCAGGAAAAGCATTCTTTAAGTTACATGCTTAATATGATAGGAAAAAATACCTTCAATGACTGCGCTAAGCCCCCAGATCGCAATAATTCACTTAAAATTCACATAGAAAGCTCACACAAGCCTTTTATGTGGGTGCTTTATTATGGCACCATCATTAAATCTTAATATGCATAACAACGTATTAAATAACAACTTAATTCTGACCACTGGAAAAGAGCAAGCGTCCACTTAACCACCCACGAGATTTAGAAGTCCGTCAATGATCAATTTCAAAAATCATTCTTTTGTTCAAGAGTAGGTAGTAACAATTAGGTCTCAAATAATTTTGGTTAAGATTTGATGACGAGATCCATAAGGAATCGAGTGAACTCACTTAAATATTATTGACATAAAATTACTATTTCGATTTGTTTTTATCAGTCAGTTGTTCTCGAAAATATTTTTTTTTTGTTGAAGTCGGTCGATCTCTATCATCTCATCTGCAAATGTAAACATTACATCATGCTGTACACCCAAACTTTCAGAAACAATGTTACCTTAATCTGTATATGGCCCCGCTGGGCGTAGTGTCTAAATTAGGTTATATTATGCAGGGGTGCGTGGCGGCTATCACGAGAAGCGGCTGCTTCACCATCTGCTCGACCACTACAACGTGCTGGAGCGCCCCGTGGTCAACGAGAGCGACCCGCTGCAGCTCTCCTTCGGCCTCACGCTCATGCAGATCATTGACGTGGTAAGAATAACTCAGAACTCTTAGTCTAACCTGCACTAGCCGGTGGCATCTGCTCGACCGCTACAACGTGCTGATAGCGCCCCGTGGTTAACGAGAGCGACCCGATGCAGTTCTCCGACGCACTTTCAGAAAAAAAAATCGTTAACGTGGTACGAATCACCCAATATAATATTTAAACAACTACTAGACTTAAAGTATCGCTACGAGAAAAGGTTCTGTTGTCGCATATTCATTGTTCGGTTACCGCTAAGTGCCCCTAAGGATGTTAATTGCGCGTTATCGGGCTCTAGACATACCTCAAATCAATCGAACTAATAGACTAAATTAATGAAAAAATAACATAAATAAAATAGAAGCTTGTAATGAGTAATGAGATATTTATTGAAGTATTACGTTCAGTATAAGGCAATATTTATTTAAATTTCAATCATCTTTATCCCAGCCTTGGCACGCTACTCTCTATTAAATGCCACCTCGCTCGATAAAATTAACCATAATGGGTGTCAACACTCGGTGACAAGTAATTGCTTTCAATTAAATATCGTTCAATATAATGTCAGTATTTAAACGCTCGTATGTTTTGGTACATATATTCATTAATTCAATTTTTTCGCAGGATGAAAAGAACCAGCTATTAATAACAAACATCTGGCTCAAACTGGTAAGTATATCTATACGTATTAACCCGTGCTACCAATACCTGACAGCTACTTAATGTGTATCTGTTTGTTCAGCAATTACTCGATTACTTTATCCATTAGTCTATGTTTGCTCATATGGAACGTCGATACTTCTATAATGTCATTGTATCGATTACATCAAGGACTAACACTTCCCTTGCACTGTTCTATTATAGTATCCATTTTAATTAAGATGTTTCCATAACAATTTGAATAATCGTGTACTTATTCAACAACAAAGAAAATAAAGTAAAATCTACTCACCTTCTGATTCGCCTGGTTCAAGTCATTTGAGCTTCCTATTCTACTTTGGGTATAATAGTGTCTTGATTAATGGTAATACGTCCTCATTTTGTAAACTGTCATTTAATGAAATAGATCCTAATGATTAAATTTTATGATACCTCTGAATGCGTATTTAAATATAAGTTCTCATAAATCACTTATGTGACTAACGTATACCTAACGGGTTCATTTCTAGTTTAAAATTAGCATTCTTGTTATATTCCTTTAGAGTCTTTGTACGCAAAATGACACTCGAACGTGTCGCGGCCATTGAATGTGTTAAGATTTTAGTCTGAATGCAATTTGATAAACAGTATTGTTCACCTCAACACAATTGTTTTGAGAAATACATCTTTGATAATATATATATATATATATATTATTGATTGAAACGTATACGATTTTCCCACATTCTTATAACAAACTGGTACTTGATCTCGTTCAAAACAGTGTTTATTTAATTACCTCGACGTTTCGGATGTGATGTTTCGTCCATGGTCTCGAAGAGACTCATCCCTTCCCCTTGAATCTCCCTCGATAATAAATGTATACTGTAGAGGTTACCAAAACACAAAGGTGACAGTTTAGCCCTAATTCGGCTGCTTATTGTTTGAACTAGAACATACATTTCTAACTCGTAAACTTTTACTAGATGAAATAAATCAACTCTTAATGTTTTTCACTTCTCTAAACAGGAATGGAATGATATGAACTTGCGATGGAATACTTCTGATTTCGGCGGGGTCAAGGATTTGCGAGTGCCGCCCCACAGGCTATGGAAACCAGATGTCCTCATGTACAATAGGTAAGCAACATATCCTACTTGTTTTATGTTCTTCTTGCTAATCGTGAGTATTTGTATTTCATGTTGTTTTATCGATTTAAAATGCCCATTCATTCTATCCCAGGCTGGTCTACGAGGCTATTCGTTCTTACCTGTGTGATCTTGTAAACTACTTTCTACCCTCAAAATGTATCACGCTAATATTAAAGGTGAAAATGAATAATATGAGAGTTTGTTTGTATGTTTGCTACTTCTTCACACTGAACCGGCTGAACCATCTTTGGTTAAATTGGTATACTTGGTATAGAGAGGTAGCTGACACGCTGGATTAACACATAATCGCGGGTAACACTGTGGGAAGTAGCTACTTAGTTTGTATAAAAATGCTGTTTTCTAACAAATAGACAGATTTCTTTTTATAAAATTTGCAACGTGATATCTCAAATATTTATTCTAATATACTTATACATTATTTCTGACAAATTAGCAGCTTTAGAGAAAGAAGTTAGAACTTTGTTTACTTAATTAGACAAGTATGCACCTACACCTAATAAACTGTAGTATAAGTACTGAGAACCTGTTTACGTTAAAAGTTGTCTGATTTAACTCAAGTTAAATATTTTAACTGTCGGCTTAGTTATGGAGCATGGTATTTGACATTAGTCGTGGATCGACTTACGTTGCGCTTACGTTCACTGATCGGACAGCTTTAGGCGTAAATGCCCTGTGTGTCTTTGTTTTTCACTTTTTCTTTTACATAATGATCAAATCCCATAACGTAATAAATCGCGTAGGTACTTGGGTTTTATCTGATGGTTTTATTTACGATTTCACTTTCGACATCCTACTTTTATTGTATTTCATATTATAAAGTGAAAAAACCACATATTTTGTTAAAGAAGAAACTTGAATTCCTTCCATTTCCAGATTCCAATTAGATTAGAACAATTGTACATGGGATATAGACCCATTTCGCTGGATCATGAGCCCGTCTGTATCCGTTTCTGAGTGTATAATTATTTTTGTTGCATGATGTAGCGCGGACGAAGGTTTCGACAGCACATACCCGACCAACGTAGTGGTGCGCAACAACGGCTCGTGCCTGTACGTGCCGCCAGGCATTTTCAAGAGCACATGCAAGATCGACATCACGTGGTTCCCGTTCGACGACCAGCGCTGCGAGATGAAGTTCGGCAGTTGGACATACGATGGATATCAAGTAAGATTTTTGTTGTATGATGTAGTGCGGTCGAAGGTTTTGACAGCACATACCCAACCGACGTAGTGGTGAGCAACAACGGCTCGGGCATGTACGTGCCGGCAGGTATTTTCAAGAGCACATGCAAGATCGACATCACGTGGTTCCCGTTCGACGACCAGCGCTGTGAAATGAAATTCGGCAGTTGGACATACGATGGATATCAGGTATTTTGCTGTATGATGTAGCGCGGACGAAGGTTTCGACAGCACATAGCCAACCAACGTAGTGGTGCGCAACAACAGCTCGTATGCTTATTATTACTTCAATATATAGATTTCTCTCTGACTTATAAATAAAAATATATAAAATAAATATCGGACAACCTCACACAAATCCATCTAGTCCCAAATTAAGCTCAAGAAGGCTTGTGTTACGGGTACTAGATGACGATTATACGTACTTATATAGATAAATATACATATACTTAAATACATAGAACAACCCTGACCCAAGCACAAATATTCGAGTTAATCACACAAATATTTGCCCTGGCCGGGATTCGAACACGGGACCGCTGGTTTTTTAGGCAGGTGTCTCTGCGCCAAACGCGCATGACCCATAACTTTATTTTGTTTTTTGACAAAACTTAGGTGACAGTTAAAATGCATTCGGTAATTACTTAATTGTTTGCTTGACTGGACTAAGCAACCTTACATAACCATTTTGAATCTATAAAATTATCCCTGTTTTTACCTAAAGTCACTATATACCATTCTACTAGTTTATTAATAGTGACGAGTGAAATTATCGCAGACTTAATCTAAGCTTTTAGTGCGTATACGACTGAACCTCAAAGCACTTAAGTACCGTCAGGAACAAAAATAGCTGACTATAAAAAAAATGACATAAGCCAGTAGTAAAATTGTCAGCTGCTTTCTAGATGCTGTTCGTACTACTACATAGCTATCTAATGGAAACGTTGTTAACAGTTGGACCTTCAACTACAAGATGAAGCGGGCGGAGACATCAGCAGTTTTGTCACGAACGGTGAATGGGAGCTTATAGGTGAGTGTCGGAATGGTTTATTGAGTAATTAGATTCAATGTGAATGAATTTGTTTAAACAACGTGAACGTCCCATTGTTTGACACCATCATTTCAATAAATCCCTTGTTTCACCTTTATTGCTGAGAAATTAAGGTTTTATGTGCAAACTAGTAGGCATCTGTCAAGCACTGGGACTTTTACCTCATTATACGAGTCGTCAATAAGCTCACCTTCCTATACATGTGTAGTTTGGTCCTTATTTGGAACTGAATTTTACGCTACGATGTCATAATTTCTCAATGTTTAAATATCAGAAATCAGTAGTGAACAGAATCAGTGTTCATCCTATTTTTGTGGTACTACCGCATTTCAATCAAAATATTTTCTATATACCAATACAAAATATCAGAAATCAGTTTATGTTGCTTGTTATTGCTTTTGTTTGTTCAATAAAATATGAAATAGGTATATATTTTTAAAGGTTTACTTTAGATTTTATCAAAACAATTTTTGAATCACCGTCGTAAATAAAAATATGAGAAGTTTATCTCCATTGTCGAGAACCTGGATATACATATTTGTAGAATCAAAAACATCGTTGTTAATGAGCTTTCTGACGACTCTTAAGGATGATCATACACACAAACACATTGTCAGACCTACTGACACTCAAAACTCAGTCGACGCTGGATGTCAATGGGGGCTGAAGACGACAATCACAACGATAACATCAGCCTCTTTTGGTTTTCACTGCCGTGTGCTTGATTCTGGAAGTTACACACATATCGGGGGCAGCAAGTATATACAAATTAATAGATTCCTTGGAGGCCCTTTAGTCTAAAAATAAAGATGTTCAGACTCAAAGACTGTTTTGAAATCACTGAATAACTAAATGCCTTTCAATATTTTGTAGCATATATTTTTCAGCTCTTACAAGATTACAGGAATATTTTTACTGGACGACTCCGAAGCTGGAATTACAATTTTAGGTCATGATTTTGAAATCACGACCAAGTTTCAGTATCTTGACACTGATAATTCGAAGTGGTAGCATGAGTCGTTACCGATATTCCATTGGACGAAGCAAGCACAAGACTGCCTAAGCTGATAAAAGTATATCGGGCATACAATATAATGGCTCTCGGAATGCAATTCGCATTAGTAAAGAGAATTTTGGGCATGTAATATCATGCCTTACTGGAGTTATGTTTATGAATATTATTTTACATCTAATACAGTAATTTTATAATACACACACATAAAGTTACATGAACTAGTTATATATAAATGAATGGGTGTCTGTCTTGTGTTGGTGTTAGTATACAGTTGAAGACCCTCAACCCTGCCTTAAATGTCTGCATATTTAGAACGCGCCGAAAACAGTGCACGATTATATAACGGAAAAGGTTTCAATTTCAAGCTGCGTGTTGCGTTTACGATTCACGACTTATTCGGCGCGTTTAAAAACGCACTATGTTACACATCGGCATATTTTCGGTTCAAATAGGCTTTTTTTTATATTTTCTTGCAAATAAGCTAGCTTTGACATACCGAAATTACGCCGATCTGTTTTTCACCGTATGCGGGGGTTACTACGATCCATAGGGATAACTTTGGCCGAGGCTGGTAACTTTCTTGAGGCTGCTTTAGTTTCTCCTTTCTCAATACTTAAAAACAAGTTTCAGTATACTGTTTAACATGCCTTTGTACCTACCTCTGCTTCTTTCCGATCCTGAGTAACCCGTGCCTATGGCATACCTACTTAACGTGCTTTATTATCAGCGAAAAGAAACGAGAATTGAAATTTGTAAGAATGATAAAACCGAGCTCTCGTGGGCACGCGACTACTTTTCAACCGGTTTCAAAATGGAGAAGATTCTCAATTCGATTATATTTTGTTATTTTTTATTAGTGGTACCTCAAGACTTCGTCATTAAAGAACCGTTTTCGAATTTTTTTTTTTGTTCGAGACTAGGCATCTCCAATTTGTTCGTATAAAATGTTGGTAAAAATATCTGATGATGAGCAATCGAAGGAACTCTTTAAACATTATAGACGCCCCATGACGATTTCAGTGTGTTTTGTGAATAAGTTATTATAACGGCAATTTTTCGGACGCCGATTTCAATTCTCGTCGTACTTCGCTCGACTCGCTGGTGAAAAAGCACCTTTAACCCTACAGCGACTCACCCCAGTAGCACCCACGGTAAGCGACTACGAGGCCGAAGATGTAGCTTGCGGTCCCCTTACAGCTTTTAGTTCTCCACCACCCCTAAATTCTAAATTCTAAATTAAAACTACCGGTCGTTCTGACTAACTGCTTTTACAGGGCTAGAATTTTGGAAATTCGTGATTTAGTGCCAAGACAGCTCTTCATAAACATTTATTAATAAAATATTAAAACATATATAAAATACCAAAAAAAACAGCTTTAACTTGTGTTGTATGATATTGGTAAGTTAGCACACACATGCTTACCTAATCTTTTTTTTATGCGTCACTAAAGTACCTACATAAATTTGAGTACTAGTTTCTTTTGTGATATTAGTGGGATTGAAAGCTTAGATGTACGTTAAAAGAAGAAGAATACCACTAGACTGAGTTTATTTTTCTTGCAAAAGCAAGCGAGAAGAAACTGAGTTGCCACGAATTTGGTAATTTCTAACTTACTTCTGTCGGGTGTACTAACATTATCATTTTCGAAATGATGCAATCATTAGAAGAGTTATATTATAACGATATATTACTTATTTGACTAGCATTAAATGATACATTTCCAAAATCCTAGCTTTGTAGAAGCACGTTAGCTAGATCGGCCGGTGGCACCCCTACTAAATTGGTATTTGTTAGGCGTGCCGGGTAAGCGCAACGAGATCTATTACAACTGCTGCCCGGAGCCATACATCGACATCACGTTCGCGGTGGTGATCCGACGCAAGACGCTGTACTACTTCTTCAACCTCATCGTGCCCTGCGTGCTGATCGCGTCCATGGCCCTGCTCGGGTTCACGCTGCCGCCGGACTCTGGCGAGAAACTTTCGTTAGGTATGATATTCGTTTGCTAGGGGTGCCAGGCAAGCGGAACGAGATCTACTACACGTGTTGTCCCGAGCCGTACATCGACATCACCTTCGCGATCGTGATCAGACGAAAGACGCTGTACTACTTCTTCAACCTGATTGTGCCGTGTGTCCTCATCGCATCCATGGCTCTGCTCGGGTTCACGCTGCCGCCTGATTCTGGCGAGAAACTTTCGTTAGGTAAGTATCGATCTTTTTCTAACGTTCAGTAAATTTTTCCGAATAAGCATATTATATCAGTCAAAAAGCATTATCTTTATAATTAGCGTTAAATTACGTTGCACCCGTTACCATTAGTACACCATGTTTATTCATTTAGTTACATACACATTAAAAATATATACAATTACAAATTACAATTTAGAATTTCGATTCTTCAATCCATCTCGTTTGCCAAATTTTCATGCGCTCTTCTTCTTGTTAAAGTCCTGAACTCAAAAGAATGCCCAGCGAACAAACAAAAATTTGGCAAACGAAATAAAGTTTAAATTTTTGCTGAAGTTTACGCAATACTCTCACAAAATGCGCTTACACTTGCGTTAAATGAGTCGTTTTCAAAGGACATGTACATAGTTAAAGGCTTAATAAAAACGAAATTACGATCGCGTCTTTGTGTAACAAAAGTTGGTCTTACAAAAGATATAGGTAGGTAACTGTCGTTACACAAAGGAAGTTAACTAAGTACATTTTTTTTTTAAACTCAAATAGCTTTACATTTGGTAGATACACTTGCGTATACGCTTCTACTCGTAAATTGTGAAATTCGAATTCATTTGATATACATATAACATTTTGCAACATTTCATAAGCAAAAATAGATAATTAGCTACGTAACTTAAGGGTACATAAAAGAAAACGCCCTTTCAGACTAGACTTTTCTCTTTGCTCTACAATTTATAACATTTTGTAATAATTCATAAGCAAAAGTAGATCATTAGATGCATAATACAGGAGCTATAGGGGTGCATTGCATAATTGAGAAGTACAATTCACATTAGATTTAGCTGTTTGCTCCGCAATTGCAATATGATTTTGTTGCATAGTTCAGTCCAGAGGCAGATTTTCCATAAAGCCTAGGCCCCGGCATAGGCCGGCTAGATACCTACTAAAGACACAATTGCTACAAAAGGACTACCTAATGCGGCTAAAACTACAAATCCGCCTCTGGTTCAGTCACATCACACATATCAAGAGCTCACACATGTACGGCTATAGGTGTGACGATCCTGCTGTCGCTGACGGTGTTCCTCAACATGGTGGCGGAGACGATGCCGGCTACCTCGGACGCGGTGCCGTTGCTGGGCACGTACTTCAACTGCATCATGTTCATGGTGGCCTCGTCCGTCGTCTCCACCATCCTCATCCTCAACTACCACCATCGGCACGCGGACACCCACGAAATGAGCGATTGGGTGAGTATAGAGCTCTTTCCTTTTGAACAGTTTAATATATGTTTCAAATAATTTCAGAGTCGATTTTATTCCAAGAGAAATAATGATTTTAACAAATAACTGCCCAAGGACATAACTTATCCGTTCAGCAAAAAGATATTAAATTCATCACTGAAAAAAAATCTAGATTTCAAAATACTTATAATTTTCTTTTCTCCTGTACTCTGTCCAACAACTTAAAATTTCGTAACTATCTTTATTTCCCCTACAGTAGCTGTCGGCACTACATCTTAAGTTTTTCAAACCTCTTTCCATAAAGTTTCTTTTCCCTTAAATTTCGTATTGTAGTTTAGGCGGAAATCAAAAAAGCGTGTTCAAAGGTATTCCAGGGAATACATCAATTGTGGTATTTCATTATCAGTTGCTTCATATGTCAGCCTGTGTGTGGTATTTAGTGAGCTGTGTGTTGCGCAGATCCGTTGCGTGTTCCTGTACTGGCTGCCGTGGGTCCTGCGCATGTCGCGGCCGGGGTCGGCGGCGACGCCGCCGCCGGCGCGCGCGCCTCCGCCGCCCGACCTGGAGCTGCGCGAGCGCTCCTCCAAGTCGCTCCTCGCCAACGTGCTTGACATCGACGACGACTTCCGACACGGGCACGCGCAGCAGCCGGCCTGCTGCCGATACTACAGGTCCCTCGACGATCTACACGAACACTACTCGCCGCCGTAAATAGCACGGTTTCGATATTATACCCCCGCCTCGAACGTTCCGCAGTCACCCGGCCCTAATAGCTATTATCGAATCAGTCATTAATCAATCAGCTTTCTTGGGTCATGGGTCTCATTGTTTTTGAGCATTATTCCTGTAGTTCCCTCGAATCCTCGGTCCCACCTGTAGTGTAGAGCGCGGGCACCCACATTGTCTACAGAGCCATACCTGTTGCAGGGGGGGCGGAGAGGAGAACGGCGCGGGGATCGCTGCGCACAGCTGCTTCGGTGTCGACTATGAGCTGTCGCTCATACTAAAAGAAATTCGAGTCATCACAGATCAGGTAACGTAAAATGAATACCACCGTCTTACGAGTTAAGTTATTGGGTTACAAATTTTACAAGTTAGGGTTTGTTCCAGATGCGCAAAGATGACGAAGATGCGGACATTTCGCGCGACTGGAAGTTCGCCGCCATGGTAGTGGACAGACTGTGCCTTATTATCTTTACCCTGTTCACAATCGTCGCCACGCTAGCCGTGCTACTGTCCGCGCCCCACATCATGGTGTCGTAGCGACCCGCCCGCTTGCGGCTGCGGCTGCACGTGCGAAAAGTTCTGTGATACCGCGAATACTTGTTAAGTTATGATGTGCGAGACAAGGCGCGGGTGCGGCCGCCGCGGTGTACCGTTGGAAGTTGTCGCCGCCTGCCTCCGCCCCCGCGCCCCTTATAGTAATAAGTTAACGCTGATCGAACTGCCATCCCCCTGCGCTCAACCGAATACTGCCCCTCTTAATCCCCTTAAATTTTTCTTCCTTCCACCGGCAGCTCTTGCTCTTGTTATCAGAAGAATTTACGAAGCGTTGTCACGCTAGGGGAGCTGGTATCACTGAGTGCGCGTGTATACCATGCGAGACGGCGACAGCGCAGTTCTCTTCTATGAGTGGTCCCAAGTTCGTCTGTCCATGGCGATGGCGGCAGCCAGGCCCGGCGCCGGCGCACCGGCGGCGGGCCGAGTCCACGCTAGGATAGTCAAATGAGATGGCTGCGAGCCATTACAGCGGCCCATTATAAAAATGTTAGCACAAAAACGTCTTCCTTCATACCGTTGAACGACCTGGTTCGCATTTAAAATTTAAACTTTGTTAGAACTTTCTCGATTCTTGAAATCTATTGTACAGTTTAGGATTTGGGCAGTAAGGCAATGGCCCTTTGTTTCCTTCTTGTTCGATTCCGTGAATCGTGGTTACGACCCTTACTTTATTTTCGGATGTATTTGTGTCCGTAGCTAGTATAGAACTTTACAAACAATGTTGATTCAATTGGTACAGGTTGTGATATAACCTCGTTGTGAACGGGTCGATATTGTTATAAATGGTAAAATATCCATGGCTTTTATAGCTTAATAAAACATTCGTTAAAAGTTGTAGTTAAACAAAGTATTATTTTATTAAAATCGTACCTGGTCTTTCGGAACGAGTTATACAAGTAATAAAATTAACTAACATACCTACATAATAACACGTTTATACATCTTTTCAATACCGTTACCGTATCTTACTGGCAGCAGTTTGTTTGTTGCCGATCTTAGCTTTTGCGCTCCCCATTATTACAATTTTGACAATTACTAAACAAACTACCTATCCTATGAAATAAGTAAACAAATTTAAAAATATGAATCAGTCACAAAATTAACCAGTCTACTTACATCCATTTTAAGTTGTCGTATCGACGTACTACTGACGTGCCTATAACTGTCGAGTTGTCGACATAGTACAATGAGTCAACTACGTACCATCAAACCCATTTCACTGCCACCGGCTATACCTCATCAAGTAACATTATTATTCTTAAGATACGATGCAATAACGATTATGTTCCGTGAATTAAGTAATAAAATCCTTAAAGTCATGTAATAACGTTACAATTTATTCTTTAAACTTTAGTTCTAGAAAACATTGTTACCCCTTTTAGGAGGAAAACATCACATTAAGTCAAAGCGAGCGCGCGGATACACGTTTAGAAGGCGATGTACCCTCGCACCGTCTTTCATGTTTTTCTTCTCCAAGGCAGCGCTCGCTTATAATCGGATGCGGTCTAAATTGGAAGTTGCTGATTGGCGTCTAAGGATTATAAGCGAATGTTTTCGTTCGGGAACGCAGTTTCCATATATTTACTTATTGTTGTAAATATCGTATCATCGACCACTGTCGGTTGCGTGACGAGTGGCGAGCCGAGTGGTAGCTGCCGCGTACCGCTGCCGTGGCCAGCAGCCCCGTCGGACACGTCGAGGACGCTGGTACTCCAGCGCGGTACGCGGCCTTCGACGACGGACGATCTCTGTCCCAATGATTTGTACAATTGTTAGGGTTAATAATCTGAATTGCATTTTGTTTATTAAATATAAACGAATGAGATAACTCGTTTTATTTCGAAGCAATGACCTCTGTGATCAATTTGAAGCAACCCTGACCCATTTATTCC
Source organism: Apotomis capreana (assembly GCA_947623375.1). Classification (NCBI taxonomy): domain Eukaryota; kingdom Metazoa; phylum Arthropoda; class Insecta; order Lepidoptera; family Tortricidae; genus Apotomis; species Apotomis capreana. The sequence continues at coordinate 15,664,665 of OX392501.1, forward strand.
TGGCAGCCGGTCGGAAACGCATCGAGCCCCGTGGTTGAAGACAATCGATGCTATCCCGTGGGATGTTGGCACATGCGCAGTGCGGTCGGGTCGGGTCGCTCCCGTGCAAGCCTCCGACTGAACCAAATTAAAACGCAATGCAGATAGAGAATTTAATACCGCCTCATTGATTAGACACACGATAAACATAAATTGAATCAATTACAAGTACTTAATTAATACATTCTCATATCTAGATGCCTTATATGATGTATCCCACTTCTGATATTGACTGAAATAGGGAAAAACAATATATTTTCCGGGATTTACCCATACTAGGTACAACTAAATAAAAAAATGGTTGGCTGCTAATGTGAAAATTACTGGCTCTTACAAACTCCTACATAACAGTAAATAAATAAATAAATATCAAAACACCTCACACAAATCGATCTAGTCCCAAATTAAGCTCAAGAAGGCTTGTGTTATGGGTACTAGACGACGATATACATATTTATATAGATAAATATATACTTAAATACATAGAACAACCATGACCCAAGCACAAATATTCGAGTTCATCACACAAATATTTGCCCTGGCCAGGACTCGAACCCGGGACCGCCGGCTCTGTAGGAAATGTGTATATATATACACATAATATTTATAATTATTTGATTTGATTTCAATGCTCGTCATCTACCTTTCACATTCCTATTAATAATAATCCTTATCGTCCAATCTCCTTCTTTACGAAATAATTAAGCTATCTATTAAGTATATTTATTTTCATTTAATTTAGATGGAACAAAATTAACAAAATGGGTACTTACGCCATATTATTATTGGAAAATTGTGAATTGCGCCAATACATAATCCGCAATAACAAAGAGTTTAATATCTATGTACTTATTTAGTTTTTATTTCTCTCATTTCCTCAAAGGTTAACTGAAAAATATAAATGTATTTTGTACATATATGTATGTATATTTTTTCCTATTTTATATCCAGTACTTTCATACCTACATAAACAAAACCCGCAATAAACATAAATAACGCACGCGAATTCCGCAACGCATTCTCGAGCGTGTCTGCATTGTGCATTTCAGAAGTAGCGTAGGGCTTTACCCTTAGTGCAGCAAGGCCCATACGTGTCAAGCTAGGATCTCTATTGTTTTCCCGAATTTCATATGCCATAGTATTCATTTCGCATAAATCAATTTGTAAGCTGAAATTTTTCGGGGTTGTTATAAAACAAACCTAACCTGGGGGCCTATGATGGTTACGTTTATCACGTGATAAATAAGTGACAAAGCATCTGTCACTCACACTCGCATCTTGTCAAAACGTGACGGAGGCTTTGTCACTTATTTATCGCGTGATAAAAGCAACCATCATAGGCCCGCTGGTCTACATGAATAGTATTTAAATAATCCCAAAGAGTTGCCCGTTTAGAAAATAAAAAAGCTTATGGCAAATGATAATTATTATTATGACAATGATACATGTATGGCAAATTAAATTATGGCAAGTGAAGTGAAGGTTTCGCCCCAAGTTGCGGGCACCTTCTTCTTGTTATAGTATAGGCAAAGTTTTGTTTACCATAACATTACATTTATTTACATGAATGCCTCCGCCTTAAAGACCTCGATGCAAAACGCGAACTTCGAAGGACGCGACCCAGCCTTTCCTGCAACTACACGTAGAGCACTGACAAACAGCTATACTGTACCACATGTGATTGTGTTTGTGAACAAGCTGGGATTCACGAGCCAAATGCGCGCACACAGATGATAGAGTGTCGCCGTTGACAGATACGTCATCATCACATTGACGACGCGGTTGGCGCAGTGGTTCAGCAACTGCCTACTGAGCCGACGGTTCTGGGTTCGAATCCCGGCAAGGGCAAATATTTGTGTGATGAACTCGAATATTTGTGCCTGGGTCATGGATGTTATTTGTATATAAGTATGTATTTATTTATATAAGTATGTTTATCGTCGTCTAGTGTCCATAACACAAACCTACTAGAGCTTACTGTGGGACTAGATTGATTTGTGTGAGGTTGTCCGATATTTATTTATTATCACATACACACATAAATAAAACCCAACAAACATAAGTAGCGCACACGAATTCGCAATGCATTCTCAACCGTGTCAGCCAGCATTGTGCATTTCAGTGCTAAGTAGTGGTAGGGAGGGTCGCTTTACCCTGAGTGCAGCGGGGCCGCTCACACGTGCCAAAATACATTCACAGAGTTAAACTTGAAAAGCGGTAATATGTCTGCACATTGAAGACATTTTACTAAAAAATAACTAACTTTCTGTCAAAAAAAGATTCACCGAGATGATTGTAAAGAGCCCATCCAGGGGTTATGTTATTTTGTTACAGAGCTCCTATGACCACAGTCCGGTACCATCATCAAACAAGCTCCATGCTCCATGGTATTGTTATCGAAGTTACGTACGTATGCCAATTTTGCTCAATCGAATACCTACCGGAAAGTGGTTGAAAGATGGTTTACAAGATTTGTCCTACACGAGGTAATGGGACCACCGTTAGTACCCACCCGCAATGAGCTTGAAGTTGGTAACGTTACCACTGTTACCAGCAACGTGAAAACTTTACCTGATACTTGTACATACTTATACGAGGAGCATCGAGTGAGCTCGCCCCGCAGGAAGGTCACTGCGAGTCACTGAAGCTGCCTTTACTATCCGCCCAAGTCAAGCATGCACTTGGTACCTATCACATTACTTATAACGTGAGCATTGTAGGTGATAGTAGACCAGTGGCCCGTGTGGGCTCACCCCGCAGAAAGGTCATTGGGGGTTACTGAAACCGCCATTACTACCCGCGCGAAGTAAGCTTACACTTGGTATCTCCTACGTTACGAACAACGTGAATATTTAGCTGATAGTTGTACACATAAATGCGATTGGCACGTGTGGGCTCACCCTCCAAGAAGGTCACTGGGGGTCACTGAAACTGCCCTTACTACCTGCCCGAAGCTAGCTTTACTTTTTTTAACATATTTTTTATAAATCTTTTTTACTTAGTACCTATCTAAAACGTTACCTACAACGTGAACATTTTGGCTGATACTTGTACTTACTACACACCTATACTTACTTACGAGTATGTTGCCTTTTCTATCGAAGTAGTTAATAATTATAATTTGGATTAATTCATAATGTGAAGTGAATAATTGAGTTTTTAAAGTTTATTTGTTATTAGTTGTTAAAGTATCTTAATTCAGCTTTCATTCTTTTAAATTATCTCGTTAAATAGATACATAATTATATTATTGAAGTGAAACTTCTAATGCGACTTCCAACAAGGTTGCGTTAAACGTTTAACGGTTGCGTTAAACGTTTAACGCTACCGTGGAGGGGGTAGGAAAGCACTGTTGCGTCAAACGTTCAACGCTCCTGGGGAGGGGGAATAGAAAGAGACAGAGCGAGAGTGAAGAAGTTTGTCTTAAAGAAACAATATGAGTTCACTAAAAATCAATTTCTACCCCTTCCTATTTTCATTTCCACATTACGAAGTTTCACTTCTTCCGCGCGGAGGGACTCCACGCACTATTTTTTTAGTATAAGTAATAAGAAACGAAGGGTTTGGCGCAGTTTGTAGAGCACCTGCCTACTGAGCCGGCGGTCCCGGGTCCGAATCCCGACCAGGGCAAATATTTGTGTGATAAACTCGAATATTTGTGCTTTGGTCATGGTTGTTCTATGTATTTAAGTATTTATCTATTATAAGTATGTATGTATATCGTCGTCTAGTACCCATAACACAAGCCTTCTTGAGCTTAATTTGGAACTAGATCGGTTGTGTGAGGTTGTCCGATATTTTTTAATTTTTTTTACTTATATGTTTTCTGTATCAAGGCTGGCACTAAAGTTTCGAGTTTTCTTATTCTTGATATTTAATATAGTATTTACTATGACACATTTTATTATACTAAAATTAAAATTGTCACCTTCATAAGTTTCGATATTCTCAAAAAGGCCGTTTCTAGGTCGTAAAGGGAGTTTTACAAGAGAGAACTACGTGTGAAGGAGTATTCCCTGTAAGTGAGAGAACCTCTGAGTGTTATAGTCGGATGTTTTAAAGAAAATGCAGTTATTTTATAAAGGGGTCTATCATGCTCTGTTAGGACATTTTTCTATTAGGTGGCGGGATAGAATCGGGAACCGACGTTAAAAGTGCAATAAGTGTGTAAGAGGCATATATACCGTTAGGATTTTTTTCTACTGGGTGGCGGGATAGGATGAGGCTTCGATACAAAGTGCACTAAGTGTATAAGGGGTGTTTATAGTTTTAGGACGTTTTTCCGCGGAGTTTCGGGATAGGGACGGGAGCCGGCGCGCGGCGGTGCGTGCGGCGCGGCAGAACGCCGCCATGTCGGGCGGGACGCGCGCCTGCTTACTGGCAGGAGCGCTGCTCACCTTGCTCTACTCAGGTCAGTTACGTTACGTTAACTCTAATATAAATATGTAAATAAATAAAAAAAGAACCCAAGTTGACTAATGCAGTCCGTGAAACGTTTGACCGGCACTCAACGCTGAAATTATGACTCCTTAATTATTTATACTGGTTGTTTTTTTTTGTTACATGTAATGATAATTAATATGTATTCTGGTGTGACTTAAGTATTAATAACGAAAGATCGTAAAGATAATACAAGTAATATAGAAACTGTAAATATAACACTGTTAACAAAGACGATTGAGACGATTTAACTCCACAGATATAAATATACAAAGTTTAAATTATCTAAAATACCTACTATAACCCACAGTCATAGTCATAGTGAAATGTTCCTTAAATACTCTTAAAGTGTAAATTTCATAGCACCTAAGTTTCACGTAGTTATATGCACATTTATCTCGCGGTCGACCCTTATTGATCTGCCGAGCGCTGCAGCATCCAGCGAGTGACAGATAACGTTAGAATCATCTTAGAGTTTTATTACTATTGATAAAACGTCTCTTAACCTTTGAGTGCCAAAACAGCAGATCATGGGAAGCTGGAAAACATTAGTTACATCGTCTTTTGGCGCTATACAGTACAGATTCCATATATTTCTTGATGCACAATTTTCCGTCAACACCTGGACGTTCGAAGGTTTAACAAACTTAGTTACCTAACGTTATTTAATGTTAATATCTAGTGTGATTTTGGCAGGATGGTGTTCGGAGGACGAGGAGCGTCTAGTTCGAGATCTGTTCAGAGGGTACAACAAACTGATTCGGCCGGTGCAAAACATGACGCAGAAGGTCGACGTCCGGTTCGGCCTCGCCTTCGTCCAGCTCATCAACGTTGTACGTGTTATTAACCATTACAACAAGATGTCGTAAAGGTATAATTTTCGGGGCTGGCACTATAGGTGTGGGCAATTTCAATTTAAACCATTAATTAGATATGATATTTGTTACTATACCATAACACCTGCTCTGAAAATTATACCAAGTACTAGGTATTGTGTAACACATAACTGATTTCCGTCTACCGGAGTTTAACTGGGGTGAATTTATTATGTTTAGATTTTTAAATTAACATAAATAATTTATAATTAATTATTAACCCGACCAGCTGAAAACATGTAAGGTACTTTCACCCGTAGTTGGTCCGGAAATATATTAATAGCAATATTGTTTAGGGGACCTAAATAAATAAAAGGGTTTGATTTTATTTATTGTCAAAGTAGCCGATTATTCCATTTTATCGCGTCAATTCGAACGAGCCTGATATCGTTCTCATTCACTGAGGATCTAAATAATCACTAGGTTTCGCTTTTACGGTTTTGTTTTTATCCTCATTCCAATATTTGTGTTTCAGAACGAAAAGAATCAGATCATGAAATCGAACGTGTGGCTCCGTTTAGTATGGATGGACTATCAGCTGATGTGGGACGAAGCCGACTACGGGGGCATCGGCGTGTTACGGCTGCCTCCAGACAAGGTGTGGAAGCCGGACATCGTGCTTTTCAACAAGTTAGTATCCCTTTTTTATATGAACATATGATAAAGTATCAATTCCATTATTTGGTAGACCGAGTTATTTTAATCAGCAGAACCCGCTGAAAGAGTATGATCAGCAGTCATACCCAAGTAGCAAAATAAGCTGCAGAAATGCTTATACAGTCGTACAAGTCTCTGCAAATAACGTTGCCACCTTCCAATGCTCTCCTTACTTTTTCTATGCACTGTTTTCAATACAAACAACTAACAAGAGATAAAAAGAAGCCTCCAGCCCATCTGATGAAAGACGAAGATGCCTATATCATCATAGCTAGGAAAGACTAAGTAAGATTGTAAGACGTAAGCCTGCCTAGAGATCGTTACCGTGATCGTACCTGATGACTCCCGGGATTTCTGCTAGATCAGCAGTTCACATTGTTTGGGCCTATTTGCGGTAATTCAGCGTGCAGCCATGTAGATATTGTACGAGTAGTTGTACGTAGAATGTTACGTATGATGTACGCGGTTACGTTGTCAACTTGTCACTACTAAATAGTACTAAGACGCCTGTGTGTTATTAATTGGATCCCTTCTTTACTTACATATGTAACTTGTTATTATGTACATTATACTATGTTTTGCTGATACAAATTGGATATTCGTATTGTTTGCAGCGCCGACGGGAACTACGAAGTACGATATAAGTCTAACGTTCTCATCTATCCAAACGGTGAAGTGCTTTGGGTGCCACCCGCAATCTACCAGGTAAATTACAAATCTAACAAAAAAAAAACAATTAATATGAAATACTACCTACTATGAGATCTTATAGGATTAATCACTCCAACGTTGAGATAGAGTTGTATTTATCATTTTTAAGCGCCAAAGACTGCACCTCGTCGGACTACCTACACCTATCTGTACCTTATGTACTAATTTTACCAAGGAAGATATTGATTTTACGTACGAAACGCGTACCTTTTTCGCTCTTGTTGCAATGATATATACAATACAAGTACTCTTATTGCACACCATACAGGAGAAATACAACGCAAGAAATTATACAATTATAGGTAAACCAACAGGCAGCCTTATCGATAAATAGCGATCACCTCCAAATTTTGAGTACTTGGGAACTTGGTGCAAAACTTGTTTTTTTTTTGTTATTAGGCGGTGCAAAAACAGAAAAAATAGTAACAAGATATTTAATAAGAGTCAAAAAGGTACGCATTTCAGTTTCCTTTACTGTAGGTGTATTTTCACGTTATTTTTCCAGAGTTCGTGCACTATCGACGTAACATACTTCCCATTCGATCAACAAACGTGCATCATGAAATTTGGCTCCTGGACCTTCAATGGCGACCAAGTGTCACTCGCTTTATACAACAATAAGAACTTCGTGGATCTTTCCGATTACTGGAAGTCCGGAACTTGGGATATCATCGAAGTGCCCGCGTATTTGAACATCTATGAGGGGAATCATCCCACTGAGACCGACATTACGTTCTACATAATTATCAGAAGGAAGACCCTCTTCTACACTGTTAACTTGATCCTGCCTACCGTCCTCATCTCGTTTCTATGCGTGCTGGTATTTTATCTGCCTGCTGAAGCTGGTGAAAAGGTAATACAAATAGAAATTATAATTGCTGTTTCCCGTTCATCCCCGTTTTCTTAGATTGATTATTAGAAAGGGACGACACTACAGTATTGCCACTTTTTAATTTGTACCTACTCTTTTTGGTCAGTCTGTAATTTGAGTTTCAATACTCACTATCCATTATGGTACCATTCATACATGTCCACAACGAATGTTTGTTTACAAAAGTGTCGGCAGACTCAAGAGTAGGATGCTTATTAACAAAATCTAATCCACCAAATTTATCATAATTTGTGTTCTAGGTTACATTGGGTATCAGTATTTTGCTGTCACTGGTTGTGTTTCTGCTCCTGGTATCGAAGATTCTACCGCCAACGTCGCTGGTGCTGCCACTCATCGCCAAGTACCTCCTGTTCACATTCATCATGAACACCGTCAGTATCCTCGTGACGGTCATCATTATCAACTGGAACTTCCGAGGCCCGAGAACTCATCGGTAGGTATTATGTTACTTGGTCTAGATCTTCATCTAATATACCTACATGCACATCGGTATAATAGAAAATCAGGCTTGTATAGGTAGGTACCGCTAGAGGATGAAACCTACCCAGAAGATGCATATATGCATTAAAACATCACGTTAATTACCTACTTAAGCGCGGATATGTTAATACTAAACTTAACGTAATTTTCAGTATGCCTCTTTGGATTCGGAGCGTGTTCCTCCACTACCTGCCCGCCGCACTGCTCATGCGCCGCCCGCGCAAGACGCGCCTGCGCTGGATGATGGAGATGCCCGGCATGGGCGCGCCGCCGCACGCCGCCGCTCCCCACGACCTGCCCAAGCACATCAGGTAATGCACGATATCGTGGGCTAATCAAATCTATCTATTTTTCCCGAATGAACCTATCTAACTTTACAGTGCTATCGGTGCGAAACAAAGCAAAATGGAGGCAATGGAGCTGTCAGACTTGCATCATCCCAACTGCAAGATCAATCGAGCGGCCGGAGGCGGCGGTGAAGTCGGTGCTCTGGGGGGCCTCGGAGCGCTTGGAGGGCTGGGGCTTGGTGGTGAGAGGCGGGAGTCAGAGAGCTCTGATTCGCTTCTGCTGTCTCCTGAAGCAGCCAAAGCGACTGAGGCGGTTGAGTTCATCGCGGAACATCTAAGAAACGAAGATCTCTACATCCAGGTACCAAAATATTTTCTTCCTCAATGTTAGGATAGTTTCACATGGTCTATTGATTCTACGGACATTGTTTTTTTTTTGAAGTCTGGGAATCGGGTTCGGCCGCGCCACTGATGTGTATGTAACCTAGGGTACATGTAATTTGTTTAATCTTGACAGACGCGTGAGGACTGGAAATACGTCGCCATGGTGATCGACAGACTGCAGTTGTACATCTTCTTCATCGTGACCACAGCTGGAACAGTCGGTATCTTGATGGACGCCCCACACATCTTCGAATACGTCGACCAGGACCGCATTATCGAAATATACAGAGGAAAGTAAACGAACATAGCGCAGGTGCCACAATTCTACGAATCGAATAGATATGCATGCTATATCGCTGTGGACTCACTTAAAATCTTCCAAAGCAACTTATTTCTTCCTTTATTAAATAATAACGTCTTCTACAAAATAATATCTTCATGATAATTATGTTACTTAGATTTTGCGGTTATCGTCAATAATTACATAATAATATTTTGCAAATAAAGTCCAATCAAAGCTCATTTTGATTAAAATTAAAATAAGTATCGATTAAAGACACCAACCTGCTGCTTCTTAAAATTATTTAGGAATATATTTTTTATATTTACACATACACACGCTTACAATAATTAATATAGTTAATGAAAAGGATAAGTCACGCTGAAGAACTTGATATGGATATAAAATACAGAATAGCCATTGCCGGTATAACGACAGTACGGTATAACTACAAGTAACATGTATATTTTATTTGCCACTTTTGATGATTTCAATAATTAGTAGAGACTAGTTACTTTTCAAATAACTGACCAACTAGTTGGCGTTGCCAGTATATTAACGCACAAGTACCTAAGCATAGGTAAGCAAAGCATGTATTGTATCAAATTGTATTAACGTTGACATCTAAGTACCTACTGCAATCCAGTTGAACAGTTATTTTAAAGGTAGGTAGGACAAAAACACTCTATTTAGTTCCGAATTCCAAAGAAATTTTAACTGCGGTCGATTTCACCAAAATTTCTTAGCAATGTAATTTGCGTGGGTAATAGTCCAAAAAAGGCAATCTAGAGCTTCAGAATGAATTAGGAGCCAAAGATATAGATAATCAATAATGCACTTAGTACGTATTTATTGATAGTTATTAGTTCAAATAAGATTATAATAGGGTAATACAATAAATTAATAGAAATTAAAATGGCTGTGTTCGACGTCTAGTGTAAAAGCACAATACTGTTTCGACATAAGTTTGTATTTTGACATGTAATTATAGACGAGGCAAACGCGAGTAATGTAAATCTTAGTCATAAGGGATTTTATCACTATCTTATACCTACTTTTTATGTCGTTCTGTGCCGTGTATCATTTGCAATACCATAATTTTTATTTTTATATGGCGTGTACTTTGTTGTAACACGGGCAAGAATAAGAACTCGAGTACAATCATAGAAATTTGTTGCGATCTCTCCTCTGGACTATTAATGTATTAAGTACTTTTTTATAATTTACCTAAGCGAAGGACGATCTATATAAAATCCTGTAGATGGGATCCATGGAAACGAAGAAACCAAACACACACGGGTTCCCTTGTCAAAATGCTCGTAGCAAATCGCTAAGTGGAAAAGGGTACCTAGTTTGTTGCCGAATACATGAAAGTATCTTCCATGTTATTCGTATAAATAAGATTTTGATCTACCTGTTAAATGAACTCTTTATTTTGCTGTTATATTTTCAATCCGAATTAGGAATAATGTTAAAGCATGTATTTAAATCTAGATCAATAAAAATGTATATCGACGGTGGTCTCCTATATAATAAGATAATCAAGTTAGCGTTGTAATAGATGTATTTGAAATTATAATTTCGTTTTTTATCATTAGATATTTAAAATCGAATATTGTTGAAACTGAGCCATGTGACGAGAGTGATCAATAATTTCCATCGAAGTAACAGATGCATGATGTTGGCTTGCTAGATCTCCGCGTTGAGCTAATGAAACGCCATCGCATTGGTTATTCATAGCTCGGCCTATAGCACTAACTATACTTACGCACCTACTGTAAAATATCTTGTCCACTCATTACTTTTATAACCATGTTGTTTTAATACATTTTTACGTACGATAATTTGGTTCTATTATTACCCCCTCCCCGAATGAAATAAAAATCTACCGTCATTTTTGACACTTTATTTACACTAACATTATGTAACACAAATTTTATTATCTCTTATGCCGAAAACAGTCATACTTAGCCTACTTTAATATTTCATGTTTACTTTAGCAGTGCTAATGATCCATTCAAATTGTATTTACCATAGAAAATGCGGTTTACCGCGTCTTATAAACGAATAACAGGAAACATTAATATTAAATCTAGTCATCATCTTCATTGTACGACGGCGAAGTGGGTGAGTAATTGGGCGAAGTCGGGGAGTAGGTGGTGGGGCCGGCGGACGATGGAGAGTAGGCGGGGGAAGAGGGCGAGTAGTTTGGTGACGTCGGAGTGTACGTCGGCGACGTCGGCGAGTACTTGGTCGACGAGGGCGAGTAGCCAGGCGAAGACGGGGAGTAATTCGGCGAAGAGGGAGAATAGTTCGGGGAAGACGGCGAGTACCGCGTGCTGCCCGGGTGCTGCGGCGAGGATGGAGAGTACGCCGGGCTGGCCGGCGAGTACTGGGGGCTCGTCGGCGAGTATTGCGGGCTGGTCGGCGAGTAGGTGGGACTTCCACCGGCGATAGACGGTGACGTCGGGGAATAATTGGGTGACGTCGGCGAATATTTCGGTGATGACGGCGAGTAGCTCGGGGAAGTCGGCGAATACGCGGGCGATGTGGGCGAGTACGAGGGACTCGTCGGCGAATAAGCGGGTGATGTCGGCGTGTAATTTGGCGAAGACGGCGAATAGCTCGGAGACGCGGGGCTGTAGACGGGACTGGTAGGAGAGTAGCTCGGCGACGACGGCGAGTAGCCGGGCGACGCAGGCGAATATGCAGGGCTCGTCGGGGAGTACGAGGGACTCGTGGGCGAGTACGACGGGCTAGTCGGCGAGTAACTAGGCGAAGTGGGCGAGTAGCTCGGCGACGTGGGAGAATAGGCCGGGCTGGTCGGAGAATAACTCGGTGATGTCGGAGAGTAGCTCGGTGAAGTCGGCGAGTATGAAGGCGACGTCGGTGAATAACCGGGCGACGTGGGCGAGTAGCTCGGAGAGGCCGGCGAGTACATTGGGGAAGTAGGGGAGTAGTTGGGTGAAGTCGGTGAATAGGAAGGGCTCGTAGGAGAGTAGTGCGGCGAGGCCGGGGTGAGGCTGGGCGAGGCGGCGGCGTACACGGGGCTGGTGGGCGAGTAGGACGGGGAGGCGCCGGCGGGCGAGGCGTAGGGCGACAGCGGCGGGCCGGGGCTGCCGGGCGAGCCGGGCTGCGGCGACCAGGCGCTGCTGTAGGCGGGCGACAGCCCCGACGCATCCGACGCGCCCGACGGCGAGAACGAGGGGCCTCCGGGTGTCATGATGCTTCCAACTGCAATAACGTTTCAATTATGTGGTTACTTTTGCAATTGGCAACGTGTCCAATAAAAGAAACTCATTCAGGATTGTCCACGCCGTTGGATGATATGACACCTCAGACAGACACCGAAACAACTGTTGATTTACCTTGTCCCATATATAAAACATTGATTACCTTCGACTATAATAATACAGCAACACCTACAGCACGAGTGACAATCAGTTGTTTAAACATACAACGTGCTTAATCATTAGCTCCATGTATGACGTATACACGATGATTTTTAATCGGTAATCAGGAGTAGAAAATTATTAATATCCAGCTAAAATTAAACTTAATAGGCGAGGTCTCACGCAATTACCTCAATGTTTAATCAATTAAAAGTTGAAAAATAATTAAAACTAATAACCACTAGATACATGGTCATTCTACATAAATTATTTAAGTACGATACACCTACGTCAAGTGTCATCGCTTTGGCGGGAAATTTTACGAAATTTTCTACGACTTTGTATAGGTAATGACAATGACAATGACAAGTTATTACTCATAAATACGTCATTGCCATTAAATTATTAAAAAGGTTGTGAGCTTACAGATACAGATTAGTTGGGTGACAAGGAATTTAAGACAAAATTGGTTTCAAAATAAAAATTATCATAGAAAATTAAAAAGTTTGTTTTCATGTAATTACGACTTCAACGTGACCGCCATCATTTACTGAGTTAGAAAAGTTGGTACCTGATCACCGATTAAAAATCATCGTGTATACACTCGATTGATTAAAGTAAATAAGTAAAAAGAAGTATGTTCCCAGTATCAATATATATGTCGGAACTCGCTAGACGATTACGGTCACAGAACGGTATTTGTATCCTAGGCACTTAGGGCATGATGCCCTTTAAAACTGGCATCGGACAAGATGTTAACACACTACAAAGAAATCCCATGTTTGCCTTCAGACGCTTTAATTATTGTTATTTGTTTTAAAGGCGACTTACGTACGAGATCGTTATTGGCTATGAACCAAGCGGTTCAGCCGTTCAAAAACCATAAGTTTTTCTCTAGGTGTGCGAGGGTATTTTTATCATATAAACGTTTACTTATTTACTATGTCAAATCCTATAACATGGGACCTGTAATGGATTTAAATAAAGTACAATGCAATATAAATAAAAAAAAAAATATAAAAAAATAATACATACCTTGACCAGGAGACCAGACACTGCTTCCATATCCAGGCGTGTTCTGTGTGGACCACGGCGTCATGAGCGGCGTCATGGACGGCGTGCCCACGCCGAAGTACATGCCGCCGCCGACGCCCATGCCCACTCCCAGCCCGCCCATCTCCATGCCGTGCTTACACTTCTCGGCGTCGAGAAGTAAATCGAAGCAGCCTGTAAGTAATTGAAACAAGATATTGTTATCATTATTAAAAATCTGTCTGAATATCTTTTCTGCACCGATGATTTATAATCATAAAACTGGCTGCTTTAAAAAAAAATATTATCTTCATAATATAAAGGTAATTTTCTCACTTCCTGGGATTATGTTGGATTTACTCCTGCACTAACCAATTAAGAATGATCTGACATTAACAGGTTAAATATTCCAGAGTTTTAATGTCGGGAATTACACTACTACATATGTAGGCAGACCTAGCATTGAACTAAACATTGTGCTCTACTATACTATGAGGGAAAGTCCCTTGTCATTATTTTTCAAACTATTATGAACGATTATAACCGCAATTTAAATGGTTACAATAGAATTTGCCACAGGAAAATACAAGAAAGCTAACTTGTATAGAACACTCCCGTGAGTCTCAGACATTTAAATACATACGAAACGGGTCTACGTGTTTTCGTGCGATATTCGTATGTATTTTAATAAAGCTAATTTGTTTTATGAGAGTCTTACCTGTGCCCATTCTTGGCAACTGTCCCATGATGATATTCTCTGATACGCCTCTCATAGGATCGACTTCGGCGTGGCTGGCTGCGTCCAACAGCACGTCCACAGTTTCCTCGAAGGAGCATCTCATGAGCGCGCCGGTGTCCTGCCTGTTGATGCCGTGACGGGTGATGGCCATGAGATGACCCTTGGCCGTCATAACGTCGCAAAGCAACGCAAGATGTCGGTAGTTCACGTACAGACCATAGAACTGCAACACGGCGTTCATTTCCTTCTCCACCGACTTACGCACAGCCTCGATACCCAGTACTTGGAAAATTTCGCAAATGTCGTTACTGAACGTCCTGATCGGATCGACATCTCTCTCGGACAACACTTTCATGAGTGAAGTACCGTCAGTTTCCAACAACCATTCGGCAATGGCCTTGAATTCACCTTGTTCAGTGATAATGATGCGTTTCTTCGCCTCAGTTTGTGGCAAGTGCATGTACACTTTAGCGATAGCTTCAATACCTTGCAGCGTCATGTCAGACAACATATTGGCCTCAATACAGCGCAAGAACATGTCGTCTTCCATTTTATCCACTGTCTCTTCATCATTGTCCTGGAATTTGCTTTCTTCGTTATTCATAATTCTGATACGCAATACAAGCTTCTCAGCGTTGTCGTCGTTGAAGATACAGTTCAAATCGTCGCCGAATCCGGCATTGATCTTTTCCGCGATCTGCTCCATGGTGAGTTTCTTATCCGTCATCCTCTTACGATCCAACTCGATACGGAGGAGCCAGGGCGAAATCTTCGTTGGATCGAAGTCAGGCATTTCATAGTAAACATTCACGAATTCTTGATCTTCGGCAATAACAGTGTTTTGTGGGTCAGGATCATAGTAAATAGCCGTGTTCGCAGTTACTTTACGCAACGTCGTGTGTTCCAGTCTGCAAAGTACATTCTTAGCTTTCTCAGCGTCCCTAGCCGCTCCGCCTGTTAAGAACACCGTTAGGGAAGGAGCCTTTGGCTTCTTTGAAATATTGATAATTTCCTTCAGACGTGGCACACCAAGGGTTACGTTCTTGGACGACACACCAGCAAAATGGAAAGTGTTCAGGGTCATTTGAGTGGCGGGCTCTCCAAGAGACTGAGCGGCCAAAGCACCCACCATTTCTCCAGGGTTTACCTGGGCCTGTTGGAAACGAGTTTCGATTTCTCCAATCAACCATTCGAAAGCTTCACTTGATAATCTGTATTCTTCAGAGACAAATTTGGTGCAAAGTGTGGATCTCACTAGACATTGGAACAACAAAGTAGCGTTCTCATTAGCTTGTTTAGATAAGCGGTCATCACCAGCTACGATGACACATTTTTTCAAAAGGTCTTTCACTCCTTGAATTACTTTGATTGGGCTCAGATCCGTCGGCATTCGCTTGTTAATGTGGAAAATCTTTTGAACATTCCAGATCATTCTCTTGAAATTACATGGCAGTACAACTTTAGATTCTCCACTGGGGAAGATTTGACGCAACACTTCTCTATCCTTGTTCAGTTGTTCCCATTCGCTTTCAAGATCAGCAATAACATATCCAGATTCTGTGAGTTCTTTAATAATTTCTTCATTGAATATCCTCTTGAGATATCTCTCATTTGAAGGATCAAATTTGAATTTCTTTTCAAATGCCTTGTTGGATAATTTGACTGTGGGTAGATTTTGGAATTCTACGGTTTCTCCAGCCAGGCCGTCCTCACCATATCTCAACTGGATAAGCTGTCCGACGGAGTTACGAACAGTGCCATCATAGTGAACCATTACAGACTCCATAGCCTTGATGAGACGACGTTGGATGTATCCTGTTTCGGCGGTCTTTACGGCAGTATCGATAAGACCCTCACGACCTCCCATGGCGTGGAAATAGAACTCTGACGGTGTGAGACCGGCAAGGTACGAGTTTTCTACAAAACCTCTGGACTCAGGACCATAATCATCCTTGATGAAGTGAGGCAGGGTTCTCTTTCGGAAGCCGAAAGGAATACGTTTACCTTCAACGTTCTGTTGTCCTACACAAGCAATAACTTGTGAGATGTTAATATTGGAACCCTTGGAACCTGACACCACCATAGCCTTAAGATTATTGTATTCAGTAAGTGACTTCTTAGCGGACCCACCAGTCTTGTCACGAGCGTCGTTAAGAATACGATTCACTTGATTCTCGAATGTCTGTCTGAGCGTGTTACCAGGAGTGGGCTCCAACTCCATATTGTGAGCTTTTTGGATGACCTCTATTACATCATCCTTGGCTTTTACGATAGCTCTCTGAATTTCTTGATATGTTTGCGGATCAGCAATTGTGTCTCCAATACCGATAGAATGGCCTTCCAACAAGAGCCAGTTGTTAATTACAGTCTGAATATTACCATAGAATCGGCCAGCTGTTTCATGGCCCAGCTCCAACATGCAAATGTGAAGCAAAGAACCAGCTGAGGCACCGAGTGACTTTTTACACAATATTCCCATAAGGAGCTCCCCATGCTCTACTACTACTTTAGTGTCACCAGGCGAAATCCATTTGTAAGGGCCGTCGTCTTCTTCGTCAGGATGTGTGGAATGTGTGCGAATCATGTTAACATTTCCAGGGATAATCAGGGTAAATATTTGCTTTCCAGTCCAAAGTGGTTGGGGTTTCAAAATGCAAGGCTGAGGAATTTTACCATCCCATGTGGGTAAGAACATCAGAAGGTTCATAACCTGTTCCTTGGTTAGGAACACATCTCTCTTTGTCATTTTTCGGACAGCAGTAAGAGTGTCCTGCACAATACCCATGACGGGCTTGTTGGCTTGTGGGGTTATAATCTGTCGAGGCGTAATGTGAATGTTTTCTACCTCTGCACGTGTCTCCATGGATTGAGGTACATGCAAGTTCATTTCGTCGCCATCAAAATCGGCGTTATATGGAGAAGTACAACTCAAGTTCATACGAAATGTTGACCACGGCAGCACCTTTACCCTGTGACCCATCATACTCATCTTGTGCAGTGTGGGCTGACGATTGAAGATAACCAAGTCATCATCTCTCAAATGTCGTTCCACCTTGTATCCATATTGTAAATGCAAATCTGACGATTTAGGATGAAACCGCAAGTCTATCCTCTCTCCATTGTCGCGAACAATATACTTGGCACCTGGGTATTGTGCGTTACCGCGCCGTACCAGCTCCTGCATTCTATCGATATTGAATGGTGTTACCAACTCCGGGAATGTTAAGTTTTGAGCAATAGATCTGGGTACTCCTACTTGGTCAATACGCAAGTTAGGATCGGGGGTAATGACAGTACGCGCCGAGAAATCCACACGTTTTCCCATAAGGTTTCCTCTGATTCTCCCTTCCTTTCCCTTCAGTCGTGCTTTAATAGCTTTGAGTGGTTTTCCGGATTTCTGCATAGCCCTGAAAATTGCGAATTAGACAATTGAATACAAATGTTATCCTAAATCAATTTAAATATTTATATTTATACATGATATGATAACTCCAAGTAGAAATATTAATAAGGATGGTATATAAGGACGCGGCAATGAAAATAAAGAAAATTGAAAAGATGTTAAAAATACAGTGTTGAATAGTGGCACGGCGTATGAGTATACTTCTTCTCTAAGAGTAATAGAGAAGATTGCTCAAACACTTGTCGTCGTGGACATCACTAAAATTCAAAATAACATAATTCATCAGCCCATCTAAACCATTCAAATGTAAATTTTGTGAACTGGTGGCCAAATTAAATAAACCAACCAAGGCTCATGATCTTCACTGATTAACAACCTTCAGTTCAACTTACTTTGGCATACCCGGCATGTCATTATCTACAAAAGTAGCGACATGGAACTGCAACATCCTGATATTGTCAGCGAGAACGTGAGCTGCGGCTCCCGACTGCTCATTTCTCATCAGTTCATTGTTTGCTTTGATGATGTCAGCAAGTTTGTGAGTCAAGTCGTCCTGATTTTTGGCTGCTCCAAACATGACCACAGCGGGCCGCACCGACAGTGGTGGCACAGGCAAGACTGTGACTATCATCCAATCAGGTCTGGCAAACTTGGGATCCATACCCAGAATAAACGACTCCTCATCTATAAAGAATACAAAAAGATGTTTCAGTCATGATGGAAAAAGAAACTCCGTACAGTACCCTCATATATATTTGAGGCCATCATGTACATAACTGGCCAACAAAACTAGTTTGATAATAAGCATAATATTTGCAGATGTTTTATACATAAAGTAAGTGGGTTAAACAGATGACGAAAGTATGCAAAAAAAAGTAATACTTGTAAAAGGCCAGTTCTTAATTCCCAGGACTTGTAGTGATTGACATTCTATCGAAATTTACATTAAGTATTATACAAAGTTTTATTGTGGTTTCTCACCATCTCTAATCTGCCTGGTGCCTAATACATATACCTATAAAACAATAGATTTAAGCAAAACATATATAGAAGCGTCTGTATTCAAAAAATAAACAACTGTAAAATACCTTCCAGTAAAATTCAAGAAAAACAATAATGAAAAACTAGGACACTAATTCTGTCCAACCCTGTAGAATAAATGCAATGAAACATTACAATAACTTTTTATAGAACATATATGTACATACTATATGAACATGTTATCTCTACAATATTTCCTAACATTAACAAACCACTACAAAAGAAATGTCATTTGACCTTGGAACAATTAGGTTACATTGAAAAGAATTGCTGAGCATTTATTATAAGCACATTAAAATTATACAACATTAGATTCATATTATTATCCTCATTGGCTTTCTGGTTAAATGGAGCCCTCACCTGTAATGTGTTTAAGAATTTCCCAGACTCGTTCAGCTGTAATAATGATCTTTTTCTCTTGGGAGTCTTCATTAACATGTTTCCATTCCGCTGAGAGGTCAAGGCCCTGCCGTCTAATTGAAGGCTGGTAGTGACCGCAACCTCCGTGGCCAGAACCTTTCTTGGCCTCGTCCCCTTCTTTTCCTAAGTCCATGTCTTCACCACCCTCGCATATATTTTTTCCCTTACATAAGTCATATACATATGTCAACCTTTTACGAGGCTGTCCTTTTGATTTCATCACAACTTCTTTTATCTTTGGATTTGTCTGCAATAACAAGAAGCAGACAATAAAAAAATTGTTCTCATTTCAATGATACTTAATAAAACATTTAAAATAATGGATATCTTACCGGACTGACAAGCAGTTTTGAACAGTAAAAACAAACACATCTTAATATTTTAATTGTTTTTGTAATAAAACCAATATGAAATACTGGTTTAGCTAGATCAATATGGCCAAAGTGTCCAGGGCATTCGGTCATGTTGCCCGCGCAAGTCTGGCATCTAGAGCTTCTGTCGATCACCCCTTGTCGAGGATCCATAAGGCCCCCCAACTTAGGTCTTCCGCCTTCCATCGTTTCGGGGAAGCGGATACCCCCTTCCGTGACTGACATACGTCGCTAGAAAAATGTTTACATACTTGGTATACATAGCACAACTGGAGACGCATTATTTCACAATTTATTGAACATTAAACAGCAGTTTCTAATAATGTATATCACAACCAACAAAAGGGAAGTCATTTGTGATTGTGACCAGATAAACAATAAAATTATTAGCTTCAACAAGTAAAGAGATAACTGATAACACACTACAATACAAGCACAACTGCGTGACCCATGTAGACGTGAGTCTCATATTCACCACTTGAGAGCTACACGGGGGTTTATTTCATAACATTTACAAAGAGTAAGTCATAATTTCACTATAATCATAACTTACGATTTCATCTGGCGATATTATACCAAACTGTACTCTTTTTACTTGGCGCACGGGCGCCTTAGAATCATTCGTGGTAGCCATTTTGTATGGCTCTGAGTCTGAGTCTCCGACTCGGACTGACTTTTACTAGAAACTTGACTTGGCATAATTACTCTATAGTCTATGAATACATCGATGTTGCTATCGCATCTCGATATTGCCAGAATCAAATATATTTTTAGGGCGGTCAGTCATGAACCAATTCAACCAGGGCAACTATTATATTAATCTGCGACCAGGGATCGTAACTGTTAAATTTATGTTAAAATGAAAAGTCTTTTCAAAAAGAGTATTTTGCTCTATAGCTATGAAAAATCATCGACGAATATACTATTGAGATAGCTTGGGCTAATTGATTTTAGATTCTGATAATGTTAGTTTTAGTTTATAAATTGCTAAAGTAAAATTAAAAATTAACATATGTCTACTACAAAGTGTCTATCAACTGTGAAATGTTCAGTGTATTTGCAATCACTTCATCATCACTACATAGTATAAAACCATAGCTGGGCATTAACTCGTTAATCCGTTAATCGTTAATTAACGAAGTTAACATTTTGATTAATGGATTCACTTTTAAGTTTCTAACTTCTGTTAATATGCCGAAGTCCGTTAATCGTTAATCCAATGCCTACTATTCACCGCACGGCACCGTGGCGCGGCGCGAAAAAACAGGTTCAGGTTCAGACAAGTATGAAACGACAAGTGCCGGGCGGCGCGTGGCAGCGAGTGAAACAAAAACAAAACAAGATATAGTTTGCCGGCGCGTGCGAGTGAGAAAACTGCGAAGAGATTTGTTTCGTTTGATCATTTCATTACTTGGCGCCGGTGCTTAGAGTTACGAGTGTTTTGTTTGTTATTGTTATTATAAATTACTGTCAGTGATCATTTGCGTGTTGATAAAGAAGAGTGCAGTGTAATTTAGTTAGATAGAAGAAGTGTACTGTGCAGTGTAGTAATTAAAACCATATCATGGAAGACACGGAATCGGATTCAAGCGGTCCTGATGAGAATCCATGGCCACATTTGACTGAGTATGTGGAATTTGTATCCAGATCGGGCCAGCAAATACTTTTTGCGTGTAAGCGTCGTACGCAAGTTCTTTTTTTTTTTTTTTTTTCACTACTTTGGGAAGCCGGAAGCCTAGTATGGCTGCATCCGATGGTCAGTACACGGCAGGGGGCGGGGCTAGCCGGCCGCACCTGCCCGGAGTGGCCGTACGCAAGTTCACTAACGCAACGATATAAAAATGCAATTTTACACATATTAACGGATTAACGATTAACGTTAACTTCCGTTAATTCTTCCGAAATGTAACGCTTTAACGTTTAACGAAGCTAACTTTTTTTGTAGCGGATTAACGATTAACGAAGTTAACTTTGATTAACGGTGCCCAGTTATGTATAAAACAATGTCGCTTCCTGCTGTCTGTCTATCCCTATACAGTATGCTTAGATCTTTAAAACTAGGCAACGGATTTTGATGCGTTTTTTAGAGATAGAGTGATTCTAGAGGAAGGTTTATGTGTATAGTACATGCATAATTCATCAGCATTGCACCTGTGCGAAGCCGGGGCGGGTCCCTAGTGTAAAAATAAAAGGGCTTTGATAAAAAAAAGATGTCAAAAAAGTGTAGAAATTAAAAAGTGGCAATACTGTAGTGTCGTCCCTTTCTAATCAATATAAGAAAACGGGGACGACACTACATATTGCCACTTTTTAATTTCTATTAAATTTTGTCAGACTGTATGTGACTTCAAGGGTAAAAAGTCCGTGAGGTATGATACCCTCTTGGGTTGCATACATTTTAAAGCCATAATTTCGGTATACATAACCACTTTTGTGGTGCCCAAATTCAAATCATTGTTTACCGCAGTGCTGCTTAATCCTTCGTTTTTCATGCGAAAAAAATACTGAATCCTATTGAGAAAAACTTGACTGATCACTGTGGATATTTTTAGCTTTGTTATGCAAAATTAGGTACTTGGAATTTGCGGAATATTTTTAACCTTGATTCCTCTATGTTTACATCAGTGCCATTCACCGACTTTGAACGTCAGCTACCAAAAATACTACTTGGTACTACTAAAAATCCGCAATATAGCGCGGGCTGAAAACACTGTTGGGCTAAATCGAAAAATGAACAAACACTTTATTAAAAAACAAAAAAAGTCATTGTCTCTGTCTCTATCCAATGTTGCCAACGTATTGTTACATTCTCCCAACGGGTGGGCAAGTGGGAAACGAAACGGGAGTAGTAGTGCAGTCATTGAAGCATTATGGCTCCGATTTTTTTTACGGTGAACCGAATTGCATACAATTTTGGAATTAGGTTCATCTTACCGTTAACTTCAAAAGTGAAAATGATTTGAACTCCGCAACCACCCTGGGGGTGGTTGCCACCCCTTCTCGGGGGTGAATTATTTTTTTTTTCAAAATAACCTCGGATATCGATAGAAGGCCTAATTTTAAGCAAAAAATCATCTATAAAGTTTTTCAAAAAATCCAATACTTTTCAAGTTATTGGCAATTGAAAATTCGCAATTTTTTCACGTTTTTCATCGGTTTTTTGCAAATATCTCCAAAAATATACGTTTTATCGAAAATTTTATAAAGAATAAAATTGTAGCAGGTAAAACAATGAACAATTTGGTGTTTTATAAAGTATTATAAGTGCAATATTAAGCTAGATATTAACGATCAAAGCCGTTTTTTATTATGTCTGAAATTTAATCGATGTGGTCAATGCCATCTTGCCCTTCTCCTCGAGGCCTTCTATCAATATCCGAGGTTATTTTGAAAAAAAAATTCACCCCCGAGAAGGGGTGGCAACCACCCCCAGGGTGGTTGCGGAGTTCAAATCATTTTCACTTTTGAAGTTAAGGGTAAGATGAGCCTAATTCCAAAATTTCATGCAAATCGGTTCACCGTAAAAAAATTCGGAGGTACCTAAGACCGTATTTTTCGCTTCAATGACTGCACTATAGAGGGTTCGTAATTCGAAAGGTTAGCTGTATGAGCGGTCTTTTACTTGCCTTTCCAACGAAAATAATACGTAATGTAAGATCTTGTTACGTTATCTCAAAGAGAAAATAGCAATATCGAAATTCATCATAGGCCGTTTCGTCTATTACAGACGATCTTATGCAGTGCTGTGGAGACACCTTTTTAGGGTTCCGTAGCCAAATGGCAAAAAACGGAACCCTTATAGATTCGTCATGTCTGTCTGTCCGTCTGTCTGTCCGTCTGTCCGTCCGTATGTCACAACCATTTTTTTCCGAAACTATAAGAGCTATACTGTTGAAACTTGGTAGGTAGATGTATTCTGTGAACCGCATTAAGATTTTGATGCAAAAATAAAAGAATAATAATAAATATTGGGGGCTCCCCATACTTAGAACTGAAACTAGAAATTTTTTTTTTCATCAAACACATACGTGTGGGGTATCTATGGATAGGTCTTCAAAAATGATATCGAGGTTTCAAAAATATTTTTTTTCTAAACCGAATAGTTTGCGTGACAGACGCTTCCAAAGTGGAAAAAAGTTGCCCCCCCCCCCCCCCCCCCCTCTAACTTCTAAAATAAGAAAATGAAAAATCTAAAAAAAACATATGATGTACATTAGGGACAGTTGGGGTACAATGGAACGAAAAAAATATTTGCATTTTTAAAAAAATCAATGGTCTATTTTTGGATTATTTTCGTTTCGAAAAACCAACAACAGTTCTTAAACTATCGATTAACAAGAAAATCGAGTACGAAAATTTGCTTTAAAGCTACAAATTATTTTTTTTTGCACTGCACCTCTTTTGTTCCATTGTACCCCAGGTCTGGGGTACAATGAAACGGCATCTGGGGTACATTGAAACAAGAATAGTAATTTGAGAAATGTACGAAAATTATGTAATTGCCCAAGCGTATACTTGCTTAATAACTTTTCAGGAATATAATACATATTACTTTGGCGCTTTGTTGTACCTGCCAAGCTTGGACTTGGCAGCACCAGTTCCATATTCTGAATTGACACCATTTCCATATCTGGTTCCAGTGGAAAATAGAAGCTGTGATAAATTTTCGCGCTCCGACGCCTATAATTAATCTCATATTCGTTGTTCTCGTCAATATCTGTTAATATTTCACTAACAAAATATTTTATTTGTTTCTGGGGAAATTTCACCAAGAAAAAACACTGTTCCATAGAACCCCATTCCATTGTACCCCATGGGGTGTTGCAAATTTCAAACAAGTACTTAAAAAATCCAAGTAACGTTTTTCTCTTCACACATAATCGCATTTAATAGCTAAACTGATTAAGATTTATGAAAAAAAATAACACATACATGCTAGCACTCCTTTAGTTGTAAAAAAGAAAGTTCTTCTGTACGAAATTCTAGTTTTTTACTGCTCAAAACAATTTTTTTCACCGCAAAACTCTGCTGTTGCCGGCCGGCCATACTTCACTGCGTCAACATGTGACGTATGAAGCGCTCTTATTGGCCGAACCGTAAGCGCGCGAAATTGTTCGAAATTCGAATAGATATCGGCCTTGTTCCATTGTACCCCTTGTTCCAATGTGCCCCCACTGTCCCTACTATAAAAACTACCAACGAAAATTGTTTTGAACGAGATCTAGTAAGTAGTTTTTTTTAATACCTAACTTTGCACCTAATTTATATGGGGCGCTATACATACCAGGTGCAAACTTAACTTAACCACTTAGGGATGGAAAGTGTTTGTACGGAACCCTCGGTGCGCGAGTCCGACTCGCACTTGGCCGGTTTTTTGGTGACTGTGCAGTCCGATGCGAGACCGGCATGATCATGATCACCCACACTTCTGACATAAATAATTTATGTCAGTAGTTGCTCTGGTGCTGGTTTGCTGCCTCCGCATCCTTTTACCGGCTAAATTCTCAAACTAGGCTTCATCACATGGTTTGCGACCATGCCATTCGGTACTTCCTTGAAAACACTGAGTCGTCGCATGTTTCATGACTCATGAGCGCGAAAGAACGAAACGAATTATTTATGAATTTCATGGGGAATATCATCATTAATGTTGCAAGGTGCTGGTGTTTTTTATTTGTTTTCTAGGGTTCAAAATCCGCGACGACGTTAAAAGCGAGTAAGTAAGTAATAGTTAAGACCGGTAATATACATATGTAGGTACAGTAATTCTACCTCGGACTTACGGGCTAAGTACGAATAACATATAATCGGTCACGGTCAATTTTCTAAATGTAAATAATTAATTAAATGATAAAACATGGAGTGAATTTAAAATAAATAAAAAAATAAGTCAAATTGGGGTTTTACAATCTTTAATTTACCTGTACTATTTTATGGCTCAATTTCGCCATGCTTCACCTGGTAATTCGTAAGGTATGATGGTAGGGATCAACTCTAGTGGAATAAAAATTCTTGTCATAAGGGTGGTTCTACTCACAAGGGAATTTTCTGCGGCTCTCCTTATTTTGTATAGGTTTTGTAGGCAAATTATATTGATTTACGATTGAAACTGTCCAACTAAATGGTTTCTAGTATGACACTGAAAATTAGCTAAGCCCTAAATATATATCTCTCAAAAATTTTATTGTACTTTAAAGTGCCAAATTCTCAGTCTCCAGGCATGTCTCTCGGACGAAATGAAAGCTTAATGGCTGCATCATAACTGCATTTTGAGTATGTACGTAATATTTTCGCTAAAATAGAAATCTATAATATATGTAGTTTCAATGTGTTTGTCTTATTTTACCTTAAATGCGAAACTTATTAAGAAAAAGTGCACTATATTTTGTCCCTCGTTTTTTACCTCAGTCTCCTGCTACATCAAAACACGTTAAAATCAGTTTGAGTTACCACGTCTAGCGCGTTGCTGTTCGGTCTGAGTGAAAGATCGAAGTGAAGTTAGCATATAAATGATCGCGTTTGTCTCGGTTCGCGGTTGGCTTAGTCGCTACGAGTTGTGTAAGTGAAGTTGTGCTACGGCCAGTCAGCTTAACAGTATCCTGGCCCATATTTATTTAAAGTCCATTGTTTTCTATACACTTTTTTTGCATTCATAGGTAGTAAATTCGTTGCATTAGAGTACAGAACTGCATTTGCATGATTTCAATATTAAATGTTGCATTGACGTAGTTATTGGCTAAAAACTTACAATAATCTCAGTATCCTGTCCTCAGTCTCCTGGGCCCATATATTGCTTAAATGGTCATAAATTTGGTATATTTTATTTTTTGACTGGCCCGTTTGAGATCAGTAAAAGACCGACCTCCGCTAGGCGTTAAGCTACTTTTCTGACCTTAGATGCTAAAAAAATGGTGTGCCGCAAATCACTTCATTTTCGTCCCTCCTGAGTAGAACTACCCATAAATTTGATTGTCATAACTCATTTCGCATAATGGCTTTCCTCATACATGTTATTTGTCATAAATTATTATTTGCATAACATTTTATATGTCATAATTGTTGTTTGGCAGATTTTTCATAAGCATAATTTAGTATGGCACAAAATTTCAAGTAATATTATTGAATGACATAATAATTGATAGTACGAAGAAGAGCAACGCATAAATAATGGTTTTCATAATTAATGGCAATAGAAATTATATAGTTAGTGATCGGGGATTTCTCTGCCACTTGGGGTTAATGACCTCAATCATTATGCTAGTATGGATATGCCGCGGGATTCCGGGATTAGTGTGCGATATAGGAGTGTTACGGCATGTTACTGTTAATCAATTAATCATGCATTGCATATATTATTATTATTAATAATTGAAAATTTGATTACAGATCAATTGAATATATCAATAAAACCACTAAGCTCGCGTTAACTTATCAGTTTCGCATTGCCTTTCAACGGCCAAGTCGAGACCCATGTTGCTGGTAGTAAACGCGTAAAAATAAATGTCAGTAAAACGATACATTGGTTGCGCGATGGTCTTCTTTTAATAAAAAACGTGACATACATACATAGAATTAAAATCTTACAAATTGTATAAAATCAAACTATAACTTTCTCAATGCTATCAAAATATTTTAAAACCAGATAAGTTAATATAAAAATAACAGTCAGTTTTCACATAAAAATTGTACCTATATTATAATCATTTATTTCGAATGTCAAATAACATATTATTTTTTATTACTTTTGGTCTCTATGAAATTAAAATAACAAACTATATTTTTTTCAATGTTATCTAATGTTAATCTATTTCGCTTGACATCTAAGATCCAGTTATAAGCCGAAAATGACCTTTCTACTTCGACCGACGTTAGCGGGGCGAATTTGTATATAGAAATTTCATCGGATGCGGATTCGTGTGATATTTGCTCGGCGTATGCTCTGACAAGATCTAAATCCGGATTTCGAGCCATGACTGCTTCTAGTTTAGTCTCTATGCGTAAACTATTACTCCAGCTTACAACTGTCCGGACTTCATCAAAGATTTCTAGGGCATCGATGATTGACATATCTCGTTCCTGTAGTTTAACCTTGTTCTGTGAGTTTAACTAGTTTTTTCAACCGACATTTTTGACTATTGTTTTAGCTTTTGCCCGCCTGAGAGTTTTGAATAATATTTTTTCTTTAAATCATAACCAACACTGTTTTTTAACAGTCCTTTATTTTATAAACGAATTACCAACACCGAAATAGCGTTTACTTTTCGAACAGTTTTGTTCCTATCGCGGGCCAAGCGGCGTATCCATATTATCATTTCGACTTGATATCCCGCGTGTGGCAGAGAAATCCCCGATCACTGTATTATAAGTTATATCACATGTACCAATCAAAATACTTTATAACCTTTGAAATAATGATACAAAAGTTACATGAGCACAAAAACAAAAAAGGGGACGGGGGGGCGAAGCCCCCACAAGGGGGGCTCGGGGCAAAGCCCCCGCATTAAGAAATCCTTCGCCACACTGACCTCTTTGTTGTAGGTTATAATTGTGAACCTACAAATACGAACATCGGCCAGAAAAGTAGGTTAGGTTAGGTTTGAAAGAACTGCGCCCCCCTCAGAAATGAACTGCTGCCAGAAAACCAGGCTGATGTTGAAATAAAAAATTAGGAGCTTGATATTTATGTTCTTCAGTATTATGCGCCAATGCACGATATGCATAAGAACGTTATGACGATTAATGATTATAATTCAGGTTGATACCTATGCTCCAAAATTATATGACATTCCTTACTTATGCGTAAAAACATTATGGTCATAAAATTTATGCGGATCAATTAATGACTATACACCTTATGCGCAAGGACTATTATGACAAAAGTGGTTAAATGCGCACGGACATTATGGCTTTAAAATTTATGCAACCCAATATGGAACCATGATGGTATGATTACGCTTGTCAAGGGTCAACGTTGATTCTCGTAAGTCGTAATCAAGAGTTACCGTTAATAACAAACGCAATGTGATGAAATTGTACATAAATTCCCATCTGTATACCTGTATATCCTCGCATCTTAGGCTGCGTTTCCATCAGAGATGTGTGCGAGGATAGGGTTACCCTCATCTGGCAGAATAATATTGGTCAGAAATACACTTCGCATAACACGTTTCGCAGAAACACTTTCGGTCGAATGGTAAGATGGCATAAAGGTATAGTTGGCATTACTACTACCTCGCATACGACACATTTTGCAGCACATTGTTTTGAAGAATATCTCTTTGGCCGACTTTGGTTTAGCATAATTTTATGTAGCATAATAATCCTATAGCATACGATTACAATAGCATACTTATTTTCTACTAGCAGAAAAGTGCGTTAAGTAAACTTTACGTAGTAGAATGTAAGTACCATTAGGTACGACGACGAGCGGTTCGAGGAGCAGTGTTAGGTATCTTGCCGCCACGGGGCAACTGCCACTAAATTTTTAATCACAACAATTGTAATGCCTAAATTTGGTCCTGATTCCACCTTAGGGCAGGTCCGACTTGGATTAGGTTAGGTACGACGATGAGCGAAGCGAGGAGTGTTAGGTTGAACTGAGACCCTAACGAGCGAGCGAGCCGCGCGGCATCGGCCGGCTACCATACCACTCCATGGACAAAATGTGTAATCACAACAATTTGTAATGCATAAATTAGGTACTGATTGCACCTTAGGGCAGGTCCGACTTGGATTAGGTTAGGTACGACGACGAGTGAAGCGAGGAGGAGTGTTAGGTTGAACTGAGACCCTAACGAGCGAGTCGCGCGGCTTCGGCCGGCTACCGTACCACTCCGTGGACAAAATGTGTAATCATAACAATTTGTAATGCATAAATTAGGTACTGATTGCACCTTAGGGCAGGTCCGACTTGGATTAGGTTAGGTATTCCGCATATGTCCTGTACAACAAGATAAGACAATAAAGTCTATCTTGGAATCAAATGGTTTTCGGCTTGACAACTTTATGCCGCCTAAAATATTATGCAAAAAAATTATCTGCGAAAGTACTATTCGTTTAGAAGACTGTTATGCTCATCAACATTATGCCAATATAAGATTCGGTATTATAAAAATCTGCGAAATGATTTATGCCAAAGCATACTCTGCGTAAGATGTTTCTGCCAAACGTTACTTCTGCCAAGTATCGTTATGCAAAACAAATATGTATATGTCAAAAAAGTTTCTACAAGATAATAGTGAACCGCGAGGATGCGTAGCAAGGGATGTGTTTTTGTCAACCAATGGAATAACTTCATTTACTTATCCTCTCTCAGCGCAACTTATTTTATTGGTTAACAAAAATACATTCTTCGCTCCCGCTACGCATCCTCGCACTGGTGGAAACGCAGCCTTAGCAAGTTAAACACAAGGGTTAAGAAATAAAATTAGGTAAGTTTTATCGATGTCATTTATTTAAATTCCACTATACACTATATACCTATTCCTTAAATTTGTAATTTACAGCAAAAACTAAACTACAGTTTTCGTTTTCGTTACGCTGTTGGTTACACCCTGTATACAGTGCTGGTTAGGTTTAGGATCATAATCGCTAAAATAGGTACCAAATGAAATTGACACTGTATTTAATTAGTACTGCTATGTAGTAGTAAAATTAACATAGTTAAACCAAGGACCATATACTAGAAATTGTAAAATTACGACTTTTGAATGAATTAATTCCCTTAATGGCATCTAGCGACGTAGAATGAACTAACGGAGTACGGTGCGTACTATGAAGAATGTAAGTCCCGTGTATATGGTCCTTGGTTAAACGTATACTTACGGCGCTGACACTTAACTATCACCTGTTTATTTTGATCTATACAGTACATAATATGTACTGTTATAAATTATAACCTGAATTATAATAATCAAGAAACAAATGAGCATGTCATACATATTACTAAAGGTACTTTATAGATTAGCGTGGCATAGTTTATTGGCATCACTCTTAAGTAGCAAAAAAATGTCGTTCTGACCTCTTTAAAACAATATTAAGTATTATTGTTAAAGATGAAAAAATAAAGTATAGAGTCGACGTCGTAGACTTCTTAGATACTGAAGGGTTACAATAACAAGGAAAGTTCGGGCGCGAACTTAATGCAGTGAGTATGATACCTACTGACATCAACAACCCTCCATACTGAGGAATACAATTAAGTAGGTAGTTAGGTACCAACTGCATAAAACTCTTGCGTCTTGGTTCCAAGAAGTTTTTATTTTCTACATATTATATACTTTCCATGTCTACAAACTACTTAATCCTGAACCAATTTAAATTCAACTTATAAAACTTAACATTGTTTCGTTTATAATAACATTATAATTATACGAGCAAAATCACCAGGCTGAGCTAACGCAGGAGTATGTATATAATCTATGTATGAAAATATTCTGGATAATATATTCCTCTGTCTATTTATTTCAACTATTAAACTATAATACCGTCCGTACAGTCTGACACAAAAGAGTAGAAATTTAAAAGTACCAAAACTGTAATGACTTCCCCGTTTTCTTAGATTGATTAGAAAGGGACGACACGACGTTATTGCCACTTCTTAATGTCTAATCTTTTGTGTCAGACTGTATTATACCTCCACACTATAGTGACTCACAGACAAATTAAATACTTACTAAGTTAAATCATTTTTCTTGTGGCCTTCCTATTTTTGTCCCTGTTGATCTAGAAAGGGTTGTGCTTAGGATAGAAACTTACCTATGACAGCCGCACATATAATTGTAATATTATATTAACTTTTACCTACTTAGAAGTATAAATGTTACGCCAATGATACAAAGTACCGTAACTACATACATCCAATATTTAGGGTTCCGTAGTCATCCCTTATAGTTTCGCCATGTCCGTCTGTCTGTCTGTCTGTCTATCTGTCTGTCAGTCTGTCCGTCCGCGGCTTAGCTCCGTGATCAAGAAAGCTGAAATTTGGTATGAGTATGAGTATGTATGACGCCGACAAAACGGTAAAAAAAAACTTTTTTTCGGGTACCTTCCGTACACCTAAAGTGGGGGGGGGGGGGGGTTTCGTTCCAACACTAGTGTGTGGGTTGTTGTTGAATAGGTCTTTTAAAAATAATAGGGATCTTCGAACATAATTTTTTGATAAAGTTAGCAGTTTTGTAAATATACGCTCCGAAAATAAGAAAATAAATTAAATTAAATCATTATCCTCATTAGATGAGGGCGATGATGAGGAATAATTAGATGACTCCGATGGGTAGTTCAGGAAATGTCCGGTAGCAACGGGGGAATAATCTGGACTTGCCGGTGAATATACTGGACTGGCCGGAGAATATTCAGGGTTAGCCGGTGAATAACCCGGACTAGCCGGTGAATCGGGTGAAAATTCTGGGCTAGTTGGGGAAAATGCAGAACTGGTGCTAGGGAGAAACATGGATAACGATGGTGAATTATATTGTGATATGGGCGAATCATTTGGCGTTGATGGTGAATAGAATGGAGAGGTTGGCGAATATGCAGGCGAGGCTGATGATGATAAATAAATAGGACTAGTAGCAGAACAGGCGGGAATAGTCGGAGAATAGGCAGGACTAGTCGGAGAAAAGGCAAGACTAGTCGGAGAATAGGCAGGACTAGTCGGAGAAAAGGCAAGACTAGTCGGAGAATAGGCAGGACTAGTCGGAGAATAGGCAGGACTAGTCGGAGAATAGGCAGGACTAGTCGGAGAATAGGCAGGACTAGTCGGAGAATAGGCAGGACTAGTCGGAGAATAGGCAGGGCTAGTCGGAGAATAGGCAGGACTAGTCGGAGAATAGGCAGGGCTAGTCGGAGAATAACTTGGTGATGAATAGGCTGGAGACGTAGAAATATATGCAGGGCTTGTAGGAGAGTATGAAGGGCTTGAAGGGGAATAAGGGCTAGGTGAAGTAGGAGAGTAGCTTGGAGATGTGGGGGAATAGGCTGGGCTGGTCGGTGTATAACTTGGCGAATTTGGTGTATAGCTGGGTGATGTGAGTGAGTAAAATGGTGTTGACTCTGCGTACTGGGGTGATGACGGCGAATAACTTGGTAAAGAAGGAGAGTATGAAGGTGATGTAGGAGAATAATTCGAATAAGTCTGCTTTGGTGAGTACAGGGGGAGAACCGAGGTAGATGGGAATGTAGCGGATGATGGAGACATGGGGTTGGAGTTGGATGGATAGTATTGTAATGAGGATCCTGGTGAACTTGGCGCCGGTGACCATGCGCTGTACGCTGGCGATATATTTGAAGTATCTGATGCGTCTGATGGTGAGAAACAAGGACCGCTATGTGAAAAGGTGCTTCCAACTGTAAGTACAGAGTAAGATTAATTATATATATTCATAGGTAAATCACTGTACCCAATAACCCTCACGACGACTATTCTTACCATATCTTGGCGTGTTAGACCAAGGTGTCATAGGAGTCATCATTGACGGCGTGCCTGCACCGAAATACATCGACGTGCCACCAAACGCCAGGCCTCCACTAGATATACCACGCCCACATTTTGTATCATCTAATACTAAGTCGAAACATCCTGGAAACAAAAATTTACATTAAGAAACAGAAATTTTCAACGTGTTGTGTTTTCAGCACAGGGTTCGGACCGAGCAATCTCACCTGTGCCTATTTTTGGTAACTGCCCCATGATTATATTTTCAGATACGCCTCTCATTGGGTCTACTTCAGCATGTCCAGCAGCTTCATACAAGATATCTACTGTTTCCTCGAAGGAACATTTCATGAGCGCGCCAGTGTCTTGTCTGTTGATGCCGTGTCGACTGATAGCCATAAGGTGACCTTTAGCAGTCATTACATCGCAAAGTAATGCTAGATGTCGGTAATTCACGTAAAGACCATAAAACTGTAGCACAGTGCTTATTTCCTTTTCTAGAGATTTTCGCACAGCCTCAATGCCTAATACTTGGAATATTTCACAAATATCATTACTGTAGGTTCTGATAGGATCCACATCTCGTTCATACAATACTTTGAGAAGTGAAGTGCCGTCAGTTTCCAATAACCATTCAGCAATGGCTTTGAATTCTCCGTCTTGGTTAACGACGATTCTCTTCTTTGCGTCAGTTTGAGGTAAATGCATATACACCTTAGAAATATCGTCTATACCCTGAAGAGTCATGTCAGATAAGATATTACTTTCTATATATCTCAAAAATAAATCATCCTCCATTTTATCTTCATTCCCTTCATCATTGTCCTGGAACTTGGTGTCATCATTATTCATAACTCTGATCCTAAGTATGAGTTTTTCAGCATTATCATCATTGAATATACAATTCAGATCACCTCCAAATTCAACATTTATCCTCTCTGCGATTTGTTCCATAGTAAGTTTTTTATCTGTCATTCTCTTACGATCCAACTCAATACGTAGAAGCCAAGGTGATATTTTTGTAGGATCGAAATCGGGCATTTCATAATAAGCATTTACGAACTCTTGATCTTCTGGAATAACTGTATTTAGAGGGTCGGGATCGTAGTGAATAGCAGTGTTTGCAGTTACTTTACGCAATGTAGTGTGTTCCAATCTACAAACTACGGCTTTAGCTTTGTCAGCATCTCGTGCCGCTCCACCTGTTAGGAATACGGTTAGCGACGGCGCCTTCGGTTTCTTAGACACATTAATTATTTCATTAAGTCGTGGCACTCCAAGAGTAACGTTTTTAGAAGAGACGCCAGCAAAGTGGAAAGTATTCAATGTCATTTGCGTAGCTGGTTCTCCAAGAGATTGTGCAGCAAGCGCACCCACCATTTCTCCGGGATTCACTTGGGCCTGGTGAAAACGAGTCTCGATTTCTCCAATCAACCAATCGAAAGCTTCACTCGACAATCTATATTCTTCGGTGGCAAGTTTTGAACAAAGAGTAGACCTTACTAAACATTGGAACAATAAAGTTGCGTTTTCATTGGCTTGTTTAGAAATATTGTCATCACCGGCTACAATAACGCATTTGCTCAAGAGGTCCTTAACTCCTTCTATAACTTTGATGGGGCTCAGATTGGTTGGCATCCTTTTATTAATATGGAAAATATCTTGGACATTCCAAATCATTCGTTTCAAATTGCACGGCAGTACAACTTTTGAATCTCCGCTGGGAAATATTTGTCGCAACATTTCTCTGTCTCTATTCAGTTGCTCCCATTCGGTTTCAATATCAGCAATAACATGTTCCGATTCTATGAGTTCCTTTACAACCTCGTCATTGAATATGCGCGTAAGACGTTCTTCGTCCGAAGTGTCAAATTTGAATTTAGTCTCGAAAGCCTTGTTTGAAAGTTTTATGGTTGGCAAGTTTTGTGATTCAACCCTTTCTCCAGCCAAACCGTCCTCACCATATCTTAGTTGAATTACTTGGCCGACAGAGTTTCGGACCGTTCCATCGTAATGAACCATTACGGATTCCATTGCCTTTATCAGTCGACGTTGTATGTATCCTGTTTCAGCTGTTTTTACTGCAGTATCTATAAGACCTTCACGGCCGCCCATAGCATGGAAATAAAATTCTGTAGGAGTTAAACCTGCAAGGTACGAATTTGCCACAAAACCTCTTGACTCTGGACCATAATCGTCCTTGATGAAGTGTGGCAAAGTTCTCTTCCGGAAACCAAATGGGATACGTTTACCTTCAACGTTTTGCTGCCCAACACATGCGATAACTTGGGAAATATTGAGACTTGATCCTTTTGAACCAGACACCACCATAGCTTTGAGGTTGTTGAATTCAGTCAGTGATTTCATGGCTGCTCTACCAGTTTTATCGCGAGCATCATTAAGGATACTGTTAACTTTATTTTCAAATGACTGTTTAAGCGTATTACCAGGAGTAGAATCCAATTCCATACTGTGCGCTTTCAGTGTAACCTCTACAACATCATCCTTAGCTGTAACGATAGCTTTCTGAATTTCTCCGTATGTTTGTGGATCAGCGATAGTGTCTTCAATACCAATGGAGTGACCTTCTAACAATAACCAATTATTGACAACAGTTTGGATATTCCCGTAAAATTTACCTGCGATAGCGTGACCAAGCTCTAACATGCAAATGTGTAGCAATGAGCCAGCTGAGGCCCCAAGAGATTTTTTACATAATATTCCCGTAAGAAGGTCTCCGTTTTTTATTATTACTTTTGAATCTCCAGGTGAAATCCATTTATAGTGGCCATCATCCTCGTCGGAATGTGTGCACATCATATTGAGTTTTCCAGGAATTATCATTGTAAACAGCTGTTTTCCAGACCAAAGTGGCTGCGGTTTCAATATGCAGGGTTGTGGGATCTTACCATCCCATGTTGGTAAAAACATTACTAGATTCATGATCTGTTCCTTAGTTAAGAATACATCTCTTTTACTCATTTTTCTGACAGCAGTGAGTGTATCCTGTACAATTCCCATAACAGGTTTGTTAGACTGTGGAGTAATAATCTGTCTAGTCGTCATGTGGATGTTTTCTATTTCAGCTCTTGTTTCCATTGATTGAGGCACATGCAAATTCATTTCATCGCCGTCAAAATCTGCATTATATGGAGAAGTACAACTCAAATTCATGCGAAATGTTGACCATGGCAGTACCTTTACTTTGTGACCCATCATACTCATTTTGTGCAGTGTGGGCTGACGATTGAAGATCACCAAGTCGTCGTCTATCAGATGCCGTTCCACTTTATATCCATATTGTAGATGCAAATCTGAAGGTTTCGGGTGAAACCTCAAATCTATCCTCTCTCCATTATCGCGAATAATATACTTGGCACCTGGATATTGTGCGTGGCCACGGCGCACAAGGTCTTGCATTTTATCAATATTTAATGGCGTTACTAACTCCGGAAATGTTAAGTTCTGAGCTATAGATCTGGGCACTCCTACTTGGTCAATTCGCAAGTTAGGATCGGGCGTAATGACAGTACGTGCTGAGAAATCCACACGTTTTCCCATGAGGTTTCCTCTAATTCTCCCTTCTTTGCCCGTTAGCCGTTCTTTGATAGCTTTCAGTGGCTTCCCTGATTTTTGCATAGCCCTGTGAACCATAATGCATATTTAAACAAGTATCTACCATCTACCTGTTACAATGTACATCTCAAGTTATTTTATTAAAATCGTAGGTTTTAATTTGCACTTATATTTAGGAAAATGTTCTTGAAATCCTAGTAGTTAAATAGACGAGGAAAATAAACATGTTTCCTTTGAGATGGGTAAATCCTCAGACCAAGTTTCAACTTGTACTGTTGTGGTGATTCATAAGTGATAAGGAAAATGAGTTGTAAACATATTTATCTTTCCAACCTCAGTTGTTTCTAATGTACATACCTACTAGAATATCCCTTATTAATGTATATCGTTTTTTTATTCATATGTTTTATACAAGTTTTATACTTTATATTTTTTCAGAGTAGGTAGTTTTCATTCCATCACAAAAATTAGATTTGTATTTATAAGCTAATGAGAAAAAAACATTCAAAGGAATAATAACGACGAAAAAATTTTAATTCCGTAATTCTATTCTAATAATTTAAGCTTTTACTGAAAAATTCATAAAATTGTATTGTTAAGTTACAACTTACTTTGGCATCCAAGGTTTATTATTGTCCACTAAAGTAGCCACATGGAACTGCAAAATCTTCATATTGTTAGTGATAACATGAGGCGCTGCGGCATTCTGTACACTTTTCATCAGCTCGTTGTTAGCTTTAATGATATCAGCCAGTTTGTGGGTCAAATCGTCCTGGTTCCGAGCTGCTCCAAACATGACCACCGCGGGCCGCACGGACAACGGTGGCACGGGTAATACAGTGATTATCATCCAATCGGGTCTTGCAAATTTAGGATCCATGCCCAATAAGAATGCTTCTTCATCTAAGTAAAATTAAAATTGTTTAAATTTAGTAGTGAAAAAAGCAAGGGTTTTAATTGAATGCATGTAGGTATAATACAATAATTAACCAACAGTAGGTACATTTTTTAATCACGAATTAAATTAACATTTTTGAGTTACAACAGAGCAGTAAGGGAATAGTTCCCACCTGTTATGTGTTTCAGGATTTCCAGTGCTCTCACAGCAGTTATAGTAACCTTTTTTTCCTGTGTGTCTTCATTGACATGTTTCCATTCCGCAAGGATGTCTAAACCCACACGTTTGATTGTGGGTTGGTAATGACCGCAACCACCGTGGCTGGGGATATTGTTGGTTTCGTCTTCCTTTTTTTCGATATCAATAATTTCACCTCCCTCGCAAATATTTTTACCCTTGCACAAATCATATACCAAAGTCAATCTCCTGCGAGGTTGCCCCTTAGATTTCATCACAGCTTCTTTTATTTTTGGGTTTGACTAAAATCCATAGGCGGAGTTAAAGTACTGTACATAATGATTATTTCTCATGTGAAATTAACGCTAAGAAGCAAAATTTAACTTACCGGACTCACAAGGAGCTTTGAACAATAGAAACAGACACATCGTAATATTTTGATGGTTTTTTGAATGAAGCCAATATGGAATACAGGTTTAGCTAGATCTATGTGGCCGAAATGTCCAGGACATTCAGTCATGTTGCCAGCACATGTCTGGCACCTGGAAAATCTGTCAGTCACGCCCTGTCGAGGATCCATAAGTCCACCCAACTTGGGTTTGCCGCCTTCCGTTGTTTCTGGGAAGCGGATGCCACCTTCCGTGACTGACATACGGCGCTAGAAAAATAAGTAACAATTTACTGAAATACAATTTTTCATTGCAATTACATAACATGTATTTAGGAAAATATAGAAGAGGTTCCAATAATTTTGTATGGTTAACGTAACGATTGGTTACTGGGGTCCGATCGATCGGTTAGAGTTAGAAATAATCCTACATAGAAAAACGCTATGTTACCTACATTATTTTTTCCACGAAGAATCTTTAATAGTTGATTCAACATTTGGAATTTTGTACAGTCGATTTCATTTACATCTACACACTTACGAGAACTAAAATATCTGAACACGACCCTATTGTCAGGAGCATAAAATCGTGTTCAGATATTTATGTTCTCGTAAGTGTGTAGATGTAAATGAACTCGACTGTACCTGTCATCAAATCATTAATACTCATTTCCGAATTCAAATGTACGTGTATTTAAGTTGTCTGGTCTGGCTATGCTTTGTAATTGAGTTGAGGATTGTAAAATGACTTGTACTGAGACGTAAAGATTTCACGTAACTAACATCATTAAAATATTTTTCGTTGTAAGTTGTAGCGCGTTGCGTTTATTTATTGTGTTTTTTCACCTTTAAATACTTACTAATCTTTACTACTATACTTTCTGGCCATTCGGCTAGTGTTAAGACACTTTCACCTGTATTTAAACCTGATATGGGGTGGAGTGCTAAATATGGTTTGTGATGTGAAATGCACGTCGAAATAAAAATGTGATGCTTTAACATTTTAGGACAATAAATAACACAAGCTTAATATATTTTTAACATATTTTTTTATTTCTAAGATATTATTAGACAAAAAAATATACCATTACACTAAGACGATAAGGTTTTCATAAAAGGAGATCATAAATAACAAAGTCACGGGCCACAAATTGGTCTAGTTAACTAATCTAATCATGTAGGTAATAACACCTTTCACTTGTCTTGCCATCGAAAAGAATTTATAACACGTTAACGTATACAAGATCTTAAACAAATATTTTTTTATTAATGTAATAAATAACAAAACAAATTACGATTAGGTAGGTACTATGTACTAATTAATCCATACATTACATTAGCAATAAAAAATTGTAGTAATAAATTATTTATCTCTATATTTTGATTGGTATTGTATTACGGTATTTACATATTCATAAACGCTTAATAAATAAAAATAAAACACGAAATAAATATATTGCAATTTATTTATTTTATATTTTCCTGGATGCTCTAAGGATATTATTCATTATTAGAAAATTTCAGTTGTGTTTTTAGGGTTCCGTAGTCAACTTGTTTATTTTACTTTACATTTTAATACAATTCATACTTAAATCCCTCACTACCCTTATTTTTTACTATTTTGCCCTCCCGCCTGATATCATCTTTGCAGGAGAAATTCCGCAGCAAGACGACTATACCAGGGATTTCCTCTTATCGTACTCTGGGGAACTAAGCCTTCCAATCCAATGACGCGCCCATGTGTGAGTCACTAAACTACACCTATTAAAACATGTTGAAAAATATTTACAAACTATTCTGGCATTCCCGCGTCTTAAAGAGAAAGTCGTAAAAATGTTGCATAATAAGGACATTCATTGTTCTCGATTGCTATAATGTTGCGCAATAGTAAACATTGTAAACAAAAAAAAATACAATATACTTTAAAAACCTGTACTAAAATCAGTTTAAGTACTATATCCTTTTCCAGGATCTTTTCCCTGGTTCAATTTTATATTTTATCAGAAGAGAAGATCAAAACAAGTTTATCAAAACTTTTACCTGTACCTATGAGGAAAACCCTTTGTTAAAACTGCAATACAAATATTTCTTAGACTAAGATTTAAAAAATAATTATAATTTATAAGTTTCATCATTCATGTGCATTTATTTGAATTTGAAAATTTTGATTCAAATTACACAACTTACTATTTCCTCCGGTGAAACTATACCGAACTGTACCCTCCGGACTTGGCGCACAGGCGCCCCTGAATCTGTTGTGGTAGCCATCTTCATTCAATATACTCTATGGCCATCTTGCATTGGCTATGAGGCGCTCTTAACAGTTTTCGGGGTATTTATATGCTTACCAAATGTTGCCATGTTAAATGTCCAGTTTTACCCTAGATTTTTTCCTTCCAATGATGTTACCAGATATTCATTATATACACCCCGGTACCTAATGCTCAGTTTAGGGGGCAAGGCAAGTGATGGGGCAGACGCGATAATAGATTATCGATAAATAATTAAGTTGATTTAATTTAAACCCGCTCCAGACCTTCCGATACGATCCGATTTATCGGATAATGTGTAGTGTTTTAGGTCCTAACTATTGCACTACACATTATCCGATTTTCTAACAATTACGCTACACATTATCCGATAAGTCGGATCGGATCGGTAGGATCGGAAGGTCTGGAACGGGTTTTACTCACTCATTAACATATCAATAGTAGATTGTACAACAAGTGCGTAAAACGCACCATTTAGACGAGACGTTTATCCATCCGAGCGAGCTTGCGAGCGAGGATGAATATAAAGTCGAGTGTAAAATGCGTTTTATGGACGAGTTGTACACTCTACTTTTCACTTCGATTGCGAGAAAATTAAACTACGTCATGTGAATATTATACTTAGAATCAAATTTAATTAAAATTTAAAAACATTTAGTTTTTTATATCTACGATAAATTATTTTTGGAGTTTAAATATAGTATTGATTTACCTAGTAAAATTGAAATAAATTAAAAAAGTGATAAATGATAGTAAATAAAAATTACAAATTTATTTCAAGAAGTTTTATTGTGTACTTTGGCTGTTGGTATTTTTGCCTTGGTCTTAGAATACTAACTAAACGAAAAAAATAAAGAGTTTATTCTATAAAGTTTTATGTTGTTCGTGTGGCTGTTGGACCGATCGCCTTGGTCTTCGACGACGATTTTACTTTATGCTCTAGCTAGAGCATAAAAAGCGACTTTATGTCGCCTACGCACAGCATAAAGTCGAACTTTTAGAGCATGAGAAGTGAAATAGTAGATTGTACGACAAGTGCATAAAACGCATCATTTTACACGAGACGTTTATCCATCCGAGCGAGCTTGCGAGCGAGGATGAATATAAAGTCGAGTGTAAAATGCGTTTTATGGACGAGTTGCACACTCTACTTTTCACTTCGATTGCGAGGAAATGAAACTGTATCATGTAAATAACATATATACACATTTCATGTATACCTACTTAAAAACAAATTTATTTAAAATTTAAAGTAATAGTTTAAAAAGTACTAAATGATAGTACATAACAGTTACAAGTTTATTTCAAGAAGTTTTATTGTGTACTTTGGCTGTTGGTATATTTGCCTTGGTCTTAGTATACTAACAAAATTGGATAAGTGCGAGTTCGACTCGCGCATGAAGGGTTCCGTACATATACATATATAATCTATAACAAGTTTGTTGTATGGGAGCCCCCCTTAAATATTTATTTTATTTTATTTTTAGTATTTGTTGTTATAGCGGCAATAGAAATACATCATCTGTGAAAATTTCAACTGTCTAGCTATCACCGTTCTTGAGATACAGCCTGGTGACAGACGGACGGACGGACGGACGGACGGACGGACAGCGAAGTCTCAGTAATAGGGTCCCGTTTTTACCCTTTGGGTACGGAACCCTAAAAACGAAATAAAATAAAGAGTTAAAACCCGTTTCAGACCTTCCGATCCGATCCGATTTAGCGGAAGAAATCGGATAATGTTGTGTAGTGCAATTGTTACGATCTTATACTTACACTACACATTATCCGACTTCTCCCGATAAATCAGATCGGATCGGAAGGTCTGGAACGGGTTTTATTGTATGAAGTTTTATGTTTTTTTTTTTTAACATTGGAAATGTTTTTAACATTGGAAATGTTTTTTCGATCGCGTTGGTAGGGGACCGTTTTCAGCGAAAGTGCGACATCGCTCTGGCGTCGTCAATTTTGAGGCGACGCGGGTCAATGGGGTATCAAAAGACGTGTCTTGATGAGATCTACAAGATGGTGTAAAAAAAAATTGAAAAAGTCAAAAACTTTTTCGAAAAAGTGCAAAAATTTTGAAAAAATACGTGATTATTTTGCGACTTCTCAACTTAAATCGACGATATCTCAAAAACGAAAAGCGATATCGAAAAAATTAAAAAAAGCACTCGGGGTATTGAGTTGGGCTACAGTTTTCAAAAAACGGAACTTTACTATCTGTAATGGAGTTGGAGAAAGCTTTACCTTTATGTGGCGGAGTTTTCGCGGCGTGCGGCGCGCGCGTATATTAGTGAGTTTCGTGTACTAGTAAGTTTAATATTTTTTTAGTTAAGATGTAAACCTTGATGTTTTAGATGTTTGTAATAAAGTAAGTAAAAAAAAAAATGTGTACAATAAAAAACTTTTATGTAATTTTTTTTTTTATGTAACTTTATTTCTTTGGTTCTCTATTTGCTATACAATCTACTACCTATGTATCATACAATCTCGTGCCCTTCTAGTACTTTGAAAATGAATCGTATAAATTAAACAAATAGTACATTACATCAGAGGCCGGGAAAATGAGTAGGTATATACGGCCGAGCGAGCGTGCGAGCGAGGCCGGATAGTGATACGAGGCCGGGAATCCGTTTTCACGACGAGGCATGAATAGTGCTTTTCTCAAACTTACAATGAAATAAAAAAATATACTTCAAAGAACAACATTTTATTAATTGACAAATAGGACATTTTAGTCTAACAACCAACTGCAACCTTTAAAAACAAAACCTGCTTTTTGTCAAACCAGCCAGCTGTGTGAATGACCTTGTTGTTGAAACCAAAAAAAAGTTACTTTGCAGGCCTAGTGTCGCGACGACTCGCGATTATATTCATACTTCTTTGACAACGTCTTGGCTTTCCACGTTACTGACTCTTCTTAGATTGTCTATGGTGAGATATTTGAATTTCTTATTTTTACTATTCAATTATTTTCTTTGACAAGGCAATTTAGTTTGTTTTTGGACCCTTTGAGTGCACATGCATATTAACTAAAGTATTTTGTGATTGCTCCAGTTCGCCTGCTCTATCAGTTAAGTTTGTGGCCTTGTGTTACTTATTGCCAATATAATTACACATTATTTGCAGTTTTATACGCATCGCCCAGTCAGGCGGATGCTTTCCCGGGCATGTGATAGCATTCGTTTTGACCGGGGACGCATTGGGAACGGGTAACTTATGTGGAGAGATATTCTCCTTACTTATCTATTTGTACCTAGTTGTACCTATTTATTTGACCGGAAGATTGACGAATCTGATGGTCCTTATATGCTGGCTTAACATGCTCCTCGTATCCCCTCAACGCTCTGTCGCAGTCGCAGTCGAGTGATTGAAGTTCGTAATGGATGAGATCAGGTCCAATCCTCGTAAATGGTGTATTCCTTGAGGACTGTGG
Source organism: Apotomis capreana (assembly GCA_947623375.1). Taxonomy (NCBI): domain Eukaryota; kingdom Metazoa; phylum Arthropoda; class Insecta; order Lepidoptera; family Tortricidae; genus Apotomis; species Apotomis capreana. The sequence goes on from OX392501.1 coordinate 15,708,291, forward strand.
GGAACTGACTTCATACTGTATCATATGTTTTAATATATTAACTGCAAGACGTTACACAGAGATAAATAGTCTGGTAATGTCAATTTTATGCTAAGATACAAGGCGCAAACAATACATGACAATGGAAGTCATGTATATACCTTTTCCAGAAAGGAGACGACAATCTTGTGAGAGGAGATTCCTGTGAGATGAAGGAACACAAATAATGATACTACACGGATGTGAGGATAGCAGCAGAGTGGAGCGAGCTTGTAAATTAGCAGGTATGAACTATTGCATTACATCTGACGCATTCCTATTCAACAAATAGGGCTATTATTTCAGTAGCGAAGCGAGTTACAGGTTAGGTTAAATACTATGAACCCGGGCAATGTTAAATTAGTTTGTTGTCGCAGTAACCCCTCATGCTGTGGCGACAAATTCTGGTGAAGAACAGTGCTGGGATTCTGGTGGCACTTTGAGGGAAGTGTTGTTAGAATCACTGGCCGTAGTTTAGAATTCGGTATTGCGATTACTTGATAAATTATGGTATAATTTTCAGCCTAAATGTGTCAGATTGTGGTGTAATAGTTTTCATACAAATCTTTAGTAGCTAGATTGCCTAACCAAAATTATTGCGTATTTGAAAGTAAAGTGGTGAGTCAGACGTTTACTAAAGTATTACAATTCGTATTATACTCAAAATGAGATAATCAAAATCGATTATAGTTCGTGCGGACAAATCACGACGATTCGATAGTTGTGACGAATTCTAGAATGTACGGTGATACTTCAAATCGATACTTGATTTTAATAGATCGATTCGAGGTATGAATACGATGCGTCATATTTGCATCATCGATTGTTTATTCGGATTATTTCAAACGAGTCAAATATGCTATGAACAACGATTTATGCACCGAGTATCGAAACATCGGCGATTTTATTTTATTCACTATATTTTACGTCTTACGATTATTATGCGATGAAGTCAACACCACTTCGTCTATGCTATTTGAAAATAAATAAAGTGTTGTGTTTATTACCCATTTACCACCAAATAAATAACATTTATTGTTCGACGACAAATTTGATCGACTGACAATTCGATTGCAGCGTATAATCGAATATGCCGCTGTTGTACGCAGTCCTAATGTCACTTTTGCCAGTTGTTGAAAAAATGGTTGTTTAACGCCGCCAAATTGTACCTTTCGAAATCTTTTATTCAGATATGGTGATAAATAGTGTTATTTGGTGTATATTCATTGTGATTACGATGAATAAATGTATAAAGTGATGTGTAAAAAGGGTGTTAATATCATTGACTTATTAAATCGTGAACGTAAGGTGAGTATTTGTCGTACGAACCAAATATCAAAACAATCATGTTTATCAACATTTATGAGATATTTCTCTGATTTACTTTCTCGTTTTATATATAAAATATGTGCTCTAACTATATTATGCTCGATTCTATACCGATCGTATCAAACTAGGTAATAAATTATCTTGTTAAGTATCCAAGTTTATTCTGAAACAAACTCGCTACAATAACAACCATAGGTTATATAAAGTTGAATAGAGATGCGTCAATAAAACAGATTTATTTGAATATATTTCACAACAACGTTATAACTGCATATATTTAGGAAATGTGTATTATTGTCATAGGTTTACATTAAGGAGAGATTTCTACCGGATAATTTCTATGAAGTTATAAACCAACAACAATATTTATGATTCTCATGAACTTCGAGACATCCATAAAACTTATGAATAATATTTAATACAGGTAAGTCAAACCATAATCTCTAGTTTCCAAATTATATGAAAGAGAGAATTTTCATATAATTTTCTGTCCAATTGTTTACTTTCATGTTGCAATATAAATATTACAAATATTATTCCATTCTATAACAATTATAATGCAAGTACAGTCAGCAGCATATGAGACTTATAATTTATGAAATATTTTATTATTTTTGTTTTGACATTTCAACAATTTTTTCAACTTACAAATATAATGTAGGGATCTGTTAACAGTTTAAAGAGAACCTTTCTTTCTTTAAATATATGAAAACATTTTATTAATTAATTAAATAACTTACAAATAATTTTATACTTTCTGCTAGATTATTGATAATGTCAATAACTTAATAATGAACATTGCGACTTTAAATATCATGCATCAATGAATGTGTCAACTAGATACTTAAAATATTTTCAGAATTGAATAAACATGGAGGGAATTTTACTCAGTCGTCTGAATACCTTTGCGTCAAGTATTTTAGTACTGTCAAAGGAGGCAGAAACATTGTGTGTGAATCGTCCTTGGGATAAAGAGAAGCGAGAACAGAGTGCGATCAACGCCTCAAAGCTACAATCAGTGCTTAATCGATTCAATGCTGATCTCTATCAATATTTCAATGTCAGTAGTACACCGAACGCGGACGAGATTTCAAACCTTACTACTTCTCAATTGCAAGGTGAAGAAATGTTAGCAGAACTTAACGCAACCATTCAAGCCGATAAGAACTCACAAGTGAAGGAGCCATCTACCTTCTCGGATAATCGCAGTAAACTGCCTGAATTGACTTTGCAGAAGTTCAAAGGAGACATTATGGGTTGGTTTCCATTTTGGGATCAATTTTATTCGAATATAGGTCAAAGAAACCTACGAGATGTGGACAAGCTTCTATACTTGAAGGCTTCTTTGGATGGAGAGGCAAAAAACATGATTGAAGGCTTGGAGACTACCAACGAGAACTACCAAATAGCGGTGAATACTTTAAAGGGAAGATATGGGAAGCGTGAACATGTCATAGATGCCCACTATGCCACTCTTTACAAAATAAAGCCAGCGGTTAGATTTGAGGATTGTCGGAAGACTCTAGATGAAATTGAGAAACATCTGCGTGTCTTACAATCTATGGGAGAAGATACATCTCATAATCACTTACGATTCTTGATTATGGAGAAATTTCCGGAAGATATACTGTATGAAATGAGATTAAAATCGGAATCTGAATCTATTGAAGCAATGAGGAAACAACTAAACATCATCATCACGGCAAAGGAAGATGCAAGAGGGTTTAATCACAAAAACGGATCCGAAGAAGTCCGATATACAACTGATGCTCTACATATTAGATCGATGAAGTCCAATAAACGGTTTAATAAAGCAAAGCCCAAGTTTAATAGAACGGAAAATCGTTTCAACAAAGTTGGATCCTTTTTCTCCACATTTGCAAGAACTCCAATGCCAATGAAAAGGAGATTCGAAGGTCAGAGAAATGAAACATTCAATGTTAATCATCAGAAACGAATGAAAGTGTCGTGTGTCTTTTGTCAAGGTGACCATTACAATGATAGATGTCAGGTATATCCTACCTTAGAACAGAGGAAAATGAAACTAAGGAATAGATGTTTTCAATGCCTACGAACTAACCATGGCACAGTTCCATGCGAGATCATAAAGTATTGCCCACATTGCAATTCAAGGGGAAAACATGATAGATCACTGTGCCCTAAGTTGTTCGGTACAAATACCTTATGACCCGTTAATAGTTTAAATGTACATACTTTCAATCTTCTTATGAAAACAAATGGACTAAGAGGTGGATCACTCTTGATAATATTAGTATACAACATTTATGGGATTTAGAATCAATCGGTATTATGGACTCTCCAAGTATGAACAGGGAGGAGGAAGCAATCAAAAACTTCAACGAAACTACGGAGATCAGAGACAACCGTTATTATGTCACTTGGCCTTGGAAAGAATATCCTCCTGATTTACCAACTAATTACAACTTAGCTTATGGTCGACTAATTGGTCTAATGAAGAGACTCGATACAGAAACTCTGTCAGCTTACAACAAAACGTTGAATGATCAAATTCAAAAGGGGATCATTGAGTTGGTACCTGAATCAGAACAGATTGATCATCCTATCCATTACCTACCTCATCACGGAGTCTTAGTACCAGGAAAAGCTCTTCGCATTGTATATGATGCATCCGCGAAAACAAAAGATACTAAAAGTCTAAACGAATGTTTATACTGTGGACCAAAAATGTTGGAAGACCTAACAGGACTGCTAATAAGGTTCAGATGTCATACCATAGGATTAACTGCTGATGTAGAAAAAGCTTTTCTTCAAATGGGTTTGAAAGAAAAGGACAGAGATGTCACTAGATTTTTATGGCTAAAAGATACTAATAAACCAGTTACTGTGGACAATCTTTTGCACTATAGATTCACTAGAGTTCCTTTTGGAGTAATTAGTTCGCCGTTTCTATTGAATGCAACCATCAGACATCTATTGCTGAATTCAAATTCAAAACATGCAAAAGATATAGCTAATGACATATATGTCGATAATCTTTTAACTGGTACAGATAGCATCGAAGAAGCAATGAACTTGTATAAGAATGTGAAACAAGTGTTTCAGCAAATTTCAATGAACATACGTGAATGGAGTTCTAACTCAAAGAAATTTATGAAACAAATTCCAGACATTGGTGATGATAAAATAGTAAAAACTTTAGGATTAAACTGGAATTTAAAAGAAGATTCACTTCAACTGAGGGTGAAGAATAAAGAAAATCCATACACTAAAAGAGGAATATTGAAATCTGTTGCATCAATTTTTGATCCATGTGGATTTGCTGCACCGATAACTTTATCTGCCAAGATTCTTTTCCAATCTCTATGGAAAGAGAAGAAACTAAATTGGGACACAGCGTTACCAGAACAAACGTCAGTTCAATGGAAGAACATTTTAAAGGACTTTGATTTAATCAAAGAGATCTGTTTACCAAGAAACATATTGAACAACAAAGAAGTTCAACTACATTGTTTTACAGATTCTTCCACTAAGGCTTACGCTGCTGTAGTTTACCTAGTGCAAGACAACAATATACAATTTGTCATGGGAAAATCCAGATTGACACCTTTGAAGGATCTGGAGAATTTGAAGATTCCTCGTTTAGAACTACTAGGAGTTCTCATTGGAACCAGATTGATTCAATTCATCACGAAATACATCAAAGCAAACGTCACACAACTAACCTTGTGGTCAGATAGCCAAATTGCGATAAATTGGTGTCAAACTGATAAACTACTGGATACCTTTGTATCACGAAGGGTAGACGAAATAAAAAGAATTAAGTCATTGGTAATCAAATACATACCTTCGATATTTAATCCTGCAGATGTAGCGACAAGACCAATGAAAACCAGTGAAGATCTGAAACGATGGTTATATGGTCCGACATTTCTATCCATGAAGTCAATCAACTGGCCTACAGAACTAACTACGGACGCCATTCTTCTGGCGGGGGAGGTTCTTCCGAATACGTCAGAATTTGAGCTACATTCTGAAAAGGAAGACCAAGTTTCAAAGGAAAATAATACAGAAGATGCATGTATGGAAGAGTCTAATGAACTCTTACCTCAAGATAATCTTACAACACCTTCGACTATTCAAACAGGAACGAATTCGGAGATACAGGAAATAATAAATTTACAGAAACAGTTTTTTCCAGATGAATCAAAAGATAAAATAACTAACCTTACTAGAAATCTAGGATTGTTCAAAGATGTGGACGGTGTTATCCGGTGTGATGGTCGTTTAACACATTCAGATTTATCCTATGATGCTAAACATCCTATTCTCTTACCTAAGCAATGTGAGTTCACCAAGGAAATCATCATGAAGACACATATCGAGAACTATCATGTTGGTGTATCACATACCTTAAGCATAATAAGACATAAGTTCTGGATTCCTCAGGGACGAACTCAAGTACAAAGAATCCTAAGCAAATGCCCACAATGTGTGAAGCATGGTGGCGGTCCATACGCTTTACCAGATACACCTGCTTTACCACCAGAAAGGGTGAAATATACTTCAGCATTCACTTACGTAGGAGTGGATTACTTCGGTCCAGTGTTAGTAAAATCAAACAAGGATCAAGAAAAACGTTGGATTTGTCTATTTACGTGCTTAGTAGTTCGAGCTATTCATCTCGAAGTTGTAAAAGACATGACAGCAGAGGAATGCTCTCTCGCATTTCGTCGGTTTATAGCTTCCAGGGGTATTCCTACACTGATATTATCAGATAATGCACTTCAATTTAGATTGCTATCAGAGATACTAACAGTGAGAGAACTCACAGAAAAGGGGATTAGATGGAAATTTATACCTCAACTAGCGCCTTGGCACGGAGGTGTCTATGAACGACTTGTAGGAGTAGTGAAACATTGTCTCAAACGTTCCCTACAGAAACATCTTCTTAACGACAACGAGTTGCTAACTATCATCAAAGAAGTTGAAGCGATAGTCAATACTAGACCGCTAACCTATGTGTCATCTGAGTTGGATCACATACTGAAACCTGTTGATTTCCTAACACCAGGAAAATGCATTAACCTGCAGAACTTGGAAGATAACATAGCTACAGGAACAACATCTACCAAACAGCGACTCATAGAAGGATGGAAACGGGGAGAAATAATAATGAACGAGTACAAGGATATGTTCATAAATCAATACCTATTAAGCTTAAGAGAACGTAGCAGTCATTCACCCAATCAATCGAGAATAAAATCTCACAATGAACCTTGCATTGGTGATACAGTTCAAATCAAAAGTGATAGTAAAAATCGGGGAAATTGGAAAGTAGGTCGTATATGTGAATTACTGCGCAGTACAGACGGATTGTGTAGAGTCGCAAGAGTGAAAGTGGGAGACACAATATTTACAAGATCTATTGGACATTTATACCCACTCGAATTGGATAAGCCCTTGCATGAAGTTAACTCGTCGCATGGTTCTTTAGATACAAGTTCCGAAGTGGAGCATAATGTATCAGTACCATTATTTGAAGATTTACCTCAGCCATCAAAGGACATGGATGTTGAGACAGCTGATATTACTGACACAATTGACCTTTCGAGAGACGCACACACAATAGATATTTCAATGATAGAAAATACTGAAAAGGACAACGCAAACACAACATCTGAAGATGTCGTAATTGATGAAGTCGAATCTACATCTACACTACCTAGAAATGAGAAACTTAAGAGAGCTGCCGCAGTCCAGGCAATGGATAAAATCAAAGAATGGACTCAACACTTAATGACTACACTTACTATTCTTCATTAACTTGCCGCGGCGGGAGTGTCGCGACGACTCGCGATTATATTCATACTTCTTTGACAACGTCTTGGCTTTCCACGTTACTGACTCTTCTTAGATTGTCTATGGTGAGATATTTGAATTTCTTATTTTTACTATTCAATTATTTTCTTTGACAAGGCAATTTAGTTTGTTTTTGGACCCTTTGAGTGCACATGCATATTAACTAAAGTATTTTGTGATTGCTCCAGTTCGCCTGCTCTATCAGTTAAGTTTGTGGCCTTGTGTTACTTATTGCCAATATAATTACACATTATTTGCAGTTTTATACGCATCGCCCAGTCAGGCGGATGCTTTCCCGGGCATGTGATAGCATTCGTTTTGACCGGGGACGCATTGGGAACGGGTAACTTATGTGGAGAGATATTCTCCTTACTTATCTATTTGTACCTAGTTGTACCTATTTATGTGACCGGAAGATTGACGAATCTGATGGTCCTTATATGCTGGCTTAACATGCTCCTCGTATCCCCTCAACGCTCTGTCGCAGTCGCAGTCGAGTGATTGAAGTTCGTAATGGATGAGATCAGGTCCAATCCTCGTAAATGGTGTATTCCTTGAGGACTGTGGGGAACTGACTTCATACTGTATCATATGTTTTAATATATTAACTGCAAGACGTTACACAGAGATAAATAGTCTGGTAATGTCAATTTTATGCTAAGATACAAGGCGCAAACAATACATGACAATGGAAGTCATGTATATACCTTTTCCAGAAAGGAGACGACAATCTTGTGAGAGGAGATTCCTGTGAGATGAAGGAACACAAATAATGATACTACACGGATGTGAGGATAGCAGCAGAGTGGAGCGAGCTTGTAAATTAGCAGGTATGAACTATTGCATTACATCTGACGCATTCCTATTCAACAAATAGGGCTATTATTTCAGTAGCGAAGCGAGTTACAGGTTAGGTTAAATACTATGAACCCGGGCAATGTTAAATTAGTTTGTTGTCGCAGTAACCCCTCATGCTGTGGCGACACCTAGGCCTGAAAAGCAGTATGAAATCCCTTTACAGTCCCCTCGAGTTGTTGCGCCCAAAAAGCGATACTTCCGAGTCTATTATAAGGAACGTAAAGACAATATTTCATTGCATGTTTGAGAAAACAAAATTTACTCTGCCTACTACGTGGCGATGGCGCGCCATATGGCGTGATGAAGCAAATATTAATTTTCAACTTATTTTATTATTATTGTGACACGTGCGACAGGCTCTGTACCACCCTTTTCATAGTCAATTTTTTTGTATTATTGCTCGTAAGCGGCCCTATCTACTCACTTTCTTCGAATTTTGAGTTGAACTCTATTTATATAATTAAATAAAAGCGTTGACAGGTAGCCGTAGTTACCAAAAGCAATTGAGTGGCTATAAACAATGAAGTCCTATTTTTTTCATGGTCTCAACTTATTTTAACAATATAATTACTATTGCTTTATGACTCCACTATCCTTTATCTTATTTTATACGTAGAGAATGAGAACTTACCTATAGACTGTTTTTTTCATTTGTTACAAGATATTTGACACATGAAGTAGAAAGTTCCTTCAACTAAAAAATTATGATTATTATTTCTATACTTCGTCTTCTCGAACGTAGGAATAGCGTGGCTTGGGTAATGCTGATGATTCCACATCTGGCGGACGAAAGCGTGTGTGCAAAAGGCGAAAAAAAGGCTGAGCTTTGTTAAAGGGCGTAATAGTCCGTTTATAAAAAATAACGGTACTCGAACCCTTGTGTTTCTCTTGCGCAAAGAGTTGTTTCCATTATAGTTTGCCCTATCTAAGTGCATTTCCAATGTACCAGAAGGTCGTGAAAGGCACGAGATCTGTGAATTTTTCGATCGCGTTGGTAGGGGACCGTTTTCAGCGAAAGTGCGACATCGCTCTGGCGTCGTCAATTTTGAGGCTACGCGGGTCAATGGGGTATCAAAAGACGTGTCTTGACGAGATCTACAAGATGGTGTAAAAAAAAGTTGAAAAAGTCAAAAACTTTTTCGAAAAAGTGCAAAAATGTCGAAAAATTACGTGATTATTTTGCGACTTTTCAACTTAAATCGACGATATCTCAAAAACGAAAAGCGATATCGAAAAAATTAAAAAAAGCACTCGGGGTATTGAGTTGGGCTACAGTTTGCAAAAAACGGAACTTTACTATCTGTAATGGAGTTGGAGAAAGCTTTACCTTTATGTGGCGGAGTTTTCGCGGCGTGCGGCGCGCGCGTATACTAGTGAGTTTCGTGTACTAGTAAGTTTAATATTTTTTTAGTTAAGTTGTAAACCTTGATGTTTTTAGATGTTTGTTATGAAGTAAGAAAAAAAAATATATAATGTATGCAATAAAATACTTTTATGTAATTTTTTTTTATTTCTTTGGTTCTCTATTTGCTATACAATCTACTACCTATGTATCATACAATCTCGTGCCCTTCTAGTACTTTGAAAATGAATCGTATAAATTAAACAAATAGTACATTACATCAGAGGCCGGGAAAATGAGTAGGTATATACGGCCGAGCGAGCGTGCGAGCGAGGCCGGATAGTGATACGAGGCCGGGAATCCGTTTTCACGACGAGGCATGTATAGTGCTTTTCTCAAACATACAATGAAATAAAAGAATATAGTTCAAAGAACAACATTTTATTAATTGACAAATAGGACATTTTAGTCTAACAACCAACTGCAACCTTTAAAAACAAAACCTGCTTTTTGTCAAACCAGCCAGCTGTGTGAATGACCTTGTTGTTGAAACCAAAAAAAAGTTACTTTGCAGGCCTAGGCCTGAAAAGCAGTATGAAATCCCTTTACAGTCCCCTCGAGTTGTTGCGCCCAAAAAGCGATACTTCCGAGCCTATTATAAGGAACGTAAAGACAATATTTCATTGCATGTTTGAGAAAACAAAATTTACTCTGCCTACTACGTGGCGATGGCGTGATGAAGCAAATATTAATTTTCAACTTATTTTATTATTACTGTGACACGTGCGACAGGCTCTGTACCACCCTTTTCATAGTCAATTTTTTGTATTATTGCTCGTAAGCGGCCCTATCTACTCACTTTCTTCGAATTTTGAGTTGAACTCTATTTATATAATAAAATAAAAGCGTTGACAGGTAGCCGTAGTTACCAAAAGCAATTGAGTGGCTATAAACAATGAAGTCCTATTTTTTTCATGGTCTCAACTTATTTGAACAATATAATTACTATTGCTTTATGACTCCACTATCCTTTATCTTATTTTATACGTAGAGAACGAGAACTTACCTATAGACTGTTTTTTTCATTTGTTACAAGATAAATTGTTTGACACATGAAGTAGAAAGTTCCTTCAACTAAAAAATTATGATTATTATTTCTATACTTCGTCTTCTCGAACGTAGGAATAGCGTGGCTTGGGTAATGCTGATGATTCCACATCTGGCGGACGAAAGCGTGTGTGCAAAAGGCGAAAAAAAGGCTGAGCTTTGTTAAAGGGCGTAGTCCGTTTATAAAAAATAACGTTACTCGCCGGTACCTGCTACTAACCCTTGTGTTTCTCTTGCGCAAAGAGTTGTTTCCATTATAGTTTGCCCTATCTAAGTGCATTTTCAATGTACCAGAAGGTCGTGAAAGGCACGAGATCTGTGAATTTTTTTTTACTTTTTATTAAGAACCTTTTTCGTGTGGCTGTTGGACCGATCGCCTTGGTCTTCGACGACGATTTTACTTTATGCTCTAGAGCATAAAAAGCGACTTTATGTCGCCTATGCACAGCATAAAGTCGAACTATTAGAGCGAGAGAAGTGAAAAAGATTTTTATATATTTATTATCATTATGTTTCATAATAAATTAACAATATTTTTTCCAAATTATATGAAGGCAAACTTCGTCACCTGCTTGTAAAAATCCATTTCAAAAATGAAAATAATTTTTCGACCTCTCCTTTTGTAATGTTTATTTATTTATTTATTTATTTAAACTTTATTGCACAAAACAAAAAGTGTACAAATGGCGGACTTAATGCCATAAGGCATTCTCTACCAGTCAACCATTGGGCTAAACAGAAACATTTTATGGTGCAGGGCCTGTCAACTATCAACATTATACCAAAAGAGAAACTTATTATATATCAGTAATATAAATAACACAATAAATAAACATACACAAATATGCAATACAATATACTTACATAAACATTAATTCTTGTACCCAGTGCAAAATATCATAACCGACAATCAGTCTAGGAGCTTACTGGTGAGATGCTTGCGCAACATGTGCTTAAAGGTTTGCTTTGTTTGTGCTTGCCTGATGGAAAGTGGGAGATCGTTCCAGTCGTATTGCCTGCACAGTGAAAGAATTTGACATAAAACCGGTGCGATGAGGAGGGACAATGAGCATGAGTTTACGAGAAGTGCGAAGGACGCAACCGGGTTGAGCAGATACAAATTGGAATTTAGATCTAAGATACTCGGGTGCAGCTGGATCGAATAAAATGGAATAAAGAGTGGATAAGACTCGTAATGACCTACGTTCACGAATGGGAAGCCAATTAAGTTGACGGCGAAAATCAGATATGTGGTCATATTTACGATGCAACTTTTGTTTACAACGCTGTTATCAATTTGAATTTCCTTATTTTCTAACAACTGAATTATAATTTAATTCCGGATAGACTATAAAACATTAGGCACCTAGTAAGTATAAGTCGTTTCTGTATATAATTCCATAATTGTCGCAGCCCTACTTATCTAATTAAAAAGATGGAATGAATGAGTTATCTGTAGAGCATTCACAAAGAAGAATTTTATTTCGACAAATAACTCTTTATAGATAAATATGAATCGACTAATTATGTGAAGCAACATCCCAAACTGAGCATTAGATAACGGGGTGTTATAATATGTCGACGACGTTATTCAAATAACAATTTGGGTATAAAAATATTAGTTTCATAATTAAATTATTCAAACAACTAACGAATATTTCAATGAGCGAAATGGGTATATATTTCGTCTTTTGTTGATTTTTCAAAAAGCACTAGTTCCATACCAATAAAAAAATTCTACCAAAATCGATTCATAAATAGCGGAATGATCGCGTAACATAGGTATATAAAAAATTGGGCAAGTGCGAGTCCGACTAGCGCATGAAGGGTTCCGTACCATAATCTATAACAAGTTTGTTGTATGAGAGCCGCTCTTAAATGTTTATTTTATTTTTAGTATTTGTTGTTATAGCGGCAATAGAAATACATCATCTGTGAAAATTTCGACTGTCTAACTATCACCGTTCTTGAAATACAGCCTGGTGACAGACGGACGGACGGACGGACGGACGGACAGCGAAGTCTCAGTAATAGGGTCCCGTTTTTACCCTTTGGGTACGGAACCCTAATAAAAACTATGAATGCTAGTGCCGAACTTGTATTGAAACATTTGCAAGTTTTTCATATTGTACGTACCCGTTTAGTGCAATAGAGTCGATTGTCCTGAAGTTGATATTGGCCTCCGACACGTTACGCCATCTAGAGTATTGTCTCACCAACCAGCTCCTTTGAAGAAATTCTAGACTTTGACCATCCAGTAATGAGTTGGTCGCCTAACCAGACGTCGCTTATTATAAAATAAGGTCTCTAAAAGTCAAACTCAAAGTAAAAATTTAAAACAGAACGTGCTAAACTAAATAAAAATTTAATAGCCTAGAATTTAGATACATCATCACTATCATTAAAAAACTCTCGTTATGATGTTTTATTGATTTGGCAAAGGACTGGTTCGCAAATACAGGACCGCAGTTTCAAGTCTCGTCTGTTTTGCGGTAGGATGCATTAGGCCATGTTCAGATGACAAGCGCTCAACGCGCGTTTACAACTACATACATACATTTTGTTCTGGCCGTACACATGCCAAAGCGCTTTTTTGTATGGAGTTATAAACGCACGTTTGCCATCTGAACATGGCCTTATTTTCTCATTTTTATTTCAATACGCTTGCTCGTAAGTTGATCACACGTAGGCGATGTGGGTACTTATTACTACTATCGGATTTTCATACAATTATTACTGCCCAGTTTGGCATGCTTCTGCTGTCTGGTGTTCTAAGAATTTCAGTAAAGCCTAACCACATATATGAGGATTGTAATATTATGCTCACGAGTAAATGGGTTTCGACATTTTGTTTGGCTAAATTGAAATTGGTCTCAAAGAAACGTAAACCACCAATAATGACATTGTCATTTTTGACAAACAATCATAGAATCATTGCCAGTGTCAGAAAATAGTTCCGGCGAAATTCCGCAACATGGCGTAGAGATGTACCTTTTCTGAAAATTTCCGGAAACTTTCCACATTTTGTATGGGAAATTAGGAAAGTTTCCGGAAATTTTCGGAAATAGCACATCTCTAACATGGCGCATCCTCATATATTTGTGGTCAGGCTTTAGGGTTTATAATTCTTGGAGAGAGAAATGAAAGACTAGTGATGGCATTTTGTTGTTATCACCTTAAATATTATTGCAAATTCTTGTTTATAAATATACTTTGGCAGAACAAAAGATTTAGCTCTCATAATTATTATACAAAGGTGCTGTTACATTGTTAACTACTAACTTAAAAAAATGCATATCTTCATACTTGAGGTCAGTTATGCTTTACTACTGGAAGCACTATTTGTATTAAATTCTAGGAAATCTTTGAGTAATGTGGTGCGTCTCTTCTCTGCTATGTCCATTTGATTTTCTAGGTCACCTCGATCTGTTGTTTCTGCTCGTTCTACCTTCCATGATAAATTTTCAATCTCTGCTTCCAACTGAGCCTGTGGAATGAATTGAGAAGGTTGTGTGAAATATCAGACTCGAAAACACCGTCATTCTATAATTATTATTATTATATTAAACTAGTTTTTCAACTTCGTCTGCGTGGCATCCTTTCCCGAGATAAAATCTATCCTATGTCCTTCCCGGGCTTTCAAATTATCTTTATACTAAATTTTATATAAATCGTTTCAGCGGTTTAAGCGAGAAGAGGTAATAGGTAAACAGAATTACTTTCGTATTTATAATATAACTAGCTGCGCCCCGCGGTGTTATCATCCCATGGGAGCACTATTTGTTTTTTTTTTCGGAATAAAAAGTAGCCTATGTGTTTATCCAGGTTGACAACTGCCTCCATACCGAATTTCATCATTTCAAAATTAGTCCAGGCGTTTGAGAGTTAAGAAGTAACAAATATACAAATGCACTCACAAGCTTTCACCTTTGTAATATTGGTGTGATATTATAATATAATATATTCATAACAGGGACGGCAACTCACCTGCTGATACTCAAACAATTCTTTTCGTGGTCCTACTTCCATATAATAAGCATAAGGGTAAGTATACTGCAGTGTGTATCTACAGCGCTTAAGTAGTCTTGCAGAGTCCCACAGGTATTGCCAGTCAATCCAAGTACCCTCTCCAGCCATCACCTAGAAAAATTCAAACAACATTCGTCCGGTGACAATCAAAACTCACTAAAATTTCTGTCACTACTCTTCAAAATCTCGTATCTACTTTGTAGATTGATAAAAAAATTAAAAAAATGCGTCGTTGATGGACCGTGTCAGAAAGAGTCAAAACAGCATTCAGATAGGTACAATTGTCCCATTCTGTGTCACTGGGTGGCACAGATCCGGACATTAAGGTATATTAAATAGCCGTGATCTGTGTCATACCAGTTGTGCATTATAATTATATTATGTATGTAGCTAAATTAGTATTAAGTTTTACTAACATATAATTTATAAGTTTTTATGTTACTAACCTGATATGGATCTTTATCCGAAATAAAATATTTTGAATTTGAATTTGATACTAAGATACAAGCTTTTGTTTTAAGTAGGAATTTGTTACTAAGTGAGTTTTGCTTGTCAACAGAGGGTTATAGGTATAGCCACGACATTTGAGGTAACGCACACTTTAACATGTCATGTAATGACAGCGAAATTTTGAAATTACTATTGTTTTTTCGTACACATAGCAAGTTCAACAGCGAATTGTACCTTTTCAATGGTGAATTTTCATCACACAGCGAAAATGTTCGAACAATTATATTCCAGTGAGTTAAAGTGGTCTTCACACGTTAAATTATACAATTTTTCTTACCTTTTGATTGATACGGCTTTTAAGACTGGCCAAGGTCTGCTCTTCCAGTTTAAGAGATCGTGCGTGATTTTCCCACCTTTCATAATAATGCAAATACTTCTTAAGTGCTTCGCGCGCCTAAAAAATAAGATGAATAATCAAAATCTATAAAGCACTGCTAAGCGTATACTAAACATCCAATTCAATTGCACAAGATTGGTTTGTTTCACATCAATTTCGTGAACACCAAACTATTTCTTAGAAGTTCGAGATCTAACAAATTCCACAATAATTGAATGGCCACGAAAGTAAGGCGTTGAAACGCTCGAATAACTAATGACCCAATTGGTAACATTACATTTTTTTAACCAGGCCTTTTCTCGATATAATGAAATAAAGGATAAAAAAAAATATTTATGATTAAAAATCCATTTGAAAAATACTTCATTCTAAAAGACAGAAGTAGGCGACAAGTAATTGTTGACAGTGCAGAAATTTTTTCTAGTACTAAGACGGATTTCGTATGGCAATAATTATTTTTGTAGGTTGCAACTGTCTTTTTCCACAAGGAAACTTTTGACTTCAGTCATTTGAGTGCTGATTCTTAGACAATGCTGCTTTCCCTTATTTTTATATTTCTAAAACTAGCCCGTATAACCAAATAAAAATAATAGTTTTGGGTTCTGTGATAGTAATGTGATGAAATTAGTTTAAACTAGTCATTATTTGAAAATCAGAAAAGTTATCAAATGTTTTAATACCTGTGCATGCTGATTGTCATTAGTTAAATTAGGGTCTTCTTTATAACGGCTGCACTCATAGTATTCAGAACCGTGCGTCTTCCAATCGCCGAGACATACCCAACAAAAATCGTGTCTGCAAGCGCCACACTGCATGTGATTGCAACCTCCATTTTTCTCTATGCAAATCTGGCATTTCGGGCAATCCTAGAACAAATACGGAAATAATTGAAAAATGAGTTCTGTACAGGACTGTCATAAGAGGGAATAATAAATAAAATTAATATGAGAGACAATCTTACACAAATCAACCTAGTCCCAAACTAAGCAAAGCTTGTACTATGGGTACTAGATGACGATATACATAATATATAAATACACATAACATAATATAGATAACGGCCATGACCCAGGAACAAATATTCGAGTTCATCACACAAATATTTGTCCCGGCTGGGATTCAAACCCTGGACTGCCGGCTCAGTAGGCAGAGATGTACTACAAACTGCGCCAACCGCATCTAAGATTTGCTTTTTAGGGTTCCGTACCCAAAGGGTAAAAACGGGACCCTATTACTGAGACTTTGCTGTCCGTCCGTCTGTCACCAGGCTGTATCTCAAGAACGGTGATAGCTAGACAGTTGAAATTTTCACAGATGCTGTATTTCTATTGCCGCTATAACAACAAATACTAAAAATAAAATGTGCAAACTTAACTTCACCACTTAACCTATTGACCGCCAAGCGGTCTAGCAATTTACAGTGCCACTGACGCCAGAGTAAAAAAGTTGTGCCCCAAAATCAACAGGGATTGAAAAATACTTGTAGCGGTTAGAATTACAAAGTTTTTGATCATTGAAATTTGGACGGCTGTGGCCGACGTGGCGTCAGGGGCAAGATTTTTTGTTGACGGCCACAGCCAACTGTGGCGGTCAAAAGGTTAAGGATGGAAAGTGTTTGTACGGAACCCACGGTGCGCGAGTCCAACTCGCACTTGACCGTTTTTTTTTATACTACTCCAGTGGTGAGACGTGAGTAAAGCCACTTCAGCGCGGCTTTCTTTTAAATATCTTTGAAAGTTTTAAACAGTAAAAAAAACTATCTTCGTCACATAATGTGATCTAGGGATATTATGATGAATGGATCAGGCATAGAGAGAGCTAAGGACTTAGTGTTCATAAATTGTACCTTAGTATGGGCACTGATGTAGTTGGCCGTCTCCGAGTCGTCGGCGCACTTGGTGAGCCAGCGGCGAATGGTCGCGCAGTCGGTGGGCGCGTGGTGCGGCGCCCCGCACGAGAAGCAAGTCAGGAGTTCGCAGCCCGTGCATTCCACGCGTCGCGCGCCGGTTCGGACCCACGCTTGAAATATCCACTGGAATAAGATTGTAATGGTTTAACATATTTTTTAATATTTCTATGCCTATTTTTAATTATTACTATAATAATACTTCTTTGGATGAGTAGAAATTAGTGACATGTATTAAGTCAGTCTCAAGTCTCAACATGTTATACTACAGACCTTATGTATAAACAAGAATTTAATGGCAGAATAAAGATGTTATGGTCAAATATCCTAAAAAAATATCAGAGATTTAACCTTATCCATCACATGACTGGACACTTGATGCCTATTTTATTATTATTATTACTGATAGAAGTGGTATCCCAAATGATAATCTATCAGATAGATTCTATCTAATTGCTTTAAGAATCTGTTAACCTTAGTATCTCCTAGTAACCAAAGAAAAGAAACTGATAATTGGGATCTGCAATACATTTCATAAAGTAGATCAGTGAGAAGGCAACATGAAACATGAAGAATTTTGTAAGATAAATAAGCAAGGTATCTTGAACGAAGGAAATACGAATATCTGTACCTGACAATTTGGCCCTGGACAAAATCTAAGTTCTGGGTGTGACTTAACATGGTCTTTGAACATAAACTGCTGATAGCGCTCCCGCAATGCTGGTTTAGCCACATGTGACACCACAAAATCTTCCGGAGCTCTCACTTCACAGTCCTGGGCCATACACTGAATAGTGTTTGACACTCCTGAAATATTAGTATTACTGTCTTTAAAGAATGAGCTATATGCACAATACAATTCATAAAAATCTCTATTAAGGGTCTGTAATTTCCGTTGTGGAAGAAAAAGAGTGAGGTAAAAAGTATTCTACAACTTATTCTTACAAGAATACTGGTTATTTGTGCAAAATTTTGCAAAAGATTTATGCATTTCAACAAGACGAGGTTAAAGTATATATGTATGTAAACACTTTCTTGTACACAAAAACAAGAAATACATTCAAAAGCCTAAAAAGCTAAAAAGGTGTTCTGAAACATTTTATTATTTAGGCACCTTATAAGACCATTATGCATCATACTATTCTTAGAAATGCCCCCATAAAGCATACAAAAGTAAACGAAAAATTGTTAAAGGAATTAGCTCTTAAAGTAAACTTCTAAATACTTACTTAAACTAATAGAGCCATTTATGTTTAGACTGAGTGTTGTTTATAAGTAGAAAATGTTATTAAAAATATATGTTTCGAACAAATAGCAAAAAGAATTGTTGATGTGATGATGAAATAACAGTTTGAAACAAAGTCTATTTTAAGAACAAACCCCCCTGCAATGGTTAATAGGTGCAGACCAGTGGGGGTCCATTAATCAAAGATTGTTCTTGATTTCATCATTTACACTTGCAAAGGGTTACAGAATCAATGTTTTTTTTTTATAGATAGCAAAATTAGACTATAGAAACAAAAATAACTTGATAAGAACTTCAATTATAAAGTAATATCAAGGAGATTAATAAAGATAACAAGAAATGAAATAGAGAATGTTCTTTGAGTAAGTGAGTGAAGTAAAGGTTAATTATATTTATGTACAAAATGTTCTTATTATTATACCTTGCATAATTTGTACTTCAAAGTGCATAGCCCAGCATTCATTGCAAAAGTAGTGTCCACAGGCAAGTGCACTGTATTTGGTCAAAGCAGGAGTGTTAGCACAGACAGCACAAGACATCCGGCTGGAACCGGCCTGCACTGAGGGCACTCGAGGCTTCACCCGGCTGTATACTAACACTTCATTTGCATTATTCTTATATTTAGCTATAATTTCTTGAGCATTCCATTCATATGCGTGTAAGATTACCTGATAGAAAAAAAAAACAATGAACGAAGTATAAGTCATATTGTTAGACTATTACTGTAAAATGGTATAGTAAATAAATAAATAGATACATTTCATTTGAAATGTATAACTACAAAATAATACAAACCTTTGCCAGCGATGGTGTAATTTGAAGGCTATTGCTGAGCAATTCAATCGATTCGTTTAACAATTTTTCTACTTCTTCTACCTTGTGACAAGAGTATAAAAAATATTCTGGATCAGCCTTACTACGATCCACCGCTTCCATATCACAATCATCTTGTTCTCCATAATAATCATAATCGTCTCCATCGTTGTCTGAATATTCCATATCGGATTCCGCAGACATGTTGTAGAAATGCAGATAGGATGGGATCGAAACGGATGGAGAGATTTGTAGATAGGTTGGGTGGATATCAAGACGATAAATATATAGTGTGATACACTGAAAATTTAAACATTTTGGATAAAATTTAATTCAAACACTAAAATTAAGTCAATGTTTACGAGTAGAAGACAATATTTAAGTTAATCTTACTTGTTTATTTCTAGAAAAACTATCGTTTATTTACTACCGTTTTCTACTAAAAACTTGGATAGTGTTACCATTTCAAATCTTAAAAACAAACTTTCTTTTGATTTTAAAGATGTACTATTTTTAATACATTGATAAAAAATACAGTATAAATTATGTTAACCCCCTTTTTTATCTAAAATTATCAGTTTATATATGTATATTAAGTGACATGAAAATACACATGCAAACGCGTATAATGAATTAAATTAAAATCTACTACATCACTACAAGAAGTAGACTTGCAACACTAATTGGTGATGTTGCCATCTAATGAAAATGTTGTTTTGTAGGGTAAAAATAAAATGAAATGTAAATAATATATTACTATCATTACTAGCCGTAGAAATGGGTTGAGAATAAATAAAACGTAAATTATTGTTCCTAAACTCCTTTTTGAAAATCCATAGGTATAATTAAGTTACATCATAAGTGTAGTGTCGATATCTATAATTTTTCATCAGTAAACGATATCGCATATATCGTTATGGACACCCCTAATTTTCTATTGTCAATGTCAAACTTCAAACTTGTCATTTGTCATTCCATTCAAAGGTCACCTTGGTGAAGTTCATCTGTGACAGATTCAAATTCAAAAAGATTATAAAATTTAGCTTTGGTGAGTATTTCTCACATAAATAATGACTAAAAAAATTTAGACACATCGTTTAACGCTTTGTTTAAGTCACACAGTAAAAACTTTTGGATGTGGTGTGTAATTACAGCGAAAATTGGTTATATGTGTGTTTTAGGTCTTGGGGGGATATTTTAACCCTTCATGATGGACGTGACGGCTACGCAGAGGTTCATCGAGAGGGGGTCCCATAAAGGGAAGGGGCTCGCGGTGTTCACGAGCGGGGGTGATTCTCAGGGCATGAATGCAGCTGTGCGTTCGGTGGTTCGAATGGGAATTTACTTGGGTTGTAAGGTGTACTTCATCCGTGAGGGTTACCAGGGCATGGTGGATGGAGGAGACAACATCGAGGAGGCCAACTGGTCCTCTATCAGCTCCATAATTCATAAAGGTGGCACCATTATTGGTTCAGCCCGATGCATGGATTTCATGTAAGATTTGTTTTGTTTGTTATTTAATGTGTTATTAACAATAGATGATTCATATCTATTTACAAACAACTCTGCAAATAGATTTGATTCAAACCACAATATATTACATAATTTTAATTTTACAAGAATTTTTATTTTTAGTATTGCATTAATGTTTCATCACATTAGTTATCTTACTTTTTTGCAGTAAGGTGCAATACAAACTTTTTTTTTGATTTCGATGGTGTTTAATATTACTCATATCGAAGTTTATAGTTTTTATAGCATTACTATAACAAAATAATACAATACAACTAATTACAAACTCTTTATTGTAGCAAGCGAAAAAGAATCAATAATGTTGAGCCTTAACTTAAACTAGGGTAGAGAAGAGAAGAGAGAGCTTTCTGCCTTGAGTTTCTTCTATTACAAAATAAGTTTTGGAATTAAATCTGAACAATCATTTAATCAAATTATTAAATTTCAGCAAAAGAGAAGGTCGTTTGAAAGCAGCATATAACTTAGTAACCCGTGGCATCACCAACTTAGTGGTGATTGGAGGTGATGGATCTCTTACTGGCGCTAATCTGTTCCGGCAAGAGTGGTCAAGCCTACTTGATGAACTACTGGAAAATAACAAGATCACCAAAGACCAGAGGGAGAAGTACAAGTACTTGCATATTGCGGGAATGGTAAGTTATTGAGAATTTTACAACATTTTCGATTTATTTTAGCGTACTATAATTTTACTTCTTGAATACTTTATACTCCCCTCATTACAGAAGTTTTTTTTAAAGATCTGTGTCACTCGTGCTCTTTACCGTATTTCTAAGCAGTAAAACACAAATTTCGGCTATAGACAATAGCTTGACATTGAAAAAACCTAATTTCCCCCTACTTCTCTATTTATTTATCCATAGCTCCCCTCACCATTGGAAAGCCACAGGTTAAGTTTAAATAATCACAAAGTCATATTTTGCTTTGCCTTAGAAGCCATTAAGTATAATGCAATGCTCATGAAATCTGCAAAACATAATTTCATGAAAGTTGACTGGGTTGCAATTCCTGAGACCTGAGAAGCATAACACTGTAAGTGGTTCCATACTTGAGAAGCAAAACTTTGTAAGTTCTGTTTAATTTTAATACACACAGTGTTATTGCTCTCCATAGAGCATCCTACCATTCCTACTTGGCCACCTATATTATTATTATTATAAGCCTTCTGACAGATATTTCACAATTGTTAAGGTTCTTTAGTTGTTTCATTGGTTGCAATATCTGTGTGCTTTGTTATAGCAAAGGCCTCCTCCAACTGACTCCACTTTTCTCTTTCTCTAGCTAGTGACGTCCAAGTACCGCCCGCCACTTGCTTAATTTCGTCAACCCATCGCCTAAGTGGTCTGCCTCGTTTCCTTTTCCTGTTGCCTGTGTACCAGTTCATCACCAATTTCGACCACTTGTCCACTCCTCTAATAGTATGACCTGCCCATTTCCACTTGAGCTTTTTGATTGTTAGCGTGACATCTTTGGTTCTTGTAGTTTTCCTAATTGTTGTAGTTCTTATTTTGTCTTTTAGTCTTTTCCCCATCATACTTCTCAGCATGGCGTTTTGACAGGTCTCGAGTTTCATATAGTGCCACCTATATAGTTTTATAATATTATCATATACTTTTCTAAAGTAATTCTATAACTTTATTCTACACCTACTTTCACTACAGGCAGCTAAATAGACAGATCTCCAAATCTCTGAGGCGTGACACGAGGCATTTTAACTCAACATGTGTCAAAAATGCCATTGAGCAGAACAAAGGCTCCAAAGTGTTCGCAAAAGATATGTCTATTGGGCAAAGCCAGTTAACTAAGCTGAAGACTGATAGTGGCAATATTGTTTCGTCCAAAACTGAGATTTTGAGAGAGATCGAAAGGTTCTATGGACAGTTATACACCTCAGCAGAAAAGCCCGTTAACAGTCTCGATGCTGACCCTAGATCGAAACTGACCCGACACTATACTGAAGACATTCCGGACGTTAGCCTTTATGAAATCACGATGGCTCTGAAACAGCTTAAAAACAACAAGGCACCAGGTGATGACGTAATTACGACTGAACTTCTGAGAGCGGGTGGAAAACCAGTACTCAAAGTCCTCCAGAAGTTGTTCGGTTCTGTCATACATGAAGGCACAACGCCTGAAGCATGGAAAAGGAGTGTGGTGACATTGTTCTTCAAGAATGGTGACAAAACCTTATTGAAGAACTACAGGCCCATCTCACTGCTAAGCCATGTTTATAAGCTGTTCTCCAGAGTCATAACAAATCGCCTCGCGCACAGGTTTGACGATTTCCAACCTCCCGAACAAGCCGGATTCCGAAAAGGTTTTAGCACCATAGACCACATTCATACGCTGCGGCAGGTTATACAGAAGACAGAGGAGTATAACGGGCTCCTATGCTTAGCGTTTGTGGACTATGAAAAAGCCTTTGATTCGATCGAGACTTGGGCTGTGCTGCAGTCTCTCCAGCGGTGCCGTATCGACTATCGATACATCGAAGTGCTTAAGTGTTTGTACAGAAACGCCACCATGTCAGTCCAAATCCAAGACCAGAGCTCAGAGCCTATCCAACTGCAGCGAGGAGTAAGACAGGGAGACGTAATTTCTCCAAAACTGTTTGCTGCTGCACTGGAAGATGCCTTCAAGCTACTGGATTGGAACGGACTTGGCATCAACATCAACGGCGAGCACCTCACTCACCTTCGATTTGCAGATGATATCGTGGTCATGGCGGAGTCGTTGGAGAGATTAAGCGCTATGCTCGAAGACCTCGACAGAGTCTCCCAACAGGTATGTCTGAAAATGAACATGGACAAAACTAAAATCATGTCGAATGACCATGTTGCGCCTTACCCGATAGTGGTTGGGTGGGAACTCTGCCCTCGAAGTTGTCGACGAGTATGTGTACCTGGGACAAATTGTCCAGCTAGGTAAGTCCAACTTCGAGAAGGAGGTTAATCGACGAATTCAACTCGGCTGGGCAGCGTTCGGGAAGCTACGTCATATCTTCTCGTTGAAAATTCCCCAGTGCCTGAAGACGAAAGTCTTCGAACAGTGCGTGTTGCCAGTGATGACTTACGGAACTGAGACATGGTCGTTCACAATGGGACTCATGAGGCGGCTAAGAGTCACGCAACGTGCAATGGAAAGGGCAATGCTCGGAGTTTCTTTGCGCGATAGAATCAGAAATGAGGATATCCGCAGAAGAACCAAGGTAACCGACATAGTGCACAGGATTGCCCGGTTGAAGTGGCAATGGGCAGGCCATGTAGCCCGGAGAACGGACGGCCGTTGGGGCAGCAAAGTCCTAGAGTGGCGACCACGTATAGGAAAGCGCAGCGTGGGTCGGCCCCCGACTAGATGGATGGATGACCTCGTGAGCGGGGAATCATTGGATGCGGTCTGCACAGGATCGCACTTTGTGGCGAGTCATGGGGAGGCCTATGTTCAGCAGTGGACGTCTGTGGCTGATAGATAGATAGATAGATTCTACACCTGGAATTTGGATTCCTGAAAATAAAAACTCTTTTTTCATTATGCATATAAATTTACTGTAAAAGTAATATATTCTAATTTGATCCTCTTAAGGCATATTTTTTTATTGTATATTTTCAGGTGGGGTCTATTGACAATGACTTCTGTGGCACAGACATGACCATAGGCACTGACTCTGCTCTGCACCGGATCATCGAAGCCATTGATGCTATTGTGAGCACAGCTTACTCACATCAGAGGACATTCATTATGGAGGTCATGGGTAGACATTGTGGGTGAGTAAAAGTACTTGGGAAAACTGTTTATTGATGACATCTATATTTTCTGTTTTGATGACATCTATATCTATATTTTGTGTAGTTATTAAAAAACCAAACAATATAACTGTTGGTGACCTTGTTTATACAGTGAACACAGTCATAATCACCACACAACGCTAGATGAGCTTGCATCAGAAAAAGGAAATGGATTTAAAAAGAAAAATCACATATACATATTATAATTTATTGGTTCAGATATCTTGCTGTGGTAACGGGATTAGCGTCTGAAGCGGACTTTGTCTTTATTCCCGAGTCGCCTCCTTCAGTAGACTGGAGCGTTAAACTTTGTGATAAGTTAAAGCAGGCAAGCTTCTACATTTATATACCTTTTGCCTTGGCCCTTGCACCCATTGGATTTTCGTATATTCTCAGCATCCATGGACATTGAATCTTATTTATAAGCCATTCCGTAACAGGTACTTGTTTAGTTTTCTTGCAGTGTACACCAGCCTTTGTACGGACGCTACTTATAGCTTTATTTGCGAGGAACCAGCGCCCCTCAATTGGGATAAAAAAATGTGTGAAAAGATTATCGAGGCAAGGACACATTTGTTATTTATGTGGGAGCAGGATCACTTTCTCCATTTCCTCTATTAATTCACTTCATAAATCCAGTTGGCAGGCTTCACTGGCGTTTTGTTTTGACCTGACATCTTATGGTGGTGTGTAACGACTATAAGTACTGATCATGTCTCACGTACGAGGTGGGTTTCGCTTGCATGATCCGCGGGCCGCTTGTTGCAGTTACCTGGCACTTGTGGCCGCTCTGGCGAGCGAGGCAGACCAAGTATTCATTCCCGAGGACCCTGTTCCCAATAATTGGGTTGAAAAGCTTTGCAAACGATTGGCACAGGTACGCAGCTTAATTGAGTGGCTCTGTGCACATATAACACGCAATCACCGGACGCAAATAAATCTTATTTTCGCTTTATTAGGTGCAAATCATACAATTTATTTCCATTATTTTGAGTTACTCGGCTTCATGATATCATCCTCGGTCGGTTCAATTTAACTAATTGAAAGAAGATATTTTCAGTTGTTCCATTTGACAGCAATGCCAGGACGACTTGTAAATTTGCTGAATTAGTTTATGCAATTGAACAACGACCAGTACAGTTCGGTGACTTATAATACCCCGTTTATGTTTGATTGTGTGTTGTTTGTCCTTCGCTATATCCTCTTGAGTGTAATTTGTTCCTTAAAGTAACGTCGATTGTAGTACGTGTTTTTTAATTATGTATTTTTTATTTCATCTCGTTTTTGTAATTTTTCACTATAACGTGCATGTGTCATCATGGTATCATCCTACCTCCTGCACTCTGAAAAGAAGTTACAACAGCATGCTCAGTTTAATCCTACGTATTTAAATAATGGTGATTACATGCACTTAGATAAGAGACCCTCTTAACATTGCAATTTGCTAATTGTTAACTATTCATGTAGATAATTGACATGAAAACTTTCACAGTGCGTTTCATTAGTCGTACCTAATACGATGAGCTGCATGCGACGGGCTCAAATAAATTGATATATTTGTATTCTAGAATGGCGTGTATTATTTTCATAGGTAACTATTTGATAGTGGAATGGAATATATTTTTATATGAGACATCATTTCAATCTTTTAATACAACCTTTATGAAATAGGAAAGGAAATCTGGTCAGCGTCTGAACATCATAATTGTGGCCGAAGGCGCCATCGATCGTGAAGGCAAGCCCATCACCGCTGAGCTAATAAAGAAGGTGGTCGTGGAAAATCTGCAGCAGGACACGCGCATCACCGTGCTGGGTCACGTGCAGCGTGGAGGCTCGCCCTCCGCTTTCGACAGGATCTTGGTAAGGAACTAAATATGAATATCGTCATAGTTGTATGGGGCGCCATCTAACCTGACAGCAAGCTCATCATTGATTTGGTGAAGAAAATAGTCGTCGGCAACCTGCTGCAAGACACGCGCGGCATCCTGGTGGGTCACGTCTAGCGCGAGACTCACCCTCCGCTTTCGACAGTATCTTAGTAAGGCTACATATGAACATCGTTATAGTGACATAGGGCGCCATCACCGCCGAGATGGTGAAGAAGGTTGTCGTGGTCAGTGTGCAGCAGGACACGCGCATCACCGTGCTGGGCCATGTACAGCGTGCAGGAGGTTGTTGAATTTTGGTAAGCATAATTTTCAGTATATTTTGTCTTTTGCGAACCTGGGCACTAGGCAGATATTCCTCTCCTGCTAGGCGTTGACGCCCTCAGAAAATGGGCAGTTACTTTGTATGGAAAGAAAACATCTGGATGATGGACTGATGTATTTATGTAATACAAATATCTACAAGAAATGTTACATTAGATTAGACCGTAGCTGCATTTTAGAGATTTAGAGATTTGAGAAAATATTGCATTATTGGTTAAGATTATGATAGAAAGTAGTAATAAGTAATAACCTTAATTCTACTACTAACAGTTCTAATATACATAGGCGAACGAACGATCCAGTGCTTAAAAGGCTAACGGCAACTCGTACGTGACGATGGACATGTAGTATAGTATATATTTGATCATGGCCACGTAAGAAATTTATTTGCATATTTAGGCAAGGCATGGCTGCAGAGTGCAGATACACTACGAGTAACTTAATAAAAGGCTTTCTAAAAATGCACATAAAGCTTGTGCATTATTATACATGGTATGATAGACAAACTGTAGATCTTTGCTCCATCTTGCTATTCTCGCTTTACTATCGCGGGTATCCTTTGTCCAATAATTCAAGAGGATCTGTGTAACCCTACCCGAAAGGATTAAAAGTAATTGATTAGTTATATTATCACATTGAAACTAAACAAATTAAAGCATTCAATCCGCCCAAGTAAACTTCAAGTAATACTAAAATGCCCAGTTATACCTACATATTCATGATGGCGAATGTATGTAGCTAGGTACGGTAGATACGCGTTCTTTATCCTAGTCAGGCTATGTTATGTATGTAAACCAAGCCAATACATAAATCTTTAAGGTCTATACTCATTTAATCAGCCAAGTAGAACATCTACTGTGTATTTTCTTGGGTTTAAATTGGGCGCCGGAATGCGGACAGCGTCATCAGCGCGCGTGCGTTAATTGACGCAGTTTCATGTCATGTGAAATGGCGCGCAATTTATTTAGTCAGACAGAAATTCACAAGTGAAAGTATGATATGGGAGACAATCGGCCAAGTTGGTTGTGCCTACAAATTCGTTGAATCCCGCGTGTACAAATATTTGTGCGATGAGTGACAAATATTTTTGTGTTATTAAGGGTCTTGTATATTGTCTAGCTATTTGCTTGAGTTTGAGTAGGTATTATATTTAGTTTTACATATGTTGTTTAATACTCAATATTAATTACATGAATAGTACAAGCTTTACTTAGTTTTCATTTCATTTCATTTATTCATTGCACCATGGTTGTTTACAAAGATGCTACACTTGTTTGAGTCCTTTACATGGGCCCTGTTAGGGCATAGCAATAACTTTAAAAGTTTTGATACTAAGCTGATTTGTCTAAGATTGCCACTTGGATCCCGAACTGGGCTAATCTGAAATCACTGCTCCTTTTCCCATACTATCAGTTTACGTTCAGTTTGCACCTAGTATGGCGTCGCAAACAAATGAGGTCCAAACTTAACATAACCGGGTTATACAAAAGGAGGTTTCTTTCTTGTCTGTTTCTTTCTCCAAAACTTAATCTTTACGAAATTTTAGGGATTGAATGGGAAGGAAATGTTCTGTGTCGGAAATGTTGTGTGAACTAGGCGTATGTTTTTGGCCAAAATTCTGCCGCAAACTGCCGCCTAGTACACAAGTTCTATACAGATATATGTGGGTACATATGCAAATGGGTGGATCAACTTTTTCTTGTTATGTTATTCTGTCCCGTCACCCAGGAGACAATGGTTTCTTAGAAAAGAGAGATATTCTAGATAAGAATGGGCTTATAACTGCTGCGATTACAAATTTTTTGTTGAATATTGCCACCGAAAATCGTAGTTTTTAAATCGTAGCAATAGAAAAAAGTTGATTGACCCGAATAACAACCTTGACCAAATAATCTTACCTCTTATTGCGAGTAGTTGTGACGATACCATATAACTGATGAACTTGTTTGTACAACATAATTTATTTATGTTGTAGGGTTGCCGCATGGGCGCAGAGGCAGTAATGGCCCTGATGGAAGCTACCCCGGACACCGAGGCGTGTGTGGTGACCCTGGACGGCAACCAGGCTGTGCGTCTCCCGCTCATGGAGTGCGTGCGACGCACCAAAGCGGTCGCTCAGGTAAATAAATACTATAGAATAACTGGTGGCTTAGTCATCATCTCAGCCATAGGACGTCCACTGCTGAACATAGGCCTCCCCTTTGGACTTCCATATATACCGGTTGGAAGCGACCTGCATCCAGCGCCTTCCGGCGACCTTTATAAGGTCATCTGTCCATCTTGCAGGTGGCTTAGTATGGGAGATGAAATAAAGTCCAACTACAGTATATCCTATTTATTTTATCAGAAGGTTAATTACACGATTACAAAGACCGAATCAAGGACACGGGCAGGCGGAACCGGGACTCGCGATATTCTATATTTGCGCGACTCTAATGTACCGAGGTATCTAAGCGACTGCCTGTGTCGCCGTGCCCGCGTTGTCTGTATCGAGAATGCTGATGCGACAATACGGAGTCGCCACAATACTATAGATGCCGAAGGGTTGTCGCATGAATGCAGAGACAGTGATAGCTCTGATGGAAGCTACTTCGGAACACGAAGTGCGCGGTGGCCCTGGACAGCAACCAGCTTGTGCGTGTCCTCCTCATGGAGTGCGTGCGAGCCGTAACTATCGGTGGCTATAACGGATTAACTACCTACTTAAGAGATTGCGTATTTAGGGATTGTCTGGTGCTTGATGGATTGTGTCGATGAAAAATGGACTAACTAAATTTGGCGATAATACACAGAAAACCGTGTTATCACACAGAAAACCGCCATTGGGATGTTTGTTTCATTCTAAATGATCTGAAGGTCACTTAACAAATTATCCAATCTATCTATTATCGAAGTATTTATTATTTTATATGCATAATACGATATTTGACTATAGTGAAAATAGATTTTATTTATTTATTTAATGCACAGGCAGCTTATAGCTGATGCGTGCATATCACTGTTCACTTGTGTTCTGTGTTTGTAAATGTTTGTCAAGTCTATTTTTGAAAGAGTTCACTGAGGGTGCACTAATCACGGATTCAGGTAAACTTTCTAACACATTGTAAAAAAAATAATTGAAATGAGAACGTCTTTTGTTTTGACTACCGATTTTTATAACGCCACAAGCCAGTATTTTCATAGAAACTTCATACCAAGGGATTATTTTGTCATTTCAAAAGAGGTGATTTTGAGCTGTCATCAAATACCTACTGTATATAAATACAGTGATTATTCGGCCACGAAGAACTAATTGGATGTAAATACTAATCATGAAATGAAATAATGAACTTTTGTAAGTAGGCCACAAGGGCACTTTTACATGTCTGAGTCGGCATTTCACAAGAGAGAGACCACTGTTGAGAAAAAACGCCGAAAGAAACTCAACAGTCAGTATTTTTTCAGAAAGCATGCTATTGCAGTAATATGAACTTTAAGAATTCGAGCAAGAGCCGTTAAGAATTCTAAACATACAGGTTTAGAGTAATTAAAAGTACCTAGTTGTCAATTTGACTACTTAACTAAAATTGTCAGCTATTTTTGATGCTGACCGTACGTATAAATTGTTAAGTGTATATTTCTTCTCTTAGGCTATGGCTGACAAGAACTGGGACCTGGCAGTACAACTTCGTGGCCGCAGCTTCGCTCGCAACTTGGAGACATACAAGATGCTGACGCGCCTGAAGCCTCCTAAAGGAGCATTTGACGCTGATGGCAATCCTTCCGTATGTTGTGAAATAAGACAACAAATATTGTCAGATAAGCAATATTAATTGCGAATCAGGCAGAAATCTAGGTCACTTAACGACCCGAATGACAAAGATTTTGCATAACGATCAATATTTGATAATGTCCCACATACAATAATTTAATACCTTTATATTGTACCTTAGTTAAAATTAATTTGTTTGTTTTTGAGGATTTATATTCACAAGATGACACCACACTAACATAACTTTCCATTCACAAACATTTTCTTATTCAAAATGTTCGCAAAGTTCCCTATCTTATAGGGTAAGTCGACCATTATTGGCCACCGTTCAATAACTGGCCACCTCATACTAAAATTAACTCTGTACACCTACAAACTGAATTAATTTTAGTGTAACGTGGCCAGTTGAACAGAGTTCATTTTTAGTTTGAGGTGGCCAGTTATTGAACGCTCGACTGTAATTAGCAATTTACTCTAGTAAAGTTTAGAGGGCGGGAAGTTTTGCGCAAAATAGGCGCATATTATTATTAGTGTTCACTACGAGTATTCGAGTGTTTCAACCGCTGTCATTTTAACACTATTCTGTGAATAGTAATAGTAATCTGCGTGTTCTAAATATTATGACAAAAAATAGCGGTGGTTGAGCTGCTCGAATGAACCCTTCGCACCTTTAGAATGATAGTGACCTAATTCAAAATTGTTGATACTTCAATTTTTATCTATACCTATCTTAAGAATTAAAGAGACCTAATTCTAAAACTTCAAAATTTTGAATTAGGTCACTTTCATTCTAAAGGTGCGCCTTATGTTATGATGCACAGACAACCCCCACTAGACGGAGCATGTAAGGCGACCCGCGCGCACCAACGATATGGTACGGCAGAACATTAAAGTACCAACACGGCGGCCACCGTTTAGTTGCGTCCTTGTTTATGATCCATGCGTACGTCAACGAAAAAAGAAATTAAATAAATAACATGGTAAATTGTAGTGTTAAGTGGTGTAGAGAGACCTCATAAACACGGACGCAACTAAACGGTGGCCGCCGTGTTGGTACTTTAATGTTCTGCCGTACCATAGCGTTGGTGCGCGCGGGTCGCCTTACATGTGCCTTACATGCTCCGTCTAGTGGGGCCTCAGCCTATGCGACCTTATGAACTTGGTATTAGGAGGGCTACACACTGGCGGTGATGCACGTGGGCGCGCCGGCGTGCGGCATGAACGCGGCCGTGCGCTCGTTTGTCCGCAACTGCATCTACCGCGGCGACACCGTGCTTGGAATCCACGACGGTATTGAGGGCTTCATCAGCGGTAACATCGTCAAGATGGACTGGTTAGTGGTTTTTAGGGCTCCGTACCCAAAGGGTAAAAACGGGACCCTATTACTGAGACTTCGCTGTCCGTCCGTCCGTCCGTCCGTCTGTCACCAGGCTGTATCTCAAGAACGGTGATAGCTAGACAGTTGAAGAAATTTTCACAGATGATGTATTTCTATTGCCGCTATAACAACAAATACTAAAAATAAAATAAAATTAATATTTAAGGGGGGCTCCCATACAACAAACGGGATTGGTTGCGTTAACTTTGCACCTCATTTGTATGGGGCGCTATACATACCAGGTGCAAACCACTTAAGGATGGAAAGTGTTTGTACGGAACCCTCGGTGTGCGAGTCCGACTCGCACTTGACCGGTTTTTCTTTAACATCACATCGGCTTCACTGACCATTCGTTTTTTAGGGTTCTGTACCCAAAGGGTAAAACACTGGAGCCTATTACTAAAAATCCGCTGTCGTGATAGTTAGACAGTTGAAATTTTCACAGATGATGTATTTCTGTCGCCGGTTGCGTTAATTATCACCTCATTTGTATCCGGCGACAGACATACCTACTAGGTGCAGACTTAACCCGGCCGGTTAATATGGGATACGTGTTTGTACGAAATCCTCGGTGCGCGCTTGACCGGATCGGATCGGAAATCGGATCGGATCGGAAGGTCTGGAACGGGTTTTATTGTATGAAGTTTTTTTTTTTTTAACTGTTTATTAGGACCTTTTTCGTGTGGCTGTTGGACCGATCGCCTTGGTCTTCGACGACGATTTTACTTTATGCTCTAGAGCATAAAAAACGAATTTATGTCGCCTACGCACATCATAAAGTCGAACTTTTAGAGCAAGAGAAGTGAAAAGTGTTTTTATAGCATCAATGATTATTTGACATAGGATATTTTTGTTTTTTAATTTGTTATCTGGGCCAAATATAGGACTTGTAATATACAGTATATATAATTAAGAATGAATTGTAATTAATAATAATAATATTAAATTTGTACCATAATTGGAAAATTTTGCACACCTGAATGCAGGTCGAATATGCACGTACAAAATTATACTTTGTGAGACCTTGTGTTTTTACCATATTCTAGCAAAAAAAGAGTTTTTTTTTTTTTTTGTCGCCACTCGCCGTCGAAACAGACATACTAGGTACTGAATGGTCATATTATTAAGTCTATCACGAGAAAGTTCCGTCCCACAGTACAATTAATATAAATTGTGGTGTGCAGAGTACTTGAACTAATGATCTACTCCGATGGATTGCATTTAAACTGCGTTGTATGGGAATTTGTTTACAAAATGCCTAATGGCGAAAATTGCAGTTGTAATGCAGCCCGTGTGTACTGTGTCCAGGTCTTAACACACGCTTCTCCACAGGTCTGATGTAACGGGCTGGGTGGGGCAAGGTGGCGCCTTTCTGGGCACCAAGCGAACCCTGCCTGGTGACAAGAAGGGGGAGATTGCTGCTCGAATCAAGCAGTTTAACATCCAAGGACTGCTCATCATCGGTGGATTCGAGGTACCGAAATAATTAAAATAAAAAATTTGGCACTTTCTACTCGTGAGATCAAAACGTTCATAATCCAAATCTGTATTTCTTCTTAGTCGGCATGTCTAACGTGAAGTATTAATGTTCGTCACTTGATGCACCATGCTTTTCTATTCTCGGCGATCTTGATGGCCTTAGGTATTGACAGGCCAGTGAGCGTCTTTACAAGATCTGACCAACGGGTAGGCGATCGACCACGCGGTCTTTTCCCGTCTACCATCAGCTGTTCCAAATTATCCGGGTTCCTGCGAGCGACGTGTCCAAAGTAGTTTAGTATCTGCTGGAAGCACATAGCGGACAGCCTCTTGGTTATTCCGAGCTCTTTGAGAATGGACACGTTGGTTCGGCGTGCAGTCCACGGGATTCGCAACATACGCCTCCAACACCACATTTCAAAAGCGTCAATCCTCGCTCGAAATCTGTATAATAACTACAAATATACGGGTCATATCCCATTGCTGTACCGCCCAGGTGCTAATATTTAAGTTTCCCTACTAGATAGACATCTAACTTTTAGTGCAACGTGCGAAAAAGATACTACAAAGCCGTGTCTGTTAGAGTGTTTCTCTTTTTTGCTCGATGTATATTATTTACCGCCGGACACTTCTAGCATTTAACAATACGATGTAGTAAGATTGCGTGACCTGACAATGTGATTGGATCCTTGCACCTTATAAACGCGTTCTTAGAATCGGCACCACACTGTGATGTGTTTGCAGGTGGATGGTTGGACGTGTGCGATGAATGTTTGAGGTTCTGTGAGATGATGGATGAACGGCGTTCGTCAGTATATTTCTAATTGCTTATTGTTGTTATGTCTGTATAAAATCTGTGTGAGTTTAGTCTTAATTTCACAGTGATTTGGTTCTTCTGTTATGCTGTGAAATATAAGGAATTAAATAAATCTTCACAGGCGTACCAAGCGGGCTTGGAGCTGTACGAGTCCCGACACCAGTTCGCGGAGTTCAACCTGCCACTGGTCGTTATCCCGTCCACCATCAGCAACAACGTGCCCGGCACAGACTTTTCGCTCGGCGCCGACACCGCCCTCAACGAAATTACGGAGATATGCGACCGCATCCGTCAATCCGCGCAGGTAAACTTGTGATATTTATTTATTAAACTTACACTAATTACTATACTAAATAATTATTCGCATTTAAGGACCTGTGACACTGTGGCTTTAAACAAATAAAATGTCATTGAAACTATGTCGCATTTTTGGCAAATATTTATTTATTTATTATATGTAGGAACAGTAACAAGTTACAAACTAACAGCTTATGCCTTAATTCCATATTATACATACATAATATCATCATTTGTTTGCAACTCAACAAGAAATGTTCACATCATTTTCAGATTATAGTTCTAAATAAAAAGCGGAAGTAACTACATTAAACTTACACTAATTGCTATACTAAATAATTATTCGCATTTAAGGACCTGTGACACTGTGGCTTTAAACAAATAAAACGTCATTGAAAATATGTCGCATTTTCGGCAAATACTATTAAATGTGTGACACATTCGGACAATTGGGTTATTCGCCGAGACATTATTATTAGTATAGCAGTAATGATCCTTGAAACGTTGGGTAAAAGCAACCCGCCTTGCCGGAGGACTATCGGGATCATAGCTGGCATATTTTGCCACGAGTTCACATGTTCACACTTTTTGGAGTAGTAGGGCCTCGTGCAGGGTCCGTCTGGATTGTTACTACCGTCTTGCCTGCTAACCCACCGCCAAACAGCA
Source organism: Apotomis capreana (assembly GCA_947623375.1). Lineage (NCBI taxonomy): Eukaryota > Metazoa > Arthropoda > Insecta > Lepidoptera > Tortricidae > Apotomis > Apotomis capreana. Next base: position 15,743,540 of record OX392501.1, read on the forward strand.
ATGTTCGCATTGCTGTGTTCCGGTGTGGGGGTAAGATAGCCGGTGAAATTACTAGCATAGAGGCATTCTATCTTCGTCCTCCGGGTAGGCAAGCACTTGTGGCTCCTCTGGTGTTGCAGGTGTTTATGGGCGACGGTAATCGCTTTCCATCAGGCGATACGTTTGCTCGTTTGCCCCCTAAAAAACATGTCGCGTGACTCATCATCACCTGTCTTGCTTGCGCCGTATGGTAGCAGTTGCCGCGCGACTAAGAGTTGCACCGAAACGTTGGAATACCCTTAAAACCACCAACGAATGCTGGATCCATCTTTATTTGGAGCATCGGGACTGCATTCAATATCCTAGGGTTGCCATTCTGTTCGTGCTAAGCATTCGAAAAGATCCCGCCGACCATATTTTTGACTGTAGTCAAAATATGTTTTAAAATTCATTGCTCATTCGGACATCTTTGTTTCTTTTTCAGGGTACGAAACGCCGTGTGTTCGTCATCGAAACCATGGGAGGATATTGCGGTTATTTAGCTACCTTAGCAGGTACCTAACATTTTATTATGATCTTCAATAAATTAAATCTTATAAATATTGTTGCCACTAAATTAATTATTAACACATATAATCCTATTTCAAAAAGCTGTAACGTCCATGGTTTTTAGTATACTAAGTCTATCAAATATATGGCAATGTGGCACGCCAAAATGTTAAATCTACTTATTTTCTATGGTACTTTGTCTAGGTCTGGCCGGCGGCGCCGACGCTGCCTACATCTACGAGGAAAAATTCTCAATCAAGGACTTACAGCAAGACGTGTACCACATGGCGTCTAAAATGACGGGCGGCATTCAGCGCGGTCTTATACTTCGCAATGAGAAGGCTAATGACAACTACAACACCGATTTCATCTACCGTCTGTACTCGGAAGAGGGCAAGGGGCTGTTCACTGCCAGGAGCAATGTGCTGGGTAAGACGTGAACAGGTTATTTTCTTACGTTAGACAAACCCCCAATGTCGGCGTCGTATGCCGGTAGTGTTAAATCTATCTATGATTTTGTGACCAAAGTTAAAGTCATTCAGCCGGACTGAAAGTGGATAAATTTTCGGGAGAAAACAAGGGGCGGTTCAGTGTTCACTGCAGAAGAATGTGAAGAGGCTTATTTGTTAAACGCAGTATTCCATTGGTCACATTAAAATGGGATTAGAAATCAACTAGACAAATCATAGAAAGAAAAGATTTGGGAACGGAAAGTTCCAATAGTAGTGAATTGTGATCAAAATAGGTAACTAACCTTCAATCTGCCTGGTTACCTGCCTTTGAAAAAAAACATGATTTTATCAACAGGTCACATGCAACAGGGGGGTTCCCCGTCACCCTTCGACCGCAACATGGGCACCAAAATGGCCGCCAAGTGCTTGCACTGGCTTGTCGAAATGCTGCAACGCGGCCCATCCACCACCGCCGACACCGCCTGCTTGCTCGGAATAGTCAAGCGGCAGTACAAATTCACGCCCCTCGAAGATCTGAAGGCCCAGACTAACTTTGCGTAAGTTAATTCCTCCTTATTTCCCGTAGAAAAGAGAAGGATTAGCGTAAGTTGGTGGCTTCATTGATGCGTAAAAATTATGCTATTAGGGTCTGCCTTCCTTCTTGTTTTCAAGTGACAGTAAAAGTATCAAATTAGTGAACATGGTCACCAAGATGGCTGCCAAGTGTTTGCACTGTCTGATATAGATGCCGCAGCGCGGCCCCGCCAACACCGCGGACGCCCGAAAATGCTATAAGAAAACGAGGTATGCTACTCCAGAATGACAGGCAACACTTTCGAAGTCATCACGTTATGATTGGTTGGTTGGTTCAGTCATTCCGTGTCTGTGTTGCCAGTGACGTATCATAACATAATACACCTCGATTCCCTTGTTACCTGTATAAATCTCATAAAATCATCAGTGTTTTAAATCAATTATTTATAAAATTTAGTCAAAGAACGTGACAATCGTTATGCATAATAAATGCATTTTTTATAAGACTTGCGGCAAAAAGCATCCTTATTTTTATTTTGCCGGAGTGCCATACCTTGTTTTCTTATACCGTGCGGACACGGTTTGCCTGCCCGGCATCGTTAAGCGACAGTATAAGTTAGTATAAGTTATACACATTCACGGTCCTCGAAGACTGACGGTCAACGGTCTTCCCTCCCTATTAGAGGATATTTTTGTGGATACTCAGCTGACATCACCAACACTGCTCGGTGTCATTACACAGCAATACAATTTCTTACATGTATAAAATCAATACATAATACCAAACGAGACTACATACTACATTACGAGTGTGTTTCTTTTGTACAACAAATCTCAATCAATAGCCACACCTGTTTGTGCTGCAATTTATTATAATTGTTTGTTTCAGTCAAAGAATACCAAAGCAGCAATGGTGGATGAAACTGCGTCCATTGCTTCGTATCCTCGCGAAACACGACTCTACTTACGAAGAGGAGGGCATGTACATGACCGTGGAGCAAGGAGAGATCGATTCAGAGAATGTCATTTAATTTTATTAACTAATATTTTAATCAGGATTTATTTGTAGAACCTTTTGTTGGTTGCCATTACCGATACTAACAGCTTTACATGTAAGTGTTAAACTGTAGTACACAAAATTTTGTGATTAGTTTGTGACTATTTATAGAAAGTTTCTTGGCGATTCATATGATAAATTTTATAGAGTATTAAATTTATTATAAAATTTACAGATTACACTCAAGACACTAGTTATATAATATGTTGTTTATAATGGGTGAAGTAGAAGCATTGTAGATATGCAATGAACGAATCAAGATTCATGCTAACCCTTGATTGATGCTTTGTACCAAAAATAATGGTATCAATTTAGTAAATAAGTTCAAGTGTTAACTGTAATTTTCTTTGACCAGTGACCACAGACCAATGATACTTAATCAATATTAAGTAATAGTTGTGCAGTAAGGGCGGCCGTACACTAGAATTGTGATTGGTTGATTTTTGTAGCCCATACAACGAAATTGTATCATGCTGTTAACATCTCGAAGCGATCGCGTGTCTCAAGGATACTTCTTGTCGACACGCCAGAAAGATAAATTTTAGTTTTTTGTGTAAAGGTCAGCATTGATTGAACTGACTGCCCTAGTTGGTCTCTCTTTCTCCCTCTTGACGTTTTCTCAAGACAGGATCGTAGCCATCATTCCGTACTTGGATTTTGATTTTGATCCTCTCCATCCATCCTTTATGACAAGTATGACTTAACTTGAAGGAAGAATTAATTAATAATGTACCTATGGCCACCCGAATGGTGCACTGTGACAAATGAGCAACAAACTTTACAAATACAAACCTAAGGGCTGTGGAATGACTGCGCTTTTTATGCCGTTCATTTTGTTAACTATTTATTACTAGTGCAATTTATTTATTTTAAACTGTTTATTTTTGACACAGTTCAATGTTTTATAAAAGTGTAAGCATGGGTATTTCGAAACCTTGCACGTGAATCCATCAATCAATTTTATTTAAGTATATATGTTATTTTAAATACACTGGTAAATCACAACTAATCAAGAAAATAGATTACTATTAGATTGTAGTAACTTAAGGTTTTAAAAAATTATATTGAAATTAAGTTTGCTAAACAGTATTTTTTTTTGACATTGCGAGATGATAATGTATGTTGTATTCGATGAATCGTTACTATTGTTATAGATTATTTATTCTAGCAGCTTATAAATATATGATAAACGGCAAATTCGTATCAAATCGAATATGAATGTTGTTAGATTGTCTTACATTTTATAATAAATGTACTTCAGCTCTCGATTTTTCATGATTTCTCACATCCTCACCTTTAACTTCGGATGAGACTATCAAGTTTCCCACCTGATAGTGAAGACGAGATTAAGAATAAGGCTTCCTAAACTTGATCACGCCGAAGTTATATCAATATCACCTTACATTTTCTACATACTTTCAGCCGAATGTATGTAGGGTGTGTATGTGACGGACATGACATGTGTACATTCTTCTTTATGAGGTATAAAAGAGCTTAGACGTGAAGCTTTGCTCAAACAGGAGACTTATGAATACTACCTACATTTAAATATAAAATTTCATTTATCAGCATTCGGTTCAGTCTTTGACTCCGACGCAATGAATGTCGACTTTGAAACGAGACTTTGGGCGCTACAAGCTTGCAAGCATCTTGCAAGTGTCCAATAGCTGTAGTATAATGACTGTGATGAACCCATGAACCGCAAGCATTCTCCAGCCTCTACCAACCTCCTTATAAGCATTTCGTTCTATGCTGCCGCCTAGAACAAAGAATATGTACTTACTCAAGATGCCTAGAAGTATTTCAACATGATTAAAAACTTAAGGTAAGGTAGAGAGTGAATTCACGTTCGATATTTGAAAAATAATATTTTCCGTATTGTATCTAAATTATATTTACTTTTACCATAAAAAAAATAGATGGGTTATTGAAAAGTCCGTCCGAGCATATGCCGAGGCATAATTTGAATGTCCCGCCGTCTTAGACTATGGTCTTAGACTCAAAGGCGACATCGCTCTCATAAAGCACTTTCATCCTCTACATCTCAGAATAATAATTATTCTGAGCTCTACATATCTCAAAGGTACATTATTATTATTAATTAATAAACGTAAAGCGCTATACTTTACATTAATAATAATAATAATAATAAATATCAAACAACCTCGCACAAATCAACCTAGTCCCAAATTAAGCTCAAGAAGGCTTGTGTTATAGGTACCAGGCGACGATATAGATACTTATATAGATAAGTAAATACTTAAATACATACAACATCCATGACCCAGGCACAAATATTCGTGTTCATCACACAAATATTTGCCCTTGCCGGGATTTGAACCCATTGAAAACTATTATACGCAAAACTATAATACATATCGTATAAAATATATTAGAAAAAAGTATTGTTGAATGATATAAATTCTATTCTTTTTTAGTTTTTGATCATGCACAAAAATTCATGCATGTAATGGAACGAATAAATATAACTTCGTACTTCCTTATTTAAATTTAGCTAATTAGCTTAATACTCAATATTCAAAACATTTTGATGAATAAATTTGTTTAAATATACCTAAAATATTTTTTAAATAACAACATATAATTATCTTTATCATTATAAAAAATTTAAACTTAATAATTCATCATTTGATCTTTTTATGTGCCAACACAACAATCAACAAACGACAGCGCTGTTGACGTGCGTAAAGTGAAAGTGTCACGTCGGCCAATTTGCTGTCAGTAATATTTTTGTTCCGATACAAATTCTTATTGGCAGGCAGGCAGCTTATTTCTGCGGAAATAACGCTGTTTTAAAACAATTGTGAATAAATAATTGCTACTTGTTTTATAAAAAAATCACCTACGCTAAATAGTTTGTGAAGAGCAAGATCTTTTAGATCTAGGTTATTGCCGGGAAAAATGGGTGTTAAGCCAGCAATTGGACGAAAAACTAACAAAAATCCACCTATATTTAGCCACGAATTTGTGATTCAGAACCACGCTGATATAGTATCATGTGTGGTTATGTTTTTCCTGGTCGGGCTGATGGTTCAGGTACGTTCAAACTCGTTGCCACGTAAGCCGAGCTTTTTGATGTTTCTTCCAATATCGTATGTTTTCGATGAGTTATAGACTCTATTCTTGTGGTTTTTATTACAGTCGACAAGTCCCATCGCTAGTTTATTCATCAGTTTGCACCACAATGTCAGTGGCGTTGAGCCCTCCAGAGAAGCGCCCAAGGGGGAGCCGTTCTCGTACGAAGCCGGCTGGAAGGATTCCTGCGCGGTATTCTTCTACTCGCTCGTGTGCATCGTCATGCATGCAATCCTTCAGGAATACTTCTTGGATGTAAGTTGCTATTCATATTATTATGTTCTACTTTGGTCTTGTACTTAATGGCTATAATCTAACATTGTGTGTTGTTTTTAGAAAATCTCAAAGAAGTTCCATCTGTCGAAATCGCGGTTAAGTTCACTGAATGAGTCTGGACAGCTGGTTGTGTTCCATCTGGTGACACTGCTATGGGGAGGAGATGCTATCCTTCGTGAAGGATTTGCTTTCAACATTTCCCAGCTGTGGGATGGTAAGTCTTTGCTTATGTTATTCTTTACGTTTTCCTGTTATATTTTGTCTTGTACTAGCTAACAAGAAGAGAAGGTGTCTACAGTGTATTTGATTTGACAACTGGATTAATGCCTAGTTGATATGTTTTTATTCTACTTATTAGCAGCAGCTCAAAGAAAAAGCTGCTTGCTTTATGCTGTGGTTTATTGAATGAAATTTTGATACCTCATCGCTGCTAGTTTAAGTTAGTACTTTTGGAGTAGATGTGTATTGAAATTGTTTTCAAAAGTGTATTTAAATTCAACTTCTGAATGAAGAACGCATTATAATTTATGGTTTAAAGAGTACTTTTGTTGCAAGGTAATTTTCCAACTCTGTGATCATATCTTTCAAATTCATGCAAATGCTCAAATGTAACAAAAATAACTACCCCAGTAGCACAAAGGCTGTATAAGTGCTTATGCAGCCTGTTTGCTATTTGAGTAAGCATTCCTATATTACCTAACTGTATAAAGTTGCTATCAAATTCCTTATAATACTGACTATTGCTGACATTGATAGCATTCTTCACAGTAGTTATAATTGTTTTATTGTTTAGGCTACCCGAACCATCCGATGAGCTTCCTGTTGAAGCTATGGTGGATTGTACAAGCTGCCTACTGGATCCATACTCTCCCTGAACTGTACTTCCAACGCATCAAGAAAGACGAGTGGGCTGGCCGCATTCGCCAAGCCGTTGTTGCTTTCACTTTTGTAGCCCTGGCATATGGATTCAAGTGAGTTTAATATCTAAATCCCTAATTAAGTTAACCATAATCATTCATATCATATGTCTAATTGAAGTAATTATCTTAAATAATTACTTCTATATTTAATTAAATTCCAATGTAATCATTAGAGCTTATATTTACTAATAGGTAAAAATATGAATTTCACTCAATAGTCTCAATTTATAGAATGTAATATTTGTTAATTAGGACTTTAAATCTGTAGAATTCACAACAAATAGATATGAACAAAATGGTAAAGATAAAATTCATATTTGGCTAAACTATTGAAACTATCTAGTCATAGAACTTGTATGTATCTAAGATTTGTACCTCAGATTCTTTATTGTATATTTGTCACGTTTTGTGATAGAGAAAGTGCCCTCATTTATACATGTAGGTCTTTTTTACAGTGCTACTTCTATTTCTCCTCCACCTTTCTTTTGGATGAAATGATTCAACATCTTAAAAATATGGGTACGGCAACATATTTATGTTTTAGATTCCAGCGTGTTGGAGTCAGCCTGGTGGTGCTCCACTCTCTGGCTGAGTTTGTTGCGCACACATACCGCCTCAACATCATCCTCAGGGGCGAGCGTGAGGATTTCTTTGAAAAATGTAAGCTTTACTCTTTTAAATTTCATTCTTCATTATAACTCTCACCGCCATACGGTTCGCCGCGGGTCGAAACATTTAGAGTACAACCTGCTATTATGTGAGAATTTAGTGAGTTGAAAATTACGTGTATCTTGTAATGTCAAAGTATAAATAGTAAACAATTCTCCAGTCATCTCTGGTGCGGTGTCAAATATATCATTAATACCCTAAAATAATTAAATAGAGATATGCAAATAGGCGATCCAGTGGCATTCGGATATTATCGATATCACGCTTCTTAATATTAGTTTACAGTTGCTTTGGCACTATGAAAATTATTACTTTTTTGCTTTTATGTTTACATTAGTTGGCGAACAAGTACCTTTCGTTTTTAGTCCGGTATAAATCGTTCTCTCGCTCACTCGCGCGCTGTTGTGCGCTACTTTCAGCAAGATCAAGAGAAAACTGTCTTTAGTTGTACTATTACTAATGTATAACTGAGTTTGATCAAGGCCCTTTTTATCACTCACTGGGCACTCTGGCCACGTGTCTCAGTCCACGAGGGCCCCCAATTTTTTTACTGTACAATTGTGCGCTGCCCATAAACGCGTAACCACATACGCTCATAACCATGAGTACCATTTCCAGCCCTCAGTTAAGTCGGACTTTGACTCTAGTCTTTCGTAACTTTTGTAGCATTATTTATGTGTGTCTGTTGTAGTGATGTACCGTTTCCGAAAATTTCCGGAAAGTTTCCTCAATTCACATACAAAATAAGTTTCTGTCAAAAATGAAATTTTAGTGGCAAGCTTTTATAGCCGACTGTACTTTTCTTTGGATATCCATCAAATGCTCACTGAGACGATTCTAAAGAGCCCGAGCTCGGTAGGATTGCTTTTTCTATTATAGAGTTCCTATGGCCACCTTCCGGCTCCATCATCAGATCAGCCCCATGGTACCATATTATTGTATTGTCATCAAAGTTAAGTAAGTATGCAAAATTTCAGCTCAATCGGTTGACGATATCTGCTTCAAAATTGAGTTGCAAGATTTCACCCGAACAAACATACTTTAAACATACCATGCAAGCTAAATAAAAGCTTGTAATAAGGAAAGTTTCTGGAAATTTTCGGAAGCGGCACATCTCTAGTCTGTTGTGTTATACAGTGGTGGGCCTGGTTAACGGCACGGTGTTCGTGCTGGTGCGGCTGTGCTCGCTCGTGCTGGGCGTGCTCACCTTCTACTTCGGCCTGGCCGGCGTCGCGCCGCTGCTGCTGCGCGTCGGAGCACTCTCGCTGCTCGTCTCCTTCCAGGTATGCTCTCCTGGTGCCTGTATGGTATCCTAATAAGATATTAGAGTCAACCACGCTAATTCTTCATTCTTCCAAGCAAATGAACTTTCAAACCATACACATTTTATTTTTATTTTTTCATACAAACTGACTCACTTTGTATGCTGTGACAGTTCATTTGCTTGGAAGACTTAGCGTGGTTTGACTCTAGCAAGCGTTTATTCAACGAATATTAGAAACACGCGAAACAAAAAAATGATTTTTATGGTTTGCTACATAATTTCAGGAAATGGCCAATTATTGCTGACTCGCTAGAATACGGCACATCCCAAATAAAAATGAATTAAAATAGATTTTATTTTATTGGCTGTGAAAGAAAATAATTACTACAATTCTAGTCAATGAACTAAAACTAGTTTGTTGATGATGATACCACTATAATTGTAGGTGGCTGTATATCAATTTTATTGCATATTAAGTTGACAACATAATAATTCATTTTGTTAACATTTGCCAGGATGTCCGAAGTATTGGAAGCATTTGGTCGTCTGGTATTAAAAAATTGAAGAAACCTGAGAAGTTCATATAAGATGCTGCTATGACACTGTATTATAGTTAGGTCTATTTTTGTCCATAGGTGTATCTCATGTTCAACTTCATTTCTGAAGCCATCAAGCAGAGGCAGGAGTCTCGCCAGAATGCCCTGAACAGGCCGAAGAGAGAAAAGAAGGATAAACCTAAAAAGGAAAAGGGTAAGCTATGCCTATTAAGTTATATAAATGTTAAATATAATGCCAATTTAATTAAAAACATTACTCTTTTGTATGATCATTATTTCATTATAATCTAAAGTCGTATCTAAAAATAACGAATTGGGGAGAATAAGTCATAATAAAATAAAATAAATTATTCATGCTCAACAGAGGTCTCCTCTTGGAAAATGGCGGTACACTCAGACTACTTACAGAATAAGTTCTTTATTGCATAATTTATTCTATTACGTATAGACGTGACTGCATAAACCTAATGCTGAACTGGCAGACGACTCCGGTAGTTATCGAAATACACTCTAATTTATGTGTTTTTTTTTTATTTTATTCAAAATAGCCATGCATTTAACGTCGATTGCACCTGATGTTAAGTGACAACAAGGCCTAAGATGAAGCATGCTTGGCTAGAAGATGCCTATTCACTCTCGACTTGAAGAGATCCAAGTTATATTTATATGTGTCTATTGTCAGCAGTGAAGAAAGCGCCCGTCGAAGAGTCTGACCTGCCCGAGGTAGACCAGAACACGAACAAGACGCTGCGGCAGCGACAGGCCACCAAGGCCAAGTGAAGCCCTCCACTAGTAGCCATAGACCTGCACTTCCGAACCTGACGCCGGCTGTCGACGAGCCACATGCTCTGTTAGCATTTTACCACAGACAACCCCCACTAGACGGAGCATGTAAGGCGACCCGCGCGCACCAACGATATGGTACGGCAGAACATTAAAGTATCAACACGGCGGCCACCGTTTGGTTGCGTCCTTGTTTATGATCCATGCGTACGTCAACGAAAAAAGAAATTAAATAAATAACATGGTAAATTGTAGTGTTAAGTGGTGTAGAGAGACCTCATAAACATGGACGCAACTAAACGGTGGCCGCCATGTTGATACTTTAATGTTCTGCCGTACCATATCGTTGGTGCGCGCGGGTCGCCTTACATGTGCCTTACATGCTCCGTCTAGTGGGGGTGGTCTGTGCATTTTACTAATTCGACAGCGACATGATTATATGTTGTAGTAGAAAACATTGTATTGACTGTACTTGCGCAACCCGCTGCGGTGTAACTCTAACATAGAATTACCATGACATAATGCATGTAGTCGCATTAATTTGTGGGAGATATTTTTGTGACGGTTTAGAGATAGACGATCAGAAGTGCATGTCTGGGCTGAGCTAATTAAAAATAAAGGTTGTTAGTCACCCCCTCGTTTCTCAGTCTTTCCACTACATAACGAGTCTTTCATCTATCAAACTTCCTAAATCCATGTAATTGATGTGTTGTCAACGGATGGTCAGAGCACAAAGTATTTTGATGTTTGTTCGACATTATTTAGCTGTATTTCGAAATTATATCTAACGTCACCCATTAACAAAATAAATGTTTTACCCTGGTCACTACCATTTATAATATAATATTATACAAAAATCCTCCCAAAAAACGTATTACTTTGAGTATATTTTACGTAATAAATAGTTTTTTTTTTTCATTTACTGAAGTCATGATTTGGATAGCAAAACATCGTATTGTCATTTAAAAGTATAGTGGATACAGGGTTGTAAAATATCTCCTAAAGTGTAAAAATAAATGTATAGGTTAAAATGTTGTTTATATGAATATATTGATAAGGATTACGAGGTACTGTGTGTTCAAACACTTTAAACGGAGGTATCTGCATAATTAATTTGCATTTTTAATATACATTTTTCCAGAATTCCAATAGTGAGTTGTTTTAAATGTATTCGTAATTATTTTTGTAATGCGGTTTTTTTTTATTGCATAAGTTCGTTTATTTTTGTGACTATTTATTCTGTAACATTCGGAGTGAAAAACAAATTACTTTGGACATTTTGGTGCTCTTGGGGATTTATTTATTGAACGTGGTATGTTTTAGGCTTTGCGGTAGTAGATTGTTTCAGATTGCATATAAGATATAAGTTCAAAATAAGGACCGCTATGTTACGCCATGAGATTGAATCCATGTTTGTTGTTATGTATGTGAGCAATGTGTACTAAAATAAAACAAATGAAATTATTCTTCCTAATGTGAAATTTGTGCTCATAATTTATACTTATTTTCATGAGAATTGTCAATTTTAAAAAGCTTGATGTTATTTTTATTTCAGAATAAATTTTGTAACAATAATAGTTTTGAAGTTTACTTAAAAAAGTCCTGTCAAATTATCAAGGACGCCGCCAGCCGAAAGCCAGGCCAGAAAGCCGTCAGGTTATAGTCATATTATAACGAGCTGGAAACGCGAACAATCGTAACGAGCGTGAATTTTTTGGAGGGGACGGTTCATAATCATTAATTCATTAACAAAAATATGATGATACGAATAACGGGACCGAGAGATCTTGGTACGATATTTTGATTTACCTTCATTGCCTGACGTTTCAACACGGTTTCACGTGCCGTGGTCTCAGACGTACTGATGAAGGTAAATCAAAATATCGCGATAGACCCGGTTCAATAAGTTTTAATTATGTGTTCAAACCGCGAGAGTGTAAAGTGTTATCTTGGTACGAGTCGAAAATCGACTCTAGGCGAAATGGCGCTCCAAGCAGAGATGGGCAAAATTTATTCGAATGACGAATAAGAATAACCAAATTATTCGCGAATGACGAATGAAAACCACGAATGATTATTCGTCATTCGAATAAATTATTCGTCGAATAAATTATCGCGAATAATTTATTCGTCGAATGAATTGTCACGAATAATTCTGTGGCCCTAGTAAAAAGGAGTATAAGTCGGATTCAACCTAGCTTAAGAGCTTTACGCCAATCCCTCGTTTATTATACTACCTGTGTTTATCCTTTAACTCTTAAATATACAGTAAAAACGAGTAGTGTTAAATATTTTGCGTCTTGTTAATTTCAATGGAATTGGAGACAAACCGCTTGATATCGTTTTTAGGGTTCCGTACCCAAAGGGTAAAAGCGGGACCCTATTGCTGAGACTTCGCTGTCTGTCCGTCCGTCCGTCCGTCTGTCACCAGGCTGTATCTCAAGAACGGTGATAGCTAGACAGTTGAAATTTTCACAGATGATGTATTTCTATTGCCGCTATAACAACAAATACTAAAAATAAAAGAAAATAAATATTTTAGGGGGGCTCCCATACAACAAACGGGATTGGTTGCGTTAACTTTGCACCTCATTTGTATGGGGCGCTATACATACCAGGTGCAAACTTAACTTAACCACTTAAGGATGGAAAGTGTTTGTACGGAACCCTCGGTGCGCGAGTCCGACTCGCACTTGACCGGTTTTTTTATATGGTTAAAAATTGTGATTTTTTACGTCTTTCACTCCCATATCCCTTCTATTTGGTAAAAAAATTAGAAACTCGACAAAAATTGTATGTAATTAATGACCCTACTCAAATATTATATGAGTATCGGTTGAGATTAGAATGATCAAATCAGAAACACGGAACTATGCCCCAAACTGGTTTAGTAGATGTGAGAGTAAAGATTGAAAAACAGAAAATGGCTAAACCGCACTGGCAATAGACTCGAGTGGAGAAAAGAAGGGGAGGCCTTTGCCCAGCAGTGGGACACCTAAAATAGCAATTAAAAAAAATCGGTTGAGAAATATGAATTCTAGGCGACAATAGCCGGAAATCTGAGGATCCAAACATCCGGACATACGAAAGATTACACCAAGCTAAAACGGAAACACTCCGCTCGCTCGGTCGATGAATATTTTAGGAGTTTAGATACATAGTTAAGATTGGAGTAATAATATTAACTTTCTATTGTATACCCGAAATATGCAAGCTGTTTGACCTTATATATACGATATATTATGATGTAGGTAATCTAATGTAAACGATTTTGGCAAGAAATTAATCTTTATATTTAACCAAAAAAACTTTAATATTTTTCGTGAATTTATTCGAATAAAAATAACGAATAAATCATTCGTCATTTGAAAACCGGTCGAATGATTTATTTGCGGATAAATCATCCGCGAATAAATCATTCGCGAATGAAATCATCCCCAAATAAATTATATGCGAATGAAAATATCGCAAATAATTTTTTATTCGAATGATTATTCGAATAAAAATTTATTAGAATAACGCCCATCTCTGGGTCCAAGTACCTTAATAATAGACCTACGATAAAATCACTAAGTTTCATTAACCAATTTTGATAGAACTTGCTAGAATTTGGTACAGATCCTACTGACGGCGGTGTTTATTGTAAATTTCTATTTTCTATATAAATATTGACACAAAGGTAAGTTTATGAAAGAAAAATACATGAAAATGTAATGCCATCCATTGCCATCTACCAAGCAGGACACGAACCAGCGACCCTACGTTTACGCCATAGTGCTCTCCCAACTGAGCTATCACATCATTACGTCGATCACACCAATGATGTTTAATTATTTCTAAAGTACTAAAACATTACTATGATTATAATGTAATAAAAAATGAAATTAACCGAAATTTTGAACGAAATATTTAGCCAGCCCTGTAAAAAAACTGTTCTTCCACTCCGATCAACTGAACGGATCAACCAATTGTACAGATTGGAACTCCAAGTAGCCGTTTATTCCTATCGAACGAACTGGTTGATCACATACTTATTTTGTGAAAAAAATATTCCAAACAGGACAACTGGAGAAATTCTTTTTTATGGTACCCCATAAACATTTAAAAACTATTGACTTAAGCCTTTTTTTAGGGTTCCGTACCTCAATCGGAAAAAACGGAACCCTTATAGGATCACTTTGTTGTCCGTCCGTCTGTCTGTCTGTCTGTCAAGACCCTTTATCTTGAGAACGCGTGAAGGTATCGAGTTGAAATTAACACCATATATATACTCAGGTCTACGGTCCCTTGAAGCTGTGAAAAAATCAAACTTCTACGTTAATGTGAAAAAAAGATAGGGCGCGTTTATGTCGCAAAAACGTACCTACATTTCGACACTTTCAAGGGAATCAAAATGATAGGGTACTTCCCGATGACCTAGAACTATGAAATTTGGTATGTAATATCTTCTCATACTACAAATACTTATGTCCTTTTCAAACATCATATTTGGAGAACTCGGTTGCGTGAAGTTTGCACCTCGTTTGTAATAGTTTGTATGCGGCGCCATAAGTTTCGGGTGCAAACTTAACTCAACCAGGCCAATTAAGATGGAATGAGTGAAAGTTTGTACGGAACCCTCGGTGCGCGAGTCAGACTCGCACTTGGCCGGTTTTTTTTTGCATTTGAGTTGCTTGTAGTTTGTGCACCTAAAATAACATGCATAATGACATAATAATTAATTTGAATTTTATTTATTTATTGCTTATGGCCAGGCCAACACCGGTAAGAAAAGATGGTTGTATAGACAGGAAACATTTATAAATATAAAAAAAATCCTATCGAACCAACCAAATAGTTGAGCCGTTGGGATACAAAAATAGTTGACCTGTTTCAGTTTGTCTGTTTAGTTGATCGGAGTGGAAGAACAGTAATAAAAAAAGTATCAACTGACCAATGGTCTGTCTGGTGGGTATGTGAGGAGTAAAGTACTAAGTGACTACCTGGTTGCCAGCTTAAATGGCTGATTACGAAAAACGTACTATTAACCGACCATCTAGTTGGCAGTTTGGATGGTTGGTTGGGAAAAAAAGTATCAACCTGACAGCCATGGTGCAGGTCGAGAATGTCTACTATTAACCTACAAACCAGGTTGTCGCTTGGGAAAAATAAGTACAAAAACTGTCTAACTGGTTGAAATGTCTGGTTTGTAGGTTGGTAATAGACGGAAACGGAAACATGTGTCATTTTTGGCACTGCGCATCTCAGCAATTTTATATAATTCTGAATTGAAAAAGAAATCTAGATATATAGGTACCTAATCATCTAATCTGCTCACAAAATTTCATAATACTTAATCGAGTAAGAACAGCCGGACATCCGGACATCCGAACATCCGGAATTCAGACACATACGAAACAATTTCTGACCAAGCTGAAACAGAGACGCTTCGGTCACTCGGACGAAATAAGACATTTGGCAAAGTTATTTCAAGCATTATTTAAATGTGGTTCCAATATCAAAAACACAAAAAGTTCCTTGGGACTTTAGAAGACAAATAAAACGCTTTACTTACTTGAAAAAAAAAAACATGAAAATAATGATTTTTTTACACGCTTTATAGCTCTACCTGTAACTAAGTAGGTAACGTGTAACATGTAGGTAACTTCTGGCCGACTTATCAAAGAACCGTGTTAATTTTACTTATCAAATAGTAGTACTTACTCCACTGCTTCAATGGTTAAATAAAAAGAGCGCTTCACATGCTACCTACTTTTCTCCTAAACCGATTTGTTAAGCTCACGTACCCGGGAAATAGGTATGTTACCGTTCAGCACGATGACTTTGAATACCTGTACTGACTGAGCACTCAACCGTCGTACTATGCTTATTTTATTATCAAACCACGATGAGAATGGGGTTGAAGTAACAGTCATTTAATATACCTTTTGACGAAGGTACATAATTACATGGAATAACAGTCACATCCAATCCAACCCAAACTCACTGTGACCTGTGCTGTGACCTTATGCTAAGGCAAAGGGCTCCGTTCGTGCTAGTAGGTCATTTCAGTACTTTTGTTTCTAGCGCAAAAAATAAGCAATTTAAACACTCTTTTATAAATGTACATATAATTTGTCTATCATTTAATCTCTTTAGTGCCAACATAACATAATTATAAGATAATTACGATATGTGTATGTGTGTGTATAATATAAAACTCACAACCTACGGTAGCGATATCGCTGCTGTGGGTAATATAATAACGTACCTAAATAAATGATGGGAACGTAAAACTTAATCGGCAATAAAACAAATTGGTACACGAGTAGATAGACAATCGTCAATAAATAATAATTTATTATCAAACACTGTTTTCCTTAGAATTTGCGCAATACTTACCGATCCATTTGTGATTTTCCAAACTATAAATAATAGTAATATTGTTTTGTTATAGACAAACCTTTGTTCCACGAAGTATTGAATTGTAGGTACCTATAGGTACCAAGGAGCAATAAAGTTATAAGCAATGTAAATACTTCAGTATCTTAATATAATCAGCTTCTTAAGCCTTAAATAGTGTCCCAACTGCTGGGCAAAGGAAGGCCTTCCCATTAGACACTCACGTCACGACTCAATAGGTATTATAGTGTAAGTAATCCTCCGGCCAGTTAGCTAAGAATGCGTCTAAACTAAATCACCCAGCCTGCCATCTCCGTTTCGCTTTTTACGAATTTATACAAATACAAATACTCTTTATTGCACACCTCCAACATCAAGGAATATACAACACAACATGAGATACATTCATATAACAGGCAGAGGCTTATAATTATAAGTTAAAATTTTATTTGGTGTAAAATGCAGTTTTAAGTCCTATAGAAAGAATACACAACAAGCATATAGGATATCGGGTCATGCTTCGTATGCGGGTATCGAATCCGCTGAAAATCGCATTTTTATGGTGCGGTCCCGACTTACGAAAGTACCTATACTCTGACACTAACTTTGAGTCAACTTCTTTTCCTCTTTGTTTGACTTCGTTTACGGGCGTAGATACCCGAACAAAAATAGGCATTTTAGAGCTTAATACCTCAGAAACGAAACATCATCATCATGATCATCATGAGCCTATTATGTCCCACTGCTGGGAACGGCCTCCCCCCTCTTTTTCCATCTCTCGCGGTTTTGAGCTGCATCTGGCCAGAAACGAAACCCTGAATGAAATTTGAAATAACGAAAACGATAAAGGACGAAAATGTCCAATTTACGTGCAGTGGAGGTAAGGGTACAATTTTATCATGTGATGTAAACCATATCCAGTCAGCGAGTCTCTGAACTAAAACATATACAAATAGATAGACGGACTTAACTCAGGTTTTTTGCTGACTACGCGCTTATAGCACTCCGTGTACAGGTAGTTTAACTCCAAACTCAACCCCCAAATCCCTCCAAAATTTTTCTATCACACACAGTGGTCACAGGTAGACACAGACCACATATTTTTGAACTTTTCTCTGTCAGACGAGCATACCCCGGGAATGTTTTAACTCTAGTCCGTAGGCGTCTAATCATTCGTGCACCAAAAACCCCGCGGAGTATGCAGATGAGTTAACCTAACCTTGCACGCGATGCAATAATCGTTTATATTGTTTTATCTATTCTTTGCGATTATTTAGGTACGGAAGCCGTAGAGAAGAACCTTTCTCATAGTTTATTTAGTGACTAATTTTTTTTCACCCTTTCTGATTCCTCAAAACCGGTATATTTGAGAGTTAGCGTGGTTTGACTCTACCTACAGGCTTCGTTTCTTCTTGGTAGGTTACAAACGAAACTGTTATTCTGAATGCGGTTGACTCTAGTTTTTGATGACACTTATTAGGTACCCGTTCATGTATCTACCAGGTTATTTATAAATAAACCGAACATAGGACGGAGGTAGATCTGAATATTAACTTTTTATAATTTTCCAAATATGGTAAGTAGTTACCTATGTAAGTATCAACTTATATTTGAAAATTCACGTTCAGATCATTCTTGACGGGTCAACCGTTCCATAAATTTTACACAGTAACCCACAGTCCAAGAAGTAGGTTTATAGGCACGTAGTCTCAAAATCAGTCGTCTCTCCATCTAGCCTTATTGCTACCTAACTATTCAATTTTACGATAGCTTTTCGTTGGTAACCGTTAAGATGAGGCAGGCGTGCATTTGCAGATGCACAGACTCGAAGCTTTACAGATATATGTACCTAGGTATATAAATGTGAGGTAGCGGCGCGGTGGTCAGTTCCTTCACAGCATCGACGCCGATCTGACGCCACCATGCAGCGACTTACCTTGTTTTTGCTCTCGGCCGTGTTGGCGGTCGCTCTCGCAGGTTAGTGCCCTTTTGTTGGTTTTTGCCGCCATTCGATGCGACTTGTCTTCACTTTTTTTTGGAATTGCTCACTTTTATTGGTAACATCCGATCGGGTTACAATTTCAGCAATTTAGACTCATCAGTAGATTTTTAGTAACTATAGCAATAATAATTCGATTGATGTGCCAGGTTAGGTATATCGCACTACCTGGTAGTTTTTAATTAATTACAAATCTATGGATAGTTTATGTAATTAGTAGAACTTGTAGAAGAAAAGTAAAACCGCTAGTTTTAATCTCAGACCAAAACATGTTGCGAGCTCTACCTACTCAGGAATTTGCTCTACATGTAAGTAGGTAACGAAAGCAAAACGGACCGACTGATTTATGCACATAAAATGGTTTAACTTTCAAGTAAGGTCATATAAAGGCAAATACATCTTTTATGTATGAGCAAAAAATATTTTGTGACCCCATACCCTTACTACCTAAAGTTTGGGACTAAGTATTTATATAAAAAGAGAGTGAGAGAGAACATCAAAACTATCAAAAGACGCATTTTGTCCGTACAGGCACCATTGCCCCAATGTAGAATGTATTTAAAGCAACAATAAAAAATTGGGCAAGTGCGAGTCGAACTCGCGCACCGAGGGTTCCGTACAAACACTTTTCATCCTTAAGTGGTTGTTAAGTTTGCACCTGGTATGTATAGCGCCCCATACAAATGAGGTGCAAAGTTAACGCAACCAACCCGTTTGTTGTATGGGAGCCCCCCTTAAATATTTATTTTATTTTATTTTTAGTATTTCGTGTTATAGCGGCAATAGAAATACATCATCTGTGAAAATTTCAACTGTCTATCTATCACCGTTTTTGAGATACAGCCTGGTGACAGACGGACGGACGGACGGACGGACGGACGGACGGACAGCGAAGTCTCAGTAATAGGGTCCCGTTTTTACCCTTTGGGTACGGAACCCTAAAAAATGGTCACATAAGAATAGAAGAAGTACCTAAACATTATTTGAACAGAAATAAGGGTGACATTTAGACTCAGTAAGCGTCCTAGGTTCGAATCCCGGCAAGGGCAAATATTTATGTCATGAACTTGAATTTGTTCCTGGGTCATACATATATGTTAAATAAATATAATATCCGAATACTTAGATGTATTTGTATTCAAGCATATAATTTATCTGCTAAGTACCTTTGTATAAATATATATATCTACATGGGTGACTTTTGAGTCGTGAATGGTAGTGCCAGTAGGTGATGAGGAGGGTGACGCTGAGCATCAACTTTCACTATGGGGACAACCACGATCTCGAAAAAAAAACTATCAATTAACTTAATTGATACTTAACTATCAATTAAGAATCAATTAACTCTTAATTAGGAGATTGTTTTTCGAGATTTCGTGACTGTCCCCATAGAGAAAATTGCTCAGCGTCACCCTCCTCATCACTCCCTGGCACTAACATTCACGACTCAAAAGTCACCCTAGCTGTATATCGTCGCCCATGGTGCAAGCATTGTTTAGTTTCGGACTAGGTAAATTTGTGTAAGATATTATTGTCCTTTAATGTATTTATATTTATTTATTTATGTATATCGTCGTCTAATACCCATTAACACAAAACTACGTCGATGTGTAAGGTTGTCTGATATTTATTTATGTATTTATTTTAATGCTTGAATCCAGTCTTACCTTAAAGTTTTATTCTACATAAACACATTAATTCAGTAACTCTGAATATAAAAGTTGCATAATGTACAAGTGCATAGCATAATAGTCATCATGCCCATTTTTGTAACTGTACTTGTAGGGTGAGAATAATTACCCACCCTGTTTGCTTTGCTCAAACATGTTTCTATCAGACTGCTCTCTAAATTGATTTTAATGAATTCGGAACAGTCTCTGTATCCTGTTTATAAATATTTAAGAGGTACGATTGTGTACGAGCACGCAGTTTTATTTCATCGAATAAAAAACGAGACGCGCTTAACAAGAGGGATCGAGTCACTCACAAGGTTGAGATCATCATAAGAGGCGTAATTCATCTTTTATGTTTAAGTCTGAACGGTGACCTTAAGCGGTCGTGACCATCGGCATTCAACTTGATTTTCGATGATCCAACAAATCTGTTATTAATTTTCTATATCCATATATTACGTATTTTGCCTTAATTGGAGACCCTTGGAAATTCGTTACGCTAATTATCTTGTAGCTACGAAACTATGACGTTAGCGATAGAGGCGAGTTCACATATTTTTGATCGAATATTTGCTTATAAATTTTAGCACTCGACTGTACCTATTGAGATTTCTGCATACCGAACAGTATGTTAGTTACCGATAGGTACCTACCAATGTTTGTTATGACTACTTTTAAATCATAGTTGGATGTAACACCCCAGAAATGGCCCCAGATTCGAATCTCAATATCTATACTAATTTTAAAATTCTAAAATTTTATTTAAAATTAGTTTTCTATGGAGTGGGGTCATTATTTATAAAAAGTCTTTACAGCGCGATGCAGGATTTATACGTGCGCGCGACGGCGGCCGTACAGCGCCGTCTGTTGTTTGAAATAAAAAAAAAATTGTCCTCTCATCACGCCGAAACGGCTGGACTGATTTTAACCAACTTTGTTAAAGGGAAAGTTGGATGATATCCAAAGATGGATATAGGATACTTCTTACCCGACTGCAGTAAAGAAAAACGTTTTACGAGGATTAAGTCTAATAAAATGAGTCTATGTCCCATAGCTTGGATACTTTATCTACAATTTACGTATGTAAATACTTACTTGTACTTAGAGATGTACCTTTTCTGAAAATTTCCGGAAACTTTCCACATTTTGTATGGGAAATTAGGAAAGTTTCCGGAAATTTTCGGAAATAGCACATCTCTACTTGTACTTATATTGTATATATCATCATAGTCTTGAAAGTACACTATGTATGTATAGTCTTATCCACAGATATTCACATTATTATTTGAATTCACATACAGGCTTTTGCATTTTTAACGATTGTCAAAAGTCACTTCTTTTCCGACTCGTAAAAATTAAAAATCTATTGTAAGAAAAACAATCCCCAACCAACCATTCAATTTGTTCCCTGTAACTACATAACTAACAGTGCATGTAACTGAATGCATACTTTCCAACAAGCCATACTGCACTATTCCCACACTGCAGTGAAACAATGCAGTACTGTTACGTTGATGTTCGCCATACATTCCAGAGGGCCAGTACTACGTGCCGCGCGCGTACTACACGATCGACTCGGCGGGGCATGCGTCCGCGCCGGTGCCGCTGCAGCGCTTGCGCCGCTCCTTCTACCCTGGAGCTGGTTCCAGTGCTAATGCCGAAGCCAACGCTCGAGTAGATGGAGGTACTGAGTTTACTTATATATTAACTTAACTAATATGTTTCTACTGTATGAACCTATGTTTTTATTTTTTGCGAAATGGTAAATCTACAGCGTCTACTTGGTACTGCTTAAACAATTGAATTGAATCACTTTCGCAAGTGCTGTTTTTATTTGTTTGTACAGAATGCTACCTAAATTAAAAGAATATATAATATAAATTTGAACCATTAATACAAAGATCAAAGCTTAAAGAAAAATTGAAAAAGGAGCTACCTGGTGGAAAGGACCGGGAATCGAACCCGGTACCTCTGGATTACCGGTCCAGCGCGTTAGCCACTTCGCTACCCTCGCTCCACGTAGACCTGACGAATATTTCCTGTGTCGATCTTTGCATTGTTTATTTGAAAGGATTTTACACCTTAGCGACCATTTAGCGACCTTTATGTGAATACGAAATAAAAATTGTGGCGTACCCACATTCAAAAAAATGAGATTTGGTTAAATTACCGGACAAATCTAAACTAATCTAATCTAAATCGTATAGGTATGTAAATAATAAAAATAACTTTTTAGTAGAAACAAGATGTTTATCTTTAAAAAATGGAGAACATAGATCTAAATATTAGATAGGACAAAATCAGATAAATAACAATACCTACAGGTACTAACTGAGTTGTTTCATGTTTTCATGATATGTATGAAATCTTGTATGTGATAGGTAATCCAAAATCATATCAGACAGAAAACATATTAAAAGTCAATTAGTTATTGGGGCCTAGAGTTATGGTGTAAAGTCATTAAAATACTAATTTATATCTAACGAAAGATTGCCTCACATGTCGAATCCGGAAGTAATCACCACCTTACGCAGTGGGTGATTCAAGCACCGTAAACTCAGAGTCATGCCACGGCAATAACATCCATTCAACTATCGATTGAGGAAGTCCTTGTGTAGCGATTCACATGTTCTCGTCATGTGTCTCGCCATCATATTATAATCATATATCACCATCGTAAGACTCACATCATCGTCGTCATCATCAAGTTCCCGACACTAGCATCATAATTCGCCACCTAATACTAAAATCATCATACTACATCATAATACGAACTCACACCATCATTGTCATCATCAAGTTCCCGACACTAGCATCATAATTCGCCACCTAATACTAAAATCATCATACTACATCATAATACGAAGTAACAGTATTAATGTTTACGAAAGTAAGTAAAAACATTCCAATAACTAAGCATCCTACCTTTTTAAAATAGCAAATTACTATTCACAACAAATACCAACGGAAGAATTGAGCTTTATTTATACTGTGTAAGGATCAAAATTGTGAGAATGTCCATTTTGTCCATTTTGTCCATTTTGTCCATTTTGTCCATTTTGTCCATTTTGTCCACTTTGTCCACTTTGTCCATTTTGTCCATTTTGTCCACTTTGTCCATTTTGTCCATTTTGTCCACTTTGTCCATTTTGTCCATTTTGTCCATTTTGTCCATTTTGTCCATTTTGTCCATTTTGTCCATTTTGTCCACTTTGTCCACTTTGTCCACTTTGTCCACTTTGTCCACAGTTAAGTATAAATACGGAGGGGAATTGAAGGATGGGATTCATTCTTACTTGCGACTTCGACTGGGTAACACTATTGTTTGGCAATAAGGTATTAAATTTAATTCTAAGGGGAATTTCTGTTGGGATTACATTATTTTTCTGATCTATAATTATTTATTGAAATGTTGTGGGATTTTGTTGTTTTTTTTGAAAGCTATTAAGCTTATTACATGCCAGAAATAGTGTTTTGGTACATGGTTGCCAGATGAAAGATATTTAACCTTGCGGCTGTTAAACGAATATCTTTCAGACTCTTTTAGTTTTATCCGGGATAGGCAACCCGGACACTAGCCATTTACAAGTGCAGTGCAGTGCCTACAGATCTGGAGTAATCTATCTGATGAATTCAAGGACCACGAAGTTGGACATGTGGGATATCCACACTTGTTGAAATCAGATGGACCTCCAGGTTTGGTCTCATAAACGTATATATTTATATATTTGCAATATCTACACATATTAGGGCGGGTTACTCTGCGTTTCCGGTGTTTTATCCACGCAAGAGGGGACCCACTTACACTGATTTTAGTCCAACCTCGGGTTAATCTCCCGAATTTATAGTTTAGCTTACCTAGGTTCCATACACGTTTAAATGTAAATATGAGGTTTAGGCCTCTAGTGTTTTTGTACTAGCTAGGGAACAGGGTTTAGTGATAGGTACACTTTAATAGGAATGTTAGGATGGGGTTCTTTATTTTCCGAGCAATCGGCCATTCATCATTAACTAACATAACATTTATTCAAATTATTTTAATCTTGTCTGGTATAATAAATACAAACAGCTGATTTCTTGCATTACTAGTGTCTGACTCGGGGTGTCAGTAGTGAAAATAAAATCTTGTAACAGTTTATAAAGAATGGGAATAGAGCAATCTGATGTTTAAAACCATTAATTTTACATCGAGATTTGTAGAAACATTTAGTTAATTTTATTTTTATCGATTATGATGTAAGATTTGGTAAAGTAATGTACTTATAACAGACATCGATAGTGTTAAGATGGCAACACTGAAGATAAATCAAATCAGCTGAGAAATGACATTAGCCCTCTTCAATGAACAGAAATAAATTTAAATTTTGTTATAAATTTTGATAAGGAAATTCCATGGTAGATTGTTGTGTAATATGTCTAGAAATGGAAAACAAATCATTCCTATTGCTGGATTTGGAGTCTGGAGTGTAGACTGCTAAGAATGGCCTAGGACTTTTAAGCAACAAAAATGAAAGTTGTTTGTCCTAGTTTATACATTTCAGATCTCAGAACTTAATTAATTAATATCACAAGGGTTGAGAGTAAATTCCCTTATCAGAATGAGTCAAGTTCGCGAGTTGAAAGAGACTTCGAATTGATAACAATGAGTTATTATGTTTCAAGGTTGAATGACATGTTTTTGAGTATAGTTAAACGAAAACCCAAGTTAGACAAATCTATTGTTGTAATGAATGAAGTGAGAATTCAATTTAGTTCACGAGTGAAGAAAATTCGTGTTGTTTAATAACAAATATAGATAGTAAAGATTCATAGATTCTAGATAGATCCGGGAGAGATCTTTACCCTAAAAGAGCCCGAAGGCCATTAAAAGATCAAATCTGGCAATCATACGGTATCCAGAGAACATGGGTTTGGTGATATTTAAAATAACACACCAAACAGATTTAACAGAAATTAGTTTTTATTTTTCTGAGGAACGATTTTCCCTCAATATGTACACATGAAGTAACCATGTTTTTTACCCGATTGCCCATGTCATTAGACATGATGGTAGCCGCCGTTATTTTAAACAAAACTAATTGTTTTTGGGTTAATTAGATGAAAGCAATACTGGTATACCACAGTCAAATGATAATATTTGGTATGCGGTCGAAGGATTTCAATAATACTCAGAATTCTATTCACCAAACAATTACCTCTTGTTTAGATCCAGAATCTACTTTAGAAATATCATACTAAAACTTACTAAAAGTATGAATTCCCTACCTTTATTCCATATCAAATTATCAGAATAAAATTATTTAATTTAGTCGAACATGAAAACTTAAGATTCATTAAATTTGTAATAAAACTTTATATTTTCAGTAACTTCAATCTACTTATAAATTGGTTATGAAGTGTAGTTTCATAAAGTACAAAATTACTTGTCTACTAAACATTCCTGGAACAGACATGCAATTCCAAGAAAACAGTCTAAATTGGCTTTCATCTTAGAATTCTAATAATATTTGGTTTTGATTCATATATTTATCTTTATTGTTACATAGAGTAATCTAATATATCTATAACTTACTTGTGGACTGAATGAGTTTATATTTCATATAGAAATAATATAAATAATATTTGGTAAGAGTAGAATATCCCATACTGAATCATACTATAGGAATTAGGGATAGTTTTGAGGGCTAGACTACATAGGAAGGAATAAGGTTATATTTTAAGGATAAATAACATTAAATTAAGTTAGAAATTTAATTAATATGAAGAACCAAGGTAGCAGTATGATAGGGGAAACAAGCATTAAATAAATAATTGAATACACATTTATTTAGTTTATTTAACAAAAGTACATAATAGTATAGCACAGTATAGGTTTGAAGGTACTTAACGGCACATCACGGCTACATATCTCTTTAAAAGAAACTGAATTACTACAACAACGTTGGGTCCTACATAATCTAGACTTTCACACGGTTATACCGATCACATTTTTGGCCATTAGTTATAAGAAATGTTCAGCTCAATTGTTATAAAGATCCTTTCATATCTAGGTTTGTTTAGTTGTAGGTTGTGGTAGACTAGGAGATGCTGTTAAGATATTTTTTAGGTAATTGTAGTAGGGCTTTCTTAGGGCTTCGTTGTAGGAATGGAGTATGGAGTCGAGGGTGACGCAGGCGTAGGACTTGTACTTTTAGTTTAGGGCGTAGATACATTTCAGTTGGCGCGCGTTCCCAGGATTTGTTTATTTAGCAGTTAGGGCTTATTAGACATTGCGATTGGTGGTCCCGTGACTCAGGATATCTTTAGAGTTAAAGTACGTTAGGTAGCTGATAAGCACTACAATTAGTGCCGGTGACCCAGGATCTGTTCAATTGCTGGCATGGCCAGAATATTCGTCGCATTGCTGTTCGTCGTGTGGTTCCATGTTTTGCTGTCTTCTTGCGTTTTGTAGATCGACAATTGTTATTCGTTTTGGAATTTTAGTGGAGTTGTTGGTGGCGGTTTTATTGAAGGGATCTTTGAACACTTGAGCTTTGAACTAGTTGCCTTTACGGGCACAATTGTTGGCGTGAGAGCGGAAAGGAGAATTTAGCCGTGATGGGTGTTGTGCACGTCGTCATGAAACATATTTTGTTGCATATTTATACACAAACTACAGTGAATAGAGTAGCTTCTTGATATAACACACTATATTTTTCTTATTTCACATAGTAATAGTACCTGAAACAAAAGATTTCTATTAGAACAACGTGATATTTTTTATCATTCAATATTTTGCAAACAATAATTAATTGACAGGGCATTCAGCCATTTTGTTTTTTTATCTATAGTTCAATAGTGGATTGTTTGAGATACAATTAAATGCGTTACGTTAGTGTAAAGGCTTTACAAAAAGCTAATTTTTAATTTTGATTAATAATGAAATAGGTGTGTTATTTAAGTTTTAGATAATTATTTACGTTACATAAAATAATAATATCAAGTAATAATATACTTACTTTAGTTTCAATCAGATACATAGACAATTTTACTCAATATGTTCATATTATTAATATAACATAAGATTTAGATATTTAGGGATACATTTAATATTATTTAAGCATAATTGAAAAAAAAAAAAAGGTAATTCACTTTTAAATTAAATACGTAAGCAAGGCAGAGTGAAAAGAAACGTCCTCAAGTTGGTTGATTTGACAAGTGACAGGTGTCATCGCTTATCTTATCAGTAAATGATTATGATATCGAGATGGAATGATTATTTAAATAAATTTAATTTTAGTTTAGTTATAAAGTCGGAATGATGTAGGAAATTGAATAAGTAAGGTAGAATAGAGATTTCATTGTTCTTGACTACAGAATAAATGAGTTTGTGGAGATTTTATCTACTTTAGTTCAAGTTGTGTTGAAAATTAGTTGTGAAACTAAAAATAAGTTATGAGGTTACTAAGGACTTATTATTTCGGGGGGCGTAGATTTATTTATAGGCTCTAGTTCAATCTAGGAAATGGTTGGAATAGGATCTGATAAACATGACCAATGTTAACCTTTGTATAAGGCTTCTAGCTACAATATTAAGTTATTAACCTTTTAGCTTATTATAAGACTTGTTGGAAATATTAAATATAGCAGTTATAAGGAAAGTAGAAGGGTTAGTGATTTCATATCTCGGGGGGCGATCTCCTTTGAATTTTCTTTTAACACATAATGAAACAAATGAAATGAAAGTAATTTTATTACAATAATTTTGGTACATTTGTGGCTTATAGTTTATCAATAGAATGACTTACATATATGTTCACAGGTAGTATAAGAGTATAACCACAGAATCAGAAAGAAAAGGAAAGCAGTTTAATTTTAATTTATTTGAGCGAAGTAAATATGTCTGTATTGTTACCATCAGATTTTATTAAAGTATTCAGTTCTGTTAAGTATTCTTATAAATAAGTAGATACATCTTCAATCAAGTTCTTATTATAACATTAGTCATGATACTCAGGTTACATTTTAGATTTATAGTAGATTTTGTCCAGAGCTCGCTGTTGAAATCCAAATATCTGGAAAGTAAAATGAATAATTATTGAAACAAGTCAGATTAAATGTTATTTGTTATTAAACAGACGTAGAAAGCTATACAGTACATTCACATACTTTACTTTGAGATATATACATTTATAGCAGTAGGAAAATAAATGTAGTTCATTAAGCTGCTCGTCTTCAAATGAAATGAAAATTGTATTCAGGCGATGGAAACAGATTTGAGAAAATGATAGGATGAAGACAAGAAAAGAATTAGCGGTAATTATAGGAAGAAATCAATAAAATTTCGATCCCGAAGAAGTACCTGGTGTTTTTGATCGAATTCAGTTCCATGAAAATTAGCATGAGGATATTTTTTAACAATTATGTTCTGCAGGATTGTGACAATAATAGAGTAAGATAAATAATATTACCTAGTAAAGAAGTTCCAATAAGTTGCAGCAGTAGATGTAGGGAGTTCATGACATCCTCCATAACTTTTGCTTCATTCAAGATTAGTTTGTACTGAGAAGTTATCAAGATTTGCCAGCAGTCTGGAAATAGAAGACAGAAGATATTAGAATCAAGAAAAGAGCAAAAATAGGCGTACAGAAGAATCAAGATTTACTTTATGAACAAACGCAGTTAAAACTTTTGTTAACTTACATTTTGTTAGTCTGTTTACAGGTGGCGCTGGCGCGGTTCGACTACATTGGTTCTTGTCCGGGTTCCATTAATGTTTTTGCATAAATTTTGAGATATAACTTATAACCGTTGCGCGAAGGTTAACGTAACTGTTTTGATTCTGTAACAAAAACAAATTTTGATTGTAAATATACAGCACGACTTTTCTTTGCCCAATATTTTAGCCAGATCACAGTAACATGCGTAGAAAATAGTTACCTTATTATTGTAGACTCATTTTATCACAGTTTTCTTCATAACAATCCGTTTTGATGTTCATTATTCTTGTATTCTTAATTTAATTAATTTCTATTTCGTAGAAAGATAGGTTATGTAAAAATTTTGACATTTGACATGTCATAAGACATTGTTGCCAGACTAAAGAGATAAGATGACATAAATAGTAGACTATTATTAAGGCATAGATTCACCTACCTAGTTCGTAAGGTTAACGTAACATTTATAGAAAATAGACAAGTACATTTTTTTATATATATTATTTAATTAAACAGAGTGATAACATTTTAGCAATATGTAGTATTCAATAGGGATATTAAGTTAAGATCGATTAAGGAATCGATTACAGACGAAATTTTTTTTAAAGGCAATAGTGATGTCATATTATGCGCTGTACCACAGTATAGATATTGTAAGTTAAGGTTCGAATATGGTTGTACCCAAATTTCACTAGAGGACGCTAGTAGTATATTTCATCGAATGATTTGCGTAATGGTTCGATTCCATTAATACGTATTTTGGGGTTCTTTAATAAATTGATATTCGATAAGTTTCAAAAAGGTAGTTAGGGGTGAATTGAATCAGGTGGATAAAATAATTATGAATTTTATTAGAATATAAAAAAAAAAAAAAAAACGAAATGTGTGAAGTGGATAGACGTTATGATTATTTATATTAGAGAAAGTCTTTATTGTGATTTTAATGAAAGAAGTAAAGAGGAACTTGGGCTATTTTAGGAAGGTAAAGTAGTATGGATTTTGAATACATAATGGGTGATGTTCTTCTGACTAAGTCGATGCGGAAAAATGAATGTAGGAGCCTGTAGTGCGATGTATGAGAGGATGAATGAGTGGACTTTTTGAGTTGAATGTTGTTTGTATGTGTTCAAGCTAAGTTCGAAAGTATTCGGATCCGATAACGGGGGGTCTTATATCTTTAGAGGTACGAACGGGAGTATTTTCTAAAGACATCAATTGGGTTGCACATACTTAGAAGTTAGGCTTAGTAAATCGAAGTTTCGATTTAAGACCGATGTGCGGTAGTTTGTGCGAAACAATACTCTACAGGGCCTACGGGCTAACCTTCTACGAGCACGGGCAGGAACGTGCAGGTTTCACACACACCCATGTCGACGAATAGATAGGCCAACTGTATATTTTTAAAGGAAAAGGAATTGTGGGTAGTTTTGTCCAGGATAAAACTAAATTGGTATATTTGTAAGAGTTTCTGGTATACTATTGTTTCAGCATAAGTTTGAAATGAAACATTTTTACACAATTCGACTAGTAAGTCTATAGTCTTACAAGAAAAAAAAAAAAAAACACAATTGTATGATTATAGAGCTGAAATTGGCTTGTTTATTCTTGATGTGATACACGCGCCAATAAGGGGAGTCACATGTGATTTTGGAGAAGAATTTGAAATCGGAATCAGTTATTGAATTGAAGTGAGAATGAATATTCAGTATCTATACCAAAGGTCTTGCTATGTTGTCTGAGGAGAGTTTTGTCAATTCATCGAAGCATTCGTACGATGTGAATTCGCAAATGAGGCTGAGCAATGGGCAGGTCAAGTTTGAGGTGTTTAGGCAAAATCGAGCTAATAGGGCTTGTTTGACTCACAACCAAACACTTCTTACGATGTGGTCGAGATTTGGAGAAATATATTCACGATTCAATGATATTATTCTATGGTTTGGATTCTGATTTAATACGCAAGTGACTTTCCAAGTATTGGTTTAAATACACACACATTTAAGGGTTCGAATACTGACGGATTTAGAATATCCAACATTATCACAAAATGTTATTTGCTTAACGAATAATTTGTCTTATATATAATTTTTTTTTTAGTTTGTTTTGCATTTTAGTAGGGGAATGCGAAGTTCTACGTTATTTGACAATGTCAATCCACTTCAAACTTTCGCAGGGGGGCGGTTGTAGCGATTCACATGTTCTCGTCATGTGTCTCGCCATCATATTATAATCATATATCACCATCGTAAGACTCACATCATCGTCGTCATCATCAAGTTCCCGACACTAGCATCATAATTCGCCACCTAATACTAAAATCATCATACTACATCATAATACGAACTCACACCATCATTGTCATCATCAAGTTCCCGACACTAGCATCATAATTCGCCACCTAATACTAAAATCATCATACTACATCATAATACGAAGTAACAGTATTAATGTTTACGAAAGTAAGTAAAAACATTCCAATAACTAAGCATCCTACCTTTTTAAAATAGCAAATTACTATTCACAACAAATACCAACGGAAGAATTGAGCTTTATTTATACTGTGTAAGGATCAAAATTGTGAGAATGTCCATTTTGTCCATTTTGTCCATTTTGTCCATTTTGTCCATTTTGTCCATTTTGTCCACTTTGTCCACTTTGTCCATTTTGTCCATTTTGTCCACTTTGTCCATTTTGTCCATTTTGTCCACTTTGTCCATTTTGTCCATTTTGTCCATTTTGTCCATTTTGTCCATTTTGTCCATTTTGTCCATTTTGTCCACTTTGTCCACTTTGTCCACTTTGTCCACTTTGTCCACAGTTAAGTATAAATACGGAGGGGAATTGAAGGATGGGATTCATTCTTACTTGCGACTTCGACTGGGTAACACTATTGTTTGGCAATAAGGTATTAAATTTAATTCTAAGGGGAATTTCTGTTGGGATTACATTATTTTTCTGATCTATAATTATTTATTGAAATGTTGTGGGATTTTGTTGTTTTTTTTGAAAGCTATTAAGCTTATTACATGCCAGAAATAGTGTTTTGGTACATGGTTGCCAGATGAAAGATATTTAACCTTGCGGCTGTTAAACGAATATCTTTCAGACTCTTTTAGTTTTATCCGGGATAGGCAACCCGGACACTAGCCATTTACAAGTGCAGTGCAGTGCCTACAGATCTGGAGTAATCTATCTGATGAATTCAAGGACCACGAAGTTGGACATGTGGGATATCCACACTTGTTGAAATCAGATGGACCTCCAGGTTTGGTCTCATAAACGTATATATTTATATATTTGCAATATCTACACATATTAGGGCGGGTTACTCTGCGTTTCCGGTGTTTTATCCACGCAAGAGGGGACCCACTTACACTGATTTTAGTCCAACCTCGGGTTAATCTCCCGAATTTATAGTTTAGCTTACCTAGGTTCCATACACGTTTAAATGTAAATATGAGGTTTAGGCCTCTAGTGTTTTTGTACTAGCTAGGGAACAGGGTTTAGTGATAGGTACACTTTAATAGGAATGTTAGGATGGGGTTCTTTATTTTCCGAGCAATCGGCCATTCATCATTAACTAACATAACATTTATTCAAATTATTTTAATCTTGTCTGGTATAATAAATACAAACAGCTGATTTCTTGCATTACTAGTGTCTGACTCGGGGTGTCAGTAGTGAAAATAAAATCTTGTAACAGTTTATAAAGAATGGGAATAGAGCAATCTGATGTTTAAAACCATTAATTTTACATCGAGATTTGTAGAAACATTTAGTTAATTTTATTTTTATCGATTATGATGTAAGATTTGGTAAAGTAATGTACTTATAACAGACATCGATAGTGTTAAGATGGCAACACTGAAGATAAATCAAATCAGCTGAGAAATGACATTAGCCCTCTTCAATGAACAGAAATAAATTTAAATTTTGTTATAAATTTTGATAAGGAAATTCCATGGTAGATTGTTGTGTAATATGTCTAGAAATGGAAAACAAATCATTCCTATTGCTGGATTTGGAGTCTGGAGTGTAGACTGCTAAGAATGGCCTAGGACTTTTAAGCAACAAAAATGAAAGTTGTTTGTCCTAGTTTATACATTTCAGATCTCAGAACTTAATTAATTAATATCACAAGGGTTGAGAGTAAATTCCCTTATCAGAATGAGTCAAGTTCGCGAGTTGAAAGAGACTTCGAATTGATAACAATGAGTTATTATGTTTCAAGGTTGAATGACATGTTTTTGAGTATAGTTAAACGAAAACCCAAGTTAGACAAATCTATTGTTGTAATGAATGAAGTGAGAATTCAATTTAGTTCACGAGTGAAGAAAATTCGTGTTGTTTAATAACAAATATAGATAGTAAAGATTCATAGATTCTAGATAGATCCGGGAGAGATCTTTACCCTAAAAGAGCCCGAAGGCCATTAAAAGATCAAATCTGGCAATCATACGGTATCCAGAGAACATGGGTTTGGTGATATTTAAAATAACACACCAAACAGATTTAACAGAAATTAGTTTTTATTTTTCTGAGGAACGATTTTCCCTCAATATGTACACATGAAGTAACCATGTTTTTTACCCGATTGCCCATGTCATTAGACATGATGGTAGCCGCCGTTATTTTAAACAAAACTAATTGTTTTTGGGTTAATTAGATGAAAGCAATACTGGTATACCACAGTCAAATGATAATATTTGGTATGCGGTCGAAGGATTTCAATAATACTCAGAATTCTATTCACCAAACAATTACCTCTTGTTTAGATCCAGAATCTACTTTAGAAATATCATACTAAAACTTACTAAAAGTATGAATTCCCTACCTTTATTCCATATCAAATTATCAGAATAAAATTATTTAATTTAGTCGAACATGAAAACTTAAGATTCATTAAATTTGTAATAAAACTTTATATTTTCAGTAACTTCAATCTACTTATAAATTGGTTATGAAGTGTAGTTTCATAAAGTACAAAATTACTTGTCTACTAAACATTCCTGGAACAGACATGCAATTCCAAGAAAACAGTCTAAATTGGCTTTCATCTTAGAATTCTAATAATATTTGGTTTTGATTCATATATTTATCTTTATTGTTACATAGAGTAATCTAATATATCTATAACTTACTTGTGGACTGAATGAGTTTATATTTCATATAGAAATAATATAAATAATATTTGGTAAGAGTAGAATATCCCATACTGAATCATACTATAGGAATTAGGGATAGTTTTGAGGGCTAGACTACATAGGAAGGAATAAGGTTATATTTTAAGGATAAATAACATTAAATTAAGTTAGAAATTTAATTAATATGAAGAACCAAGGTAGCAGTATGATAGGGGAAACAAGCATTAAATAAATAATTGAATACACATTTATTTAGTTTATTTAACAAAAGTACATAATAGTATAGCACAGTATAGGTTTGAAGGTACTTAACGGCACATCACGGCTACATATCTCTTTAAAAGAAACTGAATTACTACAACAACGTTGGGTCCTACATAATCTAGACTTTCACACGGTTATACCGATCACATTTTTGGCCATTAGTTATAAGAAATGTTCAGCTCAATTGTTATAAAGATCCTTTCATATCTAGGTTTGTTTAGTTGTAGGTTGTGGTAGACTAGGAGATGCTGTTAAGATATTTTTTAGGTAATTGTAGTAGGGCTTTCTTAGGGCTTCGTTGTAGGAATGGAGTATGGAGTCGAGGGTGACGCAGGCGTAGGACTTGTACTTTTAGTTTAGGGCGTAGATACATTTCAGTTGGCGCGCGTTCCCAGGATTTGTTTATTTAGCAGTTAGGGCTTATTAGACATTGCGATTGGTGGTCCCGTGACTCAGGATATCTTTAGAGTTAAAGTACGTTAGGTAGCTGATAAGCACTACAATTAGTGCCGGTGACCCAGGATCTGTTCAATTGCTGGCATGGCCAGAATATTCGTCGCATTGCTGTTCGTCGTGTGGTTCCATGTTTTGCTGTCTTCTTGCGTTTTGTAGATCGACAATTGTTATTCGTTTTGGAATTTTAGTGGAGTTGTTGGTGGCGGTTTTATTGAAGGGATCTTTGAACACTTGAGCTTTGAACTAGTTGCCTTTACGGGCACAATTGTTGGCGTGAGAGCGGAAAGGAGAATTTAGCCGTGATGGGTGTTGTGCACGTCGTCATGAAACATATTTTGTTGCATATTTATACACAAACTACAGTGAATAGAGTAGCTTCTTGATATAACACACTATATTTTTCTTATTTCACATAGTAATAGTACCTGAAACAAAAGATTTCTATTAGAACAACGTGATATTTTTTATCATTCAATATTTTGCAAACAATAATTAATTGACAGGGCATTCAGCCATTTTGTTTTTTTATCTATAGTTCAATAGTGGATTGTTTGAGATACAATTAAATGCGTTACGTTAGTGTAAAGGCTTTACAAAAAGCTAATTTTTAATTTTGATTAATAATGAAATAGGTGTGTTATTTAAGTTTTAGATAATTATTTACGTTACATAAAATAATAATATCAAGTAATAATATACTTACTTTAGTTTCAATCAGATACATAGACAATTTTACTCAATATGTTCATATTATTAATATAACATAAGATTTAGATATTTAGGGATACATTTAATATTATTTAAGCATAATTGAAAAAAAAAAAAAGGTAATTCACTTTTAAATTAAATACGTAAGCAAGGCAGAGTGAAAAGAAACGTCCTCAAGTTGGTTGATTTGACAAGTGACAGGTGTCATCGCTTATCTTATCAGTAAATGATTATGATATCGAGATGGAATGATTATTTAAATAAATTTAATTTTAGTTTAGTTATAAAGTCGGAATGATGTAGGAAATTGAATAAGTAAGGTAGAATAGAGATTTCATTGTTCTTGACTACAGAATAAATGAGTTTGTGGAGATTTTATCTACTTTAGTTCAAGTTGTGTTGAAAATTAGTTGTGAAACTAAAAATAAGTTATGAGGTTACTAAGGACTTATTATTTCGGGGGGCGTAGAT
Source organism: Apotomis capreana (assembly GCA_947623375.1). Taxonomy (NCBI): domain Eukaryota; kingdom Metazoa; phylum Arthropoda; class Insecta; order Lepidoptera; family Tortricidae; genus Apotomis; species Apotomis capreana. The sequence continues at coordinate 15,779,465 of OX392501.1, forward strand.
TTATTTATAGGCTCTAGTTCAATCTAGGAAATGGTTGGAATAGGATCTGATAAACATGACCAATGTTAACCTTTGTATAAGGCTTCTAGCTACAATATTAAGTTATTAACCTTTTAGCTTATTATAAGACTTGTTGGAAATATTAAATATAGCAGTTATAAGGAAAGTAGAAGGGTTAGTGATTTCATATCTCGGGGGGCGATCTCCTTTGAATTTTCTTTTAACACATAATGAAACAAATGAAATGAAAGTAATTTTATTACAATAATTTTGGTACATTTGTGGCTTATAGTTTATCAATAGAATGACTTACATATATGTTCACAGGTAGTATAAGAGTATAACCACAGAATCAGAAAGAAAAGGAAAGCAGTTTAATTTTAATTTATTTGAGCGAAGTAAATATGTCTGTATTGTTACCATCAGATTTTATTAAAGTATTCAGTTCTGTTAAGTATTCTTATAAATAAGTAGATACATCTTCAATCAAGTTCTTATTATAACATTAGTCATGATACTCAGGTTACATTTTAGATTTATAGTAGATTTTGTCCAGAGCTCGCTGTTGAAATCCAAATATCTGGAAAGTAAAATGAATAATTATTGAAACAAGTCAGATTAAATGTTATTTGTTATTAAACAGACGTAGAAAGCTATACAGTACATTCACATACTTTACTTTGAGATATATACATTTATAGCAGTAGGAAAATAAATGTAGTTCATTAAGCTGCTCGTCTTCAAATGAAATGAAAATTGTATTCAGGCGATGGAAACAGATTTGAGAAAATGATAGGATGAAGACAAGAAAAGAATTAGCGGTAATTATAGGAAGAAATCAATAAAATTTCGATCCCGAAGAAGTACCTGGTGTTTTTGATCGAATTCAGTTCCATGAAAATTAGCATGAGGATATTTTTTAACAATTATGTTCTGCAGGATTGTGACAATAATAGAGTAAGATAAATAATATTACCTAGTAAAGAAGTTCCAATAAGTTGCAGCAGTAGATGTAGGGAGTTCATGACATCCTCCATAACTTTTGCTTCATTCAAGATTAGTTTGTACTGAGAAGTTATCAAGATTTGCCAGCAGTCTGGAAATAGAAGACAGAAGATATTAGAATCAAGAAAAGAGCAAAAATAGGCGTACAGAAGAATCAAGATTTACTTTATGAACAAACGCAGTTAAAACTTTTGTTAACTTACATTTTGTTAGTCTGTTTACAGGTGGCGCTGGCGCGGTTCGACTACATTGGTTCTTGTCCGGGTTCCATTAATGTTTTTGCATAAATTTTGAGATATAACTTATAACCGTTGCGCGAAGGTTAACGTAACTGTTTTGATTCTGTAACAAAAACAAATTTTGATTGTAAATATACAGCACGACTTTTCTTTGCCCAATATTTTAGCCAGATCACAGTAACATGCGTAGAAAATAGTTACCTTATTATTGTAGACTCATTTTATCACAGTTTTCTTCATAACAATCCGTTTTGATGTTCATTATTCTTGTATTCTTAATTTAATTAATTTCTATTTCGTAGAAAGATAGGTTATGTAAAAATTTTGACATTTGACATGTCATAAGACATTGTTGCCAGACTAAAGAGATAAGATGACATAAATAGTAGACTATTATTAAGGCATAGATTCACCTACCTAGTTCGTAAGGTTAACGTAACATTTATAGAAAATAGACAAGTACATTTTTTTATATATATTATTTAATTAAACAGAGTGATAACATTTTAGCAATATGTAGTATTCAATAGGGATATTAAGTTAAGATCGATTAAGGAATCGATTACAGACGAAATTTTTTTTAAAGGCAATAGTGATGTCATATTATGCGCTGTACCACAGTATAGATATTGTAAGTTAAGGTTCGAATATGGTTGTACCCAAATTTCACTAGAGGACGCTAGTAGTATATTTCATCGAATGATTTGCGTAATGGTTCGATTCCATTAATACGTATTTTGGGGTTCTTTAATAAATTGATATTCGATAAGTTTCAAAAAGGTAGTTAGGGGTGAATTGAATCAGGTGGATAAAATAATTATGAATTTTATTAGAATATAAAAAAAAAAAAAAAAACGAAATGTGTGAAGTGGATAGACGTTATGATTATTTATATTAGAGAAAGTCTTTATTGTGATTTTAATGAAAGAAGTAAAGAGGAACTTGGGCTATTTTAGGAAGGTAAAGTAGTATGGATTTTGAATACATAATGGGTGATGTTCTTCTGACTAAGTCGATGCGGAAAAATGAATGTAGGAGCCTGTAGTGCGATGTATGAGAGGATGAATGAGTGGACTTTTTGAGTTGAATGTTGTTTGTATGTGTTCAAGCTAAGTTCGAAAGTATTCGGATCCGATAACGGGGGGTCTTATATCTTTAGAGGTACGAACGGGAGTATTTTCTAAAGACATCAATTGGGTTGCACATACTTAGAAGTTAGGCTTAGTAAATCGAAGTTTCGATTTAAGACCGATGTGCGGTAGTTTGTGCGAAACAATACTCTACAGGGCCTACGGGCTAACCTTCTACGAGCACGGGCAGGAACGTGCAGGTTTCACACACACCCATGTCGACGAATAGATAGGCCAACTGTATATTTTTAAAGGAAAAGGAATTGTGGGTAGTTTTGTCCAGGATAAAACTAAATTGGTATATTTGTAAGAGTTTCTGGTATACTATTGTTTCAGCATAAGTTTGAAATGAAACATTTTTACACAATTCGACTAGTAAGTCTATAGTCTTACAAGAAAAAAAAAAAAAAACACAATTGTATGATTATAGAGCTGAAATTGGCTTGTTTATTCTTGATGTGATACACGCGCCAATAAGGGGAGTCACATGTGATTTTGGAGAAGAATTTGAAATCGGAATCAGTTATTGAATTGAAGTGAGAATGAATATTCAGTATCTATACCAAAGGTCTTGCTATGTTGTCTGAGGAGAGTTTTGTCAATTCATCGAAGCATTCGTACGATGTGAATTCGCAAATGAGGCTGAGCAATGGGCAGGTCAAGTTTGAGGTGTTTAGGCAAAATCGAGCTAATAGGGCTTGTTTGACTCACAACCAAACACTTCTTACGATGTGGTCGAGATTTGGAGAAATATATTCACGATTCAATGATATTATTCTATGGTTTGGATTCTGATTTAATACGCAAGTGACTTTCCAAGTATTGGTTTAAATACACACACATTTAAGGGTTCGAATACTGACGGATTTAGAATATCCAACATTATCACAAAATGTTATTTGCTTAACGAATAATTTGTCTTATATATAATTTTTTTTTTAGTTTGTTTTGCATTTTAGTAGGGGAATGCGAAGTTCTACGTTATTTGACAATGTCAATCCACTTCAAACTTTCGCAGGGGGGCGGTTGTAGCGATTCACATGTTCTCGTCATGTGTCTCGCCATCATATTATAATCATATATCACCATCGTAAGACTCACATCATCGTCGTCATCATCAAGTTCCCGACACTAGCATCATAATTCGCCACCTAATACTAAAATCATCATACTACATCATAATACGAACTCACACCATCATTGTCATCATCAAGTTCCCGACACTAGCATCATAATTCGCCACCTAATACTAAAATCATCATACTACATCATAATACGAAGTAACAGTATTAATGTTTACGAAAGTAAGTAAAAACATTCCAATAACTAAGCATCCTACCTTTTTAAAATAGCAAATTACTATTCACAACAAATACCAACGGAAGAATTGAGCTTTATTTATACTGTGTAAGGATCAAAATTGTGAGAATGTCCATTTTGTCCATTTTGTCCATTTTGTCCATTTTGTCCATTTTGTCCATTTTGTCCACTTTGTCCACTTTGTCCATTTTGTCCATTTTGTCCACTTTGTCCATTTTGTCCATTTTGTCCACTTTGTCCATTTTGTCCATTTTGTCCATTTTGTCCATTTTGTCCATTTTGTCCATTTTGTCCATTTTGTCCACTTTGTCCACTTTGTCCACTTTGTCCACTTTGTCCACAGTTAAGTATAAATACGGAGGGGAATTGAAGGATGGGATTCATTCTTACTTGCGACTTCGACTGGGTAACACTATTGTTTGGCAATAAGGTATTAAATTTAATTCTAAGGGGAATTTCTGTTGGGATTACATTATTTTTCTGATCTATAATTATTTATTGAAATGTTGTGGGATTTTGTTGTTTTTTTTGAAAGCTATTAAGCTTATTACATGCCAGAAATAGTGTTTTGGTACATGGTTGCCAGATGAAAGATATTTAACCTTGCGGCTGTTAAACGAATATCTTTCAGACTCTTTTAGTTTTATCCGGGATAGGCAACCCGGACACTAGCCATTTACAAGTGCAGTGCAGTGCCTACAGATCTGGAGTAATCTATCTGATGAATTCAAGGACCACGAAGTTGGACATGTGGGATATCCACACTTGTTGAAATCAGATGGACCTCCAGGTTTGGTCTCATAAACGTATATATTTATATATTTGCAATATCTACACATATTAGGGCGGGTTACTCTGCGTTTCCGGTGTTTTATCCACGCAAGAGGGGACCCACTTACACTGATTTTAGTCCAACCTCGGGTTAATCTCCCGAATTTATAGTTTAGCTTACCTAGGTTCCATACACGTTTAAATGTAAATATGAGGTTTAGGCCTCTAGTGTTTTTGTACTAGCTAGGGAACAGGGTTTAGTGATAGGTACACTTTAATAGGAATGTTAGGATGGGGTTCTTTATTTTCCGAGCAATCGGCCATTCATCATTAACTAACATAACATTTATTCAAATTATTTTAATCTTGTCTGGTATAATAAATACAAACAGCTGATTTCTTGCATTACTAGTGTCTGACTCGGGGTGTCAGTAGTGAAAATAAAATCTTGTAACAGTTTATAAAGAATGGGAATAGAGCAATCTGATGTTTAAAACCATTAATTTTACATCGAGATTTGTAGAAACATTTAGTTAATTTTATTTTTATCGATTATGATGTAAGATTTGGTAAAGTAATGTACTTATAACAGACATCGATAGTGTTAAGATGGCAACACTGAAGATAAATCAAATCAGCTGAGAAATGACATTAGCCCTCTTCAATGAACAGAAATAAATTTAAATTTTGTTATAAATTTTGATAAGGAAATTCCATGGTAGATTGTTGTGTAATATGTCTAGAAATGGAAAACAAATCATTCCTATTGCTGGATTTGGAGTCTGGAGTGTAGACTGCTAAGAATGGCCTAGGACTTTTAAGCAACAAAAATGAAAGTTGTTTGTCCTAGTTTATACATTTCAGATCTCAGAACTTAATTAATTAATATCACAAGGGTTGAGAGTAAATTCCCTTATCAGAATGAGTCAAGTTCGCGAGTTGAAAGAGACTTCGAATTGATAACAATGAGTTATTATGTTTCAAGGTTGAATGACATGTTTTTGAGTATAGTTAAACGAAAACCCAAGTTAGACAAATCTATTGTTGTAATGAATGAAGTGAGAATTCAATTTAGTTCACGAGTGAAGAAAATTCGTGTTGTTTAATAACAAATATAGATAGTAAAGATTCATAGATTCTAGATAGATCCGGGAGAGATCTTTACCCTAAAAGAGCCCGAAGGCCATTAAAAGATCAAATCTGGCAATCATACGGTATCCAGAGAACATGGGTTTGGTGATATTTAAAATAACACACCAAACAGATTTAACAGAAATTAGTTTTTATTTTTCTGAGGAACGATTTTCCCTCAATATGTACACATGAAGTAACCATGTTTTTTACCCGATTGCCCATGTCATTAGACATGATGGTAGCCGCCGTTATTTTAAACAAAACTAATTGTTTTTGGGTTAATTAGATGAAAGCAATACTGGTATACCACAGTCAAATGATAATATTTGGTATGCGGTCGAAGGATTTCAATAATACTCAGAATTCTATTCACCAAACAATTACCTCTTGTTTAGATCCAGAATCTACTTTAGAAATATCATACTAAAACTTACTAAAAGTATGAATTCCCTACCTTTATTCCATATCAAATTATCAGAATAAAATTATTTAATTTAGTCGAACATGAAAACTTAAGATTCATTAAATTTGTAATAAAACTTTATATTTTCAGTAACTTCAATCTACTTATAAATTGGTTATGAAGTGTAGTTTCATAAAGTACAAAATTACTTGTCTACTAAACATTCCTGGAACAGACATGCAATTCCAAGAAAACAGTCTAAATTGGCTTTCATCTTAGAATTCTAATAATATTTGGTTTTGATTCATATATTTATCTTTATTGTTACATAGAGTAATCTAATATATCTATAACTTACTTGTGGACTGAATGAGTTTATATTTCATATAGAAATAATATAAATAATATTTGGTAAGAGTAGAATATCCCATACTGAATCATACTATAGGAATTAGGGATAGTTTTGAGGGCTAGACTACATAGGAAGGAATAAGGTTATATTTTAAGGATAAATAACATTAAATTAAGTTAGAAATTTAATTAATATGAAGAACCAAGGTAGCAGTATGATAGGGGAAACAAGCATTAAATAAATAATTGAATACACATTTATTTAGTTTATTTAACAAAAGTACATAATAGTATAGCACAGTATAGGTTTGAAGGTACTTAACGGCACATCACGGCTACATATCTCTTTAAAAGAAACTGAATTACTACAACAACGTTGGGTCCTACATAATCTAGACTTTCACACGGTTATACCGATCACATTTTTGGCCATTAGTTATAAGAAATGTTCAGCTCAATTGTTATAAAGATCCTTTCATATCTAGGTTTGTTTAGTTGTAGGTTGTGGTAGACTAGGAGATGCTGTTAAGATATTTTTTAGGTAATTGTAGTAGGGCTTTCTTAGGGCTTCGTTGTAGGAATGGAGTATGGAGTCGAGGGTGACGCAGGCGTAGGACTTGTACTTTTAGTTTAGGGCGTAGATACATTTCAGTTGGCGCGCGTTCCCAGGATTTGTTTATTTAGCAGTTAGGGCTTATTAGACATTGCGATTGGTGGTCCCGTGACTCAGGATATCTTTAGAGTTAAAGTACGTTAGGTAGCTGATAAGCATTACACTTGATGATGCGAAGCTTATCTCAGCCACGACTTTCCAATTAATTACAAATCCACACATATCACGGTATTAACGTGTTACTGATTGGAAGAATTCGAGTTTCACGATTTAAAAAGTACTTGCTCTGAATAAATACAATTATAACTGTAATAAGTACTCATCTTGCCTTAAATGGCCTGAACAACGGAACATATCCAAGTAGAACATCTGCCCATCGCTCATTCGAACGGAATAGTAATTGATATGCACAAAATGAGGTCTAAGTAGAGCGATCGACGTGTGGAGCACTCGTAATCGCCGCAGGCGCCGGCCGACTAACGGTCGTCGGCAAAACGCAAATAAACAAAAAACGATCCATGAAATCATTAACTACTTTACTTTCTCAAAACGTTTGGTATAAAAAGCGGTGCCCACTTGGACGCCAATTATCCGTGGCGAAACCTGAAGAAGCTGGTTTTTAGTTAGATTTACAATTCTACCATTTACTTGCGACTACCTTATTCAGATGATAATACGTCTGTTATTGCTGGACTCGTGTTACTTATACTTTAGGTAGTAAGTTAGCTGAACTAACGGTGTCAAGAGCCAATCACTGACAGGTGGTTGGCACGACGAACTAAATATGTACACTTTGAAATGCTTTGGAGCAAAAACTAACTTCTAAATGCCTATTTTAACATATTCTAAATATTAAGAAGGCATCCAGAGGTGATGCAGAGATTCAAATATAAATTATGTAATTAATCTACTTAAACTTACTGAAAAATTCAATGTCTGACCTTGAAGATATTTTACAGAAAGTAAGTGAAATAGGCTATTAGGAAGTAATTGAGTTTTTTGTTGTATTTATGTAGGTACGTATACCTAAGGTATATGTTTTATTGCGATCATATATTACGCCAAAACGGCTGGACGAATTTCAACTTGATATACGGGTAACGGACATGTACAGATACATACCTATGTAGGTAATTTTTATCTTACAACGGTAAAGCGAAGTTCCCACATGAACGAAGTTACGAAGCATTCTTACATAAATATCGATGATTAACTTATGCATATTGGAACACTTTCTGAAATATATTATAAATTATTGTTTGGTTCAGTTTATATTTATAACAAATAACAATGCTCTCGGCTGAATTTTGCATGCATTTGACAAAAACCGCAAGTCAAGCATCGACGAACACAACTCTTCCTGCTACCTACCGTGGAACTATGTATTGTATTGTAACTATTTTAATTTACAGAGAATAGTTAATTATGCCTCATCTAAGTATAAGTGTTATATCACCTAAATATTTAAATAAGTGTATGATTAGCACTTTATTTCTGCTCAATGAAATGGAGCACATCTTCAAAGTAAATCTCTCAGGACTGCTGGACATATTTAAAGATAAAATTTTCCGATAATGTACGCTGGATTCGGCTTTGTTTTCGAGATATTTAAATTTTTGTAGAAATAAATAATATACCAGATACCGCGTACGAACGACGAATTTTCCTCATGCTTAGTATCGAATTCTCAATATTAAATGACCCTGGGAGTAGTCTTATCTATGTACTGTTATAAAATTCAATTTTTTTATTGGAAATTGATAATAGTCTCACACACATATATCGTGAGTATATACACATATATCGTGATTTCAGGAAAAATCTTAATAGCGCGATGTAGGACGGCCTATGTCTTAAATGAGCGTGCAGCGCCACCAAGTATATAGCACCATGTCGGAATCTTTTTGTGAGCTCATCACACCAATACGGTTATAGGCGAATATCGACTAATTTTGATAAGGCATGTTCAGCTGAACATCCAATGTTGGTTAGTAATAAATAATAAATAAATAATACGTATACACCCCTATATATATACACACTAATACGCATACGTATACACCTCATCAGCGAGAACATCGACATTTTGTGCTTTTTCTTCCAACGTATGTTTATAGTCTTTGTTGCTGATTTCAATAATATTATTAATCAGAAAATAGATAAATGCTGCTTAAATAGGAATAACAATATAATTTAATTGAAATTATAATCAACCAACCAACACGGTTATAGTCATTATTTGATCAAATTGGAAGATTTAGCAGATACATGACGTGTTTATTTATAAATACATATTATATTACGAGATTTTGTTTATAAATTGATTAATATTTTTACTCAAAACACCAAACAAAATAAATGCAAAAGAAAATAACAATTATAATATGAACTCGATATTTTTTAAGGTACGTTTCGAATATGCATCTATGATAAATGGTGAAATTATAAATTATTATTATATTTACAATAAGTAAATAAGTTGAAAAATCTTATTTTATTTGAGCAATGATCTATTGTTTTATATAAAAGGCACAATAATTTTAATATTCGGTCGTTAAATAAAAATATAATAAAGAAAAAAATATATACGGTATACACGTAATGAAAAACCGCATAAAAATCGGTTCGTCCAAACGCGAGATAATCGCGGACAATTAATATAGGTACATACATACGTAGTATACGTAGGTACCTACTTACGGTAAAACTGAGAACCTCCTTTTTTTGAACTCGGTTAAAAAAGGAAGGTTAGGTACGCGTGAATGTTACGTGGACCTGCACTTCCTAGTATATTATACTATGTACTAAAGGTGACATATATGTTGGTGTTTCCAGGTGGCACTGCTAACGCGAATGCGAACGCCTATGCCGGTGGAGGGTACCCCGGTTCCGGCGCTCCCGGCGGCAGCTGGGGGGTCCCTGGGTCGTACGGATCTTCCAGGCCTTTAAGGTAAATTGTCAGAACATTTATACCGTAACCGTGGAACAAGAGACTAACCAATGCTTATATAAATTTGTGTTCTGCCGACCGTGTAGATGGCGCCAGCTTGGTGTGGTCTCATCATTCTTTTCTTTTTTGTTTTCACTTCTTTCTTATTTTTTCAAATAACAAGGTTACAGAAAAATTGATATGAATTTTAATCTGAATTTTAGATATTCCGAAAACGTAACATGACGGACAACGGAACTCTGTAATATTGAGCCAGCAAATTCGTATGCCGCGTAGACCTTTTCTGAACTATACTAGCACCGTTTTACATTTAGCTTGCCTTTAGCATACATATTATCAGGTGCCTACCTCGCGTCTGACTGAATAACCAAGACATACTACAGACTTATACAGTCTGTAAGACATTGAATTCCTGCTTACCCTAATTGGGACGCCCGGAATTACTTTGAATTTAAATATTTGACCGCTTGCTTTGAGAAAACGGGTCGCTCTCAGATGACTGCACAAATCGCGCTGTAGTCTTAGGACACCTTGCTCGACGGAGATACTAAATATTTAGGGAAAATGCTCTGTTACTCATCCGCTACTGTTTAAACTGATTATCGATAAATCAATCTCGCTCGCTTAACGACATGATTTCGTGAAAGCACTCTTCAGTAGTACTACGCGTATTTAGCACCAATTAAAATTCTGTTACTAGCATCTATCTGGTCGTCCCTTTCGGTAGCTCTCTTAGTTTTGAACTATTACCTAATTAAGTGCTTCAGAGTTCAGTTCAGGTGTTATCTGTACCTACTATGAAAAAGTCCAAAAAAATATAGGAATTTTTGACACAGACCACTGCCTATAATATGTTCTCCTACCGTAAAAGAAACTGAAACGCACACATTTTTAATTAGCATTATAAAAAGAGCTGATTCAATTTCCTTTACATCATGAAATCATTCTGTGACTAATCTAGCTTTTTCTGTATCCATAGGTCATACTAGCGGATGGCGACGTAACTAGACTAACTGCATGGTGTGGGCCACCTGATTTTCCACCAGTTGCGCGCGCCGCGGCGCCCGAGTCGGCGCAGTGCGGCCTCTCGTGCAACTGCCGGAAGACCGTGTATTATTGTAATTAATATGTTACTAATAAAAAGATTGAGATTTTACACTTTCATTTACTTTATAATAGCTGCTTTATGGCTTAAACTTCATTAAATTTAATCACAGTCATCACAGTAGATTTTTGACGCAGAACGCCAACAAAGCCGTCAAGAAATTAAAAAAACCGGCCAAGTGCGAGTCGGACTCGCGCACCGAGGGTTCCGTACAAACACTTTCCATCCCTAGGTGGTTAAGTTAAGTTTGCACCTCGTATGTATAGCGCCCCATATAAATTAGGTGCAAAGTTAGGTATTAAAAAAACTACTTACTAGATCTCGTTCAAAATAACTTTCGTTGGTAGTTTTTATAGTAATGTACATCATATGTTTTTTTTAGATTTTTCATTTTCTTATTTTAGAAGTTAGAGGGGGGAGGACCAACTTTTTTCCACTTTGGAAGCGTCTGTCACGCAAAATATTCGGTTTAGAAAAAAAATATTTTAGGAACCTCGATATCATTTTTGAAGACCTATCCATAGATCACAACACACGTATGTGTTTGATGAAAAAAAAAAATTTGAGTTTCAGTTCTAAGTTTGGGGAGCCCCCAATATTTATTATTATTTTTTTATTTTTGCATCAAAATCTTAATGCGGTTTACAGAATACATCTACCTACCAAGTTTCAACAGTATAGCTCTTATAGTTCCGGAAAAAATGGCTGTGACGTACGGACGGACAGACGGACAGACAGACAGACAGACATGACGTATCTATAAGGGTCCCGTTTTTTGCCATTTGGCTACGGAACCCTAAAAACCGGCCAAGAGCATGTCGGGCCACGCCTAATGTAGGGTTTCGTAGTTGCCCATCCTTCACCCTCTTAAGTTCTTTACGAGAAAGATTTCAAGCTCTATAAAAAGGTCGTAAACGCCAAAGTAACTGTAATTACTTATTACCTTCTGGAAGTTATGGATTATACGCGCGGAATATTTTAGTGCAGTATGGCACTTAACTAATATGTGTAACGTTCGAAGTATAAGAACACCGCGCGGCACTTACGTCATTTTAAAGTAAATTATGAAATTTTGCGATAACTTAAAAGCGGCTCGATCGATTTTATTCAATATAGTTTTTCATTTTCATGAATTTTCCATATTTTTTTTCTATGATTTGTATTAAGCATCTGGCAACATTCTAATGTTTCATCTGATTTTGGTATGAAATGAAGTCACAATAAGATAGTTCTCTCATTTTACTTGGAATTTAAATCATAAGTACCGAAAAAGTAATCATCAGTTTCAAGTATAATACCCGGGAAAATCTTAACACCGATGCACAGTTTGCTTAAAATACCTATATAGGTATGGGCATTGAAAACGATCGCCACCATAATGCATCTCGCTCTGCAGAATACCTATTGTTATGTAAAGCAGGGCAGATTTAAACAATTTTAGATACCTACAGAAGTAGTTCGAAGCCTAAGGACGGTTATAACTGTTATAAGATACTTTGTACTCAACCGTAGTAAATAAATAAAGGTTCTAAAGGGCTATGGTTTTCTTTGGGTGTGTAATGTTTTGCATACTTAACAACAATTTGCGAATTTTCATTATGCATAAAACGAATGGCATAATTTCAACCTGCATAAGTGATCATATAGCATAAAAACAAAATGCATACAAACGAATTGCATAATTTCGAAAATTATAATAGTTTAATTGCATAATAGACTAATAGCATAATAGTCACTTTGTATACTATACCATTGTCATATCATACTTTTTTCATAATAACTTAAAACATAAATGTTGCCTAAATTAATACATCGAAAAATATAATTTTTTTTTTTATTCATTCTTCCCCATTGCCGAGCCAAATTAGGAGCAGTTACCTTTTAAGGGTCATAAAAAAAACCCTAACCTACCTATCTCTGGGAGCAGTTTCGTTTTTAGGGTTATAAAAAAAATAACCCTGACCTACCTATCTCTTGGAGCAGTTTCATTTTTAGGGTCATAAAAAAATAACCCTAACCTACCTATTTCTCGGAGCAGTTTCATTTTCAGGGCACAAAACCCTAATCTACCTATCTCTGGGAGCAGTTTCGTTTTAAGGATCATAAAAAAAACCCTAACCTACCTATCTCTTGGAGCAGTTTAATTTTTAGGGTCATAAAAAAATAACCCTAACCTACCTATTTCTCGGAGCAGTTTCGTTTTCAGGGCACAAAACCCTAACCTACCTATCTCTGGGAGCAGTTTCGTTTTAAGGGTCATAAAAAAATAACCCTAACCTACCTATCTCTTGGAGCAGTTTCCTTTTTAGGGTAAAAAAACCCTAACCTACCTATCTCTTGGAGCAGTTTCGTTTTTAGGGTAAAAAAAACCATAATCTACCTATTTCAGTGCTCACAACAACTTTTTATTCAGGACTTATTTGATAGGTATGATATTTATGCAACTTGATAATTATTTTTAAGTGTTTGTATGAGTTTTCATAATTATTCTGAATGAATGTTATACCAAGTGACATTATGACTTATGAACATTATAACGAATGTTATTATGATTATTAATGGTTATGATGTTTAAATATTATGCTTGACAAAATTATGAATTTTGTTTTTATGCAATGTGTTTATTATGCATTTTGAAAGTAGTTAAATGAAAATATGCTAAAAGTTTTTATGCAAATTGAACCGCACCCGTTTTCTTTCACTGCAGGTGAATTTATGGACGCTTTTTATTTCTGATATACATTCTAGCCCAATACATAGGGTATAGTTAACCAAATTTCATCTTAAACGTTTTCTATTTTTTAACCCCCGACAAAAAAAGAGGGGTGTGGGGTGTTATAAGTTTAATATGTGTATCTGTGTCTGTCTGTGGCATCGTAGCTTCCAAACAGATGGACCAATTTGAGCGCCGTTTTTTTTTTAATCGAAAGACTTTTCCGTCGAGTTGGTTCTTAGCCATGTTTGGTGGAAATAGGACCAGTAGTTTCCAAGATATTCTGCTTTAACTGGAATAAGTGACAAGATCTCAGCCAATATTAAAGCCAAGAATTCAAATTTTTGGTTAAACGTTCAGTTTTATTAGCATTTTCTATATCACTCACTAATTGAAGGTCTCATGGTGACCAGCTAGTTGTGAACGGATCTCAGCAAATATTGAAGCCAAGAATTCCAAATGTTGGTTAAATGTTAAGTTTTAAATTAGCATTTTCTATATCACTTACTATATAAGGGTCTCATGATGACCAGCTAGTTGTGAACGGATCTCTGAAGCCAAGAATTCCAAATGTTGGTTAAATGTTAAGTTTTAGATTAGAATTTTCTATATCACTCACTAAATGAGGGTCTCATGATGACCAGCTAGTTGTGAACGGATCTCAGCCAATATTGGCGCCAAGAATTCCAAATTTTGGTTCAATGTTAAGTTTTATTAGCATTTTCTATATCACGCACTAAAAAGGTCTCATGATGACCAGCTATTTGTTAATGGATTTCTACCAATATTGAAGCCAATAATTCTAGATGTTGGTTAAATGTTAACTTTTATTAGCATTATCTACGAGTATAGGTATCATTCACGAAATGAAGGTCTCACGATGGCCTGTTAGTTGTGAATGGATCTCAGCTAATATTGAAGGCAAGAATTTAAATTTTGGTTAAATGTGAAGGTCTATTAGTATTTTCCATATCACTTATTAATGAGGGTCTCATGATAACCAGCTACTTAGTTTGTAACCAACAATTTAATAAAATTTTGTATCGTACAATCATTTGGTATCTTAGGTAGCTCGTGTCGACTCCATTCGGGACTTAGGCGTCACCCTCGACAACCATCTAAATTTCCACGACCATATTATATGCATTGACTCGCGATTGCTATAGGAGGTTGGGGTTTGTTGTCAGGAATGCTCGGGACTTCCAAGATGTTAGAACCATAAAACTCCTATACACCGCTTTAGTGCAAAGTAAGCTAGAGACGGCTTCTGTCATCTGGAATCCCCACGAAGTAACTTATGTCTTACTTCTGGAGAGAGTACAGAAAGTGTTCCTGCGGTGCTTGTACAAAAAAATTTATGGGTACTACCCATACTTATACCCAACCAAATATTTACTGGGAGCCTTGGGTTTTACTCTCTAGAGGTCAGACGTAATTTGCCTCTTCTTACGATTACCAGCAAAATTTTGCGCGGAGAGTCTGATTCCACAGAATTAGTAGGGCAGTTAGTGCGACTACATGTCCCGTCGTTGACCAATTTAGTTTCAGACCTTGTGACCGCCCCTTGCTGGCGGTGCCGACGTCGCGCACGGTGTCTCGAAGAGAATCTCCGCTAGTCCGCGCTTTACGCCTCTTGAACAATCTCCTCGCATCAGCCCCGGAGTGTGACGTATTTGTGAGCAGATGGGCATTATTGTGTGATGAATGTTTGAAGTTCTGTGAGAGGATGGATGTCCGTCTGTCTTCAGTTTGAATTTGTAATGTATAATTGATTTCGTTAATGTATGTTTTTCAAATATTTGTATATCATTGTTATACATATTATTATCTATCTATATATATAAAAGAAGAAGTCCTGACTGACTCATCAACGCACAGCCGAAACTACTAATGTTAGAGAGTTGATTTTTGCACAGTTGGTTACTTTTATAACGTGGGCTAGGGATAAGAAAGAATTTTTGAAAATACCTCCCCTAAGAGGGTTAAATAGGGGTGCAAAGTTTGTATGGGGGAAACATTTTTTTTAGAGCTAGAGACTTGAAACTTTGTAGAAAGATTAATTATTCAAAACCACAAAAAGTACTTTCAGCGTTTTAGAAAATTTCACCCCTAAGGGGGTTAAAAAGGGGTGCAATGTTTATATGGGAGAAACTTTATTTTTTGAACTAGAGATTTGAAACTTTGTAGAAAGCTTACTTAATCAAATACAAAAAAGTGATTTCAGCGTTTTGGAAAATTTTACCTCTGAAAGGGTTAAAAAGGGGTGCAAAGTTTGTATGGGGAACACCGCTAATGTTGTTTATAAAGAAGTATTACGCTAAGGTTATCAGTTTATATTTTTTTTAGTTCCTGTCTTCTACCCAGTGACTACGTCCTTTTTTTAAAACCAACTTGCACCCCCTTTTCTATGGTTGACTGTCAACAATATTTTTTTAGTGCTGTCTCTTATTAATTGTGTTCCAAACTTTATGTGTTCCTATATTTAGTGAGTTGTCTATCAGCACATGAATAATCTATACTTTATATACCTATTCTTTCTTTATTTAGCTTCTCGAGAAATATAGAGAACTGTAGCACCAGAATATATTGAATCACTCTTCAAACAATACTACTAGCCTGTAGACCAAAATAGTAGTAGCATCATTAAATTCGCTTATGTGCATTTAGTTTTTAATGGTCACATTTCAGCATTATCTTTAAACACTAGCCTTTTTAATAACTGGGGTACCTGCTAGACTATTTAGAAACATTTTGGCCAGCCTCGGGAACTCTGCAACATCACTCTTTTCGTTTAATAGCCAGGCCGGCGTGTACAAACAAATACCAGTGCTGCCTTCTTATGAAAAGAGGTCATTATTTATTATTGTTTTGAAATAAAGTTTATTATTTATTATTATTAAAAGAGATACTCTTCATTAAACTGCCTCCATCTCTCGATTTCCAGTGCTGAGTTTAAGATTGTTTTAACAGCCGTACGATATTTAACATTTTTTTTTAATCTCACTCATAATAATTAAGATCCCCATTTTCTAACTCCAAATCCATGCGTCGCTCTATATCTTGCAGAGTCATTTTTGCCAAAGATTAAAAGCATCATAGGTAACTGACGGAATAAATATTAAGCATCCTGCAAACAATTACCGTAATCTAATTGGAAAATCTTCTAAAATTCTTTAACAATTGCATATCAGTGTCTGCCACTGTTTGAAATGTAATATGTCTAGGCCATTTTAACTAAGAATAAAATTCACTTACCTATTTTAATATCTTTGTCATCATCAAAAATCTACGCGGACGAAGTCGCGGGCGGCCGCTAGTTATTTATAATTTCACAGTGCCTTGGTTATCTGTTATGCTGTGTAATTAAGTTTAATAAATAAATAAATAAATCTTAAATTATCTTAAATAATAAAATTATAATAATTATCTTAAATTATTTATTAAATAAATAATAAATAAATATCGGACAACCTCACACAAATCGATCTAGTCCCAAATTAAGCTCAAGAAGGCTTGTGTTATGGGTACTAGACGACGATATACATATTTATATAGATAAATATATACTTAAATACATAGAACAACCATGACCCAAGCACAAATATTCGAGTTCATCACACAAATATTTGCCCTGGCCGGGATTCGAACCCGGGACCGCCGGCTCAGTAGGCAGGTGTCTACAAACCGAGCCAAACGCGTCATCTTGGAGCTGAAGATGACCGTTGGAACTCCTAAACAGCACAAGATAAACCCATGGTGTTTGGGCTCGTCTGATTGGTCTTGATGAGCAATTAACGTTTGTGTAAATTGTGTAAGTAAGTACAGTCGGTAAAAAACTCATTGCCAGAAAAACTTTTTAGACAAAAAATCTCATAATATTATGATTTCGGTCACAGCACTGAGTCACTGCAGTTTTAAGTCTTTGCAATTCTGCTAAAGCTGAATTGCCATTAGGACTATTGAACAGTTTCCTTTAATTGAGGTCACAAATAGCAACACCCTGCAAGGTTTTAACGCGATTTAAGACCACGTAAGCTTGTCCTCTAACAAAAATACTCTTGCCGAAGGGAATAACCAGCTATAGGGTTTTTTTTTATAAGTTGTCATGTCGGGGGTTTTTAAATTCTTAATTTTTGTTATATTTCTTAAGCGTAGGTATATTTGACTAGTCACTCGGCGTAAGTTCACCTATGAAATTACTAGTTCTATATCTACGAATAAATATTTAGGATAAAAATGCAACAAGTTATTGCCGGGACAAACGGGCTTTTCGTCTCCAATTCTAAAATGTCCTAGAACTGCAAATCCTACTAAACTGTATGTGATGAGATCTCTATCTGTCAACCTCTCTTTAACAGATTGGGCCGATGTTGAAAAGTTATCTTAATAAATACTGACACAATGGTAAATTACGAAAGAAAAATTCAATGGGCAATGGATAGCAATGTAAGTAGGACTCGAAACATTACATTTTTCTTTCATAATTTACCTTTGTCATTATTCTGTGCCTTTGTGTCAATACCTAATTTATATAAATATAAAAATGTGGTAATATATTTCCTCATTACTCATTAATTAAAACGGAAAAGTTAAAAAGATTCTATTAAAAACGCTAATAATATGTATTACTCCATTTCGGAAAAAACTAATAATTTAATCTAAACAGAAAAAATAAATATGTAGCTAGATCGGTTGGTTTAGTGGCCTAAACCACTAAACCAACAGATCTTTTAGCAAAGCGTTCAAAGAGCAATACTATTATTGTCTCATATTGCTCACACATAATGGAAGTGCAAAAAAAAGGATAAAAAACACGCATGGTGCCGGTTTTTATCATAATTTCTTGTAATACAAGTTTAGGTAACACTTAGATATAATTGCCGGAATAGGCAATGACCTTGAGAGATTAAATAAAATCATTCCGTTGTACGGTTGTACGTTACTTAAATCGCACTTTTTTCACATTGGAAAGAATGATGGAACAGGAATGTGGTGTGGTGAATTTCCTTAAGCCAGTAGACATGGTGATTTGTTTTAAGAGGAATTACCACTGCAAATTTTTCATACAAATCGTGGTTTCCTTATTCTCTGTTCCCTCCTCCAAAACTTAACTAATCTTTACGAAACTTTAGGAACTGAATGAGAAGGAAATGTTCTGTGTTGACTGTTCCGATTTTTGCGCTTCGTATTATGAAATTTGTGTACATAGGTGTCTATTTTTAGTCAATATTATGCCGCAAACTGCTGCCTAAATTCGAAACGGTCCGACACAGAATATTTTCTTCCCATTCAAATCATAAAACTTCGTAAAGATTGGTAAATTTTAGGAGGAGGAAACAGATCTCCGTTTTCCTCTTTAGCCTGAACCTTGATCCTCATTCGTATCCGACGCCATAGTTAGCAAGTGCAAACTTAACGTAAACTGATAGTCTGGGAAAAGGAGTAAATATATCTCATATATCCTCTTAAGAGCAACTATTCTCTCAGGAAGGACTTCTATAAATAAATAAATAATAAATATTTAACCTCACAAAAATCTATCTAGTCCCAAATTAAGCTCAAGAAGGCTTGTGTTATGGGTAGGTACTAGACGACGATATACATACTTATATAGATAAATATATACTTAAATATATAGAAATACCATGACTCAAGCACAAATATTCAAGTTCATCACATCACACAAATATTTGCCCTGGCCAGGATTCGAACCCGGGACCGCCTGCTCAGTATATAGGCAAGTGCTTACAAACTGAGCCAACCGCGTCGTCAATACCGCGGGGTTGTTGATAAGTTGATAAGTTGTTGTTGATGAGTTGTAAATATAATACGTAGGTAACTAAAAAGAAGATATCTATTAAAAATATATTAATAGAGCTATATTGAAAATCTCGCAATCGACTTTTTTTATGAGTTTATGTCTGCGTGCCGCACACGTCTTATGAAAATAATCAGTTAATCACATTTTAACCAAATATTAATAGTATTTAGGACTTGAAAGAAAAGGCACTGGTTTCGGAAAACACTATAATTACAAACTGACAATACGTCAATAAAAACAAAAAGTACAGAAAAATAAGGATAATAAACATAGACAGTAAAAAACTATAAAAAAGGATGTGCATCTTGCACAAATAATATTTACATCAAATAAGAATTTTATTTTCGAGAGAAACTGAAAAAGTTACCTACTATAAAAATAATACTTACCTACAGCAAAAAAAGCAACATCCCGACGAATAGAGAACCTCAATTTTGTATGTTAAAATAAAAAGGTTGCGTCTTTTTTAGGGTTCCGTAGTCAACTAGGAACCCTTATAGTTTCGCCATGTCCGTCTGTCCGTCCGAGGCTTATAGCTGCGTGATCATTAGTACTAGAAAGCTGAAATTTGGTATGAGTATGTATATGTATCACGCCGATAAAACCGTAAAAAAAACAAAAAAAAACTTTCTTTAGGGTTCCTCTCGTACACCTAAAGTGGGGGTGAATTTTTTCGTTCCAACACTAGTGTGTGGGCTGTCGTTGAATAGGTCTTTTAAAAACAATAGGGGTCTCCAAACATTATTATTTGATAAAGTCAACAGTTGTAAATATTTGCTCCGAAAATAGAAAAAATAGCGCCCCCCCTCTAACTTTTCAACCATGGGTCAAAATATTATGGAAAAATTAATGAAAATGAGGCCTTATAAGTACTTTCAATGAAAACTATATTGAATAAAATCAGTCAAGCCGTTTTTGAGTTATCGCAAAATTTCATAATTTTCTTTAAAATTACGTAAGTGTCGCGTGGTGTCCTTATGATTCGAACGTTACACATATAAGTTAAGTGCCATACTGCATTAAAACATTCCGCTCAATCTGGTGCGTATAATCGATAACTTCCAGAAGTTAATAAGTAATTACAGTTACTTTGGCGTTTACGACCATTTTATAGAGCTTGAAATCTTTTTCGTAATTTAAACCTCGGGCTTAAAACCGCTGTTGAAGGATGGACAACTACGGAATCCTACAATGAGCGTGGCCCGACATGCTCTTGGCCGGTTTTTTCTTCACTGTGAACGAAGTAGGTACTTTACTAGTATTACTTACTGTCTGCAATATCATATTGGGTCCGTTATTTAAGTAGGCCAAGTAGTTTGAATCGGATACAGTGCGTACCGCTCCTGCTTCTAATATTTCCCAATGTGCTTCGTTATGCAGAGGTTAAATAAGGTCATTTTGCAAGAATAAGCTTATTCATAAACAATAAAGTTTTATCAATAAAGGGTAATTGAAGTATTACAAATAAGATAACGTACGAGCAGAACCTTTTGTTTCGCAATTAGTCATATTTAAAATATACGATAGGCTTCGATACGCTGGTACAGTCGGCATGAAACAAAAGTAACAGAGTTGGCTTATGATCGTAATTGTCTAATAAATATTTTAGTTTCGAATAATATTGCTTCAACTCGAATGTCTAGAATTCACAAAGGTTTTTCTAATTTCAGGTTCATTTGCATTCAATAAACTTACTTTTAGGTACTTACAAAATAGCCAAAGGACGGCAGGGTTTTAGGAACTTACTTCAAAGTCTAAGCTTTGCGAGCCTAAATGATTGCTAAGAGCAATCATAACACGTCACGTGATAACAAGCGTAAATATCGAAACGTTCCGATACAGAACATTTTCTTCTCATTAACGGTTTAGTTTTGGAGAAAGAAACAGACGAGATCGAAATCTCGATTTGTATGGAAAAATAAGCCGTGGTATTTCCTCTTAACACATAAGCAAATTTTTATTCCGATAAAAGTATGGTTGCCGTGTGATAGTGTACATGTACAGTGCGTGAGCTGTCAGAATGCGATTCGCGTTTTGTACCTGTCTCGCTCGCTCTTACGCGAGCCAGATAAGAACCTTTCAGTTTTTACCTAAATCCGAATAGAAATATGAGTGCTCACGAAGCCGCATGCAAAAGCTAGTATGTTTGGTATTAGTATACATTACGTAACAAGGGTGGTAAACGAGGAATTACAAACTAGTGTCTATTAGAGCCCGAAGCCGAAGGCGAGGGCTTTAATGACACGAGTTTGGAATTCCTTTACCACCAGAGTCACGTACGACGTTTTTCATCACACTTTGGAGGAATAAAACGAAAGTAAAGGCTTGTTCGGACTAGGCTAGTATTTTAGTCTAGTAGCGAGTAATTTAGTAGCTAAACGTGTCTGAACACCAAAAAATTAGTCGAGTAGATTAGTAACTAATTTAGTCGAGTCAATCCATTTTATTCTATTTTTTTTAGTAGTTTAGTAGTGAGTAGCTCCCCCCACCACTGAGAATCTGAGACTGTAATTTCATTAAAAGAAAATTCACACCACTTTCGGACATGCTCAAGCTATATTCAAGTATTCTTTGGGATCTTCCAATGCTAATTCCTTTAGAAGACGATTAGTACCTCCTAGGTCATCTCTTCTATTGATCAATTTTCGTCGTATCCTAGCTTCTTTTTATTAATCACGCAAATTTCCTCATCCACCTCTTCTAAAATAGCCGTTACAATTAGCTAATCAGTTTATTCACTTTATTACGCTGCAGGCTGTTCATCTTGCAGAATACCACTCACTTGCGAACTTTACTCGACTGTAATGCGAACGATTTTTAGGCAGTAGCGAATGGTTTAGCTACTAAATTACTCGCTACTAGACTAAAATACTAGCCTAGTCCGAACAAGCTTTAATAAATAGTAAATTAGTAGAGTAACATAATTACTTACCGCCCTAGGGCGTAATATACGATTTCTAGCATGTAATCCCGGGTTTCTAAGATGAAATCCCTTAAAGTGTGATAGAAATTACTTACCACCCTAGGGCGTAATTTACGACTTACTGCCCGCTTTTCTAGCATGTAAACCTTTATTTACGAGAAAGTGTGATGAAAAAAAAGTTAAGTGTACTTATAGTTAAAATGAATTGTTGACGTTCACAGCGCAGGGATGACTAGACGTCAGTTTGGTGACATCATGGGAGGACGTTCGGTGTCTGCAAGCTCTTCAGTTGGTCTTGACAGCGACGGGAACGGCTCCTACAATATGGAAACTTCAGTTGGTGGCTAACTCATATCAACCACGGGGAACACGACACGACGTTTATCGAACTAATAGAACCGCGGACTTCCATGTTAGCGATTTTGTAGGTAACCAAAGATCGGACGAACGTGCATGCTTTATACATTATTATATTAGTGGACAACCTTCTAACCCCCGCGATTGTTATTTGTTTCACTAAGTACATTAAAAAAAATGTGCAGTCCGGTTACCTCATAAACCGGTAATCAAAGTTGCATCTAGATTAGAAGAGTCCTGAAAATTGCACTTCTTTTTTATCTTTATATAAGTCCCATTGTTTTTTAGATAGTCCGACTATACATTTTTTGGGGGTTAGAGTTTTGTGCATCAAATACAGGACACCGTGTATAATGATGCCCATCCGTCCGATCTTGGTTTGTTGCGGTTCTGTGGTGTAGATAAAACTACAAAGAAACATGGCTTCTTATTTCTGGTTGATTGCTCTCGGTTTTTACTTTAGTCTTTTCTTGATTATAATGTATATCTACGAATCGTATTTCCTTGACATATTGTTAAATATTTTGAAAATAGCTACTAACAAATAATGAAAATAAATCTATATGTGGGAACTTTTTTATAGGATTCATTAATAATGTCAATGCAATTGTGTAAAAAACCATGGAAAACCTTATTCAACATTGAACAATTGAATTAACATTTGGAATATGTGCGTTGTGCGTACACGCATTTTGAAACGCAATTTGAGTTAGTTAAAATTGTCTTTTGTAGGTAATATTATTATGTGATTTAGTCCAAGTCCATGCTTATGTACATTTGTTTTATTCTAAATATTTGGTAATACGCATATTACTTATGTTAACTAATGTGATGTAGTTTATATGGTTCAAGATAAAGGATTCCAAAAAAAAAAACTTCATTATAGGTAATGTTTAGTATTCTTAATCATTTATTTATGTAGAAACATCAGTTCACTGATTACAAATATTGTGTCCCAAAAATGACTACTTTTAGGGTAAGCATCGTTTTAAAAACAGCGATAGTTTAAAACACAATGAAAGCACTGGCAGTTCCGATACTTACATAATACTGAAGAGAGCCTCTTCTAAATTTACTACTTAATACCCGTAAATGTGCAGTCATGCACGCTACCTAACTTTAAGATAACCACCGATGACCAGTTCTTAAATATCGTGATCGTGATCGTTACGTGAACGTCGTTTAATAACTAAATTCCACGAATTGATCCCACAACCAGCCTAGACAAAAATATTGCCATGCGAACATCGTAACTATTAGGGGCTGGTTGATTTTTATAGGGAAGCTATCGTTCACAACCCTGTGGCTTTAAAGCCGCTATGGCGAGGGTTTTTGAGCCAATAACATTTATTTGAGGATGAAAGATTCTAATCTAATGAAGGCAATATGTCATCAGTGGCTACCTTAGCACTTTGGTAACATAAATCTTATTTATGCGGTAACTCAAGCCTGTACTGCGGCTTGTTGTACTGGTATCCACTGCCACCCGGAGTAGGTTCCGGGGCCGGCGCCGGCGCAGGCGGCGCTATCGGCACGTGCGGAGGTGTCACTATCACAGCATCATCTGTTATGGCCACGTCGCGCCCTGCAGCAGGCGCGAAGTTCCGAGGGAACTGCTGAGCAAACGGCTGGGCCTGGTAGAACTGCGGTGGGACTTGATTAAACTGAGGTTGAACTCGATTAAACTGAGGCTGCTGGTTGTATTGGGGCTGGTACGGCTGTTGGTATCCAGGCGCGCCGTACTGCTGATAATCGTACTGGTTTGTATTGAACTGGGGCGGACCGTACTGACTGGGCAGCTCCATTCGACCGAACATGCTTCCTAAGAACGGAAATTTGTTGGTGAGGGTGTTCCAGAGGCCGGTGCCGCCGACTTGGTTGCTGCCCTGCCCGTTGCTCCAGAATAGTCGCTGGGAGGGCTCGGCGAGGAAGTTGGGGTTGACGGCGACCGCGTAGGGGTCGTTAGGTCCGAGGTTGTAAGGCGCATTTGGTTGCGCGTAGTACCCTACGGCGCTACCTACAACACAAATAAATAAATACTTCGTTAATGGCTTATAACACTTAATCAGAACAACGATTTATCGAGGTTTCATGTCGTTTGATACGTTTTAATTTAGAAATGGGTAGCAAAATCAATCCCAGTTAATACTCCTAATCACAAGTTAAAAGTTACAAGACTTTGAGACACATTTTTAAAATCTTTGTTTATCCAAAACTCTAAGAAGAATTTCTGTCAAATATCCTCATAACACTTTTATGTTTATTGTATTTATTTGGGGGAAATGTTACATTTGCGAAAAAATTGTAGTCGTCTGAAATAAAAAAAATGTGTAGGGACTCAATATTTCGCTTTTTTTATTTATTTATGAAAATTATTTTTAGTGTGATATTTAAGTTAACACATTGAAGACAAAAATGTGCTCTACACATTTTTTATCGATTTTCCTGAAATTATTTTCTTTTATAAACTGCTAATTGCGAAGCAGCTTATTTACAAAATAATTTTATTTTATTCCTGTATTATTTTTGCTGAAATCAGAAATATTATTCAAAATTATTTTGAGCCTACAATCCTAAAAACGTAGAGTACAGGTGTCATGTCTGTTCAATTATATAAAAAAATCTGGGTATATATTTTCTTTTACACGGAACTCTAGATAGATAATAGCAAATAGTTACTTTGACAAATTTATTATGAAATAGAAACAAAAAAATATCGTTTGTTAAGAGTGATTCTTAAGTTATCGTTAGACGATGATCCATCGTATCGGAAAAATGCTCAGTAGGTATATTAAAATTTCACAGTTTTTTTGACAATCACATTTTTTCGCAACTGGATTAATATAACAAATTTATTAATAAGTAACTACTGCATGTCACTACTTATCACTTATATCACTTCACGTACCAACAATACAACACATCAGAAGCGTAAGGGGCGCATTCATTTTGGCAAAGCGTGGGCGTCGACTGCATGTTGTTGTTGCCCGTCTTTGTATTTATACCCCCTCTATTTGTCCCAAGGGGGACCTTGAGGTTCTTGTAACCCAATATTGATAGTGTGAGGTAATGGTGGCTCACCCAGCGGACAATAGGCGCGACAACTAGGTGACTCGTGCGATGCACAGGCCGTGCCGAATCTGCATGTGTTGTATGCTAAACTCCTAATATCCCAAGAAACGGTCGTGTAATTTCGAAGGAAGGCAGAATACATAATCAACTCGTGAAAGCGGAGAAAACACAGCAGTCTTACATGCGAGATTTACACGGGGATTGCGTGCTTTGCAATCGATGTACTTTAGTGCTTGATTGGAAATCAGCATAAATCGCCTAAAAGGGTAGTCAGGGATTCGTTAATGTGTGATATGTTAAGACATACATATAACATATGGGTATAGACGCTCACGAGTAATGGGCACGGCTATAAGTTAAATAAAGCCACATTAATGATTATAAAGGCGAAAGTTTGTGAGTGTGTTCATGGATATGTTTGTTAGTTCTTCACGCTCAAACGGCTAAACCAATTTTGATAAACTTTGCTATGAAGGTAGCTGATACTCTGGATTAAGACATAGGCTACTTTTTATCCCGAAAAAGATAGTGTTCCCGTGGGATGAGCTAGTAACATATAAAATACACTTTTAAGTATTATCTAGCGTGTGTCGCTGTCTAAATTTACCTTACATCATACGGTAAACCTGGTCGTTTCTTGGTAAGCACGTAAAAGACTCAACTGGTACAGGCAACTCATAGGTGCGCCTCTATGCGCTTAAATGGTTAGCCAATTATTTTGATAAGCACAAAAGTCACCTGATGGGGAACAGTCACACCTAACAATTTTTTTTAAACCCGTTTAAATATCTCCTCAACGGTCAAAACCTCCTCCTAGCTAGCTCTTGTGTAGGGAACTAAAAATGATCTTTCCTTAAGACTTGTATTTAAATTCAACGGTTTATATTTAGCATAAAAGTCGCCAACTTAGTTACCTATGTCTATAAAATTACTATAATAACTATATGTAAAGAAGTTTCAAAAATATAGCCTGTAAAAAATAATGTATAGAAATGGTTTTATAATCATTCATTAAATGGATTGTTCTTCTTTCATACTGCTACGGATTCTATCCCAAAAATGGAACGATAAAGTTAGTAGAGAAAACCGCGGGAAAAACTATTAATAAATAAAAGTAAGGCAACCTAGAAATACAGCCTGTATATGATAACATTTTTTGTGAAAAATGCACTCGAACGTACGTGTTTACTCAACATAATCGGCATTATTCATAAGATAACAAGTATTTGTCTTCACCGGTTGTCGCGGCATTGTCCGAAGAAGCGTTTTGCGAAACCTTTACTCAAGCGAGCTTACACGATGCTCACGATCGTAGACCGAGGACGGAATAGATAGGGCGGACAAATATTGCTATAACAATGGCTGAAATTAGTTCTAAAAGTGTGTAGGACGCACTTATCGTCATTATTTCGCGGGAATTCAGAGACATCGAAAACGACATAAAGGAGAAGGTCATAGGCCCGGTCAAGCCTAACTGACACTTGTTATTAATAAGATTTTCAGGCACGCTTTCATTTATTTTCAGTAGGTTATGTATGGAATGAGTGAAGTCAGTGTGGTCTAGTATTGGTACAATCAACCTACTCAAATATTTCATTTTCCTGAGAATAAGTATTTTTTAAATCTATGAATACAGTTTTTCTTCTGACTAAAATAGATGACGTGGTCCTACATCATCATCGTTCATGGTTGGACAGATTGAATGTCTTATAATTTCAGACTTACTCATACTGACCGACTAAATGGGCCTTCCTGTGTACTTTTGTCATTAACAAAATTAAAAGTTGAATGTTTAATTCGGTGGCTCGGCCTATCGACACCTTAACGAACATATATTTTCTGAATCTTTGCCTTACACACCACACCTCCCTTAGCAATATATTTTTTATCTGTTCATCGTCTTCACTCATCATCATATTACACGTCTCGTCCATATCTCGCAGGATTTCAGACAAAGAGGAAGACAAATAAGGTAAGGTCATACTTACGTGCGCCGTATCTGAGACTCCCTGAAAGGAAGATCCATCAAAAACATAAATGTGGAAAAAGGCCAAGTTCGTAAGCGGTTGTGCTAATAAAATAAGTGAGATTTGAGCTGAGAGGAAGCTATGTGAATTTTCAATATTTTTATTTACTTATTGAAACATTCAAAATGTGAAAATTATTTTTGATTTTTTCGTTTTGTATACATACAATTACAATACGAAGATATGTAAATAAACATTTTATTGCACTTAACGTAGGTATGGTATACTTTGACAATAAAAAGTAAATGTTCATAGTATGTAGTATGTTCATATTCAAAGGCGGAATTTAAGGAATTCCTTCCATTCCTTCCAATCATAGCTTAGACTATTTATTACTCTCGATCAAATCCGTCATAAGACGAGAACACTCAATTAAAATCACATAATTGCTCTATGAGCTTCGAGGCATTAGATTATACATACTTACTTACGTTACGTTAAACATATAAGTAACCTTTTTTGTTTCGTTGAGGGTTAAAAATCAAATGTTTTTCGTATGGTGCTTACCTACAACGCTTATCACGAACGTTTTCCTAGGAAATGAAATGATTAGATAATTACATTGCAAATGAACCAATTCGGATTACTTAGAATATGAATAGAGCGAGGAAATGCTGCCACCATCTTTGATACTACGGAACCCTTTTTATTAATTTTTTACATTTAGGGTATATTTTGGTTATGAGTAGATGTATTTTTTCTTTTTTAAATTTACAATAAATAACACTAGATACATTTAGTTGTAACAAAATCTATTCATCTATTTGCTTGGACATAATATGTGTGTGTGTGTGCATACAATTACTTTCGTGCATGTTCCCTTACAGCATTGCATGCAAAACTAAACTAATAGGAAATCGTTGTGTTTTATAATACTTAAATAAACCGTTTACTTTAAAGAATCTCTGCTTTGCATTCACATTCAAACTTTACTTATTTCAACGTGCTAATAGTGCCTTGATCATAGACCGGTTATTTTGAATAATGCCCAGCAAATAACAATAATGTCTAGCCCTAATTGCTCAGATAAATTATATACAGTAATTTCAACGATGTTTTTAGAATATTTAAAATTTAATAGTTATTTAACAAGCTGTATCAGTACCAATAATTAGCTAGCTGATTTTAGACAAGATCTCGACTTTGTATATATATATTTGAATCAAACGTTTGTCTAGCCCTGTCTATAAAATCACGAGCCTTGTCTATGAGATTCGTTAGCATTTGTCTTAATCCCTAACTTATCTCTTAATCTGACCAGCTTAAGTTTAAAGTTGATTATGGCAATAGGGAAAGTGGGCATTGGGTCAAGACTTAAAGCCACTCGGCTTGCCAGCGATGCGAGATATATGGCGACACACGAAATACGAAGGAAAGCTTTATTAAATGTATACGGGTAATATATGATAAATGAATAAAATCATTGAGTTTTTATACATACAATGGTAAACATGGGTCGATGATGAATCGCTACATTACGCTTGTGATGTACATTTTACGCCGCAGGTAGCGTTCGATTGCCCATTAAAGGTTAAAAGGTGTTGTACAGTCAACAAAATTATTTTCATCGTGTCTCATCCTGATTTTATTTGTTTTATACTCGGTTTGGATGAACGACATGTGCCGTTGCAGCTCATTTATAGGTTATGATTATCTCTGATTCTGAATCTTTCTGTTAAGTATACAGGGTAATAATTCCAAATGGATCAGTAGGGGGAAACGAAAACTATAAGAGATAGGGAAATCTGTTCTTAGGAACCATGGCGTGTATGAGATTTATAAAAAAAAATATAATTCAGTTTTTATTAAATCTAAAATCGACGCACACAACAGTATATTTATTTATTTAAACTTTATTGCACATTACAAAAAAGTTGAAATGGCGGATTTAATGCCATTGAGATATTCTCTACCATCAAGGCCAAACAGAGACACAGCTGGTGCAGGATTATTGTACCAACAAAGCGTGGATGCTTACGATGCAAATAAAATAACAAAACAATAGATAACATTAATTGAGGTGCATAAGGAAAATTATTCAGTTGATAATAAAATATTTATTAAATATTGCGCACTTAAGGAAATGGACCGCTGAATTAAGCATCAGTTCTTTTTTACTGACATGTGCAGGGTCAAGGTTTTGATCCTTCAAATCGTCTCGGACTCAATCGCATTTTACTCAAAATGATTTTTAACTCGTTATCTAAATCTACGTGTGAATTGGTAACTCTTCAATTCGTTATTTAGAGAGTATGAAGCGTAAACTCTGATTTTTAATTCCGTGGAATTCGGACATCTGTCATAATTTGACGTTTCAGAGGTAAGAAACATTTTTTATACAAGCTATATTTTAAAATGCGCTGTTTTAATAATTTTGTATTATGGATTGCCTTGACATTTGTATCAGGGAATTAAATATTCTAGGATAGGTATCTAAAGCTACAAAATAAGTAATAAGTAAAGCTTTACGTTGAGTGATATATGTAAGTAAATCCACAAACTATATCGTCCATAATGAAATAACAAGTAGGAGGGCTATAATTTTCTTATGAAATAAAAATCTGAAAGGTGAAAAGGTACATTGCTAAGTATTTGAAAAAATAATTTTACAGTTAGTAAATTGGAGTGGATTTCTCCTATGGGTAATAAAGTAAAACAAGACTTATAAAAATACTATATTCATCTGTGTCATCAGAGCTACTGTTGTCACTCTCTGCCAATATAAAAAAAAAATACTAATAATCAAGAATATATAAACTTATAATTTTGAACCAATGGTTTGTGATACATGAAACTCATCAGAGTGATACCAGCAACATTTTTTTTTTCCCCCAGAAAAGAACATTGTAATTTATTGTGTCCATACTATGCAATTTAAAATTTTGCTTTCTATGTTGTAATAGATGATATATTAAAGGTATTGTAATTTAACATATATAAAATACAGAAGCCAAGTTCTGCTTTTTATTTAATTTGAAATTCTTACCACAGGCACAAGGAGTTTATTTTTGTCTGGTAATACCATGAAGCGTCAGATTTCCACGGAATTAAAACTGAGAGTTTAATAGAGAGTTCAACAGTAAAAACCGGCCAAGAGCATGTCGGGCCACGCTCAGTTTAGGGTTCCGTACTTACCCATCCTTCACAAGAGACGGCTATTTTTTGGATTTCTGGAGCGAATATTTACAAAACTGCTGACTATCAAAAAATGATGTCTGAAGTACCCTATTATTTTTTAAAGACCTATTCAACGACACCCACACAATAGTGTTGGAAGTTGGAACAAAAAAAAAAAAACCCCACTTTAGGTGTACGGTGTAGCGATTCACATGTTCTCGTCATGTGTCTCGCCATCATATTATAATCATATATCACCATCGTAAGACTCACATCATCGTCGTCATCATCAAGTTCCCGACACTAGCATCATAATTCGCCAGCTAATACTAAAATCATCATTTAATAGTTATAATACAATACAAATGCCTAAAAGAAGTAACAGTATTAATGTTTACGAAAGTAAGTAAAAATATTCCAATAACTAAGCATCCTACCTTTTTAAAAATAGCAAATTACTATTCACAAAAATTACCAACGGAAGAATTGAGCTTTATTTATACTGTGTAAGGATCAAAATTGTGAGAATGTCCACTTTGTCCACTTTGTCCACTTTGTCCACTTTGTCTACTTTGTCTACTTTGTCTACTTTGTCCACTTTGTCCACTTTGTCTACTTTGTCCACTTTGTCTACTTTGTCTACTTTGTCTACTTTGTCCACTTTGTCCACTTTGTCTACTTTGTCCACTTTGTCTACTTTGTCTACTTTGTCCACTTTGTCTACTTTGTCTACTTTGTCCACTTTGTCCACTTTGTCCACTTTGTCCACTTTGTCCACTTTGTCCACTTTGTCCACTTTGTCCACTTTGTCCACTGCTAAGTATAAATACGGAGGGGAATTGAAGGATGGCATTCATTTTTACTTGCGACTTCGACTGGGTAACACTGTTGTTTGGCAATAAGGTATTAAATTTAATTCTAAGGGGAATTTCTGTTGGGATTACATTATTTTTCTGATCTATAATTATTTATTGAAATGTTGTGGGATTTTGTTGTTTTATGGCTATCAAGCTTAATTACATGCCAGAAATAGTGTTTTGGTACATGGTTGCCAAATGAAAGATATTTAACCTTGCGGCTGTTAAACAAATATCTTTCAGACTCTTCTAATTTTATCCGAGCTAGGCATCTCGGACACTAGCCATATATAAGTGCAGTGAATTGCCTACAGATCTAGAGTAATCTATCTGGTGAATTCAAGGTCCACACGTGTTGGGCAGGTGGGGTTTCCACACTTGTTGAAATCAGATGGACCTCCAGGTTTGGTCTCATAAACGTATATATTTATATATTTGCAATATCTACACATATTAGGGCGGGTTACTCTGCGTTTCCGGTGTTTTATCCACGCAAGAGGGGACCCACTTACACTGATTTTAGTCCAACCTCGGGTTAATCTCCCGAATTTATAGTTTAGCTTACCTAGGTTCCATACACGTTTAAATGTAAATATGAGGTTTAGGCCTCTAGTGTTTTTGTACTAGCTAGGGAACAGGGTTTAGTGATAGGTACACTTTAATAGGAATGTTAGGATGGGGTTCTTTATTTTCCGAGCAATCGGCCATTCATCATTAACTAACATAACATTTATTCAAATTATTTTAATCTTGTCTGGTATAATAAATACAAACAGCTGATTTCTTGCATTACTAGTGTCTATGACTCGGGGTGTCAGTAGTGAAAATAAAATCTTGTAACAGTTTATAAAGAATGGGAATAGAGCAATCTGATGTTTAAAACCATTAATTTTACATCGAGATTTGTAGAAACATTTAGTTAAATTTATTTTTATCGATTATGATGTAAGATTTGGTAAAGTAATGTACTTATAACAGACATCGATAGTGTTAAGATGGCAACACTGAAGATAAATCAAATCAGCTGAGAAATGACATTAGCCCTCTTCAATGAACAGAAATAAATTTAAATTTTGTTATAAATTTTGATAAGGAAATTCCATGGTAGATTGTTGTGTAGTATGTCTAGAAATGGAAAACAAATCATTCCTATTGCTGGATTTGGAGTTGGAGTGTAGACTGCTAAGAATGGCCTAGGACTTTTAAGCAACAAAAATGAAAGTTGTTTGTCCTAGTTTATACATTTCAGATCTCAGAACTTAATTAATTAATATCACAAGGGTTGAGAGTAAATTCCCTTATCAGAATGAGTCAAGTTCGCGAGTTGAAAGAGACTTCGAATTGATAACAATGAGTTATTATGTTTCAAGGTTGAATGACATGTTTTTGAGTATAGTTAAACGAAAACCCAAGTTATACAAATCTATTGTTTGTAATGAATGAAGTGAGAATTCAATTTAGTTCACGAAGTGAAGAAAATTCGTGTTGTTTAATAACAAATATAGATAGTAAAGATTCATAGATCCTAGATAGATCCGGGAGAGATCTTTACCCTAAAAGAGCCCGAAGGCCATTAAAAGATCAAATCTGGCAATCATACGGCATCCAGAGAACATGGGTTTGGTGATATTTAAAATAACACACCAAACAGATTTAACAGAAATTAGTTTTATTTTTCTGAGGAACGATTTTCCCTCAATATGTACACATGAAGTAACCATGTTTTTTACCCGATTGCCCATGTCATTAGACATGATGGTAGCCGCCGTTATTTTAAATAAAACTAATTGTTTTTGGGATAATTAGATGAAAGCAATACTGGTATACCACAGTCAAATGATAATATTTGGTATGCGGTCGAAGGATTTCAATAATACTCAGAATTCTATTCACCAAACAATTACCTCTTGTTTAGATCCAGAATCTACTTTAGAAATATCATACTAAAACTTACTAAAAGTATGAATTCCCTACCTTTATTCCATATCAAATTATCAGAATAAAATTATTTAATTTAGTCGAACATGAAAACTTAAGATTCATTAAATTTGTAATAAAACTTTATATTTTCAGTAACTTCAATCTACTTATAAATTGGTTATGAAGTGTAGTTTCATAAAGTACAAAATTACTTGTCTACTAAACATTCCTAGAACAGACATGCAATTCCAAGAAAACAGTCTAAATTGGCTTTCATCTTAGAATTCTAATAATATTTGGTTTTGATTCATATATTTATCTTTATTGTTACATAGAGTAATCTAATATATCTATAACTTACTTGTGGACTGAATGAGTTTATATTTCATATAGAAATAATATAAATAATATTTAATAAGAGTAGAATATCCCATACTGAATCATACTATAGGAATTAGGGATAGTTTTGAGGGCTAGACTACATAGGAAGGAATAAGGTTATATTTTAAGGATAAATAACATTAAATTAAGTTAGAAATTTAATTAATATGAAGAACCAAGGTAGCAGTATGATAGGGGAAACAAGCATTAAATAAATAATTGAATACACATTTATTTAGTTTATTTAACAAAAGTACATAATAGTATAGCACAGTATAGGTTTGAAGGTACTTAACGGCACATCACGGCTACATATCTCTTTAAAAGAAACTGAATTACTACAACAACGTTGGGTCCTACATAATCTAGACTTTCACACGGTTATACCGATCACATTTTTGGCCATTAGTTATAAGAAATGTTCAGCTCAATTGTTATAAAGATCCTTTCATATCTAGGTTTGTTTAGTTGTAGGTTGTGGTAGACTAGGAGATGCTGTTAAGATATTTTTTAGGTAATTGTAGTAGGGCTTTCTTAGGGCTTCGTTGTAGGAATGGAGTATGGAGTCGAGGGTGACGCAGGCGTAGGACTTGTACTTTTAGTTTAGGGCGTAGATACATTTCAGTTGGCGCGCGTTCCCAGGATTTGTTTATTTAGCAGTTAGGGCTTAGTAGACATTGCGATTGGTGGTCCCGTGACTCAGGATATCTTTAGAGTTAAAGTACGTTAGGTAGCTGATAAGCATTACAATTGGTGATGCCGTTGACCAGGGATTATTCCAATTGCTGCCATGCTCATGCAAGTTACAATTAGTGCCGTTGACCGAGGATTTGTTCAATTGCTGTTCATCGTGTGGTTCCATGTCTTGTTGTCTCCTTGCGTTTGTAGTTCGACAATTGTCTTTCATTTTGTTATTTTGCCATGGAATTTTAGTGGAGTCGCTACTGGCGGTTTTATCGAAGGGATCTTTAAACATTTGAGCTTTGAATTATGAGACCCTCAAGGGTACAATTGTTGGCGTGAGAGTGGAAAAGAGATTGGTCGTGATGAGTCGTGTTTGTGCACATCGCCAAGAAACATATTTTGTTGCATATTTATACACAAACTACAGTGAATAGAGTAGCTTCTTGATATAACACACTATATTTTTCTTATTTCACATAGTAATAGTACCTGAAACAAAAGATTTCTATTAGAACAACGTGATATTTTTTATCATTCAATATTTTGCAAACAATAATTAATTGACAGGGCATTCAGCCATTTTGTTTTTTTATCTATAGTTCAATAGTGGATTGTTTGAGATACAATTAAATGCGTTACGTTAGTGTAAAGGCTTTACAAAAAGCTAATTTTTAATTTTGATTAATAATGAAATAGGTGTGTTATTTAAGTTTTAGATAATTATTTACGTTACATAAAATAATAATATCAAGTAATAATATACTTACTTTAGTTTCAATCAGATACGTAGACAACTTTACTCAATATGTTCATATTATTAATATAACATAAGATTTAGATATTTAAGGATACATTTAATATTATTTATGCATAATTTACATAATTGGGAAAAAATAATAATAGGTAATTCATTTTTAAATTAAAAATGTAAGCAAGGCAGAGTGAAGAGAAACGTCCTCGAGTTGGTTGATTTGACAAGTGACAGGTGTCATCGCTTATCTTATCAGTAAATGATTATGATATCGAGATGGAATGATTATTTAAATAAATTTAATTTTAGTTTAGTTATAAAGTCGGAATGATGTAGGAAATTGAATAAGTAAGGTAGAATAGAGATTTCATTGTTCTTGACTACAGAATAAATGAGTTTGTGGAGATTTTATCTACTTTAGTTCAAGTTGTGTTGAAAATTAGTTGTGAAACTAAAAATAAGTTATGAGGTTACTAAGGACTTATTATTTCGGGGGGCGTAGATTTATTTATAGGCTCTAGTTCAACCTAGGAAATGGTTGGAATAGGATCTGATAAACATGACTAACTACAATGTTAAACTGTGTATAAGGCTCCTAGCCACAATATTAAGTATTAATCTTTTAGCTTATTATAAGACCTGTTAGAATCATTAAATATAGTAATTATAGGGAAAGTAGGAGTGTTAGTGATTTCATATCTCGGGGGGGCGATTTCCTTTGAGTTTTCTTTTAACACATAATGAAACAAATGAAATGAAAGTAATTTTATTACAATAATTTTGGTACATTTATGGCTTATAGATTACCAATAGAAGGACTTACATATATGTTCACAGGTAGTATAAGAGTATAACCACAGAATCAGAAAGAAAAGGAAAGCAGTTTAATTTTAATTTATTTGAGCGAAGTAAATATGTCTGTATTGTTACCATCAGATTTTATTAAAGTATTCAGTTCTGTTAAGTATTCTTATAAATAAGTAGATACATCTTCAATCAAGTTCTTATTATAACATTAGTCATGATACTCAGGTTACATTTTAGATTTATAGTAGATTTTGTCCAGAGCTCGCTGTTGAAATCCAAATATCTGGAAAGTAAAATGAATAATTATTGAAACAAGTCAGATTAAATGTTATTTGTTATTAAACAGACGTAGAAAGCTATACAGTACATTCACATACTTTACTTTGAGATATATACATTTATAGCAGTAGGAAAATAAATGTAGTTCATTAAGCTGCTCGTCTTCAAATGAAATGAAAATTGTATTCAGGCGATGGAAACAGATTTAAGAAAACAATAGGATGAAGACAAGAAGAGAATTGGCAGTAATAATAGGAAGAAATTAATAAAATTTCGACCCCGAAGAAGTACCTACTGTTTTTGATCGAAGTCATTTCCATGAACATTAGCATGAAGATATTTTTAACAACTATGTTCTTCAGAATTGAAACAATAATAGAGAATAAGACAATAATATTACCTTGTAAAGAAGTCGTAATAAGTTACAGCAGTAGATGTAGGGAGTTCAAGTCATTCTTCATTAATTTTGTTCATTCAAGATTAGTTTGTACTGAGAAGTTATCAAGATTTGCCAGCAGTCTGAAAATAGAAAACAGAAGATATTAGAATCAAGAAAAGAGCAAAAATTGACGTACAGAAGATTCAAGACTTACTTTATAAACAAACGCAGTTCAAACTCTTGTTAACTTACATTCTGTTAGTCTGTTTCAGGTGGCGCAGAGGTCGACTTCATTATTTCTTATTTTATTATCCGGGTTTCATTAATTTTGCATACGTTTTGAGATATAACTTATAACCGTTGCGCGAAGGTTAACGTAACTGTTTTGATTCTGTAACAAAAACAAATTTTGAATATAACAATACTACAACACGATTTTTCTTTGCTCAATATTTTAGTCAGATCATAGTGATATGCGTAGAAAATAGTTACCTTATTATCGTAGACTCATTTTATCACAGTTTTCTTCATAACAATCCGTTTTGATGTTCATTATTTTTCTATTCATAATTCAATTTCCATTTCAGTGTAGAAATAGGTTATGAAAAAAAATTTTGACAGGTGGCATGTCATAAGATAGTGTTGCCAGGTTTAAGAGATAAGATGACATAAATAGTAGACTATTATTAAGGCATAGATTCACCTACCTAGTTCGTAAGGTTAACGTAACATTTATAGAAAATAGACAAGTACATTTTTTTATATATATTATTTAATTAAACAGAGTGATAACATTTTAGCAATATGTAGTATTCAATAGGGATATTAAGTTAAGATCGATTAAGGAATCGATTACAGACGAAATTTTTTTTAAAGGCAATAGTGATGTCATATTATGCGCTGTACCACAGTATAGATATTGTAAGTTAAGGTTCGAATATGGTTGTACCCAAATTTCACTAGAGGACGCTAGTAGTATATTTCATCGAATGATTTGCGTAATGGTTCGATTCCATTAATACGTATTTTGGGGTTCTTTAATAAATTGATATTCGATAAGTTTCAAAAAGGTAGTTAGGGGTGAATTGAATCAGGTGGATAAAATAATTATGAATTTTATTAGAATATAAAAAAAAAAAAAAAAAAACGAAATGTGTGAAGTGGATAGACGTTATGATTATTTATATTAGAGAAAGTCTTTATTTTGATTCTAATGAAAGAAGTAAAGGGAAACTTGGGATATTTTAGAGAGGTAAAGTAGTATGGATTTTGAATACACAATGGGTGGTGTTCTTCTGACTAAGTCGATGCGGAAAAATGAATGTAGGAGCCTGTAGCGCGATGTATGAGAGGGAGAATGAGTGGACTTTTTGAGTTGGATGTTGTCTGTATGTATTCAAGCTAAGTTCGAAAGTATTCGTATCCGAAAACGGGGGGGTCTTCTATCTTTAGAGGTACGAACGGGAGTATTTTCTAAAGACATCAATTGGTTTGCACATACTTAGAAGTTAGGCTTAGTAAATCAAAGTTTCGATTTAAGACCGATGTGCGGTAGTTTGTGCGAGACAATACTCTACAGGGCCTACGGGCTAACCTTCTTCAAGCACGAGCAAGAACGTGCAGGTTTCACACACACCCATGTCAATGATTAGATTGGCCAACTGTATATTTTTGAAGACAAAGAATTGTGGATTAGTTTATCCGAAAAGGCAGGATAAAACTAAATTGGTATATTTGTATGAACTTCTGGTATAATAATATGTCAGAGCATAATTTTGAAATGAAACATTTTTTTTTTCTCACAATTCTACTAGTAAGTCTATAGTCTTACAAGAAAAAAAAAAAAACACAATTGTATGATTACAGAGCTGAAATTGGCTTGTTTATTCTTGATGTGATACACGCACCAAAAAAGGAGAGCCGCATGTGATTTTGGAGAAGAATTTGAAATCGGAATCAGTTATTGAATTGAAGTAAGGATGAATATTCAGTATCTATACCAAAGATCTTGCTATGTTGTCTGAGGAGAGTTTTGTCAATTCATCAAAGAATTCGTACAATGTGAATTCGCAAATGAGGCTGAGCAATGGGCAGGTCAAGTTTGAGGTGTTTAGGCAAAACCGAGCTAATAGGGCTTGTTTGACTCACAACCAAACACTTCTTACGATGTGGTCGAGATTTGGAGAAATATATTCACGATTCAATGATATTATTCTATGGTTTGAATTCTGATTTAATACACAAGTGACTTTCCAAGTATTGGTTTAAATACACACACATTTAAGGGTTCGAATACTGACGGATTTAGAAAATCCAACATTATCACAAAATGTTATTTGCTTAACGAATAATTTGTCTTATATATATAATTTTTTTTTAGTTTGTTTTGCATTTTAGTAGGGGAATGCGAAGTTCTACGTTATTTGACAATGTCAATCCACTTCAAACTTTCGCAGGGGGGCGGTTGTAGCGATTCACATGTTCTCGTCATGTGTCTCGCCATCATATTATAATCATATATCACCATCGTAAGACTCACATCATCGTCGTCATCATCAAGTTCCCGACACTAGCATCATAATTCGCCAGCTAATACTAAAATCATCATTTAATAGTTATAATACAATACAAATGCCTAAAAGAAGTAACAGTATTAATGTTTACGAAAGTAAGTAAAAATATTCCAATAACTAAGCATCCTACCTTTTTAAAAATAGCAAATTACTATTCACAAAAATTACCAACGGAAGAATTGAGCTTTATTTATACTGTGTAAGGATCAAAATTGTGAGAATGTCCACTTTGTCCACTTTGTCCACTTTGTCCACTTTGTCTACTTTGTCTACTTTGTCTACTTTGTCCACTTTGTCCACTTTGTCTACTTTGTCCACTTTGTCCACTTTGTCTACTTTGTCTACTTTGTCCACTTTGTCCACTTTGTCTACTTTGTCCACTTTGTCTACTTTGTCTACTTTGTCCACTTTGTCTACTTTGTCTACTTTGTCCACTTTGTCCACTTTGTCCACTTTGTCCACTTTGTCCACTTTGTCCACTTTGTCCACTTTGTCCACTTTGTCCACTGCTAAGTATAAATACGGAGGGGAATTGAAG
Organism: Apotomis capreana; assembly: GCA_947623375.1. Lineage (NCBI taxonomy): Eukaryota > Metazoa > Arthropoda > Insecta > Lepidoptera > Tortricidae > Apotomis > Apotomis capreana. The sequence goes on from OX392501.1 coordinate 15,819,685, forward strand.
GATGGCATTCATTTTTACTTGCGACTTCGACTGGGTAACACTGTTGTTTGGCAATAAGGTATTAAATTTAATTCTAAGGGGAATTTCTGTTGGGATTACATTATTTTTCTGATCTATAATTATTTATTGAAATGTTGTGGGATTTTGTTGTTTTATGGCTATCAAGCTTAATTACATGCCAGAAATAGTGTTTTGGTACATGGTTGCCAAATGAAAGATATTTAACCTTGCGGCTGTTAAACAAATATCTTTCAGACTCTTCTAATTTTATCCGAGCTAGGCATCTCGGACACTAGCCATATATAAGTGCAGTGAATTGCCTACAGATCTAGAGTAATCTATCTGGTGAATTCAAGGTCCACACGTGTTGGGCAGGTGGGGTTTCCACACTTGTTGAAATCAGATGGACCTCCAGGTTTGGTCTCATAAACGTATATATTTATATATTTGCAATATCTACACATATTAGGGCGGGTTACTCTGCGTTTCCGGTGTTTTATCCACGCAAGAGGGGACCCACTTACACTGATTTTAGTCCAACCTCGGGTTAATCTCCCGAATTTATAGTTTAGCTTACCTAGGTTCCATACACGTTTAAATGTAAATATGAGGTTTAGGCCTCTAGTGTTTTTGTACTAGCTAGGGAACAGGGTTTAGTGATAGGTACACTTTAATAGGAATGTTAGGATGGGGTTCTTTATTTTCCGAGCAATCGGCCATTCATCATTAACTAACATAACATTTATTCAAATTATTTTAATCTTGTCTGGTATAATAAATACAAACAGCTGATTTCTTGCATTACTAGTGTCTATGACTCGGGGTGTCAGTAGTGAAAATAAAATCTTGTAACAGTTTATAAAGAATGGGAATAGAGCAATCTGATGTTTAAAACCATTAATTTTACATCGAGATTTGTAGAAACATTTAGTTAAATTTATTTTTATCGATTATGATGTAAGATTTGGTAAAGTAATGTACTTATAACAGACATCGATAGTGTTAAGATGGCAACACTGAAGATAAATCAAATCAGCTGAGAAATGACATTAGCCCTCTTCAATGAACAGAAATAAATTTAAATTTTGTTATAAATTTTGATAAGGAAATTCCATGGTAGATTGTTGTGTAGTATGTCTAGAAATGGAAAACAAATCATTCCTATTGCTGGATTTGGAGTTGGAGTGTAGACTGCTAAGAATGGCCTAGGACTTTTAAGCAACAAAAATGAAAGTTGTTTGTCCTAGTTTATACATTTCAGATCTCAGAACTTAATTAATTAATATCACAAGGGTTGAGAGTAAATTCCCTTATCAGAATGAGTCAAGTTCGCGAGTTGAAAGAGACTTCGAATTGATAACAATGAGTTATTATGTTTCAAGGTTGAATGACATGTTTTTGAGTATAGTTAAACGAAAACCCAAGTTATACAAATCTATTGTTTGTAATGAATGAAGTGAGAATTCAATTTAGTTCACGAAGTGAAGAAAATTCGTGTTGTTTAATAACAAATATAGATAGTAAAGATTCATAGATCCTAGATAGATCCGGGAGAGATCTTTACCCTAAAAGAGCCCGAAGGCCATTAAAAGATCAAATCTGGCAATCATACGGCATCCAGAGAACATGGGTTTGGTGATATTTAAAATAACACACCAAACAGATTTAACAGAAATTAGTTTTATTTTTCTGAGGAACGATTTTCCCTCAATATGTACACATGAAGTAACCATGTTTTTTACCCGATTGCCCATGTCATTAGACATGATGGTAGCCGCCGTTATTTTAAATAAAACTAATTGTTTTTGGGATAATTAGATGAAAGCAATACTGGTATACCACAGTCAAATGATAATATTTGGTATGCGGTCGAAGGATTTCAATAATACTCAGAATTCTATTCACCAAACAATTACCTCTTGTTTAGATCCAGAATCTACTTTAGAAATATCATACTAAAACTTACTAAAAGTATGAATTCCCTACCTTTATTCCATATCAAATTATCAGAATAAAATTATTTAATTTAGTCGAACATGAAAACTTAAGATTCATTAAATTTGTAATAAAACTTTATATTTTCAGTAACTTCAATCTACTTATAAATTGGTTATGAAGTGTAGTTTCATAAAGTACAAAATTACTTGTCTACTAAACATTCCTAGAACAGACATGCAATTCCAAGAAAACAGTCTAAATTGGCTTTCATCTTAGAATTCTAATAATATTTGGTTTTGATTCATATATTTATCTTTATTGTTACATAGAGTAATCTAATATATCTATAACTTACTTGTGGACTGAATGAGTTTATATTTCATATAGAAATAATATAAATAATATTTAATAAGAGTAGAATATCCCATACTGAATCATACTATAGGAATTAGGGATAGTTTTGAGGGCTAGACTACATAGGAAGGAATAAGGTTATATTTTAAGGATAAATAACATTAAATTAAGTTAGAAATTTAATTAATATGAAGAACCAAGGTAGCAGTATGATAGGGGAAACAAGCATTAAATAAATAATTGAATACACATTTATTTAGTTTATTTAACAAAAGTACATAATAGTATAGCACAGTATAGGTTTGAAGGTACTTAACGGCACATCACGGCTACATATCTCTTTAAAAGAAACTGAATTACTACAACAACGTTGGGTCCTACATAATCTAGACTTTCACACGGTTATACCGATCACATTTTTGGCCATTAGTTATAAGAAATGTTCAGCTCAATTGTTATAAAGATCCTTTCATATCTAGGTTTGTTTAGTTGTAGGTTGTGGTAGACTAGGAGATGCTGTTAAGATATTTTTTAGGTAATTGTAGTAGGGCTTTCTTAGGGCTTCGTTGTAGGAATGGAGTATGGAGTCGAGGGTGACGCAGGCGTAGGACTTGTACTTTTAGTTTAGGGCGTAGATACATTTCAGTTGGCGCGCGTTCCCAGGATTTGTTTATTTAGCAGTTAGGGCTTAGTAGACATTGCGATTGGTGGTCCCGTGACTCAGGATATCTTTAGAGTTAAAGTACGTTAGGTAGCTGATAAGCATTACAACGGGACGGCACCCGAAAAAATGTTTTTAGTTTTTTTTCAGTTTTTTTTTACCGTTTATGTCAGCGTGATACATATTACATACACATACTCATACCAAATTTCAGCTTTACATATAGTACTAATGATCACGGAGCTAGGCCGCGGACGGACAGACGGACATGGCGATAAGGGTTTCTAGTTGACTACGGAACCCTAAAAATAGAAAATTGTATGAAAACAAAATGATACATGATAGCTATGCTTATCGGCGCGCACTGATTATTATTATTCTGTGTGCGTACGGGCCTGGGTATCTTTGTTTACTTTTTATCCGACTACGGCGAGCCATTATACATATTATAAGCATTACCTACCTACTAACTGTTTGTACACTATTTGTTCTTCGGTAACTCCATTAAAAGATTAGTTGAATTGCCATAGTCTTCGCAGTAACTTCTATTATTTCCCTTATAAAATATTTGTGTAGGTATGTATTCATCTACAACTACATGTACGTATATGAACATAATTTTTCTATGGAATGCGTTCGTTATTCTTTCTTTGCCCTCGGCTGGATGAATCTTAACCAATTTTAGGATAGGTACTTTTTACGAAAAAATAAAGTTGCGGGCACCATCTAGTTAATTAATCAAATCATGTCTGAGTAACATCGCAAATAATTATATAAGACAAATCTGCGGCTGTTATCGTTTACGAGATCTGGGATACCACGATTTTCTTTACTATGTGTAGACGGCTACCTACTTGTCACATTGCCTATAAGTGCCTAATCATTAGCACTAATTACTTGCACTGGGCTTGTGTAAGCCCGATGTCTAGACAACCGATGACACACTCAGTTAAGTGGCAGCGCAACTGTCAGATTTATTAAATAGGCAATATGAAACGCAGCTTCTTTTGACTGCGCGGCGCAAAGGAAAGTCCATTGAAATACGAGACTGAAAATAAAACTTCCCTTCCTTTCCTCTTTCTCGGCTGTTATTAGTTGCTATATTCCGTAATTAGAATACATAAATTAATTGTTTTATAAGTTTATCGATGTGGGCTACTGGACTTGTATTTAGGATTTCTGTACCTCAATCGGCAAAAACGGAACCCTTTAGGATCAGTGCTGTCCGCTTGTCTGTCCATCTGTGAAGCCGCTTTTCTCAAGAACGCTTGAAGAACGTGTGAAGGTTTCGAGCTGAAATTAATATCAAATACTCAGGTTTGCTACCCTTTGCAGCCGCAAAAAAACCAGACTTTATAAAAAAACAACGCAATCAAAAGATACGAGCCTTTTCATGCTACACTTGTTGCTGCTTCCATGGGAATCAACATCTCTTCTTTGCCAACGGAAGGTCAACACCAAGATTCATAAAATTTTACAGGAAGCAATATCATGTCATGTAGGACTAGAAAATAAAAACGTCCGTTTTGTAGTTACATTACAATAAATATAGGTATATTGCAATCATACTTATTTGCAGTTGATAAATTAACCGCGACCTATTTCGATGTATGGAGACAAAAGTTTTGCAACGGCAAGGTTAAGTTTGTCTCTTAGTACAGTTTAATCTTATTGTTAGAGCAATATTCAGCGCTTTCATCGTTTGTGCGGAACATTCGGTGCGCGAGTCCGACTCGAACTAGGTGGCATTTTTATTTTTTTGTTTATATTTAAAGTTTTTATTGTCTATTAAGTTGACGTCTCTGTTACAGCGCATACTCTTTACTTTAAACGGTTATTGTTCTAAGAGATGAATTACGGATGAGACGACAGAAATGATAGCGTTTATTGCATATTATATGATCGCCCACGGCTCGTTGACCCGGACATGATCATCACGCGACTCTGCGGGCCGCGCAATTCGCGAGCCTTGTTTACGTATTTAACAATAAATTCCTTTAACGAATAAATTTATTCGCCATTTTGATTAAATTGCAAAGTTAAAGCGTAAGTGATTGCCTCTTGTTATTTATTACCCCAATCCTACTGGAATTAATGACGTTCTTTCGTGGCAAAAGACAAAAATACTTAAAATACCGAAAAAGAAAATTTCAGACGAGCTTACCAACAATTTAATTCATAGGCCTTGGTTGAGGACTGCATAAAATTAATTGTTATTCCATTGTCCGCGGGGTATCAATCATGATCATTCTACTTGGACTGGGCACTACCTATTAACTTAAATATATAGGGTTCCGTTCCGTACCTGAACAGACATGGAATAAAAGTGCAGTAGGACGAGTCTCGGACAATACCATGGCATGCTTCTTCTTCATGACATTATACTTACATACAGACACTGGAAACAATTTGCCATCCACCCTGGCCGGTCGGTTAAATCGAATATCGATCCGTTAGAGTTGGAATTCATTTTTCCGATTTTCGCTTCAAGGCATACATAGTAATAAAAATGGAAAATATAATAAGTAGGTATTATATGTATATCAGACGTATTATTTTAGAAGAAAAAATAACAAATTTTTGGTTGTCAGTACGGAACCGTTCATATAGTGTAATCAATCACACTTAGAAACGGGTTAAGTAGGCAAGCATTTGTCCACAGTTTTATTTAATGGAAAGTAATAATATGAATTTACAATTATGATATTAATAATGTATAATATATGAAGGCAATGGAGGCGCGGTCGAGGACTACTGAGATCGCAGACGATGTACCGATGGCGAAACAGTAATAACTAATTCAAAATAAATGGTATACCCGAGGACGAGTCACTATAAAAACACCAAAATAGTCAGAGACGTGCGTGTGGGCGTATAATACTCGTATTTGAGGAGTTCCTTCGATTCCCCCACTTGAAGACGCCTCCTCGCGAACCAAAATAGTTATTTATGATACAACTGTGTAAGGGAGGTGATTCAAAACGAATGTTATTTTTTATTCACGAGCGAGGTACGAGCGAGTGATTAAATAAACGAGTTCGAGTTTCATACAAATATGTACTATGCATGTACGAGAAAATAGAAAATAAGTACTTTAATACTCACATAGACCGTTTGCATTTCTATTTAAAAAGACCGTTTGCATTGGAAAAAAATATTTTGATTTGATTTATCCAGCAAGAGGCCGTTGTTGACATTTTTAAATATTTTTAATAACTCTATTTTTTAATAATTCTTCAATAACATTTTACGGGTTTCAATTTATTTATTCGTCACTTGCACTCAACATTCTTTCAGCAGATTTGCACAAATCAACTTTTAAGTAAACAAGACATAATTAGGGTTCCGTACCTCAATCCGAAAAAACGGAACCCTTAGTATACTTAGGATCACTTTGTGTTCGTCCGTCCGTCTGTCTGTCTGTCAAGACCTTTTATCTAGAGAACGTGTGAAGGTATCGAGTTGAAATTAATACCATATACTCAAGTCTACGGTCCCTTGAAACTGTGAAAAAAGTCAATCTTCTACGTTAACGTGAAAAAAAGATACGGCCGTTTGTGTCGCAAAAAACGTACATTTCGACACTCTCAAGGGAATCAAAATGATACTTTCCGATGACCTAGAACCATAAAATTTGACAAGTAATATCGTCACATACTACAAATACTTATAAAAATTTGAAACTATACATTTGTAATAAAATCATAAAAAATATAGTCCTTTTCAAACATCATAATTGGAGAACGCGGTTGCGTTAAGTTTGCACCTCGTTTGTATGCGACGCCATACATTTCAGGTGCAGGTTAACTCAACCAGGCCAATTAAGATGGGATAGGTGAAAGTTTGTACGGAACCCTCGGTGCGCGAGTCAGACTCGCACTTGGCCGGTTTTGTTTTTTTAAATATTCGTCTTATGTCAAAACGGCCAAACGCGTGTACATTCGTCCAAATGTATTTGATGAATAAGGATTTAAAGTTCGTTTATTAATTAATAACGTGTTTTATATATAATACAATAATATACTAATAATCGGTATATATATATATACCATACAATAATAATCGGTATTTCCCTAATTTATCAAAAAAATTTTGATTAAGTAATAAAACCTCTTTAGGTCAGGCATTCAGACACAGCTAGAAGTAAAAAAAATGAAATTGGGCAAGTGCGAGTCCGACTCGCGCAAGAAGGGTTCCGTACCTATATATATGTATATATAGGTATAACAAGTTTGTTGTATGGGAGCCCCCTTAAATATTTATTTTATTTCATTTTTAGTATTTGTTGTTATAGCGGCAATAGAAATACATCATCTGTGAAAATTTCAAGTGTCTAGCTACCACCGTTCTTGAGATACAGCCTGGTGACAGACGGACGGACGGACGGACGGACGGACGGACAGCGAAGTCTCAGTAATAGGGTCCCGTTTTTACCCTTTGGGTACGGAACCCTAATGAAAAGTAAAAATCACTAGTGTGGAAAAGTAGTTATTACTTTACGCAAAGTTTGAACACGTAGAAAACGCTCTTTTCGAGCACATGCATTGTAATAGTTATTTGTGCAACAAGAGACCAAAGTTGTTTTTTGTTACGAGTGCTGATTTTGAGTCCCGAGCAAGCGAAGGATTCTACGTTTGAATCACGAGCGTAGCGAGTGATTCTATGTTAGAATCCTGAGTGTAGCGAGGGACTCAACAGCACGAGATGCAAAAAACTTTGCTCTCGTGTAGCACACACAACTTTTCACCTCATCAGCGAAAACATATTCGAAATTTTGAGATTTTTCTTCCAACGTATGTTTATAGTCTTTGTTGCTGATTTCAATAATATTATTAATCAGAAAATAGATAATTGCTGCTTAAAAAGGAATAACAATATAATTTAATTGAAATTATAATCATCCTACCAACACGGTTATGGTATCGGTCGTTAAATAAAAATATAATAAACAAAAAAAAAATGCGTTGCAATAAAAACTTTTTCGGGTGTTTTTAATGAATTTTTTGGTATAACGCGTATCCGAACTGTTCTCAATCGAGGTCGGATTCGAAAATCGAATTTCAAATTGATAAGTTTCTATCCCTCTCTTTTATATACATATGAAAGAAACAGAGTGCATCGAGATTCAAATGAATTGAATTTTATAATTAACCTTTGGCTGAAGAATGACAATTCGTGGTCAGATATTGAAAAAATTAAAAAGCTACTTTCTACTCACGCTCGAAACAAAATCGCATTTTGTTCACTGTTATCTGACAGCAAAATCGCCATGTTTGAGCTGGTGAGGTGAAAAATAATAATCCTAATCGGTTTATAAATTCCGGGGTTCTGAGTTCAAAAATGTAATATTATTTGAATTTAAACGAATTGCTAACCTTCTCAGTTTTGATGTGGGATCAAAGCAACTCGAAACACAGGTCGTTTTCCAACCGCTAAACATAGGTAGTTTTCCTGCCGCTTATTTTTTGATTTTAATTCATATGATTAGTTATAGTAAAAAAGACATCAATGGGCTCACGAACTAGAAAATAATGATGATTGATGAAACAATGAAATTACTTTATTCTATGTACAATCTAGGCACGTACGGTACGTACAGTCAACCAATTTGATTTATAGGCCACTATAGAACCTTATCACAATGACAATGATATGAGATTTCAAGCGGCTTTCATTTTGACGTTTACTGTGACAAGGTACGAAATGGCCTAGGAATCAAATTGGTTGACTGTACCTAATTATCAGGCTTCGTAAAATGCGCACAAAATTCGTGTATGTAATGTATGAAAAACACTTTATTGAACATAAAAACAAGAAAAACATATTACAAAAGAATAAGCATGTACAAAGGCGAACTTATCTCTTTAAGGGATCTCTTCCAGTTAACCTATGAGCAAATGAGTGCTAAACACAAATGTAAGATTAAAGTGCTAGGGCCGGCCGTCACTGATTGTCAAAAGTAATTTCAATCGATTTTCCTCGCATTGTACGATCCCTGATTTATAGTGAGTTACTATGTGATGTCATGTGCCTAGTTTTAGTTCTAAGTATCATAGTTTAATTTAGGTTCTGTAAACATTGCTGTCCGTGACGAGCCTTTGTGGATATTGTGAGTGGGTGAAATAGTGACGAAGATTATTAGTCAGCCCTTCCAGCAAACAGTAAGGCGTTGTCCCCAAGGCGGCGGAAACGACGTAAACAATGTGGTCTGCCTACACGGTGTCACACTCTTTGCAAATTGCAATAGCAGTAACGTGGAGGAAAACTGTGTTGAGGACTTCTGCCTTATCTGCAGGGTGATTCCGGAGTCGTAAGCAAGATTGGGGTGATGGGAGGGCCACACTGAGCAACTTCCACTATGGAATCAGTTACAAAGCCGTATTTTTTTTAATAGTTAATTGCTAGCGAATTGATCGCTAACCATCCGAAGTGTATGGAACGGCTTGTCTTGTTTTACGATTTTTTTGTTGAGTCCTATAGTGAAAGTTGCTCAGTATGTAATCAACCTCATCACCCCTATAACTCCTGCTCATGACTTCTGAATCGCCCTGTATACTATTAAAATTCTATTTAAAATCGGTTTTCCATGGAGAGAGGTCATTATTTCAGGAGCCGTACAGCGCCACAGTTGGTAAAATTTTTTTTGTCCTCTCATCACGCTTTTAATCAATGTTGGTAATACAAAGTTTCTGAACATCCAAAGATGGTAATAGAATACTCACCCTAAAAAGTAAAAACATACCTACGTAAATAAACTAAGTCACATTTTTTACAACGATGTGTTACGCGAGTACGTGGTGTCAGGTAAAGTCGGAACGTGATACCCTTCGGCCAATACCTACTATTCTTTTCCTTTGTGAATGTACCACTTGGCCAGTTACCGGAACTTTCAGCACAAAGGAAGATGCTATTCGGTATAATGGAACTTATTAGTCGAGTTTGATTGACGGTGGCTGCCTACTGAGCCGGCGGTCCTGGGTTCAAATTCCGGCACGGGCAAATATTGTGTGATGAACTCGAATATTTGTGTCGAGGTTGTCTGATAAAAAAAATTACAAAAAGCTATGCTAACATTGCTTGTTAATTATTTATTTCAAATAAGTAATTATATTATATTACATGAAAATTTGTCAAACATGCTAACTTTTGATATACCAAAAAACTACGAATAAGACTAACGAATACGGTTAGAGAACTTGGATGTGTATTCTCCTTTCAACCGAGTTATTAACTGATATTGAAAATAAAACTAGTAACCAAACAAAGCGCATTGTTAAGAGATATATATTAAAAAACAGGACAGTGTTACCCGACCACAATGTTGAAACTGTGCCATGTGCCATATAATCAAGTGCAATTTATAAGCTCCTTAACTACAAAAATTTTCTGTGAAATAAACAGCAAATTTTTTTTTTATGACATCTGTTAATTCTAAACGTAAAGAATGCTAGAGCTACAGTAAATTGTAAATGATGATTAGGTGGAGAGGGAAAAATATTAACAGCGCGATGTAGGATTTGCATGGCGTGCGCGGCGTCGGCCGTATAGTGCCATCTGTTAGTAAAAAAAATCTCACTCTCATTGACGCCGAAACGGCTGTACGGACTTTAACCAACGGGATAGGAATATAGCTGTTTATCCAAAAATGCTTACAGATTAAAAGCGGTAACGACAAAAGTTTTAAGTACTTGGAACTCGGACGAATTTGCACCTCCTAGTGATGTAATCAAATATACAGTTGACGTTCGAGTATTTATATCCACTATAATGAAATCTTAGTGATTATTAAATGGGCGTAACAATTTACTTGTGTTATTTTTTGGAGGCGGGCGCAAGCAACAAAGAGGAGGAAAATTAATCATTAACCAGTTTTATCTGTAATCATAAAACAGGGTAAAGATTTCTAAAATAATACAACGTTTTTTACGTTCTTTGATTTCTTTAAAATTTAAAAACTATTTTCCGTCCCGCAAAAGACTATTCAAAATAATATATTGACAGTGTGACTTGGCATCGAAGCTGCGGATTCAACGATTCAAGGTTTAGAGTGTTACATTGTGATTTCACTTTTCATTCAAAAATGCAGAGTTCGCAAAGGACATGCAAAAAAAGTTACAGCGTGGGTAAAGCCCATGTAAAGCCTCGTAAATAACTGTCATAGGTACAGTCGAGTTCATTTTCATCTACACACTTACCAGAACAAAAATATCTGAACACGATTTTATGTTCCTGACAATAGGGCCGTGTTCAGATATTTTTGTTCTCGTAACTCGACTGTACCTACATATATATTATGAATGAGACGAGTAAGCTAATTCATGCCAGTCATATTGGGCATTCATATTCCAACTAGCGACGTTGTATTGGGTGGCTCCATCAATGAATATTTATCGTCCAGCATCCGTGATGCCCATACGAGTCGTGAACAATGGAGAGAAGTGATGATTGTATCTGCAGATGTATGGGACGGCCGGCGTGATTTATTGTCGATGATGGGAATCCGCTGGCGATTAGTACTGATGAGAGCAATCTTCGTAGCTATAAAGTTGTGATAATGATGTAATGAAGGTAAGTGTGTCTTCTACATATATCTTTTGACCTGAGACACTTCATAAGTACCTATCTACATAACTTCGAACGACGAAGCAACTTTGTCCCCGCGGAATGCTCGGGTAAAGGGTAAATGAAATCTAGACACGCGGCAGCGTGTCAAGCCAAGTTCAAGCAAAGGAACTGGCTAGCCAGCGCCGAGTATAATATTACACGAACCACTTGGTGCCACTTTTGACCCTTCTATAACTCAAAACCGCTTTAACGTAAACACATAAAACTACGTGTGTTTAATTATATCTATAAGGACATCTAGAAGCCCAAATTTCATGAAGCTCAAACGGTTATAAAGATATGAAAGTCAAAAAGTCGTCAATTTTAGCACTGACTGACTGACATATAGTACCTAAATCTAACCTACTTTCAGATGACCTAGAAGGATGAAATTTTGAATCCAGCTCGGTAATTGTGTGTAAGCGTAGGAAAAAGTCAAAAAATAATAAAGTTAAATAATAGGGACCCCCCCTATTACATCAGTCATTTTATAAAGTTATTCAACATATATATATTTTTTAATTCTGATAAAAACTGGCCAAGTCAAATCTAACCTACTTTAAGATCTCACATTTTTAAATAACAGCAATTGTTATAGGTATCCAATAAAGCAAAGAAATAGAGTTTAATACTTGTTCATAATGTTATTTTGTTTCTATAAATACATATTTGGTTTTTGCATAGAACTTGGCACTCATTTAGATCTCCATTCTTTTTGCGGCGAAGCCCACAGGCAAGCATAATTTTTGTATTGAACTTGGCTCTCCTTTTTTACATTTATGTTTTCGGTGGAATAATGAGTTAAACATTCTAAGATGCCTATTAAAAATAGTCGAATTACGTCCATTTTGACTTTATGAAGCTATAGCAAAGAATTTGCAATTTTTATGTATTTTAATTTATTAAAAACTTCAAGCCCAAGTCTTGTTTTACTTAGGTACCTATTTTTCGTACCATGACTAAGGGCATCATCATCATCTCATTTTTAGGGTTCCGTACCCAAAGGGTAAAAACGGGACCCTATTACTGAGACTTCGCTGTCCGTCCGTCCGTTTGTCACCAGGCTGTATCTGAAGAACGTTGATAACTAGACAGTTGAAATTTTCATACTTAGATGATGTATTTCTATTGCCGCTATAACAACAAATACTAAAAATAAAATAAAATAAATATTTAAGGAGGGCTCCCATACAACAAACGTGTTTTATGGTACGGAACCCTTCATGCGCGAGTCGGACTCGCACTTACCCAATTTTTTGGATCCTTACAGCAAGAAATAGTTCTTTCTGCGAAAAAATATATAATTTAATGGTCTTGTAAGAACTGTACCAAGCCTAGTCTAGTCAGGTAGTGGGCTTACAGATCAATACTAATATTATAAATGCGAAAGTGTGTCTGTCTGTCTGTTACCTCTTCAAGCTTAAACCGCTGAATCGATTTTGATGAAATTTGGCATGGAGATAGTTTAAGATCCGAGGAAGGACATAGGTTATCATCCTGGAAATTATCCTTAAAAAGATTGAAAAGTGAGTAAGTAATTCATGATGACATTGATGACCCTGTAGAAAATGTAATGATTAGACCAAAAGCACAATTGCTATTACATTTGCTTAGGCGCTTTTAATAATCCCTTTTATTAATTAAGGTGATTAGGTGGATATCTATCGTGTTGTACGAGGTTGCTTCCATACTTCCAAGTTCCACGCGGACGTAGTCGCGGGCAAAAGCTAGTACGTAATAAGTAGGCCCTGTAAGTTAACCATTTGGCCAACACAGGCATGAATAAATTGAGTTAGTTATTGGCTATCCCATAATAATTGGCCACTTCGTACTTTCAAATAAGTATTATCAAGAGCTATAGGCAGAAACAAAGTCGTTTCATTGTTTGATTTGCTTCCATGACCTTTTTGTCTTGTCAAAGATAGCCCAATTACGAATACTATGCGGTGGCCAATAACTACAGAAATGACTTTAGTCATTATCTGGTGATAATGGTAGAGTGATCAACACGCTATGTAGTAACGAAATTGAACGTGGTCACCCAAATGATGTCTACGGGAACCTATTAAGTACCCGTATAATATTACCAAGGCTCTGTTGCACTGATATACTTATTATCTTTCGAACCATAACCGATATAATGTTGAGGGATTTGCCACATGCACAATAACTATATCGAGACGATAATAATCGTAGTTCCTCTCCGCTATATCCTGTTCTAAGTTGAATACCTTATAAGGTAAACGCAGGTATCAACGACCCATCGAAAATCTGCAGGTAATACCGACCTATAAATTGAAAGTCAATTTTTACGCTTCCTGTACTATTCTAGATATAGATAGCTGAAGCTACGCACACGTTGGTTCCTAGACCATCATTTACTTTAGCGATAGTGTGTGTGAAAGTGCAAAAAAGAGACAAAATAACCCAGTTTGTGCGGAGACAGCGTGGGTGAAGTTCACGTCGTACTAGGCCTTAATCCATCAGGTAAAGCACGTGACTTTTCTACTTAAGCGATTTATTCGAATAAGTGAGTGCTATACTTTTTGTTGTGTTATTAAATATGTTCCGTTGAGTGTCAGTTCTGGATTTCATACCACATTTTATTGAAAAAAAAGCTATTTGAAACGATAAAACCTTAAAATAAAATAGGACGGTCTTAGCTTCATCAGTTTTAGTTGTGGCAGCTATCGCCGAGTCATAAGTCGTTAATGGCCTCAGCATAGTGTTTCGGTTTTTTCTATATTGTGTTATTATATGACAATAACACAGGTAGTTCAATAGACCAATTGAAATTCAAACATCTGTTCTTTGTCAAAATGTATTAGCGACCTACGTATTGTTGTCTACTTTCTTTTTTATTACGCTTTTATTTTAACCAATATTGACATATTTTTGGAAGGTCGACTCATGCATCGTTACATTTATAAATATTTGTTTTTTGTTTAAAACTGTATGCATGGGTACATATTTCGTGTTATATTTATTCATTACGATCTGATTTATAGTCAGAAGGTGTAACTTAATAATAAATACCTAATTTTTATGAGTCGCTAATACATCATATGTTCGCACTTACAAATTTTATTACCGACCCATAGTCGATAATGGCCTCAGAATAGAGTTTTGTTTTTTTCTCTATTATGTCATTATATGACAATAACACAGGTATTTTAATAGCCCAATTTAAATAAAAACATCGGTTCTTTGTAAAAATATATTAGCGACATACGTATTGTTCTCTACTTTCTTTTTTATCACGTTGTTAATTGAACTAATAATGACATATTTTTGGAAGGTCGATTCTTGAATTGTTACATTAAAAATTATTGTTTTTTGTTTAAAACTGTGTGCATGGGTTCATATTTCATGTTATATTAATTCATTACAATCTGTTTTAAAGTCAGAAGGTGTGACTTAATAAAAAATACCTACTTTTTATGAGTCGCTGATAAATTTTATGTTTGTACTAACAAATTGTATTAGCGATCCATAGGGGTCGGTAGTAGCAACAGTAAGAAGCTATTACCGATCGTATATAGATTATTGTATATCTCACCTACTTTGTGACCGGACACTTTCTTTGTTTTTTGTTTAAAACTGTATGCATGGGTACATATTTCTTGTTATATTTATTCATTACGATCTGATTTATAGTCAGAAGGTGTAACTTAATAATAAATACCTACTTTTTATGAGTCGCTAATACATCATATGTTTGCACTTACAAATTTTATTACCGACCCATAAGTCAGTAATGGCCTCAGAATAGAGTTTTGTTTTTTTCTCTATTATGTCATTATATGACAATGACACAGGTACTTTAATAACCCAATTTAAATAAAAACATCGGTTCTTTGTAAAAATATATTAGCGACATACGTATTGTTCTCTACTTTCTTTTTTATCACGTTGTTAATTGAACTAATAATGACATATTTTTGGAAGGTCGATTCTTGAATTGGTACATTAAAAATTATTGTTTTTTGTTTAAAACTGTGTGCATGGGTTCATATTTCATGTTATATTAATTAATTACAATCTGTTTTAAAGTCAGAAGGTGTAACTTAATATAAAATACCTACTTTTTATGAGTCGCTGATAAATTATATGTTTGCACTAACAAATTGTATTAGCGATCCATAGGGGTCGGTAGTAGCAACAGTAAGAAGCTATTACCGATCGTATATAGATTTTTACGATCGGTGATAGCTGCATAAAAATCGTTAATAGCTTCACAGGCATTTTTGTGAGTCGGTATTAGCAACAATCGACTTCGTCGTTATATAAATTATTTTATACAGTATAGACCTTTATTCAGTAGCCTTTAACATAGAAAATATAGAATTTACACATAATACAAACGTAAAAAAATAAAAACGTGAATCTGAGAGCAATCAGCATCCTTAAAAATGATGGTTCATTTTGAAATTGCCTTAAGGGGGTCGGTAATACCTGCGTTTACCTTAAGCAGTTCTCATGCGTTTTTTATGGTTTTTAATTAGTTGGCTTAATAAAATATACTCTCATTAGCTAGACAGAATCTGATCGTTGAGACGTGCTCATCCGTTTTTCATTTTGGAAGTTGTTCTCATTAAATATTTGAGATGTGACAATAAAAAAAGCTTTCAACGTTGATTCCGCGGAAAGAGGAAGTCGGTAGTCGTTGAACTCTAACGGCCTTATCACACTTGCGATTTGCGAGCGACTTTTGTATAAAGGCGATCACGCAGCGAGCTCGCCGCGTCGCTTATTTGTATAGAAAACTCGCTCGCAAATAGCAAGTGTGATAAGGCTCTAATTCAACGAGTACTCATATGACATCATAAATGCGCTCAATTGAAAATCCCCTCCAGTAGACGGACTTGTTTTTTTGTTTGAGCGTGTGTAACTATAACAGCGAGACAAAAAATGACCTTTTATTGTTTTTTTATTATAATTGTTGGCCGAGTGAGGGCTTACCTATGAGTAATTTGGGGACGTTTATGAATATAATTTTGGGTCGTTTAGTGACAATACCAACCCGAGAGAACAGACTGTTTTTTTGGATCTATATGTTAATGGGTAGTTCTATCAATTCATACTTTTATCAAGACTCAGATAATAAAGCATTTAATCTGCTACAGGAAAAAATCACAGTCAATACAGCGTATAAGTAGAACTAATTATTTCCTTACGCTGAAGATTATAGTTGCAAAGAAAGGAATTATGGACACACACATTCATAAATATCATGGAATACCTACATTCTATTATGATAGGAATATAATTATTTACTTAGATATCTTTGAAGCTTGAACAGGTTAGTACTAAACACAGAAAAAGTTAAAGTTCATGTAAATTGCAAAATTTATGAAAGGTAAAAAAGGAGAGGTACTTACTTAAAAAAATGTAGCAGATGTGATTTATAACTTTCCTTTATTTAAATAATAATTGCTTAGCTATTTCTTGCACCTTAAATTAACTAAGCTTAAAATACTATATGGCTTCGATTGAATTTGAAAATAACTTTACTTGTTTTTGCCATTTATATATTATGGTAAAAAATACAAACTAGAGTGACACACCGACTAGCAGAAAATTATAATATCGTCCTTAAATACAAAGATCGAAAAGCATATTACCTTCAAAATTCGTTTTTTATTTTTGTATATTTAAACATATTGTCTATATTAGATTGTTATAATTTATAATTAAAATATCACAATAAATTTGTATTCAGATCTCAGTAAAATTATATAATTAATATTAATTTAGTAAAATAGGTCGTAAGGTAAGTCTTGTGTGCCGTATACAAACAGATTGCGTATGCACGAAGTAGTTTTCAGTTATCTTCTCCCGTAACCTGAAAAAAGATAGTAAATATTAATACATTTTATACTTAAGTACCTAGGTACCTGCTTCGAGTTCAAAAAATTTCATCACACTATTAAGTTATAAAAATAGAGGTAGTTACTTATATTAATAAGGGATCAATAATAATGTTTTCTACTCCTGTGCTTTTATGTCATTTATGTAGTCATTAACTCTCATAAAATTCCCTTTGACTCTGTATACCTATCAAACATTAAAGCCTAGTCAAAGTCTATAGTCTATTTCCCAAAAAAACACTGCTGAAAGATGTTATAATGTCGCCAAAAAACGGGCTTTTCGAGAATCCCCGAGGTGTATCCATATTAAGTATAGTATTTAAGGTCATTCACCCTAACTTGCATACCTTAATCCGAACACTGCTCATTCGATGTGAATAGTACCTTTTTACATTAGGTAGGTAACTAGGTAGTTGGTAGATAACGTGAATCATTGACTTCAGAGGGCCTATGATGGTTGCTTTTATCACGCGATAAATAAGTGACAAAGCATCCGTCACGTTTTGTTATAATGCGAGTGTGAGTGACAGATGCTTTGTCACTTATTTATCATGTGATAAAAGCAGCCATCATAGGCTCGCAGTAGAACTTTAGACCAATGGAAATATGTAAACGATGTACCGATGGCGAAACAGTAATAACTAATTCAAAATAAATGGTATACCCGAGGACGAGTTACTATAAAAACACCAAAATAGTCAGAGACGTGCGTGTGGGCGTATAATACTCGTATTTGAGGAGTTCCTTCGATTCCCCCACTTGAAGACGCCTCCTCGCGAACCAAAATAGTTATTTATGATACAACTGTGTAAGGGAGGTGATTCAAAACGAATGTTATTTTTTATTCACGAGCGAGGTACGAGCGAGTGATTAAATAAACGAGTTCGAGTTTCATACAAATATGTACTATGCATGTACGAGAAAATAGAAAATAAGTACTTTAATACTCACATAGACCGTTTGCATTTCTATTTAAAAAGACCGTTTGCATTGGAAAAAAATATTTTGATTTGATTTATCCAGCAAGAGGCCGTTGTTAACATTTTTAAATATTTTTAATAACTCTATTTTTTAATAATTCTTCAATAACATTTTACGGGTTTCAATTTATTTATTCGTCACTTGCACTCAACATTCTTTCAGCAGATTTGCACAAATCAACTTTTAAGTAAACAAGACATAATTAGGGTTCCGTACCTCAATCCGAAAAAACGGAACCCTTAGTATACTTAGGATCACTTTGTGTTCGTCCGTCCGTCTGTCTGTCTGTCAAGACCTTTTATCTAGAGAACGTGTGAAGGTATCGAGTTGAAATTAATACCATATACTCAAGTCTACGGTCCCTTGAAACTGTGAAAAAAATCAATCTTCTACGTTAACGTGAAAAAAAGATACGGCCGTTTGTGTCGCAAAAAACGTACATTTCGACACTCTCAAGGGAATCAAAATGATACTTTCCGATGACCTAGAACCATAAAATTTGACAAGTAATATCGTCACATACTACAAATACTTATAAAAATTTGAAACTATACATTTGTAATAAAATCATAAAAAATATAGTCCTTTTCAAACATCATAATTGGAGAACGCGGTTGCGTTAAGTTTGCACCTCGTTTGTATGCGACGCCATACATTTCAGGTGCAGGTTAACTCAACCAGGCCAATTAAGATGGGATAGGTGAAAGTTTGTACGGAACCCTCGGTGCGCGAGTCAGACTCGCACTTGGCCGGTTTTGTTTTTTTAAATATTCGTCTTATGTCAAAACGGCCAAACGCGTGTACATTCGTCCAAATGTATTTGATGAATAAGGATTTAAAGTTCGTTTATTAATTAATAACGTGTTTTATATATAATACAATAATATACTAATAATCGGTATATATATATATACCATACAATAATAATCGGTATTTCCCTAATTTATCAAAAAAATTTTGATTAAGTAATAAAACCTCTTTAGGTCAGGCATTCAGACACAGCTAGAAGTAAAAAAAATGAAATTGGGCAAGTGCGAGTCCGACTCGCGCAAGAAGGGTTCCGTACCTATATATATGTATATATAGGTATAACAAGTTTGTTGTATGGGAGCCCCCTTAAATATTTATTTTATTTCATTTTTAGTATTTGTTGTTATAGCGGCAATAGAAATACATCATCTGTGAAAATTTCAAGTGTCTAGCTACCACCGTTCTTGAGATACAGCCTGGTGACAGACGGACGGACGGACGGACGGACGGACGGACAGCGAAGTCTCAGTAATAGGGTCCCGTTTTTACCCTTTGGGTACGGAACCCTAATGAAAAGTAAAAATCACTAGTGTGGCAAAGTAGTTATTACTTTACGCAAAGTTTGAACACGTAGAAAACGCTCTTTTCGAGCACATGCATTGTAATAGTTATTTGTGCAACAAGAGACCAAAGTTGTTTTTTGTTACGAGTGCTGATTTTGAGTCCCGAGCAAGCGAAGGATTCTACGTTTGAATCACGAGCGTAGCGAGTGATTCTATGTTAGAATCCTGAGTGTAGCGAGGGACTCAACAGCACGAGATGCAAAAAACTTTGCTCTCGTGTAGCACACACAACTTTTCACCTCATCAGCGAAAACATATTCGAAATTTTGAGATTTTTCTTCCAACGTATGTTTATAGTCTTTGTTGCTGATTTCAATAATATTATTAATCAGAAAATAGATAGGTAATTGCTGCTTAAAAAGGAATAACAATATAATTTAATTGAAATTATAATCATCCTACCAACACGGTTATGGTATCGGTCGTTAAATAAAAATATAATAAACAAAAAAAAAATACGTTGCAATAAAAACTTTTTCGGGTGTTTTTAATGAATTTTTTGGTATAACGCGTATCCGAACTGTTCTCAATCGAGGTCGGATTCGAAAATCGAATTTCAAATTGATAAGTTTCTATCCCTCTCTTTTATATACATATGAAAGAAACAGAGTGCATCGAGATTCAAATGAATTGAATTTTATAATTAACCTTTGGCTGAAGAATGACAATTCGTGGTCAGATATTGAAAAAATTAAAAAGCTACTTTCTACTCACGCTCGAAACAAAATCGCATTTTGTTCACTGTTATCTGACAGCAAAATCGCCATGTTTGAGCTGGTGAGGTGAAAAATAATAATCCTAATCGGTTTATAAATTCCGGGGTTCTGAGTTCAAAAATGTAATATTATTTGAATTTAAACGAATTGCTAACCTTCTCAGTTTTGATGTGGGATCAAAGCAACTCGAAACACAGGTCGTTTTCCAACCGCTAAACATAGGTAGTTTTCCTGCCGCTTATTTTTTGATTTTAATTCATATGATTAGTTATAGTAAAAAAGACATCAATGGGCTCACGAACTAGAAAATAATGATGATTGATGAAACAATGAAATTACTTTATTCTATGTACAATCTAGGCACGTACGGTACGTACAGTCAACCAATTTGATTTATAGGCCACTATAGAACCTTATCACAATGACAATGATATGAGATTTCAAGCGGCTTTCATTTTGACGTTTACTGTGACAAGGTACGAAATGGCCTAGGAATCAAATTGGTTGACTGTACCTAATTATCAGGCTTCGTAAAATGCGCACAAAATTCGTGTATGTAATGTATGAAAAACACTTTATTGAACATAAAAACAAGAAAAACATATTACAAAAGAATAAGCATGTACAAAGGCGAACTTATCTCTTTAAGGGATCTCTTCCAGTTAACCTATGAGCAAATGAGTGCTAAACACAAATGTAAGATTAAAGTGCTAGGGCCGGCCGTCACTGATTGTCAAAAGTAATTTCAATCGATTTTCCTCGCATTGTACGATCCCTGATTTATAGTGAGTTACTATGTGATGTCATGTGCCTAGTTTTAGTTCTAAGTATCATAGTTTAATTTAGGTTCTGTAAACATTGCTGTCCGTGACGAGCCTTTGTGGATATTGTGAGTGGGTGAAATAGTGACGAAGATTATTAGTCAGCCCTTCCAGCAAACAGTAAGGCGTTGTCCCCAAGGCGGCGGAAACGACGTAAACAATGTGGTCTGCCTACACGGTGTCACACTCTTTGCAAATTGCAATAGCAGTAACGTGGAGGAAAACTGTGTTGAGGACTTCTGCCTTATCTGCAGGGTGATTCCGGAGTCGTAAGCAAGATTGGGGTGATGGGAGGGCCACACTGAGCAACTTCCACTATGGAATCAGTTACAAAGCCGTATTTTTTTTAATAGTTAATTGCTAGCGAATTGATCGCTAACCATCCGAAGTGTATGGAACGGCTTGTCTTGTTTTACGATTTTTTTGTTGAGTCCTATAGTGAAAGTTGCTCAGTATGTAATCAACCTCATCACCCCTATAACTCCTGCTCATGACTTCTGAATCGCCCTGTATACTATTAAAATTCTATTTAAAATCGGTTTTCCATGGAGAGAGGTCATTATTTCAGGAGCCGTACAGCGCCACAGTTGGTAAAATTTTTTTTGTCCTCTCATCACGCTTTTAATCAATGTTGGTAATACAAAGTTTCTGAACATCCAAAGATGGTAATAGAATACTCACCCTAAAAAGTAAAAACATACCTACGTAAATAAACTAAGTCACATTTTTTACAACGATGTGTTACGCGAGTACGTGGTGTCAGGTAAAGTCGGAACGTGATACCCTTCGGCCAATACCTACTATTCTTTTCCTTTGTGAATGTACCACTTGGCCAGTTACCGGAACTTTCAGCACAAAGGAAGATGCTATTCGGTATAATGGAACTTATTAGTCGAGTTTGATTGACGGTGGCTGCCTACTGAGCCGGCGGTCCTGGGTTCAAATTCCGGCACGGGCAAATATTGTGTGATGAACTCGAATATTTGTGTCGAGGTTGTCTGATAAAAAAAATTACAAAAAGCTATGCTAACATTGCTTGTTAATTATTTATTTCAAATAAGTAATTATATTATATTACATGAAAATTTGTCAAACATGCTAACTTTTGATATACCAAAAAGGACTAACGAATACGGTTAGAGAACTTGGATGTGTATTCTCCTTTCAACCGAGTTATTAACTGATATTGAAAATAAAACTAGTAACCAAACAAAGCGCATTGTTAAGAGATATATATTAAAAAACAGGACAGTGTTACCCGACCACAATGTTGAAACTGTGCCATGTGCCATATAATCAAGTGCAATTTATAAGCTCCTTAACTCCAAAAATTTTCTGTGAAATAAACAGCAAATTTTTTTTTTATGACATCTGTTAATTCTAAACGTAAAGAATGCTAGAGCTACAGTAAATTGTAAATGATGATTAGGTGGAGAGGGAAAAATATTAACAGCGCGATGTAGGATTTGCATGGCGTGCGCGGCGTCGGCCGTATAGTGCCATCTGTTAGTAAAAAAAATCTCACTCTCATTGACGCCGAAACGGCTGTACGGACTTTAACCAACGGGATAGGAATATAGCTGTTTATCCAAAAATGCTTACAGATTAAAAGCGGTAAAGACAAAAGTTTTAAGTACTTGGAACTCGGACGAATTTGCACCTCCTAGTGATGTAATCAAATATACAGTTGACGTTCGAGTATTTATATCCACTATAATGAAATCTTAGTGATTATTAAATGGGCGTAACAATTTACTTGTGTTATTTTATGGAGGCGGGCGCAAGCAACAAAGAGGAGGAAAATTAATCATTAACCAGTTTTATCTGTAATCATAAAACAGGGTAAAGATTTCTAAAATAATACAACGTTTTTTACGTTCTTTGATTTCTTTAAAATTTAAAAACTATTTTCCGTCCCGCAAAAGACTATTCAAAATAATATATTGACAGTGTGACTTGGCATCGAAGCTGCGGATTCAACGATTCAAGGTTTAGAGTGTTACATTGTGATTTCACTTTTCATTCAAAAATGCAGAGTTCGCAAAGGACATGCAAAAAAAGTTACAGCGTGGGTAAAGCCCATGTAAAGCCTCGTAAATAACTGTCATAGGTACAGTCGAGTTCATTTTCATCTACACACTTACCAGAACAAAAATATCTGAACACGATTTTATGTTCCTGACAATAGGGCCGTGTTCAGATATTTTTGTTCTCGTAACTCGACTGTACCTACATATATATTATGAATGAGACGAGTAAGCTAATTCATGCCAGTCATATTGGGCATTCATATTCCAACTAGCGACGTTGTATTGGGTGGCTCCATCAATGAATATTTATCGTCCAGCATCCGTGATGCCCATACGAGTCGTGAACAATGGAGAGAAGTGATGATTGTATCTGCAGATGTATGGGACGGCCGGCGTGATTTATTGTCGATGATGGGAATCCGCTGGCGATTAGTACTGATGAGAGCAATCTTCGTAGCTATAAAGTTGTGATAATGATGTAATGAAGGTAAGTGTGTCTTCTACATATATCTTTTGACCTGAGACACTTCATAAGTACCTATCTACATAACTTCGAACGACGAAGCAACTTTGTCCCCGCGGAATGCTCGGGTAAAGGGTAAATGAAATCTAGACACGCGGCAGCGTGTCAAGCCAAGTTCAAGCAAAGGAACTGGCTAGCCAGCGCCGAGTATAATATTACACGAACCACTTGGTGCCACTTTTGACCCTTCTATAACTCAAAACCGCTTTAACGTAAACACATAAAACTACGTGTGTTTAATTATATCTATAAGGACATCTAGAAGCCCAAATTTCATGAAGCTCAAACGGTTATAAAGATATGAAAGTCAAAAAGTCGTCAATTTTAGCACTGACTGACTGACATATAGTACCTAAATCTAACCTACTTTCAGATGACCTAGAAGGATGAAATTTTGAATCCAGCTCGGTAATTGTGTGTAAGCGTAGGAAAAAGTCAAAAAATAATAAAGTTAAATAATAGGGACCCCCCCTATTACATCAGTCATTTTATAAAGTTATTCAACATATATATATTTTTTAATTCTGATAAAAACTGGCCAAGTCAAATCTAACCTACTTTAAGATCTCACATTTTTAAATAACAGCAATTGTTATAGGTATCCAATAAAGCAAAGAAATAGAGTTTAATACTTGTTCATAATGTTATTTTGTTTCTATAAATACATATTTGGTTTTTGCATAGAACTTGGCACTCATTTAGATCTCCATTCTTTTTGCGGCGAAGCCCACAGGCAAGCATAATTTTTGTATTGAACTTGGCTCTCCTTTTTTACATTTATGTTTTCGGTGGAATAATGAGTTAAACATTCTAAGATGCCTATTAAAAATAGTCGAATTACGTCCATTTTGACTTTATGAAGCTATAGCAAAGAATTTGCAATTTTTATGTATTTTAATTTATTAAAAACTTCAAGCCCAAGTCTTGTTTTACTTAGGTACCTATTTTTCGTACCATGACTAAGGGCATCATCATCATCTCATTTTTAGGGTTCCGTACCCAAAGGGTAAAAACGGGACCCTATTACTGAGACTTCGCTGTCCGTCCGTCCGTTTGTCACCAGGCTGTATCTGAAGAACGTTGATAACTAGACAGTTGAAATTTTCATACTTAGATGATGTATTTCTATTGCCGCTATAACAACAAATACTAAAAATAAAATAAAATAAATATTTAAGGAGGGCTCCCATACAACAAACGTGTTTTATGGTACGGAACCCTTCATGCGCGAGTCGGACTCGCACTTACCCAATTTTTTGGATCCTTACAGCAAGAAATAGTTCTTTCTGCGAAAAAATATATAATTTAATGGTCTTGTAAGAACTGTACCAAGCCTAGTCTAGTCAGGTAGTGGGCTTACAGATCAATACTAATATTATAAATGCGAAAGTGTGTCTGTCTGTCTGTTACCTCTTCAAGCTTAAACCGCTGAATCGATTTTGATGAAATTTGGCATGGAGATAGTTTAAGATCCGAGGAAGGACATAGGTTATCATCCTGGAAATTATCCTTAAAAAGATTGAAAAGTGAGTAAGTAATTCATGATGACATTGATGACCCTGTAGAAAATGTAATGATTAGACCAAAAGCACAATTGCTATTACATTTGCTTAGGCGCTTTTAATAATCCCTTTTATTAATTAAGGTGATTAGGTGGATATCTATCGTGTTGTACGAGGTTGCTTCCATACTTCCAAGTTCCACGCGGACGTAGTCGCGGGCAAAAGCTAGTACGTAATAAGTAGGCCCTGTAAGTTAACCATTTGGCCAACACAGGCATGAATAAATTGAGTTAGTTATTGGCTATCCCATAATAATTGGCCACTTCGTACTTTCAAATAAGTATTATCAAGAGCTATAGGCAGAAACAAAGTCGTTTCATTGTTTGATTTGCTTCCATGACCTTTTTGTCTTGTCAAAGATAGCCCAATTACGAATACTATGCGGTGGCCAATAACTACAGAAATGACTTTAGTCATTATCTGGTGATAATGGTAGAGTGATCAACACGCTATGTAGTAACGAAATTGAACGTGGTCACCCAAATGATGTCTACGGGAACCTATTAAGTACCCGTATAATATTACCAAGGCTCTGTTGCACTGATATACTTATTATCTTTCGAACCATAACCGATATAATGTTGAGGGATTTGCCACATGCACAATAACTATATCGAGACGATAATAATCGTAGTTCCTCTCCGCTATATCCTGTTCTAAGTTGAATACCTTATAAGCAGTTCTCATGCGTTTTTTATGGTTTTTAATTAGTTGGCTTAATAAAATATACTCTCATTAGCTAGACAGAATCTGATCGTTGAGACGTGCTCATCCGTTTTTCATTTTGGAAGTTGTTCTCATTAAATATTTGACATGTGACAATAAAAAAAGCTTTCAACGTTGATTCCGCGGAAAGAGGAAGTCGGTAGTCGTTGAACTCTAACGGCCTTATCACACTTGCGATTTGCGAGCGACTTTTGTATAAAGGCGATCACGCAGCGAGCTCGCCGCGTCGCTTATTTGTATAGAAAACTCGCTCGCAAATAGCAAGTGTGATAAGGCTCTAATTCAACGAGTACTCATATGACATCATAAATGCGCTCAATTGAAAATCCCCTCCAGTAGACGGACTTGTTTTTTTGTATGAGCGTGTGTAACTATAACAGCGAGACAAAAAATGACCTTTTATTGTTTTTTTATTATAATTGTTGGCCGAGTGAGGGCTTACCTATGAGTAATTTGGGGACGTTTATGAATATAATTTTGGGTCGTTTAGTGACAATACCAACCCGAGAGAACAGACTGTTTTTTTGGATCTATATGTTAATGGGTAGTTCTATCAATTCATACTTTTATCAAGACTCAGATAATAAAGCATTTAATCTGCTACAGGAAAAAATCACAGTCAATACAGCGTATAAGTAGAACTAATTATTTCCTTACGCTGAAGATTATAGTTGCAAAGAAAGGAATTATGGACACACACATTCATAAATATCATGGAATACCTACATTCTATTATGATAGGAATATAATTATTTACTTAGATATCTTTGAAGCTTGAACAGGTTAGTACTAAACACAGAAAAAGTTAAAGTTCATGTAAATTGCAAAATTTATGAAAGGTAAAAAAGGAGAGGTACTTACTTAAAAAAATGTAGCAGATGTGATTTATAACTTTCCTTTATTTAAATAATAATTGCTTAGCTATTTCTTGCACCTTAAATTAACTAAGCTTAAAATACTATATGGCTTCGATTGAATTTGAAAATAACTTTGCTTGTTTTTGCCATTTATATATTATGGTAAAAAATACAAACTAGAGTGACACACCGACTAGCAGAAAATTATAATATCGTCCTTAAATACAAAGATCGAAAAGCATATTACCTTCAAAATTCGTTTTTTATTTTTGTATATTTAAACATATTGTCTATATTAGATTGTTATAATTTATAATTAAAATATCACAATAAATTTGTATTCAGATCTCAGTAAAATTATATAATTAATATTAATTTAGTAAAATAGGTCGTAAGGTAAGTCTTGTGTGCCGTATACAAACAGATTGCGTATGCACGAAGTAGTTTTCAGTTATCTTCTTCCGTAACCTGAAAAAAGATAGTAAATATTAATACATTTTATACTTAAGTACCTAGGTACCTGCTTCGAGTTCAAAAAATTTCATCACACTATTAAGTTATAAAAATAGAGGTAGTTACTTATATTAATAAGGGATCAATAATAATGTTTTCTACTCCTGTGCTTTTATGTCATTTATGTAGTCATTAACGCTCATAAAATTCCCTTTGACTCTGTATACCTATCAAACATTAAAGCCTAGTCAAAGTCTATAGTCTATTTCCCAAAAAAACACTGCTGAAAGATGTTATAATGTCGCCAAAAAACGGGCTTTTCGAGAATCCCCGAGGTGTATCCATATTAAGTATAGTATTTAAGGTCATTCACCCTAACTTGCATACCTTAATCCGAACACTGCTCATTCGATGTGAATAGTACCTTTTTACATTAGGTAGGTAACTAGGTAATTGGTAGATAACGTGAATCATTGACTTCAGAGGGCCTATGATGGTTGCTTTTATCACGCGATAAATAAGTGACAAAGCATCCGTCACGTTTTGTTATAATGCGAGTGTGAGTGACAGATGCTTTGTCACTTATTTATCATGTGATAAAAGCAGCCATCATAGGCTCGCAGTAGAACTTTAGACCAATGGAAATATGTTATGAAATGCACATATTATAGGAATTTATAATTATTTTTTTGTATAAGCAAGTTTAGTTCGCCAAATATTAAAAATAGGTTTGTTTGTTTGTTCAATTGTTTTCAATCACACCTAAACACAAAATCATAAGGCACCCATACAATCATGTAAGAATCATCAAGCACTAACCTCCTTTAGTTGGGAATCCGGAAGATGCATGAGCACCAGCAGAACTGCTGGCAAAACTTCCAGCTTGGCTGTACGCGCCGCTCGTAGCTCCCGCCAGACTCTTCGCGGTCGCAAGCGCTCCGCTGTTGCTTAGAGCGAAGTTTCCCCCATACGGACTGCCGGCACTGCCACCACAACCTCCGCCGCATCCACCGTGACCTCCAGTGCCTTGGTTGCCTCCAGAGCTGAATGTACCCGCAGCGGCCCCGGCAGCAGCATGAGCTCCGGCGCCAGCCTGAGCTCCATTTCCACCTCCATTCAGGGAGCTGTAAGGCGAATGATTTCCACTTCCTGCTGGACCGGCATGTGGCACCGCAGTAGCCGGTTTACTGTTTCCATTGGTACCAAAACCAGGCTGAAGTCCATTTTGAGCCCCAGCACTGGGCTTGCCTGCAGAGCTTCCGAGTTTTCCGTCATCAAAAGGCTTTAGAAGCCCTGGCGGTCCACCGAACCCTCCTGAGTAGGCGACCGCATTGGCACTAGCTGACGCACTTGCACCAGTGAAAGCTCCGGATCCTTCCTTATTTGTGTTACTCGGTCCTTGGGTAGGAGACGATTGACCAGGTTGAGAACCGCAATTTCCAGATGTGCAAGAAGGTTTGTAGTAATTGGAGGTGGGAGATGTAGGCGCCACACCGTGCGTAGATGACGGGAAGGTGCTTGTTCCGGGGTGTGTAGGTTGACTTGTAGGCTGTTGACCCGTTGGGTATGCCGGTTTAGATGGAACAGAATAATCATTGGGTTTTAAAATTCCACTTGGGCCACCAAAGCCACCCGTATAAGCAGGTGATTTGTCTTCGGAAGAGGGATAAGTTCCGCTGCCTGGCTTAGATACACCCAATGACCCCGTTCCTGCATTAGCACCAGAAGCTGAACCGTAATTGCCAGAGTTGGAAGGTGAAGTAAATGGAGGCGTGTACGTATTACTCGGTGTGGAAATTGAACCCGGGCTAGGTTGACCGGAAGGTGATCCGCCGCAATTAGGAGTTCCACAGTTTGTGGGAGCAGTTGCACCCGCTGAAGGAATGCCGGGCGAGGTTCCTTGTGAAAAACTGGGGAATTTTGAACCTGGATATGTACTAGCTCCCGTTGGACTGAGCGCAGAAGGATAAGCACCACAATTACCGTTAGCGCAGTTGCTACTAGGACCTGATGATGATGGCGAATAACCGGGGACTTTGGAGCCTGGAAACGATCCCGTAGGACTGAGACCTGATGATGGGTAACTACCACAATTTCCGTTAACACAATTGCCACTTGGGCCAGATGGAGTTGGTGAATAGCCTGGAGCTTTGGAACCTGGATAAAATCCCGTAGGGCTTGGAGCACCGGAAGGATAACTGCCACAATTTCCGTTGGCACAATTGCCACTAGGGCCAGATGGCGGTGGAGAATATCCAGGGGCTTTAGATCCTGGATAAGATCCGGTAGGATTAAGGCCAGATGAAGGATAACTACCGCAATTGCCGTTAGCACAATTGCCACTTGGACCCGATGAAGTTGACGAAAATCCTGGGACTTTGGAATTTGGATAAGATCCAGCGATAGTGGGAACAGGTGAAGGCTGTTTACCGCAGTTTCCATTAGCGCAGTTACTATTGGGTACCGATGATGTGGGTGAATATACTGCGGTTGCTCCAGCGGCAGCATGTGCATCAGCGCCCGTAGCGCTGGACCCTGTATAAGATCCTGTGGGTGCAGATGAAGGATAAGTGCCGCATTTTCCGTTGGCACAGTTTCCACTAGGGCCTGATGGTGTCGGTGAATAGCCTGGGGCTTTAGAACCTAGACTTGCTCCCGTAGCAGGAGACGAGGGTGAAGGATAGCTACCACAATTTCCAGAAGTGCAGCTACCACCAGGGCTTGAAGGCACTTGGGGATAGCTTGGAGCCTTAGAACCTGGATATGATCCCGTAGGGCTAGGTGCAGAGGAGGGATAACTACCGCAATTTCCGCCAGTGCAACCGCCACTGGGAACGTTGGCCGTCTGTGAATAACCAGGAGGTTTAGTTGGATAAGTTCCTGTGGGTGCGGTTGAAGGATAACTTCCGCAATTTCCAGAAAGACAATTGGCACTTGGAGTAGAAGGAGTTAGTGGAAAGCCGGGGAATGTTGTGCCCGTTGGGGTGCCCGCGCCCGTTGGAGTGGGTGCGGCAGGGGAATAAGAACCGCAATTTCCAGATGCACAGTTTCCTTTGTTGCCACCATTTAATGAATCCTTAGATTCCGTGGGAAAATTAGGGCCCAAATAGTTGGTCGAATAAGAATCACCATTAGCGGGGTTGTAGGCATCATCTGGATGTTTACTATTACCGCACTTTCCGGAAGAGCAACCTTTTCCATTGGTTGAAGGGGCGAGGTAAGCGTTTTGATGTGGTAAATCATAATTCAAGGGCAAACGTCCCGTTCCTGGGTTAGGGTTATCTTTCGGAGCCGTCAAATGTGTTGCAGGTACATTAACATTACCATGTGCTCCGTTTTGAGTGTTGTAGATATTATCATTGCAATTTGGCGTATCACATTTGTGGTTTGAATTTTCGGGACCCGTATTGGCATGTGGGTATGAAGGGTTGGTAGTGGATGGCGATGCACAGTTCCCATTAGAGCAGCTCGAGCCCGACGGTTGATAGTTACCGGCTGCTTTGTCATACTGGGAGCCTTGCGCGTTCGTCGTTGTTTTGGAGGCCGCAGTTCCACCAACATTTACAGGGATATCGTTGTTCCCGTCATCATCGGGTCCATTCGAGGATGGCTTGTCGCATTTGCCAGAAGTACATTTATTGGCATCGCCACAGCTAGGTCCCTGACATCCAGGTTTCTGATTCGAACACGCGCCACTGGTGCAAGGCGCACCATTTTGTGAATAAGAACCAGCTATTGCTCCGGCACTGGCGATAGCTCCGGCGTTTGCCCCGCTGAATGCTGGAAAGCCGATTCCAGGAAGACTCGCACCGCCTGCGCCTTTCTGGCAATCTCCAGTCGAACATGGTACGCCACCTGGTCCGAAGGAACCAGTGCCGCTGTAGCTGAATGAACTTGCACTGGAACTAGCACTTGACGAAGCGAAGCTGGAGGCGGACGATTTGGAGAAACTACCCGAAAATCCGGCGCCCGCGGGGATGCTCCCTGCACCGCTAAACGCACCGGCATCGGCTAAAATAAAAATAAAATATTCGTATTACCTATTATAATGTAGAAAGTAAATTGCAATTCCTTACAGAAACTTGCACAATATAATACTCATAGAGCTAATTTTATACAAAACTATTTATGCCGACCAATTATTTAAATTAGAATCAGATCTGTGGTTAATTGATATATCTATGTACAGTAAAGGAAACTCAAACGCGTACCTTTTTGACCCTTATTTTCATTGTGAAAAGAGCTAAACTACTTGTACTTGTTTCAATTTCCTTGACTGTACATCTAACTCATTCTTAATTATGTTATAAATGCTTAATTGGTAACGTTTAACTAATCAACAAACTATAGTTATATTTTCTAAATCAATATAGTCGTAACTGATTATAGCACGAAACTATCTAATGTAAAACTAACCTTTAGCTCCTGCGCCGCCCTTAATGCCATACGCGTGAGGGCTGGCGGCCCCCGCGCCCACGAGCGCCAACACCAATACACACTTTAGCTCCATCACCGTGAAGCTTCGCGGATACAATGTAGCACGTCTACGGGTGCCTGGCTTTATAAAGCGATACACAAATAGCCAGTCGTTCATAATATATAGCAAAAAACCAGTCGGCGCTTACCGCGAATCAAATGTTGTATTCGTGTTTGTTTCCCGCATTCATTAGAATCACCGCTCCGCAATGCATGGTAATTGGGTGCTAAGGTACTTTATTCTGAATTTGATTACGTAAGCATCGTCCTTAACTTACATTATTATAATGTGAACTTGATACTGTTCGGGAGAATCCAGGAATTTACAAGTAAAATAATACGCATTCGTATCCGCTACTTTTTATAAACCATTTAGATGCTAACTGGGAAAACACACTTACGTTACGGTTATCGATAAAGATGATTTCGAGATAGTGTGTGATAAATAATAAACAGCGCAGTTTTAGGAAGCCCGCGATTTAGTTGTCGGCTGACAGTGGCGTTCAAAAGGTTAAAGACTGGGTACTAAGTGCTTCCTCAACTTTTTGTTTTTGCAATTTTTTCTTTTATCATTGTGTTGTACCATATTTTCGCATCCCAATACAGACCCTAATAGATCTGGATGGCTTACGCATCAGTGCATCACCATACACCAACGTATGTTTGTGAACAGACCAGTTGAATCGGTGGAAGATAATGGAAGCCTAGCACAATTTACTAAAGTCATGTCACGTTTCCGCTTGCAAAAAACGAACCCGAGAGATCAATCAGCAAATTATTTCACAAGACGCTTTTGACACTAAGCTGTTGATCGCCACATACGAGGGGCAAACCGAAATGATCGGGAATTTAAAAAACTATGTGCACTATATACATAAATTATATTTTATTGTTTTTCGAAGTATTCTCCGTTACATTCAATGCACTTTTGCATTCTTTTAAACCAGTCATTAAAACAATAATTCCAGTTTGAAGTAGGCATTGCCAAAATGGCCGATTTATAGGCTTCCACAGCGGCTTCTGGGTTCTCAAACCGCTGACCACGCAATAAATCTTTAATTCTAGGGAACGTAAAAAAATCATTTGGACTCAGGTCAGGGCTGTATGGAGGATGGGACATCAACTCAACGTTTTCGTCGTTCAAAAATTTAGTTGTTTTGTGGGCGGTGTGGGAGCTCGCATTGTCGTGGTGTAAGATGACGCGGCGTCTCGGGTTCCCTTGGCGAAGTTCGGCCAGCACCTCCGGCAAACAAACTGTGATATACCAATCAGCGGTAACGGTTCTTTGTTCTTCTAGAGGAATTGTGGCAACATGCCCCTTTTTTGAGACGAACGAAGCCACCATCTTCTTCGACACGCTTCGAGAACGCACAACTTTCGTTGGTTTGACCTCGTCATCGAAGACCCATACTGCCGACTGGTGCTTTCTTTCAGGCTCATAAGAATAAATCCAGGATTCGTCACCCGAGACCATATTATAAACGGCTTTTGACTTTCCTCCATTGTAGCATTTCAGAATAGATCGGCACCAATCAACACGAGCCGCCTTTTGCTCTTCAGACAAATTATGGGGTACCCATCGGGAAATCAATTTTCTGACACCCAATTCACCATGCAAAATAGTGTGAATTGCAGTCATTCCAATGCCTATGGTTGCCCGAATCTGCTCGTATGTCACATGTCTATCTTCTTTTAGTAGTTTTTCCACAGCCGCGATGTTTTCAGGCGAAAGCGCCGTTTTCGGCCGACCAGATGAATGTACGGTGCCAAGAGAGGCACGACCCCGTCGAAACTCAGCATACCACCAATATATTGTCGTCTGACTAGGTGCTTCAATGTCGTATATAGTAACAAGCTCATTGCGACATTCATCTGGAGATAAGCCACGACGAAAGTTATGGTAAATAATTGCACGAAAATTTTCACGCGTCAGCTCCATTTTGTTCATCGAGTTGTCAATTTAAAAATGGAATTAAAAAAATATATCGTTCTTTTTTTAAATTGTAAAAACGGCATCGTGATTGTAAGTCGCCAGTATGCATGTGACAAAAAAGGATTTAATGTAACTCAGTTTAAAGTACTCTATTCCCGATCATTTCGGTGTGCCCCTCGTAATAGTATGACAGCCTTCGAAATACCCTATATATACCTACTTACGCCGTTTCAGTAAGTGTGTTGGAACCACTGGTACCATAAACTGTCTGATTATGGTAATCGATCGTCATTTTCCCGCCCTTTTCGCCTATGGCTCATTTTAGGCTCATTGTTAAAAAAAATACTTAAAATACTATATAATCAAAAAAGCGTTTAATAAAATACTTACCTATGGTCATGTATTGCCGATGATTCCTCCCACGCCTAGCACCGCTTATGTGCGTCATTCATTAATGTTCATTAGAATTAATTAATACACCGAATTTAATAATATTTGACTACCATCTGACTATTATATCTTATAATTTTCCTATTACTTACCACCTACAGCGTCGTTAATATAAACGAATTTATTTATATACTTACTTTTAAATATTAGCGACGTTTTTTATTAAGGTCTAAGTTCATTTGGACCCTAAACTAATAGGTACATGCACGATATATAATTTCTTACGACTCAACGCCGCTAAAGAGCTTCGTGGCCTGCCTAGTAATAATGGTGTTAAGTTAATTGACTCTTTTTCTCCATTATTAATAATACAAAATCCTCTAAAAGTCAAGTTGATGGTGCAAGGGAATCAGGCTGTATAGACACCTGGCCACTGCTATAACTAGTGACTTATCTACCTAAGGGGAGAGGGACTTTAAACTTTGAATTGTCTAGTGCTAAGGGCTTCTAAATGGCCTAGACCGGCTCAGCTTATTGGCATATGCCTCTGATGAGGTCGATTGTACGTATTGTTAGGATTTACAAAATTGATTGTTACTTACATCTGGGCCCTGTTTAATAAACGTTACAATTTTGTAAAAAACTGACAAATTTGTCAACTTGTGCTACAAGTGTCGTTTAATAAACGTTACAAATATGTAAGAAATTTACTGGTAAAAACTCTACAATTTATTTAATTGTAGATGTTGTTTAATAAACGCTTACATATGTAAAAAACGCTTGTAGAATTCTGACAAATTTGTAATTCAAATGTTTACAATGAAGCGAAAAATTGAAAAATCCAGTGGTCCAGTTGGTAGGACGCCCGTGTTGGCCCGGAAAGCCGTTGGAAACGCAGATTCGAATCCTGTCTGAACCATTAAATTTTTCAATTTTTCGCTTCATTGTAAACATTCGGTTTACGTTAGCAGACGTTACTGCTTTAATAAAAATAATTGTAGTTGTACATTACAATTTACATTAAATTGTAAGTGAACCTCTCCTCCAAACAATGAACTGACCACAAGTCTAGATACATTGTTTATGCATCAGTTATGTATCGTACCTTTAGTTACACCATGTGTATCTTATCTGCCACCACATTCTATATAGTACCTACCTACCTACCTATTCGATAGTAGTTTTACTCACCCGAAATTTTTCTTTAAATGTTAAATCAGTTACATTTAATGTGAAGTTTACCCTTATACGAAAAAGTCGTGGTCGTCGCGTCGTTCAATCACATGTCACTAATTTCACTACTATCGCTACTTGTCAGTACCATTTTTGTGTAGAAATATTGTTTTCCTTGTGTCAGTATTAGGCAGAGGTCAAAACTTGTAATGGTTTGACAGGCGACCCGGCAACTGTCGAAATTGTTCTACAATTTACTATATGTAAACTTCTAATTAAAATTGTGTGTTTCTAAATAAAACTGTTTTTTCTCAAACATGCAATGAAATATTGTCTTTACGTTCCTTATAATAGGCTCGGAAGTATCGCTTTTTGGGCGCAACAACTCGAGAGGACTGTAAAGGGATTTCATACTGCTTTTCAGGCCTAGGCCTGCAAAGTAACTTTTTTTTTGTTTCAACAACAAGGTCGTTCACACAGCTGGCTGGTTTGACAAAAAGCAGGTTTTGTTTTTAAAGGTTGGTTGTTAGACTAAAATGTCCTATTTGTCAATTAATAAAATGTTGTTCTTTGAAGTATATTTTTTTATTTCATTGTATGTTTGAGAAAAGCACTATACATGCCTCGTCGTGAAAACGGATTCCCGGCCTCGTATCACTATTCGGCCTCGCTCGCACGCTCGCTCGGCCGTATATACCTACTTGGCCGGAAATCCTCATTTTCCCGGCCTCTGATGTAATGTACTATTCCTACAAATATGTAAATTGTCACTTGTAAAGTGAAATAGTACATTACATCAGAGGCCGGGAAAATGAGGATTTCCGGCCAAGTAGGTATATACGGCCGAGCGACCGTGCGAGCGAGGCCGGATAGTGATACGAGGCCGGGAATCCGTTTTCACGACGAGGCATGTATAGTGCTTTTCTCAAACATACAATGAAATAAAAAAATATACTTCAAAGAATAACACTTATTGTTTGTCCGATATTTTCCGAATTTGACCGAATTTGAAAAATCAAATTTCAGATTCTGACTCAGGAGCCGCAAAAATCCCCGGATACCGAATTTCAGCCTCCTAGGACCAATTTGAAATTTTCTCCATACAAATCGTTTTTTTTCGACATTTTCCGAATTTGACCGAATTTTCGGATAAGATTTCAGATTCATATTTTTGAGCCCCGAGAGCCCCCGATACCGAAATTGACCGAATTTAAAAAATCCGATTTCAGATTCTGACTCAGGAGCCCCAAAAACCCCCGGATACCGAATTTCAGCCTCCTAGCACCAATTTGAAATTTTCACCATACAAATCGTTTTTTTTCGACATTTTCCGAATTTGACCGAATTTTCGGACAAGATTTCAGATTCATATTTTTGAGCCCCGAGAGCCCCCGAATCCGAATTTGACCGAATTTTAAAAATCCGATTTCAGATTCTGACTCAGGAGCCCCAAAAACCCCCGGATACCGAATTTCAGCCTCCTAGGACCAATTTGAAATTTTCTCCATACAAATCGTTTTTTTTCGACATTTTCCGAATTTGACCGAATTTTCGGACAAGATTTCAGATTCATATTTTTGAGCCCCGAGAGCCCCCGAATCCGAATTTGACCGAATTTTAAAAATCCGATTTCAGATTCTGACTCAGGAGCCCCAAAAACCCCCGGATACCGAATTTCAGCCTCCTAGGACCAATTTGAAATTTTCTCCATACAAATAGTTTTTTTTTTTCGATATTTTCCGAATTTGACCGAATTTTCGGACAAGATTTAAGATTCATATTTTTGAGCCCCGAAAGCCCCCCGATACCAAGTTTTAGCCGCCTAGCACCAATTTGAAATTTTGAAAAAAAAAAGTCGCCATCTTGATTTTTTTTTTTCCACAAGTGTCTAACAACCAACCTTTAAAAACAAAACCTGCTTTTTGTCAAACCAGCCAGCTGTGTGAATGACCTTGTTGTTGAAACAAAAAAAAAGTTACTTTGCAGGCCTAGGCCTGAAAAGCAGTATGAAATCCCTTTACAGTCCTCTCGAGTTGTTGCGCCCAAAAACCGATACTTCCGAGCCTATTATAAGGAACGCAAAGACAATATTTCATTGCATGTTTGAGAAAATGTTTATTAAAAAGAAAAATTTAGAATTGACAACATTTCATATTTATAACAGGTGGAAATTAATATATAGATCGACAGGGCTTTATGTCGTGTACCCTTAAAAAAAAATCTTTAAATTTATTCTTCTGTATTTAAAGAAATATAAGAAAATACATCAAATAACTGCAATCTAAGACAATATGGGCTGAATAGGGTTGTTGTCTAAACCAAAGAGCGAAAAAATATTTTTTTTTTTATTTGACGTTGACATACCGAGTTTTGTTAAGTTTTTTTTAATAAGAAAACCGACTAAAGTAACCGTTCCATTAAGTTCTGGTTTTGGTGTTGCCACATTTTAAAATGAGTATGTTTTTATAAATTAACAATAAAATAAATAATCATCTCAGAAAATAAATAAAAACAGAGATTACTTCATCTTTTTAAGCAGAATTCAGAAAAGTAATAAAATGATAGTCTTAAAAATATGAAATGTTGTCAATTGTAGCTACAATTCCACAATTTTGTAGATTTTCCACCATAGTAAACTTTTAACTTGTAATTTTTATTAAACAGAAAGTTGTAGTTTTGTAACTTGTATTTACAAGTTACAATTTGTAATGTTTATTAAACAGGGCCCTGGTGTAATGTAATGGTGGGGAAAATGGTAGCTGGAATTGAAGAGCGGAAGTCTCATCACTTTTATCAGTCAGTTAAGTAAATCGCGTACCTACCATACCCCTCACCTCCCACTCACCATATGAGAACATATATTTTTAAATCATTATAACTTATTTCGTGGGAACAATGAAACGGGTGTAGTAGTCTGCAATTCTGCGAGAGATCAAAATCAACTCTAAGTGGACTCGTATCGGCTCTGTGAGCTGTATTGCGAGTTTTATTCGATATGGGTGAAACTTGTAAATTTTTGTTTTCAACCTTCATATCTCCGCCATTATGGAATATTTCGAAAAACTGATTTTCAAAAAATATAGGTATATGTATGTAGGTACCTACTTATCGAACCTACTTACTCACAAAGTTTAATAAATCGCCTGAGAAATGCGAAGTTGAGAACAACCGCATATCCAAACATCTGGACGTACGAAATAATTCTTGGCCAAGCTGAAACGGAGACGCTTCGCTCGCTAGGTCAATTAGCGCTTCAAGGTTCGTTTTAAGCATGGGTGCAAGCCGGAACTTATTGCACTAACAAAGACTCAGTCAAAATACGAAAAGTACCTACTGCATAGATTAACATTTGAGTCGTACCAGAGCCACGTCATTGGCATAAATTACCCGGGTAAACAATCGGTTCTTCCTACCCGTATACTGTGCAATGTAAAATTAAACGTGATATGACATCAACGGCAAGTCATCTAGAACTTTATGTGATCTCGTTGGCAATGACAATGGGGAAAACTGTATGACAACATGTATACCTATCTATACTTAAGTATGTGGTCTCCGAGCTGGTTTCAGATCCGTTGCAGCGAGGACAAGTGAGAGTGCAGTGGTCTAGATTAGTTAAATTGGTATGTGTTAGTCATACATAATTTAACTAGAACTCGCCTTATACCTACCTAATAGTAGCTTAAACACGTACTTAGGTTTCAACAGTGAAATATTTTGACCCTCTTAGGAAAGCTTTAGGTTCCCAGTATGTATATCTTTACTGTACCAGAGCCTATGCGAGCAGGATCTGTGCCGTATTTGTAATATATTACTTATATTATATTTAAAATTTGAAGGCCGTACTTAGTAATTTAGTTTCTTAATCTCACTATCTCGTTAATATGATAAAAACGAAAGTTTGTGTGTGTGTGTGTGTGTGTATCGTCGTTACTTCTTCACGCTGAAAGGGTTGGACAAATTTACATAAAATTATGAACAGATGTAAGCAGTTTATTACTCTTAAAGCATTTTTTCCCAAAACAAAATCATCGTTCCGGTATAGAGTAGTGTTTTTATGGGAGCGAAGCCACGGGCTAACGCTAATATTTCACTAAAATTCAGTGTCATCCTCATCTTGATATTTCTTATGCATTTATCCTGCGAGCTTTCGCCATCAGCTAAGTTCCTTACTACTAGGATTACATAATTACTTCGCTGAACCATATACTAACTAATCCATACTTAGTACCCACACTGGGCATACTAAGTATATGCTATGTTGTTGGGTCCTTTCCTTATCCCAGCAACATCTTTTGCATCTCAGCTTCTATGAATAAGCAAGTAGGTAGTTACCAGTAGATATTACTAAGTAGTCATATGTTACTGTAAAATTCTTAAGTATTTTCAAGCATCATAAGCATAATAAAATAACTTTGTGGTAAACTAGCTCAACCACAGTTTTTAATATGAATAATATCATATGTATTTCTGTGATATTAATTTTAACGACTAGAGCTTATTATTCGAGCGCTTCAACAGCCTCGTTTCGGTGAACCATTCTTGTCGAGGTTTACATATCGTCGGGGATAGTGCAATACCGCGTAAGTAACAAGTGTAGATACGAGTCAATATTCAAACAAATGCTAAGTATTTTATTGAAATGAGAACTTTATCGACAGCTTTTAATTACGTGGTATTGCATTATCCCCGACGATATGTAGATTTACATATGTAGAACTTCTAAGAAATAGCTTGATTTCTCATTAAACATCGACAAAAATGTGTGCAAAAAAGTGATAGGTACGAAATGCTAGAGCCAGCCGGAGCAAAATTTACTTACTTCTTGTCTAAGAGAAACGAAAAATGTTCATACGCTCTAAAATAGGCATACCGGTGGGAATCAGATATTCTGGGCGCCACACCACTGGTTATGGTCCGTGATCCAGAGCCAAAGTAATCTAACCCAAAAAAATCATATTAGTTATGCAATTAATATCAATCGCTCTTTAGCGATAAGACCGCCTGTTGTTTACCTTTAATCTGTATTCCTTTAACCTGTGTAATCTGTATTTGTTTGTACTTATTTCCCGTTGAGGTGTGCAATAAAGAATAATTCTATTCTGTCAATGTTACCGTTAATTTCTACTTGTACTTACCTATTAGTTTGTGTAGTATTGTGCTACCTCCTTTTCGATGTAAGCAGTTCGCGCCGTGTGGCCGTGGCCTTAGTGCGTGACAAAGCACAGCGTCGTCTGGTCGTGCGACCGCAGCCGCAGGCGTGCGCTGCATCCCGCCATCGCCAGCATCCGGGTGACGTACCGCCCACATACTAACCACTAATTCTCCACACATTCCGAACTATATATGTATCATCCATACTTCTATAAATCATGCCCTGAACTTGACTTGCACTTACATGGTAAATCGAATACCGATCTGGTAGATAAATATGTCCTCATTTATGGATCAATATGGACAACTTATCACGGAAAATGAGGCGCATGCTCTTAGATCTTTATTGCTTACCTAATCACTCAATCATTTCAGGTAATCAGATTAAATCAAATTTCCTAAAAAAGTTAGTTATGATACGAATAGGGCATAATTTAATCTCGTGTTTATTTTAAAGTCTTACTCATCGCAGTTAGTTGATGTGCGTTTTAAGTCTTGATAATAAATTATACAATGCACAATAAACTTTATAGTTTTCCTTACTTAGAAATTAAAGTTCGAAGAACACAGCAAGGTTGCGGGAGAGCGTTAAACTTGACTGCCTATTTATAAGGTTGCGATGCTTACTCAGCATCCGCGATACCTACGCACATTGTAAACAATTCTCAAGTAAGAGCACCTACTTAAATACTCAAGCTATGAGCGCGATTATTATGCTGTAATATTGAAGCGTAACAGAGCCAAATTCTTAATACGAATTGAATCAAAGTCGACTGCATCTGAATATGTATTTTATTAAAAAATAGCATATTTCTCCGAACTATTACGACACTTTTAGCTTAGAATTAACAATCAAATCCAAAGGAAACAAATTAGTATTCCTACTGAAGAAATCTAAATAAGTTAATTCAATTTGTGCACGAAACATGGTTAAAAATAAAAGTAGGAGTTTATTGTATTGGGCGTCCTTTGGGAGGTGTTGATGCGTATGTCCAAGTTATATGAACTCGTCGGGTTCGCGCGGGGCGTCCAAGTCGCGGTAGTGTATGACTGGGCGGTAGTCCGCGCCGCCGCCCCTTTAACAAGCAACCACATCGTTAGCAACCACTACACCTCACTAAAAATTTGCACACAAATAAATCTATCACTCC
Organism: Apotomis capreana; assembly: GCA_947623375.1. Lineage (NCBI taxonomy): Eukaryota > Metazoa > Arthropoda > Insecta > Lepidoptera > Tortricidae > Apotomis > Apotomis capreana. The sequence goes on from OX392501.1 coordinate 15,861,431, forward strand.
AAAACAAAGGCACTAGTTTGTTGCAACAAGGTGTAGTAAGCTTGTCATTTTAAAACGGAATGCGTTTTGTGTTTGTGTGTACTTGTTACGTGTGAGACTTGTTGTGTCAGAGGTACGCCACAAAGAAAACAAGGAATATTATCAATACAATAAATAAGCCTTTTATAAATATTTCCGTCCAGTTTAGGCACGGCAAGAGGGAATCTCGGCTTCCCGGGTTCAGAGAAATAAGAAACGACACTGGTTTTGACACATGGGATGAAGAAGTGTAAGGAAAACAGATGTAACACGTAATATTATAATATAGTTTATTTCAAAATGTTCATACAAACGATTGTAATAATAAGTATATTGTACTACAAGTATCTTACTGATTTTATCGACAACATTAAAAATGTATATGTATATTTATTGTAAAATAATATTACTTGCATGTATATCATTGAAATAATATGATCTATACTGTAACATACGATAGAATGAAATTCATTCAATGAATATAGTCTATTGTGAAGTCTTAAGGTAACATTACACATTTAAAAATAGAATGAACGATTGCTAAATTATAGAGACCGAATGAAGATTATAGGCTTATAATAGATAAATGACCGATGACGAGTCATTTGCCGTCAATCAAGTTACTTAGTGCCTCAAAACTATTCACTTTATTTCCGTCTATCATAGTTCCGGATTCATTGATAAACAGCTATTATTACTTATATAATTAAGCACAGTCATTTCAACACGCTCGTTTTACGATCCTAGAATAAACTATTAACGAATTAGCACTGTAGGTATACGTCAAACATATTATGGAATATGGATAAGTTTGAAATTTAAAGTATACATTATTTATAAGTCGGAATGATTAATACAAAAATATCTGATATAAAATACTTTGTCATGGATTTGAATCATTGCTTAAAATATGTCACCACTATCCGGGAAGTCAAGATCGTTGTATGCTATAATAGGCCGGGAGCGGTCGACAGTTTCCCTGCAAATTATTTCTGTCTCAACGTTTTGTTTCCGAAAAGAGTTCAAGCTTAACACCAAAAAAGCAGTAATAAATGCCATGCATAAATTCTTTAAGAAATTTTAAACTCCATATTAAAAAAATACATGCTTTATGATTTTAGTCGTCATAATAAAGTCATGAACAGCATCGCCATTTGTAAAACAACCAAGCAAATGAGTATGCTATGGACGCTTCCGCATTGATGACACAGATTAATACGCTAACGAGCATTTAACGAGTGTACAATATTACATCCTTTTAAATACACGATTAGATGTTAATTGTATATTAATAATAGGATATCGGTTCATTTAATAAGTCGAATAAAATATCATATAACAATATTAATAAGATTCACAAAGTAGCGTCATATTACTGTATCCTTTTCGTTTAGTAACTCAATAAAATATTGAAAGTAAATAAGCATCGCAACATTTAAAGTAAACAAGGCATCTAATAATATTTTTCTATTGCTGACATACGGGATTGTGCAACTAATGCTGGAATTTAGACTCTAATTTTATAGAAAAAGCGTGCCTATTCAATTATAATAAAATAAGCCATTCCTGATAAATATATTGTAATTTTTTTGTCTTCGTTGACACATTGGTCTTTATTATTCTCGTCGAACTAATCATCATATAATTCAATTAAATGTATAAATAACTACATGATTTATGATCAATTATTATATTTTCTGCAGCCATATCAAGATAATGACTATATCTAGAAATGGTTACTATTAAGATCACAATCGCACTAATTGTGGATTGAATATCCAATAAATGCGTTCATAACTTTATCCTTGTTGTTTATCAAGCATACCGATCTACTAAATCAAGTAATGTGTGTATATGCTGTTTTAACATTATTTATGTTTATATTTTACAACATCCTTAATTAAGTCCCTAGTTAACCAAAGTTATTGAACTGAATTTATTTTGCAGCAAAACAAAAGTAAGCCAAAATGAAAAATTAGAATGTCACATATAAGTAAAAACACAGCAATAGAAACCCGTAAAAACGTCACATACTGGCACCAGGTTATTTAGTCAGGAACTCGTTAGGTGTAGGCATTTTTGAAAACGTTTTAACCGAACGAACGAATGAACGCCAAGCGGTGAAGAAAGCACCGTGCCCCAGACGTCTCCGCAAAAGTAATAATAAAAAAGTGCTCAAAAATCAACAGGGATGGAAAACACTTGTAGCGGTTTGAATTACAATGATTTTGATCATTGAAATTTTGTGACGACAACGTTGTTGTCAGTGGCACACTCTTCCGATGTAATATGACGATTGGGGGGTCCAAAAGGTTAATCGCACTTAGTTCGGCGGTCGCATCATCGTTGAGATTCCTTAAGTTTGGCATATCAAACGTACCTCTACCGGTTCAACGAATTCTTCACTAAACGTACTGGTGGCAATGAGATAGGTGAAATAAATCAAAAACTGCCAAACGCTTTAAAACCAGTCTTTCGGGAAATAATTCCTGTTATTTGCAACCATACGAGCGTATTACTACTAGGTTGACTTTAGTATAAGAAACATAGCACCAAAATATCGTGAGTGTGATTAGTATCTTGAACAGAGGTATCTCAAGCTCGGTATCTTTTAGTCGTATGAAAGTAAGGCGATCACCAGTCCTTGTTTTATTTCACCAAGAATAGTTAGTACGATTTCAGCCTCACTAATGCTACCGCGACATCTTCCGCTTTGTATTACATACAACATACAAAAAATAGTAGCCATACGCTAAGGCCCGGGTGTATGTAGAAAGACGCCGTATGACGCAGCATAGTGTCTAACTAAGAGTAGTCCCGGGTTTAAACGAAATACTTTATATACAATATTGATATGATTTATTTGGATACGGGAGCCAGCCACGTCGCGGTGGCGTCATAGTGAGGCATGAGACTAAAGACCGATTTAGGCGGACCCTGAACTCGCATGAAAATTTCCTGACATTCCTACGATATACGAGGAAACTCAAATGCACGTTCGCGCCTCGTCTAAACGGAGTCAAAGAGTGGGGGCACAGACAACCCCCACTAGACGGAGCATGTAAGGCACATGTAAGGCGACCAGCGCGCACCAACGATATGGTACGGCAGAACATTAAAGTACCAACACGGCGGCCACCGTTTAGTTGCGTCCATGTTTATGAGGTCTCTCTACACCACTTAACACTACAATTTACCATGTTATTTATTTAATTTCTTTTTTCGTTGACGTACGCATGGATCATAAACAAGGACGCAACTAAACGGTGGCCGCCGTGTTGGTACTTTAATGTTCTGCCGTACCATATCGTTGGTGCGCGCGGGTCGCCTCACATGCTCCGTCTAGTGGGGGCGGTCTGTGCGTGGGGTCTCACCTGGGCCGGGAGAAGCGCGGGTGTCGCGGCGCGTAGGGCTGCGGCGGCGCCCAGCCGCCCCAGCCCCAGCCGCGGCCGGCGGGCGGCCCGCCCCCCCCGCCGCCGTACCTGCGACAAACATTACATCATTCAAAGTGGTTATAACACGTTTATACAACAACTTTTCAAAAACTGATGTCAAAGGACGGAGTAAAAAAATGTTCTCTGTCAAATTTATCTGTTTTTTTTTTATTAAAGAAGTAACGTCTGCTACCGTAAACCAAATGTTTACAATGAAGCGAAACATTGAAACATTTAATGGTTCAGGCAGGGTTCGAGCTTGCGTCTTCAACGGCTTTCCGGGCCAACACAGGCATCCCATCCATTGGACCACTATCTGATCTAAAAATAAAGGTGTACCATGCATTAAGTCCCCAATAAAGATTAAATAAATAAATAAATAATAAATTCATGACAGATTGATCTAATGTGCAAAGATGACTGTTTAATAATAATGTAGCAGTGCACTAGCACTAGTATAGTCTATCCCATTTCTAAGATCAAATGAAGTCACTTTGACACAAGGTACAAACAACCGTATACATGTAAATTTAAGGTCGCTTTTCACGTGTGCCAGTTTGTCATAATTTAATCTTAGAATTCCGGATAAAGTATCCATCCCCTGCTCGCGTCGATTTCCTCATTACTGAGGGTCGGTTCATGGAGTGCGTTGTGTAGCTTGTAGCGATAAAGTATACTAGCACACAATAACGGGGGTGTTTACTGGTCACTTTGGGGTCAAAGGACTATTGGCCAAGTTGGAACTGTCTGACAATACAGATTGTAAAATGTGTGGCGAGGAGGCAGAGACAATGAAGCACATACTGTGTGGATGTCATGCCCTCGCCAGACTTACAATGAAGGAATTCGGTATTGGTTACCCAGAACCGAAGGAATTCCAGGCACTACGAACTGGTTCCATCATCCGATATATGAAGGCGGTGGAACAATCCTTTGAGTAGGCGCGATAGGGGTAACTACACAAAAGATCCCATTGAGTCGAAGTGTATCCGCAAGGACCCCTTCCTAATTTTTTAGGATTTTATATTTTTTAGGAGTAGTAGGGCCTCGTGCAGGGTCCGTCCGGATTGTTACTACCATCTTGCCTGCTAACCCACCGCTACACAGCAATGTTCGCATTGTTGTGTTCCGGTGTGGGGGTAAGATAGCCGGTGAAATTACTAGCATAGAGGCATTCTATCTTCGTCCTCCGGGTAGGCAAGCACTTGTGACACCTCTGGTGTTGCAGGTGTTTATGGGCGACGGTAATCGCTTTCCATCAGGCGATACGTTTGCTCGTTTGCCCCCTATGACATAGAAAAAAAAAAAAAAAAAAAGGTAAGATAAAATAAGCACACAATAAGCTAGGTGCGTGTACTGACGGCGCGGGGTTGGGCGGCGGCGCGAGCTGCGCGGGCTGCGCGCGCTGCGGCGGCTCGGGCTGCTGCGGGCGCCGCACGTCGCGCACGTACGCGTTGAAGTACGCCACCTCGCGCCGGACCTCGTCCACCTGCAACACAACTACCTGAGATACCACACTAAACGACCCAACCACAGACGACCCCCACTACACGGAGCATGTAAGGCGCGCGCGCACCAACGATATGGTACGGCAGGACATTAAAGTATCAACACGGCGGCCACCGTTTAGTTGCGTCCTTGTTTATGATCCATGCGTACGTTAACGAAAAAAGAAAGTAAATAAATAACATGGTAAATTGTAATGTTAAATGGTGTAGAGAGACCTCATAAACATGGACGCAACTAAACGGTGGCCGCCGTGTTGGTACTTTAATGTTTTGCCGTACCATAAATATCGTTGGTGCGCGCGGGTCGCCTTACATGTGCCTTACATGCTCCGTCTGGTGGGGGTGGTCTGTGCGACCCAACACTCGAGACTCGGGAATCAGAATTTCAGTAATCCTTAAACGATACCCTCACTATTTACTACATGTGGATCAATTTTTTCTTGTTGGTTTACTTTCCCCTAGACAATAGTGATTAGACTTTAAAAAACTGTTGATAATTTAAATTACTGGTATTATTAGGAGATAGTCTAATTAAGAATGGGCTGTGGCAATCACAAAGTTATTGTTAAATTTAAAGAGTTATTTTAAAGAGTGATCCAGGGGACATCACCGTGGCAACGAGCAACAGAAAAAAAAACTCATTTTGTGTATATAGGACGAAACCTGCGCTGTGGATAAATTAAAAACAATATTTGGATGCATGCATGAAAGTTATTAAATAAAATTGAGTTAGTTAGTAAAAAAAAAGTTTCCAGAGAGATAGAGACACAGAAATGATGTGCCGGAATTTGTGCAGTTTTATTAACAGTATTACATCTAATCATAAATACCACAAGCTCATATCATTTGAATTCAAGTAGGAAGCTTGACTAACCTTCTCTGCGTGCTTGTTGAAGATATGTTTTCTTATGAAGTCTGGCCCTTTAAACTTCTTCCCACTGAGCGGACACAACCACTTGTCTTTCGCTAACTCCTGAGTATTGGCTTGGACGAACTTCTCTACTTCTACGTCAGGATCCTGGTTCAGAAGAAAATCGTTGAACATTCATTTCAAAACTTTTTTGTATTGTTAGTAGGTGGGTGTCACCGAGGCTTTGTAAGCCAAACTTCTCGGTCAAAATCAGATTGATTTTATGACATATGAAGTATTTAATGCAGTAGTACATATTAATAACTATAGAAAGGTTTGTTTGTTAAATTATGTATACGAAAATTACCTTAATTCCAAGCTTCTGTAGTTCTTCGTCAGTGAGGGGTTTCACATCTTGTAGGAAAGCAGACATTTTACCCTCAAATGTTTTGATGTAATCCTGTATCTCTTGCTGTGTTGGCTGTAATCGAAGATTTGTATATTAGTAATAAATATTATATTGTATTTAAAATGAATGCAAATGTATTTACAATAAGCACAGTTAAGCAACGGACAAGAAGCTATGGACAAGAAGGTACTTTATTTAGGATGAAATATAATTAACTTGGAAAATATCAAATTGATTAGATATTTCATTCGCTTATCTCCTGAATAGAGGATCCAAAACTGGTTTTTGTGTCATAGTACAACCGGCATAAAACCGATTTTGGGTCCTCTCAAGTACCTATATTTTATAATTCCGCAAAGGGTTAATATTTTGGATCCCAGATTCACATATTCTGAATAAGTGTTCAAATGTTGTAATTATTACCTTAGTAGCGGGCGGTCCAGCTCGAGCATGCATGATCCCGCAGCGATTCGGCATCTCATCTTCATACGGGTATTCGCAGTGGTTGTAGTAATCCACGGAGTGCACAATACGCAGATATAACACCAATCTGTCCAAAACACGAACAAGTTCTGGGTCAGCCTGTTCCGGGGTTCCCGAATCAGACGCCGCGTCTACTCCAAGCAGCTCTTCTTCCTCTGTAGACGCTTCCTCGATCAAATGCTCAGTTATTTTGTGGAGAACGGGATTTCTTGAGCTGAGGCTGAAATTCTGAAATAGAAATTAATGTTTGTATACTTTGTTTGAAGATATCTACTGAATAGGCAGCAGAAACAACGAATCAGTTGACTGTAGCTATGTTTATAATCACTCATGCTTTGAAATAGACCAAATTATTTGTCAAGTCATGAAATACAGATTTAGAGAGCAAGCTCCATTTCCAAGTAGATTTATATAATGTAATGACCTAAAACGGATCAGCAATTGATGGTTACCAAATATTAAGCGAATTTGAGACCAAAAATAGTATAGAGTCAAGGCAAATATGAATAATAATGAAAGTGATTAGGAATGATAAAGTGAATCGCTTGCTATGGAATATAATATGGACAATTTATGAAGATGCTTAGGCGTTGGGAACGCCTTCATAAAGTCTAGACTTCGCTCGGTGGAGAGATAGTGGAATTTTGATAATGCTGATCACTGTTTGATGCGCATATGTTTGAATTGAACCTCATTTGTAATTCTTTACCTAATGGGAGATATTTTGAATGAAACTTGATACATTTTATCTCGATGCATAATTGCATAATTAGTTAATTGTATTGTAGTCTATATAAAGACTAAGTAGTGGTTTGGATTATGTGATTTAATTGCAGGTGTCTATGAAAATGATTATTACTGCGTATATTATCCCGTAACATTCAGTTACAAACAGTCTGAACATTTGGCAAAACTTTGAAATACATACTAAATTCTTGCCAAATCATAATATTCATTATACAAATAAACATGCAAATACATATAAAATGAATGCTCATACATGTTTCTTAAGTTTCCAAGTACGTATACTACGAAGTTATATTCAAAGAAAAGTTTTTTAATAATGAACTATATCAGATTTATCTTAAAATAACTCATGCGCAATCGGTTTAAATATCCTCCGGAAATAAATATGTATTTCCAGAAACAACAGGGTAAATTACCCGTTTGCGGAATCTTTAGACACGTTCGTTCGATCTACATGCAACTAACTACAGAACCAGTATTTGCTTACTAACCGATTGTGTGACTGTATATTCGGGACTGACTGATTTAAGGAGACGAGGGTCGCGCGGGTGACCTTGGGCTCCTTCACGCCCATTATTCTGGAATTATTAATTTTTTATCTGTGACTACAAATCAATCTAAAACTGGCAAACATATTTCGTTGTAAATATTTGAGAAAAATACCAGTTTTACTTGAATATTTGTTAAATACAATAAGCGTGCAAAACAACAGGTCATTCTTTCAGGTCATGGCAACAAGATGAAGCTAAGCCTGATGACGTAAACAACATTTGAATGATAATTAAATAACATTTATCTTCATGTAACAATAACAGTTGACTAGTAAAACTACCTTTTAAGAAATTATTTGTACTAAAATATAATATATCGTTTTAGATATAGTCATTTGCGGGTTGGAAATAAGAAAGCATTTAAGTTAATGAAAATGAAACGTGGACAAATATGAATTCACAAGCAGGTATCAAGGACGAACAAGCATCTCGGAAAGTAAATGTGACACAGGAAAGCCTAAAATTAATGAATAAATGTGTTGTTAAGGGAAATCCTAACTTATTTCTCATAGTTGAAGACTGCAATTGTCAATACGCAACTCAGGTATATTATATAAATTATACATAATCAACGTTTAGGGCTCAAACTTTAAAAAGCATATATTACTCATAAATGAATGTGAGAATGCAAGATCCCACTCATTGGCTGTCCTAATGAGGAGTGTACAGGCAAGTTGATTCGTGGCAGTCGGTGGCAAATCCACTTCCTAACCTGTACTGATTAAATGGAGAATGCAGAATTAGATACCTCACACTCTCCCAAATGTATCCTGTAAAATATCCTGAGAGGTAATTTTCCTGTGGTGTTGAGGGCTTTTCAGTTTCCTCTCCACCAGACTCGCAAATAGAAGCTTTACCGATCCCTCGAGTGCACCACCCACGTAAGTTGGCGTCTCCACCTTGCTCTTTCATGTGACGGCTCACGATGGCAAGCCTATAAGAATCGGGTTCTATCGACGCCTCACTACTGGTGTGCTGCCAAAAGTCCTAGCTCTGCCGATTTGTCCAGTGCACTCACTTTATTTTATATAATTTTTAGTGTAAACATTGATTTGGAGAAACTTGTACATCACCTCTAACACATATGTTTCAATTACCTAGTTATAATAATTGTATTAGTTTTTAAGTATAATTTACGAAAAAATGACTTACTGTTGAGTTTCCTTCGGCTTTCTTCTCAACAGCGGTCTCTTGCGAAATGCCGGTAGACTCACAATCTGACTTGTAAAAGTGCCCTTGTGGCCTACTTACTGAATAAATTGTTTCATTTCACTCACATCAGCCGGCGCCTCCTTCTCCTTGCCGTCCTCGGGCTCCTGGTCCCAGAGCTTGGTCCTGGTGTCGAGCAGGTGCGCGAGTCTCGCCGCCAGCCGAGCGTCGGCGCGCAGCACGGGCCGCTCCAGCGTCACCCCGAGGACGGAACGCACGCGACGCTGCAAATCGCGGTTCACGATTGCACCGAGCTCGCATTCGCGTAACTGCGAGATAAAAAGTGGTCAATTATAGGTATACATATTATTGTCTATTTTATATAACTTTGTGCGTGGGACATTTATCATCTTAGTACATTTTATAACCTAAATTCAATTAAAATGTAATTACAGGAGCCACATGCACAAAGTTACGTGAAATATACTATAAAATATATAATAAATAACGTTTACAAGCAGAAGGTACCACTTTACCGCTTAGCATAAAGACGCGTTGATAAGATATTGATATAAAATTGGGCAAGTGCGAGTCCGACTCGCGCATGAAGGGTTCCGTACCTATACATATATATAATATATAACAAGTTTGTTGTATGGGAGCCCCCCTTAAATATTTATTTTATTTTGTTTTTAGTATTTCTTGTTATAGCGGCAATAGAAATACATCATCTGTGAAAATTTCAGCTGTCTAGCTATTACCGTTCTTGAGATACAGCCTGGTGACAGACGGACGGACGGACGGACGGACGGACGGACAGCGAAGTCTCAGTAATAGGGTCCCGTTTTTACCCTTTGGGTACGGAACCCTAAAAAATGCAAAACATACTTCGAAGGTAAGCGAAACTAGCGACAGAAAGGACCCTTTTAATTGAGAACGTCAAATACATTGACTATACGAGATACCAATCAATCGGCAGCAAACCCTGTTGATACCAATATTATACTTCTTTTATAAACTCGCATTCTGGAAACACGTCTCCGGGTGCCATGTTCGTTTACAAGATGTGCAGTTGGACTTGCGATTGTGACATTGTCAGATCGATTTGTCCAGGGACAATGAAGGCGTTAACCTTTTGACCGCCAAGCGGTCTAGCAATTTACCGTGCCACTGACGCCAGAGTAAAAAAAAAGAAACTCAACAGGGATTGAAAAATACTTGTAGCGGTTAGAATTACAAAGTTTTTGATAATTGAAATTTGGACGGCTGTGGCCGACGTGGCGTCATGGGCACGATTTTTTGTTGACGGCCACAACCGACTGTGGCGCTCAAAAGGTTAATTTGGCAATGATACTGGAGGAGGCGTCGTACCCGGATGTTGTTGAGGTTCCAGCAGATGTCCTTGATGTTGACCTCTCGGCGGAAGGTGACCCAGCCGCGGCGGAACCAGCGCCGCTCGGGCAGCGGGTCTGCCAGCGCCACGCGCAGAAACCCGCCGTAACGTTTGCACATCTGTAGTTAAAAAATGCGTGTTCTATACATCATTTTTCCAAGAGAATCTTTAAGTAGTAAAAATAAAAAACGTTGAAATAAAGCAAAATTTGATAGTTTTTCGATTCAATAAACTTACAGCTTCAACTTCCGCTTTAGTAATGCTGGGCGCAAGGTTCCTTAAGAAAATGGAAGTCGTTTTATGAAGAGCCCTCAACTCTTTCTTCTCTACAACAACATCTGATACCGACTCCGCTTTCTCATCCCCACTCTTATCGCCATTCGTGTCCTTCTCCTTATTAATATCCACGGGTTTCTCATCTTTCTCCGCACTTGGCGACTTGGATTTCTCTTTGCGTTTGGGCGACTTGTCCGGTGTCTTAGATTTGGACTTGGATTTGCGTCGGGGTGCCGTATCTCCTTCATCTTCGGAGCTGGACGAGGACGAACTAGACGACGAAGAGCTAGATGATGAACCAGGTGGTGCTGCAAACAAAAAGGATGCTGAATATTTCGCTTTTACGGTCTAAGTCATTTCTTGGAAACGATACATAGAAAGAGCGCAGACACACCATTTTTGGTGCCGTGTGTCCTGGTACTTTGTTGTATCGGATATGTACAATACAACGTGCTTCGCTAAAATAACATTCAAAGCAAAGTATTTTACTTTGCAACAAAATTAAATTCCAAATCAATATTTACAACAGATTTTGAATTATTTTTGATTGACTGATTCTGATAAGTCGAACATACATAATCTCACGTATTTAACTAGGTCATTAATCGATTAGGTGTACGTTTGAGTCACGTTCACTGCTCGATGAATATAGGAATTACTATATTGAACAGGCAAAGCATGTAAATTCCAATAAGGTACATCAAAATTGGTCTCAACAGCATAAAAAAGTCGAGGCAAATAAATATATTTCATTTCATTACTTCAAAATTGGTCTCAACAGCATAAAAAAGTCCAAAAATATGACTAGTAATAATTTTTTTTATTTTTTTATTTTTTTTATAATAAAACAATAAGTACGTGGCTCCTTCTCCGGAACCTCGACGTCGTCAGTGGGCTCGGTGCCGGGCGCGGAGTTGAAGCGCGAGAACAGCTTCGCCTGCTCCTGCAGCTGCTTGAGGTGCGGGTCTATCTCCATGGTCAGCGGCGCAGTGGGCTTTGGTGATTCTTCCTTCTTGTCCTAACATAATATGCAAGTTATCACAACTGTCCATAGAGTTTCTTAAAAACAGACGTATACAATAAATAGGCGAGTTTTTTAGAGACTTTGAAGAATTCTAAATTCGCCTGTTGTTTATATAAATTTCGAAAAATTTGACATGACCATGACATGAAACTGCTTCTGCCATTCATCTTTCTTGTCAATGAAATTTGTTTGTCCATTTAATAAACTAACCTAATGATTTAGGTATTTCTGTTAATACGAAGAAAGTTTTTGTCGTGATGGGAACGGCGAGAATGTTGTTTGTTCAGAACTTTAGCTTAGATACAAACCTTATCATCTGTTTTTTCAGTGTCGTCTTTCTCTTCTTTCACTTTGACAGCGTCTACGTCGATGACGACGGGTTGGTTATCGCGCTTATCTGCAATCAACCAACACATTATAGTAACAACCAGTTACAAAAAATTATACCATAGGTAGGTACCTAATCAAATTAGGTAAAAATTATTGTTTAATAGATTGTATACATAGTTTAAATTGGCTAATAGGTATTGTTTGCGAAATAGTAGTTTACTTACCCGTTTTGTCACTAACTGAATTGTTATTTTCTGGGGGAGGTGGCAGGTCTAGCGCTTTAAGGTCTTCCTCGGTTCCGCCTTCCAGTTTTATGACGACAGTGTCCAGCAAGCGGATCAATTTGTCGGACTTGTCCACGTCCACAGACACTTTGTCCAGCTCGCCATGTTCCAACAGCTCTAGGAACACGTTCAAACGATTCTAGAAATAATTCTATAATTACTTCTCATGCCAGTATGAGAATATTTTAAAAACAAATCATAAAATGTGATACTTACTTTGAGAGCACACAGTTGTTCCTCTTTCCGTTTAACTGATTCTTCAGGATGATATTTGATCTTGAACCTAAATAAAAATCAATATTTATCGTGGTTTAAGATTATAGTATACAACATGACTACAGATACTCTAGTCTTGTTATACACTGAAATACACAAGTCTTCTAGAAGTGAAAAAGTAGTGTTTCTGAGAAATATTTGAGGTTCACTTCTAACAGACTTTACACAACATTGAAATTACTTTCCATCTAATAAAAATTGATACATTTATGGAAAGTAAGAGTATGAATGATTTTTTATTAAAAGGAAAGTTGCACAACTGTATACCTCTGCAGTACACCAGCTCGCTCATCCGCTGTTGGTGTTAAAATGAAGAAAACTAAAGATCTTAGTAATAATTTAAAAAATATCTTCAGTCTCACCTGTCCCACATGTGTGGAATATTTTAGCCCTAAAGCCCTACTGTAACGAAACCGGTAGCATTGCGCGCCACTGGTCAACGCGAGATCAACTAGCTACACACACAATTGTATTATTTTTATACAGTTTCAATAAATTTTTCTTAACGTTGTCCAGCGATTCCACGCGTTTACGCGGTTGACTGTAGGGAAAAAAGGTTACATTAACATTTGCATGGGGTCTTTAAAAATTCTAAGCCTTAACCGATAAATACGAGTTGGTAAATGTGTTTTCATTTGAGATGTTGTTAATGCTTAGAATTTTTTAATTACCAGCAAATAGAAGAGAAATAATATAAAACTGAATTTAGCAGATTTCCTTGAATGCTATGTTGTGCATGCTACGTGAACTTCATTTGTTGAGTCTATATGCACAAAATCTTTAATGTACGATTCAAATAATGAAATCAAATTATTTAAGCATCAGATTGATTTCTACAAGTATAAAGAATAACAATTATAACAAATAACAATTATACACACCATTCTTCATCCTTATGAGCAACGAAAAACTCGTTAAGCTGTTGTCTTCTAAACTCGAGCTTGTATTCATTGTACTTCAGAATAGCATCGTCCACTGTGATGGAGTCATCCTGGGCCGCGAGGAAGGCCTTGAACGACATCATGGTGGGTGGACCATCTGTTGGACCAATGGGGAGCACAGCATCCCTATTGAAAGAACAATCTTGACAATGAGTGACTCAAAAAACTTGGCCTAAAGTGGGTTTAGAAACATGAGTTAAAGATGGTAATTCGAAATTAGATTTCTACAGAAAGAATTACATTGAATATAATACAGTTTGTAAGTCAATTTCATCCAAAGGAATGATTTCTACAAACTTATTACTATAAGGACTGGTGATACATGCAGCTCAATTGTAATGTTAATTAGCTGCATAATTTACATACTTAATACTAATTCAAATTGAGCTTTGTACTCAGCAAAAAAGCCTGAGAGTTATGAGAATACCCAGAAATAATAATCAAATTCCATCCATAATGCTAAAACTGCACAGATCAGAGTTTCTTGCTCAACAATAAAACTTTAATCAAAACATATACGAGATAACATTGATAATAGCCTTTTGTTAGATCAGTTTATCTAATGGTATTTGTACAAGATGCTGCTGGCATGTTATGAAGATAACTACTTCTCAAATCCAAAGTTACATTATGTGAAGTATTAAGACATTCAGTGCCATGATCTTGATATTATGTTAACATTTTCATGTCCAGATAAAAAAATTACAACTACCCCAGAAACCGAAAGAGCCCACTAAGTGGGCGCACCCCACCCCGGACGCCCACAGAAACCTCCAGGTGAGCACTTTTATTGAACAATCCTGTCGGTGAGCTAAGCCACCAGCCGGCAAATTATGAGCGCCCACCAGACAGCTTGTTGGTTGTGAAAGTGTTAATTTTACAATGGCAGTGAGAAGCTTAGAAAGTCATAAACATGATACCTTGCAGGTACAGGGGGCATTGGCTGGCCATATCCTTGGTGAGCAGGATGAGGTCCGAAGTGATCATGGGCCCATCCATAAGACCCATATGAGTCATGTGGCATCCCCCCATATCTTCGGTCTTCCATAGGCCAGTCTGGCCTGATCCGTTTATTGGGTGGCCCCTCTCCCCTGATGGGAGAGTAACCACGGCTCGCGCTGGCTCCCCCACGGTAGTCCCTGTAGTCAGGCCCAGACCTGCCTCCACGAGATCTTCCAGCAAAATAAGCATTAAGAATATGAATTGGCACGAATAATATATCTATATACATTCAATGTATCTAGAATGCCAATTTTACTAACACTATATTACAAAATAGCATAAACAAGACCAAATCTATTTTAAATATATTTGCCAAAATAAAAATCTATCCTGGCCTAATTTACCATAGTTATGCAGAACGCGACCAGTGTAGATTTTTGACAGTGACTTAGGTATCAATGAATGAGTTCAGTCACTTTTAGCATTATGAAAAAAAACTTCAGTTGCTTTGTGCATAACTATGGTCAATTGAAATGAGGTTCCTGGATATCTCACAGAACTGCCACAGTAAATGATAATCCTAATCCTCTACTCAGTTATAAAAGTAGTTAAAAGTTCTACCAGATCTGATGTATAATCAAGGAAAAAAGGTGAAGGACCTTTTCATTCCCCGACTGTACAAACAGTAATACTGTTGCTACAAAATTCCAATGGCATGTAACAAAATATATCACCCATATGAATTTTTAAAAGGTTTCTTTAAGTGAGCCAAACAGGGTTACCATTTACCTACATAACTTTCATTCTTATGAAAACAGAAATTAAGATGATCATTAATAATTTTCAAGCATACCTATTTTAAGTAAAACTGTTTCTGTTAATGTACCTTACGACTAAGGAAAAGGAGCGCTTAGGATATCTAGGAGCAGAAGTAGGATTCTTAGGAGTCTCGTTATTTTGAGGTTGGGATCTGTAAAAGAAAGTGCAGTGTTTGTGATGACAATCATAATATCTGCCACATCCACTAATGTTTTGTACCTCTCCGACCACTCTTCGCGGCCGCGACCTCTTTCTTCCCGCCGATCGCTGCTACGGTAACTGCTTCCCTCGGCTGTACCTCTTTCGCCGCGGAATTTATCGCGTCTCTTCCGATCATATTCATCGTCACTGTCCGCCATAGTTCAAAATTATGATAATTGTGAATCAATTACTGGTTTTGCGGAATCAACAGTAATTAAACAGGTACAAGTACGTAAGCGATGCGACTCGAGTTTGCAGAAGGCATTGGCTAATGGCAATTGGCATTATGGCATCTTTCACTGTCAGTCACTCACACTCACGCAGTTGTGAAATTAGTGTTGCCAAGTAAAGGTTTCACTTAAAGCTAAAACCATGCTAAAACATGGCTAAGACATATATAAAAAAAATACAGTTTTTTGTTTTTTCGTCATATTCTCTATTATATTCCCAAAGTAATTTGGAATACAAAATCCTGATTAACCGTGAAAAAAAATGTTATAAACCAAACTATACTTTAGGGAAAATATTAAACCTATGCCAATATTTTATTTGGAAACACAATTTTAATGTGGGAAAATTACCACAATTTTTTTTTACTTGCTAGTCAAACCACAAATACCACAATAGCTCTTCCAAGCAAATGAACTACCAAACACATAAAAACCGGCCAAGAGCATGTCGGGCCACGCTCAGTGTAGGGTTCCGTAGTTGCCTATCCTTCACAATAGACGGGCTTAAAACAGCGGTATCAAGCCCGAGGTTTAAATTACGAGAAAGATTTCAAGCTCTATAAAAAGGTCGTAAACGCCGAAGTAACTGTAATTACTTATTACCTTCTGGAAGTTATCGATTATACGCGCCAGATTGAGCGGAATGTCTTAATACAGTATGGCACTTAACTTATTTGACAAATATGTGTAACGTTCGAAGTATAAGGACACCGCACTGCATATTATTTAAAATAAAATTATGAATTTTTGCGGGACTCAAAACCGGTGCAACCGATTTTGTTCAATATAGTTTTGATTAAAAGTACTTATAAGGCCTCATTATTTTTTGACCCGTGGTTAAAAAGTTAGAGGGGGGGACGCTATTTTTTTTATTTTCGGAGCGAATATTTTCAAAACTGGTGACTTTATCAAAAAATCATGTCTCAAGACCCCTATTTTTTTTTAAAGACCTTTTCAACGATTCCCCACACACTAGTGTTGAAACGAAAAAAGAAATTCACCCCTACTTTAGGTGTTCGAGAGGTACCAAGTGGTTTTTTTTTTCGTTTTAAATTTACCGTTTGTTCGGCGTGATACATACACATACTCATACCAAATTTCAGCTTTCTATTACTAATTGATCACGGAGCTAAGCCGCGGACGGACAGACAGACAGACAGACGGACAGATGGACATGGCAAAACTATAAGGATTCCTAGTTAACTACGGAACTCTAAAAAATAAGTGTGGCAATTTTAGCCAAAGAATAACGAACAATTTTAGCCTGACGAGAAATATATGAAGATGCGCCATATTGCGGATTTTATGATGGTTTGTCAACAATGTCAATATCGTTCGTGGTGGTTTCTTTAAAACTATTTAAAAATTATCCAAAGAAAATGCTGAAAACTATTCACAGGTATAAACGTAATATTGTAAATTAAGTGTACACGTGTTTACTACACGAAAAACAGTCAGGAAAAGAGTGCATTCCATTAAATGATACTACGAGGTTAACAGTGGAACTGACAGGAATTTAAACTTATGTCAGTGGGTTCCGATTGGTTGCAAAATTGTTGCCATATACATCTTATAAATAGCGCCCTCTTGAGAATCCTCATTTATTTCTGGTCAGGTTTTACTTACATACCTATTTTTATTTCGAATTTACCCATACACACATTTATCTTGTTTGAATCCCCTTAGAGTAAGATGTCAACAAACGCTGATGTTACTGTTATTATTTTGAGTTAAAGTATGTAAACTCACTAAATACAATGCAAAAGTTTTTCGAAATATCTTTTGTAAATATTTAATAAGTACAATATCGATCAAAGCATGAAACCCGTTCCAGACCTTCCGATCCTACCCGATCCGATCCGATTTATCGGATAATGTGTAGTGTAATAGACCCTACACTACACATTATCCGATTTCATCCGATAAATTGGATCGGATTGAAAGGTCTGGAACGGGTTTAACTTAGCAAGAGGTTTTTAAGGTTCCGTACCCAAAAAAACGGGAACTGAGTCACTTTGTATGGTTTGACAGTTCATTTGCTTGGAAGAGTTAGCGTGGTCTGGCTCTAGGACAAAACTGTTAGGCAAATTATTTTAGGACAAACGATGTCAGGAATTTTGCCGGAGACCCGTGATATAGAAACTCTGTTTTAATCTAAACCGTGCATAACGACTGTCAAGTGTTAAATATAAAATTAGGCCATATTAGTTTTCAAATGTTAAATTAAGCTTTAAATCTGGTAAACTGGCAACACCGGGCACAGATAACAAAAGATAATTATCATGCAATTTAAACTATAGACAATGTATTTTTATTCAACATTCTGAATGAATGAAATTATTGAAAACTAGAAGGGCTCGTACGCGTCATTTTTTTATACCGTAGTCGGATAAAAAGTATCCTATAACCGTCTTTGAATGTACCAAAATTGGTTAAAATTTGTTCAGCCGTTTAGGCCTGATGAGAGGACAATGGAAATTATGCCCAACAGATGGCACCATACTGGCATGGTACCGCGCGCCCATACAAAACAAAAGACGATCCTGCATCCGCTATTAAGATTTTTCCTATACTTAATGTAGTTATGACCCCTCTCCATAGAATAGTAATTTTAGAATAAAAAATTACAATTTAATAGTAGCTAGGTAGTTATGGAATATGGATAAATGAGTAGGCAGCATACGTCCATGCATAGTCTAATTATACCATGCGTCCATGCGTGTAACATAATTAAATCGATTGTGATGAGATATGATTCAAAATGAGACAAAATGTTTGTGTATACACAATTATACATAATGGCATAATTTTATTGGATAGTTATAAAAATATGGAATCATTAATTTTTATAAACTTGGATTAAAAATATAGGTAGGACTAGCCAAAATAATTCAATAAATATTTATACCACAAAAAAGTTTGTTTTATAATAGTATCAATTTGTATCCGATAAATAGCTAGTTATCGTAAAAAAAAATAGAAATGCCATTAATAGCGGAAAAAAATATATACGAGGGGCGTCTGAAAAGTTCTAAGCCTAAGGTATTTCGAGGTTATATATGCGTTTATGATACTGGCCACTAGAAAGGCCATTTAAAAACAAATTATTAAAAAATAACATGTCACGTTTTTATTATTCTGTTTCGAGATATTCAACGGAAAAGTACATCATGTGTGAATTACCAACGAATATTACGAAAATTGAGCACCGTGCTGTAATTAAATTCCTTACAAAAAGTGACAAATCACCGCAGTGTATTTTTGAGGAAATGGCTATTATTTACGGTGATTCTGGGCCTTCTTATGCCACAGTCAAAAAGTGGAGTCGCTTATTTAAACTCGGACGGGAATCGATCGAAGACGACCCCCGCTCAGGGCGGCCAATATCGGTAGTGACCGAAGAAAACGTAGCAAAAGTCAAAAAGCTGGTATTAGAAGATAGAAGAATTAAGGTTTGGCAAATAGCTGAGGTCTTAGGTATTAGTAAAGAAAGAGTCGGAGAAATTTTACATGAACATTTGTACTTGAGTAAAGTCAGTGCTCGTTGGGTACCGAAAATGCTAACGGCCTTCGATAAAGTACGTCGTGTGGAAACTTCTCGGGCGTTTTTAGAATTGTGCGAAGATGATTTAGATGAAGTTTGTTCCCGAATAGTAACTGTTGATGAAACATGGATCAGACAGTATGATCCGGAGTGTAAGTCTGAGTCGATGCAGTGGATTGAAAAGGGTGAAAGGCCGCCGAAGAAATTTAAAGTGCAAAAGTCGGCCTCTAAGTTAATGGCTACGGTATTTTGGGATTGTGATGGCATTCTTTTAATCGATTATTTAGAAAAAGGCTCTACGATAAACGGAACTTATTATGCAAATCTAATAAGACAGGTGCGACAAGCCATAGTTGAGAAAAGGCGGGGTAAACTAAGGAAAGGCATTTTGTTTTTGCAAGACAACGCACCCGTTCACACCGCTAATGTTGCGAGGCGTGCTCTGAAGGAAGTTGGTTTTGACGAAATTGACCACCCACCCTACAGCCCAGATCTAGCCCCAAGCGATTATTTTCTATTCAATAATTTGAAGAAAGAGTTGAGGGGAAAGCGATTTAGAAGTGACGAAGAGATGAAGGCGGCTGTACAGGAGCATTTTGAAGGGCAAAATGAAGATTATTTTTTTAATGGCCTAAAAGCACTGTATAAAAAATGTAAAAAATGCATTGATTTAGGAGGAGACTATATTGAAAAATAAACACGAGTTCATTTGTGTAAATTGTTTTTTTCTATCTTAGGCTTAGAACTTTTCAGACGCCCCTCGTATATATTTATTTTTAAAATTTTAATAAAGCATCTATTCTGCTAATGTAACTAACTAACCGCATTAATTTTTCTGTTAGGTACAGTCCGTGAGCTCTCTGATTGCGATTCGGATTCGGGTGAAAACTGAAAGGTTCTTATCTGAGGCAGGATCACAGATGAATAATATGTAGGTGTTGTAGATGAATAATATGTGTATGTATGTAGGGCAGGATGGAGGCAGGTATAAAACTCGAATCGCATTCTGCCAGCTCCACGTCGGCTCCCGCACTGTAGGAACTAAAAAGTTTTGCAATACGGGTAGGATTAGGTTTTATAAGTCTGAGGGGAAAAACTCAACGTCTATTTAATTATAGTAGGAGTAGGTTCCTAAATTTATCATAAATAGGTAGGTACTAAAGTAACGCTATCATTGCTGAAGTACCGATTATGTGTACAAAGCTTTTACTTAGGTACTTACCTCAAAGATGGATATGGACATAGGCTAGTTTATTTCCTGATCGAAGTAAATAAATAAGTTTGGGTTGGGAACATCTGCGTTAATGGTTATGATGGTCGACATGGTCGTACGTAAGTTGTACGTAGACGTAGTGACTTGACTAGTGAATCATGATAAAAGAAAATGATTTATTGCCACAAGAACAAGAATCTAACAGCAGTAGTTATACAGAATTTAATATTTGTGGTACATAGGTTAGGTCTGTATATCTCGCGGCAAGTGGCAAGTTGTGGTTTAATAAATTAACAATAAAAAGTATATGTACTTAAACAACGTTTATTTCTTATATTTTCAAAATAGGTACATTGGAGGTCAGGCCTTTATTAGGTACCTAGAATAACATCATTCACTCAACACACTAGAACACAAAATCAAATCCTATAAGGGAAGTTTAAATGCATATTCAGCTGCAGGTTTATGGCTTTTTGGACAAGGGGCAGTAACTGATTTGGCGCCCCTTTTTTCCTGCTAGAAACTATGTGAAAACATTTTTTATCTTCAAACTTCAAACATGAGAATTAGGAAGATGCCACCCGTGAATGCCGCTTGGAGTACGTTCCAGTTTCCCCCCCTCTTCGATCCGGCCTTGCACCTTATGGTTTGTTTTATGATTTGTCGTCACTCTGGGTTCTGCCTAGAACACACCGACGGTACCTGCCATTGCAGCAATTCTGCTTGTACGATAGTTTATTTCGTTAGTGCCGTCTCCACAGTCGTCGTGGCTATCACACTTTAGCGTAGCTGATGCGCAGTGGTGGTTCCTGCATTGCACTTCATGTTTACTGCAGCCGCCATCACAGCCGTTGGGTTCGTATTTATGGGATATTTAAATGCATATCAAGAACAGTTTACTTTTATTAGTGCCAGTGCCGTCTCCAAAGTCATCATGACCATCACACGTAAGCGTAGCTGGTACGTATCGGTGGTTCCTACATTGCAGTTCATGTTTGCTACAGCCGTCACCGCAGCCATTCTGCTTGTATTGAAATTGAAATGCATATCAAGAACAGTTTATTTCATCACTGCCATCCCCACAATCGTCGTGGCCATTACATCGAACTGTAGCTGGCACACATCGGTGGTTCCTGCATTGCAGCTCATGTTTGCTGCAGCCGCCCTCACAGCCGTTGGGTTCGTCAGTCCCGTCTGGACAATCGGCATAACCGTCGCAGAATCTCGCCTCGAGTATGCACTGGCCGTCAGTACAGGTGAACTGATCCTCGGGACATTCTGTCGAAAGAAAAATAAAGAGTCTAAGCGAATTTTGTATGATCATCCTATTTCATCGACGAATATTCCATATTCCAATCCCAAAAAGCTAACGGTTTCCAATTACCTACTTAAATGCTCTTCATGAAATAAAACGTTCTATCTATGACTCTAATACGCATATCAAGCCTAAACCAGAAATATATGAGAATTGTCAAGAGGCCGCTATTTATAAGATTTATATGGCAACAATTTTGCAACCAATCGCAACCCACTATAATGACATTAGTTTAAATATCTGTCAGTTTCACTATGTTAACCTCTTAATATCATTTAATGGAATGCACTCTTTTCCTGTCTGTTTTTCGTGTAGTAAACACGTGTACACTTTATTTGTAATAATCTTACGTTCACGACTATGAATGGTCTTCGGCATTATCTTTGGATAGTTTTAAATATTTGTCTTTTAAAGAAACCACCACAAATGACATTGACATTGTTGACAAACCATCATAAAATCATTGCCAGTGTAAGAAATGGGTTCCCGTGAAATTCCGCAATATGGCGCATCCTCATATATTTCTGGTCAGGCTTTAACGGAGTAAACAAATTTATATGTACCTATTTAGCAGATTAAACAAATTTGTATGTGCTGACACGAGGTCTCGGTCGCTGTCTGCATAACTACGTCCAATTTGACCTATTGACTTGATGGACACGAAACAACTGTTTTAAATCGGAGTTCAAAATACGCTGGTCTTTCATAGAGTAGGTACAGGTCAAACCGATATCGATAATTAATAGACCTCCGATTACGAACAGTTGTCACGGTTCCATAAATAATATTAATACGAGAGTAATTTCATAAAAATTATATATTAGGGCTTGTTCTGTTTGTGTGATGGAGGACGGAGTTCACTTTGTTTAAATTTGAAGCAAGTTGAGACGCGTGAGCCGCGTGAGCGTGACTTAAATGTGGTTATGTGTACCTTAGGTACAGAGTAAATGTCGCGATCTAATAAACTATATTTCTTATTCATTAGCAGCTCTCTGATATAAATTGACGCGAAATTCATCATTAATGTCAACGTAGATTTAATGAATATGAACTCCCGTTAGTTTGAGTGTTGAGTGAATATACATTCATAACCCAGTTTCGTGGCTACGAAAGGGGGGTCACGGCGATTTACTTTACATTCCGCTTAATGTAAGTCGAAGAAGTACGATACAAATAATCGAATGTGCAATCAGATCGTACGATCTTGGGAAAATACCGAATCCTTGTTGAATAATCTTTTAATATCCCGTTCATATATAGACATCGATGCGTCTCGAATCAATCCAAATAATCGAAAGTGCAATTAAATTAAGTATGTATATTAATGGAGACTAATAACGTGCGTCGTAACAGAATGTAATCTGCAATATTAAAATCATGGTGACTCGTCGAGTTAAGCAATATTGAGATATCTCATTGGTAGTTAGAAAGTAATCATTTCGCAAAATTGATGAGCAGGCTACTATATAGTAGTGAGTAAAAACCTGATGTGCAATTAACTTCGTCGAAGCCATCCCAGCAATCGATGACCCCGTCGCACAGCTTGTTGTTGGGGAAACACGACATGAAGTGTCCACAGCGAAATTGCTTCGTTAAGTCGCAATCTGAAAAACGTTTAAATAAATAAATATTAAGGGCCAATCTTACACAAATCGACCTAGTCCCAAACTAAATACCTAGACGACGATTATGTTTAGAATATTATTAGGAAAGCACTTCCAAAGTATGATGAGGTCTGTGGTAAAATAAGTATTTAGTCACATTTGTGTCGATTTTACCGAACCTAAACTAGCTTCTGTCTGATGAATTAAATGGTCTTAATATAAATTGACGCATTTTTTACAAGGGACAAAATATAAAAACGAGTAAGTAGGTACCCAAGTCTGCCCAAACTCTCAAGCACAAGTAGGTATGGGTAGCTATAGCTACATTATGTTGAAACAGCCCTTTATCTAAGTACTACGCATGAATATAAATGGTATAATTTTCCTAGGTTCCCAAACACAATGCGTACCACCAATCGGCCCGCGAGGCACGTACAATCCGTTGCGACAACGCTTCTCTTGCAGCGAACAAGTTACAAAGCACATGCATGCTCTTCGGGTCCTCTACTGCTCTTTCCCTCGCTCTCTCTTTTTCTTTGGTCTCTAGTATCTACCTATGTATTCACGACCTTATGCAATGCACTACAATATACTGTGACATGATGCCATCGGCCCGTCGCAGCGCGCCACTGCGGGCACGCACGGGCTGTTGCGAGTATTGCGATGCGACCACCATTCCTGTGTGTGGCGAAACTGGTGAACATGTTCCCGCTCGTTCGTTCAGGCTCAGAGGTCGGCACATCTCATATCCTGTATAACAGCTGGCTTACTTCGGTCTCTACAACTCAGCGCACACGACCTTAGTTACCGCAATGCGTCTCATCCGACTTGTCGTAGTACAGTCGAGTTCATTTACATCTACACACTTACGAGAACAAAAATATCTGAACACGATTTTATGCTCCTGACAATAGGGTCGTGTTCAGATATTTTTGTTCTCGTAATTGTGTAGATGTAAATGAACTCGACTGTACTGCACGGCGGCCCATAGCAGCGCGTCGCGGCGGGCACGTACAGGCCATTGCAACAACGCCACTCCTGTGGCGAACACGGACTTGGATCTTACCCATCAGCCGGTATTTTTCGATGTATAGTACTTAGGAATCACGTACCGCAATGCGTTTCATCAGACTTGTCGTAGCACTGTAGGGCGCCATCGCAACGCGCCGCGGCGGGCACGCACAGGCCGTTGCGACACCGCCACTCCTGCGGTGAACATGTCGCCAAGCTCAGCTGTCGGCATACGCGGACTCCTCGAATTCTGTCTACCAGCTGACAAGCCTCAGTTTCTAAGGCACATAAGCCTCCACAACCTAAAAACAATTAACAGTTATTTTAAAAAGGCAAAAAAATTCGTCCTCTGACATAAGTACCTACATTACCATTACACTAACACTACAACGAAAATCAAAATGTTCGAAGTGGACCGTGATGGTTTTCAATCTGTATATTGTATGAATCTGTCTCTAATGTCTGGGTCCTAGATCCCGTGAAATAGTTGGCATGGTTTTGGTCTGTATCGTAGTCATCTCTCCACGATATATGCTGAATTCTGATTCAGTTTTATTGCCAATCTCGATTATATAAAGAATGGATTCAAAATTCTGAGTAAACGACTTAAACTCACCAAAAATTATCAGGAAATTGTGGACCATTTGACGCGCAATAGAGGCTAGTTGACTCATGTCAAATTGTAATATATTAATGTTTATTCCGTATAGTATATAGCAATGGAAACCTAAATATACATATTTTAAAATACATAAGAGTGAAAGCTGGCTGAAAAAAATTAATTTGAAAATATGGTTTTTAATCTGTATTTTAAAATGCTTAAAACGCTGTCCGCCATTTTCGCTTATGATAGTGACGTCATCGGTCCTGTAAAGATAACTGGAAGTCAACTTTGACGACTTCGAATAGTGCCATCCCTCTTGATCTCCTGTCAAAGTACCTATATTGGAGTGCGCGGAATGGCACTCTATACGACGGTCGAATTTCGAATATATTTTACAGGTCTACGTCACGCCACAGATTAGCAAAAGGCAAAAATGGCGGACGACGTTTTTGACTGTTCATGAAATTTCTAATTTTAAATTGATAAAATTTAGCTTTCTATCTTTCACAAAAATACAAGACATTTTTTTCAGAGCTAGTAAGATCATTATTAACCATTTCAAATATATTTCAAAACCGAGTCTACTACCCTATTTTATGGATAGCTGAACTTGATGAAACATCTTCATTACCAGTGCGAAACATATGTACTTATCGGTCCTATCGATTTTTGAGTGACTTGAAACCGCGAAATAGAGAGTACTTTAATCTGTCAATTATAATTTCACAGACAAAATCACAATAACGCACTTTTTAATCCTGTACCAAAACTCTATACTCTATGGTACCCGCTACAGAACTTTAATATTCATAAGACATCTCTCTACTCAACTCTAATAATTTAAAAAAAAGAACATCAGCATTTGATTAAAAAAAGTCACGCTACTGTTTAGTACTGTTAAGTACTCATTGGTTGAAATTACTTGTCAAAAAATTTAACCGATCACGAGGTACCCGCCATGACCATCGCGATCATGTTTTTTTTAATAGGTCAGTTTTAGTTCAACGGAAAAGGTTACATCAAAAATAATAATTCATAGGGGGGAATGACGATTAAAGTAAAAAAATGTTTTCTGTGTTTTGCTCGTATAAAAAGTATTGTATGCAATACTTACACAATTAGGTTTTAAAATCTCGTACCTTACTTAGGCCACTCGGCAAGCCTCGTGACCTAAGCGCGGTACTCGACTTTAAGAACCTTCATTGTGCAACGATTGCATAAAATACTATTTCGCGACCGGGACGACATCGGCTTAACTTACTAAGGTAGGTACTCACCCGTAGGGTCGTCGGCGTCCACCGCTTTCCTACAGTCCGGGGTTCCGCTGCTTTCATTGAGCATGCATATTTCATCTGTTTGGCACGCACAAAAACTTTGCGACGCGATGTCTCTGTTTATGATGTCCTTTGGTTTTTGGCTTTCTTTGCTTTTATTAGAGTTTCTTGGATATGTCCTTATATTTTTGCGTATCTTAGATATAACGTTATTAATTAAGGAATTATTTTCAGCCGTACTGCTAAACACTTCTTCTGTTGTCAATGATAGTTCGGTGGTGACAACGTCAGGCAACTGAGCTGACGGTAAAGCGATATGTGTTACGGCTGACGAAGTCTGATTTACAATTATGGATTGAGTTGGCACTACAGTTGTACTGATAATTTTTACACGTGTAGAACTAGGAGTAGAAAAATTTACCAAAATGAAACTTATAACTACAATAGCAACAATCATCACACTAATTGAGCACGCCTGGATCTGAGTCCGCTTCTTGACGGGTTCAGCCAGAGCGAAGTTCACGATACACCCGATGCCTTTTAGGCTTTTCCTCAGTCTTCGCGGATTTGTTTCATTAGGCTGTGGTTCATAAGAAGTAAATTTTTGGCGGATACTTGAGTCTATCTGATGAGATATCGATGGAATGCAACGGTTAATTTCTACTTGAGTAACGGCAGAGTCTTTAGTGGAAGTTTTTCTATACGAGAACGCTTCTGTCCGACTAGTATCATCACAAATGGAGTCGTCTCTCTGTTCCTCTAAAGATAAACTAATCTCTTTGGTAGATATCCTAAAGTTTGGAGTGGAATGTTCGTTTGGTTTAAAATCGGATCTTGGAGATTTTAACTCATATTTTCTCATCTTTCCTCTGCAAGTATAACAATAAGTAATACCTTTATCGTCCACGCTCTGAACATTGTTTAGTATTATTTTCCGCAGATTGCTATTTGACCAAAGATGAGAGCAATAGAGTTGATCCCAGTTTGATGTAGAGGCGTCAACCACATCGGTTGTAGCTATTTCTCCGGAAAAACTGTTTGACAATGTCATAGTGCCCGGTTGCTTGAATACATATCTGTAACATTGGCTCTAGATATTCATTGTATGAATATTAACAACACCTGAAACATGAAAACAAATAGTAGAATAACATTTTGTTACCAATTTTCTTCGTGATTTCAGATTGTATATCATTAAAAAGTAAGCATGACGTAACCTCAATTATCAAATACACCCATATCATTGATATAAAACTATTAAAATAATTAATTGGACTTGAATGGAATTCTTAATGTTATAGAAACTTTTTGAGGAATGCTCAGAAATGTCAGGTTAGGTAGGTAACGCGATATCCAGAAGGGTAGTATTTTGTGAAACTAATTACACGAAAACGATACCGTTCAACTTACATACGGGTCTCGTGCTCGTGCCGCACCTAATTAAAATTAAGGGATTAAGTGTATCCTTACAATTATTATGTATCTAAAGTGACAATTAATTGATTATTCAAAAATGGAATAGCTCTATTAGAAAGTACTTTGGGACAAAATCATTTTACCGAATTTCAATGTTCCCTGTACAAGTCTATCATAACATAACTAGGGACTTATCATCCCGTAACGTAAGTCAGTCAGTTCAGACACTGACCAGCAATGGACCCCCGTATATCCAGATCCTATAGGTGGCTACGAGACCGAAGATGCAGCATGCTGCTTCAGTAACATCTCATTCACACTTATCTTAAATTATAATCATACTGCATACATTCTGCTCTTCTAACTGCATATCATTTGTTTAGCTTAAAGGTACAAAATCTACAATATTCCAAGTGAGTAAATTTGTCGTGGAGTCTAAAGTAGTATATGGCACGTGATTTTCACTCGGCAAGAGATGTTTATAGGAGCACGCTTGAGATAATTATGACTATCCTCATGCTTACTTTCTCACGATTTTCTTGCATTACGTCCAAAAGGAGTAGTAAAGTGATGTAGATAATAATCCGCTATACGTAAGTATACGAGTATAACGATACACGAGGCAGTAAACAACCAACCTGACCGCTTTTCCACGCACTTCGAAAAAGAAGGATGATCTCAAATCGACTGTATGTAATGGTAGGCACATTTATGAACCGATTTTGAAAATTATGTTGTTTATAAATTTATGATTAAGGTTAATATTCCGAACACGTACGAATCTTTTTAATTGGGTTTGGGTACGAGACAGGAGGTACTTAATAAGCCTAAGTTAGGCGTTATTAGAACCCAATAGGATCGAATAGTAAAATATATATATTTGAAGGGTAAAAGTGAGGTACCTCCGAGTCACCTTTCCATGCTTTCGTAGTTGATACGTAACGATATGGTAATCCACGCACTGCGTCAGCTGACACCATGTACTATTTTTAAATTAAAAAAATAACTGATTTATTCACTTACATGTTCTAAAGAGAATTTTACTAAAGCGGCACTGAACTAGAACATTCTCTTTCTAAATAAAATAATATTGTCTAAATATGGAAGTATGCGGACGTCAGCGTACCGGGCAGCCGCGGCTCTTGTGGACGGAGTTCCGTTGCCGGGACGACTATTCAACAACTCCACACAACCCCTTTGGAACGACTCGAAATAGAAAGAGACAACTATTCCATAAAAACGTTTGTTGAAGAGGGACAGGGGCTGGTGACGTATGGTGGTGGTAGTCAAAGGCTGTGCTCAGCCAAGAGTGACACGCAGCAGGTTTTTATGTTCGAGGGAAAGCAACTGAATCGACAGCTGTTCCTTTTACGCCCTTAGCTCGATGCACTATTAGTGTAACGAATGCAGGTGCACTGACGTCACGCTATGTAGATTTAGGCGCGAGCCCATATGGGACCGTTAATTTAGGAAGAGTAGTAAAATTAAATAGTGTTGATTAAGATTTATAGCAAATGTCACAATACAAGGAATTTTAAGTTGCAAACCATTACTAGTACTATTAACTATTAAGTATTCTGTGCCAATACACTAATTTGACATGATATTGTTAAGCCGAAAATTTTAATACCAACAATTAGCTGCAGAATTGCATGACCCAATTATAAATTAATTCATTGGACCAAATGGACCATGTATAGGTGTAGCCCATAGTCATGGAATCAAATAAGACATCTAAGCATACAGACCCCTTTCATCTCTGATCTTAACGACATCATCATCTAATATTTTCTTCGGTTCATAGTCTGTTTAATAAAATCGAATTCAGTCCCTGATTTACCTCGTGAGTATGGTCGACTCATAACACTTTTTCCAATTATTTAATACATACATAACAAGTTGCTCTAATACAAATATGATAAATATAAGTTACTGCATTAATTATATATTGTCTATTTGTATGAGTTTACTGGTTAGGATCGCGGGCAGAAATTGGATGAGGGCGGCGCAAGACCGATCGTTTTGGAGAACTTCGAGAGAGGCCTTTCTCCAGCAGAGGACGTATATCCTTAGCGTAAGCAAAGTGAGTCCTTAACGTAAGCAAAACCCAATTTCTCCATTTCAACCTTGGTGGCCGACCTCCTAGACCTCTCGCCATCGTAATCGGTAATGATGCCCTCCCACAAGTGAATACCGCTAAATTTTTAGGTGTTATTCTCGATACTGCACTCAAGTGGGACTCGCAAATGAAAACGATATGTGGCAAACTTTCGGGAATATGCTTCGCTCCAAAAATTCTCCCACAAGCTCATGTGCGAAACAGTTACTTTGCACTGTTTCACTCTGTAATAAACTACAGTATTGAGTTCTGGGGAATCGCCGCTGACTGGCGCCGCGTTTTTGTACTGCAGAAGCGAGCAGTAAGAATTGTAGCAAACGCTCCTCCTGGTACACCGGTTCGCCAGTTGTTTGTCTCACTGGGCATAATGACAGTTCCGTCATTTTACATGCTTATTTAAAGAGCAGAGTAAATAAAAGTATATTAACACGTTGAAATAGGTTGATATCAATTAATATATATATCCATTTGTTTTATTGTACATTGTAAATTTCTGTTTTAATAGTTATTGTTCGTATTTGTTTTGTCAATGATTATACAATATCCAAACGCAATATTAACATTATCTGTGGACAGTCTACAGGAACGGCCTCTGATTGGTCGGCGGCCTGACATACCAACATGGCGGCAGAAATTAGAAAAAAATATGTTCTACATGTTACAATGATAGTGATTTGTTTTGATTTATGGTAAATTGAATCGCGTTGTGTATATTTTCGTCGTTGTATTCAGTAAAAATTAAATGAATTGACTATATAATCAATACAATGAAATCAAATAAAAGAATCTCTAAAGGATTCCGCTCGAAATTATTATCAATGCGGCAACAAGGCGGCAACAGACAATCTAAAAAAAAATGCAGTCGTAAATAACTGGATTTTATCAAGGATGAATATTTTAACAACGAAGGTAAGTCGGGAATACTTGGCTTCATACGTATACATTACTTAAGTAAATTTCAGCTTATATTTTCAAGTGAATCCTTTTGATTTAATTATCTTGCATGAAACAATGTTAACAGTACAGGATGTAACAACAAAAAATAGAAAACTTTGTATTAAAGAATTAAATTAATGTATGTTTATGTCTCAATGCATAAGTTAAGTAGGTACATAAATATGTGCGTAGATTAATTTAGTTATTTGGTTTCAGGTCGCCCTTATTATTGGAGTAAACTTTGTTTTCTAAAATATCTACCGCCTTGTCTTCTCAATTTACTCTGCTACGAGAAATTCGTGTTGCTAAACCTATATATTGCATTCTTCAATTCAAGAAGGTACAAACGCCGCACTTAATAAAAGTATTATCACCATGAGCTGGACAAATATTAAATTGTATTCAATATTGTAGTTACATAGTTTTGTTTTATAAATGTTTGGTATTGACTGCTATTTATTACTTTTGTTTTATTTCCTCCCAAGTGTGATGAAAAACGTCGTACGTGACTCTGGTGTAAAGGAATTCCAAACTCGTGTCATTAAAGCCCTCGCCTTCGGCATCGGGCTTCTAATAGACACTCGTTTGTAATTCCTCGTTTACCACCCTTGTTACGTAATGTACTATTTCTCAAAAATTGCATGTAATGTTGCCTTACCATCGCTAGATAGACTACAGTAAGTGGAACATACCGAAGACTTTTTAGAAGTGTCCAGTAAACAGCGAGATTTTAAATTTGGAATCAATATTTGTCCAGTAAGTAAGTATGTAATTCCTATTACGTATCAAGATATTTGAATATCGAAACACGATTTACATCGTCACCGACCTATAAAAAAACTAAGGATGTGAAGGCGATGAGGTCGTATATAAATGTAAAAAGGATGCATTCCACAAATTGTTTTAATTATAAGTACAGTGCGAGAGCAAATTGTAGAAATTAAAAAGTGGCGTCCCTTTTTCATATATTAAATAGAAAGAGACGACATTGCAGTATACACTTATAATTTACACTAAGAGCAAATGTAAAATAAAAAGAGGTTATATTACTATTGGCAGTATAAACGTAACTCAAAATGCAGAATTAAAAAAAAAAAGTAGCGACAAGGTTTAGTGCGGAAGTTTGTATGCAGCGTTTAGTTCATAATTGTGCTGTGTAAAATGACAATGATATTTCGGAATTCCTTCCTTTTTTGTGTCGTTTAGAAAAAACCTCGGAATTAAAATTGAAGGTAAGCTTTATGATATGAAAATTAGTTAGAAAATACAACAATGTATAACAATAATTAAATTTTATCTTTAAGACTTAGATTTGTAAGACAGTGCAAATAATTAAACGCAGTATTTATAAAAAAAGAAATTAAGGCGGGATTTAAATTAAAAGACAAAAATTTCAAATTTGTTTGTGTGATCTATTACAATAATTCAGCAAAAATGAGTTCAGACGAGTCTGATTCCGAATAGACGGCACTCCTCCATACTTAAAAGCGGAGGCAGAGTTAGCTAAAATAATTTACTTCCGACTAAATCCAAGGAGATCTTTGAGTATTTATAAATACTCAAAGAAGGAGATATAAAAAATACAAGAGATTCATTAAATGGAAGGAAGAAAATCAAGTTAATAGTTGGTCAGATAATGTGTGATAAGGTCTGAATATTTCAACAATCTTTCTGAGACAATCGGATGGCTACAAAGGAAAGACATCACAAATATTCAGCAGCAAAATATAGAAAAGTTCTTAAATCAAGCTCTAGATGATAAACAGTTTGGCGATGAAGGTAAATAAATGCTGCCACTATTTGATAACGATATAACTATATCTTTTATCCAAGTATAAACTCATAATTATTTTTGTTATAGGATGTTATCATGGGAGTTAATGGTGCCTGCGACGACGAATATCACAATGTGTAATAATAAAAATGGGATATAACAAAAATATTCATTGGAAAATGGCCGAATATGAATGTCACCTATAAAATATAATTTTAATCTAATTTTCTTGTTTAATTTTTGAGAAAAGCACTATACTTGCTTCGACCGTAAGAGCCATCCCCTCGTATTATATCCGGACCTCGCCTACGGCTCGGT
Organism: Apotomis capreana; assembly: GCA_947623375.1. Classification (NCBI taxonomy): domain Eukaryota; kingdom Metazoa; phylum Arthropoda; class Insecta; order Lepidoptera; family Tortricidae; genus Apotomis; species Apotomis capreana. The sequence continues at coordinate 15,894,424 of OX392501.1, forward strand.
CCGTCTAATTCCTACTCGGCCAGTATGGCTTACTTACTGGTCTCTGCCGTAATGTACTAATTGTACAAAAATCGAATTAACTATTACTGACTATAACTGTGTAAACTGACATATAAAATAACCACTAACTACATTGTAAATTTGTACCCTTTTGTAAAATTTACATAATGTATTTGGGCATTATGAATAAATGAGTATGAGTATCGGCTGATAATGTTAATTTACTGGGGTCCACTCGCAAGTTGAGTTGAACCGTTTCGGCGCCTTCTGAGTTTTTACGATCCCGTAAGCGATTCTTATAGAGTAGGATCGACTTGAGTGTAAGGCAGTTAGTTGCTCTGAATGACAAAAAATAAGGAAATCGTTTAATAACTGCAATTTATACTGATCGTATGTTACGAGCTAAGGGAAGTAAGATGTAAATCTGGAAGTCCAACGTTATATAACATGCACAGCTAGAATTACCTGTGTACAGTGGGCACTTAAATGTCTGGCAACCAGTCAACGACCTGTAGTAATCGTATGTTCAGGGGTTCACCTCAGGGTTATCAGATATTGTGGTCGTTGTTTATAAGGCCTAGGATCGAATGTTGATTATGAACTCTAGATTCTTTGACCTTCCATAATAATTGACTTTGACAATGTTACGTTCAGTTTCAACAGTTTCTCATATTCTACGGAAAGAATTATACCTAATGACGTCATCTATCGTGTCGCATGTAATAATAAGTTGTATTAATAAGGTTAACACAAAGGTCAAACATTTGAATACGAAAAGTGTCGCTAATATTATTTTTTGTATGGAACATAGCAGCGACATTTTTATGTTTATAATTTGCATAGTATGCGAATAATGGTCCATTGGTATTATAATTATATTTATTTGCGTCTCTTCAATACTCTTATTGCGATGGCTTTTGTAGTAAAAATAATAACATAAATATTGAATTAACAGCCCGATGCGGGGTACCTACATTGTATCCTCGCTAGCCGATGATTCAACACTAACAAAAGCATTGATCACTTTCCTTGATGTTTAAGGAAGTAGTAAGTTGGTGTATATACGTTGCGTGCGTGCGGTAGACTCGCGAATGCGTTTCCAAGGTGCGTCTTTTGAGCTCCGAACAAGTGCATAAATGCAGTGCCTCAGCATCTGTTGCGCACCGTAGGCCCCAGCCCGCTGCTGGACCCCGAGACACGCTAGGTATCAAAGCTAAACACATCAAGCACAACTCTCACTGCGCGCGCCGCGTGCGGTTGTGGTCACTTGCCTACTCCACTCGCCTCGCTCACTCGGACACATACTTCAGTGTACTTGCACACAGCGATCCGTATGCGCGTTTCGATGTATATCGCGCGTGCAGTTTCTCTCGTAAATAATTAGTATGTGAATGGGACCCGTATTTGTTCAACACGAAAACAAGTGAAATGGTGGTGACTCGCTGAACAGCGCGCGTTCGCTTCGTCTTGCATTTGGACTGACTTCATGAGGAACTGGTCGAAATATCCTGCTTTGCTTAGGTGAGCTATATCCGTTGATTACTACGACTTTTCCTAAGGGCGATGGATATTATAAGATCTTCTTTAGAAATTGTTCCTTAATATCAGTTCTTTGTCAATACTATTAGCGCTGCGAGAGGTGTGTAGGTCAGATAATCAGATGTCCCACTTGCCGTTGGCGACACCAAGTCACCAAACCGAGTGGCGACTGTTGTTAACTGTTAGTCCGTGCCGGTTTATTGGCTATGATATTTTAGAGGGCGTTCTATTTTAGACTTCTCGTCAAGTTCCGCACTAAGTGATTTTGCGCAGCCACCGGTTTTCGTTGTTCTATATGCAAAAACGTGGTCAAGGATCACCTGTTCCAATAGATATTACTATGTTTTCCTCCACTCCTAATATTTAGTTGATGTAGTCGAAGCTCGGAGGGAGTGCAATAGTTTAAAACTCGACGATAAATATAGGTATTATATCTTGACTGCGTACCAATAACATTAACATATCTGTTTAAATTGTAAAAAATTAAAGATCTCAATGGTATTTTTATACCCAAGCATTACTATTATAATGATGCTTGTCGCTTGTTTTCCTCGTTGATTGTGTAATAACAGCACAGTGTAATACGAATGTTCATTTCCGTATGTTTTCAACTGAAAGCGGCAAAGTTAAGAGGCCTTATTCCTTTTAAAAAATATTTATTTCATATTATGACAAATAAATTAATAATTTCAACCAAATTTTTGGAGTGAATAATACTTTTCCTCGAGTTCTAGGTAGTAACACAGCGATTTCATGCTTTCATTGCGTGCAGTCGAAAATAAGTTGAAGAAACTAATTTTCCGCGTGAATTTTGACAATTTCGAGTAGGTAGTTTTTTAAACAAAAATTATCAATGAAAAATTCAAACTGTAGGTTTCAAATATACTTATACCAATAAATTCCAATAGCCCTGTTCTAGGTACCTAGTAACATCAATAATACATAGTTTAAGAAATATGTTTGATCATAGAAAAAAATGTCTAAAACCATCAGCATTTTAAAAGGAATAAGGCCTCTTAATACCTCGAGTCATCGTCCGTGTGACGGTATCTCTGTATTATCAAAAAAGTGAAATCCATTTATTCGCCGGTTCGTACAAACGAGTATTGTATTCAATTATGATGCGTGATAACGCTGGAGACAATCCAGTTAGTGGAGCTAAACGTCGCTAAGCCGAAGACTGCGCGGCTCGACTTTCTCATACTTAGAAATTATGACGACAACGGTAGCTAGCGCGGGTTTATTTGTCGCGCGACAAAACACTTCCATCCTTATTTATACTGCCAATCAGTGTGTGATGAGCACCTGCTGATTCACACGCAACAATGGGGTACAATCACACCACAACGTGCATTTTCACGATGATATAAATTGTGTGTTTTTTTTCTGTAAGTAATACAGCCGAGGTTTAAATTACGAGAAAGATTTCAAGCTCTATAAAAAAGGTCGTAAACGCCAAAGTAACTGTACTTACTTATTACCTTCTGGAAGATATCGATTATACGCGCCAGATTGAGCGGAATATTTTAATGCAGTATGGCACTTAACTAATATGTGTAACGTTCGAAGTATAAGGACACGGCGGCGCGGCACGTACGTCATTTGAAAGAAAATTATGAAATTTTGCGATAACACAAAAACGGCTCAACCGATTTTATTAATATAGTTTTCATTGAAAGTACTTATAAGGCCTCATTTTCATGAATTCTTCCTTAATATTTTGACCCGTTAGGTTAGGTTAGAGGGGAAGGGACGCTATTTTCTTTTGTTTTCGAAGCGAATATGTACAAAACTGCTGACTTTACAAAAAAATGTTTTAAACGCCCCACACACTAGTGTTGGAACGAAAAAAAATTCACTCTCACTTTAGGTGTTCAAGAGGTACCCGAAAAAGTTTTTTTTTTAGTTTTTATTTTACCGTTATGTCGGCGTGATACATAGGTACCTACTCATACCAAATTTCAGCTTTCTAGAACTTATGATCACGGAGCTAAGCCGCGGACGGACGGACAGACGGACAGAAGACGGACAGACGGACAGACGGACATGGCGAAACTATAAGGGTTCCTAGTTGACTATAGAAACCTAAAAAAGGATGATTTTTTTACCATCGCCAATTAAGTTTCTGCAGGCGATTTATTCTTAATTGATTTTAGAACAATAAAAACCGCAGGGTAGGTATACTTAATCATCCAAAAAGCATATTATTGTTCATGTTGTTTTTAAGAGGCCTTATTCCTTTTAAAATGCTGATTGTTTTAGACATTTTTCTCTATGATCAAACATATTACTGATGTTACTACCTAGAACAGGGCTATTGGGATTTACTGGTATATATTGGAAACCTACAGTTTGAATTTTTCATTGATAATTTTTGTTTAAAAAACTACTCGAAATTTACCAACATTACGGGGAAAATTTGTATTTGAACTTATTTTCGACGTCCCTTCACGCAATGAAAGCATGAAATAGCTATGTTACTACCTAGAACTCGGGGAACTACAAGTGCGTTTGTTGGTCCATTGGTTTCTCTTTCTTTCGTAAAGCAACGGTTCCTTGTGATTTTGTAGAAATAAACCAATACAGACAGGCTACTTATCATTCCGGATAATTGCATGGTTCCGAAGAATAAGTAAGTAACATTATCCTAGCCACGGCACAGAGATAGGGGTAAACCAAAACCAGTTAAACATAACGACTGACTATATGGTCTAGACTCTAGGCGGGTCTAAGTAATTTAACTGAAGTCGGCAACACTCATTCTTCTTTATTACAAAATCTGTCTCTGTAAGTGTTAAGGCATTACAAATTCATGTCATCCTTTAAGCATGGCGGCTACTTTCTTTCTGGCAGGCGAAGGAGGTTAACGGCGAATTTCGATGTGCCGCGAATCGCAAGCTCTTGCCTGTGCCGTGGCAGCATATAAATAGATTGTTCTAGTTATTACTATTTTATATCATGTTCACGTTTCATATGATAAGCCATGACAAGACATGATCCATGATAACGAATCTGTAAGTATTGCAAGTACCTAATATTTGAGAATTCACAATCAGAAGTCTGGGGTAAGATACACTTAAATATACTATTTATTGTCTGCTGGTGCGTTGTTCTATTCGTATTATAAAGTTTATGACTGGCATTATTACACAAATCAAGTCTTTGTATATTAAAACGACGCCTAATAAATGTAAACATTAAAGCGCTTCAATGTTAAACAAAGGGAAAACGATCAAGGATAGCTAACTCAACAATCATGAACATGAGGTCTCAGCGATTAATTACCGAGTAGGTTCCTGCAGTCAATTCAATCCGTTGCTTTTCCTTCTATCGAGATTGCCATGCTGAAATCAATTTGGTGACAACTGGGTTTTCACGGTATATAAAGAATAGTTTATAAGCAACTATTATTTGCTCATTGTAATTCTTATGGTCATACTGACTCCTCAGTTTCCTCGGTTAACAGTTTGAAACTTAAGTTATATGCAGGGTGATCAATCCAAATACTAGGTCAGTAGGGAGAAGTCAGAAGCTATAAGAGATAGGGAAATCTGTTCTTAGGAATCATGGCGTCGATTTAAGATTCAATAAAAAATGCATTTTTTTATATAAATCTCATAGGTACGTAATTTCATACATAACACAAAACCGCTGTAAAGAATGTTACAATACGACATGCGATTGCTTACAGAATTTTTACCAGGTTCAATTCCCGGTTATGTATGACATCTATAAAAAAAATTAATGCAGTTTCCCCATTGGATTGATCAGTTGATCAGCCTGTATATATGTATACTAGAGTTTTACTCGAATTACTGATTAAGCGCACACAGCTACACGTGTCATCTATAAATTTGTATAAATAAAGTACCTACTTTATCAATATTAGCTATGCACATCGACCTAATAACTTTTATCTCAAGATGTTTTCAATAAGGAAAGCTATTATTGGCTCTATTTGAAACAGGGTTGAGGTCGGAAATGTTACGCTGTGATATATAGTAGGCGCGGCCTAATACGATAGAACAGTTAGTCATCGAATATCGTGCTTCAATTAATTACTCGGTAAGTCCTGATAAACTACGTCTCATTTCTTTGTTTCTTTGTCTTTTCGTTGAATATTAAGGAAATAAAAAATATTTGTTCTTGATCTTATTTTTCTAGGTAAGTGATGATTGATGAGGAAGTAGATACCTATTATATGTTCTTTTGTTGTTTAGGTGCATGATTACACGCATATCTAAGATGCGTAAATTTTTTGTAATGATGAACGTACCGACCTTTTGTGTACATATTTTGAAACTAACTTAGATAATTCAAATTAGGTACCAATTCTATTGAAAAAAATAAAATAAACAAAACGGCAAAGTATGAGTTAAAGATGTGCACCGAGAGTCCAGTGCCACTACAATGCAATATACATATTTACCTACTAAGTATAAAAAATATATTTTTTGGCGTCTCATACGAATGAGGTGCAACCCAAGCACTTTTATATGATATTGTTACTGGAGCTGGAATACCAAAACTTTTTTTTGCCCATAAAATATTGGTAATTTTTCAAAGAAAATTCATGAGATTTGGATTTAGAACATTAGTAGCATAGACGCTTGTTTGGTACATTATGTAACGTTCTTTGTATAAGTTATCGGTATATTGCCTTAATTACGCTGGTTGTTACTAGTTTATAGTAATTAATTATTCGTAAATTTTTAATCGCTTTATAGCTCTAGTTATTTTCATTTAACTCCTGTCTTATCAACAAACAATTTGCCCACTCGCACGTCATTACCATTATCATACATATACTATTTGGAACATAATGAGATAAAGCATCCATTTACTGAGAGGTTACGGATTTTATCGGACGTCTTGCGAGCGTCGGGCCGCACGGGTCAATTGTCGCTAGATTTTCTATCAAATTCGCTTAACACGACTTCGTTTAATACGACTTTGTTTTGTGTACACGTTTTGCATAATTTGGAATTAGTACGATACCTATTTAGGTTCCATATTGACATGAATTTATCACTACATGATAGTTACAAGTTACGTGCGTGTTTGTAAAGGCTGAAAATGAATATTTGTACTTAACTTTTATCGACAACGAATTTGTTTTCAGTCAATTAAATTCGTTTTCAAGTATGTAAAATTATACTATATTACTTCCTATATGCCCGCAGTCAAAGCAAAAGCTTACCTGTCAACTATATCCCGATGCTACACGTAGGTACTAAAGCTACGCGTGATTAATGATTAAGGAGCTAATAGAACAATCACAACAAAGGAAGACACGAGCTGAGCATTTTGATGTCGATTTGTATGTTTTTCCGGCATCCAGGCCGGCCACTACACTATTAATACGCGACAGTGATTCGCTTTATAGATAGCTGGGGCAAAGCGTCTCGAGCGCTGAATAACAAATGAGAAAATCTTTTCGCGCGATCTCTGAACTGACGCTTCCCGCCGCGCGGACCCGACTAACCTATGCCATTCTTAGGCACACACCAAAACACATAATGTGGCTCCTATCTGATTATTGGCATTAGGCATTAGTTGTTTTGACTTCTTAATCAAAAGTTTATCGAATTTATGGCCCATATCAGTATCAGACTCTGCCTTCAGCCGTCTACATTTTTATCACTGAGAATTTGCTGGTAGATAAGTATAGGTAAACAAAACACAACTCTGGACATACTAGAGTTCGTGACTTCAATACCCACTGGCAATAGTGGTACGCGTAAAAATTTTGTATTCATATTTAAACTCTGTTTCAGTACTTTCTGCAGTATTCAGCTTAAAGGTATGTATTTACTGAGGTTCAGTAATAGCTTAATGTAAGACAAGCTCAATATTAATACAGATTTACCTATCATTGAAGAAAAAGTAGGTATTGTTCGATGTAAGTGATAGGTGTCATCATCGAAAAGCCAAAGATAAAATTTATTGTTTGAAAGTGAATATGTTCCTTCGACACAAGTCGCGTGTTAAAATTAAGTTAATCGGCAAAATAGATTGGCAGGCGGGCTCGCGGCACGTGCGGCGCTTTGTCAGTGGGTTATTAATTAACATGTTCAATGAAACCAACTGCCCGTCCTAGTGGTCACACTAACAACTACAATAGGTGCTTTTTGCGTTATTTTCACTCCATGTTTAGGAGGTAGTAGAAGAAATATGATTTGGGAACGGAATAACAGAATATTAACCATATTCATATAACACCACACCATTAAAAAACTATTTTGACGAATAATCTTAGGGCGATTTTTATATAATTATACGGCAATCCACCACAATACCTCAGATAAAAAAAAACACAAAGAGTATCTTTTCACGTACACGGGCATTTGCAGTTCATACGTAAACTAATATTTATCCACTCGCGGTAGGTACTATACCGGGAGTTAAGTAAGTACCTATCCTAGCTATTTTATATTTGGAATACTAAAATGACATTTCGTAGATTTGTGTTTGTATATCTAAATGAAACTAAGACTTACGATTGTATCAACTTAATTTTTTACCGAATAAAAAAGTAGAAAATTGAAAGGCCAAGACTTAAAATCACGTTCACAAACTTTGCATTCCTTAGTGGAATCGAGATGTAGTTATTAGGAGCCTGTAGTATTTGTAAACATTTTGTTGCACATATTTAGGTAAGGTATACCTGCTTAAAATCTTTTGGAAGCGTACAGCTTTGGAAGTGCAATTGCCTACGAAACTCGCGGTTTCGCGGCAAGGGCAAATATTCCTGTGATGAGCTCTTAATATATAGTTTTGCCTGGATTGCTATTTATCTATGTCTGTTAAGTATGTATACCAGGTGGGTCCTGTAACAGGAGCAAAAAATTAAAACATAGATTTTACTCGTCAAACTGAACAACATCTGTTCACAAAACTTTTTTTTAATACTGTTTTCATATGTTCATTATTTCAAACAAAGTAGGTAAATAGCATTTTCAATGTATGCCGTCGAATAGGTATTGACATCGCCTTAGCATTGACATAGCTGTCACTTTACTAAATAACAAATGATTCGCAATACATTGCTTCTTTGAATAAACTTTATTTTACAGGTTTACATTATAAATGAGTAATCTTTAAAAGTTGCAGGTGTAGAATCTATGTTTTAATTTATTGCTCCTGTTACAGGACCCATCTGGTATATCGTGAAAAATTAGAATAATTATATAACTATACTAAATATACCTAAAGAGACAAAAACAAAGGGGAATCTCGTCGTCCAGTAGGTACACATGCTATCTTACAAGCGTAGTAAACCCTAATTTGGGAATAGGCCGATTTGTGAAATTATCAGATATACATATATAGTTCATATTTGCTCGTTGCACTGATGATGCTAACAATTATAATGCATTCCAATGAGAGCCTTGGGAGTTCGGGCTTCGGGAGAAAGTAAGTTCGATGAACTAGTTGATAGTTGTAAATGAAAGTTGTACGACAAAGGGAGTCTGGATCGGGGATCCAGAAAGTAAAAGGTCACGCCTGTCGGGATGAATGGACGTTGATTGTGATTTAGATTGGTATTATACACGGCATCAATTAATGAATCCAGTCAATGGCATCATTATTGCATTACGCAACAAAACTTGAAAAATATGTAAATACACAAACGCACGGACGAACATCAGTATATATTATATATTATGTCGATTCTGCGCCTTTTTGCCTTTGGCAATACAAGATATAGATACTTATTTATAATTTTTGGGAGCAATAATAGATTCGATTGTAACTTATGTATGTAAGTACATTATTGTATATCTTATCTTATCTTATCTTATTAGGAAGGGGTCCTTGCGGATACACTTCGACCCAATGGGATCTTTTGTGTAGTTACCCCCATCGCGCCTACTCAAAGGATTGTTCCACCACCTTCATATATCGGATGATGGAACCAGTTGGTAGTGCCTGGAATTCCTTCGGTTCTGGGTAACCAATACCGAATTCCTTCATTCTGAGTCTGGCGAGGGCATGAAATTCACACAGTATGTGCTTCATTGTCTCTGCCTCCTCGCCACACATTCTACAATCTGTATTGTCAGACAGTCCCAACTTGGCCAATAGTCCTTTGACCCCAAAGTGACCGGTAAACACCCCCGTTATGATTCGGAGCTGTCTTTTGCTGTATTCCCATAATTTCTTGGTCCAGCCTGATTCTATACATTCCATGAATAGCTTTGAGTGCCTCAAGCCTGCCATTTTCCTCCACTCTTGTTGGTGCTGGTTTTTGGCATAGTCCTTGATGGCTGTTGCTATGGTTCCCTGCGAGAGACCCACACATGGTTCAGGTCCTATGAAACTTGTCGCAGACCCTTTTCTAGCAAGTTCATCTGCAATTTCATTACCGATGAAGCCTTCATGCCCTGGGATCCATACCAGTTGCACCTTATTGTGCCTTCCAAGCTTGTTCAAAGCTAGGACGCCATTATACACAAGTCTAGAATCCACTTTAGGCGCACCTAGCGCTTTAAGTGCCGCTTGACTGTCACTGAGTATGTAGATGTGCTTCCCTCTGGTAAGTCTATCTATGTTCTCCTGGGCACAGGCGATTATAGCGTATGTCTCCGCTTGGAAGACAGTCGCATAACCTCCCATACTTGTACTTGCATTGAAGTCGTTTGCATGAATGCCTGCTCCCGTACCTGATCCCATTTTTGATCCATCAGTGTACCAAATAATGTCCTCACCATCCGCTGTAGGTGGCTCGCGACCCTCGGCCCATTCTGCCCTCGTTGGAACTTGTACCTTGAAGTTCCTATTGAATACAAACTTAGGCTGCATTTTATCGCAGCTCATGGTTGTTATTCTGTCAAGAAAATTGTTGCTTTCCATGTTAGTGTGCTTAGTCTTCGGCGTGCAATAACTCCACAGGTCCATTGTTTTTAACCTGTGCAGCGATTTGCGCGCTTCGGACTGTATCACTATATGTAGCGGTGGTAGATCTAGCAATATTTCTAGCGCCGCGGTTGGCGTAGTTCTAAACGCCCCTGTTATAGCCATGCACGCCGTTCTTTGCACCTTCGTCAAGGCGTCTCTGCATGTGCTCCTCAACGTCCTTGGCCACCATACGAGGCTGCCATATAGGATGATCGGTCGTACCATCATGGTATAAATCCACTTTAGTACCTTTGGGCTTAATCCCCACGTCTTACCATACGCTGATCTACACATCCCAAATACTCTGAGAGCCTTTGTTATGGTGTGATCGACATGCTTTTTCCAATTGAGTTCCTTATCTAGTATGACACCAAGATATTTCACCTCACTGGACATTTCGAGTACCTGTCCATACAGTTTTAGTTCCTGCATGTTTTTAAGAATCCTCTTTCTCGTGAATGGTATTACCACTGTTTTGCCTGGGTTAATGGATAGTTGGTGATTGTTACACCATTTCTCCACTTTCCTCAGTGCTTCACTCATAATTACTGATACCGTACTGGGAAATTTCCCATTTACGAGAATCACCAGATCATCTGCATATCCTACCGTATAGATAGGACCACTGTTGAGTTCCTCCATTAGGGAGTTTACCACCAGACTCCATAGAGTAGGTGAGAGTACTCCTCCCTGGGGACACCCTTTTGTAGCCGTAGCTAGTATTTCATCTCCCATCAGAGACGACTTTATTAGCCTGGCGTTTAACATGTTGCCTATCCATTTGCAGATGGTCGGTTCTATGCCATGTCTTGCAGCTGCTTCACTGATAGCTTGGTACGTGGTGCGATCAAACGCTCCTTCCACGTCTAGAAAAGCCGCCAGGCATAGTTCCTGATTTTCTATGGCCCGTTCGGCTCTGGTTGTTACCAGGTGCAACGCGGTATCGGTTGACTTTCCAGGTTGGTACGCACATTGTAGTTTGTGCAACGGACGTCTTTTTAATGGACCATCCCTTATATGTCGGTCCACCAATTTTTCCAATGTTTTTAGGAAAAATGAAGACAGACTTATAGGCCTGTACGATTTGGCTTCTCCGTAGTCTGCCTTGCCTGGTTTAGGCAGGTATATTACTTTTACCATTCTCCATACTCGTGGTATGTGTCCAAATGCTATAGACGCTCTGTACAGTCTACTCAGATGAGGAATGAGTACGGTTGCGCCTTCTTGTAGTAGTACTGGGTAGATTTCATCTGGTCCCGGAGCCTTGAACGGCTGGAACGTTGAAATTGCCCATTTCAATTTGTTATGGTCTACTACCTTTTTCGACGTGTCCCAATTGTGTCTGGTTGTGCTTGCGCTTTGTTCCAATACACTAATTGCAACATCGTCTAATTCGCTCTCGTGTATCACTGAGCCTGGAAAGTGTGTGCTACACATAATTTTTAAGGTTTCTAGCCCTGTCTCCGTCATTTTCCCGTCCCTACCCTTAATGGTTGTGAGCGGGACTGACTTTGACGCAGCTAGTGCTTTTGTTAGTCTCATACCTTCTGGTATAGACCCTATTTGGTCGCAGTGACCCCTCCACGCGCTTCTTTTTGCCTTTCTCACAGCCTTATTATATTCTGTGAGCTTGTGTGCATAACTCTCAAAGTTGTTTGAGGCTTTTGCGTCGTTGAATATAGCCCTGGTTTCTTTCCTGAGTTTTGCTATCTCTGGATTCCACCAGGGTATTCTTTTTGCCAGAGTTTTCTTTTCCGGGCAGTTATTGGTCCAAGCTGTGTATACCGCTTGAACTATTTTGTCAGCTTCAAACTCTATATCAATAATGGAATTGAGCTTACCTTTCGGATCACCCAGTTCCACTTTCAGGTCAGCCTTGTACGCTTCCCAGTCAGTGTTCCTAGGGTTCCTTTTGAGTACAGTTTTTACATCTATCTTCGTATTGTACCTAAAGCATATGTATCTGTGGTCTGATAGAGAAATTTCCTTAGAAACATGCCATGAGTTGATGCTTTTGCTAGTGTTATTGGAAGCCAACGTTATATCAATTACCTGACCTCGCCTTGCGTTGACAAAGGTTGGTTCATTGCCTTTATTAAGAATTTGTAAGGAGGAACTCACCAGAAAATCCAGTACCTTCTCCCCTCTCTTGTTGACATCCGAGCTGCCCCAGATGACATTGTGAGCGTTCGCGTCGCAGCCAATGATCAGGTCGGTGTTCGCCTTGCTGCCTTCGACGACAAGATCCCGCAGTTGTTGTGTTATCGGGTCCGTCGCCTCGTAAGGGAGGTAGGCTGACGAGAAGATAAGAGCCTTCCCCTCCCCTTTATTCTGGATCTTAACACTGGTAAGATCCCTGGAACAGAAAGCATGTAAAGGCATAGCATCGATGCCATTTCTGACGTAGATGCATGTCCTCATATTATCATCGGAGCAGTGGTACAGTATGGTACCGCCAGTTCCGCCCAAACCTCTAATTTCCCCTTTATAAATATATGGTTCTTGTATTAGAGCAATATCGAATTTATCATTAATTAACTGCCTCGCCAGAAGGGCTGTGGCTGCTTTGTTGTGTTGTAGGTTAATTTGTACACACCTTACACCCGCCATTGCGCCATTATGTGGTTTTGGGCCTGCTGAGAGCAGCGGCCTGTGGTGGCGCCTCGCTAGACATGGGGGAGAGGTCGCATCCCAGGTACAGATCAGCCATATCACGCAAGGCCTCCGAGTCCACCGTTGACAACGGCGATGACTCTCGACCCATGCGTGACCCAGCACGATCCTCCCTCCACTCTCTCTCCACCATCGTCGCGTCCGGCTCCGTGCCCGCCTCTGCCTCTACCGTCTTGGCCTCCGCACCGTCTGCCGACAGTGCCTCCTTGGCCTCGACGTTTGCGGCGTCATCGGCTGGGCCTTCCAGTACCGCACCACCCACTGGGTTCGCGTCCCCACACGCGGCCACATCGCCCTCTGTGGCCGCCCCGCCCCCGGTTGCCCGGTGGTCGACCTCCGCCCTCCCAAGCATCCTCTCCTCCGCATCCTCGAGGAGTTTGAAAGAGCTCAGATCCACCCCCGAGAAGAGTTGATAGTTGGACGCCTTGATGACATCCGCCGACTCCCGATCCATAAGATGATGCGTCGGGTGCTTGCGTCTGACATCAGGGTGTCCACTATCTTCCATTGCTCCGTATGCAGCATAGGATTAAGCCTCTGCAGCACACGAAGCATTAGTTTTACGTCCTGGGCGCCAACGACCCGCGTCTTCCAGGCCATTTTGACCGGTTTCGGCAGATCCTTGGCGTCCACGACCTTAAGGTGCAGTCCAGCAATCTCCACTCCTCCGATTGCTGAGCTGAACCACGTGGAGGCCCCCCTCCCTTGGCAACTGACGTGGAGGGCGCCCCCCACAATGTTGCCGATCACGATTCTCGGCAGGGGATCAGGTGCACCGTCCAGGAGCGCTAGTACTGCGCCCTGGATAGCGGACAGATGCCCAGCCTGAATCTTGACGGCAGGGTAGTCCACTGGGATAATGGCCAATCTCTCCGCCGCCACCGCCTCCGCATACGACCCTACCTTCGTCCTTTTGGAGGCGCTAGCCAGCAGAGTAGAGTCGCCACTCGAACCCAGTGGCCTTTTGTTTTGCCCTGAAGGGGCCGCGGTTGCAGGTGCGTCCGGTGTCACACCTGCGCCCGTCTGTGAAGTCAGACGGGCTCTTGCTCGCGCGTTATTACGCCGCTTCTGCCTCTTGCTGAGAACGAAACCCTCGGCTTGTGCACCCTCACCCTGAGGTTTGGGCACACTCGCTTCATGGGGCACATTCCCAGTCGGATTCGGAAGGGCTGTACGGCACGGTTGGCCGGTAGGCTTCGGCATGCCTTTGCTGCTCACTCCTCCGGTCGCTTCAGTGGGTCCCCTTTCGGGTCCCTTCTGAGCGCGTCCGCTTTTCGACCCTTGGGGAAAAGATCGGACGGCACCTTTGAAGTGAACAGGTCCAGCATGTCCTCTACCTCCACGTCCACCTATGTGGCTGGGGCCCGCTCCCGCATCTCTGCCAGAGGCAGTGTTGCGGCCTGCAGTAACACCCAGTGTAGCGCCTTGCGCATTAGCCTCCTCCCTTGCGGGTACGGCTTGTCCTCCCTTTCTCGTCGTTTTAGGTAATGAGAAATCCATTTAACCTACCACATAAGACTTCGTCAGACTGGCTCCCCACCCTCCTTGGAGCCCTCCTACTGGGGATGCTTTGACGCATCAGGGATACCAGCCCGATATAGCGCCCCCGGATGAGTTATCCATGAGTCCGCACGGCACCAAAACCATCGTCACCTCCACAGGCGACTCAGGAATCGTGCGCCGCCGACTACGGACCCCATCACCCCAGGGCACTCGCCCGCGGCCATCTGACTGGACGCAACAGCCGATTGATCACGTCTGGCTAGGACGTGACCGCCCGTGTGAGATGAATCCCGAGCCAAAGTGGCGTGTTGTCTTTCAAGGGTAACGACTCCGACCCCCGTCCGACTCAACCTACCAGGATCTCGTTCTCCATCCGTACGGGTCCCCGCGCACGGCACAAACACGCGGGTGGCATTCTACCGCTAACCATCCTTCTTAGTGGATGGAAAGCCCGCTGCGACATGCCACGTCATCGCTTGCAGCTGACTGTGTGGGATATGCGGAGTAAGGAGGGTTTGGATTTCTAGAGGTCAACTGGTTGTTTCCGTGCTACCTGTTTCCTCGTTAGAACCAGGTAGTTAACAGGCAGTAACCGCGGGAAGGAGCCCAACCAGTTTTGCCTCGAGGATCAAGGCAACTGTGAGCTCCCCCCGAGGCCATTCACCAAGTTAACCACCGGGCAGGTAGTTACCATAGAGACAAACCCAGTACAAGAGTAGCGACCGGTCGCAAATTATGTCTTGTTCTGGACCCACCTCCGCCCAACATTATTGTATATAAAACGTGTAATACATTACAAAAGAATTTTAAGCATGTACAAAGGCGAACTTATTCCTGTAAGGGACCTCTTCGTTCACTTTTGAGTTAATTTGTGATAAATACCAATGTAAGATGTGGCCATACAAAACAACATTAATAAAATAAATAAATATCTGACAACCTACGCCCAAATTAAGCTAAAGAAGGATTGGTACTAGGCGGCGATATATATACTTATATAGACAAACAAATACTTAAATACATAGAACATCCAAGGCTCAGGCACAAATATTCGTGTTCATCCCACAAAATATTTTCCCTTGCCGGGATTCGAACCCAGGACCGCATGCTCAGTAAGTAGCGGCTTTACCACTGCGCCAACCGTGTCGTTATACAATGTAAAAGAGAAAAACTATAGGTACACTAACAAGAAATCGCCACCAGGTGTTTCTAGAAAATCATAATTTGGGTATCTTCAAGTTAAGAGTGAATAGGCTATTGCTGAAACTAGCGAGCTACACCCTCGACTTCACTTACTACTGGTAATACTGAGATCAATCGCCGGTCAGTTAATGAATTAAAAAAATACAGACACCAAAACAACATAGGTATTAAGAGATATATATTTTATAGCAAGAGTGGAAACGAGTCAGACAGATATATATCGTTGACCGTAGGACAAAATACGATTTTTCAGGAGAGGCTGACAAAGTTTTTTTTTTTTAACTAAATCGTTCATAACTTTTTTTGTAGTGAACCTTTTTTGGGCCTGATTTCATACATAATCTTGTATTTTAGTGTTCTGTTTATCTATGTAGTGCTCGTTTTAATAATTTAGATATTATAGAAAATAACATGTCCCTTACACCAACTTATTTCGCTGCTGATGTCCCTTACAGACAAAGTATTCTGTAGTCTCGTCCCTTACCTTAAATTTACCTATTCATTGTATCCACTATATTGATGAAGAAATGGCGTAAGGGACTAGTTGAGATTATGTGTGAAAGAAAAAAATGCGTAAAGGGATCGTTGTAAAAATAAATAAGTACATACCTTTGACGTAAGGCGTATCTTAACACCGAAAATCTTTAAAACATTAATGTAAGAGGTATATAAATGTATTGAAACCGTGTGAGCATTTTTTGTGTGTCCGTTACATGCAATATTTGTATCGTTACACGTAACGTTTCTATCGAGTGGAATAACCCACATTTTAATAATATGTTTTTTTTTTAATTATAGTCACATGAATTATTTCTCAGCCTCTATGATCGAATACTGAAATAAACAACCAATGTAATTTATACAGCAAAATTATTAAAAGTTTAGGGCTTGTGTTGAACGATAAAAGTTACAGAATTAAATATAATTCAGAAATAATCATTTTACATTTGTACTTTTTAGGAGTCCTGTTAGACAACATAGTAGTTGCTCACAATTCAGTGCCTCCAGTTAATAAGGGATAACTCAAAAACAGCACTTTTCAGAAGAGACAAAAAACTATTTTTCAATAGTAGATATTTAGAACTTGAACTTTTTAAGAATTTTTATACAAGCTATAGTGTACGGCTTTCATTTTATAAATAAATAACTAATGTGTTGGCCCTATAAATATGTTTCTTTGTAGTTATAGCTTTTGTTCGCGAGTATTTAAAGACATAACTCAATTTATTTGCAGCAATTTTATCCTTATGAACGACGTGCATAAACGAAAGAATACGACTTGTACCTGTGTGAGCGACATACATAAACGAAACGAAACGACTTATTCTATTATTTATTATGGTATTTTATAATTAATTACTACTTTTCAAACTTGAAACTTGTTACCTAAGGAGTCAAACGAGGCTGTATAATCAATATCAACATCTATGTCAGTCAATAAATAGCAAGAGCTCTAGTTAGATCCTTTGATTTCTCAACATTTATCGGTAGAGGAATTTCAGATAATGACTATTAAAGTGTTTCATACCTAGGAATGCCTTTTAATTGACAGTGAAAATTTTCCTTTGCAATTCATCAAGTAGGTACCGAGACGATTTTAAGAAGTCCAAACTCAGTAGGATTACCTTATAGTTATCTATAAAGTTTTACCCATGTCGACTATCCGGCCTCATGTACTCATTTCAACTCAGCTAGTTCTCGGAAAGTCTAATCTTCCTTGAGATATTTTTAAACATATAATGTGTAAAGTTAATTAAAAACTTTTAATAAAGAACGTGTCCTCCTCCAGTATTCCATTGGTTATTGTTTTTTTCGACAATCTTAGCCTACTTTTTTAAACTATCCGCTCAACAAAACACTTCACGGGTAGAATAAGATTCACGAGCTGCCGACAAAGAGTTCACTACTTACTGTCGTTCAGAGACGCTGCACTGACGAATTATACCTAATAACATAAATAGACACATTTCTCGGTGGACTAATTACTAAATTTGATATTTTCTTACTACTTAAATTTATTTGAATACCTTCATTTATCGTGAGTGAGACTAGTAGTTTCAATGACTTAGTAAAACCAAAAATTAACATCCAGTTTACACAGATACCCGTATAAACAAAGATTATAAAACTGATGAAGGTACTTTTATTTATTTATTATTTATTTATTTCATCATCAGTTTACACCAATGCGTCATGAACCGAACAATGTTTATTTTGACGGCGAAACGGCGTGGCCTCGTTGTTCCGACATCTCGGGTGTTGGATTGCTTTTATTGCAACATAACACTTTCTTTAAAAACAATAGATTAAAATAATAAATGAAGTTAGATGTGTTTCTATGTAAAAGTAACAGGGATTAGTATTCATTGATTCTAACGAGAAAATTAGCGTAACGGACACGGAATCTTAATATAAATCAGATCAAACCTAAATATCGTCTTAACCAAATTGGTGTAAGGTTCACACTGTTAAAAAAGTAAGGTGGCAAATTGGGGTAAGGAACATTATTTTCTAAGCTCGTGCAATCATTTTAAGGTATGGGTGTTATTTATTCATGAGCCAAAAAAAAGCATTAGTGTAAAAGCCAGTTTCATAAGGTTGTCTTCAAAAATAATTCATGTAAAGGTAATTCCTTAATTGGAAAGACCTATTCAAAGTGGATTGGTGGCAGTAGTTACCCTATTTGATGTTGCTTTATTAAAATAAAAAAACAGATACATGGTTTTTGTGGGTCAGATTTGATTTTGAACCCATAAAAATCAGTAGTGTAAGGAACATTTTTTTCAAGCTAGATTTTTTTTAATAACACCATTCGATAGAGCGGAAATTTCTGAACAAAACTGTATATTCAACTCATTTTGCGTATTTTGTCCCTTACCCCAATTGAACCTACGGCCGACGATATAAATATTACTCAACATATATCCATACTATCCATCCATACTAATATTATAAATGCGAAAGTGTGTCTGTCTGTCTGTCTGTCTGTCTGTCTGTCTTTTACCTCTTCACGCTTAAACCGCTGAATCGATTTTGATGAAATTTGGCATGGAGATAGTTTAAGATCCGAGGAAGGACATAGGATAGTTTTCATCCTGGAAATTATCCCTAAAAAGATTTTAAAGTGAGTAAGTAATTCATGATGACATTGATGACCCTGTCGAAAATGTAATTATTAGACCAAAAGCACAATTGCTCTTATATTTGCTTAGGCGCTCTTAATAATCCCTTTTATTAATTAAGGTGATTAGGCGGATATCTATCGTGTTGTACGAGGTTGCTTCCATACTTCCAAGTTCCACGCGGACGTAGTCGCGGGCAAAAGCTAGTATGAATATAACTATATTACTGTTTAATCCAGCCAATCGTCCGAGAGCCACAGTTTTTTTAACATCCCTTAGAGCGAAACGACGTACTAATGCGTTTGCCTTATGGACGGGGTCAATTTATTCATCGGTTCATTTATTTAGGTGACTCATTAAAACCAATCTTATTATCACTTTTATTGGTCGCTGGTGCTTTTAACATTTATCCTATGAATTCATATGGGTAACCGATGTTGTTCCTTAGTGCTTAAGCTGCCAAACTTGGGGATACGGACATTTCGATAAAATTCCACGTGGAGTGTCAACAGAATATGGGTCACTAAATAATCTATTTTATTAAAGTACTTAGGGCTGAATACACCAATTACACCACTTTACACCAATTTTATTTATCATTATAATGTGGTTTAATCTCACTTCAAGTAATATTGACAAGATTAATGAATAAAAAATGTATTAAATTAACTTCTGAAGATAATAAAATTATATAGATAATTGTTACAGACATACTTATTAATTTAGTTTCCTCTGTTACGCTTACTTGCTCGTTTCGCATTATATATCAATACAGTTTACACATAATCATGATGTCTTGCATATTTTATAAGGCTTGCATAAGAATCATAACAGTGGCTGTGGGCAACTTTCTACATCTTACATCCGATAACGGAATTGCGAAGCAAAATTCCTTGCATTTCCAAGTTCTAGGCACGTGGATGACAACTATGACAATTTGTATGTTAATGTATTATTGCAAAAGAAATATGGACGTGTGCGATTCATTGGAATGCACATATATTGTCACGTTGTAGAAATATTACGGTAGCTAAACACCCGTATCATTTACAATTGTATAAATGTTTATGTTGTGTAGGCAGTTTTATAATAACACAGCCCGCATACTTAGTGTAGGATTTTTCCTAGCAGTTAGGTCGGCTATCTCTCCATACCAACCGCATATAAGTATCTAGTGCTCAAACCAGTTTTGATACCCAGTTGCCTATTCTAGAAAAATCGAGACAACACTCATGGTTACCGAAGAAAAGAAAAACGGATTTTTCTGAGCGATCAATATTTGTTTGCTTGAAGTGAAACTTCCAAAGTAACAAAACGAGTGAACGTGTGCACGTATTGTGGTCGAATTATTCTCGTAAACAAACATATATGCTCAAAAGAAAGTTGTTTAAGTATGCAGATTGGTTGGAGATAGTCCTTGACTCCGGCGAAACTTGCATCTTGCGTGAGTGCGTCACATTGCCAACATTGTAGCCATAAATATCAATAAATGTATTCCTACAGTGTTACTTGAATTTTATTGTAGAACTTCGGAATGAATATTGGAGCAAAAATGTTATCTTTTAAATGAAGGTACTATCTCACTGTCAGCGTCTTGACTCTTGAGGTCAAGTAGAGACCTTGTTAGACCTTAACTATTGTATACCTAAACAGTTGTGTAATCTTCTTGACAAACTAATAGAAAATATTACATTAAATAGAACGTGAATGTGGCGTTACATCAAAATAAGGAATTCGGTGTTGTATTGGAGAAGTTCTAATAAGAGCCTATAATAGTTTAATTTTAAACTGTGGCAATATCGACTAGCTTATTGCGGCTTATAAAGTTAGTCTTTGTTTACAAGTATTAATACCAATTCGGAATAGTGAGGCCTTTGGTAATAATAATCAATGATACAAACAAAGCAGGTACCACAATGGCGGATAGCATTTCCCAAAATCGTATTTGACCATTGTTTGATGCGAGGTGTGCGTTGATGTCTTTAGTTTCTTCGAAAAAATCCTACCTTTGACAAATCGGGAAATGGGTTCGTTTTAGTGGCTACATCAAACAATGTATATTACGAGTATACGGGAGACGCCCAACACCTATAATAATAAAGTTTTGATTTTACCCGTTTAATCCAAACATAACCCAAACTTGCTTCACATACCTTTTGAGGCAGTATTTTTGCAAACACGCCATTTTTTTCCAATAATTCCTGTAAAAAATGTGTTTTTACAAATGGCGTGGTTTAGTAATACCGTCTCATGGTGGAATAATAAGACCACAGTGTTTCGAGAGCGAACGTACCTACTTAATAATTAATAACGTATCCAAGATACTGGTGGTTTGCCTTGTATATGATACCGGCAACTACTGAGATGAAATAAATTCTTACTCTGTTCACGTCATAAATAAACGTATCTAATTAAATGTGAATTCTGAGCATAATATACTCGTACATAACTATTATTTTTACATATAGTGAAGGTGTGTAACTCTATGTTATTTAATGTTACTATGTTTCTTCAAAGCGATTTCTTTGTAATAAAACTTATCGGTGCACTTTGATGATTCCTAACAACCTTTGATAAAGATTAGTTCGGTCAATAAAAAGATACGATAATGCCGTAGAATAGGAACCAGAAAATGTGAATCATTTGATAGAGACAGAGTAATTATACGTATGTAACAGATCATTTTGGACCTATACTCACCATTTTAAGTTATGTTTTTATTTCACTCGTTACATCCATATTATTCTATAGTCAGCTAAGCGCGGTATTTCCGCCACGCCGCTCCATCGCCCCCGTCATACAGCGCGTTACCGTTTCCGTTACGTGTTGGATAAGGATGAGCGTTTACGACCGACTGACTGCATCAGATTATTTTCATGCCACGGTAACAATATGTCAATAAGCAGACTCACCGCGTGCGAATGTGCGATACAGCCGTCACTTTCTTTAAGCGAGTCAATGAAGCGGGGAGAAAGTGCCGACCTCCACGTCCGCGTCGTCTGCTGTAAAATCCGCTGACTCACACATATACCGCAAATCACACATTGTTTTCCATTTTTTTTCTGAAATGACGAATGCGTTCATAAACAGCCGGACCACAGCGCCGCTGACCGCTGCGGCCGCAAAGCCATGATGCGTCCATTCACTTTATTGCTAGAAAACAAATTATGTAAATTTAAATTATACAAATTTAGAATCGTTATACATAAAAATATGCATGTTTATTTTATTACCAGTTAGTGGATCTGTGTGTGTAGACCACGTGAACAGTTTGCGAAACGGCTGATGTGAATTACCGCATTTATATTTGTAACATTGAACCTCAATTATCTCCGCCGTTTTGATAAAAACCGATAGAGTGAATCGACATAAAAATCTATATAATAATCGAATCAGCTCACTAAATTTTACGCGAATCTGTTGCAATTGCAATTTGTAGACGAGAACAGCCGAAACTCTAGACTTAATTTGGGACATACGAAAGCAGTTTTGCTCATACTGCAACGGCGACGCTTCGCTTGCTCGGTCATCAATCAAATATTTTCTGCCACTCGTTGCCATGGTGATGTCCCCTGGTCCACTTTATAAAACTACGATTTTCCGTAGTTATATTTAGCAAAAGCTTTGTAATTTAAGCAGTTATAAGCCCATTCTTATGTAGACTATCTCCTGACAACACCAGTAATATAAATTATCAACACTTTTCTTAGAAGTTTAATCACTATTGTCCCCTGGGCCACGGGACAGAATAACAGCAAAAAAAAAGTTGATCCACCCATTAAGTTCTAAGTACCAATAATTACTTACATCTGACACAATCATGAAATACAGCCAAGGGTTACGTAAGACAAGCAATAAAAAATACTTACTAAGAATTAGAACAATGTATAGGTTAATAAAAATTTTATTATCATAGAAAAATAAAAGTTTGTTTTCACGTAATTATGACTTCAACGTGACCGCCATCAATTACTGAGTTAGAAAAGTTGGTACCAGCACGTCTAGCATAACTGTGACAAGCGACTCTTTGTCGCTCGAGATATATTTACTACTTGTCACTTTCTTTTTAATGTCGTGCGAGTAAGTCAGGTGACGCTGAGTCGCGCGACAAGCGAAGTCGCCGTAAGATATGCTAGCCCTACTGATCACCGATCAAAAATCATCGTGTATATAGGTACAATAGATACTATTGCCACAGCTATTGCATATGATAGACAATGCAATTTAGTCTAAGTACCTACTCTATGAAAATGGATGGGATTAAATATTCAAGTTACAAAGACGAATCTAAATAACGAACTTGCCTGACTTATAGGAGCGGCCACCGCCAAATCGAATAATTTGGGAGTTTTAAAGTTAGGTAATAGAAAAAAAATTGTTCTCTTTATTTCAGGAAAACGATTCTTTATTACATTTTCTTGTACACCCCACAAGTCTGTTTCGAAATAGTTGAAATAGATTTTTTTACGTATTTAACCCCCATATCTCCGCCAATTTGACCTCTAGGCGAGAACACTAGGAAATCCGGACGAACGGACATAATTTTTTACGAAATAATTTTTGCTTAAGCTGAAACACTTCGCTCGCTACGTTCGTTCGGTCAATGATAAGTACAAACATAACCTATATGCCTTGTCTTGTTGCAGTCCCTGCATTTGTTTCAACATATACCTAGGCTAACAGATAAGGGCTAAAAAACATTTTCACGGCACGATGTCGTTTCGTGGCGCGACGCAACATTTTGCCAAGATGCGACGTAATGGAATTGCAATTGTATTTTATCATTTGAACCTGTTAGACTGAAACTTAACTTTGAATTTTGAATATTTCTTTTTCTACTCCAGTACTTTTTTCTGTCATTTATATAGTTACTAACTAATATAAAGACATAAATTATGAAAGTCTGTAAAAGTCTATACTCTATAGCCCAAAAAAACACTGCTAAACGATATTATAATGTCGCTAAAAAGCATCACTTAGTACCACAGATTACAAGATAAACAGCTGCATTAACACAATTTGCAATTAAAAAAAAGCTTATTGTACTAAGGCATTGCTGCCAACTTAAAAAAAAAGTTTTATCTTCAGTGCATGGATGTTTAGTATAGTGAAAAAATATGAACTTATACGTAAAGGTTATACATATACCTTTATGTATAAGTTCATATTTTTTTGACAGATGGACGTCAATAAAAAAAAAGTATATCAGACTATTTTTTTTTTTTAATTTTGTTGATTCCGAGCGGGAACATGTAATTATTTGCTTTGTTGTTTATTTGCATTTTATTTATGAAATGTCGAGTCGTAGAAAAAGTATTGTATGCAACGTTGTACGAGTATAAGTAGGTCAAAAAACGCTCGTGGCATCTTTCTCCCCACTCACCCATGCCCCTCGCGTTTTTTGCCCCCTCTTATATTATACAACGGTTTTATAAAATACTATTGAGATGTTGTTGCATGCTGTCACGATGCCGTATCGTCTTTTGTTATCGTATTCGTGTTTTGACCCTATCACAATCTCGATTGTAGGGCATTAATCTCAAAGGTGAAAACTGGGTAATGTAATCACGAGAGATGTGTTATGACACAAATTACATAAGCCTAGTATTTACGACGCGCTTGACCACAGCAACCGTATGAAAGCTGGCTGGAAACAGTGGTCGGTGTACCCATGGCCCAAGTTAATCTTCGAGTTTTATTGCGCATAACAATAGATGTTTTGAATTATGTAAAGCCTCTATTTAATAGGTTACGGATCGTTCGTTGACCCACTTTCACTGCATTTTCCGAAAGTTGTAAGACTTTAACTACCGAATTATTTTATATCAATAACTATTATTTATTTGTTGGGTTGTTACTACTTTCCCAGACTTTATGAATTTATTCATAAAAGTCAAAACTATTATAAAAATATATTTTACGACAGTTAGGTACATGCTCAACAAAATACTATAAAGTTTTTTTACGAGTTTTACTGCAGGCACGGGAAGAAAGTTATTAGTGTGTACAGTCGAGTACGAAAGTTGATTGGAACTTTTGAATTCTGAAACTAGTTTGCCTACCTACTTTTTTAACTGGCCTGTGACGATATAAATTTTCTAGACTCAAGTATTTTTTGTAGGATACCCGAATCATTTTTAATCATTAGTATCTACTAAATACCTACACAATTGCATTTCTTTCTCTTTGGATGTACGTAATCTAACATTACTAATGTTGATCTAAAATCAATATTATAAAATTGTCATCAAGCCGTTACATGTAAGACTATCAGAATGTTGTTTAACCTATGGGGGACATTCTTATGTAGTGATAGCTAGGGAATATACACACTTGATTCGCTTAGCTATTTTTTTTTACAATACAGGAATAAGCACATTATGATTAAAACGCATGATATTACCAGGTCATGTAACTACAACATCATCACTATCTCCCTGCCCTGATCCCACTTATGTAGGGTCGGCACAACATGTTTTCTTCTTCCATTCATCTTTATTGTTCGTCATTTCAGCGCTTACTCCTTTCTTTCTCATATCCCCTCTCACACAATCCATCCATTGCTTTTTTGGCCTACCTATCGCTCTTCGTCCTTCGACATTCATCCCTAACATTCTTTTACTTATATGACGTTCACCCCTTCTCATTACATGCATCCCGCATTTATTATATTTTTCACATCACGGTCTATATTACCGTCATTTTGTATTAATGACCCGAGGTACCGGAAGTCGGAGCAGACTGGTAGAGACACATCACCATCCAAGGCAATATGGGAAAAACTGGATAATCCGCTGAAATCGTAGAACAAGTGCTCAGTTTTGGTTCTACTTATTTTTAACCCTTACGATCTCCAGTCTTTCTTGCCATTTTCCCAGTCTGCTCAAGAGATCTCCGACAAGAACAACGTCGTCGTCAAACAGCATACACCATGGTGCTTCCTGAACAAGTCGAACATACTTCTCTAGCACACCTTTCCCTTTTATAGCCCACCACAGAACCTTACGGGAGTTACGGGGGACCCTATCGTATGCTTTTTCCAGATCTATGAACACCATATGCAAGTCCTTTTGTGCAAGTCGGTATTTTTCGCAAAATTGGCAGACTGCAAATATGGCATCCATAGTTCCCCGGCCCGGCATAAACCCAAATTGGTTCTGTGTTACATATCACTTTCTTCTCTCATTCGTTTCGCTATCACTTTCTCCCATATCTTCATACTATGTGACATGAGTATTACTCCTCGATAGTTGCAATCCTGTGCGTCACCTTTATTCTTGAAGAAAGATGGGCACCAGTGAACTGTTGCACCATTCGTCAGGGATTACCTCTTCCTGCAACAACTTATTATTAAAGAACAAAGTCAGCCACTTCCATCCATCCGCTTTCAAAAACTTCCATATTTCCGCTGCACTGGGGTGTACTGCCTTTTCGCCGAATTATGTTTCGTCAAATTTCATTTGGCAACCAACTTTTCGCCGAAGTTTTATTACGCAAACCAATTCTTGGCATAATTTTACTTCGTAATTTTTTTATTTCGCTACATTTTTATATTCCAAAATTTTGTTATGTCAAATTTTATGTGGTAAATAATTGTGTAGGAAATGATTTGCTAAGGCAAAAATAACATATCGTCAAATTTTATGTGGTAAATAATTGTGTAGCAAATGATTTGCTTAGTCAAATAACGATTAATCAAAAGCCATTTGGGCAAATTACCTACAACCATTGCTTACAGTATGATGATAGTGCAAAATAAAACACAAATATAAACCGAAAAAAAATATTTTTTAATCAAAATCAATTTGTTGTACTTGTGATACGTATGTATGTGAGCAGATCCGACTCGGCCGGGTTAGGTTAGGTTAGTTTTTTTTTTATATCCCTAAAAAACGCTCCTTTTGTTGTACTTGTGATACCTACGTATGTATGTGAGCAGATCCGACTCGGCCGGGTTAGGTTAGGTTAGTTTTTTTTTTATATCCCTAAAAAACGCTCCTTTTGTTGTACTTGTGATACGTATGTATGTGAACTGTAGGAATTCTAGCCGTCGGGATTACAGTCTTCGGGATTACAGTCTTCGGGACGAAACTGCTCCCAGAGATGTAGGTTAGGGTTATTTTTTTTATGCACACACGCACATTAACTATCAGCGATGATAACTCAAGAATGAAATGCTATTTTGAGCCACAAAGTATGTAAACAAAAATACCCTCTAAATTTAGGTGCATGCGTGCATCACTCTACCCGCTTAATGCAATAAAATTATACTGCGATTTGCATAATGCCATTCAATATGTTGCTAAATCAAGGTATGCCAATCAATACATTTGACGAAAACATAATTGACATCTTATAAAAATCCCAGATAATAATTGGTCTAACAATAGTTTATCAAATCATTAATTGGGAAAAGATATCAGTGCGAAACGTTGAGTTGGGAAATGAAAATTTGACCAAATAAAAATATGGGATACGTAGTTCGGCGAGTTAAGAATTTGCTAAATAATTTCATTTCATACTCTACACTGCCATCTTCACTTCCTCTATTGACGACGCGTTTGGCTCGGTTGGTAGACACCTGCCTACTGAGTCGGCGGTCCCGGGTTCGAATCCCGGCCGGGGCAAATATTTGTGCAAAATATTTGTTCTTGGGTCATGGATGTTATCTATATAATATGTATTTATATATTATGTATATCGTCGTCTAGTACCCATAGTACAAGCTTTGCTTAGTTTGGGACTAGGTCGATTTGTGTATGATTGTCCCTTAATATTTATTTATTTATTTATTTATAATTACCTCTTTCACCATGCCTATATTACTTTGTACGTTTCCTACCACTCCGCTCCATTTATTCTCTTCGTTCATTAATTTATTAAAGTACCTTTCCAGCGACCTTTTTAGGGTTCCGTACCCAAAGGGTAAAAACGGGACCCTATTACTGAGACTTCGCTGTCCGTCCGTCCGTCTGTCACCAGGCTCTATCTCAAGAACGGTGATAGCTAGACAGTTGAAATTTTCACAGATGATGTATTTCTATTGCCGCTATAACAACAAATACTAAAAATAAAATAAAATAAATATTTAAGGGGGCTCCCATACAACAAACGGGTGGTTGCGTTAACTTTGCACCTCATTTGTATGGGGCGCTATACATACCAGGTGCAAACTTAACTTAACCACTTAAGGATGGAAAATGTTTGTACGGAACTCTCAGTGCGCGAGTCCGACTCGCACTTAACCGGTTTTATTAACATCATCCGTCAAAATCTTTCCCGCTTCGTCTTTTATACATTTCATATGATTTACATCTCTTGCACTTATCTCTCTCTCTTTTGATATTCTAAAAAGATCTTTTTGGCCTTGTGGGATCGTACAACTTATCTTGCACCTTGGCCCTTGCCATTGCGACTGCTTTCTTAGCTTTCTTTTTACTGTTTTGATATTCTGATTTTTTATTTCCTTTTCTCTGTCATTTACATGTTACACCCTCTTCCATTCTTTGAAAACATTCTTCTTTTCTTTTAAAATCGTCTGTACTTCCTCATTCCACCACCACTAAGTCCAGAAGCAGTAGCCTATGCTGGGAAACAAGACTCTCACTGGGTATTGCAGTATATACCTTGCAGTCCTCGGCCGATATAACCTGTTTCTTCTTAAAACAATGTAGTCAATTTGAGTAGAGTGTAGACCACTACGGTGGTGTTCTGCCTTTTCGCAGAACTATGTTTGGCCGAATTTCATTCGCCAACCAACGTTCCGCCGACGTTTCACTTTGACAACTAACGATTACCAAATTTTTATTTGACAACTTTTCACTTGGTAGATTTATTGTAAAGCAGATTATTATTATGCCTCTAAACTTTTGGCAGACTAATCATTTGTCAAATCTTTCACTTGGTCGAACAACTTTTGGACGATTAACGTTTCGTTGATGCAACAGTTCCCTTTTCATACATTAGACAAGTTACAAATAAGAAAAATATACATACCAATACTTACATATTTTTTGGTTGGCCGAAACTCTGGCAAGTACCTAAGAGTAACTGCGACAATATGGAACATGGGTCAAAAGCCAAAAACTGTAGTTTAGGTTAGGTTTGTTTTATGACCATGGATAGCGGAGCGAGCGAAGCGAGCGGAGTGTCAATTTGGTTGTTTGCATGAAGGTAATATTAAAATGCTTGCAAGTATTACAAAAAAAAAACAACATATTATACATATATTTATAATTTACTTTTAGTATAGTTTTTAATTTTAGTTTTAAATATTAGTTTGTAATTGGTAAAACCACATACACACCCATACGAGTACCTACATATTTTTGTTACTTATTTCTCTGAAAAACACAACTTCTTTCTTTTCATTTATTTTTTTAGCAAGAATTTACTAATAATACCACGCTACTCAATAAAACATTTGGTAAACAATAAACAACTAAGTGTATATTACCTATGCCAACTAAAACATTCTGCTACATGAAAGGTGGCATTTTAAAAATTTACGTAATAAAACACAGACCAAAAGTTAAGTTGGTAACGGTGAGGTTGGCAAATAATAAGTTGGCAAATGAAAGGTCGGCGAAATAAAATTCCGCGAAACGGGAGTTGGGAAGTGATAATCGGCGTAACAATTTTCTGCGAAAAATAAGAGAACCAGTTGCCCATCCTTCACAATAGACGGGCTTCGAGGTTTAAAATACGAGGAAGATTTCAAGCTCTATAAAAAACGTCGTAAACGCCAAAGTAACTGTAATTACTTATTACCTTCTGGAACTTATCGATTATACGCGCCAGATTGAGCGAAATATTTTAATACAGTATGGCACTTAACTAATATGTGTAACGTTCGAAGTATAAGGACACCGCGAGGCACTTAAGTCATTTTAAGGAAAATTATGAAATTTTGCGATAACTCAAAAACGGCTCAACCGATTTTATTCAATATAGTTTTCATTGAAAGTACTTATAAGGCCTCATTTTCATGATTTTTTTCATAATTTTTTGACCCGTGGTTGAAAAGTTAGAGGGGGGTGGACGCAATTTTTTTTATTTTCGGAGCGAATATTTACAAAACTGCTGACTTGATCAAAAAATAATGTTTGGAGACCCCTATTATTTTTAAAAGACCTATCCAACGACAACCTACACACTAGTGTTGAAACGGTTTACTAATGTTTCGCCGAAAATTATTTAGCAAATTCTTAACTCGCCGAACTACGTATCCCATATTTTTATTTGGTCAAATTTTCATTTCCCAACTCAACGTTTCGCACTGATATCTTTTCCCAATTAATGATTTGATAAACTATTGTTAGACCAAATATTATCTGGGATTTTTATAAAATGTCAATTATGTTTTCGTCAAATGTATTGATTGGCATACCTTGATTTAGCAACATATTGAATGGCATTATGAAATCTAACCTAATTTGTTAGAATGCAAGGTTCACATTGCAGTATAATTTTATTGCATTAAGCGGGTAGGGTGATGCACCATGCCCCTAAATTTAGAGGGTACTTTTGTTTACATACTTTGTGGCTCAAAATAGCATTTCATTCTTGAGTTATCATTGCTGATAGTTAATGTGCGTGTGTGCATAAAAAAAAATAACCCTAACCTACCTATCTCTGGGAGCAGTTTCGTCCCGAAGACTGTAATCCCGACGGCTAGAATTCCTACAGTTCACATACATACGTATCACAAGTACAACAAAAGGAGCGTTTTTTAGGGATATAAAAAAAAAACTAACCTAACCTAACCCGGCCGAGTCGGATCTGCTCACATACATAAGTATCACAAGTACAACAAATTGATTTTGATTAAAAAATATTTTTTCGGTATATTTGTGTTTTATTTTGCACTATCATCATACTGTAAGCGATGGTTGTAGGTAATTTGCCCAAATGGCTTTTGATGAATCGTAATTTGACTAAGCATATCATTTCCTACACAATTATTTACCACATAAAATTTGACATAATAAAATTTTGGAATATAAGAATGTAGCGAAATAAAAAAATTACGAAGTAAAATTATGCCAAGGATTGGTTTGCGTAATAAAACTTCGGCGAAAAGTTGGTTGCCAAATGAAATTTGACGAAACATAATTCGGCCAAAAGGCAGTACACCGTTGAAACGGAAAAAAAAATTTACCCCCACTTTAGGTGTTCGAGAGGTACCCGAAAAAAAGCTTTTTTTAGTTTTTATTTTACCGTTCTGTCGGCGTGATACATACACATACTCATACCAAATTTCAGCTTTCTAGTACTAATGATCACGGAGCTAAGCCGCGGGCGGACGGACAGACGGACATGGCGAAACTATAAGGGTTCCTAGTTGACTACGGAACCCTAAAAATGAAGTTATAATAGAATAGTTTGATGTATAACAATGTTATTGTTTGTTTCAGATAACCTCCTTCTCCTTCATTCTTCAGTGATGATTATCAGAATACCATGGCTTCCGCTACAGCTGATACTACTTACTTCTGTTTATATTACTTTTGTATCAGGTATGTTGATTATAATGATTTACAGCATTTTCTTCATCCTGACAAATGACTTATAAGGATCGATAATTGTAATAAATAATAGGAACTATCACGAGTACTTTCGCGTAGGTTGGTAATGTGCTTACCTTACTCCATATCATATACGATCTACAGTGTAAGACTCGACACCACACTCTTTGTCCAAGGCACTAATTGCTAGTTATAAAACAAATCTAATACAATACAATACAATACAACAATACTTTATTGCACACTAATAAGTCTTTGCAGTGGCCAAGTACTTATTATGACCAAGAACAATTTCACTTCCACAAACTTTAGCTTAAATGGAGTCATTGCCTTCGCATGAATGTTGGTAGCCGCCAACACAGTAGGTATTTTATAAAAATACGAATGACGTATACCAAGCCCTACCCGACATATTTACATTGACTTACGTGTAAGTTTATATTATTTTAATTCCTTATATCATCATATGACGCTCGAAGAACGATATTAAATTGTCACTAAATATTCTTATTTATTTTACAGGTAACCCTATATTTCTCGAGCAACATAAATGGAACAAAAATCCTGTAATAAAATGGTCGCCACCAATGGACAATTGGAATTGGACGACAGAGCCCCGCAACCAGGAGCTGTTTTTCATGCCTTCCAACTTCGAGCACAAACTCCCGCCCTCGGCTAACGAAACGGAACTTATAGCACACATGGCGGCCCTCAAGAGAAATTACTCTCGCCTCTTATGGGATAACGATAAGAGTTCAAATTTGCCACTTTTTGTAGAAAAAGCCCTAAAGTTGCTCAATTTAAAGCAAGTTTACTACGAAGTAGAGCACTCTGTGATGTCAAAGGTGTCATGCACCGCATGCAAAGCGGGCACAGGCCTACTCCAACATTATATCCGCGCCGGTAAAAGTAAAGAAGAAATCAACAAGATGATTTACCAGTTCTGCGTCTCTTTGAAAATACAGTCCGCCAGAGTTTGTGAGGGCATAACTCGGCTATTTGGGGTAAGACGATCTTGAAATTTCTTCATTCAAATTTAACATGCAACACAACCACGAGCACACATTACCTACACACATTGTATCTGAATAGCTTGTGGTTAATTGACCATAAGATTAGTAAGTCTGCATTTTATTGTCGATTACAAATGTCTGACACTTTTAATTTCACTGCTTTCAGAGTGAAGTAGTATACGTATTGAAGCGTATAAGTATAGGCCCCGATGAGGTGTGCAGCTTCGTCATAGGCGACGCTTGCGGCGACGTGTACAATCCTTACCACGAGTGGGAAGTAGCCTTTCCTCCAGTTCCAAAGCCAGCCGCAAGAGTGCTCGATGTTCCATTGGAAAAGGCCCCTACATTCAAGGTTCTCCAGATCTCCGATACCCACTTCGATCCGTATTACGCTGAAGGCAAGTAGCTAAGGAAAGTTCGTGACCCTCTTTAGGTTAAAATCGCGTGACATTCTTAGGAACAGCTGCTCTGTTGAAGAATGTCACGCGATTTAGATTTATTGTGGGTCACGAATTTAGAATTATGATCATGAGATTATTATTATGATGAAGGTTTTTCATTATAACGGTGTCTTTGAAGCCGTATGGTAGATAACGGTTCCATACATTAATAAAAACAGGCATTTTTATTGATTCTATCGAATGTTTTTCTATTTTAAGTAAATAGCGCAGTCGCTATAATGGGAATGACGTACGGTAAAGACATCGGTAGGACTTGTTACGCATAAAAACGAACAAATTGGGGCGACACCATGCATGGTTGAAGAAAGGAGAACGCGAACACGCATGTAATAATTAAAGTTCTTAGTAATTGGCACGACTTGACACATCATTTTGTAACAAAATTTACACGAAAACTACAAAAAAAATACACAATGTTTGTACTGAATTTCTGATTACAAGTGGTTCATGAGGGGCTTTTTCGAGGATTAAACTATCTACAAATTGAATTTTCCCCTGTATTTCTGCAGGAGCAAACGCAGAATGCAACGAGCCGTTATGTTGCCGTGCCTCCAACGGGCCCGCGGTGACGCCGGGTGGAGGTGCCGGCCGATGGGGCGACTACCGCAAGTGTGACACTCCCAAGCGGACCATCGACCATATGCTGAAGCACATCGCTGATACGCATACGGTAATTTTACTTGATTTGAAATTCTATTACCTAATATTTCATTCAATTGGTAATGAGGTGAGCTGAAGGCGGCGCTACCTGAGGTTAATACTTGCTACGTATTAACAGATAGGAACATTATGTTATGCACTAACTGATAACTTTTTGCCACTAATCCACTGGTGGAAATATTTGGTCTAACTTTTCGAAAAAATCTAATTCGCATTAAACGTAACGTGCCTGATTCTGGTTCTCTGGGAATAAATAATGGGATGTGTTCCGAGGAATTGTTTGACATTTGCGGCTACTTTCTTCCATCGCAACGCTCGCCATCTGCAGGATGTTCAATCCTCACACACTGGAGCCTAAATGGTCGAGAACTGTGCGGTTCCAGAGGTATTTCCTACCGCGAACGCTCCGCACGTGGAATGAGTTCCCTGCCGAGGGGATGGGGTTCTTCAATAGGGTAGTGAATATTAATAGATTCTTAAAGGGTGACAACGCGTGTGTGATGCTCCTGGCGATTATCCATAGGTGGCGACAACTGCTTAACATCAGGCGGGGCGCTTTTGTTTGTCACCGTTGTAGCATAAAAAAAATTGGTAGTATGGTTCGATTTACATTCATAGACGTAAATTTACTACTACAGCTAGAATGCAAGAGTCTGCCTATTGATTGTGTTAAGCTACCATGCTTCCCATAAGAAAAAGTTGGCGGAAGTGGACACCGAAATCACTCCCATTTCTTTTAATTCCAGGATATCGACTATATTCTATGGACAGGTGATTTGCCGCCTCACGATGTATGGAATCAAACCAAGGAAGAAAACCTCAAAGTCCTGCAAGAAACGGTGGCGCAAATGTCGGACATGTTCCCAGGAGTACCCATCTTTCCTGCTCTTGGCAACCACGAATCATCTCCCGTCAATAGGTACGTGAATAATGACCATCAGCTGATTACAGCTCGTTCCGGTGTTGTAGTGTTCGAGGTCGATTCAATCAGTGCGATCTACATGCGCGCTCGTATATAAGCATGATTAAACTTGATGTTTTTAAATAAACTTTTGAATAAATACAGGCTGTAGTTACGTATTGGTACAATCGCGATCACTACACCTGCTTCTAGCTTAGTAATATATTGCAGATATATATCTACCCGTTTTTCACCTAAGAAATATAAATAAAGTTTGGTACTTACACACAAAGTCTGCGCCGCATCCCGCAAAAAAATTGTCCGCACGGAGATGCGGAGTCTGTGTAGGTACCATGCGGTGTTTGTGTACAAATCAAGATTCTACAGAACATAAAAAAAACGCTGTACGGACTTGGCAGTGGGATGCGACGACAGTGTGATAGCCGCCTTAGTACAGTCAGAGATGTGATGTATCTTAGATAAAAGTATCTAAAATACAGATACAAGATACAAAATACGTATTTAAATCTTGTATTTGAAATACTTTTAATTTTTTTATTTTGTATCTTGTATTTAGATATATTTTCCTGGTATCTTAGTATTTTGAAGATACTATATTCCCTTTCCCTAAGATAACAAACAAATTACTGTTACTTTCAGTTTTCCTCCGCCGTACATCTCTTCCCCGGAGTCGAACATAGCCTGGTTGTACGACGAGCTGGACGCACAGTGGCGTCGCTGGCTGCCCGCAGGCGTCTCCCACACGGTGCGTCGCGGGGCCTTCTACTCCGTGCTCGTGCGACCTGGATTCCGCATCATATCGCTCAACATGAACTATTGCAACAATAAAAACTGGTGTGTATTGAATATCTCCCCTGTTCGGACATAGCCTGGCTGTACGTGCTTGGCGCCACTGGCTGCCCGCAGGCGTCTCCCACACGGTGCGTCGCGGGGCCTTCTACTCCGTGCTCGTGCGACCTGGATTCCGCATCATATCGCTCAACATGAACTATTGCAACAATAAAAACTGGTGTGTATTGAATATCTCCCCTGTTCGGACATAGCCTGGCTGTACGTGCTTGGCGCCACTGGCTGGCCGCAGGCGTCTCCCACACGGTGCGTCGCGGGGCCTTCTACTCCGTGCTCGTGCGACCTGGATTCCGCATCATATCACTCAACATGAACTATTGCAACAATAAAAACTGGTGTGTATTGAATATCTCCCCTGTTCGGACATAGCCTGGCTGTACGTGCTTGGCGCCACTGGCTGCCCGCAGGCGTCTCCCACACGGTGCGTCGCGGGGCCTTCTACTCCGTGCTCGTGCGACCTGGATTCCGCATCATATCGCTCAACATGAACTATTGCAATAATGAAAACTGGTGTGTATTGAATATCTCCGCTGTTCAAACATAGCCTGGCTGTACGTGCTTGGCGCCACTGGCTGCCCGCAGGCGTCTCCCACCCACGGTGCGTCGCGGGGCCTTCTACTCCGTGCTCGTGCGAACTGGATTCCGCATCATATCGCTCAACATGAACTATTGCAACAATAAAAACTGGTGTGTAAATTTTGAATATCTCCCCTGTTAAAAAAAAAGCCTGGCTGTACGTGCTTGGCGCCACTGGCTGCCCGCAGGCGTCTTCCACACAGTGCTCCGCGGGGCCTTTTACCTTCTACACTGTGCTCGTGCGACCTGGCTTCTCCATATTACATCGCTCAACATGAAATTTTGAAACACTATGTACGATTCACATAGACCGGGCCGGGCCGGGTCGGCTGCCGCCGCGTCGTAACGGGCGCTCTGGCAGCCGGCAGCGGCCGACCGTGTCCAGTGACCAGGTCGGGCGGGTTCGGCTGCCGCCACGTTCCAGCGGACGCTGGAGCGCCCGGCGGCAGCCGACTGCGTCCGTCCGAGCGATTAAATTCTAGGGCGACGGACGTGCGAGCGGAGCCGATGGCGTGCGGCGGTAACCGAACGGAGCCGATGGCGCGCGGCGGTAACTGAACGTAGCCGATGGCGCGCGGCGGTGACCGAACGGAGCCGCTTACGCGCGACGACAGCCGAGCACCTCCGTCCGCGTCCGCAAGCGCCCGATCGGCCGGTAGCGGCGCCAATAACATTCGAATATGGGATCTGACTGTCGTAAAGAAGCTCTACATTCATTTGGCAACTATTTAGATGCGCTTCAGCGCGCGCCGACTCCGCCCGGTCGGTGGGAATCGTACATAAGAACTGGTCCGTATTTGATATCACTAGTTACCTTAGTGTAAAATAAAAAAATCTGTAAATAGTTGAGAATCATGGTCTTATCGATGGAGCTATAGTCACATGATCCTGTTTTTGGCACCATAACCATTTTAAATTTCGCTCTTAGCTGAAAACAAGCTACTTCTTTGTGGAAACAAAAACGAGCATTCTGTTGTTCGCCGTTTTAATACAGGCAGTTAGTTATAGAACTTGAAAAGGTCATAATCATAATTTAATAATTATCGTAAGAGAACTGCTTACATCCTGTCATACATTTTCTACGGCAATTGATAACCTTCCATTTTCCGAGGCCAACTGTAAATTTGCATAGTATATCAAATTCACAGGTGCTTATTGCTACTTCTGCGATGAACAAATTGAAGTGACACCGTAACGTAACGTAATCGCGCGTTAAACGCAATGCAATAATGCTCTAAAATGAAGCTCGTCAGCGCTCATATAAATAAGTATGTTATTAGTTCCGCTAACATTGTTCAAGTCAACAGTTGCAACACTTCCTCTTCTTCCGACATACACAGGTAATCGTCTAATGGGATTACAGGCTTCGTAGTTGACACCGACAGATTGTATCTTTATCTAATGACTTGTGTAAACTAATGTACCTACGTAGCTCACTACCGGAAAGACAAGGGTCGATTGCAAAAATATTGTATAGTTAATTAAGGGCTTTAATTAAAACAAAACTTAATTGATTCCTTTGTGTGACGAAAGCTACCCATATATTTTGTATGACTAACTTTCGTCACACAAAGGAAGCGATCGTGATTGTATGTACATTTTTTTTTGCAATCGACCCACAAAACGAAGCGCGTCTTTCTGATTTCCATTAGATCGTCTTAGCGTAATAATTTACATACAAATTAACAATATCTTTCGCTTCTTTAGGTGGCTGTTGCTCAACAGCACCGATCCGGCGACAGAGCTTCAGTGGCTCATTTACGAGTTGCAATCGGCCGAGTTCAGCGGGGAGAAAGTTCACATAATCGGACACATACCGCCCGGTCATTCAGACTGTTTAAAAGTGTGGAGCAGAAACTACTACGCCATAATCAACCGTTACGAGTCCACGATCACTGCGCAGTTCTTCGGACACACACATTTTGACGAATTCGAAGTATTTTATGACCCAAACGATCTTGGTAAATATGACAAACTTGCGTGTCTATTGAGTTAAAGTTACGCTCATTGTTATAATTCAAATCTGCATTTATTTATGGATTCCGTTTGTCACCAGGTAGAGCAACGAGTATAGCCTATGTCGGTCCGTCCGTATCACCTTACTATGATTTAAATCTCGGGTATCGAATATACTACGTCGATGGTGATCACGATGCGTCTACTCGGGTACGTATACAAGATAAAACGTCTCAAAGAAGCTATATCATAGATAGCCTTTCGTAAACAGCTCTATGTTTTCCTTTAATGTTTTGCAGCTAGTGGTGGACCACGAAACGTGGATAATGAACTTAAAGGAGGCTAACTTGTTCGGCTACCCAATATGGTACAAGCTTTATTCGGCGCGGTCCGCGTACACCATGGCGGCGCTGCGGCCGCAGGATTGGGACAAATTTATCGATGACATGACGG
This sequence comes from Apotomis capreana, assembly GCA_947623375.1. NCBI lineage: Eukaryota > Metazoa > Arthropoda > Insecta > Lepidoptera > Tortricidae > Apotomis > Apotomis capreana. The sequence goes on from OX392501.1 coordinate 15,932,782, forward strand.
CGAAGGAGGACGTCTTCAACTTATATTACAAGTAATTAAGGCTGATTTAGACGATGCCAATTTTGAGACGCCTAAATTACGGCGCCAGTGATTACCGCACAGCACACCTCCGACCGTTTAGACAATGACTATGTTCAGCCGCCTAAATCTCGCCGCCAGTCGTGTTTACACGGTGCTTTTTTTCAGTACCAGTCATTAGTGGCAGCGAGAGACGCGGAGGGGGGGTCACTGGCGCCGAAAAATAGGCTCGTGTTCTATTCCGCGCCAGCGCTGGCATGCGGCGAAAAAATGGCGCGGAAAGTGTTTATACGGTGCCTTTTCGAGGCGCCGTAATTTAGGCGTCTCAAAATTGGCATCGTCTAAATCAGCCTTTACATTGAAAACTGACTTATGCAACCCTATGGATGTCACGGGTGTGTAATGATCGATATAACAACTTTTGATATATTTTCACTAGATATAACAACATTTGATATCATTTCATATAATATAATCACTCAAGGGGCATACCTAATAAACTTTTGATATGACAACAAAGTAGATATTTTCATGGTGTATAATGTGAGTATAATAGAGGTTTGATATAACGTTTACCTAATATAATGGACGTATGATATAAGTATTAGTGATATAATGTCTTGTAAGATATAATAATATTACTGTACCTACTTTTTCCTAATGCGGGGGGACGCGAGCCAGTCGTTTGCGGGGTTTCTATCTCCGCTCTAAGAAATGCAAGATAACTAACGAACCTAACCAGGCCAAACTAGGGGTGGTCTGAAAGTATTTTTTCATGCGAGCCAGTCGTTCGCGGGGCTTCTATCTCCGCTCTAAGGAACGCAAGATAACTAACGAACCTAACCAGGCCAAACTAGCTGGGGTGGTCTGAAGGTATTTTTTCATGCGGGGGGTGAACGCCCCCCCGTCCCCCCTTTTGTCTCTCTGCCCAGCCTTTTCTTTTTGCTGCTGTTGAAATAAATGATGAATACTATAATTTATGTATTTTATTTAGGAGTACGTATTCCAGATTATACCAGTACTACATTTATACCCACACTGAGCGTTATATCGAACACAGTTATATCACATATACGTTATACCATATTAATATTAGATTAATAGTTTTTATATTACAAGTTCATTATACCTGATGATAGTTAGATCACTTCAGAATATGCCTAATATTGTTATACCAAAAGTACATTAATCGTTATATCGACCAATAATATATCAAAAGTTGTTATAGCGACCGTTACGCACCCGGATGTCACAGCAGCAGCGTTGGCTCTAAATTATCCAGAGTGAGTGGCGCTGTCGCTCTTTCTAGTTGTCGATGGTAATGCGCTAAGGGTCAAATGTGAAAACTTTACTCTGATCAAAGGCCGGTGCTATCACAGCAGATATTATGATATAAGTAAATGTCAATTTCCAGGCATTACTGGAAGAACAGCCCGCGGCGGGGCACGTGCGACGGTGAGTGCCGCAAACGTCTTGTTTGTGACGCGCGCTCAGGACGCTCGCACGACCGCCGCGCGCTGTGCGGCCACATCGAGGCGCGCATCGACGGGTCTGCGCCCGCGCCGCAGACGTGGCGCGCCTGGTTCTATAACGGAATCTCTGTTTCGTAAGTTTAAGATATTTTGCAAACAAATTTATATTGGAAAAGATTCTATGCAAACCGAGCAGAGCCTCGTCTACGAGGCGTGAACTTACATGCGACTTTCATTAAATTGCGGGCTTCGTGCTACTGACGCCTCGATATAACCTCGCAAATCTCGCAATGTAAGAAACTCACATGTGACTTCACGCCTTGTCTTGTAAATAAAGCGATAATAAAGCAAAAGAGTATCTAACAGTTATTTCGCTTGAAATGTTTAAGTGCTTATCTTGAATTACTAATTGAAAATGTTTCACAGTTAACCTAACGACAGTAAGCCTAACGACCACCACTTTACTCTTCAACTGTAAATATATCCAGTCTAAGACCTTAATCAATTCGACTATGTTTGTCAAATATTTGTTGTACACCACTTTTGTCATGAAAGGCTTTGTTGAAAATATCAGTAGGTACGTTGATTATCATTACTATTAGTGCGTTCATTTCATTTCATTCGATCATTTCTTGAAAATCGACTACATGATAAACGCCGTAACTCAGTGAAGCCTTATCATAAAATAAAAGCAAAACAATGATATTTGCCAAATATTGCCCCGAGTGAATAATCCGCGTAAACTTTTATAAATATTTCAAAGCTCCTATTTTTCAGTTTCAGTGCTTTAGAAAATTTAATAAGGGTTATTTTGGATGCTTTCTAAATACCTAGTGCTTTATGGAAAAAGTTGTAAAGGTAACCAAATGTATTAAACACTATGCACCTACAGCGCACCTGACTTCACAAAACAATTAGCATGCCGTAATAAGGCCTAGCCACGCACAGCGATTAAAGTGTTAGGCCACCGACCTAATAGTTTGATCAAATTCCTGCAAAACACCTTTCAACTTGGCTGCCCATGCTAAAATATTCAGGATATTTGATAAAATCGCATACGATTAAACTCGACCAGTGGCATGTCACGATCCGGTAACATATATTATCCTCCCTGGTATACATTTACCAACCCCAACGTTATTGTCTTGTCATTGTCAACACTTATTGCACTCTGAAAATAAAGATCACAGGCACTCTAACGTTAGTACTATCGAAGACACTGATAACTGTACATTTGTTAACTAATATAAACCGTAGTATAACGTGTTAAGGTCTATGGATGTGTAGTTAACTGTGCTCTCGTCTGTACCTAAAGAAAAAGTATAATATAATATTTTTATCGTGACCATGGAGGTAGTGTAATGTAACCCATTACCGTGAAATACGGTATTTATGACAGCTCAAATCAGGTACTACTCTTTATGAAACGTCAAAAACGATTAATTAGTTTGAAGTAAGGGCCCGTACAGACGAACGGCACTTTCCTTACAGACGAACGGCACTTTCCTTACAGACGAACGGCACTAGTACAACTGCAGCCGTCGCCACCTGTTGACGGCTGCCGTCGCCACCTGTCGACGGCTGCCGTCGACGCGTTCACGGCAGCCGTCACCTGTCGACGGCAGCCGTCACTTGTCGACGGCTGCCGTCGACGCGTCGACTGCAGTCGCCACCTGTCGACAGCTGCCGTCGACGCGTCGACTGCAGTCGCCACCTGTCGACGGCTGCCGTCGACGGCAGCCGGCAACGCGTTGACGGCAGCCGTCGACAGGTGGCGACGGCTGCCGTCAACGCGTTGCCGTTCGTCTGTAAGGAAAGTGCCGTTCGTCTGTACGGGCCCTAACTGGCTTTTGCGACGCCTTAAAATCAATTCTTTTTAGGTTTTGTCCAATTAAAAATAGTATAATGTAGGGGGAAGTCACCTAACGCCGGACACTCGAACTATCTCGGCAACTGGAACCTCGGCAACGGCAACTCGGCAAGTGGAAGGGGCGCGGGGGACCCCCCCGCGCCCCTTCCACTTGTCCGTGATTCGCTCGCGTTGCTAGTTGCCGAGATAGTTCGAGTTTCCGGTGGTCCGGCGTTAGGTGCCGTCCGGCGTTAGGGGACTTCCCCCTACAAAAGTTAGTGGTAGTTTAATTGGTTCCGTGAATTTTTGAGCGTGTGTTTAGTAGTTTCAATGATACGATTTTCACTATACAGTCAAATACCTACTTAGCGTATTACATAAGAGTTTAAAATTCTAATTACGTTAATTTATTTTTCTGTGATGCTAAACACATAAAACACTATCAAGGAAAAAAGATTTTAGTGAAATTACATTAGATCATGTTTTAATGTAAATTTGAAGTATTGTGAGTTAAGTTCTGACATGAATATCAAATGCTTTGAATGAAAACTGGGTTTATCTTTGTGACTTATGGTATTTTGGGCCATGACTACGATGTTCAGAGATTATAAAGAAATTTTAAACAAAATATGTTAGTATTAAGGAAGAATATCAGTGATTCTCTACTAACATATTATATTAGATTTACTGCGATAAAAAAAAAAAACAGAAAAAAATTCAAACGTTTGATCCTTTCAAAATGCTAGTTGGCTGAATCGAGTCCTCAAATTGCCGAAGGTGCTGCTCGGACCGATATATTTAAAGATGTGAATCACATGCCACACATTATTATTTTAAATCAAATATTTAAAAGAAAAAATCAATTGAATCGACGCTCTGAAGTTGAATGAAGTGATGTGATTTCTGACACCGTATTTATACAGCCATAAAGATTGTATTTTTTAAGAATGGTGAAAAAGCATTAAATAATTCTATAAATGTAATTAATTAAGGCAAATTTTAATTATAATGATATACTTAAAGATATTCATATTCCTATTTTATACGCAATCTCACTATTTATTGAACGCCCTGCGTAGGTGTGATTCCACGGGTGTTTCAACCACCATCAGTCCGCTGTCATACAATAATCTTAAAGAATATTGAAAGAATAAGCTGCGCCAAGCGCAAACATTGATACAATACCGTAATCGAATTTAAAGCATACTATATAGCCCATTTCTTTGGTATTATGACAGTAGACTGATGGCGATTGAAGCACCAGTGGACTCAACTATAGCACAAGTATACTCTATGGTGCCCATGTGGCTAAGTTTGATCATAAGGTCATAAGATATTCATTGTCGACTGTAACTGCCATATCAAATATCTAAGCCTAAGACTGAGTTCGATTTACGGTTCCGCATCTAGAAGTAATCGATTTCCTGATATATGTATAGGTACACAAATGTTTGAAATATTCGCAAAGTTTTCACAATATTCACAACTAAAACTATTTAACAGATTTTATTGCCATACCGATTTGTATAGAATATGTCGGCTTCAATGGAACGGAACCCTAAAAAATACTACAATACCGATTTGTATGAAATGTGACGGCTTCAATGGAACGGAACCCTAAAAAATACTACAAAGCCAGACGGGCATAGATATTCTATGAAAACACTAATTTGTGCCCTTTTGATCTATGATTGCAGCAAGTTATGCGCTCTCAATATCAAAAGCAGTTGAAAACCAAAACATTCTTAAAATTCTATCTTACTGCACTTACGAGTATTTCTTGAAAGTAAACGAATGGATGGTGGTGTCATTACCTTGAAATTTTCGACACATGACAATAACTCTACATTTCTATATCGCTGCAATCTGCATAGTGCACAAAATAACTATAGGTGATGGTGATGGTTATCGCACTTACAGTTTTAACTGCTTTTGATTCCAAATGTACTGTAAATACTTTATTTTGTATATTTCTTTATACAGACCTAGTGTACAGCAAGTTTAAAAGGTGGTGGATATAATACAGGCAAACAAGGTAGGTAAAACAATAACAGTTTTAAGATAATTTTCTTTTACAGGCTATACTATAATAGTCCCTATTAAATAAGTCATTACAGACGGGAGATCTCATAATAGAAGACTTACTTTAACGAAACTACAAGAGATCCTCATTCAGATACAGATGTTTGCACCTATAAATACAAGTAGGTACCTAATTCGTTCAAATGTTTTTTATGGTGCTTTGAACGAGTAAAATGTACAACTTCCAGCAGGCCTATAGGCATTATGGTTTAACTTTTATTGAATATTACGGTTTACTACCAAACTAGGTTTTTTTAAGCTTTCCAGCGGGCCTAGGATGGTCACGTTTTGACGTTTATCTTGCAATAAATAAATGAAAAACTTTCGCGACTCTTACAGTTGTCAAAAAGATGGTTGATGGTTTGTTTATAATGTATCTGTCGTACTGTAAACTTAACCATCAAATAAACCAATATTTTTTAAACCACGCCGAATCTGACGGGCTTGTCACAATCTTTCGTTGGGAAATTAACTAAACTTGTCTAAAATTCGATAATATATTTTCAGGGTGTCAATGCTAATGCAAATACCTCAAGTGGCATATTCGATACCAAAGTTCGTGATGGGTCTTGGCTGAGAAGCATCAAACAAGATCGACGGGATAAGTTACGATCACCACCGGACGTTCAGTAGTTCACAGCTACTGCAGTGACTTCAATTAATTACAGGGAACAAATCGAAATGCGAACAATATATTGCTCAGAATTTTGTAACAAATCGAATAGTCTTAATCCTAATATTTTGATCGCTAGTCCCTGGGTTTACTAAGTTCTTTTTCGTTGTGGATATAAAAAAAATGGCCACATCCTTCTTAAAAAATATGTTTACACCAATATCTCTAATTTTCTGCATACAAATATAAGGTTCCTGAATCTATGGTTACGCATGTTTTAGTAAATATTATTCTGATCGACATTTAACGTGAAAATGGTCTCAAATTGTAATTATATACTTTTTTCTAAATACTTGTATAGACTTAATCATAATTGTCTGTCAATATTATATTTAAGTAATTTTATGTTGTAAATACAAATCTGTAAATTTTAAATTAAACAATGTAAAACAAATGTGTTTTAATATTTTTAGGTCACCCATCGCAGAACGCAAGGGCTTGGTTGGCTTTGTTGTATAGAAGTATAAGGTTTAAAACTTGACTTAAAGAATTAAGTCATGAACATCTCGATCCCGATGACATATATTAAAAAATCTTGTCAGAAGATCCTCAAAATAAAATAGTGTAGTGTAGTGTAGGTGATGATGATAAAAGTAACTGGTGAGATACAATGTAGAAAATTATACAGAATCCCTAAGGCGGATTTACGGAATTGTAATGCCGGTCTGAATGCGTATGAGATTTGGCCACATCACATATATTATTCGGAATATTTCCAATTGAAAATGGAAGATGTAGAATTGTAGATGTCTAAGTGGAGGACTAGGCAAGTAGGCAGAAAAGAGGGCCAGCCGGTAGCGCGTTAAAGCATAGAGCATAAAGAACTTCGAACAAGGAGACGGCCGAGGAAATTGGCAAATATCTACAGCGGGTTAATGGATTGCAGAAGAAAAACAAAAGATAATCATTTATTGTTTTTTATTTACTCTTAAAACTTCAATTTGCAGAAATAGAGAGCTTTCGAAGCGCCCTACATTATAATAATTATTTACAAAACTAGTTCAGTTGTAGAACGAACATTAAAATAAGACAGACAAATTTTCGTTTCTGTATAAAACAAATTCAAATTCGACATATTGTGACAAAATAATATTACGAGCATTAAAATAAGTAGCTAAGCGGGCTAATTAATTACTGAATACTATGCTAAATAACATACAATTAAAATTATAAATGAGGTATGTACCAGTCAATACCATTACGTATCATTATTGAAAAATGATTATGAGCTAATAGTACTTGAATTTAATAATAAAATGATAATAAAGTTCGTAAATTGCAAACCCGTATTGCAATACGTCGCAAAGTAGGTATTACTAAAAGCATCAAGAGTTATAGGAATGATTTTAAGTTAGGTGATTAGATCTTTTTTATTAATAAACCCAAGTATTAAAAGCAATCAAGATTCGACTCTCGATGTAATACTATTTGTTTAAAACAAACAATAATTAGTAAACATTATCAGAATAATGTTCTAGGACTAGATGCTTATTTGTTTGTATTTAGGATTATTGTGATCCTAAAAGATTCAATTTAATTAATTAATGTGATAAAAGGGCAGTATGTAAAACTAAATTAAAATTAATTAAAACGTTACCTATGTACTAAATGTCATGTTGCCCGTATATTCGAGTGAAAGTTCATTCAAATTAAAAGTAGTGATGTACGTTATAAGGACAGTCTTGTGTTCATGAGTAGGTAAATGCAATATCTTTACAAAACAATATTTGCTGTACTTGACCCGCATCTTAGTTAAAAAAAATCTAAATCTATTAACGCCATCGACTTTTGACAACTATAGTTGCGAGGTTGTGCGATCCTTCTTGGAATCCAAAGACACATTTTCAGACGTTTTCCGACGCTGATGGCACACTAGGTATGATCGAAATCGAAATTATGAATGCGATTTTTAAAGGTTACTATATCTGTTAGAATTCATACGTGCTAGAAGTAGATTATCCGTCCGGTATTCTACTGTACGCTTAAACGCGGCGCACGTATGCCGTATGTCGCTGGTAAGGCTGCGAAATAATGTCATCTTCGTGTGCCGGTGTGCCATCTCGCTTAGGACATTGAACGGGGCTCGCTTAGCTGCAATTCGTTGTTGGTCTAGTTACATTAAATTGGAATAGTAAGTCAACCTTTGACAATTTTAAAGTCCTTGAGTTGCGGTCTGGATAAATGTAGCCATATGAAAGTTATTTTCAAAAAGTTTTATTATTAGCTTGTATGTTCAGTACAATTTAAGTTTTTTTTTGTGTTAACATTTGGTAATACATTTCTTTATCTCAATGTGATTTAAAAGTTACAGTTACGTTAAAGTGTGAAAAAAATAAAAATAAAAGCTTACCGCACAAAACTGCTCAGGTGTGGAAACAATAAACAGATTTGTGCAGGAAACCGTTGACTGCCATCACACCAGGCGTAGGTTTTAGCAAGCAGAAACGCATAAGGCTTTATCTTATAACTTTTTGAACATAGCTCTCGATTGAACTTGTTTAGCATGACAGCAAAATCACTAACATTAAAGTTATCAAAGGTGTCGTACCTGGACTAAATCGGTTGCATTGGTACAGTCAGAAACAAATAATTAGTAGCCGAATATATCGGAACAGATCTTGATTTGCATAGCAGTTAAGGATGTGTTACGATATATTTGGCCACTTTAGGACGCTGACTGTAACTACTGCGCTGCAAAAGCACAGCAAGCCACTTGCCCCTCAGAGAAACGCGTCGGGTAGGTATAGGCTTGAACCTTATGGAATGGTTTGTATAGTGCTGATGGATTATTAAACTGAGATCACCAAAATTAACTACGAAAGGTGCAAAAGTTATAAAACTGATAGGTTATCATACCATAAGAATATGGTATAGCTAAGTACAGGTGCACTCAATGTTGCTAATTTTGATACATATAACACTATTAATATCCTATTTAATTTTGTAGTTAATGTGCTAAATTGATGATATTCATTATATTTAATTGAGTATTTTGTTAAATGAGGAATGTAAATTTAAATCATCTTAATTATTTTTAGGTTCTGAAAATACAGCACTTTAATACAAATTATAGTTGTAGTACAGTCCCAGATGAATAATTATTTAATTAATTAATGATACATCATTATGAGAATTAATGTTATTACAACCAAGGACTTAGCTGGTTCTCCTAGACTGCTGAAATGCAGAACAGTGCAAGTTGCATTATTTCGGTCGGAACTATACCAGACAGTGCACCTAAATTTAAGCACCGGGTTGTCTTTGTTAAGTTCAGTTTATGGTTCGTTTTTATACATGATTAAAGTACTATAGCAAGTGAGACGGAACTATCGGTCCTTCGAAACCGCATTATATATGCGCCACGTTTAAAACGATAAGGTGTATAAACGTTATTCGTAATTAACGTAATTTAAGTCTTTGTTATTTGTAGTCAAAGCAATCTCACTTCAACGGTATTACAATAATTGTGTCAATTAGCGTAGTTGATCATAGATAACATATACTTCAAACTTGGCAGTGAGAATGTAAAAAGCTACTGATGTTACTTTCAGTAGGAGGCATTATGGCATTTAAGAAATATAAAAATTAGATTTCATACAAGTCTTTTTTTTTTCTTGGACTGTGATGTGTGATGTCGGTACGCGTGGGCGACTTACAATTTGTATTAAAGATACTCTTTTTTAGTGATGGGGCTTTAATGATGGCATGTACCTGAACCATGTTCCATTTTATTACAAGACTTATAAAACATAGTTAACTCGTTTACATCCTCAGCTTGTATAACTGTTATGTATCACTGGGCTATAAGTATAATAAAATGGAAATATCAACTAGAACACGTCAGGAGGTTCATACTAACTGAATCGTCACCGATACGATTTTCGTACATGGGTGATTCTACAGGCGTTTCAACCACTGTCAGTCTACTGTCATAAATATCAAAGCAAAGGGCAATAATATACTTTAAATTATATTAATTCTGGTAAGTACGGTACGTACGGGTATAGTATACTATTATATGAAAAGATTGCAGCTTGGTGTAGATCATACTTTCAATATTTTTGAGAGCGGACTGAAGTGTTATTCAAGATTTACGGAACTAGATCTGCTTATGACTATCACATTTTTTAAGGCACTTTACAGGCACAACATAGGCACTTGTCCTTATAAAAGCGACAATACAAGTTAGAATACTATTCCTAATTTAAAACCAACTTACGTTTGTAAATTACTTTAACATGGCATTAATATTTCAGTCTATCGTTCAACTTCCAGAGTTTTTCTTCACACACAAAATACAACATTAAAATGTCTTTTTTGGAATGTAGGGCTTATAACCAGAATGTTCTAAATTTTACACACTATATTACGCACACAATTTTACATCTAAATTTGTCGAAATTTAATTATCAGATTTTAAAATGACAATAGAAAACATAAAAAACGTATAAAAATGGCACAATACCTGACACTGGGAATTTTTAGAAAAATAATCTCAATACACCTTAAAACTAACCCCCTAAGACAATGGCAATTATAAACTAACACACATGATCAATACAGCTTCAGGTAAGACAATTAACAACTAATCTCATTTGATGAGAAGCCTACGCAAGTTAGTCTTACTTTGTCTAGATCCGGCCGCACAAGTTTTCTTTTTCCTTTTGGACGGGCTAGGCCCTTCAAGGTCAAAACGAATGCAGCTCTTACCTGGGTGTCGGTCACAGGAGCAGTGCTTGCAGAACTGGTAGGCACAGGTAAACCTTGTGCATTCTGCCCAAACTTCACCAGAAGGATCCTTTGTTACTTTAGCAGGTTGTTGGCATCGCACGCAGGCTAGTTGAATGCGTGTATCCATAGATGCTGACTGCAAAGATTTTTTTTTATTATAATTTTTAAACTAAACTATTTTATTGTACATGATCCATTGCATTCCATGTTCCATGATGATTGGATCCATTTACAGTTTAAATATTGTCATTCCAAACAAGCAAGAGAGTAAAAATTACATCTCTAACCAGTTAACTGTAGTTGTAAATGAGGTTAAATAAAATTCATAATAAATCTGTACAAAAATGCTGTCAACATTTTAAAATACTAAATATATGTTCATAATAAGAGGAACTGATAAAAATATTCAGAGAAAAGATAAACCATAAAATTAATGTGAACACTGAGGAATGTTCTAATAACTTTAAGAATATTGTGAAACATAACAGAGATAAAGATTTATCTATCATTGGCATGTATCTATATCGTAAGTACTTTTGTATACAATGTCTGACCCATCCTAGTCATGCAGACAATGACAGCGGTAAGGCATAAGACAGTATGCTGTGCACATACTTGCAAATATTTTTTTCATTTTTATTAAGACCAATAGAAACTAGGATATTCAAATCCCTTGACCTTCACAATGTCACAGAACTGTGACACGCTGTGTCCACAGCTTATCATGCATATTATAGGGTATAGCTAAATTGGTGTTCCACATGTTACGACTTACCCGAGCGAACATTTTGAATCTCCTAGACCCAGGTGAGCCTGGAGGGCTGCTTAGAGAGCTTGTAGTCTGAACTTGTTCAATATTGTGTATATCCTTAAGTTTCCTTCTAATATTGTTGTTGACTTTAGGAATACTTCTTCTTTTGTTTTCTTGATTCTCTTTAGACAATCTTAGGTAAGTCTTCAACCTCTCTTTTCCATATGGGACTTCCTCGCATACCTGACGCCATGTAGGGCTGACCAGCGAGAAGTTAAAGATATCTATTGGTGTTAAGTAACTCAATATTTTTTCAATAGCCGGTACACAGACAACAGTTTTGCTCAAAAGCTTGACAATGTCAATCCTTTGATGAGGTTTGTAGAGTACAGGGCCAATAGAAGGGCTTGTTAATGGGTGTTTCACTGCTTGAAGACTCTGCGGCTCGCAGGCCAATGAATGAGTCTCAAAATCCAGTTGTCTAGCAAACTTTTTTGGTGGATTATTTATATTATTTATTGGCCTTAATGGACTGGACTTGTTGCTAGATTTCAGCCTGTTTAATTTGCAAGCGCTTTTGCATATTTTCTTTATTGGTGTTGATGGGAATGACAGTGAATATGCATTGAAATTGTAAATGCTATTGGCATCACTATAGTCTGAGCTCAGTGGAGAGATGGAATAGGTTCCACTGAAATTGGCAGAGTCATTCACTTTCAGTTTCTGTATTCGTCCTGCTATTATGCTTGTTGGTGTTGCAATAGAGCCATAGCTCACATCATTACCTTCTATGTCATCTTGATAGGGCCGTTTCACACCTCTTCTCTTAGATATATCTAGAAAATTCTCATCATTTTGCGAGAAATTTGACAGGTCATGGCATGGCTCAGGAGTGTTTCTATAATATTTGTGATGATTTGCTTTACCTCTAAATGTTGACCCTGGAATACCAGCAGGATCTATATTCTCGTTTGACAACTCTGAGCAATTAATGGAACTAGGAGTAAAAGTATGGTATCCACTGTCTTCAGTCCTCCAAAGTCTGACGTTGTCGCAGGACAGCACTGGAGTGGCGGGCTCGACAATATCAGTATGTATATCCATGTTAAATGTTGATTTATTCCATATCTCAAGAAAAGGATGATTTCCGCGCCAAGTTCACGTGACCGAAGTAAACAATGCTTCCAATAACGGCGTCATGACTGATTTTATTTCCCACATATACATAATATAATACCACCACAATGTCCACAATGTACAACACAGTTGACGGTTGACACGACGCCGATGCTATCACAATTAGTTCGTTTTTTGAACTGTACACCTTATTTTGGTATTATATTTATAGTGACCAACTCAAGATTAATTTATCCAAATTGCTTTCAAAGTAAACGCTCGTGTTTGTAATTTTGTATAGGTCGTGCGGTTTTCTGTTACTCGTTAGTATAGCGTTTATACAATTTGTTCGTTTCGTTTCGTTGTTCCAAAGTTTCCAAACGCTTTCCTTTTTTTTCAAGTGACATTTCATTAAAAGTATTACCATATTGAAATACGTTCATGTTCATGAGCTTCGTTTACACGATTGACGAATATAAAAAAATACAAATATATATAGGCAATTTAGGGCCTTTGTCATGATCATTCATGTTTATCTGGAAAAGCACGGGCGCGGGAAAGCAAACTAACTTCCAAAGTTTAACCTCTAACACTTTTAATAATCGAAGGGACAAAATCAATATAAGGTAGGTTAATCACTACAACACAAACACACACACAAAATAATGTAAACAATATGGTATCGAACTAGCGATTCGTCAGACACCGCGTACGCGAGCGTTCACAACCAAAAACGTTAGTAAATCTGCTAAGCGTCCTTTTTTAACCGCTTCGCGCGCTGTCAGTTCGACGTTCCGCTAGGGCGTAAGATGGCGCCCTTGTCCAACCCATATTTATGGTGCGCCGCCGTCATATATATAGTCTGGCCATCGCAACGTGATACTGAAAATGACCGCCAAATTTAAAAATTCTAGCACATATTTCATCGCCAATGAGCAATGACTGATACCAATGCAATAGTGCAGATATATTAGTCTAGGAGAAAGAAGAAGAAGAAGCGGCTGTTTTCAGTATCACGTTTCGATGACCAGACTTCTAGCCCTGCAAGGGATTTTACAACCCACGCCATATTGCGGATTTTCAGTGGTACTAAATTATTTTACTGGCAACTATAATTTTTTGGTAACTGACGTTGAAAGTCGGTGAATGTCACTGATGTAAACAGAGGAAACAGGACTAAATATTCCGCTAATTTCAAGTATTTTTTACATAATAAACCCAAAACTATTTAGTGCTAAAAGTAAAGTTATTTCAATAGGATTCAGTATTTATTTCGCATGAAGAACGAAGGATTGAGCAGCATTCCGGTAAACAGTGTTTTGAATTTTGATAACGTGAGCATTTTTCAAAATATTTTCCGTGACGTATTGGATTGGAATTCCACCCAGTACGAAGGATTGAGCAGCATTCCGGTAAACAGTGTTTTGAATTTTGATAAATGACAAATCCTTGATTGACGTTTAATAATGCAAATATGTCGTATGCACATTATTGAAAGCTGTTCGTAGCGCCACTGTCCCTGGGCCGGACCGACGCTTGCTAGGCTATAGATAAAAAAAATATCTTAAAGCCTGACCAGAAATATATGAGGATGCGCCATATTGCAGAATTTCACTAGAACTAATTTCTTACACTGGCAATGATTTTATGATGGTTTGTCAACAATGTCAATGTCATTCGTGGTGCTTTCTTTAAAAGACATACCTATATTTAAAAATAACCAAAGAAAATGCCTATAACCATTCACAATCGTCCACGTAATATTATAAATAAAGTGTACATGTGTTTACTACACGAAAAACAGCCTGGAAAAGAGTGCATTCCATTAAATGATATTACGAGGTTGCCATAAGAACTGACAGGTATTTAAACTAATGTCATTATAGTGGGTTGCGAATCGCAACTTGCGATTGGTTGCAAAATTGTTGCCATATAAATCTTATAAATAGCGCCCTCTTGACAATCCTCATATATTTCTGGTCAGTCTTTAAATTAAAATTGATAAAAAAAAACATTTCAACAAACTAAGGCTCCTTTTTTGACGGTGTTGGTTATGTTACTACCGGAACATATATGAACGACATTATTTTTTGCACAATGTCAATGTGTATTATTACCTGTCATATAATGTAATGAACTGCATTTGGAATGGAACATACAGGTAAGTATAGTACGTATCTCACATAAAAGGACATGTATAGAATGGATAGCTCTAACAGCAGGAAAAAGATGCAGGTAGTTTAACTTTTACTTCTATGAAGAAGGTGTCTTGAGATTGGGAACAACTTCATTTACCTTTTTTCCATCAGCATCATCAGCATTATACTTGTTTTTGAACATAAATGTACAATAAGTGTGCCTTGGTAAATTTGACAAAACAGTCAGGTAGGCTGCATTAGGGACGCGGTCGCGATGCTGGTGGAATACATGAAATGTTCTGAAGTACTGGCACGCGTGCAATGCTGCGGCGGAATGTCGTGACGTAAGCGTGACGAGTTTAGTGCCACGCAGGTATTCCACAGGTTAGTTGGCTCATATAAAAAAGTAAGGACTCCAGACTTACAGGAAAGCTTAAAAACATAAATGCGTCAACCTCAAAATACATTTTATTTCTTATAAATATTGACAAAGGTATCTAATGAATGAAAAATATAATGTGATCCATTGCAATGTAAGCGGGATTCGAACTAAGGATTCGTAGTGCTCTCCCAACTGAGCTATCACATCTTTTAGCTCAAGCAAATTAAGCCGAATATGGGCAATCAGGGGAAATAATTCGTGTAGTTTTGAAAATTGGTACAGTTATACCCTACGGTGTCTAGATGAACATACTAAAAGTCCTCGAGGGTGGGGGCTGTGCTAAGGGAGTGGGGGGGGGTTAAAGGTACCCTTTTCCTGATTTTCGCTCATATCTCAAATATTTGTAGAAATAGTATTATGATTACTTAGGACAAAAGTTTTCACATAAAATTCTCTACAACTTCGGTCATATTAATTTTTACACTACGATCAATACTTTGGGAGCTACAGGGTGTTTAAGTTAACAGAAATATCAAAAAATGGTCGTTCAAGAAAACTTACTTTTTTCGTAGTTGCTCCTCATAACACGCGAACGTGTAGCAACGTTGTGTAGTTGAGAAATTCCCGTTACCGGTAAATTCCCATTTGGGAATATTCCAAGTAAATTCCCACTGTTACCGGGAATATACGAGCTCGGTGGACCCATTCCTTTGATATTTCGTTTTGAGCTAATTAATTGAATACAAGCAAACCGTTTTCACTTTTTGACTCATCCTGAATCACCACTTAGAGTGAGTATCATAAAATTGACCTGATGATGGACCCTGGAAGCCCGTAATGGATCGGATCTCAAGATACGTTCAACGTAGACATGTGCGGTTTTCGCATTTCAATTCATTTTGATGAGCAGTTAGAGCCGGTATCAATAAAAAAACCTGATGATGGACCTTAGAAGTCCGTAAAGGATCTCAGGATACGTTCAACGTAGACATGTGCGGTTTTCGTATTTCAATTCACCTTGATGAATAATTAGAGCCGGTGTCATAAAATAAACCTGATGATGGAATCCTGGAACCCCGTAGGTAATGGATCTCAGGATACGTTACAATACGTTCGTTCCAGCACCAAGTCCAGAGCTGACCTCTCCTCTCTCCCCCCTACTAAAGGGTCAGCAAAGTATCATGCATTGCGAGTATTCCACCAAGTACAAGAGTGGCTGGGGAACAAAATGCCTCCTGAAATGTGGGGTTGGAAGCGTGGAGCTGATGGAACCCTTAAACCCATTACTACCACTGATCCTCCAGCTCCTGACACCGTGCTGAATTCAATTTTTTGTCGCTGCAAAACTGGTTGCGCTGGAAATTGCGGATGTCGGAAGGCCGGTATTTCATGCAGTCAAGTATGCATCGGATGCTCGGGTTCATCTACAAACGGTGTACTTGTACATTTACTAGAAATAGAAGACGAAGATGTCGATGTCGAAGATGATGACTAAAATAATAAAGGCGATCTGATGTGTTATTTAATTTTTAAGTAAAATGTATTAACCTTTATTTTGAGTTTTATTTCTTAATTCACCAATTTTCTAAGATTTTGTTATCTTTAACACCGTGTAGCTCCTAAAGTATAGATCGTAGAGTAAACATATATATGCGAAATTTGTAGGAAATTTTATGTAGAATTTTTGTTCGAAGTAATTATAATGCTATTAAAATCTGAATAAAGTTTCTTCAACTCTCTCTACTCACTCAGCACAGCCCTCACCCTCGAGGACTTTTAGTATGTTCATCTAGACACTACCAGGTTTATTTTATCTGTGTTAGTATGATCATCAGGTTTATTTTATGATACCGGTTCTAACTGATCATCAAGATGAGTTGAAATGCGAAAACCGCACATGTCTACGTTGAACATATCCTGAGATTCATTACGGGCTTCCAGGATCCAAAATCAGGTTTATTTTATGATACTGGCTCTAATTGCTCATCAAGGTGAATTGAAATGCGAAGACCAGACATGTCTACGTTGAACGTATCCTGAGATCCATTACTTACTTGCTTCTAAGGCCCATCATCAGGTTTATTTTATGATACCGGCTCTAACTGCTCATCAAGATGAGTTGAAATGCGAAAACCGCACATGTGTGCGTTGAACGTATCCTGAGATCCATTACGGGCTTCCAGTATCCATTATCAGGTTTATTTTATGATGCCGGCTCTAATTGCTTATCAAGATAAGTTGAAATTCGAAAACCACACATGTCTACGTTGAACGTATGTATCTTGAGATCCGATCCATTACGGGCTTCCAGGGTCCATCATCAGGTAAATTTTATGATGTTCACTTTAAGTGGTGATTCAGGATGAGTCGAAAAGCGAAAACGGTTTGCTTGTATTCAACTAATTAGCTTAAAAGTAAATAACAAAAGAATGGATCCACCAAGCTCGTATATTCCCGGGAACAATGGGAATTTTCTTGGAATATTCCCAAATGAGAATTAGTCGGTAACGGGAATTTCTCAACTGCACAACACAAGTGTTATGATGAGCAACTGCGAAAAAACTACGTTTTCTTGAACAACTACTTTTTATTATTTTTGTTAACTTACACACCCTGTAGCTCCCAAAGTATTGATCGTAGAGTAAAAATGAATATGACCAAACTTGCAGGGAATTTTATGTAAAAACTTTTGTCCGAAGTAATCATAATACTATTTCTACAAATATTTGAGATATGAGCGAAAATCAGGAAAAGGGTACCCCCCTACTCCCTTAGCACAGCCCCCACCCTCGAGGACTTTTAGTATGTTCATCTAGACACCATAGGGTATAACTGTACCAATTTTCAAAACTACACGAATTATTTCCCCTGATTTTATTAATTTTCTTAGAGTATTTACGTCAATCAGAAAGACTATCGTATCAGCGGCTCGTTTGTGTGGCACAAATACCCGCCAGTTAGCATGTCTGTCGGACTAGACTGCCGCATAGTGTGAAAAGCCTTAACGCACTTGTTATAATAGTCTTGAACAATTGGCAACACCACACTTGACAGATTTTAAAATGTCATGGAAGTTGGGAGTTTACTATGTGAATATTTCTCTTTTATTTATTTATTTCATATTCTTTACGATGTCAAAATAAAGTCTATGTTGTGTTTCATTTCAGATAATCTTAATTAATATATATAGATATATATATAACCGTCTAGCAAAATGACTAGCTTAAAACATTTGAAGTACTTATGTAGACTTTGTGCGAAAAGCGACGAGTTTTGTAAGGATTTGCTAGAAGGAAATAACAAAAATCTGTTAAACCTCGTACGTGATTTTATGCAAATAACCGTAAGTATAAGTATATTACTTCGGCTGGTTCTTCTTTCACCTTTCAATAACATCTCTCACAAGTTCATGTAACACATATTTTTCTGTTATGCACTTTTGTTATGATTTTGTTACGATTATTCTTCAGATACATGAAACTGATGACCTGCCAACAAAGATCTGTATCGACTGTGAAGAAAAAATGGTGTCATTCCAATTGTTTGTCTTAGAATGTTATAAAGTTCAAGATGATTTTAGAAAACAGATGCACAAGGTGAAATTAGATGTTTGTAATGACATGCAAATCAAGCTGGAGGAATCAAATACAGACTATGGAGTACCTATAATTAAATCTGAGGTATGAATATATATAGCATAGACAAAATAGAGAGCTTTGGTGGAGGCATTCATTCTCTAGGCAGTCCTTACAGAAGAATAATAATAAAATACCTAATAAATAAATGCAATCCAATATATGTATTTGAATACTTGATTTCACTATTTTGAAATGTATTTTACAATTTGTAAACAGTAAGAAAAAAAAAGGTCAATGGTTAACAACCCACCAAGCAGGCGCTCGTAGATGACTTGGATGTCAGATGCCGTGCTGGTGTAACCTGTGACTTTGAATAGATTTGCCTAGCAGGCTCTGTTTGTTTCTGGAGTAGTGGTAACTTTTTTGTCTGGTTGTGAAAGTGTTAAATAAAAGCTTATCTACACATGGGTGATTCTACAGGCATTTCAACCGCCGTCAGTCCACTGTCAAAACTATTGAAAGTATGAGCTATACAAGTTGCAAACTTTCATACAGTGATATACTGTACCATACTTAATCTAATTTAAAGCATATTATGGCCCATTGTTTTGATATTTATGACAGTTGACTGATGTTGAAACACCTGTAGAATCAACTACATATTGTAAAACTCTTTCTTAGAAACAAAAAGACTAGTCTTCTTCATTACCCATGATAATTCGACTCCTTGGACTTATAAAAATAATCAGAAAATATTTCTTGTTCTTTTTTGCATTCAGGTTACCTCTTTTATGTAGACTACAAACTCAACTCCATGTTTTCTTACTGTATTGTTATTTTATTATCTGTTTTAATTTATAGGTTAAAGATGAGCTAACAGCTGAAGATATAGTATGTGAGTATGTTAGAGCCAAATGATTTGGTTGGGTTATACTTTTCATTAAGATTACTGACACATTATTTCTTATTCAGGTGCAATAACTACAAATGAAGCTTCATTGTCAGAATTAGAAGCTGTGGACTATGCTGACGGAATTGACATGGATGAAGATGATGCTGATGACGATGATGATGATGATTTGGACAACATAGCTATAGCATCTTTGAAAGACATAAAGAGAAAGCGCATTAAGAAAAAAGTAGTTTCAGAAGAGGACTCCTTAAAGTTTAGTGAAATTTTGAAACAGCCAAACTTGAAAGTGAAAGATTTTGTAAAGTAAGTCTCTATTATTGCAATTATATTTAGAAGTTTACAAGGTGTTGCCCATGGCTTCGCCCATGTTGAAATGGGGGTATATGAATCAATGGAAACCATGGAAAGTATGCTAGGATGGATATGCATGAAATTCGGAAGTCATAGTTTATACTCTAACTTAACACATTAGGGGGAGCGAAGCAGCGGGCAAAAGCTAGTTATGTAATATTGTTGGGGTTTCAAAATTTCCACATGAATAATATGTTTGACTGAGTTATGCACAGTTGCTATGGCTAAGAAAAGCAATTTTTTATTTCAAATTTAATATATTTATTATGTGAGCAGGCCTCAAGGGCTTTTATATGGTCTGAATCCACTAATAGTCTCATGATAAGCGTGACATCTGATTACAATAAGTGAGTAACATTATTTTAACTTCATAAGTCCTACATTGCCTCTGTTCATCAAACATTAACAATAACATTACATGTTGTTACAGGTTAAAATGTCATCTATGTGGAACAGAATCGAATACATGGAGTAACTTGCGCTTGCATTATTTCAACAACCATAGGAGCAAAGCGATAGCATACTGTCTTTGTGGATACGCCATAAGATCCAAAAGCGTCCTGTACAAGCATGTGTCGCAGCACAAGTTGGAAAGCAGAAAAATAAGAAGAGCTGCTGATTTGGTTGAGGAGAAACAAGAGGATGCTCAGTATTCCAATCTAAATGTTAAAAACTTTGTGAAGTTAGTAGCGATGATTGCATTAAATTTTTAAGTTATCATTAAGTATGGTAGTAACCTGTGATTACACAGGGGAGCATGTCATTTTCATATATATATGTTTCATTAGACACTATAATTACATGTATATATTTACTTATTTAATACTAGCTGCGCCCCGCAGTGTTACCCGTTCATTCTACGGGAACACTACATTCATTCGGGACAAAAAGCAGCCTATGTGTTAATCCAGGGTGTCAACTACCTCCATACCAAATTTTTTATCAAAATTGGTCCCATGTGTTCCCGAGACGTCCTTTTTGAGTGATACATTTTTATTTACTTAGATTATTTCTTTCCGACAGTTTTACGTGCGCCACCTGCCAGAAGGCTTGCTCCAGTTGGTACAGCCTCAAGTCACACTGTGAAAGAGCTCATGACACACTACCCATAGTACACTGTGTTTGTGGAATTGCTCTTAAGTCTAAATCTGTTCTTTACAAACACATACAGGACCATAAAAACCCGAATGTATTATCGTAAGTATCTTTTGAACTATATTGTATTTTATTTATTTATTTGTGTATCTGCCATTTTACTCAGATGTGGTCTAAGTTGGACGTGACGCATAATACAATGATACTAGACTTTTTTGTCATCATCCTAAGTCTGTGTACTACCCAAAAATTTATAATGTAAAAAAAACTGAAAACAGGACGCCCATAAAATTGGATGAGATTTTCCCTCCTTTCCATATATCCAGAGTTGCTATATTAAAAAAGATGAAAATCAATGCCGATTTATGAGGTGCTTTAACAAATATGAATAAATTAAATATCCAAAAGTGCTATAACCATTTTCTTTTTACCTCTTTTAGTAGTAGAAGTATACATTAAAAATGCCTTTTTTTTTAATGCAGAACAAAATATTTCTATTTACTATTGTACAGTTTACAGTTTATACTGTACAACGAATAAGAATCTAATAGAAATTACCTTAACACTCACCTCCCGATTTGCGCAGCTAACATCAGTAAAGGCGGAATGAAGTGCTAAACCTATTGTATTGTCTCATTATTTTATCAATTTATGATTTTCTTACAAATGTTTACTTCCAGATGTGACAAATGCCCGCGAATAACAAAAACATTAGCAGCATTAAACAAACATAAAATGAGACATGTACCCAAGTCAGAAAGGAAATTCACTTGCGACTCCTGTGACAAAATATTTAATACAAAGGATGCGTTGAAGTCTCATGAACGTTCACACATTCCAATAGAAGATAGGAAAATATATCACTGTGATATGTGCAATATGAAGTAAGTTCGCATGCTGATTTTCTGTAGGTATAGCTAATAACTATACATTTAAAAAAAGGGCGCCAAGTGGGTGCGACAAAACTGAAGGTTATTGCAGATCTAACCGCTCGGCACTGTAACGGCACCGCCTCGGTTTTTTATCTATTTATATATCCTTACTTACATTTTAGTTTAAAGTACAGTATAAAGAATGTATGTAATATTAGCTCGTTGTCAAACAGACGTTAAGGAACTCCCTGCAGAAATCAGCCAATTTGATGATTTTTACATCGTATCTAGTTTGTGGATTATCGAGTTATAATGTCCTATTTAATATATATTGTAGTATGGTCTATGCTTAACACTTTGTATGGACCCGAATTTTGATTTAACGACTGTGTATTTTATAAAGAAATATTCGGTGACGGACCAAAAATACACTAATCTCGTTTCTACTTTTATCCCCGGTGTATATGTAGAAAATATCTTACATTTTATTGTTCTAAACCATATTCCACAAAATTTGTTCTGAAGCTTTTTTCTATTTTTCTCAATACTTTTCGAGAAAAACGCAAAAAACCGTTTCCACAACTTTTCCCCCGAAAAAATCGTAAACTTTGACGGCCTGTATCTCAAAGTCAGTGACATGTGAAAGGTACTTGATACGGTATTTTGTTGTGGAAAAACTATGTTATTATGATTAGCTATTTATAATATTGGAAAATCTATCGCAACAGATCGAAGGTCATTGAGAGCGGGTAGCCCCTTAAAGCACGCTTTGCGTTACAAGCGCGCCGTTCATTTGACGTAAGCGTGATGACGACGAGTTGTCCACTCGCCGTTAGTGTTATATATCTACGACCTACTTCTAATTAAAATGGTCTGTTGCTATTTTGTAAATGTTACTGTAATGCCCGCTCGGCGTCTCAGTTTTGTATGATATAATAATTTAGCTGAAAATGAGTAATAATAAAATTTAAATTACATAATTATAATTCATTGGAATTATTGTAAGAATGAAGTGTTTTTTGTATAGGTTCACTACCCGATCGTCAGCTGCGTCCCACAAGCGAGTGGTCCACGAGAAGATAAAGAGCTATGTGTGCGACCTGTGCGGGTACGCGTGCGGGACCAATGGCGAACTGAGACAGCATCGCGCTATCCACAGCGAAGATAAACCCTTTGTTTGCAGGAGGTGTTCCAAACCGTGAGTGAATCCAGAGTTTTGAATCACGCTCTCACGTTGCAATCCTTTGAATACCTCTCCTTCCCTGTTCCTACATTTGCATTAAAGATTTGCGGCAAAGACTGACCTTTTCTGAAGTTTTAGCCCATAAGCTTTTTAAAAACTGAATTGCTTGGCAATAACTTGCTGAATCTTAGAAAGTCTGTTAATTATTTCTTGACCATTTTAATCCGATATGGTTATAGGCATTGTAACATCTTGTTAAACAAATACTTGCCCAAAAAGAAGACTGCCCTTTTCTTGTGTAAAATTATATTAAGCAGTGTATATTTAATTGCAGTTTCAAGACTTATTCGAATCTCAAAACCCACATGGACATCCACGAGGAGACTTCATACCCCTGCTATGTCTGCAATCGCGTCCTCAACAGCCGGCGGACGCTGCGCAAGCATTTACTTGTGCATGAAGACAAGTGCCGCCACGTTTGCTCGTACTGCAACAAGGCTTTCAAGAGACGGCAGACCTTGAAGGTAGGTTCTGCTGCCATACAGGGGTCGTATCTATTAAATTTCACGCAATCGTTATAGATAGCTACTTAGCTAGCAGATTAATAGTATAGTGGACGATAAGCACCGATCTGCACCGATTCTACTAAAACACGTTGGCATTTTTCGAAGGTCATTAATTAAAAAAGAGCATTGCAGACAATTCTATTGAAACAGAAAACATAAAAAGTGTCAACTTACATTCAGCAAATATTATTTTTCGTCAACTATACCAACGCATGTTTAACTTCAGTCAGAGATTTTCTTTCTCAGTCACTAACTGCATTGGTATAACGATAGTACTGTACTATATAACGATAGTACTGTACTATATAACGATACTATAGACGATGTAGGTAGACTTATACGTGCGTATAAGTATGTATGTATGTATGTAAACACTTTATTGTACATAAAAACAAGAAAAACACATTACAAAAAACAAATAAGCATGTACAAAGGCGAACTTATCCCTTTAAGGGATCTCTTCCAGTTAACCTTTGAGCAAATGACACAAATGTAAGTCTACATCGTCTTAATATCAACAGTGTTTAACATATTATGTTGTTATAGGTCCACATGTACACTCACACCGGCGACAAGCCGCTATCGTGCAAATGGTGCGACGAGCGTTTCGCGTACGCGTCCACCTTGCGCTCGCACCGCCTACGCTGCCACCCCGACAAGATGGCGCAGCAGATGAACGAGCAGTACGTCTACCGGCACGTCAACATCATACAGCAGGTTCGTTGCTTATATGTTACTAGCTTTTGCCCGCGACTACGTCCGCGTGGAACTTGGAAGTATGGAAGCAACCTCGTACAACACGATAGATATCCATATCCATGGTATAATAATATACTCCGCCAGGTATTCCATTCCGAGACTCGCGAACCACGTGACTGACACAAGCCTACGTCATCATGCTGTTCACAGATTCTCAAACTTTAAAATGTGGGAGAAAGAGAATTTTAACCAACGGTGAAAAATATTTAAATGGCATTAATTTTAAGTTATTCGTGTAGAAACATAGGTAGTACAATAAAACAAATCTAATGTATTAAATCAAAATTTTATTTATCTATACAAGAGAAACTTTTGAAAAACGAATCCACATCAAATCAATAAACGGTGTTCGACACTTTAAGCAATTTTCGTTTTAATTTCTTCTGGAGTTGATTACTAACGATTTTTTTTATTTAATTATTTTAGTCTTATGTAACTATGTCCTCGTTCTGACTAAGCAAAGCAAAGTATTACAGCGAATAAGCATTTCTATTTGAGGGTATTGTTTTTGACGTGCTTGTGTACAATATGCCGCCGCGGTTGGCTCACTTTGTAAGCACTTGCCTACAAATCCCGGCCAGGGCAAATATTTGTGTGATTAACCCGAATATTTGTGCTTGAGTCATGGATGTTATCTATATATGTATTTATATATTATTTCTATCGACGTCTAGTACCCATAGTACAAGCTTTGCTTAGTTTGGTACTAGGTCGATTTGTGTAAGATTGTCCCTTAATATTTATCTATTATTATTATTATATCAGCTAGGCTTTTAAAGATAAATTTTACGATTTTCGTCCTACAAGACAAAATGACAGATTGTCAAATGTGACAGCACTATCCTGTGATGCCAGTAGTGTAATTAAAATTACCCGAACGTCTGAAGTTTATTTCGTGCATCGGAAGATATTGCTAACGAATAATTAAAAATGACGTGTTGTTGTAAAATTTAAGATGAAATACATATAAATGAAAATTATAGAATTATAAATATTTTTTTTAAACTAATTAACCATAGTTATAATGTACCCATATAACATGTTATGTTGAAATAAAGTGGCAATGTTATTGTGACGTAGGCTTGTGTCACTCTGGGAATGGAAGACCTTGTTTTATTAGACCATGTCCATATCGACCTAATCACCTTAATTAATAAAAGGGATTATAAAAGCGCCTACGCAAATGTAATAGCAATTGTGCTTTTGATCTAGTAATTACATTTTCTACAGGGTCATCAATGTCATGAATTACTTACTCACTTTTCAATCTTTTTAGGGATAGTTTCCAGGATGAAAACTATCCTATGTCCTTCGTCGGATCTTAAACATCTCCATGCCAAATTTCATCAAAATCGATTCAGCGGTTTAAGCGTGAAGAGGTAACAGACAGACAGACAGACACACTTTTGCATTTATAATATTAGTATGGATAGGAAATGCAAACCGGTAAATTTGACTATGGAAATTACCGGTGATTTACCTACCGGTGATCCGGTAATTTCCATACACAAATTTACCGGTGTGCACTCCCTAATAAGTATCTCCACCTTCATTATGTAGGCTGACAGTGATAGTGAGATACGTCCGCGTTGCGTTCTCACATTATCTACAGTACAAAGACTGGTCGTCGTCTTTCATCAGTATATTTTACTAGGTTGTTCCTTCTAGAAAGACGACTAGCGATTCGAATGTTCATGGTATATTCATACTCAATTTTTTGTTAAAATAAGTTTTCAGGCCCAAATCTCCAAAAAGTTTTCATCTCCTTCCTAAGTAGCGCCATAAGATTTCGGTGCAAACTTAATTCAATCGAGTGTAGTGCCCCTCCCACAAGAACTCGCGCTCACTCGCAAAAGTGTACCGGCTGTCAATTCCCACGAGATTGACACCCATTGCCAGCGCATATAAATAAATTAACAAAAAGACTTGAGCATTTTAAGGCTAACCTTTAAGTTATATAAGCATTAATTTCAATAAAAATGAATTACTAAAGTAACCGTAATTAAATAGTGCTGTGATTTACTGTTTTTGGATAGAAACGATTTTAGTGTAATATATTCTCGATGTTCACTCGGGGCACGGAATAATAAAGCAGCCGCTGCCCCGCGCCCGTCCCGAGGGGCCGTCTCCTATATTTCACTGAGTTCTTTGTTTTTCTCTACAGAATATATTTCGTTTATTGTATTGGATAGTTTAGAAGTTACCCTTTGTTTGTACTTGTCTAAAACTTTGGCTTGTTTGAAGAAAGCGCCGTCGAAAATGAGGTATATAAAGTTTCCAATTGTACTTGTTATAAAGTTTTACGGCCGCCTTTAAGTAGCTAGCCAAAATTACAAGTTTAATGTGTTTTCAGGATTACATCAAAGCTGACGTCGCCGCTGTGAATGCGAAAAACGAAGTCGAGGCTTTATAAAAAATAGGTACTTAATAAGTAGGTAGGTACTTATTAGTAAGTACTTACAACGCCAGCTGATTCTATGTAAGATAAATAATTTTTACATGTTTTACTATTATTTACTTAAGACATTATTGGTAAATAAAGAATTTATCTCAATTAGAGTAAATAGTTTCAGTATTTTTTGATATTGCCTCATATAGATGTCTATTCGTGTCTTCGCTGCGCTCCTGACTGAGAAAAATGGGTCGCCTATTGTGGCCGTATGTTTTCATTGATCTAAATGCAGCGCTGAAATGAAGCAGGCGCTTGAAAGCAAACTGATACTTGTTTGTGAGCCACGCCTCCGACCTAGCTTATAGTGGAAGACTGTTCTAAGAAAATGTAAATGATTGTCAGACTTACTTATTCAAAAGCATCAAAAATTCAGAAACATTTTGTTCAAACTTTACGTGGGAATCTCAAGTTCAACATCATCCAACAGCAGAATTCAAAGTAAGTTAGTATTATGCATTGAATTGTAGTGTGTCCCACGAGTGTGATGTAGCAATTCGCATCGATCGGTTGAAATAGAAGTGATAGTTGGGGTGACCTCGCCTCTGTTCAAGGGTTCAGTCGCCGCGCGATACTCTTATCTTATTTTGTTTCGGTAAGTAGAATAGTCACGAAAGACAAAAGAATTATGGGAAGAGGAGCGCCTTCAACAAAAAGGTAAGCAAGATATACGATAACAGCACATCGCGATAGCTTAGTGATCATTGTTACCCTGATTTCATTTCGTTGGCACTCTAGTTAAATAGGTGAAATCTTTCCACCTTTACGGGTATTATTTGCCCAACCGATCCGTAGTCACACCAGTTTGCCACACTGGTGTGACTATGGTTTGATAAGTAAAGCTTGACCCAAGTTAAAATCTGTGACACCAATTTATGCCTGAGCAAGGAAGATAAAAGGTAAGGAAGTACGATGTTCATAGTAAGGAGCGTTACGCCGATAAAGATTTTATCGTCGGGGAACTAGATGCCGTCGTATGTATCAAAATGAATTAAAACGGCGTTTCAGTAGCGACATAAACGACATAGAACGGTGTTAATATTTGTCAACTTTTACAGAGTTTTGTAAGTATCGTAATGTTATACCTTGTTGACAATAGATGGCGTTTCCACGTTGTGCTTTTACAATTTTTGATATGTTGAGAAGTTTTTTCACTGAAGGTAATTTTTCGCTTTTAAGGCTTTTATGGTTGATTAAGTATTTATTATTGGATGAAATATTTCAAGTCAAGCCTTTGAAGTTAGCCTGGCCATGTACTGGCCATAGTGCTATAGGTAAGTGTGCTATACTGTCAAATGATGTTTTTTCTCTTTCAGTTTGAATGTAACGTCATGAAAATTTCATTCGTTTTTGATTGATGCTTATTGCAATATAGTTTTGCTCTTGGTTTTGCTATTTTCGATTTACATTACGCTTAAGGGAGGTTTATTATCAAAATTTATGACTGGTTAATAAATAGTTTTCAAATGACAATCTTAAACCTTCATTGTAAGAGCATTATTTTATTCTGACAAGGTTAGCATCACAAGATTGCTTAGTTTAAACCACAGTTTAAACAGTTTAAGAAAAGGCTTGAATAGCGTGCTGCCATGCTACTTTGATAGGTTCTATATTTTTAGGTAATGACATTTTATGCCAAAGCAAATACTAATTTTAGAAAGTATTGAAGTTTTGCATCTAAAGCGCTGAATTTTATGATTAAATTATGGGCGTAATGCGAATTTGAATTTTCAGTTGAAATCATCTGTAATGCAATGAACCAGAATTAAAATCTCACTGGTATGATAGTAGAGGCATAACGCCAAAAGAAAGACGGAAGCGAAAGCTTTTAGAAATATATGCTGAAGAAAAAATAGATTTAAAGAAGACTCTATTCCTAGAGAAAACTCTATTCTTGGCGTGCTTAAAGTGTTGATTAAAGATTCCTCAAGTTTCTTTCAGTACGGAACACATGAGGGGCATTTTACGGTACAGAAGATTGAAATTGACAAGTCGTATTATGGCTACGGCTACCTATATAAGTATGGCTTACGTCAAATTAAAGCAGAAATAATCGCGATTCAGCGATTTTTGTATATGATGAAATGAGATATTTTGACCAAAGACCAATTTTATTGGAATAAAATGGGCTTAACTAGTATTTATAATTACTTCTTCATATTGAACTTTATAGTGTGCCGTATGTTGTTAAAGTGTGTTAAAATGTTGGATGTGTTGATCATTGTTCATAATAAAGATATACAATAAAAATAAGTAGCATAATGTATTATTTACTATTTAAGCCAGTATTAGTACTCGTAGTATTAATATACTCGGGTACTTATGTATCCCTACCTACCTACCTACTTAGAATAGTTTAATGCAAAGGGTAATAATTATAAATATAGGTATACCTAATCTCTCGTACAAATTAGTCGTGTCAAAATCATTGCATAGTAGTCATTACTGCGCAATGAGTTTGCCATCTCTCTTTTTCCGTGAGGTCAGGTAAACTTTTGATTACCTACTTATTTCAAAGTAATAAGAGAAACATAAATGGCCACGAATTTCTGAACGGGTTGTCTCATAGGTAGTTCTGGCTAATGTATGATATAGATATGATATCATTGGAGCGCTAGGAAAGTACGGACAGACTTTTATGACTTATGACGTTGGCTGTACCTATTCAATAACCAGTCTCCTTGATTATTCGTGATTAAGAAATCAACACGAGTAGTTTCAGCGCCATCTAGTTAAGAACTATACAGATACCACGCTGTCTCTTTTTGGTATAACGCTCAGAGACAATGACATCTATTATGTGTTTTAATAAAACATTGCGTATCTACGTCTTATAATCAGCGCCATCTAGAAATAAGACGGTATTTGAGCTTTTTTCCGGAGTACGTTTTTTTGTATAAGATTGTCGATCCCTATGTATGATCCCTGGCCTAAGGCGGTTTCGACTTTTAAAAAAGCTTTTTACTTTATTTTTTTGACAAGATCTCCACTTACGTGTGGATACATTTTCATTGCGCCTCATAAATCACTGCATTGTTCCCCAGATTTTGCAAATGTAACTAATCTGCATTGCGCTAATAGGAACCTTGGAAGATAGAGATAATAATATAGCGGAAAAGAATATTACCTACGTACTATATTATTATCCCTTCCAGTGGCAAAAACCGGAAGCCGGACCCCACGTCAAGTGGCAGGCATCCGGGAGCCGGACCTGACAAAACAAGCCGTGGAGTGGCAAGGTTTCTGATTGAATGACAGGAGAAGTGGCACAGCCATCTTGGCAAAATATGCCGTTGAGTGGCGGGCCTCCCACGGGTGGTCATCGCGAATTTCCGCATGTTACAAAAAATATCTTTTCTCAAAAAAAATGTATAGATGTTGTATATAAACTATATATCGTTGGATTCATCATAAAATGCCATATTTGTTGTATAGAAATTAATGCCATTCCATTTATGGAAATTTTGCTAGTCTTAATCAATCGTCGAATGACTAAATTTTAACCACTTTATGTATAAAAATAACTATAATTAGGAAAAAAAAAGTGAATTGTAGAAAAAACTAATTTAATGGCAAATCTATATATTTATTTACACTTATAACCCTTTTTATTACACCTCACTATACAATATTTTTATTTCGGCTGCGAAATAAGACATCGCACAGGGTCCGGGAGCTGGACCCTGCCACCCAACGGCTTGTTTTGTCCGGTCCGGCTCCCGGATCTCTGCCACTTGACGTTGGGTCCGGCTTCCAGTTCCTGCCACTTAACGGTCAATTTTGTAAAAAAGACGCGCCATTTCTCCTGCCATGCAACTGGTGGCGCTGCCACCTGAAGGGTTATTTAACTTGTAATTTATTTTTATGCTTTTAAAATTCAGTATTGCCAGTAAACAAAATACCGCCTTCAAGATGAAGAGTTAAATTCTTTGTGTTTTACAGATCTTTCCACATTCGCTAATAAAACACGATAAACATTTTATTAGAGACATAAACTTTCAATGTTTCATTAATACGTAGAAGCGCTACATCGCGACAATTGGGCAGACGAGCGAAATTTACGTATCTTTCCATTTGACAAAATTGCTCGAGCGGAACGATGACATCGCACTTGAATGATGCAAAGACAATGTGTGCAGCGCAAACCGGGCGGTAAGCGGAGTCGCGAGGAAAGTGAAGCGGCATTGACGGTGTGGATTCATGCGGCGATAAGGCTTCTATCCTTATTTAAAAGATCGTAAGTGTACGGTGTTTGTGGTGATCGTAGGCCGTTTTATTATTAGGTGTGCGAGAGTGTCAGGCGTCAGCGGCTGGCGCGTCGCCAGACCCACTCGCGGTCTCAGCCCGCGCGGCGACATGCCTCGTATGCTTAACGGACATCAAGTAAATTACGTAAGTAAAATGCATATAAACTTATATAGGTAGGCACTCGTGGCTGACAGACTCATTAATGTTCTCCCTAAGTATAGACATTTATGTTATGAGACTTGCTTCTGCTTTCTTGCTTATACAAGCTTATACGTGAACTGTTCACGTCATAAAAGCAAGCCTCACAAATGTCTTTTTTTTGTTCGTTCACCAGTTTTTTGAAGTTTCTAATTGAGCGAAGCTATGGTAATGGCAACAATTCACAATAAATAGGCTGCATTAAGGTACGTTACGTCTCATAGGTCGGCACGCCTGTTCATAATCATAAATTCATAATATTCATATAAATGTATTTACGTAGAGAAGCAAAGTTATTGTTGATAAATTATAATTCGAATAACGAATTCGAAGAATAATTTTAAAACAGGTACGCTAAAACTCGAAGCATGTTTGTAATGCGTTATATACTGAAATATGTTTATATCCTTTTAAGATTAGCTTCATCTGTAATGGGTTTTCATATTTTGTTAGTCACTTTTCAACCATTCCCATGGGCGGAATATCGGAAATGATGCGTACCTACCTTACTTACTTACTTTATGAATATTTTTGTTTATGTTTGTATTGTTGTGTTCGTTTGTGTGCAAATAAATATTTATTACATCGGATGACATGACAATGTTGATAGTACGTAATATGTAAAAATATTGGGTCCAAATTTATGTTTCAACTTTGTTTATTTTTGTTTAGATAATTTCTCTCTTAAAGGTAGTAATTAGGTACAGTCAAGTGTACAAGTCGGGATATAGGTACTCATCCTTTTCTAAATTTGTCCCTTCGCTCTGATGTCGACGAAATTAAATTTCGGTGCATATTTTAGCACTTCCATGGAATTTTTCCATGTCATTATCTATATATCTATATATGATGTTGTGATAGCGTACATATAACTAGCATTTTTCCTTGACGTGAGAAAGGTGGATGAACAAAAAATGCGCATGACAATACGTCTAACATAAATTGCGACTTACGTAACAGTGTTATTACTGAGTACTATGAAGCGGGATAATCCCTGATACGTAAGCTCCCAGAGGTGGGCTGGTGATTATTTATGAAACAAGATCGCAGCAGCGTTTACTATAAACGTCGCTAAGCGTTCAAACGCTATCTGCCCTCGCAAGTTACGCGCACCTAGATGCTTATAATAGGGGGTGTCGCAACAGCATAGTCAGCTACCAAGCAGGATATATTTTACATCGGGGCGGCGACTCGCTGCATTTATTATACTCGTAATGTAGTGGAACTTAAAAATCAGTTAGTAAAAGAAAAGCTGCACTACGTTAGTTTTCCCAAAAAACTCATTGCACTTGAAATGTCAAAATATTCGAATAACTTTTGCCAGACAAACACGTGCCTCGTAGAATGTACTCTTTTGTAGTCGACTACATATAGTTTTATGATTGTAACTGACGTATAAAAATGAAATTGTGAAATTTAGCACATTTGAAAATGTACTTAGCTATAAAAAAAAACTTCGTTTTTCGGTTTTTCTAGTAGATCTGATGATCATTGTATCGGAATCGATTGGCATAAAAAAATTGCATAACGGTCGTTTTCCGCGTTTATAATACCAATTTTTTCAGAAATCTCTACATAGGTAGATGCCAATCGAAATATCATAAATGATATTAAAATGCTCCAAAGACCATTTTTGCGTAGCGGCAGGGCCTAAACCGTTCTGAACCATTTATTTATATATTTCAGCCTGTATCGCAGTGTCATGGAGTAACTGAAAGAAATAACGGCACAGGTTAAATTATAGACGCGTATTAAAGCAAAGCGTCTCTTAGTCAAAATTTATTTCGTATGTCCTGATGTTTGGATGTTCGGAATTTGTCTGTTCTCGTCTAACAGGCCACTGTGTCGTGAAATTTTGTAAGTAGGTACTTTCAATAAGTAGGATATTTTTGTCGGTTCACTTCGTACGTGATCCGCGCGGACGGTCCGCGTGCGGTCCGCGTGACACTAAAACCAGCCTTAGAATAAGCTCTCCAAAAGGGAGAAAAACATTCCATAGCCTTCGTGCATTTGGCAAAATAATCGGATCAGATAGCAGATCGCTGTACACAGCATAATAAATAAATAAATAAGAATATCTAATGTTATCGCAGTAAGATACATGTGTTTTGTGTTATAACATTTTTGAATCTGCATAATATGCCTAATTTATTGACGTTATTTGTTTGTTTCGTTTATAATAAAAAAAAAAACATGGCAGATGGTCATAGTTGAAATTCGTGTTTTATTGAAAAATTAAATCGAGATTAATCAAGTTTTCTTCAGCATTTTACAATAGTTACTGACAAAATAACACTTTACCCTTTTGAATTAGCTATTCATGATTTGATACACACAAAAAACTGTCATTAAGAGCTTTCCGTGTCGATGCTGGTACTAAAAATTTAAAAACAAAGGGGAAAATTCTCAAAAGTTTTTATTTCGGTAATAACTCGAAAACCGTGCAACTTTTACTGAGGTCATGTTAGGTTGGTTGGGTTCCTCTTGAGCTGACCTACCTCCAGTGTCACTGTGACGTGGTACTTCTGGGACACCCTGTATAGGCGTTTCTATATCATGTTAGCTTAACTTCAATCCAGTGGGACATATATTTAATCCCGTAAGCATTGGATTAACTTGCAATCTCACTAACCTCCGCCGTAGGCGAAGTGCACAGATTAAGACTAAAGTCATTAGCAACAGTAAATATTTACGATACAAGTAGTTTAGCTACGATCAGACACGATCGTGCCCTTAAGATTAATTGCGATTAAACTCGGGGCTTCGATATGATAATCAGCTTTTGTATATACTTACGTAATAGAGATAAAATTATTTAAAATGAACACGCCTCCAATGTGTTTACGCACCTAAAAAACGGGCCAAATGCCAGTCGTATTCGCGCATGTAGGGTTTTGTATATCACTACGTGTTTACTGAATTTAAGATAAGAGAAACGTCTTTGTATCGTATTTACGTTATTATAACCTATATATCTAAATACCTACATTAACTTTAGCGCCAAGTTTCTCAATTCCACATGAAAAAATCTGGCTACCGGATTCTTGGCAGCGAAAGTCTATGCTATGTGATTTAAAAAACGCAGGGCAATGTCGATAAAGTTGTTTTCACGGCACATTACGGTTTAGGGCGGTAGGTACCTATACAATTCCGTACAAAGAACCCCTAGTGAAATATTACGGGATTGAGCGAGGCAGCAGCGTTAGACAATTAGACATTTAGACATAGAAAGGTTGTCTGGAAGAGTTCGCTTTTTAGCGACAAGACATTTGTTGTTTTATCTCATGTTTTAGTTTTCTATGTATTTGAGGTGTGCAATAAAGAGTATTTGTATTGTGTTGTAGACGATAAATTAAATAATTATATCAGACAACCTCACACAAATCAACCTATTCCCAAATTAAGCTCATGAAGGCTTGTGTTACTAGGCGACTATATACATACTTATATAGATACATAAATACTCAAATACGTAGAACATCCATGACCCAGGCACACATATTCGTGTTCACACAAATATTTTCTCTTGCCTGGATTCGAAACTAGGACCGCCGGCTCAGTAGGCAGCTGATGCTTTACCACTGCGCCAACCGCGTCGTCAAACGATGATATTATTATGCAAACTGTTACATTATTTTTCTCAAAAATTGCATGTAATGTTGCCTTACCATCGCTAGATAGACTACAGTAAGTGGAACATACCGAAGACTTTAGAAGTGTCCAGTAAACAGCGAGATTTTAAATTTGGAATCAATATTTGTCCAGTAAGTAAGTATGTAATTCCTATTACGTATCAAGATATTTGAATATCGAAACACGATTTACATCGTCACCGACCTATAAAAAAACTAAGGATGTGAAGGCGATGAGGTCGTATATAAATGTAAAAAGGATGCATTCCACAAATTGTTTTAATTATAAGTACAGTGCGACAGCAAATTGTAGAAATTAAAAAGTGGCGTCCCTTTTTCATAGATTAAATAGAAAGAGACGACATTGCAGTATACACTTGCAATTTACACGAAGAGCAAATGTAAAATAAAAAGAGGTTAGCACTATTGGCAGTATAAACGTAACTCAAGATGCATATTTAAAAAAAAAAAAGTAGCGACAAGGTTTAGTGCGGAAGTTTGTATGCAGCGTTTAGTTCATAATTGTGCTGTGTAAAATGACAATGATATTTCGGAATTCCTTCCTTTTTTGTGTCGTTTAGACAAAACCTCGGAGTTAAAATTGAAGGTAAGCTTTATGATATGAAAATTAGTAAGAAAATACAACAATGTATAACAATAATTAAATTTTATCTTTAAGACTTATATTTGTAAGACAGTGCAAATAATTAAACGCAGTATTTATAAAAAAAAGAAATTAAGGCGGGATTTAAATTAAAAGACAAAAATTTCAAATTTGTTTTTGAGATCTATTACAATAATTCAGCAAAAATGAGTTCAGACGAGTCTGATTCCGAATAGACGGCACTCCTCCATACTTAAAAGCGGAGGCAGAGTTAGCTAAAATAATTTACTTCCGACTAAATCCAAGGAGATATAAAAAAATACAAGAGATTCATTAAATGGAAGGAAGAAAATCAAGTTAATAATTGGTCAGATAATGTGTGATAAGGTCAGAATATTTCAACAATCTTTCTGAGACAATCGGATGGCTACAAAGGAAAGAAATCACAAAGATTCAGCAGCAAAATATAGAAAAGTTCTTAAATCAAGCTCTAGATGATAACCATTTTGGCGATGAAGGTAAATAAATGCTGCCACTATTTGATAACGATATAACTATATCTTTTATCCAAGTATAAACTCAAAATTATTTTTGTTATAGGTTGTTATCATGGGAGTTAATGGTGCCTGCGACGACGAATATCACAATGTGTAATAATAAAAATGGGATATAACAAAAATATTCATTGGAAAATGGCCGAATATGAATGTCACCTACAAAATATAATTTTAATCTAATTTTCTTGTTTAATTTTTGAGAAAAGCACTATACTTGCTTCGACCGTAAGAGCCATCCTGGCCTCGTATTATATCCGGTCTAATTCCTACTCGGCCAGTATGGCTTACTTACTGGTCTCTGCCGTAATGTACTATAACACTAATGAGTAATGATAATGAATTTACAAAAAAAGGCTTTTTTGATGTTACTCCATATTATGTCACTATACACCATTGCATGTACCATGTAATGTACATTAATGTAATATAGGTATAAATGTTCTATCATCGTTCATCGAGTATGTATCGAGTGGATCTTTTATTATCTAACACTGAGGTTCCCAAACTGTGTCACGGCGCCCTGGTACACTAGTTGTAGAGACCAGAGTAAAGGCCGCCGTGAGCCGCTCCGATTTACACTTTTCGGGTAACAAAACTAAGGTAAATACCTTACCGACGAGCTAGCTTTCGGGCACCGATACAAAATTCTAAACCCGCTTAGCACCACGAACTGAAAAAGTTTGGAAACCCCTGACCAAACATAACATGTTTCATAAGTTACGCGCGGAAAGGTGACAGCTCGTTATTCTACTTGCGTGCGAGGTGGTGTTCAGATTCAAATTTATTGTGCCAACTTACTTATTCCTATTATATCCATATCCATTTATTCAGTATTAGTCATACATTGTCAACAAGTATAATACAATCAGCAATTATATTAAAGTAACTTAATTTATATTTATATTAATTTATATTGAAGTTAGAGATTAGGTACTTACAAGTTACTGAGTAGGGTCAATTTCGTCTAAAAATTCACGACTTTATATAAGTATTATATACCCGTGATATGATGGAATTATAAATTAGTAACATTTGCCCGACTTCGTTTCGGCTTCAGTGATTTTTTATATACCTATTACGTACCCGTAGGTACAGTTCTGTTGCTGCCTGAAGGAAGGACCAACATATGTACAGTACAAACGCACTTTCCCTTATCTATATAAATAAAAATGAATTGCTGTTCGTTAGTATGCTTAAAACTCGAGAACGGCTGAACCGATTTGGCTAATTTTGGTCTTGAAATATTCGTGAAAGTCCAGGGAAGGTTTAAAAGGTGAGAATAATGGAAAATATGCTAGGAAATATACGAAAAACAATAATTTAATTTTCTCATACAAACTTACGATAAGATCTTAGCTGTCAAACATGTGACATTCGTCCCGCCGATATAAACTTCGATCGACTCAAATTCACGATAATTATGATGTAACACATTAAATAAGGGTTTTGAATCGAGATCACAACGTTCGGATTATTGCGTTTTCACATAATTTAGATTTACAGTTCCTCAACAGGAATTGTCACTTGGTTGTCAAATGCTCATAGCGGTGCGTTCAGAAATTCATATAAAATCAACCGCATGATATGATTTCGCCATTATGTTTGAAAAATGAGAAAAACGAGAATTAATCGGATTATCCCATATTTATATTTTAAACAAGAAAAATAATGATTAATGACACTTCTTGGTTGTTGTGTTGGGCAGGGCGTTCAGCAATACATTACGTTTACATACAATATACGTTTAAAAATTTGAGTTCGCAATTTAAGTTAAAGCCCCCAAAAATTGGTAATTCATACCAGCGTAACCAGATGGGTACGCAATAGTACGCATTGCGCATTTTAGAAAATGGGGGGGTGCAATTGAAAAATTTTTTTTGCAAAGCGTACTTAAATTTGGATTTGCCTACTATTTGGAAGGGCTCAAGGTAGCGAAACGTAAAACCCATGGCAACACTAATTCATACAGTGTTGGCAATGGCAAAAATTGGATCGGATCGGAAGGTCTGGAAAGGGTTTTATTATCAATCTACATGCAATCTACTCTTTACTCTTTTTGTTCGGACTGTAGGTCGTCGAAGTCGATCAAATGTGCGACGAGCTACCTCACGCGCTAACCGCACTGATGACCAGCGAGAGACTGATAAACAAAAAAATGATCTGACATATCATTGTCACATGAATTTTTAAATTCAAAAGCGGACATAATTTTTTCTTAAAAATCGTTATGGGTGTCATCTCCAAGGTTCCTCGGGGTTTCGATTACGAAAATTACATCCGTTTTGAAATCCAAGATGGCGGACATTATTTTTTCTTAAAAATCGATATGGGTGTCATCTCCAAGGTTCCTCGGGGTTCCGATTAAGAAAATGACATCCATTTTGAAATCCAAGATGGCGGACGTCACTTTTTGAAATGGGTGTCTATGTGTGTAGGTAGCAGTGATATCAAACATCTTTAATTCTAAAATGGACAATTTTTTTGAATTCTGCACCTCCAAACACCTAGAAAAAGAAACCCATGACTACTATAGAAAAAAATATCTCCGCCAGTTTAAATCCCAATTTTTTAATTTAGAAATTTACTCCTCCCAGAACCCACAAAACGACACCCATGTCGATTATTCCAAAAAATGA
The DNA here is from genome assembly GCA_947623375.1 of Apotomis capreana. Classification (NCBI taxonomy): domain Eukaryota; kingdom Metazoa; phylum Arthropoda; class Insecta; order Lepidoptera; family Tortricidae; genus Apotomis; species Apotomis capreana. The sequence goes on from OX392501.1 coordinate 15,971,635, forward strand.
CGTCCACCATCTTTAATTACAAAATGGATGCCATTTTTTAAATGTACACCCCCAAAAACCATTCCAAAAACATAGAAAATGACACCCATGTCGACTTCTTCAAAATACATACATGAACCATAAAAACATTACCCTACTTTTTTGGGCAGTTGCGTAAGTCTGTGACAACCCTTGGTAGGTACGGTGACCTTAAGCGGTGTCGGCATTTACGCAAACATCAAAGGCGTCGGCCCACTACTACTTTTTACACTGTGGTATTGGTAAGTATGGCAGATTTGCGTTCTAGAGTGAATTACAATGAAGTGGATAGGCATAAAATGGAACGAGTTCGGGCACATCGGTCACTACAGCAGCGAGCACGGGATAATCAAATTGATCGATTCCGCAGACGCAATGCTCCTGTGAACCTGGAACGAGGAGCATTCTCTTACGATCCAGAAATAGATTATACTGTCGAAAAATCTGTAACAATTGGGGAAATGGCAATAATTTGTCAACATTGTAAAGCTTTAAAATACAGCGGTGAATCTGTACGATTATGTTGTGCTGTTGGTAAATTAAGTTCTGAAAATAATTCAGATGATGATGATGGCATTGTTGAGACGAACTTCGGTTTTAATAACAGTTGTAGTTTCACTCGATTTTTTTGTTCCTTAGCCCTATTCATTTGTATTACTATTCGGTTCAAATTGTGACCGCACTTGATACAAAACTTGAGCGTATCAGCGGGTATTGTGAAACATTCGTGGCATCTTAACAACTTATTTGTGCAACTAGGACAGGTACTATGTTGTTCTACCGTTCTATCCACTATTTACAAAAGGGACAATGCATTGTTAAACGTCAATTAGACCTTTTGAAAAATAGTTTGGAAATATCAATTATATTTTCTTGGAAAGTTCGGTGATAGTGACACTGACAGTCAGTGCTGCCAGGTTACTATACTACTATTACCAACGTTTAGTAATGTGGCGCAGTCGATACAGACCGAAAAAAGGAGGCTGGTAACTTATTTATTGTTAACATAAGTCATAAGTGTCTATAATCTAATATAATGTGACATGCAAAATAATTATGAACATTATGCTGGACATACGTGTGCCTGATTTGCTTACTCTTTCCGCACACTATGGAGCAGATACTTAGACTACTGATGATGCCTTTAAAAAAAATTACGCGCACGAATTTTCGGGCTCCTATAATTGACCGAGCGAGCGAAGCGTCTCTGTTTCGGCTTCGCCAAATCATTTTTCGTGTGTCCGTATGTTCGGATTTCCGGCTATTCTCACCTACACGCCAAATCTCAAAACCGTTTCTCATGAAATTTTGTGAGTATGTTCGATGTGTATTTAGAATTTTCAGTAGAGTCCGTTTTTCAAAATGACGGGGATATGGGGGCTGGAAAGTTAAAAAAAAAAAACAAATGTAGGTAGGTATGCGATTTCAAAACAATCTATGTCTTAGATTTGGGCAAGTGCGAGTCCGACTCGCGCATGAACGGTTCCGTACCATAATCTATAACAAGTTTGTTGTATGGGATCCCCCCTTAAATATTAATTTTATTTTATTTTTAGTATTTGTTGTTATAGCGGCAATAGAAATACATCATCTGTGAAAATTTCAACTGTCTAGCTATCACCGTTCTTGAGATACAGCCTGGTGGCAGACGGACGGACGGACGGACAGTGAAGTCTCAGTAATAGGGTCCCGTTTTTACCCTTTGGGTACGGAACCCTAAAAATCTACATAGATATAAAAATTATTTAGTAACTAAGTATATCGTGTCCCGTGACGACGGACGTTTAATCGACCGGCTTGGGTGCGGCTATAAAGGTATAAGTACTAGACATTTAGGTAGGGTAGGTACTATAAATTCGAAACTTTTCGCATTGCGTTGCGGATCTGAGCCAATATATTGTGTGATTTGTGTGATATAACTAGGTACGGAAATGCGCAAACGCGCGGTTCCATTGTTGTTATCGCGATTTCATCACGATTTCATACATAGATAGAATCGAATTTATAGTACCTACCTAAATGCCTAGTACTTATACCTTTATAGCCGCACCCAAGCTGGGCGATTAAACGTAGGTCGTCACGGGACACGATTTCCACGGAAGATGGTAAAGCATGTGACAAAACCGTAATAAACCAAATTGGCATGGTGTTCTGATATTCAATTCGCGCGCAATTTACGACGATCGCGCGTGTAATGTGGCCGCCGTGCGATGATATACGGCCCAGGAGAAAATATCTCTCAGAATACGAGTACCTACACCCACCGGAATATTACCTTAGCATTTTTGGGGTCTTCCGTTATGCACGTTAATTTTAAGGGAGTTATTTTTCTTCATTTTTAACTTCGTAACTTTGTGAGAGACCAACAAAATTAATAGGTAAATGACACCGGATAGCGCAGAGATCCATTTCTTAAACAAAACTTAAATGATTCCTTTGTGTAGCGAAAGTTACCCATATCTTTTGTGTGACTAACTTTTGTTACACAAAGGACGTGATTAAACAGTATTGTTTTGTGTTTATTAAACCTTTAACTATGTATAATTTATTGAAAAAACCGGCCAAGAGCATGTTGGGCTCAGTGTAGGGTTCCGTAGTTGTCCATCCTTCACAATAGACTTTAAATAACGAGAAAGATTTCAGTTCTATAAAAAGGTCGTAAACGCCAAAGTAACTGTAATTACGTATTACCTTCTGGAAGTTATCGATTATACGCGCCAGATTGAGCGGAATGTTTTAAAGCAGTATGCACTTAACTAAAGGGGCGCTTTTTTTTGGATTTTAGGAGCGAATATTTACAAAACTGCTGACTGAAAAAAAATTATGCTTGGAGACCCCTATTATTTTTTAAAGACCTATTCAACCACACGCCGCACACTAGTGTTGGAACGAAAAAAAAAACCACCCCCACTTTAGGTGTACGCGATTTAATTTTTTTTTACCGTTTTGTCGGTGTGATACATACACATACTCGTACCAAATTTCAGCTTTCTAGTACTAATGATCACGGAGCTAAGCCGCGGACGGACGGATACCGGACAGACGGACATGGCGAAACTATAAGGGTTCCTTGTTGACTACGGAACCCTAAAAACGACCCATATATGCTCTCCAATCTATCCTGAATTCGATGTGGGGCAGGAAACAAAATATGTAATAACACTTAGAAAAAAAAAATAACAAAAAAAGAACAGACTTCAGTAAAACTAAAAAGCCAAAAATAACCCGTTCAAGTACAGATTACATTTGACTCACCCTTTGAAATCGATCCCAAACCACTCAGTTATTATATTTATATATTAAAGTTTACGTGAGGTTTGGCACCGACTTCAAAGGGTGAGTCAAATGTAATCTGTACTTGAACGGGTTATTTTTGGCTTTTTAGTTTTACTGAAGTCGCTTATTTTTTTGTTAAAAATTTGTTTTTTTCGCTTTTTAGTGATTCATATAAAATACTTATGGCGGGGTGATCAGGGAGGTCTTGAAAGCATGCATCTCGTTTGAATTATCTCCTAACTCCTAACCGTTAAGGAGTTGTACCTTCCATCATCAGTTCAGCATTGGAAGATGATGACTACCATATGCAAATACTTAAATAGTTTTAGAAAATATATGAAAAATATTATGAGTGCCTATAAAATTTCAGGAATTCCTTCGATTCCTCATGGATCTCGTCATCCGATCTTCACCAAAATTTTATGGGACCAACCTTGAGATGTCTATTCATGAACCTAAAAAGAATTTTCCAAATCGACTCATAAATGACGGTGTTATGAGGTAACAAACATAAAAAAAAAACATACATCCGAACTGAGAACCGCCTCCTTTTTTTGAAGTCGGTTAAAAATTTGATACAGTCCTTTCTCTGAGTCAGAGCCATTTGCAAGTCTTTCGTAGGTCTATTTTAGTCCTGTCTGATATTGGGTTACTGTTTATGCCGACAGGTTTATTTACCGTTATTCATTATATATGTAGATACTTTGCGTATGCATTATAGATACTATGTACTTACATGCGATAGTGTATTTTTTTTGTTATCTTTCTTTTGCAGAGCAGTAGAGTAGATAATAGTAGAGCAACTGACTGACGTTTCTTCGCACATATTTTGTTTCTTAGGAGGAAATATGCATTATGGTCTGAAGAGTGACGTAGACCGATTAAAAAAGTGTTTACTTATCATGAAACATATACGATTTCTAAAGGTCTGTCAAAAAAGTTCAGATACATTTGGAAACAGATGTAAAACGGAGTGATTACATACTCTTTGAATAGATGTACGATTTCTAAAGGATAAACAGAATGGGTTTGTTTAAATATTCATAAAATCAGACAATCAGTAATTGAGAACCATATTTTTCGAGTCTGTTAAAAAAGTTCTAAAACATTTGTCGTTACGAACATCGCTGATATCGCAAGATTTGTTTCATTCTGAAATTAAACGCGCCAACAAACGTACCCGCACCGTGTAATTTAAACATACGACAAACAATGCTCATTTCGAAAGAGCTTTTATGAGTGGCGGCGTTAGCGGCGGGAAAATATTTTCAATCTGCCCACATGATATTGGATTGTGTTAGGCGCGGGATCTGAGGAATGTAACGTAATAAATACCGGCACGGAGGGCGCCGGCCAGGTAGCTCGGACGGTGTTTACAGTGCCCTCTAAAGCCCTCGAGACCGCCGCTCGTTTGTCAGTCGCATCACGCGGGACCCTGCGCTGACCCATCAACGTAAGTCCGCCGAGACCCTCGGAACTCAGGCCCTACATTCACTTTAAACTTCGATCTGATTGAAGACTCTATTTATAAAACCCTTTAAGCTAAAAATAGAAACCCTAGCTAGGTCTCGAACGTTAAGGAAATCGTTGGTATTATAGGCATGGAGTAAAATTAAGCAAAGATACAGGCGTGTGGAGGGTGCACGCGAGGGTGGCGGGCGGGGCGGGCGCGGCGCGGGGCGCCTGGCCTCAGTGTCGCGGAGGCTGCGGCGAACTCGGCCGCCCGCCCTGCGCCGCGCGAACTCTTAGCCAAAACACTACTTTATCCCATTCAAATCAATTTAAACGTCACAGATTTGCCCCATAATAAATTGTTTCACCGAGTGAGGACAATAATCTGCCAGACTTCTTTTAAAATTGCTGTTCCGAGTAATTTGTGAGATTAAAATAACCATAACATATTTTTCATTTGTCGATCATCCAACTATGTGGATTGTTTTATCAACTTCTAAGTCATAACACTTTCAGACTGTGACTGCAAAAAGCCTCCTACAAATTATTACGTAAGTAATTCTGCATTAAGTATATTTAAATAAGTGCTTATCATAATAAATGTTTTTACGACGGCGTTTAAGGTTTAATGTTGTTTGTTATAGCTGTTAAGTGAAGCATATTTCACGTTTTATGTAGAAATTTCCATAAATAGCTCAGTACTATTAATAATCATGATGCTATTCTATTTTGGAATGCTAATGAAGGATGTTGTGTTAAAGAAACGCATTGTTGAAATGAGCTAAATAAAGTTTATCCGGGGTCTGCACTCGTGACGTGAAGAGGGTCGCACTCCGCAGCCGAGGACTCTACAGCTGTCCAATTATAGATGTTTTTGGCAAGAGGCGACCACTCGTGTATCGTGGCACTTGGAATTTGGGGACACCTGAAAATGTGGGTATTTTCCTTTTAATTTAAAGGTCCTTCATTAGAGCAGAGGACCTATTTATTCCCCGCGTTTTTAACCCAATTACTATTTAATTTCGTACCGTTCGAACAAAGGCCGATCCTTTTCATGATACTAGCTTATATTGTCGGCAGGATTTACACAGAACGTGGAGAAGAAATTCTTTGTGCCAAATTTATCACAGCCAAATAAATTAAGAAAGTCTTAGTCGAGGACTACACTAGAATCATGGATTATCGCCAGCGTAACGTGCGTGCCCGTGCCCCAACAAATATGGCACACAATCTACCGGTGGCGGTGCTCATTTTGTCCTTAGTAGGCGCTTGTTTATGTAAATCAACTGTAACCCCTACCGAAAACGTAACGCTGTCTAGCAGTCCCACAGAGACGACGGTTTCTATTCAGCCGACAAACTCTACTTTGAAGCCATTAGAGCCGGCACAAGTAAAAACGACTACATCTCCAACTACAAAGGAGTACGCTAAAACAACAAAAGCGAGTAGCGCCAGTCGGACCACGACTGGCTATTCAGCGACTCAAGTATACGCGAGCACAAAAGCCGTAGTGAAAAGTGCAAGGAAGCTAAAGTTAAACACTAGTTCAAGTGTAGGGGCGCATTCCCCGGCACGGCTGCAAGAGCGCCTGGGGGCCATAGATTGTGATCTGCCAGTGCTGCCGCGCGAGTCGCGGCTCTGGCGCGGCAATGAGACGCACGAGCTCAACCTACCGGTCACGGTAAGTATCTACCGGGGAATCTAAGGGCTTTAGTTATCTGTTATCTTATGTGCTTTTTAATAGACAGTGCACTGAAGACTTTGATTATTCTATTAAGACTTTAAGGGTCGTGTTGAAAGCAGTTTATTAAATAAGAGTCTGACTGCACCCAGGAACACTTTTATATATGTACCTAACACATGTTAAGTTGGAATCCCTACAGACGAGTTTTGCACGTTTAATTGAATAAATTTTCTGATTTGCACTAGCCGCGAAATGCAATTTCATCCATCCATATTAAATATTTTAATATCTCATTCCAATATCCAGGCATATGCGGGTTCCGTACGCAGACAAATAAAATGATTTCGGATGCTGTAATCTTTTATCTTCCGGAGGGAGACCATTGAATTGCCTAATATTTTATGTATACAGAGGCGTTGGACATTTAAATAAAGTAAGGTATGTAAATAGTCGAGTAAACATCGCAATTTCTTTGTCCTTTTCTTCGGAAAAATAGTCAGCAAAGCTGTTGAAGTCATGTATACCTAATTTTCTATATAATCGAATATATTTCTTGCGCCAAATGAGTTCTATGAACTTCTTTATAAGCAAACCAACAATACCTAGTGATTACATTTTTTATAAATTGATTGATTATGTTTTGTCCGATTTACAATTATTTTAAAAACACCACCACCATGCACGTTATTACATCAACCCTGATATACTTCATTTTAAAATGGTATTGAAATTGCTTAAACAAAATAAAAATAATGCGATTTCAATAACGAATATGAATGTAAATGTTTTCACCCTATACGAGTAGACCTAAGATGATGTGTATAATAATATACTTACCTACTTTTATAGACGAAGATATATAAGTTCGGAGGTTGTCGATATTATAGTTGACAAAATATTATAGCCACCGCTAAATTTAGCACCTAGAACGTCTTTTTTCCTGTAACAGGATAATAAACCCACAGCCAAAATGGCAAATTAGTTACTTCTAAGTTTTAGAGCAGTCTAGGTGTAATTACAATTAGTCCCATACAGACATTTAATCCAAATCCCAAAAAAAATAGGATCGATTGACATCCTTAATCATATTCTTTGTTCCAAGTATTATCAAAATTTAAGTCAATTCTATGCAAACTCTATACACACATTTGATCAACAAAACAGCCGTCATGAATTTTGAAAACACATTTCTCCACTCTACAACTATAGTTTGGTACCTACAATAAAAGACTTCACGTAGCGTTCTCTACAAGTTAGTCAACGAAGAACGGAGAGAGGAGCTTTCACCCTTTTAGCAAAATAAAAAATGCATAATTTTCACTTTGTTTCAAAATTTTGTATTCTCCAGACTACGAATATTAAAAACAAACTAACCGAATCGATTCTTATTTAACATTGACGCGTATGGTTATTTATTTGAAATCCCTGGCTAGAAGGTTAAGACAAAAAAATGTTAGCCATCGTTGTCTCTTTAATAGAAACGATTGAATGTTATTTGTATAACTTATGCACCAGTGTTCTTCCGCAATTTCCACAATCTCGGAACCAGTATAAGAAAGACAAGACGTTTTCCTTAAAAGAAGTAATGGACATAGCTCAACGAGTCTCTTAAACCGTTGAAGCAAAAAAGCTTTTCCCCCTTTCTCCCTATCTCTTCTTTACTAAGACGATTTATATGGTTTATGTATTTGACCTCGCCTTGCACCCTTCGTCGCCATTATCAAACTTATTTGAATAACGGTATTAAGAAATTGTTAAATAAAGAATTTAAAAATTAAACTGTCAATTTCGAGTTTTTAGAATAAAAAAATTCAATGAATAATTCAAACTGTAGTTATCAAATATGAAGAAGCATGTTTGATCAATGATCATAGAGAAAAATGTCTAAAACCAAAACCATCAGCATTTTAAAAGGAATAAGACCTCTTTTAACGAGTTTTGTACAACTGTTTACGGAACTAATTTGATCACTAGGTTTAATTATTTCTATTAAAAAAAAAATACTTCTATTTAGTATTGTCTTCACAGCTTACTAAAGGTCTTCGCACATTATAACAACTCAACGGCGACTCGATTCTATGCCAAATATTGAAATATAAGCCCTATGTCATATTTACTAGGTTTAATTTCGAAAAATGTACGACGCGCCGTCCTCTCGTCGTCCACTACTATAATATCATTTATTGAAATTAAATCTAGTAAATATGAGAGAAAAAACAGTTTAACAGAGCTTGATATTAAATATCTTACATATCTTCCTAGGTATTACTTTAAATTCTATATAACAATATAACTTTAAAAATAAATTAGGAATACGGAACAAATAATATAAAGACGTACCATATCTAAAAATACATGCGGACAGAATTATACAATCCAACTTTACTCATTTTTTTAAATTCTTCGGTTAAACTGATGAAGGACCTGGAGGAAAGTAACGATACATAACAATCACATTCGGAAATGATAATGATAAGTTAGCTCTAAAATTACGGGTAAGAACATTAGTTTTGCTGTCCCTATACGGCCCTCATTTACTTTTCCGAGCCGTGAAACTTTCGCAATAGTTTGTCAGTTAATTACACTACTACTGTGCCCCCACATTTACCGAACTTGTACCTGACCGACAATGACACCTATATAAGGAACTAGAAGATGCCTGCAACTACTTCCTCTTTTTCTGTACCATTGTCGCGTAAAAACTATCCTTTATAGGATAAAAAGCTGAACAAGAGAAAGCTGGACATTCAAATATGGTTATCCATGTTTGAATTTCCAGCTTACTCTGTACCAAAATTGGTTAAAATCCGTTCAGCTGTTAGGGCGTGATGCTTTTTTTCCAACAGATGGTGCAACGCATTATTAAGATTTTCTGTAAAATACTATCCTATCTCCATAGAGAACTGATTTTCAACACAAATTTAGAATTTCATAATAGATTAAAACATTAACTTTTTTCACCGTTAACGTTAGCTTAAGGAAACTATAATATTTCTCTCCTATATTCATCATACTTAATAATAAATAATAATAGTTCAATTATTTTAGGTCAGACCCCCAACTGGCTAAATGGAATCAACAAAATTTCATTGCGGGCGGAAACCGATTTTAAAGGAGTTTTATCACTATTAAGAGAGCTATTTATTGCCTGAGCGTGCTAGCCTCGAGGCAATTCAGATGGGTAGGTACATTTGATTTCGGTGAAGGCGAAAAGTTTGCTTATTTTATTATTCAGAACCTGGTTAACCGCTCGAACGAAATTTTCCGAAGTAGGAGTAGATTGAATTCGCGTTCCAGAGGGCTACCTACCTACGCTAAACAGAGATTTTTATTTAAAACACGTTTGTACGAGGTTTTTAGGATTCCGTATGCAGTACCTAAATGAAAAGGATTGTTTTCATTATGCTGCCGGTGCATCTGTCTGTCTCGGTTATCCTGCTCGTATATGAAATGTGGACCTGCCTGAAATCATATTTTGTTTTAAATATTGACCGATACCTTAGTTCGGTAGAAAAATATTATACCTTATTCCTATCGATCTCTTAGATAAACAGAACGGCCTCGCCTACAGTATTTGCAGTACTCAAGTATGCATAAATTAAGTAAAAAATATCGAGAGCTTATCCAGCAGGAAGGTAGAACAGAGTCGATTTCAAAACGTTTAAAAATAGCGATCGTTCCGTTATACTTACATGTTTGCTTACTTATTTCTAATAAAGTATGTAATTCGTTTACGTAGTTTATTTAAGCCATTTATATAAATAGGTAGGTACCTAAATAAAACACATCATTATACTACAGCCTACAGGTACCTACATAAGAACAGAAAAGTTGAATTAAACCTCTTGATACATTATATAGGAGACAATTATGTATGATTAATGATGTATTTAATCCCGAATAATAATTAACGATTAAGGAATCAAAACATTAATTACCTAGGATATTTCCTTTTTTTATTATTTTGTTTTTATGCCGCGCATGTTGCAACGTTATAAACGTAATATATATTTGTGTTTGTCTTTTTTATTGAGGAGTGGAGGAGTGTCCTCTTACTCTCAATTTCCGTTCATAGATATATTGAGAGATAAGGTAGCAAGATCATTCAATAATAAAAACCCTTTTTACCCTTACTTAAGATGATACTCGTTTGATCCATAATTTTATTTACTTTGTGACCCCGGCTGGGCCTTTACGAAACATATAACTTTAAGGTACAAAAAGCCAATTAGAGTTACTTTTTACGAAATATTTTTAGGATAGCTTTTCATCTTCTTTTTGTAAAGCGGACACATTTGATAGTAACTGTAATTAATTATTCTACCACTTGTTGTACCAATTTATAATTCTAAGCTTCAGCTGTTATAGCCTTCAGTAGTACCTACGTATTAATGTAGTGTTCACATGTTTTCAGAAAAGTATAAAATCAATATACACTATATACAGGGTGTAACCGATGGTGTACAGAAAACTGAAACCATGGCTTCAGACAATTATTCTGGGCTGGAAAATCGTGGAAATTTCTTTGAGAAAATTCACAATTTCTTTATTTTTCCGTTAATCAAACTCTACCGGTAACAATTTTTCATGAAAAATCGCATGAAACGGAAAACGCAATGTATCACCAACACTATTATGTAAGCTTTACGGTACAACACAGAGCGCGTGGAGTGGGACAGATAACGGTACTGGCCGGTCATTGATCCGCCAGGCCAGTGCGCTGGCGCTGACCGTTGCGGTCGGACGCATGATTAATGTTTACCTACCCGCACATTTTATTTGCTTTATTTGCTTGAATGAAAATAATCTTGTTAGACTGTTTTAATTTATCGGTCAGTTGTTATTGGTGTTAGGTAGTACACTAGTTGTGATCTGTGGTTGCGTTGTTTTTGTGGTTGCATTCATTCATGTCATTCGATGCGCATTGGCGTAACGGTATGTTTTGCGCTGACGCGTGAGTGGAGTGGGGAGCGCCTGGACCGGTCGATGCTCGCCGCGTGGTCCCCTGCCCGCGCGTCTGCACCCGAGAGAATTCGACGCAATATATTGCGCGTCGAGTTTTATAATTTATTTTGGAAAATCTTATCCTAGAGTTTTCCGAGAAAATGAACACACGGTTTCAGTTCGTGATTATGGTCTAAAACTACAGTTTTCGTTTTCGGTACGCTGTCGGCTACACCCTGTAGAGACATTTGAAAAAAATAGTAGATTGTTTGACAAGGGGCTAGAATAAGCCATTGTGATTATATTACATGAGTGTCATAATGGGTTTTAGCCACGTGTTAAACACTAACAGCAGGGTATGAATGGGTAATTATTTTCATTTTTTTTTATTTAATTAATCAATCAATATTTTATGTCAGGATAAAACATTAAAGATAAGTCAATAAAAATCGATCGGAATATTTAAATTTCATTTCGTATTTAAACCATTTTGATTTATGAATTTAAACTAGTCAACACTCAATTAACTGTATGTTGTATTAATTTAAGTTAAAATATTATTATTATGAGCCCGTTGTGTCCCACTCCTGGGCAAAGGCCTCTCCCCTCTTTTTCCACTGCTCTCTAGTTTGTGCTTTATCTGGCCAGTAATACTTGAGGAAAAGGTCCAAGTTATCGCGCCATCGCCGACAAGCTCTGCCGCGTGCCCGTCTTGAGTTGTGTGGCTTCCACTCACAGATGAATAATCTTCCACTCTGTGGTCTTTTTGGCGGCAAACGTGGCCAGCCCAGTCCCATTTCAACTTGGTAACATTTCAAGTTACAATAAATGTTTGAAAATTCTTGAAGAGCATGAACAATTCGATAAGCTACAATAACGTACCTACTTTTTGAGCAGTAGAAGTGAAAAAAATATTTACCTGAATTTGAACGAGCATCTCAAGTCAACCAATTTTACCAATTGATGTAGTTTTACGAGTTTTACTCATTGGGTAACGTACTTTCGATATCAGTTTTTTGTTTCTTTGGTATCTCTTAATAATAGACATGACGAATTTTTTTTTGAGTATTTCGTTCAATTCTATTTTTTATTGGGATCAATTGTCTATACGGGACCAACTACACTTAGACTGCTCTAAAAGTCAGAAATGACCATCAAAGTTCAACACTCGCTACGAAGCGCTAATGTACATAACAGTAATTTTAAAAAGAACTGTGATATACATAACATTAAAACTAGAAATAAGCATAAGCTCGAAGTGCCTGCCACTTAGGCTCCATAAAATAAGAAAGTCATTCATGGGTAACTGTGGAAGATTTTATAATAAACTTCCTAGAAGCGTAACTGACTTGTCTGTTGGTAAATTCAAGAACTATGTAAAACGTAAACTTATTTCTAAAGCTTTTTATAGCACACAAGACTACATGAATGATAACGTGTCGTGGGATTAGTCAAAATCAAAGCAATCTTGTGTGTAATTACGAGTACCTATGTATCAAGGTACTGATATTATAATTTTAATTATTTTTATTATAATTTTTGACATTTAGAATTTTATTCTAGAAACATTTTAGCCTCCGTTTTTTATTTGTATAATTTTTTCATTTGTTGACGATCCTTTTTGGGATTTTTCTTTTATTTCTATAATTTTGATTTTTGTGTTATTTTTAGTATTAATTCTATCAATAAATTGCTCTGCTCTCTGTAACTGACGACTCGAATCGAAAGAGCTTGTAGCTAGGCCTACTTGAATAAAGAATATTTTGACTTTGACTTTGAATAGCTGGAGCAGGACAGGTTCTCGCGGAGTAGAAATTACGAACCAGCATAGAAATGTCCTACAAGGTGGACTGTGGATTTTGTGAAAACCGTGAAAGGTTGCACATCTAGAACAACTGTGAACACAAACTGTCTTTCTGTGAAGTACTGTGACAGAGTACCGGTCACTAAGTCACACGCAACACAAGTCGCCAGCAAAGAAGTGCTAGGCGGGCTGGTAGCACTAGACCGGTCATCGTGGAAATCCTCAGGGAAAGCCTTTAACCAGGAGTATTTATTTAATATCAGACAATAGTACACCAATAGGCGTAGTCCCAAGTCAAGTTCAAAAATGCTTACGTTGTTATGTTAATACTCACAGACCATGAGAGTACTAGAAAACTCCATGTGTATACTAGACAACGTTATCACACGTATAATTGTAAATATAGTTGATACATACTTACATAGAATCCACCCATCCATCTAAGACCCGGAAAAATATTCGTGGTCCCATACAAGTACTTGTTTTGCCTTGCGGACCCAGCGCCGCCGGCTGCGCAGGCCATTTGCACAATCTTAGCCAAACGTCATGATGATGATTAGAAAACCCTAACCTAGATATTGCGGGTGGCGGCGGCAGAGATACGTAAAAAGTCTTACTCTATAATTAGTGATTTTAAAATTAGTTTTATTACGATTAAAATTAATTACGGTCTAATAAACTGAGTTTAGTAACGACATGACAGCATTTATGATTAGCAGTTTTTTTACGTGTCTAGGGCATTTCCTATTTCAAATCAAAATGACTGTTAAATGACTTTCAAGACTTAGACCACCATTCTATTCTGCGTATCTACGTTTGATGTTGACCATACATGGCTGAACTGAAAATATCTGAAAATTAATTTAAGATGAAAGGAAATTAAAATATAACTGGCTTAAATTGCGCGTGAGAGTGATAAGTGAACTCCAGGAGCCGGGATATTAAAGGAATGGCGACGAATTATTCTCGTGACAGGTCATTATCGGCACAATAGTACCCTCATCTGGGCCTAGGTATAGTAATCTAAGTTCGAGGACAAGAACGGATCGTTTTAGGGTTCAGTAGCTCGAAGTAAAATTATTACACATAAATACGAGCTCGTTAGTATTTCGGCAAAAACTAAATTTCTCAATATACTTTTTAAACAAAATTTTGTAAATAATTAACCTTTCATACTTAGCATCTATCTCCAGAGTTGAATCATCAACGGGCCAGTCTGAGTTTGATTCAATTTGTATGGAATCCTCGACTTACAAGATTTTGCGTGTTTTTAGTACTTACCTATACATTACATAGTAGTATGTATAACTTTTGAGAAACGCATAAAGGTTTCCGCCGCGGGCGCCCACGCATCCACCCACGCCACGCGTCTACGTTATCTGCACAGCTTGCTCCTCTAGGACAACTGTGAAACGCGAATCTTTGGCGCGTGACAAATATTACCTGTCTCTACTTTATTTCAAAAGAAATCATAACTTGAGCCAGTCCGGCGGTAAATAGAAATATCCAAAAAAATACACGTTAACTGGGTCGAGCGAGTCGAGCCCCGCGCAAGGACGCAATATCCCTAATGAATTTACTTACTAGGTGGACAATTGTTTTCTAATTTGGGTAGGTAACATTAGTGCGTAAATCATAAACTTATTTTGGTCAACATTATATGATAAATATTATTCGTAGCTTGATCTGCTAAGTTTCGACTAGATTAAGTAGCAATTTTGAACAAATTTAGTAACAAACATAAAAACATTGTAATCATCTTCACAAACTTTCCATTTATAATATCGTTTCGTTTCGTTTCGTTTCGTTTCGGTGACTACACCCAGCCAGCAGTTCTGCTGCAAGGACGCGGAGGCGTTGAGCATGCAAGAGAGGGAAAGACAAAGGAGCTCAACGAAATGACTCAGAAGCGCATACTGGCACAATACCGAAAGTCGTTCAGGGTAGTATAGAAACCTTAACATTCCCTGGCCGGAGCTTTCGGTTCTGAGACAGGGCACGTATCCGGGTCCTCTCGTGTTCCCCTCCGTCTTTTGCCGCTCCGGTAAGATCAACTGGCCCTCCTATCCGAGGCACCGGGGAGCCAAAAGTTTACAGGTTGGGAGTGTAGGTTATTTTGCAGTCAGGATGAGGACCGACGGGAGAGATCCGACAAGAATACCAGCATCGAGCCAGAAAGGAAATAGACAGATAGTTGTGTAAATATATACAGGGAAGGATAGTAGACTGCGTCTCGTCGTCCAAAGTTTCCGGTTACAACGTAGGATAAGTTCTTGTGTTGTAGGTTTATGTCGCTGAGCCGTCGCTATTTGTGTGTAATTGTCCTCCGGTTTTGATTCTGTGTCTGTTTTTATCTATTTTAGATTTTCCATGCACATTACAAGTGGCCGTGTTGGGTCCATGTTCTGGGGATAGTATTCTCGTTCTGGATGATTACTCTAGTGAATAAAATTTGCTTGTGCTTTCCGTCAACTCCAGTTCAGATAATATTGCGTGTGTGTGGGCGTCTTTGTAGGTAACTTCTTGAAGTTTATTTAGTGATAACTGAAGAGAGGCGGTCGCGAGCCAAATCAAGTTCTATGGCGGGGTCTTATTTGATGTCTGTATGAGATCTCGTTGGATTCGCCCCAGGTTGGGTTCTTATTAGACACGTTCTTCTTCACCTTGTGACATCGTGATTATGGCCGTTTGGTGACGGTTCGATTCCTTTTGATATTTCTTTACCATAGCTGTTATTGTGAGGTAGCGTGATAGCATGCGTTTTTAGTTTATTTTAGGTTGTGCGTCAATTAATCGGTAGCGGCGTATTACATCGGTCGTGGTTTGGTCCTGGTTTGGCTGGATTGTTGAATCAATGATGCTTCAGTGTCAGGACTGTTGAAGTGGACGGAGCTCCGCGAAGTCGTAGAAGACACGAAGATTTGGCATTGCGGTATTTCTAGGTATATGGGGTGTCCTATATTGTAGTGATCGCTGGTGATTCATATGCACATAGATATTTACCGTAGAGCAACTCACGGCGGCAAATATAATCATATTTTATCCACCCTGAAAACCGTTTCTAAACTGGTTCCGAATGTGTTATCAATTTGTTCCGCGAAGGGAGAAGCATTGTAACCGGGAGACATTAAGTCTGAAACACTGCCATTAATGTCTAATTGGATTTGCCTGTTATTTTTCTCGTCGGACAAGTGATTAGCGAGCAATCCTCGAAACTCCATCGATGGTCGAAATTGGTATCAACACGATTTTCAACTGGTTCGCTATCGCCCTTATAGGTGTACAGACAATTGCCTCCCTTGGGAATTGGTAAAATTTCCATCGTGATAAATGAAGACAGTCGAGTTTAATGAAATGGATGAGCCGGCGATGCACTTATTTATGTTAGTCCCCTTTTTTTTGACGATGTCCAATTGTTGCTAGCTGGCGGTGTCCGCACGTGTTCGGGACAAAGTGAGCTGGCCTTTAAGAGCAATGAAAAAAGGGACCTCTTTGTTCTAGGAAGTTATTGCTTGCAAGCTGTTGCATTTCTTGATTACGTAGCCTCTAACGAAATTATTACTGTTGAACGGTTAATATATATTTGTAAATTACCCAAACTATGCTATTTGAGTCCTACGGCAAAAAATATAGATGTGTATCATACACCACACTTGGTTAATATTCGATTTAAGGCAGGACTTTTAGTATAATTTTGGTATTACATAATGTAACGAGCATAATTATTTGTGTAATATACAAAAAAGACACTAAAACAAAAATATAAGCGAATAATTATTTAGCTGGCCGTTCACCTCTTCGTCCCTTACAAAATTACAAGGCATTAATTAGGTACACCATCGAACCGAAATCGAACCGAAGTAGGTTATATCAGCAAGAAAACGCGCACGCCGGTATCTTTCGATTATGGTTGTAAAACATAAAAGGAAAAAACAAAAACGTACAGTAATTATGACTAATATACCATCCGTTTGTAATCTAACCAGTGACATTGTAAACTGACGGGTAGGTTAGGTTAGTTTATTATTTCACTAGATGAATTACAAACTGTCCACAATCATCTACTAAACCTAATATAATTTAATTACGGTTAGAAATATAAATTTTATGGGAAAGTAGTACAAGTACTGAAGTGAGGGAAAGTCCCTCGGGTAGGAAAAGTACTTAAGTAATGAAAATTACAGCGAATAAAACCTAAAACTACATTAATAACGATTCCAATAAATAAAGCCTGGATTTAAAACTAACTGGCCTATTTATTTAAATTATTACTAATATTTTATTGAATGTTTGCTAGTATTAAAATGTATTAAATGACAAATATTGTATATATTTTACAACAACTCCCGATGTTGTTGCGAGTACCGTTTATTTGCAACTTAAAATAACTAAAGATATAATTGTTCTGACGAATACCGTGAGACGGCTGGGTCGTACTACCTATATTACGCTGCTCCACAGGTAGAGGTTGATGAAGTGTGGCCTGATTTCCAAGAAAAGGTGCATAATTGACGTTAGTTAAAGAGTGTTACTATACGGGTCGTGCTTGGCCCTACCCATCTTGGCTATGCCCATCTAAACTTGGTACTGGTTTTAGCTTAAACTCTTAAGCCGTATCCTTTCTTAGCTTTTCTTGTGGCGGGCCGGCATAGCCAGGTCGTAGACAAGGAGATATATAATATTATTGCAATTGGCATTAGAAAATGGAACGGTCTCACCAAATTAAGCTGCTGTGGTGTGGCCGGCGCGGCGGAGGGGTACTGCAGACTCGGAACACACACTTGATCAACACTCACAGATAGGCCGAGTAATATAGACGCACCAAATACTATGCTATCGTCTTAGTCACTAAATATTTGAAAGAAAGACAGAAGGAAAGGTATAGCGCGGTGAATTCGTTTACACGCGGTAAAAATTTAACAGGCGACTATGCAAACATCTGGTCGAGCCTTGTTTTTGTCTCGTGACTATTGTTTTGGCCGGGTTTTTACGATGCCAATACAGATCGGCAGAGGCTAAGAAAACGCGTCCGCTCCGTATGGTGTCCCAAACGGTTCCTTCACAAACTTTCCATTTATAATATGAAATAAAAATGAAAACAAACATATTTCAATGTATCCAGACAAATATTACATTTTAATAAAGTAGCAATCCCCAAAAACATTTATCTCTTGTGATACACAACACGAGACAAATGTTTCCTCGGTTTCCTAAGTGAAGTGCCATCAACAATATAACTAGTACTTTGCGGACTAGCTTGAACGGGAAGTTCAGCTATAAGCAATACGGGGAAAACCCGGCGGAAAGCAGCGACGCTCGCTATGATCAATAAAACCCATCTAGACATATTGGGAATTGAAATACATCACAGCGTTACATCGATTCTATTCGTGGCTTCATCAAACAATAAATTGTTCCCTCAGCGGACTGGATATTTCGGCGACAAAATTTAAATAGGTAGGTAATTGCTTTTATTAATTGCCACGCTTCGGCAATTTTACTTGACATAATGAGTTTCGGTATGTAGAATTTATATTATAGTCGCCTTATTTCAATTATCTTCTATTATAACTATTTCAATTAAGCGTGAAGTAAAACATAAAATAATTTCGCAGAATACTGCAAACGCTGAGATTATTTCGAAAGTTAAAGCCGCATTTTGCCTGCGAGTTAGGTTCATAGCTTCGGTTCAAAGTAACCGACGTATAAATAAATCTCTTTGATGCATCCCTAAATGTTTTTAAGCAAATAAAGCAGTCATTTCACTTTACGCGCTCACAAAGGCTGACGTGATAATTAATGTGTGTGACTTTGTCACTCCCGGTTGCGGGTGCGGTGGGGATGTATGAGACAGTATCAAACCAAATGTAGCTTAAAAGGCTGGGGTTCTTTATACTACCCAATTATTTTCCTTTTTTGTTACAATTTATTTTGATTTAGCGTTTTATAAGCTTATTTTGGAAGATGTAGGGATTGTAGCTATGACGTTTGTGATTTATAGACAGATTTTATATGGATGGATAAAGATTGTAATTCAAACTTTGCTTATTCTTGTCCTATTTATTCGTTCATCCTAGTTGGATCGTAGGTGGCAATAATAATTTAACCCACTACCGAGCTCATACACAGTTACAGCATTAATGACTTCGATGTGTTGTCTTTTGAAAGTTGCTCACCGTCTTACTTGTTATATGGATGGTGGAGGAATGCGCGGGCGGCGCGGAGGAGTGTCCCCCGGCGGTCGTGTCGTGGGAGGGCTCCGCCGACATCCAGAGCGGGGACATTCTCATCGTGCGCATCGCTGACTCCTCGCTTCTCGACAGCTTCGGGCAGCCAGACGCTAAGAACAACAGCCAAGACGCCAACGCTACGCATCCGGATGGAGAAAGGTATACTCTCTGAAAACTTAACGTAAAGATAGATTGAAAAATAAAATAGCTGCTGCTTTTTTTTTTCAAACCATAATCGGGGGGCACGGCAGTGCCCCCGCCAAGTCGAGCGCGAAGCAAACACTGCCGTACCATCCTTTACTGGAACCATTTCGCCGCATTTTCAGGCCCCTATTTGAGCAACTCTGGATAAGACCAGAACGCAGAAGTTTTTGTCATCCAGTAAGCTATAATCACATACTTAAAATCCAAAATTTCAAGTCTGTAGGTCATTTAGTTCCGAAGTTAAGCGAAAGCAAAGTTTCGCATTTACGACACTCACTCACTCATTCACTCACTCACTCATGATCATCAGTAAAGAACTAGTACTTCCCATAAATTCAGAGAGCTGAAATTTGGTACAGAGTTAGGGTTTAATGGCCACATAAAGCGAAAACTATAAAAATTGGCCAAGTGCGAGTCCGACTCGCGCATGAAGGGTTCCGTACCATAAAACAAGTTTGTTGTATGGGAGCCCTTAAATATTTATTTTATTTTATTTTTAGTATTTGTTGTTATAGCGGCAATAGAAATAGATCATCTGTGAAAATTTCAACTGTCTAGCTATCACCGTTCGTGATATACAGCCTGGTGACAGACGGACGGACGGTCGGACGGACGGACGGACGGACGGACAGCGAAGTCTCAGTAATAGGGTCTCGTTTTTACCCTTTGGGTACGGAACCCTAAAAACTAGGATAATCGAAGATCTGGAGTACTCTGATTAGAAAACACAAGAGCCCAACCAAACTATTAGAGATCGACATACAACAAGATGAATATTTTTTGTAAAGGCGGTGTTCGGTTGGCCGCCGTCGCGAATGATCATCTCTCCTGATGATGGATCGCGTACCGATTCGAAACATGTCGAGCGTTATTCGACTTCTATGACGTGAGTAAACCCATTTAAGTATTTTGATATTCAACTTAGTGGGCCGCTTCATTTGATGTCAAAAATCCAAGGTCTGAAGTATTTTGACGACGCGTTTGGCTCGGTTTGTAGACACCTCCCTACTGAGCCGGCGGTCCCGGGTTCGAGTCCCGGCCAGGGCAACTATTTGTGTGATGAACTCGAATATTTGTGCTTGGGTCAAGGTTGTTCTATGTATTTAAGTATATCTTTATCTATATAAGTATGTCTATCGTCGTCTAGTACCCATAACACAAGCCTTTTAGAGCTTAATTTGGGACTAGATCGATTCGTGTGAGGTTGTCCGATATTTATTTATTTATTATTTATTTGATGAAGAACCCTCAGCTGGTCTCAGCTGTATTAGAGATATGGTAATGCCCCCTTCTACTATTGGTACATTAAAAAATCGACTGTCATTGAAAAAATCCAGCGTAGTGGGTACACATCTTCTAATTTAATCTAGCCTATAGCGTCCCACAGCTGGGCGGGTTACGTTTTACAATCCCGAAAGTTCATAATACCTAGTAGTTGAAATACCGATGGTCAAAATACCGAAAGTTCAAAGGCGATATTCGATAAACCGAAGCTCAAATTACTATTTTCAGAAAATCGAAAGTTCAAAATCTCGAAATTTCATAATCCCGAAAGTCAATGAGCACTTTAAAAGTGTCAGGACACTAAACTAATCTGACTTTTCCGTGGAACCGATCTGCTCCGGCGCTGCGGGATGTTCAGCCCCTCCGCCCTAGCGTAAGAAAGTGCGACTGCGGCTCGCTTGATGCCCGGACTTTCTTATGGCGGCCGGGGGCCGCCCTCCCTCCGCGCCTCCGGCCTTTTATATACACTCTAGGGGTAGGGCAGACAAGACCACGTGGAATCGGGGTTGCCAGCTTCGGTTCTGTGGCAAGTCGATTAAGAAAAGGAAAGAGTCCGGGAGAGTGGGAAATTATGACACTAAATAGTCGATATTATGATAAAATATTCTGTCATAGACTGCCAACCGAACCGAACTTGTCTGGAACCGAAGCTGTCAACGCTCGCCTCCGCAGCTTCGGCTTTTTGGTCACCTTAAGCGACCAGCCTCAGCTGCTGCGACTCGCTTGATGCCCGCACTTTCTAACGCTAGGGCGGAGGGGTTGCACATCCCGCAGCGCCGGAGCAGATCGGTTCCACAGAAGAGTTCACTTATAAATAGTAAGTATAGTAGTAGGCAAGTAGGTTACGTAATTTAGGTTAATATTCTTTGTATAAAATAAACATTAGAATCTGTAAGACTACAGAAATTTAATTCTCGACAGTTTAAATAATATTCCGGATTACAACCTTCAGGCAGGATCATAGTCTTCGGGATTATAATCTTCGGAATTACAGTCTTCGGGATTTCATTCTTCGGGATTACAGTCTTCGGGATTATAATATTCGGTATTTCATCCTTTCGATCAAACGTTCATTCGGAATTTTAAACTTTCGGTCAAATAAACATTCGAAATTTTTATTTTCGGTCTTCCGTCCATAGGTCTTATGAAATTCGGTATTTTGAACTTCGGCATTGTAATACGTACCCGCTGGGCGAATGCCTCCCCTTCTGCTTTTAATACGCATATAAATAAAATTAAAGGAAAACTCTGGGTAAGACTAGACTGGCTTTTATACTTATACTTACAAGTTTACAAGAAGAAATAGTCGAACGATTAACTTTATTCTACTCGAACATTACACAAATTAAATAAACAAATTACACCAAAATATTAATTTCGCTCAAAATTTGGTCAAAATATAATGCATTGGACTAAGAGTGGCGGTGATACCCGCCGCACACGTCGCTAGATGGCGCTAACTGTATTTTAAAACGCGCCTACGTTTGTTTTTCCGATAATCTTATATGGCGAAGGGGCAACCGGCCGCGTTACAGTCGTTTACGATATTCTTCTATTGCGCTCGAAAACGTTTGCTAGGGATTAGGAGGGATTATTTGCATTTCGTTGATTTCGCTTATTATTTCGTGAGGTTTGCTAAAGTGAATTAGCAGGTTGTTATAAAACAATATGCCCACGTTCCTACAAAAAGAAGTGAAATCCCACCAAAAATATTCTGTAAAAAACTAGCCAAGTCTCGATGGAGCTGCTTGATTATCTCTAAAAAGTAATGAAATCTAGACAAAGTCGTACCAAGTCTAAGGTTCCTTACTGCGATTTCTTTATTATTATAGTTAATGTTGTGTGACTTGGCCGTTGAAGAGTACACAAGGGTACAACACCAGGTGCTCCATGACACCATTGCATCAATCTGTCGCCAGAACCGCTACCCATTGACGATGGAAAATTGCCACTTGGAAAACGTTGATTCAATAACCAGTCAATTGTAGGCTTGATAAAGCTGCGTATTTCAATAATATTTATGTATAGGCGAGCCTGAAACCAACAGTATAAAAAATATTTCTAGTACAGATGGACCTCTAATCATTGATAGAAGTCCGTCTGTACGTCTATTTTATGTTAGATCGGTGGTCGATTTGACGCTCCAAAAAGAAGAAAGCAGAAGTCAGCATTGTCAATGCTGAATGCATGTGCTGCACAATCAACAACAGCCTAAAATGAGACACTAGCGTCAAATTACCAATACCAGTATGGGCTATTATCTCGCTTAACAAACATAGGTAGTTACAACAGATACAACATTACGTGTAAACAAAATTGACTTGTAGCGGTTCTGGGGACAGATTGGTGCAATGGTGTCATGGAGCACCTGGTGTTGTACCCTTGTGTACTCTTCAACGGCCAAGTCACACAACATTAACTATAATAATAAAGAAATCGCAGTAAGGAACCTTAGACTTGGTACGACTTTGTCTAGATTTCATTACTTTTTAGAGATAATCAAGCAGCTCCATCGAGACTTGGCTAGTTTTTTACAGAATGTTTTTGGTGGGATATAGTTTTCTCAAACATGCAATGAAATAAATATTGTCTTTACGTTCCTTATAATAGGCTCGGAAGTATCGCTTTTTGGGCGCAACAACTCGAGAGGACTGTAAAGGGATTTCATACTGCTTTTCAGGCCTAGGCCTGCAAAGTAACTTTTTTTTGGTTTCAACAACAAGGTCATTCACACAGCTGGCTGGTTTGACAAAAAGCAGGTTTTGTTTTAAAAGGTTGGTTGTTAGACTAAAATGTCCTATTTGTCAATTAATAAAATGTTGTTCTTTGAAATATATTTTTTTATTTCATTGTATGTTTGAGAAAAGCACTGCCTCGTCGTGAAAACGAATTCCCGGCCTCATTTTCCCGGCCTCTGATGTAATGTACTATTACTTTGAAATGCGTTTTCATCGCTACTTAGTCTTAGCCTGTATCAAACTATTTCGTAAGTATTTACACAATGCCTCATCTCAAACTCACAGCAGAAATTGTAATTTAGAATAAGCATCCAAAAGGATTCGCCTCCGTTACACGATTCCTTGACTCGAGATCACGACTTTCACAAGAATATTTGGAGCGCGTGTTATAAACTTCACAGAATGCGCAAACTTCAAATAATTACCTACTCATGTTAAACCTTAAACTGAAAAGGATATCTGAATTGAAACTATTCAATTCAGTTGTAAAATTCTTCCGCTCTCGAATATCCACTGGCATGGAACAAAGAGGATTTGATCCCTCTGTGGTCCCAAACTCGATGTTAAATTTAGTTAGCAAGAATTTAGAGGCGAATATATGGGTACTATACAACACGTATAAATTAACTATATTGCTTATACGATAGAGATACGTCTATTATGCTTAGCTGGATTAATGAGGCTTAATAAAGCCCATGAAAGTAACTAAGTTATTGCGCGTCGGGAAAAGGTCAGAGTGAACTTACTTCATCACGCATCATAATTACATGATTGATTAATCCTGAATGGGTCAGGCAGTGACCCGAATATCAACTCACCTCATTGCTTCTAGCTGCTTTTATGTCCCGTATCAATTATGCACTAATAAGCTCGTGTATGTAATCTATTTAACTAGATGCGTTTAAAAACTGAACCACAATCTCCAAGCAAAACATCGCTTATCACTTTCATCAGTCTAAGTGCTTTAACCGTAAATAAATAAGAGAAGACTAAGCCTACAGCTACAGTCATGTAAAATGTAGTACTCTCTGTAGTATTGCGAGTAGTATACCTTCCTTTTCTGCCAGAGAGGAGATAGTCGTCACAAGACAGCCGTTCATGTAGGTAAGAATATTTTATACAGTGATATGAAATTAGACAATGTCTCTAGAGACCTCAATTTTTGGGCTTGATCGTAGATAAAATTACTACTATTTTATTACCTAATTCACCTTGTTATTATATGTTTATCCACTAGAAAAATATATACGAGTATGTATGTAAAATGTAAGTTCAGTTTGTTGCGTTTAGACTGGTCTTATATTTTAAATAACGGTTTGAGGCGATGCTAATTTATACCCTTAGAGTTGGCCTTCCATAAATCTATAATTTATTTAGTTGTAGATATTATCAATTAGCTAATAAGTTTGTTTATAATCGATATCTATGAGCTCGCTGGATTAGCTGCTGAAGGCTAAATAAATCTGATTGTAAATACATAGGTACAACTATATTAAGAATTCTTCAAGAATAAACGTTTTATAGGGAACGGCGATACCGAATTTCAAGTAAATCCTACAATAGATTTGCTCACACCGACGAATATACAGGGTCTGCCTGGATTGGTACTTACTGGCTATTGTTGTATTGCATTCCATAAGTACCTTGCGATTTATATGTTATCAAAGTTTACTTTACTTACATACTTAAGATAGTATAAAGAAAGCAGCGTTTAGCTTATACGTAATATTATACTCAATAACTAATATTTACGTACTAAATTTCGTTATTGACTTCAGACGCAGTGGTTAGCATAATGAGATCATTAATTATATACATCCACGCTATTGTATTAATTGAAAGCGAACTCTGCGAGCACCACATCTCTGTTTGAACTTCCGGCTAAACCACACTAGGGCGGCCTTCGTGCGATCATAAGCGCTAGGGCTGAAAACCACTTCAAACACCGAGCATAGAGATGGATTTGTACTATGTAAGAGCCGCTTCCCCCGTATCTATGCAAATAAAAAACCCCTGTGTTTTACGATTCTTGTTTGTACATAAGAGGGATGGAGGCAGCGGCGACAGATACGCTATTTTTATTAGATTTTTTCTGAGATAATGTTTCTACTTCAAAGTTATTTCTAGAAAAGTTAGATAGTATCAAATTCCCCAATACTTAAAAAGCAAACTCTTTTTGAGTCGGGAGTTTATCTGGCACAAACTAAATCCTAAAATTGGAAAGAACAAAGTTTAGCTTTGGAAAAAGCTTCTGCAAAATAAAGAATAAAGATTAGCAGTTTATGTGGCTTAGCCGAGAGAAAAGTACTTTTTCTTCTAAAGCAATAAGTCAAGGGGTTCAAATGTCTTTAATAGAAAACGCGATGGGAAACAAGTTTTAAGAAAGCCTCGCCAATGGTACGTAACTATTACGTAGAAGTTAATAAACGAAAATTCGGAGTTGATTTTCACCTCCTTGATGTTTTTTTTTGCAATTATAACGGCATATGCCAGTAGTAATTACGAGTATATGTCGTACTGACACACAAACAATGGTTTTATAAGTTTTCCAAACATGTTTCAAACATATTATCAATAATTAAAATATATAATAATTTTTCTACAAAAGGTGATAAGTACCGGCATAGTTCACGATTCACGACCCAATACAATTTTAATGTTACTGCAAAGTATAGCAAAATTATGACATTAAAATGCTTACGGCTTAATTTAGCACGGTCAAGCTGTTAATGAGCATTTCTCAAAAAGTTTGTACATTTCTCGGATTGTCGTAACAAAGAAAAAATATCACATTTTAATGATTTTGTTGTTGCTTATTATTTAACTGTTATGTAAGGATTCAGTTTATTAATTTTTGACAGAGATTAGATGTGTAATTTTAACTGTAAAGTTTATTTAATTGAGCCGAGGCAATCAAAATTTCCGGTTTTGTTACCTTAATTCAAACGGGAAATAAAATAAACACATACGAATTACATTGAATTTATTTATTAGTTAACATAGTAATAACCAATACGCGTGTATTTTTTCATAAAAATTGTTTACTATATTCCGATAAGTTAAAGATATAATGGTAACTACTCTTGTACGTTACCATTTAGTCAAAACTCAGGTTTGAAATTACAATATCACGCGTATTAAATTGAGTTATTTAAAATATCTTTGAAGAACAATTTATAAGACCATCTAAATTATATTTTAAACATGTATTAAATGTATGTTATTAAACAAATAATTAACAAAAAACAACAAAAACCTCTAATATTTTCAAGGGACAGTAACAATAATAGGAACCTTGGTAACAAAATCGGAACTATTAAGCATAGTGTACAATTAGTACACTTACAATATTAATTAGATGCTTAACAACTCACTTTAATAGTAATTACATTTCTTACTATATAATTATTAATTTTGTATCACAAAAAATAATCATACAGATTAATTAGTGCTTAAATAATGTGCCAATTCAAGCAGAATTGATCTTCTGTTATTATTCAAGAGTACCTATTGTTTATAGGAACAATACAATAAATCACAAAATGCAGTTTTGACTACTTGTAGACGTGATCAGATCACAATAAAGAATCCAAATAATAATAAAATTAAACATCAAAAAGTACAGTAAAATCAGAGTATTACAGTACCTACACGGCAATCTTTTTAAGTTAGTATAGAAATGCCCATATTAAATGAGCGTTATGAAGTCTGGTTTTATTATTTTAAATTTGGCCCAATATTTAAATGTATTTTTATTCTGAGTATAATAAGTAGGGCATCACAAAACAAAATACAACAAAAAAAACATACAAGGCCACTTTTTTTTAGTGCTCCATACATTAGGAACTTTTTTCTGGAGTAATCTGGAGGCAATAGAACGGAAACATAAAAATAAATAACAATATTGTATCCATTAATGGCACTAAATGGCACCTTTTTTCAACTGTGCCCGTTAGAAATTAAAAAAAGAAAAAAAAATTACCCACCCTAATAAATATGCAATCTGGGGCTTTACAAATTACCGCCCGTGGTTTGTCTAAAGTTTTACGTCTTGCCTTGGCCGGGATGTGGGACTTTCGTCCCGCGAAGCGGGCGTAAATCCCCTTTAGACTGGTAGTTCAAATAAAAAATTTCAAGTCTAACGGCATTTTGTGAGCCATTTTGGCAACATGACTTTTCCGACGTAAAAAAGCCTGCTGAATTCGATTCTGGATGTTGCCAAGCCAAATTTTGCCCCCCTCCCCCCATTTCCCCCCTTTTTACCTCAAAATATGTCCCTGATCACGGTTTTTACGGTTTTATACAAAAAGTATTACAGCTAGAAAAAAAGTATCAAAGACAAGACTGATCTCTATAAAATTTGCTATAACATGGTGTATAAACTTTTTTAGTAGGCCTTATGATTTGTAAGCAATATCTTCCCGAACTTCATAGAATGGTAGAAAATTCTAAATATCGGCTTCCTTTCCCGTCCTAACGGCATTTTGGGATCCATTTTGGCAACATGACTTTTCCGATGTAAAAACGCCTGCTGAATTCGGTTCTGGATGTTTCCAAGCCGAATTTTGCCCCCCTCCCCCATATCCCCCCCTTTTGACCTCAAAATATGTATACGTAGATCTCAAAGAATTCTCTGCACTCTCTTTTCGATCTTATTTGATCCAACCACTCCCGATTATCTCAAATCCAAGTTTCAATTTGTAACTGCTCGCCCTGGATGCACTCTCCGTACTTCTCGTAGACTTAAGCTAGTAGTCCCCGTTCACCGCTCCGGTTTCATGTCCAATTCTTTCACGGTTCAGGCAATACATCTCTGGAACGCTCTCCCACTCAACATCAGGCAAGCTCAGAGTAAGGTCTCCTTCAAGCGCATGTTGCGCAAGCATCTTTTGGACAGTCTCTCTTCCTAACTCTCTTCGAAATATTTTACTTTTGGTACATAATATATGTAAGTATATTATATAAAGTATTCGTTTAAGTTTATGGTAATTAATTAATTATATATACATTCTTATATATATCTTTAGGTAATTGATTCGTGTTGTTATTACTGTTTGTCTGTAATCTTTGATCCTGCACCGACAACATATTTCTGTTTAACCCAGTGGTTGACTGGTAGAGAATGCCTAAAGGCATTAAGTCCGCCATTTGTACTTTTACTTATGTATTTTGTGCAATAAAGTTTAAATAAATAAATAAATAAATAAATAATATGTCCCTAATCACGATTTTTACGGTTTTATACAAAAAGTATTAAAGCTAGAAAAAAAGTGTCAAAGACAAAAATGATCTCTATAAAATTACCTATAACATGGTGTATAAACTTTTGTAGTAAGCTTTATGGTTTGTGAGCAATATCTTCCCGAACTTCATTTCAAAAAAAGCGGTGGTAGCCTAGTGGTTAGGGCATGCGACTTTCAATCCGGAGGTCGCGGGTTCGAACCCGGCCCGTACCAATGAGTTTTTCGGAACTTATGTACGGAATGTCATTTGATATTTACCACTCGCTTTTCGGTGAAGGAAAACATCGTGAGGAAACCACCTAAGCCCAATAAGGCCTAGTTTCCCCTCTGGGTTGGAAGGTCAGATGGCAGTCGCTTTCGTAAAAACTAGTGCCTACGCCACATCTTGGGATTTAGGTAGCCGACCCCGATTGAGAATTCATTCTCAAAAAATGGGACAAAGGCTAGGAGGATGATGATCTTCCCGAACTTCATTTTTTTTTTTAATTGATATACATGGTCGAGGCAGAGAAATACACTTATTTTGGGATAATTGGTATCGCACAGGATCCTAGCCGCTCTGCAGCTCTTGACGCTGACATCCAGTTGGCGTGCTGCTTATTATATGTCAAGACTTACGAGGCTTTCAGTCATAAGCAGTCAGTCAGATTTACACGCAGAACTGTATGCAAGTCGGGCTATAAAAATGCTATACTTCTGACCATGAAGCCACTCAAATGCTCACGCCAGATTCTCCAGAAACGGGCCTCAGAAATGCAGTTACCCAGGATCCTGCAGCAGAAAAAAATGGCATGGTCCTTGGATCAATCTTCTTCCGGATCTGGCGAGCTGATAATTACCGTTTCTGTTTCGTTGCAGCCGTAATGTTAATGAGGTGAGCATCCACAAGTGATTCAAGAACTTGCGGATATTCTACTGTTTCGGTGATTAGCCTGAAAACATTAGACTTTTCCCGCCCCTCAGGGATCCATCCGGGATGTAAATAGCCATGGAGACAGCATGTAGCTCATGATTCAAGATCTCTCGCAGACTTAAAGTTCTCCCAGCCTTGTCAACAGCTGTCAAGCGTTGTTGGACGCTACGGTTTTTCTAATTTGTAGTTTTAGCAATGGCAGATTTTGAACGACCTGCCAAGGCAGGGGTATTTGAAGGTCGAGCCTTTATTAATTTTGACCTTAGCTCAGTTGCTTACCTGCTATTGGTGAGCCTTTCGGAAGCAAACTTCGTTACTTAGAGTGAGCCAAGCTGCATGGCAGTGAGAAGTGACACTTTATTTTTTCTGCTGCAAGATCCTGGGTAACTGCATTTCTGAGGCTCGTTTCTGGAGAATCTGGCGTGAGCATTTTGAATGACTTCATGGTCAGAAGTTAAGCATTTTTATTTTCTACGTCGCTTTTAGCCCGACTTGGATACAGTTCTGCGTGTAAATCTGACGACTGCCTATGACTGAAAGCCTCGTAAGTCTTGACATATAATAAGCAGCACGCCAACTGGATATCAGCGTCAAGAGCAGCAGAGCGGCTGGATCCTGTGCGATGCCAATTATCCTAAAATAAGTGTATTTCATTGCCTCGACCATGTTTATCAATAAAAAAAAAAAAATGAAATTCGGGAAGATATTGCTCGCAAATCATAAAGCTTACAAAAAAAGTTTATAAACCATGTTATAGGAAATTTTATAGAGATCATTTTTGTTCTTGACACTTTTTTTCTAGTTTTAATACTTTTTGTATAAAACCGTAAAAATCGTGATTAGGGACATATTTTGAGGTCAAAAGGGGGGGATATGGGGGGAGGGGGGCAAAATTCGGCTTGGCAACATCCAGAACCGAATTCAGCAGGCTTTTTTACATCGGAAAAGTCATGTTGCCAAAATGGATTCCAAAATGCCGTTAGGACGGTAAAGGAAGCCAATATTTAGAAATTTCTACCATTCTATGAAGTTCGGGAAGATATTGCTCACAAACCAAAAGGCCTACTAAAAAAGTTTATACACCATTATAGCAAATTTTATAGAGATCAGTCTTGTCTTTAATACTTTTTTTCTAGCTGTAATACTTTTTGTATAAAACCGTTAAAACCGTGGTTAGGGACATATTTTGAGGTAAAAAGGGGGGAAATGGGGGGAGGGGGGCAAAATTCGGCTTGGCAACATCCAGAATCGAATTCAGCAGGCTTTTTTACATCGGAAAAGTCATGTTGCCAAAATGGCTCACAAAATGCCGTTAGGACGGTAAAGGAAGCCGATATTTGGATTTTTCTACCAGTCTACTTTACGGTCAAGGGTGACGTAAGTGGTTTTATTTAACAATTAATATTTACAATTACCAATGATAATAAACATATCGTTTGTACAGTATAAAAATTAAAAAAAAAAAACGTAAAAAAAGCCTCATTTTTTTCTTCAGCTAGAAAAGAAATCAATAATATTATTTAACTCAAAATCAGAAACTTTTGCTTTATAATATATGTTTTTATTTGTATTGAAAATATATTTTTTTTTTTTAAAGAGAAATATATATATTGTATTACGTCATTTTCTATAGTCTATACTACTGCTTAGACTTTCTTTTTTGTTACCTTCACTTCCTAGTCATACGAAACGATTCAAAAGTAACAAAAAAGAAAGTAACGAAGTGATGCTCGGACGTTTTAAAAAATATTTTAACCGAATTTAATGAATAACTCGAATATTGTATGTACTGGATCTTAGTCGTAATAATATGATTAAGTGATGAGTTGAAACAAAACTGAAGAAAAAGTGAAACTTACCAAGTTATCCCGTAACAAACAAGGAGTTCAAATTTTCGGTTGCCACCAACGGCGAGCGTGTTTCTACCGCTGCGTTTGATAGACTGTCAACATGCCAAGATGGCCACTCTTAAAAATATCCCTAGTGTTACCACTTTCCTATAAAACTACAATTGAATTAACAAAACCCCAGAATTCTATGAAAATAGCGTAACAAACACCGGAAACAAAATTGGAACTTTTTCTAGGACAAATTATTATTTTTTATTATAAATATATACGTTAAATAACGACAACAATACTTATTTTTTATGAATTCTGAGATATATATTTTGTAATGAAACACAACACTCAACCCGAAACACTAAGTTTTGTTACAGAAAATCGATAATTTAACTACAATTTTGTTAAGGGGACATTTGCATTACCATACAAATGAGACCTACCCAATATTTTAAAATATTTTTATAAAATTATATTATGCATTATGATTTCAGACAATAATATTATCTTAGAGATACTAAACTTATTTTTAAGTTTTCAAGGTCAGATTATATTAGATATCGTTTCTTAATTTATTACAAGCTTCGAACCGGCCCGGACAAAGACGTAAAGTAAATGTACAAACTTTTTGAGAAATGCTCTAATATAAGCAATATTCGCTCGCGAAATACGTTGTTATCACGGAATAGCATGCCGTTAGGTTGACGACAAACAATAAAAGTACCCTAGGACAGCTAGTCCAAAGTAATATTGCTAGTTTGTATTGTACCCACATTATACTAAGTAGATGGTGGGAAGTTTCCTTGTTCTCATCTAAGTTAGGACTATCATGAGAAAGTAAAAATATAAAAAGCCGGTCAAATGTGAGTGGGACTTGCGCACTGAGGGTTCTGTACGAACTATGAAAGCACTGCATATTGCTCGACAAACTTAACCGTTGGAAAACTGTTTTACGGACTTTAAATAAAGACTATATCTCTTATGACTTAAAAACAAATGTCTAGTTTTCAGATTTTTCCCTATACTTGTAGTATAAGACAGTATTCGTAGCCAAATTTCATGATTCTAGGTCAACGGAAAATACCCTATAAATTTCGTTTCCCTTTTTACGGCATAAACGGTTGTATAATTTTTTTACGTTAGCTTAAAATTTTATATAAATAGGAAGGCATAAGTACTATACGTAAGGCCAAAATCTATGTCGGGAGCGCCATAAGCGCCATTAGGGTTGGAGGGAATTTAATACCTTATAAATGATCTTATAGCACAAATATTTTTTTCCAATATATTTTGGTTCCAAGTTCCAACCGACCGACCGAGCGTGTCCCGCTTGCACATGTTTGGCAAACGGCTATACCACGCCAATATTCCCACTGCAACACGGATTAGCCCTTGCAGCTTAACGTGCTAGTCTTTTCCACATTCTCCTCCAACGCAACGCCAGTAAATCAGTAGTTGGTTACAGCTATGCCAGTGTGCACCTTGCGCTGCCCTTGTCAGTAGAGCTTCCAATCTCAGGATTAAGAGTAATACCGGAATATTGGGATTGCCCGTACAAATAAATCCGGGATTAGAAGTCCCAGTAGCCAGACGTGTATCGGAGACATGATAAAGCGCCGTGACCTGTCTGAGAGTATGATACTCGTCACACCGTACGTGGAGAATACGTTGTTCGACGTTTGCTTGACGACTGATGAGTGCTCCATGCTTATCAGATATTATTTCTAGGATGCACCGCATCGTTATTTTAATAGCCGGCCGTGTGACGTAATAAAGGCACGTGCGCAGTACGTTATGAGATATGTTGCTCGATATTATGTCGCTAAATGTGATCTCCACGCTTATTAGTTGTTATTCATAGGGTGCACCGCACGCTGCCATCCCCAGCCGTGTACCAGGTGACGCGACAGGGGCACGTGCACTGCGACGTGTCGGAGGGCATGCTGCTCGACATCACGCCGCTCGACGAGCGCGGTGCCAAGCTTATCACGCTCTACGATAAGGATCTCACCGAAGGCGTCAACTTACTAATAGGTGAGCTTATTAGTTACAATATTGTAGTTATTTTGACATTCAAAGTTATGAGGATATTTCTAATGTGATTTAATATAGATTCTGAATAGAGCTGCGCTAGAGAGAGCGATTAGGATTTGTCTGATGGAAATTACAGATTGAATCAATTTGGAATTCGTGTAATTTTCTAAAATCCATTTCGTTTTGATTTTGTTAAGCATAGCTTGGACCAATCATCGCAAAACAAGAACTAAGAAAAATAATTGAAATACTCACAAACTTATGGCCAATAAAAAAAATTGGGCAAGTGCGAGTCCGACTCGCGCATGAAGGGTTCCGTACCTATATATATGTATATATAGGTATAACAAGTTTGTTGTATGGGAGCCCCCCTTAAATATTTATTTTATTTCATTTTTAGTATTTGTTGTTATAGCGGCAATAGAAATACATCAACTGTGAAAATTTCAAGTGTCTAGCTATCACCGTTCTTGAGATACAGCCTGGTGACAGACGAACGGACGGACGGACGGACGGACGGACGGACGGACGGACAGCGAAGTCTCAGTAATAGGGTCCCGTTTTTACCCTTTGGGTACGGAACCCTAAAAAGAACAAAACTTGGCTAAAAGTTGGTGAGTATATCCATTGATTCGTCCAAGCTATGCTGATCAGTAGGTAGGTAATCAAAAAAAAATGGATTTTAGTGAATTAAACGAATTTCAAATTGATTCAATCTGTAATTAATTTCTATCAGACCTCCTAATCGCTCTTTCTAGCGCAGCTAGTTTATGTGAGTATTTCTTAAATATTTTCAGCAACTCTTATTATGACATTATGTCTCCACACGATCGACCCACAATCCTAGATTTGTCATACCTACGTGAGCGAGGTGAACTTATATTTACCTACTTAAATGTCAAACGGGCGCAATATGAGTTGAAATCACGAAACGTATAATATTTAACAGCCTCTAAAGAAACAAAAACAGAACAAAATAAAACATTAATGTACCCGGGGAAAAGGAAGTTTCACCCGTTTAGCACATGATAACTCGATTCACTGTTACAAAAGTTGGGACTGAATAAAAATATATTTTCCGGGGACGTATAAGCTGCCGAGCGCGTAACGCAATAACATACCTCACGCCGACTACTGTCCCGTCAACAGCTATAAACAAGGAGCTGTAGAGGCTGCCTGAGTGGTAGGGAGTTTCAGTGTTTGCCACTCCGCGCACGTAATACGTGGACGTCATTAGTTAAGGCGCTTAGCCAAGTCAAATCGGGTATTCCGGTTCATGACTGAAGTGATACCGTTGGCTACGTGGCATGGCAAAGTAAGTGGAGTTTTTCTTACCGTACCTGACAATTTTAAAGTATTTACGTAATAGTGTGTTTTCGCTGTTTCGCGAACTAGCTTAAAAGGATATTTTTATGTCAGTCTCGGAGTTCCTTTGTTATGTAAACTTTTAACTCACAATTTACGAGTAAGTAAATATATACTTTTTCCTTTGGAAGAATAGAGTTCCGTTGTTGAATGAGGCACTTTAACTATGACGTAACTCGAAGCTTGTGGAAAGTTAGCAGCGCAGCGTTAGGTAGCCGTTTTGTGCCGTAGCAAATTGTTATCGCTACGGTGTAGCGCAGGTTCACTTGTTCAGAGAGGGCTGCATTTCCGCGGAGCAAATTCCCTTTGTGGTTTAATAACTAGTTTCCCTTACACAGTCAACTATTATTACGTAGTTCTATTATTCTATAAACTGCTTAGTCGAGTAATATACCGTGAAAATACTCGCTTTTCAAAACAGGGAGAGGAAATGAGTGAATGGCGGGCGGAAGGAGGCATCGAGGGGAAAACGATGACGATTTTATGCCGCGGGAACAATGGGCATGCGAGGCATCCCGCCGCATGCACGCGACGCGCCATGCATCGCTGACACGGTTAATGTTGCCACCTGGGAGCGATGCTTCTGGCGTCTAATCTCGCTTTTATCGCCTGCGCGAATTTAACTAAGTTTAACGCTCAATTTAATGTAAAAGATGGCAGCGAGTTAGTGTTTATGCGGTTTTAAACTTGAAAACGTGACAGAAGCTTGATTAAATGTTGTTAAAAATAGAAACATTGTTTCTCACATTCCGCGACAGCTCACTGTGCACTGTGAAATAAAGAACGCTCCACTAGACTGGAGAGCTGCAAAGCAACGTTCCCGAGGTTCTCTAGCGATATAAGTTAGTTTAAGTAGGCGCTGTGCGGCTGCAATAAACATTTATGCTTACAGTTGTTTCCGAGAACTGGGGGTCACAATGTGTCCGCCTCAAAGTCACTGTGAAGTCGGATAACTGCGGAGAGTCGCAGGAATGCTCCGGCAAAGGCGTATGCTACACCAACGTCTCCATGGTAAGTTAATTATAATGAGGCGTCGTACTGGTTAAATACGCATTTCTAGTGTTCTAATCCTAGAGGCGTGGTAAATATGGAAAGAGAACATTAAAGTTTTATTTGATTTTCATCAGTTTTTGATACTTGGCTATTGGACAATTGGCTGTATGGTGAATTTTCAGTCTTTGAAGAAATTATAAGTAAATTATTACATGTAAAATAATGTACAGCCGGCATACAGCCGGCTAAATTAACATAGACAGTACATTTGTATGAGACGTCATACCTATACGGAAGGGTTATTTTTTACTGTGCAGTATTATTTCAATGTTTGTATGTTTATTTTTATTGTATAATTATGCCTATAACGACGGACTTCGTGAGCTATTTTTACTACATTAATAGGAATATTTCCGAGCAAGTTGGAATTTGTTTTTTTTTAATCTAATAAGTTTATGAGTTTCGTTTCGTTTCGTTTCGTTTCGGTGACTACACCCAGCCAGCAGTTCTGCTGCAAGGACGCGGAGGCGTTGAGCATACAAGAGAGGGAAAGACAAAGAAGCTCAACGAAATGACTCAGAAGCGCATACTGGCACAATACCGAAAGTCGTTCAGGGTAGTATAGAAACCTTAACATTCCCTGGCCGGAGCTTTCGGTTCTGAGACAGGGCACGTATCCGGGTCCTCTCGTGTTCCCCTCCGTCTTTTGCCGCTCCGGTAAGATCAACTGGCCCTCCTATCCGAGGCACCGGGGAGCCAAAAGTTTACAGGTTGGGAGTGTAGGTTATTTTGCAGTCAGGATGAGGACCGACGGGAGAGATCCGATAAGAATACCAGCATCGAGCCAGAAAGGAAATAGACAGATAGTTGTGTAAATATATACAGGGGAGGATAGTGGCCTGCGTCTCGCCGTCCAAAGTTTCCGGTTACCACGTAGGATAAGTTATTGTGTTGTAGGTTGATGTCGCTGAGCCGTCGCTTATGTATGTAATTATCCTCCGGTTTTGATTCCGTGTCTGTTTCTATCTATTTTACATTTTCCATCCACACTGCAAGTGGCCGTGTTGGGTCCATGTTCTGGGGATAATATTTCTTCGTTCTGGCTGATTACTCTAGTGAATAAAATTTGCTTGTGCTTTCCTTCAACTTCAGTTCAGATAATATTGCGTGTGTTTGGACGTCTTTGTAGGTAACTTCTTGAAGTTTCTTTAGTGATAATTGAAGGAAGGCGGTCGCGAGCCAAATCAAGTTCTATGGCATGGTCTTATTAGAAGTCTGTATGAGATTTCGTTGGATTCGCCCCATGTTGGGTTCTTATTGGACACATTCTTCTTCACCTTGTGACATCGTGGTTATGGCCGTTTGATGACGCCTTTGATATTTCTTTACTATAGCTGTTAGCGTGATAGCATGCGTTTTTAGTTTATTTTAGGTTGTGCGCCAATTAATCGGTAGCTGCGCATTACATCGGTCGTGGTTTGGTCGTGGTTTGGCTGGATTGTTGAATCAATGATGCTTCAGCGTCAGGACTGGTGAAGTGGATGGAGCTCCGCGAAGTCGTAGAAGACATGAAGATTTGGCATTGCGGTATTCGTAGGTAGGTATATGGGGTGTCCTATATTGTGGTGATCGCTGATGATTCATATGCACATAGATATTTACCGTAGAGCAACTCACGGCGGCAAATATAATCATATTTTCTCCACCCTGAAAACCGTTTCTAAACTGGTCCCGAATGTGTTATCAATTTATTCCACGAAGGGAGAAGCATTGTAACCGGGAGACATTAAGTCTGAAACACTGCCATTCATGCCTAATTGGATTTGACTGTTATTTTTCTCGTCGGACGAGTGATTAGTGAGCAATCCTCGAACCTCCATCGATGGTCGAAATTGGTATCAACACGATTTTCAACTGGTTCGCTATCGCCCTTATAGGTACAGACATTTGCCTCCCTTGGGAATTGGTAAAATTTCCATCGTGATAAATGAAGACAGTCGAGTTTAATGTTATGGATGAGCCGGCGATGCACTTATGTTTATGTGAGTCCCTTTTTTTTGACAATGGCTAATTGTTGCTAGCTGGCGGTGTCCGCACGTGTTCGGGACAAAGTGAGCTGGCCTTTAAGAGCAATGAAAAAGGGACCTCTCTGTTCTAGGAAGTTGTTTCTTGCAAGCTGTTGCATTTCTTGATTACGTAGACTCTAACGAAATTATTACTGTAAAACGGTTAATATATATTTATAAGTTACTCAAACTATGCTATTTGAGTCCTACGGCAAAAAATTAAGATGTGTAATATCATACACCACACTTGGTTAAAATTCGATTTAAGGCAGGACTAAGTATAGGTATAGTTTAGGTATTACATAATGTAACGAGCATAATTATAGTGTAATATACAAAAAAGACACTAAAACAAAAATATAAACGAATAATAAAATTATTTAGCTGGCCGTTCACCTCTTCGTCCCTTACAGAGCTTTCTTACTTAAACAAAATTACAAGGCATTAATGACACCATCGAACCGAAGTAGTTTAGGTATATCAGCAAAAAGCACGCGCACGCTGGAATCTGTCGATTTATGGTTGTAAAGCATAAAAGTGTAAAAAACGTGCAGTAATTATGACTAATATACCATCCGTTTGTAATCTAACTGTGACATTGTAAACTGACGGATAAGATAGGTTACTTTATTATTGCACTAGATGAATTACAAACTGTCCACAATCATCTATTAAACCTAATATAATTTAATTACGGTTAGAAATATAAGTTTTATGGGAATACAAGTACTGAAGTGAGGGAAAGTCCCTCGGGTAGGAAAAGTACTTAAGTAATGAGAATTACAGTGAATGAAACCTAAAACTGCAGTAATTAATACTAACGATTCCAATAAATAAAGCCTGGATTTTAAACTAACTGGCCTATTTATTTAAATTATTACTAATATTTTATTGAATGTTTGCTAGTAATAAAATTTATTACTTAAATGACAAATATTGTATATATTTTACAACAACTCCTGATGTTGTTGCGGGTATTTGCAACTTTAAATACCTAAAGATATAATTGTTCTGTCGAATACCGTGAGACGGCTGGGTTGTACTATATTACGCTGGTCCACAGGTAGAGGTTGATGAAGTGTGGCCTGATTGCCAAGAAAAGGTGCATAATTGACGTTAGTTAAAGAGTGTTACTATACGAGCCGTGCTTGGCCCTATGTCCATCTAAACTTGGTACTGGTTTTAGCTTCAACTCTTAAACCGTATCCTTTGGGCTCGCTTAGCTTTTCTTGTGGCGGGCCTTTATAGCCAGGTCAAGGACACAAGGAGTATAATATTATTGCAATTGGCATTAGAAAATGGAGCGGTCTCACCAAATTAAGGTGCTGTGGTGGTGGCCGACGCGGCGGAGGGGTACTGCAGACTCGGAATCGCACACACTTGATCAACACTCACAGATAGGCAGAGTAATATAGACGCACCAAACACTAGGCTATCTACTTAGTAACTAAATATTTGAAAGAAAGACAGACGGAAAGATATAACGCGGTGAATTCGTTTACACGCGGTAAAAATTTAACAGGCAACCATGCAAACATCTGGTCGAGCCTTGTTTTTGTCTCGCGACTCTATTGTTTTGGCCGGGTTGTTACGATGCCAATACAGATCGGCAGAGGCTAAGAAAACGCGTCCGCTCCGTATGGTGTCCCAAACGGTTCTCCTTTTTAATCTAATAAGTTTATGAGGTGATTAATTCTAAATCATATACATATTGAAGAAAAAAACCCATTTATTTTCGATTAGCGTCTATGACCCTATTTCCTCGCTTTGCCAAAAAAATATTGGACATCTCTAACGGCCCGCGGCAGTGCGTTTTATCCTGTCACTGAGTCCAGCCAGAAACTTGTGCTAACTTCCCGTTCGACCTCCGGCATCTGGACCACGCCATTAGTGGTAAAATTATTCCGTTTATTCCATAATACTACATTATAGAGATACATTTATTGTTCATAAAAAAATCCAGCTTGTTAAAAGCAAAAATACATTTAGAAACGTGCTTAAAGCGACCCACCTCATTTGTCCGCGAGTGTATCACAATGGAAGTTTAGGCCGTGATGGGTAGAAATGGCAAAAGACCCAGAAACTAGTGCTAACTACCCGTTTGACCTCCGGCATTTACGATACGCCATTAGCCATTAGTAGTGATAGATGGCAGAATTATGTGCTGTGAGATGGCTGTGTACCAACATTTCAATTCAATGAACATCACAGAAATTCCAGGTATGCACACAGCGTTTTTAAACATCTATTTAATGCGTTAATATTATACAATACAATAGAATACAACAATACTTTATTGCACACCAATTAGAAAAATATTACATGATAAATCTTAAGTTAAATAACGGTAAACAATAGGCGGTCTTATCGCTAAAGAGCGATCTCTTCCAGACAACCTTTGGGTAGCGGAGAAAGCAAAACGCCTGAAAAAGCATTGTTATAAGAACAATGTTTAAATACAATTGTTTTGTTTAATTTGTATAATATTTCATACATACAATATCGGAATAGCGGATAATGTAATCATGAAGCCGATCTGTTGCTCCATCTTAGCATGAAATAAGGACAAACCTAGAAATCAATTTTAGCAGGTATTTATAATCTCGATGTTGATGGAATGTGAGTCATGTGACAGGATAATAGATTTCATTATATTCCGTTAAATTCACAAATTCCAATTTTTGTTACTTCCACACGTGAAAAAAAAACTTTTCTTCATATAACAAATATCACATCATGAATTTACCACCTTACTTATACTTAAGCCATTTATTTACAAGATTACAAGCTTTTACTGTAACATATAGCCGGTCGAAAAAGGCTTTTACGCATCTGACCTGAGCCGGCGGTGACGCGTCGTTAGTGGTAATAGAAGTCGACAGCGTTATTGATGTTGTAGGAGGGGTACGAGTGCCAGTGCTGTGCCGGCTACGTGGGCCCGCACTGCGAGGAGCGGGACGTCTGCAATCCATCACCCTGCTTGAATAATGGCATATGTGTCGACCTCACGCAGCCTCTCAACGGGGCCAACTACCACTGCCTTTGTCCTTACGGTAAGCGATACGAAACGTGATACTAATTATGACAAGAGAACTCGCAAAATGTAGCCAAGTACTACCATTTCTTGTATAAGCACGACGCAAACGCTAGATAAAACGTCCGTTATGAGGCACTAGACACGATTTAAATGAGCGTGTTGCGTGAAATGATGACGTCATAGTACAGAAACTGAAAATATCTAACATACCGAGGCCGTTTTCCTTCATGAATTATGGCCAGGATTTTACCATTTTCCTCGAGCCATTTATTTTTCGGACAACTTCATTCTAATTTATGTTGCGAGTAACAGTTTATGTTTTATGTTTAGCACCATAAAGAATCCCGGGTGAAATGATATATTTCCTTCGCATTCAGTGGGGCGAATGGAATGAATTTATTGATTGTAGGTATTAATTTCGATTGATGAATATTTTTTGTTACACAGTCAATTAAACATCGCAATCTGTTGCCCTGCATATAAAGCGTGTTATTACGTAATCATTCTGCCAATTGGATTGAATAAGTTATCGTATAAAATATTCATTTCGGGGCCTAGCTGAAGTATGGCCGGGTAGGTATGGATATCGGCCATATTTATTTTCATGCCCAAGTGCAGTAGTAATGACTGTGATCGGTTCATTTTACACAGCTCCAGTGGGTAGGGCAGCCTTACATGGATTTAATGGAAATCTTTAGGCAGATTTTTTGCAACATGTCCACTTCTTTTTTTGTATTCTCAGAAATTCTACTCAGCATTAAATGAAGATATATGTAGAAACCGTCCCAATTTAGTGCTACTAATTATTTATTTATCCATTGAAGTTTATTTATCCAAATAACCTTTCTAAGATTATCCCTTTATAGCCCAGTTTGCTATTCGCTAATCTTATACTTATTAGTTTCTTAGGATTATAGATTATGTTTAATATCTTTCTAGAAATTAATAGCGTTGTTCATAAAATAACGATAATATTCATGCAAGTTAAGCTATGCTAATTAACTTGTCTAACGTACAAACGGATAAATTATTGAGAGGTAATGCTTAATTTGACGAACCGACTAAACGACCTCATTTGTAGCAGATCTGTCTGTTGTAGGTATAGCCTGGTATAGTGGACGTTCGATTAATGTCGAGGTTTGATCTCGATTTAGCGCACCATTACACACAACTGTGTCATGCTGGACGGACTCCCAATGCCTGCAAAAGCATTAATTCTAAAAGATATCGACAGGCTAGCGTTCCAATATAACCGTCATAATTTATAGTGCTAGTCTGTATTCATAAAAGTGACGTATTTCGTTTATGATTTATATCAAAACTACCTATTGGCCGCGACGTTTAGCAACTACCATTTGTAATACATGGGTATATTTAAATCACGATTAATGATACTGCTAAAAAGGAAATGAATAACGTTTGTTAAGAACACAAAATAAGAAAAAGAAACAGTGCTATAAAGGTTGCCACTCGGCACTTCCAGTACCTAGAGTTAATATATGTATTAAATATTTTTTTATTAAATCAGTAACGTCTGCTAGCGTAAACCAAATATTTACCTACATTGAAGCGAAACATTGAAAAAGTACTCCGCCTGAACCTTATTTATATATTTCTTTGATTCATTGTAAATTTATGTAATTATTTGAAATTATATCTATTTACTATAACCTACTATCGTAAAATGAAAGGCCCAAAGATAAGGGTAAATATCAAAATAAACGTTTTAATGCTTCTCTGCGTCTTGAGCCAGAGCTATCCACGTAAATGTGGGAAATGTGTTATGCATTAGCTCTAAACGATAACTTTTGCGTAACCAGGTTTCACTGGCAGAAAGTGCGAAAAGGACCCCTGTTATTCCGAGCCCTGTTTGAACGGCGGCTCGTGCATGAGCCTGGCTATGAACGGGTCGACGACGTTCCATTGCGCGTGCGCGGACGGCTGGACGGGGTCGCACTGCGAGCTACCGACGGTTGGAGGCGCCTGCGCCGACAAGCCCTGCGTCAACGGCATCTGCATAGAGCAGACAGATATCGACGCTGAGGGGCATGAGTACCGCTGTTTCTGTTTGCCTGGTAAGTTGTTTATAATATCTAACATTTTATATTTTCGCGGTTTGTATACACATAATTAACACTTATCATAAGGGGTCTATCGGTATATTTCTTAATGTTTACAAATGAAGCGAAAATTGAAAAATTTTATGATTCGGACAGGATTCGAACCTGCGTTTCCAACGGCTTTCCGGGCCAACACTGGCGTCCTCCCAATTGGACCAACGAATCAGATGTCAGAGTCATTGAATTTTTCAACCAGTTGCTTCGACATGCCTTAGGGTGGCATCGTAGCGACATCTACCGTAAAGATTTAGACTTTATCGTCGGCACCATCGTCTCAAATTTGTTGAGAATCGATAGTAACGATGTGCTACACCCAAATTACTTATTTTTTATTAAAGCAGTAACGTCTGCTAACGTAAACTAAATGTTTACAAATGAAGCGAAAATTGAAAAATTTTATGATTCGGACAGGATTCGAACCTGCGTTTCCAACGGCTTTCCGGGCCAACACTGGCGTCCTCCCAATTGGACCACCGAATCAGATGTCAGAGTCATTGAATTTTTCAACCAGTTGCTTCGACATGCCTTAGGGTGGCATCGTAGCGACATCTACCGTAAAGATTTAGACTTTA
This sequence comes from Apotomis capreana, assembly GCA_947623375.1. Taxonomy (NCBI): domain Eukaryota; kingdom Metazoa; phylum Arthropoda; class Insecta; order Lepidoptera; family Tortricidae; genus Apotomis; species Apotomis capreana. Next base: position 16,015,453 of record OX392501.1, read on the forward strand.
TCGTCGGCACCATCGTCTCAAATTTGTTGAGAATCGATAGTAACGATGTGCTACACCCAAATTACTTATTTTTTTATTAAAGCAGTAACGTCTGCTAACGTAAACTAAATGTTTACAAATGAAGCGAAAATTGAAAAATTTTATGATTCGGACAGGATAACTGCTTTGAGACGTTATTGCTTTAATAAAAAAAAAAAAAAAAAAAAAATAGGTATATTTCTTATTTACCTGAGACCGCAGCGTATGCAACTACGTCAAAGCGGCAGATCTCCTTCTTCTCGTGTCAATGGTTTCATTATATCATACAGTGCGGGACCAGAAAGTGGCGACGTTCAGGGCCCTCTGTGTCGCGTCTCGTAGGTCCTGCTCGGAGCACGTGTGAGAGCTTGCTAGGCAAGACAACATGTGCGCCATCGTTTGGGGGGTCGAGCCACACGCATGGCGTCTGAGCCGCTAAGCGCGCCCCATTTTAGCATATGTTATGTTTGCACCGGCCAACCTGGGAACGATCTGTTTAAAGCTCTCCAGATCGGCCATGGCTGCTTATGCCCATAGTCGAACATAGTCGTCTGGTGGTGCGCGATTGTTCTGCTAGTGCGTAAATCTATGCTCGAATGGCGAAACCCGGGTAGCCGTCGTACACGTCGCAAGGCTCCTTCGTCTCTTTAAACGGGAGGGTGGCAGATTGTGGCTATAAAGGGGATGTCTTAGGTACATTTCAATGTTTACATTTTTCGACGCTACATGCCATCTCTCCACTCTCTGCGGGTCTCCGGTGTTGCTATTCCCGCCAGAGGGTACAGTTTGACAAGTGGAGTGGGTTTGAGACAACCGGTCATTATGCGGCAAGTATCGTTGAGTGCCGAGGTAACTTGCCCTGCGTGGGAGGATCGGTGCCACACCGGGCACGCGTATTCTCCCGCCGCACAGCGCCAGGCCTGTTGCGCGGAGAGTGTGTGCCGAAGAGCCCCAGTGTGTTGAAGTAAGTTTCCTCAGCAGACAGTTACGCAAGCTAATCTTTTGGCGTGTCTTTATGCAGTGGCTTTTAAAGGATAGTGTCCTGTCTAGGATTATTCTCAGGTACCTTGGTGTTATATATACGGTGTTATGCAGTGCTCGATAGCAACACCATTCCAGCTAACATTGAGTGGTCTAGTTGCTTCCCGGTTTCGGAGATGAAACACGCACGACTGAGTTTTTGTGGGATTCGGTTTCAGGTAGTTGGTTTCGTAGTACGTCGTGAGATCCTCTAAGGCCGCTGATAGCGTTTCTTCAGTGTCTTTGATCACTTTGGGCCGCTATTGCTATGTCATCTGCGTACGCGAACCGCTGAGTTCTGTGCAGAGCAGGCTGATCGTTAGTGTATATATTAAATAAGATCGGAGCAGCACACTACCCTGCGGGAGACCGTTCTTTTGTGAGCGCCAGCGGCTTTTTTGCGATTGGAGGTGGACTTGGAATCTGCGGTTGTGGAGCAGTTCGTGAAGGATATTTATGAAACCGGTGTCCTCAGTCATATTAGCCACCTTTGAGAGCAACCGCTGTAAGTTCGATAAAGCGGCAAATAATGAAAGTAATTAAGAATTATCGCGTAGAATTAAGTTGTTTATTATTGTAGTAAAGTTGATAGATATATTTATCCATAAAAGACCAAAGGTGCGGTGAGGTATGCGCGAAAAAAGTACATATTAAGATAACATAAAATCATAATAGAAACCTATAGTATTGATTGGAAATACTGCGTAAGAAGATCACTCTAACGGACGTGCCCACGACTTACATACGACGGCAAGCGGTGCGGTGAGCGATTGAGCGAGACGTCCGAGAGCCGTGGCCATACGAGTGAGCGAGACGCTAATAAGACCGAAGTCGTGGCCGGGTCGTGGCACTACGCAGAAAACTACGATATCACGAAATAACCACATATTATATCTACCTAGGTATCTTTCTCTTTTACACTTATAAAATAAACATTCAAAAACACTATAGATACACACGTTATCACAAAATTTTAAGATAATTTTATCCCGAAATTATAATGTTTCCTTGCAAATATCAACATCACTTATAATTTATAATATGTACATAAATAGTGTAACTCCCTCGAGGTCTGAAAGCATCGCACGCGTTGCAGCTGAGAGCTTGAACAGTTAGTAAATCTAAATAGAAGTGTAGATTCAGTGATGTAATGTAGTTATATTTGTTGCTAAGTATACAACTGTCTCGTATATTATATCCAGTAGCGATACTGATGCTCTTCGATATGTTATCTATGGAAAATAGGGCACCGATTGATCATAGCGAGGATGGAGAGTATTGCCACGGTCGAAGGACAAACTGGTATCTATGTAATTTGTCTTTGACATTTCTTTCCACGTGAATATGGAAGCTTATTTTATACGTATAAATATAAGTAACTGGAAAGTGCGGTACTTAGTCCGCGGAGAAAAGATGTTTTGAAGACTGTTTCGCTTCTCAAAAACCGGGTAAAATAGTTATATAATCTAGTCCCATTTGCCTGTGCTAGGCGTGATAAAAGGACAACAATAAATAAATACAAACATCAACACATACAAAAAAGTGACTAGCAAATTATTTATCTTAGTGTTCGCACCAAAACGGTACTGCAGTGGTTTCAGAAAAAAATGAAGAACCTTATGGAAGAAATTGTCGTCCAAAGAACGCACAGAAGACTGACTAAACACTCTGTGCCTCTGCCTTCTGTCGTAGATAGTTTTGTCCAAGCAAAATGCTAGTTCATTATATTTTTAAGAATATGAAAAACAAAGAGCAGGTGTTTAGTTTTATCAGCTCAAACTCATATTTTCCTAAAATAAAACACCCCTAAAAGTTATATTTTTAACTTTTATTTTTATTTTCAGTATTTGTTGCTATAGCAGCCATACCTACTCCCTAAATAGTGAAAATTTTGCCTTTGTACACATCTACCGTTGTAAGGTTATTGTTAATATTGTTTTTATATGAAATAAAGTATTTACATACATACATATACCTACAATATACATACATAACATACAGATACACATACAAACATAAGATATTTCATACCTGCCTCCTACCTATTACGGTCGGAAAGATACAGACCTGTGAACGATGGACAAACAGCGGACGCCTTAGTAATAGCCGTTAGCTAGCCTTTGAGTAAGTACGGAACCCTAAAAGTAGGAGCGCGTGTTCGAGACACTTCTAGCAAAAGTATACATATAGGTAATTGAACTTTTATTTTTGATTCACCTTTGTCTGTGATCAGTCATAATAATCATAATCATAATCATCTTTATTCGTAAGAAAAGTTACATGTCAGCAGAATATAATTCGCATTTACATTGCAATACGTAAATTTTATGTTGTTAACTTAAAATACATTAAAATATAATTCATTATAGTCTATGTCACAATGCTTGCTCTTCAACTTCAACCTTTGACTTTTGTATAGAAATTAAGAAAAACATTGTTTATAAAACTGAAAATTAGTATCTTCAGTGCGATAACCAAACTAACTTTTGTATCTATAAATCAATGAAACGCGAAAAAACTTGGCTATTTTATCGCGCTTCAATAACATTGATTTACGATTCCCTACATCGAGCGCATATAGGTACCTACATCATTTACCCCGTCTGAGTTTTACATGCAAATTTATTATAGCTATCTGATCACACGAACAATAGGTACGAATAACGTAATCTCTATTGAACTAGCGACCTTATAGTTCGTGTTTGTGTTTTAGGGTCGTTAATGTAATAAATCGTTTTGAAGTTAGTCGATTTAATAATGGTTAATCGTGTTTGCGAATGTCGGGCGGGCGAAATTGTGGGAGCGATTTATTTGGAGATCAGTTGCATAGATTAGAGTGTATTACTGGGAATAGATAGCCAACTTCACGTACATTTTGGTCCAGACAAAAGCGCCACGGAGCGGACACTTTTGTAACTAAGTTGGTGTATACATATTTATAGCTAGGAAACGCAGCGACTGCATATATAGGTAGGTATACTCGATTGCGTTAATATTATTTTCATATTTCGTCATTATCTATATATTTTCAGAAACGATTAAAACATATTATTGAAATAAAATTGCTAGTTATAAGATTTAGTAATAAGAATGACGTATATGGGGTATATTAAATTCAGAAGAGACGGGCTCTTTGCGGATCCATGACGCAGACATATTTTTGGTATTTATTTTTTACCAGACTTCCGAAAAAGGAAGAGGTTCTCAGTTCGTCGATTACTCGAAGACGGCTGGATCGATTTATAAAATTCTACAGATGATGAAATGAAACTTTACTTGAAATTCACAATTTCATTATTTTCAGTCATGAATATACAAAAAAAATTGAGAAAGCTAGATAATTAAGTACCTGCCCCAATTCGTCAACCGAACGTGATTCAATAATAAAAACAACTTAATTTGTAATTATTTTCTACATATTTATTATATTATGAATCACAAATGCATTAATTTTATTATAGGTACGGGTGATTCCACTATCACGGGTACAATTATACAATATTTAGAGTGGTAGTAAAGTAAAAACATTCTAAAAACACGATTGCTTGCTGTTCAACCGACTTCAATTTAGTTGTTTTAATAAATATGTAGGTATTAATGTTTGTTAATAAACGACGATTTCGGAAAAAAACAATTTCTTTTCATTGAAATAGGTAATTTTTGTAAAAAGTGATTATCTAAAGATATGTGTTTCAGAACCTAAAAGAAAAAAAAACATTGCCGTACAAGAGGTTATAAGAGGTTCAAAGTTATATAGCGGGTTCAACCAAATCGACCTCCTCTGCAGATCGTAATAAAAAAACACATAAATCTATGATTTGCGAACCACTTACAGTGTGTTTCCTTTTCACAATAAAATACTAAGTATACATATATAATCAACTACACATTACACAACCATAATCATAGCATTAGAAACAAAATTGAATAACAAATTATTCATTATTAAAGCAACATTTAGTTTACATCTTATGATTTACAGTTGTCCAAAATCAAGTTGGACAATTATTTTATACTTACACGTTTTTATATAAACCTCAGGTAAGAAATTTAAATTAAGGCCTTATCCTTTTCATTTGAAAGGTTAATAATTTAGGTTTTAAGTAATTTTAAAGTTGTAAAGTTGTTATATTAAAAGTCATGGTCAAACAATTTATGATAAAATCATCAGAAATCACCTTTAAACGCATAAAATTTGTCGACAGGCGGTCGAAAGACTAATTGTGTGTTACATTATGCCAAGACGCCAGCAACATGGCTGCAATTTGGAAAAAAATAAAGGGGTCGGAGGTTTTCATTGAATGAAATTGTTTGGCCTTGTCAGTGTATAAGCCGATGTCCAAATCTGTAACAGACTACTAAACAAAATTTACATTTTGCAAAAACACAAACACTTAAGACAAAATCCTAAAAAATAAATTGGCTTCCAGGCATTAATGACATAGTTTCCGAAATTTTTAAAAAGAGAATGCAATGTCATGACTACCAACCCAATCATCAAAGGATTGCTCAATTATCTTTGAGTTTCCTCAATAACACTCCACCTTGCATTAGACATGAATAGTAACATCACCACGGGTTTTGTCTATAACGGCGAGGGTAGGAAAAATAAATTTGTAATCGTCCTCGTATGTATGATGAGAGAAATTATTTGAAAACAAAAAAAAATTGTAAAGCAAGTACTAAAAGTATGGACTTGAACAAGAAATCAAAGTTGTAAAAACCAAATCTAATGAAGAGGGGTGTACAAGTTGTAGCCTAATAATTGGCAATGCGCCAGTAATATGACTGCAATAAAGCTTATGTGATTTGCAAGTGAAAATTATGTAAGTAAAAAATGTTTTGTACGAACTACCTCACATCATAGTAATCAGATAGAATTCTCTAACAAAATTTAGAATATAAAATAACTGCAAAGCTAAAAATGCACATGTGTTTCCAAGTTTGATAACAAATCATCATATCGTCTACTGCTGGACAAAGGTCTCCCCAAAGTTCTCCACACCGATCAGTATTGCGCCGCCCTCGTCCAATTTCTGCCCGCTATCCTAACCCGGTCGTCGGTGTCCATTATAGGGGGCCTTCCCACGCTGCGTATTCCGGTCCGCGGTCGCCACTCAAGAACCTCTCTGCCCCAACGGCCAGCGGTTCTACAAGCAATGTGTGAACCCACTGCCACTTAATTAAAATCGGCAAAGATTTATGACACAATTTGTGGTGTGGAGAACGTGGGGTGACGGCGCACCGATAAATTTTACCATTAACAGGTTTGCTAAAACTACCAGTCGAACAACTCGTCAAAAAATAGCAGTATATCGACTGTGTCTGCACTCTCCTTGGGCAGGTTCCCGATATCTGGAATAAAAAAAGGTAGGTATATAAACAAGAATAGATTATATAATAATCCAATGTAATGTTACGGCCCGGCCCATGAATTTGCGCGAACAACGATCGCGAGAGTGGTGAGTACCGAGCGGCAAAAACAAAATCATTCCGTGTGAAGCGCGCCACGAACCGCCGCGCACGGTGCCGCTCGCCGCTAAGACCGAAGTCGTGGCATGTCCGTTAGCAGTGAACGCGTGGCGGTTCATAAATCGGTATGATATTGTTTTTGCCGCTCGCCGCTTACCGCTGCCACCGGTCGCGGTCGCGCAGTCGTGGCAGTCCATGCTAGCCCAAATAAGTATTTAATTCAAGACTTCTTCAATAACAAATAAAGCTGCCAGAAAATAAAAACGTAATGTTTGGTAATAAAGTAATTAAATATTTAGGAAAAATCACAAACCTGCCATATACCCCATGGTGGCACCAACGTTTTAGCTAAACATTTGTGTGCAATATTTGACTCTCATCTTTGGTATCAGATATTGAAACACGTGCAGTGCAGTCCATTTGTTTATAAGTTTCACACCCTTATACCCTGGTCCCCTTCGGTATAGGGCTTCAAGGTGTGCCTATGTGGCTCACCTCAGTTTTCCTCCCATTATTTATATTCTAAATCTTTTGTTATCAAATTATTTCTAATTCCTTTCATAATAAGAGGTGGATCATACAAAACATATATTTTCTTATTATCTACTTCGAAGAAACCACCTTTATATACTTTTTTTTCTTACACATAACGTACACGTGTCTGTCTCATTAGCTCGTTTAATGCTGCCATGTTACTGGCACCTTGGTCGCTTACTTGCAGTCCAGTTTTCATTACATGGGTTGTGACAACTTCGAGTTGTTTTTTTAAATCCATACTTTTGGTACTTCCCTTGCAAAATGAAAAAGCAACCGGTTGCTTGAATTTTTTAATCACCCCTCTCACCATAAAGACGAGTACATGATCGCAAAACTTCTTTTGCCTGTCCTCGCCATTATCAACAAACCCCGTCGCCATTATCAACAAACCCCGTGATTATGTCACTATTCTTGTCAAATGCGACATGGGGTGCTATTGACATTTCATCAAAGATAATTGAGCAGATCCTTTGATGTTTGGTTGGGCAGACGTTGCATATCTCATTAATGCCTGGATACAAATTGACTTTTTAGGACTTTATCTAATGTGCTGCGTTTTGGTAAAATGCAAATCTTGCTAAGCAGTCTATACGCTTTTGGGCACGGCTTATATAAAGATAAGGCCAATTCTTTTTTTATCTAATGTAAACCTCCGTCCCCTTGCTTTTTTCCCAAATTGGCTGACTTGTATTGTAAAAAAGCTTTTTGCTGCCGGTGACTGACATTTTTTTACTAAGAATTTCTATCGCTGTAGTTTTCATAATTTTTTCGGCATTTCTTTAGAGCCACTTTGGTCTCGGCTAGAGTGTCCCTTAACTCCCTCTCGACTTTGGACATGGGCTTTACATGCCTTGTCTTGCTGCTGAAATGATATAAATTACTAAATCATTATTCATTATACATATTCTACTTTTGAGTTTTTTAATTTATCAACATTTTAAACCATTAATACAAAGATCAAAGCTTAAAGCGCGGTCCAGCGTGTTAACCACTTCGCTACCCTAGCTACCGGTAATCCAGAGGTACTGGGTTCGATTCCTGGTCTTTTCCACCAGGTAGCTCCTTTTTAAATTTTTCTTTACGCTTTGATCTTTATATTAATGGTTTAAATAAAAATTGTGGTGTACCCACATAAAAAAATGAAACATTACATGTTTCATAAATTTATCAACATTTTTCTAAGAAATTTTTTCACCATTTTTCCCTGGGTTAAGGGACATAATAACATAACAGGTAGACAAGACGTTACTTTTGCATTGATGTAACGTTACTTTTGCATTGATTTTGTATGGATAGAATGGATTTGAAATGCATAGTATTAAGATGCACACTAATGTAACCCAATTGGGACAAAACATTGTTAGTATAAGAATTTTTAAACGTGTATATGAATTTACATACCCTTTATCGTTGTTTCTCCAGGTTCCAGGTTTCTCTATCATCAGGAGTTTTCGACGTTGAGGCTACGGTGCTTGATGTAGTTTGGTTGAGCAGATCCCCTTCTTTTTGTGATTTCAGTGGTGGTTGGCAGTATGTCGTTTCCGAACCTAACCATAAAATACTTAATATAAGAGCATTATAAATTAAAAAAAACGTCGATATGAACTATGCTGCTCTCAGTAAGGCAAATGACGGAATCTCAAAAAAAAACCGGCCAAGTGCGAGTCGGACTCGCGCACCGAGGGTTCCGTACAAACACTTTCCATCCCTAAGTGGTTAAGTTAAGTTTGCACCTGGTATGTATAGCGCCCCATATAAATTAGGTGCAAAGTTAGGTATTAAAATATAAAAAAAAAACTACTTACTAGATCTCGTTCAAAACAATTTTCGTTGGTAGTTTTTATAGTAATGTACATCATATGTTTTTTTTAGATTTTTCATTTTCTTATTTTAGAAGTTAGAGGGGGGGGGACCAACTTTTTTCCACTTTGGAAGCGTCTGTCACGCAAACTATACGGTTTAGAAAAAAAATATTTTAGAAACCTCCATATCATTTTTGAAGACCTATCCATAGATACCCCACACGTATGTGTTTGATGAAAAAAATTTTTTTGAGTTTCAGTTCTAAGTATGGGGAGCCCCCAATAATTATTATTATTTTTTTATTTTTGCATCAAAATCTTAATGCGGTTCACACAATACATCTACCTACCATGTTTCAACAGTATAGCTCTTATAGTTTCGGAAAAAAATGGCTGTGACATACGGACGGACAGACAGACGGACAGACGGACAGACGGACAGACAGACATGACGAATCTATAAGGGTTCCGTTTTTTGCCATTTGGCTACGGAACCCTAAAAATGCCGATAAGAAATAGGCGCCTGCATTCCTATGTTGTCAATTATTCGAAATGTCTAAAAGGTATCCTATAATCATCTGGTGATGGCCAGCCATCCCTGTAAAAACCCTTTTAGTTTTTATTTTACCGTTTTGTCGGCGTGATACATACACATACCAAATTTCATCTTTCTAGTACTAATGATCACGGAGCTAAGCCGCGGACGGACAGACGGACATGGCGAAACTATAAGGGTTCCTAGTTGACTACGGAACCCTAAAAACGGTTAAAATTTGTTCAGCCGTTTTGGCGTGATGAGAGGACAAAGTATTATGCGCAACAGATGGCGCTAGACTAGCAAGGCGGCGCCTTCATCATCATCATCATCCTCCTAGCCTTTGTCCCATATCTTTGTAGAGAGTGAATTCTCAATCGGGGTCGGCTACCTAAATCCCAAGATGTGGCGTAGGCACTAGTTTTTACTTTAAGTTATTATTTTAAGTTACTTGTGTTTGGGGTGAGTAGTAATATGTTTGGTATAACAAAAAATTTCACGGTCAACAGTTGGTTTTTTGCCTCAGCAAAAATGACTAAAATGGAACTAATAATATAAAATATTGGTGACATCCATTTAACAATAATATAGATCATTTGGTCTGAAATTAACTTTAACGGTGTTCACATATTTTTATAGCATGTAAGAAAAAGAAATATTAGCTTTATTTATACAATAGTTTGTGATACACTATTTGGTGAGCATTCATCCGTTTTGGCAAGTATTAAGAATTTATTGGAAGTAATTTATCAACATATTTGGTAGGCGTTTAAACACAAGCCAATATCAAATGACATCTGCTCTATATTGGAAACTGATTATTTAGGTATTTGAATAGTGATATTATTTTGTGCAACAGTAAACAGTTTTCTTACCAGATTTTCGTTATGAGATCGGATGAGATCGGTCGGAACGAAACAAATATAACCATGGGGCTGATTGCGCCGTCGATAAAAATTCTAGCTTTTCTTTTAACTTATCCCCTGAAGATTAAAAACTCCGTTCACACACTCTAAAAGAGTGTTTTACTGTTTGTCGAAACATGGGGATACTTTATTCAACAGTATATAAAAGTGAAAATTCAATTATTTAGTGGGTTTAGTTGTGTCGTCGATTATGATATTTTCCCCATAATTACCATTCTACAATGATGTAAGCAACTAAAACGGCTTTTGCATCGGCACATTGGCTTAACGTTTCGTGACAAACATCAAACGGATCGCTCCATTGTTTACTTGCATTCATTCGCAACAGAACAACTTACCCCCGGCACGTTTAGCCCCGCTCTCCAACACTTCAAATGCTTCAGTGTATTGACTTGGGTGTGGCCCAGCATGTGCACCTGAAAATGTATTAATGTTATCTTATTCAGTAGTTGCTTAGTAAAGCGTAATTGTTACGAGGACACAAAAGTATTTGTACCTTCTAAACTTTACATTATGCATTGCAATTTAAATACAAGCTTGTAAAAACATTAGAATTAGAGTAGAAATGAGACCTGTGGGTGAGAACAGCCAGAAATCTGGACAACTGGACATTGTGAAATTAGTGACCATTTTTATAGGGTGTATAATGTTAGACAACAACTTTAGATACCTATATATGCTGTTTTTGTTCATATAACATTTCTCTAATAATATATAAGTTGTAGTATGACATAATATAAGTACTAGCAATATAAAAAATGAAATGGTATAACAACATTAGGACAGATTTTCTTCTCTGAACTTTCAAAAAAGAAAATCTGTCTTCAACACACCACACTTACTTAACCCTTAAATGCATGGTGTAAGATGCAGCTTACATATACAAAAATGAATTTCTGGTTGAAAACAAGAAACATTTATTTGAAATAAAATAATATTTTATAATAGGTATTGTGTTTTTTTAATTCATGCATTTAAGGGTTAAGTGTGACTTAAGTGTCGCTTGGGTGTGATATACCCAATTTTGTAATATACCTGGTATATGAAGTGTTGGTATCGCCAACCGTGTCAACCTGTTATTCGGAAATGTATATTGTGCTTTAAAATGATGGTGGCATACACGTCTATTTTTGTAAATGTACAAATTGTCTTCGCCAACAATGTCTCCTCCAATTTTCATAATCTTTCAATTTCATCAAATCTACCTGGGCCAGGATTTGGGAAATTATGCATATTATACCTGAAAGATATAAATTATTAAGATAAACAATAATTAACAATTACAGTTATACAACAACAAATACCTACAGATTATTCACTGGTGCAAATAAGATAGCTGAGTCACTTATGTATGAAATTGATACCTTTGTTCACACACACCCATACTATTTAATTAAGTACATTTTTTTTGTCAGTGAATTTTTATACCTGACTTTGTAGTTATTTAAAAACAACTTCTTAGATCAGATAATAATTACAAAAACGAAGTTATAAAATATGGAATATGGATTAACATACCAAATATTTTACTTCCTAACTTTGTTATAAGTATGAAAATATTAGGGTCACTTGCATAATGGTGGAAGAATACGCCAATAGACAATGGGTTTGTCTGCAGAATGCTTGGGGTAGTATGATCTTAGTTGTCAGTTAGCACCATGGTTACTAGAATTTTAAACTGACACCAGTAGTGAAGTGATTATGCTAAGCATGTGCATATTCAGTGATACAGCTGCAAAGTATGCACTTAATAATCATAATACTTGTTTCTTGTATACTTAACTAACGGCATAAGTATTATCCATTTGAGGCAAGTATAGGCCATAACCTTGTAAAGACAAGACTTAATGGATTAATATGACAAATAAGTTTCTGTCAAAAATTTCATTTTAGTGACAAGCTTTTAAAGCCGACTGTACTTTTCTTTGGATATCCATCAAATGCTCACTGAGACTATTCTAAAGAGCCCAAACTAGGTAGGGTTGCTTTTTCTATTATAGAGTTCCTATGGCCACCTTCCGGCTCCATCATCAGATCAGCCCCATGGTACCATATTCTTGTATGGTCATCAAAGTTAAGTAAGTATGCAAAATCTCGGCTCGTTGTTGAAATTGAGTTGCAAGATTCCACCCGAACAAACATACTAACATACATACATACAATGCAAGTTAAATAAAAGCTTGTAAAATAAGTTTGATTTCTAGTTTGATTTGTATTTCTTTTACTATTACTAATTGACTAACATACTGATTCATAGCTCTCTAACGGCTTATAATAATAAGCAGTTAGAGAGCTATGAGAGTTATAATAATAAGCCGTTAGAGAGCTATGGAGCTGATATTTACTAGCTATAATATACTTATAATATATATTTTTTATTCAATTATTCAGCCTCAATCATTGATGAAATTTACTTTTGTTAAAGCAAGATAGTTTTAGCCCAAATAGGAACACAATACATAGGTCATATGTTGATCTTATTACTTTATTAGGTATATAGTACTTTATCTAAATGATGTGTCTGACTGAATACAACACTGCTCTGTTCAGTATAGAACATCTATCCCACATTTATTTACAGTCCATAGTTACAGAATTATGTATTAGCCTATGAATTTTATCAATAATTTTTGCTATAAATAAAATGTGTAGTTCGATAACAAGGAAATCCCATGTATGAAATTTCCGGGTAACGAATAAGTTATTACCTGGAACTCAGGGAAAAGTATTATTCACTCCAAAAAGTTGGTTGAAATTATCATTTTTTTTTGTCATAATATGAAAAAAAAAAGGAATAAGGCCTCTTCAGTGAGGAATACCAGATTTCATCTAAATCTGTTCAGTGGTTTAAGCGTTACGAGGTAATAACCTAGTAACGGACAGATATAGACACTTTCGCATTTATAATATTAGTAAAGTAAGGTGGATTGCGCCTTGCGCCACTTATCAACCGACGTCGAAAATCGGAGCCGGTCCTCCGTTAGACGGTAGGTTTGATTTTAAAATTTTAACCGATTTGGAAAAACCTTCTTTTATTGTTTTAAAGAACTTACGAATAGTTGGTCCACTTATAATATAACATTCATAACTTCGTTTAGTGGACGAAGGTATTTTTTTGTTAAAAAGGAGGTTTTCCGATATTTGTTTAGTGTTTTAATTACTTACCATCTTTTAAAGTAGTTGTACACTGTGGTACGCAGCATCTTTGTTGTGCCGGCATTATTATTTTCGTGCGATGAGGTAATTAAACACACAAAATACACAATCAAATTAATTTTTGAAAAATTTACTTGTTACTTGGATGACAAACAGACAGCAAAAGTTGCCAGCATTGTAAGTAGAGTAAGTAGAGTAATAATAAAATCTTCATAGTTGCCAACTCAAAAGGCTAACAATGAAATCACCGCAAATAATAAATTGTTCGTATAAAAAGGACTGTTTTTTTTTCTAAGATATACCAATAATATCTTGGGTAATAATGCTGTTCTTCGGAACTTGTTGTTTTTCTTGTACTTTGTCTATAGACCCATCTGGACGACATTATGGCAGAAGCAGTGTTGTGTCGAATGTTTTACATAAGTATCCAACTGATGGCGCTAAAATCAAGACACTTTTAAGACACTTTTACTTGTTCAGAGATATCATAGCATGATCAGTTGGAAGGTTGCCCGCGCACCGTGCCCGCCGTGCGGTCTCGCTCGTCACGTGACGTGGTGGACTTAAGGGCCTTATCACACTTTCAATTTGCGAGCGAATAGAAAACTCACTCGCAAATCGCAAGGTGTTAAGACCCTAACCACCTGCGATTTGGACTGAGCTTGTTTATTTAGGCAGATAGAATGCTTTGTTCTTCCTCGCGTGTATGAAGCCTTCTAGTTCTCTTTGATAGGTACTTAAAATATACTTTATTTGTAAAAAAACGTGAAATAGACTACTTAGAAGACACTGAATAAAATAAAAGTTTATTTACGTCATTACGTCCTCATTACGCAATTAATTTAACTAACGGGCTTTCAACTATTTCAGCACACGGGTTGTTATAGGAGTCGTATTGTTAACCCCGTTACGGTAAAGTAATAAAAAGAAGCTGAATGCTTTGTTCTTTATCGCGTGTATGAAGTAGTAGCGCCTTCTAGTTAACTATAGGAATTTCTCACGTGGCTGGCGTTACTCCGATTAAACCAAGCTGGTAGTTATTATACATATATAATATCCTAAACACCCTTAATTTTAACCACGATACGGATTTGTCAAATAATCGTTTCACTTTTATTGCTTGAATGGCTAATGGAGCTTTGATTATCAGGGCAAAGTAGCTGTTTGCGCCCTAGGGGAATTACCTATAAATAAACTCACAGATGTGGGGACGTGTCTATTGTCTAACGCGAGGTGAAACGATATGACACTATCAAATGGTCACATCACGTACCTAATGGTAATGGCTAGTTTTAGCCCTTTGAGAAACAATTTAGTACCTACTTTAAATCTTTGTCCTGTTTAAAAGATTACTTGCCATACTTACTTACAACAAATATCAACTAGTATCTATACCTTATGACCACGGCGTTAGTACCTACAACTTTTTCGCATAATGAGGAAACTTAAGTAAACTTGTCAGGATGTATTTTTTTTACATCACTGTTATTAAAACACGGCCCGTTATAATGGATCGAGATTAAAATGAATGCATCAAATCAAATATTATGAAAATTCGTTTTTCTTCTTCCAACATTTCTCGCATCGCGGCACGTCTGACCGTAATCAAGAGAACAAAAAATGATTCTTTAAAAGAGTGTAAATAGTTTTTTCCGGTTAGTCCATGTCAATAGCATTTTACTTAATTTAATTAGAGCATCATGACTAACCGAATGTTTTCTGTAATAGCTTCAAACGAGTCGGAGTGAATTAATCAGAGGACTTGTTTTCCCGACTCAGAAAGGGAATTCATACCGACGGCGTAAACAAACAGTCCCTAGGGCAAGATTGTCTTTCGGCAGAAGGAACTCGAAACTTGTCTGTTTAATATGCCACACAACTATAGACATACACTCTGTACTCCTTTATCTTTTCGGACATATCTTATGCGAGGGTAGCATATAAATCAAGAACACCCTGAGCACACCACTTTATACCTAGATTTGCTTTTTAAACGATTTTTTCGACCGAATAGATAAAAGGGTTCATTCAATTGAAGGGATTTATTTTTATCAGCTTGAGGAAACCCTTCCGCTTAAGTTGCTTTTAATTACGAGATCATTAAACGATACGGAACTCGCTCCATCGTATCTCACGGGCTTAGGCTTAACGTATATCGAATGTAAAGAAAATACCTTGAGATTAGAGTATTCAATAAACTTCTTAATAATGTTGATATACGTATTTTATATCACTTACTTTCCCACCTATTTCCTTGGCTTGGAAAGATCTGCGCTGATTCCTCTAGATCCTAAAAACTAAAAAAAAATGAGTTGGTTTAATTTTTGACGTAGTTAGGCAAGAAATAATATTATATTTTCGAAAACTCACCTATTCCTTGTCACCCTACTTAATCTGTATCTGTGAGCTTACAACCTCTTTAATAATTTAATGGCAATGAAAATGTATGACAATGAGTAAGAAATAACTGGTCATTACATAAACAAAGTCGTAGACAATTTCGTCAAATTTCCCGCCAAAGCGATGGCACTTGACGTAGGTATCGTACTTCAATAATTTATGTAGGATGACCATGTATCTAGTGGTTGTTAGTTTTAATTATGTTTTAACTTATAATTAATTAAACAGTGAGGTGATTGCGTGAGACCTCGCCTAATAAGTTTAATTTTCGCTGGATATTAATATTTTTCTACTCCTGATCACCGATTAAGAATCGTCGTGTATAATAGGTATAGATAGAGGTAACCAACTAAAACGTACCCCGGAGTATTCGGTGTAGGAATAATTAGATGACTAGTCCCTGCCTAGTTAGGGTTCCGTACCCAAAGGGTAAAAACGGGACCGTATTACTGAGACTTCGCTGTCCGTCCGTCCGTCCGTCCGTCCGTCCGTCCGTCCGTCCGTCTGTCACCAGGCTGTATCTCAAGAACGGTGATAGCTAGACAGTTGAAATTTTCACAGATGATGTATTTCTATTGCCGCTATAACAACAAATACTAAAAATAAAATAAAATAAATATTTAAGGGGGGCTCCCATACAACAAACGCGTTGGTTGCGTTAACTTTGCACCTCATTTGTATGGGGCGCTATACATACCAGGTGCAAACTTAACTTAACCACTTAAGGATGAAAAGTGTTTGTACGGAACCCTCGGTGTGCGTGTTCGACTCGCACTTGCCCAATTTTTTTAAATTATGCCTGACTGAAAATCCCGGTGTGTGAATATGAAATAATAACATTGAAATAACAACTGCTATTGGTCTTAATTAAAAATAATCCAACTTCTAAAATAAAACTGTTTAAAAGCAATAAAGGTGTATTTTTTAGCTTCGTTCGCCACCGAACTTATGTAGTTTATTCCGAGAAGCACTCACACTAATCTGGCAGCATCAGCCGTGGTGTAGCGCTATCCTTCTTCTCAATTTATTTTATGTATTTATTATATGAGAGTTTCATGCAAAATTGGGCCTTGGAAAAAGACTTACGAATAAGTTGGCTGGCGGGGCTCCACGCCGGATGTCGTTGCGTAATCTTTATTTACATAGTCGTGTTAAGAGGCCCTTTGTGGCTTGTTTGCCGGAATGAGAAATTTCTCTTGTTTTGCATTTCATTTCGCCTACGTATTAGATTAACATATTTTACTTTGGCACCTATTGTTAATTTTGGTCAATAAAAAACATTACAGGCGAGTTTGTTGGGGAGTTGGCAATCTTTTCCGTGTCATTTTCTCACAAAGTTGGTGGTTTTAATAGCTTTTCTTAAAGTTACTTTTGAACAGCAGTGGCAATGGCAACAACATTTTCAGCCACTAATATTTGTTTTTTATTCGAAGAGCGTAGTGCTTGTCGAGATGAGTTAATACGTTATACTCATTAAAATAGTAGGTACTACTTACGCTTCCAACGACAGCACTACTTTTTAACCATCAAGCAACAATATACTTACCAAATAATTACGCAAACGCTATTGAGACTATAGCTTTGTATATTTCAGTCTCTGGTCTAATATTGCAGGGTACACGGGCGAGCACTGCGAGATGGAATACAATGAGTGCGAGTCCTCGCCGTGCGCCAACGGCGGGACTTGCACCGACCGCGTCGGAGGGTTTGCGTGCGCTTGCAGTCGAGGCTTTACTGGGAACACTTGCCAGCTAAAGGTATGTCAGTGGACACGAGTGACCGCTGCGAGATACACATTGAGGAACCGCCAACGCCGCCCCTAAGATATAGCAAAAGCGGCGGCCACTCTTAGCTCCAGGTGGTGATGGACTCAAAGTAAAACCAGAGTCGTTTAAAAACAAGCTATAATATATTAATAACGCCTTCTGAGAGGTACAGCTGATAAGTACCTACGCCGGGTGACAATCTGTCACTGCCCAATCAACTTTATGACTTTATGACCCACACTGAAGGTCGCTGTGGGTTGAATTGTTCTTTTTGTAATTTTTGACTGGATAAGTCTCGAATTCACAGTACTATATCGATAACTTTAGTATTCACTCATTCTCAGCCATCATCAATGGACGGCTCGGGCGGTGCAAAACCGTGGGCTTCCTATAGTAATTTTAATATGAACATGATTATAATCCCGCGATATTGATAAAAATAAATGTTCTATTGATATAATTATAATAATGTTAAATATAACATTATTATCATGTCCGTACTTTTTTACGCGGAATACCGCGGTGTTTCACCGTTTGATCACTGGTCATAATGTGTGCGTGTCGCTTGGTGCTTTCACGAGATATAAATATAATGTGTAGGTAACTAAGTTATATTGCAGGTGGACCTGTGTTCGCCAAACCCGTGCTCAGCAGCACGCTACTGCGTGGATCGCGGCAACAGCTACTCGTGCGAGTGCCCTCACGGCTACGTCGGCGACGAGTGTCATCTACCGGCTAAATCGGTACATATGCTGATTATTCCTAGGACTCCTTCGCTGTTTTATTTCACAGAATTTTAATTCCGGACAAAAGTATCCCCTGCCTATCCATTTTTGGAAATATAACGTTAGGTTAGGCTTATTAGAAACTTAAAACGTTAAGTAATTATGGTGCTGAGTTTGAAAGTAAAATGCTTTATATGATAGATCTCAAATCTCTATGAAACTTTTGTCTATGCCAGGTGACCATTTAACCAGCAATAAATATCATTATCAACCTAGCCACCACTGGACGTAGGCCTCTTCCATGGCATGCTATTTTACCTGAGCTCGATCTTCTCTATCTCGAAGGTCAGGCCTTCTTCTTCGGATATATTGAATGAAACCGATCTCTGCTGGTGATTTGCCTCTACCTCGAGGTTACCGCATCAGCTCCTTTGGAGCGAAACATACTAAAGATCTAAGGGTTTTAAAAATAAGAGTAGGGGGTATACCTATATATATAAAAGAAAGTCGTGTTGGCTGAACTGATTTGGTTGAAAATTGGTAGGTAGGTAGCTTAGAACCAGGAGAAGGACATAGAATACTTTTTTTTCCTCTACATTTTTCGACTTTCAGGCGGTACAAAGTTCGCTGGGTCAGCTAGTAATACCGCTGTGCTGTAATTTTTGCATTACATTCCCTAAGCTGAAAATCTGCGGCAACTTGGCGCTCGAGACAACAGTAAACCTACAGACCGCTATTTTGTAACCGTACGTGTATTTAAAATGCGCAGGCATGCGACAACAACCCCTGCGCACACGGTGGTACTTGCTGGAGCGGCCTGGACTCCTTCTACTGTTCCTGCCGCCCCGGATACACGGGGAAACTTTGCGAAGGTATTACTCCTTCGTATTTAGGTATTTTTTATTTTATCTAAATAAGATTACACTTCCTTTTATCACTGAGCATAATAGTGGGAAATGGATGAATATTATGAAAACGCTAGAATTTTTTTAGAGGTAAGAATAACCCTGCCTTAAATATTCCTAGCAAAAGTTACAGATTTTTCTGTAGTTTAAAAAAATATAAAAAAAATTATAAAGGGGAATTTTGATCCATTCGGAATCATGGAAATATCAAAATCAGAGTTTTGATATTCGTGATATTGGGATAAAGTTTGTGTTTATGTTATATAGTGTACTCGTGTAGTGTTTATACAAATTTGACTTCCGCCGACCTGCTGTAGACGGCACCACCATATCGGATCTCAGTCCACATTTTCTACGACAGACCTTAGACTTCGTTGAACACACTAGCGCCATTTATTGATCTGATCTAGAAGCGGTTGTAACGATTCGATTTAGCGTTACACGGTATTTGGTTGGCACTAATATGTTAAGCAAGGTGTGCTTACCAGGGGACAGAGCGATGGAACGACTTTGTATAAACATTGGTGACGTGGCCTTCTGCAAACGCCTTACACCTCCAATCTTGCATTATGAAAAGAACATTTTCGTGTTGAGTCAACATGCGTGGTATACCTACCTTATATGAGTAGTTATTATTGTTGTTTACATATGTATTTAAAAATGGTTACATTTTCAGAGGACTTCATCCTGGAGTCAGTGGTCCGCGGCGAGGTGATCAGCTCGGAGTCGCGCGAGGAGGGCGGCGGCGCCGTGCGCGAGGTGCGCATGCCGCTCGGACTGTACCACGACCGCCTGCACAACGTATACATCGCCGCCGGCACGCTGGGCGCCGCCATCGCCATCGTCGGCGTCGTGGTCAGTTCCCTAATTTCCATTTAAAATAGTATTTGGGGTCGCTACTACGGAGTGGTGCTCGAGGTAGTCATGTTGCTCAGGTTGTTACCTTATCGACTGCTTATGCACAACACCGTTGATATTCTGGATATCGCCTTTTATGTCATAGGGGGCAAACGAGCAAACGTATCGCCTGATGGAAAGCGATTACCGTCGCCCATAAACACCTGCAACACCAGAGGAGTCACAAGTGCTTGCCTACCCGGAGGACGAAGATAGAATGCCTCTATGCTAGTAATTTCACCGGTTATCTTATCCCCACACCGGAACACAACAATGCGAACATTGCTGTTTGGCGGTGGGTTAGCAGGCAAGACGGTAGTAACAATCCGGACGGACCCTGCACGAGGTCCTACTACTCCAAACCTCCAAGCCTTCATCGGTCACTGACAACTGCGCTCTGGTCAGTTTTCTATCAAGTAATATGGTCGGCACTGCTTCCCAGAATATATATTTGGTGCAGCTGCTCGTGAAAAACGATAAGAATGCATTAGTTTAATGATCAGCAATACTGATTCCAGGTGACAGCATGCCACTGCCGCGTGAACAAGACGTACTCCCGCCTGCTGTCGCGGCTGTCCCGCGCGACGGAGAGCGGCCCGCCGCACCACTGGCTGCAGGACAAGCGCGCGCCGCCCGCGCCGCCCTCCTTCCCGCCGCCCTCCGGCGCGCTCGACACCACCGACATGTACTACACCCTGGACTTCAGCGACAGCCAGAGCTCCCCGCTCATCCAATAGCAATCACTGATGAACTGCTCCGAAGGGGAACGGTTCAAATTCCAGATTTAGATCGCCGCTGCTTTGTTACCAGCATTACCCAGAATCTCATTACGATGATGTATTGGAACGGTTGAGTGTGTTTTTTACGATATTCAACTAGTGGGATGATCACCGACAAGATCACAGTTTAAATCCTTATATATCGTCATAACTCAACAGTATATTTCAACCGGAGCTTATTGCCAGTCGTTGCCAAATATTTAACAGAATTGATTATGATGTCCATAGAGTTTGCTCGTACCGTGTTTCTGAGCTTAATGCTTTTCTGGTATAGTCGTATAGGAAGTCGATGTATTTAATCTAATAATAATTCACAGCTCAACTGTATTTTAGATATCCTACTGGCTACAATTGACACTACTTTGGAAGGCAATATGCTAATAAGAAGAGTGATATCTATAGCCTGTCCTGGTAATGTACCTATCGCAAAATTAGACCCCCATACAAATACAATTGTGATTGCTAGAGCTGAAGTAACTTATACGTACATTATAACGTAGGTAAGCTTAGTGAACTCTATTTTGCTTAATTTTATGTGAATATTGTTGGAGTAAAACGTTTATTGTAAGAGAATGTTAACGTTGGTGGCAGTTAGATAGATATATAACATAATGTAAGGTATTTGTGGAAATTATACATTCATACTATTTGTTATTTTCTGAAATAATATTTAAATGTTTCATTATTAATCCATGTTACTTTGTAATAACGAAAAATCAATTTGTTTGTATCTACAAACTTACACGGTGTTGCAACTTGTAAAACTAACTAGTAAACTAGTTGTTTGTTTAGATATGTTTTCTTAGTATTTGTGCGTATTTATTTGGTAATAGTTGGTTATAAACTAGACTAGCTGAGAACATGAATAAATGTAGCAAAGTAGGTAATGATTAACTAATAAAAATTTAAAAATACATAGTAATATCCCGACCTAGTCGAGTCTAGTCGAATTTTGTGGGCTGCATTTTTTTTAGTATTACGTACCTGGGCGTATTAACTTTTTGGTCGACACAAATCTGTCGACAACTTTAAACTTCGTTGTAAAATGTAACATTTAAATAATGGCATATGTATCCCAACTGTTGAACCTATATAGTTAAACAGAAAATATGTATGTATCATTGAAAGCCCAATTTTCCGGTAACTTCAGACATTTTGAATACCGCCGGCGACGGTCAAAAATGTCGGTCAAAAGTTGATTCGCCCGCCTAACTCGCATAGTTGGTGCAGTGTATCTAACTTATTATTTCAAAAAAATAACAGACTTAATAAAATTACACACTACACTTTTTTAGGTTTTAAAAACACTGTTTTAAAAAAGCAAATGATTTATTTCCATAATCAAGGAAGAATAGTTCCACTGAAAATTCATGTTATGTTAAGTAGCTTAGTAGTTTTTGTGTCAAAAGGTCACAGTTGGCATGATGTAGTGACGTCATTATTACGTTGCTGTTAATATTTGGTATTTCATTGTATGGAGGTAACAACTGCATACTCATATTTAAGTATTTAGATAACCGTAGAGATCTTTTACCTACAGTTTAATGGTTATAGACTATTGGACCGATCCGGCCTCATCTATTCAACAGTTAAACATCGGAGCTCTATTAAATTTTTTTCTGCGCTCATGTTTTGATGCATTTTTTATGTTATTAAGACAAAGGATATCATCTAAGCCTAGTGCACACACACACACACCTACCCTACCTACGTATAGTCACTGAACTGCTAGTTAAAAAATAAAACCTGCTTGTGATGTACGCGTTTCTACATTGGTATGAAGAAAAAAGCGAAAGCGTTTATATTTTAATCTTTGAATAAGTTGATGATGCCGGTTAATTCCCATGTGCTATAACTTTTATAAATAGTTTTGGTTTTTTACCCACTAAGTGCCTATTAGGTTCGCCAAAATGCTTAATCGTAAAAACCTAGATAATACCTACATATAATAGCTTTTCTCCGATCCGTCTCTAGATAGTTATGGAATATAGCAATGTCATAAATTCGTAAGTAAATAGTTCAACATGTATTTAAGTATTTGACTGATCTTCAAATTAGATATTTCCGAACTGTCTTTATAGCGTGCTTTCGATGTTCCCATTGAATATTTCTGCCCTTACGATTTATATCCATTTGGTTGTTGTTTCAGTGAGATGCTTCGTAATGAACAATACTATTTATTTGGACTGTAATAAGTTTGAACAGAGAACAGACTTCTTGAACCTGAAACTAACTTAAAGGCGATCGAAGCGTAGAGTAGAGAATGCTTAACTACAATCTTATTCTATCTTTAAATTGAACTAGATCTTCAACTCGACGCTTTCATGATCTAAAAAATACCGTAAATACTCTGTGCTTTGTGTGACAAATTGTGGTATTTACCTACTTAATTGTTAACCTTAAGGCTCCATTAAAATAAATGATGATGGTTCCAATCACGACTTTGATTGCTGTTACGTCGGCACCCTTGGAAAATCAAACACAGTTAATGTTTTGAAGAAAAACGTTTTTATTTAGATTATAAACTTTGATAAAAATAATTATATTAATAATATTTTATGACAACTTACAAATATTCATATAAAAGAATAACGTAACATCTATTCAATTTAACCTTAAGTACAGTAGAATTTAATAACGAAAATGTGCTAACACTTCCGGGATGTGTTTAACTAGTGTGACTAAACTCTCGCCACGGCGGCGACGGGCAGCCGCGCGGCGGCCACTCGCCCGCGACAATCGCCGCGGCTCCCGGCCGACCAACTTACCAACCGACCAACCGACCGACTGACTGGTCCGAACAACCCAAACCGACCACACATTGCACAACTCCGGCGGCCGCAGCGGCCAACGTCGCGCCGCGCGAGCCCATTTAACTACTAACTGCTTCACGTATTATTGCTACTGACATTTGTGACTTATGACGAGATTCAGAATCACGATCTAACATCAATGTAAGTAAATATTAAAGCTGCACGATTAAAATAATAAGAACATAAATAAACATTATGTGAATACGTATAAGTAGGTATAATAACAATGTCGTTATAGTCCGCCTCACTCGAGCGCAGACTTTGAGCAATATGCGTAACCATATAAAATTTATAATTTATCGAGATACTTCGATTCCTTTTACGTAAGCAGTGGATAAACATTAACGAGTGTCTTTTACATACGAAGTATTTTCAAATATAATATGAAATGCAGATATAAGTGTTACGCGAGGGGCCAGACCGGTCACAACCCTATCGCAATAACATGGAAGAAACGACATAGAAATAAAGTAATAGAAAAGTATTAATAACATTATCTTAATTAAAATTCGATGTCTATCTGCAATTCGTGGGATAATAAAACAAATTAAATTTAAAATTCTACATCTAAGATCATTAAGTACTCTAAATTATGTCATAATATGGCAGTTAATCGAACCGTCCGCACTAGGCCCATCTTTTATAACTCTTGGGCATGTCCAAGACTGATCCTTTTAGGAAACAGAACCTGGTTCCGAATTTTGAATATAATCGGTGGAAGAACTTAATAATAGGATCCCGGAATTTCAGTGTGTATGCCAAAGCGACTCGTAAACAGCTGAGACGTAATGCATTCTGGTTACGTCGATAATGGCATGACGAGTCGCTTGCATGCAAAACGCAGATGAGTAGCTGTCTTCATCGAGACGAGTATGGTTCTCGACATATAATCTGCACCGGTTTGTGTACTTACTTCAAATTCTACACCCTGCAAATTCTAATTTGAGAAACATAACCGACTCAAGCTACTAACAACTTTGAATGAACTTAAAATGGCTCGGCGATACGCCGTCGTTAGGTACATTTAGCGTGATAAAGTCTTGGACACAGCATACATTTTCCTTAATCTAAATTGTTGTCATGGCCCGATAACTTAAGTATCGAAATTCGTTTATAATAACAAAATCTATCATCAATAATATCTTAAATTATACACAAACCACTCCCACTGATGATAATAATGAAATTGTATTTCGAACGGACTCGTCTTTTGTGACTATGTTACAATGACTAAGTATGCGTTTTTGATCATTTTTGCTATTGCTAGCGGCACTTTTATTTTATTGAAATGAAGATGGCAATTTTTGTTTATTACTTCCATGTCGGTTCGAATAAAATTAGGTATCATAACATAAGGCAAATTACAATTATGTGTTAAGAAAATAAATAAGGACGAGTTTTACAATTTCAAATTCAGTAAACATGATGGAAGTAATGAACAATCAACTTATTGGGTCCTAAAGCTAGAGTCACCATTACTAAGTGAATGAATTGAGCGAGCTTATAATGCAAACTTATGCTTATAAAACTTAACAAAGTGGATGGCATTTAATTTGACTTAACTCACTTACATTAATTATTATGACAAAGGCACTTTATGCTTTTACTTCTAGTAGATAATATTAATATAATATCTACTAATACATAATGTTTTGTGACAAGAATTTCTTACTTTATCATCATGGCAAGATTCAAAGGTACCTGTTGAAACGTTAACTACATACATCTAGTATGATAACCGAGCGAATGGCACACGTTTATATCAGCAACAGATAGTCATTTACAAATTACACATTTATAACTAAAATCGTCCGAATGAACCGAATTTCCTCTTTTCAGAGATACTGAATTTTCTCGTTTCGCCATCATCGTACCGTAACAATAATAAAATCTAGCATGGTCGTTATGTACAATGCGGTCCTCTCACGGCTGCCGTCCTACGACAGCCACCATGATACTTTTGTGACAAGTTTTAGTAAAACGAAGCTACGGTGATGAATCGCTTAAAAGTAAATTTCAATGTGAGATCGACACTTTGAGAAAACTTTTCATCTCTTTTCTCATAACGAGTGTAACTGTGACGGGGACTGTTAAAAATCACTGTCCGAGAGCTTGGTGCCACGTGATTGGAGAGTCTATAAGGTCGGGGCCGGGCCCCGCGGCGGCGCGCTAGTGGTCCAGAGGTAGCTCCACGAACGTGATGTCGTAGAGCGGTTCCTCCTCGCTGGCGCCCGCCGGCCGCACCTCCAGCAAAAACAGGTCCTCGTTGCAGTAGTAAGCTATCATTTCATCGTCAATTTTGGCCGTAATCCTGCAAATAATATCTCGATTAATATCGACAAATCGAAGCGGTGAGCAAATAACGGATGAATAACTATTGAAGAATGTCGCAACAATTAATGACTGGGTACTTGTGGCATTAAGAATTGCAAATTCATGCGTCGATTTACTCATTAAGAATAAGCCATTAAAAATAGTAATTAGGTATCATTAATCGACAGATTCGTCATCTTTGTGTAATGTGAGTACCCATATTTTAATTAGTCGGGTAATTAGATCGTTAGGGTGCTCGGTTTATTAATTTGGTGCGAGTGCTTATCGGTAATAATGCAATATAAATTAGGTTCGGGGACGAGGTCTGTGCTTGGGGACGTGATTATTGCAAATGATACCTATTATGTGTAGCTGTAATTATTAATAATTAGGGGTATAATTATTGGAGGAAGCGTTGCGAGTTAGTGGCGCGCCCGGGGCAAGCGATGCTAGCGCGTGGCGGCCGGGTGCGAGTGAGACACGTCACAACGACAACTATCTAAGGCCAATGAAAACCACTTACCCTTTCTTGTTCTTTCGATAAAGATTATTAATTGCCGAACTTGAAATTTTGTACTTATTCTCAATCTGAAAATAAGCAAAAAAACAAACGATTACAAATGGGCCTTCGTTTTTTTTGAACCGAGACGTCTCGTCTGACGGAACCGGTGGAGTGGTTTCACAACGAGAATGATTCGCGCGAGTTCTGGCGGGCGACGTGGTCCGGTGCGGCGGCCGCGCGGGTGTTAATTACAACATGCAGTTATGATGATCGTGTGTATTGTATTAGACGGGGTTATGAAGCGCCACATCGGTTACAGCAGCGCCGCGAGCGCTCGCCGCCGAGCTACGTCGGCGCCGGCGCCCGCGGCGCGGACGAAGCGTCTCGATTACATCGTTTTACAATTTTGAATATTGGTCACGTTATCGAATGTTGAGATTTCTGCGGTTAGCCGACATCACCAAGGTTATTCTCGTGCTACCGCCGAGCGGCGAGCCGAGTTGACGAGCCCGTGCCGGGTCAACGCGGCGCGCCGCCGAGGCAAGCGTGTGCAAAAAACCACGTGGAAAAACAATAGACGTACTTGAATTCGCTTCTGCCGAATCCAACTACATAACTCTAAACCAAAGTGGACAGAAGCGATTCGTGATGACTAATACACCGGGTTGTTTCAAAGAATTTTAATACAAATCTACATCAGTTAATGAAAAGTTAAAAAACACAGTTTTTCTCAAAAGGTAAATGGCATAAGATGGATACCTTGTCATTTTCAAATACAAATAAATGCTTTTACTTAACTTTCAGTTTTCTCACCTAACGACATTTCCAATATGAACAACGGTCTGTTCACTTGAAACAACCCTTAGCTTCAAATCAAGTCGATGTCTGTTGCTCGAACGTATATCGTTTTTCCCGCAAAATTGGCAGCATATTGATTGAGTACTTACCGCGTGGAGTAGCCCCTGCGTGGTGGGCGGCGCGACATGCAGCGGGGTGTACACGTCGTCCGTGTCCTGGCGCACGTACAGCATGACGCGCTCGCTGAGCGGCGGCGTGCCGGTGCGCGCGCGCTTGCCCAGCACGCCCTCCAACTCTAGCGTGTCTTTGCGGTCGCCGTATGGTGACAGGCTACCCACGTCCGACCTGTACCTGTAGAATACATACAAATTCTCGTTACACTTCACTTTTTATAAATAATTAATAGTACATTACTGCAGAGGCCGCGAAATAGGGAATTCCGACAATCCATGTTCGCGCCGAGGCTTGTATAGTGCTTTTTTCAAATAAATCCAAGGAAATAATACAAATGTTCAACTTATATATTCATATATTTTTACTATTCGCGCCAACTTTTTACTTTTTTCAAAATTAATTTTTAAGCTGTTCGGGTTAATGTTTTTGCCACCAAATGTTAAGATGATTCTATTTATTAAGAAATGACAACACCTTATTAATTAGATATCGTTATATTTTTTACAATAAACGTAATTCCTTGTTTATTTTATTGAACATCTGTTTTAATCTAATGGAATAATCTAGTTAAATATAAGAAATAAAACGTTAAAATATGCATGCACAAACAACGTTTTTAGGGTTCCGTACCTCAAAAGGAAAAAACGGAACCCTTATAGGATCACTTTGTTGTCCGTCTGTCCGTCTGTCAAGACCCTTTTTCTCAGGAACGCGTGGACGTATGAAGCTGAAATTTATATCAATTACTCAGGTCTACTGTCCCTTGAAGCTGTGAAAAAATCAAACTTCTAAGCCAACGCAATCAAAAGATACAGCCGTTTATGCCGCAAATTTTCGACACTTGCAAGGGAATCAAAACCTACAGGGTGCTTCCCGTGAACTCAGAATCTTGAAATTTGGTACGAAGCAACGTCTTATAGCATAGATAAAGGAATAATTACGAAAACCATAAACTTTTTTTTAATACCTAACTTTGCACCTAATTTGCAAATTTTCGACACTTGCAAGGGAATCAAAACCTACAGGGTGCTTCCCGTGAACTCAGAATCTTGAAATTTGGTACGAAGCAACGTCTTATAGCATAGATAAAGGAATAATTACGAAAACCATAATTTTTTTTTTAATACCTAACTTTGCACCTAATTTATATGGGGCGCTATACATACCAGGTGCAAACTTAACTTAACCACTTAGGGATGGAAAGTGTTTGTACGGAACCCTCGGTGCGCGAGTCCGACTCGCACTTGGCCGGTTTTTTTTTTTATTGGCAGTATGCCATAGATTATCCATAAAAGAAATAAACCCCACTGAAACAAAAAACAATCGCTTTGTTGGCCACGCCCAATAATGTTGCATGAAATTCCTTAATTGACCTCTAATTTGAAATTAGAACGAATCTTCAACAATTGCTATACAAAGACGCATTTCGCGTTCTATTACCATGACCATAAGAACGACATTTCCTTGGATGTTTGAGAAAATATATTTTTTCTTACACCTCTTAACTATGTGCCTAATTACACTATACATTTATAGAGTAACACACATCCGCAGAAACATTCCCATTTGTAATATTCATTCAATATCGCATTTAATAATATCTGGCATAGGTATAATACAATATTGAAGGCACATTCATTTCTAAATAAGTTTGTGTATTTAACTTCAAATATCACCAAGCGTTTTGCGATTTAGCCGTAACAATTTCTTAACCTAATCGACGATATATAATCAATTTGTAGTGAAATAACAATAGCTTGGATTATTACGGAATTTTACCTATTCTTGTTCTTAGTAATTTGAGATGTCGATAATTCGACGTTGACTTTAACTAATAACCGATATGCATGACATTTGCTTAAACAAATGTGGTTTTATCTGACACTGTTTTGATTAATAAGCTC
This sequence comes from Apotomis capreana, assembly GCA_947623375.1. NCBI lineage: Eukaryota > Metazoa > Arthropoda > Insecta > Lepidoptera > Tortricidae > Apotomis > Apotomis capreana. The sequence goes on from OX392501.1 coordinate 16,044,895, forward strand.
TTTGTGCACTTCGAGCCACAATGAATTCATAAGTATAGTCTTGCGTCATGGGTATTGTGGTATCATGTTTCGTGATCGATTGGGCAATCAATTTACCTAATGTAAGAAGTCGAAAATTTGCATTATTATGTGGGTATCAATAGGTTATATCAGCTGTACCTATTGGTGAACACTTACGCTGGTGCATCGGGGGGAAAGTGGTTGTGGAATTTGAGCGCCGGCGCCTGCGGCTTGGCGGCGTGCAGGAGGAACGGCGAAGCGCCCTTGAGGTGCGCCTCCGCCAACGCCGACTCGTCGTGGCCGTAGAACCCTTGGATGTCCATGCCCGTCAGCTTGTCGATGTCCTCCGCCGGACTGAACAGCACCGGCGGTTTTGCCAAGTCAGCCATTGAATAGAATTCGCTTCGCTCTGTCACTGGGTGGTAAATCTCGTCCAGCTTCTTTCTATTCGTCGCTGACATTTTTCTTTTAGCCGCTCTTCTCTCTTCATCTCTTGTTTTTCTTTCGGCGCCCTAAAATAACACCACGAGAATTTACTATGAAGACAAAACAATATGATTAATTTTAAGTCACGCGTGAATTATTGCAATATTTACCTTGTCACAGAACACTTTGATTTGACAATATCCTCTGTGATACACTTGCGTGTCGCGGGGGTCTTCAAACGTGTCAATCTGAATGTGTAACGGCAAGCCCTGAAACAGAATTTAAATTAGTTACCTGAGACAAAAGTATCTCTCACATACGAATGCGTAAATTGCATACTACCTACCACATTCCAATACCTACATACCAGGCGCTCGAAAGATTATCTAACAATTTTCATCTGACGCAATTTCACGCTTCGTGTCTAACAGCGCACATTGTAACAAAAAATTGTTTTAATAAACCATAAGGGATAATTACGTCAAATTTACGAATAAGGAAAAATATGCACGTGTCTGAATCGAATCGCGTTAAAACGTCTTAATTGCGTCGGCTCGAGGTCGGCCCGCGTCACCGTGCTCTTGGATGGTAATTGAGAAGCTGAGAGCGGGCAGCGGAGCGGCAAGCCAGCGGGGTGGATCATACAGATATTCATTTTATGATTTAAAATAGTTTATTTTTTAACTAAGTTTTACTACTTAAATAAACATTAGTAGTTTTAAGTTAGTGTGGCGGAATGAAGGCGCATGTGCATACTTTTTATAACTAGCCTTCGCAGCAAATTATACTTTGCTCAGTATCTAAGACTAGTTGAATTTTCATGTACGGGCTTCTTGTTTAAATATTACCCTCCTTACATGTGGCATAGATAGAGAGCAGCTACCAAAGCGTCACCGATTAAGCGGTTAACGTCCTCATCCGTCACTGTACGCATTATAATTTACATACTTCAGCAGCTACTACGCTAGTATACGCGAGTAATTAAGCCTTCATGTTCTGAATACTAACAACATTCAAAGACACTATGTAGACCATAAACCGTAAGATGAGGTTAATTGTGACCATAAATATTTCAGAGTAACTACCTAAACAACAATCAGGCATTTTATGAAGCAATAAAATAGGAATTTGTAATAAGTACTGTACGACAGTTATCATAATATTTTACTCAAGGGAGAATATAACTATCGATAAACTATCTGTGCCTATTATAGTATGAATATTGCAATCATATTATATTATGTATAAATTACAAAATACATAGGTAACAAACCTTGACTCCCTTTTGACTGCTGAAGTCTGTGCTGAGACACTGGACTGCGATGTTGATCTGAAATAAACAAAATACCATGAGAGCGGGCCGCTTTATTTATAATGATGTTAGATTGTCATTACTTTGATAACACTGGCGATGTGAACAGCACACATCCTGACCGCAACGACAGGCGCCAGGGTTGTACGACTAAGACATGAGAACCGCCCGGCTAATGCAGTTTTATAAAAAATATAAAGTAACCGAGAATTTCTCAATGAAATATAATGCTGGGGTAGGTAGTGTCCAGTGCTGCATTAGGGTTATTCTGGCGTAGCAAGTGGGCGAAGGCGGTGCTGGTGGCTGGTCTGCGTTGCTCATTACCGCCGTCTATGCAAATGACCCCCTGCGTTTTTACTCGCCGCCACCGCCACCGATCACTGTCCGAGCGCATATTATCTGTCGCTAACAACTCGCATCCGCTGCGGTTTCGCCCAACAATAAATAATTACGGATATCGGTAACTTGAGTACTAAGTAATTTACAGCAATAAAAGAAACCAAGAAAAACAAAAAGCTCACACATGGGTTTTTTGATATACCACAATGGTCATTCAAGCGACGACGCCGTAAACGAAACGGTCTTGATAAGATACCTAAATTAAGTGCTACAAAGTGTAATATAAATTCCAAATGTGTAATGTTCATTCTCTTAAGCGAAAAGTTCAAAAATATTATGCTTCGTGCGGGACACAATTCCATTTCTCCTCGACTCTTTGATTCATAACGAGCGAACTGAACGGATCCTTTGCAACCACTTACTACAATCTGTGATCTACTAGCAATAGATACGAATAACTTCGTAAAAACTAGGATTTTACACCAAGCGTAAATGAAGGTCCCATCTCATTGCACTTAACATTACCGATGGCTACAATGTTATTTTATGTATATAAGCAGTTAAAACGGAGACCGTTGTTTATTATTCAATAATTTAATGAGCGCGATCGCGGCGGGCAGCGTTCTCGGGCATTTTTTTGCTTCATTTAGTCGCTATTCGACCAAATAAGGTTAAGGGATTCTATTTAATTACACCGTAATAAGTGTAATAATATCATGGACTGTGTTTTAATTTTGCTCGATAATGAGGTTTATGCGTGTCTGCGCTGCGTTCCACTTAAAATATACATATACAATGTTTGAACTTGGTCGAATAATTTAGTGTATGTTGACTTTATTTCGTAATAACATATATTATTATATTTATATCAATTAAGTCATTAAGGTATTATTAACTTTTTGGTCAATGAACTTGAACCTATTTAATGAAATAATACATACAAACATCAAAGCTTAAAGAAAAATTTAAAAAGGAGCTACCTGGTGGAAGAGACCGGGAATCGAACCCGGTACATCTGGATTGCCGGTCCATCGCGTTAACCATTTCGCTACCCTAGCTCCAGGAAGATCTGACGAATTTTTCCTTATGCTTTGTGTGTCGATCTTTGCATTGTTTTATTTGAAAGGGTTTTTACACCTTAGCGACCTCTATGTCTATGGGTGTAAAAAACCTTTCATTTCAGACATAATTACATGCTTAAAATGTTTCTTCAATTCATGCATGCATGCAATAATGCATTATTATTAATGAACAACATTTTGCGATGGAAATTAATTTAATTGCGTAAAGCCGTAATATAGATTTTTAAATTCAATTACGATTTCAAGCACCAATTCCTTTTATTAGCCATAGAATTCATGAGGGACGTAACATCCATCACTTCAAATCGTCGTAAGCTCGACAAAACGCATAAATTTTAAATTGACAATTACCCTATTAACCTGGTCGAAACGCATATTACGAAACATATTGAAATAAGAATATAACCGAAGGATAGATGAGCCAACGTGTTATCAAAACAAAATTTGGCTACAAAGTTGCATTCCCTGTGAGGACAAACAAATATAAACCCAAATATGACGTACCTTGGCGGCGCTCTCGAGCGGGTTCCAGTAGATGGCGATGGCGTTGTGCGACACCTCCTCGATGCAGCCCGCCAGCCCGATGCTGTTCTTCGTGTCTGCAACAAAACGACGCATTTATCAACCCACCGGCAAGCCAACACCAGTAATGACGCCGCAGATTTCGATTAAGATATCAGCTCACAATACGTCATCGGCGACGGAAATTTATTAGCAGGGCGTGAATAATCACGTGATAACATCGTTTTATCAACGATTGCAAATGTTTCGACGTCTGTTCTTCCTAGGTTCCTGTTAATTAGTAGAGCCTTTTGAGTGTCTCGACAATTATCCTTAGTGCGAACCAATAACGAGATGTCATTTTGTTCGACATTTCATTCGTGATTTTATTACGCTCTCAATCAAATCCAATTTGCAAACGACAGTGGGACAGCGTGTATATCAAAACTTAATTATTTTTACCCCAAGGCGACTAGTGACTGAATTAACGGTTAGCAAACAGCTGGTTTAGATCATTAAATCCAATTAATTTCAAGATATGATTGTGAATTTCCAAACCCAGTAGCAGTTTCTTTGTTAGGTACCTACATTAAATACTGAGATTAAATTGGCTGAATGGCCGCCATAAAAATTACAATAATTTGTAACCAAATATAGCCAAAACTAATTGAAGCAGATAGTTAAGAATTTAAGTTGTTTCTGATATAGCTTATTGATTAAAATATTTGATCGCACCCCAGATAAAGGAAAGCGTTTTAAATCGTTAGCTCTTGAACGCTGATATAGTAGACCGCTTGAGTATGACTAAAATATAAATGTCAAGGGAAAGGACGCTGTATAGTTGCTTATTGCATTTTCTCGTGACAAGTATTCACGGAAGAAGTATGTATATACAAAACCGTGTTTATTACTAAGGTTAAAAAAAACATAAAAATAAATACTTAAGAAATGTTGTGTTATTAAGCAAAGCCTTGAATTGATCTCTTATTATCATTAGTTCGCAAACGCAAATATGTAAGCATACTAGAACATTATAGGTGTGATTCAGGGATATCATTAAGACCGATCAATACATTATCGTATCCACAGGAGGTTGAGTGGCAGCCCTGCACTAGGGTTATGCATTATCGGTCGCGGGGGTGGTGGTTAGTGAGTAATCGGCGTGGCTGATGCGGCGTGGGTGCAGCCCTATCAGCGAGGCAGCGATTTGTGCGGGCGCCGGTCGCCGGTGCCGACGTGTTTATGACGACCGCCGCCCGCCCTCACACAGCCTTATTGTTTTAACTGCCTCCAACGAATTTACGAGTCTGGCTTACGTCCTGCTGTGAACAATACGCCTTCTGTACTGTCACTCAACGCTTCTGTCATATTTCTGGATTAGGATTCTATTCTGAGAGTGTACGGTGTGTAGGTACTATGAGGGAATGTCAAATGTGTTATATTTCGCACAAAAATCACAACCACGTTAATTTGCATCGCACAAAGTCACCGAATATTTATACACGAAATATGATAAGCACCTATAATTTACGTCATGTATAAAAAGTTGAATAATATCAAGGTAATTGCTAGTATTTTTCCTCTTTTTTGCGGGTTGCACTTGGTAGACTTCTTATCGATATGAGTTGCGAAACAAGACAGCGACCGCCTTGGTTCGCTTCCTAAATAACCTGCTCCCGGCCGTGAGCCACCGACGATCGGGTACTCCAACATAAAGTATTCGTAATTTAGTTTACAGGTTGGCTAACTTACATACTATACTTATTTACAACTCCATGGAATCTGTTTATCTAACTTGTTAACTTAAATTATTTTGCATAACCAACTAAAACAAAAAAGGAGATCATAAATTGTGATCCTTAGTTTTGATCAATTGAGCGTGGTACAGGTAGGTGCTTAAGCGAAACCCTGTCAAAAGGAATAACCATGGAGGCAAAGACGCTTGGATGCGTTGGACACGCGATACAAGAAGGCATGTAGGTAATCGGAGCCGGCATTGTGCGGGTGCGCAGTGCGTTGCGACTGTTGCGAGCCCCTCGCCCTTTACTCCCCAGGACCTGGGCAGGGGGGCCCCACCTCCGCCCCCTCCGCTTTCACACGCCCGCGCACAGGTGTCCGGTGTCGCCCTTGACGCCGCTCCCGAGTCCAAGATCATACAATTTCTGATACATTTGCATTCAATATCGGCCATTTAATGTTTCCGGACAGCCATAATCTTTTGTAGAGTCGTATAATGTTCATAATCTGAGATCCACATGTCATAGAAACTCACGACTTTAGTCACATTATGACGCAATAGATTTACTTAAGGACTTTGAATCCTAAGCAGTGTTAAATTTGTAAAACGAATTTTGTTTCCTTCAAAACAAAGTCTAGGACTCGTGAAATCACAAAAAATCATTTTCTGACTTTGGACATTACCTATATCATTGTGTATAATAACGTCAACTAAGTTAAAAACAAAACTTAAGTAACATCGAGATAAGCTAAAAAACCTTGACATTAAACTTGGCCCGGCCGCGCGAATTAATGGCTTCCATGTTTTTATTTTCCTTGAGATTTAATTTATAGACAGTGTTTGTGACCACGGCTTCACTCATTAGTAATGCCATAGGCACAGAGAAGTACCTAATGTTAGGATGTGTTAAGTGTCATATATCACCGATGTTTGCCTGCGATTAATTCCGTCGATGACGCACGGCGTCGCCGTATGTCTCCCCAACTTCAATGGAACCGATGATTACAAGTTTTCTAGCTTCTTTAGGTAAACTAAATAACATGCCCGTAAAGGGATATGCACCCTTTTTTTGTTAAAATTTTAACTTACCGGTGAGGAGACAGAAATTGATGATGTCAATTTAAATCGAAATTGTTTTAGATTACTTATCCTGTTATGTGTAATTATAGTTGTCTGCCGTATCCATTATAGCTTTTTTATCTGTTTTATGAATCAAACTAAAAAAAGAAACGCAAAATTGTATAAAACTTTATGAAATTATGATAAGTCTTTTATCGTGATAGTATGTTATAGAGCAAGAACATGAATTTAACAATAATTACGCAATTCCTGACCCCCAAAAAATGAAAACTAGGAATTATGGTACCAGTAAAGGTTAAGATTATCGCTTAGGTGCGCATCGCCTTCATGTACTTCATGAATGGATTCTTCCGTGGTATTACATTTCAGTCAGATGTAATCGACCTTTACATTACGCTCAATTTTGCAATAATAAAGCGTTCGTAGGTTAAAGCCTAAACTAAGCAATACATCCGTAATTTAGTAAAGGTTCGGCGGTAGTAAGGCAGTAGCTCCGTGGCACGGCAGAAGTAAACAGGCGCGCCGCGCGCAGGCGCCGGCAGCATCACGCAATTAACATGCTAATGAACGCGCCGCGCGATATCATCGCGGTACTTATGTGTCCGCCAGACTATATTGTATCATTCCTTATGCCTCTTCTTTTAGCGTTAGACAACTCAACGCGCATATATTAAGCATTACTGAAGCCATGTTTATATTGTGCCAATAAATGCTGCGGTGCAATATGCGATTTGAATTTTGCTATGTAATATGTAGGTAGCGATGCCAGTTAAATAGGACTATGCATGGCCGCGCCTAAACATTACGAGATACCCGCGCATAAACGCGTCTTATAAAATAAGAAAAGAAAAACGCCTAGATGTGTAATTAACTTCTTCCACAGTTTACCGCTCTTGCATAGTTAATTTGAGGTTCAACCAACATTTTTTAATAATGTTTACGATTTCCTGTTACTCACACTAAAAGTTCAAAGTAGCAGGAAAGCCCATCGCGTCAGATATCTTTATTGCTTAGATCGTTTTATTTAACCGTACCTCGTGGAAACGTTACATAGAGTTTCATATCTTTAATCTGGTTGTAGCCGTGGAATGTGTCATTATTACTAGGTTTACAGCGGAGGTAATATGAACCTGGTAGCATTAAGCAAGCGGCCAGTGATACTGACAAGGCGGCGCCAGAGGACTACGAATAGGTATATTTTTACCCGGGACGATTGATAGGTTCGCAGAGTGTGGGCCGCGAACGACGTGCGCCTTATATATGCAAATGTCCTAACGACATAGTGAGGGCGAGGGCGGGGCTCGGGGTGCGGGCCGGGGTGCGCCGGCGCGTCTTGGCCCGCAGCACGGTAATTAGGGCCTACTGGCCACGCGAGTGAGCCACCGCCGACCCTCACGCAACTACACTTGCATATTTCTGTGTCGCCTCAAGCACGACTGTTTTTGCGCAGGTAATGCCGTGTCTCCGATTCATGTACGCGCTACTGTCCGATCTGCACTCTCGCAAAAACAAAGAGTCATTGTTTTCAAAATTATCATCTTAATGCGCGCGTAATTACTCTCACTCACGCGATGTAGCGTTTAATGTGCAGAGGAAGTCGGAATATGACTTACCGGCGTCCAGTATCCTTTGTTTGACTGAATGTTGTCTCCCGTGCCAGAACTGCCACGCTTTTATTTCGTCCTCAGGTGATTTTTCTTCCCTAAACATCAGCATCACCACGCTCTGGAACAAAGACAGAAAAAATATCAATCATAAATCTTTGCAATACAATTTCATCTCATCATCGTGGCTTTGACAGAAACTGAGCAAAAAATGAAGCTAATTTAGTTATACGAGTATAAAGAATGCCATAAATTGATACAGAGGGTGGTCATTAGACACACCTGACGCCAAGAAGCTATGCTTGTGCGTAATTTATAGCAAAGTTTTAATGGCGAAAGTGTGCCCACCGCCGCAACGGAGCGCCTAGAGCATTTCGCGAATACGCAAAATGCGATTACCGACGCACATTCCTGAGCTATTACGTTAAACGAGTGCGATTACGTCGTTGCGACGGGCATCTTAATTTCATACGCATTTAAATCTCTTTTGAAAAAGGCACGTGAAACCTTTCGACCGTTTCCGTTCAGGTGAAAAAGTGAAATATGCTGTTAAGAGATTTCTACAGACGAGTTAGAAAATAAAGTGAAAAAGAAGTGGCTTGCGCGAGGCGTGGTGCCAGACGCGGCCTTATAGGGCTAACGATGAGAAAGCACCTCCGATCGTCGCCTCTGATTGATGGATCGGTGCGCCTGCGACGCTCGCCGATGGCTTAGCCGCGCCCTTTTTGTCCGACTGCTGAAGCGATGCATGACGCTACCGTGAAAATGTAATTGGTCCCTACGTAGACAAATCGCCCTTTACGACTTGAAAATCAAGTTATATAATAAAATCGTCCCATACAAATAAATAATTACCGTAGAACGGATGTAATACCAATACTATGCGTAATTAATAATATCGAATTTTTAAGTAATTATTGACATAGATTAAAGACGTAGGTATTACACCTACCTATTACAAACTTAATTAAATGTTCCATGCTAGATTGATCATTCGAATAATTCAGCTAATTAGTATGATCTACAGTTAACTTTCACTGCAATAAACTATTACGCTGTATATGCCGGGAATTGGCCTCAGACTATAAATTAACGTATGATTGCAGAAACATACTAAAAATATACCCAATATAAAAGTCTTTGAGAAGTTATAATAATTAATACCTATAGGGAAATATATTATATAAGTAACATATTATATAAGTAACATATATAGATAATTTAATATTATTAATGAATACGCCTTTATTTTTATTGTTTTTAATATAAAGCCTTATTCATTATTGAAATTGTGTTTAATAACTAATATGCCTTTGTCTTGCGTGTGAAGTAGGTAATTAAAGCAGGGGATTTTCCTAATCATAATTGAGAAGTGCCATGAAGATGTAAAGTAGAAACATCAACATAAAAAAGAAACACAGCTATTGTACAAAAGCCGTGAATTTAAAGTGGAAAATCATGAAGAACACCGTGAAATCAATAGAAAAAAAATATATGTCAATTTATTTTTATTCACATGAATCGAACATACTCTTCACGAATTAATGCGTTCTGAAATTACACAATCAAATGTTTTTCTTGGGTGTACCCTTGTTTTGTCGACAAACTTTTCATCGAATATTATTTCATCGACAACGATTCATCGAAACTTCAGTACTAGTAATATTGTTTGGCGTTATTTTATTTCAACTACTATTTATTTAAATTTATCTTACTACGTAGAAATACTATTCAACGAATATTACTTAATCGCTGATTTGTTTCAAATTATCTTAATTGGCACAACTACAAAACATTGCAATTCATTTCTTCGACGTATTACTTTAATACAATTTTATATGTCCTACTGCAAATTTATACCTACATTTACAAAAAAAACGGCCGAGTCGGATCTGCTCTGAAAGGTGAATCATTTAAAGTTTGAGAATAGGTTGAGGTGAATCAATCACCTTTCAGAGCAGATCCGACTCGGCCGGGTTAGGTTAAGTTAGTTTTTTTTTTATATCCCTAAAAAATATTTTCCATTTTAGTTGTAGCGAGCTGGACCCGTACATGCAAGTGAAATGATATTACGTGAAGTAAGTTTTATGTAATTTAAAAAGATTTTAAACGATAAATTATGAAACGTACTTCTATGAAATAATACATCTGTGTAATGAATCATCCGCCATATGAAAATCCGTGATATAAAAATACTTGTAATGAAATTTCGATGAAGTGAGTTGTCGATGAAATGAAAATACTTGAAACGTTATCTTTGAAGTAAAATTCGACGTAACGAGTGTCGGCGATTCAAAGGTAAACCGTTTTTCTTGATTAGTACGAGCAAGTAGGACACCGATCAACAATCGTCGACTCATTCCATGACAAATTGTATTTTCAGGCTTATTTAATTATTAAGAAAGTCTCACATGTGTTATCTAGGAGATATAAAAACAGTTGTACTGTAAATCAATGAATTTACGAGTAATTTATGTCAGCGAATAGCTGCGTATCGTATCTATAAGCGGGGCACAGGCTTTCTCCGGAGATCGGACGTAAACCCAACGGCTCCGTGCATACTAATCGATAGCTCATGTATAAAATTGTAACGGTGCACCTCGAACCGTCACTGTTCATAAATAAAGTTTACCGCTTTATTAGAATTCCCAAAATGGCGTGTGTTTCACGAAATCTATAATACATGCTTAACTGTAAATACGAAATAGGTATACGACTTTGATAATGGTATTCAAATTGCAGATAAGTGCCATTAAGCGATACGGCGCATATATTTTTATAGTCGACCGTGTTTCGTCATTTATTTGTAATTGGTGCAACATTTTGTTTATTATATACGACCTATGATTAATAAACACTTACTAACTAATTTAAGCTTAGTGCAGTGGTTTACGTAAGTTAGTGCCTATTTTGAAATTGCAATTGATACGAAACAATGTTTGCCGGCTATTGTTGCTTGACAAAGATACATTGAGCTACGCAGGTAATTACTGGGTGACTACGACTATCTTAAATATTCCAATTACGCAATTTATCAAAGACAAGTTTTACTTCGATTACATTTACAAGTTCAACTCGTTTAAGTTATTACTTTTACGGGGCAGTGCAATCTTTTACAATCCAATGCAGTTTACAAAGCTAGAAATAGTGATAAATTTTCGCATGTAGTGTCAACGCCGCATAGACAACAATCGCTAACTAATGAAGATCGATGCGATTAATTTTTAATGTGCACCATTTAATCCTTCGAATTGAAAAAAGATTGGTTGCAGCGAGCGTGGCGAGGCGTGGGCGATACAAACGGCCCACGTTCGACACGCCGCTAATTGGATTTTTAATCCATATTGACATTTGGTAGGTACGCGGATATTTGGTGTTCGACGTGTCAAATACTAATTTTACATATTTAATTTACTGCATCATTAGATATTTGATACCAAAGGTGCTGTAATTAGTAATTACCCCATTGGACATAAATGTTCATAAATTGATTAAGCCCTTATATATGTGACAGGTATGGATCTATATTCTATACCGAAATGTCGTTCTTGGTTTTGAAACTTTAGTTAAGTTTATGCGTAAGAATCAAATATTGAGTTTTACGAGGGATGAACGTGTTTGTTCAGAATAGCTAATGCATTTACAATAAGTGTAAATTTTTAGAGCACAAAAATTGTGTGAGTATTTTTAGGACTTTTGGACATTTTGTAACGAAGAAACGAATACGTAAAAAGTTTGCAATGGTCTATTTCTTACTTTGTAGCATTCAATACTACTCGTATTTCACGAAAATAAGTTCGTAAACTCACAACACCACAAAGTTGTAAAATAGGTTTTTAATTGCCTAATATTTGCATAAGTCTCCATAATTCCTTAATTTATGGAAAAGGTATGTGGGAAGGTGATTAATGGACTTTATTACGTAGACCAGACTAATCGTGACGTTCAGAATTAACACAAAATCTTCCCTAAGAACACGATAAACACGAACACATTTGGAGCAGCGATGGGTTTTCTTCAGCTAATTAATGAACCTTTACTGTAGCGGTCGAGCGTGTACACCTCGCAATTAACCAGAGCCAAATTGAGCTTATTAACTTTTTAGTAGCGTCGGTCGTCGGCGCATGTTTCATAAGAGTACAGTTTTGGCTCTCGGACCAGTTAGCTCCAACTTTTCGGGCCGTCAATTAATTAATCGAGTGTATCGACATTCGACCCGATTTCAGGAGCTCGGTTGACAATCTGTGTTATCTGATTAAGCACGCTTTCTCTTGCATGCGCGCGCTCCGTGTGACTAGTGTCGCATACTCGCGCTCGGCGACTGCGCTGCCCATGTGTAGCTCGCTGATTGCCTACTGACAGCCACTCTACTTTAATTTCATCACTCCATTTGAATAAAACGCAAGCATTTGCATATATTTCAGGTATGGCATTGCGCAACCTTAAGCTGTGACGATCGGTATCTTTTTGTTCGCGTGTGACAGACAGCGAATGGTCATCAATCTTGCTTGCCATCTTATATTGTCCCCTAAATAAACATATTATGCAAAACGTTACCGATTTTCACAGTTGTAAATGAGTACCAATTTTGGTTCTGATTAATTGTATGTATAATGATGTGACATCTTTTAATGCCGCTTCATTCACTTAACGTAGAGTTGAAATATTCAAATTATGTTTGATTTGTCCTAATATCATAATGACTATATTGTACTGTATACAGTAAACAGCACAATGCTGTCGTACTGTACAGGATTCATGATAAATTGGCTAATTAGAGTCCGGGCTCGCGCATGTACTCACTTTATTCCTATATCAAGGCTCATTTCTCACGCTTGTAATGCGCCGCTCAATAAAAGCTCTGTTGTTGTTTATGGAAGCAGTCATTCAGTGCGGTAGTAATGTGTCAACAAAACAATTACTGTTTCTGATTTTATCTCTTCTTGTTACGCTTTTGTGCGTCTTCGGAGAAGTAGTGCGTAACGCTATGTATAGCGGAACGGTGTTGGTAGGTGATCGCATCATCTGTTCATAAGCGAACAATGCATACGAGCGTTATGTAAGCCGGCGCAGGCGCGGCGAGGGCAGCGCTGCAGTCGGTTCGGCGCTGCGCTGGCGTCGTTTCGTCCTCGTCCTTTTGCCCGGGAACTTCCTCGTTAGCCACAGGGCGCGGCGCCCATCCATCAGACCCTATCTACTTTATGACAATTATTTATGTTCCCCGCATAGCAAAACTATTTCGCTTACCGTTGAGCTTTATCGATAGCGCAAAAGTAATGTCCTGCCGTCTAGATACTCTATATCTGATACGGTTACGTCTGTTTGTTAAGTGCGCTAGTTGTTTGTGCTAGTTGTTTTAACGCCTAGGTTATTTGCTGCGAATGTTCTCTGTAGTGAATGTCGGTTTCGACATAAATTCTGAGCGGAACTGTGGGTGTAACTGCCGCGGTTGCCTGCGATCTACGTGTCGGTATTTATTACACCTCAAGTAAAATATATCAATGGTCATTTTTGTATCGTAAACAATACTTTACTTTTTATAAATAGTTTTTCAAATATTTTTCCACGTAGGTATTATTTTGCGTTGGTGCCGGGTATTGCAAATTATGATAAGAGATGCTTCGATACGAGTTCAGGATAACGTGTCTTTGAAGAGGTGCATTAAGTTATTAAAGGCTTCGTGCATGATATTATGTGCTCGCGGCGGGCAATGGGAGGGCCGCAGCGCGGCTTGCAGGCGCGCGGAAGATTGCTAGAGATGTGCAGCTTCCGCTCGCGGACAAATTGCCTGCGCCCGCGCATCCGGCGCGATTCTCAAGCTACTAATTGAATATCGACCACCAACTAAATTATAATTTCCAATACCTTACTCCTATGCCTAAATTACAACAGCGAGCTTAAACGCTTCTACGTAATTACGCAGGATATTGATTGTATCAATTGCATTTATATATAACAAACGCAATTATATTTGATTTGATTGCGTTACACCCAGTGGCCGCTAAATCTCGATTAAATCGGGGCAATTCCCTCGATCCGTCCGGCGTCGGATTAACATCCGAAGTCGCCTCGTAACACTAATCTGCTTAAATGTCGAAAGGAAATGTCAGATTGTAAAGTGCAGGCTCTGGACGAGCGTGATGCGGCTTAAGGTGGGCTCTCCCGCTTAGACGCGCTCGCTGTCACGTCACGGCACACTCCGCTGCTACCTTTTTAATGTCCATTTGTTATAATAGAAACATAAATCGCGAATCATTTCCACTCTACGGACTAATAACACTTGATGCTCAATATCATATTATCTGATCCTTAGTAAATAAATACGAAACTTGGAGCTTATTCTATCTAGTACCTACGACATTACCTCAACTATTACGTCAATTAGTAGAGTATTAGCGAAACGTTAATCCATTGTTTTAAGCCGCAAATCATGTAATGATTGCCCAATTGGTTCTTAGATGTAACATTGAGTTTGATTAGGACGCGTGTCGGTCGCTGTCGTAGTGGCGCGATGTTATCGCGATTGACGCTAAATACGCGCCTGCCGCGACGCGATATCGACTCGGGCAATGACGGACTTCAACCTTACGTAACGCCATTTGCGTCCAACTTTGCTGTCACCTAAGTTGAGGAATTAAGGTTAAGACGAGTGAAAGTTGATCTATAAAAAAAACAAACATAATTACAATTCTATCGAAAGGACGCAATGTGATCGATAATGCGAAAATATTTGGCCGGCTGGCTTATGTGCAGTTACGCAGTTTCAGCAGTTACGTGGAGCTGTATTATCGAATAACACGTAATATTTCGAAAGCATAATGACTATCGTGTGTTACGCGAACCTGAAACCGAACGTGGAAAGTTTACGCTCGGCGAAGCGCGACCCGCGCGGCGTAGACGCAGCTACGACACCTAGCCACTTCACCTCATTGCAGCGAGCCAGCTACGGTATCTCACGGTGCACTCGCCGTTCTATTTTTTCACAACAATTATCGAGTTATCCGTGTCTGTAACGTAATGAATTAACGTCTAATTCAGCAAAACACATTCAGCATTGCGAAAACTTTTTGACTGTATCAAAATTGCAACTTACATGCGCTCTTTTCTCGGAGATTCGATGTCTGGACGTAATGTTTTAACGTGCAATAATCATTGAACCAATGATTCAATTTTTAATATTAACGGGATACGTGATTTGCCGCGAGTTAATGGGTTTTTTTCGATCAAGAAACGAATTCATGTGAAATTTTATTAAGTTAAGAAAACGAGCTACTAAAAAGCAATGACATTAAAAGAACGTAAATTACCTTTGAAATACGAAAACGCATAAAGATGTTTATGTTTTAAAAGCAAGCTTAAGAGATAAAGAAATGCAAGAATAATTTTCATATCTTGGTGAACTTTTGTGTTGTTTTTATCCGTCTCATATTCATTATTATTAGTAAATAATATGTTTACGATAAGCCTTCTGAATATCTTGGAATAACCTTAGAATCGATTACATATTTATATTGAATCTTTAAATGAAATAGCAATAGCACAGTATAATTTTATAATTAAACATATCTAATGCCATGTATCTATTCAAAGTAGGTTCCTACCTAATTTATAAAATGCCGTTGCTCATGTTTTCTGTCGTATAATTTCGCAATTTATAATCATTAGCGTGTTTCCGAAGCGACGCGGCTGCCTGAGCGACGCGGGCGCAGGGTGCGCGAGGGTGCAACTTAATTGAGTCATCTCGACAAGTGATTGATTACTGCGCAACCGTGATTCGAACACATCAGCAAAAAAAGTGAACGCAAATTCAATGTCTCGTTTTTTGTCCGACATCAACGCGAACCCTTTTCTTGTGAAATTGCATAAGAAAAATCATTACACCCGATTGCCCCCTGTGAGAAATATGCGATCTGTCTCAGATGACAGCCCTTCACTTGTCCGATGTAGATGCCGGCCGAAAGGTGCCCGCGTGCTCTGAATACGACCGTTATACTTAATCCCTCATCGCGCGTAACCTGCGCAGTGTAAAATGTATCATTAACGATCGCCTTAAAAAGGCAAACAGGGGCAATCATTAAAATCGTAAAATTTAGCAAAGAGAAAAGATTGTATTAATAAAACAAAAAGGTACATGTCTCGTTACGCGAGTTTCCGTTGCTACGAAAGTGAACACAATGATGTCAGTTAGCGATAAAAAGCTAGTGTAAAAAATGTTCTGAATGAGTGGGAGCACATTAACTCGACGCGACCGCGCCGCGACACGGCGCTCGATAAACGAAACCCTTCCTCCTACTTATCGATAAATACCATTTTAAATTAGGAACGATTGTCTATGGGTTATATACTAACAATATTATCACATTATTTTTGATACTATTATTTACGTTGCCTGTTACGCAAAACATCTACCTAGCTATTCGTTGTAATTATAACGTCTTTATTTGTTTAATATTCAAACCAAAAGTTATGATTAATAAGATGCGTCGCATAAATTAAGTGCATCTTGGGGTTACCTGCTACATGCACATGCAACCCTTCAAGTGACGCGGAAAGTTAAAAAACTAAACTGTTTTACTAGCGAGATGATTAATTGCTGCCATGCACTTTGATTGATCGGGCTCTTTCAAGTTTTTTGTTGTATCCATTTTTACAGAAGGAATATTTGCTTAGCTAACGTCGTTTTAGACAGCGTTTTAAAAAGAGATTTGTTATGTGTATTAAAATGCGTGATATTTTCATATAGCGTGCGAACGTTTCGAGATTGGATGTGAAATTGTCTGTCGTTATTGGGGCAACGGCAACGGTGTTTAATTAGGTGCAAAATGTTGTATTCGGCGTAGCGCGGGCGGGGCGGACAAGATGGTATCGGGCCAAAGCTCCGCCGAAACAAGGGCGGCGCTGGCGCAGTAATTACGATTCCGCCACGCACACCCCGTTCACCAAACTCTCAACTCTTTACTTAAATCTCCTAACCGCTTTTTGACACGCAAAACGCATTCAGATCGCGTGTGAATTTCAAATTGTCAGCCACGGTTTATAACGGATAATTGCTTTTGTTGGTTTAGCGATTACTTTTAAAAGCATGAACATTTTTATTCTTCTTGGGTTTAATTTATTGATTCACGAGTCAACGACATTAAACAAAAAAAAAAATGATATCCATGAAGGCGACAAAAATGGAACGTTTTGAACAGTCATTAAATGTTACGGGATTCTTTGGCGAGACACGTTATTTAATATACCTAGCTTGTCTTCTCGGGCTCTCGATAATACTTAGATCGGACAGAACAAAAGAGACCACTACATTTCAAGCCACGACAACCGCTTTAGGAATGTAATCTTTTTTCATGCTGGAACAAAACAAAATGCTCGTTAAGGAAACACGATGTTTGCCGCATTGAAATTATTTTATCATATACAGTAAGGTTATTGTTTAAAGGGAGCGATATTATCCGAGCGCAGCGGCTCCCGGGGCGGTCATTGTGTTCCTATATGGCGAATGTCAAAAGCGTCGTCTTAATTATCGGGCGCGGCTTTACAATGCGGACTCGATTGCGGCGAGATAAGGCCTCTATACCTATCTGAATCAGTATTGAATGCGATACGCCGCTCGCGGCCGCTCTCCCGCCGTCCGGCTCACACTCGCCCCACTTACTTGCCTTAATAATAACTTCAAACACATGTCGCATTGTATCTCTGATTACCTATTCCGATCTAACCCTATTCAATACAGATAAAACATGTTTGACCGTGGAACTTACAAGAAAAAAGACAGAAAACTCAACTACAGAATAGCGACTCGTTTCATAAGCGCATTATATTAACAGAGAAATACAGCGAGTTCGTCGTGGACAAGTAATCTACCATTGACATGTATTATTATCAAATGCCAATTATAGGTACAATTTAAAACAATAGTACACTTACACCGATAATCTAAACAAGGACCAGATAGCAATACCTGATTTTCTGGTTTTTCAAGAAAACTAACTAAACTAATGCAATTTCATTGTTATAGCGATCTCGTGTTGGACTCTATTAAATGATATCATTTCCTGGGAAGTGTCAGGACAATAATGTGAGGGGATTTCCGATTTCCATGGTAAACGCGATGCGTGGGTTTATCTTTTGTCTATTGAACATTGATAATTTTCTCATGAGATAATAATGGACAACTTGAGTCACGCAATTACTTTTCCACTTTAGAGATTGTGTGGATTTATGTAACTTAATGATGATAGGCGAATAAAGCGAACTTGTAAAGAAATAAACACAAATATTTATAATAACTAGCAACTCTCACAAATTAGTCTTAACGAAATTATCGGATATCTTACGATGTAAATTATTTATTGAGTGGTGTTTTTTGAACCTTGTTATTTTTATAATTTAGTTTTAATTGAGTTATTAATTATTAAGTCATGTTAAAATTATTTAATATCATTGCGGGATTTAATATCATAAGTGGAATTTAAGATATTCCATTGCTTAAGAAAAACAACCTGTATTTTACTCATTGAGATTTTGGGAAGTTGATTCATTTATTCATTGATTTGTAATTATTTTGCGGTAAGTCCACGAAGGCAAACTAGGTGCTCCTGAGGTGCCCGCGACCGCAAGGGTGAAACTAGCCCGAGGAGGGTGCGTGTACGTCGCTGCTTCCCGGGATACTGAGTGTTCTCGTAAGAAACTCAATTAACAAACTTCATAAAAAAACCTCCCTGAATTCTCCTAGTTGGGTGTTTGCTTCGTCTATCAGCGATAATATTCTAATGTACCATGATTATCCAATGTAGTTGAGAACATCCTGTATATGACGCATGGAGGATTTTTGCAGGTTGATTTGTAATTATTTTGCGGTTAGTCCGCGAGGCCGGCGAGGCGGTGCGGTGCCCGCGAGGGTGAAACTGACGCGAAATGCGCGTGTGTACCGCTTCTCGGGGTACCGAGTGCTCTCGTAACAAACCCAATTAACAACTCTGGATAAAAAAAAACAAAAAACAATGTCTTTCACTGATTTCTACAAAAGCAATTATTATTGTCAGACATGTGACAGACCAAAATGCTCCTTGTATCATGTTGTAGTGTACAGGTTAAAACATTGTAACGTGTAATTTGACGTTGTTAGTAACAACTACGTTTTACATTTAACTAAGTACTGGAATACGACTCAATCATCTTTTCTAAAATCCCGTTAATGCATCATGTTCAATTTCTAAAATCGACTGCTAAAAATACGTTTCTTTATATTACACAATATTGCTCTCTGTCAACTAGGTACCTATGTACATAAAGGGTGGGCCCTGTAACAGGAGCAAAAAATTAAAACATAGATTTTACCCCTCAAACTGAACAACATTTATTAAACAACTTTTAAAAACAACTCATTTATAATGTAAACCTGTAAAATAAAGTTTATTCAAAGAAGCAATGTATTACGAAACATTTGATATTTAGTAGTGACAGCCATGTCAATACTAAGGCGATGTCAATGTTGGACGGCGTATAGTACAAATTTTCTAAGCTAAGCTCATCCACTTACCTGCATTCACAATGGCATTGTGTCTAATACAATCCTATCTGCTTTTGTTCTCGTAAGCGCCAACCAGTTACTTACAAAAAAAGGTAAGAACTACATGGCGTGGATATTGAATTTTCAACCTTATTCCTTGTTGAATAGGTTTCAAATGGTTGATGATGAGAGTTCATAATCCTTTTTCTAGGAGAGAACGTTCTTGTTGAGACGGGCGGTTATAAAATTCCAAAAAAGTTATGATCACCATTATTCTGTTAGCGTATTTTGTAGTCTAATGTCCAAGGAAATAGAGTCGATAATCTATATAAACCTTCGATGGTGGTTACAATCTGCTTTTACTACGAGCTCGTCATCTAGGTACGTTTACGTTTACCACTCAATGGTATTCAGTTCTTAAGTGGATTAGCTTAGCTCAGAAAATTTGTACTATACATCGAAAATGCTATTTACTTTGTTTGAAATAATGAACATATGAACACAGTATTTAAAAAAAAGTTTCTGAACAAATGTTGTTCAGTTTGACGAGTAAAATCTATGTTTTAATTTTTTGCGCCTGTTACAGGGCCCACATGGTATATTCGCGAACACAAAGATGATTTCAGTTTTTCGCAAATTAAGCATAATGTCATAGTGTAAATGGAAGTGCAAAGTAGGATTTATTCTTTTGTTTTGCTTTAGACATTATCTGTGTTAATTTGTATGATACTACTAAAGATTGATAGCAAGGTTTGTTTGCTGTTTCACAGAGTGACAAGTGACGCGAGGTGCATCCGCCACGGCGTAGGCGCAGTGGCGTGGGTAACTCAATAAAATTGTACACGTTGCACTCCGCTCATAAATATCGATCAAACATTGATTACATTTCCGCACAGGAGCAATAATTTCGTACATTTTATTATAGCTCGCCAGAATTATAAATTGAGATGTTCGGAGAGAGGCGGTGCGGTGTGTTTTACGATTGCCTATGCCTCTTAAAGTGCGCCGGCGCAGCTTTCTAAGGTCCGCGAGCAAACATCCGGCCGGCCAACCGTTAACGCCGATAGCTTCGATTGATTTTAATAATAAAAAGTCATCGAGTTGCAGCCACTGTCGACGGTAACTACGATCATGTTTATTCATAGGGTGTATTTCAAGCGCCTATCTACCAGTCCACTTGCTGATAGCTGGCTTGCGGTACACAAAAAGATTAATTTATGTAATTTATGTAAAATGTTTGGAACACTGTAGGTAAAGTAAAAATGCAATGTGGTTAGCCGGCGATAAATATGGAACAAAATGTGTCGTAGCAATTAACTTTTCAGAAGGTCCCGTTCAGCTGTCACGTCACATCAATTTGCAAGTGTCATTTTATAACGTCATCATGTGGTTAAAAATAACTCGATACTTGCATCAAGTTATTTTGACTTTTCTTTGTTCGTCCTTTGTAAACCCTTTGATAGTACCTAGATATATGAAGGGTTAAGGGAAAGAAAGAACTGTCTAAGTCACATTTGCAAAGTTTTACAGTTCAGACAGTTGAATTGATAAGTTCTCTTTATGGCTGTATGATGTCCTAAGTAAAACTATAGCAAAAACAATCAGGACCCAGCGAGTTCTGCCCCTGCTTTATCTAAATATATAAAAGAAGAAACTGACTGACTGACTGACTGACTGACATATCAACGCACAGCCCAAACCGCTGGTTCTAGAGAGTTCAAATTTGGCACGTAGGTTCCTTATAAGGTGTAGGGGTGCACTAAGAAAGGATTTTTCAAAACTCATCCCCTAAAGGGGTGAAATGGGGTTCCAAAGTTTGTATGGGGAAACAAGATTAGTTAGACTATTTTATTCGAAACTTCACAGGAGTATTTCTAATAATAAATAAGTAAACACGTGTCTCAGGTTTTTTGAAAATTCAACCCCTAAATGGGAGAAATGTGGTGACAAAGTCTGAAAATCAGCATGAGTGTTGTTTTTATGGTTTATCGGGTCGCTGATTACGAAAACCGCAACGATTTTAAAATCCAACGTGGCGGACGTGAGTTACCATCTCCCCTGTTGGGGTGAAATGGGGTTGAAATGTCTAAATAGTAAACCGCTGGTTTTAGAGAGTTCAAATTTGGCACGTAGGTTCCTTATAAGGTGTAGAGGTGCACAAAGGAAGGATTTTTCAAAACTCACCCCCCAAAGGGGTGAAATGGTGTTCCAAAGTTTGTATAGGGAAACAAGATTTGTTGGACTATTTTATTCAAAACTTCACTGGAGTATTTCTAACAATAAATGAGTAAACACGTGTTTCAGGTTTTTTGAAAATTCAACCCTTAAAAGGGTGAAATGTGGTGACAAAGTCGGAAAATCAGCATGGGTATTTCTTTTTATGGTTTATCGGGTCGCTGATTACGAAAACCGCAACGATTTTAAAATCCAACGTGGCAGATGTGAGTTACCATCTCCCCTGTTGGGGTGAAATGGCGTTGAAATGTCTAAATACTAAACCGCTGGTTCTAGAGAGTTCAAATTTGGCACGTAGGTTCCTTATAAAATGTAGGGGTGCACTAAGAAAGGATTTTTCAAAACTCACCCCCTAAAGGGGTGAAATGGAGTTCCAAAGTTTGTATGGGGAAACAAGATTAGTTAGACTATTTTATTCGAAACTTCAAAGGAGTATTTCTTACGATAAATGATTAAACATGTGTTTTAGGTTTTCTGAAAATGCAACCCCTAAAGGGGAGAAATGTGGTGACAAAAATCTGAAACCAACATGGGTATTGTTTTTATGGTTTATCGGGTCGCTGATTACGAAAACCGCAACGATTTTAAAATCCAACGTGCTAAATGCTAAACCGCTGGTTCTAGAGAGTCCAATGTAGGTTCCTTTTAAGGTGTAGGGGTGCACTAAGAGAGAATTTTTCAAAATTCATCCCCCAAAGGGGTGAAATGGGGGTCCAAAGTTTGTATGGGGAAACAAGATTAGTTAAACTATTTTATTCGAAACTTCAAAGGAGTATTTCTAACGATAAATCAAAAAAACACGTGTTTCAGGTTGTTTTTTAATTCAACCCCTAATAGGGAGAAATGTGGTGACAAAGTCTGAAAATCAACATTGGTAATGTTTCAATGTTTTATCGGCTTTTTTTCTGCTGCTGGGAAACTTCCTGCATCTGAAATAATTATTCAAGCTTTTCAATAATTATGATTGTTAAGTCATTTCAGAATTCTGAATTACGTTTATCTGGCTCAGAATAATACATTTTTCATTCATCAACGAAGAGAACCTCAATATCTTACAATAGAACATGACGTAACTTAGAACATGGCTTATAGAATCATTAAACCAACCTCGAATATCCCAAGTCGATAAGCGGAGGCTCGGGACATTATAAAAGCTTCATACAAATAAAATGCACACATATCCCGATGTCTTCACTTCGAGTTATGAATTTTGAAGTGAACTTTATTTGGATACAGTAAAAGCTGAGATCGCTTGATTTGAGTGCTTGAGTTTTCGGTTTGATTTGTTAAAGTGGAGTTGTGATAACATAAAAAGTATTTTCACAGTAATATTAGAAAAGCGAAAGTCTGTGTATGTTTGTTACTTCTTCACGCTAAAACGGCTGGACGGATATGCATGAGGGAAATGCAGATTGCAGATTATTTTACCCTAACTTAACAAATAGCCTACTTTTAATCCTGAAAAAAAAAGCATTGTTCCCGTAGGATAATGTATATTATATGGGCACGCGAGCGAAGCCGCGGGTTAATGCTAGTATAGCCATATAAACCGAGAAATTTGTGGCAATAGAATCATAAAACATCAATTTGAAAAAAATACTGAGCCTTTTTTTCCCTAAACGTTTCACAATATGTCATCCATATTGCACACCGTCGGTCTAATAAAGTAATACACTAACCTTAACCGTCTGGTTCTTGAGGGGTTTGTCGGGGTCGTGGACGTACTCGAGCGTGATGCCGTAGAACTGCCCCTTGTTGATGTAGGTGATGCGGTCGTCCTCGCGCCGCTGCGAGCTGCTGCTCGCCGTCTCCAGGTGGTACTTGAAGCCGTATGGTGAAAACCTGAGCAATAACAAATTTATTTAAACTTATGATATGAGATCCGACTTCCAGAATCCAGACCTCGGCAATCGAATCGGGATATTCAAGAAGACATTGCATTATCAGTCAATCATTGCAGTATCGAACGACAATGGATAAGAGTAAAATGTAAGTCGTCTTGATCGTACGGGATTCCTTAAAGGTAACAATATTTTACGTTACATACGAGTTGATTGACATAGAAATCTAAATTCCTAATTGTATGTCATAATCATAACAGCTCTTTGTGCGGGAAGGTTTAACAGTGACACTGACAGAAGCGAAGTGATAGATAACGTCACCCCAGTCCAATTAAGCGACATCTGGTGAACTGGAAATTGCTTGCCCTCATTGTAGAAAATGTTGACTAAACATACAAAGTTGTTGTTTGTTTGTTGAGTCAAGTCATGAATATTTTTTAAACCTCCGTCAAAAGAGCAAATGTAAAAGTTACATTTAAGAATTCCCTAAGTTGTCGAATGTTCCTAACGAATAAAAAAGTGAGCAAGTACTTCTTGCTCGTACATTTAGATACCAATTTCTCTTATGTCCAACATTTTGAAGTCAGGTTAACAAGCTACATCCATCCAAAGCATTCGCGATCCTGCTACAAATTTAGATTAGATTTAGGGAGATAAAAACGTAAGTGAGCAGCAGTCGTAAGCGGTAAAGTTCTCGTATATACGTAAAATAAAATGACAATGTTAAGAGCCGGCTTGTGCACATTTAGAAAAAGTGCGATTTCTTCTTTAAGATGTTTATCTACAAATACACGTTCTTGACAATATTTTCCATGAAGTGAGCAATAAAAATGCGCAAAAAGTGGAAATCTTAATTGCACCGCGAGCAATGCTTGTCTGCCGCCGTTACATAAAGCCGACGAGATCCAGTTCGTAGTGCGCAATGAAAAACGGTTTCTCGCGATTTCCTGAGCTCGAGATCTACGGAAGGAAAACCCCGCTAATCGGTAATTTAGTTGATCGCGTGTCGCGGCTCGTTAGCCAGGCGCGCGCCGCACGGTGGCCGCCCGCCGCACGCGCCGCCGCCGCGCGTTGTCGCCGCGCCGATCTACGCCTACGAGCCTCGGTGTCACACCGAATGACACAAGGAAACGTCATTATCAGCCTACTTTATTACAGCTCTCGCACTAAACAATGCAACGAGATAAACGCAATAAATAATTATGAAAGATTTAATCCGGAATGTCGGTCCGCCAGTTCACATCGATTCCGTTCTTGACTTGCGGTTGCACCATTAAAGCTTATTGGAAACAATTTGGTAAACAGGCCCGCTGATGTTTGCGATTTAAACCGAGCACGGGCAGATAAAGGCCGTGTAATGCAAACGCGGGCCGACAGTGACGGATCGGTCGCGGCGCTCGCCTATCTGATGTTCTCTAAGTGATTCCGAGCGCAATTTCCATTTGCGATGTTGCTCTCTATTGTCATTTTGACTATCATTATCCTTTACATTCTTGCAGACTATCTTAACGCTAATGAACTTTACGAATCTTAAGAAATAAATATTTCAGAATACTTTTGGAATAAATGCTGGCTTTTTGATAAAAAAAAACGTATAATAAACAAATATTATATGACATTCCATAATAACAAACCATTAGCGAGTGCCAAGTGAACGGGTATCGAGTATCTCATACTCAATAATAAATAACACATTGTTTTCCAATGAGCTTCATTACAAATTTCAGCGACGCAGCAGCCGAAAAAAGACACTTCCTGCGTGAAGACGAGGGCCGTTCATGAATAAATCAATCGGTGAGGCGCGGAAATTGATGAGTGCACAAAAAGCCTCAGAACTTCGCGGCAACAAAGTGCTCGCAATAAAAACGCATGCCGAGATAAGAGCCCGGGCGTCCCGCGGAGGCTCCCGGCCCAAATCAGATGCGCATAATCCAAGCGGCCTTATACAGCCTTCTCTGCTGCACGACTACCATGTTCATGCTTATTCCTACTACACCAACCCCACATGTGGTAGACAAAACCTTTTTTGTTCCCAGCGGACCGAGTAATTAAAAACACACTGTGGCTCTCGTAAACCGAGTAGGTAGACGACACTAGCGAATACCGTTATTCGCCAAAGTACGTTTATTGCGTCAAGATATCGTCTCATCATTCGTTGATGGAAATTGAAGCACCATTGTGTGCCCGAGACGAATGCTTTGACTGATACAATGCCTTGAATGCCTACGTACCGCGGGTTTTGTTTTCATTGAAATTTATTTTGCTTTTATTTTGTTTCAACTGTAGCAGTTGTTTACGTTACATACCGACTACTTCCAGTCATTATGCACTTTATATAATTGTCAGTGTCGTATACGAGTACGAGTAGGTACATAAATGAAATTTTGAAAAGATAATTTGGGTAAAGTAATTTAGCTAAAGGAAGATAAGTTATATAGTCGAGGTCACTCCGGACTCAGCTATTACTGCTGCTAGAAAATTAAAAGATGTTATCTGATAATGCTAGGGTTGGTGCACGCGTGATAGCATGTTGGCGGGCGCGGGCGCGGGCGCAGCGGCGGGCAGCGGTTAATGAGAACGCTTAGGCGGCATAATGGCGGCGTACTGATTGCCGGGTGCACTCACTCCCGACACACGCACCGTCACAACACTTACATTGATGCACCACAATTATTTAACAATAACAACTAAGGGTTTGCCAATCATGTTGTACCTTTTTTACGACAAGCATTTCGTAGCAAACTATTACAATAAATATGTCAATCCAGCACGTCTAATAGCAAACTGTGACACGCGACTCTTTGTCGCGCGACAAATACTGCCTGTCACTTTCTTTTTAATACGGTGCGAGTAAGACAGCTGACGGTGAGCCGCACTACAAGCGAAGTCGCGGCAAGACAAGTTAACCGTGCAGGTGACTACATTTAGTAATTGGGTAAGCGGTGGCTGAATAAAATCTACTAAAATGTTACCGGATAGAATTATGTTCCCTATAATATTTTAAACGTATACGCGTGTAATAATGTTAATGAAAGCAATTACTTCCTGTATTTTATGCTTGACGGTACCTACACGTAAACGCCATTAGAGTTAATTCAAAAACTGAATCAAGGTAGTTAGACTGATACCGTGAAAGCGCTGACTTATTATATTACTATCGTTACTATTTTAAAAATGCATACTGCAGTCGAATCGCAATCCCGAAGCGCCGACGCGATATCGCACTTCTTGCTTCACTATCATTAGTGAATTAAACTCGTGAATTAAAATGCGATTTAAGCAGCGGAAATGTTATCATTATATATCGTCATGACTTTAGTCATGAGTTTACTAATGAGTCTAATGACATTTTCTGAAATCAACTTTTATATGAAAACTAACGGTAGGTACCTGCCGACGTTTTAAGATCCGATCCCGTGATACCGAGAAAGAATGTAAATACCATTTTGAAGTGATAATCACATACGCACACATTAGTTGATTAAGTCACTGGCTTTTAAGAGCTCATTTCTGTGTTGAGCATCAGACGAGTAAATAAAATGTTGGAAGTATTAGTTCGGGCAAGTCTCCGTCGAGTGGTTAACCGGCCGGTAAGTAATAGGCCAAACATTTGTGAGGGCGTCGGAATAACTCGGTAGATACGGGGCCGAGGGCTGATTATCGGCCGGGACCGAGCACCGTATCGGTATCGAGGTAATTTAAGACGGTAGAAGCGACCGCGTTATTTGGGCCAAATGCAAGCAAGTAATTATTATCCAGATAATAATGCTAATGCACTTATCGTGTCGACGAGCGCTTCCGCCGCGGCGCCGCCCGCGCCGTGCGCAGCCGATTTGTTCCGAGGGTGCCGATTTGTGTTAAATGTTCAATCGTAAATATTGTCCCAATCACCTTTGTCGTGTCGTGGACTAACAGCAATTATGCGCGACGTATGCGAATAAAATAACATTAAGTAATGAAGGTAAATACTTACATTTCCTAGGTTGTTATCCACATATTCGGTTGCGTGAAAACAAATTTATTTCCATTATTCAACAGCTACTTAATATGGTGCGTGTAAAATGCTCGTTAAAGGTACCTATTAGATGGTGCTACTGATCGGTTATATTTTAATACACTATCTTTTGGCTTGATTCAATATCTCACAAGTAATGTCGATCTTGAAACCAATAAAACTTAATTGATTGTTAATAAAGCGCTTTCCAGACAACTTCACGACAACGAAGCTGATTCATTTCAGTATAATAACGGTAATGATGACGAAACTACTTAGAGATAAGCATACTAAGGAATATTTAAGCGTTAATCTTTGATCAGTTGACGTCAAAAGAAAACTCTTAAAGCGTTAATTAGCCTTTTAAGAGTAATTTAATTATGACTTGATAAAATGCAAACCAAATAGGCGCAACAAGTCATTTGCTGTAATGCGCCGCAGTACAGGCATCTCGTGCATTCTTGCATATAATATATGTACATAAATATTCAAGGCAAAGGCGATATTTTTGATGTAATCTGTATGATATTCCATTATTAAGAAGAACATAAATTACTCGTAATAAAGAAAATGTTATGATATTCCATTATTTACTCAATCTATCGATAAGTCTTAATCTCTATTTAGAATACTAATTTAATGCAACGATGAACATATTCTACGGAATCCTTAGCATTAAGATAAAGCTCTTATCTCTGACATAAATTCTCAAGTAATTAGCATTTAAAGTAAACACCAATTTACACGAGCCTTTTACTAGCACAGTCAACGATCACGAAATGATGTTTAGCACCTCTTAGAAGAACTATCCCGCCATGGTAGGTCATTGTAAGTGAGAATACATACACAACAGTGACAAACAGTTATACCTTCGGGTAAATACTTTTGACATTTCGTTTCTTTTTTAGTCGACGAATATTTGTTTAAACTCTGTATAAAATTGTAACATGTTATAAGAAAAAAAAACAATAATATAAGTCTCCATACTTAACTATTTAGGACGGGCTGGATCCTATTTCTATTACCTACCTTTGTTTTACACGGACAGTTTAAATAATATTCCAAACGGCTTAAAAGCCGTTATGACGTGTAAAAATAATGCAAGCCTCCAAATTACAGTTGCAGTGCATTATCGTTATCATCAGATTTGCAAAATATCTTCGATAATCAGACCCACACTACCTACAACAAATACTTAACAAACTCCTTAGTACGTATTGAATTGGCTTCGGTTTCCGTATTAATACAATATTTAGACACTTTTTCGGAACGAGGTCACTGCTCTGTCATTAGACAACAATGCAAACTGCAATAAAATGCAATGTCACTACAAATTCAATGTAGGAGGTAAAGCGTTTCCGCGATAAACGTATTTTAGTTATCTTATGTTGAAAAGTAGACAGAAAGACCAGATTTATTTCGTTATCTTGGATTTTGAGGGAAACCGACTCCCGCGAGTTTACGACGTCGCTGCGTGTGTTCACAGCACATAATGTTTTCCTAGAAAGGGTCTGGCCGAGACACGCGGCGAGGTGCGAAGTGGTCGGTCAACACGGCCGCTGGACGCACCACAACACTTACTTACCAACAAACGATTTAATCAAACTGTTTTATGCCAGTGTTTGCTTTATCTCTTTGCGGCAATTCAGTAAATTGTTCCGTTTTGGTTCGAGCGCTAATTAAGGACTCCAAATTGAAGAGTATTAGAATTGTTTCTCTAATTTTCGAGTATTGAGTGCATGGAAGTTTCCATGTTCAAATAGATTAGGCACGGATTACATTTGAGACTTCCGGTTAAATGCTTTGATTTATTTTAAATATGGACGGTGATTATTTTACGACCACGAATCAAATTAAAATATATGCCGACATTGGAATTAGGTATACAATTATGTTGATTTACATCGATCGTAATATATTGCAAACTCGGTCTTAAGGTGACGTGATATCGATTATGATGTGTCTCTGTTGACCCTCTACTATTCAGGCTTAAGGAAAACGACTAAAATTATATATCTTGGTTGTATACTGTAATAAAGTCAATAAAGCCGTATACGTTTACGTAGTAGCAAAATATAAATACGACCATCGCGGTTTTAGGTAGTCATAAACAAATTTGTCCTCTATCGGAGATCTGAGGAGTAAATTGCTTGGACGGCAAACTTGGGTACGTTTCTGTTTCAAACTATCAAGATGAGGTAGCGGCAATACATGAATGCGAATAATTTTGGATAGGTTGGAATTAGCGCAGACTGACTACGATTACAACCCGCTAATTAAGATGTCTTTAATGTTAATTGATATCTGGCAGAGACAGCTTGCAGCTTAGTTTAAGACAGCATTTATTCGTATAATAGTATCCCCTGAAGCGGGACAATACTAGTTCTGGAATATAGTTAGATAAGTAGTTAAGCAAATTAAGGGATCGTTATATACTGTGTTTCATAGAATTTTTATTACGTATTTTTCTTCAAAGCTATACTTACGATTTTTAATGAACTCATCATATAGACATCATCCTTAGGTTAACTTACTCCGATAGATTTTACACGAGTATCAATTCCAAAAAAATAACATTCCGAGGGATACAAATTTTCTATGAAAACTTGTAAATTAGAAAATTCTGTGAAATATTTTTCAATTAAAAATCGGCCAACCTCGCTATACTTACAATTTGGCAATCTGTATCTTGTCGGCGTCATTTTGTCTGCCAAAGTCGTGCCAGGGGCGCGTGCGCGGGGGCTGCACGGGCGAGTGGTGCGCCGACGGCGTGCCGCGCCCGTCTTCCGGCGGCTGCTGGCAGATCACCGTGTAGTCGAACGACTGCACAGAAAACAAACATATTCATGCAACTGACAGGGTGACATCACCGAACTCGCGGTGAAGTCCATACAACTTTCGCCTATGTTCTTCCATAGGCGGAAGTTGTAGGAGTAGTGTGTTTGTGTACCTACTAGCCGAAACAAACAAATCCATGCAACGACAGGATGATGCATATGCAACCAACCAAACATCAGTATCGGACAACTGGCGGCAAAGGCAAACTCCCATCTAATGTCAAGAAATGTATCTAAAAAATCATTTTATAGGGAGAAATTGTATAAATCACTCTTCCTGAAAACCTTTTCCAAGAACAAAATAAATCAGATCTCACCAATCATTAGCATTTTGTCATCACCAACAACTGAAATTATTGGCATTTTACATTAAAAACTACATCCCTTGACTATTAAGACAATTTTGGCTGTAAATCCTAAAAGTGACTCAAATTTAGATTTACCTACCTACCTAATCATTACCTAGTACTTGGTATGAGACTATAATTGGCTAAATATACTTTGACAACATCAGTATAACAGGCTTGTTATACTGATGTTGTCAAAGTATATTTGATAGTGTTATTTATTCATTTCATAGCCAATATTACTCATTTTATCTAAACATTTTAACTACCACCGGTTTCCATGTACTCGTATAAAATATTTGTGATGTGTAGGTACATACAGTTACATATTACCTAATCGAGTACTTTTCTATTCTGGAATAGTTCACTACCAATACTTTACAAGTATTTTAATTTCGTTAGTTGATATATATTACTTATAATAAGCCCATAAGGTTTTGGCTTACTTTCGTAGATAGAAGTGACTAATTAAGAAAATATTTATCTTGCTTTGTTATGACATTAAATACCTTTGCACAATTTCCTTGTCACGATATCGCAGAGTCGTGCGATTGTTCACCTACTTATTTACATCGATTTAAAATTAAGTTCTAATTGTAAATGTCAATCAAAAATTAAGGTCCTAAGCGATCAGTCTAAATTATATCAATAGATACCACGTTACTCACTGTCCAATGTCCAATCAAGTAATGTATTTAATACCTATTTATATTTTCTGTATTATTACTTTTATTAGTTACATAATTGAGTCGATGCGTATCAGAATTAAGTCCATATGATTTCGTATACGAATACTAAGTTAATTTCTGATTTGAAAAATATAATTGACTTGGAGTTAGGTACGTGACTTTGATATACGTCGACATAATTTCTCCCTTTGCTTTTAATTTGCTTCGCAACCATGTATCTGACCAAATGGTTTAATTTGACGACCACGTGGTATGTTTGTGTTTAAGATGATCGCGTTTATCAACGCAATAGATTAATGATAAAGTATCTGTCTCTTTCCAATATGGGTGAATGTGTAGAAGTATACAAGAATGACGAATGCTTTATCTATCACGCGAGAAACGCGACCAACATAGGCTGAGGAAGGAAACGTTCTGCTTACCTACAAAACGACGAACACCGAGTTTGACATGATAAGGTCAGTCCAGACAAGTGTACCAGCGGGGCAAGCGCAACTACCATATCGAAATATCAAAAGAAAACTGGTCAAGTGCGAGTCCGACCCATCTTAACTGGCCGGTCTGTCTGCAACTGGTATGTTTGGCGTCGGATACAAATGAGGTGTACCTATAGTTAATGCAACCAATTGTTATATGGGAGCCCCCTTAAATATTTATTTTATTCTGTTTTTCAGTATTTGTTGTTACAGCGGCAACAGAAATACATCATCTGTGAAGCTTTTAACCATCTAACTATCACGTTTGTTGAGATACAGCCTGGTTACAGACGGACAGACAGACAGAGAGACGGACGGACAGCGAAGTCTTAGTAATAGGGTCCCATTTTTTAGCCTTTGGGTACGAAATCCTAAAAAGTACCTACAGACTTGTACTAACTAATTATACCTACTTGCGTGGTTGTAAGATAGCGTTAGTAATATAATATTTCGAGATGGTTGCCCACTTGTCCCAACTGATATATAAAAAAATAGATTATTTTATGTCCTAAATACGTGTCGCTCCAGAAAAATAACTTCATTCGACAAATCTATGCCATGCAACAGGAAGATATGCAAGCACCACAGTCCAAAGTATTTGTGTTCAGCACACGTGTCATGTGTAAACACCAGTCATTCATGTGTGCGCGTGTTTTGAAAATTATAAAGTCACAACTTCATATATTTGCACATTTATCAGTACATTTGCGTCGGGTGTAGGTTACAAAGTAATGCTAAGTAATGTCGTGTTGGGTATCCTAAGAGACCGCGATTTGCGAAAATGCTTTTAATTTCAAAGCACGTTCGTGCAATTAACTTCGAGGCATTCGGACTAAAGCTCCATTTTTAGTGGTGGCGTGTTTCAGTGTCGGTGTTTCCTATCATCAAATTCCTGATTTATAAGGTTACTTTGCAAGGAACTCGTTGATGTCTTTTCCTGAGATTACCCAATTTTCGTAGACGCGTAGCGCTCCCAGCTTGATAATTCGGGTGCTACGTATGAGCTACGTCTTTATATAAGGATGGTATGTATCATAAGTAAGTAGAGTTTTATCGTTTAATCTGTCATCTTATTATTTTAATAAATCTGCCTGTACGGAGCTTGACTTTTAAATTTCTTATTGAGTTAATCGACTTTTGATTAATCATTTTCGCTTAATGAATTTAAATGACGAGATACTTAAGCAAAATCAAATAAACTGATTGTCTCATAGCTAAACTTAAGTAAACATACCGAAATGTATTAGTAATAAATACTGACGGTGTAGTTTTTATTCCAAAAACATTTTGAATATCCATGAAATTAGTTACCGGTGTTTGAATTTATGATTCAAATTACGACTAGCAAATTAAATTGTTACGTTGGAGGCAAAATAATAAATTATTGAATATCGGTAATGGTTATTGGTTGGAGAATATTTAATTTGACATGAAAATCTATTATTTTGTTGTTTTCAAAACCGACTGAGCACAAAAAATTAAAATAACGCGAACAATTGAGGGATAATTACGGGTGCGTGAGTTTTCCGTGTTCAGCGGAAATTGGATCTTATAAATAACAACATGGCGCGGGTACGTCGAGAGACGCACGAAACTAATGCTTTATGTCGAAATCTTCCGTGAATAAAGTCCAATTGGCAACTAATTTATGATAATGGTTTCTCATTAAAATTTCATTGTAAGTGTGTCATCGGTATTAAGTAGTTAACTGCTATTTGCTGCCATGACGTTATTTCCATACATTTTGTACTGTTGTTTAGCAATTTTTTTTAATATCTATTTAGAGTAAAAATATAAGTACTAACTTGCACGATGGGAAAGGAACTTTATACATGCAATGGGGCTTTAACTATTTGCAACTAAATGAACCATACTATTTGCAACTATGTATGTTGGTATACCTATTTGAGTGATTTTCTTTCATATATATCGTGTTTATTTAAAAAATACAGTTATTATACAATTTATCGCTATTTAGCGATAAGACCGCCTGTTGTTAACCTCTGTTAATTTTTTCACTGTATATCTCTCATGTTTTGTATCCCTGTGTATTTGAGGTGTGCAATAAAGTTGATTTGTTTGTTTGTTTGTTTGTTTGTTTGTTTGTTTGTTTATGCGATATGTCAGTACCTAATGTATGAAAATTTTATATTTTTATGAATAATGCATAACCGCGTTAAGAAACAAGGTTTTTAAATTAGCTACACGTGTTTAGGCAAATCTTTAACGCTGTTATTTGTAAAGTTGACTAATTCTCATCCTGCTGTGTACTAATGAATTGAGCATATTAATTGGCACCTATTTCCTAAATCTATGAATAGTTTGTAAGTAGGTAGTTACTAGATCACCAATCGGCACGAACATGAGTATTACTGACAACAGTTTTTCCTGATTTCAAGCAGAGTCAATAAGTGTGCAATAACGACTTGATTGAGTGATTCAGTGCACGTAAACAATAACAGAGCTAATTAATGCGCTAAGAAGTGTATATTTTACTCAACGGACAATGTTCGCGGGCTACATTTTATACTTGAGTTAGTGAATATTGCTCGGTATTTTAGTATCAGTCCCATTTAACTTGATTAGTTGACATTTCGCTCACAAAGGTGACAGAGTAGAAATCTAGCGAAACTTATTTGGTGCCAGTTTGAACTCGCGTCGACTCAACAAAAGGCAAATTAATAAACTCAATCCGGTGTCACTCTGGTGCGAGCTGTCAGTTAGTTCGTGCGCACCGCGCCCTGAAACCCGTCCTTCGAAACCGCTTATCAACTAACCAGGTTATGGTCTAGTCCATTTATTATTTGAATTTTAAGCAAATATTGTTAATGCCGATCTATAGTAGACACGCGGGGCAGGGGCACATTATTGAACCGAAGGTTGCGCCGCGTCGACCATTGTCCGACTCAAACAGCAATTACACTAATGCTTCATACCTAAGTGTTTAAAATGTACTAATAAGCATCGCTCACATTCCAATAGAACCGTGTTATGTCAGCAAATACACTTAAAGATCTGTAATCTTACTGGAATTCAAGTGGACTCTATTCGCTAACTAGAAACGCTCTTGTTAGCATGAGACTTTGCATAAGCATGTCGAGAGGAATTAAGCTAAAAAGGGAAACCATCAACGGTATGAAGATACACATTATCGACGTTGAATAAATTTTGATAATTAGAGCAGAGCGCGGGTGGGCTTTGATGACTTAATTGATGAATCGATAATGCGGCTTACATTTTGTCAAAGAGTGTAGAGCTTTATCAGCAATCGAGATTTTGGTAATACAATTCATTATCTACACGGTGGAAAAGTGAAGTCCAACACGAAATTATGTAAAACTACTGCCTGTCTTTTTATGCTATGGGTGTCCTACCTGCACAATAAAACTTTATTATTATTATTATGCTAATAGCATGTACTGAAAGACGCAAGATATTAGTTCGTAACTTATGTACGTGTGGTGTAAAGTGGTGCTGAGTATGTGTGAGTGTGTGTTGTAAGCATTCCGCCCGCCCGCGCCCGGGTGTGACCGACCTGCTGCACGGCGTTGTGGTCCCGAGGGGTGACAGCATCAGCACCGATGCCGCTGTCCGGCGAGGGCAGGTCCACGGTGAGCCCGGCCGCTGCGATCACGCTCTTGCTGTGGTAGCGCGGCGCCGCGTACCGCTCGCCGAACGCCGACCCCGGCGCGGCCTCTTCTCCGTAGGGCGGCGCCGACCTCTGCTGGTAGCTCTCGCCCACGAAGTACTCTCTGTAGTAGGGCTCCGCGGCGAAGGTCGCGCCCGAGGGCTGGCGCGAGTACTGGTCGCCGTAGGGCGTGGGGCTCGGGGTGCCGGGCGGCGCGAACATCTGCGCGGCGTACATGGCAGCGTCCGGCAGCAGCGAGCCGGCCGAGGAGGCGCGCGACGGCACCGGCGACGGCGACGCCGCCTCGCTCGCCTCGCCCACCGCCACCTGCGGACACACGCGCCTGTTACACGCGCTCTCCCACGACAACTGTCCGCTCCGCAACGTCGACGCGTACATGCCGCGTCGAAGCACAGTTCACAGCTTCACGTACACTAAGGTTTGTGGTCGGCGACACGTTCACATGAATGATTCCAATGACAGGTCCTAGGGTTGGGGTGAATTTGAGTAAAGCGGGTCGGGGCGCGGGCGGGCGCGGCTAGTGCGTCTCGAGCGCGGCGCTCGGCGCATCGTACGAAGACCGCGATAAATAATACATGAGTGACCGGTAAGAAAGTGTGTGAGTGCGTGCGCGCGCGGCGGCAGCGTGCGGACGTGTGACGCACCTTGTGTCGCGGCGGCTTGAGCGCGTGCGCGTGCTCGGGCTCGTCGGCCACCTTGCGGCTGAGGTCCTCTGGCTCGCGCTTCACGAGCCCCGCGTGTAGCAACCCGGAGAGCTCGCCCAGCTCCGCCCCGTGCGCGCCATTGGCCGCCTTGAGCGCCGCGCCGGCCCTGCGGAGGGGAGACGGCGGTGATTGGCGCCGACGATGCGCGCGCGCTACTCGCGCTGAGACCGAGCTCAAGAGTAGCGCCTGCGCAGCGTCCTTACACTTGTTGCACTGTACTATTCGCGCGCTATCATTACCCTGCAACACAGCTAACTGTCATATTGATAATTTACATTCCTTCACATACTAATATTTATCTTGATAATTTACATTCCTTCACATACTAATATTTATCTAGGCTCAGTTTTCTCGTCTACTCTTGCACATAATTTCATCTAATTTGTACGTAAATTAATGAAAACTCTTTTTGCAGTCACATTTTAAGAAAAATACGTAGGTAATGTGAAAAGTAAGAAATCAAGATTAAATAAAAAAAAGTGACAAATAAGAAAGATATTCAGACACAATTACAGTTAATAAAAATCATATAAGCCCTTTTTTATGAAGTGGGTTGAAAATACAATCTACTAATAAGTTACTGTATATTAAATTTTTCGTTATTATTATAATTATAACTCAGATGAATACGTGAATAATCTCAAATGAATACGTAAATCCATACCTAATTAGGCCTTACCACCACAAAATATTTCTCGCATGATTTGTGATTTATAATTGACAACTTATTATAATACTACTGAGCTGACGGTCCCGGGTTCGAATCCCGGCAAGGACAAATATTTGTGTGATGAACACGAATATTTGTGCCTGGGTCATGGATGTTCTATATATTTAAGTATTTATTTATCTATATAAGTATGTATATCGTTGCCTAGTACCCATAACACAAGCCTTCTTGAGCTTAATTTGGGACTAGGTTGATTTGTGTGAGGTTGTCTGATATTTATTATTATTATTATTCACTCATTTAATCATGTTTCTTAGGATAGGTATTTTTTACAATAAATTTATATAAAAAGTAAAATATAAAAAATACATTACAAATATAAACACATTATAAAAAAAAACCTAACCTAGGGTGCCGCCGGCAACGGGGCAGGGCCCAGGCTACCGGTGGTTAGGGCTGCAGAGAGAGAAACCTCCTGACAATGCGCGCCGTGTCCAGGAGTACCGCTTTCTGTATCTGACCCTTGATCCAGCCATCTAGCGAGAGTCTCTTAAGATGTTTGTCGAGACTCTTCGCTATGAGACCGTTCGCCGAAACGACTATCGGCACAATGATCGTCGAGTCAACATCCCACATGGCGGTCACCTCGTGAGCCAAGTCAAGGTACTTGCTGAGTTTGTCCTTCTCGGCCTTCACGAGGTTCTCGTCATGCGGGATGGTGATGACGACGAGCACTGCCTGGCACTTAGATCGATCTACCAACACGATATCAGGCTTATTGGCTACAATAGTCCTGTCCGTGATGATAGATCGATCCCAATAGAGCGTGGCACGACCATTTTCGAGAACTGGCATCGGTGCGTACTTATAGTACGGCACCTCAGACCCCACAAGACCGTATCGAAGAGCAAGTTGCTGGTGAATGATCCTGGCTACTTGGTTATGTCTGTGCAAGTACTCGCCGTTAGCAAGATGAGAACAACCGGAGATTATATGCCTGAGTGACTCACCGGGACGGCGGCATGCCCGACAAATGTCGACCGTACCGTCCTTCAGAATATATCTCCGGTAATTGTTCGTCATCATTACTTCGTCCGCAATTGCACAGACAAAACCTTCGGTTTCCCCGAAGAGATCCCCGAAGCGTAGCCAGTTCACCGACGCGAGCAGATCTACATCGGGCCCCGTAAGGGCCTTATAGAACCGCCCGTGTAGCTCCTTGCTCTTCCATACAGCCCTGCGGTCATCGGTGCTAAGCACCTTTGGTCTGCGCCAGTTCTCATTTGCTAAGGAGAGAGAGGTGAGGCCTTTGTCAACTGCTACTACATCGCGATGAATCTCACACTCGTTGTTTAGGAAATACTCCCTAAGACTGCACACCTCGCGGTTATGGAGGTCCTTGGCGTTTAAAAAGCCACGGCCTCCACACTTACGCGGGATGTAGGTACATTCTCGTAACTGACGAGCGTGGGTGCCTCATGCGGTGTGTAGTGAGCAGCTGACGGACCCTCGTATCCAGGGCGTCCAGCGCAGTCTGAGTCCACCTTAGTATGCCAAAGGAGTAAGTGAGCAGAGGCATCACCCAAGCGTTGAAGGCACGCGCCTTTTTGCCACCGGACAGAAGACTGTTAAGTACTTTTGTCAGGCGACAAAAGAAACGCTCCTCCAACGCATGCCTAATGTCTCCGTCCGCAATACCCAATAACTGTGACATACCAAGGTACTTGTAGGTTTCAGCTTCGGAGATAGACCTGAGGGACATTGTCTCAGAAAGTTGTAAGTTCGCGGAATTTACGACTTTCCGCCGCTGTAGGTACATGTAAATGAACTCGACTGTACATGCATGACCGCACACTTGTTATTATTATTATTATAATTGACAACTTATTATTTATTTAAAATTATCAAATAATGTTCAGTTTTAACTAACTTCATCAATTTATT
Organism: Apotomis capreana; assembly: GCA_947623375.1. Lineage (NCBI taxonomy): Eukaryota > Metazoa > Arthropoda > Insecta > Lepidoptera > Tortricidae > Apotomis > Apotomis capreana. Next base: position 16,083,875 of record OX392501.1, read on the forward strand.
TTCACAGAACCCAAAAATATTATTTTTATTTGATTACCCCAAGTAGTTTTTATAATATTAGAAAAATGTAACAGCAGCGTCATCTAAGAATCGGCCCTATACATGACGTCACCTCTAGTTACAACACACAAACATAGCAGTGGTACAATTTCCATACTAAAGTCGCCATGAATTTTTCAATCAGAAATTGGGATATTTTCGAAAATGTAAAAATGTGGTAATATTTTTATCATTTATTTGATAATATCAATATCGATAAAAAGGTTAAACAAATTAAATGTTGTCAATTGATAATTGCAAACAAGAAAAAGTGACAGTCTTAATAATTTATTCAAAAATTAATATTTTATAATTTTATAATACAAACAATAATAAAAGTCTCAATAAGTATCAAATAGGAAATTTATTCAAAGATTATATTTATTATTTTTGTTAACGCTTCCGTGTCGTATATGCAAAAAGGGAAAAAAATATCACTACAGGATTTTTACTTACCCGTTACTTTACCCATTTGTTAAGACACTTAATCTCGAGACCAGGTAGAGCCAATTCTGAAGTGTTTATTCCAATTTAAAATAGTATTTTATGCAACCGTTGTATAAGAGGGGGCAAAAAACGCGAGTGGCATGGGTTACGATGTGAGCGTAGCGAACATCGTAAGAAATATGCCACGAGCGTTTTTTGACCTACTTATACAACGTTGCATACAATACTTTTTCTACGACTCGACATTTCATAAATAAAATGCAAATAAACAACAAAGAAAATAAATTACATGTTCCCGCTCGGAATCAACAAAATTAAAAAAAATAGTCTCTGATAAACTTTTTTTTTATTGACGTCCATCTGTCAAACAAATATGAACTTATACATAAAGGTATACGTTCACTATCATCTGTCAAACAAATATGAACTTATACATAACGGTATACGTTCACTATACTAAACATCTGTCAAAAAAATATGAACTTATACATAAAGGTATACGTTCACTATACTAAACATCCATCCACTGAAGATTAAACTTTTTTTAAGTTGGCAGCAATGCCTTAGTACAATAAGTTTTTTATTAAATTGCAAATTGTGTGAATGCAGCTGTTTATCTTGTAATTTGTGGTACTAAGTGATGCTTTTTTGGCGACATTATAACATCGTGTAGCAGTGTTTTTTGGGCAGTAGAGTATAGACTTTTACAGACTTTCATAATTGATGTCTTTATATTAGAGTTAGTAACTATATAAATGACAGAAAAAAGTACTGGAGTAGAAAAACAGTTTAACTTACTACCTAACGGACTTAATGGGGAATGGATGTCATTTAAAAATCTTGCATTTTAGTTACAAAGAATCCTATTCCTAAAAAAAACCTTACACATTCGTCTGTATCTAAAAAAAATACCTATGTTTTCGCCTTGTATGGGCATCGTACGCAAACCTAACCAAGTTAAAAAAACCGGCCAAGTGCGAGTCGGACTCGCGCACCGAGGGTTCCGTACAAACACTTTCCATCCCTAAGTGGTTAAGTTAAGTTTGCACCTGGTATGTATAGCGCCCCATATAAATTAGGTGCAAAGTTAGGTATTAAAAAAAAAAATTATGGTTTTCGTAATTATTCCTTTATCTATGCTATAAGACGTTGCTTCGTACCAAATTTCAAGATTCTGAGTTCACGGGAAGCACCCTGTAGGTTTTGATTCCCTTGCAAGTGTCGAAAATTTGCAAATTAGGTGCAAAGTTAGGTATTAAAAAAAAAATTTATGGTTTTCGTAATTATTCCTTTATCTATGCTATAAGACGTTGCTTCGTACCAAATTTCAAGATTCTGAGTTCACGGGAAGCACCCTGTAGGTTTTGATTCCCTTGCAAGTGTCGAAAATTTGCGGCATAAACGGCTGTATCTTTTGATTGCGTTGGCTTAGAAGTTTGATTTTTTCACAGCTTCAAGGGACAGTAGACCTGAGTAATTGATATAAATTTCAGCTTCATACGTCCACGCGTTCCTGAGAAAAAGGGTCTTGACAGACGGACGGACAGACGGACAACAAAGTGATCCTATAAGGGTTCCGTTTTTTCCTTTTGAGGTACGGAACCCTAAAAAAAGGTTTTTTTTACTTTGCAGGGGTGCTGCCGTGCTCCTAGATAATATAAATAGCAATTACTGTAATACTTTTTTTGTTTATACAATTTCTCTCAATTATAAATTTTACAATCCAGATACCAATATTTAAATTTTAAGAAAAACGCGATTTTATAAAAAAAAATTGTGTGTGTCAGCTCCGACGCACGACTGGAGTTTACTCTTCAGGCCAGGCGCACACCACGATTTTTTTTTAGTCGCGCGATAATTTTGTCGCAGAAATAAGCGTACTTCTGGGTTTATGAAAATCGTGGTGCGCGCACTCTCATATAAACCCATATCTTGCATTTATGCGACAAAATTATCGCGCGACTAAAATCGTGGTGCGCGCGTGGCCTTAAGAACGATTATAAAATATATACTCAATACTCAATACGTTTATTGCACATAATGATTAGTAAATAGTTTAAGTATCACATTATGTACCCTGTTGGGTGCTGCAAACAAGAACGAGGAGGTAGGCACTTACATAATATTAATATACGAGTATAATATACAGCAAAATTACAATATTTTACAAGGAAAATTTACTTCCGATTTATTTTTATCAAATTGGAGAGATCATGAGTAGTAATAGTAACTAAATAAGGAAGCGTGATGTAAAGCGCCCTCGAGCGGCTAGTTTAGTTACTAAATTTACGAAAAAAAAACCGTATCTTACTATGAAATCCATACAAAGATACGACCTTATTAATTAAGGAGCTTTGATAATTTTTATGAACATGCCAGCTCCAGCAGGCCTAATACACAACATCATTCATCTAAAAGACATAGATAAATAAAAACATAAACCGTATAAACTTAAAAATAACATGTATACGAAAACAACTAAATTTGTATACACTATTTACATTAAAAAAACTGTATACAAATTTAGGCGATTCCGATAAGGGTTCCGCCAATATTGAATTGAACATTACATTCAAGAAAGATCTGGTATTAGACCTAGCCATTTACATTAGACAAAAACAAACGTACAAAATCACCTTCCTTAAAAAAATCCTTAAATAAATCCAAAATCTCCTTAACAACAACTCCAAACAGCGTTTTGAACTTCTCCTCCCAACTTTCGGTAGAAAACAAACTATCCTTCGTCTTCTCAACCAGCCTTTCAAAAGTAATACGTCTCTTCTTCTTGTCCTTATTTTGTCTTTGATCTTCCATATCAGCCCGCTCAATAGTAGGCTGATTGACCAATAGGCACTCGGACCTCTTCACATCTGTTACTCTTTTTGACTTCCGCGGCTTACGAACCTCTTGTTGTGGCTCGCTCTCTAATCTGTACTAACTTACTGATCGCTGGCCCTCAGCCTGACAGACAGAATCTTCAGACTCTTTAGATTGTAACGGCTTCGACAAATTAGCATCTCTATATGACTTTCCAAAACTTAAGTCATTCTCAAAAACAGATGGCGCATCCTGACTACAAACATCCGTATCCTTTTTTTCCTTATTTTGCATATACAACCAAAAAGCCCGTTTATATATACATCCCTCAGCAGACATAATCCTGCGAATTTCTTACTCCTTCACAAAAACCGGGCACGACTTATCTAAGGCCATATGGCTGCCTTTACAATGAATGCATCTAAAAATAGTCGTTTCGCAATTGGCATGCTCCCCGCCGCATTTCGGACAAGTAACTTTAGTAGTAGGACAAAACCTGCTCAGATGACCGAACTTCCAACATATTGAACATTGGGTAACCGGGAAAGTGTACTGATTTACCTTAAATCGGCAACCGTAGGCATAAACATATGGCGGTAAAGAAGTTCCCTTAAAACACAGACGAATAGCTTCAGCCTTAACCCAACGCCCATCATGATCCAAACGGTTCAGTCTACATATTGACAAAATGTCTTCAGACCCTTCAATATTCTTTAAAAATTCGTCTACCTCAACCTCCAACTCAACCTGCCTTATAATTCCATAAGTGCAGCATGCCATATTAGACCAATAAGAACGTCTCGTCTCATTGTTAAACTCCTGAGAAGCCAGAAGCTTCTCCGCATCATCCTTAGAGTTAAACTGTATGCGAACTTTACGTGGACCCATAAACTTGACGGATAAAATTCCTTTTATACCCTTAAATTGCAGCAATTTTGCCAAACCAATCTGTTTCGGTAAATCTTCTTTTGACACTTTATAAATTTCAAAAAGCTTGTCAGGCACACCGTCCGGCTCCAGCTGCGTTTTGGCGGTTGCTAAAACCCGCAAGCGTTTAGGTTTCCTGCCTATTGTGATAAAACTATCACTACAACCACAGCTTTCGTCGCTCAGACCACAAGCACGCTTCACCGCTATATGCCGCACATCCGACATGGACTCAGCGTCCGATACAATATCCGATTGACTCGGCCCTGCCTTATTATCAAACTCCACTTCAGATAGCCACGACGGAGCTGCCCGCTGCCCACATTCTAAAAGTGACGTATCACTCACGACACCTCGACTTGACTCACTCATCGCAAAAACAGCGAAAAGGACTCTAAAACTGAATTAACTTATACATAAATAAAATAAAATTTGATAAAATTTTCAACCGTCGCCTTTGACAACCAAACGTCAATCCTCGCAATACTTATATTTTTGGAACGTATCTGCCGTGCTAATTTAAAAAGTCGTATCTCAGTATACGATTGGGGTAAAAATACGACTTCTTGATTTAGCAGATTATGCGTTAAGCGTTATAGACTAAGCTCCCGATATAAAATGACCTTCACATAGATGTTTATTTGATGAAATGTATTTTATATTTAGTTTAAAATGTCAATAAATATATTGCATATGAGTTGCCTAACAAATTTAAGTCCAGGGTATGTTTAGTTTAAAATTAAAAAAAAAAATTTTTACATTTCACCGATTTGATTATTAGATAAATTCATAATTAAATAATCTTTAATTTTATTTATTTTCAATTCAACAGTCAGACCTTTGCAAAATGCTAGTAGGTATAGATTTACCTGTTTATACCTGGCTACCCAATAGTTGTGACGGGAAAAGAATAGGCAACCTAACGTTTGCATATTCTATGGGCTTCATACTTTCGATTGGTATAGAATTTATCTAATATTAATCAAACCGGTGAAATGTTTAAAACAATTTTTTTTTATTATTAATTAAACATACCCTGGACGTAAATTTGTTAGGCAACCCATATGCCATATAGTTATTGACATATTAAATTAAATATAAAATACATTTCATCAAATAAACAATCTCGGTGAAGGTTATTTTATATCGGGACCTTAGTCTATAACGCTTAACGCATAACCTGCTAAATTACGAAGTCGTATTTTTACCCCGATCGTATACTGAAATACAACTTTTTAAATTAGCACGGGAGATACGTTCGATTTTACACCCCATATTTTTCATACCCCGGGCTTATATATGAAAATCGATTCTTAAGGAGTAAACTCCAAAAAGACTGTATACAAATTTAGCCGATTCCGATAAGGGTTCCGCCAATATTGAATTGAACATTACATTCAAGAAAGATCTGGTATTAGACCTAGCCATTTACATTAGACAAAAACAAACGTACAAAATCACCTTCCTTAAAAAAATCCAAAATCTCCTTAACAACAACTCCAAACAGCGTTTTGAACTTCTCCTCCCAACTTTTCAAAATATCCTTCGTCTTCTCAACCAGCCTTTCAAAAGTAATACGTCTCTTCTTCTTGTCCTTATTTTGTCTTTTATCTTCCATATCAGCCCGCTCAATAGTAGGCTGCTTGACCAATAGACACTCGGACCTCTTCACATCTGTTACTCTTTTTGACTTCCGCGGCTTACGAACCTCTTGTTGTGGCTCGCTCTCTAATGACAGACAGAATCTTCAGACTCTTTAGATTGTAACGGCTTCGACAAAACAGCATCTCTATATGACTTTCCAAAACTTAAGTCATTCTCAAAAACAGATGGCGCATCCTGACTACAAACATCCGTATCCTTTTTTTCCTTATTTTGCATATACAACCAAAAAGCCCGTTTATATATACATCCCTCAGCAGACATAATCCTGCGAATTTCTTACTCCTTCACAAAAACCGGGCACGACTTATCTAAGGCCATATGGCTGCCTTTACAATTAATGCATCTAAAAATAGTCGTTTCGCAATTGGCATGCTCCCCGCCGCATTTCGGACAAGTAACTTTAGTAGTAGGACAAAACCTGCTCAGATGACCGAACTTCCAACATATTGAACATTGGGTAACCGGGAAAGTGTACTGATTTGCCTTAAATCGGCAACCGTAGGCATAAACATATGGCGGTAAAGAAGTTCCCTTAAAATACAGACGAATAGCTTCAGCCTTAACCCAACGCCCATCATGATCCAAACGGTTCAGTCTACATATTGACAAAATGTCTTCAGACCCTTCAATATTCTTTAAAAATTCGTCTTCCTCAACCTCCAACTCAACCTGCCTTATAATTCCATAAGTGCAGCATGCCATATTAGACCAATAAGAACGTCTCGTCTCATTGTTAAACTCCTGAGAAGCCAGAAGCTTCTCCGCATCATCCTTAGAGTTAAACTGTATGCGAACTTTACGTGGACCCATAAACTTGACGGATAAAATTCCTTTTATACCCTTAAATTGCAGCAATTTTGCCAAGCCAATCTGTTTCGGTAAATCTTCTTTTGACACTTTATAAATTTCAAATAGCTTGTCAGGCACACCGTCCGGCTCCAGCTGCGTTTTGGCGGTTGTTAAAACCCGCAAGCGTTTAGGTTTCCTGCCTATTGTGATAAAACTATCACTACAACCACAGCTTTCGTCGCTCATCAGACCACAAGCACACTTCACCGCTATATGCCGCTGCCGCACATCCGACATGGACTCAGCGTCCAATACAATATCCGATTGACTCGGCCCTGCCTTATTATCAAACTCCACTTCAGATAGCCACGACGGAGCTGCCCGCTGCCCACATTCTAAAAGTGACGTATCACTCACGACACCTCGACTTGACTCACTCATCGCAAAAACAGCGAAAAGGACTCTAAAACTGAATTAACTTATAATTATAAATAAAATAAAATTTGATAAAAATTTCAACTGTCGCCTTTGACAACCAAACGTCAATCCTCGCAATACTTATATTTTTGGAACGTATCTGCCGTGCTAATTTAAAAAGTCGTATCTCAGTATACGATCGGGGTAAAAATACGACTTCTTGATTTAGCAGGTTATGCGTTAAGCGTTATAGACTAAGCTCCCGATATAAAATGACCTTCACAGAGATGATTATTTGATGAAATGTATTTTATATTTAGTTTAAAATGTCGATAAATATATTGCATATGGGTTGCCTAACAAATTTTAGTCCAGGGTATGTTTCGTTTAAAATTAAAAATTTTTTTTTTTTACATTTCACCGATTTGATTATTAGATAAATTCATAATTAAATAATCTTTAATTTTATTTAATTTCAATTCAACAATCAGACCTTTGCAAAATGCTAGTAGGTATAGATTTACCTGTTTATACCTGGCTACCCAATAGTTGTGACGGGAAAAGAATAGGCAACCTATCGTTTGCATATTCTATGGGCTTCATACTTTCGATTGGTATAGAATTTATCTAATATTAATCAAACCGGTGAAATGTTTAAAACCATTTTTTTTTATCATTAATTAAACATACCCTAGACTAAAATTTGTTAGGCAACCCATATGCAATATAATTATTGACATATTAAATTAAATATAAAATACATTTCATCAAATAAACATCTCGGTGAAGGTTATTTTATATCGGGATCTTAGTCTATAACGCTTAACGCATAACCTGCTAAATTACGAAGTCGTATTTTTACCCCGATCGTATACTGAGATACGACTTTTTAAATTAGCACGGCAGATACGTTCGATTTTACACCCCATATTTTTCATACCCCGGGCTTATATATGAAAATCGATTCTTAAGGAGTAAACTCCAATAAACTCCAAAAAACTTTTTTCATTTTTGTCAGAAAACATTCCTATTCTGTATTAGGTATTTTCCCGAATGTGATGATTGCTTTGATCACGCGACCATCACACACCAACTTGTTGCTTATCTCAGCTAAAACATACCTACACCGAGATTCTCATAATAGGTTAGCTTGCGAGTACCACAACATTAAGGAGACATAAGTATACTTTTCCAACGAAACCCTTCTGAGCTATTTAAAAACATGTAAATTCCTTACGTCGTATTTTGGCCAAAGTACTAAATATGTAGATATGTCCATAATATTTCAGGCATTCCTTGCAGCAATTACACTTACTTCAGTCTACTCTAGCATACTCTTTACCATTTTTAATGCTAGGAGAATCGCGGTCACATGTTTGCTGAATATTTATATTATAATATTTTTAAATACGATACTTAGTATGGCATAGGTACCTTCAACAGAAGTGCATATTCAGAATATTACTCGTACACGTACATACTTAAATTATTATACATTACTTAAACATTCTACGCGCGGAATGCAGTTCGTAGCTCCTTGTAGAATCCTATGTGTCTACTACAATACTACAAATGCCTAGTTGCAAAAATACAAACATTTTGAGTTTTTTTTTATAAAAGTTTAGTTTTTGTTAAAAAGGTAAGTTCTTCAGTGAGCTTAAGTACGCGTCTACGAGGAGTGAACACATTTGTTTGATGTGTTGGCGATCCGGCCACCTCCGCGCGTCGACGCAGGCGCGTTTTCGTCGGCGCTGCGATGTCAGTGCGCGCCGATTTATGATAATTGAAGACAAGTTTCATTGGCGCTCAGATGTTTATTTTAGATAAGAGCTCTCGCCGCACTATTTCATGCGTCCGAATTGGCCGGGACGCCCGACCTCCCGCGAGCTCGCTCAACTCTGCCGCCCGTGTCCGATTGCAATTCTCGCTTGCTCATACTCAACGATTTATGATTGCGATTTGTATGAGAAACACGACGAGTGTGAAATCGCTCATCCGATAAGATAAACTGCATGCGTAAAATATTTGGGGAAACGTCGACAATGTTTTCACACGAGCGCACCGCGAGACGAATTTGTTTCACGATTTATCAACATGTGATGCAATGGGCTTCAGTGGGGCTGCTTGCCGCGTCAACGGTTTGGCATATATTTAAATTAAATTTTAGATAATCCGAGTACGGTTCGCGAAGTGGAGTGGAGTATAGATATCGTTATTCATGCGATTGGAACACAAAGCGGTGTTTGCTTGTCGTTCATTGTTGGCACCGCGCAAAAACTTTGCACAAAGCGCGCTCCGCTGACAGCTGAGCCGCCGCTAACTTCGCTCGCGGCTAACTCGTCGCGGCTCGAACGCGCAACACCCTTTGCATGTCTAAATGTGTTACCACGCATTTTATGGACTAGTACTTATTCGTAATAATCAACCTAGAATTAGACATATTTGTGAACGAATGTAAGCGAGCTTTGATCTCCAATTAAGCGGGAGAGCGGTTTTAATGTTCACGTCCCCTTGATCATACAAATCGGGATCTCCAAATATCATAACACGTAACTTACTAGATTTCTACTAACTCGTTATTCACTTTCATTTCGTATAAAAAAATCATGTAGCTAGTAACATGCAGTAGTTCGCACTCAGCCAATTAACGGTGATGCTATTAAAAACTACAACGAAAACTGGTCTAGAAATTGGCATATGTAAGTTTAATTAAGTTGTGTCCACGTATATTAGCAACAGGTTTAGTAGTCAATCAACTCTAGCAAAATAGACCTTCAATCCAATAGTAGATAGATATTACTATCACATACCACGAATTATGATCTCAAATAAACTAAAAATGCCAAATATTTGAAACTAGCAATAGCAGTAGAATAAGTCATTAGGTACTTTGAAACTAAACTGAAGACTAGACTCGACATTCAAAGTTTTGCTATTAATTCTAAGATTATAATTCAGATTATATATGGAGATTAACACAACAGTTACCAATGTAGAGATTCGTATCGCAAGCTCAATGTAGACAAGGAAATAATTATATCGGCCCGGAACGGAACTTACCTGCCAGCTAACATAAATTATAGTAAGAAGAACTGAATCAGTTAGAAATACGAATTCCCAAAGTTTAGATCAGATATCAGTGTCATGTTGCAAATGATTACCATAACAGTACCGGTAATAAAAGGATAAGAATGAACACCTCCAGCATCCAACTGCTACATTTTACATGCAAATATCTATTTTCTTATCAAAGCAATCGGAATACGCGGATGCAATTGCCATTATAATTATTTGCAATGTTTACTTAACACCCTTTCACACATGACGAGATCACGACAATGCGGCCAAAGGGGTGCGCGACCCTACGCATCCAGAGCATCCATTCTGAGTAACCCATTGATTGAAATTTCTCCTATGACTATGAATCACAAAGACGGTATAAAGTTGGGTATACAGGATGAGCAATCGAACCGGGTCAATATGGAAAAAAATTAAGCTATAAAAGAAATTTAAATCGGTTCTAAAGATTGTCATTGATCTTAGAGATAATACGTGGATAATACAATACTCATTTTACAGAATATATGACAAATATAGACATTTAAAGTTGCAGTAAGCTAGGTACTTCTAGGTCTCAGGCCAACGTAAGTACACTACATGTATAACTAGGATGGTAAATTGATGAATGTTCCAGATTGCAGGTATTGTGAGGACCAAAAATATGCGATTAGGGCTTTACTCATTATTTCCCATGGTTTGTCCAAAGCACGGAGTATGGTCTGTGGTCCAAAGTTTTACATGTTGCCTTGGCCAGAAAGTGAGATTTTCTCCCCACATAATAGCGGGCACTAAATCCCACTTACGACTCATGGTGACGTTACTAGTGTCAGACAAAATAATTCGCCAAATCCAACAGATCGCAATCGCATAACTGTGTCTAACTGTACTTACGACCCGAAATCCGGCGCCGACTGTACGTAACAACTCATAAATATAAACAATAAATGTATAAGTATATAACTTCCCGGTCAAGTATTGCGTAGTATTTTAATTCTAATTTGATGACATGTATTAAACATTCTAGAGGAAAAAATATACAGAAACTACTTATCTAGAACAAGTTCTGCCTAATAGAATTTATTTTTAAAAGCTTTTATTTAACTTGCAATGTATGTATGTATGTAAATATTTAAGTACCTATGTTTGTTCGGGTGGAATCTTGTAATTCAATTTTGAAGCAGATATCGTCAACCGATTGAGCTGAAATTTTGCATACTTATTATTGTCATCAAAATTATTTGATGACAATACAATAATATGGTACCATGGGGCTGATCTGATGATGGAGCCGGAAGGTGGACATAGGAACTTTATAATAGAAAAAGCAATCTTACCGAGTTTGGGCTCTTTAGAATCGTCTCAGTGAGCATTTGATGAATATCTAAAGAAAAGTACAGTCGGCTATAAAAGCTTGTCACTAAAATGATTTTTTGACAGAAACTTATTTTGCATATCTATCCGACAACCCACTTAACCTGTATAATATTAACACGGCATACAACGCCCGTAATATAAAATATTAGATGCCAGCATAAATAATAATAATTAAATATACATGTTAAATATACTATACCTACCAAGTAACAGCAAGACGGTCGGTCATGTAATATGCAACGAACTAGTTGTTGAGAAATGTAAAGAAGCTTAATGATGAAGAAAACCAGCGAGATAATAAAGTGAGCGAACACTTGGTAGTGGTATCGTGGTCGGTATCTCTGGCGGCGACAGTTTATCCGTCGCTTGACGAATAGATTAGAATCTATCGCGCGACGCGGCGCGGCGCGGCGGCGAGCGGCCCGCGCCCGCGGACGCTGCAGCGGATGCCCGCATCGTAATACCATTCTATTTGAATATATCATTCCATGAAATGTAGGTTTATTGCTACTTTTCTCACGGAACTAATACATTATCAAAAACTTTAATTGAAAACGATTTCGCCATTTGTCTCAACCATTAAGAAGTTTTGGTTATACGCACCTGTAAGTGGGTGATTAATTTCCCGTTAAACTTTTCCCTAATAATCAACCAAAGATGGCGGAAAAGTAATAATAAAAATAAATCAGTATGTTGGTCGGCTAGCCCGCTGATAATAATTCGCATGTATAACGACCGAATTCAAATTCTTTAGCTGGCCATTTCAATGGGAATAAAGAATGGTCAAGAAGAATGGTCAGCCCCGATTTGATATTTCGCTACGTGATGGCCAGCCAGGGACATAACGATGTTACTATCTTTTTTATGTATTATCTTATAAGGGGGTTGGGTGTTTCCAAGGGGATTGAATGGTATTAACTGCTTTGCCATTAACAATACAGTCGGATCGTCAAGAGAGAACCGGTTCTGGTCCTAAATGGGTCACACGGTTCCAGCTCCTGAGTTTTTGCCGCGACATTGCCGAGCGTCGCACATTCAGGGATCCCTGTGAAACATTATCGTATTATATTTTGATATAGCGCATTGATTAACTTAGATTAATAACTATGGCAGGTATCTACCGTACGCGTAACTGAGGTATATAGGTAAATATTTTACGAATGAATATTTCCCTATCTTAAATTACATTATAACTGATTCATTAGATGTTTATGGATTTATTGGAGCTAATTTATTCTGACTTTTAGGGTCATATCTAAAATGGTAATTTTATAATTAACGAAGTGTCGCTACGGGATTAATTAACGCGCTACGCTGGCCGTGTCGCGCCTGCACAATTTAGCACCGGAGAACTCCCACTGAATACTATTTTTATTTTATGACAGCGCCATCAATTTACAGGTAATATCTATGTTTATGTTATGTAATAAAGTTAGTTCGGAGACTGGAGAAATGTTTTCCCGTTAGTGGTGAGTGTGAACAGTGACAGGGTCAAAAGGGCTCGCCCCTCTCCGAGGCATCCCACCGCGCGTTTCTATGCTAATCTTAGAGTTAGCATTCGACAGCGTCCAACTTATATTAATGGTTATTGCCGCCCGTTTCCACTTAACTGCCATAATATCCGTGGTCCTGGCTCTAACGGAGGCTAGCTCTGCGCCCGCGCAATACGCAATGCGTTTACGAAACATGCTCACGCCTACGATCGATCTCGAGGGAAACTATAAAGATGGAACTACTTAGTCCGTGTCTGCGTATATTGAGCATTGAATTCAAATAATACGAGCGATTTAGACAACAAACACTGCGAGCCGAACCTGACGATGAACCTGGCGCTCAACTAGAGGCGGATTTGCATACAAACGCATAAAGAGACACAGCCGGGGAGCGGGCGGCGTGGCGGGCGCGGGCGAGCGAGCATTCGTTATAATTTTGAATGTATGAATGAGCAATAGCGCGTGCATCGTAGCGAGCGAGGCGTGGGCCGCGCGCCGACAATGCACCAGACAAGTCCTGGGCGTCCTTGTCAATGTGAGCCGCTTCCAGACACATCCGTCTATTGTCATTATTTGTATTTATGCACTCCTGTAAACGGTGACGAGCATGACGAGCCGAATGTGGCCGCTGTCACATTCCATGCGCCTGAAACGAGGGCGCCCGCGCCCGCGCCCGCGCCCTCGGTGCGACGTGTGAGGTGTTATGTAGGAGGAGACCACCATTTTTCTATCTTAATGCATGAATATTTAGACCCAACGACGGTTTTAAGGGACATAGAAGTAAAACATTTCAAATTCACAATGGTGGTCTTTTCTCAGTCATGCGCTAGATTTAAACTTGTTTTCTTTTATTACTACGTCGCTGTTTATGGAATATAATAAACCTTCATAAAAGTAGATATAAACGGTTTGTGGGGTCAAGTTAACATTATGCACTCCTTGTGTTAAAATGTGACACGGCGCTTGCTCATTTTGGGCCGCTATTCAAAGGATGCTGTTAACAACCTCTTTCAAAGACCGAGCATAATTTAGATCGGGGTCGCATTTCTATGGGAATTCTTTGAATGCACTGACATTTTGAGTTTGAATCACACTTATTTTTTCGAATTATATGAATAAAAAGTTACCATTTAACAGCATTAAAAATGTTGAATTTGCTATATGATAAATATTAATTAGACAGGTTGATACTAACAGTAATTAATTTTAACTAAGTACAAAAGAAAACACCGTACCCCTAAAAATAAATATTTTTTATTGTATTTCAAAATACACGAGTACATGTGAAACTCAAATAATATGATCATCGTAATTTTTTTATAACATACAGAGTTAACGCATGTAGTCTACAAAATTTCTACTACAATTTTAATATCAGCGTATGTATGTCAATTTGTTTACAAAAATGTTCGGCTACTCTTAAAGCTATTGAATTGAACCTACCTATATATATCCTATCCAAGCAGAAACGCGAAGATCGAGCACATGCGCAGTTGCGAACTCTCAATTCGTTAATCCCGCCATAGGTATTCAAATGAGTGCTCGTGATTTATTGAGTGGAACATTAACATTTTTATTATTTGTTATTCTTACACCTTTCGTTGGGGCCGGAAGCCACGCGGCCTCTGTCTCAGCGTACTCGTCCGTGAGACTCGGCAACACAAACCCTCGACTTAATTTTTCGTGTGCATAAAAACTTCCACAACGAGCGCATATTATCATAGTTTACATATAAATTTTACGCGAATTCATTCCGTATTCACTGCGCCGAAATTCGCCGATTATAATGATAATTGCCTCGATACACGAACGTCTTGATGTACGGCCGTGAGAATCGACGATTGATTTTCCACGATCGTTTTAGGTTGAACTTTGATTGTTGTCGATATTCGAGATTCGATTTGCATATTCGATTATGTGTTTACATTTAACGTTCGATGGTAACTTGCGAGCGAGTATAACACCCGGATAAAAGTTAATCTCGTCATTTTATGTATTTAACTTAAGGTAAACAAGCTCCATAGGATGTTTTTTTAATTAATTACAAAATGTATTCCAATGTAACAGCCAATTAACCGATAATTCCTTGAAAATTCACATCTTAATTATTCCAATGTTTTGCTTGCCACGACAAATGTTTTATTACGTACCTACTGGAAAAAACAGCGAATTATTAATTTTCTTTATTACCTACTTCCCGTCATTTGCTTCGCAACTTAGAAAACCAATTATCTAATATTACCTACGATACAAACAATTACACTGACATTCATGTTGTAATAACGTGTTCAGTTATGCAAATAAATATTATTTTTTTTCGTCTAATAAACTGTTTTAAAAATATTTGCAGTAGGGGTGACTAAATTTTTTAGCTTGTTCCTGTGGGTTATAGGTATATCTATTTAGGTGGGTAGGTATATGTGAAGTTAATTCTGGCCCCCCAGAGCTAAGACCGTAAACATAAAATTGATTATTACAAATAAGATACGGCGTGTAAGTTATCAACGCGGCTCATCCGTAATTTGTAATGCTTTTCAAGTCGGCTACAGCCGCACCTAAGATATATTATCTACTGCCTGGGCAATTTGTTTACAGTTCGAGTATAGTAGTGTTACTGAAATTCTGTACCTATTTATGGCAAACTAAATAAACCATATTGAGTTTGTCTTTAAATTGTTTGCCTTGCGGGCAAAATCAATTTGGTTTATTCATTAATTTGATGTTTTATATTTACCTTAGAGAAAAAGGAAATCTTATAATATAGAATGTGACTGCATAAAGGTTTTCAGCTTGATTTAAGACTGTTCAATTTGTAAGTAACGCCTATATTATTACTACTAACTTATATTTGCTCTATCATTGTTTAAAATGTTCAAAATTTTACAACATTATTAGTATCATGGACGGCAGCGTCCAAGATCTAGAACTCACGTCCAGACATCAGTCAGTTTGCCATCCTTGTGCAGATCTTGCGCCTGCAGCGGCGGCAGCTTGTAGTACTCGGTGACGAGCGGCTGCGGCTGCTGGTCGTCCACGCCCAGCACGGCCGACGACGCCGCGCTCAGCGGGTGCTCCGCGCTCGAGTAGTACGCGCGCCACGACTCGCCGCTCACCTCCATCACCTCCTTGCGTCTCCTATTGACAAACAAAATGTAAACATTATTTACACGCTCCACTCTAGTTTGCAAAACAAACATCCTTACACCTACGAGTTTGTGATGAAAACCACAATGCATATAACATCGTCTGCCGTATTACGTAATGCAAATCGATTTTCATTCAGTCTATCGAATCATCGAGTAAACATAGCGTAAAATACCTGTACCCTGGCCTTTAGTTGTACGACGGGCCGACTACAACTTACGAACCAGTTATTAGGCGTGACCATTTTGGTACGGATACTGACCTCTGGTGGTCGGTGGGCACCAGCGGTCGTCCGTGTGACGCTCCGTGTGCTAATTGTTGCGTACACAGAGCCGTGAGTCAGCAAGGCGAGTGTCCGGTTCGAGAGTAAACCAGTAGTGATCGGAACGGGACGCGGATAAGCGCGGGGGCGTCGATGTCTAATTCGGGTAGTTTTTTGCGAACTCGCGAGCCGGGCTCGTACGTCACGGCCAGCGCGGCCGCCGCGGGTCACCTGGTGGCCGCAACCTGATGTAGAACAGGTCCGTGCCACTTGCAGAACCGGAAGGATGCGAGGCAAATCCCTGCTCCCTCGCTAACCAGTTTAGGTCGTCTGACGTCACGCCCAGCGGTAACCGACGATGCAGACAAATAAATAAAAAATGTTGGAAGCACGCGTCGGACGGGTTTGACCGGATCGTAGTTCTACCTGATTCCTGTTCCTGGTCTCGTGTTGATATCACGGGATGACGGTGCTTGTTTGTTTTTTGCCATAGTCAAATTCATAAATCCCTTATCAACTCACATAGCGCATGGTATCTATTTGCTTACTCAACAGGTGGCATCAACTAGAAGCATTATTAAGTTCGAAGATTCTTAACCTTATACCCTTTCTGTCTGCGCATGTGTTACACCTGTACTATCAAGTTGGAGTAGGTAACTGTATTTCCATTCATTCATAAGAAGCGGTTTATGCAAAGAACCTGTTGGTTTTTTTACATAGGTAGGTATACAATAATTACTCATATGATGTGCATCCGTATTGAGTCAATCATAGCAGTAATGAATGACCTAGGCTCGCGAACGTGGTCAGTGAATTAACGTATCTATTCCGCAGAATGTCATATTAGTGTCAAGTAAGAATAGAATGTGCGAATTCGATCAGAAAACTGGAAAAGCCAGCTTCTGGCATTTAACCAGCCGAAGCGTGAGTCATTTGACGAGTTAACTGGCAGGCGGCGCGGGGCCGCGGCGCGGGTGCACCACGTGAATGAGATTCCGGTAGGTGCGCACGTAAAAATCGTGCAACGAATCTAACAGGTTTGCTGGGGTCCTTGCGAGGCCACCGGGACTGGTCTAACCTGCCCTGCTCACCTCAGCCACGAATTTCCGAACGTTTCCTATCGTATCGTGCACATTTCACGTCCATTTAAAGTAAACATCTGACTTTGTTAGCATGGGTTCACATAATGCTGCAAATTTGTATTCAGATATATAGGGTAGCGATTCAGCCGCTTGCGAAATCAGTTTGACAAAGCGAGAGAAAGAGTTGGTTGACTCGCACGTCTATAAATAATTAATTGATAAGTCTTTTCTTTTCTGTCGATTGTTCGAGCCATTTAAAGTTTCGCAAGTCGCCAACTCCTTGTCTGTTTGTTTGGTATTGAATGGAGCGATTAGAAAGTATAGCGCACAGCTGTCACGACGACGTGACGTATGCAAGAGCGGAACGGATGGCTCGGAGCGAAGGGTTGAAGGAGACTTACTCAAACAAAGCATTCGACACGGCCGTTCTTTACACGACCGTTACTCAGACAACAACATATAGGTATCCTTGATATGTACCTACGACACAACGGCTGATATATGTATAGTGTAAGTGAAGCTTTGTTGCATCGGTCGACATTGCAAAAGAACTTGAACTAATTCGTTTAGAAACTTTGTAAATCGGTTTAGACTTGAGATGGCGTGTCATGAAAATTTCAAGCCTCACTTTTACCCTTACTTCGTAGATCAGCTCAGATTTATTATTTGTCATTACGCGGTGATTGAGATAATTTGAGGATAAGGTTGTAGGGTTTTTGTTAGCAAGTCGGAGGGCACGGGCACCGAGGTGCCGGCGGCCCGAGCGGCGGTGGCGAGTTTCGAAAGGCGGCACTCGGCCACGTCCACGTCCGGTGTCGCGTCCAACTATCGATCATTCGGTTCGTTAATAAATAACACGTTGGCGTCGCTTGCCGCTTATCTTAGCTGCGCGGGCATGTGGAAAAATTCGGTGTCGGTGTCGTAACGGAGCGGCATGCGTGTCTCATAGGACTGTGCGCGCCCGCCTGCCGTGTTGGTCCTCTCCGGCTCCGGTCGTTGCCTCGCGCCTGCATTGCTTTATTATTAATCACTTAATTAAAACTCGAACACATCCATGAAGCGGATACTTTGATCGCCTTATTTGCTAAAGTACCACGCATTAGTTAAAAATAACTATTTTTCACCTTCACTACTGGAAACGCAAACAACTTCGATTTAGATTACTATTTAAGTCAAATAAATTCACAACCTATCTACGAGTATTTCCCGGTATCTTGCGTCTGTTATAAGTGGGAAATACTCATCGAGCGCAGTAAACGGGGGAATACGACGACCGTATATCTAGTGAATGGACATTTATACCGTATAATAAGGTAAACTTTCACGTGGATCTGTTTAACCCGTCTCATATGCAATAACCTCACGTATCTGGGTACATATCCATAATCGTTAGAGGTATATTGCGGTATTGAATCATGGTTTAGCCACAACTGGCTTCACCTCGGTCACCCGGCAGGCGCGGGCGCCGCGGCAGGTGCAGCATGTCAGGAGAAAGTGCAGGGAGCGGCTCACTACACCACACGCATGTTTTATCATCAGTGATAAGAGAAACTGCTATCAATCTCCGACAACTCCTTATGGCGAGCTAACTCTTAAACTGCTACCAACTTCAATACATATAATAACCGCACGGTTATACACCGGATATCATATTATTATAAAGTGATAAAAATTATAATATACATTATAATTATTACAGCAAAAGCGTCGGTCCGTTGTATATAAATGCTACCTTACCGTACGGAGTAGATAGACTTCGAGCCATAAAAGGTACGTTTGAGAACGTCGGTATAAAAACTATACTTTATGCCTACTACGTAGAGACGCTCCATTACTAGTTAAATGAGATTGCGTGTAATTCATGACGGTGATCGAGCCAAAATGTATCTTTATTAACATATTAATTAGTTCTCGAGTCTTAATCATGTGTATTTTCAATAATAAGTATTCTTAGGGACCATTTTTATATACAGTTTGATGAACCAAATATTCCTCAGGTTTTCAAAACATAAACACCGAAGCTTAATTATAATGCTTTTTGCATGGTTTTGGATTACATCATACCATTAATCTACGACAAGCCTAATCTAAATGTTTTCACTAAGCCAATCAATATCAACGGCAGTAACTGTTTAACAAACAGCATAGAATCTCTTTAACTACCCGCCTACCCGCGTCTTTTATTTCAGTCCCTAAATAAAATAAGCAGCGAGCTGCAGCTTGAACCAGCTAGCTACGAGTATATCTATTTTTATTTCCGCAGTTACCAGCAATCAGGAATACTGAGCAATTTCGAATAAAACAACGTCCCTATATTTATCCTTCAGTGCTAAACTAATTACCTATATTAGTAATTTGTACGAGGTACCTACAATAAGTAGTAGGTAGAGCCTCATTATATAGTTATTAATATTGTAGCTCGTTTGGAATAGTTAGTGTCGCAACAGTGAAATGTGTCATTATTAATATCTAGCAATAAGGCAATTTCGTATTCCCACATTAAGCGTAACGATCCAAGCGGAATGCTGCATCGCTGCATTTCGTCAATTAAGGAATTCGCTGGGTCGGCCGAGGCAGCGCTGGACGCGCTGATACCGCGGAACAAAAAGCGCATTCCTCATACCAGTATAAATAAATAAGGGATGAGTACCCAGCAGCCAACGGCCAGCGCGAGCTAACTGAACGAGGGGCATTTTCGACAAACCTCTTTTTGCACTATGACGAGGAACGCATATGCGATGATTCATTTACGGAGTTCTTTACCGTACAAGTATGGCTAACATTATTACTTCTGTTTTCTTGGCAGCATTATGTACGCTGGACAAGAAATGTTTTCTTGGAAATATGCGCCCACGCAGATTAAAGATGGAAACACTACATGGGCACTAAATAAGTCATGTCTCCTGTCCGCGTAACTAGTAGCGCTCGAGTAATCTGAAAATTTAATGGCGGCAAATAATTACACTTAGCTTCGCAGAAGCTTTCAATTATTGCCTCTAAACGCGAGACGGCCTTACTATCTATTATTTTTGTTCGTACTTATACAGAAATTATAGACTTGGGCCCGATTTATGGCATCGGTAACTTACCTACCTACCGTATTTGATTGTAAATATTTTACCCCTCGAGGCTGTTAAAGAAAGGGGTGTCATTGATACTTCATTGTTCGATTAAGCACCTTTTTATTATCTTTAACGCTCACTGCTATAAACGTAACTTGTATCGCTCGTAATTTATTATCTTAGTCATAAGATTTTACCGATATTTTTTTTAATAACATACTTCGTTCAATAATAATACTTTTCAAGAATAAGTATTTCCGATAAACCTCTTACTTCTATATAGACTCGTTAACGACCTTTAAAATTGACATTTGATGTAAAATCTGATGGAAGGTTGAATGAAGCTTTTCATGTTTTTTTTTCGAAACCGTTGGGTGACCGTTGAGTGACAGTGCCCAGGAGACAACGTTGACGCGCGCTCATTGAATATGTTTGGAGCGTTAACTCGCGTTTATATGAAGTGCCTTTTGTATTGTGCTCGCCACGACGGCTGGCCGAGCCCGCGGCCCGCGGTCCGTCATTCATGCCGCTCTTCCAGACATCCCAACTGTAATTGAATTTTTATAACTGCTCAGTAAAATTCACACAATATCAAATATTAAAACTTTATTCTGATATAAACGCCTATAAAATGGCGAAATGTATGAGAAATGTATGTAATTGTATGTGCCAATTTTACCGACTGCGCTTTTGACCAAATATTTCCGCATTAAATCGGCTAACAGAAATATTGGGAAATGCGGAAAAGAAGGCCTACTAAAGGCCGCGCGACTGCACAGTGATTCCGTGACGTCCGACTACAAGAGCGGCAACATTGTACTCACGTCCTTCCTCGAAATAGCCGTTTTAATCTTGTTATAATTGGAGCTAATATATTTTGCTCTGTAGGCCCTCTGCCTACAATCTCGTCCCAACAATGTTTCAGACATAGGTAAGTATAGTAAAAATATACAAACACGATAAATGTTTACTACATCTCGTTAATTTAACAAATCAAACATGTTAAATAGTCAACACATCGGTACAAATAACAACAACATAAAATTTATTGTGATTCGGATGACGCAACTTGGGTGAATAAATAAAACGCAGTAGGTACAGTATAGTTGTTATTAGTGGCAGACGAAGTTATTACACTAATCGTCTTAGCACACGGAACACGGCGGACAAATGTTTCGGTTTCACTACAAATCATAATGAAATATTTAATCGATGTTGCACGCATGAGGCGCGCTTAAAGGTGTCTTATTAGAAGAGTTACGAGCTTAAAGAGAAGAGACGCCCGCGGTGCCCGCCTTACGTACCGACTACGATAAATGCATCATTTCCGTTTACACTGACTTTTCTAATTTGAATGCGTGTGTGTGGTCCATTTTCAGTGAGAAGGCGTTACCTAATAGCTTATAGCAATCCTTATAAATCAGAAACAAGTATCCACTCGGGCGGAAGTAAAAGTAATGTATTCGAATTTAATTTAATCTTAGAGCGATAGTTACCTACCGATGTGTTCCCACTTTAGACTTATTAGTTATTACATGCTTACCTACACCACACCCGACTACGCTCGCGAACGTTAAAAATGCTCCTCGCTCAAGTTAATTTTGTTCACCAACGTTTACTGGCGTTAGACAAAGATTGAGTGAGTTGTATGGGCTGATTAAACCACTCACGTTTCAATGGAAATGTTAATGTTCTCAATTGTGTGCTAAACGCGATACTAAACAGAGTTCTGAACAATAAGACGATGCTGTATAAATTTTATAGGCATCCGTATAAAAGCATATAAAGAAGGATATGAACAGATTTGCAAGTCTTTAGAATTCAGTTAAAAACGTTGATATGTTATAGTTTCGGGTGGATTCGGCGGCTTTCAGAAAATAAGCATGAAGGTATAAATTAGAAGGATGTCGCCCGCGCCGGCGCACAATGTGCTGCGCGGCGCGGATCGCTTTGTGCTGTGCGAATTAAAACAGGTTGCGCTGGCAGGTATCTATACGCTGTGATTTATGGCCGATTATACTATACTCCTGCGACTATAATTAAATCTCGGTGCCATTATACCCGAAAGATCTGCGACACTGCGCTGTGCCCACGGATCTACGCGGCCGTGATTTACTACCCTCAGCTGCGCCAGCCGTCTAACTTAGCAACGACTAATTTCAAAAAGTGCAACTTCATCGTCTGTGTTTGTAGGTTTCTTAAATTAGTATAATACTTAAATAAAAATTAAAAGATGTAATAAACGACTGAAAAAATACAAAACAGAGGTCAGTTAACCGCTATTCCAATAATATCATTAGCCAGAAATTGGAGAACCGTTCTAATAACATACTCAAAAAAAGTCTGAACACGAACAAACAAAGAAATACCTTTACACAGGCAGACGAGTCAATAAGTATTTAAAAGCTCCAACAAAATACAAATATTTGTCGTTTAAGATAAATTATCGGAGACCGCTTTGAGAAAAAATAGCAATAAGAGGTGTTGTAGTGTAGCGTGCGGACGGACGACGACGCCTCGACATCGGCAACTTTTTAACCGAACACAACTGGCAAACAACTCGTCATCAACTGACAATTGTGAGAACGCGATCAATTATACCGCGATGTCGTGTAAATATAGTAATTGTCAACAATAAATACAGTATGAATTAAACGCGGAGGAACGTTTTCATTATCGGGCCGCTTCGGTTAAAATAGTGCGTATGTCAATCATTTCTCGGAGCGGTCGCCGGTCAGCGGCGCGGTCGCTGCCGGGGCGAGAGATAAGCTTTTAATTGCCTTCGACGCCTATTTACATATTGTAGGAGATACTGGTGGATATCTCGCAATTAGGGGCGTATACGTCTTCCTTTTACGCCTCGGAGTGGTCGGGTATGTTGCATTGGATAACATCTGTTTGACGGAACGATTAAACGCTCTCACGAGGAAAATCTTTAGCTTCGTACGCACGACTCCGTCATATTCTGGGCCTTACATACGAGAGGATGGAATTATCATAATAATATGTAGGTATTTCTACCCTAAAGCACGCACAAACACCATTTATAACACTATAATAATTAATAAATCTATCCATCTAATAGCTGGTATTAGCATGTTAAGCTGTTAATATGCAAATAAGGATCGAAATGGGTAAACTACTATTAATGATTGGTTTATATTGTAAGTATTTGATATCAGCTTATTAAACGGACCCCGCAGCAAACTTAGGCAAAAAGTGGATCCAGTCAAATCTCACTAAATTTTAGTACTCGTATGATGTAGATTTAACTCTCCTCATATTTTTTTTATAAGGGTGCAACATTCTCAAATGTGTACTTTCTGAAATAATCAATTTAATTGTTTTATACAAAATATATATGTTTCACGTAATTCCTCTTATTTGCTCTGTTAAAATGTCGTTCGTAATATAGATAATTGATAAAATGCAATGTCAACGTTCCAGAAAAAAGAAGAAAAAGAACAAAAATCATATTTTATGTTAGATAATTATTAATTACGTTATTATAAGTACATGAATAAAAATAAGGAAAGTACTTACAACACATGATGGCAGCAATGGCTATTTTGACTCAATTACGTCAGTAACTGTCAGTGATTTCGTAATATCGATTTTAGAAAACACGTCGCGTAAATAAGAAAATGTATGCTTGATTATTTCAGAAAGTATAGATCTGAGAGAGTTATGCTCTTATAAAGAAATAATCAGGACAGTTGAATCTACATCATACTAAAATTTAGTGCGATTTGACTGAAACCACTTTTTCCTTAAGTTTGCTGCGGGGTCCTTGTTATAATTATCCCATCAAAAACATAAATGTTAAATTAGAGCCAAGTTCTCGCATGCAACGTTGTCGACTTCGCCGACAAAAGAATTGAGATCTATATGGGCGCCAAGTTCTTTGCCCTAAATTTTTTAAATACATGGACATACGACATACTCAATGCATTTATTTTACTTGGGGTGTAATTCAATATCAAGACTGGACTTGGCTAGTTTTTACATATAAATTTATATTATATTTGTCTAATCATTAACCTATTTTCGTAAAGGTATGTACGCAAGTTAGTGTACGTCCCTGTTACTTATACTGTTAGCTTGATAATAATACTATGTTACTTTGATAAAATTAAGTCAGTTTGTGAAAACTAGCCAAGTCAAATCTTGATATTGAATTACACCCCAAGTAAAATAAATGCATTGAGTATGTCGCATGTCCATGTATTTAAAAAATTTAGGGCAAAGAACTTGGCGCCCATATAGATCTCAATTCTTTTGTCGGCGAAGTCGACAACGTTGCATGCGAGAACTTGGCTCTAATTTAACATTTATGTTTTTGATGGGATCTCATTACTTTTTGTACAGAAATTATTATGATGTGTAAATTATTTAATAATTAATTGTTAATTACTTGTGTGTGTGCTATTCTAGTACATCTTTTAAACAAACAAAGAATTTTCCAAATCGGTTAGTACGTGTTGGATTCTTGTGTGTGTGTGTGTGTGTAAGAGAGAGAGAGAGAAAGAGTGTGAGCTATGCTAATACATCTTTAAAACAAAGAAAGAATTTTCCAAATCGGTTAATAAATGACGGAGTTCTGAGGCAAGAAGCATAAATAATAATAATAATTAAAAAAGTAAAAAAAATCACTGTTTTCGATTTTTTTATGTGTACACACACAATTACCAAGCTGAATGCCAAATTTCACCTTTCTAGGTCACCTGGAAGTGGGTTAGGTTTTTGATTACTAGTCAGTCAGTCAGTCAGTCAGTCAGTCAGTCAGTCAGTGATAAAAATACCGTTTTTTGGACTTTAATATCTCAATACCTATTTCACCTATATTTATGAAATTTGGGGTTCTAGTTGTTCTAAAGGATCTTAATACATAAGCCAAATTTCATGTTTTTATGTTAAATAGATTTGGAGTTATTGAGGGGTCAAAAGTGGCTCCAAACGGTTCGTGTAATATAACACACGGCTGCTGCTCGCCAGTTCTTGGGGTGAACTTGGCTGGACACGCTGCCGCGTGTCTAGATCTCGACTAAACTGTTTCGTAAACAGTTTCCTTGACTGCAGTAGCCAAATACGACAAACAGTAATATTCACAGACGCCCTTCAGCGTAACTATTTCCGGAAAACGACCAACCAAAGCCAAAATTACATTGCTCCCGCTTTAGTGCATGCAGCTAACTATGAACGTGCCTATAGGATTTAGTTCCTAACCGTATTTGCGAGGAATAAAGTTTTTGTTAATTCATATCTCCGGCAAGTCCCCATACTTACATATAAATAAATAAATAATAAATAAATATTAAGGGACAATCATACACAAATCGACCTAGTCCCAAACTAAGCAAAGCTTGTACTATGGGTACTAGACGACGATATACATAATATATAAATACATAATATAGATAACATCCATGACCCAAGAACAAATATTTGCCCCGGCCGGGATTCGAACCCGGGACCGCCGACTCAGTAGGCAGGTGTCTACCAACCGAGCCAAACGCGTCGTCGCATATGCATTGAGGTTGCCTTCTCGTATCTTGTACCTAAGCAATATACGTTAGTATAATAATATTCCATCCGGCCAAAGTATCTAATGCTAATATACGAGTGTGCTGCGACCATCGTCATTTATTTATTTTGAGTAATGTTTCTAAAGGGAAACAAAAGTATTAAAACTATCTTGGTACCCAGTAAGTGACTATTAAAAGTTATATTAAGTCCTGATAACTACTCACTTATGAATATGCATTAAATGTATGAGTGAATAAACTATGTAGATATCGTGTATGTATATACACGTATACATTTAACGTTATCGAGCGTTCTTTATCGCTCGTTTACAAGTCGTATGAAGGACGCCTATTTATCTGTAATAATAATAATCTTATTAATTCTTCATTGTACGACTGCCATACAAAAAGTAATTTGTGAGTTAAACCTCATTCCAACCCGAATGCCACATTCGGTCCCAGTCCGAGTACAAGAAGTATACAAAATAAAATAAAAAAATACAAAGTGATATGTGTCGTCTATGAGTAACCACAGCACAAAACAAAAAACGCGTTGGAGTTCACAAAGATAATAGTAGTTGATATGATATAAAGGCGACTGGCTTACCGCAGCAGCCGTAGGAAACGTATAGTGCGCCAATTCGGCGCCTGCTAATTGCGGAGGTGGATAATTTACGAGCAGTCTGAATACCACCTCCTCTCCCTCCCCTCCCTTCATCTAATAGCTTACTTTTCCGCCCTCAGAAAGCCATAATCTGTTGATATTCTAATCTAGACAGTATCGCAACTGTTGAGCAATTCATGATTAATGCAATTACTGATCTTAAATAGTTTGTTAAAGGGCTCTAACTAGGCTCATTTCACGTTTAAGCCTGATAAACACATAGGGTGGCCATTATTAATATAATTAACATAGGCTAAGTATAATTTATTTTTACTTAATGTCTACATTATCGTAGCTAGTTATTATTTCACTTGACATACCATGTAGATTTTTCTACATGTATTTAGAATTCCTCTTACCTACATCAACAAAGTTGGTAATGTTGTTAACCAAATACCATGTCCCTAAGAACAGTAGGGTCGTTCTCAAAATATTTGCACCGCCACCTGTCAACAGGTTTGTCTTAGAAGAAGTTTTTTACACTGCATTATTTCAAATATTCAATTATCATCACATATCTAAAGACACTTTTTACATAGAGGCCAAATGCTTTCAATTAAAAGTAAAGTATATTAATAGACAAAAAACTATTTAAAACTAGGTTTTGTCGGTCACTTGCCGTGTCCCAACACGAGGTACTCATGTTTCGTTGTAATAAAAACATCTAGACACGCGGCAGCGTGTCCAGCCAAGTTCACCGCAGGAACTGGCGAGCAGCAGCCGTGTGTTATATTACACGAACCGTTTGGAGCCACTTTTGACCCCCCAATAACTCCAAATCTATTTAACATAAAAAAATGAAATTTGGCTTATGTATTAAGATCCTTTAGAACAAGTAGAACCCCAAATTTCATTAATATAGGTTAAATAGTTATTGAGATATTAAAGTCCAAAAAACGGTATTTTTATCACTGACTGACTGACTGACTGACTCACTAGTAATCAAAAACCTAACCCACTTCCAGGTGACCTAGAAAGGTGAAATTTGGCATCCAGCTTAGTAATTGTGTGTGTATACATATAAAAATCGAAAACAGTGATTTTTTTATGTTTTTTTATTATTATTATTATTGATGGTTGTTGCCTCAGAACTCTGTCATTTATAAACCGATTTGGAAAATTCTTTTTTTGTTTGAAAGATATACTAGAATAGCATACCTATACACTCACACGCACACACTTACACATACCTACATGCACATAAAAATCCTATACGTACTAACCGTTTTGGAAATTTTTTTGTTTATTCAAAACTTTCAAAAGATGTACTAGAATAGCACACAGAACTAATTAACAAATAATAATTAAGTAATTTACAACATCATAATAATTTCTGTACAAAAAGTAATGATATCCCATCAAAAACATAAATGTAAAATGAGAGCCAAGTTCAATATCGCGTGCACTTCGCCGACAAAAGAATTGAGATCTGCAAGGGCGCCAAGTTCTTTGCCCTAAAATTTTAAGATACAAGGACATGCGACATACTCGATGCATTTATTTTACTTGGGGTATAATTCAATATCAAGACTTGACTTGGCTAGTTTTAAAATATAAATTTATATTATAAATCAAAATCAATCAAATCATTAACCTATTTTCGTAAAGGTAAGTACGCAAGTTAGTGTACGTCTTGTTACTTATACCTACTGTTAGCTTGATAATGAACTATGACTATGTTACTTTTATAAAATTTAGTTAGTTTGTGAAAACTAGCCAAGTCAAATCTTGATATTGAATTACTCCCCAAGTAAAATAAATGCATCGAGTATGTCGCATGTCCTTGTATCTTAAAATTTTAGGGCAAAGAACTTGGCGCCCTTGCAGATCTCAATTCTTTTGTCGGCGAAGTGCACGCGATATTGAACTTGGCTCTCATTTTACATTTATGTTTTTGATGGGATATACATTACCGACTTAGCTTAAGTTCAGTACTCCATTTTATTTTCATATATGATGAAGATTGAATACTACCATATCGAATGATAATACTATGCTTATTTTGCGAATTATTTGCAATTTAAGTTTGTCCACGCCATTTTTGTCGTTCACTTGTCATGAGACAAACATTACAATTGTGTGACTACTATTTCGTTTCCCCTGCATAACCCCGCATAAATCGAGACCTTCAGTTGCCACCTAACACTGTTCCGAGTGACACGTCGTCAGTGTGCTGCACTAAAAAAATATGATCCATACTCTTACGCGAGCGGGAGTTTGTAATGGGTATGTAGTCTATATTCTGCCTTCCATATTTTGGTTGACGTGTGTACTATTGCATTCATTTTAATTTATAACGCGTAAAGTATGGTCTACTTTTATGTGTATAAATATGCAGTTCATCAACGAAATACTTTATTTGTTTTGATGACATAACTGTCATTTTGTCGATCACCTGTATGTCGTTCACTTGTCTATATAAAAACAGGTGAACGACTCATACGGCAGGTGAACGACAATTACTTAAACACCTATACAAAATTATTTGAAAACCAGGTTTTATCGGTCACTCGCCGTGTCTCAACTCATGTTTCGTTGTTATAAAAACATATAATATATATATTAGCGTAAGTTAAGCTGTTGCTTCTCCATGTATAAATAAATAAATAAATAAATAAATAAATAAAATATATATTACCGAAGTAGCTTAGTTTGAGTATTCCATTTTACTTTCAAGCTGTCTTAGGAATCCTTAGCAGGCGGCGCCCGCACCAGATTTTGAAGCATCAATCCTCTGCCTGTCAGCGGCTTTGAGCGTCCAGGTCTCTGCCCCATAAAGAGATATGGAGAAGACAAGGGCAGAGACGAGGTGCATGTTAGTTCGGTTAGGGATGTGTCTATCTTTCCATATTTTGCCGCGTTGGGTCATCGCTGTTTTGGCCATTCCGGTTCGCTTGCGAATCTCTGGTTTCCATGTGCCTCTATTTGTGACAACGGAGCCAAGGTACTGGAACTGATCAACAGTTTCAAACTCTTGAAGCAAGTTAGTACTTTGTCGACTAGTAATGGTCGACTATCATCAGCTCGGTCTTATATTTATTAATATCGAGACCCATTTTGTGGCTGGTTGTTCTGAGTCATTCCAAAAGTTGGGCCACTTCTGCTTCGGGCGATGTAAAATAGGCGATGTCTACCATGTACCTTCAAGGGCTCCATATCTGTTAAATAGTATTGGGGATATTATGCATCCCTGTCCGGAACTTAAAGTTCTTGTATGTGACATCTGCTACTGACACCATTCTGTGTTCAGACTCGTAAAGGCTTTATAAAGTGTTACCAGATGTGCTGGCAGCTTCAGACAATACCTCCCATAACTTATCCCACCTAACGCAGCCGAAGGCTTTCTGTTTATCAGATGTGAAGGAATTCCTCGAAGATGACGAAAACAGCAGTAAGTTACTCAGCGGGTTGGAAAGAATATGTCAAAAGAGGCAGCATCAGGATGCAGAAACGTTATTTAAATGATTCGCTGTTGAACCTTCATAAGAAATTTATAAAATCACGTGGGTATGCTTGAGTTTTGCATCTTTTTGCCGGTTATGACCTTTCTGGGTAGTACAGGCTTCAAAAAACCTCCTGAGAAATGTCCTGTGATATGAGAATTAAATGCTTGTTTTTTTATGCACTACTAACATACTAACATAAGGAAAAAAGAAAAACAAAAACAATCAAAAAAGCACTAGTTGACAGTTCAACGTAGATTTTATTTAAAATGTCACTTACCTGCAACCGTCGTCGTTAACCTGCTAACAAATTCAGTGAAGTTGGAACATATTTGTCGCAAACCTGCACCCATTGTCGATAACTTGGTAACAAATGTCGTTTACCTGACATCGATGTCTTTCACCTGTCGACCTAAAATTTCAAACACCTATATCTTCTAAGATATTCAATTTAACTACTTCCCTCGACGTAATATCAATTGTCTGAATATATTTCTAGCGATCCTATGAAAAATAAAAGAAGAAATCGCAACTTTAAAAAAAAATGCAAATTTAACGCAGCGGTGCAAATTTTTTGAGAACGACCCAGTAGGTACCGTAGGTAAACAAAATTTACGGCCATTCGAAGGAATTTTGTTCCGTAGTCCCGTCCGTGAATACCCACGATCTAATCAGTAAGTGTTCTTTCCTTTAACAGTCTTAGTTATTTGCAGAATACTGAGACTGGACCGTTGATTGGACGATTAAATCTCTCATTTATGGGATGTGAAGCCATCTTGATTTTTTTGCGTAAACATAATTTTATAGTTAATTTACGTGCGATAGAGTAAAGCGGTCGTCCGTTCTCGGCGCTCCGCCGCCCGCCGCTATCTAAATGCAAATCGGATAGGTTCGGTGGATGTCTACGATAAATCAAGACGCAGGCGCACCGTTACCCGCCGCCTAGCCCTGCGGCGCGAGCGCCGCGCGCCCATACGTCGCACATCCACAATACCTCACAACACAATACGTCGCTACGCTATTCCATCCGATACACACGATATACCAATTTATTTAAAACGGTTGCATTCCATTAAGTGGACAATTCTATTGCAATTAAATTCTGCCATAAAACCATTTACGGCGGCTACACGGCTACTTATAACTACGTTTTACGGTTGCAATACGATGATGTTTAATTTTTTTGTTTATTATAGTTTTACCTTTACCTTCATATTATAACTGTTATTTAATAAGAATCCAAAATAGAAAAACATTTATTTAATTAATGCATTTTTGGTTATATACTGTAAGTGTTGGTTGTAAACTTATAAATTAATTAATTAATTAACTAAATAATATGGGGCTAATAATAAACATCATTGACAATGCAAACTTAATTTATTAAATAGTAAGATATACCAATATTCAATTTAACTAACTTAACGGGACATATACATAGTTATTTATACCAAAGTGCAAAAGCTTCTTAAAATGCTAAAAGTAGATTTACTCATAAGAAAAAGTTTAAAAGTTGATTTACAAATGTATAACTCTTGTAGTGAGTACCTAACTACTTAAGTTTGGGTCACATTTGGAGCCCACACCAATAACAATAGACATTGATAGTGATAGTGATAGTTATTTATTCATAAACAATGTACATTGTGTTTGAAATATAAGTCTTACAATACAATATTTGAGAAAGAACACGATTAAAAATAATACTAAGTACACATACCTAATAAAACATTAACTATTTTTTCAACGCATTATAAATGATACATTAATTCCAACTTATTTACATTCATTACGCAAAAATAAAAAATAAAAACATATACTTCCAATGTCCCATTGCTAAAATTCGAATTCTACATACTGTGCATTATATAATGTCAATAAAAAAACAATTTAAAAACTACCTACATTTCAATAAAAACTATGTCAAACAAAACTATAATAATCATACATTTGTCCTACCGAAATCTTCTACTGAGTACAAACATTGTGTAAGCAAGATATTTTTTAGTTTGTTGCTAAAGGTATTACTGTTTGTGATTGACTTCAACTCCAAGGGCAGTTTATTAAAAAGATGAATTCCCTGATAACTCTCAGTATGCTTCACTACTTTAAGTTTGGTTGCTATGGTTTGAGGCAAGTCCTTTCTTCTAGTGGCCAGTCTTGCTTCCCTTTCCTCTGATGTTTCCCTTCTATTTAAGTGCGTAACTAGGTCCTTAAGTACTACTAGTATATAAAGGCTGGGGACAGTTAGGATGCCAAATTTTATAAAATACTCTCTACAAGAAGTTGACTGAGGTACTCTTGCCATAATTCTAATGGCTCTTTTTTGAGCAACAAAAGCAGATTGGACGTTATATTGATAGCTATTACCCCATAATCTAATACTATAGCGTATTTTTGATTCCACTAACGCGAAGTAAACCATCTTTAAGTGACTTAAGTTTAAAACCTCCCTTAAACTTCGGAGCGCATAACATGCCGAACTGATTGAAGTAGTCAACGAAGATAGTTCTTGCTTCCAGTTTAACATGGAATCTATGTGTACTCCAAGGAATCTCGTTGATTCTACTTGTTCTATCGCGGTACCTTCATTAACAATATGCAACGAGTCCTTACTTCTAGCCGTGGTCTTAAATAGGAGCGCAGATGTCTTGTTGGTATTTAGTTTTAAATTATTTATGGCGAACCAATCGCCAAATAGTTTTAGGGTTTTATTTAATCTCTCATTTAAGACCTCAATGCTATCAGCGGAGACAAAAGCGTTGGTGTCGTCAGCAAACACAACTAATTTAATATAAGGTAAGGTGTGATACATGTATTTTATCATATCATTTGTGTAAATTATAAACAAAATAGGCCCCAGTATGGACCCCTGTGGGACTCCTCTAAATACACCAGCTATTTTTGATTTAAAAGTTTTTTCAGTCGACCCCTCTGTCCATTTGATTTCGACAAATTGCTTTCTGTTAGTAAGGTACGACCGAAGAAGAGACAGCAGTTTGCCTCTGATGCCATAGTGTTCTAGCTTAGCTAACAGAATGCTATGGTTGACAGTGTCAAATGCTGAGCTTAGATCAAGAAACAATGCAGCTACTTTCTTCTTTTTATTTAATGTTTCTGTTGTATCCTTTACTAAGTCACTGATGGCTTCATTGGTACCCTTACTTTTCTGGTACCCATACTGACGCTCACTCAATATATTATTCCGGTATAGGTGTCTGATGAGTCTGTCTTTAATTAGTCTCTCAAGCAGTTTGGAAAGTGTTGGCAAGAGAGAAATGGGTCTGTAATTGCTTGCATCAGCTTTTGAACCCTTTTTGTATACTGGAATGACCTTAGCAATTTTTAGTTGTTCTGGAAAGGAGCCACTTTCAACACATTTGTTAAAGAAACAAGCCAGCGGACAGTCGAGTATGTCAATGTTGTCTTTTATAACAGTCACTGGGATCTCATCGTACCCACACGAGGTTTTAGGTTTCAATTTGTTAACCAGAGATCTAACCTCTAATGGCGTAATCTGCTCGCATACGATGTCGCTTTCAACCCTTGTTACGTGTGTCTGTAGTAATGCCGAAGCTTGGTCAAGGTTATCCATTGAGTCTTTTCCTTGATCAAACTGTACCAGAAGAGCATCACATACTTCTAATGGATTACTTATTATGTCAGTATCACCGTTTGTGTTCATCGTTTTTAACATTAAGTTATCGCTTGACCTGTGAACTGCCTTATTCCTATGTTTTGCAACTACTTTCCATATTTCCTTAGCCGAGTCCTTTGATTTTTCTATTTGCGCTTGGACTGCTAGTCTCTTTGCATGCCTAACAACACGCCTAAAGATATTCACGTACCTGTTCCTATATTTGTCTAACGACTCTGATGCAGATGATTTGTGTGTAATAAGGAAACGCTTCATCCTACTTGAGATTTTTATGCCTTTCGTGATCCAGTTGACCGTCAAAGTACTTTTTGACTTCTTACGTCGCTTAGTGAAACTATTATCGAAAATCCTGTTAAATTGAGATATAAAAGAATTAATACCAATATCAATCACTGTCATTGTCGTCAACGTAACAATATCATTGTCGTCTTTGTTAGATACTTACTGAATTATTTTGGGAAAAAGATACCTTTCGTGTTCTCTTCTCAAGTATACTAATTTTTATGCT
This sequence comes from Apotomis capreana, assembly GCA_947623375.1. Classification (NCBI taxonomy): domain Eukaryota; kingdom Metazoa; phylum Arthropoda; class Insecta; order Lepidoptera; family Tortricidae; genus Apotomis; species Apotomis capreana. Next base: position 16,118,251 of record OX392501.1, read on the forward strand.
TTAAGGCTACATACTATTTTAATCATAAATTCAATTTAAGTAAAACGAAAATGGTAAAACGAAAACCAATAAGAAAAATATCTCCAATTACTCATGTACGGCTTCATCTCGCGGGGCCATATAAGGGAAGGGCGTCTTATTAGCGCATTTTATCTTGTAAAATCTATGTAACCATGTTTTACCAATAAGCGAATGTATTGTTAATGCAATGAGAAATATTACATTTGAATTATTAAAAATGATTGCCACAAGAATTTAAACAAGTAATTTAACTTTACTTTTTAACATTGTTCTTATGATAGTCTCTACTTTTTAATGATGACTATGTGAAAATCGATGTTAAGCTTAATTCTAACCGCATAAACTTATTAGAAATATAAATCGATTCAGAGGTAATAACTTTTTGATTGGATTTTGCAATATACGTATTTAAGTCAGGACACGCCCCGACTCTATCTTCAGGGCACTGAGCAGAGTGACATGTTTCCAATAAAGTGTAATGGCCGGCTCGGATACATACATATTTATGCAATATCGAGTTGATTTCGATTCGGAATAATAAAAGTATTCAGTAGCAATCACACAACGACACAATAATTGTCGCCGTCCCCGCGCCCGCGCCAGCGAGATATCATAACCGTTTTTTATAGACTCGTTCCACTAGTTGGAATCTTATAAGATTAGCCGTGCTCAGGTCTCGATATTAAAAATTATCTCGAATCTGATCGAACGGAAATGTCTCAGTAATAAAATTGTTTTCTGCGTCACTTTTTTTCTCTTCCGTTCTTGTTTACGTTTAATGGTTTTTATAACGCCATTGAGCGTTCGCATATAAGGTAAATGTACGATGGATACCGGACACTTAATTGGCCTATAAATCATATTAGGGATATTATTCACAAATGTAAACGGTGTTTATACAAGTTCTTAATGCTTGCAAAGTTTCTTTACCTACTTTATTAAAATTATTAATGTGAAGGAATGTATGTTCGTCTTCACGTAGCAAAGAAATAATGGATCGATGCAAGGATGATTTAGATATTTTCAATTTTTCATATCTAGAGCCACATTAAATATTAATTTATATCACTTTATTGGGAAAACATGTCAAGAGATAAAAATAGCAAAAATGAATTTTCGCGCGAGCAAAGTCGCGCCTCATAGCTTGTGTGTTATAAATACCTCGTCCGTTACGTCGGTAGGTACCTTACCTAGGTACATATTTACCTAGTAGTTATCAAAGAGCTCTCGGTGCGCGCGGCGTCGCTCGCGCAATGTCCACTGAGTGTTCGTTAATGGATCTATACATTTATTTACATCTCAATCTGATTATAAATATTCATTCGCAGGCAGCTTTATCTTTGTGCCAATAACGGAGTAACCGATCCGCGTGTAAATTAAAATATTTGAACATTTGAATAACAAAATTTATTGCATATTATTATCGCCCCCTACGTCGTGCGTCAGACGATATGATAATCCTCATTAAAATTTTTCGTCCAAAACCTATTTATAACACACAAATTTTAGTCATAAATTATACAAGCGCCAATAAATTATAAACACAGTAGAAAAACGTCCGTGGATAAAGCGCGGCTACTTAACTTTAATTAGAAATGTCAAGCGTCCCGAGGAAATTTTCGATTAGAGCATTTTTCGTCGTTGCTAAATATAGGGGAGTCGAGAAAAAGATGCAATTTTATGTAGATACAGACACTTTGCGGACACAATTATGCAAATCTGCTGCGTCGATTATTGCGTAGTAACTACCGACTAGTTACGAGAATTGATCGCCCTCTGCGCCCAAGCGCTAATTGCCCGCTTCTAGCTTTCAGGGAAGGTTTATAGGCACTCCAGCCTAACCTTAGTGTATTCAAAACATCTACGTCTACTGAAACGTTCTATTTTCATCCACAATAAAACTCAATTATGATTAACTTGCGATTTACTATCAAACTGAAATTGCGGCAACTTACTATAAAATAGCCGGTAATCAAGTGCATTTCGACTCCAATACAAATTGGCATTGCCATACGAGCAGCACCCGCAGACGTGGGAGAGCTCACCGCAAGACTATACACATGATAATTTTTCACCAAAACTCTTTGTATAAGCAATTATAAGTGCATTTTGTCGGTGTGTCTGTCATTAACTTAAACGTACGATGTTATTTTAAGGGTCGTAATGGCGGCTCAGCGTGCCTCCGCTTTTTGCGAACGCTCACGAAAAGCTATGCATTTAAACGCTTGAATTATAAAATTACAGTATTGAGTGTAAACAAGAGACGCTGAGAGGCATAACTTGGGTGCGGGCTAAACCGCTCTAAATGCACTCAAGTGATGGAAGCTGTTTGATTCTATTTAGATCGCTGATTTAAATATGTTTGCTTAACTTTGATGCTACAACAGAGCAAAATAAGATGAGATACTTGCTTAAAGAAAGATATGAATATATAATGTCGAAGTTTTCTATTATGTATTTCATTTACTAAACTTGTGCATTACTTAAATAATTATTATTAAGTGCATGAAACGTGACCTTACACATATATAGTATACATTTCAAAACATGGCAAGTGTTAAGTCCATTCTCGTGAAGCCTTAGTAACATTATTAGCATTAGCCGTGGCACTAAACAAATCACCTATGTACGCTCGTTGAAATCTTTTGTTAAGGCGCGGCGCGACGCCCGCGGTGCCATCGCATCTTATTATCGATGTGCCGTAACGCAAACGAGTCGCCATTGTCTCTACTAAAAATATACTGTTACTGTTTACACCAACATCCTAATACATACGTTACGCAAGCTCGACACCCAGAAACAATGGCCGTCTATAGATCAAATTACTATATTGATTCACAAAGCGTAAACTCATTCTGTTATGACAGACGGGCATAAATTCTCGGCAGGACCCTCGGATGCTGCGAAACAATAAGACTCTCACATCGGGCGATTGTCAAAACTGTGAGACATTATCATAGGCCGCCGGGACCATGGACGCCGGAGAAAGGGGTGAACGTACAAAGGCCGGGGTCGCGAATTGTCTATTTAATGATGGGGGCCACACAATGGTCAAGTGTGCACCGCTCGCCGTGTGAAATCGGTGCCAATCTCGAACCACCGCGACGTAATGTATTCGCAATTTTAATCTAGCTTATCAAAGCCGTTAAAATAAATGGCTTCGATTTCGGCCTTGATAATTAAAAGTTGGTTTTTAATGCTGTCCTCGATGCGAACAGCTCCGCTTGTGGTAACGACACCCGTTGGTTTGATGTACTTGAATGTAGTGAACACTTGCATTGCATGACCGCAAAATTATATGTTCTAGTCTGGTGGTACAATGCTGCGCCGGCGCCGACTGCGCTGATTGCCAAATTACAGGGTGAATGTCACCACCGCCGGCGGGGTGCCGCCAGTGCGCCACACCGGCTGTGGTCTGCGGGAGGACCACGTGAGAACACTACCCGCCCAGGCTATTAATTGCACTGCGCGGACGCAGGTACTTCATCGCCACACCTCCCGCAGTATCGTATTTACTGAATTTAATACCAATTATTCTTGACCTTTAAATAAATTACCTGACTCCGAGCTACTGCAACCGTTAGGAAACGGTGTATAAATAATAAAGATTTTTGCAGTATATCAAAACTTACGTACATTAATTACTAACCATTTAATTAATAACTACAGCTAATATCAAGTACAAAGAAATTATGTCTATTTTGAGATTATCTAACGAAACGTTTTATAATCTTTAGTCTACAAATATATTTTCCAGTAAATGCAAACACAATGCTTAGTTAATACCGAAAGGCAAATCACCGGTCGCGAAGTTGGTAATAAACGGCATTGAAGGTACAAATTATTAAATAAAGTCCCAGTCGACGCGTATGCGCAGTGAGAAATGTAATTTTCATTAATGACACGTACGGTTGCACAAAAACCCTAAAGCGTTGCGGACCCTAATAAAGGGTCGCATAAGGAGCGGACAAAAAAATTAAGAATCGCCCCGATGAGCCATTATCTTTGGATGTTAAAAATAATATGGTCATAGGGTAAGGTACATTCATGCGAGGAGCGTCCAGGAGCGCATTTGAATACTGCTTATTCTTTGTAGGACCCCTTGCGCCGGACTTCACACGCTCCCGCAGGTAGCGCGCCGGCGCCGGTGCGCGCCTGCGCGGTGCCGCGCGGAACACAACAATACCACGACAACCATTATTTGATGCTATTATTTTTGCGTGTCATTTGCATACCATTATCATATGGTTTTACTCTGTGTGTGATTTATATAGGACGATCCAATGAATAAGGATTGAATTTGTTATCAATAATTTAATTGTCTTATTGCGCCACTAGAAGGTGCCCAAAACTTCGCCCGCCTATTTTATTCTTTATCATAGTATGGTTTAAATTACCTTATAATCATCTTTGGATGCCCAACTATCCCTGAACCAAAGGCGTGATGTGAGGACACTGATTTTTTTTCTAACAGATGGCGCTGCATGACTTGCGCCACGCTGCTGCATGATGTTCTTAAGATTTTTCTTGAAATAATTACCCTTCTCGATAGAAAATTTAATTTAAATACAATTTTAGAATTTCATGATAACGATGATGATGTCAAAACATTACTCGAATTATATTTACAAATACATATAAGTGTGCCTATTTCCTACCAAAATGTTTAAGCCTAGATTACGATTATAAACAACGACTTAGAGTATGTTATACGTAGTAGTATAATGTTATTGGTCGTAAAGTTTTTATCGTATCTGCAGACTGATACAGTATGTAGCGGTCACGACTGTACAATTATAATTAATATATACATTGGGCGTCCCGTAGTTGTAGACTTTACATATTAGGTGTTTACACAAAGAACATGGATGTTACAAGTATTAAGAAGGATCACGGGTCTTAATTGACCGAGCGAGCGAAGTGTCTCCGTTCAGCATGGCCGAAAATTTGTTAGAATTTCCAAACGATTTCCGGCTTTTCTCACCTAGGGGTTGCGTTTCCCAACTGATTCTCATCTCTCATATTCGTACTTTATGGTTTCAAAAGACATTTGAAATTAATATCTATCTCTATCCATATTAGTTACAAACGCAAAAAAGTGATTATTTAATTACTTTGTTTTTATTTAAACAGCAGCGAATCTGCCGTAATGTTTTGAATATAGAGAGGAACAAAATAAGTCAGAGAAGCTAAAAAAAATTAAGTGAATAAATGGCACTCGTATATGAATGTATGAGCTCAAGTACAGTTTCCAAACAGCGCAGTAATGATCTCCTAATACCGGCTTTTCGGCTGACTGACGCCGGATTGTCCGATGATACGTATATATTCCATGTGACTAATTCCGATACAGTTGGCCCGCGACACCATCTTACTAATCAAAAACGTATTGGAAACACTCGACTTTCAACGGCTTATGTGTTCTTTTTCTACTAACGAGACTGTATGTGGATGTACCGAGCCTGATACTGATTACGTCGAGTCTTATTACGAACTGGATGTCAAAAATGCAAGTGTCAAGATCGGTTAAGCCACTAGCACCGATCGTGTGCTTTGTTCGAGCAACAAACTGTTAAAGAGCTTATTATTAGCAACGTATATTTACGCAATTAAACGCTCTATAAAAATACAACTCATTTTTATCCTCACTTTTGTAAGTCCAAATAAAATGATGGTAAATTTTTAAACATAATCGCATAGCAGTATATTTGTGGAGCAATCATTCAGACCATGGCCACTAATCATTGTTTGAAACGTAATTTAACTACTTAACATGGAAAAAACCTTATCTGAATCGCGCAGTTTATTATCGACTGCTATGAAGTTCCCGATTTTTATGACTACTTATTTTCAATCGTTAATTAATGCGTGTGTGTAATTAAATGAAGCTAGACTACACGTCTAATCAGAGGGAGATAGCTTTTAACGACGCTCGCCGAAGTATAATGTGTTTAGTGGCTTCGCTTTGAAGCCGACTTGTCGTGTTTCGGAATTGAAAGTCATTTAGAAAAGTTAACTGAATGCAATAAATTTTACATTCCGAGCTGTTACAAAAAGTGATCCACGAGGCAATCTCTTTAATAGACGTCGAATAAAAATTCAAATCTTGTACAGCCATACAATATATATATATATATATATATATATATATATATATATATGTTTTATAGCCTTTATTTCCGTTTGTTCGTACAAAGTAACTTAGTGCATTAACGTGGCCTTTACGTGGTACTTTGTCTCAACTTTGTCTATGAGGCATAAAATAGTAATTTTATAACTACCGGACTACCTCACATGCGTTCACTGATTTACACAATCCGATCTAGTCCCACAGTAAGCTCCAATAGGCTGGTTTTATGGGCACTAGACGACGATATACATACCTATTATTAGATAAGTGTAATTGTGTCCTCCTTGTCGGTTTCGATATGGTGACCCTTTGCTAAAATTATGGAGTGCGTCTATTATGGGCCCGAATATGGCTAGCTAAGCCAAATTTATTGTTCAATACCCTCTCAAATACATAGACAGCATCCACGGCCCAGAAACAAATCAGGAACAAGTATGTGCCCTTGTCTGGGATTCGAATCCAAGACCGTCGACTGCATAGCAGCAGCTGCTGCACTACCACTGTGCCACCCGCGTCGTCTATAGGCGTAATATGATGTTTCAGCCAAATGACATCCATTGCGTGACAATGACCCAAGGATTTCCAAGATAAACGGTCCTTTGATACCCGTATCCAACAGCACGCAATTTATTGATTGTATGCCTAATCAATAAATCCGAACATTTATCTGTCATTCAAATTTATTCTCATGAAAATACGGCGATAATGTTGTCAAATGTGTAATAAAATACGTGGCGCGTAACTTCGCGTGCCAGTTGACATTCGTGAGTATTCAGCCTTAGCGGCGCGGGCGCAGGGCTTTAGAAAGCGCGCACCAATAAATACTCGTCCGATTATGATCTACGGCGCGTAGCCCGTAGCCACCATGCTTCACGTGACCATCTGACCACACGTCCCGTTTCGAGCGGGATAGTCCTGCGTTTATGCTGTTTGACCCTCTGAATGCTGAAAATTGTCCCGATGTGACAAAATAATTGGATATCCATGTAACGCACGTCGTTGGACTATGGACATGGGTGTATTATTCCTCATAAAAAACTAACCATAACAATGGGAACTTTCTCGTACTAAAAATATAAGTTGTGAAACCGCTATTGATTGTCGTGACTACAGAAGATTAGTATTTTTCTGTTTATGATATATATAATTCGTTTTTAATTAGGTATATCTTTTATAAATGTTATAATATACCCACAATATTAAAATTTAATATTTTTATGAATCACTGATTTTCGGAATGTCTCACTTTGCTTGAAAATATTGGTCACGTTATGTCCGTGCTCCAAGAATCCGAAGTGAACCGACCTTACACCGTCACTTCGCTTGCCACTATTCTTTAAGCACATGTAGTGCTTCATATTTCATGTCATGAAATAAGGAAAACAACAAGTATTCACACCAAGTAGAGCCTTCTGCGATATGATATTAAATATCTAAATATTTATTACTAAAGTCTAGTCTACATTTTAAATACATTGTTTTGCACATAGCTAAAAAAATAGGCTTTCTATAGCAACTTCGAAAGCGACCGAGAAAGAGCGTAGACTCGAACAGCATTCCGAGCTGCGTTCACGCATCATACCTAGAAAAACGTACGGCGAGCGCGGGATTCTCGGGAAGACGCTAACTAAACAAAAAAATGTTTGTAGGTATACAATGGACACCCACATAATTACATCTTCAAAGTTTTTATGTTTCCAATAAGCAGAGAGATATTGACAGCGATGCAATGAAGAATGAATAGTATCTACGTTTCCAAGGAACGGAGGACTTTAGGTTGATAATATTATTAGACTAGTTTAATGAAGAAGCTTCTGAGTGAAGTCTCAGTCGAGTCCTTTTATGTAAATACCCAGTAATAGTAAGAAGTGATGGGCTCCGTGGATCCTCGGCCGGAGCATGGAAGCGTTGTGCGATGCGCAGCGCCCGCGGCGCGCATTAGCATACGCGGTAAGTACATGCAGCCTCCATTACCTACACTGTTGCGGGCTATCGCAGAGGCCGCGTTTAAATCGAAGGTGTGCCAATTTCGATATGTCGTCCGCATGCGTGGGAGGCTATATCGCAAAATGTTTTTAATGTAGGTCAGCCGAATATCAGATCAGCATCGAACAGTAATTGGATATCGAGTGTAATTGTACACCTATGAAACGTTTATGTTTAACTTCACCAAACCCTGTGATTACGATACGTGTTCGATGATTTATTCGTTATTGGTTGCAATTTAGAAAGATAAATGTTTTGCAAATTTGCGGCACAGATCTTAGCAAATCGTTTAAATTTCGACAACTGAATTTATAGGTCAATTTGTACTGTAGCTACCTTGTAAGTAGTTGGCGAAAATTTGGTGAGAGTGATTTATAATGATTATTTACGGTTTTCTTATACAAAGTCTCATTAAAATATTGCTCCAAAGATTACATAAAGGATGTTATGTCGGACGGACACACAAACACATGTGTCGCAGCGACACACGTATGTGTGCACGTGTCGGTCCACACACGAGCGGCGTGTCTCTACTTTCACGCAAGACGGGCGCGCCCATATTAATTGCTCCCGTTCTTCGCCGAAGCTTTATTTATTGCTCTCGCCGGTGATTGTGAAAAGCTCTGAGTGTACATTAGTTTAAGTTTTATCTCTTCTATTTGATCTGACGTGTGACACGAGAACCCGTTGCGGATTATATCGTCCGCCGCGGTGGCGTTGCGTCTTGCGAGTCGCGTCGAACGCTGCGGGTCACTCTCGTGGACGGGTCACGCGCCGTGAGAAAATATCCCCGAACGTTGTCTCCGAAGAGCATTACATCGGAGGAGTCAATAAAAAAACAATGATTAGCTAAACAAAAAACGAACGGTCGCGCGCCGATGTCGACGTTTTTAGAGAAATAAACATTAGCTGTTTACTCAGTGACCGCCGCCATGTCCAATATTTGATATTCGAAAATACTATTCTAATGTATGTCGTGGTACATGGGTACCACTCAAAGCATCTGGCACTTTAGCGGCTCTTTTGGTCTGTGTCTATATTATTACGTGACTTTTTAGCGCTATTATAACGTTAATGGTGACGTATACCTGCCTATTATTGAAATGGAAGCTCATTCAAGACGTGAATATATTATGAAACACATTGATATTAAATACACTGTTTGTCGGCATAATTGGATAAACTGCTTCATTGGAATGGAGATCGTATTGTCATTTTATTTGGGCGGAAAGTCACGAATACCTTTCATTTTAATGAAAAATTATAATATCGTATGATATCCAATTCTAGACTCTAAAATACGAATAACTGAACACTTACACTAATCTATACATATTCATTAATATTCCGCAGTATTTACATGTTATTTTTTAAGTTTTGACACAAATGCCGACTTATGTCATTAAGTTGGGCCATTTTATAATCAAATTTTAATAAATAACTCATTAGGTAGCGGCAAAAAACAGGCACGCTTGGGTCTCACGGTCAAACGCGCCGTAAATCTGTGCGAGAGGCGCGCGCGCTGCGGAGCGCCTCCCGCCGCCGCGGAAACTCCCAGCACCACTTCCTCTGACCATCCATTCTGGACTAGATTCCACGTGTACAAATGGCCCATATTACTATATTTATTTACCTACTTGTTTATATTTATAAGCTACTTAATGACGATGCAACTTAGGTCCCTTTTCTACTATACATATGATACCAGGTTAAACCTAACCTGGAGCTAGGGATGGCCTTAAGAGGGGAGTTTAACAGGTTAGTATAGCGCAACAATTTGGTTTTTTAGCCCTCGCCATATTGCGGATTTGAAGTCGTACTAATTTATTTTATTGGCAACGACAACCATCGCACTGATATAAACAAAGAAGAAATAGGTGTTTAATCCTCCTCCGAAAATTTCAATTAATTTTCGCATAATATACCCAAACTATCCACAGCGACGAAAGTCAACTATTTTTCAAGAGGACTCAGGGCAAAACCGCAACTTGTTAGGCTATAGTTTTAATCAGTTACCCTTTAATTTAAAGTAAACAGAAACAAACTAACCCGTGTGATTAGAAATTGAAATGAATATGGCAAGCAATAAAATAAATAGAAACATACAAAACACATTAACTAGTAAATCAACAGTAAAAATGATTTATTAAATCAAAGTCGTAAACACTTAAGTTACTCAATTCGGTTGGTAACAACTTCTATAGGTGTACCTAAATATCAGTTAATATAATATACAGTTCGTGTTTTTAACTGTTGTCATCAAATAGGTATTTTATGCTTCAACGTGAAGTTTTACTAAATAATGATATCAATAACAAATCACGATAATTGTCAAAAATACCTGTAGAACGGGTTGTGAGATGATCGCGGGGGGGGCGGCTGGGCAGCCCCGGATCATCGGCTGAGGGCGGCGGGCAAGCCGCGCGGTGGTCAGTCGCCGGTCTCATCCAATAGGGGTCACTTGTGCACAATGGACTGTCCGGTGTCCACCCCACTGTCCAGTCGGAAGGGGTCCGTGTTGACCAGGTTGGGGTCGTCAGTGCGCGGCCGACGGCGGTGCGGTCCGGGTGCGGCGCTGCTCGCTACTGCCAGCCCGTCCGCGCCCGCTCGCCCCACACGCTCAGTCCGCTGACGCTCTCTTGGCCCATGCGAAGAAGGGTGACATCTCGGGTCTTCCTCTTTGTCATATCACACAAAGGGTTATTCAATGCCCGCTTTTTGTATGACCCCCATTTCATTGCTTTTAGATATTTGCGTCTGTCAGGATACCGCGTCTTCATAATTTAAGAGACAAATTGAACATGTGACAAACTATTCCCTCACATCGTATTAATTCAACGATGAACCAATAGGAACATGAACTGTGGAAACGATATGCTTCGCTATCAAATTACTACTAGGTGAAATCAGTGTAAAAGCTCTATCCTAAGACCATAAAACTGTCTTTGGACTCGTAACAGTATTCTATAAAACGTATTTATTCTGCCCAGCTACCTCCGTGAGAAAAGCTTAGGTGACCCTCAACATTAATTAAAGTAATGGTGTAGAGGAAACATAAAATGTTAGCAGTTGCGAGATAATTAGAAGTCGAATCTTATAGTGAAGCGCGGTGGGGCGTGGACTGACGGACGAGGAAGTCGGCGCTCGCACCCGCTGCGACTGCGCTCCGGGAATTATGCGTTTTATTTAATAATCCGGCGAGATAGCAAACGAAAACTGCATTTACGTCCCAATAGGGCACGTAAAGGATAACACAATATTTGCCCATTTTATGCAATAAGATAATTATGATTTATTTTAATTTTTATATTCAAGTTTTTATTGCCGTTAGTAATGAAATCATCGCTCGAGTTACATGTTTTGATCCTGAAGCTTTCTTCGTCACCAGCTTGCTATCAATGTCACAACGTTCATCCGCCATATAAAGGCGATACTCAATTTGTGATCTTGTTTAAAGTTAGCACTACTACTTTGCGTCATGATAGACAAGTCATATATATTATGTATGGTATTGGTAAAAATAACATAAACTAGTAAAATAAAGAAATCGATCTTAATACTTAATAGCGGTCGACATACAGAACCCGAATATCATTGCCTGCGCTTAACTACTGGCAATTAAAACTTTGATTTCCTTGACAATCTAATCGTTCATCTATGTATGTATTTCTTGTAAGCTTAATTGAATAATAAAAGTAGGACATTTGAGTCAATCGATTGAAACGAAAACAACTTTAAAGATTTGCCGTCGCCGAGTTTTATTATATGGCGGCCATTAATTTATATTGCGTTACAGATAGCAAACGATTTGGACTTGGTTTTTTACCGTTTTACATAATTACAAAATTATGCCTTATATTTACGAGTATACCGGTCGCGGCGCGCCCACGCTCGGCGGCTAATAACTAATAAGAGAATTAGAGAAGCACACTCTTCGAGATGAATTGCTGTAGATAACGCGTCATGTTCCTTCACAAGTAGCCAAATAACGATAACTGTTCGGCCAAATCGCTAATGGGGCGTCCAATATGAATCTGATAGTTTCACTGCCATTATGAGTAACGCCGAGCTTTCAAATTAAAGTATGTGTGTAAATAGATTATTATCACTGTTAGGTACCTATTTGTTTCAAGAAGTAAGCTCCTGGGAGTGTTCATTGTTATTTGACCCAAATGGTTTTCAATGAAAATAAGCGGTGGTAGCCTAGTGGTTAGGGCATGCGACTTTCAATCCGGAGGTCGCGGGTTCGAACCCGGCCCGTACCAATGAGTTTTTCGGAACGTATGTACGGAATGTCATTTGATATTTACCACTCGCTTTTCGGTGAAGGAAAACATCGTGAGGAAACCACCTAAGCCCAATAAGGCCTAGTTTCCCCTCTGGGTTGGAAGGTCTGATGGCAGTCGCTTGCGTAAAAACTAGTGCTTACGCCACATCTTGGGATTTAGGTAGCCGACCCCGATTGAGAATTCATTCTCAAAAAATGGGACAAAGGCTAGGAGGATGATGGTTTTCAATGATATATAATCTACTTATCACATGCTATATTTTGTCTTCTACCTATTTACTACGCAGTAGAAACTTACACCAGTATTACACAACAATATACAACTGTATGAAAAAACAAAATGAGCAATAAACAAAAAATTAAGCTATGCTCAAAGAATTTAGGTGTCTTTATGTTGAGAAAACACTATTAAAAACTATGGAGATAACATTAGCTAAAAGATTCGTGGCTATGAAAAATGCTATATAAATAATCAAGAGACGGTGTAAGTAACGTCGGTCATTCCTTAATGTAACGACTGTTCGATTAGTGACCGAAGATAGTAACACCATCTATTGGCAGTTTTTATAAAGGCACATGACTCTTACCCCCATAATCTCTGTTTGAAACGGAGTCTGTTTGTTTTCAGATTGAACTCTAATTAGATTGTGTTTTTTCTCGTGAACATTGTTGATGCGGTATTAGAGCTTTGTTTTTTTAAAACCTATAATAATGTATTACATAATTATCTAATCTCTTCTGATGCGTTTTCACGAAAACAGTTAATATAGGTATATACAATTTCTTCACCCTAGAGATGTGTTTTTTAGGTTTACGCTACTACCCGGAATTAAACTGTGTGTGGTCTGCGAGTTCATCATGGAAATGTTTTTATTTCATGTAAACGTCGACAAATATGTAAATGTCCCTTATGATGCATTTGCGTATGTACGTAATCACGTAACGGAGGCACGTACGAGTAGCTACGGGGGTATGATTGGCGTAACAAGCGCAGGTACCGATTTTGGTCAATAATCGCCATAAGTATGGTGAGCACTTTCGCGGACCGAATGCGTTGTTCATAATTGGAGGGTCCGATTTATCACATTGCTGTTCTCCGAAACGCCTGAACAGTTCTTGTGCAAGCACTTCAGGTCGTGCGCCCGAAAATATCTGAGTCCATGCCGAGTGCAGATAATTATAGTCCGAAAAAACACCCATGGGAAGTTTGCTCAGCGTTCTTTATCTTTTACTTCTAACCGTTGATATCATGCAAAAAATAAAAAACGGCAGACAAAAATTTCAATAGACTAATACCCCCTTTCGCTATGAAACAGTGAAGCTAACAAAGAAAGGGTCAAGGCTCACAAAGACATGCGCGCGTCTTCCCACACTGGTCATCGTGGGTACTGGTCATCGGCGGTCATCGAATGCTTTGTTTAGAAACAAACCCTTAAAAATAACCCTTCAGATTTATTTGAAAGGAACATTTAGTTGCGCGACACCCCTTCGAAGGGAGTTAACGGTTGCCATTCATCGTTCAAGCTGCAGGTACCATGAAACTTTATTATACTTACGTTATTATCGGTGAGGGCCGGTGAATGAACTATTAACGTACTCAATAATGGATGCTAACATATTATGGCGCAGAAATTGTCCTTTTGATTAAAACACATTCGTGTCTGGTCAGTAATTATCTCACAAAATTGTAAGCCAACGATAAAAATCAGTAGTCATGATTAAAATACATCACAAGACATTTTTTTTTCTATGGACTTCAACGGTTACAAAGTTTGTCTCCATTCCAATTCAAATATGTAATTAAATGTATGCTATCTTTAAGATACAATAATTTATATGTATTTAATTTGCAGAAAATAGCACATGATTTAATTGCGTAAAAGGGCGTTTACACAAATCGTTCTTCGTCTTCATGGGTTTATTTTATTTAATTTGAAGCATATTTAGGTTACTCCGGCTCAGAATACTAGTAGAAGAAAAAAAGATACCCATTTTCCGTTTCCACTTACGCTCCTTTTTTAAGCACATTTGTGTGGAGGTAACTTTAATAAACTTTCTCCTCCAACTAAAATCAAAAGTGCTCAGGATCCGGAGTCGGGATTAACAAAATTCTCTCCAACTGCAAAAAACCGTGAAAATTAACAACGATTTGTGAAAACGCTGAAAAACAATACCAGACCCAGTTTATAGGAAAATTGCCTTAAAGACTCCCAGTATTAATCAATAATGTTTAGATGGAGGCACAGCATGGTGTCCAGACGCGGCGCAGGCGCATATGTGAGGTGTGAGCCTGCCTTTACCGCGGCACATATCGGCACTCGGAGAAAGTCGGCGTGATCATGATAAGCCGTTCCCCGACGATAAATTTATGCGCCCTTTGTTTCTTTTCAACGATTTATCAAAAAAGACTGCTTTTGCGGCTATATGACTTATATATATCTCTTAAGTAACGTCATAAATAGGGCACTGGTCATGTCATAGCCATTGTTCATGGTGAACCCGTGAGACATTTAGAGAGTTACGTGGGAGAGTATAATAACAGAACCTGGCTAAGAAAGATAGGTGTATACTACTACTGGACTACCTGTAAAACGGCTGCATCACTTACTAGTATCTAAGTATGTCTATTGCCACTTATCCATACTATACTAGTACTATACTTAATATTATAAATGCGAAAGTGTGTCTGTCTGTCTGTCTGTCGGTCTGTTACCTCTTCAAGCTTAAACCGCTGAACCGATTTCGATGAAATTTGGTATATAGATAGTTTCAGTCCCGGGGAAGGACATAGGATACTTTTCAACCCGAATAAATATAGTGTTCCCGTGGGATGAGCGGGGTAACACCGCGGGGCACAGCTAGTTCTCAATATGTATACTTACAAATAATGCATTGTGAGTGGCTGACGCTTAATAAAAGCATTAATACTCTTTAAAAGGACGCAACTTTCTTAAGCAGCCTATCGATACTTTATCAATTACTATAATTGCTAATAAAATAGCTCAGTGAAGTGCTTCTCACTTTATAGGCAGGTATATATCTAATCGTAAAAGATTAATGTTTTTGATTGTAAGCATGTACCTAATTATAATAAATACTCTTTGCCACCAAGCAAGGGTATTCAATAAGATGATTCTCTCGCAATAGTAAAAATTAATCTTGTCCACAATACCTCTACAGTCAGTGAACGTCTATTTTATATAGGACAATATGATATGAAAAGAGGATGTAAGCCTAAAAACTTGATCGTTCATTACGTATACAGTTGGCATTCGACGAGCTTAAAGCCGATTTCCAACTAGATGTCACTGTGAAGTATGTACTCATCGCCTTGCTTAGGTTTCCCTCAAATACAAAGGACAGAACGGGAATAAAAAAAACAATTCAATAAAAGTGTAATATTATCGGATGACGAACACAAATTTCAAAAATGAGGGAAAGACGAAACATCATACACAATCCAATAAAGATCGAATGTAATATAACTCCGGGAGATCTTAAAACATATCAGCTACGTATATACATGTATCAGCTAAGGTAAAATCAAAATATCTTCATTGTAATGCATACCTTTAATTTATAGAGAAGTGTAGCAATTAAATAGACCAATTAAGGCAACATTGGTATAAGACAGACAGACAACCTTATTACGTTGATATGCTTATTAACTGGTGCATGGTCTAATTAGTCTTGGTATTAGAGGCACACTCGTCCTATAGGACCCACATTAAAATTGAAATGTCGCGAATAATCATAATACTATCCTGAATGTTCAAGAACCGGTCAAATATTTACTAGCTGACTGTCCTACACTAAACATGCATTCTTATGGAGATTGTTTTTATTTTGTTCGTGTAATTAGAGTTAAGACAAGTTCTTATTTATAATATAAATAACTAGTCATAACGTCCATAGCGAAAACCAGCTGTCAACGAATATAGCTACTGCTACTTATTACGTGTGCCAGCACAGCCTTTTACTGTCAGCAATGCAAGGTTTTTTTTTTTCAATCAGTCTCAAAAGCGATTAATGAAGATGCAGAGCGATAGGTATTCAGTTACCCCTGAGAGCTGAGTAAGGCCCGGCAAGCGATGTGAACGGGCTCTGTTATTACGTCTCGGCCGAGAAGCTGTAACGAGATAACCGACTGAGTAGAATAATAATAAAAACCGTAATGTATCGAGTGCCGTAAATTGCTTGTTTTGTTCACATAGGCCGCGGGCGGCTCAATTTGACCCTTATCGAGAAAATAACCGACGAAAGCGCACTCCCATTAACTGTGCCAAGAAAAAATTAATTGTCCGTGATTATGGATTGTTGATAATTGATTGTCGGTGCGGACGGGATGTGTCGTAGCCATCCTCTTCGGCGTGAAATTACATCTGCTACCCGAGTAGCCCTAGCCGGCAAATTGAATGGCACTTATGCGCTCGTAAGTACCTACCCGGAGTTCATTGTGTACAGAGTCCGGTGGCGATATTGAAAACAAAAAGTCCTATATCTACATTGTAGTATACTAGCGAACATGCGTGCAAAATTAATTTATCAACGCCTTTAGTGTCTTATTTTTTTGTGAAATAATACAATGTAAGTACATTTAATGTTATTTTATTAAGGTAAATATTTAACAAATGCTCATGGTCCTGGTAACAACAAGACTCATGACGCCATATCAAAATATGTGTGGATACGTGAAAATTACAAATAGAGAATGAACCTCCCAATGCAATGCAGCAATATCCACGGCTAATAAGAATACCTACCTATATATTAGATTCTTATACTATGTAGACATACGAAGTACACAAACCCTTTGTAATTAAATTTAGTACTACTACACACACTAGATAGTAAAATGTAATGTTTTTGGTCTAGTTTATTTATTTAGCTAGAACTATAAATAACATTTATTTAAAGATCCTTAATAGGTACGTATTTTGAGCTATGATTCCATAATTGTATTTAATATAAAAACATGTAAATATTCAATCCCAAATAAAGTTCTGAATGTATCAGGCCAAATCTAGAACACAGGTCTACGAGACATGAGAAATTCAAATATGAATAGTTGGTTAACCAATGCCTGGCAACGTACTCGTACGTGAATATGTATTTATATAAAAAGCATGGGAACTAATTTAATTATCAGATTTTCTAAATGGATTCCTATCATACAAATGCATCCGCTCGACTTAAAAAGACAGCTATAGGCAGCTATAACCTAATAAGTCATGAATCTAGATTGCTAGCTATTTAATTGCTGCGTCCCGCTAATCGCAATATAGGCACGCCGCACTTAGTGCAAAAATATGCCATATAATGGATTCAATATTCATAAATCATCGTCATCGACAGGCCCCGCCCCGCGCCCCGCCGATATCGTCCTTTTGATGTTATTTGCTCCATCACAGCGCGGCCCGTAATCACCCGACATTGTGCCTTTCACTCGAAAACAATTGGAAAAGTGAACTTTTCATACAACATATTTCTGTATTTAATGTTTTGGGTTTTTGTCTCACTAAGTGAAGATTATGATTATGTTAAAATAAGGAACCTCATTCATGTTTTCTATTTGT
This sequence comes from Apotomis capreana, assembly GCA_947623375.1. Taxonomy (NCBI): domain Eukaryota; kingdom Metazoa; phylum Arthropoda; class Insecta; order Lepidoptera; family Tortricidae; genus Apotomis; species Apotomis capreana. The sequence continues at coordinate 16,136,252 of OX392501.1, forward strand.
GTAACAATCAGAACTTATTCATGAGTACTCTTATTAGCATACCTGCATGATTCCTACAAGACCTAATTGGTGCATTTTTCGCTCGTATTAGAAAACGGAAATAAGAAAAAGGGCATTAACGTTTTTCATTAATTGAACTAAAAAATAAAAACGTCAAATAGTTTGAATTTTATTGGATACTTTGTGCTCAATACGCATTCTAGTCCGTAAGTAATTTACATACCTATTACATTGATGACTTCACCGACATTGCTGACCAATTAGAACACTTCACTGTGAGAGCGGATATCAGTTACCTAATTTTAGATACATTTTCTTTATGTAGGTACATATTTCAATTACGAGGAAACTGATCTACATAATTAAATATCTTAAGACTACAGTATAGCTTCGCGATTCTAACGAAATAGGTATTTACGAAAACGCATGCTATTGACATGTTGTTGACTTAACTCTTATAACAACTAGTTTACTTCACCAATTACTTACGCCATGGAATGAATGGCATGTTATAGGGCGCAAAAAATGTATTAAACCTAAAAGATTCGTTTTAATATAAATAAATAATAAATAAAAATAAAAAAGCCATTTATTCCTTAATATCAATCAATTAAGTTATTCCACATGCATAACATTAAAAAAATTACAATTTCATTTGCATATTAAAAAATGATAATAATAATTTTAAACTATTTAAAAACGAGATAAATTACAATTGTGCATTTGGCATTATATTATTATGATCGGTAAACATTTGATTTTTATTATTATTTATAAATTTTATAATACACTTAAATATTAAGGACCTCTCCTCGAGTACTGGCCTCCTCCAACTCCTTCCATTTTTCCCTGTTAACGGCTGTGTTCATCCAGTCTTGTCCCGCTATTTTGGAGATTTCATCTGACCATCTCTCTAGCGGTCTCCCTCTTTTTCGTTTTCCAGGTGGTCCAGACCATGCCGTAACTATTTTAGCTCATTTATTTTCGTTCATTCGTGCTATATGACCGGCCCATCGCCATTTTAATTTTTTACAATATTGTAGAGCATCTATGACGTTCATTATTCCTCTTACTTCTGTAGCTCTCTTTTTATCCTTTAGATTTATATTGAGAATACTCCGTTCCATATACTTCTCTGACATTTGTTAAGTTTGTTGCTTGTATAGGTGTTAAATATCCATGTTTGGGATCCATAAGAGATACATGGTAATATGCACGAGTCCAAGATTTTCTTTTTAATATTCAATGGTAAGTTTGATTTTAATAATTCTTTATAGCTCCAGAATTTGGTCCAGGAATTTTTTACTCGTCTGTCAATTTCGTTTTAATGTCGGGATTTATCAAAAGATATATTTGTTTACCTAAGTAGATGTAGTTCTCAGCGTAATCAATACATGTATTATTTACTTCGATAGAGTGCTGGATGTGGTTTGTCATAAGTTTTGTTTTGCAAGTATTCAGTTCGAGTCCGATATTTTGACTTACGACGTAAATCTCTTCGAGCATTGACTGTATTTGTGCGGCCGATTCCGAGAAAAGTACAATGTCATCTGCAAACCGTAAGTTATTCAAAAATTTCCCTTCTTCGTTTATACCTCTGTTAGACCAACTCACATTTTTCATTATACTTTGTAGTACTGTTATAAAGATTCTCGGAGACAAAGGGTCGCCCTGTCTTACTCCTCTGCAGATGTTTAATTCAGAGCCAATTCTATCAAATTTTATTCTACTAACGCTTTTTGAGTATATATCTGCCGTTTTAATATACCTGTAAATAAATAAATATCAGACAACCTCACACAAATCGATCTAGTCCCAAATTAAGCTCAAGAAGGTTTGTGTTATGGGTACTAGACGACGATATACATCCTATTTATATAGATAAATACCTATACTTATACATTTAAGGCTCTTGAAATTTGAAGGAAGGAAACGAATACGCTATGTCCATGATAAGTGTCTTATTAGTCTTAAGTATAACATCAAAAATTCACGAGCTCGAAAATTCGATAAGTTTAGATCTTTGGTAATATAAAATAAAATATCGTTGTGATGCCACTAACAAAATACTTTAATACACCCAGATATTGCATCGCTTGTCTTTATGTGTCATTCACATCTGTAACAATAAAATAATATTTGACATTTAAGAACTCCGAAATAAAACGGAAATTTGGCGAAAGTTTACTGGATTGTTGAGATTATGAAATCAATTTATACGATAATGTGAGGACTTTATAAAAATCTCAGAACTACTTTCTGTATTTATAGCCCATCGTGATATCTGCAGGCTTCACACTCGAGGTGTAATATATAGAATATTTTTAGCCCGCCTCATAACTAAACGCGGCTGTACGGAGGCACCGTGCACAGCAGTAAATCATGACATTTGACAGCGTTGATAAATTGTCCGGATCCTAGGTAGAAATCACACGTGACCATATATGTGCACATGCAAGTACTGTTCCCATGTATTATTTATTATACGGGACTCATAACTTTTGATATAAAATTGGTTAACATAATAGTTATCACTTTTTTGTCATTTTAAAATGACTTTCCAAGAACACCGTCTGCAGTTCCCATGGTACAAACTGTTGCAATAAGGACAACACATTGACTTAGAGCCGTACTTCCCGACTGTATAAATTAAGATTATATACTTCCATTCCACCATTGCAGAGGATAACGATATTGGTTTACATTGTAACATCTTTTAAGTCGAGGCGACTCGACTCTTGAATGAAATAAGCGTTTTCATCTTCATAAAGAGATTGAATTATTAACGTGTTGAATATTCAGAAAGATCATAAAATCAATTGAGAATTTGTATCTATAAATACCGGTAATGAGAATGTATCGCAGATTCTGAGCTCAAAAAGTAAATTTTTATAATAAATTTTATGGATGATGTGTTTTCTTTTTTATAGGAAACACAACGCTAACAAAGTTACCTCCCATCTCCTTCTAATTCTAATATCGGATAAGTGGCCCTAATGGTCGGGAGTTCAGGAAACTGCCAGTCGTATGACAATGTAATCGAAGTCGCGCTACTAATTGCGTACGGCGCATGAATTTAAAAATGCATGGCATTTAAATGTCAACTCGATCGCCATTTTAGTCCGACGCAAGAGAGACTATCACCTTGAACACGACTTAAATCTGACAGCATCGAATGTCGCTCTCGCTTGGGCCAATTATAGGTCGATTCACTAAAGCTGGCGCGAATGGATTGAATGAAAGTTATGTCACTTGTCACTTTGAGTGTTAGTGTGAGTGCCGTTCTTATACAGGGGCCTCCTAATATTTTGTAAACAACAACAAAATGGGTTTTTGTTATTCAAGAAAAATAAAAATTATTAGGTATAATATAAGCATAATCCGCACAATATTTAGACTAAACAAGTAATATATTATGTCCGAAAGGTATATTTAACTGTTTGATACAAAAATAATAAAAAGTGTAATAAAATTGTACATATTGCTTAATATTCATGCAATCTGTGTATGACCAGAATTAGGATGTGGGATGATACTATTCCATTGTCTCGTATGAGTTTAACCATGTGGGACTATGCAATGGTATTAACGTAACCCACATTTTCTTCTTGTCTTCGCGCCCTGGTAAAGGGTTAATGTCAAGAATTAATAGGTGACGGACAGCTAGTTCGAATTATAAAAAACCGGCCAAGAGCATGTCGGGCCACGCTCACTGCTCAGTGTAGGGTCCCGTAGTTGCCCGTTCTTCACAATAGGCGAAAATTACGAGAAAGATTTCAAGCCCTATAAAAAGGTCGTACACGCCAAGTAACAGTAATTTACCTATTATCTTTTGGAAGTTATCTATAATACGTAACAGATTGAGCGAAATGTTTTAATATAGTTTGGCACTTAACCAATATGTGTAGCGTTCGAAGTGTAGGGACACCGCGCGGCACTTACGTCATTTTAAAGAAAATTATGAAATTTTGCAATAACTCAAAAACGGCTCGACCGATTTTATTCAATATAGTTTTCATTGAAAGTACTAGTATCCGAGGCTAAGACCCATTCGATTCAATAAGTTATGCTCAGAAATGGCTCGGCCCTCCGTCAAGCTAAGATTACTAAATTTTGTTTGTCCGATGTTATCCGAAGTTGACCGAATATTCAAAATCCGATTTCATATTCTGAGTCGGAGGACCCAAAAGCCCTCCAATACCGAGTTTCAGCCCCCTCGGACCAATTTGAAATTTTCGAAAAAAAAAAAGTCGCCATTTTGATTTTTTTTTTTCACGACTGTACTCGGGTGGGGTCCCCTATGATATTTGTTTGAGCATCCCCCTACCCATCTCCAGCCGTTTACGAGATACAGGACTCCAAAAAAAAAAATTTCCATACAAATATTGTTTTTTTCGATATTTTCCGACTTTGACCGAATTTTCGGACACTGATTTCAGATTCATATTTGTGAGCCCCAAATGCCCCCCGATACCGAGTTTCAGCTTCCTAGCACCAATTTGAAATTTTGAAAAAAAAGCCATTCGTCATTTTGAATTTAATTTGGTTCGATAATTTTCACATTCATAATCACTTATTGTATCAACCTGTATGTAATCATTCTGTGACGCACACATAAATATTATCGTTCACTCATTCATTCCATTCGTGCCAGCTTTAGTGAATCGACCTATAATATTAAAGTATATCTCTAGTTTTTGTCTCATCTGTCGCCATATACGTGTGTTAATAATTACAAATATAAACATACTCATTTATTTGCAGATATAATTGGTGCTAAAGAATTTGTATCTATAAATACCAGTGCTTAAAAAATGTATGCATTCAGTTAATTAATTTGCCCTCTTTTAAGTTCGAAAGCGTAAGCAATTCTTATTCACGAGAAATTGCAAAACTTTTACGAGAGTTTGTTGCGGAATGACGAGGAAGAGTAATGCAAAGCGGGCCCGAAACATAACGCGATGGCGGCCGGGAGATAAGGAACACCTTCGGTAACGAGAAAAAATCTGTGACGGCACTAACACCGCTCCATACGTTTACAGATAGCCATCGTTTCTTTCTGTGCACCGCTAAATTACGTTTCTAGTAGCTGTGTAGCGCGTTTACGACGTACTTTGGAGATGCTACGGTGTGTCCGTAATGGCTATTGCAATATTATACGGTCAGATGCCCGAGTGATATCCATACGCGTGGCTATATAATTTTTAACCATCAAAAATAACTCACTCAGGGTCAAAGAAAATTGTAGGAATGCGACACTCACTCCGTATGATACCTAACATTATCTACAGCTACAACATCTGAGCTTTCCGAGAAAGTTTCATTACATATTGTCTAAAGTAACGCTACAGTTAAGCACGAATAATGTATAATAATATGTGTAGTCACAGATGCAGTACTTTGTATTTAATGGTGTCAATTTCTAATAAACATTCACCATAACTTAAGATGCTTTGCTACTCACAGTTTTAAAATTAAAGGGCAATTTTGTGACAAAATGAGCATTTACCATTGATAAAACAGCTATTGTACTAGGAAAGTTCAAAACAGATCCAAAATCAATAGAAGTATGATACTTATCAGAACTCAGAACAGTTTGTGCAGAACAAAAGTAATTAATAAGGCAACTGACGTTATCTATTCACACTTTCATTAGCTATTTTATTTCGGGGTACACATTGGCCTGTGATTTCAGATTCGGAAAGTAGCATTGGCAAGGGAAAACAGACAGATAATGAGTCAAACGCGGTAGCTAAGTAGGTACATCGACATGAAATAAATAACCATTACTTAAACCTGCGTATTGTAGTGTCATTACTGAGGTAATTGAATATTAAATTAAAAACAGCAACAAATTAAATAGTACAACATATTTTAGTAGATGCTGCAGATAAAATAGATTTGCAGTAGGCAATGCACGTGCGCGTGTTAGATAGAATAGTTATTGCAGTGTCAATAATCGTTAATCTCATTCAAACTAACTATTTAGAAGTGACAATTTCAGACTCAATGCAGATAGTACAGTTCTGTAGATATAAAATCTGCGATTAATGATCGTAGTTACCACGAGTTGTTTGTATAATTAGCACATTAATGGATCATTCTCTCAAAGCAACACAAGCACCTATGTAGCAGGCCTACGCAGCTGTTCGATACCTATACGTGCCAATTCTTCAATCACGATCCTTATCTTGGCAACTATGTTTGATGTCAATAAGTAACCTGCACGATTGCAATAAGTCGATAGTTTACAATGTTTGTTTATCCTGCTATTTTGCCCGTTGTAAAAGATGCTTATTGCGTTGCAGCAAATTGAATACATTGAGATTTAGAACTATTCCATTAAAAACAGAGGAATTAATCTTTACTTGGCAGTGGTACTTGAATTGAATACAGCTTTATTACTCCAATCTGGTAGTACTTGGCCAAGTAGTACTTCAATATACTTTTATCAAAGTTAAAGCAGGGTATGTAGACAGTCGCTGAGTGTAAAAAATATATTTGTGCCGTTAAAATAGTTTATAAATATATGGCGTTTCAATCATTGGTCTCTCCACATTGCACTTTATACATTGAGTACCAATAATTATTATTTTTATCTTACTAAGTTCTTCTAAATGTAATACTAACCATATTTCAGCAATATGGTGGTACGTATCTGATTAAGCTGAAAGTGTAATCCCTAGAACTATTCCAGACCTAGAGCAGAGCACGCAATTTTCAATATTTTTAGGCGTCCATACCTCTGTCAGCAAAACCGGAACCCTTATAGGATTACCTTGCTGTCCGTCTGTCAAGAGTCAAGACCCTTTATCTTAGGAACGCGTGGAGGAATGAAAAAGAAATGAATGTCGAATATTTGCTTTGATTGCAGATTAAAGTCTGTCATCCCTTGAAAATTTGATCTAAAAAATCTAACTTTACGTATATGTTGACGCTCGCAAGGGATGCAAAACCTTCCCGTTAATCTAGAATCATGAGATTTGACAAGAAACAACATCATTTAGTACAAGTTAAGAATAAATTCCGTAAACTGTAAATTTGTTGTTACTCACATTATTACTTGTGATAACTAGCTTATTTGCAGTTGATAAACTAAGCCCGACTTATGTCAATGTATGTGGACAATAGCTTACTCGCGGCAAAGTTAACTTTGTCCCTCAATTTACTTTATCTTTTCGTTAAGGCAATATTCAGTGATCTCATAGTTTGTACCAAACTCTCAGTGCGCGAGTTCGACTCGCACTTTACCAGTTATTTTTATAATTTCAGTCAGATAACCAAGCACTAAGCTTTTAAATGAATCGTGCAAAATAAACAATTCAGACGCGTCGATTACCCACAGTTTAGAATGATAATAGACTTTTCCCACTAGTGCAGCAGACAGTGGCATTGTAACAGTAATAGTCTGAAGGATATATCAAAAAATACTGAAATACATTTGTGTAATATCAGAAAACAACTGAAACACAATACTTAGAATATGCGTATTATAGTAGATTTTTCAACAACGGACTAAAACAAGCCATTTTAAGTCCCTGGAGACTAATAAGGAGTTTTAGTCCCGATGTGCAGAGATTAAAGTAACATTTTAAGAGCATGAGAAGTGAGAGAATAATGCCAATTGATTTATTTAAATTTTAATGCAGAATAAAATATAATGTTCAATGGTGGGCTTACTGGCATTTTATACCAGTCGATCATTTAGATTATTAGATAGAATCACCACTGGTAGGTGCCTGCCCAATCATTCTCGTACATATTGACATTAGTAAACATGGCGGTTATTAATGATTGTTCTCCGCGGGTGTAAAATCTAATAATTCACACGTCACTATTGAATTGTGGCTCGATGTAAAATAAATGACGTAATTTTTCTTTCGCCGTCTAATGCATTTCAATGCAATAAAATAGCTACTGGTCGGACTCCACCAATCTTGATGGCACGCCACGGTTGCTTACCAATTAATACACTTTGTATAAGATGAAGTGTTTGATGTTTTGCAATCATACGACTAAGTGCGGAAGCGATCAACTTTAGGCTCGCTGATTAATCAATCATAAACGCTATCGTAAAACTATCATGCCCGTACGTACGTCTGCAGGTGATAGGTGCCCAAATGAGCGCCGGCGGCGGCGCGGGCGCTCCTCGAACGCTACACGACACCTCCAACTTGCTATAAATTTTATTGAGCCTCAATTTTTGGAGCTAATTAAAACTGTGAGAGTCACTCCAAAGCTCCACTCGACCGTGAGAGAGTTGTGATAAAACTCCTAGAGAAGTAATTTACACAAAATTATTCGAATACCTCCCACAAACTTATATTACTCTGATTGTTATATATAGCTTAATCGTAGAGGAACGTAGGTACTTCCTGTCACTAATTGCCCGGCAAACAACGTATAACATAACTAGCAAATTTCGTTACGAAAACAGAGAAGTTGTAGTCGTAACATGATGAAGATAAATGACGGTATAAAATATTATAAACACCCAACATCTCCCTCTAAGAATGTTTTACTACAAGTTAGTGATTACTCGTTTGGAATAAATGTTTAAATATAAACCTAAGTAGGCGCTCAAGTGCCTGTATTAATGAAGTACACGTCCAATCCGCATAGAATTTCAACGGGACTCAACGTGGCAATATTTATTGTGACCCGGCCGGTCAGACATGGGCGCAGTGTTCGTTAGTGTGTGCGTAAATTACCACCGGCTTTGTAGCCCATGACCCATTAAGTCGTTAGATTTTAATAAATCGTGCATGGCTAGTAAAATAAATAAATAAAAGCATAGTAGCAATTATGTTGTGTTGACTCAGAAAGGATACCTACATTAATAGGAAATTAAAATATATATAAAACGATTATCCAACGAGGATAATTTTGATGGTCAATGTTTCGATTTGTTGTTATGATCAGAGAGTAGACGTTGCACCTGGTCAGGTCACGCCGGGCGCATTCCTATTGGCATCACATTAAACACCAAGAACAGTATGCAAATTATATTACTATAGGAATGTAATGTGTTAGTTATTTTAAGACTGCAGTTGAGTCGATTTGTAAAGAATTTTAACCGCGGAATTGAACAATGCGATGAAAAAATAAATATACGGATACATTTATACGTTTACTGTAAACTGGGGTGACATTGGGCAAAAATGAGGGTTACTTTACAAGATTAAGAAAAGTTACAAAGCTCCAATAATTAACTTGATCCGGTCATGTAAGTAGAAAAACCATTTACTAGACCATTAAGTTTTGCGGCTAAATTGACGACTTACTTTTGCGCAGACGAAGTATTGTAATCTTTAGCTAGTGATGGTTATCAAAGCAATGTTACGTACATAATCATAAGGAACCTTTATTTTAACATCACCATTATTTTTGTAGTGAAATACATCTGGAGGTATTTAAAAATCGATAACAGATTAGTAATTGAAGACGCAATCAGAAATACGCTCGTAATTAAAATAATCTTCTAGATTATTATAAACCTTTGATCATTTGATTTATTGCATTTGCGAAACGAATCGCTTCAAATATTGTCTCATTAATTACAAAAATTATCGAGCGGCTGAGGCTGCAACTGCTCGGGATTTAGTCACGCAATTGTTGCGGCGGCGAGCCGTCCGCCGATACTCGTATCTTTCAATTTCTATTACACCCGGAATCATTTGCATATAATCAACTCCACGCAAATTCAGACGCTGACGCACGCTCTAAGATCGAGTAACGTAAAAATTTCTCCACACGATCGCCATTAATCAAAAGCTAACGTCCAGCTCACTTGCAATCGTATCGAATCGTTATCAAATGGAATAAATTTATTTAATGAGCCATCTAAGTGGTTCGTTTAGTGCGTTGTTATAACCGAAACACGTTCGTTTTTCAGTCGGCGTCCGTACAGCGGTGACAGATGGCGACAAGATACGGTGCTCGCTCACGGAGATTTATGCTTGGAGTAAATTAGCGCGAAGGGCGGAGCGGGATTATGCACTGTCTATGACCCTCGAGCACGCTAGAGTAAATCGCTTACGAGCACATATAAATATAACATTCGTCCCTTTCGCACTCGTAAACCTCTTAAGGAGGTTGGATGATTTGGGTCCCTGACAAGGTGCTAGAGGGCATGCACTATGGAGGAACAGCTCGCGTGCGCGCGGTGACCTATCGCACGCCGATCACTTGATACGCGACATGCACATTGTTTGTGCTCGACATTACAAATGGCACCACCCACTATTGGAGCCAAAGTCGTGTGTAGGTCTGATTGTAATCTACTCTACTGCCGAGTTAATGTCTCCTTGGACTTGTTATCTTTGGCATAAAGAAATAAATCATTAAATTAAACAAGTACAAATTCGAAAATAGTGCCACTATAGAAATCTTGCTTATCTCTTAATCTTTGTCATCAGTCATATACAGGTATATCAGGCCAAGTCTCAGTCAGATTTTTTCACTTTTCCTGCTCAAAAAGACGTTATTTTAGCTTCGCGTATTAGGGCTAGAATTTAATAAGTAGGTAGTACAGTTTGTAGCCCCTTGGGTTTAAATGGACACCATAAATAATGATTTTTATGAAAATGTAAAATAAATCTTGTTAGCAACCAGCTACATATTAGATACGGATAATTAAAAATTGGGCAAGTGCGAGCCCGAGTAGTCTGACTCGCGCATGAAGGGTTCCGTACCTATACATATATATAATCTATAACAAGTTTGTTGTATGGGAGCCCCCCTTAAATATATATTTTATTTTATTTTTAGTAGTTGTTGTTATAGCGGCAATAGAAATACATCATCTGTGAAAATTTCAACTGTCTAGCTATCACCGTTGTTGAGATACAGCCTGGTGACAGACGGACGGACGGACAGCGAAGTCTGTGTGTGTGTGTGTGTGTGTGTGTGTGTGTGTGTGTGTGTGTGTGTGTGTGTGTGTGTGTGTGTGTGTGGGTGGGTGTGGCTGTGGGTGTGGGTGTGTGTGTGTGTGTGTGTGTGTGTGTGTGTGTGTGTGTGTGTGTGTGTGTGTGTGTGTGTGTGTCACAAGTTTTTTAAAAGGTCTTCCGTTTCATCGTAAGATTTACATTTTAGCCATTCAGTAATTTTTATTTTACAACCATGTAATGTAGATGAATAAATATCAATATGTTTGTTTATCTTATTATATAACTTAGCTGACTGTGATACGTATTGTCTTCTCGCAAAAGCGGTACCCACTACCGGTGTTACAATAACATTTACCCGTTTCCTTCTTCTGTGTGTTCTTTCAGGTGTATAAATAGTGTTTTTATGTCTTCTTAGAATGACATTTAATATATATAATTTTCGTACCGATAAAAGATCACATAATTCGTATAATTCCATTGTACCGAATCTTCGTGGTTTAGAGTACATAACTTTGATTAGAGATCTTTGGGCTCTTTCCATTTGTAAGAATTTTGTTTTAGTAGTACCCCCCCAAACTGAGATACAGTATGTAAGAACGGATTGCGCTAGTGATATGTACATCTGATTAATTAGAGTTTTAGAGGCAACATGCCTTATGTTTTTAAAAATCCACATTAGCTTACGAACTCTGTTCATGATTAGTTCTGTATGCGCATGCCATGTCAGACGCTGATCCACCATGATCCCGAGATATTTTGTACTATCTATCTTGATAATTGGTCTTCCGGTCCGTGACTTAAGATGGCCGCATGCGTTTAGGTTTTGTTGTTCGTTATTTATTCATTTTTGTCGTTCAATTTGTAGTATTGATAGCGTATTGTGCAGTGATCAAACGAATGTGTGAATAGCTAATGAAGAATTCAACTTGAAGCGTACATAGCCCTTCCTGGGTCAAGGCCCGATAGTCCGTGTGGTTTTTTGTAAATCGCTATCACTACAAAAAGCACGATTTTATCAACTCACCGTACAACGTGGTATCAATCCTCTATCTAGTCGCCGAGTGCGATTGGCAACGAGACATTGGCAGTAATGGTCGCTTAACTGTGACCGGTTGCCATTTAAAAAAAAATAGAATAGAATAGAATACTATCTATCTTATTTATTATTGTACAAGAACAGTCAGGTTCTACATAACTATGACAGGTATGTATCTTAATCTTGAAATTGGCTCCTGGTTGAGTGTTATTATAATTTGTAAAGCAGATGTACCTAGTTCGTTTTCTTAGTATTTAGTGTTAGCAAGTTAGTGTTTAACCACTGAGCTATCTTAGCTAGGCCTTGTTCTGTGTATTTGCGGACGTCATTCCATGTATCTCCCGAAAAAACGACAGCTGTATCGTCGGCATAGGCAAAGATTGTTCCCTCTTCTATCTGCATATTACATAGGCTATTTATGTAGATAAGAAATAGGGTTGGTCCAAGGACGCTACCTTGGGGGACCCCAAAACTTATGCTACAATCTTCACTTACGTGGTTCCCTATTCTAACTCTTTGCTTTCTATTTAAAAGATAGCTGTCTAGTAATTGAAGAGGGATCCCTCTTATACCGATGTCTTCCAGAGCACACAAAAGGATTGGGACGGAGACAGTATCGAATGCCTTTTTAAGGTCTAGGAATACTGCGAGACATTTCTTTTTCCTATCTATTTTGTCTACTATTAAAGATGAAAGGGCTGTGACTGCATCTTCAGTTGAAAGACCCTGCCTGAAACCGTATTGAGCATTGGATAATATACTAAATTTATTTAGGTAATTGATTAGTCTATTATTTATAAGTTTCTCTAAGATTTTCGAAATTACTGGCAGTACAGATATGGGTCTATAATTAGATACGTTGTCTCTATCTCCGTCCTTAAATACTGGAGTAATTATTGCCTGTTTAAATACATCTGGAAAGACACCTTTTTCAAAGCAAAGATTGGCCAGGTACGTTATTACAGGAACGGTTATACAGCTAGCCATATTTAGAAATTCAGTTGGTATATTATCCCACCCAGGAGCACTACTGGGTACCTCATTTGGGTCTGTTTCAAAGAGAACAAAGGATGATGTAGTTGATTGAGAGTAGTTACTAGGATTTACGCCATCTTGGTTGTTATTGGAAGTGATAGCTTCTGCCAAATCTTATGCTTATAAATGCACATAATTAAAAACAAACCAAGAAGTTTCTGCAGTTACTGTAGAGTTTATTTTCTTATTCGGAATACTAAAATTACAACTCTACGAATTTTCAAACATCTATTTAAACTTAAATTTCTAGACATAGTTATTGATGGGGTGTTGATTTTAGCTAAAAATAATTAATCAACATGGAATAAATGTCATTTTCATTTTTAATTTTTTTTTACGAAATTACGAAATGCAATTTTAGTATTTATACTTATAAATTTGTACTTATAAATGGGGAAACGACTAAATAAGAAACCGTTATAGGTGCTGTTAGACGTACCTATTATGTTTATACGATAGGCGTTTTCTTGATATTACAATTGTCTATGCCCGCTATGCCATAGTAAAAAAAAATAAGCGCCAATATACAAAAAAACAGTAGGTAAGCTATTGCGTAACATAACAATTTTATTTTTAGTTTTTTTTTCTCGCAGTCAAAGTGAAATGCAGAGTGGTTAAGACGTGGGTAAAACCAATTATTAGGTACACTCACGTTATATTTATCCTCCCTCACTTCGTTCGCTCGTCCAATAATATCTTCATGTCTAGATCGCTTATTTTAGCCCCTTGTCAAACAATCTACTATTGTTTAAATCTAGCATTCAGTGGCCCTATATCGTGGCGTATTGTCTATTAATTAATTTACTAACTACCTACGACAACGGCTCGGTTGAACTGAAACAAAGAGAGTCGATATAAAATGAAGATCATATACTTTTTTAGGTCTCATTCAAGGAGTGCTCGTGGAAGCTATTTTATGAGTGCTAATTAAGCTTCTTGTTTCGGTCTGGCTTCGTCCTGAAACTAATTATTAGTTCTCAGTGAACTTTTTATCTGCCACCCTCGAACAATGGGAACGTGACCGCACTGGCGATCTGTTCGGCCCGCGGGCCTCGCCTGTATTATTACTCCTGTGCCCTTCTGTACGATATTGCAATTTAAACTTAACTTTAACATCATCTCGCGATATAATGTTATCTTACCGTTGCTGGCAGCATAGGCGTATTTAGGGGGTGGTCGAGTGGACCGTGATGTTCACGTACCTACGTATTATTGAAATGTCGAATGGAAATATTGGCTGTAATTACATGAAGCTGCTTGCGTCAACTTTAATATCAATGTTTATATTGTTTCCAAGTTGGTCTAGCATGTTTGTGTAGTAAAGCATGCACAATTGCTTGTCATTCGTATGTGGGGTAGGTACATTAACTGCAAAGCAGTTCTGATATACATAAGTACAAGTATGTACTATACTTACGTATAAAGTTGCATAGAATATGAGCGGCTTAAGCCAAGCTTATTATTCTATTAAGAGTAGAATAGTGTATTGTGAAAATATCGTAACTTAATTAATTTAAAGAAGAATTTTAGGTTTTACCCAATATACAGAACATGGAAACATGAAGCTGAAAAGAACCTGAAAAATAAGTTAATACGATTAAGTTCAGTGGATAATTCCATTTAAAGACAGTTAAAAGTTTAGTCATTCGTACGTTTCGAGATGAAAAGGCCATGTTTACATTGCTAAAGTAATATGATACTAGTACTTATTACGTGACGACGCGTTTGGCTCGGTTTGTAGTCACCTGCCTACTGAGCCGGCGGTCCCGGGTTCGAATCCCGGCCAGGGCAAATATTTGTGTGATGAACTCGAATATTTGTGCTTGGGTCATGGTTGTGCTATGTATTTCCATAAGTATATATTTATGTATATAAGTACGTATATCGTCGTCTAGTCTTTGAGTATTTATAATGACAGGAGATGCCATGGACGGGCGACCCCCTCCGGCAAAATAACTGGTCAACTGGTCAAGCACGTTATATAAAACTACTTGAAGTCGCTTCACCGCCATTTTGCATTGATCTGTGTCGCGTGACACTTCCCTCTAAAAATGGTGAATTGTGCAGATATTTTCTTGTAAAAGGCGATCTGACAGCTCAAATACGTAACAAGATCGCGTTTCCTATCACAGGTAAGTATTTTTACGAAGTATTAAATGTGTATTAAAGTACAATCTCCATTTAAAGAAAAAAACCGTTGCGATACGTAAACGACAGAAAAATGTAGATATAAAACGGTGGTACAGGGGCGAGGGATGTGACAAAGTCAAAACCGCGACTCAACATTTGAATGAATCATTCATTCATTCGATCACTGCAGTTCGTTTAATAGTTGGTGTATTATTAGATACTTGCGACCCTCCCGGCTTCGCACGGGTGCAAAACTGATAAATTATGCATGTATTATACATATTATAAACCTTCCACTTGAATCACTCTATCTATTAAGAAAAACTGCATCAAAATCCGTTGCGTAGTTCTAAAGATCTAAGCATACATAGGGACAGACAGACAAACAGGCAGACAGCAAGAAGCGACTTTGTTTTATACTATGTAGTGATTGAATTTAATAATAGGTATAGATGTATGTTATTTTTAAATCTTGTAAGGTGAATTAGAAATATTACCTTTCTCTAGACATACGATGTTGAAATTTAATATGAAAATGAAAATAATTGTTTGCTAAAAGTATATCTAGGTAAAAGGAACATTTAATGCTGGGCTATGAGTATATGCGTTATACATATACTATTTCTCATACTCGACTTTATTTCATATTCTTTCCATCTTCCCTGCTGCCTCCTTATTTCCGTATTCTTCTTTTCTTTTATAGAATGCGAAATGAGGATATGCCGCAGAAGACCCAAGGTAACCGGCATAGCTCACAGGACTGCACGATTGAAGTGGCAATGAGCAAGCCATCTAGCCCGGAGAATCGATGGCTGTTAGGTCAGCAAAGTGCTAGAGTGGCGACCACGTATAGGAAAGCGCAGCGTAGCGAGGGTTGTGACGATTCTTGGGGAGGCCTATGTTCAGCAGTGGACGTCTGTGACTGATAGATAGATGAATATATTTACTTAATTATAACTTTTTTATTTTATTTTATATGTGGTAATTCTAATTAAATTAATAACAATTTGTTTTATTGTTTTCTCTTTACTCATTATTTACTCATATCTTTAAATCACTTTATATGTGGTTTCATATAATCACCTTTATTTTTAGATGGGCGTACGTTCTTTTCCTGAAGGTTATATTCACTGACCTCTAAACTACAAGCACGTTGGACTAAATATTCCATAGGGAATGACAGTTGTTTTTAGTGCCCATTCAAAGCATCCTGCGTGAACGTCTACTAAAATAGTCATTTCAGGCAAACGGTTCTTTGATCTGTGGCGATCTGTGAATCTCTAATATTAGATCCATGGACGCTCACACAACTTGCACATAGCTATCAGCTCCAAAATGGCGAAAATGAAGTGGTTTCATTTTAGCAACGACAATAAGAAGTCGAGTGTACTTGTTTTAGAAGTCCGTGATTGTTTAAGCCCGAAACAACCGCAGGCGACAGTTTTATTTCACAGTTAAGTTATGCGAAAGTGATAAGGACACAATAAATATAGACAGATATACATAGAAACAAATATAATCATTTGATAACATCTTCAATATACAGAATTTACAGTTTTCAAATTTCACAATAAATAGTGTAAGTCAAGTAGAGTCTTATAAGACAATTCAGTTCATTCATTAAAATGATTTGACTCATTCTTCATATGTGTCCCATCACTATGTTTTTCTTATGTATGCTGCACAGTTACGTGAAAACAGTATCTGTGTGCATGTCATTTTTGATGTGTTGAATTTTGCTGTAGTGTGCGTTTATCGCAACAGCAAAATTTGTGTCTGTTGAGTTATTCGTCTTTTTGTGGTGTGCTGTACGTGTTTACCTCACCCCCCGCTAAAATTGGCGAAAAAATTTGTTCGAAGAGTTTACGTTATGACATCTCCATTTGTCTATGCTCTAAGCGTCTAGTACGTAGTGGGAAGAGGGAAGAGGGAAGAGGGAAGAGGGAAGAGGGAAGAGGGAAGAGGGAAGAGGGAAGAGGGAAGAGGGAAGAGGGAAGAGGGAAGAGGGAAGAGGGAAGAGGGAAGAGGGAAGAGGGAAGAGGGAAGAGGGAAGAGGGAAGAGGGAAGAGGGAAGAGGGAAGAGGGAAGAGGGAAGAGGGAAGAGGGAAGAGGGAAGAGGGAAGAGGGAAGAGGGAAGAGGGAAGAGGGAAGAGGGAAGAGGGAAGAGGGAAGAGGGAAGAGGGAAGAGGGAAGAGGGAAGAGGGAAGAGGGAAGAGGGAAGAGGGAAGAGGGAAGAGGGAAGAGGGAAGAGGGAAGAGGGAAGAGGGAAGAGGGAAGAGGGAAGAGGGAAGAGGGAAGAGGGAAGAGGGAAGAGGGAAGAGGGAAGAGGGAAGAGGGAAGAGGGAAGAGGGAAGAGGGAAGAGGGAAGAGGGAAGAGGGAAGAGGGAAGAGGGAAGAGGGAAGAGGGAAGAGGGAAGAGGGAAGAGGGAAGAGGGAAGAGGGAAGAGGGAAGAGGGAAGAGGGAAGAGGGAAGAGGGAAGAGGGAAGAGGGAAGAGGGAAGAGGGAAGAGGGAAGAGGGAAGAGGGAAGAGGGAAGAGGGAAGAGGGAAGAGGGAAGAGGGAAGAGGGAAGAGGGAAGAGGGAAGAGGGAAGAGGGAAGAGGGAAGAGGGAAGAGGGAAGAGGGAAGAGGGAAGAGGGAAGAGGGAAGAGGGAAGAGGGAAGAGGGAAGAGGGAAGAGGGAAGAGGGAAGTTCTACCGAGAATAAGACGTTGTCACGTAAAATCTTCCTTAGCCCGTAAAACCGACTTTACAGGCAACCGTTTTTTTTTTATTATTTATTTATTTACTTATTGATTTATGTTATGACACGATACAATTCTACCTTTACAAATAACAATTTTCCACAAGTCCATTGGCACCATTTATAAAGCCAAAACACATTTCTAAAACAAATTTATACACATGCACCGATACGAAACAATGCTACCTTGAATGGATATTATCACAACTTTTAATAAAGTATGGGTATAGCTTACACCGTCAACGCAAGATGTGGCTCATACTCGTAAGCTCTCATCATAAGCTATAGCAATTGTGATTTTCTTTCGTCAATACCGTTTGTAACAATAAAAAGTTTTTATATATCACGTAAATTCATGATCAGAATGATGCAAGTCTGACAGATTTAACTGCTATCCTGAGCGTATTGCACAAATTGCCGTGTGCAAGATATCGGACGATAGCAATCAGAGGGCGAGAACGCGAACGCACCACGGCAGTTTGCGTCGCGTGATAAAATTCGAACACCAAAGTGCTATAAAACCATCTTATCCACATTTTCAAATAACGACTGTCAATAAAACGTTTATGGAAGTCTGTACTAAATGACCATAAATTCTAGAGATTAAGGTCAATAACGCGATAGATATCATAACTGCAAAAAGTAAGCACGGTTATGCGATTCTAGTCTTATTCAATTGGCTGTAATAGGACGTAAACTAATTTAACAAATAATATATTATAAAACATTAGCTTATACATATAACTCAAAGTACATAATAACAGTCAAGCCATGGATGTAAATAGGATAGGATCATACACATTGTTGTAGCCGTGATTCAGTCTTGTTTACAGTGAGACGCGACAGTGCGCACATTTGATTTGAATAAGTGTTAAGCAGCGCCATCTCTCGGAGTCTATCCGAATTACAACGTACACACGAGCTCCTAACGTACCATCTGTTGACAAAGCGATGCAACTTTGCGTACTTCCCCTACTCCGTCGATATCGACATTTATGCTAATTTATTTTATGATTATACATTATTGGACGCATAATTACGGAAGCGATACATAAAATTTAGTTAAATTTTAATATCATATACATATAGATCAATTAAATGGAATCACCTTCATGAAATAGGTAATGTTTGGCGCTATCATAATTATGTCTGCAAAATACGGCAAAAAGTGATTGAATATTAAAAGGTTTTGTTTTAGAAAGCTCGCCAATGCTGCCAATCATCGGCACATGGCGCAGCGCCCCGCGTATGAGGGCCGCGACGTACTCAAAAACGCAGGCAGGCTGGCATTGATCTCTAAATATCAAAAGATATTTCCATTTGCCAAAGGTAACCTAGGATTGTTATATTGGTATATTGGTGGTATATTGGTATATTGGTAGATTGGTATATTGGTGTTATAACAGGTTTCCTTTGTTTTGGATTACTTCTTTGCAATTTTACACCGCACCGTGTGCGAATTTTCGATTGGGATAAAATAAATAGGTACATTAATACTTCGGCGGTAGCGAACAAGCATAATACGGCCAACGCGCAACGTACGGCCCGCTGGATGGTAGGTAAGCACTAATCGCAGTCTATGGATGCTTGCAAGTCAACTACAGGAAACTCGCATGCCTATTGCAGAAATAAGATTATTTTTGCAAACATTTTGTTATCTTTTGCCGAAACACTGGTAAATTACCTACTTCATATCCGAGCTGATACACATAACGGTATTTTAAGACTGGATTTTGTAATTTTTTTAGTAATTACCTAAGCAAATATTTCTATATATTTTATTTAGTTTAAGTATTATTTATCATAAATGGGGAAAAATGGTATACCTACCAGAATCAAAGACCTCCTTAACTCATATTTGAAAGCTGACCTTATAACATTAAGCAGATTTTTCTGTTAAATAGGTACCTACAGCATAGCAAGAGTAGAGTAAGTAGGTACAGTAGTTTAGTATAATAAACAAATATCCACCAAGGATAAGTACATTATATACCTAGTGAATAATGTAATTTTAATCCATAGCTCACTACATATATTAATATACCTTTATATAATTTTTCGACATTACTTACAGTCTTATCACCTTCGTACTAATAGGTTGGCAAGTAAATTGTAAGAAGTAATTTCTTAATTAGTTTCTCCTTGATTTTTTAGTTTTTTTTTTACCAAAAGCTCGTTACTCTTCGGTTACTTAATAAGTTTAATGAAGCCTATACATTATTAATGGATTCCGATACCGTAAGGTACGATCAGTAAAATAATAGGTATCAACCACAATAAATGATGATGGACGCTTGTTCAATTTGTGAGGTTGTGAATGACAGAAACACTTTCCTTTGATGGATTTTCAAAGTCAATAGGGACAATTATATACACTGGTAGGTTCGTGAAGTTTCAATGTCTTTATTAGGTACCTACAAGCAATAAGCATTACATCTTTTATAGTAGGTACATTACTGCAGACGCCGGGAAATAAGGGCTTGCCGGCTGAGTAGGTATAGACGGCCGACCGTAAGGGAGGCCGTCTAGTGATACGAAGCCGGCAAGCCCTTATCACGGCTAAGGCATGTATAGTGCTTTTCTCAAACATATGCAATGAAATAAAAAAATACACCACTCAAAAAAATATGATTCAGCTGTTCAGCCAGTTCATGAACACAGACACCATGTTTAAAAATATATTTTTAATTTTCCCTCCAATCCCTCTATATTTTTTTCTTTAATAAGTCGTCCACGTGTGTAGTGCTCGAATATTTGGGCCATTATACACAACCTGATAATAAAAGAATCTTAATTTCGATAATAAATAAAATAAAGGCAGAGGATTTTTAATATTGTCTATGGTCTCTGTTGACTTACGTATAGACAGTATTTTAAATTGGCATGTATTTAACGCGGCGACAAATTAATCTGATTTAGGGATTTATAAAAAATTAATGGGGATAGCAAAAATAATAAGTTGGCGACTAATTGCGGAGACTAGTATAAAGTAAAAAGTAGCAGCTAAGTAATCAATTTTCGGCTTTGTTTCAATATAAACTAGCATCGAGTTATGGCGACTGAATTAACTAATTAAGCGGAAACATGACAGCGGATAAAAAGTTGAAAATGGCCTACTCTAATTGTTCAACAGAGATTGCATATAAAATAAATCAAGGTCATAAAAAATAAAAGGAGCGCTTTTTAGGGATTTAAAAAAAAACCAACCTAACCTAACCCGGCCGAGTCGGATCTTCTGCTAATATTAGTCGCCAAGTCATTATTTATAGTACCTCGCCTATGATTTCAGTAATCTTGTTTATTATTTCTGCTACCTTAAAGTAGCTGCCATTATTTGAATTTTAAAATATCCTTAGTTTAAAGCTCATTTAATATAAATGATTGCCAAAATATTTAATCGCTGACAAGTTATCATTTTAGTTGCAAATAGTTTGCTGCTCTTTAATTTTTCTGTCGCCGCGAAAATAATAAGCCTTTTAAATTTATTCATCAACACATTGGAATGATACAGATTTGTATTCTTAATATCAGGTCGTGTGTACTAGGCATTAACGTGGATATTGTTGGTCCGATAGCTGAATGGGTAGCCACTAGAAAAAAAAAATATATCAGCTGTTCATAAACACAGACGCCATGTTTACATTAAAATTAAAATCAAATTACTTCCCGGCCTAGGCCTTCAAGTTAGTATGAAATTCCTTTACAGTTCTCTCGAATTGTTCCGCCCGAAACTTGACACTTCGAAGCCTGTTTTAACGCACGTTATGACGATATTTCATTGCATGTTTGAGAAAAAATTTTAACTATAGAGGCATTTCGTCATACCAGGAAGGCAAAAATCTACTTACATAATAAGGATCAAGATCATGTAAGCATTTAAAACTCTAAAGGGAAATAATTTAATTTTTATGACCAGATTATTCACATTTTTATGTTTTTATTATCAAAAAGCTGCGTTGTTCCCACACATGGTAATATTAAGACGTTTCAAGTAAATAAAGTTACAACAATTAAGAATGAATTAAACATTCCTAAGAAACCGATTCCATTAGTTTTATGTATGCATGTACGTATGTATGTAAACACTTTATTGTACACAAAAACAGAAATACATTAAAACAAAAGAAATACATGTACAAAGGCGAACTTATCCCTTTAAGGGATCTCTTCCAGTTAACCTTTGAGTAAATGAGTGCTAAAGACAAATGTAAACGGTAGACAACCAAAGCAACATGTACAATACGAAGGAGGATAATTTAACAATAATACTTACACATGAAAATGCAAAAACAAAACCAAAATAGAGAGAGATAGGCAAACAGTCAATATAATACATAATACGTAATAAATATATATAAATTCAACAGAAATAGTCATAATTACAACAAAAACAGCAACCTATTATTCGTTGGACAGCCACAATCCCTTCAACTTCCCCTTGAGCGATGCAACGGACTGCGTCTGCCTATGTTATGTGTAATTGAGTTAAAAAATAATAATGTGTACCAATTATTGTAACTTAATAAAACCTTTTGTTGATTTTTACAGGTTTACAACCCAATAAAGCAAGATCCTAGAGGATAAACCATGAAACTGTATTTTTTTTATTAGGTGGCGTATTTTCAAAATCGTGTTGATATTTTTGGATACCCTTTTTCGTCCAAATGGTTTCAAATTAATAACAATTGTACAGAATAGGATTCAATCTAGAATGATATTTAGTACGTCTCTCACTCGCGGCGCCTGCGCTGCGGACGGTACGCGACGCCCGGAATGGGCATGATGGGAGCGTTTGTTTTGTTACCGAGCCTTACTGTGATGATTGTATTTATTCTCGGGACTGGCATCTACGAATATATGTATAAAACAATGCCATTGCATTTAAGTATAAGTAATTTTATCTCAATTGGCAGACTTTTTCAGTTAAATAAGTCAATTATTTATTTGCTGCCTTATTTACAACGGTCGCCGACAGTTTATTCTGTTTTTTTTTTACAATTACTGCTGAATAGTTAGTAGCAATCTCTTAAATAAGCATGATGTCATTTTATTATTTTACAGTTAAACGAGGAGAGACAGCAAATATGGTTATCAAAAGAACAGTTACGAGTCATTTTCAAAATACATGTAGGTAGTTAAGGGCTTTAATTAAAACAAAACTTAATTGATTCCATTGTGTTACGATAGTTACCCATAATTTTTTTATGAGTAACTTTCGTCACACAAATGTAGCGATCGTAATTTTGTTTTTATTAAGCCTTTAACTATGTGTACATGTATTTTGAAAATAACTCTTACAGTAAATTCTACTAATCATCGAAATTTATTCTTTAGTTGCCTAGAAAGAGAAAATCAACAAGAAAATTCACATATGGTGTTGGTACATATAATTTCAATTAAATTATATTATTATTCCTTTTGAAACAGCAGGTATATATGTTCTAATCAATGTGTACCTAATCAATAACATCATTGAAATCAGCAACAAAGACTATAAACGTACGTAAACCTAAACCTACACTTGAACAAACTATAAATATACCTACAAATATAACTCCACGAAAATCTCGTTTAGGTACGAGAGCATAGTTTTTTCCATCTCGTGCTGTTCAAAGATTCAAAGATTCAAAGATTTTTATTTGCCTTGAACACAGTAAAATGTGATATATACATATTATAGATACATAAAAGTTCAGTGCGTTCAACCATGATGAAATAGGCATGCAAATAGTTGAGAGGGGCGACGAAATTATTTCAAATTATTATTAACTAATTTAGAAAATGTCAGAAAGAGCATAATAAAGATTACAAAATGTCAGAAAAAAAAACAGTAATGACAATTAAAACAGGAAAATAACATACTATATAATTATAATAACCAACTAATCAATGTCAGTCACATGTGTGATCCAAATAATCCTTAACCTTATAAAAGCATTTTTCTAAGAGTCATGCAGTCAAATTATTCTTAAAGCTAGTTCCATTAAGTAATTTTATGTCAGCAGGTAATCTATTATATATTGCAATACACATGTTATACACATTCTTCCCATACATCATCTTATGAACGTTGAATCCCTCGCTACACTCAGGATTCTAACTTAAAATCACTTGCTACGCTAATTGTTCAAACATATATAGGTAGAATCCTTCGCTTGCTCGGCACTCCAAATCAGCACTCACAACGCAACAAAAAATAACTTTGCTCTCTCTCTTCAGTATTTAACTCTTTTTAGGGTTCCGTAGTCAACTAGGAACCCTTATAGTTTCGCCATGTCCGTCCGTCCGTCCGCGGCTTAGCTCCGTGGTCATTAGTACTAGAAAGCTGAAATTTGGTATGAGTATGTGTATGTATCACGCCGACAAAACGGTATAATAAAAACTAAAAAAAATTTTTTTTTCGGGTACCTCTTTAACTCCTAAAGTGGGGGTGATTTTTTTTTCGTTTCAACACTAGTGTGTGGGGTGTCGTTGAATAGGTCTTTTAAAAATAATAGGGGTTTCCAAACATTATTTTTTGATAAAGTCAGTAGTTTTGTAAATATCGCTCCGAAAATAAAAAAAATAGTGCCCCCCCTCTAACTTTTCAACCACGGGTCAAAAAATATGGAAAAATTCAAGAAAATGAGGCCTTATAAGTTCTTTCAATGAAAACTATATTGATCAAAATCGGTCCATCCGTTTTTGAGTTATCGCAAAATTTCATAATTTTCTTTAAAAGGACGTAAGTTGAATTCCAGAAGGTAATAAGTAATTACAGTTACTTTGGCGTTTACGACCTTTTTATAGAACTTGAAATCTTTCTCGTAACTTAAACCTCGGGCTTAAAACCGCTGTTTTAAGCCCGTCTCTTGTGAAGGATGAGCAACTACGGAACCCTACACTGAGCGTGGCCCGACACGCTCTTGGCCGGTTTTTTAGTATTTAAATATAAATAATTAAAATAAAAACTAAGTAATTTAAGAATTCAATACTCATCAGATACGACAAAAACCTGATTTTGCGTCCGCTGAACGGGAAAGATGCAATAACAATATTTAAGTTAATCGTATAATGTACACCTTACATCTCATAATTACATACCGTTTCAAAACTTCTGTCCCAGGGAGTTAAACATTCTGAATACGCGTGCGTTGCAAAAGTCACCTATTATACGTAATTATGCGGCCGCATAAACCGAGCACTTTGCTCGAATCTCAATTACGCTTAGCGGGGCTCTTAATATTGTTCATTATGCTAAGGAAATGACAAGATTTTGCTAGAAGCCATTATCCTTATAAAGTTACAGGCGCCGTGCCCGTTTGGCGATCAGTGACAAGCTCGCAGCTCACGTTAACGCTCCCGTAATGGCAGCTCGTCTCCGATATACTGTACACATTAAGTATGAGTTACATGACTTTTGGCCATTGAAACCTGAATTAATTGGGAACTTTAAGAATAAAGAAGCGTAGGCAATCTATTTTGTTCCATAATATTGAACTATAAGAAAAAAGCCTGACACTAATATTAACATTGAACTATATTTTTTTTATATGGGTAATACATACCTATATGGAATTTAGTATCTAAATCTGTACGTAGGTTTGATGTTTTAATGATATATTCTCACGTATTCGATTAAAATGAAAAGTAGATATTAGTTGTTTTAATTGAACTTATTGAAGTACGGTAATAAGTATTTTATAGGTTTTATTTTATGCACCTCTTAATACTATTCTTGCTTTGTAAATGATAAATGCTTGGCTGCAGTAAATAGTATAATAAACTTAATTACACATTGGACTAAACTTAATTACACATTGTACTATGACTGTAAGAAAGTGACGTGAATAAATATAAAATAACCCCTGCTTTGTCTCGCGGTGGATTAACACTCGTAAAGAAGTACCTAAGTACAAACATA
Source organism: Apotomis capreana (assembly GCA_947623375.1). Classification (NCBI taxonomy): domain Eukaryota; kingdom Metazoa; phylum Arthropoda; class Insecta; order Lepidoptera; family Tortricidae; genus Apotomis; species Apotomis capreana. Next base: position 16,161,986 of record OX392501.1, read on the forward strand.
GCGTAGTTAGTGCTCGTACATCCCGTAATGTTACTGCGACCATTGGCGTTATCTGAACTATTAACAATGTCAGTGATACGTCGGTGTCGGTACGCCACACGGCCGCCGGGGCCGTCCGTGAATACTCGATAGCATCTCTAATCTCCAACCGCTATTACTTGAACCGACGCTTGATATCCTCAATATAGCGAATAAATTTGTAATTTTATTGTAAAGTCCGCCGCGCTGACACCCGTAAAGGTCGGGTAATACCTGCCTATATATTATAAGCGGAATGCAAAGTTATTTAAATGAATTAATAATATAATCTCAATATATCGCTTTGCTCAAAAAACATAATGCTAAGCTCAATTACCGATATTCAGAAAGCAATGATAAAAAGATATCACTATCAAATTGATCAATTGCATTAGATATCGGTTCTTGATATGTATTATCGACCGATTTGAAACATTCTGCTGCATTTTTCCCACGCAGTAAAATATACTTTCGAGATCTCAAAATGATAATTGACGACACATTATTACTTAATAATAGCGGCCATTCACGAAAATTCCATATTGGGAATTCAAGGCAATCGGTAATTTAATAAACCATTAGGGGTTCAGAACCGTTTTGCATAATTTGGAATTCATATAGCTATTTGTATTTTATACAATAAGAAATACATGAAATATCAATATGGTAGACGATGTATTAAAATTTCAGTAGTTGTGTTAATACAAGTTTGGTAACGCAACCGTAGTCGTGATAGATACTGTACCTATCTACTGATAGATAGTACCTACACCATCTTCCTTTAAATACCATGTGATACCTACATAATATAGAAAGTGCTAACAAATTAGATGCCAATATGTCTAATGTATTCATTAGGGTGGTCCTTATTTTTCAAAGTGAAAAATATTAACGGGGCACCCTCTAATTATGTTCTCTGTGCTACAGTAAAATATACTTTCGAGATCTCAAAATGATAATTGACGACACATTATTACTTAATAATAGCGGCCATTCACGAAAATTCCATATTGGGAATTCAAGGCAATCGGTAATTTAATAAACCATTAGGGGTTCAGAACCGTTTTGCATAATTTGGAATTCATATAGCTATTTGTATTTTATACAATAAGAAATACATGAAATATCAATATGGTAGACGATGTATTAAAATTTCAGTAGTTGTGTTAATACAAGTTTGGTAACGCAACCGTAGTCGTGATAGATACTGTACCTATCTACTGATAGATAGTACCTACACCATCTTCCTTTAAATACCATGTGATACCTACATAATATAGAAAGTGCTAACAAATTAGATGCCAATATGTCTAATGTATTCATTAGGGTGGTCCTTATTTTTCAAAGTGAAAAATATTAACGGGGCACCCTCTAATTATGTTCTCTGTGCTTTAATATGGATACAGATTTTTTATTTGATTTTTTGAATGACGTTTAGGGATAGCGACTGATATTTCAAAATCTAAAAAAACTAAAAATAAGGCAAACAATCAGGAAGAAATTTTATGCAGGAATTTACATGGCATGAGTTTTGTTTGTTTATAAGACACGTTAACGAGCACTTGTTCTCAATTTGACTCCCCGCACCCCTTCTTGCCTGACATTCTCAAGGGCACGCCCCGCAACTCACTCAAGTTAGTTCCGTTTCAGAAATACTGGAGCAAAATTGACCAGACCGACTACAAAACAGTAACGTCTGATCCTCATTCGCTGGAATTAGTTGAAAACGTAGCTCAGGATATGATTTTTTTCCCTCAAAATCAACTTAACCAGCATCAGCCTCGAGATGATTATAAAGAGCTACTTAACCTTACCATTATTTACCTAGGAGGAGTACCTGAGACACAAACATTGTTTAGAATGCCAGCAGGACTGCACAGAGTTCGCTGGATGGCAAAAGCAATGTATTGCTTGAAAATATTCTTATTTAGACACCAGTTCAAAATGACCAAAAAAGAAGAAAAAGGAATTAAAGATGTTTGCATTTTTTCAGTCATGATTTACGTCAAATACTGGTACCAAGCTTCTGTTGCTTCGTCAGCGCCCAGAAATGACTTGCAGCTATTAAAAGATCTGATTGTGATTATATTCGAAAATATAAATCCAGCACTAGCCAAAGTTGCTTTAAAAAAAATGTTGGGACATCTGTGGTACTTGTCAGAGGAACTCGTATCATTTGCATTTTTTGATGACGAAGTTGCTTTAGATACCAAGCAAAAAATGGTTCTGGCATTAGATAATTCGTTATCTCTCTCTCTCTCTCTCAGGTCTCGATTTCTCTCCGAAGCTAATAAGTCTGAGTACCAAAGATATTGCAGGAAAAAATATCGAAGACTTCGTGTCTAGTAATTCATTCCGTTTCTTTGAGATAATTGGAATATCATCCAACTTTTTGAAAAAAGATGTTGCTGATTGGCCAGCCGATGAGGCGTATAAAGCTGGAAGAGACATAGTGCGGTCAATGAAAGTAGTCAATGATATTGCAGAACGTGGTGTTGCATTAATGGAAGAATTTAATAAGTTGATCACCATTAATGAAGAGCAAAAGCAATATCTACTTTTGATTGTCAAAGAATTTAGAAAAAAATATCCTGATTCTAAAAAATCAACCCTTATTAAATGATTTTTTATAGGTATTTGTGTATTTTATGCTTTAGCTAGACTATTTAAATAATATGACATTAAATTTCTTTTTGTTTCCTCTGCAATTAATAAATGTTGTAATTTATAAAAAAAGGTCTATAATTGTTACTTTTCCCACTTTTGAAAGTCCCGTCGCGACCCCTAAACTTTAATAATTAATTAAAAAAAAAAATAGCATGTTTCTTTCTAAGGCTATATATCACTTTGCGAGGGTGCCCCATCAACATTTCAAAAAAAAATTTTTTGTGAACATATAAGGACCACCCTAGTATTCATGCATAGAAATATCAATGTTAAGTTAGTTGCAATTAGACCAGCATCAAAAGAACATGTCTTTTTCTGTGACTCCGCTTCCCTACACAAAATTGAACCTTAAACACAAGAACATATGGCCCTAAGCCGAACCGGATCGAATACGGGAGCGATGCAGCTGCGCCCGGCAAAGACAATAGGATTGCAGATAAGCCGAGTTGTTTACGTCGTTTCGTGCAGATTTAAGTTACTTTAAATAATTATCGACTTATAACGAAGATTGAAGTGAATTTATAAGTGGAAAATAAACTGTTTTTAATACGAATACGTGTATATTCCGTGACTACAAGCTTTGATATGAAGTTATAAACATTATAGTGACTTATAAGTGAATAAATTAGTGCTAAATAACTAAAATGTCGCAACCAGCAACTCCGGAACAAAACAAATTATTGACGAAGTTAGAAGATGTGGCCGGCATGTTACAAAAAACGCAAGCAAACATAAAAAAGTGTCCGAAACAGCGACTTACGGAAGGTTATGTTACACAAAGAATAAAATTAATTGACAATTATTGGGATATGTTTAGACAAGCGCATAATAACCTTCTAAGTTGCACGCCACGCGAACAACGGGGAGATTTGCCGTATTTTCTTAATGAAGATTACTACTCAGTGGAGGACCTTTATCTTTGTTTACAAGCCGACTTAACTGATTTATTAAATATATGGGAGTCACAAAAGAAATCGGTGGAGCTGTGCAATAATATGTCAACGTCGTTACACAATGAGAAATTAACGTTCGTGAATCTACCGAAAATTCAACTGCCTACGTTTTCGGGAAAATATGAAGATTGGCCTACGTACCAAGATTTATTTACGGCGCTCGTGCACAACACAAAACTTACCAGTGTACAGAAACTTCATTATTTAAAAACAAGTATCTCCGGCGAAGCCGAAACCTTATTGCGACATATACAAATCACGGAAACAAACTACATACAAGCGTGGGAACTTCTTAAAAAACGCTTCGGCAATAAGAAAATGATTGTTAACTCTCTCTTAAAAAAGTTATTTGGAATTAAGAAGATTCAAAATCAGTCAGCGAGTCAAATCAAGACTTTACTTGATACTACGATGGATTGTATCAACATTTTAAATAATTTAAACATTAAAACGGACTCTTGGGATCCTGTTATTATACTTCTGGTGGGACAGAAGTTGGACACAGAGTCATTAAAGGAGTGGGAGCAATCTGCGCATAAAGATGACTGTGAAGACATGCCTAAGTGGGAAGATTTAAGGAAATTTCTTGAAGCCAAATTCCGTACATTGGAGTTAGCCGCGGCTGCCGTGGCGCCAACAAGGGAGAGATCACAAACACACAAATCGTTCCACGTCACAGCTGAAGATGAAGAAGACAGTTTATTTCAATCTGCACATGCTAGCGTAACGGCACAACCTACATGCACTTATTGTAAAGGCGATCACTATATATTCAACTGCAGAGAATTTACGAAACAATCAGTGGAGCATAGACAGGATTTTGTGAAGAAAAACCGATTGTGTTACAACTGTCTTGTTCCATATCACAATTTTATGCGGTGTAAACAAAAGACGTCGTGCCGAGTCTGCAAGAAAAGACATCATTCTCTTCTACACCAAGTTAAAGAAGCAAATCAAGAAAGAGAACCACAACTACAAGTACAACCAGAACCAGAAACAAAATTAACAACTGCACACCTTTCAAAACAACAACCCGGTCGAGAAGTGTTACTTGCAACAGCACAAGTAGAAATCAAGTCAAGTGATGGTGATACACACATACTTCGTGCTTTAATCGACCAGGGTTCAGAGGCTTCATTTGTATCAGAGAGAGTTGTTCAACTATTGGGCTTGAAGAGGACCAATATCAACGGTGTAGTCTCAGGAGTGGGTGAAAGTGCACAAATAAATATCAAACACTTAGTTGACCTTACAATTGCATCGAGATTTGAAAATAAGAAGACGATTCGAGTTACTGCTTATATTTTGAAGTCGATATCTACACTTTTGCCATCGAAACACGTCTCAATGGATTGTCAAGATATCCACAATTTACAACTGGCTGATCCTACCTTCTGCACCCCAGGCAAGATAGATATCTTGCTTGGCGCCGACGTCTTCTGTCAAATTATTGAAGAAGGACTGAGGAAATTAGATGATGGAGTAGTAGCCCAGAAAACAAGTTTAGGGTGGATATTGTCAGGTCAGAAACAAAAAGAAAAACACAACGACCAACACAATGTAGTCACGCTACATATCACGAGGATGGTTGCAGAAGACAACGATTTATTACGAAGGTTCTGGGAGATATTGAGAGAAGATTTGGAAAATGTGAAAAGCTGAAAACGGACTACATAAAAGTAATAAACGAATATAAAGAAATGGGTCATTTGCGAAGATCAGAACATCAAGACAACGACAATTCAATATATCTACCTCACCTCGCTGTAGTTCGAGAGGACAAAGACACCAGTAAAGTACGAGTTGTTTACGATGCTTCTGCGAAAGGATCGCATGGCCACTCGCTCAATGACACAATGATGGTAGGACCCGTATTACAACCAGATCTTCGGAGCTTAATTATAGCTTGGAGAAAACACAAGATTTGCGTAGTAGGAGATATTGTCAAAATGTACAGGATGATTAATATAACAGAGGAACACACAAATCTACAACGCATCGTTTGGCGAGATAATTCTGAAGACGAGCTCGAGAGTTATGACTTAACAACTGTAACGTTCGGTACCGCTGCTGCTCCATTTTTAGCAGTGCGTACATTAAATCAACTTGCCGACGATGAAGCACACGAGTTCCCGGATACTGCGCCTGTAATAAAAAAGGCATTTTACATGGATGATTTGATGGTAGGAAATGAAAATATAGAGAAGACAAAGAAGATGTGTCAAGACATTAAGGAGATATTGAGAAGAGGGGGATTTCAAATGCAAAAGTGGTCAAGTAATTCAGATGAAGTTTTAGAAATTTTGAAAGAAGAATATAACACAAAAGATACAATGGAGATAAAGCTAGACAAGATTATTAAAATTCTGGGCTTGACATGGAATAGAAAAGAAGATACGTTTGAAATAACAGTCAACTTACCTGAGATGAGAAAACCTGTAACGAAGAGATCGATCCTTTCTGATGTTGCACGCCTGTATGATCCATTCGGATGGCTATCGCCAGTAATTATTACAGCAAAGGTCCTAATTCAAAAATTGTGGCTGAGCCATTTAGGATGGGATGATGAATTGCCATCAGACTTGACAGAAGAATGGACATCCTATAGAGAGGATTTGATTCACTTACAAAACATAAAGGTACCACGCTGGTTGAAAACGACACAAGACAATAAAAATGCACAATTACATGGTTTTGCAGATGCATCAACTCAATCGTATGCAGCTGTAACTTACCTCAGAGTTGTTACGAATGATGGCGTGCAGGTCTCAATGATTGCATCTCGCACGAAAGTGGCCCCTTTAAGACAACTTTCTGTTCCAAAATTAGAGCTGTGTGCTGCAGCACTACTAGCAGAATTGGTCAATGATGTCGCAGGAATTCTAGACATACCAAAGAACAATATATTTGTCTGGACTGACTCGATGGTCGTACTCTCATGGCTACAATCTCAGCCTAATCGTTGGAAGACGTTTGTAGCAAATCGGACTGCAGAAATAACACGCTTGATAGATAATGATCGATGGAGACATGTGCAATCAGCAGACAATGCTGCTGATATTGCAACAAGAGGTTGTAAAGCGCAAGATTTAGCTACACAAAATATTTGGTGGAGTGGACCAGATTGGCTTAAAGAAGATAAAATAGAATACGATAAGACAGAGATAACACAAACAAATTTAGAATCTAAACAATCATATCACACAGTTATAGAAGAAATACCAATTTGGGAACGATTTTCAACTATGTCTAGAATGAAACGAGTTTTGGCATATTGTAGACGGATGTTAAATAAAGAAGAAAGAGAACTATCAAAAAATACACACTTAACACCAATAGAATTAGACAAAATTGAAGAAGAATGCATAAGATACTATCAAAACAAAGTATATGAAAAGGACATAGAAGATATAAAGAAAGACGGAAGAGTTAAAAAGAGGAGTTCTCTCATTACACTTGCACCATTCTTAGACGAGAAAGGATTGCTAAGAGTAGGAGGACGCCTTGAGAATGCTACATTACCAGAAGGCACTAAGCATCCGATCATTATTCCCTCTAATCAACACATCACAAAATTAATAATTAAAGAAGCTCATACTAGAACACTCCATGGTTGGAATCAGTTAATGATGACTTATGTGAAGACCAAGTATTGGGTTATCGGATTAAAGTCATCCGTCAGAAAATGCATTCATAATTGCAAGATATGTGTGATAGACAAGGCAAAGGTCAATAACCAGTTTATGGGCCAACTACCAGCTATGCGAGTTAACCAAAACCGTCCATTTATAAACAGCGGTGTAGATTATGCTGGCCCCGTGCTAATAAGAACATCAAAAGGCCGCGGACACCATGCAACAAAAGGCTACATATGCTTGTTCGTATGCATGGCTACTCGAGCTATTCACCTTGAAGCTGTGACAGATCTGACTTCACAAGCCTTTTTAGCCGCTTTTAAAAGATTTGTTGCGCGCAGAGGCCATTGCAAACATATATGGAGTGACAATGGCACAAACTTTATAGGTGCTGCCAAAGAACTGAAGCACATGTTTGAATGTGGCAGAAAGAATATGGCAAGCGAAGTGGCAGAACTGCTGGCTACTGAGGGAACAACGTGGCACTTCATACCTCCAAGAATGCCATCATACGGAGGTTTATGGGAGGCGGGAGTACAGTCCGCAAAACGACACTTAGCTAGAGTAAACAGAGACACCAAGCTTACATATGAAGAGCTGGCAACCTTGCTAGCGCAGATCGAGGCGTGCCTAAACTCTCGTCCGTTATGTGAAATAAATAAAGCAACAGGAGTGCCTCTAACACCAGGACATTTCTTAGTGGGTGAACCATTGGTCGGTGTTCCAGATATAAACTACGATCATACAAATGTTAACCTGTTAACAAGATGGCAGCTCATACAGAAGATGAGACAAAACTTCTGGCGTCAATGGCAGACCGAATATCTAAACACGCTGCAACAAAGATATAAATGGCAAGTCGCCGTACCATCACCCTGCATTGGAGATTTAGTAATAGTCAAGGACGAGACCATGCCCCCTACTAAATGGCTTTTAGGAAGAGTGAAGTATCTTCATCCTGGAGCCAATAAACTTGTCAGAGTAGTCACGATACAGTGCAAGGGAGATCATGAGCTCAAAAGACCTTTCTCAAAATTAATATTCCTTCCTAAAAACATTGAGTGACATAATATATATACTTGATGACTAAAGTGTTGTGTGATATAATTTATACATGGAGAGTGATTAGTGATACATTTTTTTACAAACATTGTAAGTTTTGTACATTTAGTCATTAATGTAATGAAAATGCATGCTCTACTTCATTTTTAAATTTATTGAAAACTATTCGTTTTGGTGGCCGGTATGTCTAATGTATTCATGCATAGAAATATCAATGTTAAGTTAGTTGCAATTAGACCAGCATCAAAAGAACATGTATTTTTCTGTGACTCCGCTTCCCTACACAAAATTGAACCTTAAACACAAGAACACAATACTTTAAGAGACGTTAATTCATTTCAAATTAATTTACTTTAACTAAGAATTCAAAAAAATATTTATTTCAAATTTTTGTTTTAATTTCCGAATAAAATAATGATATTATCATAAATCTCTTTCTGTAAGGTGAAAATCGTTGTATGCCATAAAATGGCGGGAAAACTGTTAGTAAGTAAGTATAAATCAACAACTAACCTTTGTTAATTAGCGAGCTACATCCTCGACCCTGTAGTCACTTACCATCAGTTGATACTGAGGTCAATCGCCGATCAGTTTGTGAATAAAAAATAACTATTAGCAAGTTAAAAACGTAAAACAATAGTTATAGAAATCACTTTTATCTAAACTAAACTTCTTTTTTATCCTAGACCGGTAGTCCCGTTTACTTGGGGCCCTGCCCTCCTCGTCCGCATCCTCCACTGAGCACGATTTTGTGCGGTGTTGGTGTCAATTTGAGCTTCTTTGAGGTCTTTTTCGACCGTCGTCAGCCAAGTGGCGGGTGGTCGTAGGTACACGAGCACGTGGTTGGGTTACGGGTAGGTACAGTGCCAGTGTTACTGCGTGATCTTCTTCGCGTCTCTGGACGTGGCCGTACCATCTAAGGCGTTTTTCTTTGGCTTTGTCGATTATTGGCACGACTCCGAAACTTCCCCTGATGTACCCATTCCGGATCTTATCTAAGAATAATATTTCCATACACCTTTTAAGGATCTTGTTTATCAAAACGTATCTTAGAGCCCATCTCAATGCAAAACTTCTGTGCAAATAATCATGCTTCACATCTACCTAATCCCACATGCTTAGGCTATTTAGAGTAACCTGCAGGATGGTGATGCTTATAGAATTTTATTAATGTCTCTACTTTAAAATCCATTCAAGGATAATATTATAATTGGCCGCTTCTACACTTAGTAAATAATCACTGCTATGTTTATTTTACGGTAAAGTACAGTACTTGTTTTTATGCATAATGTACCGTACTTCAGGACAGAATAACTATAACCCGACCTATGCCGTATCGTATATCCTGGCTAAAGTGTACGCAGATAAGATGCGTAAATACTTAAGTTGACCACATCTTCGGCTATTTATTACAGTAAAGAACATTCCATGTTACTAAATCAACTATTATAGCACAGATGCTTATAACGAGTGACATTTTATTGGCACCTGATAGATTTTATGCGTGCATATATCGATATCGGTTGCATTTGACAAAGTTAACACGCGGTGCTCTTAGCATTGTCTTCATCTTACATTATATGGCGGTAAAAGCCTTAGCAGGCGCGCACCCGGCTAAGTCTCAAGTCGACATTAATGGTTTTTCACATAACCCGAGCAATAAAAATCGATGATCTTGGTATTCTCATACGTGGCGGAGATACAAATTGGTGTTGCAGTATTTAATGAGAAGCATTAGCGTGTGTAAGCGGAGGACGTGCCCGCGCGATACCATCTGTGGCGTTCATTACTACTTTTGCCCAAGTAAGGCTGTAACGGTGTGGAGTTTTCTACATGATTTACTTAGCTCATTTGCAAAAATGTTTCCAAGTTTTTCATTATGTGCCTGCAGAATTATGGTCTCCTATTTTTAGGGTTTCCAAAAGCTGTTTTAAAATAGTGTTTTTTCTTTAACTAAGTATGTATGGGTTACAGGTAAAATAAGACTAAGTATGACACTTTGGAGGCAAATTATGAAACTTTGTTTATAACTTTATCTTGGCACTGGAAATGAGGATCTACCGAGTCGTACCAAAATTAAGAGATGGGGGGTACAGGCAGGCTGAGGGGAAATTTTAATGAAACAAAATTGGCAAATTGTGTATCATTTTCTATGTAATTTATATGCTATGGATTTTATTATGTCCGAAATAAAAAGGTTCCATTCATGCATTCATTCATTGCGCTGAATCGAATGAGAATATACCTACCCATTATTATGGGATTGAAGGTCTTAAGGTGATTGAAATATGTACCTATTGAGCCTAATACAGTAGAATCCGTTTATTATGACTCCAAAGTGCCTATATAACTTTGGTTTTCATATACCTAAATAAGATTCTTCGTGAAAGAAGTTGGATATAATGACTTCGCTTACAGTGACATGTCGCTTATTATGACCCATTTTTAATAAATTAGTCCGGTTATAATGACAGACATGATTCTTTATACTTCCTTCTGCAATATTCGTTGATCCCCAGGACGTTCCTGACTCGTTTTTGTGTTGAATCTCAGTGAGTAATTGACACTTTGAAGGTTACGCATTGCTTTTAGCAAAAAAGCAAAGCATTTACGATCGAGGTGAAAGGTGCAATAATATGGAGTTTAGAAAACGGGGAATCGAACTCTTCTCTCGCGAAGGAATTTGGCGTGGGTCATTCGACAAACTCAAAGATTTTCAAAAACAAGAACCAGGGGCCCAATTCGAGAATGCCGTTGGAGATATCTCCAAACGTCAAATCTCCATTAGATAACAGTTATATCGCCATTGAACTGTCATTTAAATGCGATGAGCTTAAAAGTGACATATCTCATCTCAATTTTGGAAATACGAAGGCGATAATGATTGTCAAAAATGTTATTCATGTATATAAATTTCTGTTTTGAACGAAACGTAACGGACCAATTTCACGTACTATGCGGTCAATTTAAAGTATGCGCCTGTTATTTATGCCGTCACATACAAAGGAAACGAAAATTTTGCGCGTCCGAATTGACGAAGTTGCGATATCGCCACTTGTCAAGTAGGCACACGTCAAAAGTGACGGATGGCGATGAAAATGAGAGATCTCCATTATATCTCTAAAATTGGTCGAATACCCCCCATTAAGCAATCGTTTTCTTTTTCATAAAACGCTTTGTATGACGTCCGCTTATTATGACGTGTTTGTCAAATCCCTTCGATGTCATTATAAACTGTACATATTTCAATCACCTAGTATGAAAAACGTGCATTTTTAAAATTCCCCCTGTCCATACGCTAAATTTTGGTAGGACACAACAGATCCTCATTTTTTGTGCCAAGATAAAGTTATAAACAAAGTTTTTATTGAGTAAGTAAAGTACATATTTTGTCTCCGAAATATGCTATTTTTCCTGTGTTATTTGCTGCTATTCTATGATAAAGTGACTGGTACATTTTTTCACGTCTAAGACGAATTTGCGATTTTGTGTAAAATATCCTGAATCCAAACAAATGGTATGTAAGTAAGTATTAACGGAACCCTGCCATAAGTATACAGTATCCGTTAATTGGCGTGTTTCACAAAAGTTTAATTTAATTCATACGTTACACACTCGTATTATTACCGAAAGTTAAACTTTTCCCCGCCTTTATATCAATTATCCCCGCCAGTAATTATAGTCTCAGAATGCAGTGCTTTTATAAACCCAGTATAACTAGACCTATATAACTGTATAAAACAAATAGGCGATCAGCAAATAAACGGTTTATTTTGCTTTAATTCAGTAAATGAAGGAGTTTGACCTTACAAACGGTCCGGTAGTTTTGAATTTTTTATATGTTGTCTAGGATGGTTAGTCAGTGTTTAAAATGCAAAATGCACAATCCCCCCCAACCCTCCGCGCCCGCCGCCATATTGAAAAAACCGGCATGTTCTTCATATTTTTGCTCATATCTTCCTTTAGGAGCATTTTAGCTAAAAGAAAGCTTTCACAATGTTATAGAGAGATAAATTTAATACATTTTATATTTTGTTTCTAGGACAGATATTTACGGAGATATGCACATTTAAAAAAACGTAAAAATCGCAATTTCCAACTCAAAAACAAACTTCTGGATTAATATCTTCGTTTACGAGCATTTTAGCTAGAACAGTGCTTGGGCAATGTTGTAGAGAATTCAATTTACTATAATTTACATTTCAAATTTTGTTTCAAGGACGGTTAGTTACGGAGATATGCAAATTAAAAGGGGGGGAATTGTGCATTTTACATTTTAAACACTGACTAACCATCCTAGACAACATATAAAAAAATCAAAACTACCGGACCGTTTGTAAGGTCACACATAGTACTTTAGTCTCTATTCACCGAATTACTTGTTTCATTACATTTTCTATTGCAGTACAATATTAAGAGGTAACGAGTATTTGATTCAGTTAGAGCATATTTATTTGACTTGGTAAGGAGCATAAATCAGAAATCAGTGGTATATTTATTCATTTATCTAGTTTATGCCCGCCAGTAGGTAAGCCTTACATAGTAATCAGCGACCGCTGGCGCGGCGGTACAAATATAACGCGACTTGAACTGCGAAATTCCTAAGATCTATATAACACAATTTATTGATGTTCTTTATATATCTTGCACCACAGTATTCAGAGAGTAAAATCGAATAAATCAACATTTATTCCACTGCAACCTTTACTTCTCCTCGCGGTATAGTGAGGTTTTTATTGGTTGGTTATTCGGACTCGAACTCTAAATGACTCTGATTCCATACTGTGGATGTTCTACAAAACTCCGAAGTTCCATGTATCATTATTCCTAATTTCCATAATTCCGAAAACTATGATCTGATATTTTTTTTGGTTTTCATATAACCGTAAGCTAATTATATATATTGCGTAACATACTATCCACACAAATATGATCGTTGGCGTGATAGCGCTTTCGGTATTATGAAAATTCGGAATATTGATGGCATTGGATAAATAAATGAAGTGTCGCAATTTTTGGGCGTTCCGCTATATTTTCTTGAATGAGCACTTGTTTTGGTAGCAGTATAAAATTGAAAGATGCAACATGTCTCGTGTAAACATATATCATAATTTAATAACTTACACGAGTTGTAATTCAACGTTTATGGCTATTTATGGCGTACTCGAAGCGAAAGCTTTCAAGCTACCTAATGACCGTGCAAGCTTTGACCCCGACTAGAAAGGTTCCACCCATCCTAGTAACGTATCCGTGTTCTTCAATGACCCCTAATTTCCCACACTTGAAATGTTTAGATTCTCTTCCAACTTGAATAGTTTGTCACTATAACGCCATAAACGCAACCCGATACATTAATGTAATAACCAATATTTGTATATAAATGTTGTTTTATACGTTTTTTTTTGCAATAAAACATAATATATTTAAAGGTCTAATCAGCTAATCTTAACTTTTGATTTGAATCCAAAAAGCTGAAATTTGCATGCATACAAGTTACATCTTTAGGATAAACTGGAAAATGGAACTCATTTACAAAATTGCTTCAGGATATTACCTATAACAGACAAAAGTTGCCCATATACATAGGCATGTATTTAAATAGATATCTGTATATTCCCTTTTTTCGATCAAAATATTTGAAAGTTTCACCAAAAATACTGACTTGCACACTAATTATGCACACTAAATAATGCGAATTAAATATAGGTACTATTTAAAGGTTGCAAAACTGTTTTACTGGATATATAAAAAAAAACTAACCTAACCTAACCCGGCCGAGTCGGATCTTAGTGTGCAGTGCGAGGATAATTAGTGTGCAAGTCAGTATTTTTGGTGAAACTTTTAAATATATCCGATGTACGAACCATATTTTTGGTGTTAATTCGGTTAAAAAGGTCATTTCGTTTTGTATGATGTTTAAGTTTTTTTTGTAGGACATCTTCAGTTAATCAATTGTTTTTTTTGCACAGCATTAGTTTTTCTGGTATGCATTCAGTTAATTAGTGGAGTTACCTAGTGTGCTGAAAAGTTATACAGATGTGCATTTAATAATATCCCATATACATATAATGTAAGTATGCAGGTATAGCAAAAACTAAAGGCGTAAAGTATACAAGTAGCTGATCAGATAAAGCACTGTTTTTTTATAAAGTTTTTCCAAAATGTTCGTATATATTTTTTTTTATTCTAGATAGTGAAGAAAATTTACATATAACTACTGCTGTTTTATGCGGTCTATTATGTGCTCGTTACGAACACAGGTAATTAGCAAGTGATTTATTGATTAGACGTATGGTATTTATTATCGGAGCCCCAGCTAGTCGAAAACACAAATGTAGTTTCGACGCGCCACGAAGCTTTTCTTCAGGCACAAGGCACACCATGGTGTACGTAAGCATGAGTTCATTAGAACTAATAAAGTTTGCCTCATTTGATCAAAGGCCATCTTCATGGCAAGAGCCTACAGCGCTTAAAGCTATAGGAAGGTTTTCTCTTTACGATATCTCTGAGATCGTAAAAGTAACGTACTAGAACGGATAACAAAGCGATAGCTAAACAATATTTTCCAGACGGGATCTATATCTTCTAGTTCTAGATAAATACAGCTAAAATGCTAAAATGAGCTTAAAAGGCCAGAAATAGAAATCAAATTGAGAAACGTTGCATGAGTGCACTCAATCAAGAGAGATAGGGGTTGCCTACTTGTTTATGACCTCTCTGTAAGAGAGAGAGCTGAAGAGCCACCCATGTGAAGACAAGATGCTGATTCTATTAAGAAGCCATCCACAAATTGATGGCCCGCAGTCCAGGCGCGTCGTTGCGCGCTGCGACCCCGATTTCGCACCCAACGGCCCTAGAGGCCCACATAGTGCCTCCCAGTTGAGATTACGAACAGGGTGCTGATGCTGGAAATATTTGGCAGTTATATAATCCCAGTTTGGTCCAGATATCATCTCGTGAGGACGCAATGTTCCGTATAAATAATCCATATCCACCATCACCTTAATTGACAATACCTATCCTTAGATATTTAATATATGAATTATGGAGAGTATTCTAAAATATATGAATCGTGGTCGATCGTCAAATGTTGCTCTAGGCCTACTCTAACTAATCACTAAATAGAACGACATGTCTTGCTTTTTAATCAAAACTAAATTGTACAATAGCATTCTAACACACTTCTCTACTCATGCCATATTGTTAGGTTCCTTAAAACATTTTCGATTGAATGTCTGAAGGGTGCATGCTGCGGCCTGCGCCGACGCACGGAGAAAGTCCGAGCACCGCCCTGTTATGGCAGCATTTCTCATTCCTCAAGCCTTTTCCCCTGTTACTTGTGTAAATCTGTCTCTTTGGTATTATAATTACATCCATATTTCTCTTCGTTGGGATTGTTAACATAGAAGGAGAGAACTAAAACCAATCTTGGGTTATTTATAGAATTGTTACTTTAACGTTATTGTTAAACTCACTTCTTCGTAAATATCAGTAAGCTCTAAACCCAAGTAAACTAGCTTTGTCCTGCGACATCTTTTAGTATACATATAGTCCTATACCTGCGGCCCGAGGTGTTGCCCGTGGTTCTATAGCTACGAGTAGGTGTCATACCAAATTTATTCAAAATTGGTCCAGCTGGTTTGAGAAGAAGTAACAAACATATAAACACGCTCACAAACTTTCACCTTCATAATATTAGTATGATTAATTGTTAAAACTCCTTAAACATTGTGTTCTCAAAAATTGAATTCTGTGTTAATTGAATATTTTTAGGGTTCCGCCGGTTCCGTACCTTAATCGTCAAAAGAAAAAAACAGATCCCTTACCTATAACATCAGATCACTTTATTGTCCATCAATCTGTCTGTCTGTTTGTTTGTCTGTTTTTTTTTCGAAATGCATGGAGGTATCAAGTGGAAGTTAACATAAATACTCATGTCTGCTACGCCTTAGACGGATAAATCAAACTTTTATATTTTTGGTCATACTGCATTTGTTGACGCTGGCAAGGAAATCAAAACCTATAGGGGTCCCGCCGATAATCCAGAATCATGAAATTTGGCAAGAAGCAACATCATGCAGCACTATAGTAAACGAAAAACTCCGAAAACCGTACATTTGTACATTTATTCATTTATTTACATAATATGTACATTTTTGTGATCACGAACTATTTTTTTTTTTCATTTAGTAAAATGCGTTTATTACAATTAAATTTTCGCCAAACTGTATAACAGTTTGTTACTTATTTACAGTTGGTCAATAAAAAACTCAACCTATGTCGATGTATGAGGACAACAGTTTTTCAACGGCAAAGTTATGTGTCGCTCAGTAGCTCAGTAGGTACAGTTGTTTATCTTAATGTTAAAGAAATATGTAGTGCCATCATAGTTTGACCGGAATCCTCGATGTGCGAGTCCAACTCGCACTGGAACAGCTTTTTTGTCATAAGCTTAACTTAAGGAAGCGCCATAAATACCAAATATTACTTTATGAGAAAAGACTTTGAAGACATGTTTTGAAACGTAATTTCGCACAAAATATAAATGAAATGGTATTAAGCACTAAGTATTGTTTTATTTGTTTTATTGGACGACGCGTTTGGCTCGGTTGGTAGACACCTGCCTACTGAGTCGGCGGTCCCGGGTTCGAATCCCGGCCGGGGCAAATATTTGTGCAAAATATTTGTTCTCGGGTCATGGATGTTATCTATATATGTATTTATATATTATGTATATCGTCGTCTAGTACCCATAGTACAAGCTTTGCTTAGTTTGGGACTAGGTCGATTTGTGTATGATTGTCCCTTAATATTTATTTATTTTATTTATTTTCTTTTAATTCCCGTGAATATACAACTGTAAAACCGAAACGGGAACAGCCTTCTATCATTTGCTATTATTGAGGTATTTAGTCATACATCTACAGATTGAGTTAAGTAGCTATAGTTTAATCCAATTTTAAGATCTCAATGTATGACTAAAATAGCTCAATTCAATATGCTGTCCCCTATAAATGAGGCGGTTTCTCCAGCCTCTACCCTAGGTTAGGATAACTCAATGTGTGGGGTGGTGGTGGGGTATTCTGGCGTCTAGCGCATCAACACAAGAGTGTGACCTCTGCGCGGCGCGCGCGGCGGCAAGGTCACGACCGCGCGTGCGCGTCAGTCGTGACCCGATCATGCTGTTCTCAGCCCCACCAACCACGTGCAACACTCACACCAAACACGATATGAATAAAGTCCACAACCATTCCTACTAAATTTTGCCGAGACGCTGCATCTAATAATCTACAGCGTTAAAGCCGCATAGGATACTATAATATCATAAACTATATAATTGCAGTCGGAACGCCGAGTTATAGTTGCGTATCTATAATAGGTACATATTAATCGTGTCCTGTAGGTCGATAACATTGAATCACTACCACCAAATAGCGACTTGCTGAGATCATAGTTAGTTTTAGTCATTTATTTTGCGAATAGAACAGCGTCAAGAACTGTATCATCTACATTATCATTCGAATAAGACAGTGTGGGTTTAGTTGCAGGTAGGGCTGCCATCCGTCCGGGTTTCCCCGGATTTGTCCTAGTTTGGAGGCCGTCCAGGACGGTTTTCAATAAGTATCTAGGAAAAACCCGGACACTATTTAAGTGAATGAAAAATAATGTTTTATATATATATATATATATATATATTAACGATTGTTTTTAATTATATTATTTTCGGACACGTCCGGGGAAAAAATGCATTTTCCGCCAAATGTCCGGGTCTTTGTCCGGGTTCAGCGAATATAGACATGACAGCCCTAGTTGCAGGTAATTTTTTTAGCTTGTACCACTTCCAACAGTTATCATAACACGCCGCGATGCGACACGTATTTATTAGACGCTGACGCGAGGCCGTGAACCCTGCTTCATCTTCGAGGTAACACATAACGAAATTATTGTGGTTGCATAAGCACGGTATTGTTTTAAGAATACGTTGTGAGATAGGCAACATTCAAGGTCTTATTTGACCTTCAGTGACCCTGAGACGCGGAAGTGTTTCGACAAGAACTAACTAATAATCCTATAGAACTTTACGCCTATAATGGATTTGGCAACCGCTTATTACTATTTCAATTTGCATAGTTAGCAGTTAGACGTAACGGTCGATTGTCGAACGCCTTATTTGTTGGTGGTGGGAGAGGACCACGAATGGACATACATTATACTGTGGATCATTTACATCGCGGTGCGACGAACGTGCGGAATTGCGACTCCATGTATGTAAGTACAGGGTGGCTGCTATGGCACTCACTCACCACGCCATGCAAAAAATCCCCACATAATATCTCTCCTTAAACGTTTTCTTTTTTAACTTACTTTTGGTATCCGCTTAACGACTGAACCGTACATGCAGTACAATAAACCCTGCAAAGAATGAGTCTGTACGATTCCATTGTGATTCATGAAATGTTGCAGGGCATTCTTTGTTCCAACTATGTATTTTATGAATCGAAATAATCATAGCATTTAATAAATAATCCGTCAAGGAGTTCAATGAGGAAATTACAATGACATCCGAAATTTTTGTTGCGCGAGTGAGAGGCGCGCCCTTGCGGCGCCAGTCCTTGCGGCAATGTCGCTGTCGCCGCGGATCGGCGTGCACCATGCCGCCTGCCGCCTGCCGCCATACGAGTGAATGTCCAACCTTACCGGCCAGCACAACACAACAAACAACCGCAACACGAGAGCCTTGTATGTAAACGATTTGGTTAATTATTTATAGACTGCATAACAAAACTATGCAATGCAAGTGTAAAATTAAGGTCATTGGGTATTAAAACATTGTAGAAAGGAGGTAATAACAAGTAACGTCATTTTCATACATATATATTATATTCATTGACTTGAAAATCGGTGAGTACAAAATATGATTGTTATTAATAAAGACCGTTGTCAAGAAACCTGTCATCAATAGATATTAAGTATAAAACCCATAGACCGAATATGTCCACATACAGTTCACTCTTATAGAACTATTTTCCACCAGGGTCAACAATTTATAAAGCATATCAGGGATACTTTGTTTTTTAAATGTTTTTCATTTCTATTTAACACAACTGGTGGAAAAAATCTACGACTCGTGACATCGTTCGTGGTCTACGAGGTATGGCGTCTTACCTATTAGTATTGGCCCGGAAAGCCGTTGGAAATTCGGGTTCAAAACCCTCCCGAACTTAAAATATCTCCCAAAGAGCAACAATGTTAGTATACCATGGGCCACCTGCTAATTACTGAACAACCTGTAAGTATAATACTAACAGCCGAAACCAACAACACTACAATCTTTTGCAGGATCTTCCTGACCCTCTAATTATTTTTTTCTCAAATACCTAATATTTAATGTGAGTTAGTCAAAAATAGTATTATTCATATAGTTCCATCTTTCTACCTGTAAATTGACAATTGGGGCTACAATTTAACCAAGCAGCTGGTTCAGCTGGTTCAATGTATAGGTGTTATATTTTAACTGGTATTAAAGCTCTACTGATAGTTCACATCCTAGTGGAGAGAATAGTTTTTCTAATATCTAATTTACTATTGTACGCTATACTATGGCATGCTGCTAACACACGTTTCCAGCTATCCAGTAAACGATATAATAAGATAAGTATTGTGCGGCACTAACCATAGTGAAATATCACTATATTTCTAAAGCCAGCCTCAAAACCATACGGCCACCTTACTTAAGTCAGGTGTTAGATTATCAAATTAAGTAGTTAAGTATATATTATTATCAGAATCGTTTGACCTACAATATAATAAATAGAACACAATTGATGAATAAATATATTATAATATATAATAATAATTCTCGCCAGATAATTGTATGTGATTAGGTGATAACATCAACCTAGCACGTATAACAACAAAATGACATGTCTAATGTACTTTATAACGCTCATTATTATAACACAATTAAGTATTTTATTTAGTACGTAAATTTTCCTCTCACGGCGATCATCAGCGCTCATAGGTCGATATGTACCTATGATTCAGCAAGCGCTGAGCAATATTTTTTTCTTAAATTTCTTATAATATTAATACTACACGGAGTCTGAGCAAGGGTCAACCTAAGAGGAAAATCGTTTCGATTGCTTTACGTTTTCCGTATAAATAACATTCACAAACGCGTTCAAGACGTTTTTTTGCGTTAAAACACAAAACCTACAATGAACCTCTGAGCATGAAGTGTAAGTTACCAACGCAATGAAACATCTCCATCTCGTTCAGATACCCTGTAAAATTACATCGTCACAAACCCTTCGAGACGTTTGTTGTTAGTTTGAAAAGTGAATTTACTTTTGAGGTATCCTGGAGCAGTAGGCTCAAACAGGATAGAGAACAGAGTACATAGGATCCTGAGGGATCTGCGACTACGTATGGGAAGCTAGACAAGCTAACGCCGGAAGGACGAAACGTGGTCATATTTACGAAGGCCGAAGATGAATCGTATCCCATTGTTAAGGGTGCGATCTAGTTTATAGATGTTTATATAGTTCATTTAGTACGCATATATATAATTATTTTTTTAAATATTTAATTTTGTGTGTAATTTAATATTTTTTTTATTTTTTTTTAATAATAATAATAATAATCTTTATTGTACATAAGCATGTTACAATGTAAAGGTAGTAAAGCTATAGACAGTTTGTACAAGATAGGTCATTAATAAATGGTCAAACTTCCGTCCCCTAAACTAGGTAATATATATATACCTGTGCCATAGGGGCTTTGAGTTCATCCGACATTCAGTATCATTAACAAACGAGTGGGAATAGAGTAACAGCGGTTAAAATAGGATAATTTACAGCAAAATGAAATTTTCGAGCTACAATTGTATTATTTAAGTAAGCTGATAAAGAATAAGAAAAATAAAATAAAATAAAAATGAGTACAGGAATATAGTAGAACTTGTGATTGTATCTAGTTTTCTAGAAGTATTTAGAATGTAGATATAATTAGTAAAACTGAAGCATGGGTACAGTTGCAAAAACTTGAGTTATTAGTTACAGCATGTTGTTGCGGTACAGTGTTATTGCCATTTTAAACTTACAATAGTTTTATAAATAGATTTTCAGTGTCTGAGTATGAGAGGGACAGCAGCCAATTTTGCAGCTTTGCTTTGACTTCATATTTTGACAGCGTGTATATGTGTATTACACTATTTATTTTATTGTAGAGGCGAGCACCTTGAGCAGCAGACTGTCGACGAGCAAACTCCGTTCTGCAACGGTTTGTTCGGCAAACGGGGTGTCCCGAGCGTTTGGCTGTTTTGCTATTGTTAAGGGGAACAAAAAGATGTTGACGTAATATTATGCGTAGTATATACGTTTGTCTCACCGTCAGGACTTTTGATTCCGAATAGAGCAGGGTTGTAGGGTAGTCTCTTCTTCTGAAGTACATCACTTTCAGAATAGCCCTTTGTGCTCGTTCTACCTGAATCAACAGCGTTTTATAAGTGCCGCCCCATACAGGAATGCAATAAGCTATTATGGAGTGACACAGACTACTATAGACTAACGACAGGGTATCAGCACAAGCGGAATGTCTAAGCTCTTTAAATATGTAAATTAATTTACGAAGACGGGTACAGAGTGCTTCAATATGCGATCGCCATGTTAGTTTTTGGTCAATATAAATACCCAAGTATCGTACGCTTGTTACTATGGAGAGGGACGTACAGTTGCAGTCCAAAGACTGATCTGAGCATGTGTGGGCTTTCACCAAACCGTAATATAGTACCTATACGCTAAAATAAACGTAATTTATTAGATAATAGTCATTACCTATTTTACCTTAACAAAGAACCTACCCATTAAGTACGGCGACGAGCGAAGCGAGGAGGAGTGTTAGGTGAAAATGAGACCCTAAAGTAAAATCCGTTTAGTTAAAAAAAACTGAATTGTTACATCGGATGAACGAAATCAAAGTCAATCAAAAAAAAATTGTCGAATGATTAAAAAACAGAAACAATTAATGCCTAGTCGTAAAAATTCTAAATGAGCTTTCGGACAAAGGAAAAAAATAACAACATTTGTCGAATAGTTTTTGTGGAAACGAAAATCGGTCTAACGTTTCAGATAAACCACAAAATTATGCAGGCATAAAAGACATGAGATTAGACATGTGCTCCGCTCCGCCTAAGCGCAGCGCACAAACATTCATTGTGGCTTGATTTCCAAATTTGACCAACGTAAACTAAAGATGGAACCAGCGTAGTAAGGTTCTGTCCTATACGCGGTCCCCTAAAAGATTTTTATTGATATCTAAATTTTATTGAAAACAGTATGATCTCCGAAGGCATTATGTGCCTGCGACGCGTACCTAATTAGCACTGCCGCGCGCATTGTGTCGCCCGAGAGCCAACAATTGACTTGCTACTAATTTACACTTTATTCTTTAATGTTTCATAGATACACAATTATTAAGTCAGCTATCCTCTTCATTTGTGATGGTTATCAAACGAAACACAAAGGTTACCTACCGTCACTTTTCTTTTTCATTCATGCGGTCATTAAATAGTTATTTACACGCCGCTATTCTTTAGCTGCCTACCGATGGTGTTACGGGAATTAGACGCGCTTTATTTGCTTACGTCTATGCGCATACACAAAACACACATACAATAACGGATAAGAAACTGAAGCTAATAGGCAACAATTGTAGACAAGTAGGAGGAAAATTGATGAGATTGATTAATAGCGCTATGCAAAGCAAACTCCTACCCATTTTATTCAAAGGATAAATAGGTGAGCCTCATTTTTAGTTTTCCTACTTTTATTCAAACCATCCATCTAAATCAGTCATCTTGTAAATCATAAAGCCAAAGCAAATCTGCTAAAATAATCAAAAAATCCTGAAGTATGTTTCGCACATACCTACACTACTTAACGCGATATTGGTTCACATTCTTAAACGTTTCTTTAGTGGACAGTGCATACCTCGTTTGTTTACAAAAAAATCATAAGCAGGAAAACATGCATCTTTTTTATACAGTCATCTTTAAACTGAACTCAATTACGATTATACGTACCCATGTATTATAAATGTTGAGCTGTATAACGAATCAAGTTAATAAAAACGTACATTCATATACTAAAAAGGTAAAGCTAGCCTTGTTGACGTCTGTTTTTCTCAGTTGCACCTATTGGTAACGTATTGTCTGTCTTTTTCCCACTAATAAGCTACGTTTCAAGCTCGTGGCTCCACTCCACGCAGATACGGCGCGCGCGGCTGTGTGCGTCATCGACACGATGGATGAATAAACAGTTTCTCCGATTTTACGATTCAATGGTTCGATACCTATCTATGCAAAGTTTGTTAATGATTTTGAAAGACATTATTTTAATGCGCTTGTGAAATATTACAAATTAAATATTTAAATAACGACCGGTTTCAAGGGTTGGGCTGTCAAAAACGGCAACAAATTAATTGATGTCCTTGCATAAACTAGAGCATATGAGTCAAACATGGCGATGGCGCGAGGAATAAGTATACGCAGTGAGGTCGCGAATGTCATGCCTAGCGTCTCCCCGAGCACTTGGACCACTAAAACAATACCAAAGTAATTAGTAATTATCTACCGACCCGTCCACAAACAAAGGGCAAACAACGGGATTGAAATCTTCGGTCGACCCTTTATGGGATTCTAACCACAAAGGAATCCCCGAACGATAAAAAAATCTGTATCCCCATTAATGTCCGAAGCTCCTTAAAAACCTGAACATTCGATTTCAGCCCTATCCCGCGCTAATAAGAAACTGTTTTACACGAGCCGAGAGAACCGGCACTATAAAATATTGATGCCTTACAATTTCAAACCTTGATATAAGATAATAAAATGCTATAATGGATTTGCTCTTGTACGGCTGTGGCTGTGAGTGAACAAAAAAAGAACGACCGATTTCCCTACGTATATGGACATGCCCTTTTTAAATTAAATTGAGCATTTATCCATCATGCAATTAATATAATTATTAATGACAATATTTACATGCGAAACAGGAAAAAAACATTAACCAATGGAAATTGGTTTTAAAGCACTATTATTTCGTTTATTGTAAAACTATTTTAAAATAAAACATTTATTTGGCTTTATCAGCTCGTGATTTACTTACGTAAATTGAAGTTTGCGCTAAAGTATCCCGATTTCATCTAAACATCAAGTTTCCATACAAGTATACATAGTTTCGGCAGGACGTAATCGGACTTAATAAATTATACGTAAAATATAAAAATAACGCAATGTCTTCATTTTTGGGAAACGCGAAAGAACCACTTCGTATTACAGAGACTAACTAAAAAATCTATCGAATCTATTTTAATTAGTGTCAATTGAAATTTTTGTTATCCAAATAATCAATCAGTCATAAGTTTGGTGTCAAGTCACCATTATGTTTGGGTACATATTTGTGAATTGTACAATATAGTGGTTTGGTATCGACAGAACAAATATGATTTACTTCTTTTTCACGACACATATAGGTAAAATTGCTCATAATGACTGAAAATAGGGAAGGTATTGGGAACGTCCGATTCACGGACACCATGCTACTGTTACACAGTAAAATACACGAAAAAATATAAGATATAAGTACAAGATAACGTCATACTCATACCACATCATCAGTGATGGTGTAGTTAATTTCTGACTGTCCCTTCAATAAACACTTCGTTCCGAGAATAATCAATAAAGTGTAAAATATAAATATGTACAGTTTGACAGATCCACGTTATGCTCGCGGTCGGAAGAAATTTTATCCCCCGTCGAGAATTCTGTCGGACGCTGCGAGCGTCGCTGCCTAAAGTGACGTCGAGGTGTGCGCGCGTGTGTGTCTGTGTACCTACCATCCAGCCATGTGTGCGTGAGTAGCTACAGCCTCCATGTGATGGGAAGTGAACCCTTTACGCGGGGAAACCGTTTTTTATTTGCACTCGGACAGCGGCGTCAGGTAAAAAGGATGATCGTTAATTTTTAAAGGACATACTGAACTTTGTGTTTATACACGCGGCCATGATCTGATCCGTGCGATCTCTGAGAAATCAACAACAGGTTTTTGGTGAACAATTATCATTGAACTCCTAACAAATACTAACAATACCATAACAATAGGAAACTCGTTCGCGAGTTGCACAAGGAAGTGAGGTTTAGGTACTAAAAATAGATTTACTTTTGTTTTCAAGGAATTTGAAAATCGTTCTAACCCTAGATAGATCAATTCAAATAAATATTTGTATATCTAAGGCGTATATTTTAATTTTGTAGTGCAAATAAGTGAAGGAATATTCGCCGCTCGGCGCGGAATGGGCCGCGCCGTCCGGGAGTCAGGCGAGCCCCGTTGATGTCTTTTACTAAGAGCTTAATGTCTCCCACTTTCACGAGTTTGTTGACCCTGTCTCTTATGATATTTCGCGTAAACCTTTCTGAGAGATGTCTGGGGACTCGGTAAATTTTTTTATCGAATTGGATTATACTTCGAACTGACTTTTCAAAACCCTCTTTTTGCAAGCTACTCCCGTACGTGAATATCATGGGTACGTTCTTAGTCATATTTTGATTACAAAAACATGTTTTCGCAAAGTTTTCTTGAACTTAATTACCAATCACGACCGCACAAAGGCTGCGGTTCGGGAGAAACACAAAATACGAATAAAAAATATTCATAACTGTTAAGATTTCGAAAAAAAGTTGTTTACCGGGCAGATAATTACATTAAATAATGATTGGGGGCAAAAAGGCACGGCGCTCATCTCGAGGGCTCGCTGGCCGCACGATGAGGCAGTAAAATAAGGCTTCGCTGCGAGGGGAGGGTGCGGGGTCGAGGCTGTAGAGGGGGGAGGGTCGCGGGGCGCGGGACACGCAGCCTGTCGCCCTCGGGAGAAATCTCCGGCGCCAAGTGAAGACCGGTAGCGATTTCAGCAATACTAATAATATTTTACAGTGTTTTGTATTTTGTTTTTGATTTCTATGAATAAAAAACTATTCCTGCTCTATTTCGATCAACCGTTTTTGTACAATATTACATTATAACCATTTTCAGTCTGCAATATTATTTTTTCTACAAAAACAGGTATTCTTATTAGGACAGAATATAGGTATTCTTTTCACTACTTTAATATGTTCATATTAAAACATAACAAGATAATAGTTAAAACTAACATGTCAAAAATGTTACTTGGTATGTACTGAATATACATAGATGTAAACTTGCTTACACTTTACATATAAACACCCGTCACACATACACAGGGCGATTGCCCGCAGTGTCGATTGGCCACCCCCGCGTCTGATCGGCTCTCCTAATGATGAATCGCGAACCGATTCAAAACGTGTCGAGCGATATTTGACTTCTACGATATGAGTAAACCCGTTTCGTATATATTTTAATTTATTTATTTAGTATAATTATTTTGTATTGAATCAAAAAGAAAACGCTTCTAGCTTATATTAAATGCCGTGTCCCAACAAAAAGTCATCATTAAAGTGTTGGAGGCGGCGGGCGCTGGCCGCAGCCTCCGTCTAAACGATCCCGCCGAGTTTTTACCACTCCGACCTACCGACCAATCCATATCGACACTTTTTGTTTTCTCTACTGGAAACTTTTCCATTTTGAAAACTTATTGTAATTATCAGCACACAATACCCTATTTGAAAAAGTCGACAACCGCTCCCACTGGACGCTCGTCCTTATAAGACCCGAGACTTAGAGCTCATCGTCATCTATGAATTATTAAGGCTATTTGACAAGCCTTGCCAGTTAATAATTAGATCATGTGTTTTTACACAGTAATCGACACAGGCTCACCATTATGTATTTACTTTATTTAAACTGCAATATCCAAAATCTAAACGTTAAATTCGATTGATTGTGATTAAATAAAACTCTTGATATGATTTTCTAATGAAAATCCAATGCTGTAAAATCGGTTAACGAATTCGCCACAATCAAAATGAAGTCTGTTTCCGCCGTACGTTTATGGCGATGATGATGACGTACTCCGCAAATTGCCAATTCTGGTATCTTGAAAAATGTTCATCTCTGAATAATTTATTCTTAATAATAAATTGAGTCTGTGCAAATTCGAACGCCGACAGTCTCCGCGATAAATGGCAATTACGGTAACAGCTAGTAATTACAGTCGAATCGCAAACGACAACAGGATATATTTGTAATCTGTTATTTTTAAATTATGCATTAAAAATTGTTCTCACCGTGAGTAACGTCACGTGTTAAGCTCATACCGCCTACTTACTAGCACTTAATAAGTATTACTTTGTCGATAAGGTGAGTGGATGGAGCAGTTAAGAACGATCTTAGTTAGTGGACCGAGATACGTTAAAGCCTTATTTATTACGGTCGTCGGAACTCGACTATTCCTTTCGTAACAAGAAAGAAATGAAGTCCAATCTTCATAATTTCTCACACTTGAATGTTTTTCACATTTTAAACCGTGGAAAGGTCGCCATGTGTATAATGAATGAGCTCCAAGCCACGCGCATGCGGGGTCGAGGCCAGGCGCGGGTTGTAGGCGTCATCTCGCGCAGACTCAGGGGATCCGGATTCGACGCACTCATTTATTTAGTACCTTTTGGATACACTCCTTTCAAACGTATAAAGGAAGAAGCTCAATTAATCTCCTTCTTCTGTATGTAATCGGTAATCAATTTACTACAGAAGATTGGATTCGAGATTGTAATCCACGAAACTAGAAGCAATTTACATATGTATTTGTATGTAATGTAGGTGGTATTATTATTGGGATAATTAAGTCAGCGGATCCCAATACAGACAAAAGCCCCAATAAAGACTTAATGGGAGGGTCAAAATGGGAGCCGGGGTATTCACATGACGAAGCTTCGCTATTAAGATACCTATCTGACCTAACAAGGCTCGCTTACAACCTTAGCTCTATTGTAATTGTTTAACCGCAGACAGTTTAGGCTATTATATCAAGTCTTAGATATTTAGCTTGAATCTGTACTGTTTTGGTGTGTTGGGTCTTTTCTGTCCAAACTCTGGATATTTTAATGAATAGTTGGCGAATATTCGTTTGCTTCATCGTTGTCAGAATTTAGGAGCTCCGCTCTTGTCCAATGAAATACCTACTCATTACAAAATACCTAGCGGGTGTGTCGTAAACGTTTGAAAAAAGTATGACAGTTAGAGAAATAACCGGTGAAAACACCAATTCGTAGATACGTAGGTACGTCTCCTAGTTTGTGTAAGTATCTACATGAAATAGTTTTAATTACAACATTGTTGTGTGTCACGAATATAAAATAGGGACGAGTATATTTGAGTAAATTGAGTTCAAAGGCGATCAATGAATGTCATTGAACATATACCTAATTAGCTCTCTCGGAATTAGTGCGACATACGTTATTTCTTATAAACGCGAAAGCGACAACAGCCAAACACTCGCACGGACAAGGAGTCTAAAAAGTTCAAAAATATTTGTTATTGGTATCGATGGGCTAGCTACATCACAGCATCGAAATGTGATCGGCTCGGGAGCGGCGCGCCGCGGGCCCTCGCGGCAAGTTCAAGGTGAACGCGTCGCTCCGCCCACACGCCGCTCCTAGCACAACCGTTATACTGCATGGCTCCAGAACAGAACAAACACTATCACCAAGCCTATGCGCACTGACCACGTTTTGCTACTCGATGCTGCTTTCAAATGGAACTATGTACTCGGTACCTAGTCCCGGTACTAAATGAACATATCTGCAGATGCAGTGTAGTATTCGAATTATAAATACCTATGAGATGTCGAATTATATCCCCGTGGCAGGAACAATAAGGCCTATTGCCTTGCATCCTTATATCAAAAAATATACCTATAACGTATTGCGACACCGGTGAGACCCGCCCGATACGAGTGTTTAATGATGTCTATTCTTTTGTTCGCCATATTTTATTGGGCTCTATTTCACCAAATAGCTACTAATGTAATAAGTAATAACGTTGTACTAGTACCACTGACAGCCTAAATACGTACCTTATTACAAAAGTGCACAAATAAAATTTTGAAAATTAATCACTTAGAAAGAAACAATGAATGATATTCTGTTTAGAAAACCTATCAGACGCGACCAGTGACAAAGTAATAACTAACCATCTATTCTTAAAACCCTATCTATACAACACAGCCACAATCAAATCATACAACTCCTTCATTAATCTCCGCTCATATCTCCCAATAACAGAGACAGTAATGCGTGTCGGTATTTGTGTTGTTGCCGTCCCAAGTCCGGGTCTCATGCTTCAAATCGTTAATTAATCGCAGGCTGAATTCTGTTGTGAGTTTCTGACGCTCACCTTTAATACTGCAGGCAAGCAATCTCCAAAACGCGGAAGTCGCTAAAGGGTACTTAATTGCTCCGCTCTAAAGCCTTAATCTCGCATCGGTATCACTACTCCGTATACATAATAAGCGAGGCCTTTCCATCGCACGCAACTACCTAACACTAATTTCAACTGCATATAATAGCTGCATAAGTAGAATACATTTTTGTTATGGACCCTAATTAGTTTTTAAATGGGTGCGCTTATTATTTCTCCAGTTTGCTAATGCGCCTAACGCAAATGGACAATTAACGAGCTTCTTGTTACATCCTCGTAACATGATGTTGCGCCGCCTGACTGCGCAATGTCACAGACATCAACATCACACCTGCGATCTTAATCTGCAAGTGCAACGTTAGGGCCCACTTTAATTTGACGAGGCGTTGTTGTATGCCCAATTTAGCAATATCTCACTTGAAAACGTATTTCTCGCGCTTGTTTTTTTACTTTCGTGATAAGACACGCCGTTGTGAATTTTACGCTGATCAAAATTCAAAATAGATTATTTTCAGTTCAAAGAAAAAGTTAAGGTGGAAGGGGGGATATGGGGGGAAACGTAAAATTTGGAATAATTTTTTATAGAATAGCTTCAATTAACATGACACGATCAACTGACAAAATTTATTATTTATTTACCCAGAAATGTTTTGATAAATTACTCACTTACTATGATTTATTTTAAGCACTAGCGACCCGCCCTGGCTTCGCACGGGTGCAATTCTGATAAATTATGCATGTATTATATATATAAACTTTCCTCTTGAATCATTCTATCTATTAAAAAAAAACGCATCAAAATCCGTTGCGTAGTTTCAAAGGTCTAAGCATACATAGAGACACACAGCAGGATGTGATTTTGTTTTATACTATGTAGTAATTTACCTTAAACCCATGTGTTTCCCTTAGATATCCCACCTGACCTGACCTTAGATTGAATTTAGCGGGAGTAGCCACCGAAGTTCGAAGTTCTTACAGAGCCGTCCCTCTCATTCTCTTGATAAACGACATCCATGCGCGTGGTGTGGCACGAAACGAAATCGGACTTTACATGCTATTGGAGCATACGATTCGCAAAAAATGTAAAGCCCAATTCTTGTAACCTGTTGACTGCTCCAGATTTTACATGTCGTGCTCTCGGTGGTGCAATCAAAAATTGACGTGGCATGATTATAATCAGTTATGGAAATCCAGCACGCTTATTGACTCTGAAAACACACTGAATACCATGACATCTTAGTAAGCATGACTGCGGCAGTCAAGCTTTATTATAAAAGAAATTTAGTATTTTAATAAGGTTCACAATAACATGCTAACGTTAAGATCTAACGATCTACAATGTACATTTTTTTTTTTAATTAATCAAAAGAGTAAATACTCTAAAGAAATACGTCCAGCTGATAGAAGAACTGTTAACCCAAAAATTCGAAACCACATTTGACCTGCTCATCTGCTCCTTTTCTTTTACCTACCGATAAGAATTTTTAAACAAAACTTCAATATATTTAAGCTGCCTGTGGCGTATATACAACTTTATAGCTTTATAATAAAGTGTCCCCGCGACCTGCCCGCTGCCACCATTACTATGACAGACTTCAACGGGAACGGGCAGGTCGTGGTCCACAGTAAACGCGTTTACGTGTTTTATTGAATCTATTCCCGCCCTGAAACCCTGGACGTCACATTGCTAAATATAGAAAAACACATATCGATTAGTTTAAATTTACCCCCCGATAAACAACAGACGCCTACTATGATAATCGGCACTAATCGTTAAAACTATTTATATTATCTCAATTGTACCCCTGTAGTGTAGGTATACCTACCTACCTTAAGTTATCGTTGGAAATCATTTCAGGTGATTTCACTTTATTGGTCCCCCCAAAATGTATTATTGAAAACCAATGTTTATACTTAAAAATGTATTAAAAAAACAGTCAAATTATTTCTAAGTATTCATGAAGTTCACACATTGCTTAACAGACCAGCACTAATCTCAATGCCGTCTTTGAATGAAATAAGTCAATTTATATACTACCTCTACAGCATACTAAGTTGCACCAAGTTAAATAATTCGTAATAAATTAAAAGTTTTATTTTAGTTTATTATACCTACTCAGTTGTATCCGTTGAGATGGAATTTCCCATCATGAATCTCTTAAGACACCTGGCAACGCGATATTTCGATGCCATCTCATAAATCTAGGCAATAAAATACGACGTAACCACGGCTATTTAGAGTTAATCTTGTTTTATACGAAATTTGATAACGGACTATAAAATGTGGTCGCTGCGGCCGAGTGTGTATTGTTTTACATAGAACTTATGTTGTGTTCTTGAAAGTTACAAAGCTGCCAGTCTTGGTAATTTTGACACAACCAGTAATTAAGGATGTCGGTAGGTAATATTCCATGTTGTTTTTCAAGTTATCGAAAAACAATATTGGTCAATAATGCCGGCCTTCCTTTGGCTGACTTGCTCTCGAGAAAAATTGCATCACATTTATTTGTAATTCAATATTTTACTTGCATTCAGTGCCTATTTTTACCAGGTTACTAAATGCATCCAGTCGTTATATACAAATGTAGAAATGTAGAAATTATAATCTTTACTGAAGAGTCTTAACTCGCAAGAAAGCGATAGCAACAAGGGGACTTACCTGGGTATTGAGATGACCTGCCCGAGTTCATCGACGACGTGGTCGGCGAGCACCAGCACGGTGCCCTGCCCGGGCGCGCCGACCACCACCGACACGCCGCCGTCGACCAGCTGCCCTCCGCCGCTCACCAGCTGCCCGTCCTCCAGCTGCCCGCTGATCATCTCCACTCGCTTCTGGTCCGGTGTCGTGGTGTATATTACAGTCTGCTTCTCGTCTTCGTAAATGAGATCAATTGGCGTCTTCTCGTCTATGGACTCCATGCCCTGGTCGTAGACGTCGGGCTGCACCGGGACCTTGTTATCGGGCGCGTAGGCGGCTAGTTCATGGGGCGAGTGCCGGTAGGAGTGCGCCTCAGGGGGGTACCCGTCGTCGGAGTCCATCTCGACCTTGTGCGGGTAGTAGTCGTGGGGGTGGTGATGAGCGTGGTGCGCATGTGCCGGTTGGACCGGGGTCATGGTGGCGAGCACGGCGTGCGCGGGCGCGGGCGAGCGCGGCGCGGAGGCGGGCGAGGCGGGCGGGCTGCGCTCGGGCACCAGCGGCACCGGCGACACGGCGGACATGGCGCCGCGGGGGGAGGCCCCACTCACCAGCACCCCGCGTAACACTTTGACTCCCCCAATTTCAACTTCTGAAATAATTTCCCACATTGGATGAGCCCGCTCGTGAAATGTCTAGCATCTATTTTTGACACTTGTTTATTAAAGTTATTGTATCTGCATTTCGTCAGTTAGATCTTTATTAACGCCTATTTCTATATTTCTTTTTTATTATAGACCAGTACTGTGACGTTTATTGCTTCAGTAAGTGACGCGTTGAACTCTTTTGTTCGCTATACCGACATAATAAACCGAAATATTATTTAGAACCAAAATATAATTAACAAACCCTACTAGACTAAACAAAATTGCAACTAAGGAAAAATCAAACATGATACGAGCAGGAAACTACAACACCTCTCAAAACGCAAAGACGCAAACTAACCCGAATGTTTCATTAACATCGCATTCCATTACAATCGAGGTTGCATACGGGTGAGTTAAGGGTGACACGGCAACAGCTGATCCAAGTCCAGTTAGAAGAACTCGTATCGGAGGCACCTGACGCCGAAGCGCCCGAACTCGTTCAGGAGCCGCCCTCGGCCGCTCCGACCACCGTACGGTACAAACTGGTACCAACTATTGTACCACGTGCCTGTCAAACAACAACAATATGCACCTAATACATCAGGTTACATTTTATTGTGTACGCCAAATTGTAAACTCGTTCAAATCGACAACCGGACTTCGGAACTGGAATCCGATGAGATCGTAAAGTGTAAGTATTAGATATGTAGGTACCTGTAGGTATCCTATACACGATAGTCAAATGAAAATTATTATTACAACGTTTTTTGTTTATATTTTAAGAGGAAGGCATAAAACAAAGTTCTACATCGTAAGGGAGAAACTTTACTTAAATAAAAAGATAAATACTGCCCTCTCGATGCAGCCGGGAGGCTGCTATGGAGTGAAAAGGAAGGAAAACGCGCGGCACTGCGAGTATGAGTGAAATAGAAATGAATCGGTCAGTTTCTGTATTTTCAAGACATAAAATTCTCTTTGTCCGTCCACTAGAGACATGGTTGCCTTGCACTTATAAGAATCCTCGAGGATAATTTGGTGTTAGATATCAATAATACTGGTACAATAGGCACCTACTATTAATAATAAGTGTCTCTAAATGCCCTTTCATAATGAACATTGTAATTTATTATAACTTATTATCTTTATAATCACTAACATTTGAGCTGGCTTGAATCGATTAGCATGTGACAACGTCGAAGTGTAGGATTCGTAGTTCGATACTGGTGGCATTATAACTTTCTGAAATTCCAAGATGACGACCTTGCCATTAGGTACCACTACAGTAATGCCTGCTCAGCCCAGGCAAGCGCCATTGCCTCGCTGCAGGAGGAAAAATAAAATTACAAAAAGGCTTTGCCGCGGAGCCGCCGCGCGCCGGCGTGTGTGTGCGCGCACACGCACACGCAAGCAAAGCTCGCCGGCCTATCGATACACCAAGAAATGAACGTAATTCACTCACACACTCTGGCAAATATCGCTTGTCTGCCCCGACATACCTTAGTATGTATACGTACGGCACACACGTTCGTTACACATGGATATTGCAACCTTTTTATTTCGAGCTAAAAATTAAGTTTATTTATATTTGTTGATCTCATAAGACGGCTTATTGGAAAATATCGCTCGCACAGGTAACACCCGAACCAAATCATAACAAAGAGGTCTTTTAGATTCTAAATCCATCTCGAGATCGCAAAGAGCGCGCATCGGAAGACGACGACCTATGGAGTGGCATGGTTAACCGCGAGCACTACGAGACACTTCGAGAGCAGCAACACGTCATAGCACTGGTCTGGTCGAGTCGGGGGCGGCGGCGGCGCAGGCGTCCTGGCGCAAGCCGTCACGCACGCGCGTCAAACTAGTATCGTGACGTCACGGCCCACCCGGCGAAATTACAAAACCGGCCGGCGGCACCGAGTGCGGCAACAAGCGGCAGCGGCGCGGGCGCGGCGCAGTGGTGGACGCGCGGCCGGCCGACCCCGACGCGCCGGCGTTACGTACCGTGGGCGGCGTCGCGACGACGCGGCGCGGGACGCGGGCGCGGGGACTGAGCACGCGACGTGCGGCGCTACGGAGCGCGGGCGCAGGTGCTCTGAGCGCAGCAGCCTCCGCGGCCCGGCGCCCGCCCGCCTCCCCCGCCGCCCGCGCCGCGCCATACGCACGCACCAAAACGACGAATTTATCTTCCACGCATGCTGACCCTCCTACCCGGGGACGTTGTCCAGGGTGCCGCAGCGATTTGCCGCCGGTCAGATTTACGATTATGGCCTGCGAGTAAAAATATATTTTTTTTATCTCAAAACTGATCACGTGATTCGTTTGCCAGATAAATGTAAAGATTTTTGTATACTTGAGTAGTTTTTAAATATATGTTTTTGTCAGTGCCTACTGACAACTGCCCGACTACCTTTTGAGGTCGTCACACGGATGGCAGGCAACGGCGGCGACGCGCCGCCTGAGGCGACGGCGGCGGTGACGCGAGCTGCCGCGGCCGTTACAAAACTGCGACCCGCGACGCATGGAATTGCCCAAGTTTACGCAACTTCCCTTATCGGACTTTCCAGTCAAGTTATAGCTGCTGCTCTCAATAACAACCAACTTGACAGAAGAATATTAAGCTTTATATGGATCTATGAAAACATTTAATTTAAGCCCGTTTGCATATAGATTTTAGTATAAGCAACGGTCAATGATATTTTTACGCCGAAATCCCTGTAATCATTGTTTCAATTATGTTTGATCATCACACAAACGAAGGCTTTTCTCTCTGTTACAGAACGTCTTAATCATCAAAAGCAGCCTAGGGGGCGGGCGGCAAGCGTGACAGTTGCCCACGGGCGTTATTCCGACAACATTGCATGAACCTGAATATACTATGAAAAAAGCAAGCCTTAGTACGTAGGTATATACTTTACCGAAGGACAAAGGTGGCCAAAAGCTGCCACCATGAATCTCACAATTGTTTAAACCATTGCTGCTCATCCTGTTTCAGTGCTTTATACAAGAATAACTACGTGAATGTCACACGGTATAATTATTATTGGGAAGGAAATCTTTTTTAGAACTTGCGTTCCATATAACTCAATGTGTTTAAATAAGATACCTACATGAGGGGCAATATTACCTAGCTGTATTACCTACCTATGTAACGTATTCATCAGGTTGCCCACTAGTTCTGTTCGCGTTGACGTGTAAATAGCAATGGTCTTTAGCAGTTACGAAAACCTACTCGTATATCATAATACTTTACCTATTGGTAGTGTTGAGAATTTGGTTTCGTATTCCTGTTGATCCAAATTAAGTAGGTACTTAAACCTACCTAAACGCTAACACTGAGTTACAGGCATATGTGAATATATTTGACGCAGCTATAGTTAGTAAGCAACAAGTAAGACTTTTTTCTGGCCTGGTATGAATATTTGTACGGAAATGAAATCGTGCAAATACTTTCATAGCTCTAAGCCTGCGCATAGAACATAGGTTCGATACAGCTTGTTAAAACTCGATGTATAGACTTGTACAGGCAGAGAAACCCTAATTTCTTATTTATTTATTTATTTATTTTAGGAGCACCAACAGCTAATACACTAAATATAGAAACTTAAATAGAAATACAGAGCCAATTACAGGAACTCACAAATAGTTGCTGTACATAAAACATAAACTTAAGTAAACAGCGCACATCGATGTACCGACGCGCACTTGCAGCAAATATATGTAAAAACTTTGAACATTCGTTAATCTACAAACTTAAATTTTTAAACTTTAACTTTTAGAGCCTTGATGGGCTGACCGAGTGATTCGCAAAAACCTAACCCAAACTTCACTCAATCCAATGTTACATCCCTTAAACAAGCATTTCTTTGAGACCGATTTTATCTCCTTAAAAATCATAATTCTCTTATATGAAACTCTAAATAACATAATTAGATATTTTTCTTGTAAATACTGAAACATCAGTACACAAGAAAAATATTACATCAAACGTAGAGAAATTCAATCTATATACCGTATTGCCTCGAAGATACGACACAAATACGTGGATACTTATTTAACTTCCAAGAATTGTTTAAATGAGCGGTGAAAGCCACACAGGTGTGTAACACATTATGGATATGGGTAGATGTGGTACCATTTTACGAAACTTTAAATTATGTCCCACGTAAACTTGATAATAAACATACCTACAGCGGATACATATATTAAGTAGTTATTATTATTTACGGAGCGTATGCTTACCATCGTAATTTTGAACTTATCACATTCTTGATATTAAAAAGTAAACTAAGGTGCAAGACTACGACTTCCTACGACTATTGTCCCGAAAAAGTTTATAGAATTTAGGTTTATTGTTAATGACGTAGAAATTATATTTTAATACAATAAAAGTATAAAGTATGGCATAACAAGCAAAGAGGCAATTTTTCACTTCTTCTGCTCAAAAAGTACGTTATTTTAGCTTCGCGAAGCGTAAAAAACCGGCCAAGTGTGAGTCTCACTCGCGCACCGAGGGTTCCGTACAAACTCGCTTATCCCATCTTAATTGGCCGGTTTGAGTTAAGTTTGCTCCTGAAATGTATGGCGCCGCATACAAACGAGGTGCAAACTTAACGCAACCAAGTTCTCCAAATATGGTGTTTGAAATGGACTATATTTTTTATGATTTTATTACAAATGCATAGCTTTCAGATTTGTGACAATATTACTTGCCAAATTTCATAGTTCTAGGTCATCGGGAAGTACCCAATCATTTTGATTCCCTTGAGTGTCGAAATGTACGTTTTTTGCGACATAAATGGCCGTATCTTTTTTTCACGTTAACGTAGAAGTTTGATTTTTTCGAGTTGAAATTAAAACGACCGTTTATGTCGCAAAAAATCTATTTTCCGTTGACCAAGAACTATGAAAGGGAAACTGCCCCTGGCTGAAATGCATTCTTAGAAGTATTTATTTGCCTTATTGTAAGATATAATTTTACCAAATTTCAAGCCTGGAATCCTCTTTTTCGCTAAACTTATGGTTCGATTTCTTTGAAATTTGTAGGTTGCATATTATAACTAAATAGTAATTCATTTTGAAGAAAAAAATAAAGTGGCCAACTTTTATAAAAAATTTTAGTACTTCAAAGATACGAGTAGGGACTACCTCATTTTATTTTATTTAATGAGGAACATAGGTATATAACATTTTTTTTCTAAAAAAAAACATTTGGGGCAACAGAGGTGGTCAAAAGTCTTATTAATGCATACAGGCCGTCGCCTGTGAAACGAAAATCGGCTCTCATCGACAGAAATCGAAGTTAAAAATGTTTGGTTTTGCTAAGAGTTATTCTGCTAAAATATTATCATGGCACGATTTGGTTCGTAAACTGCTGAGTTGTATTTTTTCCGAAAATAATGTATGGAGCTGGGTTAAAACCCGAATATCTCTAAAACCGTAAAAGAAACCGTTATATCCTCGTAGGTTGCTATCAAAGTTGTGCGTTTGAGTGTGTGTATCACGCCGACAAAACGGTAAAATATAAACTAATAAAAAGCTTTTTTTCGGGTACCTCTCGAACACCTAAAGTAGGGGTGAATTTTTTTTTTTCGTTTCAACATCGTCGTGTGGGGTGTCGTTGAATAGGTCTTTTAAAAATAATAGGGGTCTCGAAACACAATTTTTTGATAAAGTCAGCAGTTTTGTAAATATTCGCTACGAAAAAAAAAAGGGTCCCCCTGTATCGGTTGAGCCGTTTATGAGTTATCGCAAAATTTCATCGTTTTCTTTAAAATGACGTAAGTACTGCGCGGTGTCCTTATACTTCGAACGTTATACATATTAGTTAAGAACCATACTGCATTAAAACATTGTTCGCACCATATGTAATATATAAATAAGTTAGTCGAATTTCCTGGTAGATGGCGGTGTTACTTTGAGGGCAATGCTGCATCGCGGTATCGTTTGTTTCCCGGAGAATGTATATAGGCTTTCAAGAAATAAATATTATTTGTTCGCAACCCAATAGTGTGTTTTATTAGCCGCTATTGTAGAGGGCGTCCCGAGGACGAGTACGGTGTTATACATGGTCATTCGAACCGGATAGCTGAAGACGGGTGTTCTTCGTTTTTAGCGTAGTTTCAAAGAGTGACGGGTTGTCGTCACGGTAGCAACGGCAGCTCCGGAGTGAGCAGGCGGCAGATCCGGAAGTTCCTGTCAACGGGTGTGATGTCAGTGCCGACCAACAAGGATAAGTGCAGTGTTTACGAAGAATTACTGTGAGTACTTTAAAGAGTTTTAAGTAGTGTCTGTGAAAAGTGACTTAAGTGACTTGTCATCAAATCAAAACAAAACTGACAGTTGTCAAATTGGGACTTAGAAAATTTAGTGAATTAGAAGTAAAACATTTACAAGTCCAAACACTTAGAATAGTTTTACAAAAAGTGTTTAGACGGGGAATCCATGCCCGAATTCACCCCAAGTTTCAAACACTTGTAAAATTTTCAAGATTTATTCAGTGGACTTAGAGAAATATCAAGACTTGTAAATTTTCATCGGCCTTTTAATTTCTAAAATTCAATCAATCAAACTTTGGACTACGTTTCATCAATTTCTGAACTTCAAACACATTCATACAAATTTGGGATTTGTAGTTTAAACATGGATACGGATATTAATGTTCTTGTGGATATTTCTGTACGCATCGCTAAAGCATATACTAACTTCAAGAAGTCACCTAAGGAGCGTGTGACAGTAGCATATGTGGAAACGCGACTAGAGAGTTTGGAATCATTATGGGAGAAGTTCTCTACGAGACATCTTGATTTGATTCAACAATATTCACAAGTGGAAATAGCTCAGTCTGTCTATGGTACGGAGTTAGTTTACGATGTAACGGATGACAACTATTTAGACTACAAGTGCGATCTTAAAAGTGCGCTCAGCAGATTGCAACCGAAACCAAGCTGTTCTGATACATCGATGCAAAATGACAGATCTTCAAGCTCAAAGTCAAGTCATGTCAAGTTGCCGAAGATTTCAATTCCAATATTTACGGGACTATATACAGAATGGATGAGTTTCAGAGATTTATTCATATCACTCATCCACAACAACAACGAAATTGATGATGTACAAAAATTACACTACCTGAAAGGTCATCTCAAAGGAGAAGCGGAGCAATTGTTACGGCATATTCCCATTACTGATGACAGTTACGGGCAATGTTGGACTCTCTTGAAAGATCGTTATAACAACAAGCAATACTTGATAAATTGCATATTGCAACGGTTTTTCAGTCAAAGGGGTATTTCATCAGAGTCCTCCAGCGCTATCAAACAATTGTTAGATGTAACAACCGAAACATTAAATGCACTCAAAGGGTTAGGTATTGACACTGGTACGTGGGATGTCATAATAATCTATATAGTCAGCCAGAGATTCGATCCCGAAAGTAGAAAACAGTGGGAGACCAAAGTCAGTCAGTTGTCTCGCTTAGATAAGTTACCCAACATGTCACAGTTTCGAGAGTTCTTAGAAACAAAATACCATTCACTAGAGTACTTAGATACAAATTCAAATCACGGTCCGATACAGTGCACTTACATTGATACTATCAATCACAGTAATCAAATTAGCAAATCAAACCCAATCAACATGTTACATGTTGCTCAGTTATCCTGCGTATATTGTAAAGGACATCACCATCTTAGAAGTTGTAGGGAATTTATAAACACTGATCTCAACAGCAAGCGTAACTTTGTCCAAGGTCACGGGTTATGTTTCAATTGTTTAAGAAGTAATCACTCGGTAAAACTGTAACATCACCGCGTCTTGCAAAATATGCAAAAGAAGACACCACTCATTATTACATCCAAAGGGCGAAAATCAACCAGCTGTCTCAAGGGAGTCAGTTGGCAATCAGGTTGCACCAATCACGAGTCAAGTCAAGTCATCAACACAGGGAGAATATTCATCAACATCCACGAACATCACAAACCATTTTGTGAAAGGAGCTGCGCATCAGGTGCTGCTACCCACGGCTTTTGTGAAAGCTGAGTCACATAATGGAGGGAAACATCAGCTCTTAAGAGCTCTCATAGATCAGGGGTCTCAAGTTTCATTTATCACGAAAGCGGCAGTCCAGTCGCTTGGACTGAAAACCACACCAACCAAGGGACTCGTATCAGGGTTGGGAGGTGAACAGCGCCTTAAAGCAAGGTCAATGGTACAGTTAGCAATCAGTTCACGTCTCAACTCAGGTTGTGTGATTCATGTTTCAGCATATGTCATTGAGAAACTGACAGAGTATGTACCTGCGTCAGTTGTAGCATCAGCATCATCAATCACCTCATGGCCGGAGTTAGAACACATAACCCTAGCTGACCCGGAATATCAAACTGCTAATAAGATAGACATCTTATTAGGGGCGGAGATTTATAGTAGAATTATACATCAAGGAGTCATCAAATGTCCGTTAGGGTCTTTGATAGCACAAAATACCACCCTGGGATGGATATTAAGTGGGCAAATAGACCGAAGTCAATACATACCCATTACAAATACTGTATCCATGCATGCACACGTAGAACCTGTGGAAGAACCGTCGGAGCCGTCTCACAAAGAGAAGATTCTGTCAGTTAAAGAACAGAGAAGTGACGACTTCTATAACGTCACAATAACACGAGACGAAAATAATCGAAATGTGGGGAACATCTCGTCTCGAGACAGAAATTCAGACTGCGCGGATGATCGATCGCGGGACATAGTATTGAGAAGACGTCATTATCAGGGAAGGAAGCTGCAGAAAGACGAGCATCTGAAACAGAAAAACAAAAACGCATGTGATAAGTACTTAGAAGCAAATTACATAAAAGGAATATACGGAAACAAAGCAGAAGGCTTATACGTATCATATCATACATCAATGAGGGAAGACAATGTAA
Source organism: Apotomis capreana (assembly GCA_947623375.1). Classification (NCBI taxonomy): domain Eukaryota; kingdom Metazoa; phylum Arthropoda; class Insecta; order Lepidoptera; family Tortricidae; genus Apotomis; species Apotomis capreana. The sequence goes on from OX392501.1 coordinate 16,203,919, forward strand.
AGGAATACAAGGTGCATAAGGGTAAAACCAAGAAGACAAATAAAAGAGATGATTGGTCCATTATAGCAACTGAGAAGCTTTAAAAATGGATTTGATGTCAAGAAGTAGCGCAAGAAGTAAGACAATGAAATCCAAGCAAAAAAGGGGTTTAGTCAAGCAACAGTGAAGCAATGATGATTAAAACATAAGCAAGCAAGCATACATAAATAAAAAAGCAATTACCAACATACAAAATGGATATCAAAAATAAAATAGTGGGACTTCTCTGGGGTCATATTTCAGGTTTTGTATATGTAGTTCTTTAAGCATCAACTCAAACTTAATACTGCAAGTTAAGTATTTCAAGAGCATTAAGCGTCATAGTGGATTAGTTACGTTCTTTTAGCTTTTGGGGATATCTTTAGTTAAAAAAAAATTATAAACATTTCACACAAAAATAAGTGTACTTACCTTCGTTAATCCACGGCTAGTGAGCTAGCACTATTCCGAGTAGGCGGGCGGCAATTTACTTGCCAATATTTAATTCATAGGACGACACAAAAATACACAGGTTGTTTCTGATTTTTAATATTGAAGACATTGTACGGGTTAAAGGTATATTTCAACAACAGCATGATTATTATTAAAGCAAATGGTTTTAGAACATCCTGTATTGGACAAAGTTATGCAAGTTGTGTCTTAGAATAGTTAGGCTAGTCAAATTTGTTAAATTCCCATGTGTTTAAACTTGTGTTAGTTATCCTGAATAGTTCAATTGAAGAGTTCTTAGTTTATTGTAAATTTCACTCAATTGTAATCATCTAACGTATAGATTCGAGCATGTTTTAACAGAGACACGTATAGTGAACAGTTTCATTTAATTTGTATAATTACACTTTTATCAATGTTATGTCGAGAAAGTTATTTCAATTCAATATTTACTTTAAGTTTATGGGAAACATTTCATAACCCGTGTTATTTACCTTTTTATATGCATCAGGGAAACATAGATTGTAATTTAAGAGGCTTGAGCATTCATCAATCATTTTAATGTGATTTAAGAACAGTTGTTCTTGGCGGGCGGTATGTTCGCACCATATGTAATATATAAATAAGTTAGTCGAATTTCCTGGTAGATGGCGGTGTTACTTTGAGGGCAATGCTGCATCGCGGTATCGTTTGTTTCCCGGAGAATGTATATAGGCTTTCAAGAAATAAATATTATTTGTTCGCAACCCAATAGTGTGTTTTATTAGCCGCTATTGTAGAGGGCGTCCCGAGGACGAGTACGGTGTTGTACAAACATTCCGCTCAATCTGGCGCGTATAATCAACAACTTCCAGAAGGTAATAAGTAATTACAGTTACTTTGGCGTTAACGACGTTTTCTATTGAGCTTGAAATCTTTTTCGCTATTTAAAAATTTGTCTATTGTGAAGAATGGGCAACTACGGAACCCTACACTGAGCGTGGCCCGACATGCTCTTGGCCGGCTTTTTTTACAAAATGAGTGATATTTTTTTCAACTGTTAGATACACTAAAATAATTTATTTTTGTGTCATGTCGACGGTAAATACAGTGAATAGTTAAGATAGGAGCCATCTACATTAATTCTTACACACGAGACCAAAAATTATTTACATGACTTTACATCTCGTGCAAATCTCGTGCCTATGAATCCTCCAGACTTAAAATCATTCGTAAAGCTCGTGATTCAATAATAGAACTTCGGGCTTCGTATCACTATACGGCCTCCCTACGGTCTGCCGTCTATACCTACTCACCCGGCAAGCCCTTCTTTCCCAGCGTCTGCAGTATTGTAGGTACTATTTCTCAAACATGCAATGAAATCTCGTCATAACGTGCGCTATATCAGGCTTCGAAGTATCACGTTTCGAGCGGAACAACTCGAGATAACTGTAAAGGAATTTCATACAAAATTGGAGGCCTTTGCCGAGAAGTAATATTTTTTAACATGGCGTCTGTGTTCATGAACATGCTAATCAGCTGAATTATATTTTTTTGAGTGGTGTATTTTTTTATTTCATTGTTTATATTTGAGAAAAGCACTATACAAGTATACCTACATGCCTTAACCGTGAAAAGTGTTTGCCGGCTTCCGGTCTATACCTGCTTACACGGCAAGCCCTTCTTTCGCGGCGTCTGCAGTAATGTTGTAATCCTTTAGGAACAAATAAATTTTGCCCACGTCTGTGAATATTACACAACAACTTACAATTAACCCTTTGACCGTCATACGAGTTTGTCAATACATAAGCCGCGAGTAACTCATATGCATAGAAGTGAAGATAAACCTTATTTGAATTCTATCTTTGTATCCACTGAAGCCTATAGTCGCCAGTGGTTTTGTGTTATGACTATACAGGTCATATTGGTCTTAATAGGGATCCCCTTGGATCGCATAATGTTTTTTAGACTAATGCTGTTTCGCATAATTGATTTAGCATAATTTGTTTTGGCATAATAGTACTTTCGCATAGTAATATTTTGGCCTACTGTTTTTTTGGCATACTACGCTATTAGCATAATTTTAGTTGGACTAATTTGTATTGGCCGAATATACTTTACGCATACTATTGTTTGGGCTAATAATTATTTGGTATATCTGTCATTATCCATAATTTCAGTTGTCTAAATGAATGAAACTCAGTTACGTGGTTAACATGCATTTATTATTATTGTATGTATATATTTCAAAACAAAATATTACGTTACGTAACGTTAGGTCACATTAGGTAGGTACATTAGGTTAGGTTAGGTTAGTATGATAACCAGGCGCGAAGCGCCTAAGCAACGCGGAATAGGGGGTCTGCGAAGCGGACCTCCGTCGACCTCGCTTTAGTTCATATACAGGGTAATTAATCCAAATGGGGCAGTTGGGAGAAAACGAAAACTATAAGAGATAGAGAAATCTGTTCGATTCCGGGTTATGCATGAGATATACGAAAAATAATTGAATGCAGTTTTTAATAAATCTAAAATCGAAGCCATGGTTCCTAAGAACAGGTTTCCCTATTTCTTATAGTTTTCGTTTTCTCCCTACTGACCCATTTGGATTGATCACCCGGAATACACACTATACTAACCTTCTCTCGTACCTAGTGCAACTTTTAATAGGATAATATAATAGTGTTATGCATTTTGATATAATGCCAATTGATTATTATGCCTATTTATGCTTATGCTTTTTGTTATTAGTCTTCATGACGGTTATGCTTTCTGTGTTTATGCTTTTTAATGTTATGCGTAAAAAAATATGCGTAATGAGGCTTATGCACATCTCATTTTCGGCGAAAAGCAATTATGCGTAACCATATTAGTATTAATGATTTTATGCCTTCCAATAGTAAACCGTCTTAATAACATTAAATTAAAAATAGGCCAACGCGAATTGGATTAATTATATCGAGACATACGTATTCACCTTTACCGTGAAACGAATAGAAACTAATAGAAATAATATGATTTGAGATTTTCCAATAACACATACTCGTAAGTACATACCTCCCGGTACCGGTACGGTACACGAATTTTCAATACTTGGCGATGTATATTTTCCTTAACATTAATGCGGTTTTTGGTACAAGGTTTGTTCCCGTAATATAAAATTACAACTAAATTTTAACAAATGACTGCCACTGCTCATATCGGGGGGCACGGCAGTGCCCCCGCCAAGTCGAGCGCGAAGCAAACACTGCCGTACCATCCTTTACTGGAACCATTTCGCCGCATTTTCAGGCCCCTATTTGAGCACCTCTGGATAAGACCAGAACGCAGAAGTTTTTGTCATCCAGTAAGCTATAATCACATACTTAAAATCCAAAATTTCAAGTCTGTAGGTCATTTAGTTCCGAAGTTAAGCGAAAGCAAAGTTTCGCATTTACGACACTCACTCATTCACTCACTCACTCATGATCATCAGTAAAGAACTAGTACTTCCCATAAATTCAGAGAGCTGAAATTTGGTACAGAGTTAGGGTTTAATGGCCACATAAAGCGAAAACTATAAAAATTGGCCAAGTGCGAGTCCGACTCGCGCATGAAGGGTTCCGTACCATAAAACAAGTTTGTTGTATGGGAGCCCTTAAATATTTATTTTATTTTATTTTTAGTATTTGTTGTTATAGCGGCAATAGAAATAGATCATCTGTGAAAATTTCAACTGTCTAGCTATCACCGTTCGTGATATACAGCCTGGTGACAGACGGACGGACGGTCGGACGGACGGACGGACGGACGGACAGCGAAGTCTCAGTAATAGGGTCTCGTTCTCGTCCTAAAAACTAGGATAATCGAAGATCTGGAGTACTCTGATTAGAAAACACAAGAGCCCAACCAAACTATTAGAGATCGACATACAACAAGATGAATATTTTTTGTAAAGGCGGTGTTCGGTTGGCCGCCGTCGCGAATGATCATCTCTCCTGATGATGGATCGCGTACCGATTCGAAACATGTCGAGCGTTATTCGACTTCTATGACATGAGTAAACCCGTTTAAGTATTTTGATATTCAACTTAGTGGGCCGCTTCATTTGATGTCAAAAATCCAAGGTCTGAAGTATTTTGACGACGCGTTTGGCTCGGTTTGTAGACACCTCCCTACTGAGCCGGCGGTCCCGGGTCCGAGTCCCGGCCAGGGCAACTATTTGTGTGATGAACTCGAATATTTGTGCTTGGGTCAAGGTTGTTCTATGTATTTAAGTATATCTTTATCTATATAAGTATGTCTATCGTCGTCTAGTACCCATAACACAAGCCTTTTAGAGCTTAATTTGGGACTAGATCGATTCGTGTGAGGTTGTCCGATATTTATTTATTTATTATTTATTTGATGAAGAACCCTCAGCTGGTCTCAGCTGTATTAGAGATATGGTAATGCCCCCTTCTACTATTGGTACATTAAAAAATCGACTGTCATTGAAAAAATCCAGCGTAGTGGGTACACATCTTCTAATTTAATCTAGCCTATAGCGTCCCACAGCTGGGCGGGTTACGTTTTACAATCCCGAAAGTTCATAATACCTAGTAGTTGAAATACCGATGGTCAAAATACCGAAAGTTCAAAGGCGATATTCGATAAACCGAAGCTCAAATTACTATTTTCAGAAAATCGAAAGTTCAAAATCTCGAAATTTCATAATCCCGAAAGTCAATGAGCACTTTAAAAGTGTCAGGACACTAAACTAATCTGACTTTTCCGTGGAACCGATCTGCTCCGGCGCTGCGGGATGTTCAGCCCCTCCGCCCTAGCGTAAGAAAGTGCGACTGCGGCTCGCTTGATGCCCGCACTTTCTTATGGCGGCCGGGGGCTGCCCTCCCTCCGCGCCTCCGGCCTTTTATATACACTCTAGGGGTAGGGCAGACAAGACCACGTGGAATCGGGGTTGACAGCTTCGGTTCTGTGGCAAGTCGATTAAGAAAAGGAAAGAGTCCGGGAGAGTGGGAAATTATGACACTAAATAGTCGATATTATGATAAAATATTCTGTCATGGACTGCCAACCGAACCGAACTTGTCTGGAACCGAAGCTGTCAACGCTCGCCTCCGCAGCTTCGGCTTTTTGGTCACCTTCGGCGACCAGCCTCAGCTGCTGCGACTCGCTTGATGCCCGCACTTTCTAACTTTTCGACAGATTGGTGCAATGGTGTCATGGAGCACCTGGTGTTGTACCCTTGTGTACTCTTCAACGGCCAAGTCACACAACATTAACTATAATAATAAAGAAATCGCAGTAAGGAACCTTAGACTTGGTACGACTTTGTCTAGATTTCATTACTTTTTAGAGATAATCAAGCAGCTCCATCGAGACTTGGCTAGTTTTTTACAGAATGTTTTTGGTGGGATCATCACTTTCGTGCTCCGTAATCCGATTAAATTACTTAATAAAAACGAAAAATAATCACTGAAACCGACGAATATGTTCCTCCAGGGTTCCAAGATACAGGCTCAGCCTAGTTTGGGGTCCGCCAGGTATCTCACTGTACATAATGCAAACCTGTGTAAATAGTTAAAGAAAATTAGATTGAAATGTATGGAAAATTTGGCAAAATTAAAGGACAACTTTTATCTATCAGGGTATGTAGGTTATAGAGCCAAGTTTAATCTTATCTACTCTCCCCCCCCCCCCCCCCCCCCTCTCAGGGGTGAGCGTCACACATGTAATTGATAAGTAAGTTAACTATCCAGCGTGTGTCTGCACAGACTGCGTACAGCTAAGGGTTGACTATGACCAGGGTTGGGCAGTATTTGAATTACTTGTAATTAAAATACGTAATTGAAATACAAATACGTATTTGGTATTTGTATTTCAATTACTTCCTTAAAATGTAATTTGTAATTCGTAATTTAAATACCTGACGCCGAGGTATTTTGTAATTAGTATTTCAAATACTAGAGGCTTCAAAATACATTTTAATATTAAAATACATTTAACCTTCATTTACCGATCGTGAGTGTGAAGTGCGAGGCGAGAGTGTAATGATGGTAAAGCAGCTGAAATGATGCTGCTTGATGAGAGGCGAAGAATTCAAAATCTTGCCATTCATGCCTTAGAGACAAGTTACAAAAAACATGAAATAATACCTGGAAGCAACAGGAGTAGCACCACTAGTAAAGAAGATGATGATTTTATTGTTTTTGAGAACAGACACAGTGATCAACCACATCTAAAATGGAGTTAGAGTTGGTCAGCTTTCTAAATGATAGAAGCAAAGAGCCTTCAATTCTTGAGCGCTATCCAAATATAAAAAAATGTGTTCATACAATTTAACACAAGTTTGTGCTCATCAGGACCTGTAGAAAGATTGTTTTCTTTAGCAGGTTTTATTCACTCTCCAACAAGAGGCTGTTTGTCTGACAGTACATTTAAAAATCTAGTGTTCATGAAAGGAAACTCTTCTTTTACTGATTAATTAATCTTGTTTTCCTCTACATTTCAGCCCGTGCTGGTTTAGATTACCTACTTATTTTGTATTTTGTAATTTGTATTTGGTATTTTAATTAAACATAGCTAAAATACTGTATTTTGTATTTTATATTTCAAATACCTTACTTAAAGATATTTTGTATTTCGTATTTTAATTACTTGCGATACAGTATTTTGTAATTTGTATTTCAATTAAAGCAAAGCATGTATTTTGCCCAGCCCTGACTATGACAAGGGAGCCTACAGCCCTAAGTCCCTAACCTAACACCTTAACCTACGGCTTGTAGCGGGAAATCTGTTACCAGGAGACCTAAGGTAACAGATGGATTCCTACGGGGAGTAACGGGGTGTCGGGGAGTGGTGGTTTTCTTACTGCCAGTCAACCAGGCTCAGTTGACCGATTAAGGGCTTGAGGGTGTCTTCGCCACAGTAAGAGGAGCTTAGTCTAAAGGTGGTTTTCCACCGGCGAGGCGTGGCGGGGCGTGGATGGGCGAGAATTGAAATCGCGCTGGCCCTTTTCCACTAAAAATTGGCATTAATAGCTATCGCGGGCCCGCGCGAGCCCTCGCGTGCCTGACCGAGCTCGCGGTTGACATTAAGGTCTTCGCACATTATAACAACTCAACGGCGACTCGATTCTATGCCAAATATTGAAATTTAAGCCCTATGTCATATTTACTAGGTAAGGTAAGAAAAACTACAATTTAAAATTTAAAATATTTATTTAAAACAATCTTTTTTTAACGAGAATGTACTCTTAATGATTTTTTTATTACCACAAAGCCACCTACTATCAAATAAATCAATTCACATTTATATCCTTAATCGGGGATCTAAAACAATCTAATATTGTTCTTATTTATTGATGATCTCTTATTTACCTACTGTCATCTTTTACAATACAAGTCAAATGAATATTTGTTTTATATCTATTTATTTTAGTTCTTAGATAGGTAAGTCATAAGTAGGTATAGTTTTGTGGGTTTGATAGCTATACTTAAGCGTAAAAAGAAAACCAAGACATAAACGGCAGCGGTAACGAACAACAAAACGCCTGAAGCGGTTTTTCTGTTAATTAATTTATAATCTGACGAAAGCAAGACGGTTCATTTTTACACCAACACATATTTCAATTCTCGTCCCGCGTATCCCCGCCAATTCCTACTATTTCCACCGACCGAAGATGCGCTGGGAGGGGATTGAAAAAATGCAATACAAAATAAAATTCCCGCCCCGTCCCGTCACTCCACGCCTCGCCACTCGTCTTACCGCTTAGCCGGTGGAAAAATCTGATTTAATCTCTACCCTATATTAAAAGCAATAAGGTTCATTTTTACACAAACAAATATTTCAATTCAAGCCCGGCGCATCCACGCGTCGCCTTACTATTTCCACCGAAGATGCGCGTGGCGGGGATTGAAAATTTGCCGTACTAATTTCAATTCTCGCCCATTCACGCCCCGCCACGCCTCGCCGGTGGAAAACCACCTTAAGGGGTAGGACGGAGGGGTAGATTACAGAAAAACATATAAGAAGTCTATGGTATTGAAAGTAACACCATTTAACTAGTACGAATATTTATATTTCGCTCAATGGCCAAATGACTTAAATTTTAAAAATAGCATTGCAACGGTAAATGAAAGAGTAACAGAAATAAATTACATTTACATTACATATACATTTTTAGAAAGAACATTTTCTATTCTTTTCTTTTGTCATGCATATTTTGGCCGAGAAGTGTGAATTTTTTGAGATAACTAACCTTTTAGCAGAAAAAAAATATCAATAATTAAAAACGTTAGTATTTGATAACAGACTGCGCTGATTCTATAAGTGATATCGCTTATGTATGTATAAAAGGTTTATAGTAAAGTTATTCAGGATTTTTTCGTTCCTATACACTTTGTATGTATCGTACGCGGTTTTCTTTTAAAGTGGAAAATACCGCGCTCCGGGACACATTCGATGGCGCGGGGGGGGTGACGCTCACCCCTGAGAGGAGGGGGGGGGGAGTAGATAAAATTAAATTTGGCTCTATAACCTACATATCCTGATGGATAAAAGTTGTCCTTTAATTTTGTCAAATTTTCAGCTAATTTTATTGAACTAAAAAGCATTAAACGTATTTTTTTAACTGGTACCTATAATTATGGCAACAGAAAAACAAGTAGAAAGCGAGGGGGAATCTTAATAATTATCATCGTAAATAGAGCAACGTTGATAGTATTTTCATTGCAGCGAGTCAGCCATCATGGTAGAGCCCCGTAGCTGTAGGATATGTCAATTAAAATTATTAATTAGAGTTAACATCAAAATTATGCTGAAATTGCCCACAGTTGAGGCATTATACTATAATGCTTGTAAAGAAAATACCACGATATCTGATTTTAACTGGTCAAGAACAGAAGATGGCCGAACAATCAGGTAAATATTTTTGACTCAAAAATTAGGTACAGTGAGAATACTGACTAGTGACTACCCAACGTAATTAAAGTTCTTAACTAACTGCACAGGGCCAGTAATTTTCCCGGTATCCAGTAAAATTCCCATTGTTCTATTAGTCAAATCATGAATTCATGATACTGAATCAGGGTTGAATAATCCTAACATTTTGTATGAAATGAAATCTGTATCCGAAAGATATTTACTTACATTTACTTGATTCAAGTATAAAGCCTGACCAGAAATATATGAGGATGCGCCATATCATATTGTATGATGGTAGTGTTATATTCTCTTTGGGTTTGTCAACAATGTCAATGTCATACGTGGTGGTTACTTTAAAAAACAAATATTTAAAAATATCCAAAGAAAATGCCGAAAACTATTCACAGTCGTGAACGCAATATTATAAATAAAGTGTACACATGTTTACTACACGAAAAATAGTCAAGAAAAGAGTGCATTCCATTAAATGATATAACGAAGTTATGGGGAGGAACTGACAGGTATTTAAACTAATGTCATTATAGTGAATTGCGATTGGTTGCAAAATTGTTGCCATATAAATCTTATAAATAGCGCCCTCTTGACAATCCTCATATATTTCTGGTCAGGCTTTACATATTCTATAGTCTGGCCATGGACCTAGTAAATACTATAGTATACCTGGACTGCTCATTGCTTCGTTCGAACGAGCCAAGTAAGAAAGCCGCCAAGGGGGCAGTTTATCCCACTCTGCTGGGGTAACCAAATATTTAGCAATAAAGAGGGACTCATCCTTACTCCATTTTATTACAAGTTTGGCTCGGTTTGTAGACACCTGCCTACTGAGCCGGCGGTCCCGGGTGCGACTCCCGGCCGGGGCAAATATTTGTTTGATGAACTCGAATATTTGTGCTTGGGTGATGGTTGTTCTATGTATTTAAGTATATATTTATCTATATAAGTACGTATATCGTCGTCTAGTATAGCACAAGCCTTCTTGAGCTTAATTTGGAACTAGATTGATTTGTGTGAGGTTGTCCGATATTTATAAAAAAAAATGAAAAAAATTAAAGTCTAAAAATGTATATTGGCTGGCACTGTAGCTAGAATTTATTTTATATATACCTATAGAAACTCATAAATAAATATAGTGAATGTTAGCTACTATGCCAGCAATAACACACTTTTTGCTCCTGTTATTTTAACAGAACGCAGCAATCCCGTAACTGTTAATTTGATTTGATAAATGACAAACTCCGTTAAGTCATACTTAAAAACAAAACAAACAAAAAACATATTCTGATGTAGGTACGTGGACATGAACTCATTTATGAGGATATAAAAAAAGTGGTTATTTGTAGGGTACCATAAATTAATTAGGGAGGTAAAACTGTAAGTATACCGTTATTTTATAAACTACCTGTATAACTCTGTTTTACCAATGCAAGACTACGCAATACTTTTTATTACTGTACTAACGGTTACTAAGTATATGGCGAAATAAAAAGCAAAAAAAAAACCGACTTCAAAAAAACTAAAAAGCTAAAACTAACCCATTTAAGTACAGATTACGTTTGAATCACGTTTTGAAGACGATGCCAAACCACTCATTTATTATATTTTTGTATTATTTAAGTATATTTTTTAATTTTTAGTGATTCATATAAAATACTTATGGCGGGGTGATCTGGGAGGTCTTAAACGCGGGTTACTAATGTGTTGCACAAAATTTATTGGCATATTTTCGTTTCGCATAGCAACCATTGGCACAATCATCATTTCGCACAATTGCTTTTTGCCTAAATTTCTTGGCATACTATTATTTCGCACACGTTTCATTGGCAGAATAGTACATTGGCATAATGTTGATTAGAACAATACTCCTATGGTCGAATAATTGTGTTGCCGAAATTTACATGGCATAATATTCCGTTTGCATGATTATTTTAATACACCGAAAAATTAAAAGTCCGACTCAATATTAATACAAAACATCAAAATACCTACCTAATCTAAGCAAAGTCGGACCTGCGCGGCTCGCTCGCTTCGCTCGCTCGTTAGGGTCATAGTTCAAACTAACACTCCTCCTCGCTTCGCTCGTCGTCGTACCTAACCTAAGCCAAGTTGGATCTGCCTTAAGGTGAAATAGGTAATGTTAGAAATCGTAAGCCAAGTTGGACCTGCGCGGCTCGCTTGCTCGTTAGGGTCGCAGTTCAACCTAACACTCCTCCTCGCTTCGCTCGTCGTCGTACCTAACCTAAGCCAAGTCGGACCTGCCTTACTTACCTGCCTTGCCTTTGTTTCTGTGAGGGACGCCGTTTCAACCTAACCTAACCTAGTTTTCTGGCAGCGATTCGGTTCTGTGGGTATGCTATGGTACAAATGGTACAATTATGCCGCAATCAATTCGGCGGAACTTATAATGTGCAACATAAAATTCTGTGAAATAAAAGTTGGCGATATTAGTATTCTGCTATTCAAATTTGTGCCAAATAAATATTGTGCGACGTAACAATTGTGGTAAGTATATAATTATGCGATAGTATCATTCGGCTGAAAATGATTGTGCGAAAACGATTATACGAAGTGTATTTCGGACAATAGAGATTGTGCAAGATAAGGGGTACCCCTTAAAGGCATACATCTCGTTTGAGTTATCTCCTAACTTCGGTTCTACGATTGCTACTACTATTACGATTACTTAGGCGGGTAGCAATGTTCTAGGTGGGCTCGCCCTGCGGGCCCTTGGGTTCGCGCGCTACGCCGTCTCTGGGAGGCTCCGCACCTTTGGTGCTACATGGAGATCGGCCTGCGGCCTCGTGGGGGGACGTTCGCCCTTAAGCCTGCGGCCCTCGGTCGAACTAAAATATTAAAGTTTGTTGTCCGATATTTTCTGAATTTGACCGAATTTTTTAAATTCGATTTCAGATTCCGACTCGGGGGCCCCAAAAACTGCCTGATACCGAATTTCAGCCCCCTCGGACCAATATGAAATTTTCTCCATACAAATCTTGTTTTTCCGATATTCTCCGAATTTGACCGAATTTTCGGACACCGATTCCAGATTCATATTTGTGAGCCCCAAATGCCCCCCGATATCGAGTTTCAGCCCCCTAGCACCAACTTGAAATTTAGAAAAAAAAGTCGCCATTTCGATTTTTTTTTTCACGGCTGTACTCGGGTGGGGGCCCCCTATGACATTTGGTCGAGCACCTCCCACCTGAGCCAACCGTTTACGAGATACGGGTCTCTTAAAAAAAATCCCATTCATTTTTTTTATGATAGAAAAAAAAACTTTTTTGGAATCAGGGGGCCCAAAGCCCCCTACATACCAAATTTCAGCTCGCTACGACCATTTTGAAATTTCGACGCCTATTAACCACCCTCTTAGATAGCGAAGGATTATCGTAGTATAGTTAAAACGACATTACTGCAATAGTGCAATGCTCAGATTGTTTTTAGTACGAATAATATTTTCGAAGTAAAACATAGATCGGAATTATCCGGTAATTTTGTAAATTCATTGTCACTCTTTTAGTACTTTATCAAAGTTTGACATGCTTTCATGATACCATATATTACCTGAAAAAATATACTATAGCCACCAAAAGATTTCCTTTTGCAACCTTTAATTCCAGTTACCATGATGCAATTATAAGTATGTAATTTTTTAAATAATCAGAAAAGATACCATTACGCACTGTCAAAAATGCTGACAGTTTTCAATTATATTAAAAAGATTTCAAATTTAAAGGTTTTATCCTGCCCTAACATAAAATTATTTTTATATACTAACGGATTGTATAACTTTCATAATTTTTTCCGTTAGTTTCTTTGGTGACGCGTAAGAAAGTTTAATAATAATAATAATAATAAAAGCCATTTATTTCCCAAAAAAACATGCAAGAGTACAAAGTAAAAAGATAAAACAAGTTATTTAAAAAAAGAGAAATATGTATAAACAAAGAAAATAAAAAGATTAAGATTTTGGGTTTGTCCATTTTTGGACATAGGCCTCCTCCATTTCACCCCACAGTTGTCTGTCGGCGGCTAGTCTAGTCCAGACCATGCCTGCCTCTTCGGTGATGTCGTCTCGCCAGCGGCGGCGCGGCCGACCTCGCGGTCGTTCCGCGTCCCGCGGATACCAGTGCATCACTCTTTCACTCCATCTGTCGTCTTTCGTCCTTGCTGTATGTCCGGCCCAACGCCATTTAAGGCGGCAAGCCATTTCAGCGGCATCTATTATTTTTGTAGTTTTACGAATGTCCGAGTTATTTTTTTTGTCCTTTAATTTTATACCTAGAAGACTTCTCTCGATGGCTCTTTGAAATTTCTGTATCCTGTCTATTATTTCTTTGGTTATTGCCCATGTTTGACATCCGTAAAGTAGAGTCGGTGTTACTACAGTGTCTATAGCTGCCGTTTTCAGTCTGATGTCCAGTTTTGATTTAAAGATGTCTTTGTGTGACCAGTATGCGTTCCAGGCTTTTGACGTGACAACGTCTTAAATTAGGTTGCGGCTCGGAGTCACTCATTCAATATACTCTATGTCACTCATGAAAAAGTGTAACGCCCGCTCACGGTTGATCGCTCACGGTTGATGAGTGAGAGAGACAAAATATATTTCTATAGTTAAAATTTGTGCAATTCTTATTTTCATTCATCGAGCATTACTGTAACAAGAGGGAAGAGGGCGGAAGAGGGCGGAAGAGGGAAGAGGGAAGAGGGAAGAGGGAAGAGGGAAGAGGGAAGAGGGAAGAGGGAAGAGGGAAGAGGGAAGAGGGAAGAGGGAAGAGGGAAGAGGGAAGAGGGAAGAGGGAAGAGGGAAGAGGGAAGAGGGAAGAGGGAAGAGGGAAGAGGGAAGAGGGAAGAGGGAAGAGGGAAGAGGGAAGAGGGAAGAGGGAAGAGGGAAGAGGGAAGAGGGAAGAGGGAAGAGGGAAGAGGGAAGAGGGAAGAGGGAAGAGGGAAGAGGGAAGAGGGAAGAGGGAAGAGGGAAGAGGGAAGAGGGAAGAGGGAAGAGGGAAGAGGGAAGAGGGAAGAGGGAAGAGGGAAGAGGGAAGAGGGAAGAGGGAAGAGGGAAGAGGGAAGAGGGAAGAGGGAAGAGGGAAGAGGGAAGAGGGAAGAGGGAAGAGGGAAGAGGGAAGAGGGAAGAGGGAAGAGGGAAGAGGGAAGAGGGAAGAGGGAAGAGGGAAGAGGGAAGAGGGAAGAGGGAAGAGGGAAGAGGGAAGAGGGAAGAGGGAAGAGGGAAGAGGGAAGAGGGAAGAGGGAAGAGGGAAGAGGGAAGAGGGAAGAGGGAAGAGGGAAGAGGGAAGAGGGAAGAGGGAAGAGGGAAGAGGGAAGAGGGAAGAGGGAAGAGGGAAGAGGGAAGAGGGAAGAGGGAAGAGGGAAGAGGGAAGAGGGAAGAGGGAAGAGGGAAGAGGGAAGAGGGAAGAGGGAAGAGGGAAGAGGGAAGAGGGAAGAGGGAAGAGGGAAGAGGGAAGAGGGAAGAGGGAAGAGGGAAGAGGGAAGAGGGAAGAGGGAAGAGGGAAGAGGGAAGCGGGAAGAGGGAAGAGGGAAGAGGGAAGAGGGAAGAGGGAAGAGGGAAGAGGGAAGAGGGAAGAGGGAAGAGGGAAGAGGGAAGAGGGAAGAGGGAAGATGGCGGACATAATTTTTTCTTAAAAATCGATATGGGTGTCATCTCCGAGGTTCCTCGGGGTTCCGATTACGAAAATGACATCCATTTTGAAATCCAAGATGGTGGACATCATTTTTTATTAAAAATCGATATGGGTGTCATCTCCAAGTTTCCTCGGGGTTCCGATTACGAAAATGACATCCATTTTGAAATCCAAGATGGCGGACATTTTTTTTTCTTAAAAATCGATATGGGTGTCATCTCCAAGGTTCCTCGGGGTTCCGATTACGAAAATGACATCCATTTTGAAATCCAAGATGGCGGACATTATTTTTTCTTAAAAATCGATATGGGTGTCCCCTCCGAGGTTCCTCGGGGTTCCGATTACGAAAATGACATCCATTTTGAAATCCAAGATGGCGGACATTATTTTTTCTTAAAAATCGATATGGGTGTCATCTCCAAGGTTCCTCGGGGTTCCGATTACGAAAATGACATCCATTTTGAAATCCATGATGGCGGACATTATTTTTTCTTAAAAATCGATATGGGTGTCATCTCCGAGGTTCCTCGGGGTTCCGATTACGAAAATGACATCCATTTTGAAATCCAAGATGGCGGACATTATTTTTTCTTGAAAATCGATATGGGTGTCATCTCCAAGGTTCCTCGGGGTTCCGATTACGAAAATGACATCCATTTTGAAATCCAAGATGGCGGACATTATTTTTTCTTAAAAATCGATATGGGTGTCATCTCCGAGGTTCCTCGGGGTTCCGATTACGAAAATGACATCCATTTTGAAATCCAAGATGGCGGACATTATTTTTTCTTAAAAATCGATATGGGTGTCATCTCCAAGGTTCCTCGGGGTTCCGATTACGAAAATGACATCCATTTTGAAATCCAAGATGGCGGACATTATTTTTTCTTAAAAATCAATATGGGTGTCATCTCCGAGGTTCCTCGGGGTTCCGATTACGAAAATGACATCCATTTTGAAATCCAAGATGGCGGACATTATTTTTTCTTAAAAATCGATATGGGTGTCATCTCCAAGGTTCCTCGGGGTTCCGATTACGAAAATGACATCCATTTTGAAATCCAAGATGGCGGACATTATTTTTTCTTAAAAATCGATATGGGTGTCATCTCCGAGGTTCCTCGGGGTTCCGATTACGAAAATGACATCCATTTTGAAATCCAAGATGGTGGACATTATTTTTTCTTAAAAATCGATATGGGTGTCATCTCCAAGTTTCCTCGGGGTTCCGATTACGAAAATGACATCCATTTTGAAATCCAAGATGGCGGACATTATTTTTTCTTAAAAATCGATATGGGTGTCATCTCCAAGGTTCCTCGGGGTTCCGATTACGAAAATGACATCCATTTTGAAAACCAAGATGGCGGATATTATTTTTTCTTAAAAATCGATATGGGTGTCATCTCCGAGGTTCCTCGGGGTTCCGATTACGAAAATGACATCCATTTTGAAATCCAAGATGGTGGACATTATTTTTTCTTAAAAATCGATATGGGTGTCATCTCCAAGTTTCCTCGGGGTTCCGATTACGAAAATGACATCCATTTTGAAATCCAAGATGGCGGACATAATTTTTTCTTAAAAATCGATATGGGTGTCATCTCCGAGGTTCCTCGGGGTTCCGGATACGAAAATGACATCCATTTTGTGATTTTGAAATCCAAGATGGCGGACTTAAATTTTGACGTGACAACGTCTTAAATTAGGTTGCGGCTCGGAGTCACTCATGAAAAAGTGTAACGCCCGCTCACGTCTGATGAGAGAGAGACAAAATATATTTCTATAGTTAAAATTTGTGAAATTCTTATTTTCATTTATCGAGCATTACTGTAACAAGAGGGAAGAGGGCGGAAGAGGGAAGAGGGAAGAGGGAAGAGGGAAGAGGGAAGAGGGAAGAGGGAAGAGGGAAGAGGGAAGAGGGAAGAGGGAAGAGGGAAGAGGGAAGAGGGAAGAGGGAAGAGGGAAGAGGGAAGAGGGAAGAGGGAAGAGGGAAGAGGGAAGAGGGAAGAGGGAAGAGGGAAGAGGGAAGAGGGAAGAGGGAAGAGGGAAGAGGGAAGAGGGAAGAGGGAAGAGGGAAGAGGGAAGAGGGAAGAGGGAAGAGGGAAGAGGGAAGAGGGAAGAGGGAAGAGGGAAGAGGGAAGAGGGAAGAGGGAAGAGGGAAGAGGGAAGAGGGAAGAGGGAAGAGGGAAGAGGGAAGAGGGAAGAGGGAAGAGGGAAGAGGGAAGAGGGAAGAGGGAAGAGGGAAGAGGGAAGAGGGAAGAGGGAAGAGGGAAGAGGGAAGAGGGAAGAGGGAAGAGGGAAGAGGGAAGAGGGAAGAGGGAAGAGGGAAGAGGGAAGAGGGAAGAGGGAAGAGGGAAGAGGGAAGAGGGAAGAGGGAAGAGGGAAGAGGGAAGAGGGAAGAGGGAAGAGGGAAGAGGGAAGAGGGAAGAGGGAAGAGGGAAGAGGGAAGAGGGAAGAGGGAAGAGGGAAGAGGGAAGAGGGAAGAGGGAAGAGGGAAGAGGGAAGAGGGAAGAGGGAAGAGGGAAGAGGGAAGAGGGAAGAGGGAAGAGGGAAGAGGGAAGAGGGAAGAGGGAAGAGGGAAGAGGGAAGAGGGAAGAGGGAAGAGGGAAGAGGGAAGAGGGAAGAGGGAAGAGGGAAGAGGGAAGAGGGAAGAGGGAAGAGGGAAGAGGGAAGAGGGAAGAGGGAAGAGGGAAGAGGGAAGAGGGAAGAGGGAAGAGGGAAGAGGGAAGAGGGAAGAGGGAAGAGGGAAGAGGGAAGAGGGAAGAGGGAAGAGGGAAGAGGGAAGAGGGAAGAGGGAAGAGGGAAGAGGGAAGAGGGAAGAGGGAAGAGGGAAGAGGGAAGAGGGAAGAGGGAAGAGGGAAGAGGGAAGAGGGAAGAGGGAAGAGGGAAGAGGGAAGAGGGAAGAGGGAAGAGGGAAGAGGGAAGAGGGAAGAGGGAAGAGGGAAGAGGGAAGAGGGAAGAGGGAAGAGGGAAGAGGGAAGAGGGAAGAGGGAAGAGGGAAGAGGGAAGAGGGAAGAGGGAAGAGGGAAGAGGGAAGAGGGAAGAGGGAAGAGGGAAGAGGGAAGAGGGAAGAGGGAAGAGGGAAGAGGGAAGAGGGAAGAGGGAAGAGGGAAGAGGGAAGAGGGAAGAGGGAAGAGGGAAGAGGGAAGAGGGAAGAGGGAAGAGGGAAGAGGGAAGAGGGAAGAGGGAAGAGGGAAGAGGGAAGAGGGAAGAGGGAAGAGGGAAGAGGTACAAAATATATTTCTATAGTTAAAATTTGTGCCATTCTTATTTTCATTCATTGTTCCTATTGTGCAATTTAATAATATTCATATCAATAAATATTCTACCGAGAATAAGACGTTGTCACGTAAATTCTTCCTTCGCCCGTAAAACCGACTTTACAGGCAACCATTTTTTTTAATTCTTCTTTCTACCTCTTCTATGTAGCGTCCATTCATCGAGATGATTTGGCCTAAATATTTATATTCGATTACATATTCTAAGTTGGTATTTCCTATGTTTAAGCACTTTTCTTCTCCATTTGTCATTAAAGAAGTTTTCTCTAAGTTCATCTCCAGGCCACATTTCTGACTGTGAAAATTAAGCGTCTCTATCATATACTGAAGATCTTTATGGTTTTCAGAAAGTAAAACAATATCATCGGCGAAGCGCAAATGAGTTAAATATTCCCCGTTTATATTTATGCCCATTCTGGGCCACTCCATTTTTCTAAAGATGTGTTCTAGGAGTGAATTAAAAAAGTAAGAAAGTTTAGCGTATAAAATATTTAATTATTTGAAGTGAATAGTGTTAATTTAAAGAAAAGTATAAACTACTAATAACTACCATTTTATTTGAAAACTACTAATTATTACTATTTTTTATGAGTGGCAATATTCGAAAGGGACACACTACCTATCTGCGAGCTGTCTCTGTCTTCCCGTGACCCCTTCACCCGTAAAATATACTTTATGTACCTATACTAAGATTTAATTTTGTGTGAACACTTATTCTGAGTTCGCACTCCTGTTGTCTTAAATATAAGCTCCTTGAGTCTGGCTAATGAAATATTACTCAAAGTTTTGGCGGGAAATTTAAAAACCCTGCGACTGGTCACACTTTGTGTAGTAGGAATAATAGTTTTGATACTAGATTTTTTTTTATGCACACGTAAGGTACCTAAGGAAATAATCTAAATATAGGTATGTCGATGTGCACTCATAGTCAGCTTACATAATTTCTACCACTATGTACAGTATAGTCAACGACAAACACATATGTTTACACTTTTTAATCATATACAAGGCGAAAAATTAAATGTAGTGTAAAAAGGACCTAGCTCGATAACACCATAATCCATAATAATGATCCATCACCAAAAAAATTACATAACTACTATGCCAAATTTCAACTCAATCGGGATGTTAGAACTAGTACATAAAGTATCAAATTTATTTATAGAGGCCCCACCTACTAAATTGTTTAAATCATAGACAATTACCACAACTATCCACAGTGATCCACAATAAATGATAGTGTAGTGGGGCACTTCGCTGCGGAAACTACTTCGGCCAACTTTCCCTCGTCCAACCTTGGTCAACTTCGCGAGTAGTGTGGAGCCCGCGTTAGATCAGGAAAACGCGACCATTAGATCGTAAATCGTAAATATACGTTTTCATAGTATGATGACAGCTAGGGCTGCCATCCGTCCGGGATTCCCCGGATTAGTCCTAGTTAGGAGGCTGTCCAGGGGCCGTCCGGGGGGGTTTCAAAAAGTAATAAATAATAATAAATAAATATTAAGGGACAATCATACACAAATCGACCTAGTCCCAAACTAAGCAAAGCTTGTACTATGGGTACTAGACGACGATATACATAATATATAAATACATATATAGATAACATCCATGACCCAAGAACAAATATTTGCCCCGGCCGGGATTCGAACCCGGGACCGCCGACTCAGTAGGCAGGTGTCTACCAACCGAGCCAAACGCGTCGTCTAAGTGCCCGAAGAAAACCGGTAATTTTTTATATGAATGAAAATTAAAGCAACTTTAATTTTTTAGTTTTTAGGGTTCCGTACCCAATGGATAAAAACGGGACCCTATTACTGAGACTTCGCTGTCCGTCCGTCCGTCCGTCCGTCTGTCACCAGGCTGTATCTCAAGAACGGTGATAGCTAGACAGTGTATTGTACAGACGATGTATTTCTATTCCCGCTATAACAACAAATACTAAAAATAAAATAAATATTTAAGGGGGGCTCCCATACAACAAACTTACAGATAATGGTACGGAACCCTTCGTGCGCGAGCCCCACTCGCACTTGGCCGATATTTTTTTAAATAATGTTATTTTCGGACATGTCCGGGCAAAAAATGCGATTTACGCCAAATGTCCGGGTTTTTTAATTCTTTGTCCGGATTCGGCGAATTTAGAGATGGCAGCCCTAATGACAGCTCAAATCAGAAGAGTTAAAACCCGCTCCAGACCTTCCGATCCGATCCGATTTATCGAAAGCAATCGGTTAATGTGTAGTGCAATTGTACGATTTATCGGAAGAAATCGGATAATGTGTAGTGCAATTGTTAGGAAATTTCTTCCGATAAATTGGATCGGATCGGAAGGTCTGGAGCGGGCTTCAAGCCTGGGGCGTTACTGCGACAAACGAAATTCGAAAATTTCGTTGTCAAACGGTATGCCTGTTTCTTTCTCTCTAATATAGAGTGATAGAGATGGGAATAGCATTTGCCAACGAAATTTTTGAATTTCGTTTTTCGGAGGTTCACCCCTGACCAGAAATATATGAGGATTGTCAAGAGGGCTATTTATAAGATTTATAAATGGCAACAATTTTGCAACCAATCGCAACCCACTATAATGAAATTAGTTTAAAATACCTGTCATGTCCGCATGGTAACCTCATAATATCATTTAATGGAATGCACTCTTTTTCTGACTGTTTTTCGTGTAGTAAACACGTGTACACTTTATTACAATATTACTTTCAGGACTGAATTGTTTTCAGCATTTTCTTTGGATTATCTTTAGTAGATTGTTAACCAAGGGTAGAAAGTGACCCATTGCACCCGAGATATTTCTGGCGCTCGAACGAAGTGAGAGCGCCAATAGTTCGAGGGTGAAATGGGCAATTTCACCCGAGTTAAACACTCTACTTTTCATTTCGACTGCGAGGAAAATCAAATACTACACGCACATAAATGTCAAGAGTGAGTTACTTATATTAATGTCCATGTCATTTTTAACAAATAATCAATTAAAGACACAGTATTTATATTTAATCTCGTGTTCCCGCTTTTTCTACTGCAAACTTTCATTCTTCTTACTTTTAAATTCAAATTATTATTTATTTCGGATCAGTGATCCATAGATTGTTAGTAAAAAACAAAAAACAAATTAAGGATAGTAACAGTCATACATACATTGAACATAATAATAATTATTAATAAATAAAAAAAATAATAGATAAAAAAAAGTTAAGATATAGTACCGCCAACATTTAAAAAGTAAAAAAAATCCAATGGTTTCAATTTTATTTTTTAAATAAATGTGGGACGGAATTATATGTAATTAATAATTAGATATAAAGAAATTAAGCTTGTCTATATCTAACCTTTGGATACCTTTTTTCAATGCCACTTACCACGGCCGACTAGATTGTACCTAATTTAGTTGGTCACGACGTGCATCTAGAAGAGAATTACCTTTGACTCCGCGGCAATTAAAAAAAAATTACTTTCCACCCTAGGGATGGAAAAGCTATTTTCCACCCGGCTGTCTACTCATGAAAATGACACTTTCCGAACAGGAGAGATGAAAAAATATTTGTCAATTCAATTCAATTTTTATAAATAAATGGCTACTGTCCGTTGGGACAATTCTGCCAGCGTCAAGGTTGGAAGCTACAAGTACCTAATCGGTTGTCAAAGTTGTCAAACCTCCAAACACCGCGAACATTTAAACGGTGGTATACATCGCCTAATAAACGGACTCAAAAAGTGAGAGGAAATACAGCTTGAATATTTGTCTTTTAAAGAAAGCACCAAGAATGACACTGACGTTGTTGACAAAAAAATCATTGCCAGTGTAAGAAATTAGTTCCAGTGAAATTCCGTAATATGGTGCATCCTCGTAGATTTCTGGTCAGGCTTTACACCGATGATATGTTCGGAATTAGATCGTGGTATAGTGCCATCGCTCTCGATCTTCTGTCAAACTATATTTGAGTGAGGCGGATG
Organism: Apotomis capreana; assembly: GCA_947623375.1. Classification (NCBI taxonomy): domain Eukaryota; kingdom Metazoa; phylum Arthropoda; class Insecta; order Lepidoptera; family Tortricidae; genus Apotomis; species Apotomis capreana. Next base: position 16,226,180 of record OX392501.1, read on the forward strand.
GCATTTTACGACGGTCGTATTTCAGACATCGGCGTAGCCGTTCAGCAACTCTACGGAATGTCAAATAAAACCGGCCAAGAGCATGTCGGGCCACGCTCAGTGTAGGGTTCCGTAGTTGCTCATCCTTTACAATAGACGGGCTTAAAACAGCGGTTTTAAGCTCGAGGTTTAAGTTACGACCAAGATTTCAAGCTCTATAGAAAGGTCGTAAACGCCAATGTAACTGTAATTACTTATTACCTTGTGGAAGTCAACAACAAAGGACGTATCCTTTTAAAGAAAATTATGAAATTTTGCGATAACTCAAAAACAGCTCAACCGATTTTGTTCAATATAGTTTTCATTGAAAGTACTTATAAAGCCTCATTTTCATGAATTTTTCCATAATTTTTTGACCCGTGGTTGAAAAGTTAGAGGGCGGGGGGTGACACTATTTTTTTTATTTTCGGATTGAATATTTACAAAACTGCAGACTTTATCAAAAAATTATGTTTGGAGACCCCTATTATTTTTAAAAGATCTATTCAACGACACCCCACACACTAGTGTTGGAACGGGAAAAAAAATCACCCCCACTTTAGGTGTTCGAGAGGTACCCGAAAAAAATATTTTTTTTTAGATTTCATTTTACCGTTTTGTCGGCGTGATACATACACATACTCATACCAAATTTCAGCTTTCTAGTACTAATGATCACGGAGCTAAGCCGCGGACGGACAGACGGACAGACGGACATGGCGAAACTATAAGGGTTCCTAGTTGACTACGGAACCCTAAAAATGAGTTCTGACGTTAGAGGTAACCAACATAATAAAAAGAAGAATTGAGAACTCGGTAGTCGGAAACACAAATATTTTTCAAAAAACCGGCAAATGTGCGAGTCGGACTCGCGCACGAAGGGTTCCGTTACTATCAAATAAACAAGCGGCTAAGTGCAATTCTGACTCGCGCGCCGAGGTTTCCACACATATACCTATCCCATTACAGCGGCCACAGAAATCAGAATTTATTTTTAAGAAATCAGAATTTTTTTATTTGCATAGACACAGTATAGGGATATTACAGTAGGTACATTATGTCACATGTATCTAGCTTGCGTGCAAGCGTGCAAATATTGCAGTCAATTAAAGTTAAAATGTCAAAACAATATCGAATAAAATAAAAAATATACAATCTTAAATTGAAATAATAGAGAAAATAATAATAATAATAATGTTGGCAACACCGATATCCGTTTCCCCATAAATAAATAAAAAAAACCCCCACTTTCGAACCGCACGGCATAGTCACGACACATTTTGCCTTCGGCCGCCGTCGAGTGCACGTGAGCCATTTTGATGTCGTTCCAAATTATTTCCATTTCATTTATTTGCGTGATTTTGATCGTTACTTGACCTGATGTGTAATGTGTTCTTTGGTTGATTCGTGATTTATATTCCTATTGTTGAATAAAACGGGCATATATTGTGATATCGAGTTGTTTTCCTCTAACTCCCCTTCTAGATTACCAAAATCAGAAGGTGGGATAAAGAACAACAACGGCCCACATTTAAGGAACAATTTGCACAAAGGTAAAACAAAGGCAGACGCCACGTGTCAGTTGATTTTTATGTTTCATTTCTGTGTAGTGTTCTACTAATTAGTGTTAGTTTACGTTACTTATTGACTTGATTCAATGAAGATCAGTGTATCAGGTTGAGTTAAATCCCGGCGTGTCGTATGCCTGTGTTATTTTACGTAGGTAGTTTACGAGCGAGGACTTTTTTTTGTTGTTTTGCGTTACCGTTCTTCGTGGTTTTCCAATCGTTTGCTAATTATAAGTGTATCAAGCGAGTGTAGTGTGTGTGTGTATCGTGCGTAAGTTAACTGTATTGCTGATATTAGTTTAAAGCTTAAATTTTTGTAAGAAGTTGTTTACGATATGGCGGGTAGTAGATCGCGCTCGCGCGGTAGGTCTAATAATCGTTCACGGAATGGCTCGCGAGTTCGTTATCGGCACCGATCGCAAAGTGTCTCGCGGGAACGTAATAATTATAGTAGGCGTTCTAGGTCGCTTCGTCGTGATTATTCGCGTGAACGATCACGTTACCGCTCGCGATGGACACCAGCTTATCGGTCCCGAACCCGATCGCGTGATAGATCTTATAACCGTTCTCGCGATGACTATCGAGATAGATCTCTCTATCGCTCACGTTCTCGTAGCCACTCGTGCAGCGGGCGTAATCGAGCCCGCAGGCGTAGGCGATCTAGGAGCATATCCCACCGACAACGTTACCACGAACGCATATCTAGACGGACACCTAACCGTGTTCTTCCCAGAAACCACCCCGCTGTAGACGAGCCTAACGCAGTTCGGTCATTTACACCACCTTTGCCACCAGTTAGCGTTATAAACGTTGATAATCCTAGCGCTATCGCTAATCAAGATCCACCAATCGAATCAGCTACTTTGCAGTCTAGTGCCTTAACTCTTGCTCAGGCTTTAGTTGAAGCAGTGAAATCTACCCATCCTATACGGTCGCGTAATTATTTTGTGTCGAATTTTGATCCGACGATAAATAATATTGACGCGTGGTGCGACGAGGTTGACCGGGCCCGTGATGCAAACGGCTGGAGTGATCATGAATGCTTGTCCCGCGTTGCGTCATGTCTGAAAGGCGATGCTCGAGTGTGGCTAACGGAATGGGTAACGAACGACCGTACCTGGTCAAATTTTAAGACTGAATTCAAACCACTTTGTCCAAGTAAACTAGATTTTGCAAATATTTTATTTGATGCAATGAAAACAACTTCCGATTCTTACACAACTTATGCCGAATACGCTCGTCGCACGTTGCTACGTCTCAGGGTAATACAGGGCCTGAACGACGATCTGAGGACACAAATCGTTATTCGAGGTATTGATAACCCCCAAGTACGTGCGGCAGCAGCTAATGCGTCATTAACTCCCGATAGACTGGTGTCGTTTCTTTCTATTTATGTTAAACCAAACCGAACTAAAAACATTACGCGTTCTCAAACGTCCATGGCTGGGTCAAGTAAACGAACATCCCAACACACTTCTAACCGTAGTGAACTGAAATGTTACAATTGTAGCCAACGAGGACATATAAGTCGTAATTGTCCAAAAAAATCCAAACAGCCCCTAGTATCAGCGCCTCCCTCAAACTCGCAGAATCAGACAAGTAATTGTGCTTATTGTAAGAAACCTGGCCACGTCGAAAGCTCGTGTTTCGCTAAGGCGCGGTCTGAGTCGCGCAATCAAAAAAATGTTAACTTGTGTTCTGAACGATCACGCACCACCAATGATATTACCACTGCTGTAGTTGAGGGCATACCAATGGATGTTCTCATTGATAGCGGCGCATTAAACGTATCTCTTATTTCGAGATCTGCTCTAAAACATTTACCATGTCAACCTAGGTTTAGGCATTGTGTACTGAAGGGGATAGGTGATAAGGAAATTGTGACCGACTCTTACATAACAGTCACTTTAGAATTCCCCGAGGTCTCTATCGAAGCTGACCTTATAGTCGTACCGTCTTCTTGCATGAACACCCCAGTCATAATTGGTACTGACGTTCTCAATCGCGATGGCGTGATGTATGTTAGGACAAGGGATAAACAATTTTTGACCCGTGCTCCAGAGTTACCGAACGCTGTTCACACTGTCGAGGCGATCAATGGTATTGAAATAAAAACGCCCCTTGAAGGTGAGGAACGCGAAGCCTTAATTAACATTATTGATGACTTTTCCGACTTTCTTATATCCGGTACGGCTGCAACTACTGTCAAAACGGGTCATATGGAAATAAAGCTTACCGATTCAACTCCTGTCGTGTATAGACCGTACAAACTGTCGTATCAAGAAAAGCTTAAGGTCCGCGAAATAACAAACGATCTTTTAGAGAAAGGTGTGATTAGGCGCTCCAAATCCGCGTATGCTAGCCCCATCCTATTAGTTCAGAAGCGCGATGGCGGAAAGGATAGACTCTGCGTCGATTATCGAGCTTTGAATAAAATAACAGAAAAGGAGAGGTATCCCCTTCCATTGATCGATGATCACGTAGACCGCTTAGGGAACTATAAGTACTTTTCTAGCCTGGACATGGCTACTGGTTTCCACCAGATCCCCATCAAGGAGGAATGTGTACACCTAACGGGATTTGTCACACCGGAAGAACATTTTGAGTATCTCAAAATGCCGTTTGGTTTAGCCAATGCCCCGATCGTTTACCAACGGATTATTAATGACACGCTTCGTAGCTTCATAAATGCCGGGAACGTGCTAGTATATATTGACGACGTGCTCCTTTTGAGTAACTCGATCTCTGAAGGTATAGAGCTTTTAAAAAATGTCCTACACACGCTTACACAGGCGGGCTTCTCCATTAATCTTCTGAAATGCTACTTCTTGACAACAGAAATCGAATACCTAGGTAGACTAGTTAGTCAGAGTCAGGTTAAGCCAAGCCCGCGAAAAGTAGAAGCTCTTGCCAAATCGTCGCCACCTCAAAACGTAAAGCAAGTACGGCAGTTCCTTGGCCTTGCTGGATACTTCCGGAGGTATATAAGAAACTACTCGACTAAGGTGGCTTGCATTGCCCAGCTGACCAAAAAAGGTGCAGAGTTCGTCTGGGGACCACAACAAGAAGAAGCTCGCCAGGAGATAATCCAACATCTGATAAGTGAGCCGGTGCTGGCTATTTTTGACCCCAAGCATCCCACAGAGGTCCACACTGATGCCAGCAGCGCCGGCTATGGAGCGGTTCTTCTACAAACCCACCCCGATGGTAAGAAGCACGTGATCTCCTACTTCAGCAAGGTGACACAGGGCGCGGAGAGTAAGTACCACTCCTACGAGTTAGAGACTCTCGCCGTGGTAAAGGCTTGTCAGCATTTCCGGCACTACCTCGTAGGTCTCAAGTTTACGCTCGTCACAGACTGCAATGCCCTAAAAGCCACTGAGCGTAAAAAGGACCTGCTTCCCAGGGTTGCTCGGTGGTGGATATATCTCCAGGACTTCAATTTTTCCATCGAGTACCGAAAGGGAGTTATGATCCCTCACGCTGACTACCTCAGTCGAAATCCGCCTGTGACCGAGGTTAATCAAATCACAAGACACCAGAATTGGGCTCAGATTGCTCAAACAGCTGACAATGAGACCCAGGAACTTCTTCAAAAACTACGGGAAGGCAATTTGGACTCCGACCGGTATGTAGCAAAAAACGACCTCTTATACTACCGATACACTCCAGTTGGCGAAGAGCCAAGGCTCTTATGTTATATCCCGAAGGGCCACCGTCTGAGCCTTTTGAGGGTATTCCACGATGAACATGGGCACACTGGGGTCGAGAAAGTTTTGGATCTCATTCTGAAACACTTCTGGTTCCCGGGACTGCGGCGGTTTGTAACCAAGTATATCCGACACTGTCTGGTATGTATCTCAAAGAAGCGAGTTCCGCGAGCACCCCTGCAAAACATCACCTCATGGACCAAACCTGATGCGCCATTTGACACTGTCCACGTGGACGCCTTGGGCCCTCTTCCGGCGTCAGAAGGTTTCAAGTATGTCCTGCTGTTGGTGGATGCTTTCACCAAGTTTTGTTTGCTCTATCCCATGTATCGCCAGGACACGTCTGAATTGAAGCGCGTTATTACTGGGGCCGTATCTCTATTTGGAGTACCAAAGCTCATGGTGACTGATAAGGGGCGCATGTTCGAGTCAAAAGAATTTGTCACAATGATTAATGATCTCGGGTGCGACTTACATCACATAACGCCTGAAATGCATCATGCCAACGGACAGGCTGAAAGGTACATACGAACGGTGTTAAACATGATCCGCATCGAAGTAAACCATCTCGAAGCAGCCTGGTCAGATACACTGTGGAAGTTGCAACTCGTGTTAAACATCACAAAACAAAAAACTACCCAGGCCTCAGCGCTTAACCTCTTGATAGGCACGGATTCCACAACGCCATTGATCCGTAGCTTAGTGCGAGACGTGGCGATCGAGAACGGCACCCGCAACCGCGACGCCGTACGGGAGGTGTCAAGAAGCAGGGCTCGACAATTACTGGTCGAGAATCGGGACAATCAGGACATCTATGCCAATAGGCATCGAGGTCCTCCACGCGAATACCAACTTGATGATCTTGTATTTGTAATCAAACATTCACAGTCCACCGGAAAACTGGATTCTGGCATGCGCGGTCCATATAAGGTTGTGGACATACTGCCGGGCGGACGCTACGGGCTGAAGTTGCTCAGTGGGAGTCGTGGCAAGACAACGCAGGCTGCCTCGCAGTTCATGATACCATGGCGCGGCGAGTGGTGCCCCGAGACGTGTGCTGCTTTTTTTGACGGTGGGTATAGACTTGATGTTCGTCATCGTCTTCTCCCACTATCCTAACAGGGCGTTTGTCGCCTGTTGACCATGCGTTCGTCGCCTTGTGCGTTTGTCGCCCGTTGACCGTGCGTTTGTCGCTGGTCGTGCTCGTGCGTCGAGCTTGCCGTTCGTCTGGCTGCCCGTGTGTTTACAATCTCTATAGCGCTGTCGGGCGTATTGCAGATGTAGTCGCTCTGCTGCAGCGTGACAGGATGTGGGCCCATACTCTATTACTTATCTTGTTTCGATGGAACGAATGATGATATGTGTTGTGTATACGACGATGCGTGAATTAAGTGAAAGACGTGTAAGGAATGTGTGAGTGATGAATGCATGAGTATGTCACGTTGAGCTATGTGTCAACTACTATCTCTGATTCCAGACGCTGACACCGATGACGTCGTTTCCGATGAAGGTCAAACGGAAACTTCGTCCGAAACTGGCACCGGAAGACGCGCAACTGAGCCATCGACCATGGGTGCGGCCGGCTCCAGCGTCACCACACATGAGATTGAGGTCGAGGACGACCTTGTGTCAGGAGAGGCCGTGTTGGCAACACCGATATCCGTTTCCCCATAAATAAAAAAAAAAACCCCCACTTTCGAACCGCACGGCATAGTCACGACACATTTTGCCTTCGGCCGCCGTCGAGTGCACGTGAGCCATTTTGATGTCGTTCCAAATTATTTCCATTTCATTTATTTGCGTGATTTTGATCGTTACTTGACCTGATGTGTAATGTGTTCTTTGGTTGATTCGTGATTTATATTCCTATTGTTGAATAAAACGGGCATATATTGTGATATCGAGTTGTTTTCCTCTAACTCCCCTTCTAGATTACCAAAAATAATAATAACTTAAAAAAGATTGAGAAAAAAAAGATTAACATAATAGGCATAATAATAATTACATCATAGCGAATAGTTACTAATTCTAATATAAAATACTCGAGTGTCGATGTTCGAGGTTCGAGATAAGCCTTTACGCTGTAAAAACAATGCTCCAAAAGCCAGTTGGTTAGACTGCGTTTAAAGGCGCTTCCTTCCAGTAACCTTAGTTCCTCTGGAAGATTATTGTAGATAACGATGCACATATTGTAAACATTGTTTTTGTAGATCATCCTGTGGCTTGGAGGGTGAAATAAACGGTTCATAAGTTTTACCCTGGTTCGCCTTTCAAGATCTTCGCCACGTGTTTTAAACAGTGATTGATGTGATCGCACAAACTTACATATTTCACTTATGTATAGGCATGGCAAGGGAAGGATTTTAAGTTTTTTAAATAGGGGTACACAACTTTCGTCCCGCCACGAACTACTAATGACTCTGACACAATTTTTTTGTATTTTAAAAACTCTACCCACTTCCACTGCGTTTCCCCATAAAATCAAACCATAACCAAGGACAGATGACACGTATACATAGTAAGCGGTTAACGCTGCTTCAACCGACACGGTGTCCCTCAACCTTTTGAGTGCAAATACAAAACGACCTAGTTTGTTGCAGATTTTATCAATGTGTTCCTTCCACAGAAATACATCATCTGTGAAAATTTCAACTGTCTATCATGTCATGTCTAAATATCGTGGTTCATGAGATACAGCCTGGTGACCGACGGACAGTCAGACAGTGGAGTCATAATTATAGGGTCCCGTTTTACCTTGGGTAGATACAGAACCCTAAAAATAAGTGGAATAGGCTTTTTGGAGGCCACTGAAGCCAAACGTTTTTTTTTTCTTTTTTTTTTGTGTTTCACTTGTATTTATTTATTTACGTATTGTATGTAAGTATGTGACGTTATCTTTTCATCACGCCTAAACGGCTGGATCGATTTTAACATTTTTTGGTAAATACCTACACGGGTAGCTGGGCATCCCTAGATTGTTATGGGATAGTTTTTACCTCATTAAGGAGAAACAAATGGACATCATCATCTTTGGGTGTCCAGCAACCCCTGTACCAAAATTGGTTAAAAACCCATTCTGATACATAGCGCTGTACTATCAGCGCTCAATGTCCATATAGTCTGGCTAATGAAAGTAGAGACTGAGATTTATTCAAAACTTTTTACATGGCAATAATAATTTCAACGTCAAATGTGTCAAACTACACTTATTTGATGTATCAGTTGAGAAATATATTATTCTTGACGCTGTTAGAATTGTCCCAATGGAAGTTAAAAATTGAATTGAATTGAGGAAAATATTACGGTTATTTTCTACGCATTCGTGTGAATCATGAACAAAACCATTAAAAGCAATGTGTGTCAGTGACTTTTCAACATGATCAATAAATATAAAGAAAAACGAGACGAGTGGGAAGTTATTACGGATACAAAAGCAGCGTACTTACATACGATATCAAAGTTCTTAGATTAGTATGTTGTAGCTATTTTTAACCGACTTCAAAAAAAGGAGAAGGCTTCTCAATTAGACTGTTTTTTTATGTTTGTTACCTCAGAACTTTGGACAACTGGGTGAACCGATTATGATCATTCTTTTTTTATTTGAAAGCTGGTGCTTTCCGTGTGGTATCATTTAAATTTGGTCCAGTTCTGACAAAGACATCCATGAGAAAATCATATAAGTGTTATTGTATGTTCTATTTCGCTCATTGAAGTCGGTTATTTTTTTGTGAAAAAGTGATCCCACCAAAAACATTTCATGCAAAATTGGAGGCCAAGACTCACATGCTCATAACGCTTTCGCTATAAAAAAAGTTACCAGATCCCAGGAAAAGCCAAGCCCCTGAGCCTTGAGTTTACTAACCCTACACCTTGGTTTCAAAAGTATGGCTTGGCCGTTTCATAGAGTATCATAAATAAGTCCAACAGACCGTCTGGCCCATATGGTATCAAGAAATTAAGTTTATGTCTTCACGATACATATATATAATATAAACTTTAATCCTTACCATATGGGCCAGACAGTCCATTGGACCTATTTATGGTACTCTTATAAAACTGCCAAGCCATACTTTTGAAACCAAGGTGTAGGGTTAGTAAGCTCAGAGCTTAAAGGACTTGGCTATTCCTGGGCTCTGATAACTTTTTTAAATCGAAAGCGTTACGAGCATGTGAGTCTTGGCCTCCAATTTTACATGAAATGTTTTTGGTGGGATCTCATTTATTTTTGTAAGGCGTTTCCTATTACGCATTCATCTTCCTGTAGTGTTCACTAGGGTTTCCTATTGGGATACTTCAATAAACACATTAATCGGGCTTTCAGTAAACCTGCAGTGCGTCCGCCACCGGTGACGTCTGTCAATGTAATAATCGATAGCTGGCGGATCGAGGGTACATTTATTATCTATAAATGTCTATATAAGTATATACTACATCTCTCCCTTTTTACCAATTAGAAATTGCTTGGAATTAGGTAGTTACAAGTATTACAAGCCTTTAGTAGACTTACTCACTGTCCCGCCCAAGTGTCAACGAATTCTGTTTAGGGTCCACTTCCAGGCGCCCTACACCAGACAGCTATGACAAACACCAACACACGAAATGCTCGCTCAAAGATCTCGAAGACCAACAACACAACGCTCTTTACACTATGTCGATTACGACGTCTCGTTAAGAACCCGAGCTGTTTTGTATTATGATTTTATAATCCTCTTTGTACTTAGTTTTCTTCAAGTTAATACAATTAGTAGTCAACATGAACAATTTGGTCTTCTACTTATTTATTTTAATCATACCCACTTTTTTCCTTTATCCCAAGGAAACTTCTATGCCGCCCTCCATATCCCGTTGACAACTTTTTTTTTTTTGCTTTAATTTTTTATCTTTATTTTAGTTCGTTTCTATTTTATTATTTATTTCCAATTTGTTATTACTTTTATTAACTATTCAGTAAATTTATATTTTTTTACCATCTCATACCTACTAAATGTTTCTAAGATATTTATTAAGTATTTACTCATGCGGTAGCTAGAAAGCTATTTATTTATATTTGAAAGTTTATAATATCTACCGGCGCTTCTAAACAAGGCTTGCGTGATAAAGAAGCGCCGCAATAAAACTCACAGATTGCATTTTTAATATAATTCTATCAAGCCTGTCAGCAAAATATATAAATTAGTTCAAAGATTTTAATGAAGATTTTTTCCGAGCTTACTTTCCTTATTGTAAAATGCCGTAAGTATATTCACTTCTAAGCCAGTGATAGTTCTCGACATTAGTGACTTGAAACAACATTCCTGATACTTGAAAACAATATTCTGAAATCAAAGCAAATTTAAAATTTAATTCGTTTCACACAACCCATTAGAACTAGTTCTGCAATATAAACTTGCCCTGAACCTTGTTTGACACAACGCTTTAGAGGATACATCGAGGATACACAAAGGATACCGTTTCGAAGTCGCGACAGCGTGCAATATGCTGTAGTCGCCGATCAGTCTGTCGCGGTCGCGGCTAACCGGTCCCCGTACGCGTTCGCGATAAGGAAAAGTTCTCCCACACCAATGTGGATAGGGAGGGAGTCACACTGGTGGAAAGGAAGAGCAAGACGCGCATGGTGCCCCACAACACTAAGTGGCACAGACACCGTGTCCAACGAGAGGACATGAAGGTGTACCACTTCAGACCTGTCACTACGTGCAATTCAGCTCGTTAGAGCTACGCGTGTCCCAGCAGCTACAGGCTGCTACTACCTGCCTAATCCTGCCAGCCTGTCCAGCACAACTATGCCTCGCGACTTAGCGTTAGCCGTCACTCCTTCACATTACTGCACAGCAAGAGACAGGCAAATATCTCGCGCGAGAAATAGTCGCATGTGACAGTTATGCCAGAGCTGCGGGTCAAACAACGCAACGGAGCCACGCTGTTATGTCGCTTAAGCCATTAAGGCGCTTATTAAATTAAATCTGACTAGTTTTAAGTTTGGTCTGCATGTAGTTTTGTAGTTCCAAAGCATGTAGGGTTAATTACTGTAATATCGTGTAACTTATTTGAAAAATAAATGAATTATTAAAACAAAGGTCTATACACTTGATACCAGAATTTTTAAGAATTGCGACATGTAGCCTTATCTGGATAATTATTTCACAACAACCATCTTGTCAAGCGCTTAAGAACTAGTGCTTGCTCTTTTCCCCCTTTTACCATCAATTATTATCTTCATTATTATTTATCTTCAATTATTTAAAATGAAACTGAAACTGAAAGTAGCTAACTTGCTTAATACGTCATCATGTACTCTCGTTCAATATTCTCACTAAGGCCATCATTATAATTTGTCATCTAAAATTCCGATATACCATTCAAAAGAATATGAGAATCCAAATTTTCGAAATTGCAACTAAAGTCCAATTGAATTGAGATGTTGAAATCGCGTCTTTTTGTATAGGATCTAGATTTTAAATCACAGATAAACAAAATCCAATTTTATTGTGGCATTCATTAAGAATACCAGACCATTCTCAATGTAAGGTTGATAACCAATTCCAGTTTAATGGAGCCATTCATTTGAAATACAGGACTATTGACAATTTAATTAATTTTTTCAAACGATTCCTATTTAATGAAGGCACTTATTTGAATTCCTAAACTAAATTGCAACTATAAGATCCAACTGAATTGAGATCTTGAAACCGCAACATTTCTAATTGGATCGAGGTTTTAAATTACAGTGATATACTAATTCCAATTTAATTCCGGCTTCCATCTGTAATACCAGACCATTCTCAATTGAAGGTTGATAAACAATTTCCATTTAATGGAGGCATTCGTTTGAAATACCGGACTATTGTCAATTTAATTAATGTTTCCAACGATTCGAACTCAATGGAAGCTCTTATTCTAAATACTAAACTATTGTCATTATAATGGAGGTTGTTAAACAATTCCAACCTAATAGGTTAGGCATTCGTTTGAAATACCGGACTAATGTCAATTTAATTAATGTTTTCAAACAATTCGAACTAAATGTAAGCTCTTATTCAAAATACTAACTTTTGTCAATATAATGTAGGTTGTTAAACAATCCCAACCTAATATAGGCATTCATTTTAAATGCCAAACTTTTGTCAATTTAAAAATGTTTTCGAACAATTACAATTTTATCCAGGCATTCATTTCAAGTACCAAACTATTTTCAATTCAATAAAGGTTGTCAATTAATTCCAATTCACTGAAGGCTTTCAGATCTCTAGTATCCCAATTGAATGGGAGTCAAAACCAAGTCATATTCTCATGTTACGGACCCTCTGAAACCTCAGATATTCCAATTTAATGAAAGTCTTAAAAAACAGCCGTTTTCAATTGAATGAAAGATTTAAAGCACATCATATTTCAATTTAATCGACGCGTCGAAGCCACCGATATTCAAATTTTAATAGAAGTCTCAAAAGCACATACTCCCCAGTTTATGAACGCTTTGAGACCTTAGATTCAGGTTCATTACAAATTCGAATTTAAAGTAACTACTTTTAATATTTCCCAATTAAAAGGAAGCTTTAATACATATAGTAATCAAATTTAATAATATGGTATTTCAAATTGAGCTTCCAGCACGAACGCGGCACTTTACATACCGCTTATAATATTTCTATGGTGTATCAAATTTACCTTCCATGCAATTATATTTGCTTCGCCTTTAAGCCTTACGATATCTTTCTTACGAATACTTTGGTTCCCGTGGTCTATTAAATAGACGTTTCAAAATGCATTTCGCTTACTTTAACAATCCTCTTAGCCTATCATATTGGCAATCCAGCGTGGTCTATCAAATTGACTTCTCATACAGTCTTAGCCTATCATATTGGCAATCCAGCATGGTCTATCAAATTGACCTCTCAAACGGCCTTAGCCTATCATATTGGCAATCCAGCATGGTCTATCAAATTGACCTCTCATACGGCCTTAGCCTATCATATTGGCAATCCAGCATGGTCTATCAAATTGACCTCTAATACGGCCTTTACCTATCATATTGGCAATCCAGCATGGTCTATCAAATTGACCTCTCATACGGCCTTTACCTATCATATTGGCAATCCAGCATGGTCTATCAAATTGACCTCTCATACGGCCTTAGCCTATCATATTGGCAATCCAGCATGGTCTATCAAATTGACCTCTCATAAAGCCTTCCGTTTTCCGTAACCATACAGTCATAGCCTATCATATTGACCTTCAACTTAAAAGTCTTCCATATCACTTTTAAATTCAACTTGGTCTATCATATTGACCTTCCTTATAGATACACCTATTTTCTATAACAATCCAGTCATAGCCTATCATATTGACTTCCACTGTATACTAAGTCAGTACCATTTTAATTAAAAGTAATAAACTCCTCAATAATACAAATAACTTTACCATGTAGAAGAGTGCTGCCTCTTAGCACAAGTATTAAATACTTAAGAGATACTAAACTGTTTGTATACTGGATTACGGTGTTACTGAACAAATACATTTATAATTTAACTCAAAATGATTTTCCAAATAAAAGTCTTCCATATCGCTTTTGATCCGTCTTGGTATATAATGATAATGACCGCTCAACAGTCAACACTCGCAAATAGCTTATAATTACAACGAAATTCCCACAGACGTAAGGCTCTCTTGCTTCTTTATATTTCGTTGTTCTATACCTTACAAGACGCTGGTCTGTAATTCTATAAAAATATCTGCTGGTATGTAATTACTGATTTTGTTATACCAAATTGATTACATGTGACATATGCACCTATGTGTGTCATGTGTACTAATACATGACCCTTGAGCTGGATGTTCATACGGTTTATCAGCTATACAAGATATTCTGGATAATTATTCCAAAAAACATTTTCAACGTAAGACAAGTAAGCTTATCACACTATAATATTTAACCCGTCAATATATTTTGGAATTCAGAACAATCAAGCCCACTCCATAGGATAGTATTAAGTACCGTATTCAATTAAGTACGCACGCACAAATTAACAGTCGTATAAATTAAATAGACGCCTAGCAGTCCAATCGTTTTCCCAATCTGTTCATAATTATTATATTGTGATTTGTCATCCACTGCGCCACTGCGCAGTCGAAGATTAGTAACACGACCAATTCGAGAATTACGCTAAACTGCTAAATATTTATATTCCTCGAGTGCACAACTACAAATTAATATTCAAAATAATACACTTCGCCTGTGTTCCTATTTATTTAAGCAACTTTCCACAAGGTGGTGCTTTGTGGGTAGGCCTCAGCCTCATGTCGTGGGTAGGCCTCAGCACGAATTCCGTGACTAATATACACTACCCAAAATAAAATTATCCTACATTTAGCAACCGAAAACTTGTGTTAATAGTCTTATCACCCCAAAGAAACCGCATCTACTTTTCCAATGCCCTTGTCGTCCCTTTTTATTTTCCAAGAAAATACTGTCAACGACGTCGGTAATTACGTCAATGATTTTTAAGTCAAATTTAACTCACGCTTTTATTCCGTTGCTTTATACTCGTCGCCATTGTAGTGTTCACTAGGGTTTCCTATTGGGATACTTCAATAAACACATTAATCGGGCTTTCAGTAAACCTGCAGTGCGTCCGCCACCGGTGACGTCTGTCAATGTAATAATCGATAGCTGGCGGATCGAGGGTACATTTATTATCTATAAATGTCTATATACTACACTTCCGCTTAAATCTCCTTAAGATGGATATAAAAATCATTAATTCAACAATCAAAAATATAAAATTCCGCGTGTCAATTGCGCTGCATTTATTATTGCATTTTGGTAGATACTAGATATATAAAGAAATATTTAAAATACGAAGTCAAAGTGTTAATATGGAAGTAGTAATCATTGTGTATTTCAGAAATACTTATACGTTTAGCCCCATATATATAAACTTTTATCCCCTATTATGGAAAACCCATACAAACTTACATCCCCTTATTTAAAGGGTGAAGGGTTATTTCTAAAAATCCTAGAATATGTATTTTATTTATAACACGGAGTCCCTATATCACTTTTCAGACCTCTAGTATAAAAATCCCCTAGTTTAAGGGGTTGGGGGGTAAAAGTTCCAAGTTCTAGAATTATTTTGTTGTTTGTGTAAATACTAGCTTACATACATACCCATTTTCAGCTTTCTAGGTCATCGGGAAGTACCCCAGAGGTTTTGATATGTCAGTGTACATATGAGTGGCAAAATCGGCGTATTTTAGGTACCAATAAAACCTAAAGTATAAAAGCTAGATCAATAAAATTTAGTACATTTTATATGTTCCTTAACTGCATCTTAACCTGTGAATTTGGGCGCTCTAACTGGGACGAAGCTATGAGGGTTTGAAAAGGAGACGAAACGGTTCGAGAAAAGGTAGGTTAGTGCCCCGCTACTTTTTTGTTCGTCTTGGCGGGGGCACTACCGTGCCCCCAGATTATATTTGAATCACTATAAAGCAAAAAAATAAAGATCGGGTTATTTTTGGCAGTTTTTTGGAGTTTACTCCTTAAGAATCGATTTTCATATATAAGCCCGGGGTATGAAAAATATGGGGTATAAAATCGAACGTATCTGCCGTGCTAATTTAAAAAGTCGTATCTCAGTATACGATCGGAGTAAAAATACGACTTCTTAATTTAGCGGGTTATGCGTTACGCGTTATAGGCTAAGATCCCGATATAAAATGACCTTCACCGAGATGTTTATTTTATGAAATGTATTTTATAATCAATTTAATATGTCAATAAATATATTGCATATGGGTTGCCTAACAAATTTTAGTCCAGGGTATGTTTAATTAATAATAAAAAAAAATGTTTTAAACATTTCACCGGTTTGATTAATATTAGATAAATTCTATACCAATCGAAAGTATGAAGCCCATAGAATATGCAAACGTTAGGTTACCTATTCTTTTCCCGTCACAACTATCGGGTAGCCAGGTATAAACAGGTAAATCTATACCTACTAGCATTTTGCAACGGTCTGATTATTGAATTGAAACTGAATAAAATTAAAGATTATTTAATTATGAATTTATCTAATAATCAAATCGGTGAAATGTTAAAAAAATATATATTTTTATTTTTTACTAAACATACCCTGGACTAAAAATTGTTAGGCAACCCATATGCAATATATTTATTGACATATTAAACTAAATATAAAATACATTCATCAAATAAACATCTCGGTGAAGGTCGTTTTATATCGGGATCTTAGTCTATAACGCTTAACGCATAACCTGCTAAATTAAGAAGTCGTATTTTTACCCCGATCGTATACTGAGATACGACTTTTTAAACTACCATTATGTTCACATAAACAAACTATAAAATTGTCAATGTCAACTTCATGTCGAGTGTCAACAAAATTTTATAAATAAAATAAAATTTAATCAAATCTACGCTTAACGGGTAAAATGTGCTGCTTTTGAAACAATAGCGCCCGTCACACAATCGGCTAAAAGATACGTGTTCGTTTCAGCTCCCAAACAAACCTAACGAATTTTTGTGATATCCAAGATTACAACTTTTATAACGTGCAATGCAAAGACCGTGTTTTCTTGGTGTTTAAGCCGTGCTTGTATGGTGCTAAGATCGAAGAAGACGTCTTGCTGTAGAGAGAGAGACCGCTTTAATTGTGACTTGTGACTCAGCTTTAAGCTTAGAAATAGAGAAGGCGTGAATACTTTTCCATCACCACTGCTCTCATTTTCCTGCATTCAGCCGCAGAATGGTTTTGATTTCGTGAAACTTTCCAGGATAAATACATACATAAATCAAGGATCCAACACAACCGAGCCATTCATTTTCTAGACGGGAGTCTTGCCGACCGACAAGAAGCTATGAAGTTTAAATCGAAATTGTTATGTTTTTGATGTTGGCTTTTAAATTGTATCTTTTTTTATTATAATTGCTTGTATTTTTACTTTTATATGTAAGTGTTAGTCATAAATATGAGTGATCCTTCTTCATCCTTGCGCTGTCCCCATTGTCCCAACTCAACTCGAACTTTTACCCCTCATGGACTTAAAGTGCATATAGGGCACATGCATAAACATTTTCCCCAAGTCATCCCCTCCAACCCTAGACTGTCGGTTTCACAGCTAGCTCATGGTAACAACCCCATTCATCTAGATTTTGGTGATCTAGCTACGTTAAAGCAGTCAGTACGTGTGTTACGGCATATCCCCAAAGGGGCGCGAAACTTGGCAGCGGCCAAATTGAGCGACCTCATTGATAAGTGTATCGACTCCAATGGCACTCTCGAATGGTTTAGTTTACTGTCTTTTGCCTATTCCGCACTCAAATCGCCTGAAGCGTCGGCCACGGGCAATTTAACCACGAAAGTTAAGAGAAATATTAACTCTGCTTCTTTTGATATCAGTGGGAACATCGGTGCAGAGACCACGCCTTTGAGATCACACTCCATACTGAAGACAATTGAGCGTAAAGTACATGAAGGGGATCTCAGGTGCAGAGCGAGTGCTTATGTCGGATGAGGGCGTGGCGCCGTCGAGCCCTGAGACTTTAGCTACGCTGCAGTCGAAGCATCCAGCCCCGTCCCGGCCGCTGGTACTTCCACCGGAACCTGACATATCTATTTCTGCCTTAACTGTTAAGCCGGAGGAAGTGGTGCAGGCACTCAGCTCTTTCAACAATAGTTCGGCCGCCGGTTTGGATGGTATCCGCCCTGTTCATCTTAAGGAGCTTACGTCTGCATCTGCGGGAGACGCCGATTTTCGGCTCCTGGAACATTCTGCCAAGCTTTGTAATTTTTTGCTCAGTGGTCAATTAAACCCTGAAGTTTGCTCCTATATTTATGGTGCTTCCTTATGTGCGCTGTCAAAAAAAGACGGTGGTATAAGACCCATTGCCATAGGCAGCGCTTTCCGCCGCTTAACGGCAAAGCTAGGATGCCGTGCAGTGAGAGAAGAAATGGCAGCTTATCTGCAACCTTGCCAATTAGGGTTTGGCACAAGATTGGGCTGCGAGGCTGCAATTCACGCTACGCTGGCTTTTTCGGTAGATAGCAAAAACTTAGAATCCGTTTTAATACGTATAGTTATATAAGTTCATATCATTGTAATAGTTAAGTACTTATGCTTTCTGAAAAAATGACTGACTCTTGAGTTTCTTTCGGCGTTTCTTCTCAACAGTGGTCTCCTCTTGTGAAATGCCGGTAGACTCAGACATGTAAAAGTGCCCTTGTGGCCTACTTGCAGAATAAAGTTCATTATTTCATTATTATTATTATTAATTAAAATTGATTTAAAAAACGCGTTTAACTCAGTGGAGCGTGATGTTTTACTGTCCGAAGTGAAGGATAAAGTGCCATCACTCTACCCCTTCATTTTCCAAGTATATTCTTCCGCTTCTAATCTTTTCTACAATGGTCCTCTTGTTCTTTCCCAAGTTGGTGCACAGCAGGGGGATCCGCTAGGCCCTTTAGTTTTCTGTCTGGCCATACAAAAGGTAATTTCAGAGGTTAAATCCCCATTGAATATCTGGTACCTAGATGACGGTACCCTAGGTGGTAAACCTGAAGAAGTGGAACAAGACTTGCTCATGCTCCTGCCTCGTTTAAAAACTCTGGGTTTAGATATTAATTTCAGCAAATGCGAATTTTTCCCCTGCAGTACCAACTCACACGATTCTTTCCCCTTATTCAGTGCTCTGCTCCCCGGACTGAAAGTGTTGTCGGCGAGATCTGTCAACCTCTTGGGGTCCCCAATATTCCCAGAAGCCATTCCTGAAGCCTTCGAGGAGAGAAAGCTGCTTCTGCTGATGGCTGCGCAGAGGTTGAATGAACTTTCGGCTCACGTAGCCCTCGTTATGTTGCGAGTTTGCTTTGCCGTGCCTAAGCTGACATATTTCTTGTGCACCGTGCCAGCCTGGCTGCACCCTGTCCAGACAGACTCCTTTGACTTCGTGTTGAAGGAGAGTTTGGAAAAGGTGCTGAACGTCTCCCTTAACCAAGGTCAATGGGACCAGGTTTCTCTGCCGATTCGAACTGGTGGTTTGGGCGTGCGTCGCGCGCGAGATGTGAGCCTCCCGGCCTTCCTGGCTTCGGCGTGTGGGGTGGTGGACCTTGTCACTCAAATTTTATCTTGTGATGGTGACAAGGCTATCATTCCTTACGCCTCCGATGCTTTGACGGCCTGGACGGCTCTTAATCCCGGCGTAGCCATACCCGTAGAATTGTTCCGTCAGCGTCTATGGGTTTATTTATATGAGAGTGCGCGCACCACGATTTTCATAAACCCATAAGTAAGCTTATTTCTGCGACAAAATTATCGCGCGACTAAAAAAAATCGTGGTGCGCGCCTGGCCTGAAGAGTAAACTCCAGTCGTGCGTCGGAGCTGACACACACACTTTTTTTTTTCTAATACGGCTTTTTTTTTGTTATGATACTTGTGCATAATGTCTAAGGAAGTATCAATTTCCAAAAATATTTATTATAGTGTAGGAAACAGTATCTAACTAAGAGATTGAGTGATTCAATGGAAGTTGTATTTCCGAAGTGTTTTTTAGGGTTCCGTACCCAAAGGGTAAAAACGGGACCCTATTACTGAGACTTCGCTGTCCGTTCGTCCGTCCGTCCGTCCGTCCGTCTGTCACCAGGCTGTATCTCAAGAACGGTGATAGCTAGACAGTTGAAATTTTCACAGATGATGTATTTCTATTGCCGCTATAACAACAAATACTAAAAATAAAATAAAATAAATATTTAAGGGGGGCTCCGATACAACAAACTTGTTATAGATTATATATATGTACGGAACCCTTCATGCGCGAGTCAGACTCGCACTTGCCCAATTTTTTTTTAAGTATAAAGTGAAATGAAATCAATGAATTTTTATTTCTTCCCTCTTTACCTTTACAAAGTTCACAAATAAATGTGAAGGATTATCTAATGCAACTTGCACTTTTCGCATTAGTTGAATCCATAGGCCTTAACTTCTAAAAAATTCTATTCTAATATTTATTCTTAGATAATTCGATGGATGCTACCGTCTTCCTCCTTCTTTACCATAGTATCTGCTCGTTTTAGTAGTAACAATATAAGTGTTCAGAAAAAAATACCAACTATCAATATTGTTTTATCGAGTTATACGCGGTGTTGCAACACGCTGTTTTTTGACGTGACAACGTCATAATTCGATGGAGCCGGCTGCACGCACGAAAAAACATGACTCATGCGGCGTTACCTCGTGCGGCGTTACCTCGTGCGGCGTTACCTCGTGCGGCGTTATCTCGTGCGGCGTTACCTCGCTCTGAGCGACAACACAAAGGAAGCGATCGTATTTTATGTTAACTAAGCCTTTAACTATGTACATTTTTTTTTGCAATCGACTCTTACAAAAATTTTAATGTTTCCAAATTTTAAATTTAAGATTTATGAACAATAATTTAATCACAGTTTATTCTTATAATAAATTATTCAAAATTATTACTTTTTGACGTAACAACGTCTTATAATTCGATGGAGCCAGCTGCACGCACGAAAAAACATGACTCATGCGGCGTTACCTCGCTCTGAGGCGTTCCATTTAAGGTTTGAAGTGCAAGCGAGAGCGCGGAACAAGCGACAAAGAGGCACAATCGGCCTCCGCGTTCAGTATCAGTATTTTCTTATGATTATGACGTTGTCACGTTCAACTTTCGTCAGTAAACCGACTTTACAGACAACCGATTTTTTTTTTAATTTGCCGCCATTTTCTAGTCTCTACTTTCATTAGCCAGACTATGTTCCTAAATTAAGTCTGGCTCAACGAGATACTGAAAAATAAATATAGCCATAATATAGTATCCCGGCTTGAACAAGGAGTAGGTAGTAAACAGTTGTAAAATCAGCTGTTCCATACATTTCAGAAAGTGATCAATTCACTCTTAAAACCTGAGCATATGAGGATGCGCCATATTGCGGAATTTCACTGGAACGAATTTCTTACACTGGCAATGATTTTATGATGGTTTGTCAACAATGTCAATGTCATTCGGGGTGGTTTCTTTAAAAGACAAGTATTTAAAATTATCCAAAGAAAATACCGAAAACCTTCATAACCGTGAACGTAAGATTATAAATAAAGTGTACACGTGTTTACTACACGAAAAACCGTCAGGAAAAGTATGCATTCCATTAAAATGATATTAACATAGTGGAACTGACAGGTACTTAAACTAATATCATTATAGTGGGTTGCGATTGGTTGCAAAATTGTTGCCATATAAATCTAATAAATAGCGCCCTCTTGACAATCCTCATATATTTCTGGATGTATGTTTTTTCGTAGTTGGCCACATATTTAACATTGCTCAGTGTACTATGAATGCTCGGCGAAAATTTCTGCCCTGTCCTTCTAAACGCATGAGTCACGACCGTCACGACACATTTTCATCTCCATGGATGCAATGAATTTGAATGCTAGGTGACCTTGGATTTAGTCGTACGTTCAGGCGGACAGAAATTGTTGCCAATCTGATCAGATTCGTATAATATTTCGGACTGTCAGAAGTATTACCGGCATAATATTTATTTTCACAATTTTAGATGTGCCATGCTTCAAATCGAGATAATTAAAATTAAAATAGAATTTTCCTACACAATTTTTAACATTTATGTCTACTTGCAGGCTTGAAACACATATTTTTATCTAGCAACATTCCTATTTGACAGGTGTTGTGTCTTGCCGTCGTGGAAGAAGTGGGGATACGCTCCTTTTTCGAAAAACCGATGATTGGTGCGGTTCGTTCTTATTAATTTAGGAACTTTTATTTAATTTCCTTCGGTTTTCTGAACTTTTTGGTGCTTCTGTGTTTATTTATCTTCAACACACAGGTAAATCGGAATATAAAATACGTTAATATTCTTCTTTATATTGTATTATCTAAAGAGAAGGTAACTTGATAACTATAACCTTAAATTTCCATTTTTAAATTCAAACACGATAATGTAATGTACAACACAAAATTATTCTTCAGTCACATCGAGATACTTCACAAACTGCATATTTGATTGTTTATGATAGATGTTAGTGCAATACTTGTATATTATTTAAATAGAGTAAAACTTTAAAATTTATGCTTGTTTTTGTTTTTAGACTATGTCGGCCTTAATCCACGAGAAAATTTGGCTAGACAAGACCATCTACCATGATGCGGAACGCGATTATTACGAGTCCTTGTCCAAGGTCAGTATTATCTCTTTTAGTTCAAAGTGCATTTAATACTATTGTAATTTTGTGCTTTGAATTTTCCATGCCGTCTTATTCATTTATGTATGCTCCCCATATTGTAGAATTTGTTTTTTGTTAGTAGCTTTCTATCAGTAGAAATATCTGTTTATTTACAATTAAAATATAATGTTGTAGGTCCGAGTTCCACTTGCCTCATCTCAGTCTTCTTTGGCAAATGAAGTGGCAAAAGCAAGGCAACATATCAAAAACTCTCTAGAATGTGTGAGTAATTCATATTTTACTTAAATTCACACATTGTTTTTACTTTTACTTAACCACAATTCTATGTTGTAAAACAAGATTAATGCTTAACAATAAGTAATTCAATTGTTTGTTATAAGGGTTAAATGCATAAGAAACAATATACCTATTTCACAGTTATAATGCGGGATTAGTTTGAATGATTATTTCTCACTAATTTCTACTTCTGTAACATTTTACCCACAATTTCTAATTGAATTATTATGAAATTTCAGATGGATAGTGTTGCATCACTGGCTGGAGTTCCTAACACAGAACTGACTAACAAAGTGAGCAGTCTCGAGAAGGAGAACTCGGATCTCAAAAAGGCCATGGATGATTTGCGCAAGCTCGTCATCAGCCTACAAGCCCGTGTCGAGTCACTAGAGAGCTCTTCCCAGACCAGCAAACCAAAGGCTGAGGCTCCTAAGGTAAACACTGTTTAACAATCTATACTTGAGTAGTGGAAGTTAATGCCACCTTAAGTATTTTATTTGAACATTCATCATAGATTAACCTGCCTCATAATTTTTACACATTATTGAAATCATACCTCGAGCATAGAATCCTCCAAGTGTGCCATGGCAATTGCATGTCTAAACTGTGTACTATAGAAGCTGGTGTACTCCAAGGATCTGACCTAGAACCAGTTCTTTACTCTATATTTACATCAGATATCCCTCAAATTGAAGAAACTAACAGCAACATATGCAGATGACGCTGCAATCCTAGCCAACCATAAGAACCCCATTGAAGCCTCTGTAACGCTACAAAGAGACTTGGATGAAGTTGACAGGTAGTTAAAGAGATGGAGAATTTAAGCAAGCCTGGCAAAGTCAATCATATCACATTTGCTCTCAGGAAAGGTGACTACCCTCCGGTAGAAATGGGTAGTGAAACTCAACCCGGAAAATCATGCGTCAAATACCTTGGAATGCATTTAGACCGAAGGCTTACCTGGAAAGAACATTTCAAGTCTAAACGCATAGAAGCAAACTTTAAATTCAAAGATATTTACTGGCTGATTGGCAGACAGTCAAAGCTATCCCTCGAAGTATATTTATAAATCAGTCCTGAAACCGATATGGAGCTATGGAATCGAGCTGTGGGGAACAGCAAGTCACTCAAACGTCAAAATTCTACAACGCTTCCAAAACAGTCTTGAAAACCATCACCATGGTTCATAAGAAACAATGAAGTACATGAATACCTCGAAATGGAGACTGTCAAAGAAACTATAAGAAAAAGAAGCCTGAAATATAAAGAACGGCTCAATGGACTTGTGAATGTGCTGGCACATTATCTCACTGATACCACAAGCAATACTAACCGCCTTAAGAGGGCGCACATCATGAACCTGGACAAAACTTAATAAAAGTAAAAAAGAAAAAAATACTATAATGGGCAGTATATATCAGTGGATCTGCTTCCCTCCAAGTACTAATTTTATTACACATTGATTATGGCCTGATTGCAGAAAGATAAATAAAAGAATATAAAAAAAAAGCAATAAAAAAACATAGATCCCTAAAATGTATTTATGCAACAATAATTAATATAAATGAGAGCATTATCCATAGGCATAATTAGGGGGGTGGCCGGGTGGGCCGTGCCCACCCTAATTTGGTCTAGTGCCCACCCCAGTATGTTGGGTTTCCGATAGAAATGGCATCTCATAGGCCATGGCGAGGCTCCACCCAGGCCCCGTCTGAAAAATAAACTTAGATATGCCAATGGCATTATCAATATTATGATATTTTTCAGTAGTGCTGTGTCTGTGTTAATATTTGAACAAGCTTTTATATAACTTGCAGTGTTTTTATGGTCAGGTCAAATCTTGGAAGGTAATTTTGACCATTTGATTAGGCTCAAATCTGGTATACTTGCATTTCTTCAATGACAATGCAATGCTATGGTACAATGGACTACATTACAGTGATTATGGAGTGGGAAGCTGGTCACAGGACCTACTAAACTTTTCAAGATATCCCGATTGTGTTTGGGTTCATTTTATTAACCTTGAAAAACAAAAGCATTTTTACGTTTAAATTTATTGTAGATGTGTCTGTAAGATAGCTCTAATATGATCACTGTAATTCTATGTTGTTACATAAAAGAGTTCAGCAGAAATAAAACCAACAATACATTTTTGGGATAAGAAAAAAGTGATAATGTACCTAACTAATTCATTATTGGTTTCAGGTTGCTGCACCAGCAAAAGAGGCTGAAGATTCAGATGATGGTGTAGATCTTTTTGGATCTGACGATGAAGAAGAGAGTGCAGAGGCAGCTAGAATAAGGGAAGAACGTCTTGCCGCTTATAATGCAAAAAAATCTAAGAGTATGTATTCAAAGTATTTTTTTATCATTTATGAATCCTTAGGAATACTTACTACAGCATGAGTACTCACTGTATATTTATCAATTAAAACAAAATGCAGATCTTCTCTAAAGTCAAATTCCTGTGCCAAGGTTCATCCAAATAAGAGGACTCTGTGCATTGAGGCATAAGTATTACACCTTGTTAATTGTTTAAGTAACCATTACCAATATATGTGACGTTCCACGGTTAAAGGTAGGTACTTTGTGGTCGGTATGGAGTTACGGGCATTCTAATAATCTGCAATTGTTAAGCTATTGATATCAAAAAAGATTATTGTCCTAAGAGTTATAGTTACGGAGATATATTTTTTTGAAAAATGTATTGAAAATGTGCAAAGTTTAGGAAACTGACTGTTTAAGTTTAGGTCTCTGAAAAACTATGTTGCTGATGTTAGTTACATAGTGGACTAGGAAATATGATTTATTAGGCTTCTGTCCATCAAAATTAATACCGCAAGTTCTATATTTGGAAATCGAAACTTTTATATGGGACAATTAAATATGACTGCCGACTTATTTCAAGGAAATCATGTTGCGTGTTATTTTCTCAATTTTCGCTGTAGATAGTCAATATTTTAAATGTATCTATTAGAAAACAACTGCTAAAGAAACTATAAAGAAGAAAAACGGAAGTTAGAAGTCAAAATACTTTTATTTTTTATTGTCATGAAAAATTATAAACATAACTGAATTAAGTTCTGATGTAACAATAAACATGATTATTTTTGCATGGATCAACAAACTCCCTTCATTAACATCAAATATAACAATTGATTTCGTTATCAGTCTTTAATCCTAACTTTTTAAGTCACTAAGTTACATCACAATCATAGTCTTCTTTCCATATATTTATGAAAAGGTACCTTATGGAAACATGTCAGTACAAATTTGATAAATTACGATAACGTACATCCTGGAAACCCCTTTCATTAATGTTTACCCTTATCTTTATACTAAATTACACAAATATGATCAGTTCTTTTTCGTAATCTACTTTAAAAACTAAAATTTATTTTATGTAAGTAAAGAAAAGGTGCCTTATGGCGGAGTTTAGTGATTTTAGAGATGTCCTTGCTCTAAACGCCTTTTTTTTACAGAAAAAGATACCGCCGCGAACTAGATTTCTGTGACCTCTTCACCACAAATATGAGCATGTAGGCTTTTTGCGTTTTATGATCGGCAACTGCATAATACAACTGGTACTAGGCTGAGGCTGACTAGGTAGTTCTTCAGGGAGACTATCTAAGGGATCATTATCTCGAGATACTGCCAGCTAGGGAGTCGGGCAAATATGTCTTGGGATTCAGATGATACAAATTGTAAGAAAAAATCAAATAGATACTTTTGTCTCTCGTAGGAGAGGCCTTGTGGTTGAATAACTTCAGTCATTTCACCATTGACAAATGTATCGTTAAAGACAACGTCCTGAGTACAAAGTTTCAGTAGTGGAAGACTTTTTACGAGTACATAAAACTTGGCCGATTGACAATTGGTCCGTTTTAAAATGACTGTATGACAATAATTTTGGCACAGTGAATGGTTTCTTGGATTTAAAAAAATTTACCCAGTCATAGGTTTTTACATGTAGTAGTTACAGATACATACCTAACGGAGAAATCAAAGTATACCTATATAGACGTCGGCAGGAGTAGAAATGATAAGGGCTAAGCATGTTTAAACTTATAATGGCCATAAGGTACCTTTTCTACTAAACTTTAGAACCGTAACTAAGTGGCTTTAAACTCACTTATACGGAAAATAAAAACAGGTAAAGAATTCTCACATGTTATATTTATGATAAAGTAATAAAAATATAATCAGAATTTTTATCCATTTTTACAAAACATTTAATATCTCCGAAACTAAAAACCGCCATAAGGTACCTTTATCCGTGGAACGTCACATATAAATAACAAATGAAACAACAAAAAACTAATTGTAACACCCAATTAAAAAACCCAATCACCTTTGTTTTAAACATATAAATTATTGTTCAAATTATAATTTTCAGAACCAGTTCTCATTGCCAAATCGAACATCATCTTGGATGTCAAGCCTTGGGACGATGAAACAGACATGAAGGCTTTGGAAGAAGCAGTGCGAAAAATTACCTCTGATGGCCTCCTCTGGGGTGCAGCTAAATTAGTACCCCTCGCTTACGGCATCCACAAACTGCAAATCTCTTGCGTTGTGGAAGATGACAAAGTGTCTGTGGATTGGCTCACCGAAGAAATTGAAAAGAATGAGGACTTTGTAAGTATTGACATCATCTAATTAAAAAAGTTAAAATGCGTAATGCTCAACATAAATGTACGTAACGCAATTTTGTTACTAAAAAGTAAACAAAAAGTTGATTTATTTAATTGGAAAAATATATTAAAAATGTGGGCCTTAACACAATGCAATCAAAATGACACAGAAATATTCCTGAATTCCAGGTGAGCAAATATGCACATAACAATACAGTAATAAAAAAACATTTACCTAATCCCTGAACCAATGAAACACCTTTGACTAAAAGGTTTACATCCTGCAATTGTGTTGTTATGAATTAATTCATTCATTAATGAGCCATGCATTTGTGGACCCCATATAGTACTTACATTTTATGTAACTCATCGATGTAGTGCATACTTTTCTAAACTGTGGGGCGCACTTCCCAGGGTGGCGCTACGATATTGATGTTATAGGTAAATGCTAACAAAGAAATGATATAAAAATCTGCGAAAATTTTCAAAAACCTTGAACATCATATGAATAACCCCCCTTATTTCTAAAAGAAATTTGCAGATTTTTTTGTGAATTCCCAATAAAATTAAGTTTAATTCGTTTTCTTCCTCTGCCTGTACGGGCCTGGGACGGTATGGCAAGAGACCCTTAACGTATTTGAATAAAATGTAGGTATATGCAAATGTTGACATGAGATTGTGAGAAAATGGCACCTTGAGTAGCGAAATCCCATAAAATAGGAAAACTAAAAGAACGATACTTTCATAGCCTTCCCTGTCTCAAAAATAAATGTACAGTAGAACCACGTTAGTACGAATAAATATCGCGTTCCGTTCCCTCATCAGCCCTAAAGACCTCTCAGAACTGGAATTAGTGCCTCTGATAGTCCAAATTATCAGTACTTCCCGATTCCCGAAGATGACAGAATGAATGAATGGTGTTTCAGCACAAATTTTAAGTCGAAGTAATATATTATTGAAATAACTCTTGATAAGACGAAACCTCTTTAACACGTATAAATTCGCGTTTCCCTTGATTATTGGCGTATTAGTGATTACAGTCCCAGTTAATCTTTTAATTTTTCGCAGAAATTCTAGGAATATGAGGGTTTTATCATAACGAAATAAAAATGTTCAAGCTTTTTGTTTTTTAAATTTAATCTTATCTGCAGGGCTTACTGCGACTTCGCTTGTCGCGCGACCAAACATCATCTGTCATGCGCGCACGGTATTGAAAGAAAGTGATGCGTACTATGTCGCGCGGTAGAGTCGCATGTCACAGTTACGCTAGAGCCGCTAGAGGTGTTGGTCTCACCAAAAGGTGCAAAGTGCGTGAGCTGTCAGAATGTGATTCGAGTTTTATAAAATAATTTTCTTTAAATAATATTACCTTTATAACTGCATCGCTCATACGCGATATAGATATGTCTCTCAGTTATTACCCAAACCCGAATCGCAATATGAGAGCTCACGAACTGTAGTGACATAGTTCTGAATCTGGTACACGGCGATATTTTACTTTATATTTTGTTGGGGATTTGACAGACTTTAGCACCTGTTAATTACTAACAAGACATGGTTAAATTGGGCCTTATTTGTAAAACTAACTTATGTTTTTCATTACAGGTTCAAAGTGTTGACATAGCAGCATTCAACAAGGTCTAACAAATAAGGTTTTCTGAAGTAAAAAAAATACCTTTCATTTAACCCTTCTTGTGTTTTTATTTATATTTTTTCGAGTTTAACGCGGCGTCGTATAAAGACATAAATAGGCAAGTTGCTCATGTTAAATTGTATTAAAGTAATGTTTATTTCGTATAGTATTTACCAAAGGAAATGTACTTTTTTTCAGCACATGAAAGAAGATGGCTGAACATATTGAAATAGAAAATATGGTATTTATTTTGTATTTTGAAAGGCTTAAAACGCAGTCCGCCATATTCACCCTTGGTAGTGACGTCACCAGTCCAGTAAAACAAAACTTGTCATTGGCATCATAGATATTAAGTGTTTATTGTCTTTATTTACGGGATCGCTTACGACTCGCCACGGGTCCATATTGGCTCACATAAAATTCTTATTCATAATACTTATGACAATCAATAATTATGTGAAAAATGCGCACTCACGCTACAGATAAGTTAAGACCAAAAGTGGCGGACGGCATTTTTGTCTGTTCATGAAATTTTTATTTTCAATTGATAAAATTTAGCTTTCTTTCTCAATAAAAAAGTACATTTTTAGGGTTCCGTAGTCAACTAGGAACCCTTATAGTTTCGCCATGTCCTACTGTCCGGCCGTCCGTCCGCGGCTTACGAGGGGCGTCTGAAAAGTTCTAAGCCTAAGATAGAAAAAAACAATTTACACAAATGAACTCGTGTTTATTTTTCAATATAGTCTCCTCCTAAATCAATGCATTTTTTACATTTTTTATACAGTGCTTTTAGGCCATTAAAAAAATAATCTTCATTTTGCCCTTCAAAATGCTCCTGTACAGCCGCCTTCATCTCTTCGTCACTTCTAAATCGCTTTCCCCTCAACTCTTTCTTCAAATTATTGAATAGAAAATAATCGCTTGGGGCTAGATCTGGGCTGTAGGGTGGGTGGTCAATTTTGTCAAAACCAACTTCCTTCAGAGCACGCCTCGCAACATTAGCGGTGTGAACGGGTGCGTTGTCTTGCAAAAACAAAATGCCTTTCCTTAGTTTACCCCGCCTTTTCTCAACTATGGCTTGTCGCACCTGTCTTATTAGATTTGCATAATAAGTTCCGTTTATCGTAGAGCCTTTTTCTAAATAATCGATTAAAAGAATGCCATCACAATCCCAAAATACCGTAGCCATTAACTTAGAGGCCGACTTTTGCACTTTAAATTTCTTCGGCGGCCTTTCACCCTTTTCAATCCACTGCATCGACTCAGACTTACACTCCGGATCATACTGTCTGATCCATGTTTCATCAACAGTTACTATTCGGGAACAAACTTCATCTAAATCATCTTCGCACAATTCTAAAAACGCCCGAGAAGTTTCCACACGACGTACTTTATCGAAGGCCGTTAGCATTTTCGGTACCCAACGAGCACTGACTTTACTCATGTACAAATGTTCATGTAAAATTTCTCCGACTCTTTCTTTACTAATACCTAAGACCTCAGCTATTTGCCAAACCTTAATTCTTCTATCTTCTAATACCAGCTTTTTGACTTTTGCTACGTTTTCTTCGGTCACTACCGATATTGGCCGCCCTGAGCGGGGGTCGTCTTCGATCGATTCCCGTCCGAGTTTAAATAAGCGACTCCACTTTTTGACTGTGGCATAAGAAGGCCCAGAATCACCGTAAATAATAGCCATTTCCTCAAAAATACACTGCGGTGATTTGTCACTTTTTGTAAGGAATTTAATTACAGCACGGTGCTCAATTTTCGTAATATTCGTTGGTAATTCACACATGATGTACTTTTCCGTTGAATATCTCGAAACAGAATAATAAAAACGTGACATGTTATTTTTTAATAATTTGTTTTTAAATGGCCTTTCTAGTGGCCAGTATCATAAACGCATATATAACCTCGAAATACCTTAGGCTTAGAACTTTTCAGACGCCCCTCGTAGCTCCGTGATCATTAGTACTAGAAAGCTGAAATTTGGTATGAGTATGTGTATGTATAACGCCGACAGAACGGTAAAATAAAATTTAAAATTTTTTTTTGCTTCGGGTACCTCGAACACCTAAAGTGGGGGTGTTTTTTTTTTTCTTTTCATCACTGGTGTGTGGGGTGTCGTTGAATAGGTCTTGTAAAAATAATAGGGGGTCTTCTAACATTATTTTTTGATAAAGTCAGCAGTTTTGTAAATATTCGTACCAAAAACAAAAAAAATAGTGTCCTACCCTCTAACTTTTCAACCACGGGTCAAAAAAAATCGGAAAAATTCATGTTAATGAGGCCTTATAAGTACTTTCAATGAAAACTATATTGAACAAAATCTGTCGAGCCGTTTTTGAGTTATCGCCAAATTTTATATTTTTTCTTTAAAAGGTCGTAAGTTGACTTCCAGAAGGTAACAAGTGATTACAGTTTCTAGGGTTTACGACCTTTTTATAGAGCTTAAAATCTTTCTTAACTTAAACCTCGGGCTTAAAACAGCAGTTTATTGTGAAGGATGAGCAACTACGGAACCCTACACTGAGCGTGGCCCGACATGCTCTTGGCCGGTTTTTAATGCTAGTAAGATAATTATTAACCATTTTAAATATATTTCAGAAATGGGCCAAGCAGCCTATTTCAGTATAAAGGCTATAAATTTACTGGCTGGATTTATGTAGTACTTACACTGTACAGGGTTATGAAAATTCTTAACTTTCCTCATTTACCTAACCTTTTGAATGCCCTTTTAAATACAAAAACTGACACTCACACGACATGACACGCCACGACATTGTAATGTGGCATTGTAACGCTAAGTTGAAACTTGTAGAACTGCATGTAGGTTGAAATCACTGCACGCTATGATGACTTGATTTAACCTTTTCGACGCCAACAGATATATCCGCTCTGTTGGCGTCGAAAAGGTTAAATCGCGGGAAGGTAAAAGTACTTGTGAAACCACTAGCGGGCCTAACCTTACCTTCAGCTGTTGCTCGCATTCATTCGGACAGGCTAACTAATAGACAGGGCAGTAATTTTTGTGTCCTATCATCTGCTGAGAAGTATTTTATGCCCTCAGCACATACTCGTAAGTTATTGTGGTATCGTACGTACTCGTTAGCGTCTGCAAAGTTCTTCGGGCGCTAGAATCCCTATCACAGCTGTTGGCGTACAACAGGTTAATATTATTTCAAGGTACGTTCGTTAAACTATACACTCGTATACCTAATGCTAGCACATACATGCATACGAGATAGCTAGACCATTCGAAGTAGCTGATCGAACCGCTAAGAAAATGGAACTCGCTCGCAATCGTGTATATTTCCAAAAAAAAAAAATTGGTCACTTCCAGGCAAGAGTGAATAGGCTATTGCTGAACCAGCGAGCTACATCCTCGACCCGCTCGTAGTCACTTACCATTAGGAGATTAGGTTACTGAGGTCAACCAAGTTCTCATTTAATTCAAAATTCTCATTATTCTTCTAAAAACAAGACCCATATGCACGTCTTGGCATTAAAAGAAGTTTTAGGCCCTGTATCTGCTGTTCATTGGGGATAGATGTATATTTTATGGCACGAATACGAGCAGTAAAACATGAATTTTGCCTCATCTTTAAATGATTGGCAACTTTATTAAGGCAGCTCGGGCAATGGCAATCCTACAAAAATATATGCCAAGAACTGGTAGCTATGGTCTAGCCATGGTATAAGAAAACAAGATATGGCATTCCGACAAGGCAGACTTGTGACGTAGACTGATTATTTGCCACTTTATGATAACAAAATAATTAAGTAAAGGATATTCAACACCAGTAAAAAATATTTTTGCATTACAGTTGTCATATTCTTTCAATAAATGTTTTTTGTCGTAAAGACATTCATACAGATACCAAGGGAATCTGGGAGTGAGATTGACAGAACCAACCAACCAATCATAGCGTTATGACGTCACAAGTCTGGCCTATCATTCCCGAATGCCATACCATGTTTTATATACCAACCATGACCATATTGAGTCTGGCTAAAAATATCTTTGCCCCAGCAATATTATAGCGGCAGTACACTACTCTACTAGCCGCACTTCGGACATCTGTCAAGTACTTCGCCGAGGAATTTCGCGAGTAGTGTACTGCCGCTATTCGTGTTTTTTTCTGTAAATCGGTTTATGACAACACTGAAGATATGGCATTAATTAGTCTTGATACTTGTGTATTATCCATAATCTTTAAACTAGAATTAGATTTATTAAAATACTTAAACGGGTTTACTCACGTCATAGAAGTCGAATAGCGCTTGACATATTTCGAATCGGTACGCGATTCATCATCAGGAGAGACGATCAGTCGCGGCGGCGGCCAACCGAACACACACACACACTCGATTAGATTATAGCAAACTTAATATAAATAAATAAAAAACCTCGATAAGGTATGCTTTGATCAGTATTGAATAAAAATATGATAATATTTTGGAGAACTTTTGCCTTGTATTGAGTGAGTTTACATACTGTATTTCAAAACAGTAACTTCAGCGTTTATTGAAATTAAATAACTTAAAAACATGGCTGCATTTTTCAGGATGATCTAAAAAATATGTTTATTTTATCAAAAATATTTACGTACTAATAGGATTGTTGGTTACTTTTACCGGCCAGCAACTTATTGCGGCACACCACAAAACTCGCGAAGTTGGGTTGGGTGAGGTGAAGTTGGCCGAAGTATGAGATTCCGAAACGATATTCGCCCAGCCTTAACCAACTTCGCAAGTAGTGTCTGTGTCCACACTATAATCCGAGTATAGTCTTGGATGAAGTACCTATGGATTCGGCATATGCGTATACCCGAAAGGGACAGCAGCAAAGTACATGACTAACACAGGGTTACCAGGTTCCAAATAATTCTCCCGTTTTTCCAGTGCTAGTTGTTAGGCTAACAACTAGCTAACAATCTTAGCGGTGTGCATTAGTTTTAAATGTATTATTATATTGTATGGGACAAATTATAAAATAATTACAATAAAACTTAACAAAAAAAAACTGTCAATGGTAAAATATATTTATTTAGATAAATTTAATTACAATTTCGAGAGAGCAGCAAGAGAGCCCATAGGAGGCATGAGGCGAGATGTTTACTATCCTTTAAACAAAATTGTCGTCAACATATACAAGCATTTTTGGTTTTGGCAAGGTTTGGTTTCTGGTTCCCAATGCGATCGTCCTGTTGCACGTATCGAACATTGGAGTAAAGCAGGATCATGTTTTGAAAATCTAAAACAAAAAAATATATTTGTAAAACTCCATGAGTTAAGGGTAATTTACCAATTCTTATACTGGTATCCCTTAAAATCGAATAAAGCAGACAAATTAAAAAGCAGTAAAAAACGCGGCGGAACGTCAAGTAAAGGTGACGACAAAGACTAAAGACTACTGACACTGACATGACGTAAATACTATTGAATTTGTAGGGGTAATACCTAAAAATAAGATATTACAAAATGAGATTTTAAGCAAATTTCTGATGTTTTGATATGATTTTGCTGTGCTATTTATCGTATAAATAATTATTAAATATATATTTGCAGAAATCAAGCAAGAGCAAAGTCGAAACATCGCACTTACCTATGAAAGCTTATATTTTCACTTTTTTGGCCAGTGTCGCTTTTACAGCCAATTATGGAGCAACGCACCATTGTTTTACAAATCTATAGCTAAATAGCACTCACTATTATTCATATATAAACTTTCGAAATGTAAAATTATCCACAATATACGTTGTTTTATAGTAGGCTACAACGCACATTTGAATTGCCCGGCAGTATTTAGCGGAGCTCTGTCAATTTGACAATCATCCGCTAAACAAAAAAAAGCAGAACTCTGATAAGGACAAAACATCTTGTCTATGTCTCTGTCGCTCTTAACGGTTTCTGTAAATAGTTGTCCCGTTCCCTCCTGGTACTATTATTCCCTTGTCATGTCCAGGAGTATAGTATTCATAATCCGCGTGTTTAACAGTGTTAACAGTAAATCAAAGAGACATTAAAATGTACACTTTTGACAGCTGTCAAAATGACACGCAACGCACAGTCGCCAACTCGCCACATGCATGGTCTAATAAAACATGCAAGTAAAAGACGTCAAAGTCAATGCCATGCCATATACACGGCTATGGTGAAGTGTTTCAAACTTGTTTATTGTTTAGTGATATTATATTAATCCTTCCTTGAAATTTAGACATGAATTGCAAGAAATGTGAAGCTATTGGGACCGTGCTTCTGCGTCGGAAAGATCATTACTGTGAAAATTGTTTTACAACTAACATTAACCACAAGTTTCGAGCTAGTATTGGGAAGAATAGAGCAGTTTCTCCAAATGAAAAAGTCTTGGTTTGTTTGTCCGGTGGTCCAAGCTCTACGGTGCTACTAGACATGGTTTACAATGGAGTTTCTTTGAGTAATCATAAGAAACTAAGAATTACTCCATATTTCGTGCACTTGATAGGTAAACTTTCCAAAGGACATTCAAAATTGCGAATATAATTCTAATTAAGAGATATAATTACACCATTAACAATCATTTCTTTAATTTTCAGATAACATTAACAATGAAAATGCTGAAATTATTGCAAATACTGTGATAAATCAATGTAAACAATATGATTTAAAAGTATATCTAATCCATATGTCCAACTATATTGAAGAAAATACACATCTACCAAAAGCTAACACTATACCTGTTAATGAAAATGAATCTGAATTCAAAGCAATGCTATGCAGTATGCCTGTTACTGTCAGAAATGATTTTATCATGAAAATAAGGCCCCATTTATTTATAAGACTGGCAGAACAATTGCAGTGCAATTGTATTTTTACAGGAGAAACTACAGCAACATTAGCTATTAATTTACTATCCAATCTGACTGTGGGCAGAGGGGCGCAGGTGCAGGATGATGTTGTAAGTATTATAAATTGTTTATCAGATTTGGATATTAAAGCTAACAAATTCAATCCAAAATATCTATAAGTTTAATAAACAGCCGCACTTACTCTGTTAGAGATGTAATAACAGACCTATAATTAATAAAGACTTGTGTATTCATTTTATTTATTATCTCAGAGTTTCTGCGATGCGCGAAATGATAAGGTAAAAATATTGAGACCTATGAAAGATATAAGTAAAGAAGAATTGGACTATTACATCAAAATCAATAAACTAAATCTAGCTGAGCAGAGTGATGTTGCACCAAACAGTCTACAGTCCATCATAGGAACTTTTGTTACTCAATTGCAAGACAGTTTTCCAGCCACAATATCAACTATTTGCAAAACTGCTGATAAAATTGGAACTCACAGTGAAGGTGATTCTTACAAAAAATGTGTCTTGTGCAAGGTAATCAATTTATTTACTAGTTCTTTTACCATCATTTTCTTTGGAGCTAATTCATGGCCAAAAGCTGTTTCAGCCCTTAACCTATTGAATGCCAAGCGGTCTAGCAATTTACCGTGCCACTGACGCCAGAGTAAAAAAAAAAGATGTGCCCCAAAAGCAACAGGGATTGAAAAATATTTGTAGCGGTTAGAATTACAAAGTTTTTGATCACTGAAATTTGGACGGCTGTGGCCGACGTGGCGTCAGGGGCACGATTTTTTGTTGACGGCCACAGCCGACTGTGGCGCTCAAAAGGATAATTTGCCAATGTTCGCCAGGATGAACACACTCTTTGACCATCTTTTTCTATTTTTTTTCGAACGAGAATTGTTTGCTCTATTCAACCTTAACGAGGCTTGAACTAGCGACCTTCATATTTTTTTGTCAAATTAAGGGTTAACATTTTTTCACACAATGTCACTTATGAAGGTTCTGCTGTTACACCTTTTGTTTAAAAGTGTTCTTTACCATAAATTATAGTAGAGTAGCATACTGAGTTGGCTTGCATAGCCATGAAAAGTGTTGTTTTCCCACATGCCACGGTTTATATAGTCTGTAAAAGAGCCTTTGATTGAGTCTGGTCTGGTTTAACTTGTAAGTTAATATTAATTTGAACAATTCAGCTTAGCTATATAAAGTAACCATCTAATTTTATTATTTCAGAGTGACCTAAGGACAAAAAGTACAAAGTTGACAGCTTTAGAGGCAACAAACTTTTCTAGAATAGTATCCTTGCAGAACCCTAGAGATGCAGATTTCAAGGAAATTGAAGCACAAGCAAATGACACTGATCAAAAATCCATGTTTCCTTTTGTTAATGAACGCCTTTGTTATGGTTGTAGCAGAAATTATTTGGAAATTGACCATTCAAAGTTACCACAACATATTCGAGATGTGATACACAGTTGAGCATCCTGTTTGGTGAAGCACCAAAGATTCAGACTTACATCTGCTGTACTCAATAAGGACATATTGTTGAATCAATTTTGTTTCCTAATCCACTTTTAATATAATTATAAATTTTCCAAAAATTCAAAAACTAGGCAACAATGTTTTTGAATAGAATCCCCAACCACATTCAAACCGTGAATAATATATCTGTAAGGATAAAATAAGTTTATATCTAAAATAAATATTCGCCGTTACTAGAAGATATTTTTTCATTAAAACTATTAAAAAGGTTTTATGTGTTTTCCTGTTTAGCCACTTTACCTTACCGTGTCCTAGTCTAGATCTAGCGATCGCAAGCGCTTCATTGGCAGATGCCAGCTTTCTTGATTTTTACACAAACTTCCAATGTCTAACCTCTATCTCTCTCTCCCTCTGTATACCCTATCGCTTATTTCTACATGGCAGCAAATGCATTCTCACCATTTACATGGGGCGACTGTAGGTATTATAATAGTTTAAATTTGACATTTGGTTTTCGGGCTTTTCTAGTCCCTTACCGTAACGCGTTTCCACTGAGAGAACTGGAGCAGATTGGAGACATGCGAAATCGAAGCCTCAGTGGAAATCCACCCTTACACCTACTTAAACGCCACAATTCGTTCCTTAGGAAAAGTGCACAACGATGGTGCCGCCAATCCGATTTTTTTGAGTGGGTAACTATGTATGTTCGTTCGGGTGGAATCTTGCAACTGATATCTTCAACCGATTGAGCTGAAATTTTGCATACCTACTTAACTTTGATGTCAATATACACTAATTAAGCTTCAGTACCGTTATTCGAAGCCTAAATTAATATTTGAGAGAGTGGCAACACTGTCTGTCAGATGACGTAGCGGTTCCTGATAGGCTGACATTTCCCGCTCTTTGCCCCACTAAGTTTCTCTTGATGACCACCAGGGGGGCCGCGGCGCCTTGGCGCGAAGTGCGGCCTCTCGTCATTGGCGTTTTGTTTGTCGCAACGTACGGTTCCTTACAAAAAATCGAGAGATTTTTGTAAGTACTAGGTAAAAATAATTTATTATCCAAAAACGGTGTTACCGTTCGTTTTCTAATATAATAATATGTTACAGGAAACATGACGGACTCTAGCTCTAGTACTAGCTCAAGTTCGTCATCAGAAACTGAAGAAGAGCTGACAGCCGCTCCAGGTACGTCGACGGCCCAACAGCTGCCGCCGCCGCCACCTCCATCCTCAAAAAGGAAGGCTAAAAGGTCGGAGTCGGAACCCAAACGTAAACGATCGCGGCATGATAATCACAGCGAAGAAATTAGACTTTTATCCGAACAGGTTAGTGTGATAAGAAATTTGATTGGGAATATGTGGCAGCCAATTGCCCCTATGGCCCACTCTTCCGAAATTGGGGATGAGGTCAATGCTGACGTGAGCGGTGAATTGTACGTTGAAAACGAGGAGGCACCTCCGACCACTGGTGGTGAAAATCCGTTAAAATTGTCATTACGTACTGTGCTAAAAGAGCCAGCGGTGCCTAAATCCTCACCAGCTCATGTCAGCTTCATAAACTCGATCCACCATTTCGATTCCGAAAATTGGTCCAGTGTTCGTTACTCCGAAGTGCAAAAGCAATATTGTTCCCAACCCGCATTTACAGATTTAGAAACGAATGATGAGATAAAGCCTTTCGACAGGTTTTTAAATCTGAGTGTTATTGAGCGCGGTTTTGCTTCTCTAACTCAAGCTCTCGTTAAACAGAGCGAAGCGGCTGATTCCGCTTTTGAATCCCTTCTATCATGGTCTCGCTCCACCACGGAGTTATCCCCACAGTCCCTACAGGACAAACTAAAGGAATTATTCATTGAAGGTAGTTTTCAAAAGATCTCTAATGATGCCCTGCAATTGGCGTGTGGTCATCGTGCTGATCTCATTCAGCAGCGAAGAGATAGCATTCTACGCTCGGTAAAGGATAATTTTTTTAAAGAGAGTTTGAGAAAAATCCCGCCCAGTTCTCAATACCTTTTCCAAAAAGAGGCCTTTTCGGCGGCCATTGAAAAACAAGGCGGCATTTCTAAAGCATTTTGGCCAGTACGCACGACAACTCAAACCAAACCTGCTGCGCAAGCAGGCCAGAACCAAAATGTTGGTACGCATAAATTGCCCGTGCAGGGCATTTTTGACCCAACTAGTTTCCATATGGGTATGCCCATGCCCATGCTTACCCACCTGCGCAAGGTGTTCACAATTTTTATCCCATGGGTTGGCGTGATATGTTTCGCCCACCTAGGTTGCCCGCTAACTCTCAGAACAAGACCAGCCGGCAAAAGAATACTCGAAATCAGGGCCCATACCCCTATCAACAGGCCGCCCGAGGCCAGGGTAAAAACTCGAGCTCCAGTGTCCCACGCAGGGAGTACACTCAAAAAAGGAAATTCTGACTCGAACAGTTTCCAGGCGGGGCAACTAGCAAAATTTGTACAAAAATGGCAGTCTCTGCATGCCCCACCTTCATTGATAAAGCTAATCCAGGGTTTTCGAATCCCTTTTTTCATAAGACCTCCACTGGTCATGCCGAACCTGGCCCATTTTCAAACACCATTCTCCAGGGACATGGAAATCGAAATTCAGAAATTATTAAAAATGGGGGCACTGGAACCCACTACCCCCAGTCCCAGCTTCATTTCCCCAATGTTTTTGACACTGAAAAACGACGGATCATACCGCCCAATTTTCAATCTCAAAAATTTGAATTTCTATCTTCCGATTCAAAAGTTTCGCCTAATAAATATGCACAGAATACCGAATTTCCTACAACCGTCGGATTGGCTCATAAAAATAGATCTTTCAAATGCATACTTTCATCTGCCCGTTGCACAAAGTCACAAACGCTTCCTACGACTACTTTTCAACGGGCATCTACTTCAGATGACGTGTCTTCCCTTCGGTCTGGCGTGTGCGCCAAAAATGTTCGCTTCATTGACCAATTGGATAGCCCAAATTCTAAGAGACAAAGGGTTCCGCATTCTGGTTTATCTCGACGATTTCCTATTAGCAAATCAGAACCCATACACCCTAAAAGAGCAAGGATTAGAGACTGTACTCCTTCTTCAGGAATTGGGCTGGCAGGTAAATCTCGAAAAGTCCACTTTGACACCACAAAGGGTATTAGAATATTTGGGCATTTGTTGGGATCCTCACTCCAACCTAAAATATCTGCCTACAAAGAAATGTCAAATTCTAAAGCAAAAACTAAAACTATTACTGACGCGAAAGTCTGCGAACCTAAAAGAGATGCAGAGTATTGTCGGATCTACCAATTTTGCCAGTTTCCCTGTCTCACGAGGACGCCTAAATCACCGAGCCCTGCTGAAGCACTGTCAATCCCTATTACACCGGGACCCTCAATGTCGCTTTCCAATTCCCCAAAAAGCTTTAATCGAATTGGCGTGGTGGCTAGCCAATGCCGAAGGTCAATCGAAAATTCACCATCCTCCTGTATCCCACTACCTGGTTACCGATGCCTCGGAACTGGCATGGGGAGCCCAGATAGACAACATAAGAATCTGGGGGCAGTGGTCTCACGGGGAAGGAGCCTTTCATTCCAATCAGCGAGAAATGTTGGCCGTATTATACGCCTTAAAAGGTCATTGTCCTTACCTATCCAACTCGTCGTTAATGATTCAGAGCGACAACATGTCCGTGGTATCGTACTTGAGAAACGAGGGAGGAACGAAATCCTCAGCCCTAATGGATATCTGCTACAAAATCCTTCATCTCCTAGACAGTTTCAACATTCATCTCGTGATTCATCACCTTCCCGGAAAATTCAATTCCGAAGCGGATCAACTGTCCCGCCTACGTCATGTTCCCGAATGGCATCTCCTAAGCAACATAACAAACACAATATTTCGGAAATGGGGAACTCCACACATAGATCTCTTTGCTTCAGCGACTGCTCACGTAGTCCCCGAGTACGTATCCCTGGACGTGAGAGATCAGCGAGCCCAATTCCACGACGCTTTCTGTCAAACCTGGGACTACCAACTGGCCTGGATATTTCCGCCCCCGTTTTTAATCCCACGGGTACTAGCCCACCTCAACAGCGCAGTGGGCACATATTTAATAGTAGCGCCCCGATGGCCAAAAGTATTTTGGAGACCCGATCTGAAAAACCGTGCGCTGGCCCCTCCTTTCACCATTCGGAACCTGGACCTAGTGTTGATAGACACCGCCACGGGCTGTCCGCCTCCCAAAGTTCAGGACATGATCCTGGAGGTTTGGAAATGTGGGGGTGGTCGGATAGTATAAAGGATTGGTCCTCGGAGCAAAAGAGTATTTTGTGTTCTAGCTGGCGAAAATCTTCCCTTAAAACTTACCAACCAGCCTGGAGGAGATGGAGGTCTTGGTGCCACGAAAATAAAGTTCACATGACATCTCCTTCAGGGTCAGATTTCGCGAGATTTTTAATTGACATGCACCAAATTCAGGGATTAGCTTACAATACTATTTTGGTTTATAAATCTGCTATAGCTACTCTTTGTGATCCAAACCACGACATTAAGTTAAGCTCTCATTTGCTTGTAAAACACGCTCTAAAGGCAATATCTAACATAAAACCTACAACAACTAAGGTCCCAATATGGGACACTGATGTCTTAATTAAATGGTTACAAAGTCATGCTGTAAACCAAAATAGTCTATTTGAATGTTCTAAACGGGCCTCAATCCTGCTTTTATTGTACTCAGGGCGTAGAGTGCATGATCTTACCTTGTTAGCTATTAACTCTGATAACTATATTGTAGATGACAATCATATTATATTCTGGCCAATTTTCGGATCCAAAACTGACTGCTCTACTTATAGGCAATCTGGATGGCGATTATTAAAAAATAAGGATTGTAAAAACTTGGATCCGGTGTTTTGGGTTAATAGAGTAATACATTTATCAGCTGAAAGACGTACCGCGTGTAAGAGTAATGCATTATTTCTAACTGCTTGTGGTCCCCCCAAAGCAGCGTCGCGCACAGTTGTCGCGAACTGGGTCAGAAAGGTACTGCTGGAGGCAGGTATTCAGGCTAGTCCTGGCAGCGTGCGGCCAGCAGTAGCCTCTAAGTGTTGGCTACAGAATTGTCCTCTGGATGAAATCCTAGCTCGCGGCAACTGGCGCACGCAAAATACATTTAGAAAATTTTATTGCAGGGAGATAAAACAATCATTATCTGATTCTTGCTCCGTACCTGTTATAAGCAATCATTTTAACCCCGTAGATAATTAAAATAATTTTACTTAATTGTGTACAATTGTCGAACTTAA
The DNA here is from genome assembly GCA_947623375.1 of Apotomis capreana. NCBI lineage: Eukaryota > Metazoa > Arthropoda > Insecta > Lepidoptera > Tortricidae > Apotomis > Apotomis capreana. The sequence continues at coordinate 16,268,890 of OX392501.1, forward strand.
TTAAGTTAATTTCTTTGCAGTTGATTGAGCGTTATGTTATGTGATTAAAATAATTTAACTAATTTGTATCCGAAAACTGTTCAATGTCTCGTATAATGTTATTCTATGTGTATATACCAATCAATAGATTGTCATAGGATAATTTTTGAGTAAATAAATTAAACTACAATATGTTTACAATTATTTATGTTCTTTATTCAATAAAATTCTTTGTTTACAATATTTACTTTTCAATTTTACACCCTTACCTGTTGTGTATTCACTATTTCCAGCATGAAGTTTCACTTGATATTTTTGTTTATAATCATGAAGTCACCATACCATACCAAGTGCATGTGCACTTAATATCACACACCAGGTTTCACTTCCTTTCTAGAAACAGGTCACATTGGCGTTTGACCACCAGGCGATAACAGACAGATCTCAAATATTAATTTAGGCTTCGAATAACGGTACTGAAGCTTAATAGCAGCGTTTTACCTAACAATAAAACGCTTATTAAGCGAAATACCTTATTCGAAGCCTAAACTTTTATCGCTGCCTGGCGTTTATGAACCATTTTGCAATAAAACAACTATACTTTACTTATGCTCACTATTGTGGGTAGTCACTAATGCACAGATAAACAAACGTGTACGCGTTCGAAAGAATGTTACACAGATAATTTTTCATCTCTTGTTTTCTTCGCATATAACAATATATTGCAAAATTGTTTTTATATAAAATTTGTATATATATCAAATATATATATTCTTTTTTGAGATCCAATGACGAGAGGCCGCACTTCGCGCCAAGGCGCCGCGGCCCCCCTGGTGGTCATCAAGAGAAACTTAGTGGGGCAAAGAGCGGGAAATGTCAGCCTATCAGGAACCGCTACGTCATCTGACAGACAGTGTTGCCACTCTCTCAAATATTAATTTAGGCTTCGAATAAGGTATTTCGCTAAATAAGCGTTTTATTGTTAGGTAAAACGCTGCTATTTGGTATCATGGGGCTGGTCTGATGGTGGAGCCGGAAGTTGGCCCTAAAAACTATTATAGATAAAGCGATCCTACCGAGTTGGGGGTCTTTAGAATCGTCTCAGTAAGCAATTGGTGGTTATTCAAGTCCAGTCGGCTATAAAAGCTTGTCACAAAAAATATATTTTTTTATTAATAATAATAAATATCGGACAAACTCACAAATCTATCTAGTCCCTACTTAGGCTCAAAAAGGCTTGTTAGACGACGATATATACATACTTATCCATATCCATCCATACTATAATATAAATGCGAAAGTGTGTCTGTCTGTCTGTTACCTCTTCACGCTTAAACCGCTGAACCGATTTAGATGAAATTTGGTATGGAGATAGTTTGAGACCCGGGAAAGGACATAGGATACTTTTCATCCCGAGTAAATTTAGTGTTCCCGTGGGATGAGCGGGTAACACCGCGGGGCACAGCATACACTGAAATACATAGAACAACCATGACCCAAGCTCAAATATTCTAGTTCATCACACAAATATTTGCCCTGGCCGGGATTCGAACCCGAGACCGCCGGCTCAGTAGGCAGGTGCTCTACCACAACTGCGCCAAACGCGTCGTTTTTGACAGAAACTTATTTATTTAGGTCCTGAATATTTACCTAAAATTAATTATCTCTCTCAAAGGCAATGCTACCAAGACAAGATTAACTTAGTTTAATCAAGGCGAATGTGGGCATTGTGTCTGGGTCGTATCAGTAGGTAACCAAAAAGCTATCAATGGAAAGAGTGGCGACTGGCGACCGACACGGGCGAAGCTTTTAAAATTATGAATGAACTAGCTACCCGCCCCGGATTCGCACGGGTGCAATGCTGATAAATTATGCATGTATTATACATATAAACCTTCCTCTTAAATCCCTCTAACTACTTACCAAATAACAATAACAGTATCAAAATCCGTTGCGTAGTTTTAAATATCTAAGCGTACATAGGGACAGACAGACAGACAGCAGCAAGCGACTTTGTTTTATACTATGTAGCGATAAGACTGATAAGGCAATGCTGCCAACAGTCAGCAAATCTCTCATCTTTGGTGCAGCGGACACCCCAGACAACCCATAGGGCTCGAAATTTACCTATCAGTTAGTGGTGGCGGTGGCCCTCCGGTCCAAGTTCGTAGATATTACGAAGCACTCCGATTGCGGGCGTGTCCCATCTTGGCTGTGGCGGTTAGAGGTTAAATGTTCAGCCTACTACGTAATAAAAAAAATTAACAAAAAAAAAGAACCGACTTCAGTAAAACTAAAAGGCCAAAAATAAACCGTTCAACCGTTCTCTTTTAGTTTTACTGAAGTTGGTTCTTTTTTTGTAATTTTTTTTTTTTTTGCTTTTTAGTGATTCATATAAAAGTTCTAGTGGCCATCTGTGGTGTTCATCATCAGTTTCCTTACACCAAATCCTATTTACTGAATGTACATTCTTGACTTTATCAATAAATTAGTACCGAAAGCGCCGTACAGTGCGACACAAAAGAGTAGAAAACGGATGAAAAAGGAACTACAATTTTTCATACAAAATTGTTACCATATTCAAGCACTTTACGTCAAAAATGTGGCAGTTGCGAAGGAAGTGGCGCCCTCATTTATTTTCTACTCTTTTATGTTGCACTGTACATGTCCCTATAACATTTGAAGAGTTCCCTCGATTTCTCCAAGATTCCATCATCAGATCCCGACTTAGTGCCAACGGGACCAACTCGGAGCTATACCCTTTCGATAAAAAATAAATATTTGAAAATCGGTTCAAGGTTCTCGGAGATATCGAGTAACATACATACAAAAAAATATAGTTCGAATTGAGAACCTCCTCCTTTTTTGAAGTCTGTTAAAAATAAGTAGCTTTTCATGATTCATGAAAAGCTACTTATTTTTCATGAACAATCATTTCAATGATACCCTGGTTAGCTTTCACCACAGAGATTCGTTACACTGTACGCCGGGAAATAAGGGCTTGCCGGCCGAGTATGTATAGACCGGATAGTCATACGAAGCCGGCAAGCCCTTTTCACGGCTAAGGCATGTATAGTGCTTTTCTCAAACATATGAAATGAAATAAAAAAATACACCACTCAATAAAACATAATTCAGCTGTTTAGCCCGTCCATGAACACAGACGCTATGTTTAAAAAAGAATTACTTCCCGGCCTAGGCCTTCAATTTTGTATGAAATTCCTTTACAGTTCTCTCGAATTGTTCCGCCCGAAACGTGACACTTCGAAGCCTGTTTTAACACACGTTATGACGATATTTCATTGCATGTTTGAGCTTCACTTTGAACTTAGATGGAAACCATAACCATCCTTGCATGTCCTACTGTTATGAATGACGTCACTCTCTGTGCAGTACCGTGAGAGAGAAGTTGCGAAGCATAGTTCTTGAAGCAAACATAGTCGTAATACATCCAGCCCGTTGTATATTCCTGTAGGTTTCAATGTATAATGGTCTTTCATACATTTGTACTTATATTGCAGTTAAAGAAAAACTAGGTTAAATCTGCTCCGGTTTGCCCAACACCAGTTTAGACAGCCTTGGCAATATTGTCTATGTTCTATATTTCTATTTCCTTAAGGAATATTTGAGCCTCCTTTAGGACTTAACTTTGTTGTTGCATGGAATAGATTTAAGCTTAATGTCTGATGTTTTTTCCAGTACAGGTGTATCCAAAGACGCCGCCAACATCAGGCAATTAAAAGCTCCAGTAGAGTTGTTACTAATACTACTGTGCTATGATATTTGTAGCAATGGTTCAAACAGGACCGTGTTTGCAGACTTAAATTTCATACAGTATGTTTTAGAAGAATAGCAATATAAAGTAAGCTTTATGTCGTATTATTAGCTATAGTATACATTCAAATCATCGTTGCGCTTACCAAAACTAATATTAACATGTGTTTACAACAATAGTTTGAAATAAAATAAATAATCAGCAGCCCGTCTAGCACAACTATGCCTCACAACTACGCTCGCGGTATATCTCGCGTAAGAAAAAATAAGGTATCACAGTTGTGCTAGAGGCAGTGTTCGGCGATGACAGTGCAACACCGCGACACTCCGAGTAGAAATTGTAATAAAGGCATTTTATAATCCCGCGACCTTAATAAAAACAAAATCTATCGAGAGGAAATTTGTACCCGGAATCCGGCAGTGTTGGAATTTGATAAGCTCAACGACGAAATGCGAATCATGAATTCAGTAGAGAGCACACTAGTTGGTCCATCTCTAAAACCCGTTCCAGACCTTCCGATCCTATCCTAATTATCGGATGAAATCGGATAATGTGTAGTGTAATAAAATTGTTAGGATCTATTACACTACACATTATCAGATTTCATCCGATAATTAGGATCGGATCGGAAGGTCTGGAACGGGTTCAATCATTACATAATTTGATTACGAAAATGAGGCTCTTTCAAAATTCTACTGTAAGAAATAAAAGATGTATAGTAATGATATTGAGATTTTCAACAGCCTGCAATAATGTAAACTTGTGTACTTTGACACGGTCCTTAGATGAATATTAACTGTGTCAAGTTCTTAAGGTATAGTGGCAAATTGGTTTAGAAGTCGAAAAAATTTTCAGGCAAAAAAAGTTAGTATTGTTTATTAAGAAAATTTTGATGCAACAACTTGCAGTTATCACAATAAAAAATAAATAATAATGAGGCTCACCTTTAAATTGAAGATAGACTTTATTCTATATGTATATAAAGACAGCTAACGTAACTTACTAAGAACATAGGTACTAATAAAAACAAGATTTTAATCCGACATTGTCTATTAATTATAAGTTACTGGTCTTCGTTACCAAAAATGTAATAAAAAAAAGAAACGAAGTGACATTTTTAAAATTTTGTATTTATATCACACATATCTACATTTTACTTCTATTACATAAATACAAAATTTTAAATGGTAATCAACGAAAAGCTGCTAACCAGTTAAACCAGTACTTGCAAAACGGTATGCAGTAGGTGTTATTATTATATCATACAATATCAATACCATAGGTTAATAAATGCAAAATTTCAAGTGCAATAAAACTCTGAAGTTACATTTTTATCTTGTTCAATAACATTGAATTTTGTATTAAAAAACAATTTCTTCATAACTTCAAAAAAATTTAAAACCCACCACTTGATACCTCAAAGTAACAGTAAAAATAAATATGCAGCTTTAGTTCATGTTCACTTTCATAGACTTGTTTTAGTAGTTTTTACCACAGAGATAAAACACTTTAAAATAATCAATAAACCAGATTTACTAATATTAAACACTAAATTATATTGTCTTTCCGAACTATTTCCATTTATCAAACATTGGAATACTCAAGTTGTTGGTTTTTCATGATGGTACTTTTCACTGATGCGTCACTCTGGGTAGTCCATGCTCTCTGTCAGCGGCCCTTGTTTGGTGTTTAGTGTCTCTTCTGGAATCTTGTACAAGTATATATTCAATACATAGCATATAAAGTGTTACTAATTATTTGTAACAGTTTATGCTGCAGTATTTATTGGTCCTTGCAATGCATTGGGAGTTGGAGAATTAGATTCAACTTTCAGCCGGCCTTGTTCCTTCACGATTGGATCTGTAAAACAAACAGTCATATTTCAAAACTTATGAAACCTGCTTATAAACGGATAACTTATTTTATGTGTCAATTATTATAGCCCGACAAGTTACTTTTCAGCCCTCGCCTCATTGCAGATTTTATGTGGTACTAATTTATTTCACTGGCTAGTAGGCACTTTTTAGTGACTGATGCTAAAAGTCATCAAATGTAATGAAAAAGTAAACAGGGCTACACATTTTGCAAGTTTCATATAATTTACGCCTAATATAAAGCCAAAACTATCGAAAGCAATACAAGCAAAGTTTTTTTTACGAAAAATCGAGCATAATTTCGATAAACAATAGTAGTGCAGTCATTGAAGCGAAAAATACGGTCTTACCTCCGAATTTTTTTACGGTGAACCGATTTGCATGAAATTTTGGAATTAGGCTCATCTTACCCTTAACTTCAAAAGTGAAAATGATTTGAACTCCGCAACCACCCTGGGGGTGGTTGCCACCCCTTCTCGGGGGTGATTTTTTTTTTCAAAATAACCTCTGATATCGATAGAAGGCCTAATTTTAAGCAAAAAATCATCTATAAAGTTTTTCAAAAAATCCAATACTTTTCAAGTTATTGGCAATTGAAAATTCGCAATTTTTTCACGTTTTTCATCTGTTTTTTGCAAATATCTCCAAAAATATACGTTTTATCGAAAATTTTATAAAGAACAAAATTGTAGCAGGTAAAACAATGAACAATTTGGTTTTTTATAAAGTATTCTAAGTGCAATATTAAGCTAGATATTAAAGATCAAAGCCGTTTTTTATTATGTCTGAAATTTAATCGATGTGGTCAATGCCATCTAGCGGTATGTATTCATGCCTACGTTTTCAAAATATATGAGCCATATTATGTATACCGGGTGGAACGAAGCGATGTTCATTCCTGAAACTATAATGCTATGTATTTCATGTAGAATCGACCTGCAATAGTTAAATTCTTTTAATAATAAAAAAACGAAAATCGATTAAAATTGTATTTTTTAATGTATGTACAACCCTAGTTTTTTTAAACTATTATTTAACGTTTGGGAGTATTTACAATTACCTACATTTACATCCGGTGTTCGAAAGTACCGCCGTGGCGTACGATACACGCCGCTGCTCGTGCCCGCGTGTGGCGATGCACCCTCGACAAGATGTTGTGTCGGTTATTTCTTCTGCGAAGACTTTCAAAGGCCACCCTTAGCCTTTCCCTCATCTCTTCAGCCGTCTCACACTCAGTATTGTAAACGATGTCCTTTACGGTGCCCCACAGAAAAAAATCCAAGGGTGTGAGATCTGGAGACCTAGGAGGCCAACGGTGCGGCCCATATCGGCCGATCCAGCGATCCTCAAACACATTATTCAGTGTTTCACGTACTTCGACTACTGAATGAGCTGGTGCTCCATCTTGTTGGAACCAAGTGCGTCTTCTTTCTGCCAGCGTCAACTCATCCAGATAGTCGTCGAGCTCTATCCTCAACAGAGCCATGTATCCGTGTCTGTTTAAAGTCTGAGGCAGAAATACAGGGCCTATTATTCAAACAGACCAACGATACTGGTGTCCCGTATAACGGTAGGCAAACGGATTTTCTTCGGCATACACGTGTTCGTTATGCCTGTTCCACATACCGTTCCGTGTGAACAAGCTTTCATCACTCCATATTACGTGTTTGATGAAGTCTCGGTCTTCTAACACCTTTTGCAGTAGCCACCGGCAATAGGCTTCACGAACGGGGCAATCTCTTGGTAGTAATGCCTGGACTCTTTGTATTTTGTAAGGGTGACGGCCCTCACGTTTTAGTATTCTGAGTATTTTCGTATGAGTCATACGAAAATGTCGGCCCGCTTGTCTTGAACTTGACCTCGGATAATCTTCGAAGTACTGCAGCACTCTCTCTTCCAATCTGACATCATGTTGAATAACGCGTCCTCCGCGCTGGTCATCCTGACCCGTTCGTGGCACAATAGGACGATTGTTACCAACACGGTCAAGAGCGCGTAATATCGTACTAGAGTGTGTTGGGTGAGGAGGAGGATACCTGTTCCGGTATTGGCGCAAAGTCTCTCCAGTATTGTAATCGCACTCCGCGTACAAAAGAAGCAAATTCAAATAGCCTCTAGCGTTTAATTCCGGCATTTTTGCACACAGCATACGATACAAAAAGTCAATGTAACGTCTATCAATCATGTCAACTAAAAAGTCTAAAAACAATCTTAAGGGTATTTTCAAAGGTTTTTAAACCGATAAGAAATGGCTAGGCAATTTGTAAAAAGTTTGTTTACAAAAGTTAACTGTGTTATGAAGAGGTCATTGCACTCTAAAATAGGGTTGTACACACACACTTTTTCGTATGAAAGTTTAACATGCTATAACTGGAAAACGGTGAGAGATATTAATAAAGTTTATTTGGAGAAAATAATATTCTAAGCCTGTATAATGCCACAGTTAAAGGAAATAACGTCGTTTCGTTCCACCCTGTATATATACACATTACAATAGTTGTGGGTCTCTATTATACTGCGTACTTTCACATTGCTCCAAATATTCACACTCCGAAATTTTCAGTTACTAAGTAGAAAAAAATATGATAAGTTTTTGGACCATAACTCCTTCAATTTTCATGCTATCACAATTTATAAAAAAACATTGTAAAGGTAATTAAGAGAGCTACAACATCCTTTATTGCAATATATAGTAAAAAAACCTTTTTCTAAAACGGTGAAGGGTTAAAGGGTTTAAGAGAGGCTGTGATTGCGCTGCCACGCGCTCTTTAAACAATCATATCTCCGTCAATTTTTGTTGGACAGAAAAAACAAAAAAACCAAATTGTTTGTCAGAAAAATACCTAAATGTTTAATACGTACACTTTTATATGTATCTGTCGTCATTTTTGAGATATTATGAAAATAAAGTGGGTTCTTTTAAAATTTGAAATTTTTTTTTTTTTTTATCGTGACTTTTTTGAAAAATATGTGTCCTGAAGCAGCCAAACTGATACTATCTATCAAACTCTTCATAATAAAGTTAATTCTAGGCGGAATACGATTATTTTAATTTTGGTGGAAATGGCACTTATGAAACCCATTGATTTGAAAGAAAAAACATTAGATGCTCCTCTTATTTGCAATACAGCTCACTTATTTTACGTGCAAAAGACTTTTTATAGTGCTCATTTTAAAGCTTATTTCAAGCACTACAAAACCCTTTTGTATTAGAATGCATAAAATGCATCTGCTCGCCGCTAGATGGCATTGACCACATCGATTAAATTTCAGACATAATAAAAAACGGCTTTGATCTTTAATATCTAGCTTAATATTGCACTTAGAATACTTTATAAAAAGCCAAATTGTTCATTGTTTTACCTGCTACAATTTTGTTCTTTATAAAATTTTCGATAAAACGTATATTTTTGGAGATATTTGCAAAAAACCGATGAAAAACGTGAAAAAATTGCGAATTTTCAATTGCCAATAACTTGAAAAGTATTGGATTTTTTGAAAAACTTTATAGATGATTTTTTGCTTAAAATTAGGCCTTCTATCGATATCCGAGGTTATTTTGAAAAAAAATAATTCACCCCCGAGAAGGGGTGGCAACCACCCCCAGGGTGGTTGCGGAGTTCAAATCATTTTCACTTTTGAAGTTAAGGGTAAGATGAACCTAATTCCAAAATTGTATGCAATTCGGTTCACCGTAAAAAAAATCGGAGCCATAATGCTTCAATGACTGCACTATAGTTGGAAATTGCAAATACACCTTTTGGGGATCTTAAGAAACTCTCCACAATATTCTAGTATGTCGTTTATAGATGCAGATTGCAGAAGTTGTTCCGCTAAAACAAAATGGCATGGATTGCTTGCTAGCTTTGGGGCCAAGGGTGAGGCTAAATCAGAGTACTTTTAAGATGGGACCAATATGACTCATCTTCAGTAAAATTGTACATAGTTGAAGGGTTAATAAAAACAAAACTATAATTGACCATAGTTATGTAGAAAGCGACCAGCGTAATTTTTTTGTCAATGTGACATAAGAGGCCTTTTCCTTTAAAATTTTTTTTTTTCATATTATGACAAATATAGTGATAATTTCAACCAACTTATTGAAGTGAATAACACTTTTTCCCGAGTTCTAGGTATAGAAGTAATTCTTTTGGTTGAGCGAATCCACTTAGCTTTGTACCCGATGAACAATACTATTTGTCTGTATTGTTAGCTGTGGCCACAACTGCCACTTCAAAATGTAAGGCGTTATAAGTGCAAATTACTTTTACACTAAATTAGTCTTTAAGTCAAACGAAATAAGGTTTACTCTTAAACAAAGAGAACAGAGATGTTGGTCACTTCATTGTCATTATAAGCATCGAAACGAGCTTCACTGCTCTTTCACTTACGAAGTGACCAACATCTGTGTTCTCTTTGTTTTAGAGTAAACCTTATTTTGTTTGATTTAAAGACTAATTTAGTGTAAAAGTAATTTGCACTTATAACGCCTTACATTTCGAAGTGGCAGCTGTGGCCACCGTTAACAATACAGATAATAAGTATTGTTCATCGGGTACAAAGCTAATGGGATTCGCTTAGCAAATGGGATTCGAACTATAGTAACGTAGCTATTTCATGCTTGTATTGCGTGCGGTCGAAAATAAAAAGAGAAAAATCTAATTTTCCGCGTGAATTTTGTCAATTTCTAGTAGTTTTTGAAACAAAAATTATCAATGAAAAATTCTAACTGTAGGTTTCTAATATATACCAATAAATCCCAATAGCCCTGTTCTAGGTAGTAACATCAATAATATGTTAATAAACATGTTGGATCATAAAGAAAAATGTCTAAAACAATCTGCATTTTAAAAGGAATAAGGCCTCTTAAGTCTTAATCAATGAATAAGTTTGGTCGTTTTTGCATTATGAAAAAAAATCTTTGGTCGCTTTCTGCATAACTATGGTCAATTGTGTCCTTTGTGTAACAAAACTTTGTCATAAAAAAGATATGGGTAACTTGCATTACACAAAGGAATCAATTAAGTTTTGTTTTTATTGTAACCCTAAACTAAGAGTTTTGTTTTTATTGTAACCCTAAACTAAGTGCATGTTTGTTTACAACAAGTCATACGCATTTCATGCCCTACACTGGGCACGGAAAACATAGATAGATAGAGGGAACTGCCTTCCCTTCTCCTGCTCTGGATACTATCATACAAAAGTACTCACAATCGTTACTTACAGAAATATGGGTGATCCATTGCCTCTCGTGCAGTGTAGCGTTCATAGTGATCATAACGCAGAAGACGATCAAGGAAGTCTAAAGCTTCAGGAGAAACCAGATGCTGGTTTTCAGAATGGACAAACCGTTCCCACCGTTTACGGGAATGCCTGCAAACATTCAAACAAAGTTGCACACACCCAATATTGTATATCCCTGCATAGCAATAAAAATATGGTAACTATGCCAACCTGCCAAGTATATCATTAAATCTTGGATCAAGTTCTATATGATATTTATCCAAATATTCAAATAGCTCTTCTGTGCCCAGCACTTTCGCAATCCGAACAAGTTGATCATAATTGTCATGACCGTGAAAGAATGGTTCTTTACGGAAGATCATGGATGCCAACATGCAACCCAGTGACCACATGTCCAATGAGTAGTCATACATTTGATAATCCACCAAGAGCTCTGGGCCCTGGAATAAAAAAAAGCAATAAATAATTTAATAAACACTTTTTGACTGAAAGACAAACAGCAAAGCAACTGATCTCATTATCATCCTTCCAGCAGGTTAGAGTTGTTTACATAAACTTTACAGGTTACATCATGCATTCTGGTTGTTATAGAAATTGTAAATAAACCATTAGGATCAAAATCATGTAGCATTTAACAGCATAAACCTAAAATAAATTACTTCTTCAAACAATATAGTCACTACATTAAAGAAAGAGAAAAATGGCACTATTGTTTATATCTATTTCTCGAGTACTATCCAAAATATCATTATTATACTATAAACATTTTAGATATAATTTATTTAACCCAACAGTCAGTGGTCACTATTCTGTCCATGCAATTAAAACACATATGGTGACAAGGTTCTTTAAACCATTAATCTTAAACCAGTGGCCACTATGGTGAGAATCGTTATGAAAACTTTGATAAACAGTGATTGCGAGTTTCATTTTGATTGGGAGTTAGCACCACTATTAAAAGGATAATAATTAAATGCAAATTGCTTACCTTGAAATATCTAGACGCCACTCGTACATTGTACTCTTGTCCGGGATGGTAGAACTCAGCTAACCCCCAGTCAATGAGACGCAACTTTCTGTTATCATGGTCAATCATCACATTGTGAGGTTTAACATCTCTGTGCATGATGCCCATACTGTGGCAGTAATCTAGTGCCTTCAAAAGTTCATACAAATAATATCTGTAAAGGTTAAACATGCATGTTAGCAGAATAATTACACAACTGATTATTATACTAATAAAGATTAATTAATTTTAACCACTCATACCTTATATCATAATCTGACAATGTTTGATACAGCTGTTTAAAATCGGTGTTGTTCACATGTTCAAAAATTAGCGCGGGAGTACGGGACACAGGATCTTTAACAACTGCTTGTAAAGTTATAATATTTGTGCCTCCTCTTAAATTTTCTAATATTTTAATTTCCCTTTTAATCTTCTTCTTTTTAACAGGCTAAAAAAAATTATATTCAAATTAAAACTGATAGCTCATTAAAAATGCAAAACTGTAATCATAATCTAATCACTGTATGACTCGATATTCTGCAAACGCTCATTTAGCGTTTGTCATAACAATAAGACAGTGCTCTTCAAATTTGTATACATTCATAATAAAAGATAGATAATACTTGCCTTCAATATTTTTACTACACACTTCTCGTCATTTGTGATATTTATTGCTTCGAATACTTCACTGTATTTTCCGCGGCCGAGTTTGCGAACCAGCTGGTAGTCATCCTGATTGCCCCAATCGACTACGTAGCTCTCATAGTCCCAGTATTCTCTCGGCTTCTGTGAGTTGACATCGGCGTATACCCGCGCTCTACTAGGTACTGCCATCGTACTATACCTCTGCCAACCTAAGGTTTTGTCGACGATAGTCTTTCCGGAAATTGCATATGTCTTGAGTAATGATACTGTAAATAGAAATATTTACCACGTCACACTTACATGTTCACACAATATCACTTTAACGTTAAGTTGAAATGCTGATTCGATTTGTCACTTAGATTATGAGCCACGGAGTATTGTGATGTATAACCTAAAAACGACATCCAGCTCGATACGATTACGAGCTGAAACCACTGTCCGTGATTCGTCGCAGTTATAATTTGTTTGACACAACCAACCATTAACGTCCATTTCACAGAACTAAACTATTTGATAAATCAGATTAAACATGAAATATTTGAAAGTGTCTTTGGAGAGAAAAAACGCACGCCATTACTCGTCAAATGTTCGAATGGTTCAGTGAAGTACATGTTCATACCTAAAACATTACTGTAGCCAAACCTATCTTAAACGACAACAAGTAACAGAAGACATGAAATCTTTTAAAACTAACAATTAACGTGAAGTCAAAGCTACAAAATACACTTTTATCACAATTGAACCGGCTCAAATCTAGTAAAATTCAAGATGGACGCCCATCTACCTATGCTATAACCTCCCGCCACTCAGCACCATTTTGTGACTGACTCGTTAGATTAGATTGGACTCGATTCGAACGGACAGAAACGAATCGATTTTAGCAAACAAAGCGATTATGCTTTACATTACATACTCCGACTTTTAATTAAATTAGAGCTAATTTATAACATCAAATCTATGAGCTCGCATATATTTTCGTGAATATAATAATAAAAGTTTAATAATGCAATGTTTTTTTTTTCTAGAACGAAAAATAACTAACGTAACAAAATGATTTAATTAACACTAGTGCATTAAACTCGTGAAATTTTACAAAATAACTTTAATGAGATTTAATTATATTGATTTTAGTCTTCAAAAAGCGTCTAGTGTTTTTTATTTTTCAAGTAAGTACTTAATCTATTGTGATACGTTACTAAAATGTTATATCGGTAATTATATAATAGTTAAAAGAAAAACGTTAAAGGATATACTAATAAAAATATTTATTTCGTATAAATTATATAACATAAATATTTGTCCAAGATATATCAAATCGAAGTACTTATCGATTAAATGAAAATGACAAAGTGGGAATCGATAAAGATTTCATGTTTTCATGACCGTTCAAAAGTGGCATTGGCTTACTTTCTGGAACGCAAGCGCTAACCACGTTCGAAAATATTATAAAGACATTGTTATGTTGGTGGAATGTAAAATAATGTAATGCATATTAATATGAAATCTTGGATGAAGTACCTATGGATTCGGCATATGCGTATACCCGAAAGGGACAGCAGCAAAGTACATGACTAACATAGGGTTACCAGGTTCCAAATAATTCTCCCGTTTTTCCAGTGCTAGTTAGCGGTGTGAATTAGTTTTAAATATATTATTATATTGTAGGGGACAAATTATAAAATAATTACAAAAAAAACTGTCAAAATGTAATGGTAAAATATATTTATTTACATAAATTTAATTACAATTTCGAGAGAGCAGCAAGATAGGAGGCATGAGGCAAGATGTTTACTGCCCTTTAAACAAAATTGTCGTGAACATATACGAGCATTTTTGGTTGTTTCCCAATTCGATCGTCCTGTTGCACGTATCCAACATTGGAGTAAAGCACAGGACCATGTTTTGGAAATCTAAAACAAAAAATATATTTGTAAAACTCCATGAGTTAAGGGTAATTTACCAATTCTTATACTGGTATCCCTTAAAATCGAATAAAGCATACAAATTAAAAAGCAGTAAAAAACGCGGCTGAACGTCAAGTAAATGTTAAGACAAAGAGTAAAGACTACTGACACTGACAAGACGTAAAGACTATTGAATTTGTAGGGGTAATACCTAAAAATAAGATATTACAAAATGAGATTTTAAGCAGATTTCTGATGTTTTGATATGATTTTGCTGTGCTATTTATCGTATAAATAATTATTAAATATATATTTGCAGAAATCAAGCAAAAGCAAAGTCGAAACATGGCACTTACCTATGAAAGCTATTATTTTCACTTTTTTGGCCAGTGTCGCTTTTACAGCCAATTATGGAGCAACGCACCATTGTTTTACAAATCTATAGCTAATAGCACTCACTATTATTCATATATAAACTTTCGAAATGTAAAATTATCCACAATATTCGTTGTTTTATAGTAGGCTACAACGCACATTTGAATTGCCCGGCAGTATTTAGCGGAGCTCTGTCAATTTGACAATCATCCGCTAAACAAAAAAAAGCGGAACTCTGATAAGGACAAAACATCTTTTCTATGTCTCTGTCGCTCTTAACGGTTTCTGTAAATAGTTGTCCCGTTCCCTCCTGGTATTATTATTTGCTTGTCATGTCCAGTATGAAATCGAAAAATACTATTGACGAAAGTGGCAATATTTGAAAAGGGCGGGTGTTGGGAGTTTATAAGCATTTATTGCAGCACGTTTGCAGCACGATTGCAGCAGAAGGCAACTGTTGCCTTCTCTGCTGTGTTTCCTGGCAACATTGTGACTGAGCGAGCGAAGCGTCTCTGTTTCAGCTTCGCCAACATTTCTTTCGTATGTCTTCGGATCTTCGGCTGTTCTCGCCAACACGCCACATTTCTCAACTGATTCTTTCGATTAGTATATAGAACTAATTTTTTCGATTTTTTTTAAGATGGCTGTGATACTTATGTGGGGGTTGAAACCGAAAAAAAATACAAATCAATTAATACTGAAATTTGATTTGTTTTTCTGGTTCAATCCCCCTTGAAATAAACTCGCGAGTTCGACAGCCCACAGAACCATTAAGTTAGAACTGTTTGACTTTCAAATACCGGTAGTCCGATATGTAGCCACTTGCAATAAAGTGTAGTAACACTAATGTAATGTAATTAATTGTTCTAAGTATTGTTTACGAAAAAATGACTTACTGTTGAGTTTCTTTCGGCTTTCTTCTCAACAGCGGTCTCCTCTTGCGAAATGCCGGTAGATTCACAATCTGACTTGTAAAAGTGCCCTTGTGGCCTACTTACTGAATAAATTATTTCATTTCATTTCATTTCATTTCATTTCAGTGAAGAACTTGATTTTTATACATGGTGCTCCTTCGCCAGTTGTAGGTAAGGTAACAAAAACAAAAGAGAGTTTCATACTAACAATTTTTGTTACGTTACAGGATAGTGCTCGCAGTTGGAGAGCAACTCTAAAGCTGCCTGGCCACTGGAGCGGAGATGTGTAAAATGGACCAGTCTCTCCTTAGATTTAAATGCACATGTTTTGGGCTTTACAAAGACGCAGCCTGATTGGTTAGTTTTCTCCGCTCCGCTTCAAGTGACAGGCAGCCCCGCGACCATTCGCTTTAATCTAAATAATATAAAATCACCATTACGTTGCGCGCATTAATGGTAACTTGGCAAACCCCTTACTCCTCTTACTTTTTAGGGTTCCGTAGTCAACTATAGGACCCTTATAGTTTCGCCATGTCCGTCTGTCTGTCCGTCCGCGGCTTAGCTCCGTGATCATTAGTACTAGAAAGCTGTAATTTGATATGAGTATGTGTATATATCACGCCGACAAAACGGTAAAATAAAAACTAATAAAAAAAAAGCTTTTTTTCGGGTACTTCTCGAACACCTGAAGTGGCGGTGAATTTTTTTTTCGTTCTACCACTAGTGTGTGGGGTGTCGTTGAATAGGTCTTCGAAAAATAATAGGGGTCTTCAAACATAATTTTTTGGTAAAGTCAGCAGTTTTGTAAATATTCCTTCCGAAAAAAAGAAAAATAGCGCCCCCTCTAACTTTTCAACGACGGGTCAAAAAAATATGGAAAAATTCATGAAAATGAGGCCTTATAAGTACTTTCAATGAAAACTATATTGAATAAAATCGGTTGAGCCGTTTTTGAGTTATCGCAAAAATTCATAATTTTCTTTAAATGACTAAGTGCCACGCGATGTCCTTGTACTTCGAACATTACACAAATTACTTAAGCGCCATACTCCATTAAAACATTCCGCTCAATCTGACGCGTATAATCGATAACTTCCAGAAGGTAATAAGTGATTACAGTCACTTTGGCGTTTACGACCTTCTTTATAGAGCTTTAAATTTAAACCTCGGCCTTAAAACCGCTGTTTTAAGCCCGTCCATTGTGAAGGATGGGCAACTACGGAACCCTACACTGAGCGTGGCCCGTCATGCTCTTGGCCGGTTTTTGGAAGTATGGGCTACTCTGAAGTTCATATCGTGGCGTCCCGTCCACGAATGTACTTACAAAGGCCCTATCGGGCCAACAAATGTGTCAAGAAAGAAACCGGTCAAGTGCGAGACTGACTCGCGTACCGAGGGTTCCTTACAAACACTTAGGTATCCCAATACAGTACGACACAAAAGAGTAGAAATTAAAAGTGGCAATACTGTAGTGTCGTCCCTTTTTTTCTTAGATTCGACATCCGACACTACAGTAGATATTGTCACTTTTTTATTTCTACTCTTTGTGTCGCACCGTACTGTAACTGGTTGCGTCAAGTTTGCACCTGGTATGTATGGCGCCACCTACAAATATGGTGTAAAGTTACGAGTACGTGGTACGGACGGTGTCACGGGCAGCGTAACGGCGAATTTTCTTTTGCCTTGCTTCAGAGATAACTACCAGCCACCTTCAGAAAGTTACCATCGTGTTTGGAACTCACACGATCTGAAACTGCAAACCAAGCTTTCTATGTACAAGGCTATGGTTCTCCCAGTACGCCGCAGAGTCTTGGTGCATATGTATAAACGAGACATCAAAAGCGTGTGACCAACACGTAGGTTCTACGACGGCCAAGTATATCCGGCATGAAAGTTACACTGATGAAACATCAGCTAAGATGGTGTCGCTATACGTTAGCCGGATGGAAGACTCGCTAGTCGAAAACGCAGCCATGGGGTCAAATCCTGCGCCACAAATATGTTTTAAAACAATTTTTTCAATTTTTTTTCATATTTTGGCCACGAATTGTTATTCCTCAGCCATAGGTTAATTATAAAATTCGAATCATTCAAACTTCGCTTCTTTCATAATTATCTACCTATATGAAAAAGAGTGATAAAAACCATCAATTCAAAATTCAATTTTCGAATCCACGAACACGTTCCGATAGGCTTTATAGCATAAAATTAAACAAACACCCGAAAAAGTTTTGTTGTTTTTAACAACAGAAAGTTTAAATAATTGTGTATTTTATATAAAACAAAGGGATTATTTTTATAATTTATGAAAAGTCTCATTTTTAGGGTTCCATAGCCAACTAGGAACACTTATAGTTTCGCCATATCCGTCTGTCCGTCCTTTCGCGGCTTAGCTCCGTGATCATTAGTACCAGAACGCTGAAATTTGGTATGAGTATGTTTATGTATCACGCCGACAAAACGGTACAATAAAAACTAAAAAAAAAAGTCAGGTCTACTTGGAAGCGAGGGTAGCGAAGTGGTTAACGCGCTGGACCGGTAATCCAAAGGTACCGGGTTCGATTCCCGGTCTCTTCCACCAGGTAGCTCCTTTTTCAATTTTTCTTCAAGCGTTGATCTTTGTATTAATAGTTTAATGGGATTATTGTTCAATTAACTTAAGGTTTTTCAAGTTTAAATTGTAATTTAAAAAATATCGAGTTCAAATTGTTATATTTTTTGTAGGTATTTATTTTGTTTGGTGCTTTACGAGCTCGTAAAAATGTTTATCAAACCATAAACAAAATCTCGTAATGAATAAACACGTAGGTATGTATCTGCTAAATCTTCCAATTTCATAACAAACAAGTACAAAATATCGAATATGTTTTCGCTGTTGAGGTGTTAAGTTGTGTGCTACACGAGAGCGAAGTTTTTGCAGCGCGTGCTGTTGGTCCCTCACGGCACTCAAGATTCAAACATAGTATCTTTCGCTTGCTAGGAACTCAAAAACAGCACTCGCAAGTAAAACAACTTTGCTCGCTTGTTGCACACATAACTATTGGCTTTGCAATGCAAGCCACATCCGTGCACATAAACAGAACTTACAATTTCTGTATATGTGCACGGATGTGGCTTGTATTGTACCTATAGTTTCGTCGTCGGCCACGACGAACGAGACTATAGGTACTACTTATAATGGTCAGGGTGAGGGTAGTTAGGTATAGGTAGGTAGGCGAGGTAAACTGATTCCAAGAAATAAATAACTCAAATATGGAACCCTGAATGGAACAATCAAAACTGGCTAAGAAAGTTATCTGTATTCTAAACATATCGTATAATTACTTAAGTAGTTTCTAATGGGAATTACGAATTTTTACTAATTATAAGTAAGTATTTGTTACATAGTGATTTTTGGTTGTTAACAGACTTACGATGTGCTACATGAATACTCAACGATGATTTCTGAACCCACAAAACGCGTAAAGCTCATAGACAAAACAAATATTATTTGTAACGATTATATTTATTTATTTATTTTATTTAAATTTATATCAATATAAACTATTAATATTTATATCAATTTCTATATTTCTATATTCTAGCGTGCAACGTGAAATATAATCCACTCGCTTAGTTTATTTTAGATAAGATTTTACTTCTTAATATAATTCTAACATAAGTAATACAGGTACAGGAAATACTCACCCAACGCAACTACAAGCCAAATATTAAATATCGTCATAAAAAGCCCCATATTCGCTTACGAGTCGACACCATTCACAAACTTACGGCGAATCACTAATACATTACGACGAGCAAACGAGTTTCAACCAAAATAAACCAAATACCGGCATATAGGTAATAGGTATATATTCGTTTTCTCGATCGCACTTAACACCATACAATTTACATAAGACGTTCAGAGTAAATCACGAATTTATTGCAAATAAGTCGTAAAACTTCCACATGTATTACACTGACGATAAGATTAAGGATTTTGGACGACGAGCAGCGAGGTGTTGCTGGGAGTGTGCGCAAGCGTCAGCGCGGCGTCGTCGAGGGTGCTGGTGGAGACGGTGAAGGCCGAGCCCACCACGTAGGCGCCGGGCGCCGCGCACACGGCGCGCAGCCGCACGCGCCGGGCCTCGAACCGCGCCAGCGCCAGGGACACGCCCAGCTCCGGGCCGGCGCCGCTCAGCGCGCCCGCCCAGCCCAGCTCGCATGTCGACTCCCTGACGATCAGACATATTCTACTTAGGCCACCACTCGACCACCAAGAACACTCATTCAAAGAATTAACATCAACACCGAATAAGCATAATTCTAATTTAGTCCAATCCCGCCTTAATAATATTATTACATTAATTCCGCAATTTAATAATTTATTGCGCCAAGTTACCAAACGCAAATATGTATCGAGGCAGCGATGACGCTGAATAGGGCAGAACTCTCTAGGGTTCCAACACTGATAGGTCTTTATTATGTAGATAGAAGTGATTTTGGATAACTAAATTTACATGAGAAGCATTTTGTCTTGCACTTCATACCATATAAGTACCTATGCCTACAGAAGTAATTATGTTTACGCTCATAATATAACAATAATCGATTATTTAACGACTAATCAAACTGCATTCAACAAACTATGACATTGTTACCTATGTAAGTATATCGGCACTATAACTTAGAACGCAGACTATTTATCAATTATCACTGCAATTCAGATGATAGGTAATGGAATGAAACTGATGTATGTAGCCATCTTATGAATTTTTTGACATCAACAAACAAAAGTTATAATAACCAAAGTATTAATTGATGTTCTCACGGCAATTCAGAAGTCGGTCTGTGTCGCAATCATACAATTTATAAGCCTTGATTAGCTATGCATGAGATGATAGCATAAAATATGTATCAGGCGACCTTGTCGGGTCGGCGAGAGGTTTCAAATGTTAGTACTGACAGCGGACCAAGGTTAACTAGTTTAACTTAGGTTCTTCAAACACAAAAAGTTTGCGGAAGAGATTAGCGGCACCTTACTCGCGGGCATGGTATTTTTGAGGCGGTCCGGACAAGAAATTCCATAATATGTGACCTCGGATTTTTATCCGACTTCCAAAAAAGAAGGAGATTCTGTTTTACTGTGTAGGTATGTTTATTTTTTATGTATGTCCACCGCACCGATATCCCTGCCAGTTGTGAACCAAGTCTTTAAATTATTTTATTTTGAAAGAGTAAACTCCTGAGGTGGTCCGTTGTCACCATGTCGAGATCTAATGATGGGATCCCAGGGAAATTAAGGGCAAAGCTCAAGAGGGCAAGAAGCGATGTTTTTCACCTACCTATTTTATAAAGTTTTTCATGTTTGTCGGATTACAGGCACTAATAACGGTTTTTACATATTTTCTAAAGTTAGAGGATAGTTTAAACGAAATGCAAACAAGACCTCCCCGATCAAAAGGGGATTCAAATGTAATCTGTACCTACATGAACGGGTTATTTTTGGCTATTCAGTTTATTTTGAAGTCATTTCTTTAGTACTTTTTTTCTTTATTTAATTATCTTCTACCTTTTGCCCGCGGCTTCGCTCACGTCAAAACATATACACTATACTACGGGAAACAAGGTTCTTTCGGGATAAAAATACTTGCGAAACTTTCGTTTTATTTAATTACATTAGTGGGATTGAAAAATACAATTTTCAGCAAATTTAAATCTTCTAGGATTTTCACGCTTGTGTAATTTACACGACGCCATTCGGCAAGCCATTATTAGCCTCATGTGAATAAAGAGAATCATAGACAATGCTTTACTGCGTAATTTTAAGGTTTGTCACGTGTAATGGTTCACGTGATGATTTGGTTGTAGTACCTAAGTAGTAGCAACATCATACAACTTTTTATTTCAACCAAAATCTGCTAGCTTGCGTTGGCACGAATTCATGTTGAATCAAGGATACAAGCACAGTTTTGCAACAGAGCTCTCAGCCCAGTTATTATTGAGTTTATAATTGAATAATTTGCTGTGGCGAGAACAATATATTTTTGAAATGATTTCTGAATAGGTCACAAGACCTATTTCAAGTCATGTGAACTGAGTAGCTTTGCCCCTATCGGATGAAGCTGGAATGCTATTGATTCCAGCCAATTTTGGCGTTAATTAAGTAAATAAGTAGTAGGTATTAAGTTTGTCTTTTTAGGGTTCCGTACCCAAAGGGTAAAAAACGGGACACTATTACTAAGACTCCGCTGTCCGTCCATCGGTCCGTCTGTCTGTCCGTGATAGTTAGACTGTTGAAATTTTCACAGATGATGTATTTCTGTTGCCGCTATAAGAACAAAAACTAAAAAATATAATAAAATTAATATTAAAGGGGGCTTCCATACTACAAACGTGATCGGGTGCGTTAACTTAGCACCTCATACTCAGTCGGCTTATTAAAAATGAGATATAAATATTTAAATATCCACGCCATGAGTATTTTCTTATTTCCGTTGACAGTTGCACCAGTCAAACGAAAAAGAAAAGTGCGCATCTACCAAATTTCTACTTGCAAGTCGAAGAAAGTTGTTGGGTGGTCAAAATCTATTCATGTCATTTTATCAGCTTGGTTCGTCCCATTATTAGTTTTATGTCAAATTCTTAATAAGTCTCATTCTGCTTTCGTCACCCATTCTTTGTTCATCATTTTCGTTAGTAGTCTTTGTGGTGTTAAATATTTTTCAGGCCCTTTTAGGTGTTTGTAACTAGGTCAATCAACTTTCTTCTGTTGCTTATTATCATGGTGATGGCGATGTCCCCTGGGTTACTCTTTAAAACTACGATATTCGGCGGCAATATTCAACGATACGATGTTGTATCTAATTGCAGCAGTTATAAGCCCTTTCTTGTTTATAGTCGGTACTTTTAGGTATTTAAAAAATTGTAAACAAACCGGAGCCGTCAAATTTGACAAATTATAGTGATCCAACTCGAATGGTTAAAAACACAAATTTCGCACGCGTATCATCAACATGACAGCAAGCAATGGGGAATGTCAAACCGACAAAGTAAAAAATCACGTAAGGAATGTGTCGCTACTTTAAACCTGTGGCTTTCTATTTTAGTCGTGCTACTTCCAGTATAATGTAGCCTAGTTAAAAATCACGTAAGGTAAGGTGGTGCTACTTTAAACCTGTGACTTTCTATTTTAGTCGTGTTACTACCTACTTAGTATAATGCAGCCTTGCGTTTTAAACCTCTGCAAATTGGGTACGTTTTAGTGACGATTTACTGTGAAAAAAAATGTGATAAAAATATGTTTATATTCGTTAATTTGTATGTACGGTAAAATTAAGCGATAACACATGTTATTTAAATGGAACGGACTGAGGTCAATTATTTTATAATATAATATACAAAATTTAACAGGAACCAAACGTTACCTTATAAATAACCCTTTTAATGGTTTGTTTACATTCTTTTTAATACCTAAAAGTTAAAAGACTATAGAATATCTCTTAGAAATATCAATATTATAAATTATCAACACTTTTCTAAGTATAATCATTAATCACCATTGTGTCCTGGGTGACGGGACAGAATAACAACAAGAAAAAGATGATTCAACCAACTATCTTAGGGCACGATCGTCGTTAGTCTTCAGAAGTATGTTCCGTCATTCTTCTTATGGTTTGTGTTCTCATTGGAAATTTGTATTTTTATGGGGTTTCTAAACGGGCCACATTTTACTGCAATTTGTGGCTGGCAACTATGGCCGTCCCTATCTGACACCGTACGCTAGAGCAAGATGCAAATAATGGCCGGGCCACAAATTGCAGCAAAACATGGCCCGTTTAAATGGGTTTCATTCTTTATTGGACACATTCACTATTTGTCTCGATCGATATTAATCTCTTTTCCGTTGTTTGATTTAGTCAATTTGGGATTATTAATGAGAAAAATATCTAAGTCTGACTTCAGAGAGAAAGAGAGAATTTATAAATCTTAAAATGGGTAACCCATCATAATCCCGAATTTACATTTGCCCGAAAGCTATTTATTCCAAAACTATTAATATTTTCAGGACTTTATAAACGTCGTTGTAAAGAACCCGTTAGGTTAGGTTAGGTTTGTTTCATAATTATTTTGAAATATTAATAGTTTTGGAATAAATAGCTTTCGGGCAAATGAAAATTCGGGATTATGATAGGTAACCCTTAAAATGATGTTCTACATGCTTTATAAAATACCGATTAAGACGACGATGACGTATAGTCAATAGAGCTAAAAACAAAGGAAACTACTAATGGGACCAAAAACGAATGTGTCAAGCAAAAAATAACGAATAACGAATGATACTAAAAAAGACCGAGACTGATATCGAACGTACTAAATTATGGTGACGAACGCCGAAAAGCCTAAATAAGAAAAATACTTAACACCAAGTGTGACCAAATATGATAAAGACTACCAACGAAAAAGAATGGGTGACGAAAGCAGAATGAGACGAATTAAGAACTTGACGAAAAACTTATGTTACTACGACACAAGCCGATACCATCAACTGAATCCCACAAATGATCACTGATTAAATATCATCGTGCTTGTGCAGTGTGCGCATAAGTGCACCTTTAAAAAATAAATAAACACTTTTTGAACGCGATTAAGCCCCGTCTTTTTATATATAATAAATTAAGCAACTAATGGATAAATCAAATAATCGCTTACCTGTTCGGTTGTTTTGACATGTCAATAAATACTTTCACTGGGACTTCATAGCAGTTAACAATGTTGATAGTTATGGGCACCAGGCATAGTTTACTCTTTTGAAAATTATGATTGATTAGGCTAGAGTGCTCCATTCTGAACACGACAGCATTGTCTTTGTTTTTCTTTTTACTATCGTGCGGATCCAATTTGATATCGTATTCGTCTAGTTGAAGCGTGGGAGCGTCGGGGGACAGGACTTCTCTTTCGCGAGACAACACTCTGCTGAAGTCTTCGAGCCAGAGATAATGCTGACCGGTCACGACCGTCCCTTTAGTCCTGTGATGAGCCTTCCATCTCACAACGAACATAGATCGTATCAATCCCGTTCTCTTATCAGAAGATTTCCCACTAATTTCTGGTATGTCTTCCACGGAAGTTTCATAGTTGGTAACAAAATAGGAATACGGTGAGACGGCAATATTGTGTTCGGGGTCGGGTAAGCCCGTAGCGATTTTTAAAGCTGACCACCCGACTTTGCCGTTCGGAGGGAAGTCGAAGACTCTGCTAGCTTGGAAAACGAGGTGAATTTTCTCGCGTGAATGTAGGAGTTGGTTTTTGTCCGGCGCGGCGTTGAGGCCGTCGAGGCGCCATTGCCGGCCGAGCAGCGACGCGTCGAGGACTTCCACGGTGACATCGTCATCTTTCTCGCCGCAGACGTTTTTGATTTCTGTGACCAGATGCATATTTTCTGAAACATTGTCCACAGTAGTCTTCAAACTTCGCCGCGGAGTAACCGATATCTCGACCGCTTCCTGCACATGTAAAATTAATAAAAACATAAAATTTAAAGGGAGAAAGACATCTATTAAAATCCTAATTGTTTCATATAACTTTTTAGAATTTCATGATTGATTTGTGACACATATTATTGAATCCGGCATCATCTTCGTAGGCAGTAGGGTGGGTCATTTTTTTTTTCATTTTTAATTTCTAACGGGCACAGTTGAAAAAAGGTGCCATTTAGTGCCATTAATGGATACATATTTTTATTTATTTTTATATTTCCGTTTTATTGCCTCCGGATTTATACTCCAGAAAAAAGTTCCTAATGTATGGAGCACTAAAAAAAAAGTGGCCTTGTATATTATTTTTTTGTTGTATTTCGTTTGTTTTGCCCTACTTATTATACTCAGAATAAAAATACATTAAAATATTGGGCCAAATTTAAAATAATAAAACCAGACTTCATAACGCTCATTTAATATGGGCATTTCTATACTAACTTAAAAATAGATCCGAAGGCAAAAGATCAACATCAATTACAATGCAATTTTGGTATTTAGTTTATATTATTATGAGTTACATTGTTTCGCTATCCCTAAAGAAATAAAAGTATGAATTTTTTTCCCATACAAAAGTGACCCACCCTAGTAGGCAGTCTCTCACCGTGGGCGTGAACCGGAACACGTGGCGCAGCAGTCTGTGCGCGCGCCGGTCCGGGCGGGCCGGCTGCGGCTCGTACATGGCGAGCAGCTTGAGCGCGGGCGCCCGGACCCGCGCGCGCAGCACCAGCACGGCGCGCGCGCACGTGCCCCGCGGCACGCTCGCCGCGCGCGTCACGTGCCGCGCCGCCAGCGCACGCCACGCACCCGCGCGCGCCGCGCGCTCGTCTGGGTACACCGGAAATCATTGAGGTCCTACCACAGACAACCCCCACTAGACGGAGCATGTAAGGCGACCCGCGCGCACCAACGATATGGTTCGGCAGAACATTAAAGTATCAACACGGCGGCCACCGTTTAGTTGCGTCCTTGTTTATGATCCGTGCGTACGTCAACGAAAAAAGAAATTAAATAAATAACATGGTAAATTGTAGTGTTAAGTGGTGTAGAGAGACCTCATAAACATGGACGCAACTAAACGGTGGCCGCCGTGTTGGTACTTTAATGTTCTGCCGTACCATATCGTTGGTGCGCGCGGATCGCCTTACATGTGCCTTACATGCTCCGTCTAGTGGCGCTGGTCTGTGGGTCTTACACATTGGAACGTATCAAAGACGGAATCGGCGTTCGCTCAGTTAGACTAGATTAGTATTCGCTCTAAGCTTTAATGTGATCTATGTTATATGTGTAGAATAATACAGTTTCACTGTCAATTGGGATGATCTTCGAGCGTGGTTCCCTCTATGTCGCATACTTTTGTTTGTCCGAAACTGTTTTAGCATAACAGACTTGGCATATTAAGTTTTCGACGAATGGTAATGTGGCAGAAACCTTATTTGGCATAAGTTCTAACTTACCGAAAATGTGTTTGTCCGAAATTGTATTCACATACTATTGCTTAGGCCGATTATATTTACGAATAATTTGGTTTAGCATAATGATATTTGGCATAATATCTATTGTCCGAATCTATCTTGGCATACTTAAATTGCTACAAGAAAAGCAGGTTAGGTTAGGTTGAAACTGCATCTCTTGCAAAGAGGAAATGCTAGCAGAAAAGTAGGTTAGGTTAGGTTAGAACTGCCTCCCTCGCAAAAACGATCAGCTAGCAGAAAAGTAGGTTAGGTTAGGTTAGAACTGCGTTCCTCGCAAAAACGAAATGCTAGCAGAAAAGTAAGTTAGGTTAGGTTAGAACTGCGTCCCATGTAAAAACGAAATGCTAGCGTAAGCGTACCACACTCATCCCTACAAACACTTGGGTAGGTTCGTTCGTTACCTTTTGTCCTTTAGAGCGGAAATAGAAGCCCCGCGAAGTTTTCGGAGTGATGAAAATATGCCTATTTATTTTATGTGTAGCCATGATGCCGACAAACAGAAATATGCGCAAATAAATTATGATAAATGAATATATGCGTTATCAAACTATGTGAACCTTGATTATGCCAAAACAGCTTATGCGGAAAGTCAATTATGCCTACATAGATTATGCCATGCAAAATTATGACTAAAAACATTATGCCGAAACAGGGGGAACCCTCCGAGCGTTTTAACCACGCAATCCCAAGGTCGGTGTTATCTCACAATTCTCACAACAAAAAAGCAATTCGTTATAACTGTGACCAAACTAAATTCAGCCTCGGGACTGCATTTGAGTGTCATGAATCGGTATGGGGTATAGGGATCCGCCATCTACAGCTGCACGCAGTCGCAGCAGAAATGCACAGGTCCCGCCTTCACGGACCCACGTTCAAGTAATGCGGAAACTCACCCGAATATACCGTAGGTTCCTTATACTTCTCGTCGTAGAGAGCTTTGAATAACTCAGTATCGTCTGTCGTCAACAGTTGCACGCAGTCCGGGTGCGACACGGCGAAGTGCACGGGCCCCGCGTCCACGGGCCCCACGTTCCGGAACTCCACCTCTACGGCGCGGAGCTCGCCGCTTATCACCTCGGAACTGGTCTCCGTGAAAGTCATCTATGACAACAATCGCATGAGTCGTACAAAATTATACACCCACTAGCCGAGATTATAAAACCTATCAGTAACATATCAACATGTTTAAGGCTGATATACATCGCACCTTTAGAATTATAGTGACCTAATTCAAAATCGTCGACACTTCCATTTTAAATTATATATTTAGAATTAAAGAGACCTAATTCTAAAACTCCAAGATATTGAATTAGGTCACTATAATTCAAAAGGTGCGACATATTCTTCACTCCCCTTTGTATATAATATACTCGTATATATCCGGGAATCAATAATTTTTATCTCAAAATCGAAGTTAAACGTAAGGTACATAACGCAAATCTAAACGCGTAGGCAGTTAAGTGTTTAATTTCTGCCAAAGTTGATAGATAGGTCGCAAATAAATACTAGGTACATTATACCTACATCGTTATCATAGTCACAGCAATTGAACTTTGTTACCACTTGAATTATTCATTTTAGATATAATAAGTGTTATTTAAGAGTCCCAACGGTCACCTTCTTTCTCCATCATCGGATCAGCTCAAAGATACCGAATTCTTGTATTGTCACGTGACCTACATATAAATCCAAAGTTTAATTTCAATAAGACTTCCAAGATTTGATTAAACATTGTTACAAACAAAGTGAAGCTAATAAAAGCCCGTTAAAATGAACATATGTTTGGCGAGGTCTTGTTTGTGTAGACTTCGGGTATTGTAGGTATACCTGCAAGCACGGAGCGGGTGGAATCACGTTGATCTGCAAGCGTTTGTCGGAAGCGTTGACTCCTGACAGTAAGTCCAATTTGCCTAGTATCATCGAACCAGACGCATTTTCATTGCCCCCTTCCCCTGCGTTTATTAATCTGAAGGGAGAATATTGAAATGTCTTAGAATAGCTGGCAAGTATCAAAATCCGTTAGTGTAGCAGGTTATGATTACTAAGTGCAAATTGGAGATTACCAAAAATTTGGGAAAATTCTTAACTTTGAAAAACGTCGTACCGAAACGTATCGAAAAGTCTAAATATAACAACGATTTAAATATCTACTTTGCTTCGCCTACTGTCTAGGTGTGTTTCGTTTTGTATGATGTACAATGTACTCACTTATACGCCACGCCTTGGACGCACAGCTGACCCATGCGCAACGGAGTCAAGCTGAATGTCAACGTTTTGCTGCTTTCCCCTTCCAACAGCACAGACTTAATCTTCTGTCCGCAAATAGCGTTGCTCTCCAAAGAGCTGCCTGAAGCGACCATCGGCTCGTTGTTCAGAACCTGTCTAGTGCCTTCAGAGTCCTGGCCTTCCGATACGAATTGCCATAATAGCTCCACGTCTTTCAGAATGATTACTATTTTCAGCGGGTTTCGTAGAGTTATCGATATTTGAATGGGTTCTGCGAAACATAATCATGAAATTATAAGACGAAGCGGTCCTGCACCAACATGAACTTTATTTTTTATAGCACCAGATAAAAAAATATCTAACCGGATAACGGCGACCAACAACATCGACTGCCGTGAGAGGCGTCAGGCTCATGTTACGTTGCGATGCGATACGGCATAACTCATGAGACTAGAAGGAAGATAGAGATTTAACAGAGTTACTAACCTCCCTGCGGCACCGCCGGGTTCATGTCAGTCCTGGACGTGTACAAGTCGACCGTCGGCTTGAAGATCATCGGCACACTCCCTTGCACTGTTTGCAGTAACATCTCCTCGAGCTTATGCCACGTGTGTTCCTCCTGGCGATCCTGAGTATGGTGAAAGGCGAGCGAGGTGGCGGGCACTCTCCCGGGAGAAGAGAGGGGCGCGGGGCCCACGCAAAGTACCGCAGTTGCTTCGCTCTCTAGAAGCGGCAAGGGAAGCACTGGCAGATGTTCTTTGAATTCTTCTGAGCTGTCCACCCATTGCTGTGAAGAGAGATAAATTAAATCGGAGAGAATAGCCATTACATAATATGCATATAGGTTAGAATGCGTGACCTTTTCAATCAGAAAGGGGACCCTTTTGGGGATAATTATGTTCTATTGACAATATCTACAATTAAGTATAAATAAATAAATAGTATGGGACAATCATATATGTAGTTATACTGAGAATAATGTCAAAGACCGAAATCCAGAAAAAAACTATATCTGAAATGACACGCAAGTGGTACGTTTAAAGCCCCAGTATCAACTGCAAAGCACTTGAGTTCTAGTGTGGCCTGGGCCAGTAACTCGCACTAGAGCACTGCGAACTGACCTATCTAAATGTTCCTTTTAAATGTTTTAAGGAGTGTGTTCTTCACGGTGCTTCTTGCTGCACTCATCACGGCACCTGGGTGTAGACTCTTCTCTGCTACTGAACAATCTGCATCATGCTACTGATCATTAGCGGAGACATACGTATGTACGCTGTTAATGTACCTATCTGTTGTTGTGTTCGCGTCTACATATGACGAACTCGGGGAAATATTTAACACCATTGCTGCATATCGGTATGAAGCTGATTGAGATATAATAATAATGCCTTCTTATTCTGAACTGATTTCTACAAGGTTGTGTTTCGTTAGAGTATATCCCTCAGTTCAGCGTGCCTCCTGGCAAAGGCCTCCTCTAGCTGTTTCCACTGTACTCTATCGCGGGCCACCCTCCTCCAGTTGGGCGCCGCTGTAAGTTTTAGCTCATCCTCCCATCTTCTATGTTGTCTGCCTCTACTTCGCTTGCAATTTCTGGGGTACCAGTCAGTGATTATTTTGCTCCACTTTCCCTGTTTTTCTCTCATCATGTGGCCAGATTGAGATATAACCTATTATAAAGTTCTACATTTGTATTGAAAATCTGATTAACATCCTTCAAACAATACATACAGTAGTGGGTCTAACATTCGACCTCGGGTATATCGATAGCATACACCGGGTGCGTCGTTTCCAAACTGCGAGTAGCAGCCAAAACGGTGATAACGAGCAGCCGGCAAATGATCGTGAACCGGCAGTGATCGTCAAATTTACCCGGCGAATTTACAAGGACCAGCTGCTGTCGCCGGTGCGTGCGCGTAAAGGATTGACAACAGCGTCTATCAGCCTCAACGGCCCAGCAGTAAACCTGTACCTGGGGGACCACCTGACACCTGCTAACAAGTTGCTCCTCAAACGTGCGCGACAGCTTAAGAAGGAAAATAAACTTGTTTTTGTGTGGACAAGGGACTGCAAAATCATGGCCAGGAGAACTGAGTCGTCGTCAGTTCTACTGATTAACAGCAAGTTCGATTTCAGCAAAATTAATTGACTATTTTACGTCACAAGTGAAATAACCACCGTGTTTACAATTGTCCTTAAAGAAAACTTGTATAAGTATAACAGCCGTAATTGGTATTATTTGTATTGTCCAGCGTTTTACAACCTTGCATCTGCCCATATAATAAACCTATACTTGTTTTTTCACTCACAACGTCCGCTGCATTCGTTATCTCATCATGTAATTAATGTATACTTCCCTAATATATATAACATCACAGAGCGCAGTCAAGTGTTTTTTAGCTTGTTTAATGTCTACTACTAGCATCAATAGTTATTATCAGAATGTACGGGGACTTCGTACTAAAACACAGCACTTTTTCTCGCAAGTTGCACTATCAGACTATGCATTATTTGTATTACTGAGAGTTGGTTAAATTCGGATTTTCACGATGGTGAATTATTCGATAATCGGTATATTGTTTACCGTTGCGATAGATCATTAGAAGACAGCGGCTTGGCGCGGGGCGGGGGGGTGGCGGTGGCCGTGCGCGGCGACTGTCGGCCGGCGCGCCGGGACTGGCCGCGCCCCTCCCCTGCGTCCTCCGAGTGCAGCTGGGTATCAATACCATTACCGCGAACCGGGACACAACAACAACAATCAACTTTAAATATTTGTTGCGTTTATATTCCACATGGGCCTACGTACAAGGATACATTAGCGAAATTCTTTGAAATCTGTGGTCAAATAATAATAGATAACCCTGACGATTTTTTCCTTATAACGGGCGATTTTAATGTTACGGATGCCCCGTGGGGCATATCTGGTGATTCTAAAATTATTCTTAATAGTTGTTGTAATGATTTACCTGTTCAATTGTTGAGCGATTTCTTATCTTTTTCGGGTTTAGAACAGTTTAACAGCTGTTTCAACACAAATCAGCGAATTTTGGATCTTATTTTCAGTAATAATAACTGTACGGTACTTGCCTGCGATACTCCCTTAACACCTGAAGATTTGCATCATAGGGCTCTTCATATTGAATTAAACATAAACACTTTTCCTCTCAGCCCAGCCCCCTCTTATGTGTACCGCTATTTTGACGCTGATTTCGATGGGATAAACAATGAGTTATCTAAGAACGAGTGGTTTGAGATCTTTTCAAGCCACTCGTTGGAGAAGTGTTTATCATTATTTTATGCCATATTAAATAATTTAATCGATAAATATGTCCCTAAAATTCTGAAGCGTACTTCATTTTCCAAGCCTCCATGGTACACTACGCCACTTAGAAGGCTACTAAATGAAAAAAGAAATTTCATAAGCTGTGGAAGACGTACGGAAATCCTCTCGACCATGACAGTTATAAAATTTTAAAGAAAAGAGTTAACAAATTAGAGCCAGAATGTTACAGAAATTATATATATACACAGAAACTAAAATTAATACTCACCCTAAATTCTTCTGGACATATATAAAATCAGTTCATACAAAAAGTGGTCTTCCGCAGGTTATGCAATACAAGGGTTTTACAGCTACAGATGGTACTCAGATATGCGATTTTTTCAATGAACACTTTCACTCAGTATTTGAGAAACCTTGTCATGCCCCAGACGTGGACCTAAACAATCTGCCGCCGGTTAATAACACTTTCTTCGACATAGATAGTATTTTTATAAGCAAGGATTTAGTTAAGAAATATCTTGATCGTATTTATATTAATAAGGGTGCTGGTCCCGAATGTGTTCATCCTGTTATTATTCAAAGATGCTCTTCAAGCCTTGCTTTGCCTATTTCTTTACTTTTCGAAAAGTCTATTAGGGATGGATGCGTGCCATCTTTATGGAAACGTGCATTGGTTACACCGATACCAAAGGGCTTGGTAAGTTCTGATATTGAAAAATATAGACCGATTTCGAAGTTATGTCATTTTAGTAAAATTTTAGAGAAAATCGTAACCGATCAGCTTACCTCAGTCGTGCGCCATCACATTGTCCCAAATCAACATGGTTTTCAGAGAGGCCGTAGTGTTGAATCTAACCTAATATCTTACACTGAAATTATTTTAGACGCTTTAGATAGAAACTGGCAGGTGGACGCAGTGTATACCGATTTTGCTAAGGCTTTTGATAAAGTTTGCCACTATCGCTTACTTAGCAAGCTTTGGCTTTTCGGTATACATGGCGACCTCTTTCGTTGGATAAAGTCTTACGTTGAAAACCGTTCACAGGCTGTGGCGGTCGGAGGATATATTTCACAGTACAGGTGTATTACTTCTGGTGTTCCCCAGGGCTCGCATTTAGGGCCTGTGTTATTTATTCTATACATTAACGATATTACAGAATGCATAAAAAATTCGCACCTGCTTTTATACGCCGACGATGCAAAGATCTTTAAAGTTATTCGGAGTACAGATGATTGTGAATCTCTGCAAAAGGACCTGAATGATCTTAAGGACTTTTGCGCATCAAATAGTTTATTCTTAAATGCAGATAAATGTTCCTTTATCACCTTTAGTAGAAAAAAGACTAATATAAATTTCAATTATAAATTATGTAATAAAGAACTTTCTCGCGTTGAACATATTCGGGATCTCGGTGTAATTATGGACTCAAAACTGACCTTTATCCCACACATTGACGATATATTAAATAAATCATATAAGCAGTTGGGATTCATATTGCGTGTAGGTAAACCATTTCAGAGAATCTTAACTTATAATACGCAGATAATACGCAGGCCCACATCTCCCTCGAGTACTCGCTTTGTTATATAATTTATGTATAAGTCACTCATATTTGCCGGATGCTTTAATGAAAACTGTTGTAGTACCCATAGTTAAGAACAAAAGTGGCGATATGAGTGATAAAAGTAACTATAGGCCAATCTCGTTGGCGACTGTGGGGGCCAAGGTACTTGACAGTCTGATTGGTTCGCAACTTGACAAGCACTTGAACATCCATCAGAACCAGTTCGGTTTCAGGCCGGGCCTGTCCACAGAAACAGCCATTTTGTGCCTTAAGCCACAGACAACCCCCACTAGACGGAGCATGTAAGGCGACCCGCGCGCACCAACGGTATGGTACTGCGATCTTATAAAAGTATCAACACGGGCGCCACCGTTTAGTTGCGTCCATGTTTTCGACCCGTGCGTACGGCAACGAAAAATAATATCAAATATCAACGAAAAATGGTAAATTGTAGCGTTAAGTGGTGTGGGAAGACTTCTAGGACTTCAAGCTATGATAAAGATGGTATAACATTCCATAGGTGAGTAAATTTTACTGTATAAAACAAAATTTTTGTTTCCTAGCCACGGAGACCGGAGCTCTCTTTATACTGGTCACTTGGAACTAACGAACGTCGCTCGGAAGTAGTGAAGCATATCTGTCCCTTTTGATCAAGTAAAAAATGCAATTGAGCTATCCTTTTCTACCGGTTCTTACGAAAGCACGTGTATCGTTAGTGATGTACTGCAGACAATACCAAATCGACTTTTGGCTGAAGCGTATTTTATTAATAAAGTATTAATATTTATTTTTATTGTTGTATTATAGTAATTTAGAGTACCTAGTAATTCGGTAGTTTTATTTAGTTTGTAGATGTTTTTAGTTTGAGTAAATATTATGTATTGATTTATTTCTTAAAATTTGTAATTAAATCGGTAAATGCACGTACTTACATATTATTTTGTTTTTGTAGAGATATCATGTTGTTTGGATTTCAAGTCCTTTTAGCAGCAAGACGTTAGAACCGGTGACACAAGATGGACCTGATGATGGACTTGGAGGAAGTGCGACGGATCTCGGAGTTGGTTTGACATAGACTTTTGCTGCTTCAGTTTTTCGATTCCTCTTAGCGAGCAATTAGAACCAGTGTCACAAGATGGACCTGATGATGGAGTTGGAGGAAGTGCGACGGATCTCGGAGTTGGTTTGACATAGAGTTATGCTGTTTCGGTTTTTTTATTCCTTTTAGCGATCAATTAGATCCAGTATCACAAGATGGACCTGATGATGGACTTGAAGGAAGTGCGACGGATCTCGGAGATGGTTTGACATAGACTTTTGCTGTTTGGGTTTTTCGATTCCTCTTAGCGAGCAATTAGATCCAGTATCACAATATGGACCTGATGATGGACTTGGAGAAAGTGCGACGAATCTCGGAGTTGGTTTGACATAGAGTTATGCTGCTTCAGTTTTTCGATTCCTCTTAGCGAGCAATTAGAACCAGTGTCACAAGATGGAGCTGATCATGGAGTTGGAGGAAGTGCGACGGATCTCGGAGTTGGTTTGACAAAGAGTTATGCTGTTTCGGTTTCTCGATTCCTCTTAGCGAGCAATTCAATCCAGTATCACAATATGGACCTGATGATGGACTTGGAGGAAGTGGGGTGGGACTCAAACCTCAGCATAATACTAGCTCGAAAGCCAGTGCTGATCTTCCGGTGAGACCTGACCATTACAAAGCCATAAAAGTAGTCTAACCTCCTTGTTAAAAAAAAGTCGTTTGTACTGAGTAGCATAAGTAGCTTGGGGCTTTCTAGATATTTTTGTCGAAGACTCGAATAATCTTAGCAGATACATTTTTTAATTCTATGTGTCTTGTTTCCTTTTGTAAACTTTTATCGGTATGTAATAAAGTATTGTTGTATTGTATTGTATTATTATTTTTCTTAAACCATTCACTGTAGAATCATGTACCAACGAATGAAATTGTACTAATGTGGAGTGCGTTAACAGCAGAGAATGTGTTAAGTATGGTATTTTGCATTTTTCTACTTTTTTATATAATTATAATAATTTACATAATTATTATAATTTTACAGTCTCGGAAAAACATACGTATAAGAACCTCTCTTTTATTAAGTCGGTTTAAATTCCAAAACCTTCTCCTAAGTGTAATAATTACTCTTCTGAAAATCGGTTCAGCCAAACGCCAGATAATCGCGGACAAACATACATACATACTTACAGGTCCTCCTTTTTTTGAAGTTGGTCGAAACGAAAAGCATTTTTATTAATTAACCCTCAAAATAATTATAATAATAAATTACCAGGTAATTTCTAGAAGTATATTTCCAACCACTCCGCTACCTAAAGGTGGTCTGGAAGAGATCGCTATTTAGCGATAAGGCCACCTGTTGTTTACCTCTGCCTGTTATTTTAATGTATCTCATGTTGTGTTGTATAGGTATTCCTTGAGGTGTGCAATAAAGAGTATTTGTATTTGAATATTATCAACTTTATATTATATGAAATTATTTAATGCCTTTAGTTACATATATATCCGTAATCTGCTATAACTTTGTTTGTTTACCTTAAATATTTTTTATAATTAATATCTCCTATTTAGTACAACTGTGTACAAGCAATAATATTTAATACCGGTTTAGACACTTCTAATGAATGTGTCGCATCACTATGATCACGTGCGCTTTAGGAATCGGCCAATCATGACGCAGGTAACGCCCACCCGCTCTCCCCGTCGTTCCTCGCCGCGCGGTGAACTGAGTCGCGAATATTACTATCAACATTAGCTATCTAGTGGAGGTGATCTGTGGCCTTAAGCAGACTGTCAAGTACTACACCGACCGTCGAACTGCCGTCTATGCGTGCTTTCTTGACCTATCTAAAGCGTTCGACCTGGTTAACTACGACGTTCTATGGGAAAAGCTAAAATCCACCAATATGCCCACGGAGCTTTACAAAATATTTAAATTTTGGTATAGTAACCAGGTGAATGTGGTAAGATGGGCAAACGCACACTCCGAGCCGTACAGGTTGCAGTGTGGGGTGAGGCAGGGGGGAATAACCTCGCCTAAGCTCTTCAACTTGTACGTCAATGCGCTGATAGAGGAGCTCAGCAATACCCATGTCGGCTGCCACATTGATGATGTATGTCTTAATAATATTAGCTATGCAGACGACATGGTGCTGTTGAGTGCCTCACCCTGTGGCCTAACGAAGTTGCTGGCAGTATGTGAGAGGTTTGCATTGAGTCATGGCTTGCAATATAATGTTAAGAAGAGTGAATGCATGGTCTTTCGAGTCAAAGGAAAAGATCTGCCGCCTGTACCTCCCATTCGTTAGTACGGCACGCCTCTAAAGAAGGTGGATTCTTTTAAATATTTAGGGCACGTGGTAACCTGTGATTTGAAGGACGATGCAGACATTGAGCGAGAGAGAAGAGCATTGTCTGTCAGAGCGAACATGGTGGCCCGCCGATTTGCTCGTTGTACAGCTGAGGTTAAAATAACGCTATTCAGAGCTTTCTGTACATCCCTTTACACGAGCAGTCTGTGGGTCTCTTACACGCAAAAACAATTCAATGCTCTACGCGTGCATTACAACAATGCTTTCAGTATTCTATGGGGGGTCATGACTTCAGGAAAATTCGTAGCGTGTAGCTTAATAGCGTGATGCAGGACCCCCAATTGTTTTGCGAGGGCGCGCGGCGCCCTGCCAGTCTGGGCCATTTGTTGGTCATAATTTACAGTGTCCTCTCATCACGCCGAAACGGCTGAACAAATGTTAACCAATTTTGGTACAGGGATAGCTGGACATCCA
Organism: Apotomis capreana; assembly: GCA_947623375.1. Taxonomy (NCBI): domain Eukaryota; kingdom Metazoa; phylum Arthropoda; class Insecta; order Lepidoptera; family Tortricidae; genus Apotomis; species Apotomis capreana. Next base: position 16,306,489 of record OX392501.1, read on the forward strand.
TAGATGGTTATAAAACGATAATTTTTACCCGTATATGGTAAAGAAAAAAAACGCGACGCGAAACGAAGCTGCGGGCGCCACCTAGTTCTAACTACAAGAAAGTGAGGTACACGTAGCCAAGCCAGCGCGCCGCCTCGTGCGAGTGCTCCAGCGTGAACTGGTCCGTCATCCTAGCCCAAGTTTACCTGGTGCGCCTGCATGTACTCGCGCAGGAAGGCGTCCTGTTGCGGCGCGGGCTGATGGTGCGCGTCGGGCGCGAGCGGCGCGCCGAGCCACACAACGGCGGCGCGCGTCTGCTCCAGCGTGAACTGGTCCGTCATCCTAGCCCAAGTTTACCTGGTGCGCCTGCATGTACTCGCGCAGGAAGGCGTCCTGTTGCGGCGCGGGCTGATGGTGCGCGTCGGGCGCGAGCGGCGCGCCGAGCCACACAACGGCGGCGCGCGTCTGCTCCAGCGTGAACTGGTCCGTCATCCTAGCCCAAGTTTACCTGGTGCGCCTGCATGTACTCGCGCAGGAAGGCGTCCTGTTGCGGCGCGGGCTGATGGTGCGCGTCGGGCGCGAGCGGCGCGCCGAGCCACACAACGGCGGCGCGCGTCTGCTCCAGCGTGAACTGGTCCGTCATCCTAGCCCAAGTTTACCTGGTGCGCCTGCATGTACTCGCGCAGGAAGGCGTCCTGTTGCGGCGCGGGCTGATGGTGCGCGTCGGGCGCGAGCGGCGCGCCGAGCCACACAACGGCGGCGCGCGTCTGCTCCAGCGTGAACTGGTCCGTCATCCTAGCCCAAGTTTACCTGGTGCGCCTGCATGTACTCGCGCAGGAAGGCGTCCTGTTGCGGCGCGGGCTGATGGTGCGCGTCGGGCGCGAGCGGCGCGCCGAGCCACACAACGGCGGCGCGCGTCTGCTCCAGCGTGAACTGGTCCGTCATCCTAGCCCAAGTTTACCTGGTGCGCCTGCATGTACTCGCGCAGGAAGGCGTCCTGTTGCGGCGCGGGCTGATGGTGCGCGTCGGGCGCGAGCGGCGCGCCGAGCCACACAACGGCGGCGCGCGTTTGCTTCAGCGCGCCCGCCAGCCTTCCGAGCGCGAACTGCACATGATCTGTCGATAGCCGCCATCCGCTATCTCTGTACACCTGTATCAGAATATTAGTCAACCATTAAGATTAAGTTACAGATTTACAAGCCATATAAACAAAAGCCACAATAGGAAATATAATCTCTCCCTTTTTAAAGCTAGAATAAACTAATAACCGACTCGTAAAGAAGTTTAAAACGTCTTCTTCTGTAAAGGTTCAAATCTAAAATTTAAAGACATAATCCTCGCTGGTCCATAACCTACCTGATAAGCCTGGTTGTAACACCGATAAGCGTGTTTCTTCTGTCCCGCCTTCGAGAACCTATGCCCAGCCAGCACCATGTGGAAAGCGTATTTCCTACACATGGCCTTCGAGCCCGGCCCCGACAGGAAGCACAGCGCCGCCTGCTCGAGCAGCATGGCGCTGCGGAGGTCGCTGTCCTCTGACGTCATCCGGATCAGCTGTTTGGCCGCCTCGCCGTGCGCGCCCGAACTACTCAGGCACAGCACTGATAGCAATGTGGCTCGCACAGCATACTGCACCATTCTGGGAAAGATATTGACGAACGATGTGAAGCACCCAAGCACACAGCAACATTTAAAATTCATGAATAAACAAAAAAACATAAATGAATTTCCTAAGGGGTAGAAGATATAGCTCGTTGGTTGATCAACAGCCGTGAACAGGCTTCTTGCCTTGACGATAGCGATAGGAGATAAGCGAGGCAGGTCCATTCTTTAGCGGTATACACGGTTTACTGATATTAATGAGTTAGCTTTTCAGCGAAAAGGCCGTCTCTTATTTACCTCACGTAACGTAATGTAATTTTATATATCTGTTACACAATTAAAAATACACCTAAAAAGCGCTTAACTTCAATACAATACAATACAACAATACTTTATTGCACACCAATAAAAGTTTACAAAAGGAAACAAGATAAATACATACAATTCAACATTATCCATTCAACGTATTATTTCGTTTTGGCTTTCAATTCGGATTATGATCAACCTATCATGGAAGTAATTATCACGCGATTAATGATAAGCTTCCGTGGTCGCCGCGCGTGTCGTACGATTTGGTCATATATACAGAAGTGTAGTTACCTGCAGGTGTTCAAGTAAGTGACGATACTCTCCTCCATATAGCCATGCGTCTTCTTATTGGCGTCTCCGGCCATGAATGCGCTCACTGCAGCCATCTCGAGCGCCCCAGCGTAGCAGAGCCACGCGCTGTCCGCGTAGAACTCACGCTTGGCCGTGTGATATGTGTCGAACGCGCGCTGCCACTGCCCGCAGAGGAACCACAGGTCCCCCAGGCGACGTAGTTGCAGCTCGGGACAGTCGCTCGAATAACTGTAACATAATTTAGCTAATGTGTTTTTTGATTGAGCGATTTTTATAACATGCTTGTGCAGTATTGTTATTGTGTATTAGGTAGGTACTTAGGTTGACAGCCCATCAAGGCTCTAAAAGTTAAGGTTTATAAGTTTAAGTTTGTAGATTAACGAATGTTCATAGTTTTTACATATATTTGCTGCAAGTGCGCGTCGGTACATCGATGTGCGCTGTTTACTTAAGTTTATGTTTTATGTACAGCAACTATTTGTGAGTTCCTGTAATTGGCTCTGTTGGTTCTCCTAAAATAAATAAATAAATAAATAAATAAATAAATAAATAAATAATCGTCATACACGCATGAATTAATCTCCCTATCCTCCATTTTCATCTCAATATTTAGTTATTTAAAATTAGCGCACGCTTCCTGTACTTATCTGTAGGATTCTGTAATTTTTAGCGATTTTTACTGATCGTGACTCCATTTTGTACGAGACTGGGAACCACGCCTCGTCTCAGAAGTACCTACCACTTCACAGATTTTAAGAGCAACCACACCGCTGCTAAATTTACCCCAACTTACCAACATCGTCGTATTTTGAGACATTTTTTCACCATAAAACCAGTTAACTGGTCATTTGTATAGTAAAATAACTGATTTCGCATTCCATACACAAGACACGTCACTGCGCTTATAGTAAGTCAAAGTATTTTGTTAAGCTGTATAGTATAGGATGTTGTTGAATGTCTTTGACTGAGACTGTTGTTGTTCGAGGCACAGCACATTAAAATTTTTACTCACATTACACTATTATTGCCGGTTGTATTTCCGCCTTTCCCAGTACCAAACCACCTTTTAGTTGCCGACAGCAATGATCTACTAACGCCTTTTCTATTTGCTACCTGAAACATTGTATAAAAATCTTTTAGAATAAGCATGTTGACAATTCTTTTTAAAAGCTTTTATTTAACTTGCAATGTATGTATGTATGTATCTATGTTTGTTCGGGTGAAATCTTGCAACTCAATTTTGAAGCAGATATCGTCAACCGATTGAGCTGATATTTTGCATACTCACTTAACTTTGATGACAATACAATAATATGGTACCATGGGGCTAATCTGATGATGGAGCCGGAAGGTGGCCATAGGAACTTTATAATAGAAAAAGCAATCCTACCGAGTTTGGGCTCTTTAGAATCGTCTCAGTGAGCATTTGATAGATATTCAAAGAAAAGTACAGTCGGCTATAACAGCTTGTCACTAAAATAAATAATAATAAAATAAATAAATATTAATGGACAATCATACACAAATCGACCTAGTCCCAAACTAAGCAAAGCTTGTACTATGGGTACTAGACGACGATATACATAATATATAAATAAATATATAGATAACATCCATGACCCAAGAACAAATATTTTGCACAAATTTTTGCCCCGGCCGGGATTCGAACCCGGGACCGCCGACTCAGTAGGCAGGTGTCTACAAACCGAGCCAAACGCGTCGTCTAGTACCGTAATGATTTTTTTGACAGAAACTTACTAAAGATTAGAATCGATCCTATTTGTTCAGGCATCAAATTCAATGTCTAATGAACTAATGACACTAAGGCTTGATTTAACCAACATGGATTAAGGTTTATCCTTAGATTTAATATCAAATTTATATGGCATGTTGACTCTTAATCGCCGATGATGTCTCTTTCTAGATTGGTTCAAATTCAATCCAGCCTTAGAGTGTTAAACTCATAAATAACCGTTAAAGTTCAACATTTCAACGGATCGCTGAAAGCGCTCCATACAAATGACCTAAACGTGTGGCTTAGGTTGGTACAATAAAGTATATGTAAAAAAATATATTCTGTAATTTTAAATACATATGTATATATTTTTTACATAATTTTAAGTGTGTAGCTGTCTTACAATTAATACTTTATTGGATTATGAAAATTCAGAAAACAGTTCTAAATATGCTTTTGAAGTAAAAAAAAATAAACATTGAATTTCAACGTCCTTTGTTTGTTTTTTTTTTTCATGATTAGTACAGTATAGAGAATTCAACAACAGTTAACATACCTCTTAAAAATACCAACAACAATACGAACCAAGAACGTGTTCATACATACCAATTCAGTTAGCTGGGCGATTTGTTTTTCTAAGTAAGGCAGTAATGCTTTAGTAGCATACTCTTGAAGAAATTTCTTAATTGAGTCTACATCATTTGCATTCAGAGCCAGGCCATGTACTTCAGTGGAATAATCTACAGGTTTCACTACATTCATACTCTCTGAGCTGCCTGAGAATGAGTGAGTCTGAAATGAAATAACAATGATAATGAATGATTTTTATAATTACCATTAGGTAATTACCGAAATCAACGCATGTTCTTAGAATGGAGCTAAGGCATTAAGGCTAGATTTGGCCAAATTTTTAGTCCAAGAAGAACGCTTACTCTCGGATAGTAATGACAAAATCTCATTCTACTTTGACATTAACTTAGCCTTAATGCCTTAGCTACTCTAAGAACAGTTTGGTCGAATGCAATCTAAGTCTTTAAAAATAGTAACTGCCACAGAGATCGGTAGTAATGCAACGATGTGAAGGTACTTATGTGAAAACTTTGACGCGAGGTAATAATGAAATAATGAAATAATGAACTTTATTCTGCAAGTAGGCCACAAGGGCACTTTTACATGTCTGAGTCTACCGGCATTTCACAAGAGGAGACCACTGTTGAGAAGAAACGTCGAAAGAAACTCAACAGTCAGTCATTTTTTCAGAAAGCATAAGTACTTAACTATTACAATAATATGAACTTAACTATACGTAGTTCTACAAGAAAACATATTAAAAGTGTATTTTAAGACATAAGTGAGGAAAAGTGTAAGAATAAAATAGAAACTACAAGAAAGCCTGACGGTACATCGGTCTGATGGTCTAACGGAAATTGAGTACTGTTACGGTATAACAGAGTTGGGGGTTCGATTTCCACTTAGACTGCATTTAACTAACCTTTTATTCCAAGAATGACACTGAATCTCGGATAGTAATATTAGAACCCCATATTAGTTTGATATTACAATCCGAGGGTAAGCAATATTATTGGAATAAAAGTTTGGTCAAATCCAGCCTTAGACTGCAGTAGATCGTGTTGACTTTTTCTTTATATCATCAATCATCTTTATTATCGTGATTTTAATAATTGTTGAATTGTTTCTACAACATGTAATTCAAAATAAACATTGGGTAGTCTCACCTGTAAACTGTTTGCATTATCATAAATATCATTCTCGGATGTGGTCAGAGGATGCATGCCTTCCAGAGGAACACTGGCATGGGGTGCATTACCATCTTCTGCAAGAAAATTTACATAAAACATCATGTTTTCAGTATTTATTGACCGAACGAGCGAAGCATCTGCGTTTCAGCCTGGCCTAAAATTGTTACCAAGAAGAAGACCTAGTCTTAGGCAAGTGTGGATGAAAGCAAACAGAAATGAAAGGGGACAGAAATTAATTGAATGCTGCCTAGAAAACAGACTCTTTATAACCAATACATTATTTAAAAGAGCTGAAAAAAAGAGATTCGCCTGATGGAAAAACGCGAAATTAAGTTTTGACTACAGTTTTGGCAAACTAAACTACAATTATTATATTTTAACCCTTCTTTGCATGGTGATGGAAATTTCCATCATAACATTATTCTATTAACTGAAGGTAGTTTTGCGGGGGATTGATACACTTCCGGTTCGTGTCTTAAGATGGCCGCATGCGTTCAAGTTTTGCTGTTCATTATTTATTCATTTTTGTTGTTCAATGTGTAGTATTGATAGCGTATTGTGCAGTGAACTAACGTATGAGTGAATGGTTAATGAAGAATTCAACTTGAAGCGTACATAGCCCTTCTTGGGTCAAGGCCCGGTAGACCGCGTGGTTTTTTGTAAATCGCTATCAATTTACAAAAAGCAAAACCTCACCGAACAACGGCATGCTCTACGAGCAAACTTGAAATTGGCGAAATCATCATTAACCTGATGGAAGCCATATTTTAAAATTAGAATAGAATAAGACTGCCAACAACAGTACAGGGTGAAATGGACCGTAGTTATTTCTTTTTCCTCTGTGTGGCTTTCACTTCTTGCTGAGTTAGCAAGATGTATTTCGCCAATGTCGACGTGAAGGCATATCACGCGATAGGAGAATGGTCGGTATTTATAATTTCCAGTTTTTGTGAGGAGCTAGGTGTGGAACCTAATACAAACAACATTTATTTATGTTATGGACGGCACAGACAACACAAGACATTTGTACAGTTATTATTAAAAAGAGCGGAAAAAGGATGCCAGTAAGTAAGGCATGCCAACATAGGAAAATAAGGAACGATCATAGAAGTAAGTATTAAATTAAAGAAAATAGAACTCTACAGCCTGATGTTATGGTCAAGTAAATATTTGATAAGAATAGCAGTGAGAGGAGCATCTATGAAAGTTAAGAGAGAAGGAAAATCGATAGGACGAGGGATGTTTCGCGGTAATACATCGTACAGAGAATAAGGGAACCTAGTGCAATTGAAAAAAATGTGATCCAGAGTTCCTTCATCAATACCGCATTCGCACAGTGGGTTATCCCTCGCCCTTATTTTAGCAAGAAACACCGGAGTACAAACATGACCTAGACGAAGACGGCAAATAATCGACGTGACCCATTTATTAGAAGAGCGGAACTTAAAAAACCATGGCTTACGGGGGAATGGAACGTAGTTGTAAAAATTAATAAACAGAATTTTGACATTTCAAATTTGAATTCGAGGGCTCGCCGTTTCGCGCCATTTACGAAAACTGACCTTCTAGCTGTATTCTGGGGGCAATTACTGCGAAAATATTGATTTATGCAGAATAATAAGTGTGTATCAGCAAGTATCAGGTATGTCATTTGATATTATGTAGCTTTTTATGCATACATTTCCAAAAATCGAACATAAAGTAACTCCAAAGTAGGTATGTGATGGAAATGTACATCATTATGCAACAACTTCGCTCGTAAAGTATGGCGAATCATTTATTATTTATACAATAAATGACTATAAATTTATGAAACATGTAGTCTCATTTTTTTAATGTGGGTACACCACAACTCTTATTTAAACCATTGATACAAAGATGACAGCTTAAAGAAAAATTTAATAAAAAACCGGCCAAGTGCGAGTCGGACTCGCGCACCGAGGGTTCCGTACAAACACTTTCCATCCCTAAGTGTTTAAGTTAAGTTTGCACCTGGTATGTATAGCGCCCCATATAAATTAGGTGCAAACTTGCAAAGTTAGGTATTAAAAAAAAACTACTTACTAGATCTCGTTCAAAACAATTTTCGTTGGTAGTTTTTATAGTAATGTACATCATATGTTTTTTTTAGATTTTTCATTTTCTTATTTTAGAAGTTAGAGGGGGGGGGGACCAACTTTTTTCCACTTTGGAAGCGTCTGTCACGCAAACTATTCGGTGTAGAAAAAAAATATTTTAGAAACCTCGATATCATTTTTGAAGACCTATCCATAGATACCCCACACGAATGTGTTTGATGAAAAAAAAAAATTTGAGTTTCAGTTCTAAGTATGGGGAGCCCCCAATATTTATTATTATTTTTTTATTTTTGCATCAAAATCTTAATGCGGTTCACAGAATACATCTACCTACCAAGTTTCAACAGTATAGCTCTTATAGTTTCGGAAAAAAATGGCTGTGACATACGGACGGACAGACGGACAGACGGACAGACAGACAGACATGACGAATCTATAAGGGTTCCGTTTTTTGCCATTTGGCTACGGAACCCTAAAAAGGAGCTACCTGGTGGAAGAGACCTGGAATTGAACCCGGTACCTCTGGATTTCCGGTCCAGCGCGTTTACCACTTCGCTACCCTAACCCCAAGTAGCCTGACGAATTTTTCCTTATGCTTTGTGTGTCGATCTTTGCATTGTTAATTTTGAAAGGTTTTACACCTTAGCAACCTCTATGTGAATACGTTAATATTCACATCTTACCACACCACTTTACAGTAGTGAACGAGCAAGCTTACATAGCACATACAGACCATTAACATGCTGGACCAGCCATCCAGAGGTACGAGTACGAGTTCAATTTAAAATTTGCTTTGAGCTTTGATCTTTGTATCCATGGTTCACTCTCAATGAATTTTATTTGTTTTCAATTTTTAATTATAACTATGAATCTCTCCCGCTCACGGGACAATGGACCTTTGGGAGGCGTGCGCGGAGCCGAAGCCAAAGCGTAGAGGCTCTTTCGACGATTTAATGAAATGTCATTATTGTCATTATTAAGATTTTATATTATTATTGTAAATTTAAGTGAGGAATAAAGGCTATTATTTTATTTTATTATGCCCAGATGTGTCGATGTTCATATGTCGGTTCGTCCGGATTTCCGGATATTCTCGCCTAGAGGTCCCTAGGTTTATGAGCAGGTTTGTTATAATAATCATATAATTTTTTTTTGGATTTTTTTCAAAATGGTGGAGTCATTCAACCATTTCAAAACAAACCAAGGTCTACAGCTTGCAGGGCAACTAGTTTGAATTGAATTAACAAGAACATATGGAACACTAAGAGCATATTGTACCTGCTATACCAGTTCCTACTGGAAACGGTTGTGGATCTGGTGGTGTTGTTGGTTGGTTTGATACAGAGGATAACATTTCACTCTGGAATGAGAATGAGAAAGAAATTAATATTATAACAGTTTAACGTCTGTTGGTATATATTCAATATTTTACAAATTATACAATGCATTTTATTATAACATAACATTTATTTAACACTTTCGCAACCAGATATAAAATTTAACCCTACCCCAGAAACCGAGAGCCTGCTAGGTGGGTAGCTCTTTAAACAAAAATACGTGACCGGCATCTGAGCAATGATTACGAGTGCCTACCAGGCGGGTTCCTGGTAGCGAAAGTGTTAACTACCTCATCATTTCAACTTGTTATTGATGGATGAATGGTCGCCTTCGTGATTAAGTCCCATTTTGTTATAATAGTGTGTGAAACATTAAAAAATACTTACAGTTGAATCATTTGATCGTTTGATATATTGAGCCCAAAAATCTGTTGGCAGACTTGGATCTGTGGTACTTTTAGAATTTATGGACAGCATAAAACAATTACTAGAACCAAATGTTTGCTTCAAGGTTTCAAATGCAGCATTTGCCCTGAAAAAATGTATTAGGGCCATGATCATTATAGTAAAAGAGTACACATCAGTAAAATTATCAACTGTCCATCAACTTACTTGTCTTGAGCTACAGCAGAAACATCATGTAGCAACAGATAAGACTTCAGCACACCATTATTAAACCACTTGGGCAATTTTGGAGGCGTAACATTTTGCAACTGTGCATATTGTTGATTTAATGCATTGAATGTATCAACTATATTATCATCCAGAGTAGTGCCCACAATAATACAAGACAGGAAATGTTTTGTGTATTCATGATCAGACGGGAACTGCACTTCAAGATAAGTCTCTCTCCAAGCATCAAACCATGGTGTTGATTGAGGAACATCAAATTTTCGGCCATCTAGAAATTGTCAATAATTTATTAAAAATTAATAATACAAGAGTTGTTATACAATGATGATGATGATTTGGTTGTTATACGATAAAAATATCATCAATTTTATCTTACCCAATTCTAGCAAGACAGTATTATCATTGTAATTGTGCAAGACTGCATTGTTCAATTGTTTCCTTGCTTCAGTGGGCGGCAATGGTTTCCAGTGGACATCCCTTATGATTAGTTTCCAGTTTTTAATCATACACACACTGCCACCAGGCTCCCGGATCTGACCTATAGTTTAACAACATAGAAATAATAATAATAATAAGACATTTCTTCATTCAGAAATAGAAACAGCTAGCCCATTATCAGATTATACAACACTAAAGAATCCAGTATTTACAAACATATATTAAAGCAATTTACAATGTAATCTGTAACATTTATTTATGCTTACCTTCCCAGTCCAGGTGTCCGAATGGTTGTAGCAGCTCCGTAAAAGACAAATTGTTTTTTGAAGTTATATTCTCTACTTTTGGACTGCATAGTACTGCGATGATAGGTGAAAAGGAACTTTGTATAAATTCTTGCGCAGTTTTTCCGGGTCTAGCCATTGTTAATTTTAGTGCAGGAATTGACTACTGTCTCATCATTATGATATATAATCAGGTTTATTAACTAAGCTGCTGACTGATATAAATTAGAAGAAATGCAGAGCGCTTATTACCAGTAGATACAACATAACATAAAATGTATGGAACAAGACAACTCATTAGCCAATGTCAGACGTCAGTGTCTGTATTGACAGCTGAGGCAACGTTCGGAAAGCGAGAGCGAGAATCATCATATACATACAGAATTATATATAATCTTTATAAGGAACGTTTACAATTCATATTAAAAACTTAATCAAGGAATTAGTTATAAATAAAATAATTACGTGACTAAAATAAACTAAAAAAGGTGTAAAGAATACAGAATTGACATGAGAAACCTCGTATACTACAAAATACGTTCAGTGCCTGAGTGTGGTATGGGCGCGCGGCGCTACGCCAACCTGGCGCCATCTGTTTTCATAATTTCCTTTGTCCTCGCATCATGCCTAAACGTATGGACAAATTTTATAGCCAATTTTTCAAAACAATTTTCGTTGGTAGTTTTTATAGTAATGTTGTACTTACATCATATGTTTTTTTTAGATTTTTCATTTTCTTATTTTAGAAGTTAGGGGGGACCAACTTTTTTCCACTTTGGAAGCGTCTGTCACGCAAACTATTCGGTTTAGAAAAAAAATATTTTAGAAACCTCGATATCATTTTTGAAGACCTATCCATAGATACCCCACACGTATGTGTATGATGAAAAAAAAATTTTGGGTTTCAGTTCTAAGTATGGGGAGCCCCCAATATTTATTATTATTTTTTTATTTTTGCATCAAAATCTTAATGCGGTTCACAGAATACATCTACCTACCAAGTTTCAACAGTATAGCTCTTAGTTTCGAAAAAAAATGGCTGTGACATACGGACGGACAGACGAACAGACAGACGGACAGACATGACGAATCTATAAGGGTTCCGTTTTTTGCCATTTGGCTACGGAACCCTAAAAACGCAAATTGTCCAGTGCTGTAGCCAGGTCTTAGAGAAGCGGCCGCTCATCCAGTCTCGCACTTTGAAATCGTCCATCATTTAGCCGGTTTCTAAAATTATAGCAATATCGGCACCATAGATCGGCACGACACGATCCATATTGGGCATTGCGTACCTTCAAGTTTGTAATATTTGAAAGTTCATTCTCAGTATGAAACTGGTATGAAATAAAACTTGTCATGTTTATGTACTTTATACTTATTTTAATGAAAAATTCATTTTACAAATTTTAATACTCAATTCTATCGATCAAAATACTTAAAAAATAAAATAATATAATATACAGAGCCCACACACGTTCGTAAGAGCGGAATGATGGTTAATGGCTCCGTTGGCCGACAACGGCAATGTTTATCAGTTTTATCACCATAGAGGGCTTGTTTTTAACACCCCAAATATCGCACCCGATTGACGGCAAAAAGCGGAAACGCTGTAAATACTAAGGGAATTCATTGGCGTTTTCAGCGTTTCCGCTTTTTGCCGTCGAATCGACCAAACTGAGCCATTATTCAGTTACAAACGAGGCCAAAGTATACCTTCTGGTAAAAATATGTATGTTCTTAATGAAATACTTATATAAAATCATTAAAAATAACTTATAAACAAAATTGCTAGTGAACAATAAGTGCCGAAGGCATTTTGAACGTGTCAGATATAAAATGCGGCTAAAAGGCGAGTAAGGCGGATATATTGCTTACTAGTTTATTAACACTGTTCTGTTCCCTAATACATAAAAAATAATATGGACTCAATATTACCTCGGTAACAAAAAGTACAGTTTCAAATAAATGTAGTCAGCAACAGATATAAATCTACTTGGCATAGTTTAAAGATCCATCCGTAATCTGTAAAAAGCTATTTCTATCTGTTGCTGACAGTCCCATCATATTATAAACTTGGAACAAACACAACACATATATATTGTGACCTAAAAAGAGCCCTTTTCAATAATGTTTTTACATAATACTTGTTCCTTAGAAATATTTCCGTCTAAAAAGTAATTTATTTGGTAGCCTGACGTGATTACAAATCAGGTTAAATTCTGTAAAAGTTTCAGGAAGCTCATATTGGGTAACGAAATTATTCTACTATCTTCCTCCAACACTTCTAATTTCTTTATCTATTGCTCTCGAATATTTTTAAAGTACATTTAGCCCGGAAAATTAAACCTAGCTTTATTCTTAAACAATAAACGTCGAAACAATAAAAAATGTTTATCTTATTGCTATAATATAAATGTCTATCCTACAATCTAATTATTTATTTACTTAAATACATAAAAATGAAAATAACTAGCTGCCTTTCCGTCGCTCTACCTTTTAGCCACAAAATCAAAAGTCGATAACACAATATCTAACTAGTCTAGTCGACAAAGTTAATCGCAAATATAAAATAGCGTCCAAGTAGAGTAGGGTGAATGCGTGTTTTTTTTTACAAAGTAAGGTACATGTTTTGTACAGTCGGTTGCCGTGTATCGAAGCTTTATTTAATACCGTGATGCAGCTTTGAATGCGACTCCCGCCTAACGCGCCGCAACGGAACGCCGAGACATATTGGAAACAAATTTCTCATAATGAATGATGTTAGAATTCTGAGTAACAGGGAAAACATCCAAGCTTATATGCCTGTATGAGAAATAAGTTTCAATTTATTTTGTTTTCAATTTCAATAATCGCTATTTGACTGGAGGTGTATATTGTATGCTAGTCAAAATGTTAACACGCTGGATCGCGTAAACGGGAAGCATCCTGACCGCCGCTGCGAGGCGTCGTCCTCGATGACCGGCGAGCGGCGAGGCGGCAACCGTGGGAGCCGTGGTGTTATTCGAAGTTGGAGTTGAACATGTTGATGTTGAGGTCCTCGAAGGCGGCGCCGCCGCTCTGGTCGAGGATCTGCAGCATGTCGGACAGCTCGTGCGGCGCCGGCGCGTCGCCCGTCGCCGGCGCGCCGCCGCCCGCGCCTCCGCCCCACGACCACATACCTGTATGTAAACAACGCTCGTGAATACTTATTGTTATAATACTGGAATTGACAACATTTCATATTTATAACAGATGGAAATTAATATAGAGATCGACAGGGCTTTATGTCGTGTACCTTAAAAAAAAATCTTTGAATTTATTCTTCAGTATTTAAAGAAATATAAGAAAATACATCAATTAACTGCAATCTAAGACAATACGGGCTGAATAGGGTTGTTGTCTAAACCAAAGAGCGAAAAAATATATATATTTTTTATTTGACGTTGACAGATGACAGATGCATACCGAGTTTTATTAAGTTTTTTTTAAATAAGAAAACCGACTAAAGTAACCGTTCCATTAAGTTCTGGTTTTGGTGTTGCCACATTTTAAAATGAGTATGTTTTTATAAATTAATAATAAAATAAATAATTATCTCAGAAAATAAATAAAAACAGAGATTACTTCATCTTTTTAAGCAGAATTCAGAAAAGTAATAAAATGATAGTCTTAAAAATATGAAATGTTGTCAATTGCATATAGCGGACGGGTCGCCGCATTGTTGGCGGTCGGGCGGAAGTCCGATGTCACTTCGTAAAGAAATATCAAATGTCGTATAGTTAGGTGTCGTGTACGTGTATCACAGACAACCCCCACTAGACGGAGCATGTAAGGCGACCCGCGCGCACCAACGATATGGTACGGCAGAACATTAAAGTGTCAACACGGCGGCCACCGTTTAGTTGCGTCCTTGTTTATGATCCGTGCGTACGTCAACGTAAAAAGAAATGAAATAAATAACATGGTAAATTGTAGTGTTAAGTGGTGTAGAGACCTCATAAACATGGACGCAACTAAACGGTGGCCGCCGTGTTGATACTTTAATGTTCTGCCGTACCATATCGTCGGTGCGCGCGGGTCGCCTCACATGCTCCGTGTAGTGGGGGTGGTCTGTGGTGTATACTGACCGTGCGTGGGGTGCGGGTGGTGGTTGTGGTGGTAGTGCGCGGCGGGCGGCAGGTAGGCGGGCGCGGGCGGCGAGCGCGCCGGCGAGCCGTCCGCCGCGCCCGCGCCCGGCGCCTCGCCGCTGTACGCGTAGCTCTCGCCGCCGGCGCCGCCGCTCTGTCGAAACGGGAATTCCGAGTTGGGACATGACGAGACATGCCGTTCAAATCTGTAACTTAGACCCTAGGAGCTCACTGTAAAGGCATCTTAGAACGCCACGACCCGATTCCCCAAAGAGCCTGTCCAGATGGAGCGTTTTACGCCCGAGGGCACTCGCGCTTAGACACTCGCGCGTACTCGAGGTACTAGAGCTACTGCACCCCGTCCAGATGCTCTCGCGCGTAAAACGCGTGCAATACGCCGGACTCTCGACTCGCTCGTTTTACGCGCGAGTCGAGATACTCTGGCGCCATTGGAGCGTTCAGTAGTATTCGCGAGTCAGTAGCGAGTGCACGTATTTGGTCCGCCGCACATCACGCGTAGTAACGCGCATAAAACGCGGCATCTGGATGCAACATCAAAAACGCTCCATCTGGACAGGCTCAAAGAGCTCGGTTAAGCTAAATAAAAAATAAATCGGCTGTACACTATCGCCAAGGAAAGTACGTGATGAAGTCGGCCGGCCTCGACGAGAGGGTACCGTGTACAGCGACACCGGTAGTGGTACTCACGGGCCGCAGCGTGGTCCACGTGGTGTGCGGCGGCGTGTTGGCGACGCGGTGCGGCGAGTAGTCGGGCGCGTAGTGCGCGGCGTAGCCCGCGGCCGACGGCGCCGCGGCCGGCGAGCGCGCGCCCGCCCCGCCGCCGCCCCCGCCGCCCGCCGCCGCGCACCCCACCGAGCCCGCTGCAAGAACATATCAACTCACTCAACATCTCACTAACCAAACAATAGCTTCTACATAAACATCAAGGAGTACAGTCTGGCAAAAAAGAGTAGAAATTAAAAAGTGGCAATACTGTAGTGGCATCCCTTTCTAATCAATCTAAGAAAAAAAAGGATGAAACTACAGTATTCCTACTTTTTAATTTCTACTCTTTTTTGCCAGACTATAGATTTGAAGCGATTGCTTCAAATGATTTAAAAGGAAATCCTTAAAGGCTGATTTAGACGATGCCAATTTTGAGACGCCTAAATTACGGCGCCAGTGATTACCGCACAGCACACCTCCGACCGTTTAGACAATGACTATGTTCAGCCGCCTAAATCTCGCCGCCAGTCGTGTTTACACGGTGCTTTTTTTCAGTACCAGTCATTAGTGGCAGCGAGAGACGCGGAGGGGGGGTCACTGGCGCCAAAAAATAGGCTCGTGTTCTATTCCGCGCCAGCGCTGGCATGCGGCGAAAAAATGGCGCGGAAAGTGTTTATACGGTGCCTTTTCGAGGCGCCGTAATTTAGGCGTCTCAAAATTGGCATCGTCTAAATCAGCGTTTACCCTTAAATGCATGAATTAAAAAAAATTGGGCAAGTGCGAGTCGGACTCGCGCACCGAGGGTTCCGTATAAACACTTTCCATCCTTAAGTGGTTAAGTTAAGATTGCACCTGGTATGTATAGCGCCCCATACAAATGAGGTGCAAAGTTAACGCAACCAATCCCGTTTGTGGTATGGGAGCCCCTTAAATATTTATTTTATTTTATTTTTAGTATTTGTTGTTATAGCGGCAATAGAAATACATCATCTGTGAAAATTTCAACTGTCTAGCTATCATCGTTCTTGAGATACAGCCTGGTAACAGATGGACAGACGGACGGATGGGGACGGACAGCGAAACAGATTTTTTAAGGGTTTCACGAGTCACAACATGACACATTCATAATTCATAACTACAGTACATCCATACCAATTTCCAATTTTCAAGCCCCCGGACGGGGGTTTTATTCCTAGATCGCTCCTAAACCAGTAAAAAAAAACCGGCCAAGTGCGAGTCGGACTTGCGCACAGAGGGTTCCGTACAAACACTTTCCATCCCTAAGTGGTTAAGTTAAGTTTGCACCTGGTATGTATAGCGCCCCATATAAATTAGGTGCAAAGTTAGGTATTAAAAAAAACTACTTACTAGATCTCGTTCAAAACAATTTTCGTTGGTAGTTTTTATAGTAATGTACATCATATGTTTTTTTTTAGATTTTTCATTTTCTTATTTTAGAAGTTAGAGGGGGGGACCAACTTTTTTCCACTTTGGAAGCGTCTGTCACGCAAACTATTCGGTTTAGAAAAAAATATATTTTAGAAACCTCGATATCGTTTTTGAAGACCTATCCATAGTAAGAGTTTGATGAAAAAAAAATTGTTGAGTTTCAGTTCTAAGTATGGGGAGCCCCCAATATTTATTATTATTTTTTTATTTTTGCATCAAAATCTTAATGCGGTTCACAGAATACATCTACCTACCAAGTTTCAACAGTATAGCTCTCGGAAAAAAATGGCTGCGACATACGGACGGACAGACGGACACACAGTGCGATGAAACCCCGATCTAGGTGGACAAAAAGGGTCATGCTATTTCATTATCTGTGGTGGCTATAGCGATAGCCAACATCCTAGAAGGAATGATTCCAGTAATAGTTTTGTCCTACTACCCTCATAAAATTAATAAATAATGTCGAAGCGAACCGAAACACTGTCATCGATAGTGAAATCAGATCGTGCTACTTCTAGTCATGGATCGTGAAGTAAATGGTAAGGACTACATTTTAAAATATTAATTGTTAAAAACGGATATTCCTTTGCCAATAAAAATCAACTTTAACGTAAAAAATTCCAATTTTTTTGCATGAGTTTCGTGTTTCATAGACAAGGAAAAGGATGCCCCCCCTTGCCCCCGGGCTGGTTTTTTTTTTAATGATAGAGTTTTTAATGTTCTTTCGTTTGATGCATGTTAGAAACTGCGATCTGATGCGAGTCTTTGACTTTTTTTTAGAAATCGAACTATCCGTACCTAGGAGGGAGTTTTATGAAGAATGGTTAAAACACGCTAAAAAGGATAAAAATAACCGTCTTTTCGATTATTTTTCAATTAAATTTGATTTGAGCAGAGTCACGCCAGATTCACTAAGAAATTTCAAGAGAAATATAGCTCGTATTTCTGGGAAATTATTAGAAAACGTGTGTGTTAGCGATTCAGAGTAAGGTACTTACCTAATAAACCGCATAAATTATTAGTGTTGTTTTATTTACTTCATAGTGCTGTGAAAAATAATATGAATATAAAATGTGTGTCAAAAACTACATTTATACTGCCTAAAACAAAGACTAATATAAATAGGCCTTCACGCGTGTAGTAATTCTTAGTACCAACAGGTCAGCTTATACTGGTTTTATTTTAATGTGATTTTGTAATTTCTTTCATTTCATTTCTATTTTGACATCATAATATGACCTACTAGAGTCGGTTTTGAGGCCTAAATAATATTGTCCACCTAGATCGGGGTTTCATCGCACTGTGAGACATGACGAATCTACGGAACCCTAACAACTAGGAAGAATATGTGAGTGGCTCACATACCGGGCGGCGCGTGGTGCTGCTGGTGCAGCACGGGCTGCGCGGCCTGGTACACGTCGCGGTGCCGCAGGTGGTAGTCGTAGTTCTCCTCCGGAGGCGCCTCGCCGCTCGCGCTGCCGAGCGACCGACTGCACAAAAATGCTCCAACATTATAATCTCATTTTCATTTCTCTCGCTCTAAAAGTTCGATTTTATGCTGTGCGTAGACGACATAAAGTCGCTTTTTATACTCTAGAGCATAAAGTAAAATCGTCGTCGAAGACCAAGGCGATCGGTCCAACAGCCACTCGAAAAAGGTTCTTAATAAACAGTAAAACTTCATACAATAAAACCCGTTCCAGACCTTCCGATCCGATCCGCTTTATCGGGAGAAATCGGATAATGTGTAGTGTATAAGATCCTAACAATTGCACTACACATTATCCGATTTCTTCCGATAAATCGGATCGGATCGGAAGGTCTGGAACGGGTTTTAACTCTTTATTTTATTTCGTTTTGTTAGTATTCTGAGACCAAGGCAAATATACCAACAGCCAAAGTACACAATAAAACTTCTTGAAATAAACTTGTAACTTTTATGTACTATCATTTATTACTTTTTTAACTATTACTTTAAATATTTCTCATTGCTATTAGAGCAATGAGAAATATTAATAAAGTAACTTTAAATTTTAATTAAATTTGTTTTTAAGTAGGTATACATGATATGTGTATATATGTTATTTACATGATACAGTTTCATTTTCTCGCAATCGAAGTGAAAAGTAGAGTGTTCGTCCATAAAACGCATTTTACACTCGACTTTATATTCATCCTCGCTCGCAAGCTCGCTCGGATGGATAAACGTCTCGTGTAAAATGATGCGTTTTATGCACTTGTCGTACAATCTACTATTGAGCTACAGACGAGGAATTATTGCAGCGATGTAGGGCTGTGTGTAATTGAAACAGTGATTTGTTACACTATCGGATAAAGTTCTTTTGGAGCGGATATAATTAGCAAGTGCTGCACTTTCATTTCGCCTCGTGACAACTAAAACTCACTCAAATTTCTGTCATTACTCTTTAAAACCTCGTATCTAGTAAGTAAATTGACACTGAGATACGAGCTTTGTCTTAAGTAGGTTTTTGTTACTTAGTGAATTTTGGTTGCCAACAGACGATTTCTCCAAAGTGTGATCATGAAGTCATGATTTTGTTACTCTACGATCGATACGTATACGTTCATAATGCTTCATACATTTTGACAGATGATTTAAGTAGCGTTGGTATGCGAGAGACAACGCCTCTCGTGACTAACTGTAACGGTGCCGAATGCAACTTTGTCACGCTTTTCGAATGTAGGTAACTTGACCCAGCATGGTCTGCCTGGGCGAACGAGTGCTGCTCATGCGTTGCACATGTCCTAGCCAACGCAAGCGTATTTGTTTTAATAAAGCAGTTATGCAAGGAATCTGTGCAATCTCCAACACTCGTTTGTAACCCTGATGTCCTTCCATGTGATTTTGATAATCTTTCAAAGACCCGAAAGTCGTGATACCAGTATACAATTGCTTAGTTAGGAGTATCCTGGAATATTGATCAGTAGTATGGAGTGGAGTCCTGGCTATCAGGTACATTCCGATCGCATCGAACGTATACAACGTCGGTTCCTATACCATCCAGCCTTTGTTCAGAGGAAATGTAAAATGTTGTCATCATATGAAGCCAGACTTGAAAACTATAAAATGGAATGACTGTCAAGGAGACGTAAAACCTGTGACGTCATAATCCTTTATAAAATATTACACGGTCTAGTCGACAGCCCAGAGTTTCTCGAGAACATTAAGATGGTTGTCCCTCGCGCAGGCAGTCGTCTGTGCAACAGAAAACCTTTCTCCCTACCGCAATCTCGAACCAATATAGGCAAACATGCGCCTCTGTATAGGATGAATTCATCGTATTAAGCACATGGATATATTTTCATGTCCTAGAAAATCATTTAAAAGTAAGCTCAAACTTAGTTTATTATAGTTTCTTTTTTGACTTTTGTACCTAAAGTTTTTAAATTCAAACTTAATTTAATATTGTATTTAGTACTGTTTAAAACACGGACCTTTTTGCTTCAGTTTAGCATGCTGTGTCTACTATTTTAGGGTGTACAAAAATGTAACCGACACATTATAAATTAAGTTATGATAATGTTGTATTATCCAATTTGTGGCCCATAAATAAATAAATAAATACTTGCTTGCAGGCAGCACTTGCGATAAACGTCGAGTCTTCGTTCATGGTTAGCATACGACGTCCAGGTTTCGGCCCAACAGAGAGCTTAAGACACAAGTCTGATGTACCATTATTTTAGGTATTTATGGTAAGATTCCCCATTAGGGGTAGATTGCTCGACACAGACGACCCTAGACAACAGAACCTATCAACGATATCTAAAGGCTCACTCTCCAGCAAGTTGGACGGCTGGTTAGTGTAGCCCTGCGCTAAAAATACGGTCTTCTTTGTATTTATGGACATGGACAAGTACGTGGATCCAGTGTAACGGGGAACGTGCTGTTATTGTTGCGTGATGGGTCTGTCTTTCGACTCGTTTGCCTTCACCGTACATGGTATAATGGTATATATATGTTATTAGTTATAATTGGTTACTTAAAATGATTGACATTGAGTACTTACTTTGCTAGCGTATTTGTGCAGACAATGTATTCGACGTCGTCGTTGTACGGGTTCAAAAAGGCGAACGCGGACGTTCTCAGCCAAATCCAATCCCTAGATTTGGTGCGAAACCGGTACATCAGGGATATGATCTGGCCCTTCAATTTTAATACTGAAAAGGAAAATAAAAACAATTAATAATTTGCGTTGAGAAAGTTGAGGTGATGACGTTATGATATTCGAAAAAATCATCAATATAGCTTATTTATATTATATGTATTATTGTATTAAAAAAATAATTAACAAAATACTTTGAAGTAACGTTAAGTCAATTTTGCGGTTCGCTGTTGAACTTGCTATCGGTAAGGAAAAAGAACAGTAATTTCAAAATATCACTGTTGCTGTAACAAGGAGAACCGACGATTAGGTTAGGATCGCAGGCAGAAATCGGATGAGGGCGGCGCAGGACCGATCGTCGTGGAAAGCTCCGTCCGTCGGCTGATATGATGATGACGGTGTCGTGTGCTTTATCTCAACTCTCGTCGCTATACATATACACAAAACGAGAATCCCAGTAGAGTGTCGATTTAAGCTAAGCGTCCACAGGCCGGCATCGCACGTATCGGATTTTGGTGTGCTTTGTATATAAACTCATACAAGAGCGTCCACTGGTCCGCGCCGTACGCATCGCTCATCGGCAATACCGACACCGATGCTCCGAGAGGCAACTTTTGCGATGCGTGCCGATGACGTCATCCGATCTCTTCTTGCATATGTTGTGGATCCAGAAATTATGTTTCCTTTTTCTAGATTTTTGTTCATGTTCTTCCTCTTCTGCTAACAAACAAGCAACAACGACAATCGCTTTCCTCCATTGTGGCATCAGCAATCCGAGCGCGGTACTTGCCTCGGCAAATCCGTACGCCGCCGATACAGTGGACGCACTATGAAAAATTAATCCGCTTGATGCGATCCGTCCGCTGCGTGCGATGCGGGCCTGTGGACACTTAGCTTTAGAGAGCGGCAGACCTTGGTCGAAGTTATCCCTCATGTGCTGCTGGTCCTCGGGGTGGTAGAACTCGTAGCACAGCTTGCCCAGCAGGTCGGCGGGCGCGTAGCCCAGCACCTGCGCGGCGCGCTGGTCCGCGAACGTGAAGCGCCCGTCCACCGCGTGCCGCGACACGAACTCCGCGCCGCCGCCGCACAGGCTGCCCTCTGCCGCGTTCGGCGTCGACGTCACCTGCCACACCACACCACGCCACACCACGCCTCTACAGTCGCACACGTCGCACGAGTCATCTCATCGCAATAGGCTAGTTGACTCATTACAACTTGTAATAAACTAATGTTTATTTCGTATAGTATTTAGCAAAACCTAAATATATATTTTTCAATTCATAAAAGTGAAAGATGGCTGTAAAAATTGAATTTTTAAATATGGGTTTTAATCTGTATATTTTTTTAATGCTTAAAACGCTGTCCGCCATTTTCGCTTATGATAGTGACGTCATCGGTCCCGTAAAGAAAACTGAAAGTCTACTTTGACGACTTCGAATAGTACCATCCCTCGACAGTATATTGGAACTAACCTAACCTAATTTTGGAGTGAGCGGAATGACACTATACGACGATAAAATTTCGAATATTTACGCGTAATTCTACGTCACGCCACAGATTAGCAAAAGGCCAAAATGGCGGCCGGCGTTTTTGACTGTTCATGAAATTTCCTATGTTCAATTAATAAAATGTAGCTTTCTAGCTTTCGCAAAAATACAAGACATTTTTTTATAGCTAAAAAGATCATTATTAACCGTATCAAATATATTTTAAAAATGGGTCTATTAGCCTATTATGGTTGTCTTCAGGTATGACTGTGCGTGCCGTGTGATAGCTGTCAACTCAGTACATTTTATAACCTTAAATTGGATTGTTGGAAGGTTGATTGGAAGGTTACGAAACGTATTGAGATAACAGAAACGATGTAAAAAAATTGGGCAAGTGCGAGCCCGACCCGACTCGCGCATGAAGGGTTCCGTACCTATATATATATATATATAATCTATAACAAGTTTTTTGTATGGGACCCTCCTTAAATATTTATTTTATTTTTAGTATTTGTTGTTATAATGGCAATAGAAATACATCATCTGTGAAAATTTCAACTGTCTAGCTATCACCGTTCTTGAGATACAGCCTGGTGACAGACGGACGGACGGACGGCGAAGTCTCAGTAATAGGGTCCCGTTTTTACCCTTTGGGTACGGAACCCTAAAAATGACATACAGCGCTCATAAGCGAAAAAAGAAGAACACATCGATTGGAAGATTTCGCCGAATGCTCCTCTCCATCGAAACTGTCGTAAAATATTGCAAAATAAGAGAAACTAAATGAAGAAACATTTTACATTCTATGTCTTCATCTAGATCTATTAACTGTATTAACCTCACCTTAAATGAGTTTTTTACTTGATTTTTTTTTACTTTCCAATTTACTACCATGGATAGTAAAATGGACGTGAAATGTAATAGGTAAGTAAACTAACCTGTAATCGCCCAATGGCGACGAGGCAACAGTGAGACGCGTGCAACTCGTCTTCCACCGGCCGGTCCATCTGCATGCCTGGAAACAAGTCTAATGTCCCATAGCAAATAACATTATGTTCTTTATGGGGTAAACAACATAATAATTATAAATATTAATTTATAAAAATACGTTTCATCAGGGCTCGGTTAATTATATAGCCGAAAGTATCTAAATAGGTTTGTATGTACCAGTGACGTGGTGTCAATAGAACCCGGTTCCTACCATTTTGCCTATGTTAGAGTTTGATTAGCCTTCTGTTTTGCTCAGAAGCAGAAAAGAAGTTAGCAATTTTACTCCACGGCACTGTTTTATAATACCTATCTATATAGTTTTATTTTAAGTATTCTCTTGGACAAGAAATCGGATTTGCTACCTCCGCGTGTACAAACTCTGGAGACCATTTAACCGAGCCCCAGTTTAAATACGGGCGACATAGATACTATACCTGTAGGGGGCCAGTTTTTAATGTAACCGGTGCAGTGTACGACCGCGTAGTTGTGTCCGTCGTGCGAGGGCCCGAGCGAGTTGCGCGCGCGCAGCCGGCCCAGGTGCGCGCCCTCCGCCGACCCGCCCACGCGCATGCGGCAGATGAACCCGCGCCGAGAGCCCATCACTTGCCGCATCGACGCTGAAAGATAAATGCAATCAGGCAACTCCAAACTGTTCACAATTTTTTTTGAAGATCTGATTCGATCGATTCGATTTGGATCAATACTTATTATGTGGGACTCCACTACTATACTTAAAGTGCTCTATAACTCAAAAATGACCGCTAAACTTCGCAATTTCTACGGAACGCTGAAAACGCTTCATAGAAATAACCACCAAACAAGGGGGTTAGGTCCCAATATACGAGGGGCGTTCAATAAAAAGTGAGAATGAGTATGTTATAAACAACTTTTATTAAATGTCATTTTATTTTTCGACATTCACCTTTTAGCATAATACACTTAGTATATCTTTTTTCTAAACCTAAAATTTCATTTTAAAAAAAGGTCTCATCTCGAGTACTTAAAAAATCTTGTACTGCAGCGACTACCGCGTCGTCGTCTTCAAATTTCTGGCCTCTCAGGTATTCTTTCAATCTCGGAAATAGGAAGAAATCACTGGGGGCGAGATCCGGTGAATACGGAGGATGCTTAAGGATATCGAACCCAGCATTACGAATTGCAGCCATTGCAACGGCGGACTTGTGTGCCGGGGCATTGTTCTGGTGGAACAGCACAACTTTCGAGAGTTTACCTCGCCGTTTTTCTCGGATCTCATTGCGCAATGTTGCTATTTGTTTAGCATATAAAGTGCCCGTAATAGTGGCTCCATGCTCGAGATACTCAATCATTACGACCCCTTTATCATCCCAAAAAACAGAGCCCATGCAACACCGGCAGATGGGCCCACCTTGAATTTCTTCGGAGTTGGAGATGATGGCCTTTTCCATGTCATAGACTGCAGTTTCGTTTCAGGGTCGTAATGGTGGAGCCATGTCTCGTCCATTGTTATAAATCGCGCCAGAAAAAGTTTCCGGTCTTGCTTTATCAGGTCCAAAGCTTCTTGTCAAATCTCGACTCTAGTTTGTTTTTGCGTGTCAGTAAGCATTCTTGGTACCCAACGCGCAGATATCTTTTTCATACCCAAGCGTTCATGTAAAATATTATGCACGCTCCCCGTTGAAATCTTTATATTTTCAGCAATAAAACGAACCGTGACACGACGATCCGCCAAAACTAAGTTTTCGACTTTTTTCACAATTTCTTCAGTTACTGCTGTAGTAGGGCGTCCGGAGCGGGGGTCGTCCATGGTCGATGTTCTTCCACGTCTAAATTCGGCGCACCAACGTGCGACTGTCAAATACGGAAGAGCATTAGACCCTAAAGTGTCCCGCAGATCTAAATTGACTTGGTCCGTAGAATTTTTTTTCAAACACAAGTATTTGATAACGGCGCGGAGTTCAATTTTCTCCATTTTCGCTCACGTACTCCATAGCGTTGCAAAGAAATGGCCGTATTTTTTTTTAAACAAGAAGCAGTTGGATTTTTTTTTTCATGAGCTACGCTACGCTAATACGCTAGTTAGATTAACTTTACCGGCCAGTATTTAATTTCCTAATATTGAAAGAGTTTGCATCTCATTCTCACTTTTTATTGAACGCCCCTCGTATGTATGGAAAAACACGTAATTTGCCACTTTAGTCTAGAAAAAGTGCGTTTATAGTAGTTTATGCAACTGATACATAATGAGAGGCATTAAAACACGAGTGTGGTTTTATGAAACGAGCGTCAGCGAGTTTCATAATAGGATCACACGAGTGTTTTAAGGCCTAATTATGTACAGTTGTATACACTACTTTATCTACACACATATCATAAGTACTCTAAGATGGGTTCAGAAACCATAAGGAAATGACCAGCAGCACTAGTGCTACCTGTAAAATATCTAAAAACGACATATACTAATGCAGTAAGAAATAAATCTGAATTCTGAACAAATACATAAACAGATTATTTATTGTAATAGTTGTAATTTACATTTACATTGAAACAATATTTTCAACTAAAATGTGAATTACAATAAACTTATCACAGCAAAGAACCAACAAACAAATGACACAATAATGGCGGCAATTCGGACCTCCGTCAAGACGAATGTTTTTTTTCTAAATCATATACCTACAAACGAATGTATCCATATTCTCATGTCACTCGAGATCAAATGTCGTGCGGTTTTTATAAAAAAACATACTGAATTGACGTTTCGTATCGATAACAATATTAATATCTATGGATACTAGAATAGAGACCTACTTCAGTTTTGACAGCTGTTCCAAATTTAAACTCATAACCTTACAAAAATTGATAGCGTTATAACATTACAGTACAAATTTTACCTACTGCCACAGATAAGAAAGTTCTCATAGTAAAATTGGTTGTAGTAATGCTGGTCATTTCCTACGGTTTCTGAACGCATTTTAGAGCACTAATGATATGTGCGTAGATAAAGTATATGTCTGTCATACAATTTTATTATTGGTTTATTGAATTATGAAGATTCTGAAAATGGTTTAAAACTTCCTTTTGGCTTAAAGAAAATACATTAAATAAAGGCCTATGGTGTAGGGTATAAACCGTAGCGTCGGCTGATGACGAGTTCACTGTACTGCTAACTAATATTAATTGACGCTTTACTATTAAGCTGTTAGGTTTACCCGAGGAATACTACATCAAATTTTACAAAATAATAGGTAAATTGCAGACCTGAATTGAGCCAAACACGCTTATCATCAAATACGAAGTCCGTTTTAGTAAATTACGGTGATAAATAAACTTACATTGATGACCTTCCTTCTTCACAGTTCCAGTTTTTAGATCTAAGATACGTCCTGTGTTTTGTGGTTCCTGAGTGCTCAGCTGCTCTCTAACTTTCTCGTTGTCCTCAGGGTGCACATGGTCATAAAGAGAAGAAGAATACCATTCTCCCTGAAATGGAAGACAGTTTTTTAACATTTTATTAATTCCAGCATGTCCTACAAAATATGTTTTTCTCAAACATGCAATGAAATATCGTCGTAACGTGCGTTAGAACAGGCTTCGAAGTGTCAAGTTTCGGGCGGAACAATTCGAGAGAACTGTAAAGGAATTTCATACAAAATTGAAGGCCTAAGCCGGGAAGTAATTTGTTTTTAATTTTAATGTAAACATGGCGTCTGTGTGTATGAACAGCTGATATATATTTTTTTTCTAGTAGCTACCCATTCAGCCATCGGACCAACAATATCCGTGTTAATGCCTAGTACACACGAACTGAAAATACCGTCTATACGTAAGTCACCAGAGACCATAGACAATATTAAAAATCCTCTGCCTTTATTTTACTTATTATAGAAACTAAGATTCTTATTATCAGGTTGTGTATAATGGCCCCAATATTTGCACACTACACACGTGGGACTAATTAAAGAAAAAAAATATAGAGGGATTGGAGGGAAAATTAAAAATACTTTTTTTAAACATGGCGTCTGTGTTCATGAACTGGCTGAACAGCTGAATTATGTTTTTTTGCGTGGTGTATTTTTTTATTTCATTGCATATGTTTGAGAAAAGCACTATACATGCCTTAGCCGTGAAAAGGGCTTGCCGGCTTCGTATCACTAGACGGCCTCCCTTACGGTCGGCCGTCTATACCTACTCAGCCGTCAAGCCCTTATTTCCCGGCGTCTGCAGTAATGTACTATTAATGCAGAACCTTTAAATTATTTGAGTAATTTGTTACATAAAGCTTATTTAATAAGAGGCAGTACATATCTACTGTGAACTGTAATAATTTGATTTAGTAATCGTGACAATGACAATGATCACCTTGATCTAGAAGTACGTACATACGAGGGTGGTATGATAAGTAATGAGCCTTGAAGCAATGCGGTATGGCTGAATATTAAAAATGTCTTTGGTTAAAGCCGCCATCTTGGACCCGGGAAAATTTACAGTTTCAAATGATTCTGTCAATTACTTCCTGAATTACAGCTTTTTAAACAGTAGTAAGTGGCATTATTTGTGTAAAATGGAAAAAGAACAATATCGGTCAGTGATTCGCTTCCTGTTTTTGAAGGGAAAAACACGTGATGTAATAAATAACGAGTTAGATAGCGTGTATGGCGATGCGTCGCCTTCGATTGCCACAACTAATCGGTGGTATAATGAGTTCAGAAATGGAAGAACATCTGTGTTTGATGAGGCTCGCCCAGGACGTCCAAATAAGGTTACCACGGAGGAAACCATCAAAAAAGTCCGTGATATGTTTATGAACGATCGTAGACTGAAATTAAGGGAGGTAGCTGAGGAATGTGGCTTGTCACTGGAGCGTGTACAAAATATCGTTCATAAACATTTGGGCATGAAGAAGCTATCGGCCCGATGGGTACCGCGTTTGCTAACTGAAGAAAACAAGCAGAATCGTGTGGCTACTTCCAAAGAGTGTTTGGCACTATTAAAACGTAATCCGAAGAACTTCTTTATGCGTTACGTTACCGTGGACGAAACGTGGATCCGCCACTATACTCCCGAAACAAAACAACAGTCGAAGCAGTGGACTTGTCCCGGCGAAAGTGCTCCAAAGAAAGCAAAAACCGTTCCGGCGGCCGGGAAGGTGATGGCGACCGTATTTTGGGATTCACAAGGAATTATTCACATAGATTATTTAGCGAAAGGAAGAACGATCACGGGCCCATATTACTCTGATTTGTTATCTTGATTTGATGAAGAATTAATACAAAAACGGCCCCATTTAGCCCGCAAAAAAGTGCTGTCTCACCAGGATAATTCTCCGGCCCATTCATCAAACATCGTCAAGGCCAAACTGGATCAATTGGGTTACAAAATACTGCCTCACGCTCCTTATTCCCCGGACTTGGCTCCTTGCGATTACTTCTTGTTTGTTGTTGCGATTTCTTCATGAAATCTTGGCTCGGAGGCAAACGCTTCATGTCAAATGAAGAGGTCATAGAGCCCACGGATGAGTATTTAGTAGTTTCCGAAAACATATTTTTTGGAGGGCTTAAAGAAGTTGGAGACGCGTTGGGAAAAGTGCATAAATTTGAAAGGAGACTACGTTAAAAAATAAAAGTAATAAATAAAAAAATAAAAAATCATGGGTAGGCTCACTACTTATCATACCACCCTCGTAGTAGTAGTACTCGCATACCTGAGAATAGTTAAGTACAGGGGCTATGCTGTCGCTGACGTAAATGACGCGGCCGGTATCACAGCTTACAACAAACAGGAATCCGTCAGCTGCTTCCAGGATTAAATGCTTGAGCTCTTGGTCAGTCAAAAAGGATGGCTTGTAAGTTCCATCCGTGGAAGTATTGCCTGTGCCTAGAAGGATAATAAAATAATATTATATACATAGAATAACATGGTACAGTTACTATTATACACAGTGTAATATATGTTGAGTACCCAACTGCAACATCATCTGAATTAGGTCACGCATGGGCAGGTTGCGGAACATTTCCGAAAACCCGAATATTACTTGAAATTTCTGGAAACTTTCACAAGAATTTAAAAGAATTTCATTTGGGAAATTTCCATTTTTCCGTATTCCAGAAAAGTTTCTCAATTTTGGAAAGTTTCTGTCGGCACATTATAGTTCTGATTATACATAGAATTGAAAGTGTGTGGCCGTGATCTCGCAAATAGTATATACCACAGCCAGGGGTCTTTTATATGGAGTGGAACAGTAATTTTTAATACGTTTTCTTCTTTTCGATGTTGGTCTCATAGTAAAAGGTGACCGTAACTGTGAGTGGACTCAGACATCAACATCGTATCACGTCTTTGACCTGATTTGACCTTCTATAGGACTCAAACTGATTGCTACTATAAACTGATTGATAAAATTTTATCTTATGAGAAACTGAATGTATGGTACAGTTTATATTACAAAAGTTGTACATATGTAGTGAGCGTATCCAAATTCAAGTGCCCAAAGGCAGTTGAATCAATCTGGAAGCTCTAAATAATAACGAATCTTGATTCAAATAGTGGTTCTTACCTCTCAATGCCTTCATATGAGCTACAGCCATACGCAGTATGGTGAGCTTGTCGGGTTTGCGGGCGAGCGCCGAGCATGTCGGGACCATGTCCGACAGCTCTGTTATGTACGCCGTCATCTTGTTTCTTCGCCGCCGCTCGATCTCGCAGTGGTTCTCTCGGCTATAATGAATTATGAATAATATGTAAATGATAAACATAATGAAACAGTAATAATGCAATCAGGCGTATAACTAGCGTAGGTATAGCGCAGCCCTCAAACCTATTAATTATTATTATTTATTTATATAATATTTTTTCTCGGTAATACAAGTTATGGCAAACGAGAATCTGCGGACAGTTTTTTTTATCAATAATTTATCCACGACCTCCCATCTACAGACGCTACTAAATTCATCTATGCTGATGATATAGCACTAGTCGCACAGAGCAAAACATTCACGTCAGGAGAAACCACCCTAACAAACGATCTAGAAAGGCTAACGAAATATTTCAAACACTGGCGCCTAATACCTAGTGCGAGCAAGACGGAGGTTTCGTGTTTCCATCTGAGTAACCAAATGGCCAACTACCAACCTACGGTCTACTTCAATGGTGAAAAGCTAAAATACAACCAGCGCCCAAAATACCTTGGAGTCACTCTGGACAGATCTCTCACGTATAGGGAACATCTAATGAAGCTCTCTCAGAAATTATCGACGCGGAATAATATCCTACATAAGTTATGTGGAACCTCGTGGGGTGCATCTACCGATTGTCTACGCACTACTTGTATCGCACTGGTATATTCGGCAGTGGAATACTGTGCCCCGGTATGGTCGGAAAGCGCACACGTGACCAAGGTAGATACCAAACTAAACGAGACTATGCGGTGCATATCGGGAACAGTTAAGTCTACTCCTTCCCATTGGCTACCAACACTATGCAACATAGCACCTCCACATCTTAGGAGAAAACATGCACTGAGGAGAGAGACTGAGAAGATTAAATCCAAAACTGCACTACCAGTCCACAATGAGTTCTTCTACCCACCGCCCCAACGCCTAAAGTCCCGAAATCCTACGTATGCTGCTGCTCAGAGCCTCACCAGCTTCAATGTGACCGAGTCCTGGAAATCAGAATGGACCGCTGCTACTGCTGGTTCTCACGTGGCAACCATAGACCCGACCTGTAAGCCATGGGGGTTCGACCTTCCTCGGAAACAGTGGTGCCGCTTGAATAGGCTTAGAACGGGTCACGGCCGCTGCAATTACTTTCTACATAAGTGGGGGTGGAAAGATTCTGCGATGTGCGAGTGTGGCGAAGAAGTCCAGACTATGGAGCATATTGTTCAGCGATGCCCTCTACATTCGTACTCGGGACCCCCAGAAGACCTACTGCGCGTAACACCCGACGTAATTGCGTGGCTCAACACACAGAATGTTGACATCTAATTTTAGTTTAATTTTGTGACATTGTAATTTGAAGAAAATGCCTATATTTTATTGTACTAAACGCCATACGATTAAATAAATAAATAGAGGGCGCAATTTACAAGATTTATATGGCAACAATTTTGCAACCAATCGCAACACACTATAATGACATCAGTATAAATACTTGTCAGTTCCTATGGTAACCTCGTAATATTATTTTAGTGGAATGCACTCTTTTGCAGACTGTTTTTTGTGTAGTAGACACGTGTACACTTTAAAATATCACGTTCACGACTGGGCCATTCCATATGAAATCGTCAGATTTTGATAAATTTTTGCGCTGACTGATTTTCAAATGGTTTGAAAAAAATCGAGGTTGATAATTCAAGTAAGGTAAACGTAAAACCGGCGCTGGTAATTTTTTTTCTCGCTTCCCCTCCGGAAAGAGCCCGCTTTAAGTCTTCAATTTACCTGTTTTTGAGATTTCACAAAAGTGATATTATTTTGTTTAGGTAACTGATATCACAAATAAAAATGATTTCTGATTCTCTGGTAAATGTAATTTAAAACGTCCTTATCAATATGCACCAAACACTTTTACCTGTTCCATAATAAATACGAAGAGTTTCGTAATTTATTGTAATTCTCACTCACTTTCTGTTGATTTTTGTGGCATATTCACTACGCCCAGGAAAAAAAACTTTTTTTTACTGTGTAGCACAAGTATGGACCTGATAAAATACCTAGAGTTTGACCACGGACTATTTCATTTAGCTGAAAAAAAGAATTGCGAAATTTGCAATTTTTTGAAAAGAGTCATCTTTGACTCCAAATTTCATCATGTTTGGCAAGATATAAAAATCCAAAACGATATAGAAAATATAGAACCTACTCTGTTTTATACGATTCCATTTGATTTGTGATTTTCATGTCTGTGTGAAATATATATTTTTTTAATTTTCTATTTTGTGGAACTTTTTATGACCATTCTGTGACTTTATTCATCATCATCATCAGCCCGGAGTCGTCCACTGCTGGACATAGGCCTTCCCCAGTTCGCGCCACCATACCCGGTCCTCAGCGTTCCGCATCCAACCGCTTCCCGCCACTCTTTTCAGGTCGTCGGTCCACCTGGCGGGAGGCCGTCCAACAGGGCGTGTCGTTCATGGTCTCCACTCTAGAACTCGTCTGCCCCGTCGACCATCGGCTCTACGACAAATATGCCCCGCCCACTGCCACTTCAACTTGCATATCTTTAGGACTATGTCGGTCACTTTGGTTCTCCGTCGGATTTCCTGGTTCCGGATTTTGTCCTTCAGAATAGCTCGCTGAGCAACCTGGAATTTGTGGACGAGGCCTTTTGTTAGTGTCCACGTCTCGGCCCATAAATAAGGACCGGAAGGACGCACTGGTCGAAGACTTTGGACTTAAGGCACTGGGACAGTGATGATGACTGAAAAATATGGCGCAACTTCCCATATGCTGCCCAGCCCAACCTGATTCTTCTGTCAGCTTCCTTGTCGAAGTTGTTTCTACCTAACTGGACCATCTGGCCTAGGTACGTGTACTCTTAACAACTTCGATGCTATTATCGACGGTGATCGATATTGGGTCTACGAATGAATTGAACATAACTTTAGTTTTATCCACATTCATTCCCAGACCCACCCGTCTGGAAGAAACATTTAGGCTCCGCAACATCTCCGACAAGTCCTCCAGCCAAGTGACTTTATTACTCGGTCAGGATCATTTGTCCAATGAAAGGACTGTACTTCTTCTTGGATTAAAAATGTAAAGTTTTCTGAGAAATCGACTAAAATGGCCAGCATCATTACTAATCTAAAGAGGTACCTATTTCCTATTTAGACCGTAGTTGTACTACAAGATTGTCCATACATGTAAACAAGGAAATCGAAAATTACTTCTTTTGTTGTGTGTTAAGTTTATTCATGTTGTACGTCATAAATAAAATCATAAACTAAAACAACATTCTTGAAATTTCTTACAAAATTGATTTTAAAGAAAAAATATATCTCTTTTTTCTACCTTTTTGTAAACTTTTCAGATTTTTAAACTTTGCCAAACACGGTTTTTTTTTAAGTCAAAAATGGCAAATTCGGATAAATTGATTTTGTAATTTGTTTATTTTTTTAATTATATTTCATAATTCGAATAAATTGCTTACGTTTTTGATCTTGTTAATGAAAAAAAAAACCGATTGTCTAGGCTTAGTAAGACATCTAAAAAAGCCACCTGAACATCACTGAAAATTGCAAAATAAAATGTAGTTTTAGAAGTTTCCCATTCAATGAGAAAATAAAATATTACCTATCGCTATACATACATATACAATTACATATATTTAGTAATAAATTAACAAACAAACAATTTCAGTTTCGGACATAGAAAAAAAGTTTTAGCAATTTTAATAAACCTCGAAAATCGCTCATTTTCAAACTTCAGACAGATGTTATCTGACTGTTAGGCTGTTTAAAAATGAAACAACTACGATTTTGAGTAAAGCGTACCTATATTATCATCCATGATTTTTGCCATCAAAATCTGAAACAATGCAGCGCACCTCATCTGGTGATTTCATATGGAATGGCCCGACTGTGAATAGTTTTCGGCATTTTCTTTGGGTATTTTTAAATATTTATCTTTTAATGAAACCAGCACGAATGACATTGACATTGTTGACAACCATCATAAAGTCATTGCCAGTGTAAGAAATCAGTTCCAGTGAAATTCCGCAATATGGCGCATCCTCATATTCATATATTTCTGGTCAGGCTTTACTTAAATGTCATGATCACGAGATTATGACAAAATATAAATAATATTAACATCTCTGGGAAACGTAATGTTCCCAATTGTACAAATTAGTTATAGCAAAGACTATATACCCCCTAGACCGATATTCTTCATACTACGCACCGTACTCCGTTTGTTACTATCGTTCTACATCGCTAGATGCCGCTAAGGGTATCAATTCATTCAAAAGTCGACATTTTTCAATTTCTACTGTACGGTACGCGCAAGCGTGAAGTAACACAGTCGTCAAGCGTTCAACGACATTCAAACTTCCAAGTGATACAGTAAAAAGTGAATAGATGACGTTAGGTGCGACGTTTGTTTACTACGTTCCGTTTCGTCTCATTTCACTATTTGTGTATGTTTTATTTAAACATACACAAATGTCATCGTTTTGACGTAAACTAATCAATATAATAATAATTTTGTCTGGGCCTACGATAGACCTTCACGAAACGCATACCAAACTATTCTTTGTAAAAAAACAATAAATTCTGATATGGAAACACGTAACCGCAAAATTCAATTAATCGCGTAATTTCAAGAATAAAATACATACAATTTTACAAATTTGAAACAATGACATTTGATTTGACGACATCACACACCCATCTGGCAAGACATGTCAAACCAGTGATGCCAGAAGGGCTACCCCGATGTTCAAAATTTGACTGTCGAATTGCGCCATCCTTCTCGATCATCTGTCAAAGAATATTTTAGTGAATGGAATAGCACTATACGACAGTAAAATTTAGAACATCGGAGTAGCCCTTCAGGTAGGTATCACGTTTCGATACGCACATCATCTGAAAATAGTACGAGCTTTGACTATGTACCCCCGCTTGGTAAGTGAATAAAAATAAAGTAATAACTGAGTATGCAAAGATAGGATAATCAACATTATATAAATAATCCTAATAATATTATAAACGTGAAATACGTTCGTTCCTCTTAATTTTAAACGATGATTGATGGACGGTCACCAGTGTTAGGAAATCGTCGTAAACAGCCAATTGTTGAATTGTCTCTTTCTAAAGACCGATGGGAAATAATTATTTACCGCCGAGTACAGTATTAGAGCATAAAGTTTTTGTATTACTCAGATCTTAGACTCGGATACACGACAATGCCCGAATTGTCTGTCAATTATGCACCTAATTCGGGAAGTAGGCACATCGTAAAGGGCACGATTTTAACCATTTTAACGGGAGAAGCCAAGGAACAAAGTGTACTTATACCACGTATTCCAATTATACCGAATAATGGAAGTTGTGTTTTTGTAGATTGATTTTAATTATTATTTTTAAGTATAAAGTAAAATGAAATCAATGAGTTTTATTTCTTCCCTCTTTACCCTTACAAAGTTCACAAATAAATGTGAAGGATGCAACTTGCACTTTTCGCATTAGTTAAATCCATAGGATTTATCTTCTAAGTATCACATTCTATTCTACTATTTCGCCCCCTGCCTGCTATACATCGAGAAATCGCTTGTTAAAGTTTTGGCAGCGTAGTGCGAGGTAGTAAAAAGGGCCTTACTCCTTGAGCTCCTTTGCTTTTTTTACTCGACATGATATAAAGCTTCTCATGTATTACGTTTTTTTTTTAAAAAACGTGTATAGTTTTTAAGATACGAGGCCTATAAGACAGGTAATTATCTATAAGCTCATGACCGTGGACTAATCAACTCTATGCTCAGCAATAGGGAATTATGTGTTTTTGTTATGTGTTTTGACTACATGTCATTAAGCATACATCTTGATGATTTTTAGCAAGCAGAGTTTTAAAAGGGTCACAGTTCTAGCTAACACTCCTCCTCGCTTCGCTCGTCGTCGTACCTATCCTAACCAAAATCTGACCTGCCTGAAGGTAGAATACGTAACGATTCTGACTTCACGCCTACCATAGTTTAGTTTAGGTGCTGTAATTTTAGCCAATTTGATAATAGGCAAAATAATTCTTAGGGCAATTCATGTTAGGAATATTATGCTTTAGGTAATTAGATTTTAGTTATCAATATTAGGACAAACTTGATTTAGGACTTTAAGAGAGTATGCGCAAAAATTATTAGGACAAACGAGTAGTATGCCATTCAACAGTATGCCAAACTTTCTCGGCCAAACATTTTTAGGACAAAAAACCTTATGCGATACGACAGGCACCCGAAATTTATCTATACAAAAACTAACAGAACTAACGACAGTGATAATTCAATAAAACCACAATTTTATATACGTTTTTTTTTATATTACTTTTAACAAAAACAAAACGAACGAATATATTTTCGCAGGCCGCCTGCATGTAGGCAATTCCTAATTGTTCTAGGGTAAATGTCAAACATTTCCGCAAATCGTCCCGTTGGCGTAAAGCCGTTTTGTCGTCGGCGTTGGTCTTGGGCCATGGCAAACGGACGATGCAATGGTTACTTTGCTTTGCAGTAGATCAATAAGGTTTCCTTCAGCATTATATCGCCGTACCCAACGTCAAACTGTGTCCCTGCTAGCATTGAGCCGACGCGTGATCTCATAAATCCGTATTCCTTCCTGGTGTAACTCCACTCTTTGAGCTCTTCATTGTTTTCAGTCATTATCATTATCTTTTAATAGTTCACGGTTAGCGGCAAGCATTTTATTTTTCATATTAATAACGTTGCTGAAAATTATTTTACGATTTTTTCGATTGACACTGACATATGTTCCTAATTAGAAATTAAAAGCAAATGATAACCTTTCGCGAGGAGGTTTTTGTAAAATGAAGTGACAAATAATAATATTGACATTTCAATACTATTATTGAAATATAATTTTCGACCTTAATGCATTGCGAAAGTCTAACGACATTGTAACGAAATGGGTAGGAAATGAAATTCCTTGACTGTACAAAACTTATCTAACAAATATTACGTTACTGACTGTTTGTTAGTGGGAAATGTCGCATGACAATTCGGGCGTAACTTATTTTGTCCATTACATCAGTGCACCAACGCCATCTAGCTATTTTGTGTAGCAAAAATTGGCGAGCCCGCAAGCAACCTTGAGCTATCCAGAGGTAGTGCCATCTATTTTAATACGATCAAACCACGTTGTTGAAGAGTAAAAAATATAATCCTTAAAAATTGTGTATTTAAGTTATATTATCGTATTAAAATAAAGCAGTAATGCGTTTGATTTCCAAAAATCAAAAATCACTTAAAAATGTTGGTGAAAAATAACATTTTTGTCACTTCCAGGCTACGAAGCAGCGCCATCTAGTTTTTATACCGAATTTTGAGCTTTTTCAGAGTTACGTTTTTTTGTATGAGAACATATGTCTAGGGGGTATATAGTCTTTGGTTATAGCTAAAGTTTATCCCTAAATTGTCTAACCCCTTCTCTGACCGCCGACGAAAAAAAGAGAAGTGTTATAGTTATAGACCTTCCTATAGACAGAAAACTGCGCAGGATTGGAATAAGTAGCGCTCTTGTTTTGGAGAACAATGAGGCAAAAAAAATGTTGTATTTTGTATTAAAGATGCCACACTTTTACCACCACAGAAGATTTTAGGACAAAATACTAATCTGCCATTCACTTTTAACAAATAAAACGTATATGTTTCCATTCAAATACTTATTAACATCAACTTCGTCGACATAGTGCACCTTTTTAGGGTTCCGTACCCAAAGGGTAAAAAACGGGACCCTATTACTAAGACTCCGCTGTCCGCCCGTCTGTATGTCTGTCTGTCCGTCTGTCACCAGGCTGTATCTCATGATCCGTGATGTTGAAATCGAATTGAATCGAATCTTATTTGTATGCAATGCCATACATACCAGGTGCAAACTTAACTTAACCCGGCCAGTTAAGATAGGAAGTGTTCCTACGGCCTCGGTGCGCGAGTCCGACTCGCACTTGGCAGGATTTTATATTTAGTATCTTTTATAATTTTGGCAATTTTCATTTGGATCTGATCCATGGATCCTATGTGTCTTAAAATACAAATGTTTGAATATGATAAAAAAAATGCGCTACCTACTGTATATCTGTAGCGTCGCAGTTCTTACCTAAGTGGATGATCGTACCTATTCTTAGTTAAGTAAACCTAACCTAAATCAAGAATCCCACTTCATCAGTTTCAAGACCATGTGTTTTCTTCTAAGCATATCTGGTTTTTAGGGTTCCGTACCCAAAGGGTAAAAACGGGACCCTATTACTGAGACTTCGCTGTCCGTCCGTCCGTCCGTCTGTCACCAGGCTGTATCTCAAGAACGGTGATAGCTAGACAGTTGAAATTTTCACAGATGATGTATTTCTATTGCCGCTATAACAACAAATACTAAAAATAAAATAAAATAAATATTTAAGGGGGGCTCCCATACAACAAACGGGTTGGTTGCGTTAACTTTGCACCTCATTTGTATGGGGCGCTATACATACCAGGTGCAAATTTAACTTAACTACTTAAGGCTGAAAAGTGTTTGTACGGAACCCTCGGTGCGCGAGTCCGACTCGCACTTGCCCAATTTTTATTTTATCGTTTCAGTGATCATTTGTAGGCGAATCAAAACGTGACAAGTTATTTAGGGCGAGAAGTGCGAAGTCCGGAGCGGCTCGGTTTGCTAGTTACCTATGGATATTGGAAACACAAATACTCTTTATTGCACACCTCATACATCGAGGAATAAACAGAGGTTATCGCTAAATCTCTTCCAGACAACCTTAAGGGCCTTATCACACTTGCGATTTGCGAGCGTATTTTCTATACAAATAAGCGACGCGGCGTAGACGCTGCGCGATCGCCTTCATACAAAATACGCTCGCAAATCGCAAGTGTGATAAGGCTCTTAGGTAGCAGAGTAGTTAAAAAATAATGTTTGAATTTAGTAGGTGGTATAGACAAATAAGACTAAATAAAAGACAACCATAAAAACCACAAAAGTGATAAACATACATAAATAAAATATACAGATATATTTACATAAATACTTAGACATAATAAATAAATATAACGTGAAGTAATACATAAAACAAAAATTGGGCAAGTGCGAGTCCGACTCGCGCATAAAGGGTTCCGTACCATAATCTATAACAAGTTTGTTGTATGGGAGCCCCCCTTAAATATTTATTTTATTTTATTTTTAGTATTTGTTGTTATAACGGTAATGGAAATACATCATCTGTAAAAATTTCAACTGTCTAGCTAGGGTGCCCTTCGCTTGGTCTAAAATTTTATGTTCTAAAATTGTTTGGCCGAAAATGTTTGGTCTAATATTT
The DNA here is from genome assembly GCA_947623375.1 of Apotomis capreana. Taxonomy (NCBI): domain Eukaryota; kingdom Metazoa; phylum Arthropoda; class Insecta; order Lepidoptera; family Tortricidae; genus Apotomis; species Apotomis capreana. The sequence goes on from OX392501.1 coordinate 16,345,854, forward strand.
AATGGTATACTTATTCTTTAGCATAAAGATTTTTTTTCATACATATTTTTTGTCCTAAAACATGTTTGACCTAAAATCGTTTAGTATATTTTTTTTATGACTAAAAGGCTAAAAGTATAATATTGTTAGGTATAATTCTTCAGCCTAAAATAAAACCTCCTAAAAACCCATCTGCTGAAGCGAGCAAGCGAAAGTATAAGTCGCTCCCGGAACAATAGTTTAGGTTAGGTTAGAACTGCGTCCCCAACAAAAATAAGGCGCTTCCAGAACAGTAGGTTACGTTAGGTTAGAACTGCGTCCCTGACAAAAATAAGGCGCTCCCAGAACAGTAGGTTAGGTTAGGTTAGAACTGCGTCCCTGACAAAAATAAGGCGCTCCCAGAACAGTAGGTTAGGTTAGGTTAGAACTGCGTCCCTAACAAAAATAAGTCGCTCCCAGAACAGTAGGTTAGGTTAGGTTAGAACTACGTCCCTGACAGAAATAAGGCGCTCCCAGAACAGTAGGTTAGGTTAGGTTAGAACTGCATCCCTGACAAAAATAAGTCGCTCCCAGAACAGAAGGTTAGGTTAGGTTAGAACTGCGTCCCTGACAAAAATAAGGCGCTCCCTGAACAGTAGGTTAGGTTAGGTTAGAAGTGCGTCCCTAACAAAAATAAGGCGCTCCCACAACAGTTGGTTAGGTTAGGTTAGAACTACGTCCCTGACAAAAATAAGGCGCTCCCAGAACAGTAGGTTAGGTTAGGTTAGAACTGCGTCCCCAACAAAATCTAAGTAATATTAATTTAATAAATGCGACAGTTTGGATGCGATTATTATTGACACCAATATTCGGAATACCAATTTTATGCCTAAAATACATTCAACCAAACAATGTTATTCCATACAAATGTTAGACCAAACAATTTTCGGCCAAAAAAATATATGCAAAACAATTTCGGCCAATCAATTTTCGACGTAAAAAACAATCGACCAAAGATTATTAGGCCAAAAAATATGTGCCGAAAAAAATATCGGCCAAAAATTTTTAGGCAAACAGATATAGACCCGCCGTCTAGCTATCACCGTTCTTGAGATACAGCCTGGTGACAGACGGACGGACGGACGGACAGAGAAGTCGCAGTAATAGGGTCCCGTTTTTAGGGTTCCGTACCCAAAGGGTAAAAACGGGACCCTATTACTGAGACTTCGCTGTCCTTCCGTCTGTCCCCAGGCTGTATCTCAAGAACGGTGATAGCTAGACAGTTGAAATTTTCACAGATGATGTATTTCTATGGCCGCTATAACAACAAATACTAAAAATAAAATAAAATGAATATTCAAGGGGGGCTCCCATACAACAAACTTGTTATAGATTATGGTACGGAACCCTTCATGCGCGAGTCAGACTCGCACTTGCCCAATTTTTACCCTTTGGGTACGGAACCCTAAAAACAGTATTGAGGCACAAAATTAAAAGATATTGTAAAGGATAAGGAGAAAGTATATTTTTCTTTTCAGTCAAGACTTAGCTGCTCACGAGTAAAAAAAAACCGGCCAAGAGCATGACGGGCCACGCTCAGTGTAGGGTTCCGTAGTTGCCCATCCTTCACAATAGACGAAAATGACGAGAAAGATTTCAAGCTCTATAAAAAGGTCGTAAACGCCAAAGTAACCGTAATTACTTATTATTCTGGAAGTTATCGATTATACGCGCCAGTTAGAGCGAAATGTTTTAATACATTATGGCACTTAACTAATATGTGTAACGTTCGAAGTATAAGGACACCGCGCGGCACTTACGTCATTTTAAAGTTGCGATAACTCAAAAACGGCTCGACCGATTTTATTCAATATAGTTTTCATTGAAAGTACTTATAAGGCCTCATTTTCATGGATTTTTCCATAATTGTTTGACCCGTGGTTGATAAGTTAGAGGGGGGGGACGCTATTTTTTTTATTTTCGGAGCGAATATATACAAACCTGCTAACTTTATCAAAAAATAATGTTCGGAGACCCCTATTATTTTTTAAAGACCTATTCAATGACACCCCACACACTAGTGTTGGATCGAAAAAAAAACAAACACCCCCAGTTTAGGTGTACGGGAGGTACCCGAAAAAAAGTTTTTTTTTAGTTTTTATTTTACCGTTTTGTCGGCGTGATACATACACATACTCATACCAAATTTCAGCTTTCTAGTACTAATGATCACGGAACTAAGCCGCGGACGGACAGACAGACAGACGGACATGACGAAACTATAAGGGTTCCTAGTTGACTACGGAACCCTAAAAGGGGACACTAATAGAAATCTAGGTACTTGATACAAATACTCGTCCATTCCATGCCGCATTCAAGGCTCATTAATGCAATAAATTCAAACATCGCAAAACCTAAGATAGATATGTACCCTATCCGAATGATTACACGTCAAAACATCGTAACCAGATATCTAAATTGCTACTGCAGCTCGTAGGTACTCTCGAGCACAAGTTAATAAATATACATCATTATTGTATTTTAAGGTAAAGGAAAGGTGCGCGTATCGCGTGATAAGACACGTTTCCAATCACACGCCAACTTAACAATGGCAGGACGGTGGGAAAAATGGAAATTCCGTTCAAGTCAACGTATACGTTACCTTCTTAATAAGGCAATTAAATTATTTCGGCATTTAACTCACAAGTACGTCAAAGGTCGTCATTGTTAGGCAATGCCTTTAGTTTTTCTATGGCTGCCACCCTACGTATGTTATTGTGCGACAAATAAGTATATATTTACTAACAGCTATTATAAGTAAATAGCAATGTATATTTGTAAGTTTTAGGTTTTAGTGGTGGTGGCTAACTTAACGACTATTTTGAATTAAATTGGCCAGTTCAGCAATTATTTCTGTTTATCGCAGTTTAGAATTATGACTGAATTAGAATACCTACTTATCTTACCAATTCTGAACTATCAAACTAAAGTAAGAAAGGTGTAAGCATTAGGCGTCACAGTAGTACGATGAGATCCTTCTTAGACAAAAAGACTAATAAATCTCGCAGGTAAAGTAGTCCCGGAATTGATATTATCTTTGGAGTAGGGTGACAATAGACGCCGTCGACGGGACGCATTGATGTCGCAACGAAAATAATTTATTTATATTTACGACTCTACGGTTTCCTGCATTCATATAAATTACCTATTCTGGATTCGTATTGAGTGTGGCATCCCGCCCATCATAATGAAGTAGTTAGTAGTACTATCCTTTTCCGCCACCATGAATAGCATGGTATTCTCTCCGTACCTTTAAAGCCATATACTCGTAATCACGCACGAAAAACATAGCTTAAACTTTTCAGCTTATGATTTTTGTGTTGTTCACAACATTCAATGTTATAGATCTGGTATGCCAAATGTGCACACAACAAATTATTTCTGTCACTTTTTGATTCTTATTAATTTCAACATGGTGGAATTCTAGGGAGTATTAAAAAAATTATGTGTAGGTGATGCTTAAATTTAAATATGAAGAATGTACACAACATTCCATGCCAGGTGTGAATCACAGCTTCACATCAAAAAGAATGTTACTCATACATGTTAGTAACTTATGTAATATGTTATTAACAGCAATTGCTCAGAATTGAAAGTGGATAAAAATATTTGTAAAAATTGGGCAAGTGCGAGTCCGACTCGCGCATGAAGGGTTCCCTACCTATATATATATATATATATATATATGTAGGTATAACAAGTTTGTTGTATGGGATTTTTAGTATTTTTTGTTATAGCGGCAATAGAAATACATCATCTGTGAAAATTTCAACTGTCTAGCTATCACCGATCTTGAGATACAGCCTGGTGACAGACGGACGGACGGACAGCGAAGTCTCAGTAATAGGGTCCCGTTTTTACCCTTTGGGTACGGAACCCTAAAAATAGCATTGGATAGTCTGTAATATCCTCGTCAAATATATCTCTATAGATGTGTGACGATATATATATATGTGTGTGAAATTATAAATTGTTAACGTTATTTAAATTTTGTATTGTATTTTAATGATTGATTATTTGAAATGTGTAATTGAATGGAATAATGTAACCTAATATAATTTGATAATTTAATATTTGACATGTAAAATTGAAAAACATTTTATAAATAAATGAGTATGAGTAATTGAGTATGCTTAACACTTTGGATCTCAAAGGCTATGTCCCGTTTTTTTTTGATAATGTTATGGTTTTATTTATTTTACGCTATAAGATGTAGTTTTTTGTTATTATTACCTGGCAAATCTCTCTTTGTCTTGAATATTGTCCTCCTCCATCCTTGTGTACTTCCCCCCACTTGCGTCGTCTTCATCGGATCTGTCAATATGTTACATATTAGCATTTATTACGATATTTTCAAGGTCTTCACATATTCAGTACTACATAATTAATCTTTTTATCGATTCATATTTTTAGTGTGGTAATACCACATTTTTACCTTTATAAATAATGATTTAAATCATTTAAAAATATGATAATTGCCTCTATAAATGTACTAAATAATACATTTTATGTCGCCCTAGGCTGTACGTTGGATTTACTGCTATGCTGAGAGAAATCTCACTTCCTGGCCAAAGATGTAAAACTTTAGATAAACCACAGGCTCTAATTAGTAAACCCCCAGATCGCATATGTATTGCAGTCACACTAAACGCCTGTGACTTGGTACATTCACTATGACCATTGAATGTTCCTGATTTGTCAGCCAAGGGCATCAGAAAATTATCTGTGTCTGTGTATTTATTATGTTTGATAGTAAAAAATGGATGAAGTAAAGTCATATTATGTGCACATGTCTCTGCCCACAAGGGATTAATTTTGTGTTAGTGAACTCAGTTTTATTCCCTTTGAATCAGAATTTTCATTAACATGTTTCTTATTTTTCCAGGGATCGATACCGTTATTTTGCTCCATACAAAATAGCACAAAATAACGTTATAAAATTCCGGTTTTTCGCTCATTATCACACATGTTTATATTTTAGTGGGCTAATTTCAAGGATCTATATCTATAACGAAATTCTACATAACACAAGCCTTTCACATTCGAAAAAAAACGCGAAATTAGAGCGTTTTCATGAATACCGGTATCGATCCCTGTATTTTTCTGGTATCTCTAGATTGGGGTGCCGTAAAAAACAGGAATGTCGACTGGGACAATCTTTCAAATCTACACCCACATAAATTGGCGCAATAACGGTGGACTGACTAGGCCAAAGTACTGAAATGGGTGAATGGACACTGGGACACCAGTCTTCAAACTGAGATGTCCCAGCTTACTGGTACATATGGGAACTTTGCTCTAGATCAATTACTATGTTTTTTCTTAAGCTATATACTAAATTTCACAGTCTTACTTGGAAAATTAACAACTTCTATATAAAATGTCGTCCCCTGAATCACCCCCACAGAGAGTTAATTGAATAAAAATAGTAGCTTATGTCCATCCCTGGGGTTTAATTTTTTTATATGCCCAATTTGATTTACTAAAAAAATTACAATCAATTCGGCAGCAACATTACTAAATGTCAGCAAATTTCTGTAGGTAATGTGTTCACTGCAGCTAACATACCAATATCCATTTACAGAAGCTATCAGTCCATTTATATTTATAGAAACCTTAACATATCTTCTTATCTAATGGTATACTCACAGCTTGGTTTTGTAATAACTTGAACATCAACTACATGTTGCCCAGTAAATCACTACAGGAGGGTCGCTAGTACAGTAATCTCAGTGACACACTGCAAATTAAATGAAACTCACCCAATACTGCCAGCACGGCGCTTTTGTATATCCTTTGCTGGGTCAGCCCCTACAACAAGTACTAACTTGCTTATTGTTTTTTAATGAAATAGTCATATTATGATTGTACTCAGAAATGGGTGTATGTATTCTCAAATAAATTCTTGTCTATCTTGTTTGTATCAGCCAAAATTTTAATTATAGAATTTAAAAAGAAACTGCAAATTAGAAAATTAGGTCATGTTGTCAGCAGTGCATACTACTGATGCTAACTATAGTACAAGTATATCACAACTTAACTAGTGCTGAAATGGCAACTCACATGATATTAGAAGGTTAAGACTATGGAATACAAACTTCCAAGTAATGCGATACTTAGAAAGCACACGTTGGAAGAATTCCTAATTGTATGAAAAGCAACTTGACCTTAGTCAGCAACAATGAACAAAAACAATTGATGCCACACAAGTTTTCGCCAACAGTGCGATGACCAAAATATTAAAAAAAATGTATACCAATTGTGTATTAAGTATTTTGTTCAAAGTAAATGAAGTAGATATGTGTTTTATGGCTTTTAACGTTGCTAACAACCCAAGACAACGTCAGTATGGTCGATAACTTCTAACGGATACTGGAACAACTCGAGAATACTAAATAACATACATTTGTTTGATTACCATCTTTACGTACACAATGGCAAACTAGCGATCTGAGCGAATCTAAATGATCGAGACGAAATACATTTCAATACAACGAAATAAGAACACCAACCGGGGATATTGGGAGCCACGGCAGACATCGGTCAATAAACTCATTAGTCCACGATATGGTATCACTTTCTTATAATACAATTTAATGTTAATAACAACAAAAAAAAATCATTAATAAAGTTCACACGGCAAACGTATGTTTATCGTAAACTCCTCAACATAAGCGCCATTTTTATTACTTTTGGCATTTTCTACTAGACATTCAAATTATTGCCATGTGTCATCTTCTTTTCTACCTAGTTTACAAAGAATTCACAATAAGTTCACGATATAAAAGAAAGAAAAATAACAATAAATAATTATTATTTATAGTAATACTGTGGAAATCCCAATATTTAAACCTAAATCTACTACTTGCGCCTAGGTTTTCATTTGCAACACAACGATAGAGTTGCCATGCTTAGAATAGAATTGCCATCAATAAATTCAACACGCGCCAAACTTTGAAAAGGCGCGGTAACAAAATAATAATGGAAAGGTTGTATTTGTTGTAATTTTATGATAGACTGGCTAACTAGGAAATTCAAGCTGTTAGATAAAGAAATAACATGATGTTTTAAAAATTAAGCATGTCAATTTTAGTAATGTTACACAAATAATTTAAATTAACTATGATTTTTCACGAAATAAATGAAACAAATTAAGTACACTAATATATGATGAATAAAAAATGATGGAAAAAGAGCTGGACATGTTATCTGATACTGGTGCAATTTCCTGTAATCTTGTGTCCACAACTGAGTCTTTGGCAGATAACAGTCAGGCTAAACTAGATACATTGGCGAAAAAAGCTATTCACCTAAGGTAACTTAAGTTTTCATTATTTTGTAGTTGTCATCCTTCGATGGTACATAATATACGCCAAGGTGTCATTGTATTTGCCGTATAAATATAGCTCTCTAAAAGGCTTCAAGAGACCACTGGGGACCGGAGAGCTGGTAGCTTCCTCGCACAGCGTATCAGCATAGGTGTTCAGCGAGGAAATGCTGCCGGCATTTTCGGTACCATGCCAACTGGGAGCAGTTTTTTGAATTTGTTTTAGTTTAGTTAATTTTAGTTTTTTAGTACAGTCGAGTTCATTTACATCTACACACTTACGAGAACAAAAATATCTGAACGCGATTTTATGCTCCTGACAATAGGGTCGTGTTCAGATATTTTTGTTCTCGTAAGTGTGTAGATGTAAATGAACTCGACTGTACATAGTAGTTAGTAGTGCCGTATAATAAATATAATTACGCTACACTTGCTTGTAAAAAGTAGGTTGTCCACTTATTGCCTCACTCATCCTAATCTTTTCAGTACAAGCCTACATGGAATGACGAACATTTTATTTTTAATTTTAATATCACGTTTTCAGATCGGTTCTTGAGAAGGATTTCAAAGCCTGCGATATAAAATGGAGCATGTTTGTCGCATCTGCGTTCAGTTTTCGATACGAAAGCTGCCTCAAACCGTTTCCTCCTGCTTTCTTGAAAAATGGGGTGAAAGACATGGATGAATTGGTATTTGGTTTACTTAAAAATATAAGATAAGATACTTAAATATAATAATGAAATACACATATTATACATTACACTTAACATGTAGACCGGGGCGACAGACTAAAACATTCGTAAAAGGCAACCAATATAAAAACTTTATTCAGTCTTTCTATTCCACAAATGAAATACGAAAGGTGGACTTAATGTCATATGGCATTCTCTACCTGCCAACTATTGGGCAAAGCAGATAAGTTGGGGTGGCGCAACTAACTTCAATTGGCTCTAATACAATTAGATAAATACATATGTTTATAATATGTATATACGTATGTAAATAAATACATACGTACGAAAAAGCCAAAGCACAAGCTAGGACCGAAGGTGAGGGCCATAAACATGCGATCTGGGGCTTTACTTACTAATTACCGTGGTTTGTCCAAAGTTTTACGTCTTGCCTCGGCTAGGAAGTGAGATTTTTTCCTCGCGAAGCGGACAGAAAATCCCACTTACGGCCTAGGGTGACGTAAAAACATTATCTTTTCAGTCAACATTTCCACAGTCTATTATTACCAGGCATCGGACTTTCGTTCGCACCGTAATGGAGAGCTATGGACCCGATATTAACATTAAAATACTATTCATACTCATACTCATAAGTCTGACTTTTTCAGAAGAATATACAAAGACCTCTGATTTCTGTAGGCAATGTTTTTTTGCCACCATATGTAGGTAAATATTTGCAGCTTTATCCATGTTTTATGGAGTAAATTGGTTTTATATTGATCGAATATCCATTTATGACTAGAAAGTGCATGATATTGACAATAAATTGCGTTAAATTAGGAGTTTGAAATATTGTAAAAAAAAAAAAATTATAAATTTTGTCACTTACTGCTTGGGAATGTTAACCATAATAACCATAAAGGCAGTTTGGAATGAAATAGATGAATGAGTATGAATGGTATTTTTATGTTAATAACAGCTCCATAGTTCTCCATTAGTCCTACCGTGCGAACGAAAGTCCGATGCCTGATTATTACATATCGTTTCAGTTGCGCGTTATAACGGACGTTCCAGCATTAGACCTCGTGCTTCAACAATTGATAACCCTGGACGACTTGTCTAAATTCAGCGATATAATACACCTCTTGTTTTATATTCTTGTGCGACTAAAAGAGCCGGATCTTAAAACCGTAACATTAGAATCAGTGAGTTCTTTTTCCTTTCTAGTAAACTTGTAACTAATTATAGTTGAGCGACTAATACTCTGTTTTCTAACATATATAATTGTGCGGATTGGGTTACAAGTATAAAATTTCTACCATAAATAGAGTGTTCTGGTTCTGCGGTGATTATTTTCAGATGTGTAGGGAAGTCTGATTATTAGTCTCCTATGTGCCGTGTGCCGGGAGAACGGGGTAAATGTGAAGGACCAATGTAGTTCTCTTTTTCTTTATTTTTTATTCCTGATCAGTTAAGCTTAGGGCTTGTGTGGTATCGTTCCATTTCGTGTAAAACAGATATCAGGAAATGATTCGCTATGTAATTTAGGTGTAGTTTCGTATAAAAATATGGGTATCTTCAGGGACGTGTTTACCCTAGGGCCATCCGGGCCATGGCCCGGGGCGCCAAACCGATAGGGGCGGCGTAGGGGCCCTTGGCCGATTACATTTTGTTTTGGTATGGCGGTGCGGCCAGAGGGACAAGCGCAATAGGCCATACATTTCATCAGCGTTGCCAGATCGGATCTTTTTACACTATTTCGGTCAATTTTATTACTACGCAACCCGCTCCGAAAAATTTCGCTCTCGCAGCGCTCGCGTTTTCATCTTATCGTGTTACTACGCACCCCCGCTCCGAAAAATTTCGCTCTCGCTTCGCTCGCGTTTTCATCTGTAGGCCCGGGGCGCCAAATTTCAAAATATGTCCCCTTACCAAAAAAGGATTAAATCACATTTTTTTTTATCAGGAGGGTAAATTAGTTATATTTACAATTAAAAAAATATCACGTATATAAAAGCAAATCTATAGTTACGAAAAATATATACATGATATATTTTTCCACGTTTCGATATAAAACCATACCTAAAAACATCATAATAAATGATTTTTTAATATCTGGATACACGTAAACGATACCATCATCCAAGCCCTAGTAGCCTAGCCTAGCCTAGTGATCAGTAATGAAAAGAAGGAAATGAGGACTACTTGGTCCTATTCACCCCGCGTTCCCTCCACGCAGGGGACGAATCTGACTTCCCCGACATCTGAAAGTAATCACCACGGAACACTCTACCTACCTATGGTAGGAATTTCATGTTTGTAACCCGATGCGCACAATATCGTCGCTTAGCAACTCTACTTAATAATCATTAATTGAAACTCTACGTCGTCACCCATAGAGCTTATGTGGCTATTAAACCTCTCTCTGCGGCTGGCGGTAACGGTACACGGTCATTCAAATACTCAAATGAAACTAAATTTTGTTCCATCATTCCATACAAAACGTGACGACTTGGCCGTTACATGTAACCGCATGTATAAGTATATTGGTCGTTTTTACTATTTTGCAGCACGATCATATTTTAGAGTTAGTCCAGTCTAATCAGTCTGCGCCGAAGCCACAGTACATTTTCCAAGTATTGAACTCCCCGAAATCCAGTGCAGAGCAGAAGTGGAAAGACCTGGCGAAAGGCCATCATGTTTTCTACGCCTATCATGGAACACACCTGGAAAACTTTTACTCGATGCTGTGTTTTAATGTACAGCAGCATTTAAATAAGGTAAATTAATTAATTTGTTAGTATCATCAAGTTTAATTTTTTTTTTAAGCAGTTACGTCTGCTAACGTAAACCAAATGTTTAGAATGAAGTGAAATGAAAAGTTGAAAAAATGTACGGTTCAGGCAGGGTTCGAACTTCAATGGCTCTCGCATCAGGTGATCCAATAGGTAGGAGGACCGTGTTGGCCCGGAAAGCCGTTGAAGGCGCAGGTTCGAACCCTATCCGAACCGTTCATTTTTTAAAATTTTTCACTTCATTGTTAAAATCATCATGCATGATCTCGTTTCTCTCATTTCATTACCATCATCATCATCATTGTATTCATAAAACCGGCCAACTTCGTGTCGGGCCACGCGCTATACAAATTATACAATGTAGGGTTCCGTAGTGCTCTTCACAAGAAGATAAATTTTTGGTGCAACCTATCTCTTTAAAGAATCAGAAGACAAGGTATTTTGCCGTTCTTTTCCAAACTTATATTTATTACTGTGCTGTGCTACTTCGTCGTATGAGTAATTTTCTGAGATTAAATAATTGTCGAGTACATTTCGTAAGTTGGTTGACTGAGTATTGCTCGTAAACTTACTTGTATAAAGCCTGCTTGGCTGTGATAATTTTCCTTTTAATTTCAATATGTTACTATATAATATTTAGCTCTCATTTTTACAACAATGAGGCTGCAAGTAGGCGCCTAATTTTATCTATATATACAAAAGAAGAAGTCCTGACTGACTCATCAACGCACAGCCGAAACTACTAATGTTAGAGAGTTGATTTTTGCACAGTAGGTTACTTTAATAACGTGGGCTAGGGATAAGAAGGGATTTTTGGAAATACCTCCCCTAAGAGGGTTAAATAGGGGTGCAAAGTTTGTATGGGGTAAACTTCTTTTTGGAGTTAGAGACTTGAAACTTTGTAGAATGATTACTTATTTAAAAAAATAAAAAGTACTTTCAGCGTTTTAGAAAATTTCACCCCTAAGGGGGTTAAAAAGGGGTGCAATGTTTATATGGGAGAAACTTTATTTTTTTAACTAGAGACTTGAAACTTTGTAGATAGCTTACTTAATTAAATACAAAAAAGTGATTTCAGCGTTTTGGAAAATTTCTCCTCTAAGGGGGTTAAAAAGGGGTGCAAAGTTTGTATGGGGAACACCGCTAATGTTTTTTATAAAGAAGTGTTACGCTAAGGTTATCAGTTTATATATTTTTTATTTCCTGTCAACTACCCAGTGACTACGTCCTTTTTTAAAACGAACTTGCACCCCCTTTTCTATGGTTGACTGTCAACAATATTTTCTTAGTGCTGTCTCTTATTTTATTGTGTTCCAAACTTTATGTGTTCCTATATTTAGTGAGTTGTCTATCAGCACATGAATAATTTATACTTTATATACCTATTCTTACTTTATTTAGCTTCTTGAGAAATATAGAAAACTATGGCACCAGAATATATTGAATCACTCTTCAAACAATACTACTAGCCTGTAGACCAAAATAGTAATCGCATCATTAAATTCGCTTATGTGCATTTAGTTTTTAATGGTCACATTTCAGCATTTTCTTTAAACACTAGCCTTTTTAATACTTAACTGGGGTACCTGCTAGACCATTTAGAAACATTTTGGCCAGGCTCGGGAACTCCGCCACACCACTCTTTTCGTTTAATAGGCAGGCCGGCGTGTATAAATTATATATTATTGTTATGAAATAAAGTTTATTATTTATTATTATTGAAAGAGATACTCCTTACGATTATTTACATTTTTTTTAAATCTCACTCATAATAACTAAGATCCCCATTTTCTAACTCCAAATCCATGCGTCGCTCTATATCTTGCAGTCATTTTTGCCAAAGATTAAAAGCATCAGGTAACTGACGGAATAAATATTAAGCATCCTGCAAACAATTCCCGTAATCTAATTGGAAAAAATTCTAAAATTCTTTAACAATTGCACATCAGTGTCTGCCACTGTTTGAAATGTAATATGTCTAGACCATTTTAAGTAAGAATAAAATTCACTTACCTATTTTAATATCTTTGTCATCATCAAAAATCTACGCGGACGAAGTCGCGGGCGGCCGCTAGTCTATATATATAAAAGAAGAAGTCCTTAATGACTCATCAACGCACAGCCAAAACTACTAATGTAAGAGAGTTGATTTTTGCACAGTAGGTTACTTTTATAACGTGGGCTAGAGATAAGAAGCGATTTTGAAAAATTCAACCCCTAAGAGGATTAAAAAGGGGATGAAAGGTTGTATGGGATACAAGTTTTTTTTAAAGCTAGGAACTCGAAACTTTGTAAAAAGGTATTAAAATGAAATGGAAGAAAACTGATTTCAGCGTTTTTGAATATTCATCCCCTAAGGTGGTGAAAAAGGGGTTGAAAGTTTGTATGGAGATCAAACCTTTTTTTGAGCGCCGGACTTGAAACTTTGTATAAAGGCATATAATTATAATTCAAGAACCGTAAATTCAGCTTTTTTGAAAATTCAACCCCTAAGAGGAGTAAAAAGAGGATGAAAGGTTGTATAGGGTATGTTTCATTTTAAGTTAGGAATTAAAAACTTAGTAAAATGGTATTTTATCAAAAAATAAGAAACTAATTTCAGCGTTTTTGAAAATTCATTTCCTAAGGTGGTGAAAGAGGGGTTTGTATTGAGATCAAAAATTTTTTTGAGCGCGGTACTTGACACTTTGTATCAGGGTATATTATTAGAATACAAGAACACAAATTTCAGCGTTTTTGAAAATTCAGCCCTGAAGGTGGTGAAAAAGGGGTTGAGAGTTTGTATGAAGAACAAATTTTTTTTTGAATGCCGGACTTGAAACTTTATATAAAGGCATATTATTAGAATACAAGAAAAGTGATTCAGCATTTTTGAAAATATATCCCTGAAGGTGGTGAAAAAGGGGTTGAATATTTGTATGGAGATCAAACCTTTTTTGAGCGCCGGACTTGAAACTTTGTATAAAGGCATATACTTAGAATTCAAGAAAAGTATTTCAGCGTTTTTGAAAATGCAGCCCTGTTGGTGGTGAAAAAGGGGTTAAACGTTTGTATGAAGGTCAAGATTTTTTTTGAGTGCTGTACTTGAAACTTTATATAAAGGCATATTATTAGAATACAAGAAAAGTGATTCAGCATTTTTGAAAATATATCCCTGAAGGTGGTGAAAAAAGGGTTGAATATTTGTATGGAGATCAAACCTTTTTTGAGCGCCGGACTTGAAACTTTGTATAAAGGCATATACTTAGAATTCAAGAAAAGTATTTCAGCGTTTTTGAAAATGCAGCCCTGTTGGTGGTGAAAAAGGGGTTAAACGTTTGTATGAAGGTCAAGATTTTTTTTGAGTGCTGTACTTGAAACTTTATATAAAGGCATATTATTAGAATACAAAAAAAGTGATTCAGCGTTTTTGAAAATATAGCCCTGAAGGTGGTGAAAAAGGGATTGAAAGTTTGTATGGAGATCAAACCTTTTTTTGTGCGCTGGACTTGAAACTTTGTATATTAGAATTCAAAAAAGTAATTTCAGCGTTTTTGAAAATTCAACCCCTAAGGCGGTAAAAAGGGGGTTGATAGTTTGTATTGAGATCAAACTTTTTTTTGAGCGCGGGACTTGAAACTTTGTATAAGGGCATATGATTAGAATACAAGAAAAGTGATTTCAGCGTTTTTGAAAATTCAGCCCAGAAGGTGGTGAAAAAGGAGTTGAAAATTTGTTTGAAGATCAAACATTGTTTTGAGTGCGGGACTTGAAACCTGATTTCATAATGATTCCGCGTAATTAGAGCAAATTAGCCGAAAAAAAACTAAAAGGAAGCCAATAGCGAGTCGAACTCGCGTACGAAGTTCGGTACCATTAGGTACGTATAAAATGGCAAAAAAAACACGTTTGTTGTATGGGAGCAGCACTTCAATATTTATTATTATTTATTATTTGTTGAATTACAGTAACCAACATCAAAATCCACTTGACTTAAATCTCATACAACTTGCAAAAAAAGAAAAGTAATTTCAACATTGCTTAGATCTGAAAATAATATAATAAAGATGTAAAATGTTCAAGATAAGATTCTACGCGGACAAAGTCGCGGGCAACACAGCTAGTTACCAATATAACAAACCCGTCTTATAATATATTTCCTCGCGTTAGTCGTGAAAAGCACTATGTTCAGTTTCGTATTATCGAAAATGTACTCGTTCATCTATAGCTTACTTTGCAGCCTCTACAACGTCAATGTACCTAAAATTGAATAGTTCCTCAATTCCTCATTCTAAAAGAGCATAGGCGCCCATTAATTGGTCACAGCGCAGAATATCTTACCTATAGCCGGACTATTACCACCTATTACTAAGGCGGATTTAGTATGTAAATCGTACCTACTGTTATTTTTGTGTGTTGTTAGCAAGAATCTTATATACTAACTGGATATTGCATGCCGAACATTCCTTTGAAGCCAGAAAAAATGACCTTGAATTACGTCACGCCGATCTTGCATCTCTTTCTTTAAGGTGTCCATGATTAAGCATACATTAGGAATATCCCGCGGAATTTGACATATACAACACATTGCTGATTGATGATTTTGTAATTTATTAAATTCAAATCCGATCAACTGTTTTATCATGAAAGTGAACACCCATCCTAGTAGGATAGGAAAGTATATGCATAGCTAAATTTTATTGTTGTTTCGTGCGTTGCCGTCCCGCTCGCACTGGCTAATTTACCAGAAAGGAATGGAAGCCTTACATCGGCGATAAAACATTAGCATTCTAGGCAATGCTGATTTCAAGTGTCCGTGTAACTGGAGACCACTTACTGATACTTAAACGGACGGCTAAATGTATGGAGAAAAACGCGACGCATACGTCAACGTCCCTTTTTCACCATGTATTAGCCGCCTTTACGCAACGGCAGCGTATTGTGAGCACCTATGAGGCCAATACTTAAATATAGCAGCAATTTTAGTATAGACGTTTTTTGTTTATATGTGTTTGTGAATACGAGTGTGACTATGGCTGAGTTCACAGTGAGGTAGCCATTAGTGGATTAGGTTAGGAATATACTTACCGTTGGTGTAGGTATCAATGTGACGTTCTCTAGTAAAAGATACCAATTTGTCAGTCCATTTTTGGTTACATTTCTATGCCACTCTGCACTTAGTCCGCCTTAATGATATTCGGCAAAAGGTTTCCTTTTACCTGAGCACGCCACAAATAGTTACTAACAAAAACATAAGGGGAGTATTTCTCAATGGATAAAAAATAATAAAATACTAGGACGTTATAACAGTTTCTTTATTTTCCACATGTGAGAACAATTTCGTCAGCAGGGTCATCAAATTGTCGAACGCTCTGAAGCCCTTTATCGGTACAATCGACAGCCAAAACCGCCTCCTTCCTTCATCTTTTGGAAAACTGCAATATTTAATATTATTGAAGTAAATTGTAAAGACACAAACAATAAACATGTTATTCTGTGATATGAATTATGAGAATAGAAAACGTACTAAGTTGATAGATTTAGGTCCATTTTATACGAGTAAATACCATGCATGAAAACGAATTGGTCACCCGAGTTGTAAAACCACACAATCTTTAGTTTCTCATTTAAGACAATGTTTAACTCCAAATAAACAAAATATACTTCTAACTTATCATTATAAACCTATTCGTGGGGTTCTTGAATAAAAACTAACAAAGCTTACAAGCAAAATAGAGGAAGATTGATTGCTAGTAAGATTTTTGAACATTTTCGTAAAATAAGTACTCACCTATAAAATTTTGTGTCGGATTTCTGCCTCCAATTACTTTTACAATGCTTTACTATGCAATACATAGCGCATTACCCAAGTAAATCGACGAAATACGTTTATTTCACGAAAAATTTTATTGAATTGGTGAATGACTTTTGACAATTCTGACATATCGGCGATATTTCTTTATTATTAGTGTTGTCATAGTACGTAGGAGGTGCATACCCGTAAAATGAGAATTTTGATTCGGTTATTTTTTTTGTATAATACATAGAAAACTAAGTAAATTTGATCGCAGAAAGCTTTATATGAAAAATAATTTTTTTTTTGGAATTAGCTTAAAGTAAATTAATTAGGTAATGCCCGATAATTCGTATTTCTATAAAAAATAAGTTTTTTTTTTATAAATAACATGGTAACACATCACAGTGTGGAAAAGAGATAAAACATATGAGCAAAGGTGAATGAACCTGGCTTCAACTCATAGTTCGGCACGCAACATCCAGTTAGTATATAAGATTCTTGGTTGTTAGTGTCAAATTCTCCACAAGGTGACATCATGTACAGGGCCGATTCTAGATTTCTAGATGAAGCAGCTTTCACATTTTTTTTATATTTTGAGAACTAGTCGGTGGGTATATTTAAATAAAAATACTATTTTTGGCTTCTGTGATAATAAATTAATGAAATTAGTTTAAACACTATTTGAAAATTTCTAATGTTGTCAATTAGTATAAAGATTATATCAATTAGTATAAAGATTATATCATAGGTATATACCTACTTAGTAAACTTCAAGTTAGCCTGGTCCATAATTGTACCGTCCTATTTCTAATTTGCAGAGCACAGTGCTCGGAACTGGCATGTATCTGACGAGTGACTTGAGCGCAAGTCTGTCCCACAGCCGCGGCGGGTTCGGCTGGGGCGCCAGCTGCATCGGCGGACACCTTTCTTGTGTCGCCATATTCGAGGTCATCGACGCGCCAGAAGGCATCAACTATCAGAAAATAAGCGATAATAAAGAAGGTTTTTCTATTACTAGGATATTTTCTCCTACTACATAGGATAATTCAGGGGACGATATTTTTTTTAGCTCATAGGTACCTAATTATCTTTTCTATAGAAAGCTCAAAACATGGGATTGGATCATCTTTATATTCAGTCTAACTCCGTCCACTAATAGACATTATTATGTCTCTCCTCTCAGCTCAGTATTTAGTTTTGTTTCCATCGAACCCCTTCCGAACCCCAGGCGCAACTAATGATAAGGTGCACAACTGGTTGTGCCGTGGGCAGTGGGCATTTTTGATTCCCTTCAGTACAACTGATTGTAGTTCGGTGACAGACTAAAGTACTATGGGTGACCTTACAAACGGTCCGGTAGTTTTGAATTTTTGATATGTTGTCTAGGATGGTTAGTCAGTGTTTAAAATGCAAAATTCACAATTCCTCCCCCTCCGCGCCCGCCGCCATATTGACAAAAACCGGCACTTTCTTCATATTTTGGCTCATATCTTCCTTTAGGAGCATTTTAGCTAGAAGAAAGCTTAGACAATGTTATAGAAAGTTAAGTTTACTATATTCTCCATTTTATATTTTGTTTCTAGGACAGATAGTTACAGAGATATGCACATTTAAAAAACGTAAAAAATCGCAATTTCCAACTCAAAAACAAACTTCTGGATTTATTCTTCGTTTAGGAGCATTTTAGCTAAAACAGAGCTTAGGCAATGTTGTAGAGAATTAAATGTACTATACATTTAAGAAAATAATGAACTTTATGTCGGTTTTTTTTATCTTAGAATCCTCGTGCGATTGAAGTTGCTACATGCATGTTTGAAAAACGTTAGTAAACTTCAATCCCATGAATGTAGGAATCAAAAGGAAATAAAATTATATTATAGTCCCATAGGATTATAGGCAAGGGAGCCAAGTAGCGGGAGGGGTTTAAAAGACAAATATTTAAAAATATTCAAAGAAAATGCCGAAAACCATTCACAGTCGTGAACGTAATATTATAAATAAAGTGTAAGTACACGTGTTTATGCCTTGATCACACCTACCGAGACAGTGGGCGAGACAGTGATCTCGTCCCTGTCACACACAAGACAAACGGGCGAGACAGAGCACTGTCTCGCCACTGTACTCGGTAGGTGTGCGCGCTCCATTACTACACGAAAAACAGCCTGGAAAAAAGTGCATTCGATTAAATGATGTTACAATTTAAACTAATGTCATTATAGTATGGTTGCGATTGGTTGCAAAACTGTTGCCATATAATTCTTATAAATAGCGCCCTCTTGACAATCCTCATATATTTCTGGTCAGGCTTTACGTTGTTTAGGGGTAGCGAGGGAGACCCGTATATCAAAGCACCCAAGGCACAACCAGCGATTAGAGGTTTTGTCAATTGGGCAATAGGTATTTTTTTTACAGTGGACCAATCAATTGTGCTGGGGGAATCAAAAGTGCTCACGGCACAACTAGTTAAGCATAGGGTCCGGAATAGACGTGTGCGCCGCGCCGGCGCGCCGCCGCCGCCGCCGCCGCCACCGCCACCAACTATTTGTATCGGCGGGGAATGGCAACTCGTGAATATCAAAATGGCGAAAGACGTAGTATTTAATTTAAGACTATTTAAATAGTTAACCAACATTGGCTTGAAATGTGTTTTAATCTTCCTCATTTTGAAGAAGATATCACTATACCTGAGGCTCGTGAAGAGCAGTATCCCTCTGTAGAGTGCTGGTTTACAACCTAGACTGCCAGTGCGTTCTGTAGTACATTGGCCAAAACGAAACGTAGCTGCACGGGTTAAGGAGCATTATGTACCAGATGTCAAACACCGTCGTTGCAACAGGTCTGCAGTCTGCGAGCATGTCATCGACAAACCAAACCATTCAATTAAGTTTGATAATATTTCAATCCTTGCTAGAGAAACTATATTCCCAGAATGTTTCGCGGGAAACCCTGGATCTCGAACGGTGTACAGTCGAGTTCATTTACATCTACACACTTACGAGAACAAAAATATCTGAACACGACTTTATGCTCCTGACAATAGGGTCGTGTTCAGATATTTTTGTTCTCGTAAGTGTGTAGATGTAAATGAACTCGACTGTACTTAAAACAAAAATAGTCTTAAAATATATAGTATATGTAGAGTCTTTGTTGTCAAAGAATATTCTAGTAATTAAGGCAGTCTGGAAGCTTTCTTTCGGCGGTTCCACCGCGTTGGAATCGGCTGTGGTCACCGGTCGGTGGGACTTCAACACACAGTTTTTGTTTTTTTTTCTTTCAGAAAGGATACTTAATTATTACAGTAACTTGCGTCCCACCCCGACTTCGTACGGGTGCAATGCTGATAAATTATGCATGTGCTATACATACATATAAAGCTTCCCCTTGAATCATTCCTTCTATTAAAAAAAATCGCATCAAAATCCGTTGCGTAGTTTTAAAGATCTAAGCATACATATGGACAGACAAACAGCAGGAAGCGACTTTGTTTTATACTATGTAGTGATATTAATTAATTATGAACACTGGATCTCTATTCTATGTCTACTTTACGTTCTAATTATTACATTTGTAAGATTTTCTTATAAAAATAGTAAAACCGGTGTTATTTTTTTCTTAAACCTGCATCACTAAATTAAACTTAATACACGGATTTTTTTCACGCTGCCGCCGCGCGAGACTATATCAGCCGGCGCGCCACCGCCGGGCAAAATGTAGTCGGCGCACATGTCTAATCCGGGAGGCATCCAACCAGCCCATTTATGTACATATTCTCGCTCTCTTAGCTACCGGCATCTATACACTTATGACATTTCCCAAGACGCGATCGCATCATCTCCACTCCAAAACATGTCTGCCCCAAACATAGTCAATATGCCTAGACCTTTATCTAATCTACCTACACAACAATAAATCAACGAGACGTCTCTATCGCGTTATCATTTGCTCTTAGGTACTGAAAAATTGTTGGGTATATTAGGTACGACCGATAGTATCTGATACATGTTTTTCTCTATTATAACATAGGATATTCAGGAGACAGCGCCAATGGATACGATACCGCCAAGAAGGCTTCTATGACAGGAACGAGCGCTTCACACTACATCATCACCAACGGCGACCTGGTCCGGTTGCGGTACATTCTGGTGTATGCCAAGCAACCAGCTTTCATGAGATTCCCATCGACGAGCGGTAACAGAAATGGTAGGAGCATTCATATACCTATAATTACAATGGAGATAGATGATATTTTCCAAAATAACTGAATTATTGTATAGGTAATAGTCCAATATCTCATTTATAGAAAGTAATTTGTAACTTTAGTTGTAGCTTATAATAATAAAGAATATAAACATGTTTTTCACTAAGTACACCTCGCATGTCATACATAGGTACACAACATACACTGTAGATAGGAAAAATTATTACAGCGATATTTTATGTTACATTTTTCATATTTTAGTATTTTTTTTTAATCTATATATAATATATATAAAAGAAGTCATTAATGACTCATCAACGCAAAGCCGAAACTACTAATGTTAGAGAGTTGATTTTTGCACAGTAGGTTACTTTTATAGCGTGGGCTAGGGGTAAGAAGGGATTTTGAAAAATTCAACCCCTAAGAGGGTTAAAAAAGGGATGAAAGGTTGTATGGGATACAAGTTTTTTTTAAAGCTAGGTACTTGAAACTTTGTAAAAAGATATTAAAATAAAATGGAAAAAAAAAATCACCGATTTTAAAAATTCATCACCATTAATGGTAAAAAAGGGGTTGAAAGTTTGTTTAGAGATCAAGTATGTTTTTTGAGCGCGGGACTTGAATCTTTGTGTAAAGGCAAAGTATTCGAATACAAGAAAAGTAATTTCAGCGTTTTCATAAATTCGTTCCCTAAAAGGATAAAAATGGGTTAAAGGTTAAATCCATTACAAATTCCTTAAAACTTCTTATTAAGGCATATACAGAGTGATCAATCCAAATGGGTCAGTGGGGAGAAAACGAAAACAATAAGAGATAGGGGATCTAATGGAGTCGATTTTAGATTTAATACAAACTGCATTCGATTTTCTTAAATAAACCTCATGTATAATCGGGAGTTGAACCTGGTTAAAATTCTGTAAGTAATCGCATGGCGTATTGTAACATTCTTTACAGAGGTTTTGACGTTT
Organism: Apotomis capreana; assembly: GCA_947623375.1. NCBI lineage: Eukaryota > Metazoa > Arthropoda > Insecta > Lepidoptera > Tortricidae > Apotomis > Apotomis capreana. Next base: position 16,367,607 of record OX392501.1, read on the forward strand.
TGACCGGGTTATGTATAAATGAGATTAATAAAAAAAAATAATGCAGTTTTTATTCACTCTAAAATCGATGCCATGGTTCCAAAGAACAGATTTCCCTATCTCTTATATTTTGTGACTTCTCCCTACTGACCCATTTGGATTGATCACCCGGTATAATAATAACAAAATAACATTAATTTAACGTTATTAAAAATTCAACCTCTAAGGGGGTTAAAAGGGGGATGAAAGTTCGTCTTGGGGTTCAAATTTAATTTTAAGATAGGAACTTCAAACTTCGTAAAAAGTTATGTAAATAAAATTGAAGAAAAATAATTTGTGCGTTTTTAGAAATTCATCCCCTATGGTGGTAAAAAAGGGATTGAAAGTTTGTATGGAGATAAAACCTTTTCTTGGGCGTGGGACTTTAAACTTTGTATAAAGGCTTATAATTAGAATACAAGAAAAGTAATTTCAGCGTCTTCAAAAATTCGTCCCCTTAAATGGTTAAAATGGGGTTGAAAGTTTGAATCCATTACAGATTCTTTGAAACTTTTCATTAAGGCATATATAATAATGACAAAATAACATTAGTTCAACGTCATTATAAATTCAAACTCTATGAGGGTTAAAAGGGGGATGAAAATTTGTTTCGGGGTTCAATTTTAATTTTAAGCTAGGAACTTGAAACTTTGTAAATAGATATTAAAATAAAATTAAAGAAAACTGATTTCAGTGTTTTTTTTAAATTCACCCCTGAAACTGATAAAAAAGGGGTTGAAAGTTTGTATGGAGATCAAACCTTTTTCTGACCGCGGGACTTTAAACTTTGTTTAAGTACATATAATTAGAATACAAGAAAAGTAATTTTAGCTTTTTTGAAAATTCAGCCCTGAAGGTGATGAAAAAGGGGTTGAAAGTTCGTATAGTTGGAATCTCATTTGTTAAGCGAATCCCATTAGCTTTGTACCCGATGAACAATACTCATTATCTGTATTGTTAACGGTGGCCACAGCTGCCACTTCGAAATGTAAGGCGTTATAAGTGCAAATTACTTTTACACAAAATTAGTCTTTAAATCAAACGAAATAAGGTTTACTCTTAAACAAAGAGAACACTGATGTTGGTCACTTCGTAAGTGAAAGAGCAGTGAAGCTCGTTTCGATGCTTATAATGACAATGAAGCTAGTATATTATAAAAAAATGTTATAATTGTATGGGTATTGTCAATACCGTTGAAGTGAATGGATTACGCACACGCACTATATTACGTAGGTAGGTACTGATTGCAAAAAAGTTGTGAATGAATTAATTAGAATGAATGAGTGAACAGAAATGTAAATAAAAGCATATTATGTTATTAAATGGATAGCGATATTTTGCAAGAAATTGGTTGTACAAAAACAGTCATAAAATAAAAATTAAAAAATATATTCTATCGACCACCTAATAAATGCATTTCCAGTTAAGTATGTACATGTACCTACTTAATAAATCATATTTTTTCTTTAAATAGTAGAAGTGTCAACTAAACTAAATCACCAAACAATATGAAAATTATTACTTAATTATTTTTATTAAACTAATAACGTCTGCTAACGTAAACCAAATGTTAACAATGAACCGAAAAGCATTAAAATTGTTACCTTTTACCCTAAAAATCCCCTACTAGGCATTTTTTCATTGAATTAAGGAACTAATCTATTTATTAGGTGATAGATCAATTAATTTATTTTGATGATTGAACGTATAAAATGATACTAATAGTATGTTGATTACATTTATAATGTGAATAATTTTTTATTTGCAACTTTTTGTTAATTTTTGTATTTGTTTATGTTTGGATTTATTATTTTATTCTGATCATGTAATCAATCATTGCATTAAAGTGTTTTTTTTCTCCCAACGCTCGCCCCGACGACTCCGCCGTAGCTCCCCGGCGCTGCGGGGAGAGCAGCCCTTGCGCCCTTTTAATAGATTTTTTTTAGTGGAAATACGCACAAACTTGTGGCCAATTTTGATATCCTGAGGCAGTTGGTATTCGTCCATTGATATATACTGTGTCATTAGTCGATGTAACTTTCACTTTCATAAACACAGACCGTATTCCAAATATGATACTTTATACTCATTAGGCATCAGTGCATGGCGTGGCTATTACGGACAAGTTGCACCACCAGATTGGACTATTTTTTTTCAATCGTCCGTACGAAGGTGTTTAAAAGCTTTTGAACAGGCAAGCCGGTGGGAATTGGAATTTATGACTTCTTTGATTCTTTCTATGGACGCCATTCCACTAACTAGGTATGCAAAGATCTATATTAAACTTCCATCTTATTTTTCAGAAGGTAGACTTCGCCAGTGGATTTCCAGACATAAGCTGTTTTCAATACTTCTTGGATACGGGGTAATGCTGGCCACCATCGGATTTGCGAATAACCAGCCATTGCACAACTATTACCAAATTCTTTTGAACAAGCTGGAAATTGTATATGGTGGAGCTAAAATGTGATAAGTAGCAATAGAATGCACATTTTGATAACTTATTTAACTGTTAAATCTGTTGTAGTTTTATTATATGTTTTTATCGAGCATATAAATATTATGCGGCATTTTAAATATTTTTATTTCACGCGCTCAATTACCTCCCAACAGTTCCAAGTGTTCCAACCTTAGAGCATACACTACTGGTGACGCCTTTCGTACTATTTACGCCCTGCCAAAAGGTACCTAGCTGTATATAATACAGATCATGCCGGTTTATAAAAACTATTTAGAAAATAGATTACACGCATTTTGGTCTCAGTGGGCATGAAAATAAAGGCTACGTAAAAAAGTTTTGTTTTTGAGTGCATTAAGACGTTAGTACTAGGGCTACGTCTAGTTTACAAGAAAATGGAATAATGTTTCACAGCTAATTTTGCTTTAGTTATCAATATTATCATTAAATATATTTACAATAAGTTTTAATTCAAATCGGAAAATAAGCTTAAAACTGATTTTAAAAAATAGACAAACAATCGGGAAATAGAGTCGCAGGCAGTTTTCAATAGTAACCTGCTGTGGAGTCGATATTTCAGGACAATGAAACTGGCGAAATAGCATAGGCCGAGTAGAAACTTCATAGTCTGCTTCAGTGAAGTGCACCCTGATCGATAAGTAGGATAACATATCGTAACATTTTCGTAATTATGCTCTGGATCTTTTCGGCCGGGAGGAACTTTCAGGTTGCTCCAGAGGTCTCATTGAATTTTCAGAAACTCCAAGGATCGCTGGGGAGTCAGGAATGTCAGGATCGTTTTTTTTGTAGTTTATATTCCAACCCAGATCCTCCATGTTTCTGAAGCAACGATTGGCTTTGACATGCAGAAAAGAAAGTCGTCTAAATATACTACAATAACCTTGGGATCCGAGAACCTGTGCTATCTAGTTTGTAACCGAAGCAAACGGCTTTGGGACCGTCGAGAGTCCGGATGGAAGGCAAGTCATTTAGAAGAGATCACCTTGGAATATTACCCTTAGGAATCAGCGGTGTGTATCTAACACTGATTGTAGATCCAGCTTCGCCAGCCAATTGCGTGATAATAGGGATCCTTGTTAATTTCGCCAAATTTACGTACCTGTTGAAATGTTTCTACACATTCACCGCCAGCAACGCATATATATATTCGTTCACTTTCATACAAGTTTATTCCTAGGCCACGCCCCCTCGCAGAGAATGCGTTAAGTTAAAGACCGGACGAGTGGAGCCACACAGCCTCTTTTAGGAACCAGAAAATATTTGAGACGAAACTTGTTATTCTATTGTGGCTTGTAATTGATCGATCATTTTTCGACTTAAAAAATCCCCCTGTATCACCTCCTAAAGTTCCTAAATCGTTATTCTAAACACCCTGAATGTGTTTTATTTAGGCCCCCTGGTTTTGGCAGACTTTTTTGTTTGGACACCTGCGCTGCCTGCGGCGAAGGTGTCTCCTGTCGTTTTAATACTCAAAGGTTCCAACCCATCACAATTAATTTACCTACATAAACAGGTTACACAATTTATATTCAAAATATAGTTGCATGCGGAATTGTTCGTATATTAGAACAATGGTGGTGCGTCGTTACAGTGTCCGTCATGGGCTGGAGCGCAAACACTATACGATCTAATTGTTATTGTGTCGAATGTCCACCCAAACATAATGTCATGCTCATCACATCAGTTCCGTTGCCCTACCTGTGCGAACCACAGGAGCATTCCGGCACATATCGTGGTCGATATCATAGAGAATAGAGAGTCATCAAAATCATCACGGTTTTACAAAGCAGCTAACATTTTTTTTTAAACATAAATCAAAGAAAAAATGGACAGTGTATATTTATTCTGGTGCCTGTTTACATTATCTTGTGTTATTGCTCAAGATCCCACTGTAAATTTACCTCAAGGACGGATTGTTGGGGTAAGACTCTTAATTTAATTGTTATTTTCACTGTCGCTTACTGTTGTCTTCAATGTCGCACGACGATGCAGTCCTGGGAATTCCCGGAACTGACACACTAAAATTTCCCGGGACTGCACACTCTAGGTTAGTTAAGCAAGATTCACCTGTTCTACTGTGCGTGAAAGGAAGAATAAGTGAATATATCACGATCGTCTATGGGTAGGTACCTAAAGCCGCATAACGCCCAATGGCAGTTTTATACTTTAAAACATTGCAATACCTAATTATGATTGCAGATCAAGGTCTACACGAAAAGCTCATCATTAACGCCTGTGGAGGTTTTTTATGGAGTGCCATATGCCGCATACGATTCATCCTCGGCCTTGTCGCATAGATTTGCTGTGAGTATTAAGAGAATCTTATTAAAACTTCATCAGGACTGAAAACATTTACGTGAGCTTTAAACCGTTTATATAATGATTAATATCTAGACAGACATTGTGATATTAGGTCTTGTTCATGCCATTGATTTTAAATGTATTTCTAGGCCCCGTCACGACATCAGGGGTGGAGTCGTACATTTTTTGCACACAAGATGCCACAACGGTGTCCCCAAGTTAACGACAGTGAAAATAATAATTTCAGTGAAAATTGCCTTTTCCTCAATATTTGGACTTCACGGGTAAGACACAAAGAACCCAAAAAAGATCATTCAGTTCATATGTGCTTTGAGCAACGATCAAACTTTAACGTATAAAGTTTTTCAGATAGCGTGCCGATGGAAAAGCTTTACCTGTAATGGTGATATTGTATAGCGAGTCATGGTCTCGAGGAGGAGTAACTTTACCATGCCACGAATTAGCCGCCGAAGGGATCGTCGTGGTAACCGTCGCTTATCGTCTCCATGCCCTCGCCTTCTTCACGCTACGATCTATTGCAGCTCCTGGGAACCTTGCACTGCTAGATCAGTACTTAGCGATGTTTTGGGTGCGCGACAATATAGCCGCCTTTGGTGGGGACCCGGCGACAATAACCCTTTTAGGACATTCAGCAGGTGCTGATAGCGTATTGCATCACATTACGTCACCACGAGCTATTGGTAATAAAAATGTTTATATTTGTAAATTTTTATTTTTATGCTGAATTTTAACTTATTATCCATTTTTGTTTTGACAGGCTTATTCCAGCGGGCGATAGTGATGTCACCCCGTGACATATGGTATGCTTTGGGTGAAGATGGGCATTTTAACGCAACTGACGCGGATAAGATCTCTCGCGACCTGGCTCGTTCTCTAGGGTGCACTAGCGCTATAGACCTGGAAATTCTACGATGCTTGAGAGCACGTCCGTTGTCTGACATAATGGCCGTATACTCGGTATTTGATAAATAGCTACTATGTAGTTTTTATTTGTTTTGCCTACATCTAAAGTACCTATCAGAAGCCGTAAGGTATTTACCTAATACTAAAACCATTTTCAGAATTCGAATTGGACTGGCGTCATGCGCCCTGTACCTGACAATTTCTTGGCAGAATCACAGTATTATCTACCAAACTCACTTTCGGTTGGACTGTCGGCTACCAAACAGCCAGTTTTACAGCTTGACCTGCTTTTTGGAACCACTGACCTTGAAGCCATAAACTACAATGGTTTGTACTTACGAGTTATATGATTTGTGAAAATATTGGTCAAGGTTCAGTAAACACGAATTGTGACAAATCGCTTTCCTGTGTTGCAGACGGACAATATGATGAACTACTGAAGCGTGGCGCTGCGTATGTTACGGAATTTGCCGATACCAAAATTATACCAAAACTGTTGCGAATGTTCTCATTGGATCAATCTGAAGCAACATCAGTGGTAAATCGAATCGAATTCATTATTATTCAGTATTTAATTAATTTCGGGATTTTCCAATGGCAAGTGGAGGATCTCATGACCAGCTACTTCAGGGGGTGTTATATTTATTTATGTACTTAGGTAGATTATTATATTTTAGGTAGATTACCTATCTAAGTTCTTATCACGAAGTTCAAAGAATTTTTAACCGACTTCAAAAAAAGGAGGGGGTTCTCAGTTCGGTTGTATGTTTTTTTTTTTTTTTTTTTAATGTTTGTTACCTCATAACTCCGTCATTTATGAGTCGATTTGGAAAATTCTTTTTAGGTTCATGAATATACATCTCAAGGTTGGTCCCATAAAATTTTGGTGAAGATCGGATGACGAGATCCATGAGGAATCGAAGGAATTCCTGAAATTTTATAGGCATAATATTTTTCATATGTTTTCTAAAACTATTTAAGTATTTGCATATGGTAGTCATCATCTTCCAATGCTGAACTGATGATGGAAGGTACAACTCCTTAACGGTTAGGAGTTAGGAGATAATTAAAACGAGATGCATGCCTTCAAGACCTCCCTGATCACCCCGCCATAAGTATTTTATATGAATCACTAAAAAGCGAAAAAAAATTTTTTTTAACAAAATAAAGAACCGACTTCAGTAAAACTAAAAATCCAAAAATAACCCGTTCACGTACAGATTACATTTGACTCACCCTTTGAAGTCGGTGCCAAATCTCACGTAAACTTTAATATATAAATATAATAACAGTGGTTTGGGATCGACTTCAAAGGGTGAGTCAAATGTAATCTGTACGTGAACGGGTTATTTTTGGATTTTTAGTTTTACTGAAGTCGGTTCTTTATTTTGTTAAAAAAAAAATTTTAAATTACAGGTTTCCCAAGCGGTTCGTTGGCAATATTGGGGTGCTATGACTGGAGAAGACGCTGAGAAATCCATGCTAACGGCGGTGGAAGCGACGGGCCGCGCGGAGACGGCAGCGACGTGGGGCGCGGGCGGCGCGCTGTTAGCCGCGCGGCTCGCGCGCCGTGTGTCTCGCCTCTACGCGTACCGGTACTCGCAGCCCGGCGGGACCGACCTGCACGGGAGACAGATTAATTATACAGGCAGGTTTTGACCCTATTTTATAACACATAGATAGTAGAATCAAGCCATAATACTTCCTTTACAACAAAAATATCATGTCTTATCTACATACCTGGGATAACTCGGGGCACCTATACGAAAGTGACGTAGCAAAATATTTTATCGACAAAAAATATATCGATGTTACTGTCAAAATCTAAATGTCATCGACATAAATAAATGTAACTTATTTCTCCACATTTTCAAATAAAAAAATAAACATTAAAACGTGTATTTACATGTTTATTTTAAAATAATTTCATAATATACCTACGTAAATTGTCATTTTGATTGAAATGACATCCTCATACTTTTATTATCTTAATTTAAGAGGCTCGATATCGGATCAGATATGACATCGAACCTCTTTATAGTAATCGAGAATGTTCAATGAGCACAATATATTCATTTAATTATATCAACATCTTTTTTATCGATATCCTATCCCTAGAACATGCCCCAAGTTAGCACAGGCATGCTTATCTATATGTACTAGAAAAATCACTTTCTCGTTAAGTAAACAAGAAGCGATGGAAGATAAACTTAGCTTAGACAGCAATAGCACTCATCATCATCATATTAATCGAAAGACGTGCACTGCTGGACAAAAGCTTTTTCGAGGATCTTCACAAAGGCAGGTCGTGTCGTCTTCAAACGATTTCCTAATACCGTCGACACATTAGTCGAATATCAAATATTATCATATACTTTGACATTTAAGTATTTTTGATTTCCTTGTACAGGGGCCGTGCATGGGACTGATCTAGTAGCTCTATTGGGAGACGCTTTAATGCTTCAAGTAGCGCGACGACCTGCGACTAGAGAGGAGAGGACAATCTCTTCAGTATTCCAGAAGTACATTACCAACTTTGTGAAATTTGGGTAAGTTAGTATTAAGAAGTAATTAACCTAGATAGACTTAACTTAAATCGGGCCCAACATCACTGATAGTTCTCACATCCACGGCGAACTTTTATTCTGTGAGTGGACACTTCTTGGCGGATATTCTTTGTTTTTAACTTTATAAAACAAATGGTTTTCGTCTGTGCAAAAGGAGATGTGGTAGGGGTCACCCTACCACCCTTCTACCCTGCTACTACCCTGTTCTAATAAATTCACTGACCATGTAATGTCATTACTCTGATCTAGGTCCCCAGCCTCCGAAGACGAATGGCGCCGCTACCGCGCTGGAGATGCCCATGTGCGAGAGGTACGCGTACTCGCCAATGACGAGTGCGACAGGAGCGCGCGAGCCGGCCGCGACGTAGCCTTCTGGCTCCAATACCTCCCGCGACTAGCCAACATATACGAAGATGGACGTTCGGAGCCTCTTACGCTAGAAAAAGGTACTTACTTATTGTTCCTACAGCGCTACGATCTTGGTCTCCCCAACGATATTTTCCGTTTTGCTGTAGCTGCTGCTCCAATCTAAAGTTACTCATACTCGCATGCGAGAACAGAAAATACATAGATCCCCTTTTTTGCTTCGCCATAGGTACCTATAGCAGCGAATAGGATTAGAGTTAAATTCGGGGATTCCTTGATCTTCTAATGAAAATGATAGCAGTTAAAATGCCTAGACGACATTGATGAAAATTATCATCCACCGTACGTGTAGCGATTATAATAAGTGGTATTGTAACAGGTGAAAGTCGACTGCGTGGCGGCGTGTTCGCATTATGCGGCGTGTCCGCCATATTGCTGCTGCTGTTGTGCGCGTGCGCACTCGTGCTAAGGAGAGAGTACACGCGCCGCGCCGACCTCGATGACGACTCGCATCAGTCACATCAGTGATTTAGATTTACATTGTTTTTTTTTTCAAATGTAGTTAACCAGCGATTCTCAACCTTCCCATATAACCCCATGTCTCCACTTTCCTGAAATGGTTCGAAAACTGAATCGACAAAATATTTTATTTATATTGACTTGTAAAATGTTGACATTTTATTAATAAATGAGTATGAGTATGAGTATGAGTATTCTATATACGTACCTAGGTACTCACATAATTGCATGAGTTCGGTTCAGAAATACGGCCTCTAGGCGAGAACAGCTAGAAAGTATAAGTATCCAAACATACGAAATAATATTAGACCAAGCTGAAATGGAGACGCTTCGCTCGATCGGTCAATTAGACCAGTATTATCTGGAAAGGACGGCTCACTGATATTTTGTTCAATGTTTTAATCACGCTTATAGAAGGTTCGGTTTCGGTTTCGGCCGAAACCATAATCAAAACCGACCCATCGATTTCGCAAAAAAAAAAATGTTCCGCGGTACTATCGAATACACTAATAACTGTACCGTAAATAAACCTTATTGCAACGTGTTAAGGTTGTATCGACATATTTGTATCGACATAAACCAATAACTATTTTTTTTTATATTCCTGACGAGTTCACGCCACATCTTGGGATTTAGGTAGCCGACCCCGATTGAGAATTCATTCTCAAAAAAAAAATGGGACATAGGCTAGGAGGCTGATGATGATTCCTGACGAGTCCGGTAATGTACATTATTGCCCTGTCCGGCTGTCCAAATAGTGGCAGTGGCTTCAAATTATTGCCTCGGACCGAGCTTGTACACCCTGATAACGCTCCAATAATGCACCCTTGAATCCATTTAGTAGACGCCGATTATTGGCCGCACATAATTGGCCCGTACCGATAATGCTCGACCCAGGAATGTACACCCCAATAATGTACAGCCCAATAATTGGCGACCACTTTCCGCGGGCGACGAATTTTACCGATGGAGCTGAAATTTTGCATACTTACATAACTTTGATGACGATATGTTTTTTTTATGGATATAAAAAAAAAACTAACCTAACCTAACCCGGCCGGGTCGGATCTGCTCTGAAAGGTGATTGATTCACCTCAACCTTTTCTCAAACTTTAAATGATTGGGGACCACTAATGTACAGCCAAATAATGCTCAACCCAAGAATGTACAGCCCAATAATTGGCGTCCATGATGGACGCGGATTATTGGGTCGTACATTATTGCCCTGTGAAAAGAGTGGCTTCGTATTATCGCCCCGGCCGGACCAAGCTTGCGCGGCCCGAGAATGCTCATCCCAATAATGCACGACCCAATAATCCGCGTCCATCATGGACGCCAATTATTGGGCTGTACATTATTGGGTTGAGCATTATTTGGCTGTACATTAGTTGACATTAGTGGCCCCTTCCTGACAAGGACAACATTTTCAACTGTCAAGTTAGTTCGCCTAATTAAAAAAAAACGCGAGTCGAGTTTACAATCAAAGACTTCAAAGAGTAAAGTAATATACAATACAAGCTTGGGTACATCGTATCGTGCATCATTTCAGGAACGAGGGAACCGCGTCCCGTGTCGCATATTTCGTAATTTAATTTACCACCGCCGCATTCTGTAAAATAAAGCGATGGCTTTAGCACTACAACGACGAGCCAACGTAAGTAAACTTTCTTTATTTAGTACTCAATAAATCTGTTTAACTTCGTTATACAGGGTGTTTGGTGGCTAGATGCAAAGGTTTAAGGAGGTGATAGAGGAGGTATTTTTAAACATTTCTAGCCATATATGTCCTAGACGAAATTTGATATTTTTTTTTTTAATTGAAATTTCAATAATTTTAGAAAAATACCCAGAATTTGGTAGAAACGTGTTTATAGTGCCCGAATACGCGTTATTTTGTACACACTATCTTTTGTTTCTGATAGTTTAATGTATGTCGGACCAAATAAAGCCACTTTTAAGTGTATTTATGGCATCTAAAACCAAATAAAGGCATATGAAACTTTAAAAAAAAACGTAGGTTGACACGAGCATAATTTTGATGTGCCATAAAAATAAATAAAAAAAAATCTTTGAATTGTTCAAACACTTTTAAAAACATGCCTATTTATTGTTCTTTCTTTAAAGGTATCAGTCATTCACATCGCTTGCCAAATCTCTGAGTTAAGAGCTAAATACCAAAGTTAGGGAGCACTTCCTAAGAATTCCAAATCCCCGTACTAGTCTTGAAATTTTACTTTAAGTAGGTACCTAGCTAATAAATAACGTGTAAAAAATAAAACAAAAAAGTGTTTTAATTAATTCATTCTAAGCTAATTCTTTTTTATAAATTAAATAAAAATGAATAAATATCAAGTACCATTTTCCACAATACACCAAAGTCCGAGGAGGATTATAAAAAAGCTCTAAACTAAATACCATAGCTTTAAATTTGGAACACGTTATTTTAAGAATAAGAATTTTCTAATTTGGAATTTTATGAATTGCCTTTTTTTTAAGTTTTCACGATAGCCAATTGCAAATTTAGTTCTTCTATGAAAATTTAACAAACGGTTGACGCGGTTTACATGTTGTAGTTAAACATTATGAACCTAACATCACCCATCACAAACCACATTTTCTGGCCCGATCAAAGTTCTGCCAATAACTCCAGCCCACACGTTAACTGAAAACTTCTTTAAAAGGAGACCTGCTTCTTCCAATGAGGATTTGCGTCCTTGTCAGCCCATTAATGAAGGTTATAAAAGTGTGTGATCCCCTCTCTTGAAAACTTTGACTCATCTGTCCAAATGATAGATTTTAAAAAGAGGGCTGGAGTTATTGGCAGAACTTTGATCGGGACAGAAAATGTGGTTTGTGATGCACCCATGTTAGGTTCATAATGTTTAATTACAAAATGAAAACCGCGTCAACCGTTTGTTAAATTTTCATAGAAGAACTAAATTTGCAATTGGCTATCGTGAAAACTTAAAAAAAGGCAATTCATAAAATTCCAAATTTGAAAATTCTTATTCTTAAAATAACGTGTTCCAAATTTAAAGCTATGGTATTTAGTTTAGAGCTTTTTTATAATCCTCCTCGGACTTTGGTGTATTGTGGAAAATGGTACTTGATATTTATTCATTTTTATTTAATTTATAAAAAAGAATTAGCTTAGAATGAATTAATTAAAACAAACTTTTTTGTTTTATTTTTTACACGTTATTTATTAGCTAGGTACCTACTTAAAGTAAAATTTCAAGACTAGTACGGGGATTTGGAATTCTTAGGAAGTGCTCCCTAACTTTGGTATTTAGCTCTTAACTCAGAGATTTGGCAAGCGATGTGAATGACTGATACCTTTAAAGAAAGAACAATAAATAGGCATGTTTTTAAAAGTGTTTGAACAATTCAAAGATTTTTTTAATTTTTTTTTATGGCACATCAAAATTATGCTCGTGTCAACCTACGTTTTTTTTTAAAGTTTCATATGCCTTTATTTGGTTTTAGAGGCCATAAATACACTTAAAAGTGGCTTTATTTGGTCCGACATACATTAAACTATCAGAAACAAAAGATAGTGTGTACAAAATAACGCGTATTCGGGCACTTTAAACTCGTTTCTACCAAATTCTGGGTATTTTTCTAAAATTCTTAAAATTTCAATTTAAAAAAAAAATATCAAATTTCGTCTAAGACATATATGGCTAGAAATGTTTAAAAATACCTCCTCTATCACCTCCTTAAACCTTTGCATCTAGCCACCAAACACCCTGTATAATAATAAAAAAGTAATTACCGGGGATATATCCTGAAGACTGTACGATCGGCATTTATAGACATGCCACCGTCCGAATCACACAAGCATCCGCAAGCATCTCCGGTTGTTCTCATCTGGCGAGTACTTGCATCGTGGTCATTGACCAACAACTTGCTCTTAAAAACGGTCTTGTGGGGTCTGAGGTGCCGTATTAGATAAGTATGCTGCGAGCCCAGTTTTCGAGAATAGTCACACCACCGTCTATTTGGACCCATCTATCATGACGAACAGGACTATTGTAGCCAATAGCCTCTCACTTGCTTGAACTATTTATATATAAGAAAATAATAGTGTTGACAGCCAGCAAGCTGTAGTTACTAGTTACCATAATGCTATTGAGTGGCTATAGCAATATATCGTGCTGGTTGCTCGATGCAAGTGCCCGGTAATGCTTGTTGACATCATCCCATGCATGACGAGAATCTCGTGAAGGCAGAGAAGGACAAATTCAGCAAGTACCTTGATGTGGTCCTGATAGTGGTTTCAGCAAGTGGTCTTATTCTAGACAAACACCTCAAGAGACTCTCACGAGATGGCTGGATCAAGGGTGGCATCATAGGTTAGGTTTTTTCGAATGTGTTTATATTTGTATTTTTATTTTTATTTTAATTACTTTTATATAGATTTATTCTAAGAAACCTAGTCTAAAATTAATGAAGTACATAATAAATAATTACTTCTAACATCTCTATTTTTCAGGTACGCCTTCCACCAGAAGTCAACAGAGTTTTATATATTAGAAACCTACCTTACAAGATATCTGCGGAAGAAATGTATGACATTTTTGGGAAGTACGGCGCTATTAGGCAAATCCGTGTGTAAGTTTGATAATGATTAATTTTAGCTTAACCTGGGTGTTGCTGAGGGCCAAATTTTTTGTTGGCAGTCTTGTGTATGTCTTGACATAATGAAGACACATCTTCAAATAAGGGGGCACTGAAAGGGCAGGTCAGCACTAAATTAGAAATTATTAATAATAGGACCTAATTATAATTTTTTCATACAACCTAAACATGTAATGTTATAAATATTAATTTAATAGGCCTTATACATTTTAAAATGTATTTTTTTTCATATTATGACAAATGTGAAAAAGAACCAGCTTGTTAAAGAAAATAATACTTTTCCCTGAGTTCTAGATAGTAATATAGCTATTTAATGCTTTCAATGCGTGCAGTCGCAAATAAGTTAAAAAAATCAGTTATCTGTGTGAATTTTGTAAATTTCGAGTAGTTTTTTGAACAAAAATTATCAAAGAAATGTGTCAAAAGTGTCAAATTCAAATATATACCAATAAATCGCAATAACCCTGTGTTCTAACTAGTAACATGTTAATAGTAGTAACATGATAATATGTTAAGAAACATGTTTGATCATAGAGAAACATGTCTATAACAATCAGCATTTTTGAACGGCTTATGTTTAATGGAGCACCAGATTTAGTAAAATGTAACGGCAAATGAGCACCAAAATTGATCCCCAAATGAATTTAAAATGATAACTAAAAATTGTATTACTGATCACCAAATAGAGAAAAAATCACATTAATCATTTTTTTACCCAAAAAATTTACGTTCTCCAAATTGATCAGCGATCACCATTTAAATATGCAATTACATTCTACAAATGTATATCATCTTATAACCTAAAAAGATAAATAGCACCCAAAATATTCATTAAATGATCACCAAATCTTAGCGAGCAAATTAATGCGCTATTTTTAGCTAAGTAAACCACTATGATTTGGTAAATACTGTTCTAAAAATATATGAATGCTTTCTTTTTTTCAGAGGAAACACACCAGAAACGAGAGGAACCGCTTTTGTTGTGTATGAAGACATATTCGATGCCAAAAATGCTTGTGATCATCTCTCTGGGTTTAATGTTTGCAACAGATATTTAGTTGTCTTATATTACCGATCCAACAAAGCCTTTAAAGGTATGGATATTGAAAAGAAGCAAGAAGAACTGGACACCCTAAAGAAAAAATATGGAATTTCTTCAGATGAATTGCGAAAATAATATACTGTAATAATAATAAGAGTTATAATACTGTACACGTATGATTCAGAAAATTAAATTTTAAGACCAATTTTTTCTTTGAAATGCCGTCTTCCACTACTAATATCAGTATCATCTTATCCTATTATCGAGATGGGTTTGTTACACCGCACCAACAGTCTATTCACCAGCGCGCACTAACTCTGCCCAACTTTGTTCGGGATGGTTCGGGTGAAACCGGCACGTGTTCGCATACAATCGCAGCACGGGCTCGCATCACATTTCACACAAATCAGATTTGAACTGATGTAGATTAGATTTGGTATTCAGGTAGTTTGAGACCCGAGGAAGGACATAAGATAGCCTTTGTCCCGGAAATCTCCCAAGAAAGAACAGATGATAATTTTTCATCATCCCTAATAAGAAATTTGGAAATCATCCCGAGCGGCCGGCCGAAGGCGTGGCTGGACCGTTAAGGTGGTGGAAATTCTGTATGGGGAATCAATAACCGATGTACTGATTTAGATGGAATTTGGAATGGAGATTGTTTTAGGCCCGCTGCCCGGGAAAGAACATGATATATCACGAAAAGAGCTAGAACGGCGGAAATGTCACGAAGTTGTAAACAAGTATACAAACGGTTCGGTATAGTTTTGAAATTTTGGTATGTTGTCTAGGATGCTTAGTGCGTATTTAAAATGCACAATTAATAATAATAAAAGAAGACTAGTAACACCAAGGTCAATCTGGCTTTAGCCTTTCCACCTCCGACCACTGACGCAGCACATTTCCACTTCCCAACACATCCACCAGGTCATGCAGTGGGGTTAAATAAATGATAGATTAATACTTATACAACAATATATAATAATAAGATGTTTAATGTTTATTTTTAATGTGCTTAAATACTAACTACATTTCGGGTCATTGGGGTTTACAAGTAGGTACATATTGAGATACACGGAGGATGACCTGCTGGGATGCTACACACTGTCGATACATTTAAGAGCTATTTACTACGTAAATATGTTGAATACTTTTAATATATTGCAGAGTAACTGGCAATTATTTAAATATAAGTGACCTTATAACATAGGTAGAGTATTTAAAATTACTAATTTTAAGTATGCCACTAGACATTGTAAGATCAACATCGAGATAAACAAAACGAGAAAAAAAAAAAAAAACATAACATGAACATGCACTTCTTCCGTCTTAAATTTACGCATATATTTATGATATACGTATAAAACTAGTTACACAATCCAATAAATAGGAATAACATCATTCATTATTACATGAATACAATGAGTGAGTAAGCCATCAATGTTTCTCCCAGCCTAGAATTTAGCTTTAGCTAGTGAGTATTATACACAAATATATGAAAAAAATCTTCAAAAAACAAGTGTTTAGATGGTTCCACCGATTGAATAAATTTGATGAGCTATCTATCACGATCAGAAAACTCTAGGTTTCTTTGATATGAGTGAAACTATACGCCAACTATTGCATTCATGTAATAAATAAACCTCAACTGATCTGCTCGAAGCCTACATGTTGATTAACTTAAAAACTCATGTCATAGGAAAGCTGCTACGCTTAAGAAGAGGATGCGAGCCGGGCCCTGCCCTCTTTTTCTAGTGTCTTATTGAGATAGATGTCCTCGTCCGTGGACGTGTCGATGAGGTCGAGTGTAAGCAGCGGCTCGCTGGCGTGAAGCGGGTCCTTGCCCACATCTTTGCAGATACCTACAAACTGCTGCTCTACGCACAATGCTTGAAACCTAATGCAGTCTTCTACAGTCCAGTCTTGATGTAGCGGCCATACATCTGGGGAAAAACAACGATATTTATTGTAAGGGTGGTCCACCGGTCCGCTCAGGATGGCGTTTATTGTCGGCGACAAGCGTAAGAGGGTGGAAAAATTAAGAGTTTTCCGTCCCGTACCACTACAACACAATATACATATTGACAAAATATAACAAACAAGGTACGATTAGTTTGCACCTGGTATCTTTATATTAATAATAAAAACAATACCACACCAGCATTTAAGTTTGGCACTACGCACTCGTAGGTAGGTAATGAGTTTTAATATTTACAAATGAAGCGAAAATTGAAAAATTTAATGATTCGGACAGGATTCGAACCTGCGTTTCCAACGGCTTTCCGGGCCAACACGGGCGTCCTCCCAATTGGACCACCGAATCAGATGTCAGAGCCATTGAATTTTTCAACCAGTTGCTTCGACATGCCTTAGGGTGGCATCGTAGCGCCATCTACCGTAAAGATTTAGACTTTATCGTCGGCACCATCGTCTCAAATTTGTTGAGAATCGATAGTAACGATGTGCTACACCCGAATTACTTATTTTTATTAAAGCAGTAACGTCTGCTAACGTAAACTAAATGTTTACAAATGAAGCAAAAATTGAAAAATTTAATGATTCGGACAGGATTCGAACCTGCGTTTCCAACGGCTTTCCGGGCCAACACGGGTTGGAAACGCAGGTTCGAATCCTGTCCGAATCATTAAAAAAAAAAATTCAATTTTCGCTTCATTTGTAAACATTTAGTTTACGTTAGCAGACGTTACTGCTTTAATAAAAATAAGTAATTCGGGTGTAGCACATCGTTACTATCGATTCTCAACAAATTTGAGACGATGGTGCCGACGATAAAGTCTAAATCTTTACGGTAGATGGCGCTACGATGCCACCCTAAGGCATGTCGAAGCAACTGGTTGAAAAATTCAATGGCTCTGACATCTGATTCGGTGGTCCAATTGGGAGGACGCCCGTGTTGGCCCGGAAAGCCGTTGGAAACGCAGGTTCGAATCCTGTCCGAATCATTAAATTTTTCAATTTTCGCTTCATTTGTAAACATTTAGTTTACGTTAGCAGACGTTACTGCTTTAATAAAAATGAGTTTTAATATCATACAAGTATTTACTTTAAAATAGATAAAATTAAATTTGGCTCTATAACCTACATATCCTGATAGATAAAAGTTGTCCTTTAATTTTGCCAAATTTTCCATACATATCAATCTAATTTTCTTGTACTACGACCTAATGACGCAATGACGACGTAATGACGCAAGACCGTCCTATTTAACTTCTTTAAATATTCTTTTCTATTTTTTGCTGTTCGCCGTACGCATACGTAGGTATAAGTACTCTAATTTACGTTGATGTATATGAACAAAGAGCGTTATTTTGCGGAATGTGTACTAACACCCAATTTGAAAGTAAGCTGACGATTATTGGTAACTACTAAAACTTTAAATATTTTTATTTGAACTTACTTGTTAAAGGGATCATTGTACATTTTTGTATATTCAAAAAGACACTATGGAAAGACTATTACGAAAAAAAAATCGGAATTGTACGATTCGTATTCGATATTTTCACTAAAACGTATAAAGGTTCGGATTTTTTTACTACATTCAAGGATTTTCAACTAACTAGTGATATTGTCTGATAGGCTAGGTTGCGATGACAGATATGTGTGTATATTTGATATAACCGCATACTTTACGGGGGCTTAGTATAGGCACTTATTAATATATTTATCCATAAATTATAAAATAAATCGAACATTTTCTTTCCATATAAAATTAATCAGCAAGCAATGTACTTGTTTGTTGTTATTTGTTGACATAACATCGTGATGTCACAACTGTCACTAGTAATAACTACGCCGTACATTGCTGCTCAGAATTTTTTTTAAACTTAATTACGCTATGGTAGTTAACGCTAAGTAAATAATTGTTATAAATATCAGATTATAGCACTAAACTCTCCGTCTCCGTCTGGCTACAATATGCGGTTGTATCAAATATACACGCTGTATATTTATTTACAAACAAAATGTATACAGCTTTACATACACAATTTAGATAACATAACACATTTAAAATAAAAGCAATAAAACTTAAAAGTTAGGAAAACTCGCCATCATCCATCGCCTCACAATACCTCAGGAATATTCGACACACATTCGTCCATCGACTCGCAAACAAATCAATCTCCGATATAAAGTATACTAACCATACAGTCTTGCTTTGATCGCCTGCGGCGGCAGCGAGCGCGCCAGCGGCGCCCTGGCCGGCACCGGCCGCAGGTCCTTCGTCGCGAACAGCGCCATGTCGCCGTAGTCGCAGAAGTACACCGACACCATCTCGCTCGACACAATACCCGCTATTGTAACTCTGTAATATATATATATATATATTTTTTTATGTCATAGGGGGCAAACGAGCAAACGTATCGCCTGATGGAAAGCGATTACCGTCGCCCATAAACACCTGCAACACCAGAGGAGTCACAAGTGCTTGCCTACCCGGAGGACGAAGATACAATGCCTCTATGCTAGTAATTTCACCGGCTATCTTACCCCCACACCGGAACACAACAATGCGAACATTGCTGTTTGGCGGTGGGTTAGCAGGCAAGACGGTAGTAACAATCCGGACGGACCCTGCACGAGGCCCTACTACTCCAAAATGTCACATCACAAGTACAGTCAGCATGTAGCCAAACATATCAAACAGGTCTTTATCATACCCGGATATAAAAAATACATGTGAAACAAAGTCTGGCTAAAATATCTTTGCACCGGCAATTTTAGTTTTTTATCTATCTGTACATCAGTATATATGACAACAGCAACACTGAAGATGGAGCACTAATCATAGTCTTGTGATAAATAATAATAAAATAATAAATATCAGACAACCTCACACAAATCGATCTAGTCCCAAATTAAGCTCAACAAGGCTTGTTGACTATTGAATAAAAGTATTTACAAAATAAGATATTTCGGAGGACTTTTGCCTTACTGTATTTTCTAGGAATAAGGTCTCTTTAACAGAGTGATAACTAATGACACATTAACAACTTGACAACTGTATCAGATACAAAACATTGCCATACTTATTTTTTATGAGTTAGTCAGTTCATTTGCGTGGAAGAGTTATTGTAGTCCAACTATAAGCAATAGTCAAACAAAAAAGATAATTTGATAAATGAAACATTAATATAGTTCTCTTTTTATGAATGAAAAATAACTACAATGAGTTTGATATGTAACTGCCTCGATCTTTTAGGCTGCTACAAGATTACCGCGTCATTAAAAAAAAATGTCTTGACTTCCTTTTAGTAAATAGGTAAATGTAAAAATCGTTAAATAAATAAATAGATCTCGGGGTCTACCTTGTACTTCGAGTTCAATCGCTCAATCTGACCACGCAATGTTATGAAATTCGCATGCGCGTCCACGGCCCGACTACATGTTATTTGAGAAACAAAAATGATAAAATGCTCAAAAAGTATTAATACAATAACTTACCTATACCAGGAGGAATCCTTGTCATAGTAAACAGTGTATAATTCTCCGCTGGCCGGCTTCGTTGGAGCGTCTGCTTCGGTTAACTTCGGGCATTCCGCTTGCAGTGACGCCATCATCGTTTGCAACGTGTTCCTAGTACTGTTTGGTTGAACCTGCGCAAAAAGTAAATGTGCAATAAATAGGCGAATCTTGCGTCGGTGAATTTTTTATTAGTATCTTACTGTCGACACATTCACGTTATATGTAGTCGGAAACGTAAGTTATTCAAAATTACTCGAGAACCCGTGAACAATGTCTTGTATTTCGTCCTCAAGTTTTATAACTACCATTTGCTTGGAATTTATTAAGGAATACAAAACCTAATTCACTAAAATGAAGACCTAACTCGTTTTTGAGTAGTTTGAAATGTTTGAATCAGTTACATATTGTAAACCAAAAAAAAACATAATTTTGAATCAACGGGAAGTACTCTGATAATGATAAGGAAGTGAATATTAATATTTTTACTGAATATGTAATATTTTATTGTGTCTATAAAATAAATTGAATTTAAATTTGAACGAAGTGATCGCATACTGATTATGATTTCCATTTGAGATACGGAATCAAAAAGGACGATATCACTATCGACTGTACACTATCCGCCCTCAGCCGATACGGAACTAGACTCGCTCACCACAAAGTTCCACGGGTTGGCGGCCATGGCGACGTACACGTCGAAGCACTTGCCGGGCGACGGCAGCGGCGGCGGCGGCAGCGCGCCCGCTCGCTCGCGCTCTATCTGTTCGCCACCGCCCGTAGACGAGGTACGGAAGATGCGCTCCTTCTTCCTATGGAGAGCCTCCACGTGGTTCTGCACTCCCTTTTCCTCCTTATCATCTTTTAGCTTCTCCCTGGCGATCAAAAAATACCTTTTCACTTCTCATGCTCTAAAAGTTCGACTTTAAGCTGTGCGTAGGCGACATAAAGTCGCTTTTTATGCTCTAGAGCATAAAGTAAAATCATCGTCGAAGACCAAGGCGACCGGTCCAACAGCCACACGAAAAAAATAAAACTTTATAGAATAAACTCTTTATTTTTTTTTGTTTCGTTAGTATTCTAAGACCAAGGCAAAAATACCAACAGCCACAGAAAACTTCTTGAAATAAACTTGTAATTTTTATTTACTATCATCAAAGACTATATACCCCCTAGACATATGTTCTCATACAAAAAAACGTAACTCTGAAAAAGCTCAAAATTCGGTATAAAAACTAGATGGCGCTGCTTCGTAGCCTGGAAGTGACAAAAATGTTATTTTTCACCAACATTTTTAAGTGATTTTTGATTTTTGGAAATCAAACGCATTACTGCTTTATTTTAATACGATAATATAACTTAAATACACAATTTTTAAGGATTATATTTTTTACTCTTCAAAAACGTGGTTTGATCGTATTAAAATAGATGGCACTACCTCTGGATAGCTCAAGGTTGCTTGCGGGCTCGCCAATTTTTGCTACACAAAATAGCTAGATGGCGTTGGTGCACTGATGTAATGGACAAAATAAGTTACGCCCGAATTGTCATGCGACATTTCCCACTAACAAACAGTCAGTAACGTAATATTTGTTAGATAAGTTTTGTACAGTCAAGGAATTTCATTTCCTACCCATTTCGTTACAATGTCGTTAGACATTCGCAATGCATTAAGGTCGAAAATTATATTTCAATAATAGTATTGAAATGTCAATATTATTATTTGTCACTTCATTTTACAAAAAACCTCCTCGCGAAAGGTTATCATTTGCTTTTAATTTCTAATTAGGAACATATGTCAGTGTCAATCGAGAAAATCGTAAAATAATTTTCAGCAACGTTATTAATATGAAAAATAAAATGCTTGCCGCTAACCGTGAACTATTAAAAGATAATGATAATGACTGAAAACAATGAAGAGCTCAAAGAGTGGAGTTACACCAGGAAGGAATACGGATTTATGAGATCACGCGTCGGCTCAATGCTAGCAGGGACACAGTTTGACGTTGGGTACGGCGATATAATGTTGAAGGAAACCTTATTGATCTACTGCAAAGCAAAGTAACCATTGCATCGTCCGTTTGCCATGGCCCAAGACCAACGCCGACGACAAAACGGCTTTACGCCAAAGGGACGATTTGCGGAAATGTTTGACATTTACCCTAGAACAATTAGAAATTGCCTACATGCAGGCGGCCTGCGAAAATATATTCGTTCGTTTTGTTTTTGTTAAAAGTAATATAAAAAAAACGTTTATAAAATTGTGGTTTTATTGAATCATCACTGTCGTTAGTTCTGTTAGTTTTTGTATAGATAAATTTCGGGTGCCTGTCGTATCGCATAACGTTTTTTGTCCTAAAAATGTTTGGCCGAGAAAGTTTGGCATACTGTTGAATGGCATACTACTCGTTTGTCCTAATAATTTTTGCGCATACTCTCTTAAAGTCCTAAATCAAGTTTGTCCTAATATTGATAACTAAAATCTAATTACCTAAAGCATAATATTCCTAACATGAATTGCCCTAAGAATTATTTTGCCTATTATCAAATTGGCTAAAATTACAGCACCTAAACTAAACTATGGTAGGCGTGAAGTCAGAATCGTTACGTATTCTACCTTCAGGCAGGTAAGGTAAGGTACATAACTCGAAAGTTTCATCATAATACGTCCAGTAGTTTTTTGAGATTAAGTGAAACGTACATACATACATCCATCCAAACTTTCACGTTTATAATATTATTAGGATTAGGATGTAAGTAATTTTTATGTTTAAATAAAACATACACAAATAGTGAAATGAGACGAAAAGTGAAATGAGACGAAACGGAACGTAGTAAACAAACATCGCACCTAACGTCATCTATTCACTTTTTACTGTCACTTGGAAGTTGGAATGTCGTTGAACGCTTGACGACTGTGTTACTTCACGCTTGCGCGTACCGTACAGTAGAAATTGAAAAATGTCGACTTTTGAATGAATTGATACCCTTAGCGGCATCTAGCGATGTAGAACGATAGTAACAAACGGAGTACGGTGCGTAGTATGAAGAATATCGGTCTAGGGGGTATATAGTCTTTGCTATCATTTATTACTTTTTTAATTTATTTTTATTTTAGTAAATCAATATACTATTTATTGAAACTACAACAATAATTTATCGTAAATATAATGTTTTTGAATTTTAACTTTTTTTTTATGTTTTAAGTATATATTTACATGATGTACTTTAATTTTCTCGCAATCGAAGTGAAAAGTAGAGTGTGCAACTCGTCCATAAAACGCATTTTACACACGACTTTATATTCATCCTCGCTCGCAAGCTCGCTCGGATGGATAAACGTCTCGTATAAAATGGTGCGTTTTATGCACTTGTTGTACAATCTACTATTTCACTTCTCATGCTCTAAAAGTTCCACTTTATGCTGTGCGTAGACGACGCTTTTTATGCCCTAGAGCATAAAGTAAAATCGTCGTCGAAGACCAAGGCGATCGGTCCAACAGCCACACGAACAACTTCAAACTTAAACCCGTTCCAAACCTTCCGATCCTAATTATCGGATTAAATCGGATAATGAGTAGTGCAATTTAATAGGACCGATAATTAGGATCGGATCGGAAGGTCTGGAACGGGTTTTAGCTGGCATAATAATAACTACGTTAAAAGTTCCTTAATAAACAGATATAAAAATACTTAAAACTTCATAGAATAAACTCTTTATTTTATTTCGTTTCGTTAGTATTTTAAGACCAAGGCAAAGATACCAACAGCCATAGTACTTACACAATTTTGTAATTTTTATTTACTGTCATTTATTACTGTTTAATTTTTTTCTCTAATGGAACTTTAAATTTTAATTAAATTTGTTTTTAAGTATAGTATTTACAAGATGCAATTTCATTTCCTCGTAATCGAAGTGAAAAGTAGAGTGCGCAACTCGTCCATAAAACGCATTTAACACTCCACTTTATATTCATCCTCGCTCGCTAGCTCGCTCGGATGGATAAACGTCTCGTGTAAAATGGTACGTTTTATGCACTTGTTGTACAGTCTACTATTTCACTTCTCATGCTCTAAAAGTTCCACTTTATGCTGTGCGTAGGCGACAGTCGCTTTTTATGCCCTAGAGCATAAAGTAAAATCGTCGTCGAAGACAAAAGCGATCGGTCCAACAGCCACACGATAAAAGTTCCTTAATAAATCCATACTATATACTATTCTATATATATACTATATACTATCCATACTTAATATTATAAATGCGAAAGTGTGTCTGTCTGTCTGTTACCTCTTCACGCTTAAACCGCTGAACCGACTTAGATGAAATTTGGTATGGAGATAGTTTGAGACCCGAGAAAGGACATAGGATACTTTTCATCCCGAATAAATTTAGTGTTCCCGTGGGATGAGCGGGTAACACCGCGGGGCAAAGCTAGTCCATACTAATATTATAAATGCGAAAGTGTGTCTGTCTGTCTGTCTGTTACCTCTTCACGCTTAAACCGCTGAATCGATTTTGATAAAATTTGGCATGGAGATAGTTTAAGATCCGAGGAAGGACATAGGATAGTTTTCATCCTGGAAATTATCCCTAAATAAGTTTCTGTCAAAAATGACATTTTAGTGGCAAGCTTTTATAGCGGACTGTACTTTTCTTTGGATATCCATCAAATGCTCACTGAGACGATTCTAAAGAGCCCAAGCTCGGTAGGATTGCTTTTTCTATTATAGAGTTCCTATGGCCACCTTCCGGCTCCATCATCAGATCAGCTCCATGGTACCATATTATTGTATTGTCATCAAAGTTAAGTAAGTATGCAAAATTTCAGCTCAATCGGTTGACGATATCTGCTTCAAAATTGAGTTGCAAGATTTCACCCGAACAAACATACTTAGATACATACATACTTACATTGCAAGTTAAATAAAAGCTTTTAAAAGATTGAAAAGTGAGTAAGTAATTCATGATGACATTGATGACCCTGTAGGAAATGTAATGATTAGACCAAAAGCACAATTGCTCTTACATTTGCCTAGGCGCTTTAAATAATCCCTTTTATTAATTAAGGTCATTAGGTGGATATCTATCGTGTTGTACGAGGTTGAGGTTGAGGTTTTATTTCGTTTCGTTAGTATTCTAAGACCAAGGCAAAGATACCAACAGCCAAAGTACACAATAAAACTTCTTATTTCAAGAAGCTTGTAATTTTATTTACTATCATTTATTACTGTTTAAACTATTACTTTAAACATTTCTCATTGCTCTAACGTAGCTTAACATTTTAATTAAATTTGTTTTTAAGTATAATAATATTTACATGATGCAGTTTCATTTCCCCGCAATCGAAGTGAAAAGTAGAGTGTGCAACTCGTCCATAAAACGCATTTTACACTCGACTTTATATTCATCCTCGCTCGCAAGCTCTTTCGGATGGATAAACGTCTCGTGTAAAATGATGCGTTTTATGCACTTGTCGTACAATCTACTATTTCATTGCTCATGCTCGCAAAGTTGTTGTTCATGTCGAGAGAAGGCTGCATAAAATGGCTATAAGTAATGTAATGGCTCTTGTGCATAAAGTAATTTCTTCTTTTAAGACTAAGGAAATTAGACCTTACAGCCACATAAATAATAAACCTTCATTGAATAAATATTATGTTTTATATAATTTTGGTTATATCTTAATTTAATTACAACATATATTGGCATCTTAACATAAATTTAAGAATAACATGGGCGTGCATTTACGTAAAAACAAATTACGCAAATATTTATAAGACGCGAGCATATTTAATAGAGGCGGGGTGGGACTCACGGCTGCAGGTAGTCGTACTCCATGAGGATGGCGTTGTTGACGGAGGCGAGGATGTTCTGCGGGCCGGTGCGCACGAACAGCTCGACGTGCGGCGGCGCGGCGGGCGCGGCGGGCGCGGGCAGCGCGCGGCACAGCACGCGCGCCTCCAGCAGCAGCTCGCGCAGCCGCGTCGCCATGCCGCCCGCCGCGCGCTCCGCCGGCCCCAGCCGCACCTGCTTCGCCTGACACAACCATACTTACTATACCTTACTGCAGACGCCGGGAACCAGACCACCCCCACTAGACGGAGCATGTAAGGCGACCCGCGCGCACCAACGATATGGTACGGCAGAACATTAAAGTATCAACACGGCGGCCACCGTTTAGTTGCGTCCTTGTTTATGATCCGTGCGTACGTCAACGAAAATAGTAGATTGTTAACCAAGGGTAGAAAGTTACCCATTGCACCCGAGATATATCTGGCGCTCGAACGAAGTGAGAGCACAAATAGTTCGAGGGTGAAATGGGTAATTTCACCCGAGTTGAACACTCTACTTTTCATTTTGACTGCGAGGAAAATAAAATACTACACGCACATGTCATGAGTGAGTTAAATTAATGTCCATGTGATTTTTAACCAATAATTACTAATCAATAAAAGACATGGTATTTATATTTAATCTCGTATTCCCGCTTTTTCTCTTGCAATCTTTCATTATAATTATTTTTAATAGAAAAAAAAGTTAAAATATACTTACCGCCAACATAAAAAAAAAAACAAATCCAATGGTTTCAATTTAGTTTTTTATATAATTTGTACGATTCTATCAATAAATGAGGGACAGAATTATATGTGTTATAAATATAATAATACATATATATATTTATATTTAATAATTGGATATAAATAAATTAAGCTTGCCTATATATAACCATTGGAGATTTTTTTTTAATGGCCACTTACCACGGCCGACTAGATTGTACCTAATTGAGTTGGTCACGACGTGCATCTAGATGGCAATTGTCTTTGACTCCGCGGCAATTAAAAAAAAATTACTTTCCACCCTAGGGATGGAAAAGCTATTTTCCACCCGGCTATATACTCATGAAAATGACACTTTCCGAACAGGAGAGATGAAAAAGAAATTAAATAAATAACAAGGTAAATTGTAGTGTTAAGTGGTGTAAGAGACCTCATAAACATGGACGTAACTAAACGGTGGCCGCCGTGTTGGTACTTTAATGTTTTGCCGTACCATATCGTTGGTGCGCGCGGGTCGCCTCACATGTGCCTTACATGCTCCGTCTAGTGGGGGTGGTCTGTGCCGGGAACTAAGGGGTTGCCGGCCGAATACATATTGACGGATAGGTATATGAGGCTGGTTTTCTCAAATACGCAATGAAATTTAAAAAAAAAGTCCAAAAAATCAAATAAATATTTCTAGAGACATAAGTAAAGCTACCAAAAACTATAACTAACACGTATTAACACTATTTTTAATTCGGTATATTTGAACCTCGGAATATTTAATATAGTTAAATTTGCAATTTAAAATTAATAGAATTAGTTGATTATATGTGTTATTATTTGTTATGTTCTTGTCGATATTACATAAATAAAACTGCAAAATATACCAAATCGTTTATTTTATTTTTTTATAAGCATAGTGGCAGAACGACATGTTACCCGTAAAGCAAATGTTGCTTTTTTTAAATGACTGATCGCCATGATGCTGTGTCACAAATTTATGTGGAATAGAAATTAAAAAAGAGCGTGTTGCCGGCCCAGGCCTCCAATTTTGTATGAAATTCCATTAACGACCTCTCGCCTAGCCGCATCGGAAACGTCAGACTTCGCAGCCATAAGGGACATAACATCAATATTTCATTGCATGTCATTGCAAAATCATAACATCCCCACTCATATAACACCCACCCCCCTCACGTACCTACACACACACACACACACACTCTAATACACATACATACACTTGTACTTGAGCTTACCTTTCTGCTTGGAACACCCCGGGTTCTCTAGTCTTTAAGTTTTATTACTTTATTATTTGGTAATTGGCATGTTTTAGACTAAGATAATACTAGCTTAGTTACATTCAATTAATTAATAATTTCTATACATAAAGTAAATATTTTATAACTTCTTGTCAAAACTGTGTAATTCTTTAGCGCCAGATAAACTGAAATTGTCAAACGTAAAATTGTGTCAACCTACGAGACAGGCTGAGCCTAGTGTAGGGGACACGGCTACTTCTGATGAGGTGTAAACATTACCAAACAGTGTTCATTGAGTTCTTATTTTCTAACTATATGGTAATTCATCTGTAAAAATGTCACTGTATCCTAATAAACTATTTGTATTTGTATGTTTGAGAAATGTATTAGTTAATTCTTGTAGGTTTTATAAGTCGGCTGCAGCAGACGGAACTGATATGTAGCCTCTTGTACCTGGGGCGGGTACGCGTCGAGCGCGGGGCTGAAGGCCGCGAGCGGCACGAGCGAGGAGAGCGGCGCGCGCAGCAGCAGGCCGCTGTCCACGAGCTGCGTGCGGACGGTGCCCTCGCCGTCCAGGCCGCTGATGATCGTGCATCGGACCCTGATATGTAGCCTCTTGTACCTGGGGCGGGTACGCGTCGAGCGCGGGGCTGAAGGCCGCGAGCGGCACGAGCGAGGAGAGCGGCGCGCGCAGCAGCAGGCCGCTGTCCACGAGCTGCGTGCGGACGGTGCCCTCGCCGTCCAGGCCGCTGATGATCGTGCATCGGACCCTGATATGTAGCCTCTTGTACCTGGGGCGGGTACGCGTCGAGCGCGGGGCTGAAGGCCGCGAGCGGCACGAGCGAGGAGAGCGGCGCGCGCAGCAGCAGGCCGCTGTCCACGAGCTGCGTGCGGACGGTGCCCTCGCCGTCCAGGCCGCTGATGATCGTGCATCGGACCCTGATATGTAGCCTCTTGTACCTGGGGCGGGTACGCGTCGAGCTCGGGGCTGAAGGCCGCGAGCGGCACGAGCGAGGAGAGCGGCGCGCGCAGCAGCAGGCCGCTGTCCACGAGCTGCGTGCGGACGGTGCCCTCGCCGTCCAGGCCGCTGATGATCGTGCATCGGACCCTGATATGTAGCCTCTTGTACCTGGGGCGGGTACGCGTCGAGCGCGGGGCTGAAGGCCGCGAGCGGCACGAGCGAGGAGAGCGGCGCGCGCAGCAGCAGGCCGCTGTCCACGAGCTGCGTGCGGACGGTGCCCTCGCCGTCCAGGCCGCTGATGATCGTGCATCGGACCCTGCAAACGAGTGATCATGTCGTCAAGTTCCTTTGGCACCTATTCTTTTTGGAATAGGAATAAAAATACCGTCCGAATCATATGTTGGATTGAAAATAAAATATATTACTGAGAATTAAAAATACATGTAAACACAATCATAAATAATATGGACATAATTATAAATTTTGGTTAAATCAACAACTTCTAAATTCTAAACGCACGATTTTACGAATGAGGTGCTAAGTTAACGCAACCGATCACGTTTGTGTGTGTGAGCCCCATTTTAATATTTATTTTATTCTGTTTTTAGTATTTGTTATTAACGGCATCAGAAATACATCATCTGTGAAATGTTCAACTGTCTAGCTATCACGGTTCATGAGACATAGCTTGGTGACAGACGGACAACGTACCTAGTCTTAGTAATAGGCTCCCATATTTTTTACCCTTTGGGTACTGAACCCTAAACGTGGATTTTTGGATTTTACATTATTTGACGGAAAAGGCATAATATTATTTAAAAAGGCATAGTTACTTCCCATTTTACAGGATACCTAGTCCAGGTGTCCTAAAAGTTAGAAGTGCGAAAAGTGTTAACGCACATGGCGTCCCACGTACAGTCACGGACTTTAATTGATGAGCCACTTTGAAACTTCAAAATTTTGCAGTTTTATTCATTCACGAAATTACACGATTGAATATCAGCGAACGAATAAAACATAGAACACGAGCTTCATACAAAGTTACAATCAAAACCCGAATAGTCGAAATGCGCATGCCGAGTCGAAATGTGACTTTATTTTTTACATATCTCCGTAATTATCTGTCCTAGAAACAAAATTTGAAATGTAAATTACGAGGGTTGTTTGATAAATACACGTTTTAAAAAGTTATTCTTGTTACTGGCTGAAATTATGTATACGAACTTTTTAGGCATCCTTTAAGGACTAGAAAATTAAAAAAAAATACAGCGTTCTTTTGTTTTTTTTCTTTTAACGGCTTTTTACGACGGAGTTCGCGTTGTTATTGCAATAATGGAGAAAGAGCAGTATCGTTCTGTAATTCGTTTTCTGTTTTTGGAAGGAAATTCTTGTGATGAAATAAAAGTACGCATGCAAGCTGTTTACAACGATCATACTCCTTCTATAACAACCATTAGATATTGGTACAATGAATTTAAACGAGGCAGAACGTCCATCTTTGATGAAGATCGCCCAGGACGTCCTGTTGAAGTAACCACAGGTGATATGGTGAAAAAAATCGAGAATATTGTATTAAGCGATCGCCGAATAAAACTTAGAGAAATTGTCGACATTGTAAATGTTTCGATTGAACGCGTGCAGCACATTTTAGAACACAAATTAGGCATGAAGAAGATTTCGGCGAGGTGGGTGCCACGTTTGCTCACCGAGGAACAAAAGCTCACCCGGAAGCAAATTTCAAGGCACTGTTTAAATAAGTACGAAAGTAGTCCGGGTGAGTTCCTTCGGCGTTTTGTGACTGTTGATGAAACGTGGATACACCGCTATACCCCAGAAAGTAAAGAACAGTCTAAACAGTGGATTTTGCCGGGGGAATCAGCTCCAAAGAAGGCGAAGACCGTTCCATCGGCCGGAAAGGTCATGGCGACTGTTTTTTGGGACTCGCAGGGAATCATCCATACTGATTATTTACAAAAAGGAAGAACGATAACCGGGCCATATTACGCTAATTTATTGCAAGAATTTGATACCATTTTGAAAAAAAAGAGACCACATCTAAATAAGAAAAAAGTTCTCTTTCATCATGATAATGCACCAGCTCACTCCTCAAGAATCGCAGACTCCAAATTAAAGCAATTACATTATGAATTGCTGCCTCATCCGCCCTATTCCTCAGACCTGGCTCCCTGTGACTTCTTCCTATTCCTAAATTTAAAAAAATGGCTCGGTGGAAAGAAATTTTCGTCCAATGAAGAAGTCATTGCCGCCACGGAGGCCTATTTTCAACGGTACTCCCCTACTTGACCTAATATCGCAAGTGCTAATATTATTACACCTATCAACGTTAGCTCTAATTTTCATTAGCCCTAATGTCATTTCACCTAATTTTTATACCCTAATTAGTTGTTAGACCTAATAATCCAATGCTCTAATAATGATTTGTACTAATTGTCAACAATACTAATATGAAATAATCTAATAATTACCACACCTAATGATTATTAGACCTAATCATTACTGACACTAAATGTCAAGAGTACTAAAGATTATTAAACCTATTTTTACGTTAAAACAGAAGATACGGATTTGGACAAATATCGAATTGGCTGAACCCCGAAAACTGTAGGTTAGGTTAGGTTTCTATTGTGACAATGTATAGCGGAGCGAGCGAAGCGAGCGGAGCGTCAAAAGATTCCCATGTACATCCTGAGTCTGGGTACCCCTTATCTTGCACAATCTCTATTGTCCGAAATACACTTCGCATAATCGTTTTCGCACAATCATTTTTAGCCGAATGATACTATCGCATAATTATATACTCACCACAATTGTTATGTCGCATAATATTCATTTGGCACAAATTTGTATAGCAGAATACTAATATCGCCAACTTTTATTTCGCAGAATTTTATGTAGCACAATATAAGTCCCGCCGAATTTATTGCGGCATAATTGTACCATAGCATACCCACAGAACTGAATCGCTGCCAGAAAACAAAGTTAGGTTAGGTTGAAACTGTGTCCCTCACAGAAACGAAGGCAAGGCAGGTAAGTAAGGCAGGTCTGACTTGGCTTAGGTTAGGTACGACGACGAGCGAAGCGAGGAGGAGTGTTAGGTTGAACTGTGACCCTAACGAGCGAGCGAAGCGAGCGAGCCGCGCAGGTCCGACTTGGCTTACGATTCCTAACATTACCAATTTCACCTTAAGGCAGATCCGACTTGGCTTAGGTTAGGTACGACGACGAGCGAAGCGAGGAGGAGTGTTAGGTTGAACTGCGACCCTAACGAGCGAGCGAAGCGAGCGAGCCACGCAGGTCCGACTTGGCTTACGATTCCTAACATTACCAATTTCACCTTAAGGCAGATCCGACTTGGCTTAGGTTAGGTACGACGACGAGCGAAGCGAGGAGGAGTGTTAGGTTGAACTGCGACCCTAACGAGCGAGCGAAGCGAGCGAGCCACGCAGGTCCGACTTGGCTTACGATTCCTAACATTACCAATTTCACCTTAAGGCAGATCCGACTTGGCTTAGGTTAGGTACGACGACGAGCGAAGCGAGGAGGAGTGTTAGGTTGAACTGCGACCCTAACGAGCGAGCGAAGCGAGCGAGCCGCGCAGGTCCGACTTGGCTTACGATTCCTAACATTACCAAGTTCACTTTAAGGCAGATCCAACTTGGCTTAGGTTAGGTACGACGACGAGCGAAGCGAGGAGGAGTGTTAGGTTGAACTACGACCCTAACGAGCGAGCGAAGCGAGCGAGCTGCGCAGGTCCGACTTTGCTTAGATTAGGTAGGTATTTTGTTGTTTCGTATTAATATTGAGTCAGACTTTTCATTTTTCGGTGTATTCAAATAATCATGCGAACGGAATATTATGCCATATAAATTTCGGCGACACAATTATTCGACCATAGGAAAGGGTATTGTTCTAATCAACATTATGCCAATGTACTATTCTGCCAAAGAAACGTGTGCGTAATGATAGTAGGTATGCCAAGAAATTTAGGCAAAAAGCAATTGTGCGAAATGATGATTGTGCCAATGGTTGCTATGCGAAACGAAAATATGCCAATAAATTTTGTGCAACACATTAGTAACCCCCTGAGTCTATGGCAATTCTGACTCCACGTAGTCTTGCCTGTCCTTCTTCTACCCTAGTGTTATTCCAAAACCGGAGGCGTGGAGGTGGAGGTAGAGCAGCCCTCGCCTTAGGTTTATAGATAAATAGGTTTAATAAAATTTAGGTTTTAGCATTATTAGGTATTATAATATTAGTAGTCTAAAAAAATCGGCTAAGTGCAAATTAGGGCTAGTGAGAATTCGGTATGAAATAATTAGGTATTATGAAAATTCGGAATCCTGAAATTAGGTCTATTCATTAATTAGGATGAATGAAAATTCGGGTTAGTGATTTTAGGGTTACCAAAATTAGGGCCAATGAAATTAGGATGAAAGTTTTTCGGGCTAACGGAGGGGAACCATTTTCAACACTTTCCGAAATCTTATTTTTTAGACGGCTTATTAAAGCTAGAACACCGTTGGAACAAGTGTATAGAGTTGGAAGGTGACTATGTAGAAAAATAAATATACACGTATACAAACCTTTGTTGTTTTTTTCTAAACACGGGTATTTATCAAACAACCCTCGTATAGTAAATTTAATTCTCTACATTGTCCAAGCTCTGTTCTAGCTAAAATGCTCCTAAACGAAGATATAATCCAGAAGTTTGTTTTTAAGTTGGAAATTGCGAGTTTTTACGTTTTTTCAAATAATGATATCTCCGTAACTATAATATCCTAGAAACAAAATATAAAATGGAGAATATAGTAAATTTAACTCTCTATAACATTGTCTAAGCTTTCTTCTAGATAAAATGCTCCTAAAGGAAGATATGAGCAAAAATATGAAGAGGGTGCTGGTTTTTTTCAATATGGCGGCGGGCGCGGAGGGACTGGAATTGTGCATTTTGCATTTTAAACACTCACTAACCATCCTAGACAACATATCAAAAATTCAAAACTACTGGACCATTTGTAAGCTCAAACTCCTTTATTAACTGGATTATTAGGGACGGTCTTATACAAGCCCAAAAGCCCGGCTTGCCCTAGTAAAATCACAAATGATAAAAAATTATTTACTTGAACGATTTAAAATTGCGCGCCGTGACTTGTTTCATAATTTCAAATTTTGTCGACGCCGCGTGGTTCACTATTTGTCCGCGCACCGACCGCGCGCGCCACCGCCGTCCGCTCGCTCGCTGATCGCTCGTCGCCGTTCTATGTCACCGCTAGTCATCTCCCTCGCACGCGTGGGCTTGCAATCGGAGAGCAAGGAATAAAACACATGGAAATATCCTATGTATCAACATAACTATACGTTGCTTCATATTGCTCTTTTCCTTTAGGAATAAGCCGGGCTTTTGCCTTTTTGAACGGTGGACGATGAAGTGAAGTTAGATACGGATCGGCCACTTGCAAATTTCGTGCAACGCGCGCGTAAACAGGAGTGATTTAACTTCACGTTGTTTAGAAATATTTAGTTAGTTTACTGTTTGTTTGAGCGAAAAGTAGGTAATATTAGAGATAGTGTTTGTGTTTTGATTTTGTTTGTTGTTGTGATTACTGTGGCTTTAAACAATGGAAGGAATTGTTCCGTGCGATTGTGATGAGTTAAAGTGTGCAGGTCTTTAAAGCTAGGCACTCTAACTTTCGCTCAGAAAAAACAGCTCATATTTTCCCCAAAACCCACGCCCGACCTGTGTATTATTGAAATTGTACATTAAACAGTAATGCGGCAATAGAATGGATTTACCCACTAAAAATTACCAAAACATATCCCTGGCTGTTGAATAAGATTTTAGATGCTTGCTCTTGTAAAGAGGACAAAGGGTATCAATGAAGAATCTATATGAAATTTTTTCATACGTTTATCCAATGTATTTGATTCAACCTCATTTAAATATTCAGTAAATACTCGTAATTTCGAAACCTTACCACCGACTTCAAAAGGTAATTCAAATGTAATCTGTAGATGAACGGGTTATTTTGGGCTTTTCAGTTTATTTTGAAGTCACTACTTACAAGTCGGAGTGTACCGGCATTTCACAAGAGGAGACCACTGTTAAGAAGAAACGCCTAAATAAACTCAACAGTCAGTATTTTTTTCAGAAAATATACTCAACTATTTCAGTAATATGAACTTAGCGTAATTGTACCTATCTTAGGAATTTAGGGGTATACGTAGTCCTCGAAGGAAACATTAAGTGTGCATATAAAATAATAATAATATTGTATTTTTAGTAATAAATAAGGAAACATATAAAAATAAAATGGAAATTACAAGAAAGTATTAAGGTTTATCACAATTTATGTACGTTTGATATTTTTATCTATCCAAATATCATAAACCCTCCATGATGCGTTCAAGAACCGTACATTATGACCACCATAAAAACAGACTGTTTTGTTAGGACAAATTTCTTATCCTTAAAAATGTTATTATTGCTAAATAAGAACATCGATTTCGATAATATTATTCATTCAAATTTGGAACATCTCTAAAAAATAAAGAAATTTGATTTGACCTGTATTCTAATGTGGCGACGCCGTATTGTCGCATCAGCATTCTCGATACGGACAACGCGGGCACGGCGACACAGTCAGTCGCTTAGATACCTCGGTACATTAGAGTCGCGCAAATATAGAATATCGCGAGTCCCGGTTCCGCCTGCCCGTGTCCTTGATTCGGTCTTTGTAATCGTGTGATTAACCTTCTGATAAAATAAATAGGATATACTGTAGTTGGACTTTATTTCATCTCCCATACTAAGCCACCAGTTATTCTATACTAATATCACTCGAGATGACGTTTAGTTCGAAATAAATTGTCAATTTGCAATCGAATTTCACAAATGTCGCACGTACGAGGGGCAAACCGAAATGATCGGGAATTTAAAAAACTATGTGCACTATATACATAAATTATATTTTATTGTTTTTCGAAGTATTCTCCGTTACATTCAATGCACTTTTGCATTCTTTTAAACCAGTCATTAAAACAATAATTCCAGTTTGAAGTAGGCATTGCCAAAATGGCCGATTTATAGGCTTCCACAGCGGCTTCTGGGTTCTCAAACCGCTGACCACGCAATAAATCTTTAATTCTAGGGAACGTAAAAAAATCATTTGGACTCAGGTCAGGGCTGTATGGAGGATGGGACATCAACTCAACGTTTTCGTCGTTCAAAAATTTAGTTGTTTTGTGGGCGGTGTGGGAGCTCGCAGTGTCGTGGTGTAAGATGACGCGGCGTCTCGGGTTCCCTTGGCGAAGTTCGGCCAGCACCTCCGGCAAACAAACTGTGATATACCAATCAGCGGTAACGGTTCTTTGTTCTTCTAGAGGAATTGTGGCAACATGCCCCTTTTTTGAGACGAACGAAGCCACCATCTTCTTCGACACGCTTCGAGAACGCACAACTTTCGTTGGTTTGACCTCGTCATCGAAGACCCATACTGCCGACTGGTGCTTTCTTTCAGGCTCATAAGAATAAATCCAGGATTCGTCACCCGAGACCATATTATAAACGGCTTTTGACTTTCCTCCATTGTAGCATTTCAGAATAGATCGGCACCAATCAACACGAGCCGCCTTTTGCTCTTCAGACAAATTATGGGGTACCCATCGGGAAATCAATTTTCTGACACCCAATTCACCATGCAAAATAGTGTGAATTGCAGTCATTCCAATGCCTATGGTTGCCCGAATCTGCTCGTATGTCACATGTCTATCTTCTTTTAGTAGTTTTTCCACAGCCGCGATGTTTTCAGGCGAAACCGCCGTTTTCGGCCGACCTGATGAAGGTACGGTGCCAAGAGAGGCACGACCCCGTCGAAACTCAGCATACCACCGATATATTGTCGTCTGACTAGGTGCTTCAATGTCGTATATAGTAACAAGCTCATTGCGACATTCATCTGGAGATAAGCCACGACGAAAGTTATGGTAAATAATTGCACGAAAATTTTCACGCGTCAGCTCCATTTTGTTCATCGAGTTGTCAATTTAAAAATGGAATTAAAAAAATATATCGTTCTTTTTTTAAATTGTAAAAACGGCATCGTGATTGTAAGTCGCCAGTATGCATGTGACAAAAAAGGATTTAATGTAACTCAGTTTAAAGTACTCTATTCCCGATCATTTCGGTGTGCCCCTCGTAAGTAAGATAGAAGGGTCAAAAGTGGCACCAAGTGGTTCGTGTAATATTACACTCGGCGCTGGCTAGCCAGTTCCTTTGCTTGAACTTGGCTTGACACGCGGCAGGTAGATATCGAACGATATGATAGTTGGGGCCGACTCTTGTTCGTCTCTGAATTTAAAAAAAACTATAACAGCTGCCAGAAAACTTCATTACTGTCATTACCGGGTAAAGTTCGTCATAATGTGCGGCTCCTGAATGCATCATGGAGGCTTCTGATATGTGGATAGATAAAGTAGTGTACATAATTAGGCATTAAAACACTCGTGTGATATTATTATGAAACTTGCCTTCGGCTCGTTTCATAAACCCACACTCGTGTTTAATACCCTTCATTATGTACAGTTTTGTCTTTCAGATAGATGGAAAGGCTAATTTATAACATTATCAGGTAGCTTGTTATAAAAATTGGGTAAGTGCGAGTTCGACTCGCGCATGAAGGGTTCCGTACCATAATCTATAACAAGTTTGTTGTATGGGAGTCCCCCTTAAATATTTATTTTATTTTATTTTTAGTATTTGTTGTTATAGCGGCAATAGAAATACATCATCTGTGAAAATTTCAACTGTTTAGCTGTCATCGTTCTTGAGATACAGCCTGGTGACAGACGGACGGCGAAGTCTCAGTAATAGGGTCCCGTTTTTACCCTTTGGGTACGCAACCCCAAAAAATGAATACATTTGCCTAAAAATTATTTACATACTTTATGAACATGAACTTTCTAATAGCAATTTTATTCCTATTTCTAGCGTGAAAATAGTGAATATCTTTTTTTTTTTAATGAATATGGGCCTTATAACATACATAATACTCTCATTGAAAAGGTTAAAGTAAATAATAGTTAGGACAGGATGCGCACAATGTATAGTGTGCTCTTGGCCGCGGGCAGCACGGCGGTAGCGGCCGGCCGGTCGTGCCAGAAGAGCGGGACGGCCACAAGCACCCTTTCTCGGTCACGCACCCGACTTCCAGCTCGCATGTAACGGTTCCACTCACCAGTCCCCGGAGAGCGTGCGCACAATGTACAGCGTCCCCGAGGCCGCGGGCGGCGCGGCGGGCGCGGCCGGCAGCGGCCGGCGGTAGGGCCCGGCCGTCAACAGCGCCAGCGCGTCGCGGACCAGCGCCGCGCTGCCGGAGCGGGACAGCCACACGCGCCCTTCCTCGGTCACGCACCCGACTTCCACCTCGCACGGTTTCTGCAAAGGAAGGACGCGATTAATAAGCCACATAAAGTACTGGAGCCGTTTACTGTTATCTGAGGTTCGGGAATCGTAGTCGGCTGGTCCGTGGCGCGGCCCCGTGCACTTCGCCAGGCAGTCGCGGCTCTATCTGTGTACCGTACCTGCGTGACGGTGAAGGCGCCGGCGATGCAGAAGTCGTGCACGATCTCCTTGTTGAGGTTGAGGTCGCGCTGCGTGGAGGTGTCGTACAGCACGACGGCCACGGACGGGTCGGCGGGGTCGTGGCGCGGGCCGGGCGCGGCCCCGTGCACTTCGCCAGGCAGTCGCGGCTCTATCTGTGTACCGTACCTGCGTGACGGTGAAGGCGCCGGCGATGCAGAAGTCGTGCACGATCTCCTTGTTGAGGTTGAGGTCGCGCTGCGTGGAGGTGTCGTACAGCACGACGGCCACGGACGGGTCGGCGGGGTCGTGGCGCGGGCCGGGCGCGGCGACCAGCACTCCGCCAGGCAGTCGCGGCTCTATCTGTGTACCGTACCTGCGTGACGGTGAAGGCGCCAGCGATGCAGAAGTCGTGCACGATCTCCTTGTTGAGGTTGAGGTCGCGCTGCGTGGAGGTGTCGTACAGCACGACGGCCACGGACGGGTCGGCGGGGTCGTGGCGCGGGCCGGGCGCGGCGACCAGCACTCCGCCAGGCAGTCGCGGCTCTATCTGTGTACCGTACCTGCGTGACGGTGAAGGCGCCGGCGATGCAGAAGTCGTGCACGATCTCCTTGTTGAGGTTGAGGTCGCGCTGCGTGGAGGTGTCGTACAGCACGACGGCCACGGACGGGTCGGCGGGGTCGTGGCGCGGGCCGGGCGCGGCGACCAGCACTCCGCCAGGCAGTCGCGGCTCTATCTGTGTACCGTACCTGCGTGACGGTGAAGGCGCCGGCGATGCAGAAGTCGTGCACGATCTCCTTGTTGAGGTTGAGGTCGCGCTGCGTGGAGGTGTCGTACAGCACGACGGCCACGGACGGGTCGGCGGGGTCGTGGCGCGGGCCGGGCGCGGCGACCAGCACTCCGCCAGGCAGTCGCGGCTCTATCTGTGTACCGTACCTGCGTGACGGTGAAGGCGCCGGCGATGCAGAAGTCGTGCACGATCTCCTTGTTGAGGTTGAGGTCGCGCTGCGTGGAGGTGTCGTACAGCACGACGGCCACGGACGGGTCGGCGGGGTCGTGGCGCGGGCCGGGCGCGGCGACCAGCACTCCGCCAGGCAGTCGCCGCTCTATCTGTGTACCGTACCTGCGTGACGGTGAAGGCGCCGGCGATGCAGAAGTCGTGCACGATCTCCTTGTTGAGGTTGAGGTCGCGCTGCGTGGAGGTGTCGTACAGCACGACGGCCACGGACGGGTCGGCGGGGTCGTGGCGCGGGCCGGGCGCGGCGACCAGCACTCCGCCAGGCAGTCGCGGCTCTATCTGTGTACCGTACCTGCGTGACGGTGAAGGCGCCGGCGATGCAGAAGTCGTGCACGATCTCCTTGTTGAGGTTGAGGTCGCGCTGCGTGGAGGTGTCGTACAGCACGACGGCCACGGACGGGTCGGCGGGGTCGTGGCGCGGGCCGGGCGCGGCGACCAGCACTCCGCCAGGCAGTCGCGGCTCTATCTGTGTACCGTACCTGCGTGACGGTGAAGGCGCCGGCGATGCAGAAGTCGTGCACGATCTCCTTGTTGAGGTTGAGGTCGCGCTGCGTGGAGGTGTCGTACAGCACGACGGCCACGGACGGGTCGGCGGGATCGTGGCGCGGGCCGGGCGCGGCGACCAGCACTCCGCCAGGCAGTCGCCGCTCTATCTGTGTACCGTACCTGCGTGACGGTGAAGGCGCCGGCGATGCAGAAGTCGTGCACGATCTCCTTGTTGAGGTTGAGGTCGCGCTGCGTGGAGGTGTCGTACAGCACGACGGCCACGGACGGGTCGGCGGGGTCGTGGCGCGGGCCGGGCGCGGCGACCAGCACTCCGCCAGGCAGTCGCGGCTCTATCTGTGTACCGTACCTGCGTGACGGTGAAGGCGCCGGCGATGCAGAAGTCGTGCACGATCTCCTTGTTGAGGTTGAGGTCGCGCTGCGTGGAGGTGTCGTACAGCACGACGGCCACGGACGGGTCGGCGGGGTCGTGGCGCGGGCCGGGCGCGGCCCCGTGCACTTCGCCAGGCAGTCGCGGCTCTATCTGTGTACCGTACCTGCGTGACGGTGAAGGCGCCGGCGATGCAGAAGTCGTGCACGATCTCCTTGTTGAGGTTGAGGTCGCGCTGCGTGGAGGTGTCGTACAGCACGACGGCCACGGACGGGTCGGCGGGGTCGTGGCGCGGGCCGGGCGCGGCCCCGTGCACTTCGCCAGGCAGTCGCGGCTCTATCTGTGTACCGTACCTGCGTGACGGTGAAGGCGCCGGCGATGCAGAAGTCGTGCACGATCTCCTTGTTGAGGTTGAGGTCGCGCTGCGTGGAGGTGTCGTACAGCACGACGGCCACGGACGGGTCAGCGGGGTCGTGGCGCGGGCCGGGCGCGGCCCCGTGCACTTCGCCAGGCAGTCGCGGCTCTATCTGTGTACCGTACCTGCTTGACGGTGAAGGCGCCGGCGATGCAGAAGTCGTGCACGATCTCCTTGTTGAGGTTGAGGTCGCGCTGCGTGGAGGTGTCGTACAGCACGACGGCCACGGACGGGTCGGCGGGGTCGTGGCGCGGGCCGGGCGCGGCCCCGTGCACTTCGCCAGGCAGTCGCGGCTCTATCTGTGTACCGTACCTGCGTGACGGTGAAGGCGCCGGCGATGCAGAAGTCGTGCACGATCTCCTTGTTGAGGTTGAGGTCGCGCTGCGTGGAGGTGTCGTACAGCACGACGGCCACGGACGGGTCGGCGGGGTCGTGGCGCGGGCCGGGCGCGGCCCCGTGCACTTCGCCAGGCAGTCGCGGCTCTATCTGTGTACCGTACCTGCGTGACGGTGAAGGCGCCGGCGATGCAGAAGTCGTGCACGATCTCCTTGTTGAGGTTGAGGTCGCGCTGCGTGGAGGTGTCGTACAGCACGACGGCCACGGACGGAACGGCGGGGTCGTGGCGCGGGCCGGGTGCGGCGACCAGCACTCCGCCAGGCAGTCGCGGCTCTATCTGTGTACCGTACCTGCGTGACGGTGAAGGCGCCGGCGATGCAGAAGTCGTGCACGATCTCCTTGTTGAGGTTGAGGTCGCGCTGCGTGGAGGTGTCGTACAGCACGACGGCCACGGACGGGTCGGCGGGGTCGTGGCGCGGGCCGGGCGCGGCCCCGTGCACTTCGCCAGGCAGTCGCGGCTCTATCTGTGTACCGTACCTGCGTGACGGTGAAGGCGCCGGCGATGCAGAAGTCGTGCACGATCTCCTTGTTGAGGTTGAGGTCGCGCTGCGTGGAGGTGTCGTACAGCACGACGGCCACGGACGGGTCGGCGGGGTCGTGGCGCGGGCCGGGCGCGGCCCCGTGCACTTCGCCAGGCAGTCGCGGCTCTATCTGTGTACCGTACCTGCGTGACGGTGAAGGCGCCGGCGATGCAGAAGTCGTGCACGATCTCCTTGTTGAGGTTGAGGTCGCGCTGCGTGGAGGTGTCGTACAGCACGACGGCCACGGACGGGTCGGCGGGGTCGTGGCGCGGGCCGGGCGCGGCGACCAGCACTCCGCCAGGCAGTCGCGGCTCTATCTGTGTACCGTACCTGCGTGACGGTGAAGGCGCCGGCGATGCAGAAGTCGTGCACGATCTCCTTGTTGAGGTTGAGGTCGCGCTGCGTGGAGGTGTCGTACAGCACGACGGCCACGGACGGGTCGGCGGGGTCGTGGCGCGGGCCGGGCGCGGCGACCAGCACTCCGCCAGGCAGTCGCGGCTCTATCTGTGTACCGTACCTGCGTGACGGTGAAGGCGCCGGCGATGCAGAAGTCGTGCACGATCTCCTTGTTGAGGTTGAGGTCGCGCTGCGTGGAGGTGTCGTACAGCACGACGGCCACGGACGGGTCGGCGGGGTCGTGGCGCGGGCCGGGCGCGGCGACCAGCACTCCGCCAGGCAGTCGCGGCTCTATCTGTGTACCGTACCTGCGTGACGGTGAAGGCGCCGGCGATGCAGAA
This sequence comes from Apotomis capreana, assembly GCA_947623375.1. Taxonomy (NCBI): domain Eukaryota; kingdom Metazoa; phylum Arthropoda; class Insecta; order Lepidoptera; family Tortricidae; genus Apotomis; species Apotomis capreana. Next base: position 16,410,271 of record OX392501.1, read on the forward strand.
GTCGTGCACGATCTCCTTGTTGAGGTTGAGGTCGCGCTGCGTGGAGGTGTCGTACAGCACGACGGCCACGGACGGGTCGGCGGGGTCGTGGCGCGGGCCGGGCGCGGCCCCGTGCACTTCGCCAGGCAGTCGCGGCTCTATCTGTGTACCGTACCTGCGTGACGGTGAAGGCGCCGGCGATGCAGAAGTCGTGCACGATCTCCTTGTTGAGGTTGAGGTCGCGCTGCGTGGAGGTGTCGTACAGCACGACGGCCACGGACGGGTCGGCGGGGTCGTGGCGCGGGCCGGGCGCGGCGACCAGCACTCCGCCAGGCAGTCGCGGCTCTATCTGTGTACCGTACCTGCGTGACGGTGAAGGCGCCGGCGATGCAGAAGTCGTGCACGATCTCCTTGTTGAGGTTGAGGTCGCGCTGCGTGGAGGTGTCGTACAGCACGACGGCCACGGACGGGTCGGCGGGGTCGTGGCGCGGGCCGGGCGCGGCGACCAGCACTCCGCCAGGCAGTCGCGGCTCTATCTGTGTACCATACCTGCGTGACGGTGAAGGCGCCGGCGATGCAGAAGTCGTGCACGATCTCCTTGTTGAGGTTGAGGTCGCGCTGCGTGGAGGTGTCGTACAGCACGACGGCCACGGACGGGTCGGCGGGGTCGTGGCGCGGGCCGGGCGCGGCGACCAGCACTCCGCCAGGCAGTCGCGGCTCTATCTGTGTACCGTACCTGCGTGACGGTGAAGGCGCCGGCGATGCAGAAGTCGTGCACGATCTCCTTGTTGAGGTTGAGGTCGCGCTGCGTGGAGGTGTCGTACAGCACGACGGCCACGGACGGGTCGGCGGGGTCGTGGCGCGGGCCGGGCGCGGCCCCGTGCACTTCGCCAGGCAGTCGCGGCTCTATCTGTGTACCGTACCTGCGTGACGGTGAAGGCGCCGGCGATGCAGAAGTCGTGCACGATCTCCTTGTTGAGGTTGAGGTCGCGCTGCGTGGAGGTGTCGTACAGCACGACGGCCACGGACGGGTCGGCGGGGTCGTGGCGCGGGCCGGGCGCGGCGACCAGCACTCCGCCAGGCAGTCGCGGCTCTATCTGTGTACCGTACCTGCGTGACGGTGAAGGCGCCGGCGATGCAGAAGTCGTGCACGATCTCCTTGTTGAGGTTGAGGTCGCGCTGCGTGGAGGTGTCGTACAGCACGACGGCCACGGACGGGTCGGCGGGGTCGTGGCGCGGGCCGGGCGCGGCGACCAGCACTCCGCCAGGCAGTCGCGGCTCTATCTGTGTACCGTACCTGCGTGACGGTGAAGGCGCCGGCGATGCAGAAGTCGTGCACGATCTCCTTGTTGAGGTTGAGGTCGCGCTGCGTGGAGGTGTCGTACAGCACGACGGCCACGGACGGGTCGGCGGGGTCGTGGCGCGGGCCGGGCGCGGCGACCAGCACTCCGCCAGGCAGTCGCGGCTCTATCTGTGTACCGTACCTGCGTGACGGTGAAGGCGCCGGCGATGCAGAAGTCGTGCACGATCTCCTTGTTGAGGTTGAGGTCGCGCTGCGTGGAGGTGTCGTACAGCACGACGGCCACGGACGGGTCGGCGGGGTCGTGGCGCGGGCCGGGCGCGGCCCCGTGCACTTCGCCAGGCAGTCGCGGCTCTATCTGTGTACCGTACCTGCGTGACGGTGAAGGCGCCGGCGATGCAGAAGTCGTGCACGATCTCCTTGTTGAGGTTGAGGTCGCGCTGCGTGGAGGTGTCGTACAGCACGACGGCCACGGACGGGTCGGCGGGGTCGTGGCGCGGGCCGGGCGCGGCGACCAGCACTCCGCCAGGCAGTCGCGGCTCTATCTGTGTACCGTACCTGCGTGACGGTGAAGGCGCCGGCGATGCAGAAGTCGTGCACGATCTCCTTGTTGAGGTTGAGGTCGCGCTGCGTGGAGGTGTCGTACAGCACGACGGCCACGGACGGGTCGGCGGGGTCGTGGCGCGGGCCGGGCGCGGCGACCAGCACTCCGCCAGGCAGTCGCGGCTCTATCTGTGTACCGTACCTGCGTGACGGTGAAGGCGCCGGCGATGCAGAAGTCGTGCACGATCTCCTTGTTGAGGTTGAGGTCGCGCTGCGTGGAGGTGTCGTACAGCACGACGGCCACGGACGGGTCGGCGGGGTCGTGGCGCGGGCCGGGCGCGGCGACCAGCACTTCGCCGGGCAGCCGGTTCTGTACCAACTCGGCGCCCGCCGCGGACGCCGCTAGTTCCTCCGCACCTTCCAGACGGCACAGGATCGCCTGACCAGAAGTTACGTTCATATTATATTTTTTAATACAGTTGCTCAAAAAGTGGTACTTTTCGTAGCTGCAAATCGTGCGAAAAGTTGGTTATTTCGAACTAGTGCTTTTTACTTTTCAAATTTTTTTAATTTTCTGTTGTACTAACACGTCATGTCTCATACATCCAAAAAAAGGTCAATCACTTTCCGACTTTATTTATTACGTCATTGCATTGCAAGTGTATATCTTATAATTATGCTTAAAATATTTAAATTGCATACTGGATCAATCAAAGGGTTATCTATTAAATTATATACAAAAGCGGTTTTAATAATTTGTCTGAGTGACTATTATTTAATGAGCAAATGAGTATTATGCGTGACCTAAAAAAATTAAAAAGAAAGTATTGTCACAGATTAGAAAATACAGTATTAAGCGTGACCCACGCGCTGCTTTATAAATTCATAATAATTATGAATAATCGCTATTTTTATGTATAAAATAATATATTTATTTACAATTATATGAAATGTAAAGAACTAAAAACAGATTCACGATTTTTATTGTTTCGAATCAATTAAATTACTGTGTAACATTATCATATCTCTTCTGAAATATTAAAACTACTTCTTTTGATTTGGCTGAATGATGACAGCCGACGCCATCTTAAAAAAAAATATTACAATTAAAAGTAAAACTTTCATTTTCATTCAGTATTGTTTTAATTATATGTAAATGACACGTAAGATTTATAAAATAAGAGTTTTTGATAGAAAATGATGGATTCTGATGTTATCAGAATAGATTTAACACCGCCCTATATAGCGAGCCAAGGAAAAAATTGCAAGTAAGAGTATTTTACCCGCAAAATCGAAAGAGAAATTACATTGCCGTCTATGAACATTTTATTGGCTGGAAACGAGAAAAAGAGAATTATTAACAACTTGAATAAAACTTTAAACTTACCAGCAAAGGCCTTAAATGCGACCCTTCACAATTACTCTAAAAATTGTAGGTATTACTCTTAATTTTTATCAGACAGAAATAAATATAATTGCCCCTTTCAATTACTGTTTTAAATTTGTATTATTGCAATTTTTCGCAAATGTATTAAAAAACGTTGTTTGGTACACGTGTGGAAGTGTCATTTTAACTCGTCCCGAGTCTTGACCCTCGCCTTGCGGCTCAGGCCAAGACTCCTCGGGACTCGTTCAAAATGACATACTTTCCACACTTGTATCAAAAACTACTATTTCACTTCTCATGCTCTAAAAGTTCGACTTTATGCTGTGCGTAGGCGACATAAAATCGTTTTTTATGCTCTAGAGCATAAAGTAAAATCGTCGTCGAAGACCAAGGCGATCGCTCCAACAGCCACACGAACAACATAAAACTTTATTTTTTTTCGTTTCGTTAGTATTCTAAGACCAAAGGCCAAAGTACACAATAAAAATTCTTGAAATAAATTTGTAATTTTTATTTATTATCATTTATTACTTTTTAAATTTATTTCAATTTTAGTAAATCAATACTATACTTAAACTACAAAAATAATTTATCGTAGATATAAAAAACTAAATGTTTTTAAATTTTAATTAAATTTGTTTTTAAGTATAATATTTACATGACGTAGTTTAATATTTATTTTGTTAAGTAGTTATTTTTATGCATGTTGTGTTCACATCAAGTAGGGCGTACACTATTGATATTGTTTATTATATTACCATTTAAGCTTGCCTGTGTAACGCTCAGTTTTGTGATCCTAATAAAAAAAAAAAAAAAAAAAAAAAAAAAAAAAAAAAAAAAAAAAAAAAAAAAAAAACTCGCAATCGAAGTGAAAAGTAGAGTGTACAACTCGTCCATAAAACACATTTTACACTCGACTTTATATTCATTCTCGCTTGAAAGTCTGTACAAGTCTATAATCTACTGCCCAAAAAAACACTGCTAAACGATGTTATAATGTCGCCAAAAAAGCATTACTTAATACCACAGATTACAAAATAAACCACTGCACTCACACAATTTGCAATTTAAAAAAAACTTATTGTACTAAGGCATTGCTGCCAACCTAAAAAATAAGTTTTATCTTCTGTGCATGGATGTATAGTGTAGTGAACGTATACCTTTAGGTATAAGTTCATATTTTTTTGACAGATGGATGTCAACAAAAAAAAAATCAGAGACTATTTTTTTTTTATTTTGTTGGTTCCGAGCGGGAACCTGTAATTATTTTCTTCGTTGTTTATTTGCATTTTATTTAGTAAATTTCGAGTCGTAGAAAAAGTACCTATTGTATGAAACGTTGTATAAGTAGGTCAAAAAACGCTCGTGGCATCTTTCTTACGATCTTCGCTACGCTCACATCGTAACCCATGCCACTCGCGTTTTGTGCCCCCTCTTATACAACTATTGCATAAAATACTATTATGCAACTGTACATAATTACTCGCCTTCTATACATAGGTACTATAGGTATAAAAACCTACATTACTTGCCAGCAATCTTTAAATCGGAAATGTTACTTCATAACATTACAATATCCCCGGCGTGGTCTTCTTAAGATGTTTATCAGTTTATCATCTTATATCACACTCTTAAGAAGATCACGCCAGCCGCCAGCGGGGTCGCCTCGTCATTCATTCCTCCGCTACGCGGAACTTGGAAGTACGGAGTACTTCATATCTACATAAAAGAAAATCTATGATAATGATAATGAATATACGTGGAGAGTAGATAAAGCAACTATACTTCATTTAGGCTTAAAGACATTTTCGTGTGATCCCAGAAACCAGACTCGTATTTTAAAGCCTCTCATTATGTTACAGTTCTATAAATTATTATAATTTAATTACCTCGGCGTTTCGGACGTGATATTACGTCCATAATCTCGAAGAGTGCGATATTGTTATATATATCGTCTGTTGATAACCAAAAAACACTAAGTAACTAATACCTACTTAAAACAAAACTCGTATCTCAGTATTAATCGACAAACTAGATACGAGGTTTTGAAGAGTAGTGACATAAATTATAGCGAGTTTTGGCTGTCACCGGGTGAATTAGATACGTAACAATAGATTATCTAAATTAGCGTGCCTTGTTCAATGAGATTATAATGCAACCACTTACTGCTTAGTCACAGCATTGTGTAAATGTAAGTTGTAACAGAAAGTTACTTACTTATCTCTGTCTAGTATCCCTGTGTATTTGTGATGTGTAGTGCAATAAAGAGGATTTGTATTGTATTGCTACCTGTGCCGGGAGTTTCCTAAACTGCGGCTCTAGTATTTTAATCTTATTTAAGTCCACCACGTCGTCGTCTCCATGATCGCCCAGGAACACGGCCGCAGTTCCCTCTTCGATTTCCAGAATTTTCGCCCGTTGCCATTCACCATCGTCTAAATTAACTGCATACCTTAAAACAACAAAAGTATTCGATTACTTTGCAAATTTGGTCATAATCATAACTAATGAAAAAACCTAAAAGCAAAAAATTAAACAAAAAAAAGCTTTTTCTCAAACATCCAAGGCAATGTCGTTCTTATGATCGTGGTAATAGAATGCGAAATACGTCTTTGTAGATTCGTTCTAATTTCAAATTAGAGGTCAATAAAGGAATTTCATACAACATTATTGGCCGTGGCCAACAAGATTCTCTTTTGTTTCAGTGGGGTTTATTTCTTTTATTGATAATCTATGGCATTACTGCCAATAAAAAAAAACGTAGTTTGTGCATGTATATTTACGTTTTATTTCTTATATTTAAATAGATTAAAACAGATATTCAATAAAATAAACAAGGAATCACGTTTATTGTTAAAAAATATAACAATATCTAATTAATAAGGTGTTGTCATTTTTTAATAAATAGAATCATCTTATCATTTGGTGGCAAAAACATTAACGCGAACAGCTTAAAAAAATAAATTTGAAAAAAGTTATAAGTTGGCGGGAGAAGTAAAAATATATGAATATATAAGTTGAACATTTGTATTATTTCCTTGGATTTATTTGAGAAAAGCACTATACAAGCCTCGACGCGAACAGGGATTGTCGGCCTCGTATCTCTAGATGGCCTCGTTATCACTCGGCCATCTATTACTACTCAGCCAACAATTCCCTATTTCGCGGCCTCTGCAGTAATGTACTATTATTTAAACGCTCTAGAAAAGAAGAAAATATTTTTTTCCTTAAAAATGTTAACTATCAACTTATAACCTCATTATATACAATTGATATGATAATAAAAGCTTGTCGCGCGATGTGTAAATAAACTAGTACCAATTTAATTATGTAAATTTATCTGTTAAGTTTATTATATTTTCAATTTCAATTTAATTAAATAATGATAGGTAATATTTTTTATCTTCATACAAATTTTCAACCCCTTTTTCACCACCTTTGGGGCTGAATTTTCAAAAACGCTGAAATAACTTTTCTTTTATTTTACTAATATGCTTTTATATAAAGTTTCAAGTCCCGCACACAAAAAAAATTTGATCTTAATACAAACTTTCAACTCCTTTTTAACCCCCTTATGGGTAGAATTTTCAAAAACGCTGAAATGACTTTTCTTGTATTCTAATTAAATGCCTTTATACAAGTTTAAAATCCCGCAATCAAAAGAAAAATTGATCTTTATACAAATTTTCAACCCCTATTTCACCACATTCGGGGCTGAATTTTCAAAAACGCTGAAATCAATTTTCTTATATTTTTATAATATGCTTTTATATAAAGTTTCAAGTCCCGCACTAAAAACAATTTTTGGTCGTCATACATACTTTCAACCCCTTTTTAACCCTTTTAGGGGATGAATTTTTAAAAACGCTGAAATTACGTTTCTTTTATTTTATTTTAATACCTTTTTACGAAGTTTCAATTTCCTAGCTTAAAATTAAATTTGAACCCCAAGACAAACTTTCATCCCCTTTTTAACCCCCTTAGAGGTTATTAATAACGATTAATTAATGTTATTTTTTTTATTCTTATATATGCCTTTATAAGAAGTTTCAAAGAATTTGTAATGGATTTAATCTTTCAACCCCTTTTTAACCCTTTTAGGGGATGAATTTTCAAAAACGCTGAAATTAGTTTTCTTCTATTTTATTTTAATACATTTTTACGAAGTTTCAAGTTCCTAACATAAAAAAAAAAACTTCTACCCCATACAACTTTTCATCCCCTTTTTAACCCCCTTATGGGTTGAATTTTTCAAAATCGCTTCTTATCTCTTGTACACTTTATAAATCCAATCTACTGTGCAAATTTCAACTCTCTAGCATTTGTAGTTTCGGGTCTGCGTTGATAAGTCAGTCAGTCAGGACACTTGCATTTATATATATAGATAGAAGATTAATTGTATATAATGAGGTTATAAGTTGATACTTAAAATCTTTAAGGAAAAAATATTTTCTTCTTTTTAGAGCGTATAAATAAAACCCTTTTTTTCTTTTTCTTTTTTTTAGTTATCGCTGGCTAGTTTTCTCAGTCTGTTCATAATTGTGCGTGACGAAACACAGTTCCGAGTTTGATTTTGGAGTTGTCCTTCTAGACAGGTTGCAGACCAATGCTGATGACGCCCATCTCGCCAAATTACACAAGTCAAACTTGTTTCAGCTTGGAGCTCTCTTTTCAATTTACTCGCAATGAGCCCTTTCATTTGATACCTATATATATTGCAGAAGTGGATTAGGGCTATGATTTGAGCGTTTTCACCGCCTCATTAATTAAGCCAATCCATAAAGGCAATCAACATCGTTTTGATATGAATTGTAAAGATCCGCGACTTCTACAAGACAACCAAAAATAGGCCCTCAGTTCATACGGAGGTCGTCGATATTGCGGACATATTAATGAGGCGTTTAAAACGGTCGAATAATCACCCATTAAAAGTAACTATTCCTCTATTTTGGAATTTTGGATGATCCGCCATATTGGATTTAGAATGACGTCACATTATTGTTCGAGTTACTCTCAACAAGCCCTTTCATTTGATACCCATATTGTAGAAATACATTAAAAATATCTATTCCGCCATCTTGGATGGTCCGCCATATTGGATTTAAAATGATGTCACACACCATATCGTGCATTGTCATCCAAACTAAACGTGTATACAAAATTTCAGCTCAATCGGTTGCAGTTAACTACTTCAAAATTGAGTTCAAAGATTCTACCCGAACAAACATACTTTTACATACATACAACATACATTGCAATTGCAAGTTAAATAAAAGATTTTAAAAATCACATTTGACTTACCACGCGTTTTTGATGATCATATTCTTATCCACGGAAGTACCGCCATGCCGATAATAACTCTCCATATCAGCAAGTAAAGACTCGAACGCATCCTGAAATAAATTATTTGTACACATTAAAACATTTATATAGATTTTTTCTCGATGATGTACAGAATTGTATTTTAAGTATGCACAGTGAACGGTATTCCCTTGATTCGTCTAATTTTTTTTTGGCTAATTTCAGTTTGTCTAACAACTTTTACCATAATGAACGTTTTATCTAAAATCAATATGTATAATAATATCATTTTTCATAATTATTATTTTGTCGAAATTCGTTTTGCCTAAATGATCATTTTCATAATTCTTGTTTTGTCGAATATTATTTTATCTAAAACTCACTTTGTCGATTCTTATTTTGTAAATTGTAGGTTAGGTTGAAGACCGAATACTGTAGGTTAGGTTAGGTTTGTTTTTTGACCATGGATAGCGGAGCGTCAGAATGCTTGCTAAATAAATAAATTAGGTAAAAAAATTGTTAGGCAAAATGTGTTTATACGAATTAAAAATTAGGTCAAATTAAATTAGACGAGTTAAGATTATGTGAAATGAGTATTATACGAAACGATTTTCACTCAAATAATAATTAGGAAAAACGAGTAATTATGCTAAATAATATTAGTCTAACTGAAATTAGGCAAACCGAAATTAGGCAAAACAAGGTACAACCACAGTGAACATCTAAGTGATAACTAACCGATCTACTCTTGATGTTACCTGTACTTAATTTTATTTTTATGTAGGGACGCCCGGCCGCAGACAGGCGGGCTGTCGATCGCTTGATTGCGTTCATTCAGCGCATGTACTTACATAACTTAGATATGTATTTGGTTTTCACTTACACTGTAATTTGGCCCTACTATCCGGAGCCAAATTTCGAGTGTGGAATTGGCAACGGTCACGAAAACATTCCAAAAATCTTCCTCCGGGAACTTAAGTGGCGGTAGATCGCTGTCGATCGTGTCGTCCAGCACGCTGTTCTCGGCGAACAGCGGGGGCGCACCCTGCAACAGTTCACCACTTAACTTCTAGCTTCAGCTTGAAATTTTAAAGAAATATTAATTACGAGTAATTCTGATACTTTGCATAGCTTGCTTATTAGAATTACAAAATATATGCAACTGCGTCACACTGAATTCTGATTGGTGCAACATGCAAGTTATTTGTCGTTTCGAAAATTAATCAAAACAGTAGCTCCGAGTTATTACTTAAGCTATATATAAATATCACGGGATGATAGCAATGTGATGATAACTTTCTTATTAGAAAAGGACGACGAATTCGAAATCTCATTAACATAAATGCAATAACATATTCCTATAAAATAGATTCAGATCATTAGATAATCTAATACAGTGGTGTCATTTGTTTAGAGATATTTTATCTACATACCTCTTTATTTGGAAGAAGTACTAAGAGTCCATTAACCACTCTGTCTTTTAATATTCGAGGGCAGTTTTCAACCAGCTCCTGCCAGTTATTGGGCAAATTCTCTCCATACTTCTCTCTAAAAACATAATTCGGCACTACATCACCACTTCTTTGACACATTAGACAATCTCCGCGACAGTGATAATAATGTAGAATATTATTAAAATTCGACTTTTATATATATATTAAGCATGCTGCACGCTGTATCCATTTTGAATGCCCTACGGCAAAACATAATGTTCCCAAGAAATGTATAAAACACCTATGTTTCACAGAATAAATTATTCTGATTTATAAGTGTAAGAATTGGTATCAAAAAGGCTACTTGACCCATTTTTGGAATATATTTGGAATTATTAATTATTTTACTAGCCCTAAAAATATTTTTTTATTGAGCTAGAAAGCTAAATTTTATTAATTTAAAATATATATTTTACGAACAGACTTAAACCCCGTCCGCCGTTTTTGTCTTTAGCTTATTATTGGCGTAACGTAGGCGATCCCGTAAGTAAAAACCAATAATACACTCTTATCTATAATAGGGTGGTCCACGGTTGTATGGGAAAAATACAAACTGTAGTTACTGGTAGCGCCACCCCTCAAAGTTGTTATACTAATAATGGTAAATAAATACTGAAAGTTTTGTGAATTTATCTCAACTACTAAACAGTGCTCAAGAGTCTGAAAGATTCATTTAAAATGTATTTTTTGTACTACTTTAATTAATTAGTACCTACACGGACTTTTGTTACAAAACAATCATATTTATTACAAATAATCATTATTTACTACAAATATTTTATAACGATAAATTGTTTATTATAATAATTTGAACTATTTTTAAATGTTTGATCACCTCGAGCACTGTCTTGCAAGCAAGTTAGGAATCAAGGACAAGTGAAATGTTCATTTGAAAGGTATTTTTAGGTAAAAACAAGTTATCACTAAATAATTACATATAACTGTTTATTACAAACAATAATATTTATTAAAAACAACCATATTTATTTCACAAATATGAACAATTTTTAAAACTTTGATCACATTGAGCACTATCTTGCAAGTAAGTTAAGAATCTGTAATTTAACATAAGTAATATAATAAGGGGAAGGTGTAACAAACTACGGGGGTGGCCTAACCGAAATTAAAAAAAAAAATTTTTTTTGGACCACCCTAATTTATGACGTCAACGTCACTATCCAGGCTGAAGATGGCGGACAGCGTTTTAAGCATTTCAAAATGAGAGAAAGATAATTCATAATTTCAATTTGCACTGCCATCTACTTTTATGAACTGAAAAATATATATTTAGGTTTCCTATGTCAAATACTATACGAAATAAATATTGGTTTAATATAATTCAACTAGCACTAGCCTATTGTCAAATGTAATATAATTTGACGACGCGGTTGGCGCAGTTTGCAGTGCACCCGCCTACTGAGTCGGCGGTCCTGGGTTAATTCCGACCGGGACAAATATTAGTCTTAAGTTCCTGGGTCATGGATGTATATATGTTTTTATATATTATGTATGTATATCATCGTCTAGTGCCCATAGTACAAGCTTTGCTTAGTTTGGGACTAGCTCGATTTGTGTAAGATTGCCCTTTAATATTTATTTATTTACAATAATTTGATTTCTATAAGAACTGTGTGATCTGTAAAAAGCATATGACATGCACCATGCATTTGTCTAAATAGCTAGTTCTTACAAATAAGGAATTTCGGTGGGCTCAACTCATAAGCAACTTAGTTTGAACGAAGAACTAATACACAATATGTACCTACTCATTATTCTTATATTATGATATGATAGCTTCTATCGTTATATTATAATACTGTTAAATAACATTCAGCGCCAAAAAATTAAAGTCTTTCTTAAAAAAAAAAAAACAAATTGATTTAGTTAAGGCAGGCAAAAAACAAATAGTTTGAAACGCCCGCCATTATGGCGCGTTTGGCGTGACGCCACAGTACCAAATAAGTAACCTCCTACACGTCGGACACAGCCTAGATTTTTTTTATCTCGAGTGTCCGTGTCGTAGTCAGGTGCTCACGCGTCTAGACTGTGACGTCACGCTATTGATTCAAATCATCTGACCAATAACGTCGCGATTCAACTGCTTTGAGTTTTCAACATTATTTCGCACTTTTCAATAATTACTTTTACAACGAAAATGTAAAAAACATTAAGATATATTGATAAGAGATATGATGCTGAACCAAATTACCTAGTTACAATGAAAAAAAAATTACCCTTATCAGTTTCAAGTGCATATTCTCTATTGATAACTGCTTGGGCACTCCAATTTATCTAGTTCCGGAAATATTTTTAGCGATGCGAACGAAATATTCACTTTCCTATGAAGCCATTTTCCAAAACGCAAGGTTTCTAGGTTTCTACTTTCTACGGCAATAATACGACGAATGACAACATTAATCAAAATTATTGTATATTGCACTAACAATAATTGCGGTTATGATAAATTACAAAAATAAATTACGTATCTCTCTATTTTCAATCGAATCATATAAATAAGGCGACACGAATTTTGTATCACTTTCCTGTCGGCGAAAAACACATAAAAATCAATACTCAGCGAAGTTGCCACACTTTTATTTTATTACAAAGTGCGAAATTAAGTGTTTATCGCCGCTTGAGTTGCTTTCCGTCAGCTAATCAGACAGTCGTGGCGAAGATCTCAAAGGCCGCAGACGCATTCAGGACATCAGACAACTTCTCACTTGTATTGTTATGCAATTAAAAAAAAATATTTGGAATTCTTAAAGTTTTAATAAATATAACCAATGTTTCAATAATTTATAGTAGTTTATGTGACTGTACAATAATGAGGGGTATTAAACACGAGTGTGGGTTTATGAAACGAGCCGAAGGCAAGTTTCATAATAGCATCACACGAGTATTTTAATGCCTAATTATGTACAGTTATCATTATCATACACTACTTTATCTAACCACATATCATAAGCCTCCATGATGCATTCAGGAGTCGCACATTATGACAAATTTCACCCGGTAATGGCGGTAATGAAGTTTTCTGGCAGCTGTCATAGTTTTTTTTTCAATTCAGAGTCAAACTAGAGTAGGCCCCAACTATCATATCGTTCGATATCGTACTTACGACATTTGTCAAATTTGATTGCAAATTGACAATTCATTTCGAACTAAACGTCATCTCGACTGATATTAGAATAGAGGTCAAATCAAATTTCTTTGTTTTTCAGAGATGTTCGAAATTTGAATGAATAATATTATCGAAACCGATGTTATTTCTACAGATAAGAAATGTGTTCTAACAAAACAGTCTATTTTTATGGTGGTCATAATGTGCGGTTCTTGAATGCATCATGGGAGGGTTTATGATATTTGGATAGCTAAAAGTATTAATGTTATCACTTGTCTGGATCAGCGTAGACAGTAAAGTGATAACTACAGAAAAGTGATAAGTTTTCGCATTTTTTATATCTTGTGTTAACTCGATGTTTTTGGTAGTGCCGTACCATGTTCATACAAAGTCTGTGGCTCTTCTCTTTACATAAAATAGATACAACATACCAAACTTGGGTATAATGCGTTATTTGTAATGAATGGGCGTAAATGAGTTGCATTAACACAGATCCTGTAACATTTGCTTGTCAAGATTTCATCGGATACAGACTATAAGGAATAAAAAACCTAAAGTTTCATCGACTGATTATTATGAAAAGGGTTATTTTAGATGCCACGTTAGTAATTAAGTACCATTATAAGATTCTATTAGATTTCTACCTTGAAACAATTTGTGTAAGATTGTCCCTCACAATATTTGTTTATTAAAAAAAAAACTATTGCTTTTTTTTAAGTTACTATTTACTTAAGTATTCGACGTATTAATACAATATAATATGTTTGTTACTTAATTACATGATCTCTTCAAAATAATAATAGAAATACTTGGATACAGTTATTAATATTATGATTGCTAAGTAGGTACTTATATGAGTAGTCATAGAATACATTTTGTTTAATAATGATTTGATCCCTCCAAAATAAGAAAATAAAATGTTACAAAGATACAAAGACGTGTGCCAGATTGAAGAATGTGTGTCTGTAGTTAATTGTTTCTGAAAAACTGAATAATAAATATGACAATTTCGCTTTCCTGATTATTTTTCACTTTCCTGATATTTTTCACTTTCCTGGTAATTTTTTACTTTCCTGGCAGTAAAATAGCGATACCAATATGATAAATTCTAACGGGTTTCAGTAGACACATGAAACAAGTAGGTAATACCATGTAGACATTCGTCATTTATGTATATTAACAGTTTATACATTTTTAAAGTTTATCTTGATTTTCCTATGTATCACTTGCCTGTCCTAATTTTTTTTGATACCTTTAATTTGAATATTTATCATGATTTGGTTTGGTCTGACCCAAAACTTTAGCTTGACCTCTCCCACATTGCATGCTAATACCAGTAAATAATAAGGCTTGTTCACGAAATAAAGTAGCCATGTAAATTCGGGGTTATATAATTATATAGATAGTTTTTGATATGGTTTCATGTCATAGTTCAACACATATAATGTCTGGTTTAAGAAAAATATATATTGGATGTCATTGACTTGATAAGATCAAGATGCCGAGGATAAATGAAAATATTTGTAAATTAATTATAGTGTCTTATTGTGCAGAAAAGGGCATATCCATGCGTCAACTCGCAAAAATACATAAGATATCTAAAGATGGTGTATGAAAAATGGTACAAAAGTTTGGGGAATTTAATACACTAGGTGATCTGCCAGGTCAAGTTCGCAGAAAAGGCTGCGTTAAGCCGAAATTGGACGAGGCAATAGTTGCGTCGTTTCGTCAAAATCCATCGGCGTCTACGCGAGATATAGCAAAAAAGGTTGAAAACTGCGGTTGGGAACGTGCATAACGCAAAAAAAAAAGAAATAATTTACAGACTAGGAAGAAACAGAAAATCCCGAAAAAATGGTGCTGGCCTGATTGAAAGAGCGAAATCTCGAGCTAAACTATTTAACAAGTTTTTAATAAAAAATCGCGACAGATGCATACTCATGGATGATGAAACATGCGTTACAAAAGACACAAAAACGTTACCGGGACCCCAGTTTTATACGTGTGAGGCTGGCAAGGATATTTCAGAAGAGTATAAGTGCGTGGCATTTGAAAAATTCGGTCCAAAAAATCCTCGTATGGCAAGCAATTTGCTCATGTGGGCTTAAAAGTTCCAGCTTTTTCACTACGGGTACAATCGGCGGCGATGTCTACCGAAAGTCTTAAGAAGCGAATTCTGCCCGTGTATCGGAAACATGAACATCCCCCAATATTTTGGCTAGATTTAGCTACTGCTCATTACGCTAAGGACACCTTAAAGTTCCTTGATAAGGAAAGTATCAATTATGTTCCGAAAAGAATGAGCCCACTGAATTGCCCAGAACTTCGCCTGATTGAAAGATATTGGGCAAGCATTAAGAGATACCTGCTCAAGAAAGGTGCAGTAGCCGACAGTGAAGCTGACTTCAAAAAGATATGGAACGCAGCTGCTCATCAGTTCACTTCTAGTTCAATTCGTATACTAATGGCAGGACTTCGAAAAAGGTCAAGCAGTTGGTTCAGTGTTAGGGTCTCATTAATATTTTATACACTGAAAAAAATATTTAACCTAACTACTTCGCTTATTTCATCAATAACCATAATTCGATAAGGCGTTATTAAAGTTAATTTGATTTAACATTTTGGTTTGTCTATATGTAATAAAACAGTTAATGTTATTTTAGGTTGGGCTATTCGCAATCAAATGCTTGCTTGTGTGTAACAATAAAACAGTAAACAAACCCAAGTGGTTATAGGTAAAAAACCGTTTGATCTAATTTCAAGCGTAATCATTGAAAATATGTAACAAAAACCAAGTTCAAACTTCGAGCAAATGCGATGGCTAGCAATAACATAAGTCTCTTTTATTATATTGCTCAACATTGATTAACTATTTTAGACTATTTTTTGTTACATATAACCTGCTTTGTTTGGTAAGTAGAACCAACCTACGGTTGAGCAACTTTAGCAAAACATTAGCATTATCTAACCACAACTTAATGCAACGTCTAACCAAACGAAGATTAGTGTATAGATGAAACCTTTGCTTACGTGTAACCGAACGCTTACCCCCCGCTCGCAACGGAACCCCTTCCTGCTTCACCGCACTAGGGCTGCCACTTGCCAGATTGTATAATTGGATACAATAAAACGGTGCAATTGAATTTGAAAATATGGTTTTTAATCTGTATTTTGAAATGCTTAAAACGCTGTCCGCCATTTTCGCTTATGATAGTGACGTCATCGGTCATGTAAACAAAACTGAAAGTCTACTTTGACGACTTCGAATAGTGCCGTCCCTCTCGATCTCCTGTCAAAGTATATTGGAGTGAGCGGAATGGCACTATACGACGGTCGAATTTCGAATATTTACAGGTAATTCTACGTCACGCCACAGATTAGCAAAAGGCAAAAATGGCGGACGGCGTTTTTGACTGTTCATAAAATTACTAATTTTCAATTGATAAAATTAGCTTTCTAGCTTTCACAAAAATACAAGATATTTTTTTAGAGCTAGTAAGATCATTATTAACCGTTTGAAATGTTTCGAAACTGGGTCTACTAGCCTCAACTTTTCATACAAAATTGTTACCATGTTCAAGCACTACGTCAAAAATTGCCAAGGAAGTGGCGCCCTCATTTTTATTTTCTACTCTTTTATGTAGCACTGTATCCTGGACCATCTCGTATAATTGGATACATGAATTATTTTGATCCAGAAAACTCAATTTTATTCCGAGTATATCCGAGTCTGACCAGTGAAGTCAGATCACAAAATAACAGCGATACATTTGAAAATGTTGCAATATTTTTTTGTGGTATCAGTTTATTCTGCCGTCGTAACGAAAAAGGGCGCTTCTAACATTTTTGTCAAAAATGAGTTCTATACATATTCGGAATCAGCAAAAAAAGACGGAACTACCAGTATTTTTAAATTTGACTAAAAATGAACAGAAACCCTGTGAAACCTACAATCAAAAGAACGTACCTGCGGGATACCACGTATAATACGAATGAAAAAAGGCATTTATGATGTATGCTAAAATAAAAAGACACATCTAAGCAAAAGCGTTTTATTATTTTAGAAAAATATGGACATTTTCATAAAAGAAATGGCGCTTCTACACGATAATATGAAGAAAAGACGGTTCTGCGTAGTTGCGCCCTTTCATCTTAGAGAAATCACCATTTAAGTCACATTAAGTCAGCACTAGCATCGAAATATACTATTTTAATACTATTTAATATTTATTTCAGACTCAAGTTCCCACAAACTTCGTCCGCTTTGAAGAAAAAGTTATAGCCCTCTCTAGCTTGTCCATATAGTCGGATAAAACGTACCCTTTAGTTTCTATCTATCTGGGGATGCGCAACTACCAGTACAGGTACCAAATGTTGTTAAATTAGGGCCCTGCCCTTCAGGCTTTGATGAAAGAACAAATATTTAATTTGTAATTTCGTTCACGTATAATATTTCTCTGTACCGTAGTCGGACAAAAAGTACTCTACATATAACCATCTTTGGATGTCCAGCTCGATGGCCGGGCAGATTCATAACTAAGTACCAAAATTTGTTAAAATTTGCCCAGCCATTTCAGCATGACGAGAGGATAATTAAATGTTTAAGTATCAATTGGTACAGCGTATTGATCGATGGCGCCGCGCGCCCATACAAACCCTGCATCGCGCTGTTAAGGTTTTCCCTGAAATAATGACACCACTCCGTGAAAACTGATTTTGGATTGCCAAGTATTCCGACTGTTATTGTTTTCGAATTAGTTGTTGACACACCGCATATATGATATTATGTATTCTAAAAAATATCAGTTTTCTAGAATACATTATACTTTTTTTTGGGCTGTCAAACTAGTAGCCTTTCAGCTGTAATCGTAATATATGTGGTATGGTGGTAGGCTTGCCGCAGCATAAACCTCGGCACCACGTGTGGGAGGCTGGCGCGCGCCGGCGCTCGGAACAGCAAGTCAAGTCAGTACGTAAATGTTACCTATTTGGGCTCTGAACATGAAAACTGTATTTAGCGCCACAATCCCAAGGTCCAATCGCAACATGTCAGTCTATACTTATAATTTGACAACTTGCTTATTAGGTAAAATTGTTGCCATATAAAGAATTTGAGTAATGGGCAGATTTTTATTTTGTTGTCGATTTTGTTTTTTTCTCAGAAATCAATAAAATTTGGTCAGTTGGTAAAGTTGCTTATGCTGAACAAGGTAGGCCCACGATAACACGATATGTCCTACAAAATTTTCCATTGAGTTACAAAAAATGTATGGATATTTTTTTACTAAATTTCGTGTTTTGTACTCAAATTTAGTTGAAAATACAAAATAAATAATTCGACAACAAAATAAAAATGGTCCCATAAGTCAATTTTTATCATACGTTTTGCGTAACTCAATGGAGAAAAATTTGTAGGACATATCGTGAGATTGGGCTTACCATGGTCAGAAGAAGCCATTTTACCAACTCACCAAATTTTAATCTTATTAAAACTTTCGTGAGACATATTTAATTATTGTATTAAGCGGTTTACACTCACGTGAAATTGTCAGGAACGGCCTGACATGTTTCGAACTCGTATGGAGCTCTTCATCAGGGACGGCTGCCCGTACAGTGTACACCGCCGCGGCAACCTCGTCACTGATTCTTTGATCGACGCTCCGCTCTAAGCGCGTGCGCCGATGGCGCGGGGGCGGCGAAAAAAAAAATCCATACATTTTTTGCAAGCACCCCATACGAGTGCTCCATACGAGTGCGAAACATGTCGGGCCGTCCATTTAATACAATCTCTCTCAATTTTATTGAAATCTGATAAAAAAAAATCGGCAACAAAATAAAAATTTGCCCTAACATCCTTGGGACAGGCTCTAAATTGAGTCTAGAATTTTAATCTACGCATTTAAAATAATGTGTGACGTACATTCATGCAATTTAATAATTTTTATCACTTTTTGTATCCTGACAACCAATTTTGTATAATTTGGGACTCGCGGCTGACTAATGGTAAAAAATCTGTTGGCACTGTTGGCAGCCCTGCGCACGCGTCGCCGGCCGGTTTCCCGCTTCGCAAACTCGTTCATTCCTGTTCGGCCGGCCGCGTCCGCGTACAAACTTCGGCAGTTCTACGTTACGTTACGCCTTTTAAATAAGTAATTCAAAATATTTCTTGCTTAAAGTTAATTGTTAATTAAATTATAGATTCAGTGTCACTATTTTACCTACTTGTATGTTTGTAAAACTTTTAAAATTTAGTAAAATGGATGTGGGGAATCCGTCTCCGCCAGACCCTCTCGAAGACTATCTACGAGAATGGGGCCTAGACATCTACATTAATCAATTTAAAGGTAAGAAACTAAGCACTTAAGTATCTAATTCTTTTATACATTCACCTTCGCGTGTCTCGAATTGTGCATGAAATGTAGCTTTTATTTTAATTACTGATTTCTCTTGCATATTTTTTTAGAACAAGCTATTGACTTGGAAACCTTGCAAATGCTTTCCGAGAGCGATTTAAAAGAATTAATACCCATTATTGGCCATAGGGCCAAATTAAACGCACAAATTCAATTGCTAAGAACTTTGACTGCATCCGAAAATGGTGGCGGACCTATGGCTGTAAGTTAATATTTTTTTTTACACGTGTTCGTCGTTGTCATGTTATCAATTACAAAGAAAGCGGATATGTTTATAGAACGACCTCTCAGTAATAGAAATATTGGTGAAAAAACGACTTCAATCACATAAAAACTCCCCAAGTTACAGCAATGTTAATAGCACATTTTTGGACTTTCCCAAAAAACGCGCCATACTAAAGCCTACAAGCATTAAACGTCACACACTAGTACCTTAGTATGGGGAAATTTTAAGAACTTTGTGCTGAAGCTATATTAAAACTTGCGTTTATCGAATAGGTTTCATAACACGCGGCTTATATTTTATGGGTTATTCAATGGTATTATTAGTATTTAATATTTTCATACTTTAAAAATGGACTTTCCCGCCCAACAAATGCTCATAAAATAAGCTACACATAAGTTATCGAACGTTTATTTTCCAGATCTCTGATCAACCTTCTACTTCGGCACAGGGCTCACTGGGCTCAGTGACAACATATGTGCTGCAACCAATGGAATTGGAACCAGATGTACATGATTCAGTGGTACAATTAACTGATACAGAAATAATACCTCCTCCTGACACATTATGTGTAAGTCACTAAATCCTTACCTAGGTATTTTGTAAACATAATATTTGTATAGAATCTTTTTATCGATTCATATTTTTTATGTGGTAATACCACATTTTTATTTTTATAAATAATGACACAAAGGTAAATTAAGAAAGAAAAATTGAATGCGATCTACTACAATCGAAGTGGGGTCCCGGGGCGGGGTATTATAAACTATTGGTCCAATTAATTGAAATATTATTGCAATCTTTTTTTTTGTTATTAATAATATAACATTAGCAGGTACAGTCAGCTGCAAAAGGATATATATGATTAGTCCTTTAAAAAACTAATACTAACTTAATTTATTATTTCAGGAATTGTTTAACATACTACAATCTTCGAATGAAGGTAAAGCTCTCTTACTGAGACACCAAAACACAGGACTATTAAACAATGCAGACCGAAGACGTCTCTGCAATATTATTATAAACCATGAACTGAAAGACAATCCACAAAAGAAAATTACTAGTGCAAGGCTTTACGAACTGGCATATGATGTACCTAAAATATTTAAAAAAGAAAATTCATCAGTTTATTTCATACCTTATATGACAATTACGCCGAAACAAAAGGTGTCTGCGAAGGGAAAACTGTTAGACTGTTATAGGCAGCGCAGGCGAGAGTTCATTAAAGCAGGAATGATAGAAGACTCAAGGCGGCGAACTTCAACCTGCAGTGAAAAAGACTCGCCTCTCCATGAGACCAGCATTGGCTCTAATATCCAAGAAGCAATCAAAAATTTGGAGACAACAAGTGAAGATGT
This sequence comes from Apotomis capreana, assembly GCA_947623375.1. Classification (NCBI taxonomy): domain Eukaryota; kingdom Metazoa; phylum Arthropoda; class Insecta; order Lepidoptera; family Tortricidae; genus Apotomis; species Apotomis capreana. Next base: position 16,431,392 of record OX392501.1, read on the forward strand.
TAATGAAAAACTACTTTGGCTTAACAATTGTTGCGATCCATGGGACACAGTGGACACATATTGGACTGATACCAGTAAAGAGAGATTGACCGAATTAACAACGGAAATGACAGTAGATGACTACTTAAAAAAATATAAGCCCCTAAACCAGCCTGGTGGTGTCTTGTTGGTAAGTTATTTGTTTTGCATTATATTTATTTAAGCTTCCCGGGTTCAATTCCTGGTAAGGAAAGATTTTTGTGTTATGAGCATGAGTATTTGTTCCTGAGTCTAGGCTATTTTCTGTGTTTCAAGTACATATGTATTTCTCTATATAAGTATGTTTATCATTGTCTCGTACCCATAGTACCAGCCTAGCTTAGTATGAGACTAAGCTTAGTATGGGAGGAAGTCAATTTGCGTAAGACTGTCTCCATATGTCCAAAACATTTTATTTGAGTCGGGAACCTTTAGGAATGGGTCCTAGAATCATTTGTTTTAATTATTATTATTAATTTTATGTAGATGTCTAGTTATGTCATGAATGCGTATTTACAATTAATTAATTTATTATATTAAAGTTTTTTTTTCTTATTAATTATTTTATTTTTTACACAACCGTCCAGAAATATGGTATATTTAAATATAAAATGCATAATTAAGTATTTCATGTTAATGAACTCCAAGAAATTATTAAATATATATTAAATTATTATTTTTCAGCTTTTGAAGGATTTCAAAAGTTTGTATCCTCTGTATGATAACAAGTTGTACGAGAACTGGTTTGTGATTAGACCAAAAATAATAGAATACTGCCGTAAACGACAAGATACAGGTTTAAAAGAAATTTTAAGCTATTTAGAAAACGATGGTAAGTTCACATAAATATATATTTAAAAACATATATAGTCAGTACTCACTACATGCAAACTTACAACATTATTATCATAACATCATAAGTTGTTATAGCGATGTTGTGTGTGTGTGTGTGTGTGTGTGTGTGTGTGTGTGTGTGTGTGTGCACGTGCGTGTCTGTTTGTCTGTCTGTCTGTGTCTTGGGTGAGCGTGTGTGTTGTATCTGTGTGCATGTCTGTGTGTGTGTGTGTGTCTGTATGTGTCTTGTGTGTCTCTCTGTCTGTGTGTGCGCGTGCGTGTCTGTGTGTGACCGTGTGTCTGTCTGTGTGTGTGTGTTCGTGTCTGTCTGTGTGTGTGTGTGTCTCTTTGTGTGTGTGTGGTGTGTCTGTCTGTGTGTGTGTGTGTTCGTGTCTGCGGTGTTCGTGTCTGTCTGTATGTGTGTGTGTGACTGTGTGTCTGTCTGTGTCTTGTGTGTCTCTCTGTCTGTGAGTGCGCGTGCGTGTGTGTGTGACCGTGTGTCTGTTTGTCTGTGTCTTGTGTGTGTGTCTGTCTGTGTCTTGTGTGTGTTTGGTGTGCTATATCTGTGTGTGTGTGTGTGCGTCTGTGTGTCCGTGTCTGTGTGTGTGTGCGTGCGCGTGTGTATGTGTGTGTGGTGTGTATTTGTCTGTGTGACTGTCTGCCTGTGTGTGGTGTGTCTGTCTGTGTGTGTGTGTTCGTGTCTGCGCGTGACTGTGTGTCTGTCTGTGGTACTCCTACCCTCTCGACAAAAACCGAAATCCTGAGTAGAGAATGATCTTAGGAATGCTCTTACAGTAATTACCATGCATTAACAAACAGGATGTTCCGAGGTGTTAAATCGTAAATCTGTTATTTTGCTTTAAATACTTTGCCGTTTGGTACGAGATTAAAAACACGTACTTACTTTTCTTTGTCGAGAGGACACGTGTTATATTTTTTCGTGTTAAGTTTCTATCCGTGAGATCCTGTAATTGGCTTCCCTGCTTTCTCTTATATTTAAGTTTACTCAAAATTGTTAAAGCTGTTGGTTCTCCTAAATAAATAAATAAATATTAATATTTCAAAATTGTTTATGGCCATCGTTACCTGCGCACCCATCGCGTCGCAAGTAACTTATAATAAGCACGTACTTCTGTTGCAGATACTGAAGAGGTCCTCAACACGGTGGCATTTATGTCATTGCCATTTTTAATGACGACTTCCATGGTTAAAGTCAAAGCTAAGACAAAAAAACAATGGAGACCTTCAAAACATGAAGTTCTGGAAGGTTTTATTTGTCATTTGAAGAGTGCAGCTGAGATAGACGAGACCATTCAACGGCGTAGGACTAAGCTGCAAGAATTAGGTTTGACGTTACAACCATTTATAATTTTAGTGGGTCCCTCATTAAAGGAGATAACTGCAAGGTACATAATTATTAACCATTTACGATATGAGATGACAAACATTGTGAAATCTGTTGATGCATGTTTCAAAATTATATTCGTATTAAATGCAGAGTATCCTCAAGAATCCAACCACGTGTGGCAATTTCTTCAAAAAGCTGTATTTAATTTAAATACTAAATACGACAAAGTATTTACTACTGTTCGAGCTCTATTTACTGACCTTGGATTAGAAGTGCAATAGGAAACAATTTTGAACATGATTACATGTTTTTTATGTTTTGAAAAATGTTGTAATGTACGAAACTTGTTCAAACATTTTGTTGTAGCTCATAACAAACATAATTTTTCAGTTTACCATTGTATAGACGAAGGTTGTGATCGATCATTTTATTTAAAGAATACTTTTGCTAAACATTTGAACAAGTTTCACATCTGTAATTCAGATAATGAAAATAGAGCATTGTTGGTTGATGTTAATAACACAATAGGTAATTTACAATCAGGTAGTGATAATAACAATTCAAGAAATGATTTTGTCACTAATTCTGGTTATACATTGAATCAAATTAGAAATGTGGCCACCCAAAGTGCTTCAACGTCTAACAATAACCAAATACCTTTATTTTTATCATGTTTGTACGCAAACCCTTTATTACCGAGGCAAACAGTTCAGGATGTAGTTCAAGGCATAGATAAATATATTTTTAGTACAATAACCAACAATATTCAAAATGTGTTCACAAAAATAATTGAATCTAATGAAGCAAAAGACTTGGCCTTGGTTAAACAAGAGGTACTAGCAGTTGTCAATAGACCATTGAGAACATTTAACACCGAGCACAAGCGTTTAAAATATTTTGAAAATGTAGGTTCTTATATTGCTCCAAAAGAAATTGTTATTGGTCAAAGAAATACTACTACCACTAAACGCGGTGTTGTCAACGCGGTAACAGTTGAATGTACGGAGCAGTTTATCCCACTTAGACATGTCCTACAACATTTTTTTTCTCTGGATGGAGTTTTACAACAAACATTAGAGTATATTCGAGATATAAAAAACGTTAGTGATCATATTAGTAATTTCATACAGGGTTCATTTTGGACTAATTTCATCAAACAATGTAAAGACAAGGTAGTGTTCCCTTTATTTTTATTCTTTGATGATTATGAAAGTGGTAACGTTTTAGGAAGCCATTCCGGAATTCACAAACTAGGAGCAGTTTATGTATCAGTTGGTTGTATGCCCCCAGAGAGAGCTTCTGCTTTAGCCAACATTTTTTTAGCCCTCTTATTTCATTCGTCAGATAGAGTTGCATTTGGTAATAATATTATATTTAAGCCGTTAATAGATGAATTAAACTATTTGTTTGAGACTGGAATAGAAATTAATGTTCCTATATTTCAAGGCCAATTATATTTTGCTTTAGGTCTAATTATTGGTGACAATCTTGGCATTCATTCCATTATAGGTTTTAACGAATCTTTTTCATCAAACTATCCTTGTCGAATTTGTACAGTGTCGAAAGAAGTTATGAAAACTCAGTGTTTTGAGGAAGAAAGCCTTTTTAGAGATATGAATAATTACCATGACCATCTTGAAATGAATTGTCCGAGCAGTACAGGCATAAAAGAAAAGTGTGTTTGGTTATCCGTTAAACATTTCAGTTTATTTGACCAAGTTGGTGTTGACATAATGCATGATATACTTGAGGGAGTTGGCAAATATGTTATGTCTTTTCTTATAATAAAATATACAAGAGATCAAAAATACTTCACTCTACCAGTTTTAAATCACAGAATAGAAAACTTTGATTATGGTCCTGACACCTCCAGCAAACCATGTTCATTAAGTATGGAATATCTTGTCAAAGGCAATGTTCGACTTTCAGCTTCTGAAATGTTATCTTTGTTGCGGTATTTCGGTCTTATAATCGGTGATTTTGTACCAAGAAACGATGATTATTGGCCATTATACATAGTCTTGAAAAAAATTATTGACCTGTTAATGTCTGCAGCCACCAGTAATGCTAGTTGTCACTTATTACAGTTTTTGATATCGGAACTGAACGAATTATACCTAGAACTCACTGGAGATACCTTGAAACCAAAATTTCATTTTTTAATTCATTACCACACTATGTTAAAAAAATTTGGCCCTCTAAATAACATTTGGTCAATGCGATTCGAAGCTAAGCACAGACTATCAAAAATTGCTGCCCGAGCCACATTCAATCGTCGGAATCTTACTAAGTCACTGGCCATCAAGCATCAGCTTCAACTTAACGAAATATTTACTAAAGGATCGCCTGATGATACGTTTTCCGTAGGTCCTTCAAAGAGAGTTTCAAAAAGTAAATATGATCAGATAATACAGGAACTTAACCTAAATGTTGGTTGTTCAATTAGTCTCGTGTCCTGGGCAAAACTTAAAGGTACTACATACAAATCTAAAAGAATTATTGTTCGTGATATGACAGACCTTGCAGATATTTCTTTTATGGCTATCAAAAATGTTTTTGTTTGTGATAGTAGTAAAATTATTTTGGAATGTTGTTTACTGAATACAATAAGTTTTGATGACCATTTCCAATCTTTTGAAGTAGAAAAACCTGAGATTGATTGCATTATGTATACTTTTCAAGACACTTTGATATCATTTGCTCTTTGCCATATCAATATCAAGTCAAATGGGAAATACTATGTCACTCAAAGGGCTGTGGTTTAGAGATAATGTAATTGAACTGTCAGAAACTTTTCGGAATTGTTATAAAACAAACCTAACCTAATGATTACTACATGATAGGTACTATTATTTAAAAAAATCCCGAAGAGTTTACGGCTTAATAATGATATACAGGGTGGAACGGAACTATGGTCTTTCCATCCACCCTTCGAGTCCACTCACAATTACAAACAACTTTTAGTACTAGAGTAACATCGAATCTGAAAAAAAAATTTAGCCCCTAAAGTGGTTGGTTAGCTTCAAGTTTTGTATAGAAAAGTCTTTTTTTTTGTAGGTACGATTTCGATGTTGCTCCTATACTTAAAGTTGAACGTAATTATGAGTGGACTCGAAGGGTGGAAGGAAATACCATGGTCACGTTCCACTCTGTATAAAGTTGCGTCACGCATTGGACGATATGATATAGTGAATATTGTACAATTCAAAGGACAAATAAAATTAAAAATCTTTATTGAATATCATAAGGTTACAATAATCTGCACTGGTGCCTCTTTTTAAGTATACGTGAGACTCCGAATCCGAACTCTTGTCGCGATCACTTGATAGTTAGGGTAGTTTGGGGAGAAAATTCTATTGTGTTTATTAATCGCATTAAATAAAAAAACCGAAATAAAGTAGTTAAACGGAATACAATGTATAAGTGAGCATTCACGATACAAATTACCTAGTCAATAAAAATGATTGGGTGTTTATATAAAACACAACATTACGAATAAATAAACATAAATAAATATAAATATTTTTTTTCGCGGATTTGACTTATTGGTACCATAGTGTTAGTCATGTTGTTTTTTAAACATCCCTTCGATTGACTGGGTAAATTATATCGTGAATGCTTGATTATAAATTTTATTCAGTTGAACTACTTTATTTCGGGCTTCGAATTTTATTCGATTAATAAACACCATACCAGTTTCTCCCCAAACTACCCTATTATCACGAGATCGCGACTAGAGTCCGGAGTGATACAAGTATCACACATACTTAAAGAGACAATACGTATTCTTAAAAAGAGGCTAACAATTACATAACTAGTAGGTACTTATAATATATTAAATATTACATTAACATTGAAGAACTAAAATTAAAAACGTTTAGACTGATTATTAATTATGTTAAAAATAAACGGAATATTTTTTTGTTAATTTTCTAAAAGTATGTAACAACCAGGAGTCGGACTAATCATCGCAAAACAAGAGTTAAGAAAAAAAATAACGGAAATACTCACAAACTTTTGGCCAAAATTGGTTTTAATATATAATTCATATGTAATATTTATAAATGAAACCCAAAATTGGCCAAAAGTTATTGAGTATTTCCGTTATTTTTTTTCTTAAGTCTTGTTTTGTAATGATTAGTCCGACTCCTGTAACAACCTAACAAAACGTCTACTTAAAATAATAAGAGGCTAAACATTGCAAGAGTAGTTGGTACTTATACTATTTGTAATACATTAACATTCAAGAATTAATATTAAAATTAAAGATAGGAATTATAATGTATAGACTGATTATCACTATAATAAAATTATGTTAAAAATACACGAAATCTTTTTTGTTCATTTTCTTAAAGTAACAACCTCTTTTAACCCTTAGAAGCAAGTATCAAAAATATGCTACTGAACTAACGTACGTCGAAATCAAGTAAACGCCAAATGTAACTTTGAAAATGCCAATTGACACTTGGACTTTTATTTTTTTGGACGGTTTATTTCAAGTTATTTAAGTCAATTATTAGTAAGAAATAAATTGTGGTACATTTTCGATACCGTATGCATTTAAGGGTTAAGTACCTAATAGGTAATGGGTCAGTAGGTCTCATCTTCTCCTTTTTTCTTCGATCATAATATGCCAGCCATGACTACAATTATGAAACGTTTAGTTTACGATGAGATCTATTGCGATCCTGTATAGAAATATCTCAGCCTTATTTAGGCTACATACGCGCTAGGCGGCCAGTGAGATCTATGACAGCAAAACTTTTCAGTTAGGTACTTATAACCAAAACCTTTGTAGGCTAGGCACTAGGCGGCCAGTGAGATCTAGCTGTCGTTCATAAATATTGAATATCGCACGCATCTAACGAAATCAGGGGGTTTACTATATGACATACTGAAGCAGTTCAGTTTGGTTTGAGAGAAAGGGACAAAGACGTATATAACTGCTATAGCTCTATCCCTTTCTGTCAAACTTAACTGAACTGCTTTAGTATGTCATAGAATATAACCCTCCCGATGTCGTTAGGTGCGTGCGATATTCAATATTTATGAACAACAGCTAGATCTCACTGGCCGCCTAGTGCCTAGCCTACAAAGGTTTTGGTTATAAGTAACTGAAAAGTTTAGCTGTATATAGACAAAGTAATTTTACCGCATAACCTATTCGTTTGGTTACAAGCAGACAAAGCACATTGTTAAAGCTAATGAAACAATTTGGTTATGAGTAACTGAAAAGTTTAGCTGTATATAGACAAAGTAATTTTACCACATAACCTAATTGTTTGGTTACTCGCAGACAAAGCACTTTGTTAAAGCTAATGAAACTATTTGATTTTAAGTAACTGTACAGTTTTGCTGTATATGAACAACGCAGTTTTGCCACATAACCCACTCGTTTGGTTACATGCAGGCAAAGCACATTGTTAAAGCTAATGAAACAATTTAGTAATAAGTAACAAAATAGTTTTTCTGTATAGGAACAAAGTAATTATGCCATATAACCTAATTATTTGGTTACTTGCAGATAAAGCACTTTGTTATAACTTATTGAACGATTCGGGTATAACAACATTTTTATTTGATTACATATAATGAGAAAGCTATTTTAGTCATTACTGAACGGCTTGGTTAGGTACAATACATCAATTCACTAAAGTAAGTTGAAAATACAGTAAGGTTTAGACAAACAGTTAATCTGTTGTCAGCATACGGTATGTCTATATGTTAAAAAAATATTACTTAAAATAAACAAACCTTTTCACAAGATATAGCTAATATTGTGAAACAATATACAACACAATTGATGGGTTAAAAAAATAACTCAACTGATTTTGGTAATATATTACCATAGTTTTGTAGTCACTTTTTTTAAGTTATAGGTAGACGAAAGTGCAGTTACATTTAACAAACCTTTTTTTTCAGTGTATATTATATATTTTTTCAAATAATAGGGTACAGATTTAATTTAGTTTGTTTGTAATATTGCGAAAAATACATGATTTTTATTTGTATTTCTCTGTGGCTACTTTATTTCGTGAACAAGCCTTAGTGTGTAACTGAGCATGTCCAGTCCTATTCCTTCATAATAAGAACCAGCCAAATACTATTAAATAACTAATGGATTTAATAACTGATAATACAACGCGAAGAATTATTTTTGTGCATACCTACAATTATTTATTAAATGTATGTATGACTAATGTAAAACTACACGCAATTAGGGTCAGCATATATTGCACAAAAACACACAAGCCAGAGCAGTATAAAATGTATATATATTTTTTATTTTGCAGTGAATATTGAATATTCACCGCGCATATATAAGCGCGAAAATTAATAAAGCTCGAATAAAAAAACAGATATTAGGAATCGTACCTGTACAAGTGTGGCACAGTACTAGCCCAGAGGCCGGCTTCGTGCTCGGCCACCAAGTCCGCGAGCGAGGCGACGGCCTTGCTGGGCGACGACGTGGGCATGCCGCCCGGCCCCGAGCCCTCGATGGCCGTGAGCAGCTTCACTGCCGCCACTTCCTTGGCCAGCTCTTCGGACGGCGAAGAATCTGGGTATGACGAAGCCGAGTAGGTAGAACCAACCTGCATTTAATGCAATGTTATAACTTTGTGGGTCGCCGTTTGGATCACAACTAATCATAAGTAAATGGTTTGAAAAAGAAATAAGTCCCCCCCTCTTTAATGTTTTCTCTTTTAATTATATCAGAATAATAGCACTCCCGAAGTAGTTGTGGTCTATGAAAATGATGATGATGGTGTCCTGTTATCCCTAATCACGAACATAGGGCTCTTAGAAGGATTTTCTATTGTTCATTCCTGCGCCACGGAATTAATAAAATAAATAAAATAACAAAAATTAATTCTAAGTAACCTTCACTGTGCAGTCGTAAGTGACTGGTCCTCGCTTCGGTCGAATGTCATGGACTTTGTAAACAGGTTGTGCTAGTCCAAGCTTGCGACAAGTCCATTCCAACTTCGCCACTGAAGAGCTGGAATCTGGTGGAGGCTCTAGGTTGTGTGCTGGTGCCACGTGCGTCACCGGACCACTATGTTCCTATTAATATTTAGTTACGTTTACATTGTACCCAGCATACTCATGAATATGATTATGTTATTATATTCTACTTAGGTAAACACCAAGCTCAAAATAATAATGACATAAAGGATGGCTTCGGGAACAATTAAAAGTTGTACAAACATGATACGTAAAAATAGTAGGTAACCCATTGAGTTTTTTTACGTCATCCCCGCATTTTATATTCCAAAAACCTAAGAAGCAGGGGAACGTAGGATAATCAGAGCGGGTGGGCAATGGGAGTGGAGTCAAAAAACATAATGCACTAACACTATTTAGGTGATGATCACGGGACAGAATAACAGCAAGAAAAAGTTGATCCACCTATATATGTCGTTGACCTTTGTTCTCTGAAACCGTACTGTTTAGGACAAAGTCCATCGTATTTTGTTAAAAAGCTGCTTAAACGAGCGATTCGAAATAATAAGTATTAAGGTGATAGGTCTGTAGTTTCATGGATCTTGTTTGTCTCCTTTTTTGAACAGTGGCTTTATACACGACTTTAATTCCTTGGGAAAAGTCCCTTCCACAAATGTTAAATTAATGATGTGTGCAAGTGGAAAACATATATAGAAAGCGCACGATTTGAGTATTATTGTGCTAATGCAGTAGTAGCTACGTGCTTTGCAATTTTTTTTTGTGATATAATTATTTAGTTTCATTGGCATCAATGGGTTTCAAAAATATCGTATGGTGATTTATACGGCTATTTAATTCAGCCGAAAAGGAACATAAACTATTAAGTAAGTTATGGGTTAAGTCCCTTAGTCGATTCAATAAAATAGTTATTTAGTATAGGTATCGCAAATATCAATTGGATCAGAGAATAAATGGTAAAACTACTATATTTTACAGTATAAAGTTGAAAAACATTAGGTCTCTTATTTGAACAATAATCTATGTTTTATATATTATAAAAGACACAATTATTTAAACATTCGATCGTTAAAATCAATATATAGCAAATAAAACTTTTTCGCGTGTTCTATTAATATTATGGTATAATTTTAATATAATTATTTTTTATATAATTTAGAATTGATATGTTTTATCACTCTCTTTTTTATATAGATATGATAGAGACAGAGTGCAGCAAAGTTACAATGATTCGAATTTTATAATTAACCTGTGGCTGAAAAATGACAAGTTGTGGCCAAAAAAAAAAACATTTTTTTTATTTTGTACTCTCGTTCGAAACAAAGTCGCATTTCTTCAGTGTTATCTCGCAGCAAAATCACCCCATTTAAGCTGGTGGGGTGAATAATTACTTACTTACCACAAAGTCGTTGTTTGTGGCTGGTAGCGGCAAAGGTATCAGATCAACAGTATTCAGTCTGTCTCTCAGATTGGACAGTCTCTGCGAGGCTGACATTTTGGAGCTCTGCTTGATGTCAGACTCATTCTCAGTACGTGTGGAATGCTTGAACTACAAAAATATGAGAAAAAAAATACTTAATAATTTTGATAAAAACTAGACTAATAATTCCTTAACAGTAGTTACTTACGAAATATATAAATTTACAATATAAAATACTAGAAAAAAGGTGAAAAGAGAAAACTTAATTAAACAAACAAATAAAGTACTTACGTCTTCTGAAGGAGTGTTCACCAAAACCCTTTCCGGCTCCTTTGCTACAGGTGCGGAAGGGTTGGCTGCTTTTGTAATTACATTATGTGTTGTCCTCTCAATTCTGTCTGTATTTTCTATCGATTGTTTCGTCATCGTTTTCGTTACCGGAGGTTTCGTTTCGTATGGTCTACTACTGAATTTATTATTGTGCTGGAATTAAAGGCCAATTAATAAATAATTTATTATGACTAATAATAAATGATACATCTAACGCGACTGCATAAGACATAAAAGATAACACTGCAAGTGAAAGTTGAAACGGAATGTGCTAAGTTGCCAACACCTGTCTGTAAAACTGACGTTGCAGCATAATTAACAAAAACTCTGGTAGAAAATCATAATTAGTAAAAACTGACCTAAGAATTCGAAGAGCTGAAGTTGTCATGACTAATTAATAGTATTACCTTATTGCTATAATTGTTGTTGTTAAATGGTGTTCCGCCTTTCGCTCTGTAATATTGGTTCGAGTACTGATTATTGTAATTATAGCTTGCTGTGTTGTAGCTGGTGTATGACCCTGTAGTGGCTGGTTTACGCCATGAGCCTTCTTTTTTAGGAAACCGATTCTAAAATATATAATCATAAGTAAATTATGCAGAAAACACAATACTGAAAATATTGAAAAGTAAAGTTAAATGTTTAAACTTACAGTAAAATTAAATCTCGGTGTTGGCTTCTTGTTAGATTTTTGCCGGGAGACCATAGCGGCAATGTGTTGGGTTTCTTGGCTTGCTATTGCATCAACATACCATTCTCCATTGATTTGCGATACTTTAAATCCGGGAACGTCAACAAAGAGTTTATCCAGTGTTGGATAACCCAACTTTTTGAATGGTATCCACTCTCCTTGAAGTTCTCGGTAATCCCCTAAAGGAAAAATATGCTACAGTAGAATTTATACAACAATATAAGTTCCTAATTCATTTCAGGTGGTTGAATGGGATAGGGATGACTGGAAATGGAATACAGATATGTAAGCTTATGATTGACTACTGTCTTATTAGCCCGATACGGGAAGGGTATAATTACACCTTAAACTAAAATAATTCGCATTGTACGTTTTTTTTCTTTTATCAGCAAAGTAATATGGAGTTCTAACGGGTATGAACATTGTCTAACGGATCGTGAGTGTGCGTTAGGTATAAAAAAAGTTTTTGTAAGCAACCTTTATAACTCTTAGAAAAGATTATCCAAGTTAATTTCTTCTGCACTAGGGCATAGCAGTTTATTGTTTTAACATTCGTTATTATTTTCTAACAGACTTGTCAAGAGATTATGTCAGAACAATACGAAACGAGTGAAAAAAATCTCACTCCCTGAAAAGATTATACAAGTGACTTTTGGCAAATAAAATGTGTTTAAAACTATGGAAAGTAATGACAGTTTTAATTTATAACAGATTCATCAATAGATTTATTTTATATAAACAATCGAATTTTTAAATCATTCTCTAGGCCACAAAATTTTACGCAAAATTGTCAAGTCGGCGTAGTGAACTCATTTTCATGAAAGTAATCTATAAACATAGAATTCTAACCAATTCACCCACGGGAACAAATTATATTACTTCATTAGTTGTACGCGACATTTAAATTTGAGCGCGAACGCTTTGCATCAAGTTAAGGCTGCACCGAGCGTTAGCGACTATAACCCATAGAGAGCGAGGAATGCGTATTTAGATCGGTGCGCGGCCGCTATCGCTATTGTAAAAGTGTATGGATAATTAAAAGCACTTGTTGATAAATCTGGACCTTTAATACCAAACAATAATTGAAATATTTGATGCGGACAGATTGTAATGTAATCATTCATCTTTCAGAAAGATAACCTTAATTAACAAAATGAATCGGTTCTTGGAAATATACATTTGACTTTAAGGTTGTTTACAAATATTATTCCATCATCTAAATAAATAGGTTTGAAAAGTTAGTTCTATTCATATTGCTGTTGGATTATTTGATTTGAATACAAAAATTAATGTATGTTGTATGTAGCATGCCTTATACGATTACGTTTGTGTAGATACAGCCTTTATTCTTGTCTATGAAATAAATTATGTATTAGGTGTCAGTTCTGTTGACTTCCAAGTGCATTCGAAACAAAACCGTTAATATAGTTGTCATATTCAATGAAAACTGATTTTTATTTGATTCATATTTATATTATTAAAATCTACATTTCTTTAATTGCACCAATACATTCCCGAATTATATTCGGGTTAGTAATTCCGAACGTCATGTCATTCAAAATTTCAAACAAGAGCTGTATTACCTTAGGTTAAGGCGAGTAGATACGTGAAATGGTTAGTAATACATTTTAAGTCCTAAGGCTTGTAATCTAGCCAATGTAAAATTTTGATAAAAATATTTGTTACTTAACCTGGTATATACTATCCTACGGGAACGATGTTTTATTTTTTCCAAGATAATAAGTAGCCTATTTCTTAAGTTAGGGTATAAACTATCTCTGTTTCAAATTGCATACATATCCGTCCAGCTGTTTTGACGGAGAAAAGAAACAAACATAGACACATACTGTCGCTTTTATAATATTAATGGGAAATTTTAATCGCAGTACGGATACTGTTATCACAATATAGTTGTATCTTTTATATCTATAAATAGTATTTTACATTGAAAACTCCCGTGAGTCTCTATATGAAACGGGTTTCCTAATGTTATTTAAGTCGAAAAAAATAATTAAAAACCGGCGAAGAGCATTTCGGGTGACGCTCAGTGTAGGGTTCCGTAGTTGCTCATCCTTCACAATAGAAACGGCTCGACCGATTTTGTTCAATATAGTTTTCATTGAAAGTACTTATGAAAGTATTACGCGTTTAGGTTGCTGTTGGGGCTGCCGCGTTACTGCAGCGCATCGGGAATGTTCGCCGAGGCGCGCGTTGGTGGCTTTCATGATATTTTACGCAAGCGAGTAGCCTCAATGATGCGACGTTTGCGCGGCAGTGCCAACAGCATCCTAAAGGCTGTGACTGGCAGGCTGGACTGTCCCATACAGGCACATTGGATGCAACTCCATGTGCATGGGACGACTGACTTGTGAGCCACGCTCCCACTCTGTCTTGTGTCTTTGGTTTGTTTTAATTTATTTTTAGTTTTTGTATTTTTGTTTTTATATTGCTCTGTCTAACACTAGGGGTAAGTTCTATGTAACTAACACATTATACGGAGCCAAGCTCTGAAATAAATGATTTTTATTTATTTTATTATAAGGCCTTATTTTCATGAATTTACCATAATTTTTTGATCCGTGGTTGAAAAGTTAGAGGGGGGGACGCTATTTTTTATATTTTCGGAACTAATATTTACAAAACTGCTAACCTTATCAAAAAATAATGTTTAGACCCCTATCATTTTTAAAAGACCTATTTAGCGACACCCCATACACTAGTGTTGAAACTAAAAAAAGAATTCACCCCCACTTTAGGTGTTCGAGAGGTAACCGGAAAAATATTTTTTTTCTTAGTTTTTATTATACCGTTTTGTCGGCGTAATACATACACATACTCATGCCAAATTTCAGCTTTCTAGTACTAATGATCACGGAGCTAAGCCGCGGACGGACAGACCGACGGACAGACGGACATGGCGAATCTAGTTGAATACGGAACCCTAAAAAGAAAACAAAAGAAGTAAGAAACAAACGAAAAGAAAAACGATTGTATAGTCACTAATAACGCATCGAGTGCTGTTTACTTTTACAAGTCTCACTAAATGTAAGTCTTGATTTGGTAACGGATAAAAAAACTGGAGAAGATCTGCAGAGGCCGGGAAAATTCAGTTCGTGTTTGAGTATGATTTTGAAGGAAGTCCGAGTCCTTCAATTAATACGAATCCACGAACTGACATTTCCGTCGAGCCCTGTACGTTCAATATACAGACATTTCATTTAAATTATATATAATAAATGGATAAGGATATTTAGTAATCAGCAATATTTTTTTTTTGTTGAAACTGTTTATTTTACTTGTCATTTTTTTTAATTCCTTTAAACGAGTTGATGTGATGAACCGTATATCATCTCCATTCGTCACTCGCATTACAAGAACGTATGAAGCAACCCAATGAGTTTTTTTTCATTCAGACCTACTAAGATTACACTCAAGAATATTAAAACTTTTATTGTAAATTAATTAAAACATCATAGTAATGGTTTTTTGCTTACATTAATACGTCAAAATTGTAATTTTACAATTCCACATTAAAAAAGGCCATAACATAGGTTTTTATTGACTTGTACAATTCTTCTTCTTTAAGTGCCATATCCTCCACGGATGTCGGCGACCACAGTCCGGAACTCTTCTCTATTCGTGGTTTTTCTACCCAATGAGGCAGCGTCAACTCCCGTCCAACTCCTCAGGTTGTCCATCCATGTTAGCCTTTTTCGCCCTCTACCCCTTTTACCTTCGATTTTACCTTCTATTATGTTTTTGACTATATTATATTTATCATGTCTATATACATGTCCAAAATAAGCGATTTTCTTTTTCATTATTGTAAGTACTAACTTCTTTCTTTTTCATTCTTTGTAGTACTTCTACATTAGTTATTTTATCTCTCCACGATATCTTAAGCATACGTCTATATAGCCACATTTCGAAAGCATTAAGTTTGTTGATAATCGTTTTTGATAGAGTCCAACTCTCCGATCCATAAAGTAGTACTGATAGTATGTAACATTTAACCATTCGCCATCTTAATTTTAAGGGTTTACTAATGTTTCGCCGAAAATTATTTAGCAAATTCTTAACTCGCCGAACTACGTATCCCATATTTTTATTTGGTCAAATTTTCATTTCCCAACTCAACGTTTCGCACTGATATCTTTTCCCAATTAATGATTTGATAAACTTTTGTTAGACCAATTATTATCTGGGATTTTTATAAGATGTCAATTATGTTTTCGTCAAATATGTTGCTAAATCAAGGTATGCCAAGATTTAGCAACATATTGAATGGCATTATGCAAATCGCAGTATAATTTTATTGCATTAAGCGGGTAGGGTGATTGGGTGATGCACCATGCACCTAAATTTAGAGGGTACTTTTGTTTACATACTTTGTGGCTCAAAATAGCATTTCATTCTTGAGTTATCATCGCTGATAGTTAATGTGCGTGTGTGCATAAAAAAAATAACCCTAACCTACCTATCTCTGGGAGCAGTTTCGTCCCGAAGCCTGTAATCCCGACGGCTAGAATTCCTACAGTTCACATACATACGTATCACAAGTACAACAAAAGGAGCGTTTTTTAGGGATATAAAAAAAACTAACCTAACCTAACCCGGCCGAGTCGGATCTGCTCACATACATACGTATCACAAGTACAACAAAAGGAGCGTTTTTTAGGGATATAAAAAAAAAACTAACCTAACCCGGCCTAGTCGGATCTGCTCACATACATACGTATCACAAGTACAACAAATTGATTTCGATTAAAAAATATTTTTTTCGGTTTAAATTTGTGTTTTATTTTGCACTATCATCATACTGTAAGCAATGGTTGTAGGTAATTTGCCCAAATGGCTTTTGATGAATCGTTATTTGACTAAGCAAATCATTTGCTACACAATTATTTACCACATAAAATTTGACGATATGTTATTTGCCTTAGCAAATCATTTCCTACACAATTATTTACCACATAAAATTTGACATAATAAAATTTTGGAATATAAAAATGTAGCGAAATAAAAAAATTACGAAGTAAAATTATGCCAAGGATTAGTTTGCGTAATAAAACTTCGGCGAAAAGTTGGTTTCCAAATGAAATTTGACGAAACATAATTCGGCGAAAAGGCAGTACACCATAATTACCATTAATTGTAACTGGGTCACAAACGGTTTCTTTTTTACTAACTAACATGAATTTTGTTTTAGTGATGTTCATTTTCAAACCATATTCTTCTACTTTGGTGTTTAAGTGATTAAGTAATATTTCGAGATCTTCTTTCGACTCAGCTAAGATAGCTGTATCTTCAGCATATCTTACATTGTTTATTACGGTTCCGTTTGATTTTATACCGACATCAATCTCATCTAAGGCTTCTTGAAAGATACATTCGGAGTATAGATTGAATAAAACTGGCGATAAAATGCAGCCTTGTCTGACTCCCTTTGATATACTTAGGTCTTCTGTGCAATGTTGTCCTACTTTGATATGTGCAGTTTGATTCCAGTACAGGCTTTTCAGAAAATAAAGGTCTTTACTATCCACTTCTGTTTTATTCAATATCTTCATTAGTATATCGTGTTTGACATTATCAAAGGCTTTTTCAAAATCTATGAAGCATATATAAACATCCTTTTGAAATTCTAAGCATTTTTGAATCAGTACCTGTATGGATACTAGAGCTTCTCTTGTTCCTAATCCGCTTCTAAAGCCGAATTGCGTTTCACTTATATTCTTATCAATTTTAGTATATATTCTCCTATGGATTATTTTTAAAAATATTTTAAGTACATGACTCATCAAGCTAATGAGCCTGTGATCTCCGCATGTCTTAGCATTCAGTTTCTTGGGTAGGGGCAGAAAGGTAGATCTCAGCCAATCATTAGGGAGTTTTCCGGTGTCATAAATTTTATTAAATAGTTTAGTTAATATTTGCATGCTATTTCTATCCAAAAGTTTAAGCATTTCAACTTGTATTCCATCGGGGCCCACTGCTTTTCCATGTTCCACTTGTACAATTAGAAAATCTTAAATATTTTGTCCTGACAAATATTTGAAAATAATGATATACACTCATATATCTGAAATGATTCCGTCCAAACCAATAGAAAAAGTTATTTTGGACTTGCCATCTCCGAATGATAAATAAGGTATGGCTTCTAAAAAAAAATCGTGCGTTTAGAAGTTGCTGATTTGACCATTCAAAATAAAGATTGGTGATTACTTCTAGGCATATTTGGAGAAATCAGGCTACAGGAATACAGGCTTCGGTGGAAATGTCAGTTCGTAGATTCGTATTAATTTAAGGACTCGGACTTCCTTCAAAATCATACTCAAATAGGAACTGACTTTTCCCGGCCTCTGTAGTTATGTACTATTTGTGGCGTTATCTGGGTAAAGGGACCTTACTGTCGGTATTGAGTTATGTATATCCCCATAATCTACATACATTGAGCTATCGAACCATGTAAAAAACATGCATGTAGGTTCAATAGATATTTTTAAAAAAATAATTGAAACTCAAAAGTCAGAAAAGGTGATTATGAGAAAATTGAATTCAAACTTCTACACCCTATTAAAGTATGTTATTGTTGGAAGTTACATAGAAAACATGCTATTTGAGGAGTAGATTGTATGGGCTTTCAGGTTTCAAGTGCAATTTTGTAATTGTATATCTGTTTTCGTATAGTTTACCTTGCCAAAGTGCATTTTTTTTTTTTTTTTTTTTTTTTTTATGTCATAGGGGGCAAACGAGCAAACGAATCGCCTGATGGAAAGCGATTACCGTCGCCCATAGACACCTGCAACACCAGAGGAGTCACAAGTGCGTTGCCGGCCTTTCAGGTGGGAATACGCTCTTTTCTTGAAGGTTTGAAGGTCGTATCGGTCCGGAAATACCGCAAGCGACAATTCATTCCACAATGCAGTCGTGCGAGGCAGGAAATTTCTAGAAAAGCGCACAGTTGTGGACTGCCAACTATCTAAGTGGTGAGGATGAAAGGATTGTCGCGTAGAACGATGGCGGAAAGAAGCGGCAGGAATCAATCCGAACAACTCCTCGGAGCACTCCCCGTTATACAAGCGATAAAAGATGCAGAGAGAGGCTACATCTCTACGTAGCGCCAAGGAGTCAAGCCGATCTGAAGTTCGCTGGCAGTCGACGATACGAGTCGCTCTCCGTTGGATACGATCTAAAGGGAGAAGCTGGTACATGGGCGCCCCAGCCCACAGATGAGAACAGTACTCCATATGTGGGCGAACCTGCGCCTTATAAAGCTGTAGGCGATGGGCCGGAGTGAAGTACTGTTTCGACCTGTTGAGCACGCCAAGCTTCTTGGAGGCTAATTTAGCCTTACCCTCTAGATGTCCGCGGAATTGGACTTCACACGAGATGTCGACACCAAGGACTCCTATAGTGGCTGAGGCAGTAAGGGGAGTGCTTTCAAAAAGAGGTGACGCGACGAACGTAGATTTTTTGGTGGTGAACGCGCAAAGCTGTGTCTTTGCGGGGTTGCATAAAGTAAAAAAATATATATTGATGGTTTTTTTTACTTAAATTCCTATTTATAGTGTATTTCCGTTAGATATTATAGAAGGAATAAATATTATATGCAATTAGACACTCAATAAGAGCTACTTCGATTTGAATCAACGTTGTTTATTATAAAAAAAAAATTATTTTAACAAAAATAGCTTTGTGTTTATAAATCTAATTAAACAGTCAAAATCAACAAACATATACATCTACTACGCTAAAACATAGCCAAAATGAGATCAAATTAACAGAACAAATATTAAAAAAGTTGTTTTTTAAGTCTCAAAATTCAAGATAAAGTTTAGTAAAAAGTTGGTACAACCACTTTATATTTTCTAAAAGGGACCTTATCGTCGGTGGTAAAATATTTAGTGATATCATCTGATATCGACTATAAATTTATGTTTAATTCTGATTGTCTTAATTTTTAGAGCACTTTAGTATTAAACTCTTACCAAAAACCTATAATTTTGGTTCGGCAAACACTAAATGATTAACGTATTTGAAAAGGGACCTTAGTGTCGGACGTAAAATGTTTAGTGACATAGTTAAGAATAAGTCTTGAAAAATACTTTTAATTTGTATTTTGCTGCGTCGCCAGCCAAATTGACGCCAGATTTACACATGAGGCATTGCCGGACCTACCATCCGATCACCGGAAAATCCTCATGTGTATCGAAATGAATCCATTAATGGGAATTAAGAGACCCAAACACCGAGTCAGCTGGGAGACATTCACCCAACAACTAGAAGAGACCACCACGTGCCACACTACTCCGGTCTCCACAGCTGACGAAGTGGAAAAAGCGGCAGACCTGGTCACAGCTGGACTACAGGCGGCGCTATCAACAGCCTCCCACACCATCCCCGCCACAGAGAGGCACACGCCCCTCCCGGCGAGGATTAGGAGCATGATCGAGGAGCAGCGCCACCTGCGCAGAAAATGGCAGGCTACAAGATGCCCGACGATCAAGGCAGAGCTCAGCGCCATGATCATAAAAACCAAGAAGGCGCTCACAGAACACAGGGCCGAGAGTTGGGAGAGCCACCTAGCGTCTGAAGAGGGTGATTTCCCCTTCATTCACCGTATCTGCAGACAGCTAGCGACAAAACCTGAGGCAATAAGACCACTCTACGACCCTGTAGACAACACTCCACGCTACAAGGCTGAGGATCGCGCAGAGATCTTCGCCGAGTACCTGGAGGGACAATTTAGGCCCAACCCGATGCGCAATGCAGAACACCAGCAGAGCATCACAGAACACCTGGAGAGGTACTTCGGAGGCACCAGCAAGAGCAGAGGAAGACGCGGTCTTCTTCTCCCCCGGCCAGATGCAGCGAGCCCTCCAACGTTGCGACCCCAAGAAAGCCCCGGGCGCCGATTCGATCCCCATTGTGGCAGTGACGCGCCTGTTCAACGGGATCATGCGCTCGGGTCACTTTCCCCAAACTTGGAAAACTGGGAGGGTAGTTATGCTGCCCAAACCTGGCAAAGACTGCCGAAGACCGGAGAGCTGTAGGACAATAACTCTGCTCAGCACCCTCTCCAAGGTGTTCGAGAGGCTCCTGTTGGGGAAACTTCTCCCCCACGTCGAGCCCCGTTCGGAACAGTTTGGATTCAGGCAACGCTACAGCTCACTCGCGTGCTTCACTTTATGGCCAATGCAAGCAACAAGAAGGAGCATGTTGTGGCCGTCATGCTCGACATGGAAAAAGCGTTCGACTGGGTATGGCACGAGGGGCTGCTGTACAAACTGTTGAACACCAAGGCCCCACGCAGCATCATAACGTTGATAAAGTCCTTCCTGAGCGGATGCAAGTTCCAAGTAGCAGTGGAACAGGCACTGGCCTCGGAGCGCCCAATCCTAGCAAGAGTCCCTCAGGGAAGCTGCCTTTCACCAGCATGCTACGCAACCTTCACCGATGACATCCCAGTGGTAGGAGGCGACGTCAAGCTGGGGCTGTTCGTGTATGACGCGGCTTTTTACACCGCATCCGTCAGCCTCACCCATGCCATCAGGAAGATGCAGACCCAGTTAGACGCCCTACCAATATGGCTTGAGGACTGGAGGCTTACTGTCAACGTCATCAAGACTCAGGCCTTCATGACCGGAAGAAAACAGACTTCACCTCCACTTCGCATGTTTGGTCAAGACGTTTGAACTACGCTGAGACCAGTGCTAAGGAGCAACCTGCCGATCCGCACGAAGCTGAGGATCTACAAAACGTATGTGAGGTCCAGGTTCACATACGCGGCGCCGGCGTGGTACGCCCTAGTGGCTACCACAAACCGAAACAAAATGAGAGCCCAAGAAAACCTGGCACTGAGACACATTACAGATTGCCCACGCTTCGTGCGGAATGACCATATACAGAGGGCACTGAAATGGAAACCCTTAGACGCCTAGATCAGCAGACTGGCCAGCACAATGTTCCGGAAAGCTGATGAATCCCGCCACGAGCTGCTACGAGCTGCAGATGCAGCGACACCACCACCACCACCAACAGTGGGAAATAAGAAGAGGAGATAAAGCTCCACCCGGGCCTCGAGTCATGGAACATCACGACAAACAACATAAATTTATCTGTATCTTTATGAAGGCCCAACCAACTAAGAAACCGCCGTCGCAACCACGCGTCACCAGAAAGACCGGCCCCTAGTAACGGGCCGCGACAGAAGTAGCCTAAGTGTATAATTGTACATAGTACAGATAAGGCCCTCCCCCCACACTCCCAAGAAGTGGGAGTGTGAGAGATGAGCAAGGATACTCCTAATGATCAATAATTATCCTTTGACGCGCCGACAAGTACCGACACGTCTCTCAAACCGATACCGAGCTCACAGAAAGCATACAAGAGGGGCACCGACAATAAGGTCCCTTTTTCACTAAACTTTAAGGGCTGTTCTAAGTCTTAAAAAATCGATTTAAAAACTTGTGTCTTTTTCAGATTAAATTTTAGACCCTGCTTATTAATATAGAGTAAAAAAAGAAAAATTGATTTTTTTCGACATTTTACTTCAAACGCGATTATCTCGGCAACTAGAGCCGACAATAAGGTCCCTTTCCCCAGATAACGCCACATTTATCTCCTCCAATTATTTTTTTTTAATCAGGTAATACTGTTACCCAATCGAGACATATATTTCATGAGCCTTGTAAAAGTAAGCTCATGTAAAGCACTCGATGTTTATTGGTGACTTATTATAACAACGTTTATCTTTAATCTTTTTCTTTCTTACTTCTTTTATTTTATATTTCTATTTCGTGATAGCATTATCCATACTGCGAGTAAAATTTCCCATTAATATCATGAAAGCGACAGTATGTGTGTATGTTTGTTTCTTCTTCACGATAAAACGGCTGGACGGGTATGCGTGCAGTTTAAAACAGAGATATTTTATACCCTAACTTAACAAATAGGCTACTTTTTATCCAAAAAATAAAAAACATTGTTCCCGTAGGATAGGTTTTAACGGGAGCGAAGCCGCGAGCAAATGCTAGTAACATATATTTTTTACCAGAATTTTACATTGGCTAGAATACAAACCTTAGGACTTTAAAATGTGTTATTCACCATTCCACGTATCTACTCGCCTTAACCTAAGGCAATAAGCTTTCGTTTGAAATTTTGAATGATATGACGTTCTGAATTACTTTCCCGAATATAATTCGAGATTGTATCGGTGCAATGCGAATAGAACTAACTTTTTAAACCTATTTATTAACATGATGGGATTATATTTGTAAACAACCTTAAAGTCAAATTTAGTTTTATATTTCCAAGAACCGATAAATTTTGTTAATGAATCATTGATTTAGTAAGTCAATAAAAAGACGCACTGTCAACTCTTCTAAAAGTTGCTAAATAAAAGAAGGACAATAATACACCTAATGAACAATACAATATAAGATATCTTATTTAAGCAAGATAAGATAGTAACAAAAGTCAAATTTTAGCATTGTATTTTATATAAAATCTGAAAAGGCCGTCCGGACTTGGTGTCAGTAAGACTGCACCGAGCGAAATGTGAAAAAATAGGCAGTTGCCGTTAAGGCGTTAAGTAGACAACGTCAACACTAGTTGTTGAATCCATTTCTAAACTACATATTTAGCACTTCGAAGAATGTGGGTGGAAAAATTATAAGATTATTAATATTTCACCCTAGACAACTAAGTAAAGTTGGACGAAAATTGTAAAATCGTAATCTGGCGTTAAGTGTTTTTTTATACTTTAACAATTATTTCATAGTTCAAAAAAAGATGAATATTTAGATTACAATTTGTCCGCATCAAATATTTCAATTATTGTTTGGTATTAAAGGTCCAGATTTATCAAAAAGTGCTTTTAATTCTCCATACATTTTTACAATGGCGGCCGCGCGTCGATCTAAATACGCATTCCTCGCGCTCTATGGGTTAGTCGCTAACGCTCGGCGCAGTCATAACTTGATGCAAAGCGTTCGCGCTCAAATTTAAATGTCGCGTACAACTAATGAAGTAATATAATTTGTTCCCGTGGGTGAATTGGTTAGAATTCTATGATAATAGATTAATTTTATGAAAATGAGTTCACTACGCCGACTTGACAATTTTGCGTAAAATTTTGTGGCCTAGAGAACGATTTAAAAATTCAATTGTTTACATAAAATAAAGCTATTGATGAATCTGTTATAAATTAAAACTGTCATTACATTTCATAGTTTTAAACACATTTTCGTTCCCAAAAGTCACTTGTATAATCTTTTCAGGGATTTATAATTTTTTCATTCGTTTCGTATTGCGCTGACATAATCTCTCGACAAATCTGTTAGAAAACAATACGGAATGTTAAAACTGTAAAATGCGATGCCCTAGTGCAGAAAAAAATAACTTTAAATTTTATTGCAGCGACACTTCATGAAAGTTTGAAGTGCCTATATTTAGTTCAATATATAGAACACTGTACATAACAGAATGACAACACAGCCTTAGTAATAGGATGCCATTGGAACCCTTTGGGAACCGCAACATTTGTGTCTGTTGAGCTATTCATCTTTTGGTGGCGTGTTGTACGCGTTTAACTCGCCCCCCACTAAAATTAGCGAAAAAAATTATATACATATTCTATGGCATCTTTATTGGTCTATATTCAAAGGTGCCAGTACGATAGGTAGTGGTGAAAAAATTATAGCCGTAACTGCGACTGCCGATCAAAAGAGTGCGTTCCTAAAGGAAGACTTAAAGGCAAGGTCAGAGCTATTTTAACTTATATCTCCAACAGAACTTAAACAAATAAAGGGATGTAACACATCCAAGGAGATATGGGATAAATTAATATTAGTACAGCAAAGTTCAGGGCCCGCGAGAAAAGCTACGCTATTAAAGCAACTAGTATTGAAGAAAATGACTTCAAGAAAAAAGAAAATTTGGGAGACCATCTTAATATTTTCATGGATGTGGTGGGTAAATTAGTAGACATGGATGTCAAAATTCATCCCGAATGATTAAGCAGTATGATGTTATACAGTTGGCCTACAACGATAGCTTCAGAACGGGTATTGCGTCGAATGACGTTCTAACAAGCCCTGATTGACGGTACTTTAAAAGTAAAAATCAAAGAAGAATACGAAGCAAGCGAACCCCAACAGTTCAGAGACATTCTATGTCAAGATAAAGAAAAGGGATTGCAACAATGTAAGAAGCCTTTCTTCTACATTGTCTTCGCCTTCTACAGCTTTGTTGGTCTAAGAAGAGACCTAATAACCCTATTAAGACTAAATGTCAAGAAGAGACGTGCAATATCTGTGTAACAACAGGAACGTCGAAATGTATAAGCAATTTATGGTATCTGGATAGTGGCTGTACGTCACATAGGTATGACGGGTGGCAAAAGTATAATCTGTGACTTAATTCCTGCGTCTTACACTAAAACTAGCTTCCGAGAAGCATACTACCGAAGTTAACGGGAAAGAAAAAGCTGAACTCTATACCAAAGATTGCAAACATATATCTGACATATTATTATATCTACTGTGATTTGTCTAACAACTGAATGTCAGTAAGCAAATTATTAATTACGCCTATAAAATTTTATTTGAAACTGAACAAGCCAGTATCATGAAAGACGAAAGTATTAGCTTAAAAGCTAGAATAAGCAATGGACTATATTTCATTGAATTCGATGAGCCGCAAGAGACAGCAAATTTTACACCCAGTGCTGAAAGCGAAATTATGAAATGGCACAAGAAATTAGGTCATGTCAATTAAAGAGACTTAAAGGGAATGGTTAAAACTTGACTTTAAAGAAAAAGCTTTGGGTACCTGTAAGACTTCTATAAAGAGTAAACTTCCACCAGTTTACCACTCTACCATTCCATAGCCATGAACAAATAATCCTACCGATGTGCTCTAGATAATTCAGTATATATGTGGCCCTTTTCAGCATGAATCAATATTTCGTTACATTTATTGATGAGTATATATGTATGCGCCCATACACCGCAACAAAATGGCATGAGTGAAAGGAAAAATAAGTCGCTGATGGATAAAGCAAGATGTCTGATGCTAGATTCTAATATTAGCATAGGAGCTCATAGGAGCAGAAGCAGTGAATACGAATACTGCAGACTATTTGATAAATACAAGCCCAGTAAAAGCTCTCAAAGGAAACTCCCCATATAAGAAGTGGGTAGGAAGATAGCAAAGACGTTAGTAGTCAAATTCCTGTTTCGGTGAAATCCTATCTCGTCAAATACTTGTTTCGTCATATTCCTGTATCATCATATTCTTGTCTCGTCCAAAAGGCTAGTTGACTCATGTCAAAGTGTCATAAACTAATGTTTATGCCGTATAGTATTTAAGAAAGGAAACCTAAATATATATTTTTCAATTCATAAAAGTGAGATGGCTGAAAAAAATTAATTTGAAAATATGGTTTTTAATCTGTATTTTGAAATGCCTAAAACGCTGTCCGCCATTTTCGCTTATGATAGTGACGTCATCGGTCCTGTAAAGAAAACTGCAAGTCTACTTTGACGACTTCGAATAGTGCCGTCCCTTTCGATCTCCTGTCAAAGTATATTGGAGTGAGCGGAATGGCACTACACGACGGTCGAATTTCGAATATTTACACGTAATTCTACGAGGGGCGTCTGAAAAGTTCTAAGCCTAAGGTATTTCGAGGTTATATATGCGTTTATGATACTGGCCACTAGAAAGGCCATTTAAAAACAAATTATTAAAAAATAACATGTCACGTTTTTATTATTCTGTTTCGAGATATTCAACGGAAAAGTACATCATGTGTGAATTACCAACGAATATTACGAAAATTGAGCACCGTGCTGAAAGTGACAAATCACCGCAGTGTATTTTTGAGGAAATGGCTATTATTTACGGTGATTCTGGGCCTTCTTATGCCACAGTCAAAAAGTGGAGTCGCTTATTTAAACTCGGACGGGAATCGATCGAAGACGACCCCCGCTCAGGGCGGCCAATATCGGTAGTGACCGAAGAAAACGTAGCAAAAGTCAAAAAGCTGGTATTAGAAGATAGAAGAATTAAGGTTTGGCAAATAGCTGAGGTCTTAGGTATTAGTAAAGAAAGAGTCGGAGAAATTTTACATGAACATTTGTACATGAGTAAAGTCAGTGCTCGTTGGGTACCGAAAATGCTAACGGCCTTCGATAAAGTACGTCGTGTGGAAACTTCTCGGGCGTTTTTAGAATTGTGCGAAGATGATTTAGATGAAGTTTGTTCCCGAATAGTAACTGTTGATGAAACATGGATCAGACAGTATGATCCGGAGTGTAAGTCTGAGTCGATGCAGTGGATTGAAAAGGGTGAAAGGCCGCCGAAGAAATTTAAAGTGCAAAAGTCGGCCTCTAAGTTAATGGCTACGGTATTTTGGGATTGTGATGGCATTCTTTTAATCGATTATTTAGAAAAAGGCTCTACGATAAACGGAACTTATTATGCAAATCTAATAAGACAGGTGCGACAAGCCATAGTTGAGAAAAGGCGGGGTAAACTAAGGAAAGGCATTTTGTTTTTGCAAGACAACGCACCCGTTCACACCGCTAATGTTGCGAGGCGTGCTCTGAAGGAAGTTGGTTTTGACGAAATTGACCACCCACCCTACAGCCCAGATCTAGCCCCAAGCGATTATTTTCTATTCAATAATTTGAAGAAAGAGTTGAGGGGAAAGCGATTTAGAAGTGACGAAGAGATGAAGGCGGCTGTACGGGAGCATTTTGAAGGGCAAAATGAAGATTATTTTTTTAATGGCCTAAAAGCACTGTATAAAAAATGTAAAAAATGCATTGATTTAGGAGGAGACTATATTGAAAAATAAACACGAGTTCATTTGTGTAAATTGTTTTTTTCTATCTTAGGCTTAGAACTTTTCAGACGCCCCTCGTACGTCACGGTCACGCCACAGATTAGCAAAAGGCAAAAATGGCGGACGGCGTTTTCGACTGTTCATGAATTTTGAATTTTCAATTCATAAAATTTAGCTTTCTAGCTTTCACAAAAATACAAGACATTTTTTTTTAGAGCTAGTAAGATCATTATTAATCATTTCAAATATATTTCAAAACTGGGTCAACTAGCCTATTCTTGTTTCGTCATATTCTTGTTTTGTCGAATTCTTGTTTCGTTATATTCTTGATTCGACAAATTCGGTACCTAGTTTGTTAGTCCCAAGTACAGTTAACAGAAAAAGTGACTTGAAAAATACATCGTGCTAATATAAGTACCGATTTTTAGTATTTGTTGATTATTTTAGGGTTTGTACTATATAATCATATTTTGTGTGTTTTACCGTCTTTACAATATAACCAATTTAATAAAAGATACATAGAAAACAAAAAAGGGTTCTTGTATGGGTCTTAATTTTTGAACTTTCTCTATTTTGTATTATTTGTTAGAAAATCCGCCAACCGCATATCGCCAACACCATCGGGAAATCATCTAGGTACACGTATTCGGAACTAGAGCATTTATGATGAACCGAAGAGGAAAATTCACAACCAAAGCGACGAAGGAGTAGTGTATATGCAAATAATCCCAAAGGCTTTAGAATCTACGTACCGGAAAATAATTATGTTATTATCAGCAGAGACGTAAAAGAAATCGAAAAAAATGCATCATCCCAGGCTGGTCCTTAATGGAATATTCGCGCTTTATGTGGACAACGCATGGAGTGTCGAGAGTGTGATTCCGCGAGGTAGAAAAGGGCGCCGATAGCCGGCAAGCAAGCAGTTCTGTTTTAACTGTGATACAGTGCGAACAAAATGATAATGATAACTCGGAGTGAAGAATCTTTAATTCAATTTTTTTTATAAATCTTTGCTTGCGTGCCCGAAGGGGCCCTTTGCACTGCTGTAGTGTACACTAATCTTCATTAGTGCGTTTAACTTTTTAAGTACAGTGTGTGTTAATTGTGAGTTTGTAACTTTGTAATAATTAAAGTGTGTGTTTGAATTAGTGGATTAATTTGTGTTTTTTGTATACATATAATACGAACCCCACGCTGGCCACGCTCGTAACAATAATGACTGTTCATTTCTTACATATAGATATATATATATATATATACTACTAGCTTTTGCCCGCGACTACGTCCGCGTGGAACTTGGAAGTATGGAATTTTCAATCTTTTTAGGCATAATTTCCAGGATGAAACTATCCTATGTCCTTCCTCGGATCTTAAACTATCTCCATGCCAAATTTCATCAATATCGATTCAGCGGTTTAAGCGTGAAGAGGTAACAGACAGACAGACACACTTTCGCATTTATAATATTAGTATGGATATAAAGTACGAGGGGCGTCTGAAAAGTTCTAAGCCTAAGGTATTTCGAGGTTATATATGCGTTTATGATACTGGCCACTAGAAAGGCCATTTAAAAACAAATTATTAAAAAATAACATGTCACGTTTTTATTATTCTGTTTCGAGATATTCAACGGAAAAGTACATCATGTGTGAATTACCAACGAATATTACGAAAATTGAGCACCGTGCTGTAATTAAATTCCTTACAAAAAGTGACAAATCACCGCAGTGTATTTTTGAGGAAATGGCTATTATTTACGGTGATTCTGGGCCTTCTTATGCCACAGTCAAAAAGTGGAGTCGC
Source organism: Apotomis capreana (assembly GCA_947623375.1). NCBI lineage: Eukaryota > Metazoa > Arthropoda > Insecta > Lepidoptera > Tortricidae > Apotomis > Apotomis capreana. Next base: position 16,460,658 of record OX392501.1, read on the forward strand.
TTATTTAAACTCGGACGGGAATCGATCGAAGACGACCCCCGCTCAGGGCGGCCAATATCGGTAGTGACCGAAGAAAACGTAGCAAAAGTCAAAAAGCTGGTATTAGAAGATAGAAGAATTAAGGTTTGGCAAATAGCTGAGGTCTTAGGTATTAGTAAAGAAAGAGTCGGAGAAATTTTACATGAACATTTGTACATGAGTAAAGTCAGTGCTCGTTGGGTACCGAAAATGCTAACGGCCTTCGATAAAGTACGTCGTGTGGAAACTTCTCGGGCGTTTTTAGAATTGTGCGAAGATGATTTAGATGAAGTTTGTTCCCGAATAGTAACTGTTGATGAAACATGGATCAGACAGTATGATCCGGAGTGTAAGTCTGAGTCGATGCAGTGGATTGAAAAGGGTGAAAGGCCGCCGAAGAAATTTAAAGTGCAAAAGTCGGCCTCTAAGTTAATGGCTACGGTATTTTGGGATTGTGATGGCATTCTTTTAATCGATTATTTAGAAAAAGGCTCTACGATAAACGGAACTTATTATGCAAATCTAATAAGACAGGTGCGACAAGCCATAGTTGAGAAAAGGCGGGGTAAACTAAGGAAAGGCATTTTGTTTTTGCAAGACAACGCACCCGTTCACACCGCTAATGTTGCGAGGCGTGCTCTGAAGGAAGTTGGTTTTGACGAAATCGACCACCCACCCTACAGCCCAGATCTAGCCCCAAGCGATTATTTTCTATTCAATAATTTGAAGAAAGAGTTGAGGGGAAAGCGATTTAGAAGTGACGAAGAGATGAAGGCGGCTGTACAGGAGCATTTTGAAGGGCAAAATGAAGATTATTTTTTTAATGGCCTAAAAGCACTGTATAAAAAATGTAAAAAATGCATTGATTTAGGAGGAGACTATATTGAAAAATAAACACGAGTTCATTTGTGTAAATTGTTTTTTTCTATCTTAGGCTTAGAACTTTTCAGACGCCCCTCGTATATGTATGTATAAGGATGCAGTGACGGGCACCGACAGAGAGAGAGAAATTGGGACAAGGCGATACTGTCTGAAATAGATTCATTACAGAAAAATAAGATCCGGGTACTAGTTGACAGGTCAGGGGTTAAAGGACACAAAAAAATTAACGACGATTTAAGATGACGGTACGTATAAGGTCAGATTAGTGGTACGTGGCTGCGAACAGAAAGGAAAATGGATTTTGAAGCCCTGTTATATAAGCCCGATATATAAGCCCAGTGGTAAGTCAATCTGCTCTGAAAACTTTATTACCCGTAGGGAGAGTTAACAGATGAAGTTTATATGAAATTAGCTGTTGGCTATCAAACTGACTGCAATACTACTGAAGTAGTTTGCCGGGGTCAAACACGCTCAATTCACTTGGAACAAAAAATTTACCCAAGCGATGTTTGATTTCAGTTTCAAGAGGATGAAAACCGATCGATGCGCGTTTCCTTAAAAAAATAAAAAGATAAGTCAATAATAGTCGGATTATTTGTAGATGTTGGACTTGTCATAGGTAAAGACAAGAAAAAGACTGAAGTTATTTTGAAGAAACTTGAAACCAAATTTGAAATGAAAAATTAAAGGAAATAAAAAACTGAATTGAAGGAATAATTCTTACTCAAAGATCTACCTGGTTAATACTTAATCAATCTCCTCCATGATAAATGACGATATAAATGACAAACAGATAAAACATAATATGAAAAATGCCAAACCTTGTGACACGGCCGCAAGTAGTGATTCCAAGTCAATACAGGAAACTGCTCAGGAGAAAGAATATCCCTTTAGGGAGGTGGTGGGAAGTTTACTATACCTGTTTACGGGAACAAGACCAGACATCCCACAAGCGGTCATTCAAGTAGGGAATGCAACGGTTAACCGAAAATATATGAAAATAACCGCAGTTTCGGTTAATAACCGGTTATTTTCATACTAAAAATAACCGATTGCATTCCCTAGTTAATAGGAAGATTGAATCGAAAATCCCACTAGAGAAGATGTCACAAAATGACAGATGTAGTGTAAAATTGAATTTTTTATCAATAATTATTCGATTCTGATTCAGAAAACTAAAGAAAATATTTAAGTATTTGATTGGAGCCAAAGATGAAGGCAATTTGTTCCAACGAAACACCAACAGGCAACAACAGGGTTAACCAACATGGATATAAAAAAAAAATTGCATGTTGATAACCAAAGTTCCATTCAACTAGTAAAATCTGGATCCTTCAATAAAGGTTGAAGCATATAGATGTGCCATACCATTTTATACACAAGCACATAGTGAAAGGAAATATCAGCTACTATCAAACAGAGACTCAGTAAGTTGACTTTATGAAAAAACCACTATCAAAAATTAGACTGTGCAAGATTAACGCATGTATAGAGACGTTTCTCAGCAACATGAACGAACATCAGAAGGTGTCGGAAGGCTGTGATGCTATCCATGTATGTAGGAAGGCTGTGATGCTGTTCATGTTGGAAATTAATTTAACTGATTGACTATATTACATGACACTACATCAATATGTAGTGTCATGTAATATATTCTATTTCCTCTTATACAAATACAAACACAATGTTTACAACTTTACATACTTAAGTTTTTAATTAATCTAAAGCCGCCAATCCACCCTATCACAAACAATTCCCTGAAAGTAATACAAGATAATTTGAAATATTCTATACTCACTGTTACATTGCTTGATGGTTAAAGCTCCTTTAACAGAGAGGAGTGTAGCCCGAAGTGCTTGAATAACTTGTTCTTTATCAGCCATTTTTACTAAAACCAATGAATAATATTTTCAGTGAAACTTATTACTTGCAATACACGTAAATAAAAAACAAGGTAGTTACTGCTAGTAAGTATTTAAACAATTTATTAATCCCAACGAAAATATCAATCATTTCAATTAAGTAACTAGGGAAGGTAGAATGTAGAGAATGTGTAAAAAAATATACACAATTATGGCTTGGTGCAATTATGCTCTATGTTAAACTGTTTCATGCAACTTTACGTACCAGTTCGAAAAATATGTTGAGTGCAGAAATCCAGTACCGACTTAAGCGTGGTTATAGGTAAAGCAAATACTTCGAAGTAAATCCTACATCTCTTTTATATAAAATATTACGGGAACATGAAAAAACTCCTGAAAAAAAAGATTTTGACGCGTAAGCAAGAGAAATCAGATGGTTTCACCAAAATGCATGTTTTTATTTTTTTTCTCATTCAAATTAGTATCCCGTCTATCCCGTCGGGAGAGCTGGGCAGGCATCTTACCTTAAAAATTGAGTGCACTGAATTATCAAATCCGGGATACACTACCGCAATCAACGAACAATTTTTATTTTGCATGTAAGTGGTTGGGTTGATGTCGAACTCGAACAGTCAATTTCACCAAGATATTATTGTTGCTAGCCAAAAAAAATATCATTGATGTGTTACTATAGTCTGAACCAGTCTGACCACGCTTGCTATTATTTTTACCGCATCGTTATATTAATATTAACAAAAAATACTTCACTGTAATTAACATATTTAAATATAAAATTACGTTACAAACTCAATTGAATGTACTATGTCCTGTGTCCCACATTTTCTTATATTGATTAGAAAGGGAGGACACTACAGTATTGCCACTTTTTAATTTCTACTCTTTTTGGTCGGACTGTAGCAAGGCAACCCTATTGCATATAAGTTTTTGACTACTGAACCATGGTCATGAATGGGTATGAATAAAAAACAAGTTTGTAACAAAAAAATATTCCCTTCAAAACGAATATTTTTTTGTGTCATTTATTATTGTATTGTCATCGGAGTTACGTAGGTACACCAAATTTCAGCTTAATCGGTCACCGGGGAGCGATATTAGGACAGGTGAAAGTAAATAAAACCTTGTAAATTATTAAGTAAAATTTTATTGATAATCAGTTTTCTATAGGGTAAATAGATAGATATAGAGGGGGTCATTATTTTCAAGAAAAATCTTAACAGCGCGTGCGTTGTACAGAATTTGTATGGGCACGCGACGGCAGCCGTACAGGGCCATCTGTTGGTAAACAATTATTTGTCTTCTCAACATGACGAAGTTGCTACTCTACGGATACTGCTATTATAAATAAAACAAAACTTTCCATTAACAAGAAGTCTTCAATCTCCTCCATAATGGAAATATTAAATACTTGTATTCTTCAGTAAAATTAGGCACAAAATAAGTAGTATGACAATTTTTATTTTAGATTACAAGTCTTAAGTAATAAAGTATGCCCACAGAGAGAAACGTGTTTTTAACTTATATTCATTTTTTACACTTTTACAAGTTAGTAAAAAAATTAAACCATCCCAGAAACAGACACGAGCCCACTATGTGGGCACAACTCCACGCCGGACACCAGCAGAGCCCGCCGGTCGGGCGCTTTTATACTACAATCTGCCCAGCAACCTGGGCCGGCAGCTGAGTAGAAATTACGAGCGCCCACCAGGCAGGTTGGTGGTCATGAACTGACTTTTATCAAAATATAAAAAAATAGCCACACATTAGGTATTAAGAATTCAGAATTACATTAACACATTTTTCTTTTGCTATACTTATACAACTTATTATGATAAACTTTATTGCTCTTTTACACATACAAGTATTTCAAATTGCTCCTAGTCTAATAGTACATATAGTTTTGTGTGCTCCAGGCAGCATATGTACTTCAATCTACATCACATCACATAACTGCAACACTTAATTTATATTTAAATTCATAAGAGGATTGGGCTATATTTTAAATTAAAGAACAATTTTTAACTAAAACTATAATTCTGAGAAATAAAAACACTCAAAAAGTGACACAAAAAGATAACATTGGCTATTTTATTTAAAAGACCAACTGAAACAGTTTAGTTATTGAAGAACTAAACCAATTTTGTTTGGAGTCATGCTAGGACACCGCCAGTTGTATAAATAGTACTGCAGATTGCCATCCCCTATGCCGAACTTCAGCGGCTCTAAGAACTCTTTGTTTTCCATCAGGTCCAAAGCATTGAAAACATCAAACCCAGAATTCTTTGCAGTTATCAATGCATCATGCATTAAATCTATCCATGGGGTTTTGGTAGACACATTGTAAAATGCATAAGCTGCTTTCAATGTTTTATGCACCGGATGGTAAACCACAGTGGATGGCAGAGTGTAGTAGCTCACAAAATCTGTGATGGACCCATCAGTAGCTTCCACAATGAAGCTGTCGATAATGTCTGGCTGTGGCATAAACCAATGCTTAAAGTCCTCTTCATTGAAAATAGGGGTCAAATCAAACTTACTCAAATAGTTATTCAATAACGGAACAACTTTTTCACAATCTTGAGGTTCTAGTTTCCGAAAACCTGGTGTCTTAGGCAAATCTGGGAGTTTAAATAGTTTCAGAGTTCTTTGCATGGTCATGTTTCTTGAAAGGTGACTAAATTTAATGTCGATTAGTTTTTTCGGATTGAGGGATCTATGCCAATAGCGGCATGTTGCTATTGGTTTTGGCAACACAATACCAGCTGTATAGACACCTTGAAATATTCCTGTTAAGTTAACTCTCCGAGTTATTTCCCTGATTAACACAGGAGCCACCCTTTTAGCACGGAGTTTCTTGTGCACACAGAGAAAATTTATTTCAACAACAGTCTGCACATGGTCGTAAATCCTTAATTGGGCAGGTATTGCAGAAATAAAGCCGACTAATCTCCCTGACTTGACCACACGCACACCACAGTGCCAATCCATTCTCCAGCCAGGGGGCTGAAGTGCCCACTTAAGGAAATCCGTTTGGTAGTCAAAACGAAACATACAGTCATCATCCTCAACATAATTTTCATTTAGCAATGTGTACAATTCCTTCAACACCAGTGGTTCATTCAAGTTTAAGGTATCCCAATTGAAGCCATCGGGTAAAGTGTAAGGTTCCGCCCTAATATCTTCTGGAGACTTAGGAGGCTCAATAGGTTCATTAGAAACAATTTTCTCATCCATTTTGGGGACCGGTTGAGTAGACCAAAATTGATATGACTTGTGCAAAGCTTCTTCAGTTGTTTTAGCCGGTTTTTGTTGTAGGTTGAGAACGTCCATTGCCATCTTTAAATCTTTGATGGATATGTTTTGCTGAACATCTCCAGAATCAGGCACAGCAACTATGCCGTCGGCGGCGGAACTTGACCCACCGTGGTCGCCGTCGCCAACGTTACGTTTTTTCTTATTCTTGTTCTTCTTTTTAGATTTAACTTCATTTTCCTTATGAAGTTCAGTAGACTGTGATGTAATATTTTCGTCCATATTTCAGAATATCCAAATAATTATTAATTTAAGGATGACTAATGGAAATCGCGATATCGAGGACCTAATTTTTTGTGACAAATTGACAATGACATTATATGGTATTACCATACTAAAAATTAGCTGAAAGGTCAATCACTCCTAGGAATAAAAATAGACAATCAATATAAAACCAATCTGAAACAGAATTAAATGCATGATTAACTACAATGTACTAATGCAACTTTGCAAGCATGTTGGGAACTTTTTAACTGGAAATAACTTCAAAGTTTAAAATAGTAGTTTATGCAACTGCTACATAATGAGAGGTTTAAAAATTGTGGTTTTATGAAACAAGCCGTGTAATATTTCATGTAAGTAGACTTCAGTTCAAGAAAATTAGATTAAAATGTATGGAAAATTTGGCAAAATTAAAGGACAACTTTTATCTATCAGGATAAAGCCAATGATATATAGGATAGAGCCAAGTTTAATTTTATCTACCTCTCTCCCTGTCAGGGGTGAGCGTCCCCCCCCCCCCCCCCCCCCGCCCTTGAATGTGTCCCGTTTTTCACTTTAAAAGGATCTTTTTTTTCTGCTAAAAGGTAGTTTTATCTCAAAAACTTCATACTCAAATCTAGCCCCCATGTTTCAAATTACTTGATTTACTTTACGTTACGTTACATTTCCATATTTGGGTCATCAATTTACATACGTGTACCAAATTTCAACTCAATCGGTCCAGTAGTTTCGGAGAAAATTTGCTATGATTATAGTAGGATCCCTCGTGTGTCTGTGTCAGTCCGTCCGTCTGTCATAGCCAATTTGCTCCGAAACTACTGGACCGATTGAGTTGAAATTTGTTACACATGTAAATTGATGACCCAAACATGGACGTGTAACGTAACGTAACGCAAATAAATAAATTTTGACATGAGAGCCAGTTTTAGGGGGCAAATTAGAAAAAAAAATGGCATAGTATATCGTGTGACATATCAAATGAAAGGGTACATTATGAACATCTCAAATATATATATTTCATAATTCTAAATTAAACGGTTTTGAAGTTATTTACGAAAACGAGCAAAACTTGACGATTTCCCCACTCATCCCTTATTTCCTAAAATAGTAAGTCTAAAAAAAAATACAGAATGTAGTTCAATCATCTTTCAATCATAGATATTCCTTACTCTAAGTCGATTCGGCTCGGTACTCACTTCACTTCGTTTCGTTCACTATGAACGGCTCGCGGTACCGATTGAGTTAGTCGGAGTTAATAACTCCTTGGATTCGATAAGATTTGTGAAGAGTCGATAAGGGATTCGGATCCCCTTGCGGATTCGAATTCGAATCATTTAAATCTTCAAGTCAGGATTTACCCATTTCTTAGGCAAATATTTAAAAATATCCAAAGAATATGCCGAATACCATTCACAGTCCTGAACGTAATATTATAAATAAAGCGTATACATGTCTACTACACGAAAAACAGTCAGGAAAAGGAGGAACCGACATGTATTTAATGAGTTATTATTCTGAGATTTAATGTCATTATAGTGCGGTTGCAGAATTGTTGCCATATAAATCTTATAAATAGCGCCCTCTTGACAATCCTCATTTTATATTTTTGGTCAGGCTTTAACCTAGTAAAACACGTGTTAACGGATTAACATTAACTTCCGTTGTCTTCCGAAAAGTAACGCTTTATCGAAGTTAACTTCAGAATTAACGGATTAGCGATTAACGAAGTTAACTTTTTGGTTAACGGTGGCCAACAACAAGGCCTACTTACAAAATAATTATAAAAAGTCTAGTTTTGTATTGAAAATATTTTTTCCATGGAGAGGTCATGATTTCAGGAAAAATCTTAATAGCGTAATGCAGGATCGTCATTGGTTTTGATGGGCGCGCGGCGCCGTGCCATCCTGACGCCATCTGTTTTCATAATTTATTTTGTCCACCCATTACGTCGAAACGGCTGCACAAATACGGTGAAAGACACCGAACGACAAATATTTTAGAGCCGTTTCATTCAAAATTGAATAAATTACTTTAATAATAATAAATAAGAATACAGTAACTTTAATGCGACTGTTAACCCTTAAATGCATGAATTAAAATAACAATACTTATTTAAAAATATTATTTTATTTCAAATAAATGTTTCTTGTTTTCAACCAGTAATTCATTTCTGTTTATGTAAGCTGCATCTTACACCATGCATTTAAGGGTTAAATGTCCTACTCAATATTCATTAAACAATTTTTAGGTTTAGTTTTTTTCCGGTTTAAAAAATAAAGACTTGTATTTGTTAGGTACCTAATTTTTTTTCTATTTTTTCATCAAATCCCAGCACTACTAACGGTGGTATGGTTCCGTCCCACCCTACCCCCAGGGGTATGGTGGGTCTGGGATGGGACATTCTAAGCTGGTTATAGGATACTTTTTATCCGTATACGGTAAAGAAAAAAATACGCGGACGAAGTTGATGGCACCGCCTAGTACAGAATAAAGTTCATTATTTCACCAGTCTAGCAAGACATCTTAAAAATAAAGTTTCAACTTTGTCTTTCAATCGTATTGTTTGGATACGACGGCGTACAATACAATACAAGTACTTTTTAATGCACAACTCATAAAACATACAGGAGAAATACGCCACATGGAGAAATATGGTCGAATCTAGATGTCTATTAGTTCTTTTGTGTGGCTAATCGCTGACACTTAAAAGTAGAGGTATTAATTAGGGCCAGAAATAAAAAAAATACATTTTTATTGCGAATATTCCACAGAGTATAATGTGACAAATTACAAAGGAATATTCAATCAGTGACATTGGGGACCAAGTTTACAATCCAAGGTAATGCCAATGTACAAACTGATTAAAAGAAAGAAAGATAATGTAAGAACAAAAGCCAAAATCCAACTGAGATACACATAAAAGAAAAGCTGTCATTTCCTATTACAGAAAAACTAAAAGCAAACTTCTTAAGTTTTAAAAAGTCCAGGTATATCTTTGAAATATAGAAACGTTGGTAGTTGCGTTGTTTTTGTTTGCGGAACTGCACTCCCAATAATCTTAATAAAGTTATATTTTTTGGAATTGTGCAATCCACTTTTTTATTTTTTCAATTTTTATGTTATATATTTTTTTTATATCAGTGGGACATGTAACAATAGTTAAGTTTGATATTTAAGCTTTAAACAAAACTATGTAGTTGTTTTATATACTATTGAAAAGCTGGTCATTTCGTAGTTACTTTAGCAAAATGTAAACGGTATTACTCCTTTTTAGTGGCTTGCTGCTTGGCCTGGTGAGCCTGCAAAACAGCAACAGCCTCATCAACTTTAGCTTTAAGGGACTCGCCATGCTCCAACATATGAAGAAGCTCAGAATTATCAATCTCCAAAAGCATTCCAGTAATTTTGCCAGCCAAGTCAGGATGCATACGCTGAATCAATGGGAATAGGCGTTCACCCAGCATCTGCTTTTGCTCCTGCAATGGAGCAGCAGCTAACATGGAGGCAGTCAAAGGCTCTTGTCCTTGGATGTGCACAGCTGGTTGTGGGGCCGGAGGATTGCGCATGTTGGCAGTATACTTGTATCCTGCTGGGCGTCCACTCTGGGTAACAAGCGGTGCTCTGATGGATGCAGTGGCAGGTACACCCTGTTGTCCTGTAATGGGCCTTGCTCCAAGAGATGTGCGTAGTGCTGCCTGTGTTGGGCCTCTTGGGGCTGGACGGAATGGCGCCTGCATGTTGGGATAGCCTGAAGCAGCCGTTTGCGTGCTGGGTCTCACTGGCGGCTGTGCGGTCCAACGAGGTGAAGGTCTTATTTGGGTCATTTGTGCTGGGCCATAGAAGCGCTGAGTAGGAGGGATTGTAGGTACGAAATATCCTCCAGCACCTCCTGGTTGGAAAATTTGACCCATCTGCTGCATACGCATACTGGCCATACGCTGCATGTATTGGGAGGTCAAATGTGCCTTACGATCTTCTTTGCGTTGAGCCAAAGCCACATACAATGGTTTAGTTCCAACAATGCGACCATTCATTTCAGTAACAGCCTTAGTAGCTTCTTCAGGAGATGAGAAACATACAAACCCAAAGCCCTTGCTTCGACCATCTTCCAACATTACCTGTTAACAATAAAAAAACACGAGATTGAAACATGGAAACGACAAGTTTACACAGTCATGCTTACAGCAGCAAAAACATATTTAAGGGTTTTTTTTTACAGAATAAATAGGTTTGTTTGTTCAAAAGATGTGTATGGTTATTTATTTCAATATTGTTATGTACGACTAGTTATCAGTTTTGTGTAGAAATATATGCAATTTAACAAATTTGACTGTGACAAGAAAGAGATCTAGTAAGAATGCCGATAGAATTTCTGATAAGATAGAAGTTATTTAGTAATTTACAAAGTACACCTATTAGTAGCTAGTCAAAATGTAAAGGCATATTATAATATATATTATACAAACTTCTCACCTTGGCAGAAGTGATGGTACCAAATGGAGCAAACTCCTTACGAAGACGTTCATCGTCAATAGTGTCATCCAAGTTTTTAACATACAGGTTCACACCTTGGTAGCGAGTCAATCGTTCAGATTTCAGTTGTTCAAATTTGCGTTTCAGTTCTTTTTGACGCTCTGCTTTCTTCTGGGCACGGCCCACATACAAAGGCTTGCCTTCAACAAGTTCTTTGCCATTCAGCTCCATGCAAGCCCTTTCAGCAGCATCGGGATCTTCAAAAGCAACAAATCCAAATCCCCTGGAACTGCCATCATCTTTATACATAACTTTGTGGCTTGTAATGCGGCCATACTTCTCAAACATATCTTTGAGAAGTTCATCAGCGAAGTCCTCTCCAAAATTTTTCACATATACATTTGTGAACAGTTTGGCCTTCTCTCCCAGTTCCTTTTCGCGTTCCTTACGAGGAATGAATCTGCCAACGTATACCTTCTTTCCGTTGAGCAGCATTCCATTGACTTTTTCAATGGACTTATTTGCAGCTTCTTCAGTTTCAAAATGAACAAAACCATAACCCTTAGAGGCACCAGTTTCATCTTGGGCCACCTTGCAACTCAAAATATTGCCAAAAGCGGAGAAAGTGTCATACATGGCCTTATTATCAATGGTTTTATCAAGATTTTTGATGAACACATTGCCTACTCCAGACTTGCGCAGGGAAGGGTCACGCTGGGACCACATGATCCTTATGGGTCTCCCTTTAATCATGTCAAAGTTCATGGAATCCAAGGCTCTCTCAGCTGAAGCAAGAAGAAAAAATAGATTAGTATTATTATACCTTAAACTGATTATTCTGAGAGTGGTGATCATATTGCTAAAAATAAAAATTAAGACTTGCACCCCCTCTCACCCTACTGCAAGCAGCCATTTTAGCTACATACCCCCCTACTGCATACAATATATGGCAAATGATAATTTCAACCTTATTGGCACAGATCAAGGTTCAAATTCGAAAAAACTAATTATATATACGGCAAAAGGAACTGAAAAAATGCAGTGCATCTATAGTCTCATAAATTTGTTCTCGGTGAACAGAAAACAAAAAGTTCAGATGACGGTTCCAGTATTTTAGAGAGATTATTTTTTAATAATAATAATGGATGGTGATACATATCCACTGTGAGAGTTGTATGTATAATTTTATGGTTTCAGCTTGAATCACCTTTTATCAACAACGATAGTCTATGAATATGTACAGTCAATTAACATCATATCTAGGATTTTATTATTAATGGAATAATGGATGAAGTAGGCATTGCATGTAAGCAACGCAAATAGTGCAAGGTTTCCAGGATGCAACTAATTATTGAACCACATTCATAACATTACCAGTTAATAACAACTCCTAATGAACATTATACAATCATTAAGTGGCTGGAATGTATTTAATGTAAATTCAATGTGCAATAGTTTGATGTTAATGAAATTATTAAGCATATTAGTAATTTAACTCAAGTTGAGTTAGTAAATAGACATGAAATATTTGAATGTAGGTATTGCAATCATGTAATAATTTGAATTTATTGCAATCATAAAATTAAGATCTCTATTGAACAAATTGTATGATAACATTTAGTTATTTTGAAATAGAGATAAGTCTATTATTAAATCATTTGCAACTCTTGCAACACTGATTACTGATTAATGTGCAATATCAGGAACAAAAGTAGAATGGCAAGAATGTCACTATGAGGAATTACAACAGTAATAAACTGCATTTGTGTGCAATAAAGGTAACTTATGCACATTTTAAAAGAATAATATATCTCTTAGTTTCTTTAATTGCTAAACTACAAGCACAGACATAGACACTATGTTTTGTCAAAAAGTTTAACACGCATGTTAAGATAGTATTCAGAAAAATGCTGCAATTTGTACACTTATTAACGACATGAAGGCGAAAACTGGCATATTAATAGATGCATTCACATTTGGTACAGAATATTTGAGGCTATCAAACTTCTAGTGACTTCTTGTATGGAACCATCATCTGAAAATAATATGTATAACATAAAGTACTCACCATCGGCAGGCTGCTGAAAATTCACGTAAGCGTAGCCCAGGGATCTACGAGTAATCATATCACGACAAACGCGTATGGAAAGAACCGGACCAGCGGTTGAAAATTTTTCAAACAACATGGCTTCAGTTATATCCGAGTGTAAGTCCCCGACGTACAATGACGCCATGGGGTAATTTGGCGGACCAGGATTCATTTTGAAAACCTTACTGTGACGGTATTATGTCGAACATTAACCGTAATCAAGAGCAACTTCACTTTCTCTTTACGTCGACTATCGCATTCCTTAGACCACGTTGCACGCTTACGTACTCCTAACTAAAATCGAATGATTCCCGTTTAAAATTTTGTTATTTTACTATTTTTTTGGATTTTTGTGATTTTTATGTTTTTTTTTTTTATTTTACAAGAATATTTCACGAAATTCTGAGGTTGGTGTGACCTATTCCCGATGGAACACACAACCTCGCGTGAACACACCTTACTCACCAAAGGAAAAGGTGAGGTGACGTTTGTGAAATACAAAATGGCTACTCGTATATGTGGCCTAGCGGCGATAGCGTATGACGAGATATTTTTACGTGCTTGTGCGTTTCATTTTACGTAGTGATTTAAAACTTTAAAAACAAAAAAAAAAACATGTTTGCGGGGGCCGGGAAAGGACAGTTCGTGTTGTACAAATTCAATATACAGGGTGATTGGAAATTCGACCTTATTCCTTGAAGGTTAATACTAGAGCAAATTTGCGATAATTTTATTCCAGTAAACTAGGCGTCTAAATTTGGTAGTTATAGTCTGGCTAAAATATCTTTGCCCCAGCAATTTTAGTTTTTTAACTGTAAATCGGTATATGACAACACTGAAGATAGGGTACTAATTAGTCTTGGTACTTGTGTATTATTCCTAATCTTTAAACTATAATAGTATTAGATTCTAGCAAATTTGATGTAAATGTAAATCTTGGTATGGTTTGCTTGGATCAGTATTGCACTTTTAAAAATATTTACAATAGATTTATAAGATATTTCGGAGGATTTTTGTGCTGTATTTTAGTGAGTATATATATTAGAACAGTAACTTCAGCGTTTATTGACAATCTTACTCTAAAGGCTCTAAGGGAATTAAAGCAAGATAAAAATTTGGATGGGTAAATTTGTAAAATGAAAATATGCAAGTACTAAGATTGTTGGTTACTCAGACCACGCTAACTCTTCAAAGAAAATTAACTGTCAAACCGTACAAACAAACTGACTTACTTTGTATGGTTCGACAGTTGATTTGTTTGGAAGGGTTAGCGTGGTCTGACTCTTAAGCCTGATAATAATATATAAAACGTTAAAATTTATCACTTTTTGAGAAGTGTCCCAGGGATTGAGGGATTATCATTCGCCGGCCGGGGTATAGCAAGAACAAACAGCCGGTGAAGGCAGAAAAAAAAAGTTAGTCTTTGCCATCAACAGCAGTGGTCACGATCCCATCTTAAGCTTAATTTAAAAAAAAAAAAATAAGTTTCCAAGCACTGCAAATGACCTTCTTGCAAGCGATCTTAAGCTGCGTCCACACTTGTATCATTTTGCCGATCCGATCCCCGCCGCGTATCCCCGTCGCGTATCATGAACGGTAGCGTTGACGTACGCAATGGCCCGTATCCGCTCGCTCGAAATCCATGTTGATACGCGTTGATCTTCAGTACCCTGCCCACTCGCGATCAGGAAAGCGTTGCATGATCGTGACGGCGTGGCGTCCACACTACCGTTCATGATACGCGATCATGCTACGGGGTGCGCATACGCGGTGATCCATCTCGAGTCGGTTTTTGCCCGATCATCAAAGGCGATACGAACTAGTTTGGACGTGCACCGATCCTTTCTTGGATCCATCTTCGAAATAATGTAAAAACTAGCAGTGCCCCGCGGTGTTACCAGCTCATCCCACGGTAACACTAAATTTATTCGGGATGAAAAGTATCCTATGTCCTTTCCCGGGTCTTAAACTATTTCCTTACCAAATTTCATCTCACTCTCAGTCGGTTCAGCGGTTTAAGCGTGAAGAGGTAACAGACAGACAGACAGACACACTTTCGCATTTATAATATTAAGTATGGATACTGTGAAGTATGCACTGGCCACCAATATGTCAATGATTGGAAGCCCAGCGACAAACTTGAATATTGAAGTAGAAGACGTTTTAATGTGTTGTCAAAAACATATAAAATTCTGTCTAGCGTATTTTCTATATAATTAAATAAAACGATTAGCATAGTTTTTCAACATTTATATTTCTTGTACTTCCTGAACTGGACCCACACACAAAAACTTAACATCCTACAAAGGAAAACGTTATTTTAGTGAAGCGCATCTTTCGCTATTTAAAAGGCACGCAAGAGAATGGCTTGACATTCAGAAAAATGTCACCTTCACACTTAGTCTGCTACAGTGACGCAGATCTTGGGGGAGATCAGGATACTGGAAGATCAACATCTGGTATGGTGTGCTTATTTTCTGGCGCCGCTGTAAGCTGGAGAAGCCAAAAGCAGACAACTGTATCTATCTCTTCAACAGAAGCGGAGATTATAGCAGCGAGCGAGTCTGCACAAGAAATTTTATGGCTGAACAGACTCTTCAGTGACCTGACCCTAACTGAGAAACCGGTGTTACACCTGGACAATGAGTCTGCTGTCTATCTTGCACATAACCCTAAATACGAATGTCATAAGCGCACCAAACATATAAAACTGAAACACTTCTTTGTTCGAGAATGTGTTAGTAATGGAGACCTGAGCGTCAAACAAGTTCCCTCGGAAATTCAATTGGCCGATATAATAATAATAATAATATAATTTATTTCAGATCATGTCCATATATTGTTAGTAACATTATAACTTATCACTATGTTAGTAAACATATTATTAATTAATTTTAAAATATATTATATAAATTGCTATCATCTTTTCTGTCCAATCGTAAACAGGTTGTAAAAGTGTCTTCCAATGGCAAAATGTTAATTTCAGATGTCGGCTGCGTAAGGCTGGGTATCCCTCAAGGATCAGCCCTTGGAAATGTCTTATTCACGTTATTCATTAACGATCTACCCTCGGCAATCAAGAATGGCCTATCGGTGCTCTTCGCAGATGATACCACAGTCATAGTTAGCGCAAAAACATACGAACAGCTCGCCGGTAAAATACATGAAGCTTGTGTCCAACTGCAGAAATGGTTTTCGTCGAATGGCTTATTATTAAACGTATCAAAGTCTAATGTCATGGTATTCTCGGGCCGGAACATCGCAATGCCCCCATGCATTAAAGCCGTCCCGATGCCATTGTGTAGTGAATGCAGGTTTCTTGGATTCATGCTAGACTCCAACTTGAACTGGAAGTGCCATGTAGACATGCTGTGCGACAAGTTGAGTAGTGCTGTCTTTGCGTTAAAGAAATTAAAACCGTTAATATCAAGTAATGCATTAAAGTCTGTATATTTCGCACATTTTCATTCTATTATGTCATACGGTACTGTTTTTTGGGGAAATTCCACTGATGCTCAGCGAATTTTGACACTCCAAAAACGAGCACTTCGAATACTGGCCGGAGTAGAACCCAGGTATTCTTGCAGGGATCTCTTCATAAAGTACCGCATTATGACTCACTACTCACTTTATATATTCGAGGTATTAATGTATGTACGAAATAATTTGTCAATGTTTGCACGTGTCGAGGTATCGGGCAAACTAATACGTTCTACGGGGAGACTTAGGACAGTCCCGCGTCGCATGGCACTGGCAAAAAAAAACCCACGCGTCATCGGCCCAACGTTCTATGAACATCTACCCGACGAGTTGCGAACCGAGGCGTCAGACGAGAAGTTCAAACATCAATTGAGAAACTTTTTATTGGATAATCCATTATACTCAGTAAATGAGTACATGGATAAATAATTTATATTTCATTTTATATTGTTTTTGGTTTCTTGTAGTACATTGTTGACAATCCTCTAAGGAGACACCTTTGACATATTTAATTTCAAATTATTTGACATAGTAATATATAATAATGTTTGTATTTAGCACCGTGTATAAATATTGTTGGTAGTTGGTATTTTTTAGAGTTTTTGACAATCCCTTAAGGAGATATTCTTATATTGTAACCACATTTAGCTGCATTATGATTATGACATGTAAATATCTTTTGTTACCATCAATTGTTATGTTTTTGACTATTATTATATTATCTCATTTTTATCTTTATGACGATCATAGTATAAATGCATGTAAATTGTCTTAGCGTAATTTATACTGACATTTTATATTATGAAATAAATAAATCTAAATCTAATCTAATCTATACTGAGCCTCTGGAGCCCATATGGACAAAATTCCAGTGCTCCCAAAAAGCGCAGGCAGGGTACTCGGCCACCAGGCGGACCAGGCTGTTGGAGCTGCCACTCACGCGCCGCATCAGAGAGGCGGTCCTTTTGCGAATGATCGCACTGAAACCATCCGTACGCGCCTCCGCGAACATTCCTGAAGCGCTGTAGTAACGTGGCAGTCCCATCAGCATTCTGAATCCGTTATTGAACTGGACACGCAGGGCATTGATCGCCTTATTAGTATAATTTGTCCTCAGGCTGCACGTGTAAAAGGTTTGACAAAACGCTCTGAAAAGAGTTATTTTGACACTCCTCTCACAGCGTGCAAACCTGCGAGCCAACATATTACAACATATTACAGCGCACGGCCAATGCCCTACGCTCCCGCTCAATATCCACATCGTCTTGGAGATTTTCGGTAATCCAATGCCCGAGGTACTTGAAACGGCTGACCCTTTTAAGAGGAGCTCCTCCTAATAATACCGTCGGAACAGAATCGAGTGCCTTGTTACCTGCCTTAAAAATTAACAGTTCGCTCTTGTTGGTATTGTACCTCAGGCCGTGAGTTACCGCATACTCCTCACAAAGCTTTAACAGTCTTACAAGTGCACTTATCGATGGGCACAGCAGCACCATATCATCCGCATAGCTGACATTGTTGACAATGGTACCACCGATCGAACATCCAATACCAGTGCTGCTGAGCCCAGCGATAAGCTCATCCATATACAAGTTGAACAGCCTGGGTGAGCTGAGACCCCCCTGCCTCACTCCGCAATCCAACCTATACATTTCAGAGTGCTCACCCCCCCATCTTACTTGGTTGGTTTGATTACCATACCAATACTGAAACAGCCTGATAACCTCCCTTGGTGTGCTCGTGCACCTTTCCAGCTTACTCCACAATATGTCATATGACACCGTATCGAACGCCTTCGACAAATCCAAAAAACAAGCAAATACCGGTGTTTTTCCTTCGACGTAGTACTTAACGGTATGCTTGACACAGAGAATTGCGCTTTCAGTTGACAAACCGGGCTTAAAGCCAAACTGAGCGTCTTGCGTTTTCACATGTTTCGCCAACAAGCTATCGAGCAACCCGTCAAGAACCTTCGCCGCAACTGTCGCTAAGGATATTGGCCTGTAGTTGGACTTGTCGGAGGCATCCCCAGTCTTGTTTTTAGAAATAGGTACTACGATTGTTTTCATGAGGTCTTCTGGAAGGTAACAATGACTAATGCAGCAGTTAAAAAACATTTTCAGTACACGAGGCAAGTGAGCACCAGCGTGCACCAGGTGCTCTATGCTGAGGCCATCATGTCCTGGTGACTTCCCTCTAGTCATCGATCTGATAACCTGGTCGACCTCTCTGAAAGTGAAACTCACACAACTTTCACCTGATTTGCCCTCAGCAGAAAACACCTGGAGCGACCGCTCCTTGAGTTGACTATCAACCTTAAAATGGGCCATAAACATATTGGCAATCTGAACAGGCTCATATAAGCCATCCACAGTAGCAGGGACTCCAGGTTTGGGATTCATTTTATTTGTGTATTTCCAAAACTTGCCAAAGTCTTTAGTGTTATGATGCTCAGCTAAGATATCCATTTTAATCTGCACCTGATTATCCTGGCACCATCTCAACTTGTCTTTAAAAATCTTTCGAGACGTGCACATATTAACATAAAACGGTCCCGACACTGGTTTCCCATGCAGGTGCCACTGCTGAAAACAAAGCCTAGCCTGAGCGTGTGCCTCCTTAACGTGCTTATTCCATCCGACCACCTGCCTGCGCTTACACTTTTTAGTCTTACAGCTAATTTTCGAGGCAGTTTGTAACGAAGTAACAATGTCATAATATACCTTATCTAAAATAACTTTATGGGAAACATCATTACAAAAGTGATCACAGCATGTCCGAAATTCTATAGGAAAATTAATTTCTCTCAATTTATCATTACATATACTATTATACAAAATTATTTGTTCCTTATCTCTCTCCCCCCACACAATACCATTATCATATCGATATGTTGACCAAGCCACTATTCGGGCCCAGACTCTCTGACCTAAGCTCAAGAATGGGACTGAAGAATTTATCCCAAAATTCTTAAAATCTACCGAGGATGTGAAGTATGCACTGGCCACCAATATGTCAATCATTGGAAGCCCAGCGACAAACTTGAATATTGAAGTAGAAGACGTTTTAATGTGTTGTCAAAAACATATAAAATTCTGTCTAGCGTATTTTCTATATAATTAAATAAAACGATTAGCATAGTTTTTCAACATTTATATTTCTTGTACTTCCTGAACTGGACCCACACACAAAAACTTAACAGATACCATACTACTGCCGGACTGTCTACTTTGTTGGAGGCCTTCCCACGCGGCGTCATCCGGTACGCGGTCTTCACTCGAGAACTTTCTGCCGCATTATCATAAAACATGTTCAGTCATATGTAGGTTATATCTCCGTGAGCGAGTGACATAACTTTTTTTTATGTCATAGGGGGCAAACGAGCAAACGTATCGCTTGATGGAAAGCGATTACCGTCGCCCATAAACACCTGCAACACCAGAGGAGTCACAAGTGTTTGCCTACCCGGAGGACGAAGATAGAATGCCTCTATGCTAGTAATTTCACCGGCTATCTTACCCCCACACCGGAACACAACAATGCGAACATTGCTGTTTGGCGGTGGGTTAGTATGCAAGATGGTAGTTACAATCCGGACGGACCCTGCACGAGGCCCTACTTCTCCAAAAACTGAAGACACGCGGTGTCTTCCGGTGCGTGGTTCCCGTTCGAGAAACTATCTGCCACATTATCTATAATAAAACAAAAACAGTCACATGAATGGTGAATCTCGGTGAACCGGTAAAATACCTGTCAAAAATGAGCGGGCCTGCCAAAAATGATACGATACGGTGCTACGATACGGGTAGCGTCCAAACTACTGCACGCCGAAATGATCGGTGCGGTGATACGATACGGTGATACGATACGGCTTAGTGTGGACATGTTTCCTCGCCCAACTGCGCAAACGATACGGAATGCCCGCAGTGAGCGTTCAAACAGGACGAGCTTTGAGTATTTATTTAGACAGGAGATGCCATGCACGGGCGACCAGTAGAACTTGAATAAGACGTGTAAGGAAGGTAGTTTGTTTACTTGCCTCTGGCCACAGAATAGATAATAGTACAAGTACAGAAGGCACACTACTTTGATCTTTACAAAAGCCGCTTTTTTTAGCCGAAAAAATATGATTTATGACCCTTCTAAAGTCGTCGTCCCCAGCGCAAGCCAAACGGAACGTTAAAGCTGCGTGCCAACGGTGAAAATGAATTGGCTCGCTTACCGCGTCGCCGAGAGCGAGGGCTGCCAACGACTAAAAATAAAAATGTATTACCCATTTATTTCTTGCATTCAATAAAGAGAGCAATATATTTATATTCTTCATATATTATATTTATTATTTCATTATTTAACTATAAAATAATCAATTTCAGAATTTGGACGAATTGAATCCACCACCATTACGTGAAAACTGTATCTGTGTGCATGTCATTTTTGATGTATTGAATTTTTCTGTAGTGTGCGTTTATCGCAACAGCAAAAATTGTGTCTGTTGAGTTGAGTTATTAGTCTTTTGGTGGTGTGCTGTACTTGTTTACTTCGCCCCCCGCTAAAATTGGCGAAACATTTTGTTCGAAGAGTTTACGTTATGTTATGACATCTGCATTGTCTAAATACTCAAAGGCGACGGGGATCGGATCGGCGAAATGATACAAGTGTGGACGCAGCCTTAATTATTTGGAATAACGCAAAAATGTAGGAATAGCAAAATATTTTTTAATGACAATTCATGCGTTTTGAAACTTTATTTATTGCCAGTACTATTTATTCCGTCTGGCATCGACAATCTCTATCACTGTACTTTGTTTTTATTGAGAAATTTCCTTTGATTGCCTGGTTAATGTTTATGGGCGTCATATTTAATTCCCATGAATCGGGCCATTATTCGTGATTGATTGCGTGTGGTACAGAGTACAGGTTTATCCCGGGCAAAACAAACCCCTGGTTTACACATTCACCGAGATTTGGCCGATATTGGATAGTGCATGCTTTTCGTACACAACATAAGACAAATAATAAAAAAGAAAACCAAGGTCCTTAATGGGGCTTTTCGCATTATTTCAGTATATAATTTAAAATTGCAATCCTGATTTTGTAACTTGTGTTGCATTTAGTTACAATGTGTCCGAAGTATCCGCAGGGAAGTCCACTCTGTCATATCACCTAACCTCGGCCAAATTCCCGAGTAGTGTGGAGCCGCTATATGTATTCATCATAGACAAAATTGTTGCGCTGTCAGTGTTTGACGTTTGTTATTGTGTCATTTATGACAGTCTTTTTCCCCATACTTGTTGTAGCCACCGGTTAGTTTTATGAAAATAAATCTATATTTTTCTGGCGTATCACGCAATGATTTCGATAAATATTACTGTTTCATAGAAAATAACAACTTTATTACCCATCATAAATAGTATTTCATGGTATAATTTATTTTAGGTGAAGTAGTGGTCATTCAAAATGGGTAAGGGAAATAATATGATCCCGAATGGGCACTTCCACAAAGATTGGCAAAGATTTGTGAAGACTTGGTTCAACCAACCCGCCAGACGACACCGAAGAAAGCAAAACAGAATCAAGAAGGCAAAGGCTGTCGCTCCTAGACCCGCGGCTGGACCTCTGCGTCCCGTAGTACGATGCCCCACTGTGCGCTACCACACCAAGGTTCGCGCCGGCCGTGGTTTCACCCTTCGGGAAATTAGGGTAAGTGAAATTATTCATATTTAATTTAATATTCCAGGTTTTTCTGATATTGATGTCATATACAATCAATCAATCAATCCTGATATTATGTTTAAGGTGCTTTGGGGTAATTTCGACATATTTTTAGGCGAGTGTAGAGTATGTTAGGGTTTGGGCTCGTAAGTCAGAACCTAAGAAGTATTCCTTCCAAGTAATGAGATCCTTACGAAATTGGATATATTCATCAACACTTTGTGAAAATGGCGTTTTAATATGTTGCTTGAATTTGAAAATAAATGTAAATAAAAAGATAAAATATTTTGAATACCATTTTTTAAGGAGTGGGTAATTTCGAAAGCAAGTGGGGTAATTTCGAAGCTGGTTTTTATGCAATATGAGTTTAAGAATCATATTTCTTTTTAGTTCTAATTTATCCCCGCAAAGATAAAAAATCGCACTGCTTTTATTTAATCGACTGACGAAGTGAACTGAAGCGGGGGAGGAGATAAACATGGCGTTTTGACAAGCGTTGCAAGCGTAGAATTTGTTCCCAGTTGAGTAGAAATGTGCGATTTTAGACTTTTCCCCATTTTCGACTTTACCCCAAAGCACCTTATAACCTTTTTATTGTTGTGTGCAACAGTGAAAGTGTTAGTCTGAGCCTGAATATAATTGACATTGGAATATCAATGTAGTGTATATATTCTAAATAGCTTTTAATATAATGTATAATAAAGTGATTTTGTTTAAGCTAAAGTTACTTTAATCATGATTATATCTAGAGATATTAAAACTACTTTCTCTACTTAAAAAAATAAATAAATCTGTTTTTTATGATGATAATGACAAGGTATTTTTTCCTATTAAAATGTTACACATCCCTTATAAATGTTTATTTTTTATTTTTTTAGTATAAGTACCCTCTATTATTGTAACTTAATCAATTATTGCAGGCTTCAGGTTTAAACCCTGCTTTCGCCAGAACGATTGGTATTGCTGTTGACCCTCGCAGACGCAACAAGTCTGTTGAGTCCCTTCAGATCAATGTACAGAGACTGAAGGAGTACCGCGCTAGACTCATTCTCTTCCCTAAGGGCAAGAAGGTAAAGTATTAATTCTTATACCACAAACATGGCCCAGATGTCCAGTATTAGTCAGTTAACTTAATATGGAAATTGAGACATGATTTCTTGTACATTTTTTGATGCTGAATCTAAATTCAGCCATGGAATTGCTCAAGGTCAGGATTTTGAGATATACCAAACTTATAATACCTAACAATTATTGGCAGTTATTTGAAGTTCTTTTTAGAATCTACTAGTGTTTATGGTTGTTTCTAACAAAAGCAAGCTTTGGTAGTGAGTCATTCCCTTTTAAACTTAATCTTATCTGTTTTGCTATGACTTTTCTTTTCCAAAATGTACCATTTTATATTATGTTGCTATGAAAATGTTAAAAATTACATATGCAGTACTGAATGTACCATAGCTAAAAATATGTATGTCTAATGTTTATAATATATTCGTACTTAAATGAAAGGGAAGGAGTAGTACTAAAGGATGCCTCAGTTAGATATGATGATTAAAAAAGTAACTGTTTTCAAAACAATGTTTTAATATAAAAACTGTGTCTTTGACACTTTGATATTAGCATAGTTCCAAATCCTGAACTTGACCAATCTGTGGTCAGTTTCTAGTTTTAATCCCAAACAAGTAAAATTGGTGTGTTGGTTGTAAAAAAAAGTTGTAAATTTGTTCTCTTGTGTTCTTTACTGTGCAAGTGTTGTAAACATGTAATGTGTGACATTATTCATTGATTTTAACCCCTTGTATGCTTAGACACGGATCCGTGCGGGACATTTGAACCTTACGTTAAAATATCAGTTAATTTCAATTTGATTAGCAAATTTTTGACATTGCATACGAGGGGTTAATGATTTGGATCTTGATAAGTAAATAAAAAACAAAATATAATATTCTGTATACCACCAGGTCCTGAAGGGTGAGGCCAATGAAGAGGAACGCAAGCTGGCTACCCAGCTGCGTGGCCCTCTGATGCCAGTACAACAGCCTGCTCCTAAATCTATCGCCCGCACCATCACTGAGGAGGAGAAGAACTTCAAGGCCTACCAGTACCTCCGTGGCGTAAGTATTCTGCACAATTGTATCTATTCTACAGGTATAATAATAGCTGTTAAAAATAAATAACGAAAGGAGTGATTTCTTAATACAAACATTTTTTGAGAATAGCTATTCAAATTGTATAGGTATTGTATTGTCATTTATAGGATTATTACTTTTTATAGAACACAAATACCGTAAAAATAATTTTATTTAAATTAAGTCCATTGAATGGGGATCTGTTTACAGTGTTCTTCTTCTTCTTCTCAGCATATATGCGTCCACTGCTGGACATATGCCTCTTGCATGGATTTACAGTGTTAAGGCTATATAAATAAATTATTATAAAAAAAAAAAACCGGCCAGGTGTAAGTCTGACTCGAGCACCTAGGGCTCGTACAAACTCTTATCCCATCTTAATTGGCTGGGTTAAGTTTGCACCTGGTATCTATGGCGCCACATACAAATGAGGTGCAAAGTTAAAGGTCTTCGCACATAATAACAACTCAACGGCGACTCGATTCTATGCCAAATATATTAGTATTGATATTAGTAGTGGACTGCGAGTGGCCGACGCGTCGTACATTTTTTGAAATTAAACCTAGTAAATATGACATAGGGCTTAAATTTCAATATTTGGCATAGAATCGAGTCGCCGTTGAGTTGTTAATATGTGCGAAGACCTTAACGCAACCAATCATGTTTGTTGTATGAGAGCTCCACTTTTTGTTTATTGTGTTTTTAGTATTCTTTGTTATAGCGGCAACAGAAATACATCATCTGAAAATTCCTGCAGTGTAGCTATTTTGTTTCAAGAGATACAGCTCGGTGATAGACAGACAGACGGACAGTGGAGTCTTAGTAATAGCGTCTCGGACCCTAAAAACGAACTGTAGTAATTTAGCACCTTTACTGTCCGTGTCCCATATGTGAGGTCGGCAAGCCTCTTACAGAGAGATAAGGTTCACATGTGAAACTGGGACAGTGAACGTATTATCTTCTTTTATAATTTGACCAAGAAGAAGTAGGAGCCAATGGGTAATGAGTATGTATGTATGAAAGATAAAAAATAGGCAATTTTATAGTTTAGTCAAAACTTAAGACCTATTACTATATACTATAATAGTAAGATAAAATTTGCTACCTAATTGCTACCTACATTTAGCTTGAAATCAACTCTGCAGCGTTACATATCAAAAAGTTTCGCGTATAATCATTTTTTGGACTCGCTCGCTGCGCTGCAGAGTTGATTTCAAGCTAAATGTATTTCTTCGTCCAAATTTTGGTTAGTAAATAACATGAAAATTGTGCGTCCTTCGCAAAATATGAACTTTGTCCAAACATCCCGATGTCAGAATGACTGGTAAAAAAAAAATGTGATATCTTTTATTATACTGAGGTAGCAATTGTTTGGTAAATGGTAGCAAATACTAGCAAATAGGTAGCAATTTTTATGTAAGCAATCATTGCTGAATTCAACCGTCAACCAATCATTCTGACGCACACTAAAGTGCTTATGAGTTCAATGCAGACCAAATTGCCAGGTAATTCCTTTGCCAATACATACGGTACGTCATTTCTAACCCAACAACAGACAAGCAATCGATCAAATATTTTTTACTAATAAATTAATGGTAATCCTATTAATTCTAACAACTTGATACTTATATTACAGGCTCGTTCCATTGCCGCGCTGGTTGGTATCCGTGCCAAGAGGCTGAAGGATGCCGCTGAGAACCCTGATGACGTGACTAAGGCGCCTACTGCTGTTAAAGACCCGAAGGCGAAGAAGTGATTTAATAAACAAAATCTATAAATAGATCCTTTGTTTTTTTTTCGCCTATCTGTAATAAGGATTATTAACAGTTTTTATACACTTTTAATTGGAATATTATAGAATTTTATCTTTCAG
This sequence comes from Apotomis capreana, assembly GCA_947623375.1. Taxonomy (NCBI): domain Eukaryota; kingdom Metazoa; phylum Arthropoda; class Insecta; order Lepidoptera; family Tortricidae; genus Apotomis; species Apotomis capreana. Next base: position 16,486,725 of record OX392501.1, read on the forward strand.
CCAGTTGGGCAAAATGAAATAAATCGAGAATTCGCTTGAACTGGTTGAATGAATTGGTGTCAAAGGCTTATTTGAAAAAAAAAAAAAAAAACCGGTCAAGTGCGAGTCGGACTCGCGCACCGAGGGTTCCGTACACACTTTCCATCCTTAAGTGGTGAAGTTAAGTTAGCACCTGGTATGTATAGCGCCCCATACAAATGAGGTGCAAAGTTAACGCAACCAATCCCGTTTGTTGTATGGGAGCTCCCCTTAAATATTTATTTAATTTTTAGTATTTGTTATAGCGGCAATAGAAATACATCATCTGTGAAAATTTCAACTGTGCTAGCTATCACCGTTCTTGAGATACAGACGGACGGACGGCGAAGTCTCAGTAATAGGCTCCCGTTTTTACCCTTAATTGGGTACCCTAAAAACCAGAAAAGAGCATGTCGGGCCACGCTCAGTATATATTGTCGATTACGATCATGAACCTAAATTTGGAGGATGGGGCGGGGCGGCTCTGAAGGCAAACCGCGTTCTAATCTTTTGCCGGTCTAAAGGATAATATCAGTATGGGATACTTTGAGGGCTGCTCAGCCGCGGCGCCACCATAATGAAAATCAATGAATTACGTATATGGTGAAATGATGTACGTTGAACGTACACCATATAAAAATGTTTATGGCTGTACAGGGAACGAATAAATGGACATCGATTGTGCAGCGGAGCCTAGAACTCATAGATAGAAATAAAATTAACCCTTTTTTTTCTTTATTTAATGTTCACCAACATTATTACATCACAACATTCAATAATGACAGTTTATAAGGAGATAACTTTGATGCACAACCAATTATAGGCAAACACAGCATGCACTAGTTACTACTGAGTAATAGTTTGACCGCCAAAGACGGCAAATCACGTTATCGGGAATTCGTGCCACTGACGCCAACGACGCCTATTGACGCTTTGAGTATGCTCTAAGCTATTGACGGCAAAAATTTCAATGGTCAAAAACATACTAATTCAAACCACTATCTGTGTTTTTCAGTCTGATGATTTTGGAGCACTTTTTTTTTTGTTTGGCGTCAGTGGCGCGGTGAATTGCTTTGCCGCTTGGCGCTCAAAGGGTTAATATGTTTTTCTTATAGAAGTAGTTGATGTACTTACTAGTGTTATTTATTGTGTATGTACTGAGAATTGTCATTATTAATTAGCCTTAAACACCATACGTAGGCAGGTACATGGTGTACGTTCGAGGTACATAATTTCACCATATGAATAATTGATTTTCATCATGGTGGCGTAGCGGCTGAGCAGTACGCGATTCTTTAACCTTTTCAACGCTTTGTCAAATACGAAAGCTGTCAGTCACACATGCTCACACGCACGCCATGAGACACTAAACTGGTGTATATAAGGGTGGAGCGGTATTTTGTATAGGAGAATATTTGAAATTCTCTAGCAGCGGTAAGCAATAAATATAGTAGTTTCAATGCCGTGCGCAATAGCGCTAGAGTAGCAAGAAAGCATGAAAAATATCAGTTTTAGAAATTAACTTTTTTTTTTCCTGCTTGCAATGGTCGATTGCATTGATATCTGCAATCGACCATTTCGGTCATAATCAGATTGTGTGACTTCTTGGTATGTTTTGAGAGGTGTTCCATTAAATACTCTCCCATTTCACTTAAAAGAGTTCACTTCTCTAGTGTCTCTGATCCAGGTGCAATATTTGCCATGTTTTCAATCTAGATATAATTATTATTGTTTGACTGTACAACCAGGCCCCTGGCAAGTGGGTGTGTGTGCTCCTGTAGCCTATGTTTGTATTTCATACAATACCTATTGACCTCCTCTTTCACTGTTGGTATATTAAGATATTCATGTATCTCTGTATTTCTGAGAAATTAAGACATAATATTTTATGTGATTAGAGTAACTCTTACTTTGTTCCTTTAGCTATACAGACTACTACAAACCCCCATTTAACCGTGGTCCCACAGCTATTGACGCATAAAGTTTTACTTAACGTTTATAAACATACCGTTGCTACACCGATTTAACACCTTTCAGTGGACACGTGGATATTCTCCTCCCTTTTACACTCCATACTTGAAATTAAATCTTCAGAAATGCATGTAGGTCAATATACACGGACATATCCGTCATTTATTGGCATTGCGATTGCGCCGATACCGTCGTTGGCGGTCATTAACATTAATGTTTTAGGTAATAAAAGCCGGCCAAGAGCATGTCGGACCACGCTCAGTGTAGGGTTCCGTACAAGATTTCAAGATCAATAAAAAGGTCGTAAACGCCAAAGTAACTAATTACTTGTTACCTTCTGGAAGTTATCGATTATACGCACCAGATTGAGCGGAATGTTTTAATGCAGTATGGCACTTAACTAATATGTGCAACGTTCGGAGTAATGGCACACCGCGCGGCACTTACGTCATTTTAAAGAAAATTATGAAATTTTGCGATAACTCAAAAACGGCCGGATCGATTTTATTCAATATAGTTTTCATTGAAAGTACTTATAAAGCTTCATTTTCATGAATTTTTTGACTCGTGATTGAAAAGTTAGAGGACGCTATTTTTGGATTTCCGGAGCGAATATTTACAAAACTGCTGACTATCAAAAAATAATGTTTGGAGACCCCCATTATTTTTAATAGACCTATTCATAAGACACCCCAGGTGAGGTGGCCGTGCCAGGTAGGACGCCCCACACACTGGTGTTGGAACGAAAAGAGAAATTCACCCCCACTTTACGTGTACGAGAGGTACCCGAAAAATGAGTTTCTTTTTTAGTTTTTATTTTACCGTTTTGTCAGTGTGATACATACACATACTCATACCAAATTTCAGCTTTCTAGTACTAATGATCACGGAGCTAAGCCTCGGACGGACGGACAGACAGACCGACATGGCGAAACTATAAGGGTTCCTAGTTGACTACGGAACCCTAAAAAATGAGTAAAATCATACAGTCGGAATACATTTATTTCACAATAACATATAATTTTCTAGTTACATCCATTAGTTTAAAGTTTTCAATAAAAAGATGTACCTGTGTACATATTGCAGAAAATATAAGCCTAACTTTAGTTTCTACTACACTAACCTACATTCTACCTTAGTCAATGAAACCGCTTAATTCTAGAACTAACCTAAGTCTGATCTAAGCAGGCAGCAATAACTTTGTGGGTATTTATTTCTAACTCAAGTATCTAATAGTTATGAGCTTTTAAGGGTGATGTAGACCAACAAATGACAAGGGATTTCGGAATGCTTGTCATATTTTTATAAACTACAAATAATTCATGAATATAAGAAGTTTTGCACAATTACATTGGTGTTAGGCTGGGGTAGTGACCTCATTATTAGGTTTATCAAGACTCTCTGCCACATTTGTCTCAGTTTCTTCGCCATCAGCTTTGCCTTTCTTATCACTCTTCCTGAATTTGTCATACCTGTTCATAAAATAATTTATATAAAAATTAAAATCCTTAACTTATAGTTGTTAGTAAATTTAACAATGCAAACTATCAGACTCAATAGTTAATAAGCGATTATAAATTAGCCACGCCAATGACCAATAGTTACTAATGACAAACTGATAATTACTAAAGTAAACAGTAGGAATACTAGTCTACCTCCCAAGATCTTCATCGTCATCGCTGCCTTCGGTGCCTTGTGGACGTACTTCCCGCAACAGATCACCAATGTCCTTATCAACGTCTGCCCACAATTTGTCTTCTCCTATAAACAAATACACTGCAGTATGTGGAATATGATTTCATCAACCATGTATGTATTTTTCAGAATATAGAATAAATTATACCTGACGGATTATTGGCAGCGTCACCATTTTCCACTTTTTTCTTTTCTTCAGTAGGCTCAGGTTTCTCTACCTTAACCTTTTCAACCGGCTCCTCTTCGGCAGCTTCTTTGTTCTCCTCTGCAATGTCATGTTAAAATTATGAGGTTTGTCTAAGGATCAACTAGGGTTCTATTAGAAAGGATGTAAAATTCGAATCCTACTGACTAATGTTTTGATGGGGATAAACCATGCGCAATGCGGTCATGATTTAATAACCTTTGAATGTTTAACACTATCATCGTACATCGCTTTAGAGGTAACTAGTTTCGAAAATGCAATGTTGTTGGTTTGTCAGTTACCTTCATCCGGACCATGTCAGCACTGAGAGTTAACTCACACAAATAAATGTGCGGTTGCAACTTGCTTCGTTGTAGACATCGACTGGGCGTGTTACCTCTCTGCTGGTGCAGCTGGCGGTGGATGCGCTCGGCGTGCTTGCGCAGCGTGCGCGTGTCGCGGTGCTGCACGTAGCGGCCCAGGTGGTTGCGCAGCCGGCAGTGGCGCCGCAGCACCTCCGCCTCCTCCGCGCCGCCGCCCTCCGCGCGCGGCAGGTACACGCGGCACAGCTCGCACCACCACACCTACAAATACATCATGGTTCTCTGCCTTTTCGCCGAATAACGTTTCGTCAAACGTTTCATTTCGCCAAAAGCATTTTTCACTGAAACTGTAAACTATTTTGAATTGTTATAAAACAAACCTAACCTAACCTAATCTAAAGGATGATATTTACAACAATCAGAAATAGTTTACAGTTTCAGTGAAAAATGCTTTTGGCGAAATGAAACTTTTGCGAAATGAAACGTTTGCGAAACATAATTCGGCGAAAAGGAAGTACACCATACATCATACATTCAATGTATAGCTCGATAAGTAGCTTCTTAGCCCATACCATATTGCGGATATTTAGTGGCCCTAATTTATTTTACTGGCAACGACCAAATTTCTTTATTTGTTTTGCCTATTAGAGCTGGTAATAACAATATAAAAAAACTGATACTCAAAATGTACAATGAGCTGCACAAATGCATAGCCCATTTATTATAATAATATTTTATTTTTTATGGAAAACACTCCTGCTTGATGCCCGAAACAAATTCGTGTTATGAGTTGGTAATTATGACTGTTAGAGTTCAATAGTTAAAAATACCCGTTGGGTATTACGAGATCATGGGACTTGGCAGATCAAATGATCATCGAACTAAATGGTTGTGAATCAATTTTCGGCACATTCGTGACAATAAATAGAAAATGTTTAACCCAACTAAAAATATGTGAACTATTACTACCATTCTAGTAATTTACCAGCAAGTAACGACAGATGACTCGTTTTGAAGCAATTGTATATTTGACAAGATAAAAATGTCATGATTAGGAAAAATAGTGCCGAAAACGCGATTTCGCGTTCTAAAACTGTACACCGAACACCGGCAAAGCGAGGACGCAATTTCGCGTCGTCAAAAGCTATCTATATGCCGAAGTTTGTAATTGCAATAGTTATAAAACCATTCTTATGTAGACTACCTTCTGACAATACCACTAATATTAATTATCAAAACTTTTCCTAGAAGTTTAATCACTAATAATTGTCCTCGGGGCCACGGGACAGAATAACAACAAGAAAAAAGTTGATCTACCCACCCAGATACTATATCAGCTACACTGAAAAGAGTTTGAATCTTAAATTTATGGATATTATGCAAGTTGATGCATACCTCCATCTTCTTAATGTGGTCACTGCCAATATTAATTTCCACTTTGGGTTTCTTGGGAGACTCGCTATCCTTCTTCTCAGTTCCGGAGTCATCATCTTCGACCTCTGGTAATAGATAATAATTTGTTAGAAATATTTAATTATAAATTATCATTTAGTTACATTACAAATGTTATTATCTTTCAGTACATTTTAGATATGTAACCAACCGTCAACATCGCCCACAGAGTCGAGGGTCATGAAGTTCTCCAGATCGACGTCCATGCCTTCGTCGCCGCTACCCTCGGCCTTCGGGCTGGCGCGGCGAGTAGTACGGTTCGCCATTTTCTGTTACAACGGTAATTAAGTTTAAACAATTCTAATTATATCAGAGCGTTATGTATATCACTAGCGAACCGGGTGTATCAACCAACAGTAGGCGACAACGGGTTGTGAGTGGTTCGGATTTATTGTCTATCGCGCGTAGTTTTTAATTATGCGAATAAAAAAAAATGGGATGATACCTAAAATTCAATTTCAATTGTATGGTGTGGAGAGCTATTTTGTGTAGGTATGTAATGCTCAAGGTTACTAACATATTTAATTGTATCATATTTTTTATACTATATCCGTGTAAATAGATTTGCACATACTACATTATATGGGATCATTTTTCGACAAGTTTTAGAATGGATTTAGGAAGCTATCCTTAGGAGATAGACATATAAAAAAGAAAAAAATCTCAAATCACATTGCTTTCTTATATCTCAATTAGCAGCGAGTTTGCCGTTAGCTCACATATGGCATAATTTTTTCGACATCTTTATCAATCATCTTCATATTTCAAACAATTTATACGAAACCTTAACAAATTAAAAACCTTTAGCTTCCTCAGGAATCACTGTTGATAATATGAAGACCGCATGAAAATCCGTTTAGAGGTTATTGAGATTTCTTCGAACATACGGACAGACGCGGCGCGGTTTCCGTTTTATAAAGTGTAGTGATCAAATACAACAGGTCTTCAATCATATGTCCAACCTTAAGATGATCGAGGGAACAGATATGGTGTTCATAGATCATGGGCGAGCGGAAGGAGAGTCGACAGACGCGACAGATGGGCATGAGGAAGCGCTTCATGGCGCGATGCGTGTCGCTCTGGTTGTGCTCGTGGCGCGTGGTGCGGTGGTTGAGGCGGCACACGAGACAGAAGGTGGTGTGCGTGGCCAGCTCGGCGCCGGCCGCCGCCTCGAGCGAGCGCTGCGCCTCCCGCTGCGCCACGCGCATGCGCAGCAGCTGCATCTTGTGCCGCCGGGCCACGCCGCCCATGGCCGCGCGGTGCTTGCCCATCAGCAGATGTTTCGAGTAACTCTGTAACACCACACAAATCGGTTCGGAAACTCCGTGAATCACCTAGGAGGCTTTATTAGGTTAGGCGTAATGTTTAAATTTGAATTGTATCGAACGACACTTGAATAGGAAGATGCGTATAGTTAAGAATACGAGGCGTTGTGCACAGTACAACCACCTTAGTGTTCTAGTCGACAGAGTACTCTCGTTCAAATAGAGTGCTGAATGGAAGAAAGACCAGTGGCCATCGCGCATTAGCATGTGGATGATCAAACTAACCGCGAAAGTAGCGCTTTTCTCCTTGCAGTGAACGCAGACGAGATGCACGTAGGGTCGGGGCCGCGGTACCGCTTCGGCCAGCTCGGGCTCCTTGTCCGTGTCGCCGTCGTCGCCGGCCTCGCCTGCCTCCGCGTCCGAGCCCTCGGGGTCATCCTCTGCCTGCATTTTATTACAACATTAGAAGATGAAGCCTCAGATGGTGCATATGCCTAGGGTGACTCCAAACCACACCGAATTTTAAATGAATCATTTAGAATTATCGCGCCATCTAAAATGTATATGATATACCAACCTTGGGAGACTTGATCTTGGCTTCCTTTTTGTCCTCAATTTCTTCATCCTTATCATCGGCATCCCAGTCTTCTTCAGTAGAGGAGGCTTCGTCTTCCTTAGACTTCACAGAGCTATTAAAAAGTAATTTGATTTAATAAGATATTTAGAAAACCAGATGATATTTCAAGAATCTCATGTCATTGATTTATATAAAGCTTTAAATTTTGTTGTTTTCTTTTATTTCTCTTTTTCAGGGTTACCTCGATGACGATTCGGCTATAAATTGTCGTGATTCTATAAAAGGCTATCAGGATTCATCATATTCATACTCAATATGAGGAAGTCTCTCCATCATATTCCATCCATAAAGTCACAATCTCCGTCCATCTCCATAGAGCGTATTTCTCTGTTAGTCTCGCCGATCCGTCTGATGCTACGATCGAGAGCTCCAACGGGTAAACCAAAAAGAATGAAAAGTCTTACAACAGTCGGGATCGTATTACCTTCGGCCCTTGATAGATCTGAACGCGCGGGTGTAACCCAGCGGTCTGGTTTCGAATCGCCTAAAGGAGGGGCGCGAGCGAGGCGCGCCGCGGTAGACGGCGCGCGAGCGCATGGTGCGGCCGCGGAAGGAGCGGCGCGGCGCGCGCAGGCGGGGCGCCGAGCGCAGCGGCTCTCGCGGCGGGCCCATGGCGTGAGGCTTGCGGTAGCCCTCTCGGCTCGGCGAGCGTCTCCTGTCCTCGCCACTGAACGTGCGCCGCTCGCCGCTGTACAGCTCCTGTCTACTGCTGTAAGACCCGCCATAGTGTCCGCCGCCATCGTGACTACGTCTATCGCTGGACCCCTGTACATAATTCTCTTTGTTTCTGGCCTGGTTCGAGCTTCACAAATCAAATGGCATTAAGTGGTTAATGTACGAGAACGAGATATTTATCTTTTGTCATAAAACGTCTTTCCCTGCACGTCTACGATAAGTTTCCTGGAAATGAGTCTCGGAACGGATTACCTTGTGCTACTAGCCCGTGGAGTGATTGGCGGTTCATGTAGTGTCAACAGTCAGCGCTCGACGGGCTAGTGTTGCATCTCAATATCATTGTTGTTACATTTGTAGTATGCTCTATATAGTGAGATGGGAGAAGCTGTGTATTTTTCCATCCTTTTTAATCATGGGTAGATGCGTGACAGCAAGAGACTGGCAGATTTGCGAGATGTGACCACATAATGGTTCAATTGTTGGAAGAATTTAACCTCCTGAAGCATTTCCAGGATTAGCTCAGACTGACAGCCATTTCAAATGCTGGAAAATTCTAAATACTGGATTATGGGATTGTGTTAGGGCATCAATTTGGCTATTTCATATGTAGCAACAATCTTTATCAGCATTTTCTTGTAAATTTTGTTTTATATACTTTAATTATATCTCCGTCACTAATTTGTAACATTCTCATTTGCTTATTCTGTAATTATATGTGATCATTAGATTATATCCAAGTAAACAACCATCAGAGTAAATAAATAGGTGAGAAATCAAGCCAATGTCCCAACTTAACTCCTGGCTTCACCTGTGGCTTAGTGCTCAATATAGTAACATCACACTATAATGCATCAGATACCATAAATTCTGTTTTCTATAATCTGAAACTGTTAATCAAGTATTGCCCATTGCAACTTGACATCCATGGTTTATGTATAGTTTTCTGTCTCCTTATACATCCTCAAATCATTTCTTTTCTTATAGTATTATTATGGGGTGGTTGTGCTAAACGAAGTTGAAATAAAATGTATACAAACCTCTATTCTCATCCTCTTTCGTTCAGGTGACCCAGATCTACCACCATAATCACGGTTGGAATAACCAGATGACTCCTGTAAGGAAAACAGAGTCATAAATCAAGTAATTTGATGGTTAATTTTCATATAAACATGTAGAAAAGGTATGTGACCTCTTTTAAGTCAATAAAACACCCAATGTTCTATGGGTAAAGAACTCACAGATCTGTAAGACTTTTTGTAGGAGTCATCAATCCTATCCCTGGTTGCTGCATATCTATTGCCACCACTGCTGCTGTATCGGGAGTCATTGTTGTAGGACGAGTAGCTACCGCCACGTCCGCCACGACTCTCGTACGAGCCACGACCGCCGCCGCGGTAGGAGCCGCGGTAGCCGCCGGTTCCTCGCCCACCACTGTAGCTGCCCCGTCCGCTATAGCCGCCGTATCCGCGACCTCGAGACGACATCTGCGCAAAGTGCAATATGATACAGTATAAGTTAAGTTCTAAACAATTTATATTTCATTTAGACGACGTCACGAAATGGAGACCATGAAATTGCAAGGAAGTATAGAAGTGTACTGTGTAATAAAAATGAAATAGCGTTTATTGACATTGTTATACACTTAAGTAAGCAACATATCACTAATCAAGACTTGCCTATTATCATCAAAAATAAGAACTCAGCAAGATAATAAGTGAAATGCAATAGTAGATTATTTTCGTTGAGATATAAAATGGCGTCTAAGCTAAAGGATTGCAGATGGCGTGTAGATGAAATTTAGAAGCGTCTCTCAAAATACTTACATTAAATATAACCTTCGATGGAATCTTATATCTTCAAGAATGCAGATCAATTCAGAATGCAGTTAAACACAAAACGAGAGTAATAAATTCACAAATATAAAGAGCATCAACCGCGCATCACGGCATCTCCAAATCGATCGAACCGGACCGGCATCAATTTTTTTTAATGGCATGGCATGCTGTCAGTGTCACGTCACTACAGGGGTAGCCAGACGAATGCAACCGGAAATCGGAATATCGTACTGACTATAGTCTGGCTAATGAAAGTAGACTAGATTATGGCGGCAAATTTAAAAAACAGCGTGTTGCAATGCAACACCGCGTATAACTCGATGAAACCATATTGATACTTGGTATACATATTTTTGTACATCTTTATTTGTTACTATTATAACGAGTTCAGATACTATGGCAAAGAAGAAGAAAGACGGTAGCATCCGTCTAATTATCTAAGAATAAATATTAAAATAGAATTTGTTAGAAGATAAAGCCTATGGAGTTAACTATAGCTAAAAGTGCAAGTTGCATTAGATAATCCTTTACATTTACTTGTGAACTTTGTAAGGGTAAAGAGGGAAGAAATAAAACTCATTGATTTCATTTCACTTTATACTTAAAAATAATAATTGAAATCACTCTTCGAAAACACAACTTCCATTGAAACACTCGATTTCTATAGTTACTGTTTCCTGCACTATAGTAAAGATTTTTGGAAATTGTTACTTTCATAGACATTTTGCACATCAAGTATCATAACAAAAAAAGAACCGACTTAAAAAATAACCCGGTCATGTACAGATTACATTTGAATCACCTTTTGAAGTCGGTGCCAAATCACTCAATTATTACTATGAAAACAGATGCTGCGCAAGTTTAAGTTAGGTTTGCCACCAACTTCAAATGGTGATTCAAATGTAATCTGTACATGATCGAGTTTTGAAGACTATTCTGTTTTTGTCTAAAAAATATTTTTTGCTTTTTGTGGTTCAAATAAAATCACTTTTTCATAAAAAAATAACCGACTTCAATGAGCGAAATGGAACATATAATAACACTTTTATGATTTTCTCATGGATGTTTTTGTCAGAACTGGCCCAATTTTAAATGGAACCACACGGAAATAGCTTTCAAATACAAAAAGAATCCTCAAAATCGGTTCACCCTGTCAAAAGTTCTGAGGTAACAACAAAAAAAAAAAGAAATACAGTCGAATTGAGAACCCTCCTACTTTTTTTGAAGTCGGTTTGTAATAGCTAAAACATACTAACCTAAGGACTTTGATATCGTACGTAAGAACGCTGCTTTCGTATCGGAAATCACTTCCCTCTCGTCTCGTTTTTGTTTATATTTATTGATCATGTTGAAAAGTCACTGATATACATTGCTTTCAATTTCATGATTCACACGAATGCGTAGAAAATAACCGTAATAATTATCTCAATTCAATGAAATTTTTAACTTAATGGCTACAGTCTATTGGAACAATTCTGCCAGTGTCAAGAATATTTTTCTCAACTGATACAGCAAATAAGTGTGACGTTTGACATATTTGACGTTTAAATTATTATTGCCATGTAAAAAGTTTTGAATAAATCTCAGTCTCTACTTTCATTAGCCAGACTATACTATTGTACTTGTATATTGTATTGTTGACAGTACTTATTTTGTCGTACATCTTACCAGATTACTAAATATCGTACATGTACGGTAATTATTGTATGTCTGGCAACCCTGCGCCACGATACTGTGACGTCACTCAGTGTTGCCATAACGCAGCAACCATGCTGACATGTCATGGCAATGGTCGGCCAATGGAAACGGCCACGTCTGAAAGCTGTTTATATTACTCCTTCCAATCCAAGTGTGACCAATCGGCCGATTGTAAGGCCAAAGAGAATATTAAACCCGCTCCAGACCTTCCGATCCGATCCGATTTATTGGACGCAATCGGATAATTGCTAGGACATTTCTTCCGATAAATCGGATCGGATCGGAAGGTCTGGAGCGGGTTTTATCCATGCGCCCAATGGTTCAAGAAAATGAATAAAATCAGGGGAAATAATTCTTGTCGTTTAGAAATTTGGTGCAGTAGTCAAATTAGCGAAGACCACACATGGCTACTTCCACAATACAATTAACGGCACCATCGTTGCACCACGAAAGATTCGCATCACTCGCGATGCGTTTTTTGTGTTTAGTTTATCCGTAAAAATATTTGCGGCACCTTACTACTGGCGAAGCTGACCAAAGTGGGCCGAATATGATAGTGTGAAGAGGCACTTCGCTGCGAAAACCCACAATTCGTCAACTTCGGTCAACTTCGCGAGTAGTGTGGAGCTAGGGTATCATAGAAGGTGCCCGAGAACTTCGTCCGCTTGAAAGATAAAACCCGCTCCAGACCTTCCGATCCGATCCGATCCGATCCTACTTATCGGATAATGTGTAGCGTAATTGTTAGGAAATCGGATAATGTGTAGTGCAATAGTTAGGACCTAAAACACTATACATTATCCGATTTCTTCCGGTAAATAGGATCGGATCGGAAGGTTTGGAGCGGGTTTAAGTGATAACCCTCTTTTTTGGTGCTCCGTAGTCGGGTAAAACATATATATCCCATATATATCCTATAACATTACTATCTGTGGATGCGCATGCAGTACCGCATAAGCGCACCCGTACACCAAAAATTTACGAAATCCGTCCAGTTTAGGCGTGATGAAAGGACAAAGATTTAATTATTACATTTTATATGTTATTATAGATATAGATATGTATTAAATAAAGCAACACATTATATTTAAATTACATTTAATACCATAGGTACAATACTAAAAACATCAAGAAAATGGGACTAAAGGCTTAATAATAATTAATTTAAAACTATGACTAGGTAAAGTAAGGTGGGGTAAGTAAGACAAACATAGTTTATTGTCTAATGGGTAAGACAGTTAGTTGGACTGTGGCAGTATTCACCCGGTGATAGTCTAATCCCACCTTACCTTATGTATTTTGTATTTTTGTTTTATCTTCTCTTTCGTGGTTTTTTCCCTCCAAATATTTCTTCTTTATACCTTTGTAAATTTGCACTGGAATCCTGAAATTCAAATTTTACATTTTAGGTTTCCAAAATTAGTACAATTTTGAGTATCTGGCTCGAAGGACCATTCCATAACATTAAATGTATAACCGGTGAGGCGGTGATACGTTTAAGGGCGCACCCCATCTCGATGACCTTGGGCATTCGAACTTTTTTCGTTCCCACTGGCTCAAGGGGCTTCTAAACGGGCCATGTTTTGCTGCAATTTGTGCCCGGTAACTATAGCCGGCCTTCTCTGACACCATACGCTAGAGCAAGATGCAAATAATGGCCGGGCCACCAATTGCAGCAAAACATGGCCCGTTTAGAAGCCCCTTTCACTTTTTACGGCGTCAAGTATGCAGCGCCATCTTGGTGGCGCCACTCGCACTACGTCGAAGTGATTAGCGACATCTTACGCATTTTTGCCGTACTAGATTCTAGAACCCGAGATACCGGCTTTAAAAATTATACGCAAATTCGAGTAGTATCTTATGCTCAAAAGTGTAAAACCTACTGAAAAACCACCTGACATGATTAAAGTAGGTAAACATCATTACTCACTTATTGGTGTATTTTCATTTCTAAGTGTCGTGTAACGAGGGAGATTTTACCGACATAACCTAGAAAAGGGACTTTACGAGTGTTCAGATGTCTCCTATTATATATGAGGTATTTAGAAATTAGACAGAAATACAATAGGGGATTGCACAAGGAAAATCCACTTGAAAAGACTGAAAATAGTGAAATTTAAAAAATGTCGTGTTGAGTGGTCCTGTTTAGGACCTTAAGTAAATCCATAAAGCAAAAAAAAAAAAAAAGTCAAGTGCGAGTCGGATTCGCGCACCGAGGATTCCGTACGAACTATGTAAGCACTGCACTCTGTCTCTAACGAAAAGATAAACTGTACTGAGCGACAACCTTAACTTTACCGTTGGAAAACTGTCTTACGTACTTTAAATAATAGTACATTACTGCAGAGGCCGCGAAATTGTTGGCCGAGTAGTAATAGATCTAGAGATACGAGGCCGACAATCCCTGTTCGCGCCGAGGCTTGTATAGTGCTTTTCTCAAATAAATCCAAGGAAATAATACAAATGTTCAACTTATATATTCATATATTTTTACTATACCCGCCAACTTTTTACTTTTTTCAAAATTATTTTTTTTAAGCTGTTCGGGTTAATGTTTTTGCCGCCAAATGCTAAGATGATTCTATTTATTAAAAAATTACAACATTTTTTTTAAATAAACGTGATTCCTTGTTTATTTTTTACCCATAGTACAAGCTTTGCTTAGTTTGGTACTAGGTCGATTTGTGTAAGATTGTCCCTTAATATTTATCTATTATTATTATTATATCAGCTAGGCTTTTAAAGATAAATTTTACGATTTTCGTCCTACAAGACAAAATGACAGATTGTCAAATGTGACAGCACTATCCTGTGATGCCAGTAGTGTAATTAAAATTACCCGAACGTCTGAAGTTTATTTCGTGCATCGGAAGATATTGCTAACGAATAATTAAAAATGACGTGTTGTTGTAAAATTTAAGATGAAATACATATAAATGAAAATTATAGAATTATAAATATTTTTTTTAAACTAATTAACCATAGTTATAATGTACCCATATAACATGTTATGTTGAAATAAAGTGGCAATGTTATTGTGACGTAGGCTTGTGTCACTCTGGGAATGGAAGACCTTGTTTTATTAGACCATGGGTGCTTCTAAACGGGCAATGTTTTGCTGCAATATGTGGCCGGCCATTACCTATGTGCATCTTGCTCTAGCGTAAGGTGTCAGATTTTTTTTTTTTTTTTGGTAAGTGATTGGCCCGAGGCCGAGCCTTTCGGCTGTACTGGGGCGAACTTGACTGTGCGGGTGGGGTCACAAAATGGGACCTCCGGACCCGCAGCGTTAGGGTGTCAGAGGGACGGCCATAGTTGCCGGCCACAAATTGCAGTAAACTATGCCCCGTTAGAAGCTCCTGTGCTTGTAGTATAAGACGGGATTATCTCGATTAGAATTTTTCAAGAGGCTGTAGACCTGAGTGTATGGTTTTAATAACTTTATACCATCCGTTCCCGAGATGAAGGGTCTTGACAGACAGATGGACGGACGGGCGGACCAACGTACAACATTTAGGTAAAGGTTCCGTCTTTTCCTTTTGAGGTACGGAACCCTAAAAAGAAGGAATTAGTTAGATTTCTGTGAGAGCTGTGCTTTTAGACGATTGAGCCTTTTAGATGTCGTAAGTAAAATTGATATTAGATTTTTCAGCATGATAAGTACCTACAGACTACAAGATGAAACCCTATTGTAATAAATTAGTAGGTATAGCTCTAACAACGGCACGCCTATGAGGATACTTGTTATAAGGTACTTACCTTTTTAGCTTCTCTCCACTCCAGATTCCGAAGTCGGGCTAAGCCTTTCAAATTACGATCTAATATCTTAAGAAATTCCGCTCTGGAGATTTTAGGAGTTGGCGTTGTTCCATTGTCAGCAGGGTCGGGTGCCGTCGTTACTGCTGGCTGTGAACATAAGAATTGTGTTGAGAGATGAATGCACCGCACCTATAACTATAACACACAATGCAATTAGTATGCACCAGTTTATAGGACAGAATATGAAAGGTAATAGAGCGGTACCTGTCTAAAAAATATGTATCAATGTGAAAAACTTTACTAGTAGGTACTACCTAGTAGTTGTCGGTCATTTCTAAAACAACGAATACATATATACGTATTATTAAAGCATTTGGTAATAATATTATCCGTTTTTGTATACCAAGAAAGTTATAGGCACTTTATAGTTTATACCTTAGCACGGTACTTCATTCGCTATAGATACTCACCTCATCCTCAGTAAACTGCGCATTTACCAAATCCGATATTTGAGTGTACGCGCTTTTTGTGTCGTTGACTTGCTGAAAGCAAAAATAACGGCGATTTACCTATTTTAAAAGATATTTGTAATGTCATTGCCGAAACGCTAGCGGCTCTTTGATTTTGACACTACTAATTGGCTGCGCCGGCGGCGTCAACAGACACATGTGTAAAGTTTTAAGATATATAAGGTAAGATGTATAATAGATTACTAAAATAAAAAATCTACAAGAGAATAGTACATTGTGTCATATCATAAGGGTTGTAAGATGGGAATTACTAACTGTATAGGGCCCGACGTCGAAGGCGGAGGGCTTTTAATGGCCCGCCGAGTTTGTTTGGCCTTTACAACAGATTAATATTAGTCGTATTTTTCATCACATTTGCGAGGAAATAAAAAATACATAAGACGAAAATGAACATTAAACGATTGTCAACAAACTTTTTCCTGAATGCAAATATGTAAAATACACTTAAGTATAATAATTGTAAAACATAGGTAAATATAATGCAGTTAAATATACCGTTTTAGGGAAGAGAGTTGGTTGAAGGAATCTCCGTTGTTGTAGAAATTGTGAGATGATTTGTTTACAAAAAAACGGCCAAGTGCGAGTCTGACTCGCGCACCGAGGGTTACGTACAAACTTTCACTTATCCCATCTTAATTGGCCTGGTTGAATTAAGTTAGCACCTGAAAAGTAAGGCGCCACATACAAACGAGGTGCAAACTTAACGCAACCGAGATATCTAAATATGATGTTTGAAAAGGACTATATTTTTTATGACTTTATCACAAATGTACAGTTTTCAGATTTTTATAAGTATTTGTAGTATGTGACGACATTCCTTGCCAAATTTCATAGTTCTAGGTCATTGGGAAGTACCCTATCATTTTGATTCCCTTGAGAGTGTCGAAATGTACGTTTATTGCGACATAAACGGCCGTATCTTTTTTTCACGTTAACGTAGAAGTTAGATTTTTTCACAGCTTCAAGGGACCGTAGACCTGAGTATATGGTGTTAATTTAAACTCGATACCTCCACGCGTTCTCGAGATAAAGGGTCTTGACAGACAGACGGACGGACAACAAAGTGATCCTATAAGTGTTCCGTTTTTTCCGATTGAGGTACGGAACCCTAAAAATTGGTTTATTTTATATACAATATTTACATTAACTTAGATTAGGTGGCACCCAGCATGATGCCACTTGGTGGGGATGCAATATTTGTATTGTACTCCGACAAAAATGTGTTCCAAAATGGCGCGTTACGTAACACTGTGAGCTTGTGTGCGAGCGCTCGCGCGCCTATAAATTAGTTCGAGCAATGGCGCGCGATCTTTTTCGTCGCCGGCGTTCTTCGTGCACACTCGTCCCAGCGTGTCGCATGTGCTTCAGTTCATCGAAGACTCGAAGCTTGAAGTTTTGCAGATTTACTAAGATCGAAGAGAGAAGACGGTGCTGACTAAAGATACATTTAAACAACTGTCTTTCTCGAGACGAAACAACCTGCTCTTTTCAGAGCAAACATTCAGGCGTCAATCATTCGCTGTTTCTAAGGAAAGAACGTTAATCTCCTACACCGTATTAGTTCAATACGCCATAAAATTTGCTTGTACCGTCAAATGCTCCAACATTGCCCGCTTTTTTTGGAAAACGAAGAATTTTTCAATTTTTTTTCTATGCCGATGCTAGTGTTTTTTTAGGCCATCGTAACAAGTATGATCACGGGCGTGTACTCTTTGCGAAAAAGAATTTTGAAATACATTTTAAATCAAGATTTCGGTCGATTTTAGAGGCGGGCCAAGTTACCCGGGGTTTTGTCCAACATTGCCCACGTCGATTTAACACAGAATTATAGCTCTTAAAATAACGAAAAAAAACTACAACAAGAGTTCGGGCAATTTTAGCAATAGCATCAAACATCCTCTCATTATTAGTTTAACTTAAGTCGGCAATCGGGTGGGCAATGGCCATTTTAGGTTCTTTCCATACAAAGTGCAAAAAGCAAATTTCAAACTGTTAGGGTTGTCACTTTATGAAATGAAATGAAATGAAATTTATTTGGTGCTGAACATGAGTTTTTACATAAATACATATGTGGTCTTAAATAGTATTACAACTTTGGTTCCAGTACATAACATGTTCTACTGTATTTACAGTTTGCACTTACATTTGACACTTAATAATAAGAGATATTTTAATTAAAATAGTTAATCAGATACATAATTTAAGTATTCCGTGACTGAGTAAAAACATTTCTCTATTAGCCATTCATTTATCCATTTCTTAAATTTATTACTATCGAGTTCCCTACAGAACTTGGGCAGTTTGTTGTAAATTATGATAGCCTGATAGGCCACATTTTTCCTATAGATGTATGTATTTGCTTTGGGTAATGCAATGGTGTGCTGTCTTCTTATTGACTTAACATTATTAAATAACTGTGGATTCATTTTCACAAATATACATATTTCTTTAATGTACATACATGGAAGAGGCATAATTTTGTGCTCTTTAAAATAAGGTTTGCAGGATTCTCTGTTATTTATTCCGAATATTGCACGCACACTTTTTTTTTGGGCCCTGAACGCCTTTTCTACGTGAACGGAGTTTCCCCACATGATAAGTCCGTACCGTAGTACCGACGCAATATATCCATAATATACTGTTACAGCAGCTTGTTTGGATACTAAATTTCTAATATTTCGTAACGCAAATATGAATCTATCAATTTTAGATACGACATTTTCAACGTGTTCTTTCCAATTGAAGTTTTGATCTAGCAACATACCTAGAAACTTAATACATTTGACAACATCTACATTTTGACCTTCATAGGATATGTTAAGATTTAGAGGAACTGAATTATAGCTACAAAACTGAACTATCTTTGTTTTCGTTAAATTTAATGTCAAATTATTTATTTTTAACCATTCTATAATATTTGTTAGTGTGTTATTAACGTCTTGCTCCAGTGCTTGTTTATTTAAAGCACTTATCACTATTGTTGTGTCGTCAGCAAATAATATTGATTTATGTCTAGTTATATGTGGAAGTTCATATATATAAAGTAGAAATAGTAGGGGACCTAAAATGCTACCTTGGGGGACACCACAACCTTTTTGTAAATAGTCAGAGCATGCTTTACTTTTCCTATTTTTTTCGATAAATTCTATTTCTACACGTTGGTAACGATCTTTCAGATAACTTTGCAACCAATTTAGACATGTGCCTCTGACTCCATAGGTTTGTAGTTTTTTTATTAGGTAATCATGTTTTACAAAGTCAAAGGCTTTTGTTAAGTCTAAGAATAGAACAGCAACGTACATTTTATTATTCAAACACTCGGTCACATGTTGTATTAAAGTGTAACAAGCCATGGAAGTGGAATATTGTTTTCTAAACCCAAATTGATTTGGGTTAAGTATGTTGTGTTTGGTAATAAATACTTCGATTCTTTTGTACATAATTTTTTCTAATATTTTCGATATCACTGGAATAAGAGTGACCGGTCGATAATTATTCATATCTTCTTTTGACCCTTTTTTATACAACGGCTTGACAATTGAGTACTTTAATCTATCCGGAAATTTTCCTTGTTCAAATGATGAGTTTATTATGTGACAAAGTGGATATGCTAGGTAAGGGGCACATAGTTTTAGTAAGTTAGTATTTATTTCATCGTACCCTGTAGCATTGGTGTTTTTTAACTGCATTATGGTCGTAATTATTTCATTTTCGTCTACAGGGGTCAAGAATAGACTTTGAGAAATATTTTTACCGGTATTTACTTTATGGTTATTTGAGATATGAGTAGACGATGCTGACTCAGTAATCTTTTTGAAAAACAAATTAAATTGATTACTTATTTTGTGAGGATCGCGAATACATGTATTATTAATTAAAAGCTTTGATACTTGAGCGTTTGCGATTTGGGTGCCTATATTTTTATTAATGATTGACCACGTAGCTTTACATTTATTTCTTGACCTATATATTTTATTATTGTTATTAATTTTTTGACTTCTTAACAAGCATTTTTTCAGTAATTTTGAATACCTTTGGTATGAATTTCTCTTTTCTCTTCTATTCTTTTTTGCGTTATGATATTCGTAGTACAGTTTTCTTTTTCTTTTACAGCATCTTTTCAACCCTCTCGTTAACCACTTAGCTGTTGCGTGTTTGTTAGAAACTTTGATATTATTCACTGGAAAACATAAATTAAAAAATAATTGAATGATATCATGAAAAGCATTAAATGACTCGTTTACATCGGATATGTTTGTTACATCTTCAAAAGATAGTGCCATAATTGCTTCAATAAACTTCCTTACATTATCGTTATTAAAATCCCTTCTCTTCTCGTACCACCAGTGTTCAGCAACATTTTGAGCTGAGGGTACCTTTAGAATTTGACTAGTATTGTGATCCGACAGAGCTAACTCGTGCGTTTCTCCAACACTTTCTTTTATATTACTGACTATTAAATCAATGCATGCTTTTTTTCTTGTAGGTGTAGTGATGTGGGATACAAGTTGGAAATTTTCAAATAAGCTTACTAATTCTTTTTTTTTATCACTATCCTTTAACATGTCTATATTCCAATCGCCGCAAAGAATCAGTTTCTTTTTTTTATATTTAATTTGGTACCTTTCTAATAAAGAGTATAGATTTACAAAAAATGTTGCATAGTCACCTTGTGGGATTCTATACACGCAGATTACTAGGATATTCAAGGAGATCAACTCGATTCCACAACATTCAAAATGAAATGCGCTTATCAGTTCTTCTGGAATGGTGAGTGTTTTAAACTCAATACCTTTGTTAACCAAAATACATGTCCCACCTCGTTTTTGGTTTTTTCTAGAAAAGTAACTAGCTAAAACAAAATTATCAACATTAAGATTAAATTCTGTACCTAATTTAAGGAAAGTTTCACTGAGACAAATTACATTTATAAATTTTCCATTGTCGCGGAACGTTTGTAGTACAACCTCTAATTCGCTTTTTTTGTTTAAGATGCCTGCAATATTTTGGTGAAAGATAGTTATATCCTTATTCTTACTTAACTCATTTATGTCCTGATTACTACATTTAGCGTTATTGCCGACGAAAAGTATGTTGACTGCGATCATCCGCCAGTAAGGAGCTTTCGGTGGAGCTCGTTGGCGTGATGCCCGGATTAGGTGTTTTTTTAGATTTTATACATGTCGTGAAATAGTCCTTGATTTTTCGTTGTTGGTATTTCCTATCTCTTGCAAAGGTTGTCTATCCCAAAACTTGTAAGTAAGAGGTGATAAAAGTGCTTAAGTGACCGATAATATTGGCCATTCCAAAATTATTCAGCTTTCCCGTTATTTTTGAGAACATGTCAAGTGATAAGTGTAGGTTAGAATCAAAAGAGTAATGCTTTTCATGGAATTGAGTATCAGCTCGTAACAAAGTGTTAAAATTCTCCACTTTGGAATTATATATTGGCTTTCCACAAATATATGTCGGACATGCAACTATTATGTTAGTATGTGCTATAGAATTGAGGGTTTCTGTTATATATTGCACTAAACTTGAGCAATCCCCTTCATGCTGTTGCAGGTCTCCCTCATCGATAAAGATAATACAATAATCGCTTTGAGTAAAATTTGACAATTTGTTCCCTATGCCATAAAGTTTTTGCTTGATCCCAGCTCCGGCAGTTATAAAATGACAGTAATCGACATTTCTTAAGGAGATATCGTTTTCTATAATGTTTGTAATTTTGTTTATTTTATTACTGCTCAGGAGTAATAATTTGTACTTATAGGATTTTGTACGCTCCATGTGATGTCCGTTGTTTTTGTGTTGGCCAAGATCGTTTCCAAGAATTGTGTTTTTCTCGGTTGAAGTAATTTGGTGACTGTCAGCGTTTGGTTCTTCGCTGGTCCGCGGCGTAGTGAGAGGGGTCGTGGGGGGAGCGGCGGGTGGGGCGTGATCCGCCGATCGCAGAAATACTGGAGAACAATGGAGGGGACTTGAAGTCGAGGCTTTCTTTTTTAAGGGAGTAGATTTTCGCTGCAGGAATGATGATCCACTTTCACTGAATAACGTTTTGTAGAGATCAAGCTTTTTTTGTTTATCGCAAAGAAGTTTCTTGTATTCAGTAATTTCATTGCAAAGGCGGTCTATTTCAGCGTGAGCACTTTCAAGCTGACATTGAAGAGTTGAATTTTCCAATTTAAGTACCGTTAATTGTGGGTCCTCTAAGTTGGACATGGTCGGTAGGCTTCTTGAAGAGGCGTCTAAAATTGAAGACGGGATAGTATCATCCCCCAAATCTGAATCAGATGTGCTAATGTTGTCTAAGGAAAGTCGCTTCAAAAGAGGTGTGCCAGCCGCAGTAGTATTGCGATGTGTTTTATTCTTGGGAGTAGTAAACTGTTTTGACGTGCCTGGTTGACACAGCCTATCCATCATAGATACTGTACGTGCCCTCTGTTGTGGTGCTGCCGAAATGCGAAGTCTTATAATCTTCTTAACATAACGTTTAGACGAAGTGGTTCAGCAAACGCACAATAGGTGGCGCTTAGGCAGAAAGTACTCTTGCGCAGAGGTATTAATTAGGAAATTCTTCAAATGACCGGGAGATGGCGCACTGATCATGCGAGATGTACTCTAAGCTTGGGCGGTTCAGCCGATTATCGATAGGTGGCAGCGCTAAATCGCACTTGTTTTGGAACATGTACTAATATTGAGGTACAGCTGGCAACATTCTAATGGTGCTGTTTGTGCGCACGCGTCTGTGGTAGCTGTCAAACTTGCAGCCTATCAGCTGTTCGGTAATGGTGCCAAATTTTGGTTATATTTCCGTTGTTTCTTGATTTAAGCCTGGTTTTAAATTTAAACGGTTAAAAATATGTTCTCACCATTCGTATTTGCAAGTATTTGCCTCCAAGTCAGCGAATTCCGTGTGTGTAATCCAATACTAGTATGTGTATGAACATAAACAACACTGCCACAACTTTATAAGGTAAGTATTTACTAGATTTTTGAATAAAATAAACAAGAGTTCTATAGTTCTGTGTTTACTCGGCTAGGGTTGCCAGATCCCTCTCTCTTTAGGGTCAAATGGTGAAACGTTTTATATATTCTCAGTGAGCATGGTTTTTTTATTGAAGGTATCTGTTTGTATCTGGCATGAGTGGTTTATCATAATAAAACACAATTTAAGGTATTTATTTTATTAAAATCTTTCGGATTCTTCGCATTATTAACTCGAATATTTGTGCCTGGGTCATGGTTGTTCTATGTATTTAAGTATATATTTATTTATATAAGTACGTATATCGTCGTCTAGTACCCATAACACAAGCCTCCTTGAGCTTAATTTGGGACTAGATCGATTTGTGTGAGGTTGTCCGATATTTATTTATTTATTATTTATTTCGTACGATACGCGTTCAATTGTCCGCCGGTATTGGCCCGCAAAAAACACACCCTCACTCGACGAGTTCTGACAGGCTACTGTACTGAGTAAGGCTACGAGTAAATGCGACGCGCAGTTTGGCCACCTATATAACCTATTTTCTACTAAAAATAGCTGTGTTGCCATAAATATGTAAATGATTACCCCACGAATGAAAATGTTCACGCGTTGCTTTTTGGGCAAAGATACCCTGGAGGGCAATTTTGGAGCATTTGACGGTAGTCAAGTTTTGGTGATACAACAAAAAATTTACCTTCTTAGTCTGAAGATGAAGTAATGTACGAGTGCGTACTATATTTTAAAACTAAATGCATAACTACAACGAGAACAATATAGGCCTGTTGTCCTTCAGTATACCTGCATGTAATAACATTTTTTACGAGCAAATGTGATGAAAATTAAGTTAATTTACCTCCAAGATGACATGGAATATCGTCCCAAAGAAGCCCCATTTCGGTGCTTGCGCGACGCGTTTACGCGCAGTTTGCCGGAGACTACGGTCCTTTGCTATATATTCATCGGAAGTTGGCTGAAAAGAGAAAACACTATATTAATACCCGCCTTTATATTATTTCACTAGAAATTAAGTGCCTGCGAACTATGCGCTACGTCCGCGAGGAAGAAAAAGTCATAAACCTAATAAAATACATACGAAACGGGGTTTACTTATACTCACGTTGTAGAAGTTGAATGTCGCTTGACATGTTTCGTATGCATTTTACACTGAAATGAAGTCAGTTGAAAAATAAATAGCTCAACTAATTTAAATACTTGAGAAGTAGCCAAATTGTGTTTAGTAGTAACCAAAATTATGCTAATTTAACACAACTTTACTAGTCAGTCACTCAGTTTGTCAGTCCTCCGATTTATGTAACTAGCAGCTAACATTTGGGCTACTACTGTTAACAAAACTATTTTTTAGTGTAATATGTCCGAGACTCACGGGAGTTTTCTAGTCATTAACCTCTTTTTTTCTTCTCCGTAGCCGGGTAAAAGTATCCTATTTAACCATTTTCGGATGCAGCTACCAAAACAATTTTAAACCGGTCCAGCCGTTTGATATTATAGAAGACCCGATGACAGTAAGTATACCTACAGCGATTACGATACTTATCTCAGTAGGTCGGCAGTTTCAATGCAATGGACGTAGTTCTGTTGTGTAATTCAATTCATTTGTCCACTAGAGTTAGGTGGCATTTCATGGGTCAGGTTCAACACTACTTCATTAGTAGGTATAATCGTCAAATTACTATACCTATATATGAATATATAAAAACAAAAGTGTTCAGAAAGATTCTGGCACCTACAAAAAGAGAAAATGGAAGCTGGAGGTTCCCCAAGAATACGGAGATTTCAGAACCGATGGCCGAACCAAACATCATTGATGGCGAATCCAAATCACATCGTTTTCGCTCGATTGGCTACGTCGTGGAGAACGATTGACCGAAGTCAAGAGAACATAAATACTTGGGTCAACCAGCGATGACCTAGCTATAGTTTGTATCATTGGAAGGATATGAGCTGGGAGCTGGCGATCGCTGGCTAGAAGTGACGCAAGATCAGGCAAGATGGCGTGCTCTTGTGTTGGAGGCGCAGACGTTGAAGGCAAACTCATTTTGGGTTGCTGCGCCAAAACAGTTAGTTACTTATATATGTCGGATCTTGGCCGATAAAAGGTCGAGTTTGGCTTGACAGTGGGCCGTGGTACTACACCGTTAGTTTTTATCCTGAGGGGACGGATTTTTTGGGTGGCGGCCGCGTGTGGACGCACTACTAGCTTTATTAATCGTTAATGTTATTCGTTAATGCAAAATTAGTGTTGATAAGTTTACCTGACATAGTGACTCTTAATTTGTTATAAAATTAGATTAAAATGTAATTCGTGTAATTAAATGTACTAACTAAAGAACTGACTTTTGATTACCACGAGGGCCCTGAAATTTGATCAAAGGATGTCTGCACTGTCTGCTAATAATGAGTCCTGATGAAGCCCACGGCCATTCTGCGACATATATATTCGTTATAAATGGCTTCCCATTCGAGGACGCGATATACTCCAGCCTGAAAGCGCTGACTTCCGTATTCTGTATTCCACACCCACCCTCTGAATCTGACTTGTTTTCTGTCTGTCTGAAAGATCTTTCCGAATCCGCGTCTGAGTGTACCTTTGGGTAAGGATGTGTCTTGACCTCACGAGATGTGTTGTGGTAACAGATTTAGACAACAAACAATAGGTAGATATTGTGTAAGTAGATATAAATAGTGATTTTTACGAACAGGCTGGGCAGTGAAGCAGGGCACCACAACAGCGATGATGGTAATGACGGCCAGCACGGCGATCCCTCGTCTACCTATCGTCATCTTGGGCTGCTACTCGAACCGAACCTTTTTCTGGAAACATAGTGAGGCAGATTAGTACGAATTTAGGAGTATCTATGGTATATTGCCACCTGCTACAAAACTGCGCACTATCAAATATCACTTAGGGGTCGGATGATCGAGTGCAAATGAAATAAGGAACAGCACTTATTTCATAATGGAGTAACTATCAGTAAGTAATAATTTTATCGTAAAAAACACTTCAGAAAACAATTCAGTTCGCGCTTTTTCATGTCATGCCTAACAAGCGTCGGTGCCGGCCCAGGGATAGTGGCGCTCAAAACAGCTTTCATATAGCAATAATGTGCATACGTCAGTCAAGGATTTGTCATTATCAAAATTCAAAACATTGTTTACTGGAATGCTGCTCAATCCTTAGTTCTTTTTGCGAAATAAATACTGAATCCTATTGAAAAAACTTGACTTTCATCATATTTAGTCCTGTTTCCTCTTTGTTTACATCAGTGACATTCATGATTCACGGACTTTCAACGTCAGTTACCAAAAATTTGTCGTTGCCAGTAATAGTTATTTGTGCAACAAGAGAGCAAAGTTGTTTTTTGTTACGAGTGCTGATTTTGAGTCCCAAGCAAGCGAAGGATTCTAAGTTTGAATCACGAGCGTAGCTAGTGATTCTATGTTAGAATCCTGAGTGTAGCGAGGGATTCAACAGCACGAGATGCAAAAAACTTTGCTCTCGTGTAGCACACACAACTTTTCACCTCATCAGCGAGAACATAATTGACATTTTGTGCTTTTTCTTCCAACGTATGTTTATAGTCTTTGTTGCTGATTTCAATAATATTATTAATCAGAAAATAGATAAGTTCTGCTTAATAAGGAATAACAACATAATTTAATTGAAATATTATCAACCAACCAACACGGTTATTGTCATTATTTGATCAAATTGGAAGATTTAGCAGATACATGACGTGTTTATTTATAAATACATATTATATTACGAGATTTTGTTTATAAATTGATTATATAATATTTTTACTCCTAAAACACCAAACAAAATAAATGAAAAGAAAATAACAATTTCAATATGAACTCGATATTTTTTAAGGTAGGTACGTTTCGAATATGCATCTAAGATAAATGGTGAAATTATTAATTATTATTATATTTACACTAAGTAATAAGTTGAAAATAGTAGATTGTTAACCAAGGGTAGAAAGTGACCCATTGCACCCGAGATATTTCTGGCGCTCGAACGAAGTGAGAGCGCCAATAGTTCGAGGGAACAAACAAACACTCTACTTTTCATTTCGACTGCAAGGAAACTAAAATACTACACGCACAGTGTGTTTAATTAATTTCCATGTCATTTTTAACCAATAATTAATAAAAGACACGGTATTTATATTTAATCTCGTGTTCCCGCTTTTTCTATTGCAAACTTTCGTTATTATTATTTTTAATAAAAAAAAACTATTTGACGAGGTAACCTTTTAACACCTATATCGGACCATCCCCGACATATACGTACCTACCGCCAACATTTAAAAAAAAACAAATCCAATGGTTTCTATTTTGTTTTTATCTAAATGTACGATTCTATCAATAAATCAGGGACAGAATTATATGTATGTATTATGAATATATATTTATCCTCGTAAGGCCCAAGCTTATATTATACCATCAGAGCTAAACGCCCAATGTACATTACAATGTACAATATCTAATAATGTGCTTGCGGCCCATGACTTATTTTTTATTTTTTTTTGTTAAGAACTTGTCCAGAATTTTTTATTTTTTTTTCTAGATGCTTTATGGTCTAGACAGATAGAATGCAACTAATTTAGAGACAATCGGTCATGTTCATTTTAATGCACATTGGGTCTTTACGCCATATCGCATTTGAAATAAAACACAACGTTATAAATTCGTTTTTTTAATTGACATAAGAAGAAAATCACCTAATTTCAGTCATACAGGCATTTAAATGCTTACAAAAGATCCCTAAATTAATATTTTTCAACTTTGGTTGACGTAACAATAACGAGATCGCATAAAATACAGACTCTTTACTTAATTTACTAAAAATCACATACTTCTGAGATACTAGTTTCATATTTTTTTTATAAAAATGTACGTAAAATCATCGTCTTAACATTCCTAAGCTAAGCTAGCTAAAGAGAGAATATATTTGACATAGTTCACATATATATTTGTAGCAAAAATAACACTTACAGTGTATAAATCTTCTAAAAATTGAACACAAAACATAAAAATATCAAAAAAAATACTGTCTTTTTCATCAAAACAAAAACAGAAACTTATACAAAATGTAATATGCTTACAACACTATCAAAACATAGTAACAGTCTTATAATAATTTAATTATTAACCTCCAAATTTGTTAAACAACCGATGGAACAAAGTCTTCCATCTCTGATTCATCGAGCAAGCGAGTGATGTTTTCATCTCGAAGACCTAAAATAAAAACGAATGTAAATTAATTACATAGCAACTAACGCCCGTTGTGCATTACGATGCACATGTGTTTTCAACAACAAGTTAAAAATAGGTAACAATCATATTTCAATAAAATAATGACTAATTACTAAAATATAAGTCTTTACCTTCATAATCACACAGTTTTTAAACAAAAGAATACAAGATTAACGTAATAAAACCAGATTTTACTTACGAGATCTCCGCTTGGGTGGCATGGCTGAGACCACACTGTTTTCAGTTAGAACAAAGTAGCGGGTTCTATGGCGGAATGTAACTCCGCCATACAACAACAGATGGAGCTTAAATTAAACGAGGAATGCAATTTTTGTTTTACATGGTATCACTGACAGTAGTTTTTTACTTAGCAACTCTACGCGGATGTATTTTTTTCGTTCCGTTTCATGCAAAACAAAAAATATATTTATTGAATTTATTTTTCAAATTCCTAGTAAACAATTGGAAATATTTATAAAAGCGACTAATCGTTACTTTTGTAAATGTATATCGATGCAATTTATTGATATAGACGATGATTTGATATACTTGAGGTATTAAATTAAAAAGTAAACAATGACGTTAATGTCAATTATTTTCGCATACGGAACGCTATTACTTCGCCGTCGTATTTTGATATTTTTGATTTCGAACCACTTCCGTTTATTTTCGTGAACGTGAAAGTGCTCATCCCTCCGTTTTGATTTAATTTCAATATTACGACTTGGCTATTCCTGGACTCTCCGACCCCTGCTCATTACGTTTGACCTGTTTTTTGATACTGGATACTGATTTGCCTCTGATTTGGATTTGCGACGAAAATGTCGGTGTCGGTGGACAAAAAGTGTTGTGTTCCGTGTTGCAGGAAAACTCGTAAGTATAAAATTGTAGATACTTGGTATACGTAATTTGTATGATTACATGTTTTTGGTCATAATTTATCCTTGTTGCTTGTAAATATTTAAGTAAGTAAGTCGGCAAGGCATTTCACTCCTTTACTTTACTATTGTGTTATCGAATAATATCAAACGTAAAAAATGCACAAACTTTTGATTACTTTCGTCGTCCGATCTTCTTATTATTTTTTCATATAAGTTGTGTGAATATTTGGTAATCAAAAAATAATTGCGTTTGAACACTCTGCAGCATGTCACATAAAAAAACACCACGCATCAGCTTCGAAAGTCGTAATAGTAATATGACAAAAGAGTTTTTAATGGATTGATTGGAGATGACTTGTAACAATTTGTGACGACTGTTATGGTGAGCGCATATTACGAGTTGAGCTTCGCGCAGTTCTACTGCGTCGCAGTGCGCTAGACCTTGTGCGATTTCATACGAATAATAGTTAGCCGCGCCGAGTTGCTCCGCTGGAGCGAAGTGTGCTCACCTTTAAAGTACAATATCAAAATGACCAAGGTATTCACATAATATCTGAAAATGTCCCATAACTCAATAATATTAAAATATAGTTATGAACGCCTTGCTTGCCCCTTTACGCGTTTGGTGCAATAAAATGAGAACATAGATTCTATTAAGGGTAAAAATCTTTGTTTTCATTTATTTATTTATTATTCAAATAAGTTAAACAGCATTACAGTCAAAACCAAGGCACAGTGAACCACAGAAATACACATGAACAAAGATTTAAAACTAGTTTTTTGGGCGACACAATGGCGTGGCTCCGTTGCGACGTCAGATCTGGTGTAGAATAAACCATCAGCATTTTAATATCCTATTCCACACCAGATATATCTGATGGTCATTAAGTACAAAATAAATATTGTGGTTTATTATTTTATCAAGCATTATATTTTATATTGATATTTCCTGATGACTCATGTTAAATCATATACATATATCATATATTTACAGGATTGGATAATGTGATACTTCATATATTCCCAAATCCTGACACACAAGCAGAAAGATTTCACTTGTGGGTCCATGCAATTGGTGGCGACATTTTGGCATTGGACAACCAAAAGATATACAAGCAGCGCAGAGTGTGCCATGATCACTTTGAACCAAGATTCTACACTACAAGCAAACGATTGTCTGCTAATTCAGTACCAACATTACATATGTCAGGTATGTTCACATTTACTTAGTTTTTTTCTGTATCTCTACATATATAATATTGCTTATAATTTTTTTAGTGTAAAAAAGTAATTGTGGGATTTAAACCTATATTTAATTTTCAGATTCTGCACTTCAAGCTCCTCCGATGGATGTCACAAACCAGAATGCAAGAAACATCCAAGATGATATGGAAATACCTTCAACATCGAAAGGTTTGTATTGTGCAATTGTATATAATTATTTTAATTTTCGTTGTTATATATTTTTACTTTAGGGTTAATTTTAAGGTCTAGTCTTGTTGTTTAAAATGTTTGAACCTTGACTGTATATGTTATTTTATTAAATAAGTTAATTTCACTAGTAAATTCTTAGTAGGTTTTTTTACTAAAAGAAATATTGATTAATTAAAAGAATTGTGGGCTTAAAATCTATGTTTAATTTTCAGGTTCTGCACTTCGAGCTCCCCTGATGGATGTCACAAACCAGAATGTAACGAACATTCGGACTGATATGGAAATACCTTCAATATCGAAAGGTTTGTATCGTGCTATTCTTTCATCCTTACCACGTATATAGATAGTTGGCAGTCCACAACTGTGCGGTTTACTATAAATTTCCTGCCACACACGACTGCATTGTGGAATGATGGTCATAGGATACTTTTTATACGTCTACAGCAAAGAAAAAAATACGTGGACAAAGTTGCTAGGGGGCGCCGCCTAGTCTAGTATAGTATGAAATACGTGCGAAGTTTCTTTGCTGGGAGAACTGAAGTCTCATAGTAATTCTGCTTGGTTTGTTTCATCGTCGTATATATTTATGTATGTATCTATTTATATATATGTATGTTTATTATCTATATGTATGTAGCTATAATAGTATGAGTTTTTTAATTATGTGTAATTATGTTGTTTGATGCACCGCCTACAATATCTCTGCTTTGCCCTAAGGTTGACTGGTAGAGAATGCCGCATGGCATTAAGTTCGCCTTTTGTACGTTAAGTTTTTCTTTTGTGCAATAAAGTTTAAACATATAAATAAATAAATAATGGTTGTCATAAAAGTGTTAAAAAATAATGAAAACATACCGAGTTAGAACTTTTTAAAATCGTCTTAGCGAGTAGTTTTTGAATGTTTAAAGAAAAGTACAGTCAATAAAAGCTTGTCACAATATGATCAAATGAACGCTTTATCAAAAAAAATATTAAGGATTAAATATATCTCGTACTTAACTGGCAGAATATGGAAGATATAAGAAAATAATTATATGTTTTACAGATACTTTCTTTGAAACTACGAGTTCAAAAGATAAATTAACTAGAAGGAATGTGGAAACTACTCAACCATCACCTGTAAACAGTGGTAAGTTTCATAAATTCTATGCCAAGCTTTATTACAGTGTCTGCTCAATTCCTTATAATGCAATCATTTTGTATTTCTTCAGTGAAAAAAAGTAAACAAATACTTATACAATGTTACATAGATTTGGCCATCGTTATAAATTGTACCAAATAGGTACAATTATTTTTTGTTATTACGGCGCATGTGTAATAAAACGTAACGTAACGTAACGATGTAGGAACTTTAAGAGGTGATACAGGGGACCATTTGGAAGATATTGAACCCTAAATGTGGTAGTCCAATCTGTGATATATATATTTATATTTAAATTGCGTTTTCAAAATTTTAAATTCGTCCCAAAAATTTACATGAAAAGTAAAATTTAAACCAAACTATGCATTCAATCAAATTTCTTTCTGTCTGATTAACTTCGTTATTAATTTATTAAACAATAAAAAAGTTTACCCTCCCACATACTTACTAAACTTTTATTGTAAAAGCGTTTTTGTAGCTCAGTGATTTCTAAAAAAAAAAACTTTAGCAGGAGTTACAACAATAATTACTTAGGATATTGACCAACAATTCATTTAAAAATTGCTTGATTTGTTTACTGTAGGTACACATAAATACTACGGCATAATTTTATACAAGTTTTTGTACCATACTATAGGTAGTAATTGTTTGGTTTATGAAAATTGTTAAAAAATGTGCCTTAAAGTTATCACATTTTCTATTTCAGGATCAATGAAACTGAAAGGGAACCAATCCAGGATATTTTGCACAGAAGCCAGTACGCTGTATAGGCAAATCAAAAAACTAAAAACAGCTAAAGATAAATATGCTGCAAAGCTGAAGAAAGCTCTCAAGTTAGCAGAAAATCCGACATTTCAAAAAGCTGTCAGTAATTTCACATCCACCGCTCTGTTATTTATTTTGTTACAATTTCGAGAAATAAACAAAGATAAAATGGGCAGAAGATTTACGAAAAAAGAAAAAATTATGGCATTGTCATTGTACAAACGAGGCCCTAAGGCTTACCGCTGGCTCCGAAACATATTTGTTCTGCCTTCTCCAGCTACGTTAGGCAGAATAATTTCAAGGGCGAATTTAAAAACTGGAATCAACGAAAACATATTTCAACTTTTAAAGAAAAAAGCCACTAACTTGACTGGGTCCGAACGGAAATGTGTGCTTTTATTCGATGAAATTGCTATTTCGCCGCATTTTAACTACAATCGCAGACGTGATGAAATTGTAGGCTTTGTGGACAATGGAAACGAAAAAACAAAACAAATCTCGGATCACGCGTTGGTGTTTATGATACGTGGTGTCCAAAAACAGTATAAACAGCCAATTTCTTATACTTTTTGCGCTGGCAGTACGCAAAAAGAGAGTTTAGTCATCCAAATTAAAGCATTAATAAGAAAATTAAAAATAAACGGATTCGATGTTGTGGCTACAATTTGTGACCAAGGCACAAGTAATGTTAGCGCTGTTAATTATTTAATCAGCCAAACAAGAGCCGACTATTTGAGAGCTGGCAAAGAATTAAAAGAGAATATATTTGAAATTGATGGCCAGGAGATTATACCGTTATTTGATCCACCGCATCTAATGAAAGGTATTAGGAACAACCTATTAAATAAAAATTTAAAGTGTGATATTGATAAAATTCAAAAGGTGGCGAAATGGGATCACATTGTTCAACTATACCATGAAAATCCAGCCTACCAAGGTTTACGCTTATTACCAAAATTAACGGAGAACCATGTTAATCCTAATAAAATTCCAAAAATGAAAGTTAAGATGGCAACACAAGTCTTTAGCAGGGCAGTTGCTGTAAATATGGGATATTTAGCTGGTGAGTTGTTTAGATTTACATACATGTTTAAACATTATGTACAATTTTATCTATTTATGTTAACTGTTTCCTTTGGGAGAGAAGCATTTATATTTGTAGTAATGACTTCGTTATCCTTTTGTATTTTTTGTTTTGAAATCCATCCGTGACATATCAAATATAAGGGCTTTGTGAGCTGCTTATAATTATAAAGTATTTTTTGGGGAAATGCCCATAAAGTTTTTTTTATACAGTCTACGTCAAAAATATATTTACAATTGAAGATTACAAAAATATCTTTAAATTGAAATAAGTTTCCATATAATTTCATGTCATCAACCAAAGTGCCTTATATTTTTACATCTATTCATTTGTAAAACTTGTCATACAATCTGATATATAATTGTTTATACAACATGTGTCAAAATTATGTTTCCATTCAATGTGCCAATTTAGCACTGCCAAATAATATACACACCAAGAACGATAATTAAAATTTACGTTTCATGATGCATTAATGTTTTAGCATTCGGCTACGTAAACATCCTTACTTCATATCTTGAATACGAATTAATTATTAATGTTCATTAATAATAATAATGTATCTCAGCATGGTGAAGGTATTTTAAATGAATTTCAGTTTGTAACCATTGTATACTTTTATTTCAGAGATCGGTATATTGGATGCGCAGTGTAAGGAGACTGCTGATGTGCTGTTGTTTTTCGACGAGCTCTTTGATTCTGTCAACGGATCATACGAAGGAGCGAGGAAAAATGCTGCGAAACCTTTGCTCGGGCCTTTGACACCGTCATCTTGTCACCAAATAGTATGGGAGAAGGCGAGAACAGTGCTCAAATCGATGAAGTTCGTAACCAGCAACGGAAAGACCAGTGTTGTGCCATCGATAGCTAATTGGTTAAGAACCATTGAAAATTTTCTTTATTTAAAAACCAAAATATTTGGGCACGATTTAAAATCTGTGTGGCTTCGACATTTCAACCAAGACCCATTAGAAAACTTTTTTGGGTGCATAAGGTCACATGGGGTTCGGAACATTAACCCCACCTCTGCTGGTTTCGAAGTAGCGTTTGTTTCGCTTTTAATCAACAATGTAAATAATTCAGTACATTCGTCAGGGGCTAATTGCGAAAAAGATTCATGCTTCAATTTTAAATGTTTTAAGCAACTCTTTTACAAAACCCGTAGATTTTCAAATAGTTTAACGGAAATTAAATTTGAGCATTTAAATGACCAAATCTTGTTAAACGTGCAAGAAAAGATAAAAAATCCAAAAATTAAAGCACACTTGGAATACGTAGCGGGGTACGTACTTCGAAAAACGAGAAAATTTTTTAAAGGCTGCAAGGAATGCAAAGACTGTTTATACGACAAACAAAATAAAAGTGTGTACATTAAAAGAAAAGAACATTCTAATAAAATAAGGAGACTTTCTTACCCCGCTACTGACTTTGTGAAAACTTTTTCAAACATACAAGATGTGGTCATTTATATTATAAGGCATGACATCAACATGCCAAACATTAAAGAATACATTAAGATGGTAATATCCTATCATATAAGATTTGATTTCATCAAATGTGATGACCACAGGGCTCAACTCGCCGAAGAGATCTCGGACCTGTCGTGTCGCTTCTTTTTAAATAACTGGTGCAGGGACACCAACAAAATATTAAAAGGTAAAAGAACCGACTACGACACGGCAGATTCCGTGCAAATATATGCTTTCAGGTATTGTAGCAAAAGAAATAAATCTACGCCTTTCTGAAAATAAGATTTTTATTTCACTCCTAGCGTCTATGTTGATTTTACAACGCCTTATTTACAATTTCTGATACCAGAAATCTAAATACGGCGTTATTCGTTTGATATCTCATGTACCTAAATAAAAAACAGATATAGTGTCCCGTCGGGTAGAAAGTCTATTCTGATACAGGTCATCTCAATATATTTTATAAACCTAAAATCGATTTAGTTTTATAAAATATATTGAGATTCACAGGTATCAGAATTGACTTCCTACCGGGCGGCGGGGCAGTTGAAACGTTATACATATAGGTATGGTTATAGCTAGGTATATTACTTTTGACTAATTTCGCCACACATCAATAGATGGCGCTGCAATCGAGATTGTTGACTGACGACTCTATTACTACATTATTCAATATACTCTATGGCCGATACCTATCTATGGATTCCTTTGAAACCACAAATGTCATCAAGTGTCAAACGTCACTCTTGTCATCTGTCATTCAGAGCGTTTAAACAAAATGGCGGTTCGCGGCAAAATTTTAAATCAATGTTATGAGAAAGTTCATGTACATCGTAATGTACAGTGGGCGTTTACTTGTAGGTTAGGTATAGCCAAATATGCTGGGCCTGAGTTACAATCCTTACTTTGTTCATTGTAATGTACAGTGGGCCTTACGAGGTTATATTTAATAATTAGATGTAAATAAATTAAGCTTGCATATATCTAACTTTTGTAGACATTTTTTCAATGGCCACTTACCACGGCCGACTAGATTGTACCTAATTGAGTTGGTCACGACGTGCATCTAGATGGCACTTTATCTTTGACTCCGTGGCAATTAAAAAAAAATTACTTTCCACCCTAGGGATGGAAAAGCTATTTTCCACCCGGCTATCTACTTATGAAAATTACACTTTCTGAACAGGAGAGATGAAATAGTTATTTTCATCTCTCCTGTTCGGAAAGCGTCATTTTCATGAGTAGACAGCCGGGTGGAAAATAGCTTTTCCATCCCTAGGGTGGAAAGTAATTTTTTTTTAATTGCCACGTAGTCAAAGGTAATTGCCTTCTAGATGCACGTCGTGACCAACTAAATTAGGTACAATCTAGTCGGCCGTGGTAAGTGGCATTGAAAAAAGGTATGCAAAGGTTAGATATAGGCAAGCTTAATTTATTTATATCTAATTATTAATTACATATAATTCCGTCCCACATTTATTTAAAAAATAAAATTGAAACCATTGGATTGTTTTTTTTTTTACTTTTTAAATGTTGGCGGTACTATATCTTAACTTTTTTTTTATCTACTAATATTTTTTATTTATTAATAATTATTATTATGTTCAATGTATGTATGACTGTTACTATCCTTAATTTGTTTTTTACTAACAATCTATGGATCACTGATCCGAAATAAATAATAATTTGAATTTGAATTTAAAAGTAAGAAGAATGAAAGTTTGCAGTAGAAAAAGCGGGAACACGAGATTAAATATAAATACCGTGTCTTTAATTGATTATTTGTTAAAAATGACATGGACATTAATATAAGTAAATCACTCTTGACATTTATGTGCGTGTAGTATTTTATTTTCCTCGCAGTCGAAATGAAAAGTAGAGTGTTTAACTCGGGTGAAATTGCCCATTTCACCCTCGAACTATTGGCGCTCTCACTTCGTTCGAGCGCCAGAAATATCTCGGGTGCAATGGGTCACTTTCTACCCTTGGTTAACAATCTACTATTGTTATACAAGGGGGGAAAGTTGTATTTTACCCGCGAGTGTTTATTTGAAACACGAGCTAGCGAAAGGATCCTATGATTGACCACGAGTGAAGCGAGTGGTTCAAAATAGAATCCTGAGCGTAGCGAGTGTTTCAATACACGAGACGTAAAATAACTTTTCGCCCGTGGATAACACAAAACTTTTCACCTCACTACAGCGAGGAAAAAATAATAAGGGTTTGTACTATATCT
This sequence comes from Apotomis capreana, assembly GCA_947623375.1. NCBI lineage: Eukaryota > Metazoa > Arthropoda > Insecta > Lepidoptera > Tortricidae > Apotomis > Apotomis capreana. The sequence goes on from OX392501.1 coordinate 16,524,048, forward strand.
TTGAAAAATATATGCAATAATCAACCAATTTGCCATTTATTAAAATTAAGGTCTAATTAGCTTTAATGTAGGTATTTTAAACGGGATTTTTCAGAAAATAAGCTCATGTCAAATTTTACTTTAGCTGCGTTGAAACGTCAAAACTCTTTCTCCACATGTGGATAAAAAGCGATTTTCTCAATAGATATCAAACAAACAAACTGGGCTTTCCGAGCTAGTGAGGTGAAAAATAATTTAGTAGGTACCACTGAAAATCCGCAATATGGCGTGGGTTGTAAAACCTTGCAGGGCTTTACTAGGCGACAATATATTGACATCCAATAAAAGTTTTTATCCACTATTTATAGACGAAATTCATCATCATGGATGACGATTATATAATTATGTAGATATTTTATCGACAAACTTATCGACAATATAAAATATGTTACACTGATAGCTACTCCATTATGAAATAAGTCCTCTGTTCCTTATGTCATTTCAACTCGATTGTCCGCCTATACCTTTTAATATTGCTAATACTGGACTGGAGTAGTAATAAATTTACTGCAATAAAGTTCCAAAGCAACTGTAACTAAAATAAAACTTTCTAAATGACCCTCTTGGCATTTTATTATATTAAATTATATCGCAAGTACAAATGGTTTATGTGATTAGCAAAAACGTTGGTAATGGTTTTTATACCATACCTACAACAATACGTTCAACGTCGTAATGTATTACTTGTCTAAGACGAGGTGAGGGTCTCAGGGGTCACTGTTGTGTTGCAATGCAAAGGCTGAGTCTAAAAGAGTCAGATAAGTAAAGTTTAAGTAAGTATGTAACGTGGGTAGGTAATACTAATACCCTTTTAAGTTTATTTGAATAGGCAATCGTCATGATTATTGTTACTGTTAATATAGTAACTTAATAAGTTAATGAAGCACAGCACTGCATATGTAGGTAGATAGTATGTATCAATTAATACTAACCAGTAACCACAGTCTATTCACGAGTCTTTTTGGTACAATAAGCAAAATAAAGTTGACACAGTCTATGTTAAGAAGTACATTCACTAAGCTGATGCGGTTGCTTAATGTAATGGTTGAAGTGCCAATTTTAAACATAGCAGCTAACCATCTGAGACTGCATTACAAAATGTGACTGTGTAAGTATACAATATATACATGCATAGTTTGTATCTCTCGCTGCAACCAATACAGGGTAAAGTAATATTGCAACCAGCTGTTTCACTAGGAACAGGTTTTCTTAAGGTACTTCCTAGTTAGTACGGCTTTGCATGCTTTTTCTTCGCTGCTTATTTTTACATAATCGAGAAGATTCATTCGACGGAAATCTTAAAAAAGTAAAATTCCCTAAGATTGGTTCTAGATCTTACATGTACCAGGAAATAGCTTAGATCGTCCAAGCATCTCATGATCTCCGCATTAGCTTCATTACGTCACCGGTAGATATTTACTTACCTCATCTCATAGGCGCTTTTCCCCATTGTTTGTTACTTACTTCATGGTTGATCAGGCTCACATAACGTTGACATGTTATCTAAGTAAAGAGGACTGATAATGTCGTCAGCTTGTGTTGTGCTAGCTGCTATTGGGTACCTATTAAATAGTATAAGTCGCTATTTAACTAATTACACGAGAAAGTGATAGCACCATTTACGCATAAGATACTTAATCTATATGCCTGGCTCGTACTTATAAGAATCATAACATTGTATGTTAAATTTAATATTATTGTGTTTTTGTTAGCTTAATATCCGTTTGTTTGAAACATATGAATATATACCTATTACATAACATATTACGATACCTTCCCTGGCCGGGTAAGTAGTAATTTATCGTCTGCGATATGGAACAACCAACAAACTGCAGTAGCTTACAGCTTCGAGAGAGACGTAAATTTGTACGGGCCGTAATTAATAAACATCATGCGTCGACTTCGGTTCTAATATTTTTTTTATTTTACAGTGTAAGATGTGTACCTACAATATTTACGTAGACAGTCAAGGCTGTATGAGCACATCTATCTATGTATTCATGTTTGATAGTTTGTTCATATCTACGTATGTAGGTAGGTACCTAACCATGATGTTAGCCACAACTTTTTCCAGACACTTAAAGTTATAAAAATAAATAAATTAATAACGGCGTTGAAAAAATAATTTGTTACAATTAATTTGGTAATCTAAACGCTAAAAAGATACATATCTAGTATAAATAATAAATAAATAAATAAATATCAGACAGCCTCACACAAATCGATCTAGTCCCAAATTAAGCTCAAGAAGGCTTGTGTTATGGGCAAAGGGCGGACAGTGGATGCAATATGGTGACGAAAGCGAAAGCATAAGATGGATAAGACTTTAATATCATACAAAAGAAACATCGTTACATACAAAAAACATCGATTTTTTTTTTCTATTAAGTGACCTCCAAATAGCGTATTTTACTTATTTTTTGGAAAATAACATTTAGTTTCTTCAATTTTATAATAGGTAGTTGCGCATTAATTTCTTCCTCATTGAGCTATTGTACTTGGATAAGGTCAGATTGGATCGACTTTAACGCGCCGAAGCAGAATTATTTGCATATTTTTCAGGAGCTATGAAATACCGTGCTCAGTTATTATAGGTAAGTCGGTGTTGGATGGACGCTAAGAGACCGATGGTGAGTTAATTTTAAGATCCTAAAGTGCATGATAGGTGAAGTCCGTATAAGGGGATTACTGGCAAAAAATCTAAATATTTAAAGAAACCATATACTATGACGCTTGTACTGCAAAAAAAATTGTCTAATGGCCTGATTATGATGGAATGTATGATATTACGTAGCATAATGAGTGCAAAAATGACCCAGTGGGCACAGATGCCGGCGCGTGCGCACGCCGCCGTACTCGCCGTGGTAGCGTCTACTCGGCTCGGTCAAGCACCGGCTGACCGCAATCCATTCAACTTTTTTCGTGTGATGTCAACATAAGTAGATCGCCGCTTGCTTACCTAGTTATACGTTTTTATTACAAGTTTTTATTAAATCTGGTTATTAATAAGCTGGTATAAACTTTTCTTTTACATGCACATTCGATGTACCAAGTCACTTAATTTTTTTTCGGAATAGCAATAGAACTATTAACTATCACAAAGCGTCGTCGCAATCATAAATGTAAAATCCTGAAGCACAATTTTAATCAAGAACTTAAGCTAGTTTTAACAAACTCACACAGGTTACTAGTATAAGTTATTTGTGAATCCTTTGCGGATTTAGCCCTAAGGGTATAAGAAAAAATATAAAGATGAGGGGAACACCCAAATATTCCGAAATATTTTATTCCGAATTTATTAATTCCGATTTTTAAAACTCCGAATTTCATAATTCCTAGGAAATAAAATATCGATTATCTACTAAAAAACACGAAATTTATTTAACCGAATTTCAAAATTCCGATTGTTTATTATTCCGATTTTTATAACTCCGAATAATGAAAAGCCCGAAGTGTCATTGGCCTGAAAAACAAAATTCCGATTATTAATTTTCCGGAACTTCATTACTTATTCGGAAATTTGATATCGGGATAATGACATTCGTATTTTCAATAATCGGAAATTTATTTCTTAGGAATTATGAAATTCGGAGTTTTAAAAATCGGAATTAGTAAATTCGGAATAAAATATTTCGGAGTATTTGGGTAAAGATTATTTTCTTAACCAATTTTTTACGTTAAAACAAAAATAGAAAACCGGATTTGGACAAATATCGAATTGGCTGAACCCCGAAAACTGTAGGTTAGGTTAAGTTTGTATTGTGACCACGTTTAGCGGAGCGAGCGAAGCGAGCGGAGCGTCAGACTTGCTGAACCCCGAATACTATAGGTTAGGTTATTGGCTGAACCCCGAAAACTGTAGGTTAGGTTAGGTTTGTATTGTGACCACGTTTAGCGGAGCGAGCGAAGCGAGCGTAGCGTCAGACTTGCTGAACCCCGAAAACTGTAGGTTATGTTATTGGCTGAACCCCGAAAACTGTAGGTTAGGTTAGGTTTGTATTGTGACCACGTACAGCGGAGCGAGCGAAGCGAGCGGAGCGTCAGACTTGCTGAACCCCGAAAACTATAGGTTAGGTTATTGGCCGAACCCCGAAAACTGTAGGTTAGGTTAGATTTGTATCGTGACCACGTATAGCGGAGCGTCAGACTTGCTGAACCCCGAAAAGTGTAGGTTAGGTTAAATCCTAAAATTACCTATTTCACCTTGAAGCCCCGTTAGCCCGAAAAACTTTCACATATTTAGGTTCATATTTTATAGTTATTAATAACAGCAATTCGTAATTTTGATTAGTCGGGTTTGGGTTACCCTCATCTGGCAGAATAATATTGGTCAGAAATACACTTCGCATAACACGTTTCGCAGAAACACTTTCGGTCGAATGGTAAAATGGCATAAATGTATAGTTGGCATTACTACTACCTCGCATACGACACATTTTGCAGCACATTGTTTTGTAGAATCTCTTTGGCCGACTTTGGTTTAGCATAATTTTATGTACCATATTAATCCTATAGCATACGATTACAATAGCATAATTATTTTCTACTAGCAGAAAAGTGCGTTAAGTAAACTTTACGTAGTAGAATTAAATACCGTTAGGTACGACGACGAGCGGTTCGAGGAGCAGTGTTAGGTATCTTGCCGCCGCGGGGCAACTGCCACTAAATTTTTAATCACAACAATTGTAATGCATAAATTAGGTCCTGATTCCACCTTAGGGCAGGCCCGACTTGGATTAGGTTAGGTACGACGACGACCCCCCCGACGGTGTCCACCTTGACGTGGTGGGGGGCTCAGTAACTGCGGTTAGTCCGCCGCAGCGAAGCCAAGAGACACCAGTGAGGGGGCCTACGGGCCAAGACGGGAGAGGAGGAGACCGAGAGGGAGGACCGGCGGAGCATTACTCGGATGGGCACTTCGGTGTTTGTGATGAAGTTCACCTCCGCCGGTGGAGGAGACCGAGAGGGAGGACTGGCGGGGCATTACTCGGGTGGGCACTTCGGTGTTTGTGTTGAAGTTCACCTCCGCCAGTGGAGGAGACCGAGGAGGAGGCTGGCGGGATCATGACTCGGGTGGGCACTTCGGTGTTTGTGATGAAGTTCACCTCCGCCGGTGGAGGAGACCGAGAGGGAGGACTGGCGGGGCATTACTCGGGTGGGCACTTCGGTGTTTGTGTTGAAGTTCACCTCCGCCAGTGGAGGAGACCGAGGAGGAGGCTGGCGGGATCATGACTCGGGTGGGCACTTCGGTGTTTGTGATGAAGTTCACCTCCGCCGGTGGAGGAGACCGAGAGGGAGGACTGGCGGGGCATTACTCGGGTGGGCACTTCGGTGTTTGTGTTGAAGTTCACCTCCGCCAGTGGAGGAGAGCGAGGAGGAGGCTGGCGGGATCATGACTCGGGTGGGCACTTTGGTGCTTGTGCAGTGATTGCACTCCCGTCGGCACTTGGGGAGGGAACCCACGGGGTAGGGGCTTTTGTCCTCCCGTGGTGGGGTGAGGGTGTCATGGGGTAGGGGCGTTTGTCCTCCCGTGGCGGGCCAAGGGGTAGGGGCGTTTGTCATCCCTTGGCGTGGAGAGGGGGTCGTGGGGTAGGGGCGTTTGTCCTCCCGTGGCGGGCCAAGGGGTAGGGGCGTTTGTTCTCCCTTGGCGTGGAGAGGGGGTCGTGGGGTAGGGGCGTTTGTCCTCCCACGGCCGGCTGTGGGGTAGGGGCGTTTGTCCTCCCACGGCCAGGAGGCTGGGACCGAAGCACCGTGTGTCGGTGGCGGTCCTAGCTTCCAGAGGGTCCCTCAGCGTGGCTCTGCAGCAGCAGAGTCCACGACTGATATGGGACGTGGAGAGGGGGTCGTGGGGCAGGGGCCTTTGTCCTCCCACGGCCAGCTGAGGGGTAGGGGCCTTTGTCCTCCCTCAGCAAGGAAGGTGGGACCGCAGCACCGTGTGTCGGTGGCGGTCCCCGCTTCCTGGGTGCTTGGGGAAGCAGGTGAGGGTTAGGCACACTGCTATGCTACAATGTGTCTTTCGGTGAGGGTTCGCCTTAGGGCGAAAGTGCCGGTGGTGTCGTGGTGACATGTTCGCGATCCCATGGCACCACCACTACGGCACAGGTTGGCAGCATCCCAGAGTTTTAGTGGGTAGGCTAGTCCTTCTGACTAGAGAGAGAGCCCCACATAACCAATGCGTAATGTCTGACTCTACCCCCGAGGGTCTCATATTACGTAGTGGTATGCAATTCAATGCATTTCTCTGGGTCAAAAAAAAAAAAGGTACGACGACGAGCGAAGCGAGGAGGAGTGTTAGGTTGAACTGAGACCCTAACGAGCGAGCGAGCCGCGCGGCATCTGCCGGCTACCATACCACTCCATGGACAAAATGTGTAATCACAACAATTTGTAATGCATAAATTAGGTACCGATTGCACCTTAGGGCAGGTCCGACTTGGATTAGGTTAGGTATTCCGCATATGTCCTGTACAACAAGATAAGACAATGAAGTCTATCTTGGAATCAAATGGTATTCGGCTTGACAACTTTATGCCGCCTAAAATATGCCAAAAATTATCTGCGAAAGTAACTACTATTCGTTTAGAAGACTGTTATGCTCATCAACATTATGCCAATATAAGATTCGGTATTATAAAAATCTGTGAAATGATTTATGCCAAAGCATACTCTGCGTAAGATGTTTCTGCCAAACGTTACTTCTGCCAAGTATCGTTATGCAAAACAAATATATGTCAAAAAAGTTTCTACAAGATAATAGTGAACCGTCGGGTTTATTATTGGTCGGTGTGATGATATTCGGGATTTTGAAAATCGGTATTTTTATAATCGGAATTCGTATTTTTAATATTTCGGATTATTATTCATTCGGACTTCTTATTGTTCGGTGTATTGAAATTCGGAATTTTGTAAACCGTGATTGTAAACGTTAGACATTTTGAAATTTCGGATTTATAAAAATCGGAAAAATGAAAAATCGACATACTTATATTCGGAGTTTTAAAACATTCGGAATTATAATAATCGGTATTATGAAATTCGTGATTCCGATAATCAGAATTTAGTTTTTCGTATTTATGTAGTGTACCCAAAGATGAGTTAGGTTGGGTTAGCATGTCCACTGTGATCGGTGGCCGCACATTTCATTAACATACATATACAGAATAACATAGTGTTCAAAGTTTATTATCAATTATATTTATATATTTCTCACGTTAGAAGTGAAAAGTGGGCTGTAACATAAGACTTAAATATTTTTGTCAGTTCAAGGGAACTTATCTTGTGAGAGACTGTATTGACCTGATACTATGATTACATATTAGGTGTAAGAGATCCTAAACCGTGATGAAACGATACGGTTGCCGCATCAGAATATGGCGACATTCGTGGGTTTGCCGTCACGTTGCAAGCAAGCAAGACCAATTATATTAATAAAATTGGTGTGGCTTGATTTTTGATGATTATCTTACATAGGTAATTACTACTATTAAATTGCGAGTCGAACTCGCGCAAGAAGAATAGAATAAGTATGTAATTTTTCTAAGACATTTGAATTATATTTTAACCCCCGACAATAAAGAGGGTAACTTTAATATCTGTACCTACCTATCTGTGTCTCTGTCTGTGCATGGCATCGTAGCTCTCAAATAAACGGTCCGATTTGAATGTGTTTTTTTAGTCGAAAGCCTTGTCTGTCGTCTGTCGAGATGGTTCTTAGCTATATTTGATATGCCGGGGTTTTTGAAATTTTGAATTGAGTTCATTTTCCGACAGTCCTTGCTATAAACGACAATTAAAAACAAATTTTGACAGCTGGAAATCAGAAAATTTCAACGGTATGACATTGACAAGTGCCAACCATAAACCATTTTTTTAAAACTGGGTTAAGGCGGGGTTTTCTCCAGCCAATAAAATATGGCGAACTATCATGTAGAAAATTTAAGAAGCGGTATTGGAAAAACCACGGTAAGAAAAAATTTAAAAGCTGCATTTTGTAGATCATTATAGCAATTAAGGACTATCGGAAAAAAATATACTTAATTTAATGGTTTTCAATAAACTTTAACTTATTCCCTATTCCGCACCACCATAGTTAGGCAAAGAACTTTGAGAAACGCCCTTTTAAGCTAAATTTATTTTTATTTTTATCATGTGTTGTTATAGGTTATTATAATTATAACGGCTGCAGTATTATTATTGTAGCAAAATGTGTGTACCTACCTACTTCTGTGAACATTTCAAGAGTCTAGTTATTAATTATGGCTATCTATGCAACATCCCTAAAAATCCAGTAACTTTTTAAAATGTGTGCTTTTAATAATATTATTATGGTATTAATAAGCATTTTTTAAACACTTAAAACCTACTCAGTGCAGGCTAGGCAACTCCTTCCTTAGAACCTTTAAGGATCTGAAGTCAGGAATTCGAAACACTGACACACCGTTTGCGGCACTAAGCCGGCTAAAAACTTACAATATCTGCATGAACTTCAACAAAACAATTGCAATGCAAATGTTTACATCATGCGTCACCTTCACAAATTTTAAATCACCAAAAAGCCCTTGGCATTTCACAATAGCATTAACACATTCACTAATTATCACGTTTACCTATCGGAGATTGGGTTCGATGCGAGGTAGCAGTGTGAGGCACCGGCGGCGCGCGCTGCGTTGCTTGCACTGCCGCTGTTTACCATTGCTCGCCACCACCATCCAGGCCAAGGCCACCACCGCTTGATTGCGAAGTCTTCGTTATGTCAGTTTGCGTTCTACTTCTTATGCAATGCTTATACCAATTGAATGCAGTTCGATGGGCTATTATTAACTCAAAAATACATAATTGTTATTAATGTTACCACTGAATGCCGCGACTACTGTTACATACATACATATTTATAACGGCGATAGGCGTGTAAAACGCGACGGATTTTATTAGGAGTAAATGAACGTTTACAAACGCACGTACGGTATTGTTACTGATTATAGCTAAAATAGTTAGGTAGGTACACTACCAACTTTTCCATAATATTATAAAATTGTAAAAATTTAATCTTTGTTTTCCATCACGCCTAAACGGCTGAACCAATTTCCACTATTACGGTATACGGGCATAAGAAACGGCTGGATCCCCATCCTGATGCACATCCCCAGATGGCCATTGGTTACTTTTTACCCGACTACGTACGGACAAACAAAACGAGGATGAAGTTCGCGGGCACTTTCTAGTTATCAATAAAAGTTACCCTAAGTCTAGTAAGTAGTATTATATAATCTGTGACTAAGTCGTAGGTGTTTGTGATAATTATGCGACAGTATATCCATAAGTATGCGACCTGGTGTTTCACTAATTACCGCCACTGGTTTGTCTAAAGTTTTCCGTCTTGCCTTTGCCAGGAATTGGGCTTACGGCCTACAGGGTGACGTAAATTATATTACGACAACTTAACAAATCTCACTACCTGGCCAAGGCAAGGACGTAAAACTTTAACAAACCACGTAGTTAAAACGTTAAACAGACATGTGCGATCTGGGACATTCACGAATTTACAGCCCTGGGTATGTAATGTATAATTACCATACACCGTACTTTTAGGGGCATTTTGCGGGCACGTCAGACGTCAACTAGTAAGGATTACAAAAAAAAAAATTACGGATATTCCTACTTAGTAGTACCTACTTGTATTGTACCTAATATTTATACTTTTCGCAACGTAAATAGGTTTAAATAAATATCAAATGTTCTATTGAATTATGCTATGACCGCTACCTTCTTCGGTGGGTCACTGCCACTAAGCTACTCATTTTGACTTAACTAACTGCTTTGACCTAGCAACCCAAAATGAGTTTTAGTCTCCAACACAAGAGCACGCCATCTTGCCCGATCCTGCGCCACTTCCTGCCAGCTATCACCAGCTCCCAGCTCCCAGCTCGCGGAGATCCGCCTCTACCATATCCTTCACACGATACAGGATGTCGTCCCAATGGTTGACCCAAGTATACTTTCTTGACTTGTCGATCGTTCCCCATTCTCACGACGTGGCGTGGCCAATGACGACGCGTTTGACGACGCGTTTGGCTCGGTTGGTAGACACCTGCCTACTGAGTCGGCGGTCCCGGGTTCGAATCCCGGCCGGGGCAAATATTTGTTCTTGGGTCATGGATGTTATCTATATATGTATTTATATATTATGTATATCGTCGTCTAGTACCCATAGTACAAGCTTTGCTTAGTTTGGGACTAGGTCGATTTGTGTATGATTGTCCCTTAATATTTATTTATTATTTATTATTAATGCAGCGAAGGCGATGTGACTTGGCTTCGCTTATAATTGGTACGGCCACAGTTCTGCGATCTCGGTATAGTTGCGGATCCTCTAGCTCTCATCTTCTCTTTTTGCAGGTCCCAGGATCTTTTTGAGAAAGCGTCAAAAGACCAGCAAGCTCTACTACAAGGCATTCACATTGGCAGTAACACCTTTGCTAGCGTCAAAGAATTTATATACCTTGGGTCCTTAGTAACCGATAGCAACGATGTGTCTTCAGAAATAAGCAGGAGAATAATGGCTGCTAACAAGTGCTACTTCGGCCTGCTAAGATACTTTTGCTCGAAACTTCTTTCAAGAAGCATAAAACTTCTTCTATACAAAACCTTACTAAGGCCCATACTTACCTACGGTTCCGAGTGTTGGGTAGGTACTTAGCAAAAAAGACGAAAATTCCTTGTTAGTGTTTGAGCGTAAAATATTAAGGCGCATTTTCGGAGCTGTGATGGAAGATGAAGGATGGCGAACGCGTTATAACCACGAGCTATACCAAATGTACGATGAGCCAAACGTTATTAAGACCATAAAGATCGGACGCCTGCGATGGGCAGGGCACGTGCTGCGAATGGACGAGGCCAGAGTACCCAAACGCCTTCTAGAAGGCCGACCGGAGGGTCGCAGAAGTAGAGGCAGACCCAAGCTCAGGTGGTTGGACGGCGTCGAACAGGATAGCAAGATCTTAGGAGTGATAAGTCGGAGAAGGAAAGCCATGAATAGATCGGACTGGAGAGATTTGCTAGACCAGGCTAAGGCCCACCCGCGGTTGTAACGCCTCAGATGATGATGAGGATCTTTTTGAACACCTTTCTCCCGGCAACTAACAGGTTTTGCTCCTCCGTGAGGGTCAGGGTACAAGCTTCACAGCCATACTTTAATTGTACGGGTCTGATGACGGCTATCCGTATCTTTGTAGTTCTGCTAAGGAGTCTGGATCTGGACACCAACACCCCATGAAGTGCCATGCTGCAGCTGCATCATAAGGTGTTCTGGATGCGGATGTTGATTTCGTCCTCTTTTGTATGCGAGTCAGTAACCGTGCAACACCCTTACAAAACTTTTCTCCTACAAGTAGAGGTCATCCCTTTAGGCACGGTTATGCCTGATGCGCTTCATATGAACATTCGTCTTAGCGTGATTCATCTTGAGATCTACCCTTGCTGCGTTTTGGTTCCAGAACTTTTGTTGATGTTTCTTCCTCTTCACGGGTTTCCCTAATAAAGCCAAATCGTCTGTATTCGGCTTCGAGTGCAAGCACATTTTGAACAACATGCTCCAGAACCAAATTTAAAAGCATAGATAGGTGAAAGGGCGTCGCCTTGCTTCAGGCCGGCAGTGACCGTGAAGGGCTCCGTAAGCTCATTACCCACCCTCATTGGCTTTCGCCGGTGGTGGCTACTTGGATCATATCGACAAGATTTTTGGCATGTTGAAGTTTCTTAATATGGAATACAGGGCCTGTAATCTTTTTGACTTACAGTAATTAAAACTTTTTTCCATTAACATTACCTAATTAGGTATTAATGAACTTAAATTAGTAGCGGGAAGACCCATTCGTAGAAATTGAATAAGATCGTTTTTGCGTTGGCAGGAACTAAACGTGCATACTAACCACCGTCGACATTGTATATTTACATACAAAGCACATACGCACTTATAAACGATCAACGAAGTTTGCAAAAAATGTTTACAATTCTATGCACGCGAAATGACATTATAACGATAAATTTTATGCAACATGTTGGTGAACCCTCTAAGTCTTCCTTATTAAATAACTAGCTTTTGCCCGCGGCTTCGCTGGTATAACCCATGACTAGACAGCGCCTAGACCTAGACAGTATAAGTGCGTAGCAAGCCTGACTCTTATATACAATACAAATACAAATACTCTTTATTGCACACCTCAAACATATTCTTTGAGAATATACAACACAAAATGAGATTCATTAAAATAACAGGCAGAGGTAAATAACAGGCGGTCTTATTGCGATAGGCGACATTATATATTGAGGATTATTATTCGCGTGACCGCATTTTTGGTGATGGCATACACAATTAAATGGTGTGTAGCTAACTACCTAAGAGGAACAATTTCTCGTGTGTTCTACTGTAGACACTATGGGCTTGTGCACAAATCACGTGAGGCTTTTTCAGCTAGTATTTGGGGTTCATCGTCAACATTTAGAAATGCGTGTCGCAACGCATCCGGTGCTACCCGGTTCAGGTTCTACGGTTAAGTAAGACGGTTCAAGTTCCGCAAATGCTGAGTGGGCCTTACCCACGACTTACGAATGAGTTGATAAATGTTGCAAGTGCATAAAAAAGAACAAGACGATGTAAAGAACGCTCGCGGGTTGCGTGTCCTGCGGGCCTATGATAGTTGTTTTTATCACGCGATCAATAAGTGACAAAGCATCCGTTTTGACAAAATGAGTGACGGATGCATATGCCTTAATGTCACTTATTTATAACCATCATAGGCCCCCTGTAGTTGCACTTAAGTGTCGACATATACCAACCAATGCGTGTCGTAACTGCTGCCGCCCAATGGCTCAAGTTCCGTGAATGAGTGGTGGGCCTTACCGACGACTCAACAACGCGTTGATAAAAATGTTGCTAGAGGTTAAAAAAGAACGAGACCTTGTACGGAGCCCTCACGGACCGCTTGTCCTGTAGCATTTGAATGTCGATATTTACAAATGCGTATTGCAACCGCTGGTGTACATGACGGCTCAAGTTCCGTAAACGCTGAGTTGGTCTTACCCGCGACTCACGGATTCGTAAAGAAAAATGTTGCAAGAGGAAAATACGTTCTGAAATGAAAGTGTTATTTCAACTTTGTTTCCTTCTTTTATTTGGTCTAATCATATGACACTTACATTACCATTAACACTTAGGTAATAGACAGCTAGGCAGAAAAATCGACATAGTCAACATGCTTATACTTAAATACTACATAGCAACAGGCTACCAAGTCTATTATAAGTTAGAATTTCTAAACGTACAATATTTTTACGCCATATGATATTCTGTAGTCGGAGAGATAGATAAAAGTAGCCTTTAAGCATCCGAATTAAACCTGATAAAACAAAACTTTTAATAACATTTGGTTTCAACTTTCAACATTTCTGAGGATATTAGAACGGATTGAGGACCGTACCGTATGTAAGCGTACAGGTGTGTAAACTACGCTTGCGGCGCAGGCAAGTCTTCAAGTTGTTAGGATAATTTATATTAGACTATACATTATAATTATTTACTTATAGTCATCTTACTCCATACGGCTTCCTCACTTGCGAGCCATTTACCCAACTAAGAATAAGTGTATTCCTGCAGGCGAGTGAAACATGTAAATACCGACCGACCCCGACTACACTGGTGCTGTATTTCAGAAGCGCGCGAGTCAGTATTAAAATTAAAATCGTATTTTGATCAATACACGCGCGTTCAGATACACAACAGGTCACGAGATCAAGCATCATTGGAATAGCACAGTATACTAACCTAAGAGTACGTGTTATTACGAAGTAACTAGCTCCATCTTCCTGTATTTCTTCCTAAGCGTGGACACGGGGTCTTTGAAGAGGATAGGGTCGAGGCGCAGCACGGAGCGCACGAGCGGCATGTAGCCCCAGGACGTGGCGAACGTGTTGAGGCAAGACTGCCGCTGCACGAAGTGCTCGGGGTCGCTCCACGAGGACCTGCAACGGGCATAGTGTTCAATGCGGATCATGACCTGTTGGATTGGTAGAGTCAAATGTTCCTAATGGTACCCATGTATTCATCATCGATTGATGCAAATCGACTGATATTTCATCGAATAATACGACCCAGGTAATAAAAAGTTCGTCATTCATAGAGCAGCGACATTGCCAGCCCTTGCGCAGCTCTTTGACCACACCTGCGGCTCGAGTGTCGTTATCGCGCGTCGCGGTTGCAAATAAGAACCGAATGGTTATAACCTAATTTTTTTTTTAATCACCCCCGACACAAGTAGCTGGTCATCGATATAGAAAACGCCACTAAAACTGAAAATAAAAATAAAATTTGGAATTCCTAGCTTCAATATTAGACGAGAACCAGTCGCTTGTTCCACTAAAAGCTAAATATCTTGGAGACGAGAGGTGCGATTTTCATGAAACAAAGTTAAGAACCATCTCGACACCAGGCTTTCGAATTAAAAAACACCGCACTCAAATCGGTCCACCCGTATGGGCGATACGATGCCACAGACACACACACGGATGCATATGTTAAATTTATAATACCCCTCTTTTTACGTCAGGGCCAAAGCGGCGCACGGCCTGGCGCAGCGCGGGCGGCGCCGCGCCGTACAGCGCCAGCCACGCGCGGTGCAATACCTTCGGCGACATGTACCTGTAGCGATGGTGCTGCGGCTTGTACCGGCGGCGCTGGGCGAGCTTGAGCGGCGGGCGGCGCGTGAGGTGCGCCACCAGACAGTTGAGCAGGATGTCCTCGCAGTTGCGCGCGCGGCGCACGGCCTGGCGCAGCGCGGGCGGCGCCGCGCCGTACAGCGCCAGCCACGCGCGGTGCAATACCTTCGGCGACATGTACCTGTAGCGATGGTGCTGCGGCTTGTACCGGCGGCGCTGGGCGAGCTTGAGCGGCGGGCGGCGCGTGAGGTGCGCCACCAGACAGTTGAGCAGGATGTCCTCGCAGTTGCGCGCGCGGCGCACGGCCTGGCGCAGCGCGGGCGGCGCCGCGCCGTACAGCGCCAGCCACGCGCGGTGCAATACCTTCGGCGACATGTACCTGTAGCGATGGTGCTGCGGCTTGTACCGGCGGCGCTGGGCGAGCTTGAGCGGCGGGCGGCGCGTGAGGTGCGCCACCAGACAGTTGAGCAGGATGTCCTCGCAGTTGCGCGCGCGGCGCACGGCCTGGCGCAGCGCGGGCGGCGCCGCGCCGTACAGCGCCAGCCACGCGCGGTGCAATACCTTCGGCGACATGTACCTGTAGCGATGGTGCTGCGGCTTGTACCGGCGGCGCTGGGCGAGCTTGAGCGGCGGGCGGCGCGTGAGGTGCGCCACCAGACAGTTGAGCAGGATGTCCTCGCAGTTGCGCGCGCGGCGCACGGCCTGGCGCAGCGCGGGCGGCGCCGCGCCGTACAGCGCCAGCCACGCGCGGTGCACCAGCGCCGCGCCCGGCAGCACCAGCGAGTACGCGCCGCCCCACTTGCTGCTGTAGCCCCACGCGTTCTGCACGATACAAGCGATGGATCAACATTTTTTTTTTTTTTTATTTTTTTTTTTTATATATTTCCTTGTTTTTTTTTTTATAATCATTGCAGAACGCTGCTCGTTAGGTTTGTTTTGTGAAAGTTGTAAAAGTAGACGATTTTAAAGAAATTGATGAAGATATTCCATATGAATTCATGACTAATGACCACGAATATTCAGCCACGTATTAAGCCCACAAGGAAAAAAACGCTCTTTACTCCTAATTCGTACTATAGCCACGTGCGTCATGCACGTCTCGTCCTTCTGTCCGTCTTAGCCGTAGTCCGAGCCTACGTTACCATAGCCTCGTCCCACAAAAGCGTGCGCGCGGGGTAGCCGACGACGGGCTCGGCGTAGTGTTGCCACACGCGGAAGACGAAGTCCATCCAGCATTAACACCGCCAGTCTAGACACGGCTCTCCCTACATTACCAGTAACATTACTCTACCCTAGCCTCGTCCCAGAAGTATATACGCACTGGATAACCGAAGATACGCTCGGGAAACTGCTGCAACACTTGGAAGGCGAAGTCTAATTCTTTAGCAAGTAACGGCACTGCCATTCTCGACACCGTAACTAAATTAACTAACGTAACTTTAACCTAAGTCTAAGGTACCTTAGCCTCGTCCCAAAAGTGCGTGCGCGCAGGGTAACCGACGATGCGCTCGGGGAATTGCTGCCACACGCGGAAGGCGAAGTCCAGTTCTTCGGCCAGCAGCGGCGCGTCGCCGTCCAGTGAGAACACAGCCGCCGTCGGCACCGCCCATAAAGGCTGCCACCGCGCCGATACGCCCTCCCTACATCATCAGTAGGTACTTCAGCGTGACACTCAAATAAATTAGGTTACAGAGCAATTAGTCATGTCATTAAAATTTAATACTGGTCGTTCAGGAATCTAATTAAGCGACAGACATGATTTATAATTAGGTACAAGCATGTGAGGTTTTCTATGTAGGTCAAAAATGGAAAATATTGCTATCATAGAAAAGCAACCTTACCCATTATTTTTTGCAAGGTGTTGATGAACTCACCCTGGGTAATGAGTGGTGGCGTCTATGACGAGCACCGACAGCGGGTCTCTGGAGTCGCCCGCGGTTCGAGCCAGCGACTTGAGCGATGGCGCGGCGCGGTCGCTGTCCCACACTATCACCACCTGCGACATTACCTCCTGTTATTATTAATATTGGACCGTTTGTATACCGTATACTTACAGTAGATCTTCCTTTTTTTATTATATACGAAGCGCTGGCTTTGCAGTATACTAGCCTGCGTGGCCTAGCGGCGTGTTCTGTACAGTGTACGTAGGTATACACAACAGCGCAGTCTACTTCTTCCCAGACGTAGAGGGGCGTAAACACGGAGCTCATGGGTAGCGTAACTAGTGTGCGTAAGACGAGAGGCCCCATTGAGTCGCCCTAATAGTACATATCGTACCAAGGGTGGTAAACGAGGAATTACAAACGAGTGTCTATTAGAAGCCCGAAGCCGAAGGCGAGGGCTCTAGTGATACGAGTTTGAAATTCCTTTACCAGCGTCACGTACAACCTTTTTCATCACACTTTGGAGGAAATAAAACAAAGTAATAAATAGTAGTCAATACCAAAATCACTTATCGCCCTAGGGCGTAATAAACGACTCACCACCCGGTTTTCTAGCATGTAAACCCTTTATTTACGAGCAAGTGTGACAAAAATTACTTACCGACCTAGGGCGTAATTTACGACTTACCGCCCGGTTTTCTAGCATGTAAACCCTTGATTTACGAGCGAGTGTGATGAAATACTAACCTTTTCACAATGTTCGCTGTTCGCTATACTAGCCAGCAGCTTATGCAGCGCCGGCGACGTGGCCTGCGCGTACAGCAGCGCCGTATACGTGTCGCCCGGCGTCGAGGGCGGGGCGGCGCGCGGCACCGCGGGCGCGGACAAGGGCGCGGGCACAGGGCCGGCGGCGCGCGGCGCGGGCGGCGCGCGCGCCGCGCAGGGGAGCTGTGCGCGGGAGTCCCCGTACGTCGCTAGGGTGCCTAAGGCACCGGGGGACCCGTTCCATACGAGCGCCTCGCGCTGCCGCGACAAGCGGTGCTGCAGCACGCGCTCGAATATTATCTGGGGAACCATTTTTTTTTTTTCGAAATTTTCTCTTCGTCACGACCTAGCGAAATTTAATTTGAGCATTTTAAAACAAAAATTTCTAAAATCGGTTGAGAACTCGCTGAGATCTGCGCATTGTTACAAAGTCCATTCGAGTCGATCCATGGGAGCTTCGCTCGCTCCGCTCCAATAAAGTTTTCGGGCACTAGAAAATATTTCATCCCTCAAGTGTCGTATGTCATAATTTTGCTAGAGATAGGTGAATGTATATTATAGATAAGTTGGTTTTAAACCCGACAAAGACAAGAATCACATAATAACTGTATAGAGTAACTTACTTCTATTGTAGTGAATACAATTTTTTCTATGGAGGAGAAGTATTGCTCCCATAACAGCTGAGTTTGCTGTCGCAGTGCGAGTATCCGTTCGGGCGACACTGACCGCACCAACTCCGGAACCTGTACGGCAGAAGTATTGTTAAATTTTAACGGCCGCTACGAATACGAGAGACATAAACAAGACTGCGGGACTCAAGCTGCACCTCACCACTATTTCAGTAAATATGTCTCTCTAACTAAGCTAAGGCGAAACGTATTGTAGGTATTTATTTACAAACGCCATTATAATAAGAAAAAGAAAAGTTGCTTTTCATCCTCATAACTGCATAGTTACTATGGAAATGTTGTTAGCTGAAGTATCGTGACGACATTTCCCCCTAAAGCTATGTACCTAATCTAGTAATTGTCTTGATTCCCTTCTACGACATGCCATATCTCTTTTACGGTTAAGTTAGCACCGCAGTAACCTGTAGAAGAAGCCGTTCATCGGCCCAGATGACAGCACGGCGCCAGTCGATGCGCTCGTCGAACGGCAGCCGCCAGCCGTCACTCAACAAGACCGGCACGCAGCCGGCCGCCAGCGACTCCAGGAAGCGGTACGAGCCCAGCCGTCGTCCGCGAGCGACCAGGCAGAACGTGGAGTTGGCGAGCAGCTGCTCGTAGTCATATCTAAAATGGACGAGGAAATATGGTAACCAATATAGTAAAAAAAATAAGATGATTTAAGTGTATGAACTTTTTTACACTTTATGCCCTACTATTCCTCATTTATTCCTTTTTTAAACGTGAGTACTTCTTCCCTATGCGCCTTTAAAGATGCTTTAATGATTCAAATTTTCGTGCAAATTGTTTTGTGTTTTGTCCCTAAATCTAATAGAGTGTGGTACGTACTTATCGTATTCCCGATTGTCTTCATCGCATCGTTCATCCCTTAAATGTTTCCAAGATTTTCCATGTCGACATGTTGTAACCAATACCATGTTAGTCCCATCATGCAAATGCCACAGAGAGTTTCTTGTTTCACTTCCGATTCCATGCACATAACGTTTACCCTTGAATGCTAGTAAATGCCGTCGAGGAGCCGGGAAAGGATTAGCCGTGGCCGCGGCTGGCGCTCCCCCGTGCTCGGGATGTTCCTTATGGAACAATGGAAGGGAAATATCAAACCCTTCTCGAAATATAGTTTCCGAAGCACTAGCACGGGCTAAAATGGCTTCACCAGGATTAAATCCTAATGCACTCTCTGAATAATCAGGCCATGTACCGGCATATAAGTTAAATATTAAGTGATTACGGCCATTGTTCCAATATGGAAGCCTTGAGAGGCGCGCCGCAACATCAGGAGCGTGTTCAGGAGACAGTGGATCGGCATCCAGAGTATCCACAGCTGGCAGAAAAAGACACGCTTCATTTGGATCCCGTGTAGCATACTGAGATTCTCTTATAACTGATAATACTTTCCGGTATGATGCACTGACAGGGCCGTCAGTAGGATAAACATAGATTTTAGGATCTGTCCCACATTTTGTGAAATCGAAACATGTTACCATGCGACATGGCCTTGGTGTAGAATGTGGTATTCTCTGCTCCCTGGGAGGTATCTCTGACAGTTCATCTAGTGTGGCATATGAGGGTAGCTGATCCAAATAACTACTTTGAGCTGTATCTGTTTTCATATGTTGGCCACTAAAGTAAAAATAAATTAGAAAACCACATGATAAAACAAGTATCAAATATCGCTTCTTTGCTTGCATTTTACCAGCCATAGAGCAATACTGTCCTATGATTTATATCACTTAAAATAGCATCCAGATAAGATCATCTTCAAAATCTCGGAGACCTTATTGTTGCCTGTTGTATCATCTGGAACAAAAAGAAATCTATACTATTATAAAATTGGTGAAAAACAGTTTTCTACAGAGAGTGCCATCTGTTGGTAAAAAAAAAATGTCTTCTCCTCTTTTTGAAATGAAATGATGTGAAACAAAAGCAACATTCTTGTCTTACTTTTTACTCTAAGGTAAAGAAAAAATATACAGACCCTGGTGCCCACCTTCTACTTTTTAATAAGATTTTAATTAGTTTCACCCTTTTTAGGGTTCCGTACCCAAAGGGTAAAAACGGGACCCTATTACTGAGACTTCGCTGTCCGTCTGTCTGTCACCAGGCTGTATCTCAAGAACGGTGATAGCTAGACAGTTGAAATTTTTACAGATGATGTATTTCTATTGCCGCTATAACAACAAATAAAATAAAATAAATATTTAAGGGGGGCTCCCATACAACAAACTTGTTATAGATTATGGTACGGAACCCTTCATGCGCGAGTAAGACTCACACTTGTCCAATTTTTTAGTATACTGTTATTGTCACTGTAAAATAAGTTACGCAAATCTTTAATAAGTTACGCAAATTTTTTTAGATTATTTTGAATACTTACTACATTACTTAAAGTATATACCAGAAAAATATAAAAAATTCAGATTGATCATTCAATTTATGCAATAAAATTTGTTGATAAATCTCCACTCCAAGTAACAACAGATGATGTTTATACCATTGATACAAAGATCAAAGCTTAAAGAAAAATTGAATAAGGAGTTACTTGGTGGAAGAGACCGGGAATCGAACCCAGTGACTCTGGATTACTGGTCCAGCGTGTTAACCGCTTTGCTACCAAGTCCTGACAAATTTATCCTTATGCTTTGTGTGTCGATCTTTGCATTATTTATTTGAAAGGTTTTTACACCTTAGCAACCTCTATGTGAATACGTTAATATCCACATCTTACTGCACTACTTTACAGCAGTGAACGAGCAAGTGAGAGGAGGCTATTATTTTTATAAATTTATGAAACATGGAATGTAATTTTTTTTAATGTAATTTTATCAAAAAAGGAGTTGGTTTTTAAATTTTTCTTTATGCTTTGATCTTTGTATCAATGGTTTAAATAAAATTGTGATGTATCCACATTTAAATAAAAATGAGACATTACATGTTTCATAAATTTATTAACAGATGTGTTAAAGAGCAATCCAACTTTTTTGATTAGTTTGCCTCAAATCTCATTTTTAAGTAAAAATGACAATACCTGTAGAATCTTCCCTTCCTAGTTACTGAGAAGTCATATAAATCATACAGAAAAAACCTGAGACATAGATATATACGCCAAGGCATACACATTAGAGCTATAACTAGTTCCTGGATTTCGCCGTGGTACAGGTAGTAATTAACGAATAAATAAATAAATTGACGAGGCTATGAATAATGGAAGGGAAACAGGAACAGTAAATATGTTCGCTCATTCACTGCTATTTGTACTACGATATAATAATATTTAAGAATGATATAAAATAATATTCCATACATTTAATAACTAGTAAGGATATAAAAGTAGTTAGGGATCGAGCTATACTTACGGTTGCAATGAATAGTCGAAGAGCGTACATCATTTTCACATTCACTTATAAATCGTATAAGGATCCACAATTATAAATTGGACTAGGAATTGCACATTAACGCATGATAAATGTTATAAATAAAATTTGTTTAGTTTATGTGCGTTTGTCGTTTGTATCGTTGACGTTGACATTTGACGTCCCGGGATGTCAAATGCATACAACAGAAAAGCGTTCAAGATACATTTTTAAACACTCTAAATGCAATTTAATTGTATAGTGGTAACACATTATCGCGCGGCTTTTGAGTGCGTATGATATTGGAATTGGAACCATTTTCTACCGTGCGTAACTGTTTGCCCATAGGTACAATTTCCTCGGTGCTTTCAACACGCATCTATGAACTCAAATATGTATGTGTAGCCAAGTTTTGCACCTATTTATACCGCTGCTTACAAATGAGGTGCAAACTTAGTATCTATAGGCTACAAATTTGGACAATGCGCCGAGAGACGCATCTTTTAGTGTCTAGCTACAGTCTGACCAAAAAGAGTAGAAATTAAAAGTGGCAATACTGTAGTGTCGTCCCTTTCTAATCAATCTAAGGAAAAGGGGACGACGTTTAATTTCCATTTCCACTCTTTTTGGTCAGACTGTATCACTGTACCCAAATTGGTTAAAACTACTCATCTTTAGTCGGGTAAAAATATATAAATTATTTATTTATTTATTTATTTAAGCCTTCTATCGGACATTTTTTTTATATATATTCCCCAATGATTATTTCCATTTATTTTTTTTTGTTTCATTATTTTTTCTTTTTATTCGTATATATCCCTTTTTTTTAATTTTTGCATGTCCGTTTGCCAGGTGGCAAAGGCCTCCTCCAATCTTCTCCATTCTGGCCTTTCTATGGCCACTCTACCCCATGTTATTCCCGCGACCTGTCTTATGTCGTCATCCCACCGTCGCAGTGGTCTACCTCTCTTCCTTTTTCCATTCCTTGGGTACCATTGCGTGACTACTTTGCTCCATTTGTCTTTTCCTCTAACCATGTGTCCAGCCCATTTCCATTTTTGTCTTCTAATTTTCCGAGTTATATCCTGAACTTTAGTCTTGTGTCTGATGCTGCTGTTCCTTACTTTATCTATTCTTCTGATTCCTACCATACTCCTTTCCATTGCATGCTGGCATATGGAGAGTCTATTTGATATGTCTTTAGTAAAAAAAATATATAAATACAATCAAATAAATTCTTGATGATCAGCAACCCACACCAAATTTGGTTTAAAATTTTAATTCCATCAATATTCCATCCCGAATAGTTTGCGATACTCTAGGCGCTCAATGTTCATATGATCGCGCTGTTAAGGATTTTTCTGAAAATTAGGTTTTTCAATACCATTTTTAGAGTGGCATAGATGTGCAATAACTGCTATACTTCAATTACAAATTACTTCTTCAGGTGTACAGCAAGACTTTGCTCAGTCGTAGGTACAGCAGACGGACAACGGAAGGTTAAAATTTTCCTTTTGATATACAGAACCCTAAAAGACTTACAGTATTTAAATTTAAAGGGGTAAATAAAAAACTTCTATCGATTAGCTCTACTATAGTTAATTCAATAAGCTACTGTAATAACGGAACATACACGGTCCCTAAGGGTTGAAACTGATCTGATGATAGGTAGTAGCTTGCAAGTGTAAATTATATTCATATATTCTGCATTACGATTTTGCAGCAATTTTATTATCTGTATCAGAAGCTTTCTTCTTTGAACTCCTATCTGTAAATATATGCAAAATTGCACGAGAACCCGGGAACAATTCATATCTAGTTTTTGTAATGCCTCTTTTGACGCATTTCGCAACATTTGCTTGATCAAGCATCAGTTGTATAGCTTCTTCTTTTCCAAGACGATCGAGAATTGGAGCCGCTATTTTCAAATCACATTTATCTGCACCATCAACCTAGAACAAATAAATAATTAATACTTTCTGGAATTTATCTAACACTAGCTGTTGCCCGCGTGGAACGTTTATCTTGAAAATTTTACATCTTTATTATTGTCAGATCGAAGTAATGTTGAAATTGCTTAACGTGCTTTCTTTTGCAATTGTTTACGAAATAGTAACGAACCCTTCGTACGCGAGTCAGACTCGCTCTTGGCCTTTTTTTACTTTTTTTCGGCTAATTTGCTCTAACTACGCGGTATCATTATAAAATCAGGTACATCTACGAACGAGCTTTACTAAATTCGATGAGTTTAAGAACGACGTTTATAAATTCTTTGATTCCAATAATAATGCCTTTACACAAAGTTTCAAGTACCGCACTCAAAAAAATGTTTGATCTACATGCAAATTTTCAACCCCTTTTTAACCCCCTTTAGGGGTAGAATTTTCAAAAACGCTGAAAATACTTTTCTTGTATTCTAATTAAATGCCTTTATACAAAGTTTAAAATCCCGCACTCAAAATTTTTTTAATCTTCATACAAACTTACATCCCTTTTTTAACCCCCTTAGGGGTTGAATTTTTCAAAATCGCTTCTTACCTCTTGTATACTTTATAGGTACAACCTAGTGTACAAACTTCAACTCTCTAGCATTTGTAGTTTCGGCGCTGCGTTGATGAGTCAGTCAGTCAGTCAGTCAGTCAGGACACTTGCATTTATATATTATACTAGCGGCCGCCCGCGACTTCGTCCGCGTAGATTTTTGATGATGACAAAGATATTAAAATAGGTAAGTGAATTTTATTCTTAGTTAAAATGGTCAAGTACATTTCAAACAGTGGCAGACACTGATATGCAATTGTTAAAGAAATTTTGAAACATTTTCCAATTTGATTACGGGAATTGTTTGCAGGATGCTATATTTATTCCGTCAGTTACCTGATGATTTAATCTTTGGAAAAAATGACTCTGCAAGATCTATATCTTGCAGAGTCATTTTTCGCTCTATAGCGACGCATGGATTTGGAGTTAAAAAATGGGGATCTTAGTTATTATGAGTGAGATTTAAAAGAAATGTTAAAAATCGTAAGGCTGTTAAAACAATCTTAAACTCAGCACTGGAAATCGAGAGATTGAGGCAGTTTAATGAAGAGTATCTCTTTCAATAATAATAAATAATAAACTTTATTTAAAAACAATAATAAATAATGACTTCTTTTCATAAGGCAGCACTGGTATTTGTACACGCCGGCCTGGCTATTAAACGAAAAGAGTGGTGTGGCGAAGTTCCCGAGGGGGGCCAAAATGTTTCTAAATGGTCTAGCAAGTACCCCAGTTATTAAAAAGGCTAGTGTTTAAAGATAATGCTGAAATGTGACCATTAAAAACTAAATGCACATAAGCGAATTTAATGATGCGATTACAGGCTAGTAGTATTGTTTGAAGAGTGATTCAATATATTCTGGTGCTATAGTTCTCTATATCTCTCAAGAAGCTAAATAAAGTAAGAATAGGTATATAAAGTATAAATTATTCATGTGCTGATAGACAACTCACTAAATATAGGAACACATAAAGTTTGGAACACAATAAATAAGAGACAGCACTAAGAAAATATTGTTGACATTCAACCATAGAAAAGGGGGTGCAAGTTCGTTTTAAAAAAAGGACGTAGTCACTGGGTAGTAGACAGGAAATAAAAAATATATAAACTGATAACGTTAGCGTAACACTTCTTTATAAACAACATTAGCGGTGTTCCCCATACAAACTTTGCACCGCTTTTTAACCCCCTTAGAGGTGAAATTTTCCAAAACGCTGAAATTACTTTTTTTGTATTTAATTAAGTAAGCTATCTACAAAGTTTCAAGTCTCTAGTTCAAAAAATAAAGTTTCTCCCATATAAACATTGCACCCCTTTTTAACCCAGTTAAGGGTGAAATGTTCTAAAACGCTGAAAATACTTTTTGTATTTTTGAATAAGTAATCATTCTACAAAGTTTCATGTCTCTAACTCTAAAAAAAAAGTTTACCCCATACAAACTTTGCACCCCTATTTAACCCTCTTAGGGGAGGTATTTCCAAAAATCCCTTCTTATCTCTAGCCCACGTTATAAAAGTAACCTACTGTGCAAAAATCAACTCTCTAACATTAGTAGTTTCGGCTGTGCGATGATGAGTCAGTCAGGACTTCTTCTTTTATATATATTACTAGCTGTTGCCCGCGACTTCGTCCGCGTGGAATCTTATCTTGAACAGTTTACATCTTTATTATATTATTTTCAGATCTAAACAATGTTGAAATTACTTTTCTTTTTTTGCAAGTTGATGATTTTGATGTTGGTTACTGTAATTCAACAAAAAATAAATAATAATAAATATTGAAGTGCTGCTCCCATACAATAAACGTGTTTTTTTTGCCATTTTATACGTAATGGTACCGAACTTCGTACGCGAGTTCGACTCGCTCTTGGCCTCTATTTAGTTTTTTTTTCGGCTAAATTGCTCTAATTACGCGGAATCATTATGAACTCAGGTTTCAAGTCCCGCAATCAAAATAAATATTTGATCTTCAAACAAATTTTCAACCCCTTTTTCATCACCTTCTGGGCTGAATTTTCAAAAACGAATTCACTTTTCTTGTATTCTGATAATATGCCCTTATACAAAGTTTCAAGTCCTGCGCTCAAAAAAATGTTTGATCTCAATACAAACTATCAACCTCCTTTTCACCGCCTCAGGGGTTGAATTTTCAAAAACGCTGAAATTACTTTTTTTGATTTCTAATTATATGCCTTTATACAAAGTTTCAAGTCCGGCGCTCAAAAAAAGGTTTGATCTCCATTCCATTCCAAACATTCAACCCCTTTTTAGGGTTCCGTACCCAAAGGGTAAAAACGGGACCCTATTACTGAGACTTCGCTGTCCGTCCGTCCGTCCGTCCGTCTGTCACGAGGCTGTATCTCAAGAACGGTGATAGCTAGACAGTTGAAATTTTCACAGATGATGTATTTCTATTGCCGCTATAACAACAAATACTAAAAATAAAATAAAATAAATATTTAAGGGGGCTCCCATACAACAAACTTGTTATAGATATATATATAGGTACGGAACCCTTCATGCGCGAGTCGGACTCGCACTTGCCCAATTTTTCACCATCTTCAGGGCTACATATATTTTCAAAAACGCTGAATCACTTTTTGTATTCTAATAATACGCCTCTTTTTAAAGTTTCAAGTCCCACACTCAAAATTTTTTTTAATCTTCATACAAACTTTCACCCCCTTTTCACCACCTTCAGGGCTGAATTTTCAAAAACGCTGAAATTTCTTTTCTTGTATTCTAATTATATGCACTAATACAAAGTTTAAAGTCCCGCGCTCAGAAAAAGGTTTGATCTCCATTCAAAGTTTCAACCCCTTATTTACCAGTTTCAGGGATGAATTTTTGAAAAACACAAATCAGTTTTCTTTTATTTTATTTTAATACCTATTTACAAAGTTTCAAGTTCCTAGCTTAAAATTAAAATTGAACCCCGAGACAAACTTTCATCCCCCTTTTAACCCTCTTAGAGGTTGAATTTATAATGACGTCAAATTAATGTTATTTTGTTATTATTATATATGCCTTAGTCAAAGAATGTGTAATGGAATCAAACTTTCAACCCTTTTTAACCATTTTAGGGGACGAATTATTGAAAACGCTGAAATTACTTTACTTGTATTTTAATTATATGCCTTTATACAAAGTTCAAAGCCTCACGCTCAAGAAAAGGTTCGATCTCCATACAAACTTTCAACCCCCTTTTTACCACCTAAGAGGATGAATTTTCAAAAACGCTGGATTCACTTTTGTTCCATTTTATTTGCATAACTTTTTACGAAGTTTAAAGTTCCTAGCTTAAAATTAAATTTGAACCCCAAGACGAACTTTCATCCCCCTTTTAACCCCCTTAGAGGTTGAATCGTTGATGACGCTAAATTAATGTTATTTTGTTATTATTGTATATGCCTTAATAAGAAGTTTCAAGGAATTTGTAATGGATTCACACTTTCAACCCCTTTTTAACCCTTTTAGCGGACGAATTTTTGAAAACGCTGAAATAACTTTTCTTGTATTCTAATAGTATACCTTTACACAAAGATTCAAGTCCCGCGCTCAAAAAAATACTTGATCTCCATACAAACTTTAAACCCCTTTTTTACCCTTATAGGGGTCGAATTTTTGAAAACGCTGAAATGACTGCTTGTATTCTAATAGTATGCTTTAACACAAAGATTCAAGTCCCGCGCTCAAAAAAATACTTGATCTCCATACAAACTTTCAACCCCTTTTTTACCACCTTAGGGGATGAATTTTCAAAAACGCTGAAATTAGTTTTCTTTTATTTTATTTTAATATCTTCTAACAAAGTTTCAAGTTCCTAGCTTTAAAAAAAACTTGTATCCCATACAAACTTTGCACCCCTTTTTAACACCCTTAGGGATTTAATTTTTCAAAATCGCTTCTTATCTCTAGCCCACGTTATAAAAGTAACCTACTGTGCAAAAATCAACTCTCTAACATTAGGAGTTTCGGCTGTGCGTTGATGAGTCAGTCAGGACTTCTTCTTTTATATATATAGATTATACATATATAGATTTCGGAAATTGTCATAATTAAGTACCTACCTTACACAAGAAAGACAATTTGTAATGGTCATCGACTGTAGGCCATTTTTGTCCAAGTACATTTTCATCCCAATTTATTAAGGGGGAGGATTGGCATAGCTTACTCGGCGCTGAAAGGAATCCTGCCCACAGTTCAGAGCAGAAATGCGGAGCCACTGGTGACATCATTATTATTAAAGTTGCT
The DNA here is from genome assembly GCA_947623375.1 of Apotomis capreana. NCBI lineage: Eukaryota > Metazoa > Arthropoda > Insecta > Lepidoptera > Tortricidae > Apotomis > Apotomis capreana. The sequence continues at coordinate 16,552,278 of OX392501.1, forward strand.
AAGGCTAATTCATATTCTTTACTTTTAGCAATGACTTCTGGAGGAATTCGGTTCTAGAAGAAAATACAACATGATCAGTGATCAGCATATTAGACATATTTCTTCTCGTCATACTTTCGTAACGTAAATCCAGCAAATGAGCAAAGAAAATTAGTGAGTCTGAATAAAAAGTAAGAAAAATAAGAAAGCTTCATTCATATAGCGATTTTACTGTATGATAAACTTAAATTTAATAGCACTATGTTGATGGGACTGGGTTGAATTGGCGGGTCATCCCACTCCTGATGTGAAGTTCTGTTATCTCCATTTGAACTGTTATCTGTTATACAATTGATTATCACTTTATTATTGAACCTTAGACAATAAAATCGCTATGTGATAAAAAAAGCTTTTCTACTTTTTTATAATAGATACTACAACTAATGGTTGCACGAAATGTATTATGATCAAGCCCATGGAAAGAACAAGGTCAGTATTACTTCATTAAAAAGTTACATTTTAGACACATTGTTCAAATAAGTAAATACAATTACCCTTAAAGTATTAGTTAAGGCTTGCAGCCTTGAAATGCCAACACTCAGTTGATGTGTGTATTTGAAGTGATATGCGGTATTGGCTGTGAAATAGTTCCTTGACTCCCACAGTTTATAATCATATTTCTCAAATTCTTCACTGGAGATTGTATTTTGTTCAAATAATTCGTTATTATTTCTATGTTTAATAAAGTCGCGGATAGTTATCCATAATCTATGTTGCCAGTTTAGAACTCCTGGAAAAGCTGAAAAAGTATTCCAATATTAAATACAAAAATAAGCAAAATATTAAGATTTTCGTTCTTCCTTTTGCACTATAATAGAGCAGTAGTTTAAATTTATGGAAGCTTTGGTATTGATGGGGTATCTAGAAGAGTTAGAGTAGTAAAATGAACTTACTAGCTTCTGACCAATGTCTGCTTGTTGCTGGAGGAACATCAGCTAATATTAATAGGCGGGTGGTATCACACCCGTATGTGGTTAACAATCTCTCAGGGTTTTCTCCATTATATTTAGATTTACTCATCTTTTCCCATTGCACTACTACAGGTTCTTGTGTATTTTTTTCTCTATAGTGATTGCCTACCTTTTCCACATTTTCTGCAGGTAAATATCTTCCAGATGACTTTATTTTATATGATTGACCCATGACCATACCCTGTACTAATAGCTTTTTAAATGGTTCTTCATGTGTTGTCCATCCAAGAGAATGCAAGAAATAACTCATAAAGCGAGCATAGTACAAATGCAGCACTGCATGTTCTTTCCCGCCAATATAAATTTGAACAGGTGTGCACCCCTCAAGACTTTCTTTTCTGAAGGGCACATCATTATTTTTAGGATCTAGAAACCGGTAGTAATACCATGAAGAGTCAACAAATGTGTCCATAGTATCAGTTTCCCTTTTACTGCTTGCATTACATTTAGGGCATTTGCAGTTAATCCAATCATGGAGGTCTGCCAATGATTTGTAGCTAGATTTGCCATAGTTAAGTTGTGGTAGTTTCAATGGGAGTTCATTGTATGGCACAGGAACTGGCCCACAATTGGGGCAGTGAATGATTGGTATTGGAGTGCCCCAGTATCTTTGTCTAGATATGAGCCAATCTTTAAGCTTTGAACTTACTAAATGGCCACCTACATTTTTATCTTTTGCTATGTCAATGGCTCTTTGATTCTCATTTTCTTTGTTAACTGTAGGATTGCTAGAGTTCACACTAATGTTCAAAATGTTTGCCAGATCTTTGTCATTTTCATCTACGGATGGACAGGCTATGTAAACATCTCTTCCCTCTGCATAATTAACATTGTCACTTATATAGACTGGTATCTCAGACTCTGTGATAGGATTCACAGCTTTCAACACTTTGCAATCTGTATTACCCAATTCTTGGGCAATGATATTGTCAGTCTTGATTGTTATAAATTCACCATGAATTAATTTATAGGGTTCAGACGTCCAAACATCAAAGGCTTTAAACTTACCATTCAATATCATATTAAAATTTACTACTGTACCATTGCATTCACCTATCCAATGCCTTTGCAAATTGATTATGTCTTTCCAGTTTTCCAATTGATCACTACTAAGGCCATCATAAAGTTTCTGTGCAAATTTGGTGGTTTTAATGAACCACTGTGTGAGAATTTTCTTTTCAACTTTGGCTCCAGAACGCCAGGAGCAACCCAGCTCATCCACTTGCTCATCAGCTAACACCGTCTTGTCTACAGGATCCCAGTTTACACTGGCCTGAAATTAAATAATTTTTGCATTTTAAGTATAGACTATTTTAAAAGTACAAATTATATTGATATGTCAGTAGTTTAACAGTCTAAATATGCAATAAATATTTCATGATTGCCTAGATACAAATGATGCACATATCAGATTTTGGGGTGTGCCACAACAATAATTTATTTCAATTACGATTCAGTATGTGTTTAAAAATGAGTTACCTTGTTTTGGTAAGCTAAACCATTTTCAAATAATTTTAGGAATATGTATTGTGTCCATTTATAATACTGTGGATCACATGTTGACAATTCCCTATTCCAATCAAAGTTGAATCCTAAATTGGTAAGTTGTTGTTTCATAGATTCAATATTAGTGGCCGTCCATTGCTGCGGCTGCACACTTCTCTCAATAGCAGCATTCTCTGCTGGCAATCCAAATGCATCCCAACCTATTGGATGTATCACTTTATTTCCATTAAGATTGTGGAATCGAGCAATTGTATCTGATATAGTGTAAACACGAACATGGCCCATATGCAGGTTGCCTGATGGGTAAGGGAATTGAGCCAATACATAGTGTAACTTCCCATTGGTAGCCGATTGATCTTTTAGTACCTCTTGAGTCCAATGTTTTTCAATCTTCAATTTGATTTCAGAGTTCAAGTCCTGGGGCTATAATATGAAAATTGCAATTCATTAAATTGTTGTGTTAATAATTGTTTGAACAAATAATATAAATAGCAAATAATGTATGTATGTATTAGTTTTAATTTTAGGTTTTTTGTACATAGCTGTTAGTAGTATTTAAGCTTTTTATTTACTGTTTCTTTGTTTTTCCTTTTTTGAAATAGCAAATTATTTATGAAAGCAATGACATCTGCTACCTACTCTACTGAAAAATTTAAAAATTTAAAATTTAACGCTGCCTTAACCATTAAATCCTTCAATTTTTTGCTTTATGGTAAACAATATAAATAGCACCCTCATACTGACATATATCATTCTTACCCAAAGTCCTAAGCTACTGTGAAGTGATTTGAATACAGAAAAGACTCCTTGTTGTTTTCTTGAAGCGTGTAATGTTTTGGTTTTCAGTATCGTTAAAATCATTTTACTAGTAGTTTTCGCTTTTTATAGATAATCGAGCAAATAACTTAGATTCCTTAAAAAAACCTTCTATTACTTTGATTTGATATTACTCAATATAACTTCATATTAAATAGTATAGGTTATGTTATGAGCGGTAAATTAACATTTTATTATTTCATTTTATAATAAATGAAATGACTTAACTCGAGGGTCTAATGTTGTTTTTTTTTGTCCACCACAAGGTAGGCATTGACTATAGAAAACTAAATGCAACTTAATTGTGTATATGCTAAATAGAGAAGCCTATTTCTCTTCTCTGATATCGACTTCTATTTTATATTTTTCTTTACTTTATACTTTATTTGTAGTATATTTTGTATTGTACGATAGAGATTTGATTTGACAGTGACAGTTGACAATTATGTCAAGACCAAGAGTCGACAAATTGTGGATACGTTCCAATTTTACTATTTACATGTAATAAATATATTGACCAAAGTGCGACATCCACCTCGCGAGCGCTTATTCACGTTACTTCGAATAGGCTAGTTAATTAATCCATTTTTGAAATATATTCGAAATGGTTAATAATGATCTAACTAGCTTAAAGAAAAATGTGTTATATTTTTGTGACAGCTAGAAAGCAATTTTATTTTAATTGAACATAGTTTCATTTGCTATAACTATATAGCGCACTGCGCTGAAAGCAGAACTACGAGACGCTCCGTTGCAGCCTAGTGCGCGCTTACCTTAACTGCGAGACATATTGACGAACTAGCGTGCTTGGTTCTGTGCATAGACAAAAGACCAAATCCGAATCTTTGACAAGTGAAGTTTTATTGCACTTTTATTGCGTTGCATTGCATTACAGGCTCCAGGTCAGAGGTGAAGTGTTTTCCCATACAATCTAAATTAAATTCAAAAGTGTAAATACGCTCTTACACAATGGCAAAACCAAAACCCGAAGATGCAGCTGAAGACGCCAAAAAAATCGTAGACGACGCAAAAAACTTTATAGAAAAAGCTATTGCAGATATTGGGAAGACTTCTGCAACAAAACAGCTAATTTTAGGAACTGCGTCAGGATGGTGCGTATGTTGCACAATGCAGCTTTGAATAAGCTTGTTTTATTAGTTTATGCACATTACATTTTATTTGTTATGTAAAATTATTGTAGAAAGCATCTTTTTGAAAATTATTTGATTGTTTGTACCTACGTACTATCCACTATTCTTTGTTGTTTATTTTAGGATCACTGGCTTTATGACGATGAAAGTTGGAAAAGTTGCGGCAGTAGGAATAGGTGGAAGCGTCATATTGCTTCACATTGCTAGCCAGAAGGGTTACATTGATATAAACTGGGACAAAATCAACAAAAAGGTTGATAAAATCAGTGACAAGATTGAAAAAGAGACCACAGGAAAATCTGCTGATTGGTTTGAAAAAGTAAGTGAAATTGTTTATCTAATTATGTACTTAAAATGTTTCGCAGTTCTTAATTTTCTTTATATTATAAATTTTTCGTAAGTTTCCTGCTTGGAATTTCATAAGGGGTCAATTTTTCGTGTTTCATGACATCAAATATTACATTGTACTTACTTATCCTTGGCCAAATAAAGACATTTTATTGTAGTTGTCATAGTTACATGTGTCTTTGTTCCTCCAAGGGTATGACAGTTAAGTTAGCTCACTTGAATGAGTCATCAACCATATTAAGATGATGATGATGTTAATCAATTACATAGTTTTGCATCATCAGGCTTTAATATCATTGCCTTGGTTATCATATTTCATCTGTTGCCATTTTGTTTACTGTAATGGATTCCATCTTAAGTAGAAAGTTCTAGTTTGCATGACCTGTAACTGTCTGGTGTAGAGATATTAATAGAATAATGGTAAAGCTAGTTGGCAGGTAATGGTGATAATACATTGCAAACAATACCATCTATTGGCTTAGTTATTGTTTCACAAATCATGTACAGTCTATTAACTGCCATAATGTGATTCGAGATTTATACCTGTCTTATGCTCTTATGTGACTATGATATGAACCTCTCCAATTTCACTCAAACCTGAATCTCAATCTAAGAGCTCAAGGACTGTACATATAGCAAGTACTGATGCTATCACCTTCCTTCTAGCTTTTTCATCTTTTCCAAAACATGATGTATCCTCTGTCTGATCTCTAAGATTAAATGAAGTCACTTTGGCACAAGGAACAAACAACCATACACATGTAAATTTAAGGTTGTTTTTCACTTGTGCCGGTTTGACACAATTTGATCTTAGAATTCCAGATAGACTATACCTCCCTATTACATATGCTCGACTGGTTTTCTTATTTATTACATAACCTGGTGTTTAGTTATTACAAAATCATCATCATGTATGTTCGATGTTGGGTTGAATTACAAATTATACATTTATTTTGTTGCAGGTATTATTATTTGTCAAAGATAATTCATATTACTCAGCAGGGTTCACAGGAGGATTTTTTTTTGGTATTGCATCATCCTGAATTTCAAAAACTGTCTGTGAGTTCAATAATTATTACAATTTAACTGTTGAAATAAAACCAGTCAAGTATATTGATAGAGGAAGTAGTCATGGTTTTCAGAAAATTAGGATATCTAATTTAACTCTATGTGGGATGTTCTTACTGATTTACATTAACTTTAAGATAACATTTTTCAAGATGGATCAAGTTAATCTCTTATTTATGTACAATTACTACCACAAGTCAGCTAAAAAAGGGATTTTCACTCTTTACATACCTACAAAGAGAATGAAAAAATACACCAGTTTTTTAAAACCCATCATCACTTTTTAAACCTAGTTATTTTATGATTCATGAAAAGGGCTAGTTAGCTAAGTTGATCTGCGGTTAGTTAAACAAGTATGAGATACTAAATGAAGATAAAGTTCAGGTTTTTAGAAATGTGAATCAATAAATGTTAATTCTTACTATTCAAATATTTTATTACAGGTGGAGCGCTTTGTTGATCGTAAATTGGACAAGGCAGAAGGAATACTGAAAAAGAAGGAAGTCAAAGCAAAACGCTGGTACAATAATTTCACAGACGACGGTAGTTACAGAGCGACAGAGAGTCATGTGTTTCTAGCGTCTTTTGTAGCCGGGTTAGCAGTAGGCTTGTTGTGTGGCAAATAGATCCATCACATAAAAAATATGAATAATTTCGTATGCATTCTCCTTCCACTCCACTTGCATAGTAATTATTAATGTATAGCTTGTTATTCTTCTGCTTTGAAATTACCTAAAATTTTAAATAAATTGTATTTAAATTGAAGATTATATGTTATAATCAATAAATTATTGTAGATATAGAAACAATAATATGGTTAGTTCATGTTTCACTAAGTCATGATAGTCATTAATATGGTTGTAATATAAGTATATTAATAAACTGTGTATTATTATTATCATGGTTTTAATCTTTTCATAATTTGACGAATAAAGGTAACCTGTGTGTTAAACCGAACCCAAATAATATATCTGAATAAATCCTTAATGGATTTACACATATCGCCCTTTACAAGACGTTACCCTATTGTGTATTACTAAACCCCGTTGGTTGAAATTGCTACGCGGACGCCAACAAAGAGAGAATATCGCCAACTGCAACGTCGTCGTCCGAACTACACGTTTTTTTAGGGTTCCGTACCCAAAGGGTAAAAATGAGTGTATTACTGAGACTTCGCTGTCCGTCCATCTGTCACCAGGCTGTATCTCAAGAACGGTGATAGACAGTGGAAATTTTTGTTCTGTATTAATTTTGTTTAGTGCTTAACGAGTAAAAATATTAATTAAACTATTATATATATAAAAGAAGAAGTCCTGACTGACTCATCAACGCACAGCCGAAACTACTCATGTTAGAGAGTTGATTTTTGCACAGTAGGTTACTTTTATAACGTGGGCTAGAGATAAGAAGGGATTTGTGGAAATACCTCCCCTAAGAGGGTTAAATAGGGGTGCAAAGTTTGTATGGGGTAAACTTTTTTTTTGGAGTTAGAGACTTGAAACTTTGTAGAATGATTACTTATTCAAAAACACAAAAAGTACTTTCAGCGTTTAAGAAAATTTCACCCCTAAGGGAGTTAAAAAGGGGTGCAATGTTTATATGGGAGAAACTTTATTTTTTGAACTAGAGACTTGAAACTTTGTAGATAGCTTACGTAATCAAATACAAAAAAAGTAATTTCAGCGTTTTGGAAAATTTCACCTCTAAGGGGGTTAAAAAGGGGTGCAAAGTTTGTATGGGGAACACCGCTAATGTTGTTTATAAAGAAGTGTTACGCTAACGTTTTCAGTTTATATATTTTTTTATTTCCTGTCTACTACCCAGTGACTACGTCCTTTTTTTAAAACGAACTTGCACCCCCTTTTCTATGGTTGACTGTCAACAATATTTTCTTAGTGCTGTCTCTTATTTATTGTGTTCCAAACTTTATGTGTTCCTATATTTAGTGAGTTGTCTATCAGCACATGAATAATTTATACTTTATATACCTATTCTTACTTTATTTAGCTTCTTGAGAGATATAGAGAACTATAGCACCAGAATATATTGAATCACTCTTCAAACAATACTACTAGCCTGTAGACCAAAATAGTAATCGCATCATTAAATTCGCTTATGTGCATTTAGATTTTAATGGTCTCATTTCAGCATTTTCTTTAAACACTAGCCTTTTTAATAACTGGGGTACCTGCTAGATAGGGTGGTTCACAGATGTATGGAGAAAAAAAAAGTTTCATATTTTAAGCGTGGCACCCCCCAATTTTTTTACACTCAGGATAAGGAATATTATAGCAAAGTTTCATTTATATATTCTCATTGGAAGGCGGTGCTCATCGGACCTAAAGTTTCTAAATATGTGTAATTAGATACCCATACTACGTTTATGGGTAACTCGAAAAATAAAACTCTGACTGGCATAAAACATACGAATATATCTTTTTTTAAGGCACTTAAATACCAATAATTAAATATCACTCAATTGAATAGAAAACATATGACCATATTCTATTATAAAAAACATTACGAAATGGTACATTTAACTTGACACAACTTCTACAATGGCCTTTTCTGTGGTGTCTATAGATATGGCTTTCCTGTTTACCTCTGCGACCTGCAATAGGTACCTACTGTTTCTCTTCCTCGTAAAAAAAATATTTGTCTATTCTAGCACAAAAATAACGCATTTTGTGCTAGAATTGTCAAATATTTTCACTCAACGTTCAGCCCTATCATTGACGACTCTCAGCTGCAGCACACGCTCTTTTCCTTAGATGTAATTTTTTCCTTCGTTTAATTTTTACGGTGATAGTGTTAAAATTAATCACTGATCTGTAATAGTTGAAGAAGTTTTCCAGTTTGGGCTGTAGCAAAGTCTCAACACTCACGTGTTACACCAGCCCTAAGTAGAGACTGAGACGCAATACCCCTGACTGATCGGGTAGTTGGCTCTATTGCCATATCTACTCTTTACTGGCTCTGTCTACTTATCATGTGTCACTTTATCAGAGATGAGAGCAAGCCCAACCGTCTCATCTGACAAGTGCCATAAAATACGTTCCAAGACCTGTTTAGCCAACTTAGAAATTTCAGAATCAACGAAACCTTATTTCTTAAGAGTTAACTACATATTCCATCTGGCCGGAGGGCGTCCTACACTACGCTTGCCGAGTCGTGGTCTCCACTCGAGAACCCGTCTACTCCATCGATCATCGGTTCTGCGACAGATGTGACCGACGACCTGAAAAAAGTGGCTGGTGGTGACTGGATGGCGAAAACGGGAGATCGGGCCTTGTGCGAACCCTGGGGGAGGCTTACGTCCAGCAGTGGACTGCAATAGGCTGAAATGATGATGATGAAATGATGAACTACATATTGAGATTCTGTTGCAAGGGCAGATCTGTCCTAGGTTTAGTGTAAAATAGAACAGCGAACGTTATGAAGCCTCCAATTTGGTTCTTTTCTCGCTTTGTTATCTTAAATGCGTCACCTTGATCACGAAAAGGGTAAATTTTCATCGTGTAGAGTAGTTTTGCCATCCAGCGTGCATATATTGGCCCTGCCCTGGTGCCCCAGCAAATTTTACTTGGAGCTACTCCGAAAAAAACTATGGTTAACTCAATTAAATCCAGGCAATCACCTTTTACTGTCAAATGAGTGTTCGGTTCAAGTGTACATTACTTTAACCAAGTCATGTCATGAAAGTCGGTTCTATGAATAGTTTAAGTTTTGGGTTTGTTAGTGCAATTTTATAATTTCTTCAATGATTTTGCAAGCACTCCGCATTGATTTTACTTCATAGACGTAATGCTGATATCTTATTAATTTAGTAGCACTTGTCTAGGGTTTGGAAGTAGAAGTAAAGCAGGAAGAGGAATTGAGTGTCTAATTCCGATTAAAAAGATAGTATCAGTTCGACGGGTTAACTTCATTTTTAGAATACCTTTGGTACAACCAAATTTTAAACTACCCACCAATGTAGGATGCATTGTTTTTTAATAGTTTATACATTTACAAAGTTGCCTACACCTTAAAACGAAATTTCTAGCTTTATAAACGTCCAAAAAGTATTATTATTTACGTTGCCCAGCACTGCAGTGATACACTGCTAAAACCGCCATAGTAAAAACTTTGACGTCGATGAGCACCGGGTTCTGATTGAGCTAGGAAGCTGATATTTTGCACACACTATCTAATAAGCAAATGGAAAAGATTTAGTGGGTGCCACGGTGGAAAATAAAAAAAAAAATTTTTTGGACCACCCTACTGCTAGACCATTTAGAATCATTTTGGCCAGCCTCGGGAACTCCGCCACACCACTCTTTTCGTTTAATAGGCAGGCTGCCTTCTTATGAAAAGAAGTCATTATTTATTATTGTTATGAAATAAAGTTTACTATTTATTATTCCATCTCTCGATTTCCAGTGATGAGTTTAAGATTGTTTTAACAGCCTTACGATATTTAACTTTTTTTTTAAATCTCACTCATAAAAACTAAGATCCCCATTTTCTAACTCCAAATCCATGCGTCGCTCTATATCTTGCAGTCATTTTTGCCAAAGATTAAAAGCATCAGGTAACTGACGGAATAAATATTAAGCATCCTGCAAACAGTTCCCGTAATCTAATTGGAAAATCTTCAAAAATTCTTTAACAATTGCATATCAGTGTCTGCCACTGTTTGAAATGTAATATGTCTAGACCATTTTAACTAGGAATAAAATTCACTTTCCTATTTTAATATCTTTGTTATCATCAAAAATCTACGCGGACGAAGTCGCGGGCGGCCGCTAGTTAAACTATAAACAAAATCTGGTATAAAATAAATAAACACGTAGGTAATGTATCTGCTCAATCTTCCAATTTGATCTAATAATGACAACCATGGTGGTCGTGAGGGACTGGTACAGTGTTGGAACGTACCTATTATTTCAATTTATTTAGATTTTTATTTCATTTCAAGCAGCGGGTATCTATTTTCTAATTAATAATGTCATTGAAATCAGCAAAAACGACAATACACATACCTGAATGGTTGGAAGAAAAAGTACAAACAGTCGAAACTATGTTCTCGCTGTCGAGGTGAAAGGTTGTGTGCTACACGAGAGCAAAGTTTTTTGCATCTCGTGTTGTTGAGTCCCTCGCTACACTCAGGATTCTAAATTAGAATAGACATAGAATCCTTCGCTTGCTCGGGACTCAAAATCAGTACTCGCAACAAAAAACAACTTTCCTCTCTTGTTGCACAAATAACTATTTAACCATGGCAGAAAGAAGGTATGGATTTGGCATGCAGGTTAAATAGTACCAAAACCATTGTCACTAAGCATGATTTGATTTTAACCCTTCGTGAGCGAGTCCTACTCGCACTTGGCCGGTTTATTTGTCAACGTATGGCATCAGCAGAAGTATAACACAATGATCTGTATCTGTACAAACCTTATTTTCGCAATAATTGTCCATTTGCGTATACCTAATTTTGGCATCTGTTCCTGCTGTTCTCGCCATCGGTCGCATTTCTTAACTGATTTTCATGAAATATTGTGAGTAGCTTCGATGAGTATACCTTCAGATCTTTTTTGTCAAAATGACGGGTAATAATGGGACTGAAAACGTAAAAAAGTACAAATTTCAGTAATTTCCTAATAAACTTGCGAGGGCTTCAGCTCACAGAGCCACTAGAGTAGTTCTATTATTTTTTATTTTAGTACCTATCCATACTTAATATTATAAATGCGAAAGTATGTCTGTCTGTCTGTTACCTCTTCACGCTTAAACCGCTGAATCGATTTTGATTTAATTTGGCATGGAGATAGTTTAAGATCCGAGGAAGGACATAGGATAGTTTTCATCCTGGAAATTATCCCTAAAAAGATTGAAAAGTGAGTAAGTAATTCATGATGACATTGATGACCCTGTAGAAAATGTAATGATTAAACCAAAAGCACAATTGCTCTTACATTTGCTTAGGCGCTCTAGCTTTTATTAATTAAGGTGATTAGGTGGATATCTATCGTGTTGTACGAGGTTGCTTCCATACTTCCAAGTTCCACGCGGACGTAATCGCGGGCAAAAGCTAGTGTTTTATAATTCTTCTTCTTCGATACACTACAAAGTGTAACCTGTCAGTGTCAGACACGTCGCCACTCGTTTCGTAGTCACTTTCTGCGAGCTGAGCTTTACTGGCGGCAGCCCAACGATCTTGCTCTAGTCCCGGACCTGGCCCTTGCATATTGCAAAGCTACTGAATTCATTTCAGACAAGTCAAGTGACTGGACATATTTTTGGATCTCTTGGCGACGCCCATGCCCATCTACCTACGATGCGTGTTCTATACTCAACGGACTGAGGCCGTTATAGGTCAATTTTGCTGCAGTATACCTTATTTTATAAAATGTTATAACAAAGTGATGTATTAATAATAAGGAACATAATAATAATCAATTTTTAGAACAAAAATCAGGACACCTATTTGTTCAATGTTTTAATGTAATATTTAAACAATTCACGATCTGGTAAGCTTTCTAAGTACTGTTCTAATTTAAGCAGATACTGCCTTTTCATTTTAGTAAGTGCGACGCGGTATATATCTTTGCACTGCACTTGCTTCCATTCGATACCAGCAAGATCCGGCCGCACACCACTGGATTTTAGCGTTTCAAACAGATCTTCTGCCGTTCTGTCAAAAAAATTATTGAGGTTGGTTTAGTTAGGTACAACATTGTCATGAACACTTCATATAACTCCTATAGTAACTATAACAACCAGACCAAATACTACCTATCTCATTTTATCCATGGTATAAGAAAACCAACCAATCACAGCATGATGACGTCACAAGTCTGGCGTCTTTCCGGAATGCCATACTTTGTTTTCTTATACCATGATTTTATCCAGTAGGTAGTGTGTGAGAAAGACTGGTAATGTTAAATGGTAATATCACAGGCAGACAGGTGATCAAATTCAGATTTATATATATGTAAATATAAAAGCTCTATGAGTACCTATGTAAGAATGTTTTTGGACTAAGTAGAGTTAGTACTTACAGTACAGTCGGTGGTACAGGTTCAGTTAATGGTTCACTTTGAACCACATTTATTTCCTGGTGGCTAGTTGTTTCATCCAAGTCCGTGTCTATAACTGAAGGTGCATAAACACTGAAAACAAAGTGGTGCACTTATTTAAGATTTAGGGATAATTCTGCCTTCTTTTCCCAAAGGCTAAACAACTATACATACATATAGAAGAGAATAAATCATTATCGTTATCAGCCAAAAAACCATCCACTGCTGGACATATGCCTCCTCCAAAGATCGGCATCTTTACCGATCCTGCGCCTCCCGCACCTGTCAGACTCCACCAACTTTCATCAGACCATCATATGACCAGTCAACCCACACTGCATCATTTGGAACATGGACGCCACGCAAGTAGGTAAAGTGAGAAGTAAAGCTTAGAAGTGGTGCCAGTTACAATTTAATTTTACGTTGAGAAACAATTGGGTACTTTGATAATACTTACGGGTTAGTGGGTTCTGAAAATGCATTGGACATGTCGTTGATGTCTTGTGGTTCCGAATATACATTGGATATATTGTCACTGATGTCTTGTGGTTCAGAATATACATTGGAAATATTATCATTGTATCGTTGTTCAGAGTATGCATTAGATGTATTGTCAATGATGTCTTGAGGTTCTGAATATGCATTGGATATACTGTAATCAATGTTTTGTAGGTTTTCTTTATTTTCTTTTTCCCCTGTTGCATAGGTGATGGTTTCAACTTCATTATTTGTTTCTTTTCTGAAAGTAGGTATAAATTATCTATCAGGTAAGAAGTGATCCAGCATAGCAGCATCTGGTGACAATAGGAAATTGAAACACAATCTGTAAAATAACAAGTCTTGTAAAAAACTAGTTTCCGCCAGTTTGCCTATTATCATCGAAAAATGTTGACATTGGTAACTACTTACATGGTAGTTTTTTTTTTCTTCATAAATGGTTCAGCACATTGTAAGACACTTCCTAATCTTTTGTGATTGATTGTTTGCCACTTATTAAATTTATTGATGAATATCTGCTGCTCCTCTGAGGTGAGTGAATGCCAGGACCTATTTGCTTCTCGAATGTTCTATAAAGATAAAAGCAGAATAAAGAAACATGCATATGTATGATTGTCTTAGGTCTTGAAGGCCCATGAATGTACCATTGCGTTTGAAACGTCGAGTTTATTAAATTAATAAATATGTAATACTCAACTCATTAGTACTCAACTGTCTTATCGTTAAAGAGCGATCTCTTTCAGACCTTTAGGTAGTGAAAGATTTATGTAAATATAGAGAATGTATTAATACACTTAGTAACACTACGTAATAAAAAATATATTTAATAAAATCTGTCATCCCGTTTGTATTAAATCCTGGAAATCGACCTTCAGTCCTCTCTCAGTGGTTTGCGGAGTCACTGGTGTTTTATTTAGATTAATACATAAAAATATTACCTTGTATGTAAATTCTTTCTTCCTTTTACAGTACAACAATATGTAATACTCCTTAGGGCGTTTAGGCTGTGTAATATCTAGAATATCCATGCTTTATTTCGTTTGTTGTTACAATTATATAACGAGTTAATTAGTTAAACAAACTAAGTATTCCCTATTTCTAATTCCCTCATCATGGTATAAGAAAACAAGGTATGGCACTTGCCGTTTTATGGTAACAAAATAATAATAAGGAAAAAAAATACCACGTCTTACAAAATATAATAAATATATGCAATACAGTTCTTTAACTAAATTTAATTTTATCGCAATATTTGATTTAAAACAAATACGATTTTGTGAAATTGGTACAGGTAAGAAGGGAATCAGTGAGTATTATGATACACCACTGGCAACACAGAAACTGATTGACAGAACCGTCCTGTGGCTTAAAGGCCTCTGCAGACAAGCCATAAAATACACAAAAAAAAAAAAAAAAACAGAACCGTCCAACCAATCAAAGCGTGAGTCTCGCCTGTCATTCCGGAGTGCCATAAGTTGTTTTTGAGTTGTGCTAGACGGGCTGGTATAGTCTGTATGATTTTTAAACAAATATTTGTCACATTCACATCACAGGACCCATATACAGTCCGACCAAAAAGAGTAGAAATTAAAAAAAAGCAATACTGTAGTGTCGTCCCCGTTTTCTTATATTGATTAGAAATGGAGGACACTACAGTATTGCCACTTTTTAATTTCTACTCTTTTTGGTCGGACTGTAACGTAAGGCTGCGCGACATATCAAATTTCATAAAAAAAACAAACAACGAAATAGTGGTTTTTCAAGTATCTATAAACGTCTTTCACTTTCTATTTGATACAATTGAGTTCATGCTATATTTTTTCTTATCACGGTGTTGAAGTATTTAACTATAATAAATCATTACTCAAACAGTTACGTACTAAAAGCTGTGTTGTGATTAAATCTTGTGTTTCGATTCATGTGCTATTTCTGTAAATTGGTAGAAATCGATAAAGGAGAATGGGCAAAAATATATGGAACCTGGGACCACCCTCCAATAGCAACGAAATATGTATCGTTGGAAAGGTATTTTCAATTGGAACAACAATTGTTATGGCAGCTTTGTTGTTACAACTGTCCGTTCGGAGTTATAAGACTAATAAGTCTGAAAAAAAAAACAAAAGAAAAATATTATACTAAGTATTCTCAAACTCATGTAAGTACTTTGGTGTCGTATATACATTGTTACACTAAGAATACGTTCACTCACTGGCGACGGTGAACTACCCTCA
This sequence comes from Apotomis capreana, assembly GCA_947623375.1. Taxonomy (NCBI): domain Eukaryota; kingdom Metazoa; phylum Arthropoda; class Insecta; order Lepidoptera; family Tortricidae; genus Apotomis; species Apotomis capreana. The sequence goes on from OX392501.1 coordinate 16,567,967, forward strand.
TTTTCACGCACATTGTCAAAATGTCGTGTTGCACACAACACTCACTACGTCACTTGCTTAAGGTCTCGTCGTAAGTCGTTCGTTGGTTTTGTGCGTGAGTTATCGTTTGTTTCTCTTGTTTTCACTTGGACACTGATATTTTACTCCGCTTGTTTATTGAATTTTTGCTCTTTTAACGAATTCGGCTTGCCCACTTAACTGGACTTTTGAATTGCATTTCGATCGGGTAATTGTGATGGAAACTCATCATAACTGTGTTATGTGTCGGCGAGGACTGCATCGCAGAAGATATCAGCAACACGTTCTGCTAGATAATCTCCCAAGAGTGCAACCAGAGCTTGCTGCTTATATCCAGCAGCATGCATTATTGGAGGTGAGTGTGCTTATTTTTATTTTATCTAACGTTAAAAAGTCGAATTAAAATAAAACTAAAATAAATATTTTTGGTTGTTCAAAATCATATTATTAATAACATTATAAAGGCAAAAATCTACTTGGATGGATGATTTACAACGTTTTTCATTGTTTAACTAATAACTATTGACATTTCCAGTGACGTTTGTAATGACTTTTCTTTACTATTATATCATGTGGTGTTCGACAACACACGACACGTATACCATAGATGCTGGCAGAGAGATGCTAATGCCATCAGACCACCTGATGCAGCACAAATACCAGATGTTCCTGAAGAGAACTACGAACTACGTCAGATCAGAGCGCCAAATAATCACAGGCACTGTATTTTCGAACCACGTTGAATATTCTATTCACGCTATTCAACGTGGTTCGAGTCGTGTGTTGTCGAAGTTGTGGAACACCACCTTAGTAAAGAAAAGTCATTACTAATATCACTGGAAATGTCAATAGTTATTAGTTAAACAATGAAAAACGTTGTAAAACATCCATCCAAACAGATTTTTGCATTTATAATGTTATTATAATAATATGATTTTGAACAACCAAAAATATTTATTTTAGTTTTATTTGAATTCGACTTTTTAACGTTAGATAAAATAAAAATAAGCACACTCACCTCCAATAATGCATGCTGCTGGATATAAGCAGCAAGCTCTGGTTGCACTCTTGGGAGATTATCTAGCAGAACGTGTTGCTGTTATCTTCTGCGATGCAGTCCTCGCCGACACATAAACACAGTTATGATGAGCTTCCATCACAATTACCCGATCGAAATGCAATTCAAAAGTCCAGTGTAAGCCGAATTCGTTAAAAGAGCAAAAGTTCAATAAACAAGCGGAGTAAAATATCAGTGTCCAAGTGAAAACAAGTGAAACAAACGATAACTCACGCACAAAACCAACGAACGACTTACGACGAGACCTTAGCAAGTGACATAGTGAGTGTTATGTGCAACACGACATTTTGACAATGTGCGTGAAAATGAGGGTAGATGTTCACCGTCGCCAGTGAGTGAACGTATTCTTAGTGTAACAATGTATATACGAGACCAAAGTACTTACATGAGTTTGAGAATACTTAGTATAATATTTTTATTTTGTTTTTTTTTCAGACTTATTAGTCTTATAACTCCGAACGGACAGTTGTAACAACAAAGCTACCATAAAAAATATTGTTCCAATTGAAAATACCTTTCCAACGATATATATCTTGTTGCTATTGGAGGGTGGTCCCAGTCTGCCCATTCTCCTTTATATAATCAAATTTCAAATTCAAATTATTATTTATTTCGGATCAGTGATCATAGATTGTTAGTAAAAAAACAAAAAAACAAATTATATAACCTAAAGAAAGAACAATAAAACAGACTAATATGCCTGACCAGAAATATATGGGGATGCGCCATATTGCGGAATTTAACTAGAACTAATTTCTTACACTGGTAATGATTTTATGATGGTTAATCAACAATGTCAATGTCATTCCTGGGGGTTTCTCTAAAGGAAAAATATTTAAAAATATCCAAAGAAAATTCCGAAAATCATGTTAAGAAGAAGGTTGATAACGTGAGCATGGACTCATTGTCTATGCTATACTTCTTTTTATACTCTGCTATTGGTTTCCTAGCAACTGTTGTTTTTATAATCTTTACACTAATATATATTGTCGTGAACGAATCACACGTTTTTCCTTGCTAATTTAAAGTGGTAGCAGAGATATAATGGATTTATGTGTGATAAATGCGTGCAAAGTTCAAATTGGGAATTTAGACCCCAAAAATTACAAAACATGGAGGTACAAAATTCAATTAGTGCTGAAGGCAATGCCGGGCAGTTTGGATATCCTTGAGGGAAGGAAGACAAAACCAGCCTTGGTGCCAACTGCAACTGCCGAAGAAAAGGCTAAGTTTGAAAAGGATCTTCAAAGCTTTGTAACTACGAACAGTGCAATTTTAATTTTGTTCACGACAAACATGTCCGATGACGTCTTGCAAAAAGTCGTTCGATTTGATTGTGCTAAAGACATGTGGGACGAGCTAGAGCGCATCTATGGAGGCACCTGTGTGGATAAAACATACGACTATTGCCTGAAATTCTTCAGTTACAAAAAAGACAAGGATCATGACATCATTACACATGTGTCAATTTTAAAGAATATCTGGAGCGATTTGTGTACCGAGTTGCAGAGTGAGGCGAAATTACCAGAAGTTCTCCTCATGTGCAAAATCCTAGACACCCTACCTTCAGAATATTTAGGATTCAAGTCTAGTTGGCTGTTAATTTCGAAAAAGGAACGCTCAGTCGAAAATCTGACAAGTCAGTTATGCGCACACGAAAGGGTTTTACGTCAGAATGACACTCAAGTCACAGAAGACGAGACTGCTGCAGAAGCTTTGATTGCAAGAACGAGTAAGGGTAAGAAGAAAACATTTTCCAAGGAGCTTATATGCAACTATTGCAAAGAAAAGGGCCACAGAGTTAGAAGTTGCAAGAAGTGGATCCATGACGGAAGACCGCCTAAGGAATCCAAAATTGTTGACATGAATCTGACAGTGATGACAGTACATTCGGAAAAAGTATTTGGAGAAACAAAAGATGGAGAAAATTGGTACGTGGACAATGGAGCAACCAGTCATGTCACCAATAGAGGAGATCTGTTTCAAAGCTTTATTTACTTCAAAAGCCAGCACACAGTGACCGGCGCGAATGGCCAATGTATTGAAGCCCTGGGCATTGGAAATATTCTAGCAGAGGCTGATGTAAACGGCAAACAAGAGCCGATACTGCTGAAAGATGTCTGGTATGTGCCCAGTATCAGCAGGAATTTATTCTCAGTACTTGCTACCCATGACAAATCGGATAATAGTGTTTTTGAGTCCACTACTCTAAAATGTACTCTAAAAATGGATGGACAGATCAAAGTCATTGGTACTCGCAGCAAGTTCGGCGGACTATTCAAATTAAAGCTCAGATGTCTCAAGCCAACTGTACGATTCAACCAGCTGTCCACAACATCAAATCTGTTACAGCTGTATCATGAAAGATTTGGACATCAAAATAAAAGCCATGTGAAGAAATTGATTGAAAGAGAGTTTGACATTAAAGCAGAAGCCACCAAGGAACTCTGTGAAGGATGTATCTATGGGAAATCACACAGGATGAAGTTCGGGACAAGACAGAAAGCTACACGACCTGGTGAACTGGTATACGCTGATGTCTGTGGACCCTTTCCTTACTCAATTTCGAAGCGAAGATATTTTGTCCTCTTCAAAGATGATTATACGAGATACAGATTTGTATACTTCATGAGAGAAAAAGCTGAAGTACACGCGAAGCTATTACTCATGCTGGCTGAAGTGAAAGCTGCTGGAGTTGTCATAAAAGAATTGCTAAGCGATAATGGCGGCGAATTCGTCAATACTAAAGTAGAAGCTACTCTCAACAAAGAAGGCATAAAACAGAGATTGACAATGCCCTATACTCCTCAACAGAACCCAACAGAGAGAGACAACAGGACTGTTGTGGAAATGGCACGAAGTCTCATGTATGCACACGCCAAGATTCCTACGGGACTGTGGGCTGAAATGGTACTAGCTGCGGTGTACATCCTGAATAGGACAGGCCCTACCTGCATCGATGGAAAATCACCGTATGAGCTATGGCATCATAAGAAACCCCGACTGAGTCACCTGAGAATAATTGGATCTCAATGTTATCCACATGTTCCTAAGCAACGAAGAAGAAAATTAGATAAAAAGGCACAAAAGGGAATACTTGTCGGCTATGACTGTGATGATGGCTACCGCATATGGGATAGCGAGTCATTCAATTTGATACGGTCTAGAGACGTAACCTTTGATGAAAATCCCTTGCTGGGTCATCTTGAAGAGAGTAAAGAAGCTGATACCCAACAGAGCAAACGCGATGCTAAGCCTAATAGCCTATTTGACTTCGTTGTTCCCGAATATGGAAGCCTGCACGACAATAGCGACAATCAGCAGCCAATGATTAGTCATGATGGAGATAGAGCTAATGCTTCACCACGCCAACAAGATGGTCAAGATGAAGTAGCTGGGCCATCATGTATAGTTCATGAGCCAGTGATTGAAGTACAAATGCCTGAGGCTGATTCATATTTCGAAGCAGAACAATCCATTGAAGAGCCTGAAGAAGAGGTCAATGACATGATCGAAGCAGATTATGAAGTCGATGATGCTAATGAAACAGAGACAGAAAGTCGAAATTCTTCATCACTGACAGCATCCGAGATCGAGGAGGAAGGCAGGATGACGCTACGAGGGCGCTCAAACCTTAAGCCACCAGCCAGATACAAGGACTACATCTGCAACGTTTGCTTCAACGTCAACTCGATTGGTGATGAACCTCGGACAGAACCAAGCACGTTCCAAGAAGCAACGGCATGCAAGGATTCTGATGAATGGCGAAAAGCGATGGACAATGAGATCAATTCTCTCAAAGAAAATGAGACGTGGGAAATGGTACACTTACCCAAAGGAAGAAAAGCTATCTCCAGTAAGTGGCTATTTAAAATTAAGACGAACCCAGATGGTTCTGTTGATAAATACAAGGCCCGTCTTGTGATACGAGGATTTTCGCAGAAGAAGGGACTAGACTACGACCTAACGTTTAGTCCAGTTGCGAAGACAAGCACGATACGAGCTTTATTAAGTATTGCTGCACAAGAAAAACTTTCGCTCTGTCAGTTTGACGTATCGACGGCTTTCCTGTATGGAACACTGAAAGAAGAAATTTATATGAAACCGCCAGAGGGATACTCGAATAGTGACGGAAAAGTTTGCAAGCTGAAACAAAGCCTTTACGGCCTTAAACAAGCTCCGCGCTGCTGGAACTCTACGATAACAGAGTACATCAAAGAACTAGGTTTTGAACAGTGACAGCGATCCCTGCTTGTTCAAAAGAGGAGAGGGGAACCATAAGCTGTTAATAGCTTTATACGTCGACGACGGACTTATTGCTTCTGCAAGCTCCGCCGAAACTGAAAAGTTCTTTAATGAAATGCGGCAACGTTAGAGGACTTACTGAAAGTAGCAGGAGTCTCATAAAACTAACAGTCGCTTCAGAGGAGACGGGATGTTAAGAAGAAGGTTGATAACGTGAGCATGGACTCATTGTCTATGCTATACTTCTTTTTATACTCTGCTATTGGTTTCCTAGCAACTGTTGTTTTTATAATCTTTACACTAATATATATTGTCGTGAACGAATCACACGTTTTTCCTTGCTAATTTAAAGAATCATTCACAGTCGTGAACGTAATATTATAAATAAAGTGTACACGTGTTTACTAGACGAAAAACAGTCAGGAAAATAGTGCATTCCAATAAATAATACTACGAGGTTATCATAGGAACTGACAGGTATTTAAACTAAGTTCTACCCTAAGTCATTATAGTGCGGTTGCGATTTGTTGCAAAATTGTTGCCATATAAATGCCCTCTTGACAATCCTCATATATTTCTGGTCAGGCTTTACACAGAAAGCTCCAGTGAGTCCGACGGCTCGTAGCTCAAAAAAATATTGATTTACACAAAATAAACAAAAATATATTTAGGTCTGAAAAAAAGTTCGTCGATAAAATCGATTTGATCAACCATTCATAATCGTTAGATTTGGCAAACAATATGTTTTTGCTACATCACTACAAACATCATCAGAGAACTGTCAAATGTTTGTATAAAAATCATACAGACTGTAATTTGACGTGTGACATTGTGATGTGATAGCTAACAATAACAGTAACAGTTAGAATTTTAGGTTAATTAGGTTCGTTTGTTGAATTAATGTTATGTGTACAATAACGTAAATTAAGTGAGGCTCAGAATTATTATTTTAGTATTTGTAATTAGTAACTGCCACTTAGAACCTTGGAATCGATAAAACGCCAATTTTCGCGATGTCTAGTGGTGGCAAAAAGTAAGTAATTTAAAAATACGTACCTATGCGACATTGATATCCTTCGTTTGTTATTTCATAGCAGTGTTTAACGACATCCATTACCTAAATAGTGTTCTTTCAAACAACGATTTTATGTTTTATCCCAAGTATGAGATATTATTATAATTTAGTGCATACTTTTACAATAAAGCACTTGTCATATTACTGAGATACAGAATTTTAGCCATTTGAACGCCATGCTGTGAAGCAATTCACTGTGCCCTTGACGCCGCAGCAAAAAAGTAAAGAAGTCCATGATACAGGGGTTGGGAAAATGTGAACAGCATTTTTGTGGGCATTTACCGAAGTTCACGTCAGTGGAGCAATGTTCCTTGTCTGTGGCTTTCAAAAGGTTATGATTTGGAATGACCATATTGTGTGAGGTTTTGTCATGTATTTTTGTTTTATTTGCAGGTATGGACTAATTTTGCCAGATAAAGATAAGCCAAATCAACCTATATTTCAAGCTTCAAGAAATATATTTGGTGATGATTCTGAATCTGATGATGAATCTAGTAAAAAACCTGTATTATTGAGACCAAGTGCTAACATAAATCGTCTGGTACGTAAATCTAATTGGAACCTTTATTTTAACCAAAAACTATTTATATTACCAAAAAGTGGGTTGTTGGATATTTCATTATCATAACACAGCATTGAATAGGTGATACCTTGTTGGTTGTTAAGAGTAATAATTGCTATCCACTCTGGCAGGTATGGTATCAATGATATGATAGAGCTACCAGATCCAGTATGGATCTACACGTCTGTAGCAATTTAATTTTGTTATAGATATAAGTAACAAAATAATAATGATAACAGTTTTATCATTCCTTATTATATCACTGTAAGTTTCTTAATTTGGTGTTGAAACTGGTAATGAATGAATTATTGGCTATGCAGTAGCTTTAAAAAAAAATACTATCTTCTAGTTTCAAAACACCATTTGTTTTTAACTTTGATAAAACTGATTGTGAAACAAAATTTCAGATTTTATACCGTCATTCTATACAACTTGATAATATAATTTTTTTTATTTGTAAAAATATGACTTTAGTTTGACTTAATTTCCTTGAAATTGAAATTATACAACCCTTGTTTTAGGCAAGAATTACCCAAAATAAAGCAATAGAAGAGGATCCTACAATATATCAGTATGACGAAATATACGATTCTATGACCAGTAAGAAGGAAGAAAAGAAACAGAAAGTCAAAGAACAGAAACAACCAAAATATATTGAAAACTTATTGAAAACTGCTAATAAGAGAAAAATAGAAAATGAGCGTAGAACGGAAAGACAGGTTTGTATTTGACCTTGGTACTTATTTTGTATAATTATGATTACTAAAGAAAAATTTATTCAAAAGAATATATATTTTTCAAATTATTTCTAATATAATGCATGTTGTATACCTCTTATTGTAATTTCCTGCATTGTATTTCTCCTGTATGTTCTGTGAGGTGTGCAATAAGCAGTACTTATTGTATTGTATCTAATTTTCAGATACAAAAAGAGAGAGAAAAAGAAGGTGATGAGTTTAAGGACAAGGAGGTATTTGTGACTTCTGCTTATAAGAAGAAATTGGAAGACTTGCGTTTGGAAGAAGAGAAAGAGCAACGTGAAGAGTACTTAGAGAGAATAGGAGATGTTACGAAGCAAAAGGATTTAGGTAAAGGCCTTGAAACTGAACCTAATCTAAGGTGCATGTGCATCAGAATGTTGAATTGCTTGCTGTTACCAAATTTTTGCTTAGTCATTAAATACTCATTGTGGAAACATTGATAATTGGCTTATAACTATCCATCTGTCTCATCTACACTACATGAATCGGAGTTAAGCTTGCTGCCCTTAAGTAAGTAGAATTAACAGATAGAATCCGAGGTTATTGAGTCACCACATTGACCACTATCTTCTGTTATTTGTTAAAAAAAAATTGTTGCAGGAGGTTTTTATCGTCACTTATATGAACAGAAGTTGGGTTCAGACAAGACAGATAAACCAACAGAAAAGAAGGATAGTATGTCTGAAGAAACCTTTAAAAGTAGACCTAAAGTTAACATGGAGGACAATAAATCGGATACAGCAAAAAAAAGGTTTTATCGTAAAAGAAAATTATCTGCTGAGAATGATGGAAATCTATCTGAAGGTGAAATTGTAGATTCTGATGAAGAAATCAACCGTGTAAATCTTGCTGACATTCGATCAAAGAAAGCCAAACAAGTTGAGGAGAATTTAGATGCTGATTCCGATTTTTCAATTGATTCTTCAAGTGAAGATGAATCACCCAGCCAGACAAAAGGTAAAAATCAGAAACTTGAAGATTCCAAGGATAATGTTGAAATTCCGGAACCAAATACACCACCAAAAGAAGTATCTAAAGAAAAATCAGTTGAAGCAAAAGAGAAGGTTGATCCACCTCCACCACCGAAACCAAAAATAGATATTTGGAAGAAGAGAACTGTTGGTGAGGTGTTTGACCAGGCTTTGAAAAGATATTATGAAAGAAAAGCAGCTAAAGGGTAATCAAAGGCTTTTATTATATCAGATAAGTGTAAATACTTCATTTGAGAATCACGTTTCTTGTTATACCACGACGTAATGCGCTTTGCAGTGAACTGAAAAGATAATTACATGATTGACTAATTATATAATCACATATTGAAACATTACGTTAATATTTCTATAATCATAACTTTGTTTATGGTATTGTCATTGAAAAACTATGTATCTATAAACTATACATATATCTAATACATTATATTATTGTATAGATTTACTAATAAATGAGTTAGCTTTAGCTAAATCTAAGTACACATTTTTTCTTACCTATAAATTCTGATACAGGATCATTTTCTCCTTCCGCGCGCATTGTGCCCGTAATTTCTTCATTTTCAACCATCGGCAATACTAACTGCACGAACTCGGGCGTATACGGAGGGGCTATAGCATCCAAAACCTGTACATAATAAATAAAAAAAATCTAGTGAAATTAACCTCCTGAGCGCCCAGCCCACTGACAGAAAACAGACTCTTTGTCAGACGCCCGTCAAGAAATCAGGCGTACTGCACCGTTAAATGGCAGATGAGGCAACGCGATTAAAATTGATGCAACTCGTCGTATTTTTATACATTGGAAGTAGCTTGGTGCAACAAAAATTTTTATTTATTTATCTGTTCCATAAAAATTAACACATTACAGTCAAGCTACACGTGTTAACAGGAGAGACATAATGGCGATTAATTTGTAACATTAAACAAAAGATTAAAATAGTTACAATTGAAAAAACAATGGATTGGTACAGTAGCCCTATGTTACATGAACATGATGGAGCTCGGTGTGGAAATAGATTCAAGGTACCGACTGGCAACTGAAAGAAATCTAGGTTCAGAACTGTAGAAAATGTTATTGGAAAGCTATGTGTGAGGTTTGGCGAACAGGAGCTTTAAGGCCTCTTGAGGGCGGGCCCACTCTTGTCATTGCTATGTCTAACGTACTGCAAATATTACCTACCTCTGTGATAAAGTATCGTATCAAGGAGATGTCCGTGTCTCCTCGTTGCCAGCATTGCTTGATGTAGCGTAGCACCGGGACCACGCATCCGCGGCTTAGCAAGTTCACCATTCGGTCCAAAAGCATCTTTTTCAACTCCAGCTATGAAACAAATGAAAATGGCATTAACTTGCTGCTAAATGGCCAATAAATAAATATCTCATCAGATTCATCTTCTCTTACTATCCAAAACGCCACAGATTATCGCAAATTCCACCCCCCATGTCACCCGCGCGATTGTTTCCTTAATAAATTTATATATTCTGTCTATACCCCGGCACTTACTATTTCCAAACCAAATTTCATCTAAAATTATTGATTCCCTATAACATAAATTATCCACCTAAAGGGATGATTTCCTGGGTAAAAACTATCCTATGTTCTTCCCCAGGTCTCAAAATATCTTCAAATTAAATTTCTCAATCAGTTAAGGTTTTAAGCGTGCGAGGTAACAGACAGACAAACACACTTCACCATTTATAATATTAGTATGGATTTAAGAAATATCCTAACGATTAGTCGCGCGAAGTCGTGTGTAGTGTTCGTGTATCTGCCGCGACCGACATAATGCCGATAGTTGAGCAACTTTTTTGATGCCTATAATACCTGTACTAAGATTTCCAATTCATCTTGCGGAGATTCAAACAGCTGAACCAGCAGCCTGAGTAGCCTGTGATGTAGCAGCAGATGACATGAGGCAACTTCGTCCAACAGCGCCAAATGCACCGGACAGTGCTCTGTGCACAGTTTGAAGTAAGACGGCTCCGTCACAACACATTCCACCCACACCAACACGCCCATTCCTACTACTGGGAACCTAGAAGAACACGGAAATGTTGGCTTTCACGACTTCGGCGGCCAGCGGCAGCGGCGAGCGGCGGCCATAAGAGTGTCTCGCTCACTTGTATGTCCGCCGCGCTCGGACATTTCGCTGCCACCTATGGCCGCCGAAGTCGTGGCAAGTCTGTTAAGTTTCCAACTAAGTTAAGCTCAGAAGCAATGACGGAACCCTAAAAATCCATTTTAGAATTAGGTAGGAACTATGTCGCATCGTAAGTGTAAGTCATCGCTCTAGGCTGTAAAAAGATGTTATAAAACAAATGCACGAGCTACATTTTCAACGATCACTTCTAGCATAACCGTCATACGCGACTATATCTCGCGCGAGATAATTTCCCGTCTCTTTCTGTGAGCTGTGCAGTAATGTGAAAGAGTGACGGGTAGACGTATGTCGCGAGACAAGAGTTTCGCGTTCGCGAAGCATAGTTGTGCTAGACCTATAGGGGTGATTTTCTGACGGTACTTTGTTTTTAAAATATACCTTATACAATGATACAGCGTGGGTAACTCGGCGATCAGTTCGCTGGAGCTGGCGGAGCTGCCGCAGACGGCGTGCACCTTCTCGATGGCCTGCACGGTGGCCTTCAGCTCGTCCTTGGCCGGCCGGCCGGCCGCGGGGCCCTCGCACACGCTCGCCGCGTACGCCAGCAGATACATGTATTTGGATTTGTGCTCCGGGTTCAGTTTGCTTCCTAGTTTGAATAAGGCGTCCACCAGAAGTTCTAGAAGTGAACAGAAAAAATATATCGTTCCTTACTTTCGAGTAAGTAGGTATATTATTGCGTTACTGTATCAATAGTTTTAAAGTAGAAGAAAATTTCAAAATGCTGTTTAGGTTAAGTTTAACTTATACGAACAGTTTAGTTGCCAGTTAAATTCTTTAGTAAGAGTAACCTTGCTAAAGTTTTAACACGGGATCTTTACGCGTCGCACTCCGAGATATATAATTATATGGCTGCCGTTGTAATACGCTCGTGTTTACGGCTACGCCCTCTGCCATTATTTGAAAGTTTTGAGCAGGTTCAGCGCTCGACCATCGTCGCTCGTATCGTAAGTAGGCGTATTCAATGTTTGGTCGCGTCTTACACAAACAATCAATAACATACAGTTCTCCGACGGCTTTTGCGAAGATCAAAAGATAGAACTCAGTAGTGTATTATTCTGAGGCACAGACCACCCCCACTAGACGGAGCATGCAAGGCACATGTAAGGCGACCCGCGCGCACCAACGATATGGTACGGCGGAACATAAAAGTATCAACAAGGCGGCCACCGTTTAGTTGCGTCCTTGTTTATGAGGTCCCTCTACACCACTTAACACTACAATTTACCATGTTATTTATTTAATTTCTTTTTTCGTTGACGTACGCATGGATCATAAACAAGGACGCAACTAAACGGTGGCCGCCGTGTTGATACTTTAATGTTCTGCCGAACCATATCGTTGGTGCGCGCGGGTCGCCTTACATGCTCCATCTAGTGGGGGTTGTCTGTGTTCTGTGGTAATACCGAGGAACTGCGGGATCCGCAGCAGGTGCACGGGCGGCGGGTCGGGCTGCGTGTACACGCGGAACAGCACGGAGATGTCTGCGGGGTTGAGCGCGCCGCGCGACAGCATGGCGGCCAGCGCCGTGCGCGCGCCGCGGTAGCACGAGCCCGTCGTCAGCGCCAGCGTGATCGGGGTCACGTCGTGCCCGCTACAACCACAGAATATTATTTACGTCAGCCTAAGCCGTAAGTGGGATTTTCGGGGAGAAAATCTCGCTTCCTGGCCAAGGCAAGACGTAAAACTTTAGACAAACCGCGTTAACCTTTCGACCGCTCAGCTCGTCGACGGAAAACAGTGTCGCTGGCGCCAAACCGACAGTAGATAGTATGACATTGTATAGCGGCAAATAACGTAGCGTCTGGGGCTCGGTTTTCCGTTGACGTGATATGCCGTCTGGCGCTCAAAAGATTAGGATACGGCATAAATTGGTACCGAACCCTCGGTGGGCGAATAACATGTTTTCGACATCGCTAGGAATCAGCGTCGCTACTGTTACGAAACGAAGAAAACAAGTACAACTTCATATTTACAGTAGGTAGCCTTCGGCCAATTTACTGAGAAGCTCAGAGAACAACTTCAATAAATTGAGTTACTCGCGATTTTATGGCTAGTTAAAGCTTTTATGCACCGATGATTATTATTATTTATTTACCTTTGTTGTGCACAGCGAGTTATTTCCTGACTAAGCCGCTTCATTATAGCACCACCTCTAGGTTCTTGGGACAGTATGTGCACAATGACTTGGCTGTACACATATGTGTGGGCGCCATGGCATACCATTTTCTGTAATAATTATTTATAATCATGTAGCAAATTTTCAGCGATTCATCTTACTGTTTTAGGCTGCGTTTCCACCAGATATGTGCTACGATGTCTAGCGAGGGATGTGTTTTTGTTAACCCATGGAACAACTTCATTTACTTATACTCGCTCAGCACAACTGATTCTATTGGTTAACAAAAGCACATCCTTTGCTCTCGCTACGCATCCTCGCACTGGTGGAAACGCAGCCAGACGCAATAATTCATATTCATAATAATTAAATATTTATGACCAGGTTAGCAAGTAGTTTTGAGTGCACCGAGCGGGCGAAGCGTCTCTCTTCCAGCTTGGTCCAAGATTCATTTGTATGTCCGGATGTCCGGCTGTTCTCACCTATGGCTGCATTTCTTAATCGATTTGCGTGAAATTTTATGAGCAGGTTCAATAATTAAATAACCTTTTTTTTGGAGCTCGAGTCCGTTTTTCGAAAATTTTCACAATTGCGGATATATATGGGGGGTTGAAAACATAAACAAAGTCAGATTTCAGCCACTTCGTGAAATTATCGCAATGTCTGCAGCTCACAAATCCACTAGTATATTTACATATTACTTACCGCACATTCATTAACACTGTTTTGCCAATCCTCAGAACTCTGAAGAAATCCAACTATGGCAGATTTTAGTACCCTAGAGAATACTTCTATTTGTTGTGCTGCTGTAGATATGCTAGTGATTTCACCTTGAAAACCGGCATCAGATATTAACTGTAAAAAGTAAACAAATGCAGCATTATGAATATAAGTATTTCTTATTGGTATTATGAAAACATTATACATAAGTATACATATTGTTGGACATGTGCAATACCGCGTAAGTAACAAGTATAGATAGAAATCAATATTCAAACAAATGCTAAGTATTTTATTTAAATGAGAACTTTATTGACAGCTGCTTTTTACGCGATATTGCACTATCTGACGATATATTGACAATACTCAACTAGAGATGTGCCATTCTAGAGAATGTTTCCCGATTAGTATGGAGAATGTTCTCTAGGACGTTCATTCCCGATACTAATCGGAAATCGTTCTCAAGAATGGCACATCTTTATGCTCAACAACATTAAGAACAAAAGTATAGGGTTGCCATACGTCACGGTGCACCTGGACAGGACATATCACAGTTTGTAGTGGTGTCCGTCTCCATTTAGTATGTCGTCGTTATCAGGACGGGACGGTCAGTCTTAAGGACGATCTGTTGACTGCCAATATCGCAACAATGTCCCGATTTATCCTGGTCCACGTTCCGATTTTTAGATAGAGTAAAGAGGTGAGGCTCATTGAAATTACCATTTACCTTAATTGTGAAGTTGAGCATAAGACAGTCAGGGTATTCTTCCGCTAATCTGTATATTAAAGATCTCCAGGTTGGGTGCTCTATCATTTCAGTTAGCCAAGCAGGAGTCTGAAATTTAACATAACAAAAACTTTTGGAACAATCTGGCTATTAAAAGCTTTTAACTGTAATCTGGTATTAGGGACTGTTACCAATGATAATCTGATTTCCTACCGCAAATTTTCTAAATAAAAATTATTATATTTTCACAATTTCCTTTAACCTTTTGAACGCCACAGTTGTCACACATCGGAAAATTGCTATGCTAACACCAATGTCATCAAATGACGTCCAAATGACAATCAAAAACTTCACAAATGAAACTGCTAGAAATATTTTTGAATCCATGGGTTTTGGGTCACTTATTTATTTTTTGCTGTGGCATCAGGGGGATGGTGAGTTGCTTCATTGCTTAGTGTTCATGAGATTAAGTTTTAGTAAACTGTATGTACAATGCGTATTTAATTTAAATACTCAGTATCACTTACTTTGTATGGAAAGATTACTATTATGGTATACATATTTCTTAACTCTAAATACTAAAATGAGATTTCATAGATTTGTGTTGTTTTTTTTGGAAATTTTATCAACTCATACACTGGCTGCCAATAAACAGTATGTAGGTGCTTAGAGCCCATAAAACAAAGTTATCTAAAAATAATAATTGATTGAGTTACTTACTTCACCTTCTTCTGTGAATATTGTGTCTGCTTTTTTAGGGTCAAATGTTTTTAGAATCATATCCTTTAAGTGGTTCTCTACCATTGCTTGTACTTCAGTAACTTTAACTCCTGCCCAAATGATAATAATAATTGAATAATTAATTAAATAATTGAATTAAAAAAATAAAATAATCAGGTATAGCAAGTGAAGCACAGGAAGGGAAACACTCAAAATATTGCTGTATGTGCCAGTGAATCTCATTTTTCTTGGAAAACAATTAATAGATGTTGCTGCAGTTGATTGTTTTATAGTCATTACATAGAAAATATTTCATAGTGTTCCACTTCCCCCATGTGTTTCCCTTACTATATCTGACTTTATAGTTATTGTGTTATTTAATTTGGTATTGCTCTTACTCATACTCATTTATACACAAAATGTTTTCCAATTATCTTGGTGTATCTTGGTTAGCCCAGTTAGCTTTTATTGGTAAATATTACACACCTTTAATAAGCATATTAAGTCATACCTCCAAGTATAAGCCATTCGGCCAATAGATTTGCCATTTGAGCAACGGCATTATAGTTGATAGATAACTGTTCAATGACTTGCTCTGGATTCCCGCCAGCTTGGAAATACCGCTTCAATTGTCCGAAAATACCTGGCTCCATAATATAATCAGGAGTTTTAAATTTCTCAAGGCATTCCTGTAACACTTCTTCCGGGTTTTCAATAACATCTTCTCCACCATCTTCCTGTAAATAACACGAGAATTATTAAAGAAGAAAGCAATATTATATTAGCTGGTATGATTTGTTAACTTGCCTCAAAATGGTTGTGATTGGAGCCCTCCCAAACGCGCTCCTCTTCAAATTGACTTGGCATGTTGTATATTTAGAAAGTGCAAGGAAGATTTTAATGATGTTCCATGAAATTAAATAAATAAACAAACTTAGGCAATAGTAGTAAAAGAAGCGCCTTTGACTTGACAAAACATATTGACATTGACACTGCGTTGTTTGACAAGAATGTCATTAGTTTTTTTTATTAAGCAGATACACAGATACAATATATTCTGCTTGGTCCACACTAACGCACAATATAATGGCAGCACTGATGTTTGAAACCAACATTATCGGGGCTCGATTAAATCAATCCGATGCGCTCGCCAGATTGGCCTTTGTCAGGCACCCGAAAGGGCACCCGATGATGAGAAAAGTTGGACGATGTGCTCTGGCTGCTTGAAAGGTGAATTAAAGACGAGGCAATCCGATTGGCCAACTTCTTAACTCTTTTACAATTTCTGCACCGCCAAGACAAAAAAAAAATGCCTCGTGTCGTGTTCTTAAAACCAGAAGGGCTAATCCGCTGTTCGTAATCGTAATTCGATTATCGTATTGTGCCGTCCCGCTCATTCAAATATACTTTGAGACAAGATCGAGCGGGACGGCCGACGGAGAGAGAAGCAGGAGAGGATGGTCGTATTTCGGACATCGGACTAAGCTTCAGAGAGTCTAACCACGCTAACTCTTCCAAGCAAATGATCGAATTAGCAGAGTTGCTAATACCGCCACACATTAAGCGTTCCACGGTGATTTTCAGATGTGGAGGAAAGTCAGATTCGTCCCCTGCGTGGCGGGAAAGCGGCTAAGTACTGCTCTTTTTCTTTTTTTAATTACTGATCAGTTAAGGCTTTAAGGACTTATGCGGCATCGTTTTCGTGTAAAACAGATATCATCAATTATTTTTTTAGTTTGATATAAAAAATTGGGTAAGTGCACTCGGCTAATTCCGAAAATCGGGCTATTCCGAAAATGACCATTATCTACTAAACGCGGCTACATTATTTGCTCTGGCTACACTCCCTATGAAGTTCAAGTATCTCCCTTGCCGCGTCAGTTAGCTTGAGACGCTAGCGACAAAACTACGCGCGTGGCGCATCAGATTAGTGAGCGAGTGAAAAATTCCCGCCTTTTTGACATTCGGAATTAGACGACCATCGCTAACTCTGTAATTTGGTGAGTAAATGAATTGACTGCTTTTGTGTTTAAGAGATTTTCGTTTTTTAGCCATTTTAAATAGAGTTAATCTATTGTAGCTTGTATTTTATTAAATTTTCAGATTTACCCGAAGTGGGGAATTCCGTGGCCGGAATTATCCGACCTTGTTTTTCAAAGTGACAGCCAGTGGTTCTCAAACAATCAAAATTAAGTTATTGACGCGATATATAGTATGCAATAAACTTAGATCAATATTATGTAAAATTATTAGTTTAAAAAAAGTAGTCAATAAGAAAATATTACATATGTTATATCATGGACTGGCGGACGCGGTAATTGGATACGGAATCATTGCTTATGGGCGTACTTTCAAAACTTATATTGATAAGATACTACAACTACAAACTAGATTGATAAAAAATATAGTTGATAAAAAGACCAAAAACAGCTGTGCCGGTAATAACTACATGGACTTATATAAAAAAAACTAAATATTCTTCCAATCCACGAAAAAATTAAATATATATTAGCAACGGAACAATTCAAAAGAACTGAATATAAAACTGTCCGAGTGTACACCCGAAATCTACGAGTAACGTCACGCCATACCTACACGGAACCAAAAGCAAATAATTATTATGGTAAAAGGAAAAGAGAATATTTAATACCCAGAATATTTAATTCTATCTTTCCGGAAGATGAATGCGCCACTAAAGGTATTTTTAAGAATAGATTAAAAAAGATACTCTTAGATGCCCTGTCTTAGTGTAACACTTACTGTTATGGTTACTACCTACCTACTTAGTTTGATTCTAAAGAATCTAAAGTGTCTGGCAAATAGTTACCTACCTACTTCTAAGGTTAAGTGAACGTTTTTTAAGGATAGGGATCCAACCCGCACAAAACAAAATTTAAAATTTGAACCGTGAGTGTAAAGCTCACGTCATCTTTTTTGTGTGGATTGGATCGTTTTCGTTAAAAGGCGTCCTAGTTAAGATTTTAATGGTACTAATGTTAAAAAAGTGAGTGCAATACTCGCCAATAAACTTCGTGTTTGGCGAATTTTGTTATAAAATGTGTACCATGTTTTTTTGAAATAAATAAATTAATTAATTAATTAATGTGTAAGTATAACCAGGCGGGGCGCACTCCGCGATTAACGTTTCCCGCTACAAGTACATGCCGGTCCCCAGACCAGTGTGGCATATTCAGTGGCTGCCACGCTCTGCCTCGGAACGCACGTACACGTACACGATACTAGCGCCCACGCTCTACCGATTTACGTCGCAAGTGAACGTGCCGCATTTGTCTTTTTATACTAGTAGTGAAATGAATAAAAAGATAGCTAAAAACATTTGCATCGTAGCGGGATGCAGGAATTTGCTCGAATTACCATATACCACTATTATATTTAACAGCCACCAATTTTAACCATTTGTAATGTGTCATGTACTTATAACTATATTATAGCGCGTTATTAACTTATTAATTTATTACTTATCGTCCTTTGTAAACGAAATCAGTATTTATTTTTATTACTCTATCGCTCCACCACGCCGTACTATCGCTTTTTTGTATTTGTAACGTTGCATTATTTTAAATGCGTATTGTATTGTTAAAAAAAAAAAAAAGATTTTGTATTGCAGTGGTTCGCAGCAATGCCAATAAAATGTGGCATGGTGGTGTATTCAATTTGTGTAAATTTAGAAATGTATCATTTTACAGTTAAATAGTGAAATAATATACCGGGTGATCAATCCAAATGAGTCAGTAGGGAGAAAACGAAAACTATAAGAGATAGGGAAATCTGTTCTTAGGAACCATGGCTTCGATTTTAGATTTATCAAAAACTGCATTCAATTTTTTTTCGTATATCTCATGCATAACCCGGAATCGAACCCGGTCGAAATTGAGTAGAGAAAATAATAATAATTAAGATGTCAATCGATCCTATTTTTTATTGAGAACAAAGGTCTGTAAGGGTTTACATACATTTAGAGTGCTCTAAGAATCAGAAATTGCTGTTAAAGAGTGACATTCCTATAAGGTACGAACATTTGACTTTTTTTTTTATCGAAAAGCAAATATGAAATTGTTTCCAATATCCTCATAATTCAACAAAACAATTATTGTATGACAACTATAAACATAAACGGGAATTATTATGGTCAAAATGGAAAAAGTTATTTTTCCATACCTAGACAGCACGCATATTTTTATGTAGCGTTTTCAGCTTTAACAGCAATTTCTGACTCTTAGAGCACTCTAAATGTATGTACACTTATACAGATATTTGTTGCTAATAAAAAATAGGATCGATTGACATCTTTTTTTTTCTTTTTATCCTCTTCAATTTTAACCGCGTTCGATTCCCAGTTATGCATGAGATATACGAAAAAAAATTGAATGCAGTTTTTAATAAATCTAAAATCGACGCCATCATGGTTCCTAAGAGCAGATTTCCCAATCTCTTATAGTTTTCGTTTTCTCCCTACTGACCCATTATGATTGATCATCCTGTATATAATGTATAAATAATATAATTTGCTCTCTATATTGAATGCAACAAATAAATGGTCAATACATTATTATTTTATTTAATCGTTGATAACCCTCGCTAGCGTCGATGCGACAAGTGAGCCAATTCATTTTCACCGTTATTACACAACCCCAACGTTCCGTTTGGCTTGAAAGCCGTGAAAAGGGCTTGCAGGCTTCGTAGGTATCGCTACGGTCGGCCGTCTATAATAGTACATTACATCAGAGGCCGGGAAAATGAGGATTTCCGGCCAAGTAGGTATATACGGCCGAGCGAGCGTGCGAGCGAGGCCGGATAGTGATACGAGGCCGGGAATCCGTTTTCACGACGAGGCATGTATAGTGCTTTTCTCAAACATACAATGAAATAAAAAAATATACTTCAAAGAATAACACTTAATATTGTTTGTCCGATATTTTCCGAATTTGACCGAATTTTAAAAATCCGATTTCAGATTCTGACTCAGGAGCCCCAAAAACCCTCGGATACCGAATTTCAGCCTCCTAGGACCAATTTGAAATTTTCTCCATACAAATCGTTTTTTTTTCGATATTTTCCGAATTTGACCGAATTTTCGGACAAGATTTCAGATTCATATTTTTGAGCCCCGAGAGCCCCCCGATACCGAATTTGACCGAATTTGAAAAATCCGATTTCAGATTCTGACTCAGGAGCCCCAAAAACCCCCGGATACCGAATTTCAGCCTCCTAGGACCAATTTGAAATTTTCTCCATACAAATCGTTTTTTTTCGACATTTTCCGAATTTGACCGAATTTTCGGACAAGATTTCAGATTCATATTTTTGAGCCCCGAGAGCCCCCGAATCCGAATTAGACCGAATTTTAAAAATCCGATTTCAGATTCTGACTCAGGAGCCCCAAAAACCCCTGGATACCGAATTTCAGCCCCCTAGGACCAATTTGAAATTTTCTCCATACAAATCGTTTTTTTTTTTCGATATTTTCCGAATTTGACCGAATTTTCGGACAAGATTTCAGATTCATATTTTTGAGCCCCGAGAGCCCCCCGATACCGAATTTGACTGAATTTAAAAAATCCGATTTCAGATTCTGACTCAGGAGCCCCAAAAACCCCCGGATACCGAATTTCAGCCTCCTAGGACCAATTTGAAATTTTCTCCATACAAATCGTTTTTTTTCGATATTTTCCGAATTTGACCGAATTTTCGGACAAGATTTCAGATTCATATTTTTGAGCCCCGAGAGCCCCCCGATACCGAGTTTTAGCCGCCTAGCACCAATTTGAAATTTTGAAAAAAAAAGTCGCCATTTTGAATTTTTTTTTCCACAAGTGTCTAACAACCAACCTTTAAAAACAAAACCTGCTTTTTGTCAAACCAGCCAGCTGTGTGAATGACCTTGTTGTTGAAACAAAAAAAAAGTTACTTTGCAGGCCTAGGCCTGAAAAGCAGTATGAAATCCCTTTACAGTCCTCTCGAGTTGTTGCGCCCAAAAACCGATACTTCCGAGCCTATTATAAGGAACGCAAAGACAATATTTCATTGCATGTTTGAGAAAAAACTTTTACCGCCGGCAAGCCCTTATTTTCCCGGCGTCTGCAGTAATGTACTATTTTTTATGCCAATCCAAAACTTATATGGGCCAAAAAAAAAACCGGCTAGAAAAGCCACTAATCGAAGAAAAATTTTCACATATTTGTGTGAAAATGAAAACTATTATTTTTTTATCGCTATTTTTTTTCTCTCGTAGTAAATTCTGCTCCACATGTATGGAAATAGTTATTTGTTATACAAGGGGGGAAAGTTGTATTTTACCCGCGAGTGTTTAGTTGAAACACGAGCTAGCGAAAGGATCCTATGATTGACCACGAGCGAAGCGAGTGGTTCAAAATAGAATCCTGAGCGTAGCGAGTGTTTCAATACACGAGACGTAAAATAACTTTTCGCCCGTGTATAACACAAAACTTTTCACCTCACTATAGCGAGGAAAAAAGAATAAGGGTTTGTACTATATCTTTGAAAAATATCTGCAATAATCAACCATTTATTAAAACTTAGGTCTAATTAGCTTTTATGAAGGTATTTTAAACGGGATTTTTCAGAAAATAAGTTCATGTCAAATTTTACTTTAGCTGCGTTGAAACGTCAAAACTCTTTCTCCACATGTGGATAAAAAGCGATTTTCTCAATAGATATCAAACAAACAAACTGGGCTTTCCGAGCTAGTGAGGTGAAAATGTTTTTTTCGGTATGTGGATTTTTATTAAGTACATTATCATTATTTTCACACATATTGTATGGGAATGTTTTCCTGGATTCATGGCGTTGCAAGCCGGATTTTTTTTGTCCTTTTTGCAGGTGTCTTTAGGTACCCTTAAAGACGAAAAATAAAAAAATAACAGGGTTCAAACCTAGGTGCCCTGAAAAAATAATAAAAAAATCAATAAAATGCAAAAAGATGGTCAAGATATGTAAACAGGGGGCTATACATCCAGACTTTAAGGGTTAAAGTTTGAGTACCACAGATTCCTGATCGGGTAATTCCGAAATAAAAGCTTGACAAACACACGTATATGTACTTCTATAAGCCTAATCGAGTAAAAAGAGCAGGGAGGGTAATTCCAATCAAAAAAGGAATATGTCCCTTATGCAAGAAGCGCATAAAACTCATTTTCAAGTGTATTCGGATTTACCCGAACCAATTCGGAATTGCCCGTTGGCAACGAAAAAAAAAACTAGATTTGAAATGCTTGTATTTTAAAAAACTTACATTACTTATGAAAAATTCTGTAATCGATTGTTAGGCTATATCATCTAGTAAGTAAGTTATTCACTATTTCCGTCTTAAAACCTTGCCATACTGACTGGTTCATGGAGACACTTACACCTTACCAACTAGTGCAAAAAGCATTCGGAATTACCCGAGTGCACCTTATATTGCCGAAAAGGTAAAAATCACAAGTTTTTTTTTATTCAGAACGATATTAGTTATATATCCAGAATATTTACAATTTAATAAAATATCACTAAATAGCAAATTCAATCTTGTTTTTAAAAATGTATACATATTGGGCACATCTGATGCAAAAAGTACCTTGAAAAAAATGTTGAGCTTAGCCTGCGTGCTCTAGTTGCTAAGTCGCGAAATTGTATGCATCGGGATACAATCACGAAATTTCTACCACAGATATAGTATTCTGCGGTGATTATTTTCAGATGTGGAGGGAAGTCAGATTCCTCCCCTTTGCGGCGGGAAAGCGGGGTGAATAGGACCAAGTAGGTACGGTACGCCTCTTTTTCTTTTTTTATTACTGATCAGTTAACGCTGCTAGGGCTTGTGTGGTATCGTTTTCGTGTAAAACAGATATCAGCAATTCATTTTTTATGTTATTTATTCATAGTACCATATAAAAATATGGGTGTATTTCCGAAATGGTAAAAATCACAACAAGTTTTTTTTTATTCAGGGCGATAAATTAGTTATATATCCTGAATATTTACAACAAACAAACATATTACAAAACGTCAATTTTAATCTAGTTTCTAAAAATATATACATGTTGGGCAGTCTTCATACAAACAGTAACTTAATAGTTATTTGTGCTACAAGAGAGCAAAGTTGTTTTTTGTTGCGAGTGCTGATTTTGAGTCCCGAGCAAGCGAAGGATTCTAAGTTAGAATCCTGAGTGTAGCGAGGGACTCAACAGCACGAGATACCAAAACTTTGCTCTCGTGTAGCACACACAACCTTTCACCTCAACAGCGAGAACATATTATTAATTAGAAAATCGATAACAGCTGCTTTAAATGGAATACAAATATAATTAAATCGAAATTATATTACGTTCCAACACTGTACCAGCAGTTCCACACAAGTCACACAACCACCACGTGTCGCGAAATGTCGCGATATTTGCGTGTTTCGGAACGCACCTAAGAAATACATATTGTCTATGGTAAGAATCAAGTTGCTACTTGCTCAAATTTTCTTTCACTAAGTTTCTTGTGTTTTCAAAAGTAATTTGTGATAAATAAAGTGCTTGGAATCAGTGCGAGAAATTCTATTGTGCAACAGCCGGAGAGATCTGCGAAAGCTAAGTGTTCTAGCCTAAGCCTTTACAATCTTGATTTATTTATTTTCTCTTTATTTATATAGCAACGTGAAGGTACTTTAAGGGACCGCTGGCCAGACTTTTCAGCATATCCTAGGAATCTCATGATTCTTATATTGGTCTGAATATAATATCACAGAGACCATTATGAACATAACTTTGATTTCTTTATGTAATTATATGCCAGTGTATTGATGATTATAACTTTATGATATTAATTGTAATTTATGATGATAAGCATCATGGAGGACACGCACACTTTGTGGTGTCCTGGCTTGACTATTTCTCCTTGAGTAGACCAATATTCCGGCCTGCAGGCGGAATGAGGCAGCGATATGAATGCTGCCTCCATGATGTGCTGGCGGGGCATGCGCTGGGTTGTTGAACCCGAGTATTTTGATTACTGATGGATAGCGCATGCGCCCAGCCGCCTGTAAAGCCTGGGGAGTTGTTTAACTCCTGCGGGGTTGGCGGCAAGAGCCTGTAAGCCCTGGGGAGTCGTTTGACTTCTGCAGGATTGGCATGAGTTGTTTAACTCCTTGTACTGAATAACGTCGGGTTATCGATTCGTGACAGCTGTTTAGCTGTCGATAATCATAGGTTAAAGAGCCTTCCAAAACTTGAACGCTGTGTAGCAGCTTGTACTAACCATAAGTCGTGCACGCATACACGAGAGTCGTGTTGAGAGCCAGCGGGTGGCCTGGTAGACAGGCACCCAGAGAAGGGAGGATTTGCGTGAAGTGATAATGATTCGCTCTTAAGTCGATCCTCCGGTCTACTCGTCGTATGGTACCTTGCGACGGGCTGACGTCGGTTGATGTCAGCCCATGTATGATGATTATGAATATCTAGAGATAAGAGAATAGAGCCAGAACTGATAACCTTGGGTGGATTAATTGACCCAGGATCATCAGACGTTCCTGGATCAGGAACCTAATCAATTAGTTTACATGACACTCATGGTATAACTTTAATTGTAATTTTCTATCATGAGTAATCTAATTATGGTTCGTGTAACAAGCAAACTAATAACAATATATACTTGCTGTCACGAAGCCAACTGTAAGATATTTAACACTAATGATTAAACTGGGCATATAGTTTCATTTATAGTCTAACAGTATGATAATTGAGTTAACTTGTCAGTAAGGATCATATCATTGAAATATATATAACAGTTCCAATTTAGTAATCTTTATTATGAATCATTAACAATACAGTACCTATCATAGGTGACAGGCTTGGACACTTAGAGATTCGACCGTGAGAATCAACAATTTATTTAACCACAGGCGGGGAAGTTGAAAGCGGCCGCCAGGTTGAGCGGGTAGTGCACGGTGTCCTCCTCCTCCAGCGGGCTCGGCGAGTCCGGCTTTAGGAATACAACTTTGAAGGTATGGTGAATAACTATTGTAGACCTTGTAGTCGCACTGTGGTTATGCAGTGCGGAAAGAGTCAATAATGTCTTAACATTTATATAAAAGCGAAGCAGATAGAATAGCCTGAGTTACAACTGAGCCAGGCCCGGGATACAGTCAGTTCCGCATTGGCAAGTAGCCTCATATAAGATGAGGATGGGAAAGCCAAGGCGTATCCGACTGTACGTTTAAATTTCTGTAAGTAAAGTAGATACAGAATTAATTCTTGTGCGTTGATGAACCCCCACTATAAATCAAGTTACCGCACACCACGGTTGTCATTATTTCATCAAATTGGAAGATTTAACAGATACATTACGTGCTTATCACGAGATTTTGTTTATAGTTTGATATTATTACTCGTAAGGCACTAAACTAAATAAATACAAAAGAAAATAACATTTGAACAATTTTTTTTAAATAAGTTTCGAAACTGCGTCTATGAAAAATTTGTGGAATCATAAATTATTGGTACGGGTATTTACAGTATAAAGTTGAAAAACCTTATCTTCTTTAAACAATAATCTATTTGATTTATATAAAAGATACTATTATTTAAACATTCGGTCGTTAAAAACAATATGTTGTAATTAAAACTTCTTCGGGTATTTTTTAAATTTTATGGTAGGTATATCGCGTATCGGAACGTGTTCTTATTCGATGTCGGATTCGAAAATCGAATTTCAAATTGATATCTTTTTATCGGTTTATCATCATTTGCTAAACAACTTTTTACAAATAATCACTTAACAAACAACTATTTACAAACTATTCAAATGCTCATTTTACAATGACAAATATACATTTAGTAACTAAGACGCTTTATAAAAATATTGAATGACAAAGATTCATTTAAAAAATGTTCACTTCACGAATAAATCGTTTTAAAAATCAGTTATTTTGCAAAACATTAATTGATAAACTATTGTTTCATAAAAATATTAAAAATAACTATGTACCGAAACGCAGGACGGTATGAAGTTTAATACTCGAAACACTTGGGCCAAATATTAAACAGGCAAGTACTTATTTCGGTCAGATTGTACCAAAGAGGGGGCCGTTTCTGGGACTTAATTTTTTTTACCCTTTTTTTTTGCTGTTTTTGGACTTAAATTAGATTGAATCTTGTAGATTACACTAAAATAAGCATGCTTTGTTCTTTAAAACTTTTTCTCTCAGCTCAATATTTACCGAGATATTGGGGTTAAAAAAATTTTTTTTTTCAATATTTGCCATTTTTAGGCTAAATTATAGATTGAGTGATGTTCCATTTAAGCAAGCACTTTGACGCTCCGCTCGCTTCGCTCGCTCCACTATACATGGTCATAAAACAAACCTAACCTAACCTACAGTTTTCGGTTTTTGAGCCATGTTACCTAAAAACCCTCAATAACCTGAACACTAAGACGTCTATAATGCTCATAAGAACAATTATACTTTGTTAAAAATTAAGTATGTTAATATTTGTACTCGTAGAAAAACTACACAAATGAATGGCGTTCACACCATGATGATTTATTAAACGAAATGTTTACCAAACAATGCATTTTACTACGTTGTTTTATCATTCGTTATTTTGTTAATTGACTAGAACAATAAATGAATAATTTGCGAAATAATGTTTTGTGATATGATGTTTTGTCCAATAAATAATTTATATCATGATCTATATTGTAAAACTATATTTTATGCAACGTCTAATTTAGGAATCGTTCATTTGTCTAACGTTGTTTGTAAAATGAATATTTATGAAACGTTGTTTAGCAATTGATTGTCTACCATTTTTATCACTCTCTTTCATATAGTTATGAAAGAGACAGAGTGCATCGAAATTCGAACGATTCGAATTTCATAACTAACCTTTGGCCGAGAAATGGCAATTCGTGGCCAAAAAAAAAAAAAAAATCTACTTTCTACTCACGCTCGAAACAAAAGGGAACAATTTAAACGCTCACCAAAATGGCTTTTATACCCCAAAACTAAATTCCAAATAAAATGAATTGCCTCCATTTAAATTAAACCCACTCTATGTACAGTGCTCCCCAAATTAAATCATTTTGTATTCCAAAATCGATATACATTAGACCAGAATAATTTTATGTTTAGTCTATATCTTTTTGCTACCCAAAATGGATTTTTTGCTCACCAAATATTGTTTTCATAAAACATCAAAATTATTACCAAAAATATCTTTTTGCTTCCCAAAATGGATTTTTTGCTCACCAAATATTGTTTTCATAAATTAGTGTTTCAGCTAGGTAACCATCTAATCCTGATCACCTTTCAGAGCAGATCCGACTCGGCCGGGTTAGGTTAGGTTAGTTTTTTTTTATATCCCTAAAAAACGCTCCATAATGTGCGGTAGTCATTATTAGCTATGCTATATCAATTTGAAATTTTCTCCATACAAATCGTTTTTTTTTCGATATTTTCCGAATTTGACCGAATTTTCGGACAAGATTTCAGATTCATATTTTTGAGCCCCGAGAGCCCCCCGATACCGAGTTTTAGGCGCCTAGCACCAATTTGAAATTTTGAATCGTTTTTTTTTCGATATTTTCCGAATTTGACCGAATTTTCGGACAAGATTTCAGATTCATATTTTTGAGCCCCGAGAGCCCCCCGATACCGAGTTTTAGCCGCCTAGCACCAATTTGAAATTTTGAATCGATTTTTTTCGATATTTTCCGAATTTGACCGAATTTTCGGACAAGATTTCAGATTCATATTTTTGAGCCCCGAGAGCCCCCCGATACCGAGTTTTAGCAGCCTAGCACCAATTTGAAATTTTGGTGAAAAAAGCCATTTTGGTGAGCATTTAGTTTTTTGCCTCAGCAAAAATGACTAAAATGGAAGTAATGATATAAAATATTGGTGACATCCATTTGACAATAATATAGATTATTTGGTCTGAAATTAACTTTAACGGTGTTCATATATTTTTATAGCATGTAAGAAAAAGAATTATTTGCTTTATTTATAGAATAGTTTGGGATACACTATTTGGTGAGCATTCATCCGTTTTGGCAAGCATTAAGAATTTATTGGTAGTAATTTATCAACATATTTGGTAGGCGTTTAATCATATTTGGCGTTTAAACACAAGCCGAAACAAAATCGCATTATGTTCACTGTTATCTGACAGCAAAATCGCCATGTTTGAGCTGGTGAGGTGAAAATAAATTGTTGATGTTGAGATTACCCCGTGTGCTCGTGATATAGCTCGCTATTAGCAAAAATATATTTTATTTTAATTACATCAATTTGTTTTTCTAGGACGTATATGGTAAATACTTAATCATTATTTAATGTATTTATTGAAGCGAAATAGGATGCGTTCGGAGATTTACGTTGGTTACGCCGACGTAACCATATATTTTAAGCTACTGTTTGTATGAGAAGTGCCCAACATGCATATATTTTTAGAAACTAGATCAAAATATAAGCTTTTGAAAAAAAACAATAATAATTTGAAAATGTTAACGAAATTTAACTAATTTACCTCACTGAATAAAAAACTTGTTGTGATTTTTACCTTTTCGGCCATACACCCATATTTATATATAGAACTATCCAAAACTAACATAAAACATAAATATCTGATATCTGTTTTACACGGAAACGATACCAGAGCCCAAGTCCTAGTAGACTTAACTGACCAGCAATAAAGAAAGAAATATTCACTCCACTCTCCCGCCTCACAGGGGACGAATCTGACTTCCCTCCACATCTGAAAATAATCGCCGGGGAACACTGCATCAGTGGTAGAAATTTCATGCTTGTAATTTGTAATCCGATGCGCACATGTTAGGAAACCGCGGACTAACAACTCTACTAAATGATCTGTCAAACCATACAAACTCACTCACTTTGTATGGTAGTGTTTGACAGTTAATTTGCTTGTAAGAGTAGCGTTCTTTTTTAATAGAAATAGTTAAAAAATGATTGATTTTTTATGGAATTTTGTTTTAGACGTCAGATCCATTCAATCTTTATATTTTTAAAACAATGAGGCCTAATACACCAGATAAACAAACTTAATACTGCTAATCAAGCGAAATAAGTTTCTGTCAAAAATTTCATTTTTGCGACAAGCTTTTATAGCCAACTGTACTTTTCTTTGAACATCCATCAATTGCTCACAGAGACGATTCTAAAGAGCACAAACTCGATATGATTGCTTTATTTATTACGGAGTTCCTATGGCCACCTTCCAGCTCCATCATCAGATCAGCTCCACGTCATCATAATATTGCATTGTCACGCGATTTGCATATTCGTGCAAAATTTCAGCTCAATCGGAAACCGGAAAGTGGGTCAAATCAAATTTGCAAAATTCCGTTACATCGGGACAGGTGAAAGTAAATAAAAAGAGTAGAAATTATAACTACAATATTTTGTGACATCACAATCACAAGAAATCCTTTTTGTAGTTTGTGTAGTTTTTCTGGTATCTATCTCTATCAGATCAATTGTTACTAATTACGCTGTTGTCAGGATTTGATAAGTCTAATAGACTTGGTTATAAATTAATGTGTAGCAATATTGCATAAAACTTTGTAAGTCAGGATTAGGAATAAGGTCACTTAATGGTCGCTTTTATAATTTTGTTTAGGGTATCTAAAATTCTAAAAACGACAGGTCACTTTTTTGGCACGATGACATATTTTGGTCGACTGAAATTTCAAAACGGCTACAAACAATTTCATACACTTTGGTCAACTGCTACCTATGTCGCGAAGACTGGTATACCTATAGGTAGTGTCACTGGGTATAGTGGCTATCCATCGATAAATTAGAAGTGACCAATATGGGCAATATGTACTTGCATAATCGTGTAAAGCGGTGGGCATGATTGATTACGAGTTACTAGGGAACTTAATAAGGGTGGGTAAGGGAGACAATTAAAACATTTGTAGGTTTCGAGGCAGTTTCTATTTCTAATACATACGTACATTAATTGGTCAAACAGGCCGAGTTTAGGAATCAAAATTATAATTTGCATTTTCGGTACGTAGGTACCTAGTACTGATAGTTTAGTATAGCAGGGTGATTCTCATATAGTTTTAAAATATTAACATTTTTTTTAATTTTTTTTTCTGTGATATATTGCGGTGTATATTAAGAATACATACCAAAGGCTAATTTTTGGTGCAGATGGACAAGCTTAATACCCTCTGCAAGTGATTAAAGTAATGCATGTACACGGCTGTGACATCCCTAAGCATAGTTGTGAGACTGTATAACATGGGTGGGACAATTTCATCGAAAATCAAGTAATTGTGTCAAATAACAAGTAACCAAGTAGCCAGGATCATTCACCAGCAACTTGCTCTTCGATACGGTCTTGTGGGGTCTGAGGTGCCGTACTATAAGTACGCACCGATGCCAGTTCTTGAGAATGGTCGTGCCACGCTCTATTGTGATCGATCTATCATCACGGACAGGACTATTGTAGCCAATAAGCCTGATATCGTTTTGGTAGATCGATCCAAGCGCCAGGCAGTGCTCGTCGACATCACCATCCCCCATGACGAGAACCTCGTGAAGGCCGAGAAGGACAAACTCAGCAAGTACCTTACTTGGCTCACGAGGTGACCGCCATGTGGGATGTTGACTCGACGATCATTGTCCCGATAGTCGTTTCGGCTAACGGTCTTATAGCGAAGAGTCACGACAAACATCTTAAGAGACTCTCGCTAGATGGCTGATTTAATTTATTTTTCTTTGGTGACATCTGCGGAAAAAATACAACAAATTGATAACCCAACTTAGCAAACAAAATCATCAAATTATTCAAATATACTACAAGAATGTCACAACCAAGCATTACATGTCACAACCGAGGTTTGAAAAATTCCGTGGTCGTAACATTTAGATCTATCTATGGTCGTGACAAATTTTGAACATGTGCGACATAATGGAACAATTTGCTTTGTCTCGCCAATTTTAAACAATCACCTTATTCTGTTATTTCTGAGGTTTAATTTATATAAGTATCAATAACATAACAGTAGAACTTACATTTAAAACTCATTCCACGGTGGTGACGTACTAAGGTTGTCCTTTTCTTTAATAAATACAAGAAAATATTTTTGCTATACATTCACCGCACTTTGTCATAAGCAGAACCGACAAGAAGGTAGTTTTTCCGTTCTTAAAAAGCCTAAATAGGGCTGCTAGCTTCAAATATAATAGTCTACCAAGTTACACGTATTTAAACAAACACACATGGCTGTGACAAAAAAAATGATCACAAACTTTATGATGTTCTGAATCAGAAACTGTTACATTATACTTTTACAACTTTTTAATAATGCTATCAGACATTTATTAGCTTTGCGTCATTCGTATAACATTAGTCAAAATTACTTGATATTGTAGCAGAAAAAAATATTTTATTAGAAAATCGGGAGATATCACACGGCATGGACGTGACATTTTGGGCAAACATTCTTTTTTTTATATATGTTTCTGAATATTTTAAGGTAAATGTGTTTATAAAAGATAAGTTGAGGATATTTGCTCAACAAAGGCATAAATAGATTTTTGAATTAAACAAAATAAACATGTGATTCTTACAAATCACAAAAAAATGCATGAGAATAAGAATTACCCAGCAGGTACCTAGGTACTTATTATACAGTAGGTACAAGTTGTTTTTGTTACAGTGGGCAGGGCACATTGAAGCTGCGAACGTCTCGTCTTTCGGTTGATATGACGATGATAACAATGCATAGTATACATATAAGTATGTCTACTTCAGAAGGTAATTAGCTACGCATTTAGGTAAGTACATAACATATTATAAAATTTCAGGATCAGATCATGTTGATATTGTTCATGGACTACGTGTATAATAAGTAGGTCTAGGTAGGCACTGGCTATTAAATATTTATAAAAGGGATATTTCGGCGATTGGCTCATAATCATAAACTCGAAAGGTACGTAGTACGTACGGTCAACAAAACAATTAACATGAGGCCGTTAACTGATTATACCAAAAACGTAATTGTAAAGCCTGACCATATGAGTATGCGCCATATTGCAGAATTTCACTGGAACTAATTTCTTACACTGGCAATGATTTTTTGATGGTTTGTCAACAATGTCAATGTCATTCGTGTTGGTTTCTTTAAAAGACAAATATTTAAAATGATCTAAAGAAAATGCCGAAAACCATTCACAGCCGTGAACGTAATTATAAACAATGTGTAGGTACACTGTTTATTCCACGAAAAACAGTCAGGAAAAGAGTGCATTCCATTAACTGATATTACGAGATTAACGTAGCGGAACTGAATGGGAACTGACAGGTATTTTAATCTAATGTCATTATAGTGGGTTGCGATTGGTTGCAAAATTGTTGCCATATAAATCTTATAAATAGCGCCCTCTTGACAATCCTCATATATTTCTGGTCAGGCTTTATAACAATTCAATTTCATTATGTAATATTTTGCAAGTTTACGGAGTAAGTTACAAGTAAGTAAACAATTATCTTTTTTTAATGACAGACTTTATTGTGTTGCTGACTGTACCTACAAATAATGAAGTAATGTAATTGGTTTTGTAAAGACTACTGTTCACGACAACTTGGAACATATTACCAGCACACATATGCAAGACAAAAAAGTATTATATGAGGGGATATCCATCCATATGGACCACATCAATATATAGCTTTAAATTAGTATCCATAAAAAATCGTGCCTTATTACAATTATTGGACACTGATTACAACGAATTTCCTTAAATGTTATTTATCGTAGTCAGTCATCAATTTAAGAGACCTAAAATCCCTTAAATACAATGATCGCTTAAACACTAAATTGGTGCTTCATTAAGTGGAATCTAGAGCGTTTAATATTTTACAAATAAAATTAGGTATTAACATAAAATCAGTCTACGACAGTAATAAGTAAACTTACATTAGGCTTGTTCATTAATTACAGTTTAGCAATACTGGACCATAAGTACCGGGCTCAAATCCTTTGCACAGATTGACGGTTCCCCGATTGTATGTAGGTACCTAGTTCTACAAAGTAACCGCATTCGCTAGCGAGTACGGTCATTGTAAACTCGTGGTAAGGGTACGGTACCCTTACCATGAGTCTGGTCTGGTGGTGGTGGACTGTTACTCACGGTAAGGGTACTGGACATTAAAACACACCTACCTAGAGTTAGACCACGCTGACTCTTCCAACCAAATGAACTGTCAAACCCACAGACAACCCCCACTAGACGGAGCATGTAAGGCGACCCGCGCGCACCAACGATATGGTACGGCAGAACATTAAAGTATCAACACGGCGGCCACCGTTTAGTTGCGTTCATGTTTATGAGGTCTCTCTACACCACTTAACACTACAATTTACCATGTTATTTAATTTCTTTTTTCGTTGACGTACGCATGGATCATAAACAAAGACGCAACTAAACGGTGGCCGCCGTGTTCATACTTTAATGTTCTGCCGTACCATATCGTTGGTGCGCGCGGGTCGACTTACATGCTCCGTCTAGTGGTCAAACCATACAAACTGACTCACATTGTATAGTTTGACAGTTCATTTGCTTGGAAGAGTTAACGTGGTCTGACTCCAGTCATCTACAGGGTCAGCTAGTATTTTTGGTTATAAACGGGTTATTATGTTTGTTGTCATACGGCAGCAGTCGACAAACTCATTATTAATTAATTTTATTTAATAGAGCCGTGGTTTAATATTCTCACGAATCAGATTCCTCATAGGAGCTTACTGGTGTTCAAACTGTCTAATTACACCATAATCCTTCGAAAATCTTATCCTCCCTTCCGCATGCGGCTCATGTGTCGCGGTTTACCGACCGCCACTGCCATGGGTTAGTTCAGTGCCCCTATATCTATTTCATAATGTAGCTATTACAGATTAAGAATAATAATATTCCTAATGTTTAATTTAAGTACACAATCCTTTACATTGGTGAAGAGATTACTAGATATACCTTATTTACAAGTATATACGTAACGTAAGGGCCCCGGGGAGTAGAATATAATATCGTTGATATCATAAAAATCGAAAAATCGAATTTCAATGGCTTAGTTATCAGATTGATGTGAAATTTGGCATGCGAATGTGAATCAGTAATTTCCCAAAGGTATGTATTATTTCCAATTTGCCATAGCCCCCCACATAGCTGTATGGACAGTAGAATACCCGAAAGCCAGATCCTTCATAGTCACATCTTAAGTTCTGGTCGTATTCTAGTTATAAAACAAAACCTTATTATGTACATACATTATATAATATTAGTGTGCCAACTGTTAGCATAGCATTTGACTTGTCGCGAACAGTAGATAAATATCTTTAACATGGCATATTTTAAATTACATTTTACTTGCGTTTCACACTAAAAATCATACTGGTATAAAGTCTAATCGTAGGCAACAATAGGTCCCATTGTAAATTTTAACGCAGAATTAGCTAAGGGTCGTAATGTTTAATAATTAAATACCTTAATTTATCTACCATTTTGGCGGTGGTGTGTCAAGAGAGAGTTAATTTAGGCAAGGTTTTAGGGTGTCCTATTTAAGTATACATTATAAACGTTAAAATCTTAATTTAATTATTTTTGAATGACAGGCATATTTTTACCCTGCTTTTGTCAAGATGTATCCAAAATTTTAAAAATTGGTTCAAGAATAGGATTGTCATTAAAGTTGGTGCCGTTTAAATACTATAGGTAAAGGATTTCGCGTTGTACTATATGGTAAGATGCTCGCCAGCTGGTATAGAGATATGTAGGTGCATAGTCTCGTTTCATAGAGCACCCGACATGTTTATACGAACTAAGCAGCCATTCGTTTAGGTTACCAAACATTAAATAATTGAAAAAAAAATAGCAACATAATGACGTTTGCTGTATGGGAGCCCCACTTAACTATTTATTTTATTTTGTTTTTAGTATTTGTTATAAATAGCGGCAACAAAAATACATCACATCACCTGTGAAAATTTCAACTGTTTAGCCATCACGGTTCATGACAAGCCTGGTGATTTTATTACTAATTATAGGGACACGTTTTTACCCTTTGGAAAAAAAAAAACATGGCTTTAATATGAAACGACTAGATACTTATTAGAGATGATAAGGAATTAAAAGTGGTAACGGTGCAATCTACAAAACTATGTACCTACATATTTTTAAGACTGTCAAAGCAACACTTTATTTCTCTATACAAGCTAGCTGAATAAAAAAATGCGTTCTGTGTAGGTAATTAGATATTTATAACAACAATTTTTCAAAATTGTAATAATCTGGATAGTTTCTATTAGAAGTTATTGATACATGTTTCATCAGTCTATTGCGTGTACATTAATTTCTAGATTGCAATAAGCAATGTCTAGGGTCCATAAAATTGAAGGCTAAGTATCTATAGGTAGGAATAATGTACAAAAACTAAAAGTCGATAAGTACATTAAATTTATAAATATCATCTAACAAAAGCCAGTCGCTACCTGCCAATTGTCTGAATTTACGAAATTTTGTATTGTCATAATTATAATTTACGAGTAAGTCTATGATGTAGTTAACAAAATAAATAAGAGTTATTTTTATGCAATTCCCACTCAAGAGTTTTCTAATGCGTACCATGATACCATTACAGTAGGGACTTTTGGGACTATTGTGAATATCTGCAATACCTACGCTCGATGGATTTCAGCACTAGGTAAGCTTCGACGGATATCAAAATTGTACGTTTCCAGCAATATTTTAATTGACTGATTTCTATAAGTATACTTACAGAATTTTTACGTCGATTAATATTTTATAAACCAACTCGCGAGGTCTCGGTACGGTTCACAGAGGTACTAGTATTAAAGAGAAAATATATTTAAGATAATAAACATCGTTTTTTGAAGTATGAATTCGCGCTTATTTAGAAATAAATAATGATAAGCATTTTTTGGTATATGGCGGTCGATTAGGCACATTTTCCTTCGTTTTCGTGAAACTTTGGGGCGAGTAGGTACGGACCTTTTATCGTTCGTTCTAGGCTTTATAAAATAGAAAGAAGTAGGATATTTTTTTGCATTTTAGTTATCCATGCCTCTGTTAAAGTGTAATTTATCTTATTTTTATAAAAGTATATTACACGTAGGTATTTTATGTATTTAGCTAAATGAAGTAGGTAAATTCAATTAGAAATATTAGCTTGATATCTGGATCAATTGATCGATCCAAAGTCGTAGCAGCGCCGATGCCATATTCTGCGCAGTCTAGGTTCTCACTGGCTATTTGTATTTTTGTCGTGTAGTGATGTACCTACTAACTTTGTAGAATAGTTTCGCGAAATTTTGTTGAGACAGCCTTGAAAACATGTCCTTTTTTATCCGCTTGTTGTTCTTTTCGGAATTTCAATGAGTCGTTAGTGAATATTGCCTGCCACTTCGAAGATATGGTAACATAATCGCTCCAACCTAAATTAAATCGTTCCAAAAAGTCATCGAATTTTTACTACGGTCGATCGTTAGCGGATTTTACTATAACTGTATCTAATTCGTCTTATTGTTTAATTTATTTACAACTTACAGATACTAAGTATATTTATTAAAATTAGAAGCTAAGCTTTCACTCAACTTATGGATAAAATTCTGTAAAATGTCTTATTTCTCTTAATCTAATATAATTATTTTTAAAAAGCAATAGGAAACAAAGAAGTTAAGCGTATTTTTTATCTACTTGTGCTCGTTCTTATTCGCGATTTAATGAAGAAACGAGTAAATTGATAACTTGGTGCTACTTACATCCGGCGGGGCGCAGGCGCGGGCGACCTTGGCGAATCCTCACCGATCATTTGAATTAGAAAGGTATCACGCAATACGGGTCCAATAGGCAAACAAAAATTATTAATCTCCAGTTTAAGGGAAAATTTTGCTAGGACATGGGTTATTGCGGCTCACTGGGTTGACACTGACACCGGCGGCTCAGCGGAGCTCCGAGGCCTTCGCCCGCCCGCCCGGCCTGCACCTCGGAGTATGAGCGTATTGCACGTACATATCGCAACAGCTATCTACTCGTTGTATAATTTGATTATTGTTTAATAGTCACTCTTTGATTGTTTCAATCATTAACTACTCAATCACACTAGGTTAGGCATAATATTACGATTGCTGTCTCGATTTAAAGAAAGCACCTATTTAACAACGAAGTTTTGTGTACGCTTGGACAGTTTCAGCGACGTACTCGATAAGGAAATATCAAATATTCCGCGAACGACACAAACAAAGAGGGATGTCGTTCGAAGTGCCGCAGGAGAGAGGACCGTTGCACCGTGTTTCAGCAGTTCAAACGTCGGGGCGTAGCAGGTGAAGGTCGACGGCGACGTCGCGGCGCTGCGTGCGCACGATGCGCGGCGCGTGCGGCGCGCTGGCGGCGTGCGCGGCGCCCAGCAGCGCCGCGTCCTCCGCGAGCGAGTCCCCCGAGCCGTACCCGCGCTCCTCGGCCGCCTCGCCCTCGCCCTCGCCCTCCGCCTCGCCCTCGCACCACGACGCTGAGCCCGAGCTGCCGGAGGCCCCCGCCTCCGCTTCAGTCTCTACTTCTACTGAACAGCTCGCGCAAACCTCTGGAATTACACGGGACTCTCGTTAGATACATCATACATCCGTGAAACAATTGATTTATAAATAGGTTCGCCGGGCGCTCTGCCAAATAAGTTCGTACATTCCTCGGAAACTCGGCATGGAATAGCCTAATATATCCAATAAAGATGAATGTATCACGTAGTACGATGGCTTCAGATGAGTCAATATACCAATTATTTTACCATTTCAGCGGACATAAGGTTGATTTTCTTATTTGATATTACAATAAACAACGATTGTTTTTTGGACATGTATCACTGGTACCCAGAATCAGAAATATTGTCAAGCAAACGAACCTTCATTATCACGAATACCACGATCTATTGTTTTTTTGGTATTAAAGGTGCGACCTAACTGCTGTTCAAAAACGGTGAAAGTGCGTTTTCTCGGTGTGCCTGTACAAGGTTTATGGTTTGCTTATTTTTCATGCTAGAAAAATTTGCCTTTACACGCTTTCTTTGCAATAGATATCGCAATATACATCTAACTCGACCGTTAACGACTTGCAAAATAGCAGGGTCCTCAAATTTAGGCCACACGCGTTTTCCCAAAAAGTGACCCATTTCCAAAATAAATTATGATTGTTGTGTGTAACGATGGTTTACTTGGCTTTCAAACTAAGAATTGGCTTTATTGATTAGCCAAGTTTAAAGTCTTTGAGGTCGTTATAGTATATATGTACTAATACTAACTTACGCGACGTAGGTATGTCAAGTTTGTATGTATGGCCATATTTAAAAGTAAAGATATATAATTCCGGTTTCTACTGTTAGTTATTTATGTCTTTTGTCTGTGTTTACATCGTATTATGATGTATATACCTAGGAATGTAAATTAGTCGTAAACTACATATCACCTCCACATCGATCGGATACAATAACATACCTAAAGTATATAAATTAGGTCCGGAATTCTTCATAGCAAAAATCAAACTTTGAGAGGGTTCGACCAAAGTGTTTTATCGACTATCGATAAATAGTTTTCACTTAACGAAACAT
Organism: Apotomis capreana; assembly: GCA_947623375.1. Taxonomy (NCBI): domain Eukaryota; kingdom Metazoa; phylum Arthropoda; class Insecta; order Lepidoptera; family Tortricidae; genus Apotomis; species Apotomis capreana. The sequence goes on from OX392501.1 coordinate 16,606,797, forward strand.
CGTTAAAGTAATGAAATCAGACTTTTGGATATATACAGTGCCGTTCAGCCAATTAGGGACATCATTAGTTTAGTTCCATACAACTGCATATAAAATATAACTTTGGAAATTTGATGAAAAATTTAAGATGCGGTTGATAATTTTTATTATTAACTAGCGGCCGCCCGCGACTTCGTCCGCGTAGATTTTTGATGATGACAAAGATATTAAAATAGGTAAATGAATTTTATTCTTAGTTAAAATGGTCTAGACAATGCAATTGTTAAAGAATTTTTGAAGATTTTCCAATTAGATTACGGGAATTGTTTGCAGGATGCTTAATATTTATTCCGTCAGTTACCTGATGCTTTTAATCTTTGGCAAAAATGACTGCAAGATATAGAGCGACGCATGGATTTGGATGGATGCATGGTTAGAGAATGGGGATCTTAGTTACGAGGGGCGTCTGAAAAGTTCTAAGCCTAAGGTATTTCGAGGTTATATATGCGTTTATGATACTGGCCACTAGAAAGGCCATTTAAAAACAAATTATTAAAAAATAACATGTCACGTTTTTATTATTCTGTTTCGAGATATTCAACGGAAAAGTACATCATGTGTGAATTACCAACGAATATTACGAAAATTGAGCACCGTGCTGTAATTAAATTCCTTACAAAAAGTGACAAATCACCGCAGTGTATTTTTGAGGAAATGGCTATTATTTACGGTGATTCTGGGCCTTCTTATGCCACAGTCAAAAAGTGGAGTCGCTTATTTAAACTCGGACGGGAATCGATCGAAGACGACCCCCGCTCAGGGCGGCCAATATCGGTAGTGACCGAAGAAAACGTAGCAAAAGTCAAAAAGCTGGTATTAGAAGATAGAAGAATTAAGGTTTGGCAAATAGCAAATAGGTCTTAGGTATTAGTAAAGAAAGAGTCGGAGAAATTTTACATGAACATTTGTACATGAGTAAAGTCAGTGCTCGTTGGGTACCGAAAATGCTAACGGCCTTCGATAAAGTACGTCGTGTGGAAACTTCTCGGGCGTTTTTAGAATTGTGCGAAGATGATTTAGATGAAGTTTGTTCCCGAATAGTAACTGTTGATGAAACATGGATCAGACAGTATGATCCGGAGTGTAAGTCTGAGTCGATGCAGTGGATTGAAAAGGGTGAAAGGCCGCCGAAGAAATTTAAAGTGCAAAAGTCGGCCTCTAAGTTAATGGCTACGGTATTTTGGGATTGTGATGGCATTCTTTTAATCGATTATTTAGAAAAAGGCTCTACGATAAACGGAACTTATTATGCAAATCTAATAAGACAGGTGCGACAAGCCATAGTTGAGAAAAGGCGGGGTAAACTAAGGAAAGGCATTTTGTTTTTGCAAGACAACGCACCCGTTCACACCGCTAATGTTGCGAGGCGTGCTCTGAAGGAAGTTGGTTTTGACGAAATTGACCACCCACCCTACAGCCCAGATCTAGCCCCAAGCGATTATTTTCTATTCAATAATTTGAAGAAAGAGTTGAGGGGAAAGCGATTTAGAAGTGACGAAGAGATGAAGGCGGCTGTACAGGAGCATTTTGAAGGGCAAAATGAAGATTATTTTTTTAATGGCCTAAAAGCACTGTATAAAAAATGTAAAAAATGCATTGATTTAGGAGGAGACTATATTGAAAAATAAACACGAGTTCATTTGTGTAAATTGTTTTTTTCTATCTTAGGCTTAGAACTTTTCAGACGCCCCTCGTATTATGAGTGAGATTTAAAAAAAAATGTTAAATATCATAAGGCTGTTAAAACAATCTTAAACTCAGCACTGGAAATCGAGAGATGGAGGCAGTTTAATGAAGAGTATCTCTTTTAATAATAATAAATAATAAACTTTATTTCAAAACAATAATAAATAATGACCTCTGTTCATAAGAAGGCAGCACTGGTATTTGTACACGCCGGCCTGGCAATTAAACGAAAAGAGTGGTGTGGCGGAGTTCACGAGGGGGGCCAAAATGTTTCTAAATGGTCTAACAGGTACCCCAGTTATTAAAAAGGCTAGTGTTTAAAGATAATGCTGAAATGTGACCATTAAAAACTAAATGCACATAAGCGAATTTAATGATGCGATTACTATTTTGGTCTACAGGCTAGTAGTATTGTTTGAAGAGTGATTCAATATATTCTGGTGCTATAGTTCTCTATATCTCTCAAGAAGCTAAATAAAGTAAGAATAGGTATATAAAGTATAAATTATTCATGTGCTGATAGACAACTCACTAAATATAGGAACACATAAAGTTTGGAACACAATTACTTAATAAGAGACATCACTAAGAAAATATTGTTGACAGTCAACCATAGAAAAGGGGGTGCAAGTTCGTTTTAAAAAAATTACGTAGTCACTGGGTAGAAGACAGGAAATAAAAAAAATATAAACTGATAACCTTATCGTAACACTTCTTTATAAACAACATTAGCGGTGTTCCCCATACAAACTTTGCACCCCTTTTTAACCCCCTTAGAGGTGAAATTTTCCAAAACGCTGAAATTACTTTTTTTGTATTTGATTAAGTAAGCTATCTACAAAGTTTCAAATCTCCAGTTCAAAAAATAAAGTTTCTCCCATATAAACATTGCACCCCTTTTTAACCCCCTTAGGGGTAAAATTTTTAAAAACGCTGAAATTACTTTTTGTGGTTTTTATTAAGTAATCTTTTTACAAAGTTTCAAGTCTCTAGCTCAAAAAAAAAAGTTTCCCCCATACAAACTTTGCACCCCTTTTTAACACCCTTAGGGATTGAATTTTTCAAAATCGCTTCTTATCTCTAGCCCACGTTATAAAAGTAACCTACTGTGCAAAAATCAACTCTCTAACATTAGTAGTTTTGGCTGTGCGTTGATGAGTCATTAAGGACTTCTTCTTTTATATATATAGATAACATAAAGTATGGGTGTTTAAACAAGGTGTACTATAGGGAAAATGAAGTTTCTGTAAAACTTGTACTTTAGAAACTAGACATGTTTAATTAACACTTTTTACAACTTACAACTCCATACTTTAATAAATTAGAAATGGAATATAAATATGTTTTACAGAAATTTTATTTGCATTATACTAAAACTTGTTTAAACACGTGTACACCATGTTATCTATACTATTATTAAATTCTAGATTTGTATTGAAAATATATTTTCTATGGAGAGAGGTCACGATTTCAGGAAAAATCTTAATAGCGTGATGCACAATCGTCATTTGTTTTGTGTGGGCGTGCGGCGCCAAGCCTGCCTGGCGCCATCTGTTGATCATAATTTCCTTTGTCCTCGGATCACGCCGAAACAGCTGGACAGATTTCAACCAATTTTGGTACAAAGATAGCTAGACCATTTAAAGATGGTTATAGAATACTTTTTATCCATCGTCAAAAATAAAAAATACACGGACGAAGTTACAGGCGCCTCCTAATTAATTATAAAATTGGCAACCGCATCTTACGTTGTTCATAGAATTTCTAGTCATATTTTATATGCAGTTATATATGAATATACAGAATATACAGTATGAAATAACATAATGATGTCGCTAATTACCTGAACACCACTGTATATATCAAAAAGCCTGATTTCATTACTTTAACGATGTTTCGTAAAGTGAAAATTATTTATCGATATTCGATAAAACACTTTGGTCAAACCCTATCACAGTTTGACATTTGCTATGAAAAATTCCGGACCTTGAATTACATACATAGCATGTGGAATTTGTCGTTGAATGATTTGATAAGTCGAGATTTCGGGCAAATTCCAGGGATTTTACGAAAACACGGTTAATAAACACAGACAAAAGACATAAATAACTAACGGTAGAAACCGGAATTATATAGGTATATTTACTTTTAAAATTAGGTACTCTACCAAAAAAAAATTAAATTAGGTATGTAAAAAGCTCCTACAAAATTATGGCTTTGTCTACGTCGAATCGGTAAGGAGTAGACTTAGTGTGCGAAAACAGTAGTAATCATAGTAATACGTAGGTCGTCGTGGTACCAACTGTCCCTTTGATTTCGGTGCATTCATGTGTGCTGGTGACAACTACCGGTGGTTTAACATTTTTCAGTTTCCTACATACAAAAATTATACCCACTATTTTGCCGCAACATAAGACAAGCGCAACTACTACCTATATCTATATAGTAACTATTACCTATACAGGGTGACCAATCCAAATGGGTCAGTAGGGAGAAAACGAAAACTAAAAGAGATAGGAAAATCTACGCCATGGTTCCTAAGAACAGATTTCCCTATCTCTTATAGTTTGTGACTTCTCCCTACTGACCCATTTGGATTGATCACCCGGTATAGATATGGTAGTTGCGTACATACCTACCTACATATTATAATACTAACGCCATCTTGCAACCACGCAACTGTAATTAGTTGGCAATAGTAAGATGGCGTTAGTAGTATTACATCGGTACTGTTCGATATTTCGACAAGGTAGTAGGTGCGCTTACCCTACGGGCGCATTTGTCCCGACTGACCTTATGCGTAAGATGAAGATTAAATTAATTAATTCCGCTCGAAAATGTTGGATGCTCAAAAACTCAGGAACCTTTAATTCATAAACGCTAGATCCTATTCATTCCTATTTCTGCGGAAAAAAAAATTCTCAACATTGTTTGTATTCGTGAATTCACTAACGAGCTCAAAGTTTGTCAATTCCATTCACATATGATGTATCGAGGACGTCGGTTATATACAGAACAAACGATGCTTTCCAGAATTTCTAAATGCTAAACTCTACTTTACATAGCATGCTGATATTTAGGGTGTTTGCGGGTGACAGGAAGAATAAATAATAGGTACAACAAACGTTACGATAAATGGCCTCTGGACTCGACACTCAACGAAAACATGTAATGGATAAAAACGACTACTTTGGATATGTGTAACCTGTTTCAAATAATTACATTCAGATACGTATGATGTGTAAATTTAACTGGTCTTACCTTTGGGTTCGAATTATCATATCGTTATTAACAAACATCACATTCTACAAATCAGGTAATATGGAAAAATAGGATAAAGAAATAAGACACAAGAGAACAATATTACAGGGATCTATGAAAGACAAAATACATATTTTTGTAAATAATAATATAAGTAATATATAAATGACGTAAACCATGGTACAACACCTTTATTAAGGTACATTCAAGAGCGGGGAGCGAGTGAGGGCGCAGGCCAGGGGAGGAGAGACACTATCATACACATTCCACATCGAAAGGGAAAGGGTCAGGACTCACGCAGCCGGCGATGGCCGAATACAATGGGGCTCTCCCAAGTTGTCGGTCAGAGAGATGTCGATGACGAATAGTCTTCATAAGATGCTGCAATTTTGTAACATTCTCATATTTATACCTATGGCAACGATGTTTAATTGGTTAATTAGGAAATGTTACACTACAGCAAGTCAATAAGAGAGGACTTGCAACAAGTATCTACATAAATGTAAGGCTACTGTAAGCATGTTACCAACTCATGTTTTGTATGGTTATTACTGTATGGAAATACATAAAAATACAAGCATCAATAGTGCAGATACGTGTTGTGTCCACGACTGACAGTGGATAACAGTGGATAAATGATGACAACACGTCAGCTGTATCTGATAAGCGAGTCGTTGGTGGTATACGAACCGTTCAATAAACAATACTCGTGTCAAATGTTATGGGTGACCGTGCAATGTTCAAAGAGGTTACTATGTATGTATAACCGGTAGGTAAATAAGCCATGTTTAAAGCTTCAATCCTCGATTAAACATACAAAAGAAGGTCAGATTATGTAAGTAGTGTAAAGCGGCACTGACCCGAGCTGTCGGTGACTAGACGCGGCGGCGTGTCCTCGCGGTCCGTCGGCACTACGATTACTACTTCGTCGTCTCTCGGAGATCCTCCGTTACGATTTGATGATGTCCTGTAAATGTTTGTTGATCTCAGTTCTAATCAAAAAGTCCATAAAGCTAACTGGAAATGACTCCTGCTCGTCCCGATCGTAGTTTGCCGATGCGGTTTCGGTCTAGGGGGCCCCGGTGCGGTCGGATATATTCGGGTTGCGGCATGTTCTGGCAATCAGGAAACGTTTGGGGAAATAGCCATTCGGTTAGTTTCCGATACCGAATAAGCCGATTGCTTTACGTCGATTCAGTAGCTATTGGGATTTCATTTCTACGAGTGATTCCTTATTGCCCCAAGAGTTCTTAAGCCACGAAAAACGGCGTGGTCATATAAACCCACGATAAGTTACCTAATCCCCTCCATATGTTCCCTTAGATATCCTTAAGGCCGTCTCATACTCGGTTTATATCCCCGATATTTTGTGTATAATATATTGTGGTACAGTAAATTATTGCTAATGCTAATATATATAGATTGTTAAGGTTACAGCATTATGTGAAATGTATACAGGGCAGGGTGGAACATTTCTAAACACTGGGCTGACAGGATAGTATCATCAAAGTGATCTACATTCGACCTATTATAATTGTAAAGCTGGATTAAAAAGTAAAAAAAAAGTCTTCAAAATAAAATATTTTTCACTTCTCATGCTCTTAAAATGTTACTTTAGTCTCTGCATATCGGGACTAAAGCTCCTTATTAATCTCTAGGGACTAAAGTAAAATTGTTTTAATTTACTTTGAAAAACCCCTAAACAGCCAATCACGACGTTTGTGAATGGAGGTTTATAGCCATTTTCAGTGATAGGTATACAAACTTTTTGGTGCGTGAAAATAACCTCAAAATTACAACCGCTCAAAAATTCAAGATTTTATTTAATGAAACACGATTAATTATTACGAATACGAATGTAATTTTATCATGCATGGTCCATAAGTCCATATTAGTCTTAAATAAAATAGTTTTCAAGTTTGAATCTGTTGGCTAAATAAAAGCGTCACTTTACAAAAAAAACCGGCCAAGTGCGAGTCGGACTCGCGCACCGAGGGTTCCGTACAAACACTTTCCATCCCTAAGTGGTTAAGTTAAGTTTGCACCTGGTATGTATAGCGCCCCATATAAATTAGGTGCAAAGTTAGGTATTAAAAAAAAAATTATGGTTTTCGTAATTATTCCTTTATCTATGCTATAAGACGTTGCTTCGTACCAAATTTCAAGATTCTGAGTTCACGGGAAGCACCCTGTAGGTTTTGATTCCCTTGCAAGTGTCGAAAATTTGCGGCATAAACGGCTGTATCTTTTGATTGCGTTGGCTTAGAAGTTTGATTTTTTCACAGCTTCAAGGGACAGTAGACCTGAGTAATTGATATAAATTTCAGCTTCATACCTCCACGCGTTCCTGAGAAAAAGGGTCTTGACAGACGGACGGACGGACAGACGGACAACAAAGTGATCCTATAAGGGTTCCGTTTTTTCCTTTTGAGGTACGGAACCCTAAAAAAGAAAAAAAAAAACCACGGAACATTTCATTTTTCTATTAGAATTTTGAATGGAATGAGTAGATGTCCATTACTTGTATTAAGCTTGAATTGTAATCACCAATTAGACCAATTAACTGTGTCCCTTTATAAATTACGGATAAAATATGTAATCATCATCTTCCAATGAAGAAGAATAAAGCTGAAGGCTATATAGAGGAGTCAATCCAAAATAAACACAGTATCTATCGAAGGCTATACTATATTGAAGGAATTAAAATATCCTCAAAGCAAAAATCACAACCAACATTTGACCCACGCCCATCAACATCGCGGGTTGAGAATGAGCCTAATGAAATGACCATCGGCAACCTTTTTGAGAAAAGGTCTACGTCTCTACTATACCTACTCTCCATTCTCTCCAACTTTTACTTCGACTTCGAGTGAAAATATTGAACATACTTCTCAATTACAAACCACGCTGACCCAGCTTAGTTTACAGGGGAAAACCATACATTTCAATGTAAAGAATTGGACAAATTGCCCTTTAAATTTTTCTGAGGTTAGATTAACGGCTGTACTACGTAATTGTAAGAAACTTTGTTATAACAAATATCGTAATTTTATATTGAAATTCGTTTATTTTCCTCGCACTCAAAGTGAAAAGTAGAGTGTTTAACGCGAGACTAAACAACCATAATGACACTCGAACTATTAGCCACCCTCGCTTAGCTCGGGTGGCTAAAACATCTCGTGTCATTATGGCTTGTTTTAGTCCCTTGTTGAACAATCTACTATTAATATGACAACCCTACTAATTCAAAGGTTTTATTTACATTTTAAATTGACACCTGTCTTTAACTTAAGCGATGTTCAAAAGATGCTAGGGTAAATATGTGCAGATTTTTACACTAATATTTAGCAAACTGTGCCTATCTCGAAAATGGATAGAAATATTTACATAGTTCATTGGTGAAAAATGAAGTACTCTGTCTGAACAATTCCCTGTTTAAAAGTCCCTCGATCTGTTCCACCCTGTATACGATCTGTTCACTCTACTCGAGTAGGTGAGCATCTGATGAATCGTTTAAAATGCTGCGGATTTGCTTTTACCTAGATATGATATTTTTTATAAAACTGAATTTATCGTACACTGGATAGGTTTGGAAGTTAGTAAATAATCAATACAGTACGAAACAAATTGCCCTAAAATATAAATAAATATACTTAAATATTAAGGGACAATCATACACAAATCGACCTAGTCCCAAACTAAGCAAAGCTTGTACTATGGGTACTAGACGACGATATACATAATATATAAATACATATATAGATAACATCCATGACCCAAGAACAAATATTTGCACAAATATTTGCCCCGGCCGGGATTCGAACCCGGGACCGCCGACTCAGTAGGCAGGTGTCTACAAACCGAGCCAAACGCGTCGTCTTAAAATAATAGTTATGTAATTCCTATGCTTTCTTATTTAAGTACGGTTCGTAAGAAGAACTTTCATCATTGGCTAAGTAATATTCTCATACCGTACACACACGATTGTCCACAACTACACTACACAGGACCGGGTAGCCCCATTGACACAAATTCAAACATAACTAGCTTGGGTTGAATATTTGTAGATTCTCACCTCACAATAACTTTTTTCCTCATGAATCTAGTTCCTAGATCCGAGTAGCCCCTGTTCATGGGCCGCTTGTGCGGCACGGGCGGCGCGGGCGCGGGTGCGGGCTCGAAGGTCCGCGACACGGGCGAGTTGGGCTCCGAACACTGCTTGTCGGACAGCGCGGGGCGCGCGCGCAGCGCCAGGGTGCCCTCGCTCGCTCCACCCTCGCCTCCCCCATTACTCGCGCTACCTATTCTTCTAGAGGACCTTCTATCCTCCTCATACAATTCTAACAAATGATCCAACTTACTTTCTATATCATCTACCTGAAATAAGATATTCATTAATAATTAATCTATCAGCCAACATTAGCCACAATAAATCGAAAACACTTACTTGTCTTTCAATTTTAACTACTCTGGAAGCTAGGCTGATTTTGGATGCGTAGACGTCTTTTGCTTTAGATCCTTGCTTGCCAAGTATTTGGTCTAATCTGAAGTTTATGAAATAATGTTAATATGAATCGCATGGATCTTACACTAAGTGTAGGTGAAAAATAAATATGTACAAGAAATTTTATTCAATCGTTAAGTAAAGCTACGAAGTGCAAGCGATACTTGAGTAAAATAAAATAATGCTGAGAAATAAAACTAATAGCGTATTGATTATCATAAAGCTGAATTTTAACACATTTTTGCCGAATTGTATTTATGTAATTAGTTTCAGTTGCAATCTCAGACGTAAATCAGTCCACTAAGGAGAATGCAGGTAAAGGTTGTATGACATGCAATATATTTTTACAGTCTTATGTGAGATTTTTGTTTACTCGATAATCACTCAGGTTATCCCGCTATAATAGACAAAGTACCTATTGTAAAACAATCACATTCAATAGCAGACAATACGATAGTGAAATGAAACCGATGTTTCTTTTTTCTTATAAACTAAGTGACATTAATATTAAAGCTAGAAATCAATTTGAATGTTAGTTAAAGCTGACAATAATCTTTTTAGTTAAGTTAAATATTTATTCACAGAAAGAAAAAATACTTAATATTAATCAAATACGTTAATATAAGTTGTTGTTCAGGATTTTATTAAACTATAAGTATTATATAAGATTTTCGTCATGCATGGTAGTTCATAGCTCAAGTTAAAAACGGTATAAGCTCACAAATGCAGGTCCAATAAAGATTTTAATGCAGTGAGTTGAATGCCGTGCAATAATGTTTATATTTGAAGAAGGAAAATGGATCATAAACACACCAAGCGATGAAACTGAAGCGAATGAAATCTCCTAGCCTACCAAATTTCGGTCGGTTTTAGATTTGTAAAAAATAATAATCTGAAAATTATTAGTAATCTTTGAAAAGTACTTAGCTCACAATTCTTGAGTAAAATATTGGGCATTGCGAGTTTTGTTTTATTATAAATACATGATTAAAATTGATAATTTTAGCATTTTGGCCAAAAAGTAAATAGAATTATTTTTATTTTACCCGAAAATAATATTGTTTTAAAGTTAAATACATTATAGAGACTGCTTAGCGACTATGGAAGAAAGTTCATTGATGAAAAGTGATGTACATGGTTTTTCCATCTCTTGCTCTGAGCACGTAGCCGCAAACCAGTCGGCTAAAACGTTAACGCTTTACAGCTTTGTACAAAGCTTTATATACTGTAGGAGATTTTTCAATGTTACTTATTAAATTTTGTAATCATTAAATATTTGTTTTAAGATTGGATTGGATTTTCTGGTTAATATTTATGCTGCACTAATTGTCAAGATTTCATACTTTTTAGGACTACAATTTTATAACTTTTCTGTAATGCGCTTAGGAAGAGGACGTACCTATTCACCGTTTTTATATTTTTCCTAAGATTTATTTTTATACTATTTTTTAAAAATATACTCATTTAAAAATGTCGTAACTCCAAAACTACGAGTATGACACAAAGGAAAGGATACTTTAGCCTGGTATCTAATAAAAAAAAACGAATGACGTTGAGCTTGACATTATTAACAGCTTAGCTACAGCTTTTTGCGCGGATAGGTCGAAGACTATAACTTTATGCGGGCATTAATTATTAAGGTAGTTCTCATAGATTTCGGTTATTTTATGAATTTTCTTATATTTACACGCAGAAAAATAAATTCAATCATGTTTGAGGGTGTACACGACGCAAAGCTCTCTCGATTACGTTCCACCTGTTAGAAATATGAAATGTTGTCAATTGTGGCTTCGGTGCCTTTGATGTGATTTGATTATATAAAATTATAAAAATAAAATATACAAATTAATTAAATTTATTGGCGTAACCTACTACTAATTCGTGGTAACTAAACAATAGGAGGTATACGATAAACATGTGGCTTACGCACGGCCGCGGGGTTACGCGGCGCCTCGCTTGATAACTGTGCTGGCGCTCGTTAAAGTATTTATTATACCAAGTTTATTGCTTTTAGTTTTATATTTGTGATTAAATCCTAAACTTCAGATAAGATAATGGTCGCTTTTATTGACTATTAGATTAGAAACGTTTCAAATTACTTGTATTAAAATAGATTAAACATAAAATTAATCCAAACGTCTATTTGTAGGTACGCATATTTCTGAACTCTCTGAAGAGCGTACGTAACTAAATGTTACTAAGACTACATTATTATTGTGTGTAGCGATATATTTATTTCAGTATATATTACGGATAGAAATAGTATTTAGCACTTAAATAACGATCTACACACCGATAAACACATCTACTCTAAATATTTTTTTACGCATTTATGTCACCATGCCACCAGTTAGTGCCACCTTGCTATATTTAAATAGTGAATGCTCGCAATGAAAATAATTTTAATTAGTATTTGATCATGGTAATCTAAAATGTTAGAGATCGGGTGTAACGGTGGCAATTTGGCAATGACTAGGAAACATTGACGCGTCGGTGGATGGACGGGGCGGCGGACAGCGGCGGGGCGGCGGCGCGAGCGAGCAAATTGATTGATAGCGGATAAACGAGCGCAGCAGCTGTTGCAGCGTGCCTGATGTGCAGCGAGCGGCGCGGCCCCACCGCTGTTCGCTAGCGGCGCCATCGCCAGGCCCTCTCGCCTCACCTGTACTGCAGGTTCTTTGTGCGGTTTAGAAGGTCGGCGTGCCCTGAAGAGTACTGTTCTATCACATCTTTCACGTCGTATGGTTTCAACGCTTCTCTAAATCTCTTGCGAGCGACAAAATACTTGAGCTACACGGAAACAAAACATTCGGATATCTAAAATTGAAGTCACATGATACGACACTGTTACTATCATCTGTTACAGTGCGTAAGATACAAGTATAGTTTAATGATAGGTATGACTATAATTATGTGAGATGTAGTTATGTATTAAAAATGGATATGTAAATGACGCTAATTCCAAGTAAAAGGGGATATTTGTAGGAATCATGCTTGGCCTCGATAATGTGAGGCATCCCTTACATAATGTACGGAAACATACATGTTAGAACAAAATATCTTAATTGTTACGTATTGTTTTGTGATAACGTTCCTTCATAGATATATCAGTTTGCGAGGACTTTCTTCTTTAGGTTATGAAATAGACGTGATACTTAGTTTGAAATAAATTTATATTTTAAGATACTAAAATAGGTTTTATGGTGAGTAGGTATGTTGGGGAAAGATATGTGCCTACTTATGTCCTCGTCATAAAATATAACAAATACATGAAATTAATTAATACGAATAAAAAAAAAAGTTCGTTTTAAATTTCAGATATTTCATAGTTCCGCCTGCATGTTTATGTAAATAGGTAAAGAACGTCACAGTGAAGATACGAGTATAGCGTAAGATTTTGCTTGTTGAGGGAAAAGCATGTTCGATAGTATGCTTGTTTATTAAGTAGGTAGGTTCGTGTTTCTGCTTGATTGTGCAATATTTCTAGCTAAAGAGTCTACAACTCACGGAGAGTGAAGTGTTGATTAATGCCCAAGGATAGAAGAAATAAACTAATGATTCATCGTCATCAGTCTAAGGAGGTTAACGGAAAATTGTCGACTTGCGCCACGGATTCATATGAAACTTTCAGGCGATAAATATAAAAACATTATTATGCATATACTATGCAAGAGCATTAGCACACATACTAGCTACAATAGGATTATTAGGTTATAAGGCCAAATTCAACTACAAAGATCACATTACAAGACAAATTAGGCACAGTCCAGACGAGAGGAAGGTACAGAATGTATAGATAGCAAACGGTGAAGTGCAGGCGCCACAGACCACCCCCACTAGACGGAGCATGTAAGGCACATGTAAGGCGACCCGCGCGCACCAACGATATGGTACGGCAAAACATTAAAGTACCAACACGGCGGCCACCGTTTAGTTGCGTCCATGTTTATGAGGTCTCTCTACACCACTTAACATTACAATTTACCATGTTATTTATTTAATTTCTTTTTTCGTTGACGTACGCATGGATCATAAACAAGGACGCAACTAAACGGTGGCCGCCGTGTTGATACTTGAATGTTCTGCCGTACCATATCGTTGGTGCGCGCGGGTCGCCTTACATGCTCCGTCTAGTGGGGGTTGTCTGTGGCAGGCGCACAAGGGTACGCGTGGGCGGGCTACCTAGTCTGGACGTTCTTGACGCGGCCCAGCAGGTCGACGTGGCCCGCGGAATACTGTTCGATAACGTCCTTTACGTCGTACGGCTTTAGCGCTTCTTTAAACTTACGCCGTGCCACAAAATATTTCATCTGTCAGAATTTCACAACGTACATGTAACGTAAGTATGAAATACCAAACAAAACTACAGCATTACACACATGTAGAAAATATACCCACTGAATTGTATATGTATATCGATATTAGGTATATATCAATCATATCACTATTTACAATAGCTTGATGAGCTTTTATTTCCGTTTTATATAGTGTGTGTACTGTCTTAACAGTAAAATAAATAATAAATAGAATAACCAAGTTATCTAATTTCAGTAATAAATACATCTGTTGTTATAAAGATAAGCGTAGGCCTTTTTCTTAATTTTATTAAGTAAATACCTACATTAGGTGCGGCCGATTAAATTCTGCTAAATCGCGAGGGACATGTCGCAGACCGCAGTTAACTTTGTACATAATTAGCTCCCGCAAAATGTTAACTTTCCCTAATTATATCCCTAATTTCTCAATATCGCCATATTTGATGGAAAACAATTGTAGTCTACTTTTTTTCACGTAATCATGAAAAACAAAAGGAAATCATCGTTTCTAGTTTGGAATATTGTCGCATTCTTCTGAAAGATTTCATTTATTTCCCGTGTCGAGTCAAGTAAATGATTGTATTACTTTTAGTCTCATAACAACAAAAGATAGAAACCAAACAGCAATATCATATTATGATATGTGTAGCTGTAAGCGGAGCGTGGGATATATCCGCACGACTTTTACTGCCAAACCGGGAAACCAACAAGTCCCGTGATGGAGGAGGATGGAGGTTTTATTGTTTACGCTTTCAGAACCGTGTGAACGAACAAACTCATAATAAATGTATGTATGTGTGGACTGCCGAACCCCGAGACGCTGCGTTCCCGAGGGCTCGCTCACGATATTTTCCTATACATACACGTGTTGGGTAAATTGAATCCAATAGTTTTCTCAGTTTATCCTTTTATTAAGGCGACGGTTAATGCGAAACTCGCGCCACTTACGAATTTTTATTATATCTTCTAAACCAGATCAATTTTCAGTAATTACAAGATATGAGGAGCTGGAAAAACACCTTTAGTATTCATTAAATCATTTTACACAATTTCTTGTTCTTTAGTTGTCTCTAAAAACTTGCCTAAAACTATTGTGGCCGCTTTTGACATGAACAAGTTTTGTAGGATAAACTACAGAGAAAAAATTGTGTAAAGTCATTTAATAAAAATTAAAGGTGTTTTGCTAGCTCCTAGACTTCAGCTATTTCTAAAAAAATATCAGATTATGAAGGTATAAGCACAAAATCGAAAGTGGCGCTAGTTTCGCAGTACCCGTCGCCTTAAGCCGAATTGGTGTGGTTATTAATTTAAGATGTGATATAAAAGGTGATTTTTGTGGCACGATGCCTCGGCCGAGCCGTAGGGCTACGTCACGGCTACGTCTTCGTTAACGTGTCGAGCGGCGTGAGGGGTCACTTGGGATAATTTATCATCCGACATGACAATTTAATTCACCCCCGAAAAAGGCCTCCGACAAATCCGTGTGACTGTGTACTAATTGTATGTTATGTGATTGTCTTTGCATCGAATTCTGAGTGACTTGTTTAATTATTGTTATTTAGTTTTTTTAGTAATTTTGTAAACAATATTTTGCGTGGCGGTTAGTGGGTTCAAAAAATTGAAAAAAAAAGGTTGTTTTTGGCACATCATCCGCCAATCGTTATTTTTTATTTTGTTTAACAATCAAGTCCCATTAGTTGTACATGTTACCTACATAGGTAGTGTTCCAATATGTGACAAAAACATAAATTGCTTTTTTTAACTGGTAAACAATTACAAAAAAATTAATTAAGATAAGTTACGCAATTGATATGCAAAGAGCGTGATATTCATACGTCCAAATCTAATTTTAGTTGTGTCATGTGTCATGTAAGTATCATCAGTTGGACTATATTGTTACAGGAATATAATTAAATAGTAACATCAAGCTTAAATAAATATACATACCTTTCTTATGAATCGAATGGCCGCCTTGTGCCGCGGCGTCAAGTTGACGCAGCGGGGCTCCTCGTCTTCGTCTGTACGGAAACAGTCATTGTTCAGTCATTTGGTTCAAATTAAGGGTACATTGTTCACAAAAAATGTATTGACAGGTGCGTATTCTCACTGGATGAAGCTGCGGGCGAATTGGTTACGAGTTCAGCGCGATTCAGAAAATATTATACAATAAAACCATGTACATTGTAACATGTTTTGTTTATATTTTGTATTATATGATTAGAAAGATGATAACTATATTGACATAAAAAAATGATAAAAAAACATAATATATAAACCTATTTTACATTAAAATAAAATCTTTACAACAAATGTATATGTAATGAAAAAACTTTTATTACTTAGTTATTATTTTATTAAGAAAGTATTTAAAATTATTAATTATTGTTAGTTCTCTCAAGCAGTTATTCGGATGCAGGTTAGTAATGATGCTATACTATTTCAAAATAAAATTAAAACTAGGATATAAAGTATAAGTATATTTATGGTTGCCCTTGTTTACGCATATTTTTCGTTATAATTCTATTAGGTACGCATAATCACTATAGGCGTAAGTATATAAGCATAGTGTCGGATTCATAAGTATAGAGTTCAGTATCTAGACGGCACAGTTACCGAATTCGGTTACAAATTCGTTTCGGTTAAAATGTACTCAGAATTTTATTGTGATGATTTTGGCGCGTAGCGTGACGTCATGCGTAGTACTCGTGCTACGCACCGCCTACATCGTAGCACTCGCTACGGAGAGTGTACGATTCCACTACGATTCCACACAGAGTCACCAAGTGGATTTTTCTATCCAAGTCCTTCTTCACCGAGCAAACGAGCGCAGGTATGAAAAATCATAGACCTCGCCAACATGCTGGTGGAAAAGGGTCGAAGAAAATTCAAT
The DNA here is from genome assembly GCA_947623375.1 of Apotomis capreana. Taxonomy (NCBI): domain Eukaryota; kingdom Metazoa; phylum Arthropoda; class Insecta; order Lepidoptera; family Tortricidae; genus Apotomis; species Apotomis capreana. The sequence goes on from OX392501.1 coordinate 16,623,493, forward strand.
TCTAGTCTCACCTTGTCTCGTTAGAATCTTTAGATCGTATGAAGAGCGAAGAAATTGTTAGACATTTTCTGAGAAACGTTATCCATATCAATGAATTGTTCGGTAGCCGAACCGTCGCGTAGGGTACTATTCGGCGAAGTTAGTTCTCCATATATCCGTCTGAAGGCATGTCACGGGTAATTATGCAGGATTCCGGCACTTCGTCTATTCTATGTTGTTATATTGGGTTACCATTTCGAAATGGGTTTTGCATTTATCGTTATATTAGAGTCCTCTTCTGAACACACAAAGCTGATGCTAAAACCTAATTATAATAAATATTCACCTATTGGATGTACGATCAATATTCCATTAGGACAAAAGCTTGGCCAACTACTCAACTAGGTATATAGTCAACATTACCTTTCAATCAGTCAGCTTTTGTCCCGTTGGCAGTGCAGTAATATATATATATTACCTTATTAGGCTGAGATACAAAAAATAAATCACTTCTTGTATTTATCCGTTGATATTTCATAACCCTCGTGGGCGATGACGGGATCTTTAAATGTTAAGTTATGGTATTTGTATTCAAATATAACCGTAGATAAATGATATGACAACAAATATTGCCTTGATTGAAAATTTTGTTATTTATATGCTGTCATAAAAACAAAGCCAGTTAGAAAACGACTAAAACGAAACTAGGTGTGTAGGTGCTGTTCAAACAAAATGTAATATTTTAAAACATGAAATCTTAATTATGGCATTCACATAACAATTTTAGGTTAGTAAATTTACATATAAATAAAACCTAGATGGCTCTGATCAATTAGACTTTGAATAATATATTTCAATAATGTTGTACTCAAAATATGTACGACCTTTACTGCCTTTACTAAGTTTAACTTAAATAAATAAGTTACATTATTCGGTAGACGCGAACAAGTTACTTGTATAAATGTGGGTCAGTACACAACATAATGGGCCACCTGATGATATTACGAACTAGTGTTATCGATGGAACGAACACAACTTACTTGCTTGAGATACAACTTCGGGGACTTGTGTGCCGTAAAAACAACATTTAAAGTAGATAAATCTGGTAAAAGTTACATTTAATGCTAGCGAATACTGTAAAGTATTCCAACGTTTTATTTTATTGATTAAGCAAGCACAAATTAATTTATATCGATGTTATCCACATTACCAATACCAAACATTGATGTAGGTTTCTACCAGGATACGACTCAGTGACAAAGCCCGATTCGCAAACGGAGTTTGGCCAGCAGCCTCGTTACCGGCGAGTCGATAGTCATCATCATCATCATTATGCCCTGACGTCATTATACATTATACGGATAGTATGCCTATGAAAATGGACGAATAATAACGCTGAGCAATGATTTCGAGCAGCCGAGGCACGGGAGGCGGCGGCGCGTCGTTGGCCGTCACGACACACGACAGTAATCGTACGTCAGACGTCTGTCATTTCATTACGCTGTCCGTCCATGTGACGCGTAACGCTCATCGAATTAGTCATATCGACGACGGTATCACAATACAATGCTACACACTATGCATCTATTGGTAGAAACATCTAGTCATACCTACAGGTGCAAATTTGGTACACAACTAATTGATGATTTTATTGATAGCATCGGAATAATTTAAACCAAGCCTGTGTGATCACATCGGAAGAGAAAGAGTATGAAGTTTTTCTCTTTGATTGAAATTTAAAAGATACATAAGTACATTTTTAATAAATTGTTAAGAACGATTCAAGTGAAGAGTTTCAGTTAGTAACTATAGCTATGTGACCTAAAAGTGCCTACATTAATGCGTTTCTAGTCAAACGACATATCACACACACAAAATACCAATAGGTAACAGCTACGCTAAGAAGATATTTTTGCTACTGGAAAGCGACAATTAGAGCATTTTACAGACGAACAGCGTTTCTAATATGGAAAGAAATGGTTTTTTAGGAGTTTGCAAGACGGGCCTGTGTCCTCTTACCGTCGGAGTTTTTCTTGGAGAGCTGCGTCTCGGCCACAGAGTCCTCGCTGTGGGCCGGGTTGACGGGCCGCGCGCGCGCCGCGCGTCCGTTCGTCGCGCCTGCCAACCCACACACACGCTCACTTCAACACTCTACTCCAAGCCTGCGGCGTAGGTACGAGTGCTCTCCTCTACCGCTGCCTAACTCGCCTGCACTCCACCTACTGCGCTAACCCTGGCTCAACTATTAAAACAGTAATATAAATATTCAAGCTTATAGAGAAAGTCTGACATTTCAATTTGGGTTTCATTGTAAGAAAATTTAGTTTAAATCAAAGCATCCAGGCTTTAACAATAATTAAGCATTTTGAGTCCGCCTGTCTGCCTGTCAGTCAACCGTTTCTATTACGTAACACATTTAGCGTCCCAGCATTAGATGTCGTTCACATTTCTTTCTTTGAAATATTTATAATTCTGGTTGTGTTTGGGTCAACCATTTCGGTTTTACTTTGCTACTTTACAAATATTAAGCTATGCAACACCCAGTATATATGATTACATGTTAAAATGTGCAGGTTAAGCTCGTAATAATGTTATTAGATTTCAAAATAATATATATGTATTTGGAAGGATTATAAATTAAGATGAGAATTAAGATGTAAGTAGCCGATTTACCAAATATTTGACATACATTTCAGTGAAATTAATACATGATAACGAAGATTAGATAATGCAAATATGTAATAATAAGCCTATCAGATGTAATTTGTTGTGCCCTGCCCCTAAAGCTTATGCTAAGTAGGATTTCTCTTTCATCTTATTTTGATTACAGGGTTAAGTAAATCCCAGGCGAAAGAGTCGTGGAGCCTTACTGTCTCCATTTTCTGGATTGGACAAAAACAATTTGAAAACATTTGAATGTAAAATTTTACCAACACATATATACGTGTGTACACAAAAGCACGATTGCTTCATTTGTTCAATAGGTATATTGATATATTGCTACTATATATGTTATAATAATGATAATTAGACGATAAAGAAATTTTCGATCAGGAAGTTTCTTGGAGCGCATTTTCTTGGTGCCTATGGATCTCGTACAATACAGTAAGTAGCTAATTTCATGCCAAACAAACCGCATCAGTGATGCAATGGGCATAATTATTATAATTAATAACTAATTAAGCTGTTAGGTACTGAGGATTTGCTTTCGAAAATGAATTAACAAGTTACAAAGTTAATCTAGATATGAAGTATTATTGACCGTAGATAAAGCCTACATTATGGTGTGTAATCACAGTAGCTGGTCCATTATAATTAGAATAAAATTGAAAACGAACATTGTTTAAAATCTAAATATCTAACAAATTTGACATTTAATTCGGGCACATCATAAGGCTGCATCGAAGAAACAACTTAATAATGAGGTCAATGCAGCGGTTGCCATTTAATGTCTGAGTAAACTATCGATCGATGTGTTATCTCTTTCTTACTTAGGTGCAAACGTTCCTAAAGAGTGTAGCCTTCACAAAGGGTCGGAATGACTTTAATTTCTTTACGTGTTGCTCGATTCTTCAGATTGGAAATTGATGCGACCGAGGCTGTTACTTTCAAGGAGTTCCATCATTTATTTTTAATTGACAGGCAGTGATGGGCGGCATACGAAACTGCTTTGAAGGACTTTTCAAGTTTTGCCTCATTCTCGAAAATTTATTGCTGAAAATATAAGTATATTGTTGACTTCTTTGTTTTATACCTACCTCACCAAACCAAAAATTAGACGACCTTGCAGCTGATAGAGGCTTTACACGTCACTCAGAGCAGGCGGTCGCGCGTCTCGAGCAAAATATGTAGCAGCTATTGTTTTCTTTGTTCTGTTCTGCCCAAGGAATAGACACAACAAAACAATTGAATCTTGTCTTTATTTTATTTTAAGTGTGAATGTTGGTGCTATTATTACAAGACCTGAAGAAATACCTGAATCGTGAAAAGAAAAGCGTGGACTTGACTAATGTTTTCTGATGATTATTTTAATCATGAACATTTTTTCTAGACTAAAAATAGTAATTAGGAGTAGAGCAAACCTTGAGGCATATTTAAATATAGGTTTACATTATTATTATGAATAATTTGTGCATAATTGCTACTCTGACCAAAATTGCTTAGATTTAAAGTTCAAAGTCTGTGTGTCGTAAAGGAGAGCTGAAATGAAATGCCATTATTTTTATGATGCAATATCTGTTGAGTTTGTGTGAATTTTTCATTTCATTTTACGGTTCGCGCCATATTTAATTTTCTCGTCTGTTGAATACTCTATAATATGTATACGACTTGCGTTAAAGGATATTATTGTTGTTTATTAAAACAATGTTTGCATTAAAAAAAATCGAAAGCTTTAACATCGCAACACGGGTTCAGTTTTATTTAGGTAAGAGAAACTAAACTACCTTATTAAGTAGAACTAAAATTATAAATGTGTTGCCGAGAATCGATTTGAACGAAATAACAAAAATCTTACGTCAAAGTTGTGTACTAACGAAGACTTAAAATTCCGAGCACAGTTCGCGACATGGGATAACAATAAAACTCCTCTCGACTTTGGATTTCTTTTTCAATTGGAAATCTTCGCTTACCTACTGTGCACGATAAGACGCCCGACTTACAAATGCTTGAGGGTTGAAGGACCTCATTTTAATAGATCGGGCATTGGCAAGCAGATCTCGGAGTCGCAAATCGCAATCTCGGGCACTTGTCGTGAGATCTGCGAAATATCCAACCAGTAACCACCTGCCTAGAAACGGACTAATGTTTGTAAACTAAAGTTGTATGTATTTACTAATGATTCTTGTTGCAATAACCCTCCAGGCGGGCAGAGTCCATTATTACCGAGAACAACTTCAAACGTAATTACTCGCTATACACTACTTGTAGTAGACAGATGTTCTTCAAATAACTTTGCAGAAAAGCCAATAACAACGGTATTTTAGAAGTAATATTTAAGTCCCATTAAGGATTGTTCTGTTGTTGGAATCCTTCACCATTGGATAAGAAAAAATAATGTTTGTGATTATTTTGCTAGGATTAAATAAGTGGTTACTTAGAGTTTACTTAATGATAAAATCTTTAGAAAAATATTAAGTTGTTTACTCAAGTAAGCAGTTTAAATACAATAATTTCACATCTACAAATGTAGAACTGAAATTTACTCTATAAATAAAAAGAAAAAACCTACTTTCCGTAATCTCCTAAAAATACCAATCACGTAATTATCTATTCTGTGGTACTATGTCTACTTTAACGTTTTAAATAATAAATAAATACCGGACAACCTCACACAAATCAATCTAGTCCCACAGTAAGCTCTAGTAGGCTTGTGTTATGGTCACTAGACGACGATAAACATATATACTTATATCCATAAATACATACTTAAATACAAATAACATCCATGACCAAGGCACAAATATTCGAGTTCATCACACAAATATTTGCCCTTGCCGGTATTCGAACCCAGGACCGTCGGCTCAGTAGGCAGCTAATTTCAACAATATTTTTCCATGATACCATGATCGTAGATGCGATATATACGAAGGTGATTTCTGAACCAGAGGGCTTTTAGTTGTTAGTTCTTAGCCCTATGAATGCGCTAGACACGCGTCTCTTTAATATATACCTAGTAGATTGTTTGACAAGCGGCTTAAATAAGCCATTGTGACACAAAGTAATTACTTGGACGAGCGAACGAAGTATGCAAGGACAATCCTAGATTTGGTATTCTTTTTACTATGACACAGCAGGTAAAGACAACATAAGATCAGAAAAACGCTTAAGACCATTAGATCGTAAACATACGTCTAACAGCGTAGGAGAACGTAGTTTTTGAGCAGGAGAAGTGGAAAAGCTCAAACATGGTGATTAGCCATCACCATGTTATATGAAATGAAATAATTTTCATTTAATTTTTCTTAACAATACGGTACTTAGAATGACTCAGAAATCACTGCAAACCCCTTTTTTGTGCTATAAAAATACCGTTCGAAATTGTATGGATCGTACGCAACCGAACATCTGGTGATCACATTCCTAAAGAGACAACGTGGTATATTCCTTGAATCAGAATTTTTTACTTTTAACAGCCAACTTTTGTGAGCCTAAGCCTAAAGGTCCCGAAGCAATTGCTGATTACCTACTTAAATGAGAAAGAGCTGAAATTACTAGATAATATCTCGTTACCTTATAGTCGTTTTTTGTCGTAATACACATAATGATAAGGCCCGTTTTTTATAAGATGATTCGAGCCGAAACTAATTCCATAGCAAATACCTAATAAATAATAACATTATATTGCTATAAATACAAAGATCAACACGCAAAGAAAAATTTTACTGCGCTCATACGTGGTCCTCACCGGGACACCACACGGGACACGTATGGGCGCAATATAAATTTCACCTCACTCGCGACTCCCCTTGTCGCGCGACTTAGCGTCACCTGCCTCGCTCGCACGGTATTGGAAAAAAAGTGACAGGTAGTAAGTATTTGTCGCGCGACAAAGAGTCGCGTGTCAAAGTTATGCTAACCGTGCTGCTCAAACATGGTGAATCTGCTGCGAGGTAACAGTGAACAAAATGCGATTTGGTTCCCAGCGAGAGTGTAACGTCGTACACTAGGTGCACGCGTTATAATTTTAAATGTATACGGAACCGCGATTATTAGTACGTAACCTAATGGTTTTGTTTACCGCGCGCTTGTTCTAACGGCTAGGCGCGGGACCCTGCTATACGAAGATGCCCGAGCGCACGCGAAGATGCATCTCGTCGAAGTTGCTAAAGTCCCCGGCTAGCCGTCATGGCGTCGCCGGAGATCAGCGGGCATTGCGGCGGACGATGAGGTCCTTGAATGCAGTATCGGGGTCGCGGGCGCGCGACAACGCGCCCGGTCTGCGGTCCATCATTTTGGGGATGGAGTTTAACGAAGATGCATTCGTCTTTCCTACGCGTCACACCGCTGAGAGCTGTCGAAAGAGAAGCCCGTACACTCATTTTACGGAACAACCGTTATACTGCCATTGACGATAGAATCGTCTATTACTTTATATTATTGGTGTCCGATGTTCCCGCTGGGGTGAGTTTCCAATTGCTTGTTTATTGTAAATTAGTGCTGTGCCTACTGTTTAAATAATTAGAGCTTAGTGCACCTAACAGTTGAGTAATACTTGCGCTTTCTGGAATCTGCACACTGGACCCCGACTTCCATCCCCGACCAACAGCAATGCTTCCAACGCTTACGCTTACCTCTGGGTTTCCAGGAACAAGACACTGTTTATCTCGTTCTACACTGCGATCATGTGACGAGTGGAAGGCTTAGCGGCTCATCACCAGCTGCCGGACGTCCCGTTGGGGGCGGCCACCAGTTTACCTGAGACTTCTGAGACTTGGGACAAGTCAGCCCCGTGTTCCGGTTCGCCGTCAGGCCAGTGCTATTTATATTCAGTGCGCAAGTACCTACTAGTGTTGTTGGAAGGGACAATATATTTTCTAGTGAGAAATAGTGGTTTCATTGACCCATGACCCTACTTCTGTGGCCGGGTTCCGTCTAGGACACGCATTGTCACAGTGGCGCCTTACGTGGTAGTCTTGTTCCAATAACACGGTACGGGAAATAAATGGTTCTCTCTGTTGGTGCCCATCTTATTAATTCAACTTTGTGAACGAGGAGGTGTCTACGGCAGCAAACTGGTACGTGTACCCACTTTATTTATTGTAAAAAAAAATACATAATTATCAATCATTAAAACTATTTCAATCAATCATTTTTGTGAACTGTGCCGTATAACTATTTAATTGTAGGTAATTGAAATAACTATTTTTGTTGTTATGTGCTAATAGGTGTAAAAGTATTCAATTAAGTCTTGAGGTACGACGACAAGTCGTTTTTATATAATTGTAAGAGTATTACGTAACAGTTTGCACTTGAATTCCTGTTGATTTTGCATGCATTGTTATTATTAACTAATTCGTAGCAGTTTTAACCAAATCGTAATAGTTGTTGTTGTGAAGTAAATTCAGTAGCACAGTATCTAATATATATATTAAAAAAAAACATATAAGTACTACCTAATTAAGTCATTTTCATTCGGAAGTATCGATCGAAGTGTTCAATATCATTTGGTTATTTCATCACATCTTTACAACTTAAGTATATTGCCTATTACTAGTATTTACTACTTGAAATATTTCAATTGTGCATTAGTATTGTAAGATTGTATCTGCTTGTATTGGCCGGGTTATTAACGTTAGCTCATTTCAAATATGGAGACTCACCCTATTAAATATTTCATGTTGAACAAAAATGAGTTGATGTACGAAGTGCTTATCAGAGGCGAAGAGCCGGCATCTACCGTATTGGGCTTGCGTAAACAAATAACGAAATTAGCGTTATTAATACCTAATGAGGATATTCTCGATTCTGGCATTGAGGCGAAGCAAGACTACGATGGCGCTCGTACATCTATGAACGAGCTCGCTTCTAAAATAAATATATTGCAGGAAAAATATGATTACAATGCATTCCAACGTACAACTGCACTGCATAATCATATTTACCATCGCTTGGAACGAATAGATAATTCCGATACCACAATTGCCACAATGTTAAAAACATTAACGAATGAATTCTCAACTCTTTCAAAAACATTTTACCAAATTAAAAATTCTAACTCTGCTCAAAGTGCCGCATCCGAGCACACTAACTACGCTCAGCCGTCTTCGTCACTCGATGGCCCGCCTATTGTATCAGTGCATTGCGATCATACACAAGTTAGCGATTTTAAAATTAAGTACGACGGTAAGAGCTGCGTCCACGCGTTTGTTCAAAGAATGAATGAGTATAAAACTGCAAGAAATTTGCCTTCCGATAAATTATTAATGTACGCTTCGGAAATATTTACGGGGAATGCACTGCATTGGTACCGTGGTATACGGAATGGCGTGACTGATTGGGATGATTTGATCGCGCAGCTTGTTTCGGATTTCAGTCCTTTTGATTATGATTACAAGCTCATGTCAGAAATCCGTAACAGGACACAAGGGGAACAGGAGAATATTACCATCTATTTAGCAATAATGTCACAATTATTTTCACGTTTGACCAAACCGGTTTCCGAACAAGATAAATTAGACATACTATTACATAACATAAGGCCGTGTTACTCTGCGGTACTAGCGTCGTGTGTTATTGGTATCGACTCCATCGCAACTCTTCGAAAACTCTGTTTGAATTATGAGAAAATTCATTGCCTCTCCTCCCAGTTCCGTGAACCTCCTAGGTCTAATAATAGCACATTAGCTCCGGATCTAGCTTACCAAAACCATAGCAAACCTGAGTCAAGAGCGCCATTCTATAGAAACAACTTCAATTCATACGATCGAAGAAGTTTCCAGAATTCTTACAATCGGGATCGCGAGTATAAACCTAACTGTAACAACGTGTCAGTGGCAGGCATTGAGCAAAATCCTAGTGGTTCTACTGCGAGGACTACGTTTTGTCCACGCTGCCGCAGTAGTGATCACTCGCTAAAGGCTTGTAAACAGGACCGCTACCCGATTTGTTTTAAGTGTGGACTTAAAGATTATATATACCCTAATTGCCCTACGTGCCACCCCGCCACGCAATCAAAAAACTAGTTTTGGAAGATTGTTGTAGTAAAAATAATACCAATACTAATTTCGATCCTAAAGATTGGCAAAATTGGTTAAACACTATTAAGGTATACTTCTCAAGTTACTCTATTGCAACAATCTTCGACAAGAAACCATTGAAAGATATACGCCCCTATGTAACAGTGAATGTAGGAGACCAACCCATATGTGGATTATTGGACTCCGGTTCAACTGTCACAATTCTAGGAAATAATTCTCATTTGGGTATAACGAAATCCACTGGTCTAACGCTCTCTAATTGTGATGATTCTAAGACATTTGTAACAGCTGGTGGTCACAAAATATATACTAAGGGCTACATCAATCTTCCAATATTTTTCAAAAACCAGTTCCATATTTTGAAAGCTTACATTATACCTACAGTTACATCTTCTCTGATCTTAGGAGTGGATTTTTGGAAAAAGTTCCAATTGTTTCCAAAATTCTGTGATACCATTGCCTTAACATCTAAGGAGAGTAATATCTCAACAATTGAGGAAGATTCTCTTATGCTACATTCGTTAAATGAACTAAGTGAAACTGAACGTGTTGCCGCAAATGAAGTAATAAAAGAGTTCGAATCTATTTCAACTCAGGTTGCGGGGCTGGGCCGCACACATCTAGTTACTCATCACATTGATACCGGAGAATCTTCCCCTATAAGGCAACGGTACTACAGATTACCACCCGAAAAATTGCGTATTATTTGCGAGGAGCTGGACGAAATGATTCAACTTGGTGTCGTTGAATCGTGTGAGAGTCCGTGGTCATCGCCTATCCTGCTTACACCGAAAAAGGATGGTAAATTGAGATTTTGTTTGGACAGTCGCAAACTCAATTCTGTTACCCGCAAAGACGCATACAAGCTACCGTATGTGTCAGAAATCTTAGACAATCTTAAAAACGCAAAATACTTAAGTAGCATAGATCTATCCAAGGCCTTTTGGCAAATACCCATTGCAGAAGACGACCGGGATAAGACTGCCTTTTATGTACCAACCCGGGGAAGCTATAGGTTTGTCACCATGCCTTTCGGACTCACTAACGCACCTGCGACGCAACAGAGATTAGTAGACCAACTGTTCTATGGGCCTGAGTTTGAAAATTCCGTATTTGTATATTTAGATGACATTATTCTCGTCTCCTCAGACTTTCAAAATCACATATCCCTGCTCATGAAGGTGTTTAAGAAACTTGAGTCAGCCAAATTAACTATCAATTTGAATAAATCGGTGTTCTTTCGTAATGAGTTAAAATACCTGGGCTATGTGGTCAACTCTAAAGGGCTGCACGTTGACCCCGGCAAAGTAGATGCCATACTGAACTTCCCCACACCCACAAATAAAAAGGAAGTTAAAAGATTTTTGGGGACTGCCTCGTGGTATCGAAGGTTTGTGCCAAACTTCAGTTCTATTGCGGGGCCACTGAACAAATTAACTTCTACCAATAAGAAAACTCTCCCCTTTGTTTGGTCAAAGGAAGCGGATGAGGCTTTCAATAAACTAAAGGAGTGTCTCATATCGGCTCCTATTTTGTCATGCCCTCATTATGATAAAGCCTTTGAAGTCCACACTGATGCGAGTGACTACGGCGTGGGAGCCCTGCTTACTCAAACCTTTTCTGGTGTGGAGAGGCCTATAGCCTATATGAGCAAGTCTCTGTCTAATGCGGAAAGAAATTATAGTATTACAGAACGAGAGGCCTTGGCCGTTCTCGTGGCCATAGAACACTGGAGATGTTACCTGGACAATGGAATAAAATTCACGGTCTTTACGGATCATTCCGCTTTAAAATGGTTTTTAAATTTAAGTAATTCAACTGGTCGCCTCGCTCGTTGGGGAGTGCGTCTATCTGCTTTCAATTTTGAAATAAAACACCGCCGTGGCTCCGATAATGTCATTCCCGACGCCTTATCTAGAGCATGTCCTGTCTCTGCCGTTGAAGATACGGTCAGCATACCTCAAACAACCGACCGATGGTATTTAAATATTTATAATGGCTGTCAAGACTCCCCTACATCTTTTCCTAATTATATTGTGAAGGATGGGAAACTTTTCCGATTAATGAAAAGCAAATGCTCATTACGCGAAGAGTTCGACTGGAAAGAAGTCGTGCCTGCAGAACATAGACGTTCGGTGATCGAGGAGAACCATTCCCAGCCAACTGCTGGCCATCTGGGTGTTTTTAAGACGTACAAGCGCCTAACGCTGAGGTACTATTGGCCGGGGATGCATTCTGATACTGTTAATTTTGTCACCTCTTGTGATGCTTGCATTGCTCATAAACATCAGAACCACGCCCCTTTAGGAGAGATGGGACGGCCTAAAGTATGTTCTCGACCCTTTCAGACCGTAAGTATCGATATTGTTGGCCCCTTGCCAGTATCTAAGAAACAAAACTCTTTCTTATTTGTAATCACCTGCTGTTTTAGCAAATACTGCTTATTATTCCCAATCAGACGTGCTACTGCTGAAATAATAACTAAAATTTTAGAAGAAAATGTGTTTTTAGTGCACGGTATTCCTTCAACTTTAATTATGGATAACGGAAAACAATTTATAAGTACTACGTTAAAAAATATGATTGCTAAGTATAAGGTACCCAATGTGCATTTTACCCCTAAATATTCCCCACATGTAAATACAGTTGAACGATATAACAAAACCGTTATGACTGCAGTTTCGACATTTGTAGAGAACGACCATCGAACTTGGGACCGGTTGATACCCCAGATTCAATTCGCAATTAATAGCTCAGTAAATGAGGTAACGGGTTATACTCCTTCATTCCTGGTCCATGGCCGTGAACTGGTTGTCTGTGGCTCACATTACCTAGATTCGGAGTGTGATACTATCATTTATCAACCTCGTGATTCTTATGCTGAAAATCTAGGCGCTCTTTCTGGCATATTTAATAAGGTTCAAGCATCACTTCTGCAAGCGCATTCCAGAAATTGCCAAAACTATAATCTGAGACGAAGGCTTGCGGAATTTAATGTAGGGGATACCGTTTGGAAGAGAACTTTTTATCAGAGCGATAAGGATAAAAGGTTTAGTAAGAAATTAGCTCCCAAATTTATAAAGTGTAAAATTATTGGAAAAAAGTCGCCTCTAGTATACGAATTATGTAACGAGTCGGGTCATTCTATTGGCTATTGGCACATTAAGGATCTAAAATTGCTAAATTATGCAGGATAGTCAGACGGATTTCCATTCAGGACTCAAATCCTTCTGTTTGCCGCGGAGTACTGTAACGTCGTACACTAGGTGCACGCGTTATAATTTTAAATGTATACGGAACCGCGATTATTAGTACGTAACCTAATGGTTTTGTTTACCGCGCGCTTGTTCTAACGGCTAGGCGCGGGACCCTGCTATACGAAGATGCCCGAGCGCACGCGAAGATGCATTCGTCTTTCCTACGCGTCACACCGCTGAGAGCTGTCGAAAGAGAAGCCCGTACACTCATTTTACGGAACAACCGTTATACTGCCATTGACGATAGAATCGTCTATTACTTTATATTATTGGTGTCCGATGTTCCCGCTGGGGTGAGTTTCCAATTGCTTGTTTATTGTAAATTAGTGCTGTGCCTTCTGTTTAAATAATTAGAGCTTAGTGCACCTAACAGTTGAGTAATACTTGCGCTTTCTGGAATCTGCACACTGGACCCCGACTTCCGTCCCCGACCAACAGCAATGCTTCCAACGCTTACGCTTACCTCTGGGTTTCCAGGAACAAGACACTGTTTATCTCGTTCTACACTGCGATCATGTGACGAGTGGAAGGCTTAGCGGCTCATCACCAGCTGCCGGACGTCCCGTTGGGGGCGGCCACCAGTTTACCTGAGACTTCTGAGACTTGGGACAAGTCAGCCCCGTGTTCCGGTTCGCCGTCAGGCCAGTGCTATTTATATTCAGTGCGCAAGTACCTACTAGTGTTGTTGGAAGGGACAATATATTTTCTAGTGAGAAATAGTGGTTTCATTGACCCATGACCCTACTTCTGTGGCCGGGTTCCGTCTAGGACACGCATTGTCACAAGAGCAAAAGTGACTTTTAATTTTTTTCAATTTTCGTCTGCGAGTTGTCATTTCTCAGCCACAGCCAATCATTCGAAATTTAACAACAAAGCCGTTTAAAATACAACTAAACTAATGGAAAAGGCCGAAATCGATGGTCACCAGATGTTGTGTCTGGTCAGGTCAAACAAAAGAAAAGGTACCGTACCGACCTTATATACTTACAAATTGTTTCCTAATTGGTTTGTCATAAAAGAAGGCGTGAATACTTAAAACTGTGTCTGCAGACGATTTTGTTGAGAAAGTGTGAACCCGTAGCGTTGGGCGATAGTACATAGTAGCTTCTTAATTTTAAGGGTTCCCTAATCAACTATAGTTTCGCCATGTCCGTCTGTCCGTCCGTCTGCGGCTTAGCTCCGTGATCAAAGCTGAAATTTGGTATGAATATGTTTATGTATCACGCCGACAAAACAGTAAAATAAGATCTAAAAAAAAAACTTTTTTCGGGTACCTCTCGAACACCTAAAGTGGGGTTTTTTTTTTTCGTTTTAACACTATTGTGTGGGGTGCGTCGTTGAATAGGTCTTTTAAAAATAATAGGAGTCTCCAAACATTATTTTTCGATAAATTCAGCAGTTTTGTAAATATTCATTCCGAAAACAAAAAAAAATAGCGCTCTAACTTTTAAACCACGAGTCAAAAAATATGAAAAAAAATATGAAAATGAGGCCTCATAAGTACTTCCAATGATAACTATATTGAATAAAATCGGTCAAGCGGTTTTTGAGTTATTGCAAAATTTCATAACTTTCTTTAAAATGACGTAAGTGCCGCGTGGTGTCCTTATAATTCGAACGTTACAGTTACACATATTAGTTAAGTGCCACTAATATTTAAAAACCTTTGAGCCGTTTTGGCGGGATGAATTCACAAAAACGGGCTAGAGACTGACCGTCCAGGGACTGACGAATGAACAGAAAATCGCACATAACTTATAATCAAAAATATGTACCGGAAAGAAAAGATAGATCAAATAATATCAAACAATGCACAAACATATGCACAACGGAAATAATAATAATTAGTTTTAATTTAAATGTGTTAAAATTGGTGGGATACAAAGTTAACTCAATTTTAAGGAATCACCCTTATAATTATAATATAGTATAACAAGTACCTATCGGTTAACACAAATAAAGGGAATGCATAAATAAAAATACATAATATTGACCTGGACTGAACGGAACTGATAAATGTAAATGTATTTTTAGTAAGTAGGTACCTATAATAAATAAAGCATGACTTTCGTACTTACTATTAGTATCTAATTGAATTTATTTGAGGAAGTGTGTGTTACTAATCTTATCTATTATCAATTAGATTTCTAACATATCCTCATCAAAGCGGTCTTATGTTAATGTGGGCGACGTTGCTCTCAGGTAGTTGACCTATTAATTTGCCGACCCTTCTCACTGTCTGCAACTTCGCACACCGTTGTTTCAATTAATAATTGAAAAAGTATGTTGGTTATGTTTTTATGACAGCAGAGGTTATTAAAGTACGTACTTACTTATGTCTAGCGGGTTACATGATTTTTCATATTTATGTAGGTTCAATTATGTAACACGGTTCAGTTACCTTTACATCTTGTAAATCACCGGGGCTTTAATTATCGGAAATGCTACCTGTATCGTTAATTTGAGAAAACTTTCCTTAAATTATAGGTATGTTATTATTAAGTCGGGTCACTAAACATTGTGTATAATATAGGTATATTAGGCAGAAATTAATTACTGCTGTTAATTGAAACACAAGTACACAATCATGAGGGAAGCGTGGGGCGGGTGCTCTACAGGTCTGCCTGTGATGTACAGAATGATGTGTGGGTGAGCTTGAGTAACACAAGTGTATGTAGGTACCTAAAATTGTGTCTTAACGATTCAAGTCGAAGCTCAGACAGGCGGACGCCGACCATATCATACCCGAGTACACGGGGTATTCAGTTAATTATCTCATTTTAAGGTTAATATATAACAAGTTAATCATATTACAAATAAACATTTTACTGATATCCTATTTTCTACCTGGCATGCACAATAAATAATGCAAAGCGGTGGAATATTTTCATTTTGTTTAATATTTTGGAACCAAATTCAAAAATGAAAGCCTGAATTGAAGCCATTCCAATAACGTCAGGTTGGTACGCTATTCGCCTCGTAGTCATAGATGTAACATAAAGTCATCGTGTCAACTCTAGGATACTCTCAAGTCTCAATCGAGTAAAACAACATCTTACTCCACATGTCAGCACTGAAAGTACGCGGAAGCAATCATAACTCTTAGAAGCATTCATCGTTACTCAAAATGGAGAATATAAAGCTTCGGATTGCAATGAATGTATCTTAAAGAATTTCGAAGCGATTTGCTACGCGGGTGCCTTTTAAATAAAATAAAGTGAATGAAATAGAAAGAAGTAGAAGGTAGGGTAGGATGCCAGCAATCGTGTCTGGAGCTAAAAGAGATAGCCAGTAATATAACCGGAAGTCGAATCTCTGTCCGGGCTCAATGGTACTACATCATAAACAAATCGCTTTTCGTGTATTCACATTCTCTTTTGAAAAGTTTTTACTAATAAGAGTTTATAAGAAACGCAGCAGAAGTTTATCGATTGTAACTGTCATGCCATGTGCCGTCTAAAAGATGGAGAAGAGAACCTTTGAAGCAGCTTTTCCAACAATGGAGTAGACAACACGCACGGTCTCCGCCCGCTGTGCGAGTATCTACGAAACAGGGCAACATCAGGTCATCCTCCATTCCATCGCTCAATGCATCATCAGGGTGGAGTGTCCGGTGCGTTCGGGTGAGTTGTCAATGCTGACGGGGTCATGTTCGCCCTAGTGTTCGTGGAGTTAGATTACGTTCAAGCGCAGTTGTCTGACTGGAGTGACTGGTTTGAAAGAGTCATTTTATGTACATATCATGCCAAACCTGGCGGCCAATCTGGTTAGCCAATTTTACTTCTGGTTGCGCTGACGTTTGGTGTCCAATAGTTTTCATAAGGAGGTATATAATTTTTGATCAATAATTGTATTTATGTGACTCCCGAAATATAATATCACCAATATAATAATAAGAGTTAAACATCGTACAATGAGTATTATATGACTGAATAAAAACCTAACAGTATATACCTAATAGGTTTTAAGACTTAGGAGCCACTATCAGCTATTTAAGACAAGATCTATGTAATCGAATTACTTAGGTATATAATAATATATGTCTATAAAGGTGTACACCGTGTACATTTGAGTTTGAGTGGCGTTTTAGCGCCGCGATGATATTCCTTTAGTTAGTTATATGAATATATGCATCTAAAACAGAAGGAAGAAAATCTATTAAGAACATAAACAAACAAATTTTGAAAAAATGATTTACTGGTTTTAAGCTATTTTAGTGTTAAATTTTGAGATATGCAGCATTTATGAAGTTAAAATGTTTTTGTTTAGTATTCCTATTTATAAATAATGCAGCATCTTGATATTTGCGTGTTAGGAAGTTAGTTAAACGTTTGTTTAGACTTACCGAGATTTTCTGCGCTCGCATTGACGTCATACCGGTGCGCCGGCTTGGAGTGCGGCGCGGGCGAGTGCAGCGAGGTGCTCTTGTGCCGCCGAATCGTCGGTAGCCGCGACACGAACGAAGCATTGTTCTTGAACGACGCACTCATCACCCTGCTGTCAACACAAACGGACCGTCACTCCTAGCCGGCAGCCTGCACTCCTCAACCACTCACTAACTCACTGTACTGTACCTCGTTTGCGGACTGGGAAGAGGAATCTGATGTATCTTCCAGGTGGCCACGCTCATCGAGTGCTCGTCGGCGGCGTAGCAGCGCCAGAGTGCTTGAATGAGCGTGGCGGCCGGTTGCCGCCTTCTTATCATATGCTTTTGCCGCTGTTGTTGTTGCACTTTTAACGCGAATCCCGAACCTAAAATACCCTGAAATAAACGCGTAAATAATAAAACACGAAATATTTGTTAGTACGAGTTTTACAAATTCGGCTAGTAAAGAGTTAATTTGAGTAAATGAGTCTCACAGCAGGGAGCGCGAAGAAAGATATTCCGAGTAGCGCGCAGAATGAAGCGATGAACTTTCCTTGCCAGGTCTGAGGCACCATGTCGCCGTACCCCACAGTGCACAGTGTGATCTAGTAACAAAATGTACTATGTAAACATTTATGTACCGTCGTCGTATGGAGAAGGCTTTTAACGATAATGACGTGCGCTAAGGTATCATGCCCCTATTATTACAAGGGGTTTTATAAAGCCGATCGATACTTACGAGTAAAGTCTTGTCAAATTACTTTAGATAAAGTGGATGTGTCAAAAGTTTTCAAATTACTTTAGGAATGTCTATAACGCTTGGGCTCTTTTCGATATACATATATGTATATCTTAGACTTTAACATGTATTTTTGAATAAGAAGTATGAATGGATTTATAGGTAGGTACTTACTACACCCCACCATAACGCTTCAGCGAAGTTTTTAAATTTTGTGTGTTCGACATCTTTTTCTGCTAAGTAAACCAAAAACGATGCAAAAATAAGGCCCAGGAATCCTATATACAATGTGGTGATCAGTTCCTGAAAAAAAAAGTTTGAATTAGTTTTTCATAATCATAAACATACTGAGTACATTGTAAATTAATATATGAAGGGTATACACGGAAAGAAAAGACGTAAGTTATAGTTTATATTTTGAGATTAAAATCTCGTTTTCAAAAAAATTGCATGACTACACATGTTATTTCCGTGTGCCCTTCATATATTCCTTTATTCTTCACTTTGATTCACAGGCAGGATGTTTATACAATGAATGGATATAAAAAGGTAAATACAAAAAAATTGGGCAAGTGCGAGTCCGACTCGCGCATGAAGGGTTCCGTACCTATATATATAATCTATAACAAGTTTGTTGTATGGGAGCCCCCCTTAAATATATATTTTATTTTATTTTTAGTATTTGTTGTTATAGCGGCAATAGAAATACATCATCTGTGAAAATTTCAACTGTCTGTCTATCACCGTTCTTGAGATACAGCCTGGTGACAGACGGACGGACGGACGGACGGACGGACAGCGAAGTCTCAGTAATAGGGTCCCGTGTTTACCCTTTGGGTACGGAACCCTAAAAACTAATTACTAAATATAGACACAGGTAAAATTTTACACGTAGGTAATTGTATTGGAATAAGATAATGGAATTGGTTATTTATAGTATGGGAAAAAATTAGTTTTACCAGTAGCCGCATTTTTAGTCAACTAGGAACCCTTATAGTTTCGCCATGACCGTCTGTCTGTCTGTCCGTCCGCGGCTTAGCTCCGTGATCATTAGTACTAGAAAGCTGAAATTTGGTATGAGTTTGTGTATGTATCACGCCGACAGAACGGTATTATGATAAAAACTAAAAAAAAGTCGGGTACCTAGTACCTACCGAACACCTAAAGTGGGGGTGGATTTTTTTTTCGTTCCGACACTAGTGTGTGGGATGTCTGAAAATAAAAAAAATTGTGTCCCCCCTCTAACTTTTCAACCTAGGGTCAAAAAAATATGGAAAAATTCATGAAAATGAGGCCTTATAAGAACTTTCAATGAAAACTATATTGAATAAATTCGGTCAAGCCGTTTTTGAGTTATCGCAAAATTTCATAATTTTCTTTAAAATGACGTAAGTGACGTAAGTGCCGTAAGCACATAGGCGTTTACGATCTTTTTTAAAGAGCTTGAAATCTTTCTCGTAATTCAAACCTCGGACTTAAAATCGCGGTTTTAAACCCGTCTATTGTGAGGAATGGGCAACTACGGAACCCTACACTGAGCGTGCCCCGACCTGCTCTTGGCCGGTTTTTAATAATACAAAACAATAAAGAGTAGCAGTTTGTGTAAAATAGTACTGTGGAATTATCATTTGTCTATACTTTAAAGATAAATCCGCGCAGTATATGTAAGAGTGTAGTTTTTTTTGCATCACCTACTCATTTCTGACTAGAGATGTACCGATATCGAGAACGTTCTTTCCCCATACAAATCGGGAAACGTTCTTGAGAACGGCACAACTCTATTACTGACGTTCATACAGTCTGACCAAAAAGAGTAGAAATTAAAAAGTGGCAATACTGTAGTGTCGTCTCTGTTTTCTTAGATTGATTAGAATGGGATGACACTACAGTATTGCCACTTTTTAATTTCAACTCTTTTTGGTCAGACTGTAAAAAATTACGCTACACAAAGGTTGTGTGGAGGAGTTCGCTCTTTAACGATAAGATCGCTTGTTGTCTTCCTCTATTATAATTTTAAGTTTTTTTCTGTCTTTGTATTTCTTTCGTGTCGAGGTGTGCAATAAATAAATATTTAATATCAGATAGATAGAATACAGATCCCACTCTGGGTAACTAGTTTTTCTTAAATCAATTTCTGTTAGTGAATCTATTCAGTAACAAATCCGCTAGTTAGTGTGGCTGTCGAGCAATTACGGGGCTATAAGATAATGGCGCCGTCACCGTCAGCCCGATACATTATGCCACCCGTCCGTCACACAATAGCCCTTCCGGCACGTAACGAAATGTTTGTTTGTCGTCACCAAGCTTTTGTCTCGAATTCGTGTTGCTGTTCATTTCACTTAAGCTACATTTTCAGTTGATTATAGCCGTTAAATCTATTCTTATTATCTACGTACTATGATTACTACTAAGTAGGACTCGACTATAAAAGATTTCGCACATTCAACTTGGTACATATCTCTCTACTTTATTCCATTGATTACCCATGTTTAATTGGTTGGATGTGCAAAACTTTATAGTGTTTACATACACGTTGTGACTAATTCTTTATAGTTAAGAAAGCTTACATGCACCAGGCGTAGGCGCTCAACTATAGTGGGTTGACTAAATTAAGATGGCGTTTACTTTTATTTTGTGTGTAAATAAGATATATTGTTTTGGCGTAACAATAGAAGTAAAAACGAGAGCAACAATAGCCGATCAAACTTTTTATAAAATCTCACTCAACACCCTCCAGCATCATTGTGGAAAGTTTTTTGTCCCCTTTGGACTAACTTCAGAAACCATCTATATTTCCTATTTACGTCATACTCGTTTCCTTTATTCGTTTGTTATGGCGATTATTAGATGTTTCCTTGAGCCTTAGTGCCGCAAAGTTGTGATCTTTTGTCATTCAAACGATTTGCGTGCCGGCCACAGTTCGCAAATACACGATGTTGTGTTAGAATAGAAGCGGGCTTGCCCAATGTCAAATTTTACATTAATTCGGACATTTCTTTACGACTAAATGACCCGAAATATGGGCATGTCCCTTGAAATCTAACGGGCTATAACTATTATGTGTATAATTATTCAAATGTAATGGTATGATAGTATTAATGACACAGATAAGACCTAAGAGCTCCGAGTAGCGATAAAATGAAATTTCTCTTTCTCACTTTCCATTTACGCTGCCTAAATCACTAGCAAAAGAAAGAAAACAAATTATACAGTTTTTAGAAAATGAGATTCGCAATCAATTTCGGTGCAGTGTAAAACAAGGAACAAGTCGATTATCGAGTCCGATGCCCAAACCTCGGCTAATTTTATTCACTTAAGAAAAATTGGGTTGGAAAATTTCCCTAGGGCATGTTGCCCGAGATATCTACCGTATCCACGCTACACTGGCAATTCAGTAACAATTGCTTGAAATACCTACCTATAGACACGTTTAGAGAGAAAATCGATTTTAGAAGCATACTCAGGTAAAACATTTTTGTGCGTTGTGATTATGTATGAACCTGATGTAGGTACTTATTCATAGTATAATCCAGGTCTGTACTCGTAGATGAGACAACCATCAACCGCTCTATCACCTTTTGAAAGTAGCTCGTATCTCATTATGTTCCAACGAAAACCTAGTTCCTATGTATGCATTTACAATGGTTTTTTGACCTTTTATGTGAATAAGTATACTATAAAAAAAATTGCAGCGAAAATCACGGAATAAGCTTGTTTGGGTACATTGAGTTCTTTATTAATTTAACTAATATAAAAGTACGAATTAGCGTTTTTCTGGTTTTCAACATTTTCCATACAAACAATAGATGCTGATCGTCAACAAGTTGATATTACAACTAATATAAAACGTAATAAAACACGGTTCGTTTTTCCTCTTTTTATACGACCGGATTTACAATCGTGGGCGCAGTGGTGTTTGCGATTTCGCTATTTAATGAAGAGAAACCCTACAAAACCGACGTCATGTAGACGTGAGTGGCGGCGCTGTTTATCACTTCCGCCGAAGCACAAACGCCCCGCCTCGCAGTTATTAAGTGCTGCACCTAAACACTTCTGTGGTGAATAGAATACGCAACCTGTGTCGCCTGCACATTATTATCCTGAATCTCGCGAGGATTCGCGGAGATAAAGAGCGCGACGAATACGCTGAAATACGCTTTTCCACAGTACGTCACAACTTTTTGGTGGCCGGTCCACTGCGGTGGAATATGGAGCGTGTCTTATATGTAGATACAATCCCATTTCCTTGTTAACGTTATAAGAGTTACTTGTTCGTAGGCAAGGGAAAGGCCGAAGGGACCCCTGCACCTTTTGCGCTCTTTCCCTGTTTGCGAATTTGCTCACTTCCAGTGAACGGAATGTTGTTGGTTTTTATAGCTTTTTCGTTATTATAATATCTGGGTTACGTAAACTGTAGCAACTTAAACCGATTATTTTAAAAGGCATTGTCAAAATATCAATCGGATTTACAAACCAGTGCAAACTATTATGCTTTTAAACATTTATTTGTGGCATTGGCAGTACCTACGTTTCCGTCATCCGATAAAGAGCTTAATGGTTTGTATGTGCAGCCTGGAAAAACTGTTTTCCGATATCAATGCACGTTGCATTATTTCAGCTTTGATTTTCGTCATAAGGCATGCTATTAATGAGCTCACGTTGATTGAAAATGAGGTTCCGTCGTCGATTTTTATCGCCGGGATTACAAACTTATATAGTAAATAGTATTACGAAAAGACAAGGATAATATCTAAGTAGTACAAGATATGACTCCTTTATATATACCCGTATATTATATAATGTTATGTAGGCCGCTTTGCCCGTAGGCTGCTTCAGTCGTTTGTAACAAAAGCTGTAATTTGCGAAAAAAAATACTTGACGGTTCTTCAACGTCCCTGACGATAGAGGCAAAGAAATCAATGAACGTACTGTTCTATAGATATACTAGCGGCCGCCCGCGACTTCGTCCGCGTAGATTTTTGATAAATTAAAGAATTTTAGAAAATTTTCCAATTAGATTACGCGAATTGTTTGCAGGATGCTTACCGTCAGTTACCTGATGCTTTTAATCTTTGGCAAAAATGACTCTGCTAGATACAGAGCGACGCATGGATTTGGAGTTAGAAAATGGGGATCTTAGTTATTATGAGTGAGATTTAAAAAAAAGTTAAATATCGTAAGGCTGTTAAAACAATCTTAACTCAGCACAGGAAATTGAGAGATGGAGGCAGTTTAATTGAAGAGTATCTCTTTCAATGATAATAAATAGTAAACTTTATTTCATAACAATAATAAATAATGACCTTTTTTCATAAGAAGGCAGCACTGGTATTTGCACACGCCGGCCTGGCTATTAAACGAAAAGAGTGGTGTGGCGGAGTTCCCGAGGCTGGCCAAAATGTTTCTAAATGGTCTAGAAAGTACCCCAGTTATTAAAAAGGCTAGTGTTTAAAGGCATAGCAAAAAAACCAAAACCTGAAATGTGACCATTAAAAGTTTTTAAGAGAAAAGAGTGGTGTGGCGGAGTTCCCGAGGCTGGCCAAAATGTTTCTAAATGGTCTAGAATGTACCCCAGTTATTTAAAAAATTGGGCAAGTGCGAGTCCGACTCGCGCATGAAGGGTTCCGTACCTATATATATGTATATATAGGTATAACAAGTTAATTTGTTGTATGGGAGCCCCCCTTAAATATTTATTTTATTTCATTTTTAGTATTTGTTGTTATAGCGGCAATAGAAATACAACATCTGTGAAAATTTCAAGTGTCTAGCTATCACCGTTCTTGAGATACAGCCTGGTGACAGACGGACGGACGGACGGACGGACGGACGGACGGATGGACGGACGGACGGACGGACAGCGAAGTCTCAGTAATAGGGTCCCATTTTTACCCTTTGGGTACGGAACCCTAAAAAGGCTAGTGTTTAAACGCATAGCAAAAAAACCAAAACTGACATGTGACCATTAAAAACTAAATGCACATATGCGAATTTAATGATGCGATTACTATTTTGGTCACAGGCTAGTAGTATTGATTTTTTTTTTGTTTTTTTTTTATTTAGCTGGTGTAAATCAAATTATAACATAAGATAATAATATTATGGTTTGTCAAATGAACAACAAATAACGTGAAAACAGGTAAGTCAGAATTAAGAAAATGACTTGAAAAAACCATTCAATCCGTACACTAACGCCACCTGTTGACAAACAAAATGACTACCCTACTACTAAAACCTTCAACCTTTTTTAACCCCCGTAGGGATAGAATTTTCTTAAGCGCTGAAATTATTTTTTTTGTATTTTAATAAGTTATTCTTTCTACAAAGTTTCAAGTCTCTAGCTCAAAAAAATAGTTCCCCCCATACAAACTTTGCACCCCTATTTCACCACCTTAGGGGCAGAATTTTTTAAAACGCTGAAATTACTTTTTTGTATTTGATTAAGTAATCTTTCTACAAAGTTCCAAGTCTCTAGCTCAAAAAAAAAAGTTGTCCTCATACAAACTTTGCACCCCTATTTAACCCTCTTAGGGGAGGTATTTCCAAAAATCCCTTCTTATCCCTAGCCCACGTTATAAAAGTAACCTACTGTGCAAAAATCAACTCTCTAACATAAGTAGTTTCGGCTGTGCGTTGATGAGTCAGTCAGGACTTCTTCTTTTATATATATATAGACTAGCTGTTGCCCGCGACTTCGTCCGCGTGGAATCTTATCTTGAACAGTTTACATCTTTATTATATTATTTTCAGATCTAAACAATGTTGAAATTACTTTTCTTTTTTTGCAAGTTGATGTTTTTGATGTTGGTTACTGTAATTCAACAAAATAATAAATATAAAAAATAATAATAATAAATATTGAAGTGCTGCTCCCATACAATAAACGTGTTTTTTTTTTGCCATTTTATACGTAATGGTACCGAACTTCGTACGCGAGTTCGACTCGCTCTTGGCCTCTTTTTAGTTTTTTTTTTCGGCTAAATTGCTCAAATTACGCGGAATCATTATGAACTCAGGTTTCAAGTCCCGCACTCAAAATAAATATTTGATCTTCAAACAAATTTTCAACCCCTTTTTCACCACCTTCCAGGCTGAATTTTCAAAAACGAATTCACTTTTCTTGTATTCTGATAATATGCCCTTATACAGTTTTAAGTCCTGCGCTCAAAAAAATGTTTGATCTCAATACAAACTATCAACCACCTTTTTACCGCCTCAGGGGTTGATTTTTCAAAAACGCTGAAATTATTTTTTTTGATTTCTAATTATATGCCTTTATACAAAGTTTCAAGTCCGGCGCTCAAAAAAAGGTTTGATCTCCATTCCATTCCAAACATTCAACCCCTTTTTCACCATCTTCAGGGCTATATTTTCAAAAACGCTGAATCACTTTTTTTTGTATTCTAATAATACGCCTCTATTTAAGGTTTCAAGTCCCACACTCAAAAAATTTTTTAATCTTCATACAAACTTTCAACCCCTTTTTCACCACCTTCAGGGGTGAATTTTCAAAAACGCTGAAATTAGTTTTCTTGAATTCTAATTATATGCCTTTATACAAAGTTTCAAGTCCGGCGCTCAAAAAAAAGGTTAGATCTCCATACAAACTTTCAACCCCCTTTCACCACCCTTCAGGGCTGAATTTTCAAAAACGCTGAAATTTATTTTCTTGTATTCTAATTATATGCACTAATACAAAGTTTAAAGTCCCGCGCTCAGAAAAAGGTTTGATCTCCATTCAAAGTTTCAACCCCTTATTTACCAGTTTCAGGGATGAATTTTCAAAAACACTAAAATCAGTTTTCTTTTATTTTATTTCAATACCTATTTACAAAGTTCCAAGTTCCTAGCTTAAAATTAAAATTGAACCCCGAGACAAACTTTCATCCCCCTTTTAACCCTCTTAGAGGTTGAATTTATAATGACGTAAAATTAATGTTATTTTGTTATTATTATATATGCCTTAGTCAAAGAATTTGTCATTGGAATCAAACTTTCAACCCTTTTTAACCATTTTAGGGGACGAATTATTGAAAACGCTGAAATTACGTTTCTTGTATTTTAATTATATGCCTTTATACAAAGTTTAAAGTCCCACGCTCAAGAAAAGGTTTGATCTCCATACAAACTTTCAACCCCCTTTTTAGGTACCACCTAAGAGGATGAATTTTCAAAAACGCTGAAATCTCTTTTATTCCATTTTATTTGCATAACTTTTTACGAAGTTTAAAGTTTCTAGCTTAAAATTAAATTTGAACCCTAAGACGAACTTTCATCCCCCTTTTAACCCCGTTAGAGGTTGAATCTTAAATGACGTTAAAATAATCTTATTTTGTTATTATTGTATATGCCTTAATAAGAAGTTTCAAGGAATTTGTAATGGATTCACACTTTCAACCCCTTTTTAACCCTTTTAGGGGACGAATTTTTGAAAACGCTGAAATAACTTTTCTTGTATTCTAATAATATGCCTTTACCCAAAGATTCAAGTCCCGCGCTCAAAAAAATACTTGATCTCCATACAAACTTTCAACCCCTTTTTTACCACTTTAGGGGATGAATTTTCAAAAACGCTGAAATAAGTTTTCTTTCATTTTATTTTAATATCTTCTAACAAAGTTTCAAGTTCCTAGCTTTAAAAAAAACTTGTATCCCATACAACCTTTCATCCCCTTTTTAACCCTCTTAGGGGTTGAATTTTTCAAAATCGCTTCTTATCCCTAGCCCACGTTATAAAAGTAACCTACAGTGCAAAAATCAACTCTCTAACATTAGTAGTTTCGGCTGTGCGTTGATGAGTCAGTCAGGACTTCCTCTTTTATATATATAGACTAGCTGTTGCCCGCGACTTCGTCCGCGTGGAATCTTATCTTGAACAGTTTACATCTTTATTATATTATTTTCAGATCTAAACAATGTTGAAATTACTTTTCTTTTTTTGCAAGTTGATGATTTTGATGTTGGTTACTGTAATTCAACAAAAAATAAATAATAATAAATATTGAAGTGCTGCTCCTATACAATAAACGTGTTTTTTTTTTGCCATTTTAAACGTAATGGTACCGAACTTCGTACGCGAGTTCGACTCGCTCTTGGCCTCTTTTTAGTATTTTTTTCAGCTAAATTGCTCTAATTACGCGGAATCATTATGAACTCAGGCGGGGTATTCGACCAATTTTAGAGATATAATGGAGATCTCTCCTTTTCATCGCCGTCCGTCACTTTTGACGTGTGCCTACTTGACAAGTGGCGATATCCCTAGAACATCGCAACTTCGTCAATTCGGACGCGCAATATTTCGTTTCCTTTGTATATGACGGCATAAATAACAGGTGCATACTTTAAATTGACCGCGTAGTACGTGAAATTAGTCCGTTACGTTTCGTTCAAAACAGAAATTTATATACATGAATAACATTTTTGACAATCATTATCGCCTTCGTATTTCCAAAATTGAGATGAGATATGTCACTTTTAAGCTCATCGCGTTTTAATGACAGTTCAAAGGCGAGATCACGGAGAGATGACTGTTATCTAACGGTGATCTGACGTTTGGCGATCGACACTCGAATTACTGCAAGCGTTTGGCATACGTGGAACTCCTTTAAACTGGTTTTCTAGTTACCTGTCGAATAGAAGCCAGAGGGTCAAATTGGGTAATTTGGTCAGTGCACCCAACCCTATATCTTTCGGGGTACCACAAGGTAGCATACTGGGCCCTACATTATTCATTGCTTATATGAATGACATCATGTCTCTTAAGCTTCAAAATGGCAGTATTCTGTATTATGCAGATGATACAGCTGTAGTGTTCCACGGGGATTCTTGGCAACTAGCACACGATGCTGCTGTTTCAGGTCTTAGGTCCATATCTAGGTGGTTGGACACAAACTTACTAACTCTCAATGCTGATAAATCAAAATTCTTATGTTTCCATAAAACAGCCGCATCTAGGCCACCAGAAGATTTCGCGCGTTTGAAAATCCATACGGACACTTGTGCGACTGCGCAGCCTTGCCCCCTAACAAACTGTTCCTGTGACTGCATTACCGGAATCTCCTCGCTTAAATATTTGGGAGTAATGTTAGACGAGAATCTTAACTTTAAGGCTCACATCTTGGTAACGACAGGTAGGGTACGCAAAATCATCTACACTATGAAACTATTAAGGGAAGCCGCAGAGGTACAACTGCTTAAGGTGGTGTATATGGCCCTCTGTCAGTCCATTCTAAATTACTGCATCCTCGTGTGGGGCGGTTCTGCTAAATCCCATTTGTTATCCTTGGAGAGAGCCCAAAGAGCGGTCTTGAAAGTTGCTTTACGGCATCCGCGACAGTTTTCTACTTCCGAACTCTTCAAGGAAACTCAGGTTTTAAGTGTTCGAAGACTGTTCATACTGCGTGCCACTATGTATACCCACATTGAAGCTCTGAGATCATCTGTTCACTCTGCATTAGCAAGTAAGAGAATTTACAAAGTTCCTAAAGCTTCTGTCAGGACCGCCTTTGCAAAAAGGTTCTCCGCATTCCTCTTCCCCCATATCTATAATAAAATTGTGAAATGCTGCGATATTAGGTACTGTCTAGGTAAGGAGGCTAAAGCTAAAATTCTACAACTTTTGCTAACCTGGGACTATAGCACAGCTGAGGAAATCCTTCTTGTGCAATCGTAGTGGACAGTATATTGCCGTCCGATCCCTAGAAATTGAAAGTACATTTCGTAGGGCTACTTCTCACTTTTTGTTTTTCCCCTTTTGCTCTTACGCTTACACCCACACAGACACACACACAAACACACACACAAACACACACACACACACACACACACATACACGCACACACACAAGCACCCATGCATATTATAGTGAATGTGTAATAGTTAATTTGTTATTATAGGCTGATAATCCTTTTAAATTAGCTCTTTAACTTGTTTGTAAGTACCATTAATCTTAAGCCGCACTGTATGTTAAATTCTATCTGAAATTGAACTCCACGACACAGGCATTGCCTAGTGTGGAGCTCACTGATACCTGTAATATGTAATAACATGTCTTATGGTAAATAAACTATTTTGATTTTTTTTGATTTTTTGATTAGGCCCCAGGTTTCAAGTCCCGCACTCAAAATAAATATTTGATCTTCAAACAAATTTTCAACCCCTTTTTCACCGCCTTCTGGGCTGAATTTTCAAAAATGAATTCATTTTTCTTGTATTCTGATAATATGCCCTTATACAAAGTTTCAAGTCCTGCGCTCAATAAAATGTTTGATCTCAATACAAACTATCAACCTCCTTTTTACCGCCTCAGGGGTTGAATTTTCAAAAACGCTGAAACTACTTTTTTTGATTTCTAATAATACGCCTCTATTCAAAGTTTCAAGTCCCACACTCAAAAAATTTTTTAATTTTCATACAAACTTTCAACCCCTTTTCACCACCTTCAGGGCTGAATTTTCAAAAACGCTGAAATTTCTTTTCTTGTATTCTAATTAAATGCACTAATACAAAGTTTAAAGTCCCGCGCTCAGAAAAAGGTTTGATCTCCATTCAAAGTTTCAACCGCTTATTTACCAGTTTCAGGGATGAATTTTCAAAAACACTTAAATCAGTTTTCTTTTATTTTATTTTAATACCTATTTACAAAGTTTCAAGTTCCTAGCTTAAAATTAAAATTGAACCCCGAGACAAACTTTCATCCCCCTTTTAACCCTCTTAGAGGTTGAATTTATAATGACGTTAAATTAATGTTATTTTGTTATTATTATATATGCCTTAGTCAAAGAATTTGTAATGGAATCAAACTTTCAACCCTTTTTAACCATTTTAGGGGACGAATTATTGAAAACGCTGAAATTACTTGTATTTTAATTATATGCCTTTATACAAAGTTTAAAGTCCCACGCTCAAGAAATGGTTTGATCTCCATACAAACTTTCAACCCCCTTTTTACCACCTAAGAGGATGAATTTTCAAAAACGCTGAAATAACTTTTGTTCCACGTTATTTGCATAACTTTTTACGAAGTTTAAAGGTCCTAGCTTAAAATTAAATTTGAACCCCAAGACGAACTTTCATCCCCCTTTTAACCCCCTTAGAGGTTGAATCTTTGATAACGTTAAATTAATGTTATTTTGTTATTATTGTATATGCCTTAATAAGAAGTTTCAAGGAATTTGTATTGGATTCACACTTTCAACCCCTTTTTAACCCTTTTAGCGGACGAATTTTTGAAAACGCTGAAATAACTTTTCTTGTATTCTAATAGTATGCCTTTACACAAAGATTCAAGTCCCGCGCTCAAAAAAATACTTGATCTCCATACAAATTTTAAACCCCTTTTTTACCCTTTTAGGGGTCGAATTTTTGAAAACGCTGAAATAACTTTTCTTGTATTTTAATAGTATGCTTTTACACAAAGAATCAAGACCCGCGCTCAAAAAATACTTGATCTCCATACAAACTTTCAACCCCTTTTTTACCACCTTAGGGGATGAATTTTCAAAAACACCGAAATCAGTTTTCTTTTATTTTATTTTAATATCTTCTAACAAAGTTTCAAGTTCCTAGCTTTAAAAAAAACTTGTATCCCATACAAACTTTGCACCCCTTTTTAACACCCTTAGGGATTGAATTTTTCAAAATCGCTTCTTATCTCTAGCCCACGTTATAAAAGTAGCCTACTGTGCAAAAATCAACTCTCTAACATTAGTAGTTTCGGCTGTGCGTTGATGAGTCAGTCAGGACTTCTTCTTTTATATATATAGATAAGTTAAATGTCGCGAATATTTCACGCATTGTAGCTAAATTAGCCCTCATCGGTTATTTTTTGTGTATTTCAGTATTTCCGCAGCGAAAATGTCACGGTTCAAGAATCCGCTGAACAATTTAGCTCACGACACGCCGCGACCCAGAGCGACAAGCTTATGAAGCTTATAACTAACTAGGTTGTTAGTTGAATGTTTTCGAGTGTCCATACAAAAGAGCGAGAATGCGGCGGACTGCCCCGCTTTATTCTCTGCAATGTGATCATGCAACTTTAACATGAACCAGTTGTGTAGACATCGAGTCCGCCTTATGTTCGGCCTCTGCCGCCGCGAAGGAAATTGCGGCCAGTCCCGCAATGCTTACTCAGCACGGTTATGCAAGAAAACGATCAAGCTTCGTTAATGGGACCTACTGAACTGAGGCCAGAGCGAGAAGTATGTCATTCAGCAAATATGTCGGCGTACGATGTGTGGGCTACTTAATTATACTGGGGATAAGTAGTTGTAAAACTGACACATTTTCCCGGAATATTTTCAAGTATGTCGTAGCATGCGATTGTTAATTATTAGACTACTATATAATTTTCAAAACTTAGCAGACCGAGGCAGTGTAATTTGGGCTTAAGTAAAATGATCCTAGAATAAACTGAAAAGAAAGCTTTTACAAGTTACAAACAAACATTGCCTAGATTTTGTATAAAGTTTAATCTCGCTTAACATAAAGATGAGAACAACTAGAATAAGAGTAAACTTTAACTTATTTTTAACACGTTGACGTATACGTAATATGTCATTTAATAATTAAACCATCCAACACACCGTCGCTTTTATAGTATAGGTAATGAAATAATGATAATAAATCTGCTGAGTAACCGTCATTACACTTATTGACCGAGCGAGCAAAGCGTCTCTGATTAAGCTTCGCCAAAAAATCGTATGACCGGATGTTTGGATTTCCGGCTGTTGTCGCCTACCGGCCACATTTCACAACCGACTTTCATGAAATTTTGCGAGTGGGTTCGATATACTTATAGTCTATAGAGCTAGTTTTTAGATTTTTTTTAAATGGCGGCGGAGTGGTTGAAAAGTAAAAAAATTGGGCAAGTGCGAGTCCGACTCGCGCATGTAGGGTTCCGTACCTGTATATATTTATATATATAATCTATAACAAGTTTGTTGTATGGGTGCCCCCCCTTAAATATTTTATTTCATTTTTAGTATTTGTTGTTATAGCGGCAATAGAAATACATCATCTGTGAAAATTTCAACTGTCTAGCTATCACCGTTCTTAAGATACAGCCTGGTGACAGACGGACGGACGGACGGACGGACAGCGAAGTCTCAGTAATAGGGTCCCGTTTTTACCCTTTGGGTACGGAACCCTAAAAAAAAAACAATTTTCTGCCATTTCAAAACAATCTCGCGAGGATTAAAGCTCACAGAGCCACTATCACTGGTATAAATATTATGTTATAGAGAAGATGAATGATACGAGTATCGTATCGATTAGGTACCTTCAGAATTCATCATCGTCGTAACAAAAAACAGTCATAAAATGACGTCAAGTTCTTTCCTGAATCAGAAAACATTTCAAAACTTTTCTACTAATTTTAGCCAACTAAGCACCGTCACTAACATAGCCTTTTTAAGTTATAAGTTTGTAACTTTTTAGGGTTCCGTAGTCAACTAGGAACCCTTATAGTTTCGCCATGTCCGTCTGTCCGTCCGCCCGCGGCTTAGCTCCGTGATCATTAGTACTAGAAAGCTGAAATTTGGTATGAGTATGTGTATGTATCACGCCGACAAATCGAAAAAATAAAAACTAAAAAAAAAACTTTTTTTCGAGTACCTCTCTCACACCTAAAGTGAGGATGTTTTTTTTTTACGTTCCAACACTAGTGTGTGGGGTGTCGTGGAATAGGTCTTTTAAAAATAATAAAGACGTTATTTTTTGATAAAGTCAGCAGTTTTGTTAATATTCGCTCCGGAAATCCAAAAAATAGCGTCCCCCGGACGTGATGACGAGAAATGATCGGTCGAGCCGTTTTTGAGTTATCGCAAAATTTCATAATTTTCTTTAAAATGACGTAAGCCCCACGTGTACGTTCGAACGTTACGCATATTAGTTAAATGCCATACTGCATAAAACATTCCGCTCAATCTGGCGCGTATGATCGATAACTTCCAGAAGGTAATAAGTAATTAAATTACAGTTACTTTGGCATTTACGACCTTTTTATTGAGCTTGATATCTTTCTCATAATTTAAACCTCTTGTGAAGGATGGGCAACTACGGAACCCTACACTGAGCGTGGCCCGACATGCTCGTGGCTGGTTTTTTGTCCCTATAGGTACTTAATTGGAAGCAAACTATATTTAAACGAACGAAACAAATATTTAACTGTACGTATAAAGTGTACCGAGTAGATCTAACATAGCGCTCTCATGGTCAACTTGTCATAAAAACGAGCCGCAAGGGAACGTTAATTCTGTGTCACACAATTCTTTTCGTCCTTTTCCTTGGGAGAATATCATAAAGTCCCAAAAGCGCTCTTTTCTCGCCGCACACCAATGTGTTTATTGGGTGAAATGAAATAATGTGAAACACTTGTCCCGAGTAACTAAATTGTATATATCTACGGATCTAGCGTGCAAGTTTATACTGAATATTCAGGTTGCGTGTAGCGCAGCGCTCGTCGCATCAGACTCATACTAAACCACTTTCATCTAAACCGTTATTAGCTAATGTACTTGGTATTCTGTGCACCCACTACTATATGTACCTACAAGATATATAATGGAACACTAAAGAGTGTAGACGTTATGCAAATGGTTTCGTTTAGTCTAGCTCGGTGCGACTCGTTTATGCTAATAAAAACCACAATCCATTCGCGGGTTGGAAGTAACATCCGCAAGATTTGGTCGTAAATGCCATACTGTAATTAACATCGTAACGTGACTGTGTTTAACATAAAACGGATAGGCGTAAAAGGTTATAGTTGTGAGTAAAAGCAGACACTAGCTGCTATTAATATACCTACTGATATTATAATGCTTCAGTTGTGTCCTTCTATTTTAAATAGCTTTTTTATGTTTACGGTTATATAGAGTATAATTAAACTATAAAAATAATTAAGTAAGTAGGTCGATTTTAAAGTAAAAATATATCTGATGTAATTTAATTAGGTCATATTTACATATTTTTGGGCAGGTTGAATGAATTTTTGTGTTAGATTGTATAAGCATAGAATGCACGACTGTAAAACTAAGCATGTAATGAGTTCCGTAAACAGTTTAGTTGGAATGACTATAAATCAGTCTACAGCGAGCATTTAATCAATTTGTTTTTGATGCGTTTTTAATCTTTTGACCAGTTACTCTTTATAACTGTTCTTCGCGTATGGAAATGAGTACGTATAGACAATCTCGAAACGACGTTGATCCATTAATATTCATGTTTCAGTTTCAACATCTCAGGCTGAGCATATGTGTCTGGCTTAACGCTGCACTGTAAGAGGGAAATGTATGCGATGGATGTTTAATAGTTTACTAAGACAAAACCTTTACTATAGGGCTTTCGTGTATTTTATCTACATCACGTAGATGATATATATATATATATATATATATATATATATCTACATCATGTAGATGAAA
This sequence comes from Apotomis capreana, assembly GCA_947623375.1. Lineage (NCBI taxonomy): Eukaryota > Metazoa > Arthropoda > Insecta > Lepidoptera > Tortricidae > Apotomis > Apotomis capreana. The sequence continues at coordinate 16,657,953 of OX392501.1, forward strand.
TATACATATGTATGTAGACTACATTTTATTCATACACGATGTGCCCATTGCTTATGACTTAAATAAGTCCGCAGCTATTCATCCGTACAGAGCGCCATTGATGAAGCCTTTAAAAGTAATCAGGTTAACCAATCAATGTCGAAGGTTAGCCTGGCTACTTCTAACATGCTCGTACGTTCTCGCTTAGAGTTAGTTAGAACGCACACACTGACCCTTGATGTTAATTGAGACGTGTGCAAATTCAGTCAAAATGGTTCTTTGATGTGCAAACGATTGTTTTGTGACGCGCGGGTTTTGTGCGTCCCTCCCGCATCACTCTACTCTACACTCACGGCCGTAAATCCTTCCCATCTCATGTTTGAATATGACGCAACAAACGCGGCTCCTCGTCTCATATAGATGTAGCATAGTATAGTAATAGTGTAATACTACGTTGCATATAAGATATAATAACCGAGCTTGCGCGAGGTTCACTACAATCTAATAAAAGCTTATTACTCGAGACTGTCCCACAGAGTTTGTTTACCTACTGAGATCATCCGCAAGCATCGTAATTGTTTTATTTCAAAACAGTTTCTGTCTGTACGAGTCATGAATTTACACAAACTATTCTACGACAATAACCGTTTAATTCATAAATTATTAATATAACAAACGAAGGTCAGGTTTATTCAGCAGACATTATTTTACGTAATGCATACTTTTATTAAAGTTATTGGGTTCACGATACCAGTACGATTTCATAACGATTTGGATATTGAAAAGTCAGTGAATACCGATCTGCTACAGCGTCATCCGAGCGCCGCAAGGCAATAACCATACATAGCTATACGAAAAAAAAACAACTAGATTAAATGAAATTTCTTGTACTAGGTATGTGAGTACTAATTATTTGCAAAATTTTACGGTAAAGCTCGGTTAAATCGATTTGTAACTACCACTTCATAAAGTTCGGAGCAGAAAGGTTAGAAGCTCTTGATTTTCGATCGTCTAATTCCGTTTTATCGTGCGATAAGCTAATGAATTGTTGACACTGATACGCCGGCCCTTCGAAGCCCAGATTTTCGGGGAAATTGATAGCCTAATCCCGCCCGATCCGTATCTTCATACAAAATTACTTTGATTTCCGCGTCACTGGCTATTCTAGACATTTTTTGTGAACAAGCAATGACAGCCGAAAGAAATTGGTATGCAATGAATTAGGCGTACGAACGGCGACGTATTTGCCGAGATTGATGTTGTATAGCAACCGAAAGGGCATTTGTCCGGATTTCATTGGAATTTTATGTTTAAAACCATTTATTTTTAATGACCAAGATAAGAACCGTTAAGGTGTCATTTTCATTCAAGTACCCGTAACAAAGAGATCATTACTGTTTTAATTTCATAAATCTAATTAGTGAATACTCTAATTAGTGAATAAGTCCATTTAGTAGACTTTAATTTATTTAATTATCTCATATACGTATAAATGGTACAGTTTCAATACTCGCACATCGCCAAATATTTGTTTATTGGCGATTGCTGCACTCACTTTTATAAGTAAATATATCAAAAAAAAATGTACCTAACTATAACCTGTCTTAATTAGTAGGTACAAACCTTATACCTACCGTTGCAATAAGGTTTATATCCGTACATAATACAATATATTATCAGTGTCTTCGATTGTATTTATCGCAAATATGACATTAACTTAATTATGGAGTAATGCTTTAGGGATATACCAAGATCAACAAGCAAAGAAAATTAAATTGCACTCATACGTGTTCCACACCGAGACTCGAACCCGGTAATCTTTGGATTACCGGTCTAATGTCCTAATCCTAACCTTTCGACCAGAGACAAACTGTACGTACGCTTTCAATCTTCCCATCCGTATTGATCTCTGTGCCTATTTTATTTGTGAAAGGTATTTGACCTTAACGGGGTAACTGTTAGTTTATCTAATAGAAACTTATTTAACCTTTAATTTTCTAGGAAAATCTTATTAAATATTCGGGGTATTATAGTAACCGCATGACCGCCGTCCGTAGTAGTTATTGGCTTCAGGGTCCACGTACAGCCGTCGCGGGCTGCTGGAGGAGGGTTCTCAATTCGACTGTATTATTCTTTTTTATTTTTATGTTTCTTACCTCAGACCTTTCGATTGGGTTAACCGATTTTGATGATTCTTTTTTTTATTTGAAAGCTGGTGCTTCCCGTGTGGTCCCATTTAAACTTGGACCAGTTCTGACAAAGATATCCATGAGAAAGTCATGTAAGTGTTATTGTATGTCCATGAGAAAATAATAGTTAATAATAGTGTAATATGTTCCATTTCGCTCATTAACGTCGGTTATTTTTTTGTGATAAAGTGATAATTTTTTAACTGCTCGGTTGCTACTAGATACTCAATTTTATCATGCACTGGCAGAATATTCCGCGTTTTAAATAAGACTACGTAGGTATGTAGTCACCGTCACAAATTGCTTTTGTTTTATTTATTTATTAAATCTTTATTGCACAAAATAAATTCTTAATGCCATGAGGCATTCTCTACCAGTCAACCTTTAGGCAAAGCAGATAAATTGTTTTATTACCTATGTATATATTTCTTCTATATACACTATATTTTTTTAATATTCTAAATTAAAAGTATGTTTAATATTCTGTCTCGGGGATTTGTTTGTTCTTTACCTATTTAATAAAGGAAACAACTAGTTTTAGCTGTTAAAAAGGAAATTAAGGTTAATGTGGGAACTTGACTCGTTACGTTCAGCTATACGTTAAATGTTAAGCATTTAGCAGCGAATGCTTCTATTGCTTATTGCTATTAAAGTCATGTTCGTTTGGTTGCCAATTGAGTTACAACTATTGCATTTCCCTATAATGTTCATTGAGTATATGTAGGTAGGTATAATTGGCATGTGGGCGTAAAGTTTAATATCACTGAATCGTATTGCCTCGCTACAACCACGTTAATGAATTGAAACCAAAATTAAATACAACAGCCAATTTGTTACCGCCCTGCGTTGCTACATTACAAATTACAGGTAGGTAGCTATCTTATAATTATGTTCCAAATTGGGTTGAAATTAACAAACATTTCCTGTTAGAGACGGTGTTTATTATGTTTATCCAGAAAGTAATAAAAATATTATACGAATAATAATAAAATGTTTTTGGCAGTAGGAAGTGTAACAAAAATATAATATTTATGATGTTCCGTCTCTACTAAATAAACGATGTTGCTGACATTTAGCAAAGCTCTTTAGGTATTCGTTCTTATTGTTATATATAGGTAGGTATACAATTTCCAGAAGCACTGGAGCAAGGTCCTTCCTTAGCATTTAGTATATATATACTGCACACATATGCAGAACGATGTAGTTTGAATTTTTTGAATGCATAAGTTACGTAGATTAGATAACGATTACATGGAGACAAACATCTTGTTAATATGGGAATCTTCTAGCTTCAACTCGCTTTTGAGATTTGATATTATATTCAATTATAATAAGTCAGCGTATATAATTTTTTTCACATATTTAGTGAAAGAACTATGTTTGCGTAAATGGAAAATCTTTGAACGACCATTGTCTCTACAGTTTATTAGCATTAAGTATACATACTTATATGGTTTTCTGAAGCACATCTTTGAAATCGCATACGAGGGGTTAAAAAAATATACATACAGTGAACATAGAACCTCCACCTTTTTTGAAGTCGGTACAAAAATAGGAACACAGACAGCTCAATTCAGCAACTCTTTGTGAATTGTTTCTATAAAGATACTGGCTTGTGACGTCATAAAAATCAGTAGTCAAAATACGTCCTTATTTAGTCTTTGTCCAATTATAAATAGAATAATGTCCAATAGTTAGTGGTAGTTTATTTGGTTCCGTGTATTTTTAAATGTGTGTTTAGTAGTTTCAAATATAGTTACTGTACCGCTTATATTTTTAACTCCTGACGAAAAAAGAGGGGTGTTATAAGTTTAACATGTCTATCTGTGTGTCTGTTTGTGGCATTTTGTAGCTCCCAAATGGATGGAACAATTTGAATGCGTTTTTAGGGTTCCGTACCTCAAAAGGAAAAAACGGAACCCTTATAGGATCACTTTGTTGTCCGTCTGTCCGTCCGTCCGTCCGTCTGTCAAGACCCTTTTTCTCAGGAACGCGTGGAGGTATGAAGCTGAAATTTATATCAATTACTCAGGTCTACTGTCCCTTGAAGCTGTTAAAAAATCAAACTTCTAAGCCAACGCAATCAAAAGATACAGCCGTTTATGCCGCAAATTTTCGACACTTGCAAGGGAATCAAAACCTACAGGGTGCTTCCCGTGAACTCAGAATCTTGAAATTTGGTACGAAGCAACGTCTTATAGCAAAGATAAAGGAATAATTACGAAAACCATAATTTTTTTTTTTAATACCTAACTTTGCACCTAATTTATATGGGGCGCTATACATACCAGGTGCAAACTTAACTTAACCACTTAGGGATGGAAAGTGTTTGTACGGAACCCTCGGTGCGCGAGTCCGACTCGCACGTGGCCGGTTTTTTTTTTAATCGAAAGGCTTGTCCGTCGAAGTTTGTCTATTTTTTGGTGGAAATAGGACCAGTAGTTTCAAAAATATTCAGCTTTAATTGATAAGATCTCAACCAATAATAAAGGTAAGAATTCCAAATTTTGTAGTTACGAGTATGTTCAGTTTTAGTAGCATTTTCTAATATATTTTTGATTGAATGCTCATGATGACCAGCTAATTGTGTCGGGGGTATTTTATATTTTAATATAAGTTATTTAAGGCTGAACTTCGAACTGTTTTGGAGTTGCTTGTTACTCGAGTCTTCTAAAAACGATCGTCATCAACATCGTAATTTTTTTTTAAAATCGTCATGGATGTCGTTTTCTGGGTTTTTCGGGGGGTGTACATTTCAAAATAAAAAATTAGATTTATAACTGGCGGAGATATATTTTTGAGAAATGGCACCAATATCGGTTTTTAAGAAAAATTTATGTCCACCATCTTTGATTTCAAAATCACAAAATGGACGTCATTTTCGTATCCGGAACCCCGAGGAACCTCGGAGATGACACCCATATCGATTTAAAAAAAAAAATAATGTCCGCCATCTTGGATTTCAAAATGGATGTCATTTTCGTAATCGGAACCCCGAGGAACCTTGGAGATGACACCCATATCGATTTTTAAGAAAAATATATGTCCACCATCTTTGATTTCAAAATCACAAAATGGACGTCATTTTCGTATCCGGAACCCCCGAGGAACCTCGGAGATGACACACATCGATTTTTAAGAAAAAATTGTCCGCCATCTTGGATTTCAAAATGGATGTCATTTTCGTAATCGGATCCCCGAGGAACCTTGGAGATGACACCCATATCGATTTTTAAGAAAAAATAATGTCCGCCATCTTGGATTTCAAAATGGATGTCATTTTCGTAATCGGAACCCTGAGGAACCTTGGAGATGACACCCATATCGATTTTTAAGAAAAAAATAATGTCCGCCATCTTGGATTTCAAAATGGATGTCATTTTCGTAATCGGAACCCCGAGGAACCTTGGAGATGACACCCATATCGTTTTTTAAGAAAAAATAATGTCCGCCATCTTGGATTTCAAAATGGATGTCATTTTCGTAATCGGAACCCTGAGGAACCTTGGAGATGACACCCATATCGATTTTTAAGAAAAAAATAATGTCCGCCATCTTGGATTTCAAAATGGATGTCATTTTCGTAATCGGATCCCCGAGGAACCTTGGAGATGACACCCATATCGATTTTTAAGAAAAAATAATGTCCGCCATCTTGGATTTCAAAATGGATCTCATTTTCGTAATCGGAACCCCGAGGAACTTTGGAGATGACACCCATATCGATTTTTAAGAAAAATTTATGTCCACCATCTTTGATTTCAAAATCACAAAATGGACGTCATTTTCGTATCCGGAACCCCGAGGAACCTCGGAGATGACACCCATATCGATTTTTAAGAAAAAATAATGTCCGCCATCTTGGATTTCAAAATGGATGTCATTTTCGTAATCGGAACCCCGAGGAACCTTGGAAATGACACCCATATCGATTTTTAAGAAAAAATAATGTCCGCCATCTTGGATTTCAAACTGGATGTCTTTCTCTTAATCGGCATCCAGAGGACCCTTAAAAATAATTAAACATTCTGACTACAGGATTCAAATGTAATCTAATACACATGAATGCAGACAAACATATGGGTCAAACTGAGATCCTCTTTTTTAAGTCGAATTACGTTAATCTTCTCCTACGTGTAACAAATTCTTTTCTGAAAACCGCATCAAAATCGGTTCAGCCAAACGGGAGATAATCGCGGACAAACATAAATACTTATATACTTAGATATATTATACATACATTACTCCTTTTTTAACTTACAAGACAAAAACGCACACCAAACCACATGAACTGCGGAAAATCAAATCAAATCACTGCTGCGCTGCGACTACCGCGACGCGAGTCAAATGCGAGTGACATATAAACAAAATCGTACGTAAAATCAAAATCGCAACACAGAACGACTCATTCTATCTCTGTCAAACTCAAATTAAACGGTTAATTTTGTTAAACAGAAACGGAATTTGCTAAATAACGGTATTATGTGAATAACGTTATAATACCGGTAAACGAAACCACTACCAATATTCATTTTGGTTTAGCGTCACGTGACCAATAACGGTAATACAAAAATAACGGTATCCGATCCCTGGTTTCAATGATATAATTTATTTTCACTATAGTCAACTACTGTACCTATTGCTATTTGTTTGCCCGAATTTACCTCACAGTAATAGAGAACTCACAGTTTTTGAATAAGAACAGAAATAATTACATTCAGTTCGTACTTAATAACCAGGCATAGGATATTCAGATGCTTTCATATCTACACTTCGGCGTCGGTGTCGATGTTGTGTTGTATGGAGGCGGACCCAATTTAATAAAAATATTTCGTAACGCACACGTTATTTAAATAACATTTAAAGTACCTTCAATTAGTTCATTTTATAACTCAATAGTACAGCGCCGACACCAAAGTTTAGGTATAAACGCATCCGAATATCTGATGCCTGTTAATAACCAAAAAACCGACAAAATAACTGCATTTCAAAAGCTTAGTAGAATCTATACATCATCATCATCATCATGATAAATCATCATCATCTATACATATAATAAAGCTGAAGAGGGTCGAAAGTCCGTACATGGAAGATAGACGAAAAAAGTTGGCGGGGGATACTTAACGTAGAATCGATAACAGGATTAACAGAACACGTTTCAACAGTTTTTAGAATTTTCTTCTGTATATCTGTTTGTCTGTTTATTTGACCGCGCATGACATGAAAACGGCTGCGGATTTTGATGCAAACTTGACTATTAGTATGCCGAGAAAATCCCCGGCCATATTATAGGATATACAAAATTTACCAGTTAGGGGGGGGGTGGGGGGGGGGGTTAGACACTACAAACATGTCAAGGACGAAAAAATACAAAAAAGGTACCTACTGTATGTCGTTTAAATTAAATGACGTGAAAAATTTAATACGGGAAAAAATTATGATTTTGGAATGTAATTTTATTTACCTAGTGGTAATTGTAAAATATTTAATCTGGACAGCAGTCATCTATCGTATTCACTTTAGTTTACTTCAAGTTCCGCCACCAGGAGAGATGGAGAGAAATAAGGGGTGAATTAGTAGTTTACTGACACAGACCGATTTCCACGCGTTCGGAGCCGCGGGCACAGCTAGTATATATCTATACACGATGATTTTTAAGGAGTAGAAAAATATTAATGTTTAGCTAAAATGAAACTTAATAGGCGAGGTCCCGCGCAATTACCTCACTGTTAAATTAATTAAAAGTTAAAACATAATTAAAACTAATAACCACTAGATACATGGTCATCCTACATAAAATTATTGAAGTACGATACCTACGTCAAGTGTCATCGCTTTGGCGGGAAATTTTACGAAATTTTCTACGACTTTGTTTATGTAATGACAATGACAAGTTATTACTCATAAATTGTCATTCCCATTAAATTATTACAGAGGTTGTAAGCACACCGATACAGATTAGTTCGGTGACAAGGAATTTAAGACAGAATTGGTTTCAAAATAAAAATTATCATAGAAAAAATAAAAGTTTGTTTTCATGTATTTACGATTTCAACGTGACCACCATCAATTACTGAGTTAGAAAAGTTGGTACCTGATCACCGATTAAAAATCATCGTGTATATATATAAATCAATTGCTGTTCGTTTGTCTCACTAAAATTCGAGAACGGCTGGGCAGATTTAGCTGATTTTGGTTTTGAAATGTTCGTCGTAGTCCAGGGAAGCTTTAAATGGTAAGGTACTAGCTTACTATTACTAACACAGAGCGAATTCCGCGCGGGCGGAGCCGCGGGCACAGCTAGTCATAAAATAAAAATAAATGTAACCTTATCATACACTAGCGGTGTTTTGCCGACTATAGGTATATCAACGTTATTATATAATTTTAGAACTTTCATCTTATACCAGTTAGACCGAGCTAACCTATATTTATAGCATGTGCATTTTACATTTTAGATTATTCGTTGGTGAATTTCCCCGCATCTCTCGAAAAAAGCTCAATACATTGAATTGCACATTTCTCAAGGCCTCGTTCTGCCTTTAAAACAATGCTCGTTTGTCAATTATTAATTTAACAGTTACTGTTTTAAGTTTTATTGATTGTTCATAGAATGAATGTCAATTTTAGCCTTATTCCAGTTTGGCTTATAAGCTAAGGGTCGATTTCCCCAATATGGCAGTGGGCGTAACGTTTATCCATAGATCTACATAGTGTATTATTTTTAATGTGACACTTAATCTCCGTTAAACTACATTTAGCTGATAGCCAATTCAGAGGTTCATAAACGTTTTCAGTTCGCAGCGCATTTACAGCTTTAGTTCTTTATATCGGTGCCCTAGCCAGTCGAAATATGACTAATAGCTAGGGCACCGAGTTTAGGATAAGAGTTAAAGTGGACACAGTGTAGTCTCTGGTTTAATAGGTATGTAGGCTACATAGCGCATTAGAGCGCCGCGGCACATAGTTCAGGAGCCTCTGGCTTAAGTGGAATAGTGAATGAAAACCTGTCGATGTGCGTAGACCACGGAGCCAAGCAGTTTCCAGGTGCCGCCGCGCCGGTCCATGCGCACCATGCGCAGGATCTGGAAGAAGCGCAGCCCGCGCAGCGCCGACGCCGCGAACACCTGCCCCGACGAGCCCATGCCCAGCACCACCAGCGAAGCCAGGATTGTCGTAACATCTGTATAACACGGAATATGCATTAACAATAGTACTTTACATACCACAAGGGCGGTGAATTAGTGAATGCCGCGCAGATCGATGTGAGGCTTTATCAATTACCGCTCGTGGTTTGTTTTAAGTTTTACGTCTTGCTTTACGCGGGGAGACAATCTTTCATCTCTTACTTCTTTGGTAGAAAATTCCACTTACGGCCTAGGGTGACGTAATAGTACATTACATACCTAGGAAGGTGAATTCGTGAACGTCCCTGACCGCAGGAGTTTGATAAATATGCGATCTGGGGCTTTATGAACTACCGCCCGTGGTTTGTGTAAAGTTTTATTTGACGTGTTGCCTTGGCGAGGAAGTGAGCCCTACCCCGAGCCTACTTACGGCCTAGAGTGACTTAAAAAATATAACGGGTCTATCGCGATATTTCTTGTTTAACTTCATTACATTACATTCTGAGACCACGGCATATGTAACTACGCCGAAACGTTAGATAATGTTGGTAAATAAGAATAATCGCGATACACCCGTTATAATTAGTGTTTAAAGTGAGATGATAAAGTGTTATATGTATGTAGAAGGTATTAGTTTTAACATTAGATCATTATTGCGGTTCAGCGGACCTATGGTGGTTGTGTATAACGAGCTGTTAGTTAAACGATAAAGCCTCGCCAAGCCAGCTCTCGGTTTCGGACTATATCGGATACCTACTTTATCGTTTTTATCGCGCGATGCATTTCTACACTACCTATGTGTTTAAAAGGCTTGTAATTATATAAACACTTTATATTGTTCACCATAACAGTCAAAATACAGCCATAACAAATATAAAGGTGAACATATCCCTCCCTATGAGGTTATCTTCTAATAAACCTTTTTTTAAATTACCTAACGTAGAGGTAGGTAAGTAGATACTCATCCACACAACTTACCCTTTCTTTTAAGAGAAATGTAAAAAATAAAACCACTTTTTCATAAGTAATCGCTTCTTAAGTCTAACCTACACAGAAGAAATCCCGGACGTCAGCCTGTACGAGATTAGTATGGCTCTCAAACAGCTTAAAAATAATAAGGCGGCGGGTGATGACGGAGTTACCTCAGAGCTTCTAAAAGCAGGTGGAAAACCGGTCTTAAAAGCCTTGCAAAAGTTATTTAACTCCGTCATACTCGAGGGGAGAACGCCACAGGCATGGCACAGAAGCGTAGTGGTACTGTTCTTTAAGAAAGGCGATAAGACTCTTTTAAAGAACTACAGGCCCATCTCGCTTCTGAGTCATGTTTATAAGCTGTTTTCGAGAGTCATCACGAACCGTCTCGCACGCAGGTTTGACGACTTCCAGCCTCCCGAACAAGCCGGCTTCCGTAAAGCTTTTAGTACCATAGACCACATCCATACGCTGCGGCAGGTTATACAGAAGACCGAAGAGTATAACCAGCCATTATGCTTAGCGTTTGTGGACTATGAGAAGGCTTTCGATTCAGTCGAGACCTGGGCAGTGCTGCAGTCTCTCCAGCGGTGCCAAATTGACTACAGGTATATTGAGGTACTAAGGTGTTTGTATGAGAATGCCACTATGTCAGTCCGCGTCCAAAACCAAGACTCGAAACCTATCCAATTGCAGCGTGGTGTGAGGCAAGGAGATGTTATATCTCCTAAATTGTTCACAGCTGCATTGGAAGACGTTTTCAAGCTTCTGGATTGGGACGGACTTGGCATCAACATAAACGGCGAATACATCACCAACCTCCGCTTTGCTGATGATATCGTGGTCATGGCTGAGACCCTGGAAGACCTCGGCAAAATGCTCAACGACCTCAGTAGGGTCTCTCAACAAGTGGGTCTTAAAATGAACATGGAGAAAACGAAAATTATGTTTAACTCCCATGTGGCACCCACTCCACTTAAAGTTGGAGACTCTGAGCTCGAAACTGTAGACGACTATATCTACCTTGGACAAACGATCCAGTTGGGTAGGTCGAATTTCGAAAAAGAGGTCACTCGTCGAATCCAACTCGGATGGGCAGCGTTCGGGAAGCTGCGGAATGTCTTCTCGTCCCAAATACCGCAGTGTCTTAAGACGAAGGTTTTTAACCAATGTGTGTTGCCAGTGATGACATACGGCACTGAAACGTGGTCGCTTACAATGGGCCTCATAAGAAGGCTCACAGTTACTCAAAGGGCAATGGAGCGAGCTATGCTCGGAATTTCCTTGCGGGATCGAATTCGAAATGATGAGATACGCAAGAGAACCAAGGTTGTAGACATAGCTCAGACAGTCGCCAAACTTAAGTGGCAGTGGGCGGGGCACATTGCTCGTAGAATCGATGGCCGTTGGGGCAGAAAGGTTCTTGAGTGGCGACCGCGGACCGGAAGACGCAGCGTTGGAAGGCCTCCAACAAGGTGGACCGACGATCTGGTTAAGATCGCGGGTAGAAATTGGATGAGGGCGGCGCAAGATCGATCGTTGTGGAGAACTTTGGGGGAGGCCTTTGTCCAGCAGTGGACGTCTATAGGCTGATATGATGATGATGATGATGAAGTCTAACCTTGTCCATAACGGACAATCATGCGTAAAAAATGCTGGTTTAATTGATCTTCGTGAGTTATCTTTTTGTCATGATTAATTAATCCAAAGAATTTTGCGGCTTTTTATCATAGACGGGCGTGTTTACCAGAATATTATAAAACTACATTGAAAGGGGCAGGGGCACCGCAGCTTCGGATTATTTTTATATTTTCATCATGTTATTGTTATTCCAGTTCGCAGCTATGTTTTTAGAGCATCGCACGTCAAATGAAGCCGCTGAACCCTTAGAGGATCAAATTGTTTGAGCTGTCTAACTGTCAAAACCTTTCGTTTATGTGTGTTGTGTTGTGTTCAAACATTGTGAGTGGATTTTCCCCCGTTTTCTTTGGTGGAAGAAAGTCGTCCGAAACTCTTTATATTCTAATAATATATATATATTACTTATAGGTTCCCGTTTGTTCATGTTTCTACTAAGAACAGCCAGTGAACGCATATACACATATAAGTGTCATTAGATCTCAAAAACCGGCCAAGAGCATGTCGGGCCACGCTCAGTGTAGGGTTCCGTAGTTGCCCATCCTTCACAATAGACGGGCTTAAAACTTACGAGAAAGATTTCAAGCTCTGGGAGAATTGTGCATTTTGCATTTTAAACACTGACTAACCATCTTAGACAATATATCAAAAATTCAAAACTACCGGACCGTTTGTAAGGTCAAGCTCCTTTATTATCAACTGGATTATTTACTTTATGTGATTCATTTGTGTTGTTCACTTTAATCCGTCAAATAGCGTTCAATGTTGACTTATGTCATGACGTAATGAAAAGTTAATAAGTAAAAGATAACTACGAGCGCGAGTTCTAGGAAAATTATAACAAACATGCACACAAACAACCTCTCATCCTAATCGTATATTCCGCCTCGGTTCCGTCCGAGTAAAAAATAAATAAAACATAATTGATTTGAACTGTTTCTCCCTTAATATGACAAAAAAAATGAAGGTCGCTAGTTCAAGCCTCGTTAAGGTTGAACAGAGCAAACAATTCTCGTTCGAAAAATATAGAAAAAGATGGTCAAAGAGTGTGTTCATCCTGGCGAACATTGTCAAATTAAGGGTTAATAGTAGTTTATGCAACTGATACATAATGAGATGCCTTAAAACACGAGTTCATAATAGGATCACACGAGTGTTTTAAGGCCTAATTATGTACAGTTGTATACACTACTTTATCTACACACATATCATAAGTACTCTAAGATGGGTTCAGAAGCCATAAGGAAATGACCGTCACCACCAGTGCTACCTGTAAAATATCTAAAAACGACATACTTATACTAATGCAGTAAGAAATAAATCTGAACAAATACATAAACAGATTATTTATTGTAATAGTTGTAATTTACATTTACATTGAAACAATATTTTCAACTAAAATGTGAATTACAATAAACTTTTGACAATTTCACTTTCGTAACAGCAAAGAACCAACAAACAAATGACAACAATAATGGCGGCAATTCGAACCTCCGTCAAGACCATGGACCTAGTAAATACTATAGTATACCTGGACTGCTCATTGCTTCGTTCGAACGATCCAAGTAAGAAAGCCGCCAAGGGGGCAGTTTGTCCCACTCTGCTGGGGTAACCAAATATTTAGCAATAAAGAGGGACTCATCCTTACTCCATTTTATTACAAGTTTGGCTCGGTTTGTAGACACCTGCCTACTGAGCCAGCGGTCCCGGGTTCGAATCCCGGCCGGGGCAAATATTTGTATGATGAACTCGAATATTTGTGCTTGGGTGATGGTTGTTCTATGTATTTAAGTATATATTTATCTATTTAAGTACGTATATCGTCGTCTAGTATAACACAAGCCTTCTTGAGCTTAACTTGGGACTAGATTGATTTGTGTGAGGTTGTCCGATATTTATAAAAAAAATGAAAAAAAATTCAAGTCTTAAAATGTATATTGGCTGGCACTGTAGCTAGAATTTATTTTATATACCTATGGAAACTCATAAATAAATATAGTGAATGTTAGCTACTATGCCAGCAATAACACACTTTTGGCTCTTGTTATTTTAACAGAACGCAGCAATCCCGTAACTGTTAATTTGATTTGATAAATGACAAACTTCGTTAAGTCATACTTAAAAACAAAACAAACAAAAAACATATTCTGATGTACGTGGACATGAACTCATTTATGAGGATATAAAAAAAAGTGGTTATTTGTAGGGTACCATAAATTAATTAGGGAGGTAAAACTGTAAGTATACCGTTATTTTATAAACTACCTGTATAACTCTGTTTTACCAATGCAAGTCTAAGCAATACTTTTTATTACTGTACTTAACGGTTACTAAGTATGTGGCGAAATAAAAAGCAAAAAAAACTAAAAAGCTAAAAATAACCCATTTAAGTACAGATTACGTTTGAATCACGTTTTGAAGACGATGCCTAACCACTCATTTATTATATTTTTATATTATATAAGTATATTTTTTTGTTTTTAGTGATTCATATAAAATACTTATGGCGGGGTGATCTGGGAGGTCTTAAAGGCATACATCTCGTTTGAGTTATCTCCTAACTTCGGTTCTAAGATTGCTACTACTACTACGATTAGTCGATTACTTAGGCGGGTAGGAATGTTCTAGGTGGGCTCGCCCTGCGGGCCCTTGAGCTCGCGCGCTACGCCGTCTCCGGGACGCTCCGCACCTTTGGTGCTACACGGAGCTCGGCCTGCGGCCTCGTGGGGGGACGTTCGCCCTTAAACCTGCGGCCCTCGGTCGAATTAAAATATTAAAGTTTGATGTCCGATATTTTCTGATTTTGACCGAATTTTTTAAATTCGATTTCAGATTCCGACTCGGGGGCCCCAAAAACCGCCTGATACCGAATTTCAGCCCCCTCGAACCAATATGAAATTTTCTCCATACAAATCTTGTTTTTCCGATATTTTCCGAATTTGACCGAATTTTCGGACACCGTTTCCAGATTCATATTTATGAGCCCCAAATGCCCCCCGATATCGAGTTTCAGCCCCCTAGCACCAACTTGAAATTTAGAAAAAAAAGTCGCCATTTCGATTTTTTTTTCCACGACTGTACTCGGGTGGTGGCCCCCTATGACATTTGGTCGAGCACCTCCCACCTGAGCCAACCGTTTACGAGATACGGGCCTCTTAAAAAAATCCCCATACATTTTTTTTATGATAGAAAAAAAAAGTTTTTTGGAATCAGGGGACCCAAAGCCCCCTACATACCAAATTTCAGCTCGCTACGACCATTTTGAAATTTCGACGCCTATTAACCACCCTTAGATAGCGAAGGATTATCGTAGTATAGTTAAACCGACATTACTGCAATAGTGCAATGCTCAGATTGTTTTTAGTACGAATAATATTTTCGAAGTAAAACATAGATCGGAATTATCCGGTAATTTTGTAAATTCATTGTCACTCTATTAGTACTTTATCAAAGTTTGACATGCTTTCATATTAATATATGATGCCATATATTACCTGAAAAAATATACTATAGCCACCAAAAGATTTCCTTTTGCAACCTTTAATTCCAGTTACCATGATGCAATTATAAGTATGTAATTTTTAAATAATCAGAAAAGATACCATTAAGCACTGTCAAAAATGCTGACATTTTTCAATTATATTAATAAGATTTCAAATTTAAAGGTTTTATCCTGCCCTAACATAAAATTATTTTTATATACTAACGGATTGTATAACTTTCATAATTTTTTCCGTTAGTTTCTTTGGTGACGCGTTAGAAAGTTTAGCGAATAAAATATTTAATTATTTGAAGTGAATAGTGTTAATTTAAAGAAAAATATAAACTAATAACTACCATTTTATTTGAAAACTACTAATTATTACTATTTTTTGTGACTGGCAATATTAGAAAGGGACACAATACCTATGTGCGAGCTGTCTCTGTCTGACCGTGACCCCTTCACCCGTAAAATATACTTTATGTATTTATACTAAGATTTAATTTTGTGTGAACACTTATTCTGAGTTCGCACTCCTGTTGTCTTAAATATAAGCTCCTTGGTCAAGACGAATGTTTTTTAGGGTTCCGTAGTCAACTAGGAACCCTTATAGTTTCGCCATGTCCGTCTGTCCGTCCGTCCGTCCGTCCGTCCGCGGCTTAGCTCCGTGATCATTAGTACTAGTAAGCTGAAATTTGGTATGAGTATGTGTATGTATAACGCCGACAGAACGGTAAAATAAAAATTAAAAAAAATATATTTTTTCGGGTACCTCTCGAACACCTAGTGGGCGTGAATTTTTTTTTTCTTTTCAACACGGGTGTGTGGGGTGTCGTTAAATAGGTCTTGTAAAAATAATAGGGGTCTTCTAACATTATTTTTTGATAAAGTCAGCAGTTTTGTAAATATTCGCTCCAAAAAATGTGTCCCCCCCTCTAACTTTTCAACCACGGGTCAAAAAAAAATCGGAAAAATTCATGTTAATGAAGCCTTATAAGTACTTTCAATGAAAACTATATTGAACAAAATCGGTCGAGCCGTTTTTGAGTTATCGCCAAATTTCATATTTTTTCTTTAAAAGGTCGTAAGTTGACTTCCGGAAGGTAATAAGTGATTACAGTTTCTAGGGCGTTTACGACCTTTTTATAGAGCTTAAAATGTTTCTTAACGTAAACCTCGGGCTTAAAAAAGCAGTTTATTGAAAAGGATGAGCAACTACGGAACCCTACACTGAGCGTGGCCCGACATGCTCTTGGCCGGTTTTTTTTTTTCTAAATCATACACAAACGAATGTATCCATATTCTCATGTCACTAGAGATCAAATGTCGTGCGGCTTTTATAAAAAAAAACAAACTGAATTGACGTTTCGTATCGATAACAATATTAATATTGTTACGCCGGTAGGTTAGGTCCAAAACTTTGAACGTCAATTTCAGTGCTTAAGAGACGTTTTCAGCAGGCTGAAAAGTCATTTCAGGCCGTTTCAGAAGTTGCTCTATCACATATCTAAAGATCGAAATTTCACCCAAGATGCCGTCGTTTTCAGGCGCCTGAAACATGTTTTCAGTCCGTTTCAGGGCACCCTCTATCAGATGACGCCATAACCTGAAAACCCGTTTTCAGGCGTTTTCAGGACCCCTTATGGGCCTCTGAAGCACAAATCGTTATATGGCGAAATATCCGGTAGGAGTGACAGAGATAGCACTACTAGAAAGAGATAGCTATACTCGGAACATTCGAGAAGTGTGTGACAGAGATAGGACTACTAGAAAGAGATAGCTGTACTCGGAACATTCGGGAAGGGAGTGACAGAGAGTGCACCATTAGAGACATATATGGCCTCGAATGTTCTCGGCCCTCACACTGGACCTTACTAGAATATTCGCGATATGTGTGGACAATGCGGTTCCAGAGCGGTTCCGCGGGATATATAAGGCGCCGACGGCCGGCGCGAGCTAGTTACATTTTAACTGCGATCGAATGCTAGTACAAGGATAATGTTTGTGTTAATTAGTGGATTTTAAGTACAGTTCGTGTGAATTGTAAGTGCGTGATTTTGGTAATAAAGTGTATGTTTTCATTTGTGGATTAATTTGTGCTTTTCTATCAAATACGAACCCCACGCTCGTAACAATATCTATGGATACTAGAATAGAGACCAACTTGTGTTTTGACAGCTGTTCCTAATTTAAACTGGTAACCTTACAAAAATCGGTACTGTAATTATTAAATATTATTGAAATAAACAAGATTTCTTGATGAATAACGAACTATATTTTCTCAAGTGACACAAAAATAGCAATTACATAATTTCAAATAGGTTTTTTAACCATAAACATTATGTGCCTGGCAATAAGACTGATATACACTATAATTTACAAACCTCAATACTCCCACTTAAATTATACATAACTGTAAACAAATCCTAAAATAATATATATATATAAAAACGCTCAAGTCGTTCAAAATAAACTTTATATTCCACCTGGATCCTGTTTAAGGCCAAATAACGATCTTGCTCACTTTTATTTTTTTACTTACACATTTTATTTTGTTGTGCTCCCACTCTATTTGGACAGGCTTCACGCCATTTATCACATTGAGCACATATGGTAGCCTCATCATAAGTCTCAGGATCAGGAACGCCAGAACCTACAATGTTAGACTCAGACATTCTATTTTCTCTGGGACGAAGGGTTACGTTGAGTGGACCTACATCTCTCGCATCCAAATCATTTGAAGGCATGTATGTTGGGTCGTCTTCATCTTCAACTGTTCTCATACTTACTTCACAATCATAGAATTCATCAACCTCACCACCTTCATCGCTTTGTTGCTCGTTTCCGTCCTCTTCTGCTGAAACAAATGGCTGCTGATCATCTGCCACTTCTTCCAAACATATTTCGGTAAAATTTCGTCTGATTACAGGAGAATCATTTTCATTGACCAAGTTTATTGAATAGCTTGCGACATCATCTCGCTGCCATAGACCTCTGTTGGACTTCTGCTGTTGAATCACTTCAATGTTCAATTTGTACAAGTTGTCCCTTTCTAAAGATGCGCACATTACTAAATCGTTTCCGTTATAAATCAATGCATCATTATTATTTTTTACGATTTGGTAACCCTGTTGTGCTATAACACCTTCAGACAACAGATTGCGCTTGAAGTTTGGCACGTATAGAACGTCTTTCAAAAGACTCGTCTTCCACTGACCACTAGCAAATCTTCTAATTAAAATACTTCCTTTTCCGAGTATTTTGACAGCTTCCTGGTTTCCTAATTTTAACGAAGATCCATTATAAGGACTAATTTCACTAAAATATTCTCTTTTAAAAGAAATGTGGGCTGAAGCTCCACTGTCAAGGATCCAATTTTCGCTCTCTGTTTCTTCATTAAGATACGCATGAAATGCCAACATATTGATCTCTTCGCTGTTTTTTTTCGGTGTACGACATTCTTTAATAAAATGCCCTCGTTTTCCACAGTTGTAGCATGGGAAACGGTGCTTCAGATTACCTCTGTCACTTGAATACGTTTCAATTGACAACCTTGGTTTCTGTTTGGAAACGAACAAAGCCATATCACTTTCTTCTTCAACACTTAAGCTCGCTTCTTCGTCTAAAAGACGAGCAGTGAGATTCAGTATAGTTTGTTTCGCAGGATCTAGGGACATCCAAGCCTGCCTGAGGGATCGATATTTAGCAGGCAGTGAACTGAGGATCTTTGTCATTATGGCAGTATCACTAATATTCTCCCCGTTTTCCTTTAACTGCTTGGCTAAGCATTCAACTTTTGATATGTGTTGAGCGATGTTGTCAGTAGCTGTCATTTTGTATTGATAGAATCGCTCATGTATCAACATTTTGTTTAGCTCCGACTTCTGTTCGTAAATAGACTCCAGTTTAGTCATCAATTCCAATGCGCTATCACAATTCTCCACCAGTGCGATTTGTTTCAAATCCATGGCCGACGTTAATATAAACATGGCCATACCGTCGTCTTTTAACCATTGTGCCACCTCCGATTCCGCAGTCGGTTTCGGCGTCATTATATTAATACCTTTAGCCCTTAAAGCACAGCTGATCTGGAACTTCCATTGCTTAAAGTTCGAGCCGTCGAACTTGTCAATATTCATTTTTCCACTAAAATCCATCTTTCTTAACTTTTTTGTTAGCGAGAATTACGTTTTTTTACTGCTCTTTGTTTATCTTCGGCACATGCCTGGACCACATAACCTATTAAATATTATTGAAATAAACAAGATTTCTTGATGAATAACGAACTATATTTTCTCAAGTGACACAAAAATAGCAATGACATAATTTCAAATAGGTTTTTTAACCATAAACATTATGTGCCTGGCAATAAGACTGATATACACTATAATTTACAAACCTCAATAGTAATAACATTACAGTAAGTACAGATTTGAGTACTATCAATCACAGACAAAAAAAATCTCATAGTAAAATTGGTTGTAATAATGCTGGTCATTTCCTACGATTTCTGAACGCATTTTAGAGCACTAATGATATGTGCGTAGATAAAAAAGTTAACTCTATCGATATGTATATCTACATACAGGTGGAGGAACCATAAGTGCACTTTTACAACATTTTGTTAAAACTATCCAGATATCAGTGAAACCCTATAGCATAATATTTTATTTCCTCTGATTTATTTTTCAACGTACAGAACCAATTACTACAAGCTTTAAAATGTTTCATCCAAATAGCTGCGCGAAATGCTTCCATCCGGCATCGCGTTTTTACCTAAATTAAAACTTAAATGTTTTCAAAATGGCGGCATATTTCTCACTACAATCATCGTTTCTGTTTGTTTATTTGATTAACCGGTGCCATTCAACATCGTTAGCAGTTAGTGCATATTGTAAAATGTAAATAAACATGTATTTTTACATATTTAGATTTCATGGCTGCAAATAAAATACGAAACTGATAAACGTAATAGTTGGCCTAGCCTTATAATGACAGAAAGTCTACTAACTCATTTTAACACTATATTTTCCAAATTCGTCCAAAGTTATTTACATATGCTAATTCCTCCATTTGACCTTGTTGCTAAATCTTAACTTGGCATGCACGTTTAGCCTGTAACACATTTCACACTGAAACGCCAAAATACATCGCCGGCACAGTTTTTGATTAAACAAATGTTTCGTGGGGGATTGCTATTCGTAAAACAAAGGGTCAAAACGTTCCGTATTTCCGTTTAGGTATGCCTTTTGTTTGCGTTGGCCAACTTCAAACAAATGCCAAGATGCTCTACGTATTTTGGCGCATCTATCTATAAGTGACGATCAGATGTTTAACGTCGCTGTTAATTTTGTATATCGAATGAAGACTGCGGATTGACGACTACATGCTGACGGGAATCTAGCGCGGGTAATACATTATTCGTAGGAAACTCGAACTCGTAGGATTTCGAACACGACGATTTTGATTCTCTGTGGTGCATGCAACTTTTTTATAGACTCCTTCAACGCGTGACTGATTTCGTCAGTCGATAAATCTTCGAATAACCAATCAACGCACGCTATTAAAGGGCGATCTGGTCAGGCCGGCTAATATCATATGTACGTTTGAATACTTCTTTAAAAAAAATACACCTACAATATCACGTCCAGAAACCTGGTCTGTGGTTACAGATTTTTAAGTTTTTATTTTTTCTACAGTTTTTTTTTGTGTTGAATATGTTTATATATATTAATAGTAAGTATTTCAGTTTCATTTACATATTTTGACTAAATATATTAAATACAACATAAATTTTAATATTTATTTGTTATAAAAGTTGGAACATAAGAGTGTAATTTCTGAACGCACTCGAGAAAAAAATAATAATTAAATAGTTGGAAGGTTTCACAATTCACGTAAACAACGTAAATTGGTTCTGTGGAGAATACATACTGTTGTCTTACTTTATAGAAATATCGAAAACAAGAAAGTTAAGCCCAATTTGGAGTATTAATTCAATGCTAAAAGCCTGCATTAAAACGAAAAAGGATTTGTTATAAATATTTGGAGACAATAAGTAATTTACCGAAACTATTGGCGTTTTATAGATAAAGCCGAAATAATCTTGTTCGGATTCCATCGTCCAATAACTTCCAAAGCAAGTGTTATGGAAAATACTTCGGAGTGGCCAACTAATCCTTCCCAGAATGCCATTCTCCCTTATTCTCCCACATTCACAACGAATGTGTCAAGTAGTTTCAAACACAAATATAATATAACAGTGCTTAAGAAAAACTCAACGATAAAATATACACGACGATAATACAAATTACGGCCATATTACTTTTAATTTTTAATATGTGTGCTTCGGTTTACTATTGGAAGGCATAAAATCATTAATACTAATATGGTTACGCATAATTGCTTTTCGCCGAAAATGAGATGTGCATAAGCCTCATTACGCATATTTTATTACGCATAACATTAAAAAACATAAATACAGAAAGCATAACCATCATGACATGACGACTAATAACAAAAAGCATAAGCATAAATAGGCATAATAATCAATTGGCATCATATCAAAATGCATAACGCTATTATCCTATTAAAATTTGCACAGTTGCAAGGTTAGTATAGTGTGTGTACCGGGTACCGGGTGATCAATCCAAATGGGCCAGTAGGGAGAAAACGAAAACTGTTAGAGATAGGGAAACCTGTTCTTAGGAACCATGGCTTCGATTTTAGATAATTTATTAAAAACTGCATTCAATTTTTTTTCGTATATCTCATGCATAACACGGACTCAAACCCGGTAGAAAATTGAGTAGAGAAAAAAATAATAATTTAAGATGTCATTCTATCCTATTTTTGCCAATTTCTGACTCAGAGTTAGAGCACTCTTAATGTATGTACTCTTTTACAGACATTTGTTGCCAATTAAAAGTAAGATCGATTGACATCTTCATCTTTTTTTCTCCTCTCCCCGATTTTAACCGGGTTCAATTCCCGGTTATTCATGAGATATACGAAAAAAAAATTGAATGCAGTTTTTAATAAATCTAAAATCGAAGCCATGGTTCCTAAGAACCGATTTCTCTATCTCTTATAGTTTTCGTTTTCTCCCTACTGACCCATTTGGATTGATCACCCTGTATATATTTAGGAACTAAAGCGAGATCGACGGAGGTCCGCTTCGCAGACCCCCTATTCAGCGTTGCTTAGGCGCTTCGCGCCTGGTTATCATGCTAACCTAACCTAACCTAATGTACCTACCTAATGTGACCTAAGTCCTAACGTTACGTAACGTAATATTTTGTTGTGAAATATATGACATACAAGAATAATAAATGCATGTTAACCACGTAACTGAGTTTCATTCATTTAGACAACTGAAATTATGGATAATGACAGATATACCAAATAATTATTAGCCCAAATAATAGTATGCGTAAGGTATATTCGGCCAATACAAATTAGTCCAACTAAAATTATGCTAATAACGTAGTATGCCCGAAAAACATTAGGCCAAAATATTACTATGCGAAAGTACTATTATGCCAAAACAAATTATGCTAAATCAATTATGCGAAACAGCATTAGTCTAAAAAACATTATGCGATCCAAGGGGATCCCGTGTGCTTCTCTCGTATTTATTTGGTTTGGATTTGAGTGTGTTATGTTTTAAATTTGATGTGTTAAATAGAAGGCAAAATTAAATATGATTATTTTTATGTTTTAATGGTTTTTCTTGAATCTTACATTTTCCTCGCTGTAGTGAGGTGAAAAGTTGTGTGTTCCGCATGGCTGCAAAATTATTTTTCTCAAACATCCAAGGAAATGTCGTTTTTATGATCGTGGTAATAGAACGCGAAATACGTCTTTGTATAGCAATCGTTGAAGATTCGTTCTAATTTCAAATTAGAGGTCAATAAAAGAATTTCATACAACATTATTGGCCGTGGCCAACAAAGAGATTGTCTTTTGTTTCAGTGGGGTTTATTACTTTTATTGATAATCTATGGCATACTGCCAATAAAAAAAAATGTAGTTTGTGCATGTATATTTACTTTTTATTTCTTATATTTAACTAGGTTATTCAATTAGATTCAAACAGATATTCAATAAAATAAACAAGGAATCACGTTTATTGTTAAAAAATACAACAATATCTAATTAATAAGGTGTTGTCATTTCTTTATAAATAGAATCATCTTAACATTTGGTGGCAAAAACATTAACCCGAACAGATTAAAAAAATAAATTTTGAAAAAAGTAAAAAGTTGGCGGGAATATATATATGAATATATAAGTTGAACATTTGTATTATTTCCTTGGATTTATTTGAGAAAAGCACTATACAAGCCTCGGCGCGAACAGGGATTGTCGGCCTCGTATCACTATCCTCGTATTACTACTCGGCCAATAATTCCCTATTTCGCGGCCTCTGCAGTAATGTACCATAGCTTCTCGTGTCTTGAAAGCTTTCAATTTTCAATCTTTCAATTTAAACACTCGCGCCAAATAACAACTTTGCTGCCTTGCATAACAAATAACTATTTCAGTAGTCTTGTATTGTTGAGTATTGCAGGATAATAATGTATCTGTGGATATTATTATGGTAAGGAATTCTATCACAAAATCTCTAGAAAGTATTGAGAACGAAGAACTTATCACTATGCTCGATTTATTTGAAACTAGAAGGTGGCCCGCAACTTCGTTGGCGTATAAAATTTTTCTTTACACTTGTCGGGGTAATAATTTATTATTTGCTAAAAATGCCGGGAATATGGGGATTGCGTGCCTCGCAGTGCTCGCCCGGTTAGGTACCTACGTGGCTGGCAATCCTTTTTCACGCCGAGGTAGGTTATATGTATGTATAGTGATTTTCTCAAATATGCCAATATAATAATAACAAATTGGGCAAGTGCGAGTCCGACTCGCGCATGAAGGGTTCCGTACTATAATCTATAACAAGTTTGCTGTATGGGAGCCCCCTTAAATTTTTTTTTTTTTTTTTTAGTATTTGTTGTTATAGCGGCAATAGAAATACATCGTCTGTGATAGTTTCAACTGTCTTAACTATCACCGTTCTTGAGATACAGCCTGGTGACAGACGGACGGACCGACAGCGAAGTCTCAGTAATAGGGTCCCGTTTTTACCCTTTGGGTACGGAACCCTAAAAACATCGAATAATTACATCAAATCACAACATGAAAAACTTACAATTTGACTGAGCAAATAGCGCAGTGCTAAAGCAGCTGCATACTGAGCCGTCGGTTCTGGGTTCGAATCCCGGCAGGGGCATATATTTGTGTGATGAATACGAATATTATTTAAGTATTTATTTATCTATGTAGGTAAGTATGTATATAGCTGCTTACTACCCATAACACAAAACTTCTTGAGCTTAATTGGGGACTAGGTTGATTTGTGTGTGGTTGTCTGATATTTATGATTTATTTATCTATTAAAAGGCTGTATTTTTTATAAATATGACTGATTTTTTGTAGTTAAAACTGCAAGCATCGCTTGTTGTGTTTTTTTATATATTTGCGTAGCGGCCGAATGCCATAACGCTTTTGGGTGCCTATCGTGTGTGCCGTTTATTATCCTAATTTTTTTTGGGCGACTGCTAGCAGAAAAGTATTAGGTTAGAACTGCGACAACAACAGCGCGCGAGCCGAGCGAGCGAAGCGAGCGTACCGCGGCATCGGTTGGCGAAGCGCCAGAACTGCTACCAATAATATGGCGATTGTGTAATATGCATGGAATACAATTATGCCGAACCCTATGCGCAACAAATTTATGACTATTAACACTTATGATGATAATGATGATTATGACGAAACTAGTTATGCCTATCAAAAATATAAATTAAAATTTTATGCAACCCAAAAGGGACCCATTGGGAACATCATTCAATCAATAATTGACGTTTAGGCACAATAAACATTAGGACTAATCATATTTAGGACAAACGATGTTAGGAACAACAATTTATTCGGAGTAAAGTAGTTATGCGACTAAACATTAGTTAGAACTAAGAATTTTATGCCACCCGATGTAGACCTCTTTTTATTTTGTTTCGCCATGTCCGTCTGTCCGTCTGTCTGTCCGTCCGCGGCTTACAATTAGCTCCGTGATCATTAGTACAAGAAAATGAGAAATGAAATTTGGTATGAGTATGTGTATGTATCACGCCGACAAAACGGTAAAATAAAAAGCCAAAAAAAAACTATTTTTCGGGGTTCTCCCGTACACCTAAAGTAGGGGTGATTTTTTTTCGTTCCAACACTAGTGTGTGGGTTGTC
This sequence comes from Apotomis capreana, assembly GCA_947623375.1. NCBI lineage: Eukaryota > Metazoa > Arthropoda > Insecta > Lepidoptera > Tortricidae > Apotomis > Apotomis capreana. Next base: position 16,683,635 of record OX392501.1, read on the forward strand.
GTTGAATAGGTCTTTTAAAAATAATAGGGGTCTTCAAACATCATTTTTTTAATAAAGTTCGCAGTTTGCAATTTTATAAATATTCGTGCCACAAATCCAAAACCAGCCAAGAGCATGTCGGGCCACACTCAGTGTAGGGTTCCGTAGTTGCTCATCCTTCACAATAGACTTAAGTTACGAGAAAGATTTCAAGCTCTCAAAAAAGGTCGTAAACGCCAAAGTAACTGTAATTACTTATACCTTCTGGAAGTCAACTTACGTCCTTTTAAGAAGTCCCCCCCGTCTTACTTTTCAACCACGGGTCAAAAAATTATGGAAAAATTCATAAAGATGATGCCTTATACGCACTTTCAATGAAAACTATATTGAACAAAATCGGTCGAACTCGAGCCATTTTTGAGTTATCGCATAAATTCATAATTTTCATTAAAATTACGTAAGTGCCGCGCGGTGTCCTTATACTTCGGACGTTACACATAGGTACATATCCATGCTAATATTATAAATGCGAAAGTGTGTCTGTCTGTCTGTTCCTTCTTCACGCTTAAACCGCTGAATCGATTTTGATGAAATTTGGCATGGAGATAGTTTAAGATCCGAGGAAGGACATAGGATAGTTTTCATCCTGGAAATTATCCCTAAAAAGATTGAAAAGTGAGTAAGTAATTCATGATGACATTGATGACCCTGTAGGAAATGTAATGATTAGACCAAAAGCACAATTGCTTTTACATTTGCTTAGGTGCTTTTAATAATCCCTTTTATTAATTAAGGTGATTAGGTGGATATCTATCGTGTTGTACGAGGTTGCTTCCATACTTCCAAGTTCCACGCGGACGTAGTCGCGGGCAAAGCTAGTTAGTTAATAAGTGCCATACTGTATTAAAACATTTCGCTCAATCCGGCGCGTATAATCGATAACTTCCAGAAGGTAATAAGTAATTAAATTACAGTTACTTTGGCATTTACGACCTTTTTATAGAGCTTGATATCTTTCTCGTAATTTAAACTCTATTGTGCAAAAGATTGATATTGAAACAAATGAAGGTTGCCTTTCAGGCGAAGCGCCCGAAATGTTGGATTCGTATTTTCTAACTTGACTATGCTTTCTATATCAATGCTAAATGTCTATTGCATGATGCCTGTTACAACTAACATAAAAGAATATTATACATATGTGTTCGTATTTCAGCCCTAAAAGAGATACTTTATCTCGGTCGGTTTTCCCTTCAGGGTATTTTTTGGTAAGTACCTGCGGTTCTTCTGGCACACTTCCTCAATTTTTCAAATTGATTGGCTTAGGCGATACTTTCCGAATCGAATAAGATTGATCAGGTGTAATATATCAACGAGTGATAACAGCTCTCAAAGCGTGGTTCACGCGTAGAAAGGAAACACGTGAGAAGATATTTATGAGATTGGCATACGTTTTATAAAAATGATAAATTTTGCCAGAAGTAATACTTATTACATAACATTAACGTATATAATTTGGTGGCTTGCTGACGCAATCATTATTCATTAGGTAATACGTTGCGGAAAATTAGGCTGTTTGACGATAATCTGTCTCCCCAGCAATTAACACCACAGCTAAAATGATACATTAGGCGTACCTACATTACAGAGATAAAGCGAATCGTAAAGATGAACATGCATTAAGACAAAGGTGGTACGAACTGAGACATATTTCACAGAATCTGACTCAAGTTATGTAAGCTTTGACAAGGTTTTAATCAGAGCGACAATGGGAATTGACAAGGTGCGAAGTTAACTAATTAACATGCTAATTGAAATAAATAATTCCTGCCACTTGACGGTCGGCTCAAATACTTTCAGATTTTAATTTTAATTATTTTGAATTAGTGATTCTGATTAGTGATTCTGTTTGAATTCAAATTGTTATCTTATATCTTATCGATGTTTTTTTTAGTGTCATTATCTGTATAGAGATATGTTTTTCTTAGAACGAAATTAGGAAAGACTAAAGTTCGACTGTAGCTAAAACTAGTCACCACAATCTATAACCACATAGTATCTTTGGACTTTTATCTATAGTACTATGAATGCTGCATGAATATTGCAGAAGCGAGCTTCAGGTCAGTTTACTCTACTATTCCATTCTGTGAATATAGATCGCTGTGAGCAAATATCAAAAACCGGCCAAGAGCATGTCGGGCCACGCTCAGTATAGGGTTTCGTAGTTGCCCGTCCTTCACAATAGAGGGGCTTAGGTAAAGCAGCGGTTTTAAGCCCGAAGTTTAATATGTATGTAAACACTTTATTGTACACAACAACTGGTTATAAATACATTGATAACAAATGAAACATGCACAAAGTAGAACTTATCCCTAAAAAATAACGAAAAAGATTTGAAGCTCTATAAAAAGGTCGTAAACGTTACTGTAATTACTTATTAATTACCTTCTGGAAGTTATCGATTATACGCACCAGATTGAGCGTATGTATAACGTTCGAAGTATAAGGACACGGCGCAGCACTTAAGTCATTTTATAGAAAATTATGAAATTTTACGATAACTCAAAAACGGCTTGACCGATTTTATTCAATATAGTTTTCATTAAAAGTACTTAGGCCACATATTTTTTGGATTTCCGGAGCGAATATTCAAAAACAGCTGACTTTATCAAAATTTCTAAGAATTTCAAATCTATTATTTTTAAAAGACCTATTCAACGACGCCCAAACACTAGTGATGGAACGAAAAAAAAATCCACCCCCAGTTTAGGTGTACATACTTTACCGTTTTGTCGGCGTGATACATATACATACTCATACCAAATTTCAGCATTCTAGTAATCACGAAGCTAAGCCGCGGACGGACGGACAGACGGACAGAGGGACATGGCGAAACTATAAGGGTTCCTAGTTGACTACGGAACCCAAAAAGGATAAGGTGAGCCAACTTAATTATAATGTTTGGTCACGTTGTATTTCCCAGGCGTGCTGTAGAGGCCAGCCAACTGTTACGTTCGTGGGTCAGACAAAAGTAAGTAAGTACTACTGATAATAATGGAGGATAAGATGGATGGTCTTGCTCATCACGCGAACTACGAACTATTTCGACTTGTCGGCGATGAATTATGGGTTAGTGTAGTAGAATCAATAGGGAATAAAATTTCCACAACTAATATACGCGTATTTATAGCCATACAGGTACTAGTCCTTATCAAGAGAATCACAATAAACGGTTTCCGTTTATCGATTTGACACCCCTGTCCGATTTTTGATGTTATTGATATCGTGATAGCTACTAGTATACAAATACTGAATGTATTAGGTTGCGGGCGGCTCTATAGGGCTGGTTAAGTTATAGCACAATTCTCGCCGCGAATATTGATTTGCAAGGGAAATTACGCTCCTCGCCACGGAGGGGTTATTAACACTGAACTGAGAATAATTTTCAGAACAATCTGCTCGTTCAAACACAGGCTTTTGAAATGTCAGCGGATAAACTTGTCATTTGATAGCGTTTTATAGTATTAGTTCAAGTACCTATACACGCAAACACAATTACGTTACACTATTAGTAATGCTTCACATATTCCCAAACCCCTTATGTTCGGTCTATGACATACCTAATACCTATTGATCTGATCTACAAAATAATATATTTTTCACGTCTCATGCTCTTAAAATGTTACTTTAGTCTCTGCATATCGGGACTAAAGCTCCTTATTAATCTCTAGGGACTAAAGTAAAATTGTTTTAATTTACTTTGAAAAACCCCTAAACAGCCAAACACGACGTTTGTGAATGGAGGTTTATAGCCATTTTCAGTGATAGGTATACAAACTTTTTGGTGCGTGAAAATAACCTCAAAATTACAACCGCTCAAAAATTCAAGATTTTATTTAATGCAACACGATTAATTATTACGAATACGAATGTAATTTTATCATGCATGGTCCATAAGTCCATATTAGTCCTAAATAAAATAGTTTTCAAGTTTGAATCTGTTGGCTAAATATGCAAGCATTTAAAGCGTCACTTTACAAAAAAAGAAAAAACCACGGAACATTTCTTTTTCTATTAGAATTTTGATTTTTTTTTTTTCAAAATTTGAATGGAATGAGTACGAGTAGATGTCCATTACTTGTATTAAGCTTGAATTGTAATCACCAATTAGACCAATTAACTGTGTCACTTTATAAATTACGGACAAAATATGTAATCATTATCTTCCAATGAAGAAGAATAAAGCTGAAGGCTATATAGAGGAGTCAATCCAAAATAAACATAGTATCTATCGAAGGCTATACTATATTGAAGGAATTAAAATATCCTCAAAGCAAAAATCACAACCAAGTGACAACCAACATTTGACCCACGCCCATCAACATCGCAGGTTGAGAATGAGCCTAATGAAATGACCATCGGCAACCTTTTTGAGAAAAGGTCTACGTCTCTACTATACCTACTCTCCATTCTCTCCTACTTTTACTTCGACTTCGAGTGAAAATATTGAACATACCTCAACAAACCACGCCGACCCAGCTTAGTTTACACGGGAAAACCATACATTTAAATGTAAAGAATTGTACAAATTGCCCTTTAATTTTTTCTGAGGTTAGATTAACGGCTGTACTACGTAATTGTAAGAAACTTTGTTATAATAAATATCATAATTTTATATTGAAATTCGTTTATTTTCCTCGCATTCAAAGTGAAAAGTAGAGTGTTTAACGCGAGACTAAACAACCATAATGACACTCGAACTATTAGCCACCCTCGCTTAGCTCGGGTGGCTAAAACATCTCGTGTCATTATGGCTTGTTTTAGTCCCTTGTTGAACAATCTACTATAATATTTTAACATATATTCGTATGAGAGATTTCAACTTAATTCAATTATGTAAATACCCATCTCTTAAGTTCTAAGAGATTATTTCGAGATATACAAGAATATTTAAAGATATAAGTAATACTTTTTCATCACATTTGCTCGTAAAAGATGCTATTACATGCAGGTGTATTGAAGGACAAAGACCTATATAGATCCGCGGGAGTTATTAATTGTTATAACTCTCTTATATAGTTACTAACTCTAATATAAGGACATAAATTATGAAAGTCTGTAAAAGTCTATACTCTACTGCCCAAAAAAACACTGCTAAACGATGTTATAATGTCGCCAAAAAAGCATCACTTAGTACCACAGATTGCAAGATAAACAGCTGCATTCACACAATTTGCAATTAAAAAAAAAACTTATTGTACTACGGCATTGCTGCCAACTTAAAAGAAAAGTTTTATCTTCAGTGCATGGATGTTTAGTATAATGAACGTGAAGATATACCTTTATGTATAAGTTCATATTTTTTGACTGATGTTTAGTATAGTGAACGTATACCTTTATGTATAAGTTCATATTTTTTTGACAGATGGACGTGAATAAAAAGAAGTTTATCAGACTATGTTTTTTTTTTTAATTTTGTTGGTTCCAAGCGGGAACATGTAATTATGTTCGTTGTTTATTTGCATTTTATTTATGAAATGTCGAGTCGTAGAAAAAGTATTGTATGCAACGTTGTATAAGTAGGTCAAAAAACGCTCGTGGCATCTTTCGACGACGCGGTTGGCGCAGTGGTTAAGCAACTGCCTACTGAGCCGACGGTCCCGGGTTCGAATCCCGGCAAGGGCAAATATTTGTGTGATGAACACGAATATTTGTGCCTGGGTCATGGATATTCTATGTATTTAAGTATTTATTTATCTATATAAGTAATGTATATCGTCGCCTAGTACCCCATAACACAAGCCTTCTTGAGCTTAATTTGGGACTAGGTTGATTTGTGTGAGGTTGTCTGATATTTATTTATTTATCTACCCAACCCATGCCACTCGCGTTTTTTGCCCCCTCTTATACAACGGTTGCATAAAATACTAATAATAAGTAGGTACTTTAGTTTTGTAACAATATTACTGTTCGTATTTAAGTTTTATAATATTTCGCTGTTAATTTTTGCTGCATAATATTGTAAACGGTTGTTTGTTTAATGATAGATGGTAAGATTCTGTATATATTTGTTTTCTGTTTTAAGCTGATCGCCGTTTTCCCAATGCTTATAGATAAGAAAAAAAAATGTAGGTACAGAAAAAGTTGGTTGTCAATCGTTTAATGTTTATTTTTACGCAATAATAGGAGTCTATAGATCACCTAGCTTTAAGAAATGAGATACCTTTCTCGAATTATTAAATTCTTATTTCGTAACTTAGAAAAATATTGATCTAATAATTCGTGATATTATAATATGTTTGCATTGTAAACAATTACTTTGACACTTATATTATAATTTGTACGCGTTTTTATCTACTTCTTTAGTAAGATTTATTGATTAAGAATTTTTGTAATTAAAATGACCTCTCTCAAAGCCTGAGATACGGGATTTTCCTAGTTCAGGCACAATAATTAAGTGTGTTCTGATTATTGAAATTGTTATTCTTATGTTTTTTATTAATAAAGATTTTATTAATTTATTATTATTATTTGTTTCTCAGTTTTTGAGTCTCGGGCTCATACATCCCGGTCTTTTGGAAGGCTTGCGTGGGGATATGGATCCAACACGTAGAGGCCCCTTGGAGAAATTTGTTGTGGCTTTTGCCCTGCTGGGACCCGTTCCTGATCATATCAATAAGATGATACATCCATGAACCGGTCCCAGCAGGTGATTGAACTATTGCATTGATATGGAAAATAAACTATTATTATTATTATTTTTGTTTTATGTATTTGTTATTTGCTCCCAAATGTGATGAAAAATATTGTGTGTATGGCGGATAGTAAGGCGATTACAAACTCAGGACTTTAAAAGACCTTCGTTAGTAATCCCCTACTTACTACCCTTATGACACAACACAATATACTGTTTCGAGCGTGGGGTTCGTATATGATAGAAAAGCACAAATTAATCCACAAATGAAAACACACACTTTATTACCAAAATAACGCACTTACAATTTACACGAACTGTACTAAAAATTCACTAATTAAGAACAAACACACTGTTACACAAATTACGCACTCACTATTCACACGAACTGTACTTAAAGCGCACTAATCACTTAAGAGTATTTCTCTCCGAATATCCTTTTACTAGCACTCGATCGCTGTTAAAATGTAACTAACTCGCGCCGGCCGTCGGTGCCTTTTATATTCCGCGGAACCGCTCTAGACGCATTGTCCACACATATCGCGAATATTCTAGTAAGGTCCAGCGTGAGGGCCGACAACATTCGAGGCCATATATGTCTCTCTCTAATGGTGCACTCTCTGTCACTCCCTTCCCGAATGTTCCGAGTATAGCTATCTCTTTCTAGTAGTCCCATCCTTGTTACACACTTCTCGAATGTTTTGAGCATAGCTATCTCTTTCTAGTAGTGCTATCTCTGTCACACCTACTGGAAATTTCGCCATATAATGATTTGTGCTTCAGAGGCCCATAAGGGGTCCTGAAAACGCCTGAAAACGGGTTTTCATGTTATGGCGTCATCTGATAGAGGGCGCCCTGAAACGGACTGAAAACATGTTTCAGGCGCCTGAAAACGACGGCAACTTGGGTGAAATTTCGATCTTTAGTTATGTGATAGAGCAACTCCTGAAACGGTCTGAAATGACTTTTCAGCCTGCTGAAAACGCCTCTAAAGCACTGAAATTGACGTTCAAAGTTTTTGACCTAACCTACCGGCGTAACAATACTATTTTTCCTGCTGTGCTAGACCGTTTCCGCCGTGCACGGATATTAATAAATAATAATAATAATAATTATTATTATTATTTATTAACGTTGTCATGTTTTGGTGTCCGTAAATATTTATCGTTTTTTAATATATACGCAACGTTTTTTGACCATATTTTACACTATTCCCAATGGAAAATCTACTAAAAACTATATTCCCTTCGAATAACATCAAGAAATGGCGAAATAGTGCAAATATAAGAATAAAACCAGAGTGACATTTGTGTCAAATGTAATACGAAATATGAAACGATATATAACAAGAAGCCAAACCAGACAGAACACAGCCGCAACCACAGCAAGCGCACGACCAACACCCCTGCCCGCCCCGTCGTCCTCCTCACCATCGTCGTCGGGCGACGAGTTCGCCACTGCGCCCGACACCAGCGAGTCGAGCGACGACGAGCGCGGGCCGCCGCCCCCGCCGCCGCGACCACCTGTGCGACGTGGACGGCCACCGCTGCCGGCACGCTTGGGGCCTACGGGGCATCCTGCCCCGACCACGGCTCCCGCTACCGGTGGTGTAGTGCGTCGCATGAGATGGTCTCGAGCCATGAACGAGAACGTCATGCGCGCCTATTACGGGGCTACAGTGGGAGGAACCAACCTGTCCGCGTACCGGGACAGGATGCTGCCTCTGTATCTTGCTTTTGATCCGACCATCGCCGTATCTGCGCAGCGGCTATCCGATCAGGTGCGCTTCATTCAGCGGCGCAAGCTGCTGGACGACGCGACACTTGATCGACTGCGCCTGGAAGTACTGGCCACTCGTGCGGCTTCTGCGCCGACTCGGGATCCGCCTGCTATGTCACCGGTTCCGGCGCCAGCGCCCAACCTGGTGCCGGGGGTGCCGCTGACGGATCCCGATGCCGATGACGAAGGATGTGCGAGCAGTGTAAGTACCCAGGCCAATGAGCAGTTGAGGAGGGCTTTGGAAGAGGCGATTGCGCGGTATCGATCCGCACCTGAGTCTAGGCCACGATTACCACGCTTACCAATGCATAAACGCAACTTAGCGTTAATGGGAGCCCTGGACGCTTTGCTAGACCCGTACCTTCGGGCTAGCGAAGATTTAGCTGATACCCACTCGATCATATACTGCGGGGCCATCGCGGCGTGCCGCGTTGCTCGTGTCAGATTTCCGGACACTGACCGAGCACCGCGGACCGCCGGGGGTGTTCCTGCCTGGCAAGTACGGATCGAGCGGCGTATCGGCTCGTTTAGGACTCTCATTGCCAAGCTAATCTGCTTTAGGGGGGGCAACAACCGCCCCCGTGTGATGCGCTACGTGACCCAAGCCTTCGCGGGGACTGGCACCAGGCCCTGCGATTACATGGCATGTGTCACAGAGCGCATCGACTACCTAAAGCAGAAAGTTTATGCATGGGCAGGCCGTATTCGTCGCTACAGAGAGCGTGTGGATCGATACCAACAAAATCGTCTCTTTCAAAGCTATCAGAGGAAGGTATACCGAAAGTGGGAGGGAGCCGACCAATGTGTGACCGACGGGCAACTGCCGGATCCTACTGCCATGATTAATTTCTGGCGTAGTATCTGGTCGGTTCCAGTCGAGCACACCGAGAGCAAATGGATGAATGTTGTCAGACGTGAGTGTGAGCCGATCGAAGCCATGGGGGCTGTGACCATCAGCCCCGATGATGTGGGTTGTGCTGTCCGTACGACCCAGAACTGAAAAAGTCCTGGTTCAGACGGATTGCACAACTTTTGGATCAAGTGGTTTCGATCCTCACATGAACGCCTGGCAACACAATTTCAAGACGCCCTCGAGATTGGTTCCCTGCCATCTTTCATGACTACTGGTGCTACCTTCCTGCTCTATAAGTCCGGTAGTACCACGGAAGCGAAAAACTATAGACCCATCACGTGCTTGCCTACTTTATACAAGCTCCTTACGTCCATTCTGAGAACAAAAATTAACACGCACATTGTTGCGAACAACGTTTTGGCCTTTTCTCAGAATGGATGTAGGGTTGGGTCCCGTGGTACTAAGGAGCTCCTCCTCATTGACACGACCATTTGCCAACAAGTCCGGCGGAACAGGGGGTCCCTCTCAACCGCTTGGATTGACTATAAGAAGGCCTATGATTCGGTGCCTCATTCATGGCTGGAGAGGATCTTAGAGCTGTATAAAATCGATACAGCTCTAAGATCCCTCTTAGGCGCGTGTATGAGGCGGTGGACCACAGTCCTTCGTCAACCAGGTGGCGGGGATGGCCCCCCTGGCCCGCAGGACTTGATAAGGATTGAGAGAGGTATTTTCCAAGGTGACAGTTTGAGTCCTCTGTGGTTCTGCCTAGCCCTGAATCCGCTCAGCACTCTGCTGAAGGATTCAGGACTAGGTTGCCGACTTCGAAGAGGAGGTGAGGTCATTTCTCATCTGCTATACATGGATGATCTTAAGCTGTATGCACCCAAACGCCAGGACCTCGTGGAACTACTGGAAGTGACAGACACCTTCAGTAGCGCCATCAAAATGGAGTTTGGTGTAGACAAGTGTGCGGTCATGCATGTACAGCGGGGGAAAGTCGTAAATTCCGTGAATTTACAACTTTCTGAGACAATGTCCCTCAGGTCTATCTCCGAAGCTGAAACCTACAAGTACCTTGGTATGTCACAGTCATTGGGTATTGCGGACGGAGACATTAGGCAGGCGTTGAAGGAGCGTTTTTTTTGTCGCCTGACAAAAGTACTTAACAGTCTTTTGTCCGGTGGCAATAAGGCGCGTGCCTTCAATGCTTGGGTGATGCCTCTGCTCACTTACTCCTTTGGCATACTAAGGTGGACTCAGACTGAGCTGGACGCCCTGGATACGAGGGTCCGTCAGCTGCTCACTACACACCGCATGAAGCACCCACGCTCGTCAGTTATGAGAATGTACATCCCGCGTAAGTGTGGAGGCCGTGGCTTTTTAAACGCCAAGGACCTTCATAACCGCGAGGTGTGCAGTCTTAGGGAGTATTTCCTAAACAACGAGTGTGGGATTCATCGCGATGTAGTAGCAGTTGACAAAGGCCTCACCTCTCTCTCCTTAGCAAACGAGAACTGGCGCAGACCAAAGGTGCTTAGCACCGATGACCGCAAGGCCGTATGGAAGAGTAAGGAGCTACACGGGCGGTTCTACAAGGCCCTTACAGGGCCCGATGTAGATCTGCTCGCGTCGGTGAACTGGTTACGCTTCGGGGATCTCTTCGGGGAAACCGAAGGTTTTATCTGTGCAATTGCGGACGAAGTAATGATGACGAACAATTATCGGAGATATATCCTGAAGGACGGTACGGTCGACATTTGTCGGGCATGCCGCCGTCCCGGTGAGTCACTCAGGCATATAATCTCCGGTTGTTCCCATCTTGCTAACGGCGAGTACTTGCACAGACATAACCAAGTAGCCAGGATCATTCACCAGCAACTTGCTCTTCGATACGGTCTTGTGGGGTCTGAGGTGCCGTACTATAAGTACGCACCGATGCCAGTTCTCGAAAATGGTCGTGCCACGCTCTATTGGGATCGATCTATCATCACGGACAGGACTATTGTAGCCAATAAGCCTGATATCGTGTTGGTAGATCGATCCAAGCGCCAGGCAGTGCTCGTCGACATTACCATCCCCCATGACGAGAACCTCGTGAAGGCTGAGAAGGACAAACTCAGCAAGTACCTTGACTTGGCTCACGAGGTGACCGCCATGTGGGATGTTGACTCGACGATCATTGTTCCGATAGTCGTTTCGGCGAACGGTCTTATAGCGAAGAGTCTCGACAAACATCTTAAGAGACTCTCGCTAGATGGCTGGATCAAGGGTCAGATACAGAAGGCAGTACTCCTGGACACGGCGCGCATTGTCAGGAGGTTCCTCTCTTTGCAGCCCTAACCACCGGTAGCCTGGGCCCTGCCCCGCTGCCGGCGGCACCCTAGGTTAGGTTTTTTATAATGTATTTATATTTTGTAACTTCTTTATTGTATTTTACTTTTTATATAAATTTATTGTAAAAAACCTAATCTAAGCTATAAAATGAATAAAGGAGATAATAATAATAATAATTTATTTCCATTTAACCTTAGGTGGTAAGTACAAGTGTGGTCGAGTCCTTCTATTAGGTTTATTCAACCTGTATCAGGAGGCCTCGCTCTTCCAGTTTTAGTTTTAACAATTCTAGCGTTAAAATGGATATCACGTATTTATATTTATACATTTAACCATTTATTTTATTTACTTATAGTCTATGTGCATGCAAAGTACGAAAGGTGTTTGTGTGTGTGTGTGTGTGTGTGTGTGTGTGTGTGTTTGCGTGCGTGTGCGTGAGGTTCATTATTTTGCATAACTTAATATAATTTACACAATTTTGACCTAGGTTATATAATTAAAGTTCTAACTATACAATATATTTTCAGTGTCACAATAGTTCAGTCCACTTAACCATTTCATTAAAGTTTGTTTACATTCATAGTAGTTTAATTTATAAATACTGAGCTCCTTATTTATCTTATTATATAACAGTGCGGATTGAACATCAAACTGTCTTTTTACGAAAGCTGATTTGTATACTGGTATAGGTGCAACTGAATGTTTTCTTCTCTGTCTTAACAAGTCTGGCTTAAATGCTAAAGATCTATGAAGCTTTAATATTGCAGAAGTGAAATATAATTTGCGCATGCTAAGTACTTTACAGTCTACATAGAGTTCTGTAGTGGGGTACCGAAATGGTTTCAAGTACATAGTTTTTAACAAGCATCGCTGTGTCCTTTCCACTTCCAGAAACTTTGTTTTATCGGCACCGCCCCATGCTGGAATGCAGTACGTCATTATTGGCTGTGCCAGAGTGCAGTATATATTTGTTGCAGTAGGGTAGTGCTACTGATGTGTCGTAGGATTTTGAATATCCAGACTAGTTTTCTTAATCTTCCATTAATATATTCTAGGTGTTGATGCCATGATAGACGTTGATCAATAATAACACCTAAGTACTTAATTGATGTAACTTTTCTTAGTGGGATACATTGACAGGTTCTGTTATTCTGGAGATTGCAGTTATGGATTTTTAATTTTAGTTCTTGAGGTGGTTGGGCACTAATAGTCTTTGAGAAACAGATGTAATTAGATTTTCCAGTGTTTAGTGTAAGCAGGTTGGATTTTAGCCATGAGTTGATCTTATGTAGGCCCCTTTCAGCTGTCTCAAAGACAGACTCCCATTTCTCACCCGTGAATACTACTACCGTGTCGTCTGCATTCATGAAATGACATGCCCATCTTCAATGAGCATGTCAGTGAGGTCATTTATATAGACCAGAAATAGTGTCGGTCCTAGTACACTACCTTGTGGGACACCATATGTCACTACAGATTCAGTGCTTATGTGGTCTCCTATTTTGACCCTCTGAGATCGATCCCACAGGTAGTCACCCAGCAGATCCAGTGGTTTGCCCCTAATACCGCAGTGTTCCAGCTTTCTTACAAGAGTAGGGAGAGAAACTGTATCGAAAGCCTTTTTTAGGTCAAGGAAAACAGAGAGGCACTTTTTACCTTTTTCAACGTCACTGCTCACTATCGATGTCAATTTTAGTATAGCATCTTCGGTAGATTTTCCTTGCCTAAAGCCAAATTGAGATTTAGAGAGTAAATAATGTGAACTAATTAATAAGTTCCCACCAACCTAATATCGTTATATTTAAAGTGCTTAAGTAGCTTTAATTCAAACCCCGTTTCTGATTGGATGGTTTTGATATAACAGTACGATAAGCATCAAAAGTAACTGACTTCACTACTGGCTTATGTCAAATTGCATACTAAAATTGAGAGCGTTGACTTTTAATGCTGACTGTACGTAAAAGGCAGGAATACAGTCCTCGAGAGAAAATTCCCTAGTCATAAATTAGGTGCACCAATAAGATTAGGTTGAATTGCACACAAATAAAATAAAATATTCAATATCTCCTCTGCGAAGATTAGAACCCATGACCTCGGCATCGGTAGTTCGCAGCGGTATCCATTGGACAACGAATTTTGCATTGCAGTTACGAATTTATAGAGGTCTGTAGAGCGCGAACCGTGCGTAACTTGATAAGGTAGAACCCCTCATCAATTGGTAACACGCTTTTCTAGCTGGTTCAGAATAAACAATGTAATTTTCTTTGTGTGCATTTAAATAATCGTAGGAAGCGTTTAAATAATTCGAAGTTGTTTGCGCGGTGGGTCGTGGCACTGGTAGAGTATCGTGCGGTAATGTTTGCCGGCAACAAGGCAGGTCTCGGGCGGGCCGGCTCCCCTGAGAGCGGGCGGCCGCACGAACTAGCGCCAGGGGAGACCGGCCGAAAATGTGAAGGTCGAGGCAGATTGGTCGCACCTGAAATAGGGTCACTTCGCCACGGTTTATAGACGGGACGTGACTTTTACTTGGAAATGTTGAGGATGACTGTATACAATATTTTTATGAACTCTACTTTATGATACTTGTTTGCATTCCGCCCCAATTTTTCCTTGAGGTTGTTATTTTCCTGTTCGTAGAAAGTCGACGGATTCTGTTTGTTCGAATGTCTTTTCAACACGGAAAATTGAAGTTCGGAGACGGATTCTTTTAAAATGTTGTTTCCTTTGATGCCGCGAGCTAAGTAAGAAGGTAGGCTAAGAAAAGTAATAAGCCGCAGGTGCTCAGAGCAACGAAATCCTACGCCTGGAAAAGCCTATTTGAACGGAAACCTAATTTAAAGATACAATAGTTACTCTTCTGCTATGTACTATAATAACTACGTGGGATCATCCAATACTACGTATTACTGCTCTTAGCATTATTAAGACATCATCTTTCACGCTCGCTCACTTTGGGGAAACCCAGATAGTACTTCAATGACGTGGTTTAATTGAGTTGATACACCTTGGTCAAGTTGACTACATATTAGGAACCCATAGGGCAGTCAGCAACAAGTTAGTTAAGTGCTATAATTTATTCTACATGTGGCACTGGCCCACTCTAGAGGCCAAAACGTATATGTGACTTGACTACCTATCTGTATAGTATAATGGTAATTCTGATACGGGCCTTACAAAAGAAAGCCGGCCAAGTAAGAGTCGTGTAATTTGAGTTCACTTAAGTTAACAGAGAGCGGATAGGCCGCTTGCTACCCGCGGCGCGCGTTGGGTTGTAAGGGTAGGCGGGTTGAATAGAAACTTGTTTGGTTATCATTATTTCACCTGACTTACATTGGTTAAAAACTATTTTTTTTTTAGATTTTTATTATTTTATTAAGATAATATTTTGGCTACCTTAAGATACTTAATTTGCTACAGTCTCTACCGATTTTGTTTGGTTTAAGACATGAAGATTATGGACGAGTGAAGTAACAAAATGACGAATGCTCGTGTATAAGAACAAATTATATGAAACTAACACAAGTAAGAAACGACCTCACTACCTATTATAGTCTAAATAATATAGACATGTGGTGTTTTTCACTTGTACTTGTGTTACTTTGATATGATTTGCTCTTAGAGTTACGGACAAACATACACATACATACTTAACAATAATCATCATTTTCTAGTATGTTTCCTGTGATTTCCTGATAAAATTCAAATATTTATTTCGTCTAGTCACTACGCTATCAACGCGGGCCTTGTGAATCTTGAGATTTACTTCTACTCGTACTTATGTATAGATGAACAACTTAACTAAAGGACTAGGTGTATACGTAGTGGTGTTATAAGTTTGTACTCATGGAAGGTCTAAATACAAATGTAGAATGCCAATTCTTCTATAAAGACACGTTACTACATGTAGTATACACCGAGTCCTTTAGTTAAGTTTTTCATCTATATAATCTGTCAGGCGGCTTTAAGTTTTGAGTTGCTCTACGTCAGTAGGCACCGAACCCAAAGTAAATAGACGTTAACCCATGTTAGGCTTGATAACGTCGGATCAGTCGTCTGTTCTATTATTAATTAGGCATTACCTTGTCTATGTAGTACACTCGAAGTGAATTTACTGTCGTAAAAGTGAAATATACATGCATAACCTACTAATTAAAGTAACTCAACTATACAGTCGGCTGAGAAATTAATTAACAGTTTTGACAAATATGTACAGAAATAAAATATTGGTAAGATCGATTGTTGGCTAAGCTCCATAAATAATACCTATATAAAAATATATATAAATGACATCCATCATTTTTCACCGATTGCATCTGAGCTGAACACATACCTACCTATATTTCTTCATAAATTGTGATAAATGTATCCTCATAAACCTTTTAAAACGTAATTTAGTTTTCTCATAACGATGCAAGTTTGTACTACTAGTCTTCTAAAAGTTATTGTTCAGTTTGTATTCACATTTCAAAAGAATATTAGGCACGGAAACGTAAGTTGATCTTGTTTTTAATAAATTTGTTGATACAATGTGGTTATGTCATAGCCTATTTATATCATAGCGCGTCTGTTTGTCCGTAGGTGCCTTATGTCATTATTTTAAAAGAAAATATACTTGTCTGCCTTGATTTTGTTTTTCTTGTTTTCTCCCAACTCCTTTCGGTTGTTTTCCCGTGAAAGTTTGACGCAACTATGACAGCTGGAGGGCGTTAAATAGGAGCCAGCATTAACGCCTGTAATTGTCCTTTTCAGTTTCAATAGATGTAACAATCGAATACTTCAAAAATAGGCAAGCATTTCAATTATCACTATTACGTCTAATGTTTTAAAGAGCATATGTCAAAAAAATAAAGATATTCTAAATTCATTACGTTCACTGTAGGTAATAGATACCTATCTCTTATGGAAACAGAATAGAACTGAATATATAATGAAATGTAAACGAATCTTAAACAAAGTAAGGCAAACCGCTTTCTCAGCCGACTGTACACGTTAATAATACGGCAAAGGGAATAATGGGATTCGCGCTTACCTATTATGCAGAAAGGCCGCCTCAAGAACTTGAGGCGACCCATTGAACCCTGGTACCGGGACCGGCATCCTGACGACCATAACCTAAACAAAGAACATTGTGTAAATCAAAGGTTTATACATATTGTGTTAATTTAATAGACTACCGTATCAATCTAATAGACCAGAGGTTCCAAAATTTGCGCCGCGGCGCCCTGGCGCGCCATACTTAAGAGTAAAGAGAGCGTCTAGAGATGAGACGCTCTGGCGAAAATTTAACTACGCTATTTCGATTTTGATAAAAATACAGAAATAGTTAAGCGCCGCGAAATGTTTGGGAACCTCTATCATAGACAATTTGATTGACAGGTCAAATCATATTTTTAAAACGATCATGTTGTTATGAAATGTGTCGAGGAATACTCCGTTGTTACGATACGAAATTGTCTGCGTCCGATTTCTAGTTTAGTTTAAAATTCTTAAATATCCAGCAGAATGCGAAAGCTGCTAAAAGGTATTATTTAAACATTTATTGTATCTTTTAATAACATAACTTTTATGATAATATTTTATGTTTTATTATGATATTTGAAAACATTAAAGTTTTTTTTAATATTGTTTATTATGATAGTTGAAAGCCTGCAAAAAGTCGGTTTACGGACGTCAATTTTAGGTGATATAATAACGCATGCCGGCCGATGGAGTGGAAGAGAGATAGATGCGATCTTCCTCTCTATCGTTTGTTCCGCGCTCTCGCTTGCACTCCCGGCTCAGGCGGAACGTGACAATGAGTCATGCTTCTTCGTGCGTGCAGCCGGCGTTCATCGATTTATAAGACGTTATCACGTCAAACTAGTTGTTTGTGCAACAAGAGCGCAAAGTTGTTTTTTGTTTCGAATGTTGATTTTGAATTGCGAGCAAGAGCGAAGGATTCAATGATTGAATCACGAGCGTAGCGCTAATGAGTGATTCTTAGTAGAATCATGTGCATAGAGAGGGATTCAATACCAGGAGATGCTAAAAACTTTGCTCTCGTGTAGCACACATAACTTTTCACCTCGAAAGCGAGAAAATATTGGAGTTTATAAGTAACAGGTGGCTGAGAAATGACAATGCGTGGCACTCTAGATTGAAAAAAATATTAAAAAGTTACTTTTACTCTCGCTCGAATAAAAATCGCATTTGGTTCACTGTTATCTCGCAGCAAAAATGGCATGAATGAGCTAAAGAGGTGGAAATTATATTTCTCCTCTATTCTGTACCTAGGTAGGTCGTGTAGACTCCGAATATACGGTTAGCATCTGCATGATTGCTGCAGATTAGCTTACCGTGGATTAGTAAGGAGAATTCAGAAAGCGAATAGTAATGATCTATTAACAGGGTGATTTTACCGTAGCAACTGTAACAATGTAGTTTTAAATGATATATACTCATATATGCGTTCACTGTTTAAAGTACTCCCACACCTAACAAAGATTTCTACCCATAAAGCTTAAAGCTTTGACACCAAATATAATAACCGTAAGATTACAAGTACGATGTACAATAACAAGTAGGTACGACTGTTTGTAGACTTTTAATAAAATAAAGCGGACTGGCTATTATGTGTTGATGCCACTACGAGAGTGGCGAAGATAAGCCGAGAGCCGGCGTGTCGAGTAATTCGTCACTCGGCGTGGATGGATCGCGCTGCTCATCGCAAAGCGAGCCTTACATTAAGATGAACCATTTATTTTTCACTCAGAACTAAGATTACAAAAAGGGGAATAATCTCATCGTTTCTTTCATCTACTTAATATACTTTCGCAACAAATCTTTTCAAATTTTAGGAGTCGCTAGGATGATCGACGACTTGACTTTCTTGTGACTTTTAAAAACATGCCCAATTTATATGAAAGTTTTTCCTTTATACATAACTAGCGGCCGCCCGCGACTTCGTCCGCGTAGATTTTTGATGATGACAAAGATATTAAAATAGGTAAGTGAATTTTATTCTTAGTTAAAATGGTCTAGACATATTACATTTCAAACAGTGGCAGACACTGATATGCAATTGTTAGAGAATTTTTGAAGATTTTTCCAATTAGATTACGGGAACTGTTTGCAAGATGCTTAATATTTATTCCGTCAGTTACCTGATGCTTTTAATCTTTGGCAAAAATGACTGCAAGATATAGAGCGACGCATGGAATTGGAGTTAGAAAATGGGGATCTTAATAGTTATTATGAGTGAGATTTAAAAAAAAGTTAAATATCGTAAGGCTGTTAAAACAATCTTAAACTCAGCACTGGAAATCGAGAGATGGAATAATAAATAATAAACTTTATTTCATAACAATAATAAATAATGACCTCTTTTCATAAGAAGGCAGCACTGGTATTTGTACACGCCGGCCTGCCTATTAAACGAAAAGAGTGGTGTGGCGGAGTTCCCGAGGCTGGCCAAAATGTTTCTAAATGGTCTAGCAGGTACCCCAGTTATTAAAAAGGCTAGTGTTTAAAGAAAATGCTGAAATGTGACCATTAAAAACTAAATGCACATAAGCGAATTTAATGATGCGATTACTATTTTGGTCTACAGGCTAGTAGTATTGTTTGAAGAGTGATTCAATATATTCTGGTGGCTATAGTTCTCTATATTTCTCAAGAAGCTAAATAAAGTAAGAATAGGTATATAAAGTATAAATTATTCATGTGCTGATAGACAACTCACTAAATATAGGAACACATAAAGTTTGGAACACAATAAATAAGAGACAGCACTAAGAAAATATTGTTGACAGTCAACCATAGAAAAGGGGGTGCAAGTTCGTTTTAAAGAAAGGACGTAGTCACTGGGTAGTAGACTGGAAATAAAAAATATATAAACTGATAACGTTAGCGTAACACTTCTTTATAAACAACATTAGCGGTGTTCCCCATACAAACTTTGCACCCCTTTTTAACCCCCTTAGAGGTAAAATTTTCCAAAACGCTGAAATTACTTTTTTTGTATTTGATTAAGTAAGCTATCTACAAAGTTTCAAGTCTCTAACTCCAAAAAAAAAGTTTACCCCATACAAACTTTGCACCCCTATTCAACCCCCTTAGGGTTGAAATTTTCTAAAACGCTAAAAGTACGTTTTATGTTTTTGAATAAGTAATCATTCTACAAAGTTTCAAGTATCTAACTCCAAAAAAAAAGTTTACCCCATACAAACTTTGCACCCCTATTTAACCCTCTTAGGGGAGGTATTTCCAAAAATCCCTTCTTATCTCTAGCCCACGTTATAAAAGTAACCTACTGTGCAAAAATCAACTCTCTCGCATTAGTAGTTTCGGCTGTGCGTTGATGAGTCAGTCAGGACTTCTTCTTTTATATATATAGAAGATTATACTTCAAACGAAACTATACTTAGTATGGGGCCATTGTTCGAGCCTTTCAACCGTCTCACTTTCGTGGACATATTTTTGAAGAATGGGATTTTGATGTAATTTTCGGATATATGTTAGATGTCCGGTAAACTTAGATGCCTAACCAGAAATGAAATCGAAATCTGCAGCCACTTTTCCAAAAATGTGACCACGAAAGTGATTTGGAACAAACGCTCGAATAATGACCCATGAAGTCTAAGTGAACACATGGTAAGTACTGTTATTCCTAAAACATTAACCTTGAATTTTCCACTACTTACTTATGTTTAGTACCAACACTATTTAATATAGAAGATAAAATGTGAGAACGACTTAGGTAGCATACGGGGACTTTTTTCAGTTATTCAGTGGCGATACAGTCGCTTTACCGTCGCTGGTCATATAATAACCTCGAAAATGTAAACAAGGTTCTTCATCGCTACCACAGTACATATATATAGGCTAAAGCAGTATGGAAACTACGAACAAACGGTCGAAACCGCGCACACACACAGACCCAAGCGTTTACGAGGCGGCTAAGCGTACTTCGCGGTGCTGTCAGTAGCGCGTGGCGCGTCGCGACGGGCGGACTGTTTGTTTTTATTGCGTGTTGCGTGCGCTGTCCGCGAATTTTTAAAGATGCCACGAGTGTATTGCGTTGTATACGGTAGCTTGAACTCGGCTTCTTCAAACCTTTTAGCTGTTGTTTTCAAAGAGAATACCTAAATGTTTAAAGTAGCTGCATCAATTTATCAATAAGTAGACAAAATCAGTTATCCTCGTCTCCGGTGTGCCTTCATCGGCCGGAGTGGAAACCCAAGAGGACCCGTAGGACTCTCAGCTCTGGCTTGCCTTAATTGGCCGTCCAGAGAGGAGCGTTAGAGCGATATGCTCCAGGGGTGGAAGTGTTAAAGGGCATCACGCCGCGAGTAACTTCGGAGAAAGCGCAGCACACCTCTCGACACCCCTGAGCCCTCACGCTCGTGTTGCTTCCGGCCGTCTGCACGATGGCATTACGGGGCCCACCTAGTGAGGGGCGAGTCACCACCCGCCAGAGGTAACAGTCGCATTGATGGTTACGGCGGGTGATGTTTTTCTACTGCAATAGCCCAAATAAATAGTCCACCCAAACTCCATTTTAATAGCCCGGTTTCTTTTTCATATCAATGCAATAGTACAACCACCTGCTGGGACCTGTTCATGGATGTATCATCTTATTGATATGATCAGGAACGGGTTCCAGCAGGGCTACAGTCACAGCAAATTTCTCCAAGGGGCCTCTACGTGTTGGATCCATATCCCCACGCAAGCCTTCCAAAAGACCGGGACATATGAGCCCGTGACTCAAAAAATGAGAAACAAATAATAATAATAAATTATTTACTTCCATTTAAACTTAGGTGGTAAGTACAGAGTGTGGTCGAGTCCTTCTATTAGGTTTATTCAACCTGTATCAGGAGGCCTCGCTCATGGATTACAACCACATAATTAGGTATGTTTATACATTTACCTATTTTTCTTAGCCTACATTCATGGAAAGCATGCAATGTGTGTGTGTATGTGTGTGTGTGTGTGTGTGTGTGTGTGTGTGTGTGTGTGTGTGTGTGTGTGTGTGTGTGTGTTTCAATTTATACAATTTAATTATTTTGTATGATGTTTTCTTAAATAATCTTAATCACTACTTATGCATTATATTTTCAGTCTCGTAATAGTTCAGTGTAGTTAACCAGTCATGTAGAGTCTGTTTACATACATGATAATTTAATTTATAAATATTAAGCTCCTTATTTATCTTATTATATAACAACGGGGATAGAACATCAAATTGTCTCTTTACAAAAGCTGATTTGCAGACTGGTACGGGTGCAACTATATGTTTTCTTCTCTGTTGTAAGAGCTCTGGCTTAAATGGTAACGATTTATGAAGCTTTAGTATAGCAGAGGTTAAGTACAATTTGCGCATGCTAAGCACTTTGCAGTCGACATAGAGTTCTGTAGTAGGATATCTATATGGTTTAAAGTACATAACTTTCAGTAAACATCTCTGTGCTCTTTCCACTACCAGAAACTTAGTTTTATCAGCGCCGCCCCATATTGGAATGCAGTACGTCATTATTGGATGTGCTAACGCAGTGTATATCTGTTGTAGTAGAGTAGTGTTGCTGATGTGTCGTAAGATTTTGAATATCCACACTAATTTTCTTATTCTGGTATTTATATATTCAAGATGTTGATGCCATGATAGACGTTGGTCAATCATAACACCTAAGTATTTGATTGATGCGACTTTTTCTAGTGGGATACATTGACAGGTTCTGCTATTCTGAAGATTGCAATTATGGATTTTTAATTTAAGGTCTTTAGATGGTTGAGCAATGATAGTCTTTGTGAAGCAGATGTAATTTGATTTTCCTATGTTAAGTGTAAGCAGATTACGTGTTAACCATGTGTTGATTCTATGTAGGCCCCTCTCAGCAGCCTTAAAGACCGACTCCCACTTATCACCCGTGAATACTACCACCGTGTCGTCTGCGTATGAAATGACATGTCCATCTTCTATGGGCATGTCAGTAAGTTCATTTATATAGGCCAGAAATAGTGTCGGTCCCAGTACGCTGCCTTGAGGGACACCATATGTAACCTTAGCATCAGTACTTATGTGATCTCCTATCCTGACCCTCTGACATCGATCCTGCAGGTAATCACCCAGCAAATCTAGAGGTTTTCCTCTGATGCCGTAGTGTTCTAGCTTTTTTATACGAGTGGGGAGAGAAACTGTATCGAAGGCCTTTTTTAAGTCTAGGAAAACAGAAAGGCATTTTTTTCCCTTGTCAACTTCCTTGCTCACTATCGATGTCAGTTTTAGTATAGCATCTTCTGTTGATTTACCCTGCCTAAAACCGAATTGAGATTTTGAAAGTATGTTGTATTTATTAAAGTAGTTCATTAATCTGTTATTAATCAGTTTTTCAATTACTTTTGAAATCGATGTGAGAACCGAGATTGGCCTGTAATTATTTGGATCCGTTTTCTCACCACTCTTATAAACCGGCGTAATCAGCGATTGTTTTAAAAGCTTTGGAAAAACACCCTGAGCGAAACATAGATTTGCTAGGTGACTAATCACTGGTGCTATAGTTGTTTTGCACATCTTTAGGAATTTCGTCGGAACGCCATCAACACCTGGTGCACTACCAGTTTTTAAAGACATTAAGGTACTTTCGACTTCAAGGGGATCTGTTTCTAGTAAGACGAACGACGAAACATAACCAGTGTCATGTTGTCTGAAAATTGTGTCAGCTATTGTTGAGGTGTGGCCGGGAATGTCTGCAGCTAGCTTTTTTCCGATATTAGCGAAAAATTTATTGACGCAGTTTACAGCTTCAATGGGGTCGTGTTTGTGTTTGAGCAGTTCAATGTTAGGAGTTTTACTAGCGTTGTAGTTAGTAATAGATTTTATTGATGTCCAGAGAGCCTTTGAATTTTTCTCAGTTTTTTCCAATAGTGTACGATCATAATTACGTTTAAGTTTTTTTATTAGTTTAGACGTGAAATTTCGATATCTCCTGAATGTGACCTTCAATACCTCGTTTTCCGGGTCCGCACGCAGTTTTAACTGCATTTTATTTCTGTTGTTAATACATCGCAGAATACCCGGGGTGATCCATGGCTTAAGAGTACGTCGTGAACGAGGAATTTTGCTGACTTTTTTACTTTCATTTATAGAGTCATTTAGTTTCCGGATAAGTTGCTGTATTATGAAATTAGGGTCGTTACTTAAAAGGAGGGCCTCAAGGTTTTTTTCTAATAAGTTATTTACAGCGCTCTCGTAATTTATAATTTCGATCGTTTTGGGGCTAATTTTGGGGCTAGTTTTGTTATTTGAATTAAGAATTAAAAGCGTAGTTTTGTGATCCGTAACAGATGTGTTTAGGGTAGCTGTATATGCGGTTGTGTCTATCTTGTTTATTTTTAACATTATGTGGTCTAGACAGTTGTCTAACCTGGTTGGTTTGTAAAGACCAGGCAGAACACCATGCGCGCACAACATGTTCAAATAACTATGTCTATTGTTGTATTCGTAGTTTTGCTCAAATGTCCGTGTCCATTACAATATAATACATTATAAAAAAAACCTCACCTAGGGTGCCGCCGGCAGCGGATGACAACCCTAGCGCGTAGATATTTATCTTCAAAAAAGGCCTTAGTTTCCATACTGCTTTAGCCTATATATATACTGTGATCGCTACTATCGATAGAGTCGCCCTCGCGCGTCTACATCGATGCAGAATCAAAACAGCGCGACAGTTGCGCGTTATAAATGCGACAAAGGACTACTTGTCGCGTTGCGGTCGCGTGTTCACGAATCGCGCTTCTATTGTTACATAAAATCGTCATAGGTATGCGAACACCCTTAGATGGAAATACTAGGAGCGTCAATTATTTTAGGAAAGAACCTGTGGTCGATGTTAGTCTAATCATATGTATTCCTGAAATTCCTTTGAATGGAGCCTGAGCAACATATCGACGGGACTAGAAAATAAAACGAGTGCATGTATGTACTATGTACACAGTAATTGCGGGATGAAATGAGGAAAAAGATGCTTTTAACCGACCAAACGTGTTTGCGAACTGCCCGTTTTTTCAAGTGGATATACGGATACGCTACAAGTAGGTACATTGCCATGCAAATATGCGCGGCATCGATTAATACCTTATTACGAGTACCTTGGGTACTTAAAATATAAGCAGTAGATTCCTATTCAATTTATTTTATATATATTGACATATACCGGTATGTCTATGTACGAGTAAAATGTTGTAGGTACAGCTTTGCTCAAAAATTTCAAATCTCGATCTCTCTCCACGGTCAAAATTACCTTTAGTTTGAAGGTGTAAAGGGTTTCTAGCTAGCTATTAGGTTTCTAGAGTAAAATAATCTTTATACATATTTAGCAGTATCATTATCAATGTTACTAATTTTATTATAACCTTAGCGTACTATACTTAGTTGATGAGAGTTGCTCCACAACACAATATGAAATACCTAAGTAAATCTAACGAGGCTACGTATTGTACGCTTTTAGAAACGAAACAATTTATAATCTAATGTAAATAAAACGTCGGAAGCCAACTAATCTGTTTAATGAAAAGGGGCCTGCTTCACCACTCCCCGATCCAACTATGTGGGAGATTAGGGAAAATAATATTCCATAAATTCTTCGTGGGTTAATTTAATATCTATGTAGGAACTGCCACGTGCGGTCCATTTTAATCGATCTTCGTGTAATATTCGTTATTATTATCACGGTACATTTCAACTCTGTACAATTTCACGCAAGGGCTGATTCGCAACTGATTTACTAAATTGAAACCATTCCTTATGAATTTATGAGCCAAATAATTTAGCGAAAATTTATTGACGAGAGTCCGGGAAACAGAGTGGTAGGTAACGTTTGAAGTACATATTTTAATAACAGAAAAGTGTTTATTATCAGTATTGGTTTATATTATCATTGATTCATTGACTTGATTTGTGAGGCTTTATATAGTTATTCTCATAAAGTGCGTAAATAAACGAGAACTAGTCTATGTCCCGTACGATCCCTGCATGACGTGTACATGAAGCGCAAATAATTTATAACTCAGGGCAATCATCCATTTTAGGATAGTACACATACCTTAACAATTCAATTGAAATGAAACTGCATTCATCCATACATTGGCTGTTACTACAAATGTAAACTTGACCTAGATTACTCTTCAAGTGCTATTAATAGCTAATCATAGCTTACTGCTTATAGAACTAGTAAATAAAACATCGTATTATTGCTCAGCTTACCTTAAAACGAACTCAATAGCGAACCAAATGACGACGACAGTTTCCATATAGAAAAGTACTATTCCAGCGCGCGCCTCGTACTCTTCGATGGTGGAGAAAACCGACAGCGACAGGCACATGAACACCATCAGGAACCTGCAGGCAGATACACCTTTATTAATATAAACCTATTTTAACCCTTAGCTGCATGGAGTGTCCAATATTATACTACTAAAATGACGAGTCGAAATCAACTTGGGACTTTGTCGAACTAAGTCACAAAGTCCAAATTAAGATTTTTTATTTATTAAAGTAATTTCAGAAATAATATGTAATTATATTTGTTATACTGTATGAATCTAATGCCATCTTCGCACCATGTTGAATATCCTGAAGTCGTGGGCATCTAGACGTGCACGCGCGAGGGTCTTTTAGGAATCATTTTTGTTACCATTTAGATCTATTGTATTGACGGATTTTTTTAGGCAACCATTAAACTCAATTGTTTCTAATTGGGATGGCTCAGGAATAGAAGAATCCGCCTTCGTCATGTGCATTTTTTTTCTAACTATAATGTAGGCCTTTTTAAGCTAAGGGTATTTTATAAACCAGTGAGCAACATGTTAATCAATCAAATCACAAAAAAATACATTTCATAAACTTTCATTAAAAATGGTTTTGATATTTTACAACTTCAATTTGTCTGGCAAGATATATATGGACAAGGCCAAAACACCATACATTTAACATTACTTGACAAACTATTACGTTAAATTGATAAAATGCACGCTTTATTCAATCTTAATATTTGATCCAGCTCCTCCTGAGCATTATCTCAGAACCGGATTGCACTTAGTGACTGCTCGACCAGGCCGTACTCTCCGCACTTTTCGTACTCTCACACTCATCGTTCCTCCGAATCGCACTGGGTTTTTGTCGAATTCTGTAACTGTCCAGGCAATACGACTCTGGAATGATCTGTCCATAAGACAGTCACAAAACAAACCTATTTTCAAGCGCATATTACGCAAGCTGAAGATGTTTTCGCTGGGTAGATGAATTTATATGTATATAAGTATGTATCTATGTAAGTATACTGCGTATATAATATTCTTAAATTGTTATTAAAAATTGTCTCTGAACCTTATAGACCCTATACCAACGCAATGTTTCTGTTTAGCCTTATGGTTAGACTGGTAGAGAATGCCTTATGGCATTCCGTTTGCCCATTTGTACTAGTTTAATAAATAAATAAATAAACAAAATGTCACAATTTTGAAATTGAGCTGAGATTGGTAACTTAAGTAGAGAAATCGAATTTGAATATGCACGAGGCTTGAGTGTGGGCTTTAAAAAAATACCCCATCGAAAATGTTTACAAAAATTAAGCAAGTTTTATATAGGTATTAATAGTTAATCAATTTAGCAGCGCGCTCTATGCAGGCAGCGCTCGTCGGTGGTAAACTTATTTTGTATGCTACTTAATGTACTTACCCTTTAATATTCCTACTTGCTAGCTAGATACTACATCTCACTAGCTTAAAATAATCCCTGCTTGTAACATTTATCTCTCAAGTAAGATAATTATAGTAGTTCTTTTGAGGAATAAAGATCATGAAACCGATTTATCTAGCAATCATATCAATATCAAACTTCGTATTAAATTGTGTCAAACGTATTGGAAGCGCGCGCATTCATTTCTAAACGGCTCTATTAGCGAGCATAATTCGAGCTAAGATTAAGGGGTCAAAGATGAACCTATATCTTCGACCCCTTAATCTCACAAAGGGCTTTATATTAGAATAAACCGCCCGTCAGTTTGATTAAAATAAAATCGTAACCCATAATTTAGATACTTGTTCCCACATTACACGAGTTTTACGCGCCGTAATGCACTATACCTACCTAAATGCGCGTGTACGGGACTGTTTATTTATTGTAAGACGTTCCAATAACTTGACGCACTGGAGACATATGGTTGCCCAGTAATTAAATACTTCAAATGGCAGATTCTCAGACCGTTTCAACCATCAGAAATCGTCAGCGCTGACAATAGCGCGGAACTAGTGGAGCGGTCATTCCAGGCGCCAAATAAATGCCAATAAAGAATCGCCTTTTGAGAGAAACGACTAAAGGACTGACAATCTGGCTCTACGTGATCAACAGCTAAATAGGACCGGCCCTGGCAACGAGTAACAAAAACAGCTTAGTTCTGATAAAATTATATGCCTAGTGCTTGCAGTATGAACTAAAATAAGAAAGTTAAACATACCTACTCGTACTCGGGAAATTAATTGCTGTTGAATCGTTCTGATAATCACTAAAATGTTACATTTCACACGCGTATTTGGTGCCCAATTAAGTGCATAATTAGTGAACGTTTCTGTAAACAATATTCTCAAGTAAAATTGCAACATTATTTAAGCACAAATAAATTAATTGTACAGATTGAAATTTGATTCCTATTTAATTTTTTTTTTTACATATACGATACGTGCGTTTCACTAAGTAGGTACCTAATATAAATAGCAAACAAAAAAAGGAGGTTAGCTGTGTGAAAAGATTTGCTATTCTAATAAGCCACGGAACTTATTGCTCTCCATTCTGAAGTCATTGCAGTTTGAAATCTCTTATAATTATTTAAACTCTGCTGCGCCCCATAGATCACTATGTTGGAAGTTTACAAACAGAGATAGTTTTTGTGAGAGCAAACCAAACTTTTCCTTACAGAGCACTTAAACTGAACCATCTATTAAATCGAGATCCATAAATGTGATATTTCAACATTCTGCTTGGAACTAATCCAAAATTATTACTTACAATGCTGGTGAACTTGTACAGGGCAATAGAACAAGGCAAACACGGCCAGTCGTAGTTATAATTTCGAACCTTTACTAGCTCATAAATCTCATATTTGTAAATGATTTCCTACACGAAACACGAGTACAATCGAGCGTATCAGTTTAACGTCTCATTTGATATGCCATAAAAATAAAGGGGGGGGGTTCCAATACGCTTCAGGCTGTAAATTGAAGTGTTTACGAATTACATGTGCGCTCGTTTATCTTCCACGAGGTTATACGAAAAACATGCCACAAATAATGTGTTTTAGATACACAATTGTTCCCGTACTGTTATGTTAATCCAGCACGTTGGACTGGGTTGCAAATAACGCACTTATGCAAATAAAGTAATTTAGAAACTAGGATAGCATAAAATATACAAGGAAAGAACATGATAAAATAAAACGTAGTCTTGTTTACAAGCAACGGAAATCAGGTTAATATTCTAAGTGGTCAACTTACACAATCATATGATACAGGACGGCCTTAACACCCCTCGGCCGTTCAAGGAAATTGTAGAACTTGGATTGTAGGCGGCGGTAACGCGCGTCGCGACGCGTGGCGCGGTAGCTGAGCGGCTTGCCCAGCAGCGACATCCGCGGCGTCGCCAGCCGGTCGCCGCCGCCAGGCTTGCTCTCACTGCGAACAACACCGCACATCACTGCCACTTCAATTATATTCTCACTGTTGTCTGTACACTTCACTACACCCTTTATTCTTTTAGCCCCTCACTAACAACCTAGTCCCCACTTTGTTTTTTCGAGCTCCATGTTATTCGCATTGTGCGCCCAAAAGAGCTCTTGATTTTTCCCAGAAGAAGCTCTTGAACAGGTCTTGTGGCGAATGCGGAGAGCGGTTGCCGCCCTACTCTTGTGTAGAGACGATGTCAATAACATGTGTGTAGCCATCGACGCGACTATTTATACATGTGCCAGGCTCCTTCAAGACCACGCGAATAGAGTACTTAATTCATGTGGCTAGAGAACGATAAGGACGTTATATTTTAAATATGTCTAATAGATCAAATACTTACATTAAAATTATATCAGTAAACATTTTATTAACATTGTGTACAATCAAGTTACTGAGCTAATATTATCACACGTAACATATAAAAAGGTAAAATTAAATGGAGCGAATGTTTCTGGCAACGTTACGCTCCCCTTGTGCTGAAAGACGGCGTTTACCTGGCCCAATTCGTATGCGATTTAACTTTACGTGACGCGATGAAATACATGGGCTGGGGCGCGACCAAAGAGAAAATTTCTCACTCGATAAATTCAATCCTTTATCACTACATGAAATTGATCAGCTATATAGTGTTGTGGCTACAGCGTAAAAGTGTCGACAAGCTTGTATATTAAATATTTCATTTCTGAGAAGTGCTTACACTATCAAGAGAGGAATCGGGTTTTGCATAGGAATACTGCGCTGAACCGTAAGCTCAAGCAACTCTGCCCAATTTAATCAGACTCAATTGTGCACTCCTGAAAAATCTAAAAAGTTCATGCATATACTCTTAAATTTAGGAATACTTAGGCAACATACTCAAAGAAAGACGAAGCTTGTGTAGCGTGTTCAGACAAACGTGTATCAACTGCAGTCTTCCATATTTAACCCTTAAATGCATGAATTAAAAAAACACAATATTATAAAATATTATGTTATTTCAAATAAATGTTACTAGTTTTCAACCAGTAATTCATTTTTGAATATGTAAGCTGCATCTTACCCCATGCATTTAAGGGTTAGATGCTGTTGCAAAACTTGTGAGTAGCCGTAAATAGATGGAAACCTACTTAGAAATTTCATACCAATACTTACTAATCGGAGGAGACTGACTAATCTCCTACATCAGACCGAATAGTGGGAACTAAAAGTTTTTCTACTCAGAACACAAGCGCTTGCTTTTATCATCATTATTTGAGTCATATATCCGATGTCAAGAAGGAAAGAGGCTCTCGTTCAGTAGAAAAGTACTTATTTCTTTTTATCATAAGATTTTATGTAGTCTCCGATTTAACTGAAATTTGGCATATAATAGATTACTTACTTACTCCGATGGCTCAGTGACCAAAAGTGGGTATTGGCCGTGGATAGTACAGTGCAATGTTATTATGACATAAACCTGATCCGGTGATGGCTGATGGACAGATGTGTTCATGGGAATTCTATAATAAAACGACGCAGCCCCTTGAATTTGGGTTGATATGTTTTGTCAGCAATGAAAATGAATTAAGAATTATTAATTTATTTGTGCTCAGTCGAAAAATATACCGACCGTCGTATGTGCCATATGTAATTAATCAAGATTGTGCCGACTAATATGAAACTAAAAGTCATCGGCGTACGTAGATAAGTAAGTCGCAGCAGGAAACTAAAATGACGCCAAATGATTAAAGGCGTCCGCGTTATTTTTTTAATATTATTTATATTATTGACGACGCGTTTGGCCCGAGCCAAACGCGTTTAATCATTACAACGTACGAACCGATTTGTAGACACCTGCCTACAGAGTCGGCGGTCCCGGGTTCGAATCCCGGCCGGGGCAAATATTTGTGCAAATATTTGTTCTTGGGTCATGGATGTTATCTATATATGTATTTATATATTATGTATATCGTCGTCTAGTACCCATAGTACAAGCTTTGCTTAGTTTGGGACTAGGTCGATTTGTGTATGATTGTCCCTTAATATTTATTTATTTATTATCAGATTACAACGGAATTCTGAGATCTGACAAAATATCACATCAATTAATTTATTGAAATATTATCCATAACTATACATTTTTATTTCCCTCAATATTTCACGAGTGAATTCTAATTGAATGACGTATTTAGGATAAACATACAGCTCAAGAGGTTGTTTATGAAATTAATTTAAAGATCCATACTTACTATATTACTATTACTATATTACTATTACTATCCATACTAATATTATAAATGCGAATGTGTGTCTGTCTGTCGGTCTGTCTGTCTGTCTGTCTGTTACCTCTTCACGCTTAAACCGCTGAACCGATTTAGATGAAATTTGGTATATAGATAGTTTCAGTCCCGGGGAAGGACATAGGATACTTTTCATCCCGAATACATGTAGTGTTCCCGTGGGATGAGCGGGTAACACCGCGGGGCACAGCTAGTAATATTATAAATGCGAAAGCGTGTCTGTCTGTCTGTCTGTTACCTCTTCACGCTTCAGCCGCTGAACCGATTTAGATGAAATTTGGTATATAGATAGTTTCAGTCCCGGGAAAGGACATAGGATACTTTTCATCCCGAATTAATGTAGTGTTCCCGTGGGATGAGCGGGTAACACCGCGGGTCACAGCTAGTAATATTATAAATGCGAAAGTGTGTCTGTCTGTCTGTCTGTCTGTTACCTCTTCACGCTAAAACCGCTGAACCGATTTAGATGAAATTTGGTATATACATAGTTTCAGTCCCGGGGAAGGACATAGGATACTTTTCATCCCGAATAAATGTAGTGTTCCCGTGGGATGAGCGGGTAACACCGCGGGGCACAGCTAGTGTTTCATAATTCAAGATATCTTATAGGTAACCAACGATAATATAGACATCGAGAGAAAATATACCTAAATAAAACGTAGTGATTACATACTCTTTGATATAAAGCGAATAGCTAATAAAATAACACATTTGTGTCATGAGAAAAATATAAAGTGTAAACAATTCTTCTATATACATTTGTATTTGTGATCTCAACGACCTTTGAACTTTCACTCGGGGTGGGTTTGACTTGACTTTTTAAGATAGCTTGCTTATAATGCCACCCGTCTCGCCTCTCGCCGAGTGCCGGCGTTACGGAAGAAAGCCTTATCGACATTGACGAGGATTCTGCTTCAATAGCAAGAAACGCACTTAAATTAATCTTACTGGAACGTCAGAAACTCATCGTGCCTCGATAAACAGCGAAGAGATAGTGGCAGTCTTTTTTGCGTAGATTATTTTTTTATAACTAAACTAGAAATAAATTAAAATTGAGCATGTTCAGATACAAATTCAAATAATTGGTCTTGTTAATATCTATCAAGAAATACAATAACGTATAATTGCTTTTTTAACTTATCTTGCAGATAAGTGTAGGGTAATAATAATACCGAATACATACGTATTTTTTTAATTAGATGCCACAGAAAGGTAAAACTAACTTTTTAAGCAAGCTTTAATGTCGTTGTTAATGATTTTGATTTAAAGGCAAGGAATGCACTTTGATTAATCTAACTGAAATCTAAAAAAAAGAATTTATGTGCAGATTCGTAGTGCGTCTTTACGCCGACAAAATGTTTGGTATCAAATTAAGATATTGGTTAAAGGAGAAATGTGTTAATAATAATAAAATTTTGCATGTCATCTTCGGCTAAACACGTGGAACTTTGTATATACTATGCTGCATCATCTACCATTAATTTCATTTCAAATATTTATTTAGCTTCAAAAATACACTAGATGAAAATGTTTTTTTTTCACGCCTTGTATGGACATAGGAACGGCATCCGGGGAACCTAACCGAGATGATACTTTTTAGGGTTCCGAATTAGTCAACTAGGAACCCTTATAGTTTCGCCGGTCTGTACATGCTAGCAAGGGCCAAATTAAATATGTACTCGTAGCAACCGCATACTAGTGTTAAATTAAGTAAACGTGAGAAACTTCATCCTGTACTCGATTGAAGTTATTCAATGTTTTTATAAATAATGACACAAAGGTAAATTAAGAAAGAAAAATTGAATGCGATCTACTGCAATCGAAGCGGGATTTGAACCCGCGACCTCTGCGTTTCCGGCGCATTGCTCTTCCAACTGAGCTATCCGACCGCTACGTCAATCGCACGAAATCTTTCATACCTTAATTCTTTACGCTACTGGAGCGCCCTCTGTGTCATATATGTTTTTGAAATGCTTATGCGCATTAGCCATACTCTAGGATGTGCGTTTTACACGCACGATCCCCAATCCCCATTGCTTTACAGCAAGTGCGAAGACTGCAATGGAAGAAGAATGAAAGCAATGGGGATTGGGGATCGTGCGTGTAAAACGCACATCCTAGAGTATGGCTAATGCGCATAAGCATTTCAAAAACATATATGACACAGAGGGCGCTCCAGTAGCGTAAAGAATTAAGGGATGAAATATTTCGTGCGATTGATGTAGCGGTCGGATAGCTCAGTTGGAAGAGCAATGCGCCGGAAACGCAGAGGTCGCGGGTTCAAATCCCGCTTCGATTGCAGTACAAATATTTATTCAATGTTGTATAGAATCTTTTTATCGATTCATATTTTTGATGTGGTAATACCACATTTTTATTTTTATAAATAATGACACAAAGGTACATTAAGAAAGAAAAATTGAATGCGATCCACTACAATCCGTAAAGCGCACATCCTAGGGTATGGCTATAATGCGCATAAGCATTTCAAAAACATGTAAAAGACGGTAAAATAAAAACAAAATAAAAATTTTTTTTTCGGGTACATCCTGTAGACTACCTAAAGTGGGTTTGGGGGTTTTTTCGTTCCAACACTAGTGTGTGGGGTGTCGTTGAATAGGTCTTTTAAAAATAATAGGGGTCTCGCGACATTATTTTTTGATAAAGTTAGCATTTGAAAATATTCGCTACGAAAATAAAAAAAATCCCCCTCTAACTTTTCAACCACAGGCCAAAAAATTATGGAAAAATTCATGAAAATTAGGCCTTATAAGTACTTTCAATGAAAACTATATTGAATAAAATCGTTTTTGAGTTATCGTAATAATTCATAATTTTCCTTAAAATGACGTATAAGTGCTGCGCGGTGTCCCTACACTTCGAACGTTACACATGTTGGTTAAGTGCCCTGAGCGTGGCCTGACATGCTTTTGGCCTTTTTCCACTTGGCAGGCGTGCTGCCGAGCTCCTGGATAATATAAACTTCAATCACTAAGCCAATTTTACTGTTCTTATTATTTTCTTCAATTGTTAAATAGCTATCAAGAAGGTGGAATTATTATCACCTCGGTTAGGTTTCTTCGGGTGCCATGCCCGTACAAAGCGGAAAAAAACCATTTCAACATTATTTTTTAAG
This sequence comes from Apotomis capreana, assembly GCA_947623375.1. NCBI lineage: Eukaryota > Metazoa > Arthropoda > Insecta > Lepidoptera > Tortricidae > Apotomis > Apotomis capreana. The sequence goes on from OX392501.1 coordinate 16,718,425, forward strand.
CTATAGAATAATCTGCAACTTTTTCTTGGAATTAGAGGGGTTATTCCTACCTATAAACAAATAAAATAAAAGGTTAAAAAACTTAAAACCCGACTACGGAGAAACGAACTAAAAAGTTAAAAACAAGGTAGAAAAATCGGGTATCATCGCCTTATTCCACAAGACAAGACATTTGACATGTAAAATGTTCTTGTATATTTTTTTCTACTGAAATCTTCTGTTAGTTAACAATAAAAACATTATAATTTAATTCAAATGCCGTAGTCGTGCGTTGTGGCATTAACTACCTACGATACAATCTTCCTTTTACATATCTCCAAACAGTAAAAGAGCAAACATGCATATATCATATACTAAATAAACCGCTTATATAATATAGTAGCTGTAGCAGCAGAATTTACCTATTTTATTTAGTTTTCTTAGTTTTTTTAAAAACATGGTATTTTGTGTAGCAAAAAAAACTACCTATAGTGTCTAGATGTCGAGAATAAAACGGACGCACAGCATTATTACACGGCTACACATCGTTATCATATTGATATTAAGAAGAGTTTGATGATGGTGGCGATCTAACTAAAAATACGGAAATTTCGTTGTAAAGTTGCAGTTTTTAGGGTTCCGTAGCCAAATGGCAAAAAACGGAACCCTTATAGATTCGTCATGTCTGTCTGTCTGTCTGTCCGTCCGTATGTCACAGCCATTTTTTTCCGAAACTATAAGAGCTATACTGTTGAAACTTGGTAAGTAGATGTATTCTGTGAACCGCATTAAGATTTTGATGCAAAAATAAAAAAATAATAATAAATATTGGGGGCTCCCCATACTTAGAACTGAAACTCAAAATTTTTTTTTTCATCAAACACATACGTGTGGGGTATCTATGGATAGGTCTTCAAAAATGATATCGAGGTTTCTAAAACATTTTTTTTCTAAACCGAATAGTTTGCGTAACAGACGCTTCCAAAGTGGAAAAAAGTTGGTCCCCCCCCCTCTAACTTCTAAAATAAGAAAATGAAAAATCTAAAAAAAACATATGATGTACATTACTATAAAAACTACCAACGAAAATTGTTTTGAACGAGATCTAGTAAGTAGTTTTTTTTTAATACCTAACTTTGCAAGTTTGCACCTAATTTATATGGGGCGCTATACATACCAGGTGCAAACTTAACTTAAACACTTAGGGATGGAAAGTGTTTGTACGGAACCCTCGGTACGCGAGTCCGACTCGCACTTGGCCGGTTTTTTTAATAGTCGACAACGCACGACTACGGCATTTGAATTAAATTATAATGTTATTATTGTGAACTAACAGAAGATTTCAGTAGAAAAAAATATACAAGAACATTTTACATGTCAAATGTCTTGTCTTGTGGAATAAGGCGATGATACCCCATTTTTCTACCTTGTTTTTAACTTTTTAGTTCGTTTCTCCGTAGTCGGGTTTTAAGTTTTTTAACCTTTTATTTTATTTCAATATTTTCAGTTTTTACATAAATATTATGCAGTAAAGAATATATAAATGCATATGTAAGTTAAAAAAATGTCGCTGTTTCGCTAAATCCTCCTTTGAAGTCTGTTTAAATATACTCAGTAATCAAAATCTGTCCAGTAGTTTAAGCGAAATCGTGGAACATATTATATAAATACATGACTTAATACTTTTCCCTTTGACTATACAGGTACCATAGTCGGGCAAAACTAAGAATAATTTATACGAAAACGTTGAATACCAACGTCGAATTTCAGCTATCGAGACCAACCAGTGCCTCTATCGTATTGTGGACCAGTAGACGACTGAAACCTTATGATGGAAAACAAACGATAAAAAAAAGATTTCATACACCTCTAATGTTTTTACGCTAAAAGAGATTATTCGTTTGTATATTTTTTGCTATGCCACAATATCTTAATATTAAATATAATCACGTCTTAACGGCAATTATTTACATTTGACGACACAACATTTTCAGCAACATAAAAAGCAAAACAGAAAAAACTATTTGGAAATCCATATACCTATATCACTACCATCTTTTATGTCACCATCTCCTAGGTTAACTCAAAAGTTTCCCCGAGCTTCCCGTATTTTATGTGACCATCTCCTCCGTTACCACAAAAGTTTCATAAGATCTGCTACTTTGTATCCGTTTAAGGATAACGTATTCTTTTTATTGCGGGGGTTCCACCGCCCATCTCCCCCTATCCCCATCTCTTAGTTTAACTGAAAAGCTTAGGTGCGACCCCCATACCCGTCCTATCTTTTATGTCACCATCTCCTCCGTTAACTCTAAAATTTCATAAGATCTGCTTTCTTGTTGCCGTTTTAGAATGTTGTTTTTTTATAAGGGGCTCCGCCCCCGAGCTCCCCGTGTTTTACGTCGCCTACTTAGACTCAAAAGTTTCATAATATTTACTTTACTGGTTGCCGTTTCTGAACGTTGTAATTTTTATGGAGCCGAGCCCGGCCGAGCCGGTGTTTTATTTCACCATCTCCGGTAACTAAAATTTCATAAGATTTGCTTTCTTGTTGCCGTTTTAGAACGTTGTTTTTTTCTAAGGGGCTCCGCCTCCCGAGCTCCCCGTGTTTTACGTGGCCTACGTAGACTCAAAAGTTTCATAAGATTTACTTACTGGTTGCCGTTTCTGAACGTTGTAATTTTTATGGAGCCGAGCCCGGCCGTAGACTCAAAATTTTTAAGAGATTTGTTTTCTTGTTGCCGTTTTAAAATGTTGTATCTTTTAAGGCGGGGGCTCCGCCCCCCCGAGCCCCCCATATTTTATGTCACCGTTGCCTCCGTAGACTCAAAAGTTTTAGAAGATATGCTTCCTTGTTGGCATTTTAGAACGTTGCAGTTTTTATGGCGGGGGCTCCGCCCCCCGAGCCCCTCATGTTTCTTGTTGCCATTGCCTCTTTCATCAAATTGGTTTAGTACGTTACGCGTCATCAAATCATGTAAGATATTTGAATACGAATATAAATAAAGTATTACTTTGCTAAGGCTTTGCCTTATTCTGGTGAAAGTAATAATTGAAATCGGTTTTATTGTATGCAATATACTTAACCACACCATCATTTTTTGAAGTCGGTTAAAAATATGGCCTACGCAATGTAAACCGTTATAACAAATCGATGGACATGTTATAGATCAAAATCGGTTAAGTAGTGTAAAGCGCTCTGCTAGAGCATACTTTAATACAAACATATAGTTCCAATCCCCTTTCGTTGTCTTCTGCATCAGTTCCACTTGGTCAAATTATGCTTTCTGACAATAGATACCTGAATCACTTCATAATAAAGAAAATGTAATTGTTACTATTATATTTGCAGAGTTCCGTCGATTTCTGATGGATTCCATCATCAGATCTTTACCATATTTCTAAGAAATAATAACTGAAGTGTTAACTTTCCAACACAAAAAGAATTTTTGAAATCTGTTGATTTTATTATTTATTTTCTGTAGAATTTTTGCTCTCACTCGTCCACCTTTTTTGAAGTCTGTTAAAAATGTAGCCTATGTCACCCGGACTGTAATAACGAATTGATAGACACCTCGGTCACTAAAATCGGTTGAGTAGTTTTTGCGCTATGGTGGAACACACTTACATATAAATATACATACATAGACTGCTAAACTTATAACCCTTCCTTTTGGCTTTGCCGTAGTCGGGTAAAAATCAAGTTTTTTTTTTAATGTAACTGTCCCCATTCTAAACTGATGCCATTTTTTTTTATAACAAACAGTAAATAAACATGTAATGTTCGACTTTGTTAACCGAGATTCGAAATATTGTTCTAATGTGAATCGATAAAATAAAACATTCACGGAAGATAAATCACTCTTGGATCTCTACACAAACTACTTTGTTTGAAGGCTATCCTATTGTGCGATGATTACTTTTATATATCTTTACAAATAATAAAAGTAATAAAAATTCTTTACGAGTAACTTTGAATAGACTCCTACATAGGGCAGGGTTCCGTAGTGACAATCTATATAGATTGACGTTTGAATGGGTTGTTTACCTACGTAGGTAGTCGTTCTTCATTTCGCTTTCCTAATTATTTTTTCATATTCCTATATAATATTTACTTGTTACTGAGTTATTATTATTTTAATATTTGGTGTTAATTTAGTTAAGATTTTATTAATTGTAATTTTGTTTTTCCTTTGTACTTGGCGAAATATATTTACTTTCGTAATTTTCTGCTACCTAAAGGTGAAGGTGAAGTGATCGTTCTTTAGCCTTAAGGCCGCATGTTTCTACCCTACTTTTTATTTATTATATCTTTGTTGTACTCGTTTTTATGTGGCGCAGAATAAATAATTTTACTACTAGTACTAATATTTTGTATATTTAATATCGAGCAGTTACATAAGTTACATGGGTTTCACCTGACCGTATTACAGAGAACCAGATAGATCATGTGTTAATAAGTCGCAAGTGGAGAAGATGCCTTCTAGACGTCCGCAATAAGCGGGGAGCGGACATAAACAGCGACCACCACCTGGTTGTGGCAAAGATAAAACTAAAAGTAGCCAAAATCCAGCAAACTGCCAAAACAGCAAATAGGAACTTTGATACAGAGAAGCTCCAGAATCAAACCACAAAGCAGCGTTTTCAAGACGACCTTCGAAATCGAACTGTTAACATTAGCCAAGAAGAAGGTACTATTGAAGATCATTGGGAGTCTGTTAGAGGCGCATTCCAGGAGAGTTGCCAGTCTGTGCTTGGTTACAAACGTTCGCCTAAGAAGAAATGGATCTCAGGAACCACTTGGGATATGATCCAGGCAAGGCAGCAAAAGAAAGAGCAGATCAATTCTGCTCAAACTATAGAAGCCAAAGAAGAACTAGCTTACGAGTACTACATTTGCGAGTCAAAGATCAAACTCAATCTAAGAAAAGACAAACGAACTTGGACCGAAGCTATAGCACAGAAAGCAGAGCTGGCTGCATATTCTGGAAACATATCAGAGTTATATAAGTCAGCAAAAATTCTCTGCAATAAACCAATCGCTGATAAACCACTGAGGGATGAAGCCGGAAATCTGCTAGTCACCTTAGAACAACAACTGGATAGATGGCGTGAACACTTTGCCAAGGTCTTTGAAGCTCAGCCCACGATGACTAGCGTTGCAGACGAGTCTTCCCAGAAACTACTCGATATGGAAGTAGGCCCTCCAGCCATAAGTGAGATTATAAAGGCAATCACATCTCTAAAATCTGGCAAGGCTGCCGGTAACGATGGCATAACGGCTGAAGTACTGAAAGCAGATGTTCATCTCACTATCCAAATTCTACATCCGCTTCTATCACGTATTTGGGAGCAGGAATACATACCAGCATCGTGGAAAGAAGGCGTTATCGTGAAACTACCAAAAAAGGGGGACCTTTCCTCGTGTGCCAACTGGAGAGGTATAAATCTGCTACCAATTTGCTCAAGTCCTATGCAAAATCTTACTGATGAGGATGGCCAAGGTGGTTGACTGTGAGCTCAGAGAAGAATAGGCCGGGTTTAGACCAGGACGTTCGTGCGCGGACCAAATAAACCTTTTACGAATGATCCTAGAACAATGTCAGGAGATGCAGTGTGAAGTTTTCACATTGTTCATCGACTTCGAAAAGGCTTTTGACAGAGTCAGTTGGTCTAGTATTTGGACTGTTTTGAAGAAAAAAGGCGTGCCCCACAAGCTCATAAATATCATAAAAGCGCTTTATAACGGATCGTCGTGTAGAGTGCTCCACAGGGGAAAACTCACGGAGAACATCGTGGTCATCGCAGGCGTCAAGCAAGGTTGCCTATTGTCTCCTCTGCTGTTTATAATGGTGCTTGATGATGTGATGTGCAGAGTTACATGTAAGTGCCGTCGAGGACTGTCTTGGACCGCTGACAAAGACCTAGAGGACATCGACTTTGCGGATGATCTCTGCCTCCTAGCAACCAATCGGCAGCATCTACAAAACAAAGCAGAAGATCTAGCAGATGAAGCTGAAAAGGAAGGGCTGCGTATAAATTTTTCGAAAACGAAAGAAATGCGCCTAAATACCACCGATTCGGCTCCTATGCTGATCAGAGGAAGACACATCGGTGGGAAACTTCGCAGGTGGGAAACTTCTGTTACCTGGGCAGCATCATGGATGATAGCGGAGGCACCGAAGCGGACATTGAGGCTCGTATAAATAAAGCTAGAGCCGCGTTTAGTCAACTCAGGCCAGTGTGGAGTTCCTCAGCCTTAACAAGACGAACAAAGCTGAGGATCTTCAACTCAAATGTGAAGTCTGTGTTGCTGTACGGGAGCGAAACTTGGTTTGTTCGTAAGGACTTAATAAACAAACTCCAAGTGTTCGTGAACAAATGCCTACGTCAAATTTTGAAAATCTTTTGGCCTGAAACGATTACCAACAACGAGTTGTGGAGGATCACCAAGCAGACACCAATAGAGAGGGAGATCCTTACGCGGAAGTGGCATTGGATTGGTCACACATTAAGAAAGCCCGATACCCACCTATCCAAGAAGGCACTGACCTGGAAACTGTCTGGAAAAAGGAAGAGAGGCCGTCCCAGAACAACTTGGCGTCGCTCAGTAGAGCAGGAACTGGGCGTCTTGGGCATGACGTGGGAGGAGGTAGAACAGACTGCCCAAGACCGCTGCAAATGGAGGAGTTTGATTCGAGCCCTACACCCCAGCAGAGGGTAATAGGAAAGAAAGAGAGAGAATATCGAGCAGCCTCACTAACACATATCGATCCAGTCCCACAGACGATATACAGATAAATTTATATTGAAACACATATAAAAAGTATCCGTGACACCGGAACAAATGTGACTGTGTTTAGTAAAACGTCCCACTTTGTCGATTCTAGTTACGGAGTTACGGGCAGTTTAGTGAAATATGGCAAAACCTACCGAAAATCGGCTTTCAATAAAAACTGATGGAACATACTGTAATGAAGCTATGATTTTTGCAATTTAAGCACTTTTTTAGGGCCTCAAAGTTTAGCGCCTAGCGTCCCACTTTGTCGAATATCTGAAAAAATCGTCGATGTATGAATTTGTGACTGTTTTAGGGTAAACTTCCTACTTTGTCGATATGGAATTATGAGTAGTTCCTAATACTACAGAACAAAAGTTATCTTATGGTGAAATAATTATGTCTCTAGGTACTATAGTTATTTCGTGAAAATTCTTCAAAGTTGCAGATGTGAAAAAGGGACAACTGAGAAAACGTTGGTTAAAGTTTGGGACGGCAAAAACACACTTGTAGTTTGAAGTTATGGAGTGGTTGGTATCAAATTAATCGTCATACTATAAGGATTTCAAATTAGTCAAAATCATATATGTAACCTTAGTAGTTTGAATGTTACGGAGGCTTGAACATAGAAACAGAACGAAATATCTCAATGTGAATATGGTTTTAATTTCGATATTTATAACACGCAGATTCATCATTCCCTTAGTAGTTTGAATATAAATATATTCTCAAGCTAAAACAGACAGAAAAAGTTACACAGATCCCTTTAGTTAGTCAAAAATATAGATAGATATAGGTAGGTATAAGCAGGGTTGGGTAGCCATCGATAATAGACTTTGTTATCGATGATTCTTTAAAAAATAAAGAAGATTTTAAAAAAAATAACTATAGCACCTAGTGACATAATTCTTTCACCAAAAGATAGCTTATGTTCTGTAGTATTAGGAACTACTCATAACTCGACATATCGACAAAGTGGGGACCTTTTCCCTAAAACAGTCACAAATATTCGATATTTGCCCTTGCCGGCAGTCAAATAAAGTGTCTTACTCCTATATTATGCTACTTGATGCCTACCTACTGCTATAACTGCTATAATTCGGAAAAATATAAAAAAGTGTCAAATTGAGAGCCAATATTAAGTAGGTATCATTATCAAATGTGGTGGCATGCAAAAGGATCGGGTGAAAGTGTACGGGTCCTTTTTTACTAGGGAACCCTAAAACTGGGAAGAAAGATTAAGAACTTTTACCAAACAATAACAATGCCGGAGCGCGGACACTCAGCTACGAAAATTTTAAGAAAAAATAGAGATACCGGAAGAGAATAATTTAATTACGAGCAATTATTATTGAGAATAAAAAAGGATATCATTTAAAAGTTACCCACAGTAATAGTTGGTATAATTTGCATCTATACTACTTTCAATTGAATGTTTTATAACGTGTAAACGAAGCGTTACTTATAATTAAAATAGTCCTTATATTGTCTCACTACTGTGAGCCTACGATGGTTGAGTTTGTCAAGCCATAGATAAATGATAAAGTATTCGTCACCGACGTCGATACAAGAGTGCGAGTGACGGATGCTTTATCATTTACAAATTGCGTGATAATGCGATCAATTTGGCCTTTTGGTCAAAGGCTTTTACCCCGCTTTTTCTACTATTATTTTTGAGCTTTTGAAGTTGCTCTGTGTTTGATATACCTATGTAAGTTTTTAATATAACTTTACACCTACTTCAATGCACTTGTTAGATAACAGCTTATCATAAATAATTGGAATATCAATATCCCAGTCGCAGATAAGTATTATATGTACATAACTATACCTACGGGCTTTTTACTCGAGCTGTCACGTAGCTCGTAGCTATGCTTTAGCAGAGTAATCCTGTTGTTCAAACTACGAGTATTTTATGAAAGCTCAATCAGAATATGATACTACTTTGGTAGTTATTTATAAGAGCATTTAATTCGGAATGTACAACTTAGAAACCAATTTGTATCTGACGCAAATTTACACCCAAGTAGGCAAGCAGTTAATATTTGATTAACATAGGTGTCGGTACGCGGACCCGAGAGTGCGTCGTAAAATGAAGGTATTAAGGTAACTTAAGTTATACCGCTACTTGTTCTGTCCTTATGAATTCATCATTCAAGTTAATTTTCTTTGGCACGCTAATTAACCTCACGGCAACAAAGCCCGTTTTGCATTACATATATATTTTACAGCTTTACAAGTTTACGGCGAAGCTATTGTTGACGATGTCATCTAATATATTTAAGTATAAGTTGTGATTTTAGGCGGAAATACCTAATAGCTAGGAAACAAAATAAATGTTCTATTTATGTTATAAAACTTCTAGCTACGGGTAGCAAATAATAATAATGATTAAGTAATCATGTATTATTTCAAACGAAGAAAACTGAAAACCTAAAATTTTCTACGTAAGAACTACGAATATTGCGAATATAATAGAAATGGATAAATATATTACCTATGTCGTATAGCATCTTCATGTACACGAACACGCCTTGCCGATTTCATTTTCACCTAAACATTTTATGCCAATCATTAAAATTTTATATTAATATCATAAGAAATTTCATTAAAACATGAATCGTTTACGTAATTTTGTACAGCTAGTACGTATTTTATTTAGTCTTTTTATTATGTTCGCGTCGATATTGAGAATTCCAGCGCCGGACGAAATTCTCCGCTACGGCCCGTTTGTCTCCGAGCAAAAACAAAGACTGCCCCTCGACGGGGGCTGAGGATCATGTGCTATACAGCCTATCGCGGCGGGTACATGCCTATCGGGGGGATAAACTACATACATAATCAGGCAATCCAATATTTATATTAATGTACGGCGACTCGCGAAGTAAAATGTCATTCTCGTAAGCCGCAAGCGTAGGTAAAGCTAAAAGCTATTTCAAGTTATAACTCAAAGTAAGTTGGGTACTGTGCTAATCAATTAAGTTAAGTGATGAAGTTTAAATTTCAACCCCACTTAAAGCCGGTCTGTGCAGAAAAGTTTTAACAGAATGATGATGTCGGATTCTAATTTCTGCGCTCCTTGTTTAGTAAGGATTTGTTAACAGAAATGATTTCTACGCAGCTACCTACCCACTACAATTCTGTATTCAAAACATCTTGTGCTATTGTTATTATGAACACAGGAATTGCATGGTCGCGGCAACGCGGCGGCGCACTGGCCGCTCGCTATCGTTGTTTTAATCGCGTTTTAAGTGACCATATGCGAAAAATCTGTTACGGAACTCTACATACATAGGTAATGGTAAACTATCGATCCAAGTATAGAAATGGTTCGTGCGCCACAAACTGAAATCATTATTATTAGCGATAATTTCGAAGGCACAAAGCGCTATGCGATTTCGGTAAGTGCATGCTATTTGTTTGTTTTATCAAAAACGCATCAGTTTCATTGACGCGTGATAAACAGTCTACATCGGTGTCGTGCAAAAATCGAAACACCAGATATTACTTACGTACCTTGAAATTCACAGCCAATCTAAACAACTGGAAACTGACATCCATAAATATTTACATTCCGGTAGACGTGAGACGCGTAATCGCGTGTGATATAGGTGGTGATGTATAGTCATCGGCGGGGTGCGGCGGGCACGCGGCACGTGGGATGCGGGCCCGGTGCGCCGGCATAATAGCGCGCTGCAGCTCGACTGGGCGGGCCGGGCGGCGTGCGGCGCGCGAGGAGCCACCGCCGACTGACGGCCGCGGCGCCTCGCCACCCGCCGCCTCCGCCGCCGCCCTCGCCCGCCGAAGCCCAGGCCGCCCGCCCGCCCGCACACCTCTAATTCTAATTGTTGGCCTCCTCCAGCGATCCAGGTCATCGTACCTGCACTCGAGTTCGGCCCTAAAGGAAAAAACTCGGTTAATATTTGCATATTTAATATCCGTTCTGCTGATGAATTTTTTTCCTGAACTAAGGTGCAACATTCACCCCTCTATTGCAATGACCGGTGTACACCTGCTGAATGTGATTGGAAAGTCAAAAGTTCAAAACTATTAACTTCATTATCTTATGCTTTCTACGTAGGTATAACAGTTAGGTAAGTGGGGTAGACAATACGAACGAAGGCTGGCATCAGAGTGGCAGATATTATGGATAATTCAATGTACAAACTATTATAATACAAAGGAAAGCTTATGCCTTTAAAGGATCCCGTTCAACTTTAGACAATTAGCTGACATCTTTCACATAGAAACATACCCTTTACAGCGAGTGTCTAGGTTCTAGATTTAGTTAGCAATTGTTTACGAACGGGTATTGTATTTGACAACCAACTACAAAAAATAAAAGGTTAAAAAACTTAAAACCCGACTACGGAGAAACGAACTAAAAAGTTAAAAACAAGGTAGAAAAATCGGGTATCATCGCCTTATTCCACAAGACAAGACATTTGACATGTAAAATGTTCTTGTATATTTTTTTCTACTGAACTCTTCTGTTAGTTAACAACAATAACATTATAATTTAATTCAAATGCCGTAGTCGTGCGTTGTGGCATTAACTACCTACGATACAATCTTCCTTTTACATATCTCCAAACAGTAAAAGAGCAAACATGCATATATCATATACTAAATAAACCGCTTATATAATATAGTAGCCGTAGCAGCAGAATTTACCTATTTTATTTAGTTTTCTTAGCTTTTTAAAAGCATGGTATTTTGTGTAGCAAAAAAACCTACCTATAGTGTCTAGATGTCGAGAATAAAACGGGCGCACAGCATTATTACACGGCTACACATCGTTATCATATTGATATTAAGAAGAGTTTGATGATGGTAGCGATCTAACTAAAAATACGGAAATTTCGTTGTATAGCAAATTTAGTTGCAGTTTTTTTAATAGTCGACAACGCACGACTACGTCATTTGAATTAAATTATAATGTTATTATTGTTAACTAACAGAAGATTTCAGTAGAAAAAAATATACAAGAACATTTTACATGTCAAATGTCTTGTCTTGTGGAATAAGGCGATGATACCCCATTTTTCTACCTTGTTTTTAACTTTTTAGTTCGTTTCTCCGTAGTCGGGTTTTAAGTTTTTTAACCTTTTATTTTATTTCAATATTTTCAGTTTTTACATAAATATTATGCAGTAAAGAATATATAAATGCATATGTAAGTTAAAAAAAATGTCGCTGTTTCGCTTAATCCTCCTTTGAAGTCTGTTAAAATATACTCAGTAATCAAAATCTGTCCAGTAGTTTAAGCGATATCGTGGAACAGTCGAGTTCATTTACATCTACACACTTACGAGACCAAAAATATCTGAACACGACCCTATTGTCAGGAGCATAAAGTCGTGTTCAGATATTTTTGGTTTCGTAAGTGTGTAGATGTAAATGAACTCGACTGAACATACATAAATACATGACTTAATACTTTTCCCTTTGACTATACAGGTACCATAGTCAGGCAAAACTAAGAATAATTTATACGAAAACGTTGAATACCAACGTCGAATTTCAGCTATCGAGACCAACCAGTGCCTCTATCGTATTGTGGACCAGTAGACGACTGAAACCTTATGATGGAAAACAAACGGTAAAAAAAACGATTTCATACACCTCTAATGTTTTTACGCTAAAAGAGATTATTCGTTTGTATTTTTTTTTTTTTGTTATGTCATAGGGGGCAAACGAGCAAACGTATCGCCTGATGGAAAGCGATTACCGTCGCCCATAAACACCTGCAACACCAGAGGAGTCACAAGTGCTTGCCTACCCGGAGGACGAAGATAGAATGCCTCTATGCTAGTAATTTCACCGGCTATCTTACCCCCACACCGGAACACAACAATGCTATATGTATATTTTTTGCAATGCCACAATATCTAAATATTAAATATAATCACGTCTTAACGGCAATTATTTACATTTGACGACACAACATTTTCAGCAACATAAAAAACAAAACAGAAAAAAACTATTTGGAAATACATATACCTATATCACTTCCATCTTTTATGTCACCATCTCCTAGGTTAACTCAAAAGTTTCCCCGAGCTTCCCGTATTTTATGTGACAATCTCCTCCGTTACCACAAAAGTTTCATAAGATCTGCTACTTTGTATCCGTTTAAGGATAACGTATTCTTTTTATTGCGGGGGTTCCACCGCCCATCTCCCCCTATCCCCATCTCTTAGTTTAACTGAAAAGCTTAGGTGCGACCCCCATACCCGTCCTATCTTTTATGTCACCATCTCCTCCGTTAACTCTAAAATTTCATAAGATCTGCTTTCTTGTTGCCGTTTTAGAATGTTGTTTTTTTATAAGAGGCTCCGCCCCCGAGCTCCCCGTGTTTTACGTCGCCTACGTAGACTCAAAAGTTTCATAAGGTTTACTTACTGGTTGCCGTTACTGAACGTTGTAATTTTTATGGAGCCGAGCCCGGCCGAGCCGGTGTTTTATTTCACCATCTCCTCCGGTAACTAAAATTTCATAAGATTTGCTTCCTTGTTGCCGTTTTAGAATTTTGTGTTTTTTCCGCCCCCCATGTCGCCGTCGCCTCCGAACTCAAAAAGTTCATAAGATCTGCTTTCTTGTTGCCGTTTTAGAAGGTTGTAGTTTTTTATGGCGGGGGGCTCTGCCCCCCGAGCCCCCCCTGTTTTATGTTACCACTGCCTGCGTAGACTCAAAAGCTTAAAAAGATTTGCTTTCTTGTTGCCGTTTTAAAATGTTGTATCTTTTAAGGCGGGGGCTCCGCCCCCGAGCCCCCCCTGTTTTATGTTACCACTGCCTGCGTAGACTCAAAAGTTTTGTTTTCTAGTTGCCGTTTTAAAATGTTGTATCTTTTAAGGCGGGGGCTCCGCCCCTCGAGCCCGCCATATTTTATGTCACCATTGCCTCCGTAGACTCAAAAGTTTTAGATTTGCTTCCTTGTTGGCGTTTTAGAACGTTGCAGTTTTTATGGCGGGGGGCTCCGCCCCCCGAGCCCCTCATGTTTTTTGTTACCATTGCCAAAAGTTTTATAAGATTTGCTCCCTTTTTGCCGTTTGAGTCTGGAGCTGCTAGCCTTCTTATGATGCTTTTCCTACGTTTTCCATGTTCAACATAATAGTATTTGGTTTCATTATTACTATTCTGTTGGTACCTCTTTCATCAAATTGGTTTAGTACGTTACGCGTCATCAAAAAATAATGTATTACTTTGCTAAGGCTTTGCCTTATTCGGGTGAAAGTAATAACTGAAATCGGTTTTATTGTAAGCAATATACTTAACCACACCATAATTTTTTGAAGTCGGTAAAAAATATGGCCTACGCAATGTAAACCGTTATAACAAATCGATGGACATGTTATAGATCAAAATCGGTTAAGTAGTGTAAAGCGCTCTGCTAGAGCATACTTTAATACAAACATATAGTTCCAATCACCTTTCGTTGTCTTCTGCATCAGTTCCACTTGGTCAAATTATGCTTTCTGACAATAGATACCTGAATCACTTCAGAATCACTTCATAATAAAGAAATTGTAATTGTTACTATTATATTTGCAGAGTTCCGTCGATTTCTGATGGATTCCATCATCAGATCTTTACCATATTTCTAAGAAATAATAACTGAAGTGTTAACTTTCCAACACAAAAAGAATTTTTGAAATCTGTTGATTTTATTATTTATTTTCTGTAGAATTTTTGCTCTCACTCGTCCACCTTTTTTGAAGCTTGTTAAAAATGTAGCCTATGTCACCCGGACTGTAATAACGAATTGATAGACACCTCGGTCACTAAAATCGGTTGAGTAGTTTTTGCGCTATGGTGGAACACACTTACATATAAATATACATACATAGACTGCTAAACTAATAACCCTTCCTTTTGGCTTTGCCGTAGTCGGGTAAAAAAGGACGAGTTTCTGAATACGAATGTTTCCTTTTTTGTTGTATGTAAAATTTCAATTTTTTGTAAATTTTCAATTGCTCAAAGGTTAACTGCAAGAGATTCCTAATAGGGATAAGTTCGCCTTTGTACATATTTCATTTGTTATCAATGTATTTATAACCAGTTGTTGTGTACAATAAAGCGTTTACATACATGCATACATACATTTTACACGATCATTCTGCCAATTCTAGACCGAATCTCAATATTACTTCATTATTTAAAAGAGGTTATCCTGAGGTGGTCTCCTTTGTCACCATGTCGGGATCTGATGATGGGATCCCAGGGAAATCGACGACAACCCACAAATATTATAAACACTAATAATGTTTTTCATGTACTTTATAAAGTTTTGGAATTTGCGTCTGTTAGTCATCATCTCATTACGTTGAGCTGATGATGGAAGGTACAACTCCTTAATGGTTAGGAGTTAAGGGATAATTCTTTAAATTTTATAGGTAGGTTAATTTAATACCGTTAGTTGTATTATTATAAGTATGCCCCTGAGATGGTCCCATCGTCGCCAAGTCAGGATCTGATGATGTGATCCCAGGGAAATCGAGGGCAATCCTCAATTGCTACAGGCACAAATCATGTCTTTCATATATTTTCTAACGTTCAATCATCGTCTATGACGCTGAGCTGATAATGGAAGGTAATATAACTCTGTAACAGTTAAGAGTTAGGGGATAATTCAAACGAAAAAGCAAAAAAGAAATATTTTTTATAAAAAAAGAACAGACTGCAAAATAAACTGCTAATAACATTTGAGGGTTGCCTTCAATTTCCCTGGGACTCCATCATCACATCCTGACATGGCGACAATGGGACCACCTCATGATTATACTTAGGTACTCTTCCAAATAAAAAAATAAAAAATGAGAATTGGTCCTCAATTGGCGAAGAATTCACGTAACATAAATACATAAACAAAAAAACAATATACAGTCGAATTGAGAACTTCCTCCTCTTTCGAAGGCCGAAAATTGATATAAATCGATGACTTAGTTTACCAATGTGTATTTTTATTTGTTCTACTGTTTACATATTTTTCGAAACGATATAATCGTGCTTTTGGTATCTCAACTCCAAAACATTATTTGCCATCTGCAACGTTTCGCCAAATTTTTATTTGTCCGAAAGTATTTTTTCCCTGAAACTCGTAATATTTTCAGAATTTTATAAGTTACATCGTTTTAAAGAAACCATTTGGTTAGTTTAGGTTTGTTTTATAACCATTCTGAAAAATTTACAGTTTTGAAAAAATATGGCTTTCGGACAAATGAAAATGCGTGATATATGAATGCCTAGTATCTAAAATATAATAAAAAACACATATCTACCCATAATACGGGTATAGAAGTTTAATGCCGTATCTGGAGGTGCTAAAGCTTCACTCGCAGACAGATCACGCATTTAAGGGCCACTTATGCACTCTGCAGATTGCAGATGTAATGTATTCAGAATTCTCAGAATGAAGCACGTGATTTTGTAGAGGTATTTGCGGCATATATATATATAGTTCTCAAATAGGTACGTTTTTTAATTACATACCCTACTTGCTGTGAATCTTATTTGTTCTGTTTGATGAAGATTGATTACATCAAAGAGGTCATGGAGAATTTTTACATTTGCAATGTATGGTTGTTACTAGGCTTTAGTTACAATATTAAAGCTAGATCAGCCACCTAACTAATTTAATCTACGGTTCAACACGAAGAAATGTTGCCGACGTGGCGCCGTGCCGCTTGCCCGTAAGAAGATTATTAAAATGTATAGTTAATATATTAGCTGCTTGACAACAACAGCAGTCGGGGCACAAAAAGCATTTTCTTTTTGCAATAAATGGAGATATTTGCGGCCCTACGCCGCCTCACGGCCTCCGCAAGTCCGCACTAGGCGTAAATCACTGCGAGTCAGCTCAGCGGACTCGCGAGGATTCTTATAAAGTTTATTACGCCTCCTTTTGGGTAGAGCCACCGCCATACGTACTACCCGAATTATGTTACGGTTAGTTTATGTGTGTTCAATTAATGGAATCTGTTGGTATCGGCAAATGGTAAGTAGCACAATTATGTATTGTTGTTTAATGTATGATATATTGATATGCAAATACATAAATATTCCTATTAGCTAAATATTATGCATAACAGTGGCGAGGCGTTCGTAGAACCTGAATTCCACAGGCTTGCCTTTTAGACAATTTTGCCTATTGTTTTTGGAATAGTAAGCTAAATCGGCCCTATCTTGCCCACAGATTTTGTTTCACGCCACGCCACTGGTGCATAATAAGTTTACCTATAAATACATTATTTATTTCATTACGACAGAAAGGCGTGCGTGGTTTGATTCGGGAGCATGTCTAAAACTGATGCGAAGTACAATTATTACATTATTTACTGATAAAATATTAGACTATTATTAAGTAAATTATGATGAATGATGACGTGTTAATACGGAAAATTATGTAGGTAATAATACGCTTGCGTAAAACTAGTAAATATTGTAATAACGCCACCCTCTACTACAATTTACGTATAGACCCCTGAACATTCGTATGTAAATCTTTACGAGGAGAAGGCACATATGTTGGTAGGTATATAAAAGCAAAGTACACATTATGTTTTGAGATATGTTCCCAGGTGGAAGGTAGCTGTCGAAATATTCAGAAACAATACGTCCTACCTAAGTACTAGGTACGTAGCATGAATGACTTCTAATTTTCTCAAATCTACGTTTGAAATGTAGAGAGCGGTTGCGCTGCTTTTCCATTCTTAATTTTTATCAACGTCCCATTCGGTGGCCATTTTGGTTCATAAATCATGAATCAGGTTGTCGCTGACCTTTTCGCGACGTTTTTGGGTTTTATGGTAATTTTAGAGATAATAAACCGTTACAGACGAACGGACGGGGCGCTGGCGGAAACGATCCGACTAAGGATTTTTTGTTTAGTCAACGAATTTCCAAACGAGGAAAGATTTTAGAAGCGTTTGGGGCCGAATATCTATGACGCATCTTCATATGAAGCATCAACGGAATTGCTCAATTGGGTAAAATAAATTATTGTAATTAGTCCATCATTTAAATTATGAATAACATGTGGACATGTATTTCTTCTTTCGATCTTTGTTTGCGAAAGTGCTCGCATTTAGTACCAACAAAATTATTCGTATATTTTGATATTCATTAAAATTTGCACGATTTTCGCACTTTGTAACCAATAAAATGAAAACGCCCCTGACACAAGTAGCAGGTCATTATGATACCCTTACTTAATTAATGGTTTACAAAATGCTGCTAAAATTGAACGTAACACAATTAGGAATTGATACTTTTCGAACCATCTAGTCTCGATAAACAAGACTCTAACCCTTTTAGTCCTATTTGTTATGAAAAAAGCTGCACTTTGTGATGGAAGCAAGCCGTTTTGCACAGTGATAATATAGACCAAAATAAACGATTTCACTCGAGGAGAAATTAGTTTCACCCCTGAGGATAAGAGATGGCGCCACTTATTCAAAAAAGTTTGAAAAATTCTAAATCCTGAACGGATACTCCGATTTTGACGAAAGAAGTGCCAATCGGCAGATAATTACCTAATTTAACATGAAAAAAATTAAAAACAGGAAAACTATAATTTAAGATACCTAAAAAATAATAATTTGTGAAAAAAGTATTTGAAATTTGTGATTTTTTTAAATTTCACTCGTAAAAATGTATGTACATGGTACTTTTTTATTTATTTATCTTAATATACAACTAATTTTACATTTATGAAAAAAAACCGCATATCATTAGCTCGTATAGTTCCAAAGTTATTGAAGAATACAGACATGGCGCCACTGGGTCAAAAAATCTAAAACCTCAACGGATATTCCGATTTTGATAATTATGGTGCTAATCGACAGATAATGACTTAAATTAGTTTAAAAAAAAAAAAAAAAAATTCAAATAGGCAAAAAGTAATAATAAATACAAAAAAACATACATTTTGAAAAAAAAACAATTTTTTTGGACTTTTATGTAATTTCATATAAAAAAATATATGAATATGGCTTAATTTTACTTATGTTTATTATAACACTATTCTCGTTTAATAAAAACCGCTTATCAAGAACTTGTACAGTTCCAAAGTTATTGAAGATTTTACTATAGGGTGTATTTATAAAAGTATTCTCCCGCTTCGAAGGTACTGATTACCCTGAAAATATAACCACAATTGAAAGTACAAATAATAATCATCCCAAGTAGCACACAACACACTTATATCCCTTATACAGCTTAAATTAGAGTTTTAACGGGTGACTAGGCTCTTATACAACCTGTTTGCTTATATATTATTATTATTATATCACAAGTATATTAGATGCTAAATAGCATTTCTGAATCAATATTTTACTTACTTTACGTTTTATTTTCACTTTGGTCTTTGCAGGCTTTGCATTGTAACGTGCAAGTTAGACCGTCGCATCAGCAACAACAACGCATTGTGCTTGTGCCACAGCCCAATTTATATTCATAATGTTCAAGGAGTTTTCAAATTGAACTAACCTTCAACTATTGTGGATTCCATCTACCTTTGGTGCCGTTTCATTCCCAAAAAGAAGGACTTGGGCCTCGATATTTCCAAATTAAAACGTGAACCCACACTTGGTTTGCATAAAACGGTATTCAATGGCAGCTGAAATGGACACAAGCTTGTTTAGTTTAGTGTTTTTTAGTTTAAACAGATCTTTTCGAATCGCATTAACAGTAATAATATATGCTCTGTTGGAGCATCGTATAGCCTGCATGTGAATCTGGGACCAACAACGTTACGATTAATTGAGAACCAATGAATGACATTAATATAGACTTTGATTGAATCTTACACGATTTTCACACATTATATTAAAATAATAAAACGGGACTTAATTGCGGTACTTAAATAAACATTTTTGTTATAGGTACCTAATAATGGATGACATTAATTATGTAAACACGCCCTAAAAAAAAAGAAACAAAAATGGCCCTAAGTAACCGTTTCACATGAGCCATTACGCATCCAGAGAGAATTTCTATAGATAGCGATGTATTTGCAAAAGCAGTAGTTATTTCAGGGTATAACATGTATGTTTTAAAACAGGTCTCTTTTCTTATTGTATTGAAATTAGACGTCTTGTCATACTCTGTGAAAGCCTTGAAGTGCAGTCATCATTTCATTACTTAAAGTAAGACGACTACAATTTGAATGCTTCGATGCTTTCACAGAGCTGGCGACAAGCCTTTCGCCGACTACTTCAGCTGCCATTGAACAACATGTTTTGCGTGTAGCGTTTTAAGCGAGCCAAATGTGAAAAAAAACGTCTAATTTGGATATATATCCAGTCCCAAGTCCTTTCTTTTTGGGAGTCGAATGGCGTTGGAAGCAGGTTGCAGATGCGATCCACAAATCACAATAGAACAGTCATTATGGGTGCAAATCGGGCTGTGGCAAAATGCGTTGTTGCAGCCGATGCAACGGCCTAACTTGCACGTTACATTACAATGCAAAGTTTAGTGAAAATAAAATGTAAAGTAAGTAAAATATACTTGTGACATTAGCAAACAGGTTGTGAGCCTATTCACCCGTTAAAACTCTAATTTAAGCTGTTTTAAGGGATATAAGTGTGTTGTGTGCTACTTGTGATGATTATTATTTGTACTTTCAATTGTGGTTATATTTTCAGGGCAACCAGTACCTTCGAAACGGGAGAATACTTTTATAAATACATGTACATAAGTTGCACGTGCGGCGGCAACATCGCACCGGCAGCACCCTATAGTAAAATCATCAATAACTTTGGAACTGTACAAGCTCTTGATATGCGGTTTTTTATTAATCGATCAATTAATAGTGTTACAATATACATAAGTAAAATAAAGCCATACATTCATAATTTTTTTGTACGAAATTACATAAAGCTCCCAAAAAATGAATTCTTTTTTCTAAATGTATGTTTTTTTTTTATTATTCCTTTTTGCCTATTTGAATTTTTATTTAATTTTTTAAAACTACTTTAAGTAGTTATCTGTCGATTAGCACCTTAATTATCAAAATCGGAATATCCGTTGAGGTTTTAGATTTTTTGTAAGTTTTTTTCACCCAGCGGCGCCATGTCTGTATTCTTCAATAACTTTGAAACTATACGAGCTAATGATATGCGGGTTTTTTTCATAAATGTAAAATTAGTTGTATATAAATATAAATTAATAAAAAAAGTACCATGTACATAAATTTTTAAGAGTAAAATTCCAAAAAATCACAAATTTTAAATAGTTTTTTCAGAAATTAAAATTTTTTGGGTATCGAAAATATTTTTTTACCTGTTTTCAATTTTTTTTTATGTTAAATTCGGTAATTATCTGCCGGATGGCAGCTCTTTCGTCAAAATCGGAGTATCCGTTCAGGATTTACAATTTTTTAAACTTTTTGAATAAGTGGCGCCATCTCTTATCCTAAGGGGTGAAACTAATTTCTCCTCGAGTGAAATCGTTTATTTTGGTCTATATTATCACTGTGCAAAACGGCTTGCTTCCATCACAAAGTGCAGCTTCCGGGCCAAAACCGTCTATAACAAGTAAGACTATTTTGGGAGCCAAGATGAAACAGGCCAGACAGAGATTAAATCATCCCGTCATTTTCGTCGTGGCTTGAAAATTTAACTAATCCTGTAAAAATATTATGTACTTATCTTGCATTGCATTCAGGAGTGTTCTGGCGTTGTGGGTTTTTCGACCTACCTAGTCTTTTTATTATACACATCTGCTTGAAACCTTTTTTGTTGCCTTTTACATCACCTACACATTATTCGATTTATTTTATCATCCCAAAAATTATCTGGAAGAGATCGCTCTTTAGCGATTAAACCGCATATGTTGTCTACCGTTCGAAACTTTTAATATTTGCGTTTCTTGTGGAAATGTAATTTTGGTGTGCAATAAAGCTATTTCTATTGTATTGTATTTTATTATATGTTTGAGCTGTTCTCACGGGGCCGATACACTACACTAACATTATCCGGCACTTTATCGGCGGATTCTTGATGGGGTTTACATTAACTAGAAACCGCCTTACAGCGGGAAATTCAGTTCATTTTTTAAATGGTTAATGTCCCTATCCATTATAGCCGTTTAGAACCGCTATGCTTTCTTTGATGAAAATTACGTCTTAATGGTAGATTGTTTGACAAGGGACTAAAGTAACCTATTATGACACAAAGAGATTATTTGGACGAGCAAACGCAGCGAGCGAGGACAAATATAGCTAAGTGTTGCGACACTGCATGTCGTAATGGCTTTTAGTCCCGTACTCTGCCTTTCACTTCAACTGCGAGAAAAAACAGGAAGAACATTTTTTTTCCAGACGAGCGAATAGCAATTATGACAAATGGATGTTTTAATTCAATGTCAGTCACTTACTTCAAGTGATTACTATTGTTTAATTTCCTTGGAAAGGGTAGCCAAAAAACAAGTGTGGGGGTTTTCGGGGATAGGTAGGCTTAAGATAATTTCAGTGCTTTAGGAGCATTGTCAGCAGGCTGACAAGTAATTTCAGGCCGTTTTAGGAAAAAAAAAAACATTAAGTAATTATTAAATAAAAATTGAAATAGGTAGTTACATTATTAGTATTATTAATTATTATATTATTGTACCATGTACTGATGTGTACTTCAGAGGCCCATGCATTAGGGGCCCTAAAACGCCTGTTAACGGCTTTTCAGGTTATAGAGTCATCTGATAGAGGATTCAAACGGACTGAAAACACGTTTCAGGCGCCTGAAAGCGACGGCAACTTGGGTGACATTTTGCTCTTTTATATGTGATAGAGCAACTCCTAAAACGGCCTGAAATTACTTGTCAGCCTGCTGACAATGCTCCTAAAGCACTGAAATTATCTTAAGCCTACCTATCCCCGAAAACCCCCACACTTGTTTTTTGGCTACCCTTTCCAAGGAAATTAAACAATAGTTTTAGAAGATTAGTTTACGTGAGATTTGGCACCGACTTCAAAAGTTGCTCCAAATGTATTGTTGAACGGGTTATTTTTGGCTTTTTAGTTTCATTGAAGTCGGTTCTTTTTTTCTTAATTTTTTTTCGCTTTTTCGTGATTCATATGAAATACTTATTGCGGGGTGATCGGGAAGGTCTTGAAGGCATGTATCTCTGAATTATCTTCTAACTCCTAAACGTTAAGGAGTTATACCTTCCATTATCAAGTGCAAGATTATAAAGTTGTTCGTGAACAACTTCATAATCGCGGACAAACATTTCATATACGCGGGACAAACTGTGAGAACCTCTTTTTTTGAAGTCGGTCAAAGTACTAAAAGCTTCTCCTAAGTGTAACAAATGCTATAGCCTACTGATTGAGCCCTCAGTAGTTTATCTTTACTAAATGGTGGTTTTCGAGTGCAAATGCTTGAACTACTGTGTAATAAACACTGAAATCGCCATAGATGTGCCCATAATATTTGAGGAATTCCTTCGATTCCTCGTCGATTTCGTCATCAGATCTTCATCGAAATTTAATGGACCAACTTGGAGATCCTACTCTTGAACGAAAAAAGAATTTTCCAAATCGACTTACGATCCGTGAATTAAATAACACTGGTTGAGTCCTCAGTACTAACTGGCGGCTTGTGTCTTCATTATTAGTTTCTCTTCACCACATGGTGATTTTCGAGTGTAAACGCTTGAACTATTGTATTAAATACCGAAATCGCCATAGATGTGCCCATAATATTTCATGAATTCCTTCGATTCCTCATGGATCTCGTCATCAGATCTTCACCAAAATTTTATGGGACCGACCAACTTGAAGATGTCTATTATATATCTACTCATGAACCAAAAAATGATTTTCCAAATCGACTCATAAATGACGGAGTTCTGAGGTAACAAACATTAAAAACAACAATAATAAAAAAAAATACAAGGAACCCCTCCTTTTTTGAAGTCGGTTAAGAAGTAATGGTAAACGTCAAATTAGCGCTTAGTCGGATGGAACTGTGAGTTAGAATTATTGTTATTAGAAGGTGCCCGCGAACTTCTTCCGCGCACAAGAAAAAGTGGATGAGTCTTAATTCACAGAGAAGCTAAAAAACCATAATTGTGACTGTTTTAGAGAAAAGGTCCCACTTTGCCGATATGGAGTTATGATTTTATACGCCAAGACGAGCAAAAAAGAAGCGGGGCACTACCTACCTTTTCTCGAACCGTTTCGTCTAATTTTCAAACCCTCATAGCTCATAGCTTCGTCCCAGTTAACACCAGAGCGCCCAAATTCACAGGTTAAGATGCAGTTAGAGAACATATAAAATGTACTTAATTTAATTGATCTAGCTTTTATACTTTAGGTTTTATTGGTACCTAAAATACGCCGATTTTGCCACTCACTTATACACTGACGTATCAAAACCTCTGGGGTACTTCCCGATGACCTAGAAAGCTGAAATTTGGTATGTAAGCTATGTTTAGTACACAAACAATAGAATAATTCTGAAACTTGGAACTTTTACCCCCCAACCCCTTAAACTAGGGGATGGAAGTTTGTATGAGACTTCTGCAAATTTTGATACTAGAGGTCTGAAAATTGATATAGGGACTCCTTGTTATAAATAATAAAATACATATTCTAGGATTTTTAGAAAATCACCCCCACCCTTTAAATAAGGGGATGAAAGTTTGTATGGGTTTTCCATAATGGGGGATAAAAGTGTATTTATATGGGGCTAAACGTAAGTATTTCTTAAATACACAATTATTACTACTTAGTTAGAAACGCTACAGCACAAAAAAAAAATCCTAAAAATTAAAAACTACTTTACAAAAATAATGTTATTAAAACTATCGTGAAACATCTTTACTAATTATAAAAACGGTATAAACTCACGTAGTAGTACCGTAAATAAGTCTAATGGACTGTCCGGCCTATATGGTAAGGAATTAAGTTTATATATATTATCATGAAGACATAAAATTAACTTCTTGATATCGTATGGGCCAGACGGTCCGTTGGACTTATTTACGTTACTTTATGAAACGGCCAAGCCATACCTTTGAAGCCAAGGTGTAGGATTAGTAAACTAAGGGCTTAGGGGCTTGGCTTTACCAGGGATCTGATAACTTTTTCACAGCGAAAGCGTTATGAGCACGTGAGTCTTGGCCGCTAATTTTACATGAAATGTTTTTTGTGGGATACCTTATACTACAGAACATAAGCTATCTTTTGGTGAAAGATTATGTCTCTAGTGCTATAGTTATTTTTTAAAAATTCTTCAAATTTGCAAACGTGAAAAAGCGACAACTGAGAAAACGTTGGTTAAAGTTTGGGACGGCAAAAAACACACTTGTACTTTGAAGTTATGGAGTGGTTGGTATCATATTATTTGCCATACTTTACGGATTTCAAATTAGTCAAAATCATAATATGTAACCTTAGTAGTTTGAATGTTACGGAGGCTTGATTAGTGGATTAATTAACTGACATTATTAAGTCATAAATTGTGAGTGTGTTTATTGAAACGTCCCACTTTGTCGATTCTAGTAACGGAGTTACGGGCAGTTTAGTGAAATATGGCAAAACCTACCGAAAATCGGCTTTCAATAAAAACTGATGGAACATACTGTAATAAAGCTATGATTTTGATGTCGACGCATAAATGTCCAATTTAAGCACCTTTTTAGGGCCTCAAAGTTTAGTGCCTAGCGTCCCACTTTGTCTAATATCTAAAAAATCGTCGATATCATATTTGTGACTGTATTAGGGAAAACTTCCTACTTTGTCGATATGGAGTTATGAGTAGTTTGTAATATGACAAAACATAAGGTATCTTTTGGTGAAAGAATTATGTCTCTAGGTGCTATAGTTATTTGTTTTTAATTCTTCAAATTGGGAAAAGTGAAAAAGCGACAAGTGACAACTGAGAAAACGTTGGTTAATGTTTGGGGCGGTAAAAAACACACTTGTACTTTGAAGTTATGGAGTGGTTGGTATCAAATTATTTGCCATACCTTAAGGATTTCAAATTAGTCAAAATCATATATGTAACCTTAGTAGTTTGAATACAAATGTATTCGTTTGTTATAAGACTTATAGGTTCAGTACGTAGTTGTGTGTGAGTTGAGGAATAATTTTAGTTAATAATACTTATTATAATTATCTACATCTCATTCAATATTACCTATAGTCGTAGTAAAAAAGAAATTTAGTTGGTTGGAATTTTTGGTTTTTAATTATACTGTTTTTTATTAAGCGGAATTCTCGATAATAAAGTCTATTATCGATAGTTACCCAACCCTACTATTTATATATAAATAATATATATTTTTGATAGATATAAAATAACATTTATATAAATAGTAACTTGAAAAACATTACAGCTATGTTTTAAAAACTGATTTTATACTTATAGTAAATTTTTAGCGTATGGACAGCGAACGACGTATGGACCACTAAACCGTCAAAGTGGGACACTAAGTTTGAGTCGGAAATAAATTCAGTTCAAATTCTGTAAAAAAAGATCAAACAAATGACATAAGTATCAATGAGTATTATATCAACCATATTAAACCTTTATCTCATACATAAAATGGGATTAATATGACCAAAGATACATTTCACTGAACAAACACTAAAGTTTAGTAAATCGACAAAGTGGGACGCTCCCTATAGAAAATCACTAAACTTTATATAAAAAAGTACTTAATATTTGATATTTAAATACTTTTTATGTTTGATAAGTGTGTTTTAAGTAATCGTATGTTACCTATATATTAAAACACACATGTCATTTGTATTTTTTTATGCTATACATATTTTTCAGTTTATTAACTTTTTAACATAATGACTAACTAAAGGGATCCATAGAAATATTTCTGTCTTTTTTAGCATGAGAATACATTTATAAATACAACTTTAATGATGAATCTGCGTGTCGTGTTATAAATATAGAAAAAAAAACCATATACACATTGAGATATTTTCGTTCAGTTTTTATGTTCAAGCCTCCGTAACATTCAAACTACTAAGGTTACATATTATGATTTTGACTAATTTGAAATCCGTAAAGTATGGCAAATAATATGATACCAACCACTCCATAACTTCAAAGTACAAGTGTGTTTTTTGCCGTCCCAAACTTTAACCAACGTTTTCTCAGTTGTCGCTTTTTCACGTTTGCAAATTTGAAGAATTTTTAAAAAATAACTATAGCACTAGAGACATAATCTTTCACCAAAAGATAGCTTATGTTCTGTAGTATAAGGTATCCCACAAAAAACATTTCATGTAAAATTAGCGGCCAAGACTCACGTGCTCATAACGCTTTCGCTGTGAAAAAGTTATCAGATCCCTGGTAAAGCCAAGCCCCTAAGCCCTTAGTTTACTAATCCTACACCTTGGCTTCAAAGGTATGGCTTGGCCGTTTCATAAAGTAACGTAAATAAGTCCAACGGACCGTCTGGCCCATACGATATCAAGAAGTAAATTTTATGTCTTCATGATAATATATATAAACTTAATTCCTTACCATATAGGCCGGACAGTCCATTAGACTTATTTACGGTACTACTACGTGAGTTTATACCGTTTTTATAATTAGTAAAGATGTTTCACGATAGTTTTAATAACATTATTTTTGTAAAGTAGTTTTTAATTTTTAGGATTTTTTTTTTGTGCTGTAGCGTTTCTAACTAAGTAGTAATAATTGTGTATTTAAGAAATACTTACGTTTAGCCCCATATAAATACACTTTTATCCCCCATTATGGAAAACCCATACAAACTTTCATCCCCTTATTTAAAGGGTGGGGGTGATTTTCTAAAAATCCTAGAATATGTATTTTATTATTTATAACAAGGAGTCCCTATATCAATTTTCAGACCTCTAGTATCAAAATTTGCAGAAGTCTCATACAAACTTCCATCCCCTAGTTTAAGGGGTTGGGGGGTAAAAGTTCCAAGTTTCAGAATTATTCTATTGTTTGTGTACTAAACATAGCTTACATACCAAATTTCAGCTTTCTAGGTCATCGGGAAGTACCCCAGAGGTTTTGATACGTCAGTGTATAAGTGAGTGGCAAAATCGGCGTATTTTAGGTACCAATAAAACCTAAAGTATAAAAGCTAGATCAATTAAATTAAGTACATTTTATATGTTCTCTAACTGCATCTTAACCTGTGAATTTGGGCGCTCTGGTGTTAACTGGGACGAAGCTATGAGCTATGAGGGTCGATTGCAAAAAAATTGTACATAGTTAAAGGCTTAGTTAACATTAAATACGATCGCTTCCTTTGGGTGACGAAAGTTAGTCATACAAATTGTATGGGTAACTTTCGTCACACAAAGGAATCAATTAACATTGTTTTAATTAAAGCCCTTAACTATGTACAATTTTTTTGCAATTGACCCATGAGGGTTTGAAAATTAGACGAAACGGTTCGAGAAAAGGTAGGTAGTGCCCCGCTTCTTTTTTGCTCGTCTTGGCGTATAAAATCATAACTCCATATCGGCAAAGTGGGACCTTTTCTCTAAAACAGTCACAATTATGGTTTTTTAGCTTCTCTGTGAATTAAGACTCATCCACTTTTTCTTGTGCGCGGAAGAAGTTCGCGGGCACCTTCTAATAACAATAATTCTAACTCACAGTTCCATCCGACTAAGCGCTAATTTGACGTTTACCATTACTTCTTAACCGACTTCAAAAAAGGAGGGGTTCCTTGTATTTTTTTTTATTATTGTTGTTTTTAATGTTTGTTACCTCAGAACTCCGTCATTTATGAGTCGATTTGGAAAATCATTTTTTGGTTCATGAGTAGATATATAATAGACATCTTCAAGTTGGTCGGTCCCATAAAATTTTGGTGAAGATCTGATGACGAGATCCATGAGGAATCGAAGGAATTCATGAAATATTATGGGCACATCTATGGCGATTTCGGTATTTAATACAATAGTTCAAGCGTTTACACACGAAAATCACCATGTGGTGAAGAGAAACTAATAATGAAGACACAAGCCGCCAGTTAGTACTGAGGACTCAACCAGTGTTATTTAATTCACGGATCGTAAGTCGATTTGGAAAATTCTTTTTTCGTTCAAGAGTAGGCATCTCCAAGTTGGTCCATTAAATTTCGATGAAGATCTGATGACGAAATCGACGAGGAATCGAAGGAATTCCTCAAATATTATGGGCACATCTATGGCGATTTCAGTGTTTATTACACAGTAGTTCAAGCATTTGCACTCGAAAACCACCATTTAGTAAAGATAAACTACTGAGGGCTCAATCAGTAGGCTATAGCATTTGTTACACTTAGGAGAAGCTTTTAGTACTTTGACCGACTTCAAAAAAAGAGGTTCTCACAGTTTGTCCCGCGTATATGAAATGTTTGTCCGCGATTATGAAGTTGTTCACGAACAACTTTATAATCTTGCACTTGATAATGGAAGGTATAACTCCTTAACGTTTAGGAGTTAGAAGATAATTCAGAGATACATGCCTTCAAGACCTTCCCGATCACCCCGCAATAAGTATTTCATATGAATCACGAAAAAGCGAAAAAAAATTAAGAAAAAAAGAACCGACTTCAATGAAACTAAAAAGCCAAAAATAACCCGTTCAACAATACATTTGGAGCAACTTTTGAAGTCGGTGCCAAATCTCACGTAAACTAATATAATATATAAATATAATAATTGAGTGGTGTGGCACCGACTTCAAAAGGTGATTCAAATGTAATCTGTACTTGAACGGGTTATTTTAAGCTTTTTACTTTTATTGAAGTCGTTTCTTTTTTTGTATTTTTTTTTGTGATGTTTGTTACCTCCCCAATTCCAAAGCCATAATGTTGTTGAACATACGATGCCTACATTAGGTACTGTATACCCGAATATTTCGAATCCGAACAATGTTTGTAACTCGACGTAGGTACCTTAGCTATTTTTGAATGCTGACAGAATAAATTTAAGGGCCCTTTTGTTCCCCCGTTCGGATCTCCTGTTACCGACACGCATTTCTGTGACGGGTGTTAAGTACATTGTTTTGTTAAAATAAAATCGAACTCGCGCGACTCTAAATTCGTGCCATCTAATAACCTTCTTTGATGTCCAGCTATACAGGGATAGAGAGTGCTCAAATTGGTTAAAACCCGTTCCGCAGTTTCAGCTTGATAAGAGGACAAAGAAAATTAAACCAACAGATGGTACCTATATCTACCTACTATATGGATGGCGCCGCGCTGCTGAATCTGCGCGATGTTGAGATTTTTTCACCATAAAAAACAGTACCAATTGGAAGTTGGAATTTCTAATTATTACAGTTACCTACTTAAGTATATCAAATTTATAAACACTAAATTAACGCAAAATGCATATCCTCACAATAAGATGCTGAAGTCTACATCAAGAAACGAGACTTCAATATAACATGTCAGCAAGTTTCAGCAAAACGAATGATAGGTACTAGGACTAGGTATCAAATTATTCAGACAAAAACGTAAACATAAATGTATGACAACTGTATACTTACGTCCTTAAACCTAAACCAAACGCAGTATTTTAATCGTCATCGTCATCAAAATGACGTCACACGTGCGCGACTTTCTATGGTTCAATCGGCACGCTCACTTTGACTTGTACTATTATCTATTCTGTGCTTTGATTCTTCTGAGGTTCTTACTGTCATAATCACAGTGGTCAGTATTGGACATATTTTTCGTAATGTATTTTATCTATCCAAATATCATAAACTCTCCATGATGCGTTCAAGAACCGCACATTATGACCAACATAAAAATAGACTGTTTTGTTAGAACAAATTTCTTATCTGTAAAAATGATATTATTGCCAAATAATAACATCGATTTCGATAGTATTATTTATTCAAATTTCGAACATCTCTGAAAAACAAAGAAATTTGATTTGACCTCTATTCTAATATCACTGGAGATGACGTTTAGTTCGAAATAAATTGTCAATTTGCAATCAAATTTGACAAATGTCGCACGTAAGTAAGATATCGAACGATATGATAGTTGGGGTCGACTTTAGTTTGTCTTTGAATTAAAAACAACTATGACAGCTGCCAGAAAATTTCATGACCGCCATTACCGGGTAATATTTGTCATAATGTGCGACTCCTGAATGAATCAGAGGCTTATAATATGTGGCTAGATAAAGTAGTGTATGTAACTGTACATAATTAGGCATTAAAACACTCGTGTGATATTATTATGAAACTTGCCTTCGGCGCGTTTCATAAACCCACACTCGTGTTTAATACCCTTCATTATGTACAGTCACATAAACTACTATTTTGTTGCATCTTCTCAATTGTGTAATATTATAATAGTATAATATAATGTTATATGGCATCGTCATTATCTAACCATATACCATATAAAGATTTTTATTTACTGTTTCTTTGTTTTTCCTTTTTTCTCGTCTTGAAATAAATAATTTACTATAATACAGAAAAAGGCATTGAACCAAATAGGTAAAAAACCATGTACCCGCATAGTTATTCAGCTGTTTTCTATTATTTTGAACTTACGGAAATACATTGTATATACAAGTTCTGTTCTCTCGAAATATTAATTAATTATTATGAAGAATAACCTTACTCGTATTTACTTTGCATTTGACCTTTTGGTAGGCCACTAAACTGCAGCGTAGCCGCATCATTTCACTTAGTTAATGAAAAACCCGTGATGAAAGGTTGGAGGCTTGCGAGTCGGGATGAAAACAAAATAAAACTTTAGTTCCGGAGCTCTGAGTCTCGCTACTTTCTCTTCAATCAAAGCTTTGAGCGTAAAAGCTGTCTTATAGAGAAATACTTGCTTCCTAAGCAGCTTTGTCACTGTATCGGGTCAAATAAGGAAATATCTGTAAAGCAAGGGTCAGTTCGAGAATTACTTTCGAAGATCGCGCTCTGGAACTTGCGTTTGATCCCACTTTACCTACTACGATTTAGGTTGGCTGTTGACGACATTATTCTCTTTTATCAAATAGGTACCTACATTTAAAAATACATAATAAATAAATATCGGACAACCCCACACAAATCGATCTAGTCCCAAATTAAGCTCAAGAAGGCTTGTGTTATGGGTACTAGACGACGATATACATACTTACTTTTCGCCTTTGTACATGTATTTCTTTTGTTTTAATGTATTTCTGTTTTTGTGTACAATAAAGTGTTTACATACATACATTACTTATATAAATAAATATATAATTAAATACATAGAACAACCATGACCCAAGAACAAATATTCGAGTTCATCACACAAATATTTGCTCTGGCCGGGATTCGAACCCGGGACCGCCGGCTCAGTAGGCAGGTGTCTACAAACCGAGCCAAACGCGTCGTCAAATAACGAGTATACCTCTAGGGAATGCCGTATTATTAATAAAATAATAGTACCTGCCTATTACGCATGCCGCTGTGCTAAGCGTTGATTTACATTAATTTAACTAAATAAAAGTGCGAGTCGGACTCACGCATGAACGGTTCTGTAACCTCTAAAGGTTCTAAAGCCACAAAGAGTGCCCCAGACGCCAACGTCGTAAAATGACGTTCAATTTCTGTTGCCGCTCTAACAACAAAAACTAATAGTAATAGGGTCCCGGTTTTATACCCTTTGGTACGGAAGCCTATACAACAAACGTGTTTTTTTTGCCGTTTTTATGGTTCCGCTGTGCGTCCGTCTGTCACCAGGCTGTATCTCATGAACCGTGATAGCTAGAAAGTTGAACCTTTCACAGTTGATCTATTTCTGTCGCCGCTATAACAACAAATACTACTAACAGAATAAAATAAATATTTAAGTGGGGCTCCCATACAAAAAACGCCGTTCTTTGCTCGATACTGTCTCCAGTTTGTAATCTCATGAACCGTGATAGCAAGATTGTAAAAAAAAACACAGATGATGTCTTTATTTCCGTTGCCGCTATAATAACAAATACCTATAAACAGAATAAAATAAATATTGAATTGGGGCTCCCATACAAGAATCGTGATCGGATGCGTTAACTTTGCACCTCATTCATACCCGGCGCCATACATACCAGGTGCAAACTTAACCCAGCCAGTTAAGATGGGATAAGTGTTTGAGTACAAACGAGTCCGACTCGCACTTGGCCGATTTTTTATTTGATGGTTCCGTCCCTTCGTGCGCGAGTCCAACTAGCACTGGGCCGGTTTCTTTGTTATAGCGGCCATAGATAATATATGTGAAACTGTTTATTTATTTTCAGCCAACTTCAAAAAAGGAGTTTTTTTTTTCTTTGTACGTAGGTATGTTACGCAATTATTTCGCCAATTATGAATCGATTTTGAGGATTCTTTTTTAGATCATACTTCAGTGGTGGTCCGATACATTTTATCGAAATATATTTACGCTTTTTGAGAAAAAAAAAATGCAAAATATATACAGATATCGCTCATTGAAGTCAGTAATTTTTTTGTGTAAGTCATTATACAGGCGATATAGCTAAAATTCTTAGAGGGATTTGTTATAATTATTAACTTCGTTTGTTCGGGGAGAAAAACCGTCTCCTTTGTTTGGCCTTGGCCGTGGTTAGGTAAAGATATCCCGTATACGAAAAGTGGTTGAAATCAGTCCAGCCCTTTCGATGTGATGACTAATGAGTTAATAAGACCACAAAAACACATACCTATATAAAGTTAGCACAGTGAAAGTGTTGGGCCCATAACCTAATAAAACAAACAAATATTATGCAAGAGAATAGACGTCAACAGGCATTTACAAATATGCTCTCATTTGGGTTCGAACTAGGGATCCCTATCCCTAGTATCTTTTAGCTTGGGTTGGGCGCTCAGAAATAAATCATTTTCGAAATAACGCGCCGCAAAAATAAATAAACTCACCGTCCGCGTCATTCAAGATAATAGGCTATTTTGAATGACCATCGATCGTTGTTCCTGACCGAAATCCATTCGGTCGCAAAATAGAACCTGTAACTAATTCTGCATTCAACGCGTTAGTGTCAGTCGGAATGACGTATTCTCGACTTATTTTTTTTCACGTCATTCGGAATGACGCTACCAAGAATAATTCTTTTTTAACCTTTTGAGCGCCACAGTCTGCTGTGGCCGTCAACAAAAAATCGTGCCCCTGACGCCACGTCGGCCACAGCCGTCCAAATTTCAATGATCAAAAACTTTGTAATTCTAACCGCTACAAGTATTTTTCAATCCCTGTTGATTTTGGGGCACACCTTTTTTTTTTACTCTGGCGTCAGTGGCACGGTAAATTGCTAGACCGCTTGGCGGTCAATAGGTTAAATGAGAATGACGTCTCGCCTCTCATTCTTATTCAAAATATCTTTTGCCTAACTCTGTTTTCAGGCAGGCACGAAAGTCATGAAACATACTCCGAGTTCCGTAATATTTTAGCCAGCGAGCGATGCGTTATGGTGACACTGCTAGCGACATCTAGAACGAAGTAGACGAACGACGACGCAGTTATATGGACTAGGGAAAGTAGATTTGTATTAAAAAACTGTTTTCTATGGAGTGGGGTCATGATTTCAGTATAAATCTTAATAGCGTGATGCAGGATCGTCTTTTGTTTTGTATGGGCCCGCTGCGTCATGCCAGTCTGGCGCCATCTATTGGAAATAATTTCCATTGTCCTCGCATCACGCCGAAACGGCCGGGCAAATTTTAACCAATTTCGATACAGGGATAGCTGGTCATCCAAAAATGGTTAAAGGATACCTTTTATCCGACAATGGTATTAAAAAAAAATAGGTGTAGGAAGTTGCGGGCCTTCTAGTCTAAGTTATACACAGCGTTTGATGACCGGTAGGTTCTCCTCTGACAGGATGAACCTTCTGAACCCTAAGAACATTTTAAAGAAGGAGAGCCATCTTGTTATTATATTAGTGCAAAAGAAACCTACCCAATGACACCTCACACCACAGGAAGATGAACCAATCAGGTTGCGTCTCTGTGAAGTCCAAAAGAAGTGCATTTAAATCTGAAGAATGTAACTGATTAATATAACACATTTCTGCTCCGCTCCGCTCTGCTGCTGTGGGCAACCTAAGCACTAAATATCTATCCCATAACATAAACTGGAACCTTTCGAAAAAGGTACATGTTTCACTTTCCTTGACCTACATGCCAAACCCGTACTTTAGTAAAATACTTGAACAAATTAGGTTAAGAGAAATTATTTCATAGAAAATAATTACATAAGTATATGATTAAAGAGAAATTAAAAAGGTATTGAAAAAGGTTTATTAATCACATATTCAAGACAATATTACTAACTTATATTACGAACACATACTAAATAGGAAATATTATCCGCCTTTCTTCCACTTTTCTCCAGGTGTGTAGTTGGTCATAGGCTGGCCAGATATCCCACAGGTGCCAATGCCAACTCTACCAGTCAAATTGTCAGGTGATGCGAAAATACTTTTTGTCCGAACACCAGGTTTTTTAGATGCTTTAGTATGAAATGACAGCCATTTATTTTTTTCACTCTCTCTTTCCTCTTCGATTTGTTTAAATCTTTGTTGTTTTTTCTGCTTTTTCTTTTTCAAATATTCTCTATTGTATCCTGGCTTACCATGCCTGCAGAAACAAAAAAGAAGTATCAAGAAATCTATTAGTTGTTAGTTCATTAAAGTCAATAAACGGTAAAATGGTTTCGTATTGGAAAATAAAAATCCATTACTTAAGTTAATGATTAAGACTGATTAAAATGTACTAACTTGCTTTCATCTGTACTTAAACGTCTTTTAAGTCCTGAGCTCACTGACTTAACATCGTAGACAGATACAGTTTCTGTTGAATTCCAACCTTCAAATTTAACTTTATAGCTATCTACTGTTATCTCTTCAATAGTTGCATCATAGAATCTGAAACATAATATAAGGATTTCAATTGGATTGTCTTAACAATGAGTTTGCTTGAGATAATACACAGCACTAATTTCCAGATTTTAAGACAATACTGAAATGAATAATAATTGTAGTACAAATGGCACCAAATTTAATATACATACCTCATTAACAATCACAATATCAATTATTACATATTTTGAATACTGTATTAGTATACAATTATGAGACACTTTTCAATCAAATGAGTTACTTTATTACTTGTTAATGGAATTGAAATTTGTTTACATTTTTACACCAATAACATGTCAGTGAGGTGAGTCCTTAACAGTTTCAGTGCATATGGGACATCTATCCCATACCAAGACTCTTATCCTACCCCATAGCAAGAATAGTTAATTACAAGTTAACTGCCACAGTTGGTGTTAATGGTTAGCACCAAAGTGGACCCTTTTGATGAAGAATGTCTCATATATACCTATAGGATATCGCTATAGACCCAGTTTAATAACCTTAATAATTAGTATATTGTTGATTACTTCCTTCCTCTACATAATGTCACCCTTCACACAATCTATCCATCTGTTCTTTAGTTCCTCTTCTTTCGTTCCATTCCTCTTCTACAGCGCCCTACAATAACACTCAACACCATTTTGAACACTCAGACACATGTCACATGTCTTTTTCTAATGCATTTTTAATAAATACTTTTGTGAAATATTTTAACTTTTTGATCTTTTTGGTATCAATGCACAGGTTAAATAAATTTCTTTCTGCCCGATTTTCTCTTACAGTTCAAGCTATACTAATAATAGTAGAATACTTGAGCAAATATTATTAGCAGTCCATCAATGAATGCATGAAATTAAAATCATGATTAATTCAGTTTACACTTATTTCATTCACACTCCTAATATTTTTTAGGAAATGAATTTTGAAAGAACTTACATTCCATCCGATTTCCATTTCGCGAGGCATTTGTCGCCGACTTGCCACTGCGTAGGAGCCTGGTCTGCCTCCTCCTCGGCCGCCAGCAGCGACGCTGTAACATCATCATCATTACTAGAACCATGAATATTTGAGGATTTAGATTCACCTTCCTGTGTTTTTATAAGATCTTGAGTCAACTCAATTACTTCTTCCAAGTCGCCTTTTAATTTCAGGAGTTCCTCATTTTGAGGGTCGGTTAACAATGCTGCTTCAACCTGAAATTTGTAATATCAGCGTAATTTACTGATTGATTACGGTTTTAAATAAATTAAAATTGACCACAATTCATTGCTCCGTGGACTTACCTGCTGCAATTGTAAATTGTAATTTCTTAAGTCTTCAGCCATTTTGTGGAGTATATGAATATTATTGGCTAATTAATTATAGTTTATACTAAATACAAGCAAAGCGAGAACGCTTTAATATTTTTGCTATGAATGCATACTCAAATTATTCAATTTAGTTGAATGACAAGGACGCCATCTTAAATAGAATGACAATGAATGAATGGATAAGAAGGGTAGGATAGCCGATAGAATGACATGAAATGAATGATCAGTTGCTACTTGGTCGATACATGGTACAAACCTAGCTCAACACTACTCGCGAAGTTGACCGAGTTGGGCGAGGTGAAGTTGGCCGAAGTACGGGCTTCCACAGCGAAGTGCCCCTCCGAATGATGAAATTGGATAATGTGTAGTGTAATAGATCCCCACAATTTTATTACTACAAATCGGATCGGATCGGAAGGTGTGGAATGGGTTTTATACGATTTCACCCGATGATTAGGATCGGATCAAAAGGTCTGGAACGGGTTTTATTATTATCGCGTATATATAATATATTACTTACGATCCGTTTTGTTTAAATCAGATGAATTTTATTAAACATATCATTATTATCTTAACGAAACGCTTTGAACGATTTTTTAGTTAATTTTGAAATATTGCTTTAAATATAATTTATCAGCCGGACGATGCAATTCAGTTGGCTAACTTGTAGCCTAAAACCCGTTCCACCTTCCGATCCGATCCGATTTATTCACCATCACATCGCCATCACCATAAATCGGATCGGATCGGATGGTCTGGAACGGGTTTAACCAGTGTCGGTCTTGCCCGAAGTAACTAGTTATTAATCTGTGGTCTTGCCCAGGAATAGTGTTGCTACAACAGCTTTCAGATGGCAATAATGTGCATACGTCATAACTCATAATATTTGTATTACCGTCAGTATCATAGATTAGAGTATCAGTAACAATTTGACAAGAATTTGTCATCAACCAAATTCAAAACATTGTTTACCGAAATACTCGAGCTGCCATTCTCGGCTTAATAATAATTACCGAAATACTGCTAAGTATTGACAACTGATTCAACTCATAGTTCGGCACGCAACATCCAGATTCTAGCTTGTAGCTTCCAACCTTGACGCTGGCAGAATTGCACCCAATGGACAGTAGCCATTAAGCTAAAAATGGAATTAAATTGAATGCTCAATCCATCGTTCTTCTTCCGAAATAAATACTGTCAATAACGCATTACAATATACTGTGCCAGTTACCTACTAAGAAGTACTAAGACTGACGGCCACTACTTCGGACTAGGGAGGGCCACGAACTCGGTCTTAGCGTCGAGCGACGCGGCGCTCGTATGCGTATGGCCGCGGTCGGGTCTCCGATGTGACGACGACGACTGACACCTCCGGCGCTCGCCGCCGAAACGGAGATGCCACGACTTTGCGCGACCAGCGGCGCAGCGAGCGGTTGAGCGAGATCCGAACGCGGCGGCTATACGACTGAGCGAGACCCTCGTACCGCGCACCACTGCCGCTGTCGCCCAAAGTCCTGGCATCTCCGACAGTCGTGGCATGTCCGCCGTAAGTAATGTCTTGGTAGTACTTAATTTGACAGTGTGTAAGAGTACAATATATGGATATGCAGCCAATCAATAATAATCTATAAGTTGACGTTTTAGTGAAATCGATTTTGATGAAATTTGGCATAGAGATAGTTTAAGATCCGAGGAAGGAGATAGGATAATTTTCATCCTGGAAATTATACCTAAAAAGATTGAAAGTGAGTGAACATTTCTGTTGGGGTGCGGTGACCCTGTAGGAAATGTAATTATTAGACCAAAAGCACAATTGCTCTTACATTTGCTTAGGCGCTTTTAATAATCCCTTATATCAAGTTCCACGCGTACGTAGTCGCGGGCAAAAGCTAGTAGCATTATTATTGAAACTATTTACGCTCTATTAAACCGAATTTAGGTCAGGTTTTTCTAGAAATTTCCTGCATTGTGGAAGGAAATACTAAAAACAGAATAAAATAAATATTTAAGTGGGGCTCTCATACAAAATAATTCAATATGGGTATAAAACCATACAATCGTAATAGGTTACGTTAACTTTGCACCTCATTTATATCCGGCGCCATTCATACCAGGTGCAAACTGAATCCGGCCAGTTATTTTATTTGATAGTACGGAAGCCTTCGTTCAAAGTCCGACTCGCACTTGGCCGGTTTTTAGGGTTCCGTACCCAAAGGGTAAAAACGGGACCCTATTACTGAGACTTCGCTGTCCTTCCGTCCGTCTATCACCAGGCTGTATCTCAAGAACGGTGATAGCTAGACAGTTGAAATTTTCACAGATGATGTATTTCTATTACCGCTACAACAACAAATACTAAAAATAAAATAAAAATTTAAGGGGGCTCCCATACCACAAACGGAACCCTTCATGCGCGAGTCGGACTTGCACTTTTCCAATTTTTATTTTATCTACAGCAATAATGAAAAAGGTGATTGAATGGATAATGTTTAAATCAGCAAACCTTAATTACCTCATGACGAAACCGACAATGGAGCATCCTAACTAAATAGTGCTTATTTGAGAGTAGAAGAAAAGCGTAAGAAAGGATCTTATCTTCTTAGGTCTTTATAGGGTTTCGTAGTCGACAAGCAACCCTTACAGTTTCGCCATGTACGTCCGTCCGCACCGTACCGTCGGAAAGGTACTATGATTTTCAAGTTGGATACCTTTACCTAGGGTTCACGAGCTAGAATCCTGTCACATCAGACAATCAAATTATCTTCGCATTATATCATAGATTTGAGAAAATAATTTTGAACGGACTAATGGTAGGTATATTTTTTACTGCTGAATGCATCTTATTTAACGTGTAGAAGGACAGCGTTAATTAAACGCATAAAGGATACAGATAACAGCGACATATATTAGATTACTTTTACTGGATTCAAATGGAAAACATCTATATAAGGATCATATCCGTAAGGTTTAGTGTCGGGAGAAGAATATAACTCTATATTTAGATAATCTCTAGAGTACAGTGATTTGACTTTCCTCAGCATTTGCATTTTCTTTGCTATTAAGCCATCGGACAGAGGCATACAAATTGTTAAGTTATACAAACGAAAACATCTTTCAAACATCTCTTTTGGCGGAACTATGTCACCATTAGAAGTCAGATTGTATAAATGTACATTTTCCATGTATCGACATTGACTTAATGACAGAAACAATGATTTAAAATCAATTGTGGTAGCAACCATTCGCAAATGCTTTATATATTTACAGAGGGGAATAAAACGTGCCAATGCTTGTGAACAATTTGGCGTTGTGGTACAATTGATAGATACGAGATTATTGCAATTGAGAAATAATACCTTGAAAAAATCTGAGCTATAAACCACATTCCCGGTTAAACTTAAATGAGTTATTTTCCTCAAATAGTTGCTACTACTTAGTAGGGTTACAGGGCATCTAATAGGATTATCAAACAAAAGAGTTAACTTAATTCTCTTTTGGTTATTACAAACAGTGTCATAGTTAAGTATTACATCTTGCGGAGCTAGCCTTCTTCGTTTAAAATCTGGTTCAATCTTTCTCTCCAGCCTGCCAAAGTCATGTTGGTTGGGTTTTGTGTAAAACCAGTCATATTTAGCCGGTATCTGAGATTTTCTACAAGCTGATGTTAAATGGTAAGGAAAATACTGTTTTAACTGATTTGATAAACATA
Source organism: Apotomis capreana (assembly GCA_947623375.1). Classification (NCBI taxonomy): domain Eukaryota; kingdom Metazoa; phylum Arthropoda; class Insecta; order Lepidoptera; family Tortricidae; genus Apotomis; species Apotomis capreana. Next base: position 16,759,050 of record OX392501.1, read on the forward strand.
CAAAGAAAGAATCATCAAACACAGTTGATCCAGTATCCCAAACCATAAAGGCAACATTGCCTCCGAGCTCCTCTTCCGTCCATGTCGTGAATATTTCTGCTTTTACTCCAAATTGTTCATGGAAAAAATCTTTAAACCTTGGAGATACTATAACTTTTGTCATGTCCATAGTGCATCGCATAACAATAATAAGCTCACATTTACTTAAATCTAACATCTTAAGTACAACTGATTCGTTTAGACGACCATAATATTGACTTTCTTTATGCCAATTGAGCAAGTACAATTTAAATAACTTAAATTGAACCATTTCTTTAACAGGTACCTCATTTTCATAAACAGTTCCCATGTGATAACAATCTGTTATAGTGAATTGTAGCTCATTTAATTTAGCCCTACATAACATGCTTAGAGGCAATGTTGAATAAAATAAATTTAAAAATGCCCCCACAAAATTAACTCTATCAAAATATTCAAACATACTTTGGCACCTTTCTAGCACGCTTTCTGCAACACTTATATGAATTGACCTGTCAAATGCAAAGTTTATAGTAATATCTTTTATGGTAGGACAAGCCTGGTGTATATCAAGCATATCTACCATATTTATCTTTGTATAAGAAACATCCAGAGTATGCAGTTTCTTCATTCTCTTAATAGCAGGTAGTAGTGATGTTCTATTTAGATCATTGACAGTTGATAAATTCAGTTCCCGCAGGTGTCCAGCAATGTCTTTAAAGAAGTTCAGCTTGAGTGTGTTGGCAGTAGCCATGGTATTCATAGAAAACTTGCAAGTAGTTATTACACCTTGCATGCTTACTATATTTTTAAAGTGTGTGCATGTGTTATACAGATTCTCCTGGGATTGTATGTCCAGTAATTTAATTATCATAATATTAACTTCTTCAGGCAGGTCAAATATGGTCATCATATTCATGGTGGATGTTTTGCCTGAAAGTAAAATAGGTAATTTATTTTATAGTGCAATGAAAAGTAATTTTACTCAGTTTAGTATTAAATAATAAATACTTTAAATAGGTAATCGGTTATTTTATTAGGTAACTTGGAGAAAGATAAAACTGGGGGAAAACTTGTTTTCCGCATATTTTTTGCTTCAACATAGTCAGGTAAAAAGTATCAATTGTGGATGCTGGTACATTCACACATTTTTCAGATTTCGCCGTGTAAATTAGGTTTTTTAGGTATCAGTTTCACTATTTAAAAGAAAATATACCTTCAATAAGGAGCCAAAATTTAAATCAGGCCACTTAAAAATAAATAGTTAAAGGTTTAGCGATGTAAATTGTGTTACTGTTTCAAAATATAATAATATTAATATTTAATAAATACAACAAACCTTTGTCAGTTCTTGTAAATTCTGTAATAATCACTAGAATAGGATCGCAGGATAAAGTTTGGAATGTAAGGTAAGTGTATGATGCGTAAATCCACAACAACGGTTCAACAGGTTTTGACACTACACATTATTAATTAACTTATGGTTTTCTCACAGCATTCGTTATTAACCTAAATACAATTATGCCATTCTAAATACAATTATCACATTCTACGTAAATTGAATTGATATGAATGATTACAGAAAAAAGCCATTGACAGCTGTACACTTCACTTCACAGTGCAGTGAGTGACAGTTAGTCAGTCCAGGGTTGCCAGACGAGTGCAACTAGAATATCGTACCAAAATTATCGTACATACTAGACGATAAAATTATCGTACATCGGTCAAAGTAACAGGACATCGTAAATAAACTTAAAAAAAAGGACGGGTTGACTCCGGGAGTGCCGGCAGAAGTGAAAACTCCGATTTTATTATATCTTACTGACACTTGATTTCTATTTTATTCTCTATTTCTTACTAATAGTGCAGTCATTGAAGCATTATGGCTCCGATTTTTTTTACGGTGAACCGAATTGCATACAATTTTGGAATTAGGTTCATCTTACCCTTAACTTCAAAAGTGAAAATGATTTGAACTCCGCAACCACCCTGGGGGTGGTTGCCACCCCTTCTCGGGGGTGAATTATTTTTTTTTCAAAATAACCTCGGATATCGATAGAAGACCTAATTTTAAGCAAAAAATCATCTATAAAGTTTTTCAAAAAATCCAATACTTTTCAAGTTATTGGCAATTGAAAATTCGCAATTTTTTCACGTTTTTCATCGGTTTTTTGCAAATATCTCCAAAAATATACGTTTTATCGAAAATTTTATAAAGAACAAAATTGTAGCAGGTAAAACAATGAACAATTTGGTTTTTTATAAAGTATTCTAAGTGCAATATTAAGCTAGATATTAAAGATCAAAGCCGTTTTTTATTATGTCTGAAATTTAATCGATGTGGTCAATGCCATCTAGCGGCGAGCAGATGCATTTTATGCATTCTAATACAAAAGGATTTTGTAGTGCTTGAAATAGGCTTTAAAATTAGCACTATAAAAAGTCTTTTGCACGTAAAATAAGTGAGCTGTATTGCAAATAAGAGGAGCATCTAATGTTTTTTCTTTCAAAGCAATGGGTTTCATAAGTGCCATTTCCACCAAAATTAAAATTAATCGTATTCCGCCTAGAATTAACTTTATTATGAAGAGTTTGATAGATAGTATCAGTTTGGCTGCTTCAGGACACATATTTTTCAAAAAAGTCACGATTAAAAAAAAAACAAAATTTCAAATTTTAAAAGAACCCACTTTATAATATCTCAAAAATGACGACAGATACATATAAAAGTGTACGAATTAAAAATTTAGGTATATTTCTGACAAACAATTTGGTTTTTTGTTTTTTTCTGTCCAACAAAAATTTACGGAGATATGATTGTTTAAAGAGCGCGTGGCAGCGCAATCACAGCCTCTCTTAAGCCCTTTAACCCTTCACCGTTTTAGAAAAAGGTTTTTTACTATATATTGCAATAAAGGATGTTGTAGCTCTCTTAATTACCTTTACAATGGTTTTTTATAAATTGTGATAGCATGAAAATTGAAGGAGTTATGGTCCAAAAACTTATCATATTTTTTTCTACTTAGTAACTGAAAATTTCGGAGTGTGAATATTTGGAGCAATGTGAAAGTACGCAGTATAATAGACCCACAACTATTGTAATGTGTATATATATACATAATATGGTTCACTAATGTTTGACCAAAAAACGTTTGACCAAATGATCACTTGACCAAACAACGTTTCACCAAAATAACGTTTCGCCAAATGATCATTTGACCAAATGATCATTTCACCAAATAATCATTTGACCAAATGATCATTTCACCAAATAATCATTTGACCAAATGATCATTTAACCAAATGTTATTTCAAGATGAGGATGAGGAAGAGGATGAGGATGATGAGGATGAGGATGAGGATGAGGATGAGGATTTTCCAAATAGTGTTTTTTTACCCATACCATTTTTAGGAGTGTGTAATGATCGATATAAAAATAAATGGTATAAGTATGTTGGATATAGCATTTGATATAAATTCAAAGGGTATAATCACTCATTTGATATAATGAACGTTTGGTATAAATTTAAAATATATATTTTTATTTCGTATATTTATCATTTGATAGAACACTTATTTCCTATAACCATCATATGGTATAATGTAAACTTGGTATAACAACATTTGATATAATTTCATATGGTATAATGTTCATTTGGTATAATTTCAATTAGTATAAAATACATTTGATGAAAAATGTATTTTATGTGTGCGAATTGCGTTTTATTTACCTAACCCAGTATCTTTATCTTGTCTTTATGCTGTCCCGTCCTGTCCTGTCCTGTCCTGTCCTGTCCTGTCCTCTATGGATATAAAAAAAAAAACTAACCTAACCTAACCCGGCCGGGTCGGATCTGCTCTGAAAGGTGATTGATTCACCTCAAGTTTGGTCAAATGATTATTTGGTGAAATGATCATTTGGTCAAATGATTATTTGGTGAAATGAATAGAATAGAATAGAATAGAAAAAGCTTTATTCAAGATAACACATCATTACAATTACAATATTACGCACCTAAGTATTAAAGACAGAGTACAAGAGATGTGCATCCGAAATGGTCTCCACTCAGCAATGCTGTTGGCTTTGCTAGGTAGCAATGCCCACGGCGCTGGTTTTCTGTGGAGCCAGAGGGACGGTTTCGCGGGACAGCATACTGAGCGACTTGTATCAAACACGAAAACGAAGCAAGTAACTTTTAGTATTCTTAATTTATTATTATTATGTATATGTATATGTATATATATGAATAGGTATATGTTAGAATAAAAATAAAAAATATTACGATACATTATTTCGGAGTTAATATATATTTTTTATAATGTAGGTAGGCGGTTGATTTTTGACGGTGGATTTATACATATCAGCAATCTATTTCGAGGCAGCAGTACTTTGAGAGTCTAGAACGTGTTTTTTAAGTTTAATTTTGAAGAGACTAATTAATTTACAATCCTTAATAGGTGGTGGAAGATTGTTCCAACATTTCGTAGCGGCATACCGAAAGCTGCCACGAAATGCTGCAGTACTGTGCCTCGGACATATTAATCTGGAGCTGTGTCTAATCTGCCGTTGTGAAAATGTTAGCTTATCAAATAGGTACTTGGGCTTCTTGCTGCGGTAAATACCAAAAAGAAGAGTGGCGAAGTGGAGGTTACGTCGTGCGCTCATATTCAATAACTTATTATTGATAAGATGCGGAGTTACGTGTGATCGAGGAGGAATGGGAAAACAAAACCGTGCGCAAGCGTTTTGGACACGTTGTATAACTTTTTTAGTGCGAGCCAGTAAGCAGTTCCCGTACACCGTGTCGGCGTAGTTGAGTTTGGACAGTATTAAAGAGTCGCATAGCTGCAGATGAACCATTTGGTCAAATGATAATTCGGCGAAACGTTATTTTGGTGAAACGTTGTTTGGTCAAACGTTGTTTGGTCAAACGTTTTTTGGTCAAACGATAGGACACCACATAATATGGCTCATATATTTTGAAAACGTAGGCATGAATACATACCGCTAGATGGCATTGACCACATCGATTAAATTTCAGACATAATAAAAAACGGCTTTGATCTTTAATATCTAGCTTAATATTGCACTTAGAATACTTTATAAAAAACCAAATTGTTCATTGTTTTACCTGCTACAATTTTGCCCTTTATAAAATTTTCGATAAAACGTATATTTTTGGAGATATTTGCAAAAAACAGATGAAAAACGTGAAAAAATTGCGAATTTTCAATTGCCAATAACTTGAAAAGTATTGGATTTTTTGAAAAACTTTATAGATGATTTTTTGCTTAAAATTAGGCCTTCTATCGATATCCGAGGTTATTTTGAAAAAAAAAAAAAAAATTCACCCCCGAGAAGGGGTGGCAACCACCCCCAGGGTGGTTGCGGAGTTCAAATCATTTTCACTTTTGAAGTTAAGGGTAAGATGATCCTAATTCCAAAATTTCATGCAAATCGGTTCACCGTAAAAAAATTCGGAGGTAAGACCGTATTTTTCGCTTCAATGACTGCACTATAATGTATGTTTATGATTACGCTTCACCATGTGTCACTTACAACATTTTGTTGTTCGAAGGCGCCCTTTCTTTGAAACAGACACGGTTGCTAGGTTACCGACTGACTGCTATCTGTCGCGACAGCGCGGATCTGTCACGAGTTTAACATTTTTTACCCATCTAAAAATTGCCAAGCGCCGCTAAAGAAGTTTTCACTTCAAAAAACAGTTCCAAAAGCGTGTTTTACACAGATAATGAGCTATTTTTGAATTCAATTTGAATGGCCACAAGGTTGTCACAAGGCTTGTACCAAACAGTCGAAAATTTTAACGATCTGATCAGGTTGGCAGTCATTTCTGATCATGCGGACGTTTATCTCGATTCAAGGTCACTCCAGTGAGTGAATTTTTCATATAATGTTATTAAAAACCCTAGGATTTATTCTGACCTTCGATGACCTGCATATTATCGTACTTTTGCGTACGATAGTAATCATTCTATCGTACATCGTAGCGGAGGCCAAAATATCGTACATGTACGATAATTATCGTACGTCTGGCAACCCTGTCAGTCAGCCACCCGAGCTGTGTTGCCAATTCAGGGATTCAAATCTAGCCAAAATATGTGAATAAAAAGGATGACTTAAGCCAAACAAGCGGGTGCTGTACAGACAGTGTTTAGTAGCTAGTATACGATACGAGTTGTGGTAGATACTGCCCGAATAAGCGCTTAGTTTGTAAACACTATCCTTCATTTCCGATAGTTTATGGCCAGTTAGCCATTAAGCATTTTTATGGCCACTAAATTCGAACCGTTAAAAATATCGTAGGTTGGAAAGAAGATAATTTTGCTGTAATTTGATTGCTGTGAACAATAAAACATATAGGCTGTCTCGTTTTGTTTTCAAAATATATGTCAATTAAAAGCTGATATCGTCCTTCGATCCAAATGTGGATTCAATAAAAACAATTTAGATTTTCAGTGCAGGAGGATTATAATTCAGAACAAAAAAATCTAATCCCATACAAATATAATCAATACATAATTACATACGTCCTCCTTAAAATGTGGTCAGGGGTCAGAAAGCTCACCCAGCCAAAGACCTCTCGATCATCAAACGTTGCATGTTTTGAGTTTTATGTTGCGAACAATAGCTTACTTTAGCTCCGAAAGTGCCTATCTACTAGGCTACCCTGCAGTTAAGTGGATCGATACTGCAGGGCAGGGTGCAAACGGGCTGAGATAACGTGATCGCTGCTTGCGGCGAGAGAACGAACGCCACGGACAGCTAAAGCTATCACGTCTACCCCAATATATGAGATTTAAATAAGAGTAGGAAACGCAATGTTTAGTAAATATTTCTTGAAATGAAATTAAAAAATAAATTAATGAAAACAGATGCTTCGCCTTTAATGATTACTATTTGGTAGACGAACCAAGGTCATCTACATAGCAAACCGGGTAAGCAAGCTGAAGTGGCAATGGGCGGGGCACGTAGCTCGAGGAACCAATGGCTGTTGGGGCAGAAAGGTTTTCGAGTGGAGACCACGTACCGGCAAGCGCAATGTGGGGCGGCCACCCGAAAGGTGGTCGGACGACCTGGTTAGTTTCGGGGACTCGCTGGATGCGGGTCGCTGCTATCCGGCACATGTGGAAGTCTATAAAGGAGGCCTGTGTCCAGCAGTGGACGTCCTATGGCTGAAATGATGATGATTTTGTATTTATGAGTATTTTTGTTCGATAAAGAAATTTACATGAGGTTTGCCAAAGACTTCAAAAGGCGATTCAAATGTAATCCCTAATGAACGGGTTATTTTTGGCTTTTCAGTATTTTGAAGTCACTTTTTAGGGTTCCGTACTCAAAGGGTAAAAATTGGGGAAGTGCGAGCCTGACTCGCACATGAAGGGTTCCGTACCTTTACATATTGTAAGATAGATGAATATGTACTTAAATTAAATAATGTAAAGGCTTTCCCATTGCCTGAAACACAGGGACAACCCTAGTTCAGGTTATGTAAATTGTGAATTTATTTGTTTTTTAAGTATAGAATTTAACCGTCACCTCTGTACATTATGTTTTATCAATAAATTATTATTATTATTATATACAAGTTTGTTGTATGGGAGCCCCCCTTAAATATTTATTTTATTTTATTTTTAGTATTTGTTGTTGTAGCGGCAATAGAAATACATCATCTGTGAAAATTTCAACTGTCTAGCTATCACCGTTATTGAGATACAGCCTGGTGACAGACGGACGGACGGACGGACGGACAGCGAAGTCTCAGTAATAGGGTCCCGTTTTTACCCTTTGGGTACGGAACCCTAAAAACGGGACCCTATTACTCCGTCCGTCCGTCTGTCACCAGGCTGTATGTCAAGAACGGTGATAGCTAGACAGTTGAAATTTTCACAGATGATGTATTTCTATTGCCGGTATAACAACTGTTACGCCGGTAGGTTAGGTCAAAAACTTTGAACGGCAATTTCAGTGCTTTAGAGGCGTTTTCAGCAGGCTGAAAAGTCATTTCAGGCCGTTTCAGAAGTTGCTCTATCACATATCTAAAGATCGAAATTTCACCCAAGTTGCCGTCGTTTTCAGGCGCCTGAAACATGTTTTCAGTCCGTTTCAGGGCACCCTCTATCAGATGGCGCCATAACCTGAAGACCCGTTTTCAGGCGTTTTCAGGACCCCTTATGGGCCTCTGAAGCACAAATCATTATATGGCGAAATTTCCAGTAGGAGTGACAGAGATAGCACTAGTAGAAAGAGGTAGCTATGCTCAGAACATTCGAGAAGTGTGTAACAAGGATGGGACTACTAGAAAGAGATAGCTATACTCGGAACATTCGAGAAGTGTGTAACAAGGATGGGGCTACTAGAAAGAAATAGCTATACTCGGAACATTCGAGAAGGGAGTGACAGAGAGTGCACCATTAGAGAGAGACATATATGGCCTCGAATGTTCTCGGCCCTCACGCTGGACTTTACTAGACTATTCGCGATATGTGTGGACAATGCGTCGAGAAAGCGGGCCCCGCGGGATATAAAAGGCGCAAGCAGCCGGCGCGAGTTAGTTACATTTTAACTGCGATCAAGTGCTAGTACAAGGATAATCGGAAAGAAAGACTCTCAAGTGACTAGTGCGCTTTAAGTACAGTTCGTGTGAATAGTGAGTGCGTAATTTGTGTAATAGTGTGTTTGTGTTAATTAGTGGATTTTAAGTACAGTTCGTGTGAATTGTAAGTGCGTGATTTTGGTAATAAAGTGTGTGTTTTCATTTGTGGATTAATTTGTGCTTTTCTATCAAATACGAACCCCACGCTCGTAACACAACAAAAACTAAAAATAAAATAAAATAAATATTTAAGGGGGGCTCCCATACAACAAACTTGTTTTATGGTACGGAACCCTTCATGCGCGAGTCGGACTCGCACTTGCCCAATTTTTTTATATACCTAGCGATAATTTATTAGCGTGTAACCGCAGTCTTACCATTTCATGCAAATAATTCTTGACCGCTGCTGTAGCGTAGTGCGGACTTACCTTCAATGGATATGGTGAAAAGCAAACGCAAAGTTATAGTAAAACCTGTAATTCATTTATAATTTAATTTAATACGTAATAAACAAAGTAGTTAATTGTTTACTGTGTCAATAAAAAAGCGATACCTGACCGCGACCTCGCCTGATGGTTACACGGGTTATTTATACCATCACTTGTGTATATCACTTTGCAGTAATTAACAGAAATAATTATGTATGCATTAGATGTATTGCTTAAGTAGTCTTAGTTATTTATTTATTATAGTAGAATGAACCATAAGCCTGAGTAGCATAGTATCTAAATTATAATAAAAACACAACCTGTTGCCAAGGTTCTAAGGTTCTCTGTAAAACATTAAAGATAAGCGATGAGCTAAGAAAAAAAATACCAATAAAGTTGACCACACACACTCGAGCCACCGTAGAGGTCTAGCTGTAGGCTTGCGCGGGTAGACCGGAGCGTGTGTGGGAATAGACAAGCCCGTCTAGCACAACTATGCTTCGCGACCCTTGTCTACCCGTCACCCTCTCACATTATGGGCACAGAAAGAGACAGCCAATTTTCTCTCGCGAGAAATAGTCGCTTGTGACAGTTGAGTGAGAGAGAGAGACTAGAGGTGCTGGTGGGTTACTCCGATGTTTGAAACACTAACTTCGTACCGTACTCTCAGATATTTTTAGACGCGGGATCGAGGGATGGCACGCTACAAACTTCGAATTTCGATCTTCGGAATAGCTCTTCTGTGCAGTTTTTTAAACCTGCGCAGGCAAACCGGTACCTGAGGTAACCTGTCCGGTGGAACGTAGCGTCTATGGCAAACTTTAGAGGATAGAGAGAAGAATAACACCTAATTTTTCCATACAAATAGAATCTCGTCTGTTTTCTCCTCCAAAACTTAACCAACCATTACGAAAACAAAAAATTGAAACTGAATGGGAAGGAAATGTTCTGTTTCGGACCGTTTCGATTATTGCGCTTATTATTATAAAATTTGTGCACTAGGCGTCTATTTTTGGCCAAAATTCTGCTGCAAACGGACGCTTAGTACACAGAGTCTATAATAATTTGCGCAAAAACCGAAACGGTCTGACACGAAATATTACTAAGTACTACTATTTTTTAACAGTTTAAGTTTTGGCGGAGAAAACAGCCAAGAACGAAACCGTGATTTGTCTAACTCGGTTATGTTAAGTTTTGTATCTAATGCCATAGTTACTAGGTGCTAATTATTAAACGTAAACTGAACTAATAATATGGGAAAATGAGCAGTGGTATGTTCTCTTAAGATATACATGCATAGCTCATCGCTCAGTTTGATCACGCATCAAATCGCATGCCTAAGTAAATTAAGCATTCGATTTGACTACCACAGCACTCGCAACAAACAACAACGTTGCTCTCTTATTGCACAAATAACTATCAAATACTACTGCTAACTGTATTGTGCAAGCAGTTAGCAAATAGAAAGTTGAGAATATTTCGTCTCTTTAGACTAATTAAATAATGCATGTTGTGGTACCTTTCTTTTTTTACAGTGAATAATTATTGTGCCTGTACTGCTACAGTTCAATTCAAAATGCACTTAAAACTTATTCTATGTACATTAAAAACGTTAATAAATAGGTAAGTCTCTTAGTTACGTAAAAATATTACAAAATAAGTATTAATTCATTCATTTCATGGTGTCTCATACAACGGGTTATGATCAGACGACTGTGGACTGGCGATACTGTGAGGAATTTCAGTTCATTATCTAGCAGCCTTCGATACCTAAAATTCTATGATAATATCCTAGTTAGATATCATCCCAAATGAAGAATAAATACGTGATTATTCTGTGTACCAAAACTTACCTATGGAGTTTTATTTATAATTAAATTAGTAACGTCTGCTAGCGTAAACCAATTTTTTACAACGAATAAAATGAATTAATGGGGTTCGAACACAGTCTGAACTATATTCTTTTTACAAGCCTTCGCTTCACTCTAGATACACTCACCATAAAAATGCATTTTGCTCCCTTGTCACATAATATAAAATAAAGCTGACAAGACTAGGTAGAAATTGTATATACAAGCTGGCTTCTTCCCAGTTGTAATTGAGGGAAGTACTGGAATTTCTGTCTATTTTGTTGCTCGGGTATCGCCAGGTTGTCATATCATAATGGCCATATTACACCTTAAAAGTCGATTCACTTGCTTATCTATTATTCGTCTCGTCTCATAATTCTCATATTATTTACTATATCAGGGGTTCCCATTCCCAAAGTGCAGATGAGGTGCAGATAATATAGGAGCGCCGCCCCTGACGTCAGGGTATAATATTATACTACGATTTCTAATTCAAGACCAAAAAAACTACGACAGATACGTCACTGTCAAAATTGACAGCATTTAAATGACATCTGAGTTTGTTTCTTGGCTTGCACCAAATGCACAATGTTACAAGTACAATACCAAATTTTGTACCGAAAATTTCCGATGTTTAAGTTTTAATTGTCTCCTCTCGTAATTATGTAATAATAAATATTTCTAGTTATTCTGTTAAAACATAGAGTTAAAGTTACCAATAAATAAATTATCTTAGCGTGTTTAAAAAAGAAAAAGGAATTTACTGTTGTAAAAATATTTTATTGTAGTGGCAACCTTGTGGTAGTTTTATTGGTCTTGACTGAAAATCTTGTAACCATGGTCATGAATAAATTAAAAAAAAAAAAAAAAAATGGTCTTGAATTAGAAATCGTAGTATAGACCTGTAACTGCGCTGCGACCGGAACTTCATATTAGGGAACCTCAGTACAAGATGAAGGGACCGCGGTCCTGGCTACGTGTCGACGCTGACGAGGTGGCTTTGTACGGCGGTGGACTGGTGGTAGCGGCGCCGCGACGCGAAGTCCGCGTTGTCGTCGTTGAGGCGCTCCTGCTCCACCCGGATGTCGGAGTGCACGGGGGTCACCACCAGCTGCTCGTATTCGAGGGGCCGCTTCCTGAAATATACGGGTTTTGTTATTAAAGATAATGTATTGCTACACTATAAGAGACGGACCGTCGAAGAGAGCGTATGAGGGAGTACCTTATGACGTCAACGACCGGTACGATCAGACGTTTATATTTGATTGTTTTTAGGGTTCCATACCCAAAGGGTAAAAACGGGACCCTATTACTGAGACTTCGCTGTCCGTCCGTCCGTCTGTCACCAGGCTGTATCTCAAGAACGGTGAGAGCTATTGCCGCTATAACAACAAATACTAAAAATAAAATAAAATAAATATTTAAGGGGGGGCTCCCATACAACAAACTTTTTATAGATTATGGTACGGAACCCTTCATGCGCGAGTCGGATTCGCACTTGCCCAATTTTTAAGTATTAAATACCGTGTAGTGTATATGTATTTTTGCACATTTGATGGTCGATATCGATTAATTAATATTATTAGTATGAAACCAGCCTATTACGAAAATTATGTTTTTACATGATTCGTTTCGCAAGATTGGATGATTTAATTGTTTTGTTTTTTTTTTTAATTGCCTTTTCAATTTTCCAATTCACTCTTCTCCACAATCCCTTTGTATCGTTGCGTAAAATCCAAACTTCGTTAGGTTGACCTATAAAGTTTTAAAAAGTATACATTTACTTAATTGGTAAACAAACTTCTAAGCTGGCAGTTCATAGCAATAATTAAGCTGTAATCTGTGTGCCTCAGCTAATGATTTCCTTTATCTTGTATCGTAGCGTAGTCATAATAAGAAACTACAGACACTACTGTTGTTGACGAAAGATGACATTTGGTTGCCGGTGGCCGATATACAGCCACAGCACATAATGCTGAGGTAGTTTAGGGCGTACATTCAGTGCACCAGGAACATTAGAAGTAGTTTTATTGACACAGGAAAGAAGCAGCTAAATGTTAACAATGAACAAGTCTCACCCTATAGCCTGCAGGAACGAGATCCTCAGCCAGCTCAAAAAGCGGAACTCCGAGGCACGGCCGGGCTTGACGGCCGGGTTGGCGGCACCGATGTACAGCCACAGCAGCCACAGGATGCTGAGGCAGCCGAGTGCATACGCCCAATGCACCAGGAACATTAGCAGCAGCTTTATTGCCACCTGAAAATAATACAAAGCGATGTGTTATTTATTACGTTGTAAATTTATATCAAGCTGTTGTGCCTCAATTCAAAATGGATTTAGGATCAATTTGGAACCATATTGGTCAGTCCGACCCACCAATCACAGCACAGCTGGGCATATATGGCCGCGGAGCGTTTCAATCGCCCTTTCCCGTACGTTACCAAATATAAATATACATAGGTATGCGCTGTTTTTTCAGGTGCTTTTAATTTCTATTAGAATAATAAATACTCATTTTATTGATTTGACTAGTCCATTAGACTAAAGCTTGTCTTAAAAAGAAGACTACGAGGAATGTGTAGGATGTACGTACTACGTAGGTATAATAGTAAATAGGTACATATATGAGTGTTATATGGGTAGATCAACTTTTTCTTGTTGTTATTTTGTCCCGTCACCCAGGGGACAATGGGGATTAAACTTCTTAGAAAAGTGTTAATAATTTATAGTAAGGGTATTTTCAAGAGATAGTCCAAATGAGAATGGACTTATAACTGCTGCAATTACAAAGTTTTTGCTCAATATTGCCGCCGAAAATCGTAGTTTGAAAGAGTCACCCAGGGGACATCACCATGGCAACACGCAACAGAGAAAATTTTATCGACCCATATGATGTACTGACCCCCACTAACGATAGCCACCGGTTGCACAGATGCGAGTACCAGTGCTTGTTCTTGGAGTGCACGCTGACGCTGGGCCGGCGCACGTCGCCGTTGGCCGCGCGCCCGTTCGCCGTCGCGGGCTCCGTCGGCGACGGCGTGAACTCCTGCAATACCACATAAGTCCTGAGTTGCAAGTCCACTCAGAATATTATATTCCAAATAGTATATCGGATATCTTTTGTTGTTCTATACAAATAGTATAAAGGTCGCCGGAAGGCGCTGGATGCAGGTCGCTTCCAACCGGTATATATGGAAGTCCAAAGGGGAGGCCTATGTTCAGCAGTGGACGTCATATGGCTGAGATGATGATGATGATGAGAAATAGTATATCGGATATCTTTTGTTGTTCTATAGTAAATTGTTGTAAAGGCTGTAAAGTAAGCAATAGATGAACGGGTAAATTCCTCCCCTGCGGGTCGGCCTTCGATAATACGAGTTCGTCTATTCATTCCACTTTCAGCCGAGACTAAACATAGTGCTTTTTACGACTAATGCGAGGAAATATATTCTGCCGTGCTTAGGTAAAATGCGACCTTATGCTATGGAGTTCCGTACAAAAAGGTCGTCTTTTACCTTAGCAAGGTAGTATTATAATACGAGTGTGGTATTGGTCATTATTGTAAAAATGGGGGCTATTATATTATAATGCTGATCGTCTAATAGTAATTCAAACGACGTAACGACGATTTTCAACCCATGTAAGGGAATAAGAAACATATTAAAACTTACTTTCTTTCGAACATGCATAGATATGAACTGTTAGTGTAACGTGCTACATTGTTGTCGTGTTGCGAACTAACATAGATATATATTTTCAGCACTTAATCCACTGGCGAAACGCTGTGCCTCAGAGACCAAGCAATAAACCCAATGTTAACATGGACAGCGTCAAAAGTACCTGCTAGCTTTCCATGTCAAATCGTATACTGAAATTATCAGCTACTTTTGGTGCTGACTGTTCCTACTGCACTCTATAGCGTTGTGGTGTCTGTAGGATTTTGACGTCGTGTCTCTGGCGCTCAAAGGTTTAAGAATTTTGATTGTCCTTTTACTGAAAAATGTAATACGTAAGTGTTGTAATACTTACACCGACATTTTTATGCCTTATTCTTTCAGGGAACAATAGATCCAAGTCACTGCCAGTAGCGCCATATACTTGAGTGTCTCTTTGTGAATGCCCCTGGAATCTAAAAACATCACAATAATTTATAATGTATATTATACACATAGATTACCCCTTTATTATTGTGTTCATTATTTATAATGTATTTGTTGCTTTAGCAATTCTACTTTTTGAATGATCAAAATAAAAATATGGATAGAACAGGTAAAATTAAGAGTAAAACAGTAGAAAAATAAAAAAAAACAAATGTCATACCTCATCTCGCGTCTATGTTGCAAATCAAACGTTTGAGCAAGGGCAAAGTAAGAATAGTCAATGCTAGCGTATGTGATAAGAAACGGCATGGTGACGATGGGTGCGAGCTTGTTTATGTCGCCTATTATGATGAAGGTTATGGTAACTATCGCTACTACCACCATTGAGTATATAGGGACCTTATTTGGACCTCTCTGTGAAACAAATAGGAAGAAAATTATAAATATGCCGTGATCATACTCTAGAATTGCTGGGGTAGGAATCATTTGTAGTAACTTATTAGAATGGGGGTCGGCAAATGGCGGACCGGGGTCACTGATACTATTGGTGATACCTGACTTAGGATATTATATCATTATTATATTGTATTTCTTTTACTGGCTCTGGTGGATGTTTAATAATAGATATGTAAGAACAATGTTCAATTCAACATAGTCAAAAGTTGACAGTTAAGGGAAACAAGTATCCCTTGTAAATTTTCTTCTAACCCAGACAAATCTAGAATATGCAAGATGGTGAATGATATCAAAAAACTACAAATTAATATCAAAACTAAAACAAAACTTACACCATGCCCAAGAGCTTCAAGTCCTGGAATTACTTTCTCATTTGCAATACTCTGAAGAACTCTGGGTGTGCCGTACATGGCTCCTAGACATGAACTCATGGAGCTGACATACAAACCGGCAAGCAGCAGTACAGTGATTGCCGATATATCAGTAGCTATGGAGAAGTTGGTCAGTAGGACCTCCCGACTCACTGTTGCAGCCAGTGTTATAACAAACATGAGGTACAGGAAGGTGCTGAAAAATATAAGTAGTAGATTACATTAGTTGGGTGGATCAACTTTTTCTTGTTGTTATTCTGTCCCGTCACCTAGGAGACAATGGTGATTAAACTTTTTAGAAGTGTTAATAATTGATAATATTAGTATTTTCCAGAGATAAGTTGATTGACCCAGTTATGTATTAATAAAAAAACTTACATGCTACAAATTTTCAACATACTATCAGAAACAATTGTAGAGTTGACCTTTCATAAATCTACTTAATTTTATCATGTTTTTTTATTATTAAATAAACTCACCCAGTACCAATAGCTGCCAGAGATCCATTAGGGATATTCATAGAAGGGTTTTTCAAGTCTCCACTCATGTTGATGCCTGCCAGTATTCCAGTGATTGTTGGAAAAAATACACCAAAGCATTTGAACCATGTATAGTCTTTATATTCTGGCCACATGTTATGGGATATTGTGCTATTCAGCCACCCATTAAATCCAGGCACATCTGCTAATTATGGAAAATTTTATTAAAGTAAATATTTAGTAAATTCCATTCTGTGTGAAACAATAATATGTCATTGTTCTGATAAAATTATTAAATGACACATTTTTAAAAATGATTCAAGAACTAACACAATACTACACTAACCCGGGTTTACTGTAAATGAACCAACAAAGAAGTCCAAAGCGGCCATTAATATGATTAGTAGCAGAACAAACTGCAACTTGATGACCCACTTCACTCCGGCAATGTTTATGGTGCCCAGCAACAACACTGCTGCAATGGCAAATCCACGAGCTGCCCAAGTCTCTTCAGTGCCAAACAACTTGGCCATTGATTCGCCAAAACCAAACACATTCAAAGCACAACCTACAGCCTGCAAACATAGTGTAATATAAAATTGGTGAAAAAAGTTATAAGCTCTAAAAATTTAAAGTTATTTAACAAATTAGACAATTAAATTGTTCTCACTGTACCTGGCCAAAACAGTACACAATTCCTAGTGATCCACCCATCCTGGACCCCAAAGTGTGTGCAAGTAAGAAATACACTCCGCCACTCTCTATCCGACATCTTTCACAAATTCCAACTGCTGACAGCACTGAGATCAGGGCCACAAATACTGGAAATAATAAATATTATGCACACATTACTTATTGTTAATTTCCATCTCTGTATACTGTTAAAAACCTGCAATTAACAAATATTATTTAAGAAATTAATTGGTTCTCAATTTTCTTTCATCAGATACTATTAACAAATACAATAAACATTTCTATTGGAAACCCGGTCAAATAAGCTACTTGCCTGTAAAAAACACTATTAGTATAGCATTAACTAAGCCTGCCTGTGCCACTATCCAGCCAGACCGCAAGAACACTATCACTCCGAAGATGTTGATGAGGCAGGATGTGAACACTCCATCCCAGGTGCCGAAAAGGACAGGTTGTGATATGAAGAAGTTGGATTTCCACCATGGGACATCTCCCTGGAAAATGAGTAATAAATGCAAATATCCTTAGGATGTAAGCAACTTCAAAGGTTACAGATTACCTTCTTGAGTCAGGCAACTAAATGATTTCAGCAGTTAATGTCCATATATTTTAGCTGTATTCAATAGTACTGCTTAGCATCTATTAAACATTGTAATATCTAATCTTAATCTCTGGTCTTAATAAAGAATTTAGCTGGGTCTTAAAAACAAACTTTTGCAGCACTATATATTTAGCGAGTCGATGTAAATAAGAATAAAATGTTACCTGCATATCTGCAAATATTTCGTTAGCCCCGGAGGCTTGGTGGCCACCTGTTCCATATTGTGATTCATTTCCCAGATCCACGAAACCACCGGATTGTCTTCTCATACGGGCCCTATCGAAGCCTGCGTCATCACTGCGGAAACTATCTACATCCAACTCATTCCTTCTTCCACGACTATTTGGTTCCATCGTGGAATATACTTTTCATTCGAAATAAATGAGGAATATTTGTTTACCTAATTCGCATAGACATTTCGCAAAATACAGTACAAGTACATACATACGTGAAATACGATTGTCAAATTGTACTGTCAACTTGACAACGGTTTCAACCTAGACTGACTCATTGCTAGGAATAAAAATAAACAGAAGCAGACATTTCGTTACGTTACGCGCAGTAGGTATACGCAACAATGAAGTTACGTATATTGTTAATTAATGAACTATTAACAACTCGTACAAACAGAAAAGTTACATAAACAGTAAACGAGCTGTGAAACGAAATTGAAAATCACCACTAACCAAAAATAGAATGATAAAAAATAGAGCAATGTTTTGTAATTATTTTACGATACCGACAGATGTTTAGTATAGTGAACGTATACCTTTATGTATAAGTTCATATTTTTTTGACAGATGGACGTCAATAAAAAAAAAGTTTATCAGACAATTTTTTTTTTAATTTTTTTTGATTCCGAGCGGAAATGTGATTATTTTCTTTGTTGTTTATTTGCATTTTATTTATGAAATGTCGAGTCGTAGAAAAAGTATTGTATGCAACGTTGTATAAGTAGGTCAAAAAACGCTCGTAGCATCTTTCGATGTTCGCTACGCTCACTTCGTAACCCATGCCACTCGCGTTTTTTGCCCCCTCTTATACAACGGTTGCATAAAAAATATTAAAATACTGGATAATATACTTATCGGAGCCAAAATAACATAACAAGACTTAACTAGACTTTTTATAAGTGAAACGAAATTAGCGTCTTTCACTTTCGGTAAAGTATAAATAATAATTTTCGGTAAAAGAAGAATAAACGTATTTTTAGACCATGGACAACTTTAGTAATTCCTAATCCTACGTTAGTGGTACGTAACCGATTCCACCGGCCAACCACTTGACCTTGAAGCGAACCAACCTCCGTGGTGATGGCTACGATAGACACATTATACCTACTCGGAAATATTGGTCAATCTCATCGGGTCTGCCGCTGCTAGCTGCTACTGTAAACTGTATCATGTGACAATATGCTGGCGTCGCGAAGTTAATCCAAAATGTGCAAGTAAGTACCTATCTGCCTTACTACTACGACTTTTCAGTCTTCATAAGTTCATAAACCTTCGATTAAAATAGTAGGGCCATCACGGTCTAGTAGCAAGGGCGAGCAGCTGCAAGAGCAGCTGCAAGAGCAGCTGCTCTCCTTCCCGTAGACATCCAAAAAAGTTACTTCTCTTGACCTACTTAATTTTTTAGTTACATGTATGTATGTACTTATGTGTATTTCAGAGGCATACACCCCACATATCAAAGTTAAGTGAGTACAAAGCTGAAATCTTGTATCCATATCAGCGTTCCGATTATACCTACAATCGACCCGAAAACTTTCAGAGCAATTGAACTGAACGATTTAGGTACTCTAATAATACAAGTAACGGTCTTAAGACTGCGCCGAGCGTTAACGACTGAACCATAGAGCGCGCGGCCGCCATAGTAAAAATGTATGGAGAATTAAAAGCACTTTTTGATAAATCTGGACCTTTAATAGCAAACAATAATTGAAATATTTGATGCGGAAAAATTGTAATTTAAACATTCATATTTTTTTTAACTGAAAATCTGAATAGATTTCCATTGTTAAAGTATAACAAAAACACTTCACGCCTGCTTACGATTTTACAATTTTCGTCCAACTTTACTTAGTTTTCTAGGGTAAAATATTAATAATCTTATAATTTTTCCACGGAGAAGTTGTTAACACATTCTTCGAAGTGCTAAATATATACCTAGTTTAGAAATGGATTAAACAACTAGTGTTGACGTTGTCTACTTTACGGCAACTGCCTATTTTTCACATTTTGCTCGGCGCAGTCTTAACACAAATACAATATTTAAAGCTTTATCCCCTGACTCCTTGCCATCAAGAAGTTGTACCTTTCATCATCAGCTCAGCATAATCAGAGGATGACTACTACTTAGACGCAAATACCTGATGAACTTTATAAAATACATGAAAAACATTGTTAGTGCATATAATATTTGTGCGTTGCCCTCGATTTCCCTGGGATCCCATCATATCAGATCCCGACTTGGTGAAAATGGGAACACTTCATTTCTCTTTCAAATAAAAATAATAATTTTAAGAATCTGTCCACAGTTGGGGGAGAAATCGCGTAAGATACGACGTGTCACAAATAATTAAAAAATGGAATGTGTAGCGGCGCGGCATGTACATAAAAATACTTACATATACCTATTAAAAACTGTGCTCTTGTATTTTTGCCCACACAAAAAATACTGGGTATTTCAACTACGAAGTCAACTACGAACTCAACGACGAAGTCAAGTACTACGAAATCGCAAAGAAAAAGTCACCATGCATTACTAGTACATTGTTGAAGAGGCTGAAAAGTAAGCAATAGATGAACGAGTAATTTCGAAGGCCGACCCGCAGGGGAGGCCTTCGATAAAACGAGTTCATCTATTGCACTTTTGGCCGAGACTAAACTTTGTGCTTTTCACGACTACTGCGAGTACCTAAATAAAAAACATTTCTTATAATAATACATTTTAATTAAAGTTTATATTTATACTAGAGTGGGGGCAATTATTAAAAGACAATGAAATGTTCTTTCCTGGTACATTAATATTTGTGTTTTGCGTCAGTTCAGCCGGTATGGAGTAGCTTGGCGTATTATTCACAGACGGTATTGAAGGACTTGGAGACGGGGATTTGAAATCCTCACGAGACGTAGAGGGACGGGGCGTGTTGGTCTCTGTTGACGTGATGTTGATGGATTCTGTTATTAAATCGACGACGCGTTTGGCTCGGTTTGTAGACACCTGCCTACAGAGTCGGCGGTCCTGGGTTCGAATCCCGGCCGGGGCAAATATTTGTGCAAAATATTTGTTCTTGGGTCATGGATGTTATCTATATATGTATTTATATATTATGTATATCGTCGTCTAGTACCCATAGTACAAGCTTTGCTTAGTTTGGGACTAGGTCGATTTGTGTAAGATTGTCCCTTAATATTTATTTATGTATTTAAATGATTTATCTTCACCTTATTCTGAACAGAATCCTCAATATATCCTTCCGCAACCTTATCAGACATCCAACCACCATGTCTTTTTAAGGTAGTTAGATTTGCTCCGGAGTCTGCTAGGAGAGTCGCTGCATGAGGTCCTGCGGATGCAGTGACCAGTGTAGCATTCAGCGTTCGGTAAATTTAGATATGCGGCAATGTTTTTTGGTACGGCAGCTATTTTATGCCTGCCTATGGGTTGTTTTTGGTACATTTTCCATTCAGGTAATTCAAGAAAAATCGATTATTTTCCAAATCCTTAGGGCGGAGATTTTGATATTTTTTCACAATATCGAGTAGTTCGTCTCTTATAACAAATTATCGATCTTTTTAGGGTTCCGTACCCAAAGGGTAAAAACGGGACCCTATTACTGAGACTTCGCTGTCCGTCCGTCCGTCCGTCCGTCCGTCCGTCTGTCACCAGGCTGTATCTCAACAACGGTGATAGCTAGACAGTTGAAATTTTCACAGATGATGTATTTCTATTGCCGCTATAACAACAAATACTAAAAATAAAATAAAATAAATATTTAAGGGGAGCTCCCATACAAAAAACTTGTTATAGATTATATATATGTATAGGTACGGAACCCTTCATGCGCGAGTCGGGCTCGCACTTACCCAATTTTGTTATTTCGTCTTTGTGTTCGGCAGGTTTATAAGAATCATATTGTTATGATTTTCGATATCACCCATTTTTATATTAACTAATTCAGCTGCCCGGCACGCACCATTTACTCCAAAAATCAATACGACCTGTAACCAAATAATGAGATTTTTAAGCATTTTTATTACAAATTGAAGCTTAGATGTTTAATGTTGACCCTGGCAATTAAGTCTTGAAAGTATCACGCAGTTAGTTTACTTATTATATGTAACTTCAAATAATCAGATCTCGCAAAAATAATAACCCAAAATAATAAAAAAATCCTGAATATAATAGTAGAATAGTTCTAACAATGGGTACCGAGTCGACCGTGTCACTACTATTGCAGTCAATAGCCGTCTCTCAACAATTTATTCATAATCTTAAGAAATTATGACTATATATTTATTCTAAGGACGTAAAATATAAGTCTCGCAATACAAATTTTTATTACTAGATATTTCACTTTCGACTTACCTTTGCAGCTAAATAAATATGATCAGGAGCTTCATTATGGAATGTCTACGTTTTCGGCAGTCGATATTTTCGATTTTTTCGATTTGTACCCATCCGAAAACCTTTTCAGTAGTGTCGTCAATTTTTTGTAATTCTTAATGCTTACGTTGTGCTTAATACTTAATGTTGCTTTAAGCATTGAATAAATTCCCCACAAAGTTGAGGGTTTCAAAGTTTTTGAGAGTTCGTCAAAATATGCGAGTAGAACATTTTCGGAAAAAGATGTGGTATTTTTCTTGCTCCTCCATGTTGTAAAATTTGTGTAGGTATACTTTTAAATATTTCTCCCGGGATTTTTCGGGTAACAAGTTGTTCACAATCGCCTTCGCTGCCTCTTCTATTGCTGAAGGCGTAGCATCCATGTCACTATCGTCGCTAGAGGAATTCATTTTATTTGTCAATCCGATTAGTTATTTATCAATCATCAACAAACAATATCGCAATATTCGCAATACAGTGAGTTGTTCCCGCCGAATTTTGTATTTTCTTTTTGTTTGAATTGTTTGTTTTTTTTTTATCGTCCGTTTTTAGTGGCCAGTATTACAAAATTTAAAAAAAAGACATTAAAAAATTAAAGGTGCATTAAGGTATTCGCGCACTAGGCAGCCTGTTTACGGTAGCTAGTCGAACATATGGATATGTATTGGAACACGCGTACTAGGCAGCCTAGCGGCGCGGTTAATGTTGTGCAGTGAGCGAAAGGCTTAAAAAGTTAATGCTGCGGCGTTTTTCCATACTTAAAAAAAATAACACGATTAAGGATATTACGCGTTTAAGAAAAAAATATACCTCATAAATGACGCATTTTCATTGGTCAATTTAATTTTTTTTTTTGTTTTTATTTTCATTCACCCGATCAAACGTCCGAGGTTTTCATGTTCTTAGCGCCTTGGGAACTGCAATAAACGCCACATATCAAAATCGAGATTTGTGTTTCCAGCGTAGGTACCTACTTGTTGTGGTACAAGTTGTCTTGAACATTTCCCATACAACATCGAGAATATTTTCATGAATTCTGAGGCAGACATACTTAACACTATATTTTATCTATACCTAACATAACTTTTTTTTTTAATTTTTTTCAATTCAATTCAAATTGTTTATTGCGTTTCATGTTGTACAATAAGGTCTTATATTATTGATAGGTCCAGGAACATGAACCCTGCAAGGGCACAGCAATCTTATAAATATGGTTTACAATTCAGTCATTAAATATTAGAATTAGAATATTAAATTGAAGTTTAACATTAAAATTACAGCAAAAAATATAGAAGATACGAGGTATGATAATAATTTCTAATGATACAGTATTTTACATAGCCTAGATTTGACTTGAAAATTGTTGTTGTAACAATTACAGAATCATGAGAAATGACAAGTTTTACAGTATATTACAGTAATTGAGAAAAAAATTGTTTAGTTTTATACAAATTTCTAGGCTTCAAGCAGGAAATCTTGTGTACTATAGTAACATTTCTGAACTAGGAGGGCCCTCAAATCCTGTTTAAATTTTTGGAAATTTGGTTCGAGTTTAAATGATTCCGGTAGTTTATTGAAAATTTTTACACACATCGCAAATGGGCCGGAGTGTACCATTTGCAGTTTTGACATAGGTCTTTCAAGTTTATCGCGGGGTCTCAAATTTTCCGCTCGCGTATATTGAGGAAACAGGTACATGTCTTTTTTTACAAAGATACAAACTTCCATAATATACATTGATGGCAGGGTAAGAATATCTTGTTCAATAAAATGTTGCTTGCAGCTATTTCCATCATCCCTATATTCACTAGAATTCTAAGGCAGCGTTTTTGCAATATAAATAAATGTATCAAGTCCGTACTGTTTCCCCAACACACTATACCATACTTCAGCCAAGAATGTGCATAGGCATAATAAGCAGTTGTGGCCGTTTTAATATCTGTACAAGTTTTTAGTTTGTAGAGTGCATAAGTAAATCTGCTTAGTTTTATCATCACTTTATTTATGTGCTCTTTCCAGTTTAATGAAGAGTCAATTGTTATACCAAGCAACGGAAATGTTTCGACACACTCCAGTAAATTTCCATTGATTGTGTATTCTGTATGTATAGCTCGCCTTTGGTATGGCCTGAATTGTATTAATTTAGTTTTTGTGAAGTTCACTTGTAAGTTATGATCGGCTAGCCAGGATGTTACCTTTTGAAGTACAGAATCTAATTGATTTTTTAGGTGCTCGTCGTCTTTACAAGGTATCACAAGCGATATATCGTCCGCGAATAAGGTGGTAGGGAAATCTATTACTGTAGGCAGATCGTTTATATATAACAAAAAAAGTATACAGCCAAGGACGGTTCCTTGCGGTATAGATTGGGTTATTTTAACTTCCCGTGATTGTATTTTTTTTACACTACCAGTAGTGCAGTTGTAGTGGTCAATTTCTACAAACTGCACATGGTTTGCGAGATACGAGGAAAACCAGTTGTAGACAATTCCTCTGACGCCAATACCGAGAAGTTTTTGTAAAAGAATTTCGTGTCTAACCCTATCGTAGGCCTTACTCATATCCAGTAGGATACCAATCGCATGCTGTTTATTATTTATTATGTTTTAGTACACTATGGATGTACTTGAAAACTGCCAATGTTGTCGATCTATGCTTTCTAAATCCGTTTTGAGACTCATTAAAAATGTTGAATTTTTCACAAAATGAGTAATGCCGAGTAGTCATAGCAGACTCAAAAACTTTTGAAAAAGTTGTTAGCATTGCAATTGGTCGGTAGTTGCTACAATCTTTTTGGCAGCCTTTTTTGAACACCGGTTTAATTATGGCAAATTTTAGAGCTTCTGGAAAAACTCCTTCTTTAAATGACTGGTTAATTAGACACGTTAATGGATCAGCAAGTTCTTGTGCACACTTCCTTATAAGTATTGGAGGCAGTTCGTCTATACCAAAGCTGCGCTTATTTTTTAGGTTACGAATAATTTTATAAATTTCCTGGGGAGTGACAGGCGAAAGGTACATTGAGTTTTCTGATTCGGTGACCACGGGTCGGCCTAGGGGGCGATTCGTCTGGTCACAAACACCTACATGTGAAAAAAATCTGTTGAATTCGTTAGCTACTTCAACAGGGTCTTCTGTAATTTTATTTTGAGTAGTAAGTTTAATGTTCTTTTTTATTTTTTTTTGAACCTTATTCGTCTGTTCTTTTATTATATTCCACATTGACTTAGTAGTATTACTAGATTTTTGCATGCGTTTAATATTTTGCAGTCGTTTGGAAGCCGAGACTACTGTTTTTAAAAAAATTTCGTACCTTTTGTAATAGTTGTAAATAGTTTGATCCTTACATGTAGATGAGAGTATTTTTAAGAGTCTTTTATGTTTACATGATTTTTTGATCCCTTTAGTGAGCCATGTAGTTTTAGGTCTACTTTTATATTTAATTTTTATTTTAGGTATACACGTATCCAATATATTTTTAAGTACTGTAATGAAGGAATCATTATTGTCATTAACATTTTTTGTCACATCAAAAAGTTTATAAAAGTTAATTTGTTTCAGAGTTCTCTGAAACTTATTCATATTGCGATCATTGAACTGTCTTTTCTCTAATGTCCAATTGTCGCATGCATTAATTTTTTCCGAAGGTATAGTTACATGTATCCCTTTATGGTCTGAGAGGCCGTAATCATTTATTTGAATTTGTAGGTTTTCCCTCTTAAAATTTGTAAATAGGAGATCCAAACAGCTTTTACAAGTTTGAGTAATTCTAGTTGGTTCCGTTACGTGCTGGTGAAAATTAAAACTTTTCATTTTATTTAGCAATTTCAAAGATGTTGTTGTCTTATCCAGGATGTTTACATTTAGATCCCCTCCTATAACGATGTCTCTGCTAGGGTATTTCTTTTGTAATAATTGTAAAAGGCTGGTTAAACAGTTGTAAAATGTATCGGGCATTCTCTTGCTATCCGGCCAGTAGAGATTAATTATGAGTAAGTTATGCTTAGGTAGATCTATTCCACACACTTCGAAAATATATTCCATAGACATTACATTTATATCACTACATTTATCGAAGTCGATATTGTCTCCGTCCTTTACGAGAATACACACTCCTCCTCCTTCGCGGTTTGATCGACAGTACGACGACGCCAAAGAGTAGCCGTCCACTTGGAGGAGGTCTAGTTTTGAAAATGTGAGCCAAGTTTCATTTAGGCAAAGTATGTGTAGATTTATTTTTTCATCAGCTGTTAACGAAGTTAAGAGGTGGCATTTGTTTTTAACACTACGCATATTTTGATATAGTATATTCAGCGTACTGGATGGTTTCTCAGATACAAATTGATTTTTAGATTCGAAAAAAATTACTCGATACTGGTTTATCAACATTTGTGTACTGTCCATCGCTTTCGTGGGGTATTAATTTGGATTCGTCCACACTGGAATGAGTGCAAAGTGAATTCAAGAGGTCAATCAGGTCATTAAAAATAGAAATAAATCCCAGTCTGTTTACATTTCCGAGCTGGGAAAACATATCACTTGTATAAGACAGATTGAGGTTTGAATCTAGTATGTAGCTATATTTATGAGTTAAATTGTTTGCATATAACATATTGTTGAATATTTCCACTCGCTTAGTAAACAAACTTGTGTGACTATTTATTTTAAATGTTGGTAAGCAAATTATAATGTTCGTGTGTTGGACTAGCATTAGCTGTTCTCGAATATAGTAGATTAAGTCGTAATAATTAACACTTCTCTTAAAATCTTTGTCGCCGATGCTGATGATGCAGAAGTCGTCGGAGGTGAAGTCTCGTAGTTTACTTTGGAGCCCGTAGAATAGCTCCCGTGTGCCCGCTCCAGGTGTTAAGTAGAGGCACGCGTTTTCATCCGGAAATGTTCGCTGTATCAACTGCAGCATGTAATTGGACTGATTGCTGATTTAACATAATTTAGATTGCATCAGTGCCCCCTCTACTTTTTTTTTGGTCGTTCTTTGGTTGTCTAAAAATAATTTATCGCTTGAGATGGGGTCTTTTGTGACATAGCGAAGAAGTAAATCCTGAGATGAAGATAGAGATTTGACTTGCGCGCCGAGAAGTGAAACTTGTTCTTTGTACTCTTCCAGTTTCTCTTCCAGAGATTCGACTAGCTTTTTGATGTTGTATAATTCCGTCACGCAGTCAGGATTTGGATAAGTAACGCCGTCTGGAGATAGAGGTCTCTTAGAGGAGTTTATTTGAGTAAAAGAGGAACGTTTGTCTCTAGAGTGCAATGAGTCTCTCTTTTTTTTACCCCTTTGTGAAGGTGAGCTGAAGTTTGAAGAGTGGCATAGGTTTTTCAGGGTAACGTTTTCGGATTCTAGCCTGCAAATTTTCCTTTTAAGGCCATTATTTTCGATGCTTATTTCGTCAAACTGTTTTTCAGTAGAGGCAAGTTCGGTAGAGAGATGATCTATTTTTTCTTTCATTTCTAGTATTGTTAACATCTCACTAACTGAAAAATCCGCGCTTTTTGATAGTTTTTCACATATTTGAGTTGCGTTAACAGATGGTTCGTTTTTAGTAGTTGATTGGGAGTCTGTGTCTGAGAAGGAAATCCTACTTTGCTCATTGGTTAGTTTTGAATTTCCCTCCGTGTGTAGGTCAGGGTGCGTACAATCAATAGATTGTTTATGAATTTTTAAGTTGGAATTCGATCGCTCCATTTTACTAGTCTCAGGGGTACTTGTTGCCTTTACGTTAGCTTTTGGAGATTCTAGTGCTGGGGATATAGATGTATTCGTCTCATTTGGTAGCGGAAGTGGTATAGCCGCGGGAAGTGGTTCCTGAGCCGTGCCTTCGATTTTCTTATTTTTCCTAATCGTAATGTTTGAGGATAGCGGCATTAGCTTATTTAACGCGGAAGATCCTAATCCAGTACATTTCTTGCACTTCCAATTTTCCTTTTTTTTCGCGTCCATCATGTTAAACAGCTTTTCAGGGTAGCCGTCGCAGCCAAGGTGGAAATTCAATTTACAACCGTGGCATTGAGCATTTGTTTTTGGGTCCACTGGTCTTTTACATTTTGTACAGGTCAATGGAAGTTTGGGGCTAATACATTTTGAAGCCGATTTATTAGTTATGTCCATTTTTGTTTTTACGTCCTCTAGTGTCCAATAGCAGAACTATTTGAAAGCCAGTTCTTCTGACCTCGGATAAGGAGCTGTTGCACGTATAGTTCGCTAGGTGGCGCTGTAGTTAATATTCGTGGGCCGGCGCGAGCGCTACTGATTGACGTTTTGTTCAACAGATAACAGTGGGTTCAAAGTTCAAATCAGGTTTAAATTCATTTTTTAACCGTCACTGTTTTTATTTTATTGGTGTTCGTTTCGTATTTACATAAAGTGGGCAATGATTATAAGTTGCGAAATTATATTAAGTGTCACTTTCACTGCCTGTTAGAGAGTAGTCAGATTTAACAACGGTTTTTTCCACTATAACACTATGTAGTTCAAGTGCATTTTTATTAAGAAGTTGTCCACTTTTCAATGAGATAACGTTTTCACAGCCTAACTATTCACTTCTCCACATTTTGATCACATTGTCCAACTTTAAATTGTATTATAAATATTTTTAAACACTATTTAATCGCAGAGCCAATGTTTACGTGACGCTAGCGCCATCTGTCCCTTTCGGGTACCTCTTGAACACCTAAAGTGGGGGTGATTTTTTTTTCGTTTCAGCACTAGTGTGTGGGGTTTCGTTGAATAGGTCTTATAAAAATAATAGGGGTCTCCAAGCATTATTTTTTGATGAAGTCAGCTGTTTTGTAAATATTCGCTCTGAAAATAAAAAAAATAGCGCCCCCCCCCCCCTCTAACTTTTTTGAGTCAAAAAATTATAGAAATATTCATGAAAATGTGGCCTTATAAGTACTTTCAATGAAAACTATACTGAACAAAATCGGTCGAGCCGTTTTTGAGTTATCGCAAAATATCATAATTTTCTTTAAAATGACGTAAGTGCCGTGCGGGTCCCTACACTTCGAACGTTACACATATTGGTTAAGTGCCATACTATATTAAAATATTTTGCTCAATCTGGCGCGTATAATCGATAGCTTCTAGAAGGTAATAAGTAATTACTGTTACTTTGGCGTTTACGACCTTTTTATAGAGCTTGAAATCTTTCTCGTAATTTAAATCTTTCTCGTAATTTTCGTCTATTGTGAAGGATGGGCAACTACGGAACCCTACACTGAGCGTGGCCCGACATGCTCTTGGCCGTCTTTTTAGCTTAGCATGGTAGCCTTTCTTCTTGCCTGAGCTCATCATTTTACCTAAAAGCAATGCACTGTACTGTTGAAGTACTTATCAAATTTTATGTATTTTTGACCTTTTATATTTTTGACCTACAAAATACTGATTGCTGATTGACCTTTAAATATGCAAATTCCATTTTTTTCACACTAACTTTCAGTGGTAGAATTGCAGTCTATTCGACATTAGTTGAAAATTAGTGTGAAGAGGCTTAGGTACAAGACCATTAAAAATACACCCGACAGCGGAACGTTTGATTGCAAAGTTCAAAATCACCCAAAAATAATTTTAAATATACTATAATTAAGTAGAAAAGTATTAAGTATTAGAACATTATTATATAATGCAGTTTCAAAAAATATATACAATTACATTATCGCCAAACTGTGACGTTTGATGGATGTTTTGAGCTTTTGTTTGCTTTTCGGTCAGGAACATTTTCCTCGCCTTGTACTGGCCGTATAAGGCAACCTAACCGGGGTCAATGGAGTAAAAAGGCCCAATGGACTGTTTGGATTTTTTGCTTGACTTGGCAGGGATGCTGTAATGCACCTAGATATCAATTTAGGTAGTATACCTAATTGCGGAAAATTCTATGAACACTAAAAGTAGCTTTGTAATCACAATTTATATTACGGCTCCGTTGACTGTAGGCGTCGCGATTGGGTCCGGGTTTCGTGTACGGGTGACTTCAAAGGTACCTACACACATTTTGTTTTCTTTTTTAATAAAAAAAATAAATTGTTTTCAGAATCCTCATAATTTAACAAAACAAGAATTGGATGAACTTAAACGTAAATTTTACCTACTTTCAGATTGTCTCCATTCAAATATTGGTATCCATAACCCATTTGTATGGAGTGTTTTTAGCGCTCCGTAGGTATGTAGAACTTTACGGTCATTGCTGACATTTAGAGCAGTCTCAGTGTAGTTAGTATTGGGATTTATTATTGGGATCAAATTTCTATATGGAAATTTGATCCCAATAATAAATATAATCGACAAATATCCTCAAAAAAAAAATTTCGCCATGCCTTTTAGGCTCCATGTACTCGTATATAATACGGGTCTATGAAATCCCGACGGAAATACGAGTACCCAAACGGAGCCAAGATACGCGGACCCGAATGCAAGCTCCGACACGGGTCTTGGCGGGTTTCGTGTAATTCAGGACCTTACTACCGCCGGGTCGGGGTTAATTACACGGGCACAGGGACTGGCGTATAGCACGTATAACGGGGGCTTCTAATTGGCACCGGTTAAGTAACCGTATAAGTCCCATAATTATAAATTATAAAGCGGGAAAAAGCTACTTTATATAATTTTATTTTTTTATGAGAAAAAAAAGTTAAACTTTTTTCTGTGAATGGAGGGGTTATTGCTACCTATCAGTACGTAAATAAAAAGTCAGGGCAAGCCGGGGAAGATTTTACTTACCATGTAGTCTTTTAACGCTTCGGCTTGTTAGAAGTCTCCAGTATATTTTTTTATACATGATGCACGAATTGTCTATTCACTGTCTATAATTGTACTTACTGCATGTAATTGAAAATGTGTATTAGGTAGTTAATCACACTTCTATCGACGCTTCTGAAACAAGTATTTGTATTTGCACCGTAGTCATATTTAGTTGCCCGATTCTTGCACAGATTTCAATGACATATCGACATGAGACTATGCCGGATTTAATGTTATGACTTTGTAGGGTGGAATAAAACGAGCAATATCATCCATACTATCCATACTAATATTATAATTGCGAAAGTGTCTCTGTCTGTCTGTCTGTCTGTCTGTTATCTCTTCACGCTTAAACCGCTGAATCGATTTTGATGAAATTTGGCATGGAGATAGTTTAAGATCCGAGGAAGGACATAGGATAGTTTTTATCCTGGAAATTATCCCTAAAAAGATTGAAAAGTGAGTAAGTAATTCATGATGACATTGATGACCCTGTAGAAAATATAATGATTAGACCAAAAGCACAATTGCTCTTACATTTGCTTAGGCGCGCCCTTTTATTAATTAAGGTGATTAGGTGATATCTATCGTGTTGTACGAGGTTGCTTCCATACTTCCAAGTTCCACGCGGACGTAGTCGCGGGCAAAAGCTAGTAATATATATAGGAGAGTATTTGAAAAAGTGTCCAGCGGTAAGCAGTATATCATACTTCCAATGCCATCCGCAATAGCACTAGAATAGAGTAGCAAGACAGTATGAAAAAATTACAAGTTTTACATTTAAACGGAACTCCGCGACGAGTTGAAAATTTAAATATATTTGACGACCAGAGTAATTCCTACTTAGTCTCTTTAAGTATAAATAGGAAAAACGCATAATTGAGTTAACGATGATTTCAATTTCAAATTAGCTTCTGGATTAAAAAAAAAACAGTTTAATAATAAAAGGTACAACATATGTATTTCGATAGACGTATTTTAATGAGTACGTAATTGTTAAAACCGTATTAAATTTGTGTATACCTTTAAGTCTCATATTTCAGAGTCGCTTTACTTTTTAATTTTTCCTAATTTCATGACATATGGCTACATTTTTATTTATACATAGCTACAAGATAGCTACAGTATCGCGTAGAATTTGACATCAGTCATCATCTCGTTCATTTAGGTTTTGTAAAGAGAGTCGATTTGTGCCAATCGGTCTTACTTAATAATGGATTTTGTCGCGTTAGTTGCACTTTTCAATCAAAATGGGTTTATTAATTAAAATAATGAAGATAATATGGTGAATTTGTGGTACCAAAAAAGGAATGTGAGATTTGGATAGGATCCTTGCAAAAGATGTTTTATTTTTTAAATTTAGCAAAGTTTTCAGTGCTCCAAACGTGGGATACCTGTAGGCAATGTTATTGGAAATGGTTTTATGTTGAACTTCTTTGTCATATCACATCATTTTGTTTTAAAATTAGGCAACAGGTACAAGGAAAAAGCTTTCTGACTCTTTTATGGGAGTTAAGCACATTTTAACACGTATCTTATTATACCGAAGCAATTTGAGTTTCCTTAATTAATTCTCATGTTAAGTAATTGGAATAAGACACATAATATTATTGTTGTGAATACTGTTTACTTTTCTTTTTATATCTAGGTAAAATGGTCTTCCAAGACTTGACTCATATCCACCTACATATCATATGGGCGCAGCTTGTGATTACTCTTAATCACTTTTAACATCTTTATGTTAAAAGAAAACATTTTGGCCTATAAAATACTTTTCAAAACAAAATTGTTAACAATTTACGAGAACCTAAATATACAAAAAAATATTCCTTGAAGAAAATCTGTTCATAGTTACGTCCATTTGTATAAAAAAATCTAGCGTGTTTGATATTACGCCCGTACCCGTAAATCCGTGAGCGCGTTTTGGGTGCTATTTTAATCGCCGGGGCAGATATATTTGCGTCGCAATAAGTTATCAGGAGCCTAATTACGGCCGCGAAACCACCTGTCCGCTATCGTCTGTCTGTACATAGGCCTTCGCATATACTTCCGTGCGTCTTACGCGTGGGCCCTCCCCCGCGGCGCGATTGGTGGACGCGGGCGCTGCGCGCGCAGCGGCCCTCCTCGCTGTCTGGAGCGATGTCGGGACTTCGGAGGCGCCGGTCGCGGCCGCGATGTGTCGCGGACAGTACTGTCGCGACCCCATCGCATCGCAACGCGGGCTAGACGCTCCGCACCATCCGTCGAGGCCGTGCGCTCCTATACGGAACTATACAGATTCTTCACAAAGACTTATAAAGTTGTTTGTAAATAATAGTTGTAAAAGTTTTTGTAGCTTGGCAAAAGTTTGAAACTTTTGAAACGGAACTAAACTTTAGCTATTACTAAATTAATGTTAGTGAACAATTTGGCGCTTTGGTGATGTGAAATGGGTGGTCGCAAGCAGGTCTGCACGTCGCGGCTGGTGGCATGGTGCGCCTGGGCAACCTGGGCATGCGCCCTGCTGGCCGCCGTCGCGAGCGCTCATGCTGACGTCGACACTTCCACAGGGCTTGGAGACAATACTTTAACGAATTCAGGTACCTACACACATTAAGTACTTATATGTACGCACATACCCATACATATATTATATCTATATAAAGCAACGGAAGAACCTCTAAGAAGGCAATAGGTAGGTAATCCACGGTATATTTGGAGCGTTGTTACTGAATGCTACACTTTTTTTAACCGTTCGTATTCGGGAAGCTTGTTTGAGCAAGATCGAGTAGGCTGATTAAAATTCAAGTAATGTACTTGCTTGAATAAGAAGAAGGGTATGAAAGAATCAAAAAATTTAAGCGTGTTTGTGGTCTGTTTCAGTAGGCGATTGTTAGTAGAAAAGGCTAATTGATATTTATAACTTTAAAAACATGAAACATGTAACTATTTTTATAAATTACTACATTATTAGAGTAACTTTTCATTGTAGTTGGGATGAACTTACGCGACCTTTGATTTTCATTTATAACCATATAATTGTTAGTCTAAAGCTAGACCAATGCAGTACAAATTCCTACTGAACCTTATATCAACAAGTCGTTTCAAATCAATAGTAACCGAAGCAGTGAAACTCATTTTATTTTATTCTGTCATAGCATGTTTATCCAATACTGAGTTATCTTTCAATTGTTTTATTAATCTTGGTGGGCGGTGACGGAATAGAACAACACCTTCTTATGTACGTAATCTGAGATCGCTCAGCCTTACGCACCGACGAAAAAAGGTATTTTCGCGTTTTCGGTTTCGTTTGGTAATCGAGTTAAATAGATCTTCAATTAAGAATTGCCAATGATATGCCTCTATTTTTATCATTATTGACCAATTTAATAGTTTTTTTGTTTTATGTAGTAGGTGCATTTTATTTGAAGTATTTAAATTAATTAATACAGAATATAATTGTCTCGCATCCCTTTTTACCAGTCGCGAATATTAAAGTATTTCAAAAACTCTCCATGTATCAAAAGAGAGATTTGGAGGTAATCCAGGCAGCCTGGGGTGGTTAGAAGTTCCAAATCCACTCCACTTAATATGATTGAATGGTTCTATTAGGGTGGCCAGGGCAAGGTAACTTTGTAACTCACATTTTGAACCAATTTGAAACAATTGTGCATTACGGACGGATTTAGTATATTAAGGTTTATTATTATTTAGATACGTATATTGTTTTTGTTATTGCTCTGATTCTAAACTTCAAAATAATCTTTTTAAATGATTGCGTGCGTGGATGTTGTTTTCAAAGTTATTTATAACATCTTAGATGAGTAGGTTATCGCCTGTATGCCAAAGATTTGATGTAGATTGGAATATGTGAACATACAGTCTTCAAGAAATGAAGGTGTCAAAAGTCAACCAAGTCAAGTTCCTGTGCCAAACAACAGATCCTTATTTTATATAAATGTGAAATTGGGTTTGTTGGTTTGTCGGCTTGTCCTACTAAAATTCAGTAAGGATAGTTGTGATTTTTAGAGTACATGATAATAATACTTTTACATAGGGTAGTTTAGCCGGTTTCCCGGCCCCCTCTGGTTTTCGGCCTCTACGCAGTAAAACTACAATAACAAGAAAATTTTACCTCACTCATTCAAAAAAATACTGTTGTCACTCAAATTCGCTTAACACTGACGCCTCCTAAATGTTTTCGCTTAATAACGTTTCAATTGGCTCGCCAGTAAGCCAACGCAATTTAGTCAGTGTGAGTGTGGTCAAAATTAGTGAAAAAAATAGTGCGCGCCATTTTCTTTAAGGTAAGTTAAAATGTTGATTATTTGGTTTTAGAAACATTGCTTTGACTTCTATACGCTCTAGAAGAGTTGAAATAATGTCATTTATACTCAAATGTATAAAACATGTAACAAAATCCTTTCAAATGTGATGGCCGGATGACTAGATTGCATTTCGTAAGATCATTTAGCTTCCGGCCTCCGGGCCGAGAAATAACTTGAATACGTATATTATTAAATGATCAAAATCGCTATTAAATTAAAATCTATTTCATAAACATCATGTCAATTACAAATTTGGATACAATCTCTTTTATGTATTTAGGTGCCGGCCGCATATGTATCTTAAACAAATTAATGATTTAAATCAGTTTATGATTGTTTGTTTTTGGCGGCCGAGAACTACATTTTGAATAACTAGTTTTCGGCCTAGGTAAATGATAATGGCCGGAAAATAGAAACGATTTATTTAGTTTTCGGCCGGTAACTAAAAATTATAAAGGAATGGCCGAAAATAAGTCTTTTAAAAGCGAGTTTACGGCCACTGCGGTTAACATGGCCGAGCATTGGTGGAGAGTATTGTTTGTTTTCGGCCGCGGTGACAGAAAGCGGCCGTTAACTAAAACAAATTTAGTTTTTCCGCTATGCTTTATCATGCGGCCGAAAAACAATTTGTATGTGTTCCATTTTCGTCCCTATAAATATAGGACGGCCGAAAGTCGGCTCAAATATTTTTAGATTTCAGCCGTATTAATCCAGTAAAAAAAAGGTTGCAGCTAATTACATTTTCCATAGATTTTTACTTTTTTGTTTTATTTAATATGAAAACCTATTGTTTCTCAAATAAGGGTCATTTAAAATATAAATAACAGTGGCCGAGAACTGGCTAAATAAACGGCCGTAAACCAAAACAAGCGGCCGAAAGCCAACTTAGTAGCTACTTTCTGATATTTTATATTATAAAAATTAAACTATATTATTTATGGCAAAATGTGATACGAAATAGGAAACTACAATATGTCTAAGATTCGTAAATAATACTTAGACTAAGGTTTGCTAAATATATCGCCCAATAAATCCACCTGAACTCAAAATTTTGCTTACTTGGCCGAAAACCGGCTAAACTACCCTACTGTAGCTGCTATAACAAGTAATAAAATAAAGTTGAAAATTTATAAACGGCATGGCGGACCGTAGAGGAGACGTGTTTTTTTCGACGATCTTTGTGCATACAACAAATTAATATTATTCACAACTGTCATAAATAACAGCTCGTTAAGCTCGGGTTTCCTAGGATAGCGGTGCCGTCATTAGAGTTTTATAGAAAACATGACCATGACTAGTGCTTACCAATAAGAGTTCTATCAGTAGATCTTGGAAAGCGACTCTCTTCATCGAGCAAAGCCAGCAGACCCATAGGTCTTGACAACAGCATGTCTAATACAGGTCTGTTATCGGAGAATTCTACAAGATCAACTGGTACACCCTCAGCCATATACTCTTGCTGCTCCCACGTGAAGATGTGTTGGTTGAAATAGTATTGTATTTGTTCGTTTGCAATGTTGATGCATAATTGCTCAAAAGAGTTTCTGCTAAAGTTTTCAAACCCGAAGATGTCTAATATTCCAATGGATAGTTGTTCAATGCTGAAAAATAGAAAGAGAAGAACATCATACCAACACATTTGTATCAGTACTTGAAGATGAAAGGGAAAATGGGGTAAGCCGATATTTGATATTATTATCAGGTAACGGATGGTGACATGACACTGGTCTTTGAGCCCTAAGACGAGGTCTTCGGATTCGGGTGAATTCGTAGAGATTCAAATCTCGTCTACTTGGCTATTTTTTGTATATGAACTTAGAAATTAAAAAGAGTATCCAAAAAGTAGGTTTTTAATCCATAATAATTAACAAGCAGGTTATTTTATTACCAGGGAAAATATATCTCCCCAAGGAGAAACAAAATACTTAAGCCTTGGCAAATCTTA
Source organism: Apotomis capreana (assembly GCA_947623375.1). Lineage (NCBI taxonomy): Eukaryota > Metazoa > Arthropoda > Insecta > Lepidoptera > Tortricidae > Apotomis > Apotomis capreana. The sequence continues at coordinate 16,796,286 of OX392501.1, forward strand.
TATATACTCGTAGTTATATCCATAAGTTTGCTTAGACTGTATATTCCAATAAAAATTGCGTTTTAACCTTTGCAAATTTTAAAGTCTTTGATTTTTGTTCGATTGCATTATTAGTCGTAAATGAGAGATAATGAGATAATTTTTTAAAGTTAGAAGGTGCACTCTTATGCTGCAATGTTTTTTCTCCTACCGTCTGGGGAGATGGTTAGTCAGCAGTTTCTAGTATAAAACCGCCTAATAACTCCGTAGGTTCACCTGTGCAGTGTTTCTTTAGTAAAAATATTGCATTAACTGTCGTAGGGTTAAATATTTTTTTTATTGTTGTCTATTTTGAAATATCGGAAAATTTCGAGATTACTATTAATCATATTTAGATAGTTATATGTAGGTACCAAATAATTACCGTATTAAATTACGTATTTTCCGAATGCATAGATTTTATAAATTTTGAAAAAAAAAATCCGATGTCTCAATTATCAGCACGCTAAAATTTAAAGATTTTAGAATTGCCAAAGTGACCCTTTTAGCCCCTAGGGTTTAAGTAGAGTTTAATAGAACTGCATAGGGGCCAGCTACATAGAGATAGTAAAAGTACATACAGTTTTTGAAATAAGCCTAAAATTTACGTAAAAAATTTAAATATTTAAATATATTTATTCTGACTTAGAATAAAATAAATAGATAAGATACTTATAAATGGAATTGTCCATTCATACACAGCAGTTAAAAATTAAATACACCGAAGATAAAGAAAACGTTAGGCGTAGTTAAGTTAGATATGTCTGCTTACAATGTTACGGTTCTTAGGCCTGTTTCTAATGTTACAATTGTAAGTAAAGATTAAAAAAATTGAACTTATCGGCAAATGTGTGAAATGTGAACTTTTGAGCATGCTGACATAATAATTTTTGTTTTTGTTTTATACAATACAATACAATACAACAATACTTTATTGTTGTATTGTATTGTATAAAACAAAATATATACACCAACAAGAAAAATATTAAATGAGAAATCTTAAATTAAACAATGGTAGTCAATAGGCGGTCTTATCGCTAAAGAGCGATCTCTTCCAGACAACCTTTGGGCAGCGGAGAAAACTAAATTAAGCAGAAAATAGTAGGTGGTGAGTAGGTTAGTGGGTGGTGGTATTTTATTTTTTATTTTCTCCATATCAAAGTCATAAACGAGTGTTTAACAGGCTGCTAAAAGCCATTATGACAATCAAGTTATATTTTTACACCCTTACTTCGCTCGCTCATCCAAATAATCACGTCGCGTCACACTGACTTTTTTAGTCCCTTGTCAAACAAGTTACTATACCTACTATTTTTAGTATCGTCGTCTAGTAATTGGATGTCTTTTTTCTTATAATGTATGATAATTTGCCCAAGCTAAAATTATATAATACAGTGGAAACTAGATAAGTGGAATCGCAAGAGACCGGCTGTTTAGTTCCGCTTATCCAGGTTTTCCATTTATCCAGTTTTCCGCTTAACCAGGTTCAAATAAAACGTTATCTTACTTACAGAGGCTCTCGATAACAGAGGTTGTGGATGTTAGTAATGTCACTTATAGAGGTCACGTATACATTTATGGTCAAATAAGAGATCAAGACTTTAATAATCCTCTTTTATTAAATGTAGAGGTGTTGGTGTCCACTGCACTTACTCTCTGCACATTTTTTTAAAAACCAAATTGTTACGTTTTTTGAATCCTTCTAACCATCTATTACTCTTAAAAAAATATGAATAATATTTTTTGCAAATTCTTGAGCTTTTTCTTTTATCATTGATCCATTAACTGGTAAAAAAAATCTCATACAAAATACGTAGTTAAAACACGAACCATAATGTTAACGACAAAAACTACCCTCCTTGTGACGGTTTATTAAAAATACAAATCTTATAATGCCGAGGTACCTATTCCACTCATAAAGGTTTCGGAGACGGCTGCTTCCAGTTACAGAGGTAAAAATAAGAAATTTTCGAAAAAATGGATTCCGCTTATAGAAGTTTCAAATTTCCACTTATAGAGGTAATTCGTTGCCAAGGGACTGGAACCGAGAACCTGGGTCCACTTAAATAGGTTTTCCACTAACCCAGGTTCCACTTATCCAGTTTCCACTGTATAAGGTTATATACTTCTACGATATTACGTGATATAACGAATAGATACAGTGGATTATTTTATTTTTAATTTTCTACTTACGTCATGAAACCTTTGGCAAGTCTGTAATTATTAATCAATCAAAAGCTTTCTCATAGGTATAATTAGTAATAGGAAGGGGACTAATATGTAAAATATATATATTTTATCTGAATGACAAGTGCAATAAATTGATATCATGATTTTTATAACATCTGCTGAACCAATATAACAAAATATCTTCAATAAAATATAAGGGATATTTTATTGAACAATTACACAATTGAGAATATTTAATATTATATTTTATCATATCGAGAAAATTGCCAGTGCCAAGAAATAATTTGGTTGTTATATATTTAGACTTAAACTTACGGTTTTTGGTGAAACTTACTGACAAGCTGCTGCTTTCAAAGCCTCGCTTAGCTTGGGTGGCTAAAACATCTCGTGTCATTATCGCTTGTTTTAGTCCCTAGTTGTCAATCTACAACAATACAAGTACGCTTTATTGTACACCAAAAAACATTTACACAAGAAATCACAAATAAACAAATTAATAACGGTAGACAACAGGCGGTCTTATCGCTAAAGAGCGATCTCTAATCTAATCTACTATAATAGACATAAATACTCCTTTTGTAACTTTTCCTGTAATTGTAATGATATAAGAATATTTCTCTACTTCTCCAGTGAAAAGATGTACAATTTGTGCATATTTCTAAAACTGTAAATCATTTCATTTCATTTTTTCATTTCATTTATTTCAGAAACAATACATGGATTGTGTTTGAAGTACATTAAAAAGAAAACTTAACACTAACACTAACAATAAAATATACATAACTAGGTTATCTTAATAATAACTAACCCAACTATGATTAATTATTTTTATAATTAAAGATTTCTTCAATGCTGTAGTAGCACCCTCTCAACAAAAATATCCTTAATTTCCTTTTAAACAACTTATGACTCGTAATAACTTTAAGTTCGATGGGTAGTTTATTAAAAAGTTGGATAGCTTGATGCTTAGCAGAATGCTGTGCTACTTTAAGCCTGGGGAAGAAACTTTGTTTGACATTTTTCGTTCGCGTCTTCAATCGTAATTCTTGTTCCTCAAATGACTCATGCTTATACAGTGCCTTAATGAAATCCGTAAGCAACACTAGAACGTACAAGCAAGGAACTGTCAGTATGCCTAGTTGTGTAAAATAATTTCGACACGAAATCCACTGGGGAATACGCAAGATAGTTCGTACTGCCCTTTTTAGGGTTCCGTAGCCAAATGGCAAAAAACGGAACCCTTATAGATTCGTCATGTCTGTCTGTCTGTCTGTCTGTCTGTCCGTCTGTCCGTCCGTATGTCACAGCCATTTTTTTCCGAAACTATAAGAGCTATACTGTTGAAACTTGGTAGGTAGATGTATTCTGTGAACCGCATTAAGATTTTGATGCAAAAATAAAAAAATAATAATAAATATTGGGGGCTCCCCATACTTAGGACTGAAACTCAAAATTTTTTTTTTCATCAAACACATACGTGTGGGATATCTATGGATAGGTCTTCAAAAATGATATCGAGGTTTCTAAAATATTTTTTTTCTAAACCGAATAGTTTGCGTAACAGACGCTTCCAAAGTGGAAAAAAGTTGGTCCCCCCCCCTCTAACTTCTAAAATAAGAAAATGAAAAATCTAAAAAAAACATATGATGTACATTACTATAAAAACTACCAACGAAAATTGTTTTGAACGAGATCTAGTAAGTAGTTTTTTTAATACCTAACTTTGCACCTAATTTATATGGGGCGCTATACATACCAGGTGCAAACTTAACTTAACCACTTAGGGATGGAAAGTGTTTGTACGGAACCCTCGGTGCGCGAGTCCGAATCGCACTTGGCCGGTTTTTTGAATTACAAAAGCTCTGTTTACGTTATATTTATAACTATGACCCCAGAGTTTAATACTATAACGCAGCTTCGACTCTACTAACGCATAGTACACACTCTTGAGTTGCTCAATAGTAAGCTCATCCCTAAGACTCTTCAAAGCATAACAGGCTGAAGATATAGTGTGTTCAACGGCCCCAAGTTCCTCTTTCCAATTGAGCCTTGCGTCAATACGTACACCTAGAAATTTAACACTATCAACTGTTTCTAATAAAATATTATTGTTTACCACAACAAGCTTATCCGTTTTTTTTGTGTTGGGTTTGAATAGCAATATTTTCGTTTTATCCGCATTTAACTGTAAGCTATTTATGTAGAACCAGTGTTGGAACGATAATAATGCATTTGTCGCGAAACTGTTCAGCTCGGATAAACTATTTGCAGCTACCACAGCACTAGTGTCATCAGCAAAAATTGTTAATCGGCATTCTGTAACTGCATTTGAAATATAGTTCATCAGGTCATTGGTATAAAGAATGAACAGAATGGGGCCCAGAATAGAACCCTGTGGAACTCCTCTGCTGACTTTTATACGCTTTGATCTTACAAAGCATTCGGTATTATGTTCACAACCCTTTAGCTCTACAAATTGATATCTATTGTTGAGGAAACTCTGAAGTAGATGATAACACTGACCTCTGATTCCATAAAAAAACAGTTTCTGCATAAGTATTTCATGATTTACCTTATCAAATGCGGAACTAAGGTCCAGAAAAATTCCTGCTACCTTTTTTTTATTGTGAAAGTTTGTAACAATGTCATCCACAAAAGAATCAATTGCATCAGTGGTTCCTCTTTTTTCCTGAAAACCAAACTGCCTTGGATGAATAATCGCATTTTCCTTTAAATGTTATCAATTTCTCGAAAATTTTCGACAGAACTGGTAGCGTTTTAGCACCTTTTTTATAAACAGGTATAACCTTGGCTAATTTTAATTGATCAGGAAATATACCTTCGTTATAACATTTATTAAACCAGTGTGCTAAAGGACCTGATAACACTTCGATACTACTTTTAATTACTGAAATTGGTATTTCATCATATCCGCAGGATTTCTTACTTTCCATGGTCTTAACAATATTTATTATTTCCGATGACGTAAACTCACACCAGGATATATCTGCAAAACGCCTATAGGTATAATGTTCCAGATATTGAACTGCCGACCGGACCGTACCCGTGTTTGCAGTATCACTATGGTCAAATTGCAAAGAGAATATGTTAGCAACATCTTGGGGGTTCTGTACCATACAGCCGTTTGATTTGATGATAATGCAATCCTGTTTACGAGTGTGAAATTTGTTTCTTTTTTTATTTACCACATCCCATATCCCTTTAGTAGAGTATTTTGCTTCACAGATCTGTGCTTGTATAGCCAATCGTTTAGCCTGCCTTACAACCCTCCTAAAAATATTCAAGTATTTACTGCGATAGACTAAAATGGAATTATCACAGTAAGATTTATTAATATTACAAAGGATGCGTTTCATTTGACTTGCTACCTTGATCCCATTTGTAATCCACAGAAATTTACTATTATGTGATAGAGCCATTGTTTTCCGTCTTTTTTTAAAGCATTGGTTAAACATGTCAGTGAACCTCGTGAAGAAACCATTCACACCTGTGTCATACCAATTTATACTACAAAACTTTTGCTTAAACCTTTCTATATTGGCTTCAGTAAAGGTACGTCTTTCAATTTTTATGGAAGAGGTTTTTTTGCTATCAGACTTTTCAGTTAGTAGCTCACAGAAAATAGCTCCATGCCCATCAGCTAATCCATTATGATCTATCGATGTACTGGAAATTAAATCTTCAGGAACATTAGTGAGAAAGTTATCGATGCAGGATTGTGATTCATTTCTTTTGAACGTAACATCGTTCAAAAGTGGCCTGAAATTATAGCATTTAAGTAAGCTCACAAAGTCATTTCGTTGTTTATTACTGTCTAGCAAATTAATATTGAAATCGCCACTAATTATAGCCATTTTATTGAAAAGGTGCTGTAGCATTACTTCTAATTGCTTCATGAATAAGTCCAGGTTTGAATCCTTTGGACTCCTGTAACAACAACAGATATGTACGTTTGTTGATGAATCTTTAAGACCACAAATCTCAAAATATTCTGCTTTATAGAGCTTATTACAAATGGGTATTTCGTCAGATTTCATATTATTTAAGCTCATAATAAGAGTTCCTCCCCTATTTTTTGTTGTGCGTGTGTTATGAGCAGACAATTTAAAATTATCAATACTAAATGACGACACAGAATCTTTTTTTAAAAAGTGCTCGCTCACACATACATAGTTCATAGTTACTTTAATATCACTAAGATAGATTTCTAAGTCATTAATTTTATTAGATACCCCACATAAATTTTGATGAAAGATGTTAATGCAATCGTACTTATTCCTACATTCATCAACGAAAAAACTCTTCGCTAGTATTGCTCCTATTTAACTCTACAGAGTTACAGTTAGCGTGCCATAATATGTTATCATGTAGGTTTACAATTATATTTTTCATACCGGAATTATTTAACCGTCCAGTCTTTAATGAAAACATATCGTATGACAGATTTAAGTTGGGTTCATATGTAAAGAAACTTTGATTACAGTTAAGCATATCTCTAAGAAGCAAATAGTTAAAAGCTTCCACTCGGGAATTATACAACGGTTTCCCGCAAACATACGTTGGACAAACTACGATTATATTTGTATGAGTAATACATTTTATAGAATCCTGTATAACTTGAACCAATGAACTCAGGTCGTTTGAATACTGAAAATCACTCTCTCCTATAAATACTAGACAGTAATCACGACTCGTCATATCTTTTACATGGTTTTGAAAATCATTAAATAACACGTTAATGCCTACTCCTGGTATGACGTGGTGACAAAAAGTGAAATTTTTAAATAGTTCGTTATTTACAATGGTTTTCACTATTTTGTTTTTATTATTGCTGCTTAAAATTAGCAGCTTATCCTTTTGAGGCGAGTTTGATGGTTGAGGTCTTCGTGTACATAGTGAAGTTCGCTTTTCTGACTGATTTCCCCCGTCCGGCACGCAGATGTTATTTACCATAACTTGTTGATCTGTCGCTGTATTTTCAGGTATAGATTCCGGTAAGGCCTTTTTACGCGGCTGTTTAGTTTTTCCTTTTTTTGAATTAGCCCGTGGTGTAGAGGAAGGAGTAATTGGTATGGGCCCTTTAATGATACTTTTATAGAGTTCACATTTTTTACTAGACGCAGACAGCGCCTCTCTTAAATCATAATTTTCATTCAGTAGTTTCTGAATTTCAGAGTCTGCACATAATAACTGTTCTTTTAGTTCTGAGATTTGTGCTTTCAGTTCATCGACTACAATGCTTTGCACTTGGGAATCTAATATAGGCAAGCTATGATTTCGTATTTCCTGTGAAGAAGACTGTTGCGAGACTTGCTGGCCGTTTGGGTAGTATGCGCTCCTATTTTTTGAAATATCTGGGCAGCTTTTATTGTGCGATTGCGTCGTAGAGCAGTCAAGATCGTCATCAAGGGAAAGGGAGTGAAAAGAATTGTGAAGTGGTAAATTATATTTCCTTTTAGTGATCCGGTCAGGCGAAGCCGACCTATCCTTTAATGATGAAAAATCCTCATTTTCTAACAAAACTAATCGGTCAGATTCCGCCTGTAAAGTTTTATTGCTCAAACATGTACGATTTTGAATAGGTGTTGTTGTACATTCATCATTTGGATTGCTTACCCTTAATATTATTACATTATTTCCGATTTCCGACTGCTCGTTTGTTTCGTCATCTCCATTCTAAAACCTTTACGTCCCATATCTTCCATCGGTTTTTCATTCTATGTCGGTACCTTATCATGATTCTATGGATTTGTACATCAAAAAGCACCTACATTTAGTTTTCCCCTTTTACCAATATTCCTAGATCTCAAAAGCCAAAAAACCTAAATCCCTTTGCTAAGGGAACATTTTACCATTCAGCTGTTTTCGGTTTAAGTTGTTGTGAATTTTCAGTATTTGAAGGAAATGGTTATTTTAATATTAGGCATTTCGGGAAAAGTATGTTTTAGGTCCAATGACGTTTTGTAAGAAGATACGTTATACACTAACATGACAGCTGCAATATTTACTTCATATAGGCTTATCTCTCTCTAAGACGGCGTCATGATGATGTCAAAATGGCGTTACCTATATTTGGAAACCGAGAAAACCAAATGATGGCTTCCGGTTCGTGACTCAAGATGGCCGCATGCGTTTAAATTTCGTTGTTCATTATTTATTCATTTTTGTTGTTCAATGTGTAGTATTGATAGCGTATTGTGCAGTGATCTAACGTATGAGTGAATAGCTAATGAAGAATTCAACTTGAAGCGTTCATAGCCCTTCCTGGGTCAAGGCCCGATAGTCTGTGCGGTTTTTTGTAAATCGCTATCACTTTACAAAAAGCTCAACTCACCGTACAGACCAGGGGCCCTATGATGGTTGCGTTTATCACGTGATAAATAAGTGACAAAGCATCTGTCACTCACACTCGCATTATTTCAAAGCGTGACGGATGCTTTATCACTTATTTATCGCGTGATAAACGCAACCATCATAGGGCCCCAGAACGTTCTTACAACCTTGACACTGGCAGAATTGTTCCAATGGACAGTAGCCATTTTTTTTTATAAAAATTGAATTGAATTGAACCAAATGATTTCAGCTTGCTTACTTACTTGTGATATGAGATTCCATTTTATTTTTTTAGGTTTTTTGCGTAATTTGTGCACTTACGCGCATTAGGTACGCAAGATGGCATTTTGGGGCAAAAATAGCACACCGTTACTAAAAATTTGACACATATAGGTACGCATCCGTCGAATTTGACTGAATAGTGATAAAATTGATTATTTATGATGTAGCCCGTTCATAGATATAGTATAGTTCAATGCAAATAAATGACTTTGACTTAACTTTGTCACTTTCCGGAGATCAACAAAAACGATGTCATAGTAGAAGCACCATTTGGTGCCATTTGAATGAATGCATATTAAGTATTCTGTGGCGTTAGTAACGTATGTTTTTACTTACTTTTAAAATGTCATTGCTTAGGTCAGTTATTATGATTTTTCATCATTCAAAAATATATTGATATTTAGGTAAAATGGGACCATGGCAATTTGAAATTTAGTCAAATTAGTGAATAAGGCATTTTGCATTTTACTCGTAACTAAACCCTACTAAGACAGCAAAATTTAACTTTATGTATTTTATTTAAGTTTTATGTACAAACAAAGACACAGTTAACTGTACACCGACAGACCTTAACATGTTGTACTAAGGTTTAAATTTGCTCGCAAATATACAGGTACCAAGCAAAACGAATAGCAGATTAATGAAAAAAAAACTAAATAAAAATAGGGTAAGTAAGCTTGACGTGGTCTTGAACTGCCGTCCATCGTGTAATAACCGGGTAGGTACGAGAACCCCTTGACCACGCAGCTAAACTGAGTAGTCGGATTTTCCGATCACAACCCGGTCTTGCCAGTGTAGCGGAAATGTTATATGTATTCTGTAACATTCTTTTAGGAAATGTTTCCTGTCAATTATATGTTTCAAAATTGTCCATCGCTATTCACTGCCCGTCTTGTACCTACCGCAGCCGCATCGCTTTCAACGCGATAACTAGTCGTGGTGGTGTCATTAATTTGGTCAGCCAAAAATTACTCGTTTAACTGAATTATTCGAGTCGAAAGCATTAGTCTGCTATGTTAACACATATTTTGCTATACTGAGCCCTACTGTATTCCATGGATACCTATATCGCATAATGCAGCTTGAATGGCAGATATCTATAATATATCGCAATCTTGAGTTTGACACAGTGGTTGTGGATAATAACATTGAAGTGGCAATAGCAGGTTCACAGCCCGTCTAATAATGCAGACGGATCGTTGTTAACGCGATAGCCAGTCGTGGTGGTGTCAGTAATTTGGCCAGTCATAAATTACTCGTTTAACTGAATTATTCGAGCCGAAAGCATTCCTCTGCTATCCAACGCGATCCATTTTCATTCCCCTACAACTCTCGTGCGGCCACTGATATGTAGGCATCCGGGGCTCTTCACAAATGAGGTTTGAATCAATGGCATTTAATTAACGGGTAATTGGTGACGAGTTTAGCGGCGTAAAATAAAATGATTTCGACGGCTGAGAACCTATTATATACCCGATGGGAAAATATGAAGGTTTTTAAGCTAGGCGCTGAAACTGAAAAATTGGATGCTTACATTTTATAGAAATGTTATAAAGTGGGGCAATGCAAATACAGCCAATATTGCAACAAGTAATACTGAAACATGTTAATTCCATTAATTATATTGTGGAATTCTCTTCCGCTGGATCTGGCAAATGGTACATCATTATCTTTATTTAAATTAAATCAAAAGATCACTCGGTCCCTCCCATAGCGTATTTTATATGACTTTGGACTCAATAGACTTTTACTTTACAATACATTCAAAGGTACTTCTTTTTAGTGTTCTAGACTAAAATGGTAAAAACGACCCTACTGAATCATTATGATGCGACCTGGGGGGGTATTCGACCAATTTTAGAGATATAATGGAGATCTCTCATTTTCATCGCCATCCGTCACTTTTGACGTGTGCCTACTTGACAAGTGGCGATATCGCAACTTCGTCAATTCGGACGCGCAAAATTTTCGTTTCCTTTGTATGTGACGGCATAAATAACAGGCGCATACTTTAAATTGACCGCATAGTACGTGAAATTGGTCCGTTACGTTTCGTTCAAAACAGAAATTTATATACATGAATAACATTTTTGACAATCATTATCGCCTTCGTATTTCCAAAATTGAGATGAGATATGTCACTTTTAAGCTCATCGCGTTTTAATGACAGTTCAAAGGCGAGATCACGGAGAGATGACTGTTATCTAACGGTGATCTGACGTTTGGCGATCGACACTCGAATTAGGCCCCTGTTCTCGTAAATTTAATAACAACGACGAAAAGAAGACCTTTGAATGTATTGTCAAGTACAAGTCTATTGAGTACAAAGTCATACACAGCTCTAGAACACTTTTGAAGTGATAGAAACTTATGAATATGCATGTTGGAGAATTATTCCAAATACTTAAATGATTAGAAATGTTTTGAGGGATAAAAATATATTGATCACATTTCATAGTGCACCGCGCAATAGCATTCGAAACTGTTCCACTGCATCTATTTAAAAGCTACCAGCGTCCTTTCATCGAAGTTCCTCGACTGGAATTACCGATAACTGGGAACTGTATACTTAACGAATTAATCAAAATTTCACCTCGGGCCTAATATGAGTCACGATTCTAGTTGAACAATGGGCCGAGGCGGAGGCAAGGCGCAGTCGGATTCGAGTTAAATCAGTACGTAGATCTGGAGAGTTCCTTTGTTGCGGGACCCGGTAATGAAAACGCTGGCTGATAATAATTTACGAATAGCAGAAGTGTCGCAATTTAATGGCAATGAAAGCAGGGGTCCGAGAGAATTCCAGCGGGCGGCGGGCGACGTCGCTGACAACCGCGCGGACAGCGAACTAAAATAATTATCATCATTGTCCCGGACCCTGCAAACGCTTTAATTGTTCATTTACATTTGCAACGATGATACCAGTTTCCAACTATTTTGCCCGCCACGTTTATTTTGCTCGCCCGTTCTACTACTGTTATTATCCAGGGTTAATGGTCCGAAAAATAGTAATGTGATACAATTTGTGAAATGTTTTGAGACAATCGTATTAATAATTTTGGTGCAATTACGTAAAAAGGGTCGGTAAGATTTAACTGCATTGTAATTAAATTCATGTTGTCCAGTTACAACTATGTACAGTCAGTTGCAGAGAAACGACACCCCGCTATACTAAATATGCATGGCAGGGGTTGACTTTCATTTACACCTTACTTGTACGTGTACATACATGCTCGTGTACTAAGATCATAATAAGCATACCTAGGATAACTCGGGGCACGTTCTAGGGATAGGATATCGATAAACAAAGATGTCGATATAATTAAATTAATATATGTGCTCAATGAACATTCTGGATTACTATAAAGAGGTTCGATGTCATATCTGATCTGATATCGAGCCTCTTAAATAAAGATAATAAAAGTATGAGGATGTCATTTCAATCAAAATGTAATTTAGCGTATATTATGAAAATTATTTTAAAATAAATATGTAAATACACATTTTAATATGATTATTTTTTCATTTGAAAATGTGGAGAAATGAAGTAATATTTATTTGTGTCGATGACATTTAGATGTTGACAGTAACATGGATATATTTTTTTGTCGATAAAATTTTTGCTACGTCACTTTCGTATAGGTGCCCCGAGTTATCCTAGGTATGATAATAAGCATAGAACGTCTGTGTTAAACGGACATTTTATCTGCGTTACTAAATGTATATAGCGTTATTGTTCAACCGGAGAAGTAAAGGAGACCGAGGGGTTTTGAAACAACGTCAATTTCTCGTATATCCATTTGTGAAACAAGGACGTACACTGTGGGACCCGCGGTCGGTGGGGCGCGTCTAAACAGCGCTGACGTATATTAGATAACGAGAAATTGAGAATGTTTCAAATCTGCTTCAAAACTCGGTCTGTCCTAGAATAAATTTAATAGTCATGTGACGATATTTTAAATTTATCTTAGAAATATAGCATTTGAAATGTTCCTTAACACGTTAACTGGCAATGTAGTCAACAAAACTTGTTAACTCATATACATATAGCCATAGGTAATTCTGAATTTTGACAGATTACCTCTTATCTTTACGGAAATTAAAGAAATTATCCTTTACGTACTATCAAATCAAACAATATTGAACTATGATGATATTCAAAGATGCTTCGTTGAATCAATTACTCCTATCAAACTGTTTAATTTCTAAGAGGGATTACTTGAACACAGACCCACAGATAACTGGAAGTAGACCCTCAATGAAAATACGTACACGTAATACGTCTTTCCACATCAGTGGGTTTATAGGATAACGCCGACTCATAACATCATCAGGCAGTAAGAGGAGACTGATCATTTTGCTAGTATCAGCTTTCCTTAATCCGCCAACCTGACTGAAAGGATACATTTTATTTACGAAATAATACATAATATTTAACTTAAGGCTTCACTATCCGTTCAAAAATGCTGATTGTTTAAAAAAAAAATCTCTATGTAAACATATTTCTTAACTTAACATATTGTTTACTTGCTGTGCCCGCGGCTCCGCACGCGTGGAAATCCATCTGTGTCAGTGTCAGTTTTGCTTCATCACAGTTTCTTGATACCCTGCAGACAGGACTTTCCGTGCTGTCCAAATCTGGGTACTTACTCGATAGTCGTAGCACATGTTTGAAAAAAGTTTGCACCTCATTCCTATGTAGCGTTTTAAGATTCAGGTGCAAACTTAACTCAATCGAATGTAGTGGCTACCGCCCTTTATTGGTAGTTTTTTTTATAGCCTATTAATATGGCCGGGGATTTTCCCGACAGATTAAAGAAGTTTTCATCAAAATCCGTTCAGCCGTTTTCACGTGATGCGCGGTCAAATAAACAGACAAACCGATAAATAGTCAAAAATTCTACAAACAGTTGAAACGTGTTCGGTTATCCATTTTATGTACCTATCCCCCGCCAACTTTTTTCGAATATCTTCCATAAAGACTTTCGATCCTCTTCAGCTTTATTATATTGTATAGACAGATAGATGTTACTACTTAGAACAGAGACATTGCGATTGCGACTTATGTATACATCTAGGTATTTGAAACTTAGGTACAGATTGAATTTTTTATTCATAATTTTGGTTTCGAATACTACTCGAAATTGACAAAAATTCACGCAAAAAACTGTTTATTTCAACTAATTTTCGACTAAACGCAATGAAAGCATGAAATAGCTATGTAGAACTCAGGAAAAATTCGCTTCACAAAGGTGGTCGAAATTATCAATATATTTTTCATAGTATATGGAAAAAATAAATTTTAAAAGGAATATGGCCTCTTAACGATATATTTTCGTATAAAGGTGAACTTTTTAACCGACTTCAAAAAAAGGAGGAGGTTCTCTATTCGAACTAATTTTTTTTTTTTTTTTTTGTGTGTATGTTACTCGATATCTCCGAGAACCGTGAACCGATTTTCAATTTTTTTTTTTTATCGAAAGGGTATAACTCCTAGTTGGTCCCGTTGGCACTAAGTCGGGATCTGATGATGGAATCTTGGAGAAATCGAGGGAACTCTTCAAATGTTATAGGGACATGTACGGCGCTTTCGGTAATTTATTGATAAAGTCAAGAATTTACATTCAGTAAATAGGATTTGGCCACTAAAACTTTTATATGAATCACTAAAAAGCAAAAAAAAAAAAAAATTTTTAACAAAAAAAAAGAACTGACTTCAGTAAAACTAAAAAACCAAAAATAACCCGTACAAGTACAGATTACATTTGACTCACCCTTCGAAGTCGGTGCCAAACCTCACGTAAACTATAATATAACTATAAATATAAGAACTGAGTGGTTTGGGATCGACTTCGAAGGGTAAGTCAAATGTAATCTGTACTTGTACGGGTTATTTTTGGTTTTTTAGTTTTACTGAAGTCGGTTCTTTTTTTTTGTTAAAAATTTTTTTTTCATAGAAAGGAATAGAGAGATATCGAGTAATAGGCCATATTAAACAAATAAGGTCAGTCGAGACAAGCGCGCCACACGGACTCTAGCACGTTCTCACATTCACAACTAACTAAATTAGTTGGGTGATTGTAAGGTGACGTTAGTATTAGTAATACCAGTGGGTCGAGCATAGATGAATGGAGATGCCATAACGTAAAGTCTTCAAACAATTTTTTTTTGCCAATTTTAGTAAAGAGCGAGAGGTAAAATGGCGGTGAAGCGACTTTAAGTAGTTTTATATAACGTGTTTGATCAGTTGACCAATGTACTTAGCCGGGTCGCCCGTTTATGGCATCTCCATTGTATATACTCTAAAGTAGTGGCTTAATAAATTTGTTTTTGTTTTGCATTTTAAACTCCCATATTGCACCATTTTGAAAAATTTCGAACCTACAAAATTTCATGACAATCGGTTGAGAAATGTCCTGAGAAAAGACCTGTAGGCGAGATCGGCCGGAAATCTGAACATCAGGACATAGTCTAAGATCCCGATATAAAACGACCTTCACTGAGATGTTTATTTGATGAAATTTATTTTATATTTAATTTAATATGTCAATAAATATATTGCATATGGGTTGCCTAACAAATTTTAGTCCAGGGTATGTTTAATTAATAATAAAAAAAAAAAAATTAAACATTTCACCGGTTTGATTAATATTAGATAAATTCTATACTAATCGAAAGTATGAAGCCCATAGAATATGCTAACGGTAGGTTGCCTATTCTTTTCCCGTCACAACTATCGGTAGCCAGGTATAAACAGGTAAATCTATACCTACTAGTATTTTGCAACGGTCTGATTATTGAATTGAAATTAAATAAAATTAAAGATTATTTTATTATGAATTTAACTAATAATTAAACCGGTGAAATGTTATATTTTATTTTTTTATTTTTAACTGAACATACCCCTGGACTAAAATTTGTTAGGCAACCCATGTGCAATATATTTATTGACATATTAAATTAAATATAAAATACATTTCATCAAATAAACAGCTCGGTGAAGGTCGTTTTATATCGGGATCCTATACTAACATATTTACGAAATAAATTTTGGCGAAACTGAAACAGAGACGCTTCGCTCGCTCGGTCAATAACATCTGTACTTTTAGATATTTTATGGCAAGTGCGCTTGTTCCGTGTGGCGCGTTTGCCCCGACTGTCCTTAAAGAATATTAAATGCTTCATCATATGTAAGTAAGGAAGTTGAAGAGAAATCGAGAGTCCCCTAGCTGAAATATGCGATGATGATGACGAAGTCAACGTTGATTACATTTGCAACTTAATAAATCCTCACTCACATAGAAATTTCACTTCCCACATATTTTCATCAAGTTTCAACAGAATATAAAGCAATAACCGCAGTATTTAGCGCGTCGGAGTAAATTTAACGCACGCACTTGAATTGCTGTATATTCGCGGGTTCCGTAGGGGCGACAGTGTAATGTGAAATGAAATTACAAGAGACGCTCAGCGAGTCCTATGGCATTAATTTGTATCAAGAATTTGTAGAGATTTAGCTTGAGCCGCCAGTACAGTCTCCCAGCCGGCGAGCGTTAACACTTATTAAGGGGTGCATCCCGCGACAGATGTAAGGGAGGGCCCGCCATTTGCGTAATGTCAGGAATGGTTACACTCGATTTAATAAAACTCCGACAACATTTCATTCTGAAGAATTTAAGAGTCAATTCGTTTTAAACGCCACAGTAGCATAGCGAGAAAAAACCGTGAGCTGAAACGTGCTCGGAATACATTGCCAAGGATTTCTTATCGGAGGCAATTGAGATGAGTACTTATGGCTTTTCGAGTGGCTCGGCTTCGTTTAATTTGTTGTTTCAGCGTGGAATTTTTATTAACGTCTCCCCTCACTTTACATTTTTAGGGACGCACAGTTGTTATTGGCAAGGTGAAGACAAAGTTTACATTGCTTTATTCGCGTTTCGCGCAAGAAACGAGGCAAACATTTACCTGGCTGTGGCACAAACCTATCGACAGTTGAGACTTATGAGCATCATATTATAGAATCTAGTAGATGTTATTTCATTTCTTTTTTTTTTGAGTTCGTGAATGATGTTTAAAAAAAAATTACGAGAAAGATTTCAAGCTCTATAAAAAGGTCGTAAACGCCATAGTAACAGTAATTACTTATTACCTTCTGGAAGTAATCGATTATACGCGCCAGATTGAGTGAAATGTTCTAATACAGTATGGCACTTAAGTAATATGTGTTACGTTCGAAGTAGAAGGACACCGCACGGCACTTACATCATTTTAAAGAAAATTATGAATTTTTGCGATAACTCAAAAATGGCTTGACCGATTTTATTTAATATAGTTTTCATTGAAAGTACTTATAAGGCCTCATATTCATGAATTTTTCCATAATTTTTTTACCCGTGGTTGAAAAGTTAGAGGGGGGGACACTATTTTTTTTATTTTCGGAGCGAATATTTACAAAACTGCTGACTTTATCAAAAAATAATGTTTGAAGATCCCTATTATTTTTAAAAGACCTATTCAATGATACCCCACACACTAGTGTTGGAACGAAAAAAAAAACCCACCGCCTCTTTAGGTTAGGTGTACGGGAGGTACCCAAAAAAAAGTTTTTTTTTTAGTTTTTATTATACCGTTTTGTCGGCGTGATACATACACATATTCATACCAAATTTCAGCTTTCTAGTATTAATGATCACGGAGCGAAGCCGCGGACGGACGGACAGACGGACAGACAGACAGACAGACAGACAGACAGACAGACGGACAGACAGACGGACATGGCGAAACTATAAGGGTTCCTAGTTGACTACGGAACCCTAAAAAGATGCATCGGATAGACGCTGCCAATATGAAAGAACTTATCTCCGTAGGGAAATCTCGTCAGTTACACCATTTTATGTAAGGTCGCAAGCAAAATTATGTTTAAAACTAAGTAAGTACCTACATGTTAATTAAGATCGTACCTATACTTCAAAAATTTGATAATTTGATGCCACGGTTTTATTTAAGAGGTGGGTGACCTTGACATTAATAATTAACTTTTTGCTCTAATAAAGAAAACCAAATGTTCTCTTTCTCTCACTTTACCTACAAAACTTAAAAAGTTTAGAAGGAAAAGTGAAAATATTGAAAATTGTTATTTAATTAATACATTAAATAGTTGCCAAGAGCCGGCGACAAAATCGGGAAGCTTGGCAATGGAAGTGTTAAGATTCGTCAGGAGTGAATCCACTACGCAGAAGTTATTTTATTTATATATAGTCCATTGAATAAAAAGTTCTAGAGTGCGTGAGTTAGTAAAGTAAGATGTTTCTTCGGAAACATGTCAAGAGTCCCTAGGTAATAAACATACTAAAACCCCGGGACACTAGGAGGAGCCCCGGAGTGGGGGGGGGGGGGGGGGGGGGGGGGAAGGGTCCATTTTTTCGCGCTTAAATCTCAAAAACGATACATGTTAGAGAAAAACTTTCAAGGAAAAGTTGAAAGGCCATAAAATTATCTACAAGTTGTACCTAAATATTTTTTTCCTATATCCTACCGTTTCTGAGTTACACGCAGTAAAAAATGATTTTGGCTCAAACAATTTCCCCATACTACATACCCATGTTTATCACATCAATCGATCAAAAAATATTTCTTTCTTCCAAAAAACTCAAATGTGCAACTTGTGACCGGTACTGATAGATTGCTCTTAATTAGGTCTATAATTGGTAAAGTAAACACATTCCTCCATGGAAGCCTTTAGGAGGAATCGATTGTCAAAATATTATATTAGGGTAGTTTGAGTTACTGAACTTGATCTTTTTATTTTTTCTTCCAAAAAAACTCAAAAGTGCAACTTGTGACCGGTACAGATAGATTGCTCATAATTAGGTCTATCATTGATAAAAATACCAGATTCCACCACGAAGGCGTTTACGGGGAATTGAATTTTATATTAGGGTACTTACGATACTTGAACTTTTTATTTTTTTTTCTTTCAAAAAGCTCAAAAGTGTAACTTGTGACCGGTACTGATAGATTGCTCTTAATTAGGTCTATCATTGGTAAAAAAAAACACATTTCTCCATGGAAGCCTTTAGGAGGAATTGATTGTCAAAATATTATATTATTATTTTCGAATTTTTCACCTTTCATGGGATGTAACTCGAAAATGGCTGCGAATAGAAAAAAATTGTTTAGGTACAACTTGTAGATAATTTTATGGCCTTTCAACTTTTCCTTGAAAGTTTTTCTCTAACATGTACCGTTTTTGAGATTTAAGCGAAAAATGAAAAAATGGACTCTTTCCCCCCCTCCCCCCCACTCCGGGGCTCCTCCTAGTGTCCCGGGGTTTTAGTATGTTTATTACCTAGGGACTCTTGACATGTTTCCGAAGAAACATCTTACGTTACTAACTCACGCACTCTAGACCCCCCTTGGAGGGACTCATTCAATGGACTAATAGGTAGCTCTAAATTCGACGAGGCATTGCAATATCCCTAATTTAGAAATAACTTGGCTTGATTAACCTAAACAAAAAGTAAGGGTTTTTAATTTAATGTACGTAGTTATCTGTGTATATGTGCATCTATGTAACTGTGTATCTGTGTGTTTTTCTGTGGCATCGTAGCTCCCAAACGGATGTACCGATTTGAATGTTTTTTTTTTATCGGTATTTTACCTAGGTATTTTATGTAAGGTAATAGGTATAATAGGTATTTTATTTAAGCATTACTTGGATCGATGGTTATTTCTATTAACCGTGATATTATTATGGTTTACCTATCTGAAACACTAAAAACGTTAAACCGAATTTCATTTCGACAAAAACTATTCGACAAATATCATTTTAACTTTTTTTCATTTGTCCGAAAATTCAATTCGATATTTTACGATTGGGCATTAATTGTTTAGGTTTTTTATTCACTCGACTAATGACACGTTTCCCTAAATCTCATTTGTCCGTAATATCAGTTTTCCGATGTAACGTTTCGGTTTATTAATTATTCGACTTTTTTTGTATGACTTTGGTTTCATTCGTCCGATGTAATGATTCGGTGGTTCTGTTGTGGTCACAGTTCTAACCTAACCTAACCCAGCCAGGTCGGTTTTGGAGCTTTGCCGGCTGCTGCCGCGGCACGCTAGCTTCGCTCGCTCGGCTCGTGCGCTGTTGTGGTCACAGTTCTAACCTAACCTAACCTAGCCAGGTCGGTGTTGCAGCTTTGCCGGCTGCGTGGCACGCTAACTAGCTTCGCTCGTTCGGCTCGCGCGCTGTTGTGGTCACAGTTCTAACCTAACCTAATCCGGCCAGGTCGGTTTTGGAGCTTTGCCGGCTGCTGCCGCGGCACGCTAGCTTCGCTCGCTCTGCCCGCGCACTGTTGTGGTCACAGTTCTAACCTAACCTAACCCAGCCAGGTCGGTTTTGGAGCTTTGCCGGCTGCTGCCGCGGCACGCTAGGTTCACTCGCTCGGCTGGCGCGCTGTTGTGGTCGCAGTTCTTGGGTGATTCTCATATAGTTTTAAAATATTAACATTTTTTTTAATTTTTTTTTCTGTGATATATTGCGGTGTATATTAAGAATACATACCAAAGGCTAATTTTTGGTGCAGATGGACAAGCTTAATACCCTCTGCAAGTGATTAAAGTAATGCATGTACACGGCTGTGACATCCCTAAGCATAGTTGTGAGACTGTATAACATGGGTGGGACAATTTCATCGAAAATCAAGTAATTGTGTCAAATAACAAGTAACCAAGTAGCCAGGATCATTCACCAGCAACTTGCTCTTCGATACGGTCTTGTGGGGTCTGAGGTGCCGTACTATAAGTACGCACCGATGCCAGTTCTTGAGAATGGTCGTGCCACGCTCTATTGTGATCGATCTATCATCACGGACAGGACTATTGTAGCCAATAAGCCTGATATCGTTTTGGTAGATCGATCCAAGCGCCAGGCAGTGCTCGTCGACATCACCATCCCCCATGACGAGAACCTCGTGAAGGCCGAGAAGGACAAACTCAGCAAGTACCTTACTTGGCTCACGAGGTGACCGCCATGTGGGATGTTGACTCGACGATCATTGTCCCGATAGTCGTTTCGGCTAACGGTCTTATAGCGAAGAGTCACGACAAACATCTTAAGAGACTCTCGCTAGATGGCTGATTTAATTTATTTTTCTTTGGTGACATCTGCGGAAAAAATACAACAAATTGATAACCCAACTTAGCAAACAAAATCATCAAATTATTCAAATATACTACAAGAATGTCACAACCAAGCATTACATGTCACAACCGAGGTTTGAAAAATTCCGTGGTCGTAACATTTAGATCTATCTATGGTCGTGACAAATTTTGAACATGTGCGACATAATGGAACAATTTGCTTTGTCTCGCCAATTTTAAACAATCACCTTATTCTGTTATTTCTGAGGTTTAATTTATATAAGTATCAATAACATAACAGTAGAACTTACATTTAAAACTCATTCCACGGTGGTGACGTACTAAGGTTGTCCTTTTCTTTAATAAATACAAGAAAATATTTTTGCTATACATTCACCGCACTTTGTCATAAGCAGAACCGACAAGAAGGTAGTTTTTCCGTTCTTAAAAAGCCTAAATAGGGCTGCTAGCTTCAAATATAATAGTCTACCAAGTTACACGTATTTAAACAAACACACATGGCTGTGACAAAAAAAATGATCACAAACTTTATGATGTTCTGAATCAGAAACTGTTACATTATACTTTTACAACTTTTTAATAATGCTATCAGACATTTATTAGCTTTGCGTCATTCGTATAACATTAGTCAAAATTACTTGATATTGTAGCAGAAAAAAATATTTTATTAGAAAATCGGGAGATATCACACGGCATGGACGTGACATTTTGGGCAAACATTCTTTTTTTTATATATGTTTCTGAATATTTTAAGGTAAATGTGTTTATAAAAGATAAGTTGAGGATATTTGCTCAACAAAGGCATAAATAGATTTTTGAATTAAACAAAATAAACATGTGATTCTTACAAATCACAAAAAAATGCATGAGAATAAGAATTACCCTCTTATGTAATGCCAAAAATATCACGTACATGAAAAAATGGGTATTAAACGAAAGACATCTCAATTCAGAGGGCAAGTGAATGGGGCGGGAAAAGTTAAATGGGAAACTGAAAATTTGTTTAAATGTATGCAGTGCCAGCATCATTGGGTAAATGAAAAATGGGCTACGAAAAAAAAAACGTAACAACTCATAGGGCAAGTTAATGTGACGGGAAAAGTTTTTCGGGCAAACGATACTTCTACTAAATTTGAAATGGTGAAAAGAAAAATGTACGAATCCTGTCATCGGACATACGATAATAATTCGAATAGTTTTCGGACAAATGAAATTCGGTCAATGGTTTTTAGTGTTTGAGATAGGTTACCTATTATTATATATCAGAATACGAAAGTTAAAATACTACCATTTATACCTACCACAAATAAATATAAAGACGAAAATACTTTTTCGTTCCCACAAAGCATCCCAGCGAGCTTATCAAAAGATTCGGACCCTCTTTCCCTTTGAAACAGGATAGTACGAATTTTACTTGCAAATGTAACCACATTACGTTCAAGCGCGTGTATTAGCTTTGTGACAGGGTTCAGAAATTAATAGCAACCCGGTGCGATCGGAAAACACAAGGGGACCACTCAGCAGATACTTATCTCCACGGCTCGGCTCTGTCAACATTCCTACATATGCATCTTCTTGGTCTTGTAACTCAAGGATGTTCATTTTATCTGGAGAACCTACATGGGAAGTAATTACGTAGGGATAGCAAATAAATTTGTTGTTCATCTATTTAGACTATTTATTATAAAAAAAGCGTGAGTATTGTACTGAATGATCCAACTATTTATGCCTTTTTATATTTAGGCAAGTAGACAACGATAGAATCATATAAATAATTCGATATTACAACGAGAAAGATTCTACAAGTATTTAAATTGAATCGAAACGTGCTTGGTAGGCTGACTACCTTAGTCGGGCCGTACTCAAAGTTACTCAAAGGTTAATTGGAAGAGATGCTTGGCTTATCTTCATCTAATTTGAGTTGTTTACATGCATACATAAAATATTAGATCGTAATTTTTAGCACCCTATAGTTGATTATATGATGCAGACTTATTTTGACTTATTACCATATTTATTAAAAGTGGCCGAGATTAATCTTTCTGACGTCGTTTTAGGATTAAGGATTCAATTCTGTTACAGAAACCGCTGTGTCATTATTTGTAGGTAATAGAGGGCTTAGTCATCGTGTATCGTAGCAACATGTGGCGCGTAAATGTGACTAAATGTAATTAATGATTGATCGGAGCTTGTACGGAGAGCGGAACCCTCCGCAAATCTCACCGACTCAAATGGGAGTCCCCTGCGACCACCGTGCCTTTTAATTTGCAAGCATTTTTAGGGGTGCTCCCTGCCCTGACGTTCCTTTATAAGTTTTGTTTTAAGGTGCATTTCTCTCTCTGTATTTCTATCTCTACTACTATTTAAAACTTCATACATTTTTAATTTACTTTTTAAAATTGCTGCATCACGAATTTGAATTATAGATTACAAAGGCAACGTGTACTTATTAAATAATAAGTAGTAATGTTTCAGTGCATAGGTATATATACACTGGAACATTCCTTAAAAACCTACAGTATAACTATATATATATAGTTCGTTATGATGTGGTTAGTACGAGTATTATGATACAAGTGTGCAACGTTGTACACACGATGCTATTTTGCAGTCCAAACTTGTAAAGCTAGAGTATAAAGCCGAGTGTGTAATGAAATTACCAACGCATACGAGTTCCATAGGACGTTTTTCAACACACGTACGGGGGCAAAATTTCGTTTAGCTAGCTAGACTATACTTGGGACCTACCCTACAGTCGGGTACGCTTCACATTAATTCGTCAATACGTAATATTCTAAAGTCCGTTGTGCGATGGTAACTTGTTTTTGACAAAATATGATTCAAAATCAATGTATAATCACACGACTCGATCGGCGCATTATTTACGCGGACAAAGGCATAATAATAAACTCAATAGTATATTACATACCTAGGGCGGTGAAGTGGTGAAAGTCCCAGATCGCAGGTGTTTGTGGCCCGACCCGATGGTGAGGGTAATAAATGTGCGATCCGGGGCTCTACGAATTACCGCCCGTGTGGTTTGTCTAAAGTTTTACGTCTGGCCTTGGCCGACATCAACCTTTAACGGAAATCTTTGCCGACATTAAAATAAATGTAATAAAAAAGTGCGTTTAAAAGAGTGCGTTTATATAAAATAAAAAGACTCGTGTCATGATATTAGATCATGAATGACGGTTATAAAATCGGTGTAAGGACCACATTACGATTACGTGTGTCAAAAATATTGCCTGGTCATCTACGGGTACATTTCTAGTCCAAGCATATCCTCGCCGCTTAAAAAAAGTAGTGTGGCACAAGATCCGCCGCCTTTCTTTTGTTTTGAATATCTATACTTAAGTGCAAATTTCTGGCTATGCTTGCGCTTCGATAACATCGTCGGGCGTACGTGGAGTCCCCCTGTCGAATTTTTAATCGCGACCACTGATGTCGTTTGTCTGGAGCGCGGCCCCGGGCGCTCCTGGCGGCGCTACTACACACCCCTATGAATTTAAAATTCATATCATACTACCACTGTAAATTACTTTTCTTTACTGCGAGCAAATCTTTCCGAATTTCGTCTTTTTGATTGTTAGATGGTTTATCTATGACTTGGTTCTACTGTAAAATCTAGTTTTCTGTATTTTTTGCGCCACTGTTTTCAAGTGTTTCTCATCTCGAGTATTTTTTTAAATTAAGATAAAACCGAAAAAAGTCAGTTTATATGATGTTAAGATTACGAATTAATGCTTTTATTATTAGATATTAGGTAAGACGGACCATAATTGCATTTTATTTCAGCTCCCTTGTTGCAGTTTTATCCTTTGCTTCTATAATAAATCTATTTGGTTGCAAAAAATGGTTTTGCCATTATCGGCAAAGGCGGACGGTTGGGTGCTTTGGGCGCCGAGCGGGCGCAGCTAATGTTTATTTGATACATGTAATCGCAGCGTGATGTATGAGACCGATCGGCCGGCGCTCGTCGCCTCGCTCACCGCGGACGTAAGGTTTATGATGATTATTCTCTAAGTTATGATTTATTACGGGATTAGGAAGGCACATGGTCCATTTTATGGGGAGATTGCCTTTATTTATTGTATAATACCAGCTTTCCATTAAACAGGGTAAAAATCGGATTTGTTGAATATAAATGACTCGATTATCGTTATAAACGATGCGTGGCCATTTGAGAAGTGTTTGCGTTTATTTTATAGTATATGAAATAGATGAAAACGTCCAACCTAACAGTTTACCTAACAACAAAAAAAAACATAAAAACATATTGAGATAGAAGCAATAATCAATAAATAATAATACTAAAAATGTAAGCTATTTACAAATAAAATAATTGTCCCAAATCACTGTCGCTCGGGAGTGTGCCCAGAAGGCTCACCGTATTGCTACACTGCATGGCAATACCGATTCGCTGGGCAAAATAGTGGCCAGTGGGTTGCCTCTATGAGGCGCGTCGACAACTCTTTGAAAAGTCGAACCGCACTTGGCCCCCACGGCCCCGGCCCCTAGAGTTTCTAACCCAAACCTTAAATATGTAGTTGCTACGAAGGGCAACACATTTACGACGTTTGAGGCTTTCCGCAGACGCAACGCAACCGCCGCACCAGTGCCATTCTTGGTGCCTGGAATAAGAGACGGTACCAGAGTGTCTACACGCACGTAGCGTCCCACACGGCCGACCCATACTCCAAGGCACCAACGTCTTTCATACCTTACTTAATTCTTAATCTCTATTAGGTTTATAAAACTTCTTTTGTTCATAAAGCTTTTTAATTTTGCGATAAAAATAATTTATATTCCCATGATTTAAGAATTTAATATTGGCAGCAGCTTGCTTCAATAGACGGATGCTTGTGTTCGTTACCATAATTTGGGCCGGGATAATCAAATTATATTTTAACAAAAACGCCCTAAGAGAAAATGTCTTGACTCGTGTCGAGCGAGCCCCTAATAAATGATAATATTGACAATTATTCAACAATTAACTATTAAAGAACCTACTTAACTACATAATATAATTAAGTTTGTTAATCGAAGTTTTAAAATGTAACAAGTAGGTAGTCACTAACCAACAGAAATGAATCCATACTAATCCATATCCATACTTACTTAATATTATAAATGCGAAAGTGTGTCTGTCTGTCTGTCTGTTACCTCTTCACGCTTAAACCGCTGAACCGATTTAGATGAAATTTGGTATATAGATAGTTTCAGTCCCGGGGAAGGACATAGGATACTTTTCATCCCAAATAAATTTAGTGTTCCCGTGGGATGAGCGGGTAACACCGCGGGGCACAGCTAGTAATATATATGCGAAAGTGTGTCTGTCTGTCTGTTACCTCTTCACGCTTAAACCGCTGAACCGACTTAGATGAAATTTGGTATGGAGATAGTTTGAGAGCCGGGAAAGGACATAGGATACTTTTCATCCCGAATAAATTTAGTGTTCCCGTGGGATGAGCGGGTAACACCGCGGGGCACAGCTAGTAAAAAAATAAAACCAATTTTCTTGCTTTGATCTTTATCTGCAATAATCCTAAGACTGAGTGTCACAAGTTTCCTTTCTTAAGCTAAGATCACAAAAATGGTTAATAACATCGTCTTGAATAAAAACCCGAATGATTCCGGAGTTTAATAATAAAATTAAGAGGATAAGTATAAAATTCCATGCCTGGTTGCCAGAATCAAATAAAGACGAACCAACATGCTTTTTTACGAGTAAATAACTTTGGAATAAAATTGTTTCTTTGAATCGCGGAGGGCAATTTTGGGAATTCGCTTTAAAACATTTCTTGCAAAGACAGCGCTTCCGCGGCGGGTAGACGCCGCCACAATACGCAAGTAAAAAAACAGACGCGTGTGCTGCAGGGTTCGCTGCTCAAAAATGTTTCCGTGAGACGGTAATGCCACGTAGCGGAGCGGGGCGAATATATCGTACTTAGTGAAATAGTGGCTCTACCGATGTCCAACCTAAATACACAGTGCGCCCCGTCCGAAATCATGTTATTGTTAGGATCCTATCGGCTGGCATGACGTATATTGTTTGGTATAAAATGGTTAGCCATCATTTTTTTTTTACATAACAAGAGTTTGTTTTATGAGAAGCTTAAAACTTATCTCTTTCAGAGAAAAGTAAAAATTATGGCAACGAATATTATGCGAAATGACCATTAATGTACCAATTTTTAACGACCAATGTTCCGAAACCATTTCCAGGAATAGTGCTCTTACGAGAAGAAATGAAGTGTTATTTTTTTGGTATTATCCCAATTATGACTATTAATTAAATGCCAGGCAATATGAAATGATGACGACATTATTGATACCTAAATTCATCAAAAAAAAAAATATATATAGGTACCTAGAGTAGATTAGATTCGATTTTTTTATTAATAAAATAGTCATTTTACAAGTCAATTCAATTACAATTTTAATCATTTCAGCCTTAGATCTACATTCAATTTAATTTACCATCATAATATATCATAATTACATTAACATTGCAAAATTTAATATAATTAATTATAATAACATGGCAAAGGTCAATAATTTCCTTGAATGAGTGATGAGTGAAGGCGATCACGCAGCGAGTTCGCCGTGACTGATACTGTACCTATACAAAACTCGCTCGCAACTCGCAAGTGTGATAAGGCCCTAAGTATCTATAGTTTAAATATTTTTAAGCAAGCAAGGGTCACAATTATTTCTTGTTAGCTCGAGAACGTAGGTACCTTCACCAACTTTTTAATGATGATACACATTAGCGCAAAATCTAGTGGAAAATCTCATAACATGTTTGGACATTGTTAGGTCACACTCATCGAAAATGCGACACACAACGTAAAAGAGAATCTATTGAGCAGAACCCTTAGCTCAGATAGCTATATGTTCACCGTAAACGTTAGACATTAACTAGTTATATGGATGTAGCTTCTGGTTAGACGTTCGCTTGCACTTTGATCGTAGTTGGAGCTAATGAAAAGTTTAGAACATTAGTAACTTAACTACTTGGATAGTGCAAATTGAAACGTAAAATAAAGAACGAACTCAGATTTTCTTTAAATTCAGTTCTAATTTATAAATTTTCTAAAAACTCAGATTGTGACCCTTGCTTGCTTCAAAATATTTAAACTATAGATACTTAGGGCCTTATCACACTTGCGAGTTGCGAGCGAGTTTTGTATAGGTTAGGTATATTTATACTTCTTCCAAAGAAGAGCTATAAAATAAGGCAATAACATAACATAAGCTATAACTTTTATCACTCGTTTAAATCTCAAGTGCAATTTAAAGTACACGACATGCCCGCGGCGATCAATGATTGATTCAAAGAAAGACAAGTAGAAAGTTTCCCGCCAAAGACATGAAATCATAGAGCGATTCCTTTTACGACTTCGGTTTCAACTTCATAGCGATGAATTATGCAGAAAGGAGAGAGATTTCCTGCGATAAAAGTCGAAGTACCCAAGAGTGTTCTAAAAAGATCTCTTAGGATATGATAGGAAAATATATATCGCTTGAATATAAATTAGTGATACAGATACCAAACTCTTTGATAAACACGACTTATATAACATTTTTTAAAACACTGTTATACATGTAAAACCAGCTGGTTTTGTCGTATATTCCTATCGAGTAAATATCTAAACTTCGGTCATCAAATCTCCGTACACTTCTCCGTCGCAAAGATGAAATTGGCAAATATTGGTCTGAATTTGGACTCGGTTTATCGAGATCTGCAATCAGCGGTCAAATTTGAGCGTGCGGTCAGCAAATATCGATGCAACGAAGTGGTGAAGATGCTGCGTTGCATTGCTGAGTGGCGGTGAGCGGGCAGCGGGGCCCGCCGCCAGACGCACGGGGCGCCGAGCGCGCCCTGAATACCTAATTGACTAATATTAGTTGCTGCTGAGGGGAACTTCCTTAGAGGTGAGTACAAAACTTGAGACAAAGAACACGTACGCGGCTTGTAAGGGATACTTTTTAAGTTTTAATACGAGAACTTGGCCAATCCCCATGGTCCGCGGCGGTGGTTATTGAGAATCGTGGTTTTAATTACTTTAATAAAGTTCTCTCTCCGTAGTGTACTTTTTATTTGAATCAGAGTTTTTGCCTCTGTCGAAATAAAGAGGACTACTAACAGTTAAACGTGTCTGCAGTCTGACGTCACATGTCCTAAACGGAAAGTTAGTTTTTACGTGTAGCAGTATTAAATATTGTTCCATATTTATAAAACTGCAGTTTTGGTTAATGCGAAGTTACCCACGCCTTCGTCTCTAAACATCTAATTCCGGAAATGTCACATTCAGATGATTCCTTATCATTGGAATGTTGGAAATTCACTGCAATTCATGTTATGATGACTGTCTAATAACTTATTTCTTATTTCTTTGTGAACTAGGTACCTATGTCTTAATGGAACGTATGTATCCTATGCTGCCATTCTAAGGTAAAAGGCGACCTTTTGCTATGGAGCTCCATACAAGAAGGTCCCCTTTTAGCTTAGCACGGCAGTATGGACCGTGAAATCCCATGGACCCCATGGCTTCAGCGGATCCTAGGCCCATCATGGCTTTAAGGCTTTATCAGATCCTAGGCAAAACTGCCATAGGCACCGTAAAAATAAAATTATGGGTACCATAACTATATTCTAAAAAAAATATGTACGCAGATCAAAAAAAACAGCAAATTGACGTTTCCGGAATTAGATACGCAGGGAAGTAGACGTCATGGACAAAGCCCGTAATACAATTATTATTATTACAGACGGCAGTCCGATTGCAGTGCCGGAGAATTTGTACTTCAACAAGAACGAAGTTCTTAACTTAAAAAAGCTGCATTATAAATAATAAAGCTATTATAGTTCTATATAGTAAAGTTCAGGAACTATTATTTCCCGTTTTTACTACAGGTTGTTTTCTAATTTAAAAAGACTTGCATTGAGCGCTGAAGCCAGATGCAATGTGGGCTGCAATAAGTGCACTCTGAAGCGAGTGCACGGCATTGACTGTAGACCGAGAGCCATGCGTTTGAAATCAAATAAATTCCATTAGAGTAATTGGTAGCGGTAGTGATCGGGTCGGAGTCGCCCCCGGTTTAGTGTCCTTTCGTGTGGGATGCGATGCACAAACAACGACACGCGCCACCCACCAAAGAGATAGTCTAAGATACTTTTAAGAAGTTAAACCTCTCATCGAAACATTTTTTTAACGTTAACTTGAACTGGATCAGACTTTGCTAGGTCTTACTACACTATTGTGTCAAAACATTTGATTGATACGCTAATTTGTAAATGTTAGGCTGGTATATTTGAATACCATGATTTCAGTAAGTACTTAAATTGAAATCTAACACGTAATTCCAAATTCAGTCAAGAAAGAAGGTAGAATACACTTTTCCGTTGCCGAAATTCTAACGCGGGGCCCCTAACTTCGTAGCTTTGAATACTCCCGACTAGAGCATTACTAACCGCAGTCTCAAAATTAGAAGTTTATTATTAAGTATGTTTTAGGGCACGAATAATTATAGTTTTCAAAACACTAATTTGTACGTATAATTGGTGTCGTTCCCCTGGATCAAGAGAACGACCTGCGGCTTCATATGGGGCCAGTTTTGTTTTCTATTTAGTTCTTTTCATGAATTAACGTATTGTAATTTAGAGGCTGCTGCTGTTTTAAAATAAAAGTACATAAATAAAGCGTGTAAAAGATTTCCGAGTTCCGAAAGGCGACGCATTCCCCGAACACAGTTTCTGCTTACTTTGTTATGCTAATCTTCATAATTCTTTAGGCGGGGGAACTTTCGGGCAAGTTGCTTTTTTGGAAATAACTTGTACCTAATTCTGTCGTAATTTGTTATGTCGTGCTGAATGCTACTGGAATAAAGCAACGCATCTGTTCCGTAAAATGAAAGTGACAGTTGTGATAATTTTGTATCACCCACTTCGTATACGAGTAGGTATTGACATTTTATGATTAATATTACTAATATTACTAATCAAACAAAAACCTCAACCTCAAAAGCGTCAACCATTTTCGTTGCTACAGCGCACCCTGGTGGTGATCAACTATAAAATAAATAAGAACCAGGGACCTAATTCGAGATTGACATTTGAGTGATCGCCAAACGTCAAATCTCTATTAGATAACAGTTATATCGCCATTGAACTGTCATTTAAATGCGATGAGCTTAAAAGTGACATATCTCATCTCAATTTAGGAAATACGAAGGCGATAATGATTGTCAAAAATATTATTCATGTATATGAATTTCTGTTTTGAACGAAACGTAACGGACTAATTTCACGTACTACGCGGTCAATTTAAAGTATGCGCCTGTTATTTATGCCGTCACATACAAAGGAAACGAAACTTTTGCGCGTCCGAATTGACGAAGTTGCGATGTTCTAGGGATATCGCCACTTGTCAAGTAGGCACACGTCAAAAGTGACGGATGGCGATGAAATGGAGAGATCTCTATTATATCTCTAAAATTGGTCGAATACCCCCCCTGGGGCTCGCAACTTCGTCAATTCGGACGCGCAAAAGTTTCGTTTCCTTTGTATGTGACGGCATAAATAACAGGCACATACTTTAAATTGACCGCGTAGTACGTGAAATTAGTCCGTTACGTTTCGTTCAAAACAGAAATTCATATACATGAATAACATTTTTGACAATCATTATCGCCTTCGTATTTCCTAAATTGAGATGAGATATGTCACTTTTAAGCTCATCGCATTTAAATGACAGTTCAATGGCGATATAACTGTTATCTAATAGAGATTTGACGTTTGGCGATCACTCAAATGTCAATCTCGAATTAGGTCCCTGTTCTGAAATAATAGTCGCTTAATGCAAAAAATCGCATAAAAATAGGTAAAGTATAGTGGGAATCCTTTTTTGTGCATTATGAACTGCGACCACAAACTGCTATTTTGAAAGAAAAGGTGTCTAAAGTGCAGTTTGTGGCCGCAGTTCATAATGCATATAAGAACCCATTGAGTCCCATAGTTTGTTAGAACAAAGCGAAGTGGATTCGGTCTCAAAAAAGGATTCCTACTATAGTTTTCTAGGAAAATGGTAACAGACGTACACAAACAACATCTAACTCCAGTCGCATGTACCTACCTACCTTCATGCCTCCGTTTCGTTCCGTTCGTCATGGGTAAAATACGATGTAAGATAAAACTTGGAAATAAATAATTCTTTCGAAGTTATTATATCTGGTTCAACAATTCCGAAAACCGGCTAAGTAATTGTGATTTCTACTCCAATCCGGGGAACAATGTTCCCTAAACTATCCTGACAGTTTTGTGAAGCTCCGACTTGTGTAAATTAACGAAGAAAACTTCTCGATCTAAGTCCGTCTACCTGAAAACACAAAGTAAACTCTCTGCCTTCGCAACTTATCCATTAACTTAAGTAGAATCTGTAGACAGCACGAGCGGTGCGTTTGCCGTGTTAGTAGTTTGAGCGTTTAGCTCTATTTATGACATTAGCTTGTTATGTCGAATGTTTGTGAATTTTCTGCTTGCTGATTTATATACCGAAATACTGATATAGTTGTACATCTCAACTACAACACTCTTGATTATTTTGTAACAAAAAAACTTGCAGTAGGTAGGTAAGTAATTTTAGAAAATAACCGTTTTTAATTTTAGGTATAAGAGTCATAATAATTATTATAGGTAATTTTACAATTAGCTTGCCGGTAAAATTTGCGCGTTTGCTATTCGAATAATAATCTTAACATTACGTCATTATTTATTAATAATCTTAACTCTTTAGTCGGATTGCAAAATCTTCGTTACATTATACTTCCAAAACTTTCCCGCGTCTCGCGGTCCCAAAATGAAAAATTATTTCTTAAATTTTAACTTCACTTAAAAATCTGCACAACGTTGTAGTCGACGACCGCTTTATTATTTATGACAAGGAACACGAAACTCATCTCGAGTTATAAACTTCTTGGAATTTCTCCTGAAGTAATACAGAGCTATTATTATGATGTCCCCACAAAAAATATTCGTTGTGTAGGCCAGCGTAGGGCACGGACGGGGCCGAGCCGGGCGGTAGTCGCGCGGCGCGCCCCGTGGGGGGTGCTCGTGTGGCTCTTCACTGCGCTCTTCACATGCTTACCGAATACACTATTGGAGAACACAAACGTAAACTTTACTTTTTAGCTTAGCCACTTACTTTACTTACCACTTCCCAAAAATAAGTCGAAAATGGTATAGATTTCACTCAACAGAAACATGATTAGTTTAATATATACACGATATATTTTGAAGATTATTAGAAAGTCATTTGATCAGACCGGCAAGATACACCGATACCGGTAGAACACGCGAGTTTGTTTCGAAATGTCTGAAAATTTACATTTGGTAACTGTATTACTGACAAAATTTCATGAGCATCGGTTGAGAAATGCGACTTCTAGACGAGAACAACCGGAAATCCGGACAAACGGGGATCCAAATATCCAAAGTATTGTAGGCCTCTGGAACGGCAACGCTTCGCTCGGCCCGTCAATAACAGAGCCAGATTTCTTAAACTTTTCTCAATAAGCTGAAGTAATATTGTCTTTTACACGATGAAGCAACTCTTTTACTCTTAAAGTAGACTTTCGAAGGCCGACCAGTACGATTATTATTATATTCTTTCAGTACAAAGGCGAAGAAAGCAGGATCCTTTCATAATTTATGAAGAGCTACGGCAAAGTCGCTTTGAGGTAATACTTGTAAACTTGGTGAAGTTTCACTTCAAGAATTACAAAGGTTATTATTACGTCACAACAAAAAACCGACTTGGGACGGTTTGCCAACTTCTCGACTCGAGGGGCGGTGTTCGACTCTTTTTTCACCCGCTCCTGTTTTATAATTTATAAGGTCGGAGATGGCGAGTTAAAATTAACTCAACAATTCTGCTTGGACTTTTCAAACAAAGGTGAATTGTGAAAGAAACGTATGGTTTGTATTACGTGTCGAGTCAGTTTATCCCAGTGCGTTTATCTTACGTGGGATCTAAATATGTGAGGGAACGTATTGCTTAAATGGCCTACGATAATAAAAAAGTTTCCGAGATGTTTTTCTTCCAAACCACTTAACAAGCTTGGCGCACGTAGACATGTTTGTGTCTTGCTTGCATTATGACGGCGTGTTGCTGGGAGATTTAGAGGGGACAAAAGTGAGGAGACAAACTGGCGCCGCTTGCCTTGTCTCATAACTACCTTGCCGTGTGCAACTTTAATGCTCAACCCTAGCATATGCAAGCCTTTCGCTTCTTACGAGCTTAGCACATGCACTCGGTGAGTTTGTTATATTAACGATAGGTGTTTCGAGAGGTGGTGCTAGTAACCATTTCAAATTAGGTTCCGTTTTAAATTTTAATAACTGAGATAAGTAATATAGTTTAAATAAAACCACAATGTTCTCTGTTATTTTACCGTTTACACAAACACAGTAGCTAACGTCGTCGTCATACGTTTTAACAGCAAAACTAGCACTTTATAAGTAAACATGTCATTGTTTAGTAGCCAAAGTGCAGTAGGTACTGGTGGGGTTTGTTTGTGACTAGCTAGTTTGTTTGTGACAACTAGTTTTATTAGTTTTGATTAATTTTGTTTATTCACCACAGCACAAAATCTGCACAACGTTATCTTGACTCAGACATGCCAAAAATAACTCTACATAAATAACCACTTCCTTAGGTATATGATTTATTTTATCTTTTCATCCTATTTGATATTCGTTTCGCAAATACATACGTATAACTACTTACAAATATGAACCCGTGAAAGCCTTTAAAACTTGTTCTTGACTCGTTGTTTGCTATGACAGCCAAATCTCCGGATGGATCAAAGGAAACCAACTCCTGAAATAAGTTTTAACGCGGAAGGAAGATTTGGAATTTCAATTTGAGGTATTCTGTAATTTGAGTTTTTTTCTACAATAAATGTGTCTTGCTCTTTTTTATAACAAGATTTGAGTTTTTAGCAAAAACGGTATATATAGATACATAGTAATGATAATACTGAATTGAAAAGTGTATAATATATGTGAAACTGTCTTGGTTTTTTAGATTATCTATCGTTAATATAGTAATGGATTAGGTACCGGAGACTAACATCGGTTACTTTTTATCCCGAGAAAATGTAAAAGTTTTAAATTTATTTCGTGAAGACTAATTTCGGTGTGATAAACACTAAGTGCTATGGTACCGAGAAAGCTTTGCCTCTTGTTAATGTAACAGCTTACTACTTGCAAGTAAAGACGAAGTTGTGGGACATCCTCGACAAGACGACAGCAAAGCCGGCTCCGGCAAATAAAGTATTAAATGGCCCGACACACCTAAAAATATTTTAATTTGTGTTTTCAATAAGATTAGGACAAATCCTTCGACTATAAAAAAATATTATTTGAGTAGAAGGAAGTAAACTTGTGAAACATGTTATGCTTCATTACTTTTGTAATGTGGAAACACTACAATTTTTATTGAACCATTGATATAAAGATCAAAGCATGAAGAAAAATGGGAATGCGTAACATATCAGAAGAGAATTAAGAGACCGGGAATTGAACCCGGAACCTCTGGGTTCTGGATCTTTTGTGAAACACTTTTCAAATTGGTTATGATGTAAATACAATACAATACAAATCCACTTTGTTGCACACCTCAAATACACAGGAATATAAAACATGAGAGATATACAGTAAAAAATAAACAGAGGTTAACAACAGGCGGTCTTATCGCTAAATAGCGATCTCTTCCAGACAATCTTTAAGTAGTGGAGTAGATCAACAAAAGTTTGAATTGAGTAGGTGATGCAAAACAACTTTAAACCTGACATACATAAATAACAATAAGCAGATATACCTACATACAATACTTAGACGTAATAAATACATAATACATACGAGTATAGCAGAGTAAAATATATAGCAAACCAGAGTCAGTCGCATAGTACGAGTAAGAGGAGCGATTTTCATTGCAATGTAAAGATCAATCCAAAAATCTTAAAACATCGAGAGGACTCCTGCTGTTGGGGTGGTGGAGTGGTTGATACGTAAGAAGGAAGTAATTCAATTAATACATACGTGTCGGTAGCGTACATGTTTGATCTAATATTTCTCTACTATGAATAAGTAATTTCGGAATCATTAAGGTCAGGAACCACGGTAAAGGAACCACGTGGGGGAAGTGGAATATTTTGTATATAACAGCTCTAATAAACATAAAACGATCAATTGCAGCGACACCTATTTATTTTTAACCAGAACTATTTCGAAAAATTTGATTCACCCACACGTACCTATTGTGATTTTATTTTGAGCGTTTCTCTTTCTTACTTAATTTAATTTAATTTATTAATTTACTTACAAGCATTTCCTTTACCCCACCTGACCTCACATACAGTTTAGTATGCATGCTTTATAATTACATACATACATTTTTTTTCTTTATTCTTAATATAGCTATTTTTGCAAGCAACAATACTTGCAAAATTGTAAGTCCCCGTAAGAAACTAGTATTCACGAATTGACCTTTCTTACCACCCAACCAAACTATTACCGTAAACTGGTGCATAATTCAAAGGGATATCTTTCTTACCGGAGATATTCATATAAGTGTCGTTTGTGGCAGTGTCACAACTTACAGAAACTTATAATTGGATCGTGTTATGTAGAGCTCAGACATCATTCACATAAAATAACTTTTTAAGTTTTGGGATGTGACTGTTTTTTGCGTAACGCAATCCAATTAACTTCGTAATGTTTGAAACATTTATATTTATAGTCTTTAAAATTGTGTAGGGGTATTGAGAGGGGGGATACATTTATAAGGGGTTTTGAAGATATTTGCCCTGAAGCTTACCATGTAACGCACAAATTAATGGGCAAGCTGAGTCCAAATAATTATGTTCCTCATAAAGCTACTTGTTATAAAAAAGATTAAACGAAATATATTTTAGAAACGTACCAAGTTTGAGCTTTTCCAGGTTGAACACGGTCGAATTATGTTTTACGAATATGTGTCAAATACCTCGTATCCCCGAGCTGGCTTTTCAGGCATTTGTCTTACTTTCAAAGAAAATACAATTTTACTACGGATCAGCTGTGCGGAAACTTAAATAACGTGTTACCCGAAATGTGCTGAATATAAAGCCAAGACTGAGACGCCGCAGACAACATCTGGTGACTCAAAGCAGCCTCTGCTGGCAGTGCCGTATTTACCCCTATAGACCCACAAGGCCCGGACGCAGCCAGCATAGAAGTCCCCAGTCCCAGAAGCAAGACTTGCACCATACTTATGTTCTCCTTATTTATCACTTAAGATACTACTACCTACTATTTAATTTGGTGAAAACCGTTTTAGATAGGGGAGGGGGCCCAAATGACATGTACCTAGGGGCCCTGGCTCCTCTTAAGTCGGGGTCTGTCTGCTACCTAAGAACGATTTACTAAATGAAGACTTAAAATTACTTCTATCAAATAACCGACAGTGGCGACAGCAGAATACATGCCTTTCGGTCATAATCAGAACTCATCCTTCATGAACCAATAAAATCAAGATACAGGGGTTACGGCCTAAAAAAGAAAATATCTGCCATCAGACTGCCTACTGCGTTATTTGATGACACATCAGGAGTATTAAAAAGAGACGATATTAAGCTATCGTTTTCAATCAAGAT
Organism: Apotomis capreana; assembly: GCA_947623375.1. Classification (NCBI taxonomy): domain Eukaryota; kingdom Metazoa; phylum Arthropoda; class Insecta; order Lepidoptera; family Tortricidae; genus Apotomis; species Apotomis capreana. The sequence continues at coordinate 16,833,996 of OX392501.1, forward strand.
CGGGTAGTAGAGCACGCTGCGTCTAATAGCTAGCGAGAGAAAACACATTTGTCTTGTCCCGCCCGTTAGCGTATATTACGGTGGGACGGCAGCGTCGCCTGCTGCGTGCTGCTTTACTTTCAGACCTAACGTTAAACTACCTATACATGATTATATTGTTTACTAATATTGGGTAGGTTAGTAAAATTTCGCAATAATGTACAAAGTTTTGTAATTTCTCAAGCCCTATGAGGTCTGTTTGACAAAAATTATATTTTGAAAGGTGGGCTCTGAAATGTTCTAGCTGATTACGGTAACAGTTGAGGAACATAAATTATATTGCAATGTTATTCCACCGTCCCATCCCTGTACACGTCACACAATAACCGCTACGCCCTACACAGCGCAGACCGAGCGTTTACGCACATCATTTGAAGAGCAAATAAACCATGATCAAGCTTCTAAAGCGTTTGTCTTATATTATAAAGACAGATTCGTATTAAGTAAGGACAGGCCAAACCTATTATATTTTTTTGTAATATTATGTTGGTTTCGAATTCACTGAGGTTGTTATGATTTTGATATTTTTTTGTGGTGTAATGTGGTAGTTTTTTGTATCTTAGAGAGTTCATCAAAAAAAATATAGTTCGGACATGCCGATTGAGCTCGATTTGAGACTGTTTTAGCGACTGCTATGTAGCATTTTAATAAACAATAGGGTTACAGTGAAAACAGTCAATTATCGAACAAGATGTTATCGTTACTCGAAATAATTGGGTAGATTGTAATGAAACCAGATGCTGCTCGTTGAGTTCCTAAGACGAAATGTGTTCGTATGAAGGCACCAATTAAACGCATGTGCAATATTAATGTAAAAAAATACTTTTAAAGGAAATATGGTTCAAAACGCTCAAATAATTCTTGAAAACTTCAAATTTCAAACTTTCACGAGCAAGTCTATTAAAAAATCGTACTAATTTCAAGGACACCTTCACCGAGAAATAGTGAAACACAAGTAACATATATAAGAAACTTAACTCGATAAAGCAATGAAGCTGAATACGTCACGTACTTAATTTGGAGAGCTGCAAAACCATGATCGCGCTTGTCACATTGCGCGCTTGATTGCCGCATAGCGCAAACGCCATTAAAAAATACAGCTATACATGCTAATCAACCCTGCTTCAAATTAATGTTTTCTGAATCAAGTGTGCCTAGTACAAGTTAGAAAAATTGACAAGAACTTTCACTAGGAAATCTCTAATAAAAAAAATATTCGAACAAATTGTCTGCAAACCATCAAAGAACAATAAAAACATGAGCAATGTACACAAGTAAAATTACTCGATACAGCAATATAAACCTGACGTCCCGCGATAGCCGCTACGCGCCGCGCGCGGAGCGTTTACGCGCGTCATTTGGAGAGCAACAAAACCATGATCGCGCTTGTCACATTGCGCGCGTAATTGCCGCATGGCGCGAACGCCATTAATCTCGCCTCCACTCTCGATAAAGCGCAAGTCACTGGGTAGTGTAATGCCTTCACTTTCGATGTGTGCAAAAAGTTCGTTCAACCATATCTGCTAGCGGTATTTCCTCGTTTATTTCACGGTACTGTTTGTATTCAAAATATAAACAATCGACTTTTTAGTGCTACGAATACCAGTCGCGTAGTCGACTTTATCAATATAACCACTAGTTAACAAAGAGTTCGCTTCCTATACTACCACATATATATTATGATTGTTGTATATATTCCCTTGTTGACTGAACAATATACAAGCTCGGTATGGTAAATACATTGGTCAAAAATACTGAAATTCAACTATTTGAGAAAAAATCATACAAATTGCTCTTTCAGATGTAGATGCAATTGGTATTATCATAAGATATGTATTCTAATACCTATATTTATTTGTGAATACATATAAATATTAAAGCGCCTACTCAGAAGCGTAAACTATGTCTTACACTGTTTTTACATCAATGTGCCTAGTGATAGATACAGTTTCACACTGTATAGTTTATTCGTTCTATTTCACTGTATAGTTTATACACTCCTTAGTTATTGATACCAATCCTCATCAAGAAAAGAACAAAAATACATTTATTTTTCATTCCCAATAATGACGCTGCATCTTCTCGTCAATCCCAAAAGCAAAAAAGCGTTATTATGGCATTTTGTCAGAGATATTGTACATATATCCATTTTAGCTATTCAAATTAGACCGAGTGACATTTATAAGTGAATATTTGATGATGATGAGTGGATTTTTTATGAAAAGAGATGTGAAAACATTACACATTGGACACGCGTCCCAAAAAGCCTTACTAGGCACTCGCACCGTGTTCAAAATGAAACAACGTATGCTAGACGAATGACAATTTAATTTTGTTTCTCAGACTATATATACAAGCAGTAAGAAAATCTCTATACCGCGATGCAGCGGGAATGACATACGGTACACCGACATCTAGCGGATAATTAAACAAACATGGTATTACATACGACATGAACATACCGCCCACCATGGACAGCATGTCCATCAGTCAAAACTAAGCATTTCAAACTGCAATACTTAACTTGCATATATACAAAACAATGTAACTTCGAACATCGTAATGCTTTAATTGCATTTACAAAAAACATAGTGCACTCCGATGTGTCTTGTTACGGTCATATTAATAAGTTGTACCTAAATAATATGACCTAAACTAATTGAAAACATAACAACAAATACATAAACATATCGAATACTAAGTAATATCACTGATATCTTAACTCAAGACAATGACTATAGCAATTAGTATACGATTTAAAAACAACAACAACACACAAAAACCTATTGACCGCATTAATTAGTCACTGATAAAATACATAATTGTTAAACAGTGCTTTTAAATTTTTTCATAGTGCTAATTTGGATCCAGTACACATTCGTCACTAGCACAAAAACATTACATGGTTTCAGTCCACTTTCGCCACCAGTGACGAATGTGTACTTAGATAAATTTTTGGTGCGTTTTTGTTACTACTGACGAAAACGAACTAATGAACCGCAAGCTAACAACAACAACACAAGTAGGTAACCATGTCCAGACCAGAATGTTTCTAATTGATAATTCCATAAAACAGCAAATGCAAGATGGTAATTTATTTTCCTTAATTAGACGATATCTCAAATTCTGGGCGTAGGGATAGACTTCGTCCACTTATGTTGGAACCAAAATTGAGTCAAATATTCCGTAAGCCTGGCGTCGTCAGAAATCTTGAAGCATTCGTAATGTCATCTGCCATCGCTTATGGATGATTAAGATAATTAGGTATTTTCATAACAAAAATGTCAGTACTTCATAACGACTCTAATAGTCAACCATACGAATATAAATGCATTATGTAGTAATCCTCCTTGTCTAACTTACCATTATCAACAAGAGGCTTAAATAAAGAAAAACTAACAATTACAGTGAACTGAATACGTATATTCCAGTAACTTTTGAGGCTTGGATTTGCTGTACTTGATTGGGGCCTAGTCTACCACGTACTGAATGTATTTAATGGGTCAGTAGCTCGCACAAACCTTCTGCAATAGGATAGCACACGCATTGTTCTGCTTAACGAAGATAATCTCCCACAAACCTCATCTCATTCAGTTAGGTTAGTGGTCAAATGGCATGGTGGTTTGGTTTCTTCGATTTTCTGTGGACTGTATCTGGGTATTTCTACCATTTCGTGTAAATCGGCAGATATGAGGAGAAATTTTTATTTTTTATTTTTTTCTATGCCAATGGGAAGAAATAGGAAAAAGAATAACTGTAATATAATCTATTTAGAATTATACCCAGAATTTACCGAGATATAAGTAATTTTGTTTTTTCAAATGGAATGGTAATGAACTACGGAATATGGTAATGATATAAAGTGGTATGGTAATGAAAATGTGGTGCTGGTAATGAAGGATTAAGCAAAAAGCCGATATTAGATATTTTTTTTATTTCTTCCTATCCTTAGTAATTACTCTATGAAAGAGTGATCTTACGATATATTCACAAAAAAGGCAAAAAAAACAGTCATAAAAAGTAGTGCAGCAGCGCACATGTTTTTGATCTATCATACTTTACTAACAAAAATATAACTCTTCACGTAATATAAAAATCTTTTAAATTCTGATAGATATTGTATATTATACACATTAACATTTCAGAACAAAGTATTAGTTAAGTGTATGTTTTATACTCAAAACTAATTCGTAAACATTTAGTAGTTTTATGAATAGAAATCCACATCTAATTCTACAAACGCCTAAATAACCTAACAGTACAGAATTTCGAAATGAGTTAAATTTACAACGTACTGTGTAGTACAATTTAACCTAATAATGTTACTTTTTGCTTTCAATTTTACCTACTTCAAACCATATCAGTCTCATAAGTCTTTAGAATAAGTTTTTTATTATTCTTATTTTTATGTCAAACTGTATACCCATAAATAGTATCTCACAAATTGCTGCGCTCTACTTCAGGATACATGATGTGATCTCAAATTTGTAACTTTACCACCTGTTTTGTAAAACCATTATTTGCAATAAAGTATTGAGTATATATTTAACCATTTAACGTCTAATCATCAGTTGAAATTCACTTCTTAGAATACTTTACTTATTATATTGTGTAACCCGAATTAATATTACAATAACAAAGTTTTAGTTGTGAATTTGACTCAAACGAATTGGTTAATATTTAACAGTCTTGACAATAGAACGCAACATAGATAATGTGTACCACAATAAAACATTTCAATTAGACTTCAAACAACGTGCTGTAGGAACTTCTTCATAATTATAATGATTTAGGATAATATATATCAAAACTTAAAAAATGTTAAATTCATCGTCAGATGAAGAACTGTCGAAAAATTTGCTCACTTTTTTAGAAGTGTTTAGACGTGTTTAGAAGTTTAGAAGTACTTTCTTGTTTATAATTTGCTCTAACTTTCGTTCCTTTATCATTTTCCTCTGAAGAACCATTACTAATTGTGGACTTCAGTATTTTACAGCCCTTTCCAGTTTTAACAATACTTTTCTTTATTTTCTCTTGTGTCGGTTTCTTAACTCGCATACAAGAGAGGACGAGATTAACATCTGCATCCAGAACACCTTACGCTGCAGCGCGGCACTTCATAGGGTGTTGGTGTCCAAGCTCCTCAGCAGATCTACAAAACTACGGATATACAAAACCGTCATCAGACCCATATTAATGTATGGCTGTGAGGCTTGGACGCTGACCCTTAGGGAGGAGAAAAGTTTGTTAGTTGCAGAAAGAAAGGTGTTCAGAAAGATTCTGGGACCTATTCAAAGAGAGGATGGAAGCTGGAGGATCCGCAAAAACACGGAGATCGCCAAACTAGTGGCCGAACCTAAGATCATTGGCGAAACCAAGGCACAGCGTCTTCGCTGGATTGGCCACGTCGAGAGAATGGGAGACGATCGAAATGTCAAGAGAGCATACTTAGGCCGACCAATTGGATGACGTCCTATTGGTCGCCCCAAGTATCGCTGGAGAAACATGGTGGAGGCGGATCTGCGTGAGCTAGGAGTTAGCGACAGCTGGCACGAAGTGGCGCAGGCCAGGGTTGGAGGCCAAAACTCATTTTGGGTTGCTGCGCCAAAGTAGTTAGTTTAGTTTCTTTATTTTACTTTTCGTATATGACGTTCGGTTTTGATCACTTTTATTTTCTTTCTTAGAGTCAACAACAGTTCTTTTTCAGGTGACTGGAATCTGTTTTAATAAAAGATTCGTTAGTCCAATGTCGTTTTATATTCGAAAGCAAAGTGATAATTTTGCTTTGAGTAGCTCCACTCGCCTTGACATGAGCAGCTCTGATATTATGTTGCAACTGTTGTGCTTGTTCTAAAGTGGTTAAGTTTTCTATAATTGGGGAAGGACAGGTTGACTCGTTTTCCACTTCTTTAAAAAAACTTTCGGTGGTACGTTGATGCATAAAGTCTTCAAGTTCCACAAAAGCATTGTCAGATGCAGGGATAATATCAATGAACCCTATAACGAAGATAAATAAAAAATCGCAAATATATATATATATATATATCGTTCTGCATACATATACCCACTGAAAACGTATTGTCACGTAAAAGAGGAACGGATAGAAGATAGGATTTTCACAATTTTAATACTTAAATTCATTACCAGTATTTTATATTCATTACCATTCGCCTAAAAGTGACTGGTAAATCATGGTAATGAAGAGGATGGTAATGAATTTTCTTTACCTTTTGCAGATTTACTCGTTATAAACAACTGCAATCGTAGGTATACTCATACACTAAGTTTTCGAACTTAATGTTGCTTATTTAAGTATCAACAGTGCAATAAAACACTAAAGCATTAATATCAAAACAGCACGAATGGCAATGAAAAAAATCGTACCAATTCCAAAATCTCGCCACGAATTATTTTTTTACAAAATTATGGCACGCGTCCTCTCTCTTCACTATTCACTAAGTCGACTGCGGTGGGATCGTGAGTGGAAGGGACAAAGCATAAAATAGTACTTTGTACATTTACAGGCCGATGTTGCCATTGCAAATTTAATTGATGGTAATGAAGTTTTTTGATGGACAAAAATATTTTGCTATACAATCAACGTAAATAAGAATTATACGACTGTTAGACTCTCAAAGTTATATCCCTTATTACATAGTTCAACCATATCAGAGATTAAATTTAATGTGATACATGTAAAATAGATTAGTTATTCGCTGTCAAATCTATACATTTGTGTTCTGAACGGTGATGGTAATGAATTTTTCGCAAGTAATTTTTTTTTATATTTATTTACATTGCAATAGTATAATATATTTTAGATGCAAAGTATACATATGTACCTGACACAATACATAAAAAATATTTGAAGTTAATTTGACACTTAATACATGTTTTTTTTTCTACGAACATGTGATTTGCACGAAATGATAGAAATACCCATCTAAGGTTTATATTTAGTAACCAAACTGGACCCTCATTCCACAACATGCATTCAGCACAATGACCTTATTTTAAAACCTCTGAATGTGTAGTCTACTGAGCGACGATACGTGTAACTATTGACCAACATCTATTGCAGTATCTCCCAGACTCTATACTACAAAGGTCTTCCACCTAACGGGATGACTGCTCAGCCATGCACGAAATTTCAAACAGACCCTTAACAAATCAAGCAGAATATCATGATCCCACTGACAATCTGACACCCAAATCCGTAGTATACCAAAAGTTTCGAAAGGACGAGTCATGTCAGATATTTCCTTCGACTTAATTATAGGAACTATTGCTGGATGAAGCTGAATAGAATACTTGAAAACATCATTCTTCCCATTCCAAGTGATTCCTATAGACTTCATGACGTCATCTTCCTTCAACTGCAGATTACCTTGATCAGTCTGCTTATCTCCTTGAATCTCACATAGCAGCTCATCACTACTACTGAACCACTTCTGTAACTCAAAACAACTTCGTTTGAGTAACTCATTCATCTCACGACACACCTGTATTCCTTCCAATACTGACTGACAGCCGGTCATGAGATCATCAACGTAAAAATCATTCAATACCCTCTCCGAAGCTATAGGCATGCGCAACTTCTCGAAGTGCTCGAACAGCTAGGTTTTGACCCGGTGCAGTTCCAATTGTAACGCATAATAGTCTCATATCCTTTAGAGTTTCTTCTGTATTGTCGCGCAACAGAAGTCGTTGGCAATCTGCACCTACCACTTTGACCTGTCGATGCTCCTTGACAATGTCTGAGATTATGCTCATGGGATACTCACGCCACCGCATAATGATATGTTTTACATCCAGCTGGAACTTCGGTCCAATTGACATATCATTATTCAAGGATACTCCATTGGTTCCCTGACAAGAAGCGTCAAAAGCAACACTGTCTTTGGTCGTTCTTCTCTCTCTACAAACAACTGCACGGTGGGCCAGATACTCTACGTCTTTATCGTCACGTTGGTCCTTGGGGACAACTGCGGCGTGACCCAAGTCCAGATACTGGTTTATGACAGCAGAGTATTGATTCTTGAGAGGATTACTCGACAATTTATTCTCCGACCAAAGAAACCGTTTTACTACAATACCTTTTGAATTGCCATATTTGCACTGCGGGTCATCATCACGAAAAGGCAATTTAACAATACCAAAATCATCTCTACTTGTAGTCTGGTTAAAGATGTCTTCGCACAACTGCTCTTCTGTTGTAAGATGTTTGATGGAATTCATCCCACTGGTTTCCGATTCCATCTCCCAAAACTTTTTGAGCAGTTTGTCTTCGTCAACTGATGCATGCAAACTAACAACCGTACTATGGCAATTCGCATTCACTAGACCTTCACTTTGGTCAACACGACCACTCAAAATCCATCCAAGCTTGGTTTGTTGAGCAATTGGAGAACCTGAAGGACCCTTAATAAATCCCTTGCATAATATTTGCGCATAAACATCAGCTCCTAGGAGCATATCAACTTCATTAGGTGTGTCGAATTCGGGATCTGCTAACTGTAAGTTAGCAAACTCTGACCACTGAATTACAACTTTCTTCTCTGGAAGAAAAGTTGTAAGTTTGTTTAAAACGTGAGCCCCAACCTCTACTTTAAATTCAGGATTGTGAAGTGAATGTAAACTGACAGACACCAACGATTGGGAAGCTAGAGTAGCATTCCCATCACCTCCTAACCCTGAAATACTAATTTTATTAGGCCTCTTCTGCAGACCTAATAACTGAACAGCGGGCTCAGTTATTAAACAAATTTGCGATCCCTGATCGAGCAAACACCGTAATATCACAACATTCCCAGTCAGCGACACAGCTTTTACCAATGCTGTGGCCAGAAGTACTTGACTGCTTGTTTTTGACAAACAGCCAACCACTTTTGAGTTGGTCATGTCTAGTGCCTTAGATGTTGAAGCATGAGCGACAACATTTTTATCAACCGAGTAATTCTCGACTTCACTGGTATCGGTTGATATTATAGCATTTTCGGGATGCAATAAGGTATGGTGCTTTTTTCTACATATATGGCATCTAGAAAGCTGACGACACGAAAAGGCTGAATGGTTTGAACACAAATAATTATAGCACAGTCTGCTGGTCTGGACAAGGCTACGACGAGTGTCTATATCATAAGAGACAAACTTCTTACAACTACTTAATTTATGACTCTCATTGCAGCAGTGACAAGTTGAAGGCGTAGCAATGTGAAACGATTTCATTGGACTAGTTGGATGCTGAGATTTGGGTTGTAATTTGGGCTCAATGAATTCAAGTGCTCTGAATCTATTTTCCAAAAAGGTTTGGAACTGTACAAACTTGGGAAGCTCATCATTAATCTCACATGCCTTTAACTCCCACTGCTTCCTAGATTCAGAGTCTAGCTTAGATGATATCAAAAAAATGATCATAACATCCCACGAACTTGTGTTGATACCCAGGTTGACTAACGCTGACAAACATTCTGAAGTAGTATCTAGCAAATTCTTAATTGCATGAGAGGCTTCCACTAACATTGACTTTTGATTAAATAGCCTCTTCAGAATACAATTTGCTAAATACTTCTTATTGTTATACCTACGCTCAAGCATTCCCCAACTAATTTCATAATTATCATTGGTAATCGGGATGTGTCTTAGGAGTTGTTCCGCTTCTCCAAGTAAATGGGATTTGAGATGAAGCAACTTAGTAACATAGTCAAGACGCTCGTTCTTATGGATCAGAGAGACAAACAAATCGCGAAAACTCGTCCATTCTTCATATTTCCCAGAAAACTTTGGAATTGACACGTCACTCAATCTGACACTGCAACAGGGATCTCCCATCTGAGTGACGTTGATAACTGGCTCGACATGTGAACACTTCGCAGGCTCTGCCTTGTTTTGGAATGTCGACAGAACAGTCTTCAGGTCAGACTTGTATTCAACATACAGTTCTTCGGTCTGCCCGTATAAATCATCCTTGTGATACGCGGAATCCTCAAAATCTGTGCGCTCTATTTCGACAAGAATGTTCCTGTGCGTCTCCGTAAATAATGTCCAATTCTGTTCCAAAGTGTCGAGTCTAGTTTCCACATAAGCCTGAGTAACACGATCTTTTGGCGACTTTTTGTAGTTTACTCTAGCTCTATTTATGTTTGACTTTATGTCATCTTGACCAAGTCTTTTTTTGCGAAAATTTTCTAAGTGTTTGACAACTGGGCAAAATCCGGCATGGATTCCCCGTCTCACCACTTTTCACTAAACTATTCTAAGTCCTAAAATTCTTCAAAATTTTCTAAGTCCAAACTATCCGAATTTTTTCTAAGTCCCAAATATTCTTCAATTTTGCACAACCCTAACAATTCTCAATTTGGCATAACCCTATTATGAAACGTCAAAGTTCTCACAGATTATCCATTTTACATAATTATGACACTTGTATACCCGTCCGCCTGATGCCGTCCTGCAGCAGCTCAGCTCCTTCGCCTCCTCCGCGGTACCTCCTCTCCTCCAGGTAGCTCCAGCGTCACCGCGCTGAGAGCGTCACCACCAGCAGCAACACGCCACCGTTCTGGTGCCCGCAGTGGATGCCGTCGCCAGTCTTCTGAGCCTCATCCGGCTCGAAGGACCATGGACACGCGTCCCAAAAAGCCTACTTACTAGGCACTCGCACCGTGTACAAAATGAAACAACGTATGCTAGACGAATGACAATTTAATTTTGTTTCTCAGACTATATATACTGCCCTCCTAACGTAAAGTGCAATAACTCGAGTTTTGGGTCAAATTGAGTTATATACATATTCGTAAAGAGCACGACGAGTTCTATATTCTCTTCTTAGACAGTTTTAAGGTATCTATTCTGTAAACATCTTTTTTATTAATCAAAACTGCGATATCTAAGGCAATGACTGGTGATTTACTTATAAAGAACGACATAACTCTAGTTATATTTGGATTGGTAATACTATTAAGCAACATTACTAACAATATCCGTAATAAGTATTGATATTGCATTTTTAATAAGTAGGATTCATAAAATATGTTGACATCAATTACTTACAATAACTGAAACAAGTATAGTTATTACCATTATAATTGGTAGGGTCAATAATTTGTTTTAGCACATTACTTGTTAAAAGTGTAATAAGTATAGTTGTCGCTCTTATGCTTGGTAGAATTCATTACAAGTTTATGTTCAATGACTTGTTATAAACGCAATAAGTAAAGTTGTTACACTTATGTTAAGGATTGTCTTAATTATTATTCATAGTTTACTTAATAATAAGGCGATTAAACAAAGTTATTGCATTTATGCTGAGGACGATAGAGCAAAGACAGTACAGTTATACCAAACACATTGCAATATGATTCCAAGTTATCGCATTTATGCATAGTAAAAGACCTCACTGCGGGGTGAGGGGTGTGGTGTAAGTTGACTTTTGTGCCGCGAGGACCATTCAGTTGATTGCACGTGTTTCGCGACGAACTTGGTGTGGTTAACAACACAATGTCCAGAGAAGACCAAATTATGGCTTTAGCTATTTCAAATACAAAAACTTCAGAGTTACTTACAAGTGTGAAGCCGGCTAATTCGACAACCAAAATTCAAAATTCTTTGTGCATTTTGAATTTTAAATACTGACTAACCATCCTAGACAACATATCCAAAATTCAAAACTACCGGACCGTTTGTAAGGTCAAAATCCTTTATTCACTGGATTAAATCTTTGATATTACTAATTAAAATTGCAATAAGTAAACTAGTTATTGTGCTTAAGACTCGAGCATACAGTACCGCGAACATACTCTAATTGCTACACAAAACTAAACGAGAGTCATTTCACGACCATAGGATACGCGGACGACCTTGTCATACTTATCAGTGGGCTGGTAACAAGCACACTGTGTGAACTCACACAAACAGCACTAAAAATAGTAGAGAAATGGTGCAAGGAGAATGACCTATCGGTAAACCCCAAGAAAACTGACACAATTCTCTTCACACACAAACGTAAACTGGGGTCATACGAAATGCCAAGCCTCTTCGGTACAAACTTTACACTCTCCAAACAAGTAAAATATCTAGGGATAACTTTAGATGACAAACTGATCTGGAACAAGCATCTTGAGAACAGATTAAACAAAGCCACAGTCGCCTTCTGGCAATGTCGAAGGATGATAGGCAAAAGGTGGGGTCTCGCCCCGCACATCATTCTGTGGCTATACAAAACGGTAATCGTACCTATGATCAGCTACGGAGCAGTGGTATGGTGGCCCAGAACGCAACTAGCGTGTGCGATTGCCGGCCTGCAGAAAACACAAAGACTAGCATGCACGGCCGCAACGGGTTGCATGAGGACCACTCCTACCGCGGCACTAGAGATGATCCTAGATCTCACGCCACTGCACATACATATACAAAGAGAAGCAGCCGCTACGGCGATACGACTAAAAAGCCTAAACCTATGGACGAATAGCAATACCCAACACACAAAGATCTACAGTGAAATGATCACAAAATTACCTACAGTAGAAGCACCAATTGACAAGATACCTAAGACATTAACCTGCAAGAAGGAATACGTCATACTCCTAACAGAAGACCCGAATGAGGGGCTCAACCTTGAGGACCTGAGAATCTTTACGGACGGGTCAAAAACTGAGAAAGGAACGGGATGTGGTGTATTCTCGGAGGATTTGAGTATGCACATCTCTAAACCCCTAGGTGTACACAACACGGTATTCCAAGCTGAATGCGTAGGAATAATAGAAGCCTGCAACGCTATAAAAAGACGCCAGGTTCAGAACACAAACATACGAATACTTTCAGACAGCAAATCCGTACTACAAGCACTAAACAGTGAAATGTGTACCTCTGCTTTAATATACGAATGTCATCGCAGCATCACAGACGTGTGCGATGATAAAAATACGGTAACATTACAATGGATAAAGGGACACAGCGGCTCGAGAGGCAATGACGCAGCGGATGAATTGGCCCGTAAGGGATCAGAGACACCGCCATGCGAGCCAGAGCCAATAATACCCCTACCACAATCTTACATATACAACATAATGAACCAACATACATTATACCAACACCAAAAATACTGGGAAGACATGGGAACGTGTAGACAAACAAAATAAATACTTCCGAATAGGAACCACAAACTCACCACCATCTTACTGAGAATCCACAGGAACCAACTACGCAAGATAGTAGGATTAATAACGGGACATAATACTCTGAACAAACACCTCTTCAATTTAGGTATAACAGACAGCCCAGTATGCAGAGCATGCATGGAGGCAGAAGAAACCACCAAACATATTCTACTAGATTGCAAACAGGTAGAAGGATACAGGATGAAATACCTAGGATCTCCAAGTACCGTACACGAAGCCATAAGCAACATCAAGGCTTTGCTTAGGTTCGTGGAGGAGCTGGGGTGGTTGGAGTAGCGCTACCCCCTTTTCACGCAAAATAGGCACGTTGGATGTCGACTTGCGGAAAATGCCCAGCGCAACTAACTAACTAACTGCTACACATAATGGTAATATCTTGCTTTACTTACTATAAATGCAATAATTAGTCTACTTATTGCAGTTATGGTTTGTAATTGTATCATGCATGTATTGGAACATCCTAAGTAAAAGTGCATTTGCTCATTTTTTACAATATAAACAAATAAATAAATAATAGAGAAGTATGTACAAATTAGCTAAATAATATTACCTACTTTTTGGTCAAAGTTTCAAGTCAATAGGACGCGTAATAATGGAGATATCATCAAAACAAGTTTAAAATCTTCAACCGCGTTTTTCTCGAAAGTATCTTGAATCTAGTTATTGCACTTTACGTTAGGAGGGCAGTATACAAGCAGTAAGAAAATCTCTATACCGCGATGCAGCGGGAATGACATACGGTACACCGACATCTAGCGGATAATTAAACAAACATGGTATTACATACGACATGAACACACATACTGCTCGCTCCGGTTCCTTGTAAATATCGTATATAATTTGACGCTTATTAAAATAAAAAATAAGTATTTATATTACTACATTTATTAAACTATTAGCACATATCGTGGAAATATAATGCATCCACGAGTCACGAGTTCTGGCAGAATGTAAACATATATAAGGAATGTTATTAAACTATTACTAAACTCCTAAAACCCTCAACAAGTACCTCAGTTTTGTCCATATCAACTCGCTCGGCCGGCTGCCGGCACGGCAGTCGGCCTGACAGAGCGTTCGAGACAAATTCAATTTGCCCCAGCCCGGCGACAAGCCAGTTTGCGCTGCTAACTAGCTGCGACAGAAATGTTGCCCCTAGTCTTTATGATATATCCAACTAACGATTCCGCTCCTCATTTTCTTTAACGTAATACTGCTGGATTTTAGAAAAATCGAGTGTTATGCTAAATTTTAAACGTGGAGTATTGGCTATGTGCACTACTGCGCCACTGCAACACTGGATTCGACCAATCGTATAACCGAACCTGGAATAATCCAGGAATAATGCGTACTCTCGGATAGTAATGTCTAAATCCCATTAAAGTTTTGCTCTGAAGTTCGAAATTCGACGTTCACATCACGCCAATCCTCTTGCTCTCATGTTAAACTTTATTTGAATGTAAAGTACTGAGCGAAGTGTACCTACATACATCGAATTTGGCCCTTTTTGATCATGGTCCAGTTCATGGTAGGTCCTTTTTCATCATCTCAAACATATTTACGTATTTAGAGATGACGACCTCTACACTGCACCTGACATAAACTTAAATAAATGTCAAGATTTACATCTAAAGTAGCATATCGCTATAATAGACACACAGTGGTAATATATCTGGTATATATCTCAATTGAAACGTCGATTTTTTCCCCCGATGTGGCGTGTAACGTGTAACTGTACATAGGCGATCAACCAACGCGTTGACATGTTCGGTTTTATTGCTTTATCGGATGGATTTCCTTAGTATGTGTCCGCATTGTTCGTCGGTATTGACTATGTGTGAAGTTTATGGTAGGGTGGGATAGGTTTTGTTACTACTCGAATTATTTACGCTTTATTAAAATGAGTTTACTCAGTGACGATGTTACAGCACAAATCATGATAAATATTTAACATATCGTTATAATAAAATTTTAGACTGACTTTGACTGAGGTAAAAATGTTACTTAGGAGGACTGAAAATAACACTAAATGTTTACAATGATGCGAAAAGTTGAAAAATTTAATGGTTCAGACAGGATTCGAACCTGCGTTCGAGATTCAAATTACGTGTAGCATCGTGTCTTCATTCTACTTAATACAAATACAATCTAACCATATGTGAGTCTCGCTCCGGTTAGCCATTTTGACATGACTTGCAGATGGGATCCCCTTCTTTTATATACAAACATTTAAAATGGTTAACTGGAAGAGATCCCTTATAGGGATAAGTTCGCCTTTGTACCTATATGTTATTTGTAATAGATGTATTTTGTAACTGTTTTTGTGTACAATAAAGTGTTTACTTACTTAATCGAATGTTCATAGACATAAATCTTGAAATGTTATTCTGTAGATTAGGTTAGGTTTGTTATATAAGAATCCAAAATATTTAATGGTTTCAGGGAACAATGCTTTCGATGAAATGATATTATGTCTATGAAATAAAGCATTCTATGAAACCTTTGTCTATAAAAGCCTCGCAAATACTAGCACACACGTATGAACATACAAGTAATTAGTGTAAGTACAATATTTTTGGCTCAGTAATCTTGTCTTGTATATCGCTTAGACCAGCCATACTCAACCTTTTTTATCGTGTACCACAAAGTAAGCTGCTAAACCTAGTCGGGCCACAATAATCGAGCCTACTCCATATAACTTTAACTGTTAAGTTGTAGTTTATTATCGGCTTGCCTCTCTTTCGGGCCACACCACATAGTAAAGACTAGTAGGCCGCAGGTTGAGTATAGTTGACTTAATCAGACCCCAGACTACGCCCAGGCGTCGTCTCAGCGTACTCATACAAATTCAAAATTTATATGTAAACGAGCCGGTAGTGTGAAGTCTGCAGGCCTATGATGGTTGCTTTTATCACGCAATAAATAAGTGACACAGCATCCGTCACGTTATGATAAAATGCGAGTGTGAGTGACAGATGCTTCCGAAAACAATAGGTACAATTTTTTTTTTAAATGGGCAAGCCGGTGGAAATTTGCTTCTATGGCCGCCACGCCACTGATGTATACAATAGAAATTCAACGGTGAGTAAAATGCGTTACGCATCCCCCCGGGTTAAGGGAAGCCATAGTGGGGGCTATAGTTATGGTTACTCTCCCCTCAGAAGGAGAGGCATACCCACTAAAAGCACACCGGCACTTCTCCGCACTGCCGTTCACATGTGTGGAGTGGAGTCTGTCGTCGTGGGCCCCTCACCCACGAACTCCACTAGGGGATTTGGCGAGCAGCAAACTGCGCTCACCTCCTCCCCAAACGTCATCGCTGGATCGGGAGCTCATCTGCCCTCTCAGAAGAAGGCCACCGTCTCCTAGATCTCTCGCTCTCAGCAAGACCGCCACGACACTGTGGAGCGAGAGATATCCCACTCAGAGGGCACCGACTTAACCCAACCCAACCCAACACAATACAATACAATAATACTTTATTGCACACCAAGGGGAACAAAACATTTTTTTTAATGACGGTAGACAACAGGCAGTCTTATCGTTAAAAACTATATATTGAAACAGTAAAGTATTATTGCTGCATATTGTACAAAAGTAACACTTGACCATAAGTTGTACAATGTACAGCTTTTATTTCCTAACTGTGAGTCCTGCTAAAAACGTAAGTACTTACGAGTAGTAACAACACAAGTTCATTGGCCGAAGACATCGACTCTCTTAACCTTGAATACAATGTTCATATAACGTAAAGATGCTAACACCAAATATCTATATATTTATATCTATGCTCATCAAGGATGCAAATTTATATGATTTCCCTCTAGTAGCCATGTCCTCATACATATGAAATATTCATAAAATATTCAAAGTGGTTTCAATGCTGCTTAATTATCTGTGCTTGTACGCCGCGAGGTTTTCGTTTGTTCTGCTGATTTTTACATGCGGAAGGTATTTCAAATTGTAAGGCTAACCTGATTAGAGAAAGTGTTTTAATTTTGCAGCGGGTCTCTTCAAATTTAAAACAAATGCAGGTATCTGACTCCACACTAACAACATATGAATGGACTTATGATATTTTATATTCCTCATGCCAAAATTACGTGGAATATTACTGCAATCCTTTCTATTTCAATGTAAAAAATTCGTTTATAGCTCTGTTACACAAACAATACACTTATAAATATTTTAGAGTGCTCCACTCAAAACTATGGATTAATGTTATACACGTTAGTACGTTCTGTTATTTGTGCTCTCCAATTCTGTAGCATACGAGTACATATCTAATGAAAAACCTTATACAAATAGTATTGACTCATATAGAGTTGGCTAGATGCGATGTCTACGGCGTAGCGCTCGTAGCCGCGTAGCATGTGTCGCGTCATCTGGCGTAGCAATTACACGACCGATGACAAAGTCTAACAATAGCTCCAACACGTCCCGTTGTCCTCTCCGTTTAGAACACTTTTTGTGGATAAATGTATGTACGTATAATATAACTAAAACATAACTTGACACACGCATAAAGATATGACTCTAAATTACAACGCTCCTTTTTGAGGGACACTGGAGACCAAAAATAATCCCAATAAGCAATATCGTTTATAGTTTCAAACGTTTGACTTACATTTTAGACTAACAAAATGGTTCAGTATCATCTGTAGTAATTGGCTATAGAGTAGAAGATGCAACTCGTTCTATTTAGTGTTACCTACCTTTAAAGACACCTAAATTGTAATTTTCTGATAAGACTTACCACGAGAGCGAATTTCCTAATTTTTTTCCATTCATGAAAGAAAATATAAATAATAAAGCAAATAGCGTCATATAAAAATCGATAGTGAAACGGAGATACTGGAATTAAATACATCTTGTAATTCCTTCGCCCTTAAAAAGTTTCAAAACTGTAAAGGAAGTCTCGTAAGTGTTCTCGGCCTGCGAGTATGAATGCAATGCCTCAAGCGTTCAGAGTGCGATGGAAAGATTGTTCGATTCAATAGAGCAGCTCCCTAAGTCCCAAATTAAATCATGGCACATCTCTGCACCTGCCGGCCTCCGGGGCGCTGCCAGCTCGCATGCTGACTTACGATTCGTTTTCATTATTTTCCCCGTGATTTTGCCAAAAGCTCTTCGTTTATTACAATTTCCTTTCAAAGGCAACCAGCGAAACGTATTTCGTGTTTGAATTTTCCTTAATTGATTTTATTGATATCAATAATCGTCTGTCTATTATGATTATGAAGAAATATTTTAAAACGTGGTCTTCATATCTCGGCGAGCCTCAGCATTAAGTTTAATATTTAGGATTTACGCGGGCAATTTGTTGGAAGGGACTGCTATCTTTATCTGGTCCGCCGAATGTGCGGAGAGAGCTTCGGATTTAGTAGGACAAATCTTTTCGATTCAGTCACTTTGCGCCGAAATGGGAATCTTAGCAGATTTGGTGGAGCGTGTGTTTAGATTTCGCCGAGCTGTTTATTGAAAGGGATTGTAAGTGGCTGCGTGCGTTGTTAGGGACAATGTCTGCGGGTCACCTTTTGGAGTTACATTTTATTGAAAAATACAGAGTATAAACTATAATCTATATCTAATCGAGGTGAATCTATAATCTATATAAAAAACATTTTTTTCTAAATTAAACATTCCTTTATTTTTTTTAATTTAATAACTTAGCTTGTAGGTAACCCCACACAATATTTTAACTAACTAAACATCAATTGAAATAACTAATTAATATCAACACCGTGTACACCAACGCTAATCTATAAATTATTATCGTAATACTAATAATAAGTACATTAATTATAATAATTTTAACAATCAGTAAAAAAATTGCCCCTTTTAATGTAACAATAACTCAAATAGACCGAACCTAAGCAATAAAACCCTAAGGAAATCCGTAATTCAGATTTAGTATTTTTTGTAAAATAAATGATAGGTACATTTCAGGAAAAAAAATCTCCATTTTTATGTTATGTATGTTTAATACAGTTAAAAATAAGTAAAACATACATAATTTTGTGAAACATGTAATGTCTCATTTTTTTTAATGTGGGTACACCACAACCAGGTAGCTCCTTTTTCAATTTTTCTTTAAGCTATGATCTTTGTATTCATGGTTTAAAACATACATTTTATTTTATAGAATGAAGATGTATTACAATTGTAAATTGTATTTCTTTTGTTTAATGTATTTCTGTTTTTGTGTACAATAAAGTGTTTACATACATACAATATATTTAATTGTTCGGTACTCAAAACGATGATTTTTATTTCTAATTTTATTTAAATATTATTCATAAATCGACAAACAAAAGTCTCCTAGTAGGCAAACAACCACAGTAAATTGCACGGACAGTGAGCAAACGTAAAAACACAATCACGCATGGTTGGGCGCGGAGCTGGAAAAATGAATGGCTATTTTGCAATATTACCCCCGTCGGGCAAAGCGGTCATTAATTAATAACGCTCAAACAATATTGTTGGTGATAATTACTCTGAAAAATAACATTATTATTGATTAAATGTATGAATTTTCAAGAGTGGCGCTCTACCGCGTGTCGCAATAATAACCGTTTGTTTTGCGGTGCACCATGTTTGTTTGGGCAATTCGGCGCGCCGTCTTCGTCAGTTACATAAGCTTCGTTGCAAGCGCCACGCTCCACGACCAATAGCAACACTTTTTTACACAAACAGTCATTAAACTACAGTATTGACTTATTTCTCCGGGTTTTTCGAAGATCAATAGGAACCTTCCATAGTATTTTATTCTGTTGCGGTCAGTAAATTATAATTGGTATAATATACTTGATGGTAATTGGAGATGAAAATTGATTATATAATCGTATATATGTAACAAAACAGTCGTATTCAAATAATATAATAATATTAAAGCAAAAACATAAGCAGTGTGAAGTTAGTTAATTTGCATAGTTTACAAGATTGGGTATCAATTAGGCGTTGCGTCTTACAGGTAAAAATAGCTAAAATCGCAAGTTTACTGAGCACACCCAATAACATGACTTCGTCTCCCCGTTTCAATAAAGAAGCACAATATATAATAAATGTATACAATAAAGATACAAAAATAACGTTAATATAAGGACATATATAGATGTAATGAAACAGTTTCTTTGAGAAGGTAAGTAAAACAATATACACCGTATTAGTTGGTAGTGTGACGCAGCACATTATTAGCTAAGGCGGGCCGGCTGAGACCCAATCGACGAGGCACTGTGATATCTCCAAGGCTCGGAAACACTTCCGTCATTTTGAAAACAGAACCCTTATATTATTAAAAATATTATTAGGTATTTTATACACTTATTATACCATAATTTATATGTTTACACCGACAAATTTATTATGAATGACATTCCAATATCCCTGCCCCGGTTATGCGGAAAATCACTCGCCATTAAAGCCGAAAGCCAATAAAAAATAAAAAAGAATGACCAATTTTTTTTTCAAAATTTTCACTTGGGAGCCCATAACGACGTGAATTTAGGACCCATTTATTAGTCGAAAAAGTTCGTTCACAGTCTACGGATGTCATTGGAGCACATTAATAGTTGACATGTCGTATATTTAAAACATTAAAACATTTATTTATTAATCATTACAAATTTCACTTACTTTAACTTATTACAAAGTACGGAATTGTTCTGAATTTGTAAGATGACATTCTAAGCCATTTAATGGTTACCCTGGTCCCTACACTAGGCGGAGCCTGTCCCGTAGGAAACCATAACACAAACGAGTTATACAAGAAAATTGGCGCGAGTTATTAACCAGGTTTACATTAATTTCTTACTTTAATTACTATTTGATACATTTATTATATGAATAAAGGAAAGTAAAGAGGATCGAATAAGAGAAATTAATACTTATGCACCTATACAAAATGTCTGCTTATGCGAAGTTACTATGTGTATATATATATATATATATATAGTGTGTGTGTGTGTGTGTGTGTGATTGATTGTGATTGATTTATTCTTCCAATATGCTTGTGGCCACAAATACGAACGTAGAGGTCGCAGGTTCAAATCCTGCTTAGATTGTAGTTGATCAAATTCAATTTTTCTTTCTTAATTTACCTTTATGTCATTATTTATAAAAATAAAAATGTGGTATTTCCACATAAAAAATAGAATCGATAAAAAGATTCCATAAAAAACTGATAAATAGTTTCTCCATTTACTGATTCCAATATTATAGATGCTATTAAATGAAATTCGTTACCAGTGTTAATAGTCAAAGCCGTTAATAGTACACTGGAGGTTTATTCTTGGAATACGAGCTGAAGACATATTAGCATTTTTATTGTCTTGTATAATTCGACCTAGTGTATTGAAAGACAAAATACGTAAAAAAAACTTTACGAGAGGAATTCTACATTCATCAACTTCAGTAAAAAATACTACCCAATTAATTTAGGTTGTAACTACCTAAATGAATTAAAAAAAATGTTACAATAGGCGCAGTTAGATGTCTGTTTAGGTCATGTCAGATTTAGGTTCGAGTCTTTCCGGTGGGCATTCGCGAAATTAAGGAGTCCAGGTCCAATTTACAATTATTTTTGCTAGTTTTGTGCAAGGTGACATAACAATCATAATTGAGCTCTAATTGAGCAAGAGAGCGTAGCGAGTGAAGCGTCTCCGTCTCGGCTTGGCGCGTTTGTCATTTCCACTTTACCGATATTATTTGCCACCTTGGATTTAACCATCAAAAAAATACAGATATCTGTAAAAAGAAAGGACATAAAGCTTATTTACTTTAATTAGCCTTGCATAGCCAAATATGAATGTACTTATGTTTGTAGATAAACACTTTATCACTATCACTACATAGTATTAAAGTTAATTACATAGTAGAAAAGAAAGTCGCTTCCTGCTGTCTATCTGTCTTTCCTTATGTATGCTTAGATCTTAAAACTACGCAACGGATATTGATGCGGTTTTTTAAATAGATAAAGTGATTGAAGAGGAAGGTTTATATGTATAATACATGCATTATTTATCAGCATTGCACCCGTGCGAAGCCGGGGCGGGTCGCTAGTTGTGCATAAAACAATATAGCAAAAACGTAAGAACGTGATAAGTTTACAAAGGCGATCGCATCCCCGTAAGGCATTTCTTGTAGCGTAGCGATGATATCTCGGACATTATGAAATTAGAAGCGACGAATTTGGTCCCTGATTGGTATGCGCCGTGCGCCGTCGCCGTCCGCTCGGCGCGCTCGCGCCTCCGACATTAGCCCCGAACTAGACAAAGCACTATGGTATACAAACTAACCGATATATATAGCTCAGACGCAAAGGACAATACAGAAATGGCGTAATGACTGAAAAGTAAGGACTGAAACGCCCATTTGCGTCGTTTTGCAAAATATAGGTAGGAAGACGATTCAGTTCAATCTCACCGTTTTCCCAAAGCGGTTTACCAATATTTTACGGTAAGAATATTTTACTTCAGGTTTTTATATGTACCAGCTATTTGTTTTAGACGTGTTTCAGGTACATTTACCTTGCCTAGAAATACGGTTATTGTATGTCATTAAATCACAGTTTTTTTTTTGTTGGTTAATAAATATCTTTTCACCCAAGAACATTAGATAAAAAAAATTGGGCAAGTGCGAGTCGGACTCGCGCACCGAGGGTTCCGTACAAACACTTTTCATCCTTAAGTGGTTAAGTTAAGTTTGCACCTGGTATGTATAGCGCCCCATACAAATTAGGTGCAAAGTTAACGCAACCAACCCGTTTGTTGTATGGGAGCCCCCCTTAAATATTTATTTTATTTTATTTTTAGTATTTGTTGTTATAGCGGCAATAGAAATACATCATCTGTGAAAATTTCAACTGTCTAGCTATCACCGTTCTTGAGATACAGCCTGGTGACAGACGGACGGACGGACGGACGGACAGCGAAGTCTCAGTAATAGGGTCCCGTTTTTACCCTTTGGGTACGGAACCCTAAAAAGTATGCCGACGAAGTTGCATACCTTCCAGTTTTTTAATACAAGTATTTAGGTACCTTCGCAAATATTATAGTTTTTTAATATTATCCAAAAGTAATATTTTAACACTGCTAGAGAGATTAGGCCTGCTTTGACCATACTTTTTCCGCATTGATTCTGCACATGATTCGCAAGATTTAACCTGAGTATAAATGCACGTTAAATAAAAAAGTTTGTAAAAAACAAACTTTCAATATGGCATGTTTGAAATCCCCGCCAAAAAGCCCGCTGTCACTTAGTTCACACCTCTACTACGTTGGCGCTAGTAGTATTAAAAAAAAAAGATAGGCAACTTTTTTGTACGTAGTTACCGTTCTTCTCCTTGTGAGTATTATATTACTTGTTCTGAATCCAAATAACTATCGTTAAAAAATAAAACATTAATACCTTTCTAATACTGAATGATTCCAATTGGTTCTACCCTACTTAACATTTTGTGCATATAGGACAAAGAATGTTTGTCTTGTCTCATCACAAAAGTTTCCTTTGATATTGTAAAATTAATCTCTAGACCGTGTAAATAGGATTTAACATGTGTACAAAACGTAAACAATAGGATTTACGCAAAAACATCCGATTATTAACACCACAACGGGTCTCATACCGACACACATACCATTGTAATATGATATTAACGTTGCGGTTGTAATTACGACAAGTCTTGAATACCTCACCTGCACAACTCATAAACTATCCACACGATCATTAGGTACATATAACCAACAAATTATGCAGATATGCCACGTACAATATTAGTGCATGTGGCAAACTAGCCAATTTGAATATCGGAACGTTTCGACTGATCGACAAATCATACATAAATGCAATTCTAATTTTAATAACAAGTACGGAATAACATGCATATTTCATTAATAACATAGCTAGTGACGACATTCTAATGCATAATATAATACATATATATCCGAATAACTGTACATGGATTGCCCCGCCGGTGAGGGCGATTTTAGGTTAAATACTTTCTAAACTTAATTTCAATACAATTATTATCTTATCTTAATGGCTACTGTAAATCTGCCAGCGCCAAGTTATCAAACCTCATCCTTAGAATAATAACGCCTAGAATGATAGTTTCAAACGGCCGAAGCGTCACACGTGAGGCATAAAATGGATTCATGTAGTTGTGAACAACTCGTATTTACACGCGCCGATACGCACACAAACACACCAATAATGTTTCTAGCGCAATCAAATTCTCCAGAAATTGGCGGAATACTCTTGCCAGTGGTGTTTGGTTACTTTCAAAATTTTAATTGAATCTTAGACCTGTTGCTGAGTTCAAACATCATTAAATGCATTAACCAAAAGTTTTTTATTTATTATTTTAATTTAAAATGTCAGTTATGATGTAGGTATAGTCAAATCTGAATATGCAATAGAGCAAATCCTGAAACGGCCAAAAATTACTTTACAGCTAGCTGAAAACGATTCTAAATCACCGAAATTGACGTTTGAAGTTAATCCACCGGCGTAACAATATGATGTTGATCCAAAATCCACACAACTACTCTGACACAAAAAACTACAGTGTCAAATAAAATTAGACATGATTTTACAACTGACTTTACTTTTATTTGCACAGTCGTCAACTCATCATCAAGACATTTGTAAGTAATCAGTATATTATCAGGACAGAATTATGGGCAAATAATTCCGTTACACGGGTAACACTACGTGGTCATGCCGCTTATAAAAGATACGAATTTTTGATTACTGTTTTACGTAAAAATACGAGTTAAAGAATAATATTTACGAGTGAAATGTTATCTTAGAATGTTTATCATTTTTTTCCGATGCATTGTGACACCCTATCCTTGCACAAATCGTCATAATAATTGAAAATGTGGGAGCTCTATACACCTGTCACGCGTCCTTGCAACTGAGAAGCCGATCGGCGCTTTAAGCCATTTCTGGCTTACTTTTAGTGGCCTCACCGTTGCGCGTGAACTGGGTTGCTAGGCGTTATTATTCTAAGACCTCATCCAAATGCCGCAAACATTCAACCGGTTGGGGTATTGTATATGTCGCCTAAAAAAAGGAACTTTCTAAAATTCTCATTTGTTTTCCGATTTTAGGTTATAAAGCCGACAGGTGTCAAGTTGACTTCTTACTAGGTATTCGACTTAAAATATGTAAAATTTTATACTTAGCTGTACATAAAATCAACCTTTAAGTAAGTGCCTTTGAGTTACGTCGAGTGACATTAAAAAACTCGAATTTTGAGGAAAATATGGCAATATTAGATATATTGTTCGCCTTTGTCAATTGTAAAACATTAGCGATATTATTCGCCATTATTACGAATTTGAAATAGAGTACGAGTATATATTGATCATAGAGTGACGAGAATATTATATTATACAGTGCATTATTTATGTATTGTAGTAGACTTATTTTGAATGGAATACATGAAAACATATCATTCAATTTCGTAGCTGCTTAACAAAAATCATAATTAGCTGATGTGCCCGCGGTCTTTGGGATAGAAAATGAGTTTCTACAAGCCCAGCACTTAGAATCCGCCTTAGTTGCTGAAGTAAGACAACATCCAACATAATTATCAGTTTGATGTGTATGATCTCATGCGTGGTGCAGCTCGTGTGACCGACCCCGAATGCCGGACGGTGTCTGTTTGTCCAGTCTTGGCTTTGCCAACCTCCCTATAGCAAGCTGATGAACCCACGGTCTCCAAGATAACAAAGTAGTTTTAGCCATACTGAGGTAAGACAACATTCGTCATATCAGTGCAAATGTGAATAAGCTCATGTGTGGTTCAGCTCGTGTGGCCGAGCTCGTATGCCGGACGGTGTCTGTTTGACCAGTGTTGGCTTTGTCAACCTACCTATAACAAGCTGATGAACCCACGGTCTTCAAGATAACAAAGTAGTTTTGACAAGCCTACCCGTACTCAGGTAAGACAACATATCAGTGCAAATGTAAATGAGCTCATAAAGGTGCAGCTCGTGTGACCGATTCCGAATGCCAGTCAGTGTTTGTTTGCCCAGTGCAAGTGTAGGCTTTGTCAACCTACCTATGTAATGACATTTTCTATCTAATTGAGATGATGAAAATTCTCAATTTTAATGGTGTGAAATTCAAAATGGCGAGGCAGCTCAAGTAGTAATAGGCTGATCAAGTGCGAGTAGGACTCACGCACCGAGGGATCCACACAAATTATGAAAACACTGCATATTGCTCTAAAGAAAATGTATTTATTATTATTTATTAATATTATTATTGTTTAATGAATATATTACCGAAATTATGCCATGATAGAGCTGAAATACAGCTAAATTGAAGACATCGCCATTTTATGTGTATTATTTAAAGAAACCCCTCCTTCCGTATTTTTGGTAAAAATGTTAAGTAATTAAATTTCTTGCTCGTACAAAAAAAAACTGTATTTTATGATTTTTAATACAATTTGCCTACCGTTGACTGAAGTTAAACAGCTATATTATATGTTTAATACACGATTAAGATAAGCGAAAGCTAACTCAGAAACAAATCGGGTTTTTAATAAAACCTTAAAACGATTCCAAATACTTTTCTGATTTGGACGCGCTTATACTTGAATAATTTCTCACTGAATCCACTACGCAAATCCGTCCTAAGTTGAATCGATAGGAACAGCGCAGTTTATTTTATGAGATAAAATCGGAAGTCCGCAGCCGAAGGGAGTAACCCTGACGCTGAGCCTAACAGTGCGTTAATCCCGATGAGAATATAGTCGGGGTGTAACTTCGCGCTTCTTTATCGCACCGTTGAAAATACTTCTTTGTGAGTAATCCCTACACGTCCCGGCCACGTCGCGACGAAGATAGAGCACGATCTTCACAAATAATGTCACATGCGATTCGTTTCAGGCTACGTGACTCGCATCGGCGCGGCTGCCCGCCGTGCCGTGCATAATGGGATAAATATGCTGCGGTTATGTCCCACACATGGCCCTCGAATTAAGCGGGTGCTATTTACTGCACGCGCGAAAACTTCCTTACCCGCTTGATTAACAAGGTTGTTTACATTCCCCGCGTTAGATGCAAGATGTTCGCTTAAGATGAACGCTTATCATGCGGCACGTTCGTCTGCATCGTAATACCAACTCTTGCCTTGGGTCCTGGGATTTTGGATTTATTCGGCAAAACGTGAAACATTAAGTAACATTTGCGCTTGTAAGCAAGTCGTACTCGCCAAAACTTACATGTTCCCGAACACGCTAGGAACCTCGTAATTCTTGCCTCTATCTCCCAAACTGACAACGGTGGTTGTGTTTGCGATAATTTAAATGGAACATGTGTTTCCAATAATGCGTATGAATTGCCTATTAATATGTCGAAAAAAGGAAAGAAATCCGGGGAGCGTCTCAAGTAAAATATGTAATTTGAGATAAAGCGGCATCCCATTCCAGATAAGACGCAGCACGACCCACGTCGAGAGCCATCCAACTCGTTACGAGCCGCCCGAAGCGAGGTGTGATACAAAATCATCAATCTTGCCCGAGATTGTACTATTAAATGCCTCTTCGCTCTTTTCTCTCGAACTCCAGACCAGAAACAAATGTAAAAAGTTGTGTGATAAGTTCAATTTGAATTTGTAAAGCCCCTTTCAGCGTTTCTCGCCTGTTTATCTCGGCGAGGAAGGAACGGAAAATACAAAAGTAAGAGATAGGAAATGAAGAGGCGGAAAAAAGTGTCGGGTGCGGAACAAATGCGGAAAAGTTGGCGTTATCCGGGAGACAAGTTAAATCGCAATTTATTAGGGCGTGTTGGCGGGCTTAGCACCGCCGGTGGGCTCCGGCGCCGGCCATGCCGGTGCCGCAGGCGCCGCGCGCGCGCCGATCCGGTGCTATTATTCCGCTATTAGTCTCCGATACGGTCCACCGTATTCGGTGACGTTGGGTGTCACTGCTGTAACAGTTTGGATTCAAGGTTTCTAATCTATTGGAGAAAAAAGGGTCGTTGGCTGAACCACGCAATTTATTCGTAGCAAAATAACTGCGGATCTATGATCGAGTTCATGGCGTAATATGTAAATAAGCGACAAGTTCTCGTAGCAAGTCTCACAGTGTAACTGTTTTTAGGGTTCCGTACCCAAAGGGTAAAAACGGGACCCTATTACTGAGACTTCGCTGTCCGTCCGTCCGTCCGTCCGTCCGTCCGTCCGTCCGTCTGTCACCAGGCTGTATCTCAAGAACGGTGATAGCTAGACAGTTGAAATTTTCACAGATGATGTATTTCTATTGCCGCTATAACAACAAATACTAAAAATAAAATAAAATAAATATTTAAGGGGGGCTCCCATACAACAAACGGGTTGGTTGCGTTAACTGCACCTCATTTGTATGGGGCGCTATACATACCAGGTGCAAACTTAACTTAACCACTTAAGGATGAAAATTGTTTGTACGGAACCCTCGGTGCGCGAGTCCGACTCGCACTTGCCCAATTTTTTGTTTAATGACGTCAAACTTTTACTTTCAAAATATGTTCAAGCGTTTACATGAGTCACAACCATGAACCACCAGTACCTACATTCTCTTAATATCTAGCCAAATCTCATAATTCACATGAAATATTCGTGTACCGTAGACTGCAGGGATTAGTGTAGTAAGTACAGTCGACCGAGGCGCGCGGCGACCCTCGACCGCAGCGGACCCGCAGGCGGCGTGCGGCGCTGCCTGTAACGTGTTAATGAGTTGATAAGATAACGATGACAAGCTATACGTTCATCTCCATATCAAATATGTCGAAGTCAATACCATTTTAATACATAAAGACCCGCTCAAAGTATAGTAAAATTGACGAACAGCATGAAATATTCGCGTACCGTAAACTGCAAAGATTGGTGTAATAAGTACCTACAGTCGACAGCGGCGTGCGGTGCGACCCTTGACCGCAGCGGAACCGCCTGTTCGCGGTCAGCGCTACCTGTAACGTTTTGATGAATTGTTAAGATAATGATGACAAGTTACACGTTCACCATCTCTATGCTCCTAAAATATTTTGAATAATTCATTAATTTCGAAAACACTATTATTTTATATTATATACCGGGATGCATGTGCCTATGTGAGACTATGTGTTTTCAGGTTTATAATCTGTCTTTATATAATTAAAAAATACCGTCGGTTCTATCGTTGGTACGTTGCATTGTTGTGTGCACATTCTCTAATAAACAATACCATACTCGGATCCTCAAACATAAACGCAGTGAAATATATGTGAATTTACCATTTAAAACCGTAAATACGCAGGTAAGTATTTAATTACAATAATTAATGAAATATTCAATTGATTATAATGGCGGTAATTAGTGTAAAGCACAGCGCCGCCGCGACTGTGGCTTACCCGGCGTCCCTATTTAATCCGCCCACCTTATTAGGTAACTGTTGTACCGGATTATCAAAAGGCGGGCAACTCCGCCCGCCGCAACCGCAACGCTAATCTTCATTTGTTAACTTGTTCTTTATACAATTGTTTATAATGGCGGTTATCGGTGTAAATCCCTGGCCGCACAGTGGCTTACTCAGTGGCCCATAATAAACTGTTGTAACGGTTTATCAAAAGGTGCTCAAATCGACCCGCTAGGCAACGCTGCACCAACCGCAACACTGACCTTCATTTGTTATCTTGGTGTTGAATGATGAGCGAATCATAATAATAACAGTAATTGGTGTGCACAGCGCGACTGCGATGGTGACTTACCCGGTGTCCCTGTTTAATCCGCCCACCCGATAATAACTGTTATAATTATAACGGTTTATCAAACTGCCGCTAACGGCGTAATCTGCCGCTGCTAACCTTCATTTGGTAACTAGTTCTTCACTTGTTATGATGTTGTTTACGGTGTGAATATAACTAATTATTTTGGCTGAGTCACCCAAAAAGGAATTGTCACTTTGTTACAATCCTGCGTAGAATCTCGCTAGTTTTCGGTCTGAAGCTTACGCAGATCTACTTTGACCACGTCTCCTTGGCTACTGCGACAGCGATCGTCGTCGTTGAAGTAGGTCGACGTCCTATAAGTTTGCTATTTTTATTGCACGATACTCTTGTGTGAATATAGCGTTAAAGATAATCAATGATTTATCAAATATGTGCACGACTAATAGCACGCAAAAATAATTCAACTCATAATGTGCAGTGTACACAGTTTTTTGTAACCTGTACACTTCTAGCGCGACTGGCACACGCGACCTTCTTGAGCGACCAACAACGTTGTCTACTGATATCGGTGAAGCGTACTGTGTCCCGCTATAAGCGAAGTCGCTGCCAGTTATGCTAGCCCAGTGGCAGTAATTACGTAATAAATAATAAAATAATATCTTTATCTAAATATCTTTTCCTGCATGGCTAACATATCTTGCTGCGACTTCGTTTGTTGCACGATTTGGCATCACCTGATGTCTTGCTCGCACGGTATTGAAAGGAAAGTGACAGGTAGTGTTTGTCGTGCGACAAAGAGTCGCGTGTCACAGTTATGTTAGACGTACTGTCTGTTGCACTGACTCTCCTAGATGTGGCCTTATTGCTCCGGTTATAGTTTGCGCGGGTTTGCACCCTGCAAACCCGGTTCTGTTGTCATAGTTAAACCGGTTATAACCGGTTATTTGTATGGTAAAATAGCTAGGTTTGCATTCCCTAGTTATAGTGCAGCAAAAGAGGGTTATTGTGGCCCGGCCACGACTTCGGTTTTAGCGGCGCGGCGAGCGGCGCGCGGGGCGGCAACCATGCCACGTATCTACCTATTTATATCGCGCAATCCGTTCGCGCGAACCGCGTCTTTTGCGTATTTTATCAATTAGATAAGAATTGGATTTGTGGTTTACAAGAAATTATAATTAATTGAAATTAACCAGTTTTAAATTTATGGCAATTTTGTTTTGAAATTACAATAATCAGGATGTGTATTCCCTAAATAACCGCAATAAAAATTACAAATGAGAAATAAAAACATTAAATACTCATAAAATAACGTTATAATATTTTTAACGTGCCAGTTAGTATCAGTAATTTAAATGAATCAGGCGGAAATCCATATTAATTAAAATAATAATATTTGATTACTTCGGTTTTCCGCGATATAATAACGGTACTAGTCAATTAATGCCAACGTTTTGTTTTGAATTTGTGCCGTATCGTTTCTGATCTACTAGTGTCCATACTGTCCATCACTAGAAGCGGTAACACTCCAACGCAATCGTTCTACTTCAACCAGTTGCAATAAATACATCTCCTTCTCATAGTTAACACCGCGATCATTTAGCATACCTAAAGGATTCAACAGACAATAATATCGTCGACTGGTATTGAACTTTTAAATCTTTTTGCGCTCCGCTAATTGTGGCGCCGACTAATCGGATCCGCTTCCGTGTGCAGATTCCATTATCTGGAGGATCGTGTCCGCTTCCATACATATTCATATTACGCCCGCTGCCGCCGCGACTGAATCAATGCAGTTATGCGCTAATGTTACATTTTTATTTTTAATCATAATTGCATTGCACCAGCGTAATATGTATGGGGTGGGTTAGATTATGGAAATTGTGATCAGATTCTCTAGTTGCCCGGACCAGCTGACTATTCAGGAAACCTCTGCTGTTGGCTTACTTAACTAATCTACTGATTTTTTAACAGTTTCCTTAATAACATGTGTGATTTATTTATGTTTACAAAATATTTTTTGCACAGGCAGTTAGTGCACAGATTTAAGTCTTGTAGCATTACGATTCTCTGTATTTTTGATAATTTAGGATTTTTTACTAGCTGGTTGCAATCACTTGTAATATCTGCAAATTGTAATCTAGCAAAATATTTTCAAGTAGCTAAAATACTTGCAATAGGTATGTATCTAAATATAGAAACTTTTATATTCGGCAGTGAAAGTTTGTTGTAAACACCAGGGCAACATGGTCACGGAGTTTGCAAACATAAGTATGTACCTAAATAAAGAAGCGGGTAGGCTGGAGGTCCGCGATAGTGGAACTCCGCCATGAGCACGTCCCCGTGCGTTACATTACAGGTGCACACTTCATTATGAACTGGACCTTGTCTTGATTATACTCTACACAACACGGGGTAACCGTAACTGAGCAGCATTATTAACTGAAATAAATATTAATTGTTTTAAGTTTCATCATCATCATCATATCAGCATTGGCCTTTGTCTAGCAGCGGACGTCTATTAAGACGTCCGCTGGTAGACAAAGGCCTTCCCCAAAGCTCTCCACAATTATTGTATTAAGCGGTTTACACTCACGTGAAATTGTCAGGAACGGCCCGACATGCTTCGAACTCGTATGGAGCCCTTCATCAGGGACGGCTGCCCGTACACCGCCGCGGCAAACTCGTCACTGCTGATACTTTGACCGACGTTCCGCTCTGAGCGCGCGCGCCGATGGCGCGGGGGCGGGGGGTGCTTGCAAGCCCGCAACTTGTCCGTCCAGCACTCCAACGTCACTTTTGTTATCAATAGACATTACGCACACTTGACTAATGATGTCCACGGGATCGTCCAAACGCACAATATGTTTCGCCGCCGGAAGCACAGGCTTCCATGCTGGAGGTAAAGCCCAACGGCCGTCTCTATTAAAATTCGGCGCCGTCCGATCTCGATAGCTTCGTGTACCTTACGTTGTATACAACGTTTCTCACGTACCAACACTCTTGCTTTATCGAAACGGACAAAATGAGACGCACCGGCTTCGACGACATGTTCAGCGACCGCGGAATTATTCGTGTCCAGCTTCCGTACACTGCGTATGTGCTCAGACAACCTTGCAGACACATTACGTCCCGTCTCCCCGATGTACGCCTTGCCACACTCACAGGGTATTTCATATGCGCCCGGGCTACCGAACGGATCTTTATCTTTAGGTGACTGCAACAACTGCCTCACCTTAGTCAACGGACGGAACCAGGTTCTAATACTGTATCGGCGGCGTAACATGTGTCCGATGGTACACGTCGGGGTGGTATGATACATGTCGGGCCGTTCCTGACAATTTCACGTGAGTGTAAACCGCTTAATACAATAATTAAATATGTCTCACGAAAGTTTTAATAAAATTATTGTTCACCACAATGTTCGATCTTGCGCCGTCCTCATTCAATTGCTTCCCGCGATCCTAACCAGGTCGTCGGTCCACCTTGTTGGGAGCCTTCCCACGCTGCGTTTTCCGGTACACGGTCGCCACTCAGCTCCTCATTTTTGATTCGATCACGCAAGGAGGCTCATAGCATAGCTCGATCCATTGCACTTTAAGTAACTTTGAGCCTTCTTCTGAGGCCCATTGTGAGCGACCACATTTCAGTGCCATTTGTCATCACTGGCATCACACACAGGTTAAAAACCTTCGTCTTAAAACACTGCGTATTTGGGACAAACACCCATCTGAGCTGAATTCGACGAGTGACCTCTTTTTCAAAGTTCAACCTACCCAACTGGATTGTTTGTCCCAGGTAGATATACCTAGTCGCCTACAGCTTCAAGTGTAGAGTCTCCAACTTTAAGTAAGTTAAGAGTGGTTGCCATATGAGAGTTAAACATAATTTTCGTTTTCGCCATGTTTATTTTAAGACCCACTTGTTGAGAGACTCTTCTGTATGTATTTGCATTTAAGTCCGTCCCAATCCAGAAGATTGAAAACATCTACTAATGAAGCTGTGAACAATTTAGGAGTTAGGACTTATGACATCTCCTTGCCCCACAACACGCTGCAATTGGATAGGTTTCGAGTTTTGGTTTTGAAGGCCGACTGATGTAGTGGCGTTCTCATACAAACACCTCAGTACCTAGATATTTAGTAGGCAATTTAGCACCGCTGGAAAGACTGTAACACTGCCCAGGACTCGATCGAATCGAAAGCTTTCTCATAGTCCACAAACTTTACACTATACTCTTCGGTCTTTTGTATAACCTGCACTAGCGTATGTATGTGCTCGGAAACCGGCTTGTTCCGGGGGCTGGCAGTCGTCAAACCTGCGCGCGGGAGACGATCGAAGACAGCTTTTAGACATGACTCAGAAGTCGGATGGGTCTGTAGTTCTTTAAATTATATCACCCTTCTTAAAGAAAAATACCACCACGCTTCTGTGCCATGTCTGTGGCGTTTTGCCCTCGAGTATGACGGATAAAATAGCTTTTGAAGGACCTTTTTTAAAGACTGGTTGACTGGTATGATTTACTCTTGTTCGTAAGTCATACCATACTCAAGTTCGTATTTAGGTACTGTTGAGTTTCTTTCTGAGTTTCTTCTCAAGCGGAGTGGTTTCCTCTTAGGAAATGCCGATTGATCTGCAATCTGACTTGTAGAAGTGCCCCTGTGGTATAGTTGCAGAATAAATTATTTAATTTCAAAGTGCATCATAATTTTACCACGATTTTAAATGGGGTCTGCTGCGGCTGCGACACCAATTCACTTCGAAGTTCCGAAAAATATGTTGTATAGCCATTGCTCATTGTTCGTGTTTCGATTAATGGACAAGAGATGGAGTTAAGTCAAACATATTGGCTCTTATCTATATTTATTAATTATTCAACCTTTAAATAAAAATCTAAACTGAACTGAAAACTGCATTACGAATAAGATTCCAATTATACTAATGTCGCCACTTCACTCCAAACTTCGGCCTACAAACTTTTTAAACAGCATATATTTCGGCCATATTACGACGAATACATCGCTCAAATGCTATTTATCAAACACAATAGAATTTGGCTAATCGTAAGAATATGTCGAGTCTTCCATAATTTGTGTGTTTCGATCACAGCGATATCTAGGACGAGCAATAGAATTTTTTAGACGTGCCTAATATGTTTATTCATAATCTATCCTCTTATAGCACGTTGCGTCAGGTAGGTACATAACTGAATTGTAATTGCATTACAAATAAGATTCTAATTTTACCGATGTTAAATGGGGTCTGTGCGACGCCACTTCACTCCAAACTTCGGCAAACAAACTTTTTAATTAGTCTGCCAGGACAAACAAGCTGTGTCGTCCTAGTTTCTTCGATACATTATGTAAGTACTCGCCTGTCTCCGAATAGAACTCGGGAGCAACTTGCTGTGTCTGTTGTGAATGATTTATTGGATGAGATATATTAACATGAGCCCCGAGTCGACGAGGACTTGCTATATCCACAATTCAATAATATCTCGGCTTTACCACGGCCATATATCGAATTGCGGGCCTACGATAGTTGCTTTTATCACGTGATAAATAAGTGACAAAACATCCGTCACGTTTTGACAAAATGCGAGTGAGAGTAACAGATGCTTTGTCACTTATTTAGGTACATACCTGTGCTAACTCGGGGCGCTGATACTAGACTACTAGAGTGATGTAGCAAAATATTTTATTGATAACAAAATATATCGGGGCTACTGTCAACATTGTTGTATTAAATTTGTTAATCAACATAAACATATTTTTTCTTTTACTTAATTAAATAAATTAAAAGAAGTATTTCTGTCAAAAATGACAGTTTAGTGACAAGCTTTTACAGCCGACTGTAATTTTCTTTGAATATCCATCAAATGCTCACTGAGACAATTCTAAAGAGCCCAAACTCGGTAGGATTGCTTTTTCTATTATAGAGTTCCTATGGCCACCTTCCGGCTCCACCATCAGATCAGCCCCATGGTACCATATTATTGTATTGTCATCAAAGTTATGTAAGTATGCAAAATTTCAGCTCAAAGCTTCAAAATTGAGTTGCAAGATTTCACCCGAACAAACATAGGTACCTACCTACTTTAAAGTTAACTTTAAACATACATACAATGCAAGCTTAATAGTATTTTATGCAACCGTTGCATAAGAGGGGGCAAAAAACGCGAGTGGCATGGGTTACGATGTGAGCGCAGCGAACATCGTAAGAAAGATGCCACGAGCGTTTTTTGACCTACTTATACAACGTTGCATACAATACTTTTTCTACGACTCAACATTTCATAAATAAAATGCACAAAGAAAATCATTACATGATCCCGCTTGGAATCAACAAAATTAAAAAGAAAAATTGTCTCTGATAAACTTTTTTTTTATTGACATCCATCTGTCAAAAAAATATTAACTTATACATAGAGGTATACGATCACCATACTAAACATCTGTCAAAAAAAATAAACTTATACATAAAGGTATACGTTCACTATACTAAACATCCATGCACTGAAGATAAAACTTTTTTTTTAAGTTTTAGTACAATAAGTTTTTTTTTTTATTTGCAAATTGTGTGAATGCAGCTGTTCATCATGTAATCTGTGGTACTAAGTGATGCTTTTTTGGCGACATTATAACATCGGTTAGCAGTGTGTTTTTGGGCAGTAGAGTATAGACTTTTACAGACTTTCATAATTTATGTCTTTATATTAGAGTTAGTAACTATATTAATGACAGAAAAATGTACTGGAGTAGAAAAAAATATTTATAAAAGCTTGTAAAAATATTTTTTATAGTATAAGTAGACAATCAATGTACCTCTGTACATTGTATTTTTTCTACTTATTGGTATTAAAGATTGCCGTCCAGATGAAAATGTCTACTTTATCAGACATGATATCGAACCTTTTTATAGTAATCGAGAATTTCCAATGAGACATGTATTTAACCCTTTACCGCATATAGAAAAAAAATTGTTGTTTGAATTTGAACCTTGACCTGTGCCAATAAGGTCCAAGTTCATATCTGCCATATATGGCTTCGTATGCGGTAAAGGTTTAATATATATCGACCTCTTTTTATCGATATCAAATTCCAAGAATTTGCCGCGAGTTAGCACAGCGGGCAGATGGTTGCTTTTATCACGCGATAAATAAGTGACAAAGCATCCGTCACGTTTTGACAAGATGCGAGTGTGAGTGACAGATACTTTGTCACTTATTTATCACGTGATAAACGCAACCATATGCGGGGGCCTATGCGATAAATACAACAATCATGTTAGGCCCGCAGCTCAATGAGGATTTATGGTTTAATATATTACACACTTAAATTTCTAATTACAATAGGTATAAATTAGACACATAATACTACAGAAATTAAAATACTATTTAACTATACTTAAACTAGGAATTTAACTGAATTGAGAACGGCCTTCTTTTTGAAGTCGCTTGAAAAATAGCAATGAAAAAGAAAATTGGCTAGATCTCGGCCACATTAATATTGGACAAACGTTGAATTTGGCCTTAGGAGAAATGCCGAAGTGCAATTATTTTCTACATTTGTTCGTGCGTAAAGATAATCAAATTTGTTAACTGCGTATATTTAATGTACTACTCGGGTAATTTATAATGCTTCAGGCTAGTATGTTTGGACGTGTTTAACCCAATCACGCTTCGTCGAATTTGGATAAATAACGGTGGATATACATTTGGTTATTTTATACGAGAAAATGTAAATATGTTTATGTCCATTGCATTAAATATAAGCAGGAATAACCTGATTTGGTTAATGTGTTTCTAAATTGAACCTGCAAATAATTCGGCATAATTAGAACGAAAAGGAAATGGTTTAACGATGACTTTGGATGATGCTATTAACTCCATGGCTATTGAGGTTTTATATATTTTTATTATCTATTATAGAATGTTTAGTCTTTGTCTGTGTTGAAGTTGTATTGTTCTGTCTTGTCAATAAATATTCGTGTCAAGCTGTTTGGTTTTCTTTCGCTCCCCGCATTATCGAACACTCCCGTACAGTGGCTGTAGCTTAATCTTTGGTTATAGTCCCATATAATTTTACTAGATATAACAACATTTGATATTATGTCACCTTACACTCCTCCTCGCTTCGCTCGTCGTCATACCTAACTGTGACCCTATAGTTACACACACCAACTGCTAACAGTTTTTAGCAGTTTGTTTGTGTTATGAGCCTTGAAACGTATTATATCAAATGAACATTAGAAATGATGGTATACCGTATGATTTTTGACCAAATGTTATTATATCATTAGTTTATTATATCCACTGATCGTTATATTGACCAAAATTGTATCATACGTTTTAACAGGGGAGCATTTCACCTCCCCGAATTTAATTTTTCATAAATGTATCACTTGCCATAATTTTCATTTGCCATAAACTTTTTATTTCATAAATCATAAACTCTTCAGGATTTCTTTAATACCTACTATTCATGGCATTAGGTTAGGTTAGGTTTGTTTTATGAAAATCCCCAAAAGTTTCAGCTTACAGAGAAAAATAGATTTATGGTAAATGAATATTATAGCAACTGATAGATTATGGCATATGAAATTCGGGCAAACGATGGAAAACCTTGTTATAGCGGCCGTTAGGTACCTACCCGTTATTCTTCTTCATCTGGCCTTGTCCCATTTTATTTAGGGTCGGCTCTCCTAATCTGTCGTGTCCAAACTCTCTAGAGATGTCGATTCTGGGTGATCGCTGGGTCTATGTTTCAACATTTTAAATAGTTCTTTCTTGATTACAGACATCCATGTAAGACGGAGTCATTCACGTTTTCACGGTCCGGTTTTACAGTCAAGCACTTTTCTGGTCATGTGGTCTTCTGGCTTCCTCATGACATGGCCATACCATCGGAGTAGTGCCTCCATCACCACATCCTGTACAAAACTTACTTTGAATGTGCCTCTAACGTAATATTTTTTAAATGTTCCATATCAGTAGATTTTCAAACAATGTAGACTGAAACGGCTGCACGGCACGTATCATAACTGATAAAATTTGTCGACAATATTGCGAGCTAAATGAGTTAAGCACGTGGGTGTACACGAATCGCTACGGCCACGCCGGAAATCTAATAACATAATAGATAATAGAGGATTGTTTGTCTTGCGGTGAAATGTTATAATGAATAGTCAACATGGCGGCGACGTTGCTCGATCATTGTTTTATTACCGGCTCGTTTGTGTTTTCGCATTTAATAGATGTTTATTAGCATCCTGCAGTTGCGGAGGTGTGCCTATGATTTCGTTTATCGCACGATATATTAAAGAATCTGTAAATTTCACAATCACAACAATACCTCTTGATGTTTAGAATGAAGCGAAAAATTAAAAAAAAATATGATTCAGGCGGGGTGTAGAACCGCGTCTCCAACGGCTTTCCGGGCCAACATGGGCGTCCTGCCTATTGGACAACTAGATATAAAGATGTGAGAAGAGTATTCGGCACCATTATATTCCTAAAAAAGTGCTTACTAAGTAAAGCTAAAATTTATGTAGGTAGGTAAGTTTTAGTGTTAATTGTGTCGCGTCAGCGGCAGGGAGAAGTGGCGAGCGACGCGACGGGCAATCACAGTATAACTATGAAAATCAGTACCTCAGTCTCATCTTAACTCTTAAACTAGCGCAGTACCATGTAGTACCTATATACTATATCTGTTTTATTTTTACAAAAAAACCGGCCCAATAAGTATGTAAATAGGCTTGCAAAACATCGCTAGGTTTAAACAGTATTTAGTAAATTTAAAGTTTCAAGGTACTACTCCGCCTATTGATCTGTGCACCTCGCAGAAATGCAATGCTCCGATAGATACATAGTGACGCTACCAGTCACGACGATAGGTGCACACATATTGGGGTAAAATGCGAAACCTGGTTGCTCTAAGTTTGCACCTGGTTTATATGCCGCCGTACACAAATGTGTTGCAAAATCTTAGCAGCGGCCGGGTTATACTGAAGAAGACAGTGTACTGTGCACGTCGCAGGCCGCGAGTGCCGACTGCCGGGCGCCACAATTACACAGCCCCCGTAAATCATAAACATCAACCCTCCATTTAATCCAAATAGTCCCTCGTTAGAGCAGCCTGCGTCTAATTTGTCTCCTGTAACTGGAGATTAATTTATTAACATTAATTACATGACAATAGCTATTGCTTTAGTTTATGACTTTCATAGCGTTGGATGAAAGGATTGTAGTCTGACGTGGCACTACACGTATATTCGCTACCAAGGCTTTTTGAGTTTTGAATTAGAGGTCCGAGCCAAATTATTTGAACACTAACTCAAACTTTAATGTTATTTAGATAATTTTGAATAAGTTCGACCCCTAAACATGCATACCTACATCTTAATATTATCGAAAATAGAGGCTATATATATATTTTTTTTTTTCATTACGATCGTATCAACTGACGGGTTCTAAAATATCTGTATTGGCGCACGTCGATTTTTCACGCAAATAAAGCACTTTATTTTGAAACGCGAAATATTTCCAAAGTGCTATCAATACATTTCATTCAATTAGCATGAATTTTAGTCCACTGCAGAGCTTCCGCTTTTATACCCATTTTTATTGCAGTACTTAATTGTCTGCGGTTAACTCTCGACTAAAGATATCCAACATATATCATAAAAAATATGAAACAAAGAATCCGTTTGCCTTTAAAAGAATAGCCCAACTGTGTAATTGCAAAAAGTAGAAGACTAGGCAATAGTTCATGTACGCAAATCAGTATTTATCTAGTATACGAGAGGAGATGCGCCACAATAAGCAGAGACAGTGTTTTTATTTCGTGTTTACAGTGATATACCCTCGTTAACCTTCTGGAAATAACGTATTCAGATTACATTATTCATCATGTCAGGGAATCAACACGCATGTTTTTTATGCGCACAAAAGAGTGCGATATGTTCGAGCGTTTACATTTTGTACGCTTTTAAATAAAGGGCGAGGGCAAAACGGTGCTGATGGTTGTTTGGGAATTGCGGAAAATTGCCGGCGGAAAAATTGCGTAGAGAGCGCTGGCCACATGGCGCGCGACGATACGGCCTACATAACTGATGACTTTCCGATGGCTATTCATTCGGCGCCGCCGGCCAGCGGCCGCGCGCCTTACCACCATACATAAATTCATAGCGTCGCTCGTGTGCTCAAGTGTAAAACAATTATAGCCGCGTGTTATGATAAAAAATTGGGCAGACGAGGCCGGTAATTGGATTTTATTTTTAATTCTTGAATGTACGTAGGATTTTATTGGTGACTGTACGGACTGTAAGTGTAATGTGTCTTAGTGTTACTTCTAAGGAAATATACACATGATAACGTGCCGATCTTGTAGATGTGTTAGGTGTTCTGTGTGATCAGATAAGTAAATCAGCAACACAAATTCGAGAACTCCGTTTTCGCTGCTACTTTAGGCACCTTTAGGTTTGTGTGTTACGCATGTTATGTAGTCAATGTATAATTGGATCAATGAGTTGACAATTAAATACATAATTAAATGTAATAAATGTACCTACAACAATAGAGAGTCCGCATAATGATTGTATAGATTGAGTTGCTATTAAAACAATAACTGTCTAACTAAATGTTTATTGAAAGTCATGAGTTCTCGTCATTATTAGTAAGTACCTAAACTATAAATTGGGCTATATTGTAAGAGCTGGGGACCGAAGATTGGAAGTAACAAGACAGTGTTCGATTGTTGCCAGTAAACCAATTAAAAAGTTGCGGGTTGATCGCTGGTGACGGCGCTCTTGATGTATCGGCGTCGGCGTCGGCGCCCCATCGCCACTCGTATACGAAATACAGTAAATGACGCCACTTGCCTTTATTGCTACCAAATCAAGTAAAACGCTGTCTGATTCATTGTTGTGCTGCTAATTGGCTGAAAATACTTGCTCGTACGATATGTCTGCTATTAATTGACAAGCCCAAATTAATGGTATTAGGAGTTTGAGATTTATGGTTATCTTTGCGAGCGTATTGATATTAATAAATCTGAATATTTAGGTACCTAATAATAGCTGAAATCGTTACATGATTAACGTTAGTATGCTAATCCAAACAAAGCCCTAAACGTATTCGAGTTGTCCGATACAATACATCCATGT
Source organism: Apotomis capreana (assembly GCA_947623375.1). NCBI lineage: Eukaryota > Metazoa > Arthropoda > Insecta > Lepidoptera > Tortricidae > Apotomis > Apotomis capreana. The sequence goes on from OX392501.1 coordinate 16,876,075, forward strand.
TAGAGAAAGTCCTTTCACTCCTAATAACTCGTTCACAAGCACTAAGTTATTTTTTTTATTGATCATCTGTCATCTAAATATATGTATATCGTCAAAATGTACGTAGATATATATTTTTGTATCACCTGAAAGCTGTCCAGTCTGGTCCGGCGCCGCGGCCCACTCAGCCAAACAATGGCTCACAAAGCAACGGTTACGGCCATTCACCCGCTCCGCTGAACCGTTTTTCCACCCTCAACCTTTAAATTGAAACAAAATCATTCGCGCCGCCCAATTTTTCCTATTCACATACCATACCGTGATACCGGCATGAATATTGATAGGTGCAACTTTGCCGACGGTCTGGGCTTCTGATGTGTGGTCAACCATGAGTTCCAACGGAATATTATTGCTGGAATTAACACATACCGATATAGGAGGGACTGAAACACAATTAACCGCGTTTCGGCATGTAGATTTAAGTTAGGCCGTATTGCTAAACTACTTTTAAAACGTTCCAGTGCTTTCAGAGTAAAAGCTTATCTCGTTTTATGTATTGCGGTTATTGATGCAGTGATACAGTAGATGTATTACTGACGTTCTGGGGTTTTGATGTGAGGTTAGACTTCAAACGGAATATTTGTGAGTTGAACTCGAATATTTGTTCCTGGGTCATGGATATAATCTATATATATTTTTATATATTATGTAGGTATATCGTCGTCTAGCATCCATAGTACAAGCATTGCTTAGTTTGGGACTAGATCGATTTGTGTAAGATTGTTTCTCAATATTTATTAATTATTTTGTTTTTACTACCTGTTAACTACAGGTTCCACTGCTAAACATAGGCTTCACCTATGGCTAGCCACAAAGTCTGATCCTGTGCAGACCGCATCCATCGACTCCCCGCGACCCTCGCGAGGTCATCCGTTAATCAAGTCGGGGGCCGTCCCAAGATGCGCTTTTCTATACGTAGTCACCACTCCAGGACTTTGCTGGCCCAACGAAAAACCGTCCTCTGGGCTACATGGTCACAATCGTTTGAGCTATGTCGGTTACTTTGTTTCTACTGCGGATATCCTCATTTCTAATTCTATCAAGCAGAGAAACAACGAAGAGGTATACCAGAGGCTATGTTATGTATAACCTTAAATTATTATTATCTAAAAGAGTGGTAAACGATAACTTTTGGAATTACCATGGTTGTCAAACATTGTGAGACTTGCCTTACGTAGATTTAAGTTATGCTAAGCTAATTTCGCTCACATTTAGGAGCAATTCAGTGCTTTCTTAAATGCTTATCTCCTTTTATTTACGGTTATCGACGCAGTGAACGTAACAGTAAGTGACGTCATGTATATTTATTAGCTAGTAAGGCTGTGTGCACACGAGAACGGCGCGAAGTCTGCGTCGCGCTCCCGAGGGAGCGGGAACGTTCGGGACTCTTTTGATAAATATTGTATGCTTTCTGTGATTCTGCAGCTCGTAAGCTAATGCATTATTTTAGTTTAGATTAAAATATAGTTGCATTTGTTTTACGAGTGCCGTTAAATTTGGGGTAAATATTTTATCTGGGTAGTATATTTTATTATTATATCACAATAATATGCGTGAAGAGGTCTAATACTTATATTGTATAGATATTAAATTACAGTTTAAAATGTATGCCTACCAAGCGAAACCTTAGATGTGATACAAAACGAAATATTCCGATTTTACTCACAGTTATATCCAAGTTTTAGTAATAAGACCAACGACGAAATCGTATAAACAAAATTGGCTTTTCCATACAAAATTTGAAGCTAATCGACGATTTTAGAATGGAAGATCTACTTCATTTTTAACGGTTTCGAATTTTTTCATACTACAATTTGATCGTAATTGTGAGTAGAGTAGACTCGGAAAGTAACACTTTGTATCACATCTTATGTACACCTTGCATTTATTAGCGAGTAAAGCTGTGTGCACACGAGTATGATGCGAAGTCTGCGTCGCGTTCCCGAAGGAGCAGGAGCGCTCGGGAGATTTTTTAGGGTTCCGTAGTCAACTAGGAACTCTTATAGTTTCGCCATGTCCGCCTGTCCGTCCGTCCGCGGCTTAACTCCGTGATCATTAGTACTAGAAAGCTGAAATTTGGTATGAGTATGCGTATGTATCACGCCGACAAAACGGTAAAATAAAAACTATAAAAAAAAAATTTTTTTCGGGTACCTCCCGTACACCTAAAGTGGGGGTGAATTTTTTTTTCGTTCCAACAGTGGAGTGTGGGGTGTCGTTGAATAGGTCTTTTAAAAATAATATGTCGCCAAACATTATTTTTTGATGAAGTCAGCAGTTTTGTAAATATTCGCCCCGGAAATCAATAAAATAGCCCCCCCCCCCCCTCTAACTTTTTAACCACGGGTCAAAAAATATCATGAAAATGAGGCCTTATAAGGGTAGTTCTACAAAGTAAGGAATTTTCGACAGCTCAGCTAAAATATCATGAAAAAATGGTTACAACCTAGTTTATTTACATAGCATACTGTTAACCATACCTATATCAACCTGGTCTCTAAAAAATATTTAGATGACAAAATATTTTCTTAAGAAAAAAAATATTCAAAACGTCAAATTTTCAGGATCCTGGAGTGTCCCACGAGCAAAATCGAATCTAATGTGCGATATAATTTATTTTCTACTACATTGAGACCATAAGTTAAACCAATATAAATGACTACCTATTATTATTGTTACCTAGGTGACATATTACTACTTTATTGTAGCAAAAACATTATAAAAACTTTGTCCAGAATTTGTCCCAACAGTTTTATATCAGGATCCTGTCCAATGTAAAATAAGCGAATATTCAATATTCTATTAGCCGCGCGACCTTGAGGTTTGGCTGAGTTGGTTGCCGCTACGAAAGAGACAAAGAATACCACCTATCGCTTTGCACTCAGTGTATTGCTTAGTCTGCCCGGCACATTTCATGGAGGAAGTCGCGTCGTAATCAGTCGAGTTCACAGGATCCTGGTTAGATATTTAATTACGAAATTTATACGGTAATATGGTGATTGTAACATTTTGATTTATAAATTGCTTACATGAAGGCTTAATGCTGCTTAATTTTGGTTGAATGTTATAAATAGATGCTATTTTTGAATATTATTCAAAAATTCTCTGAAACCTGGTCTCAGGATCCTGTCAAATAAATAGCCAGGATACTAAGAAAAATGCAGGATCCTGAGTGTTTATATTGAAATATTATTTTTTTGCAAGATAATTTGTTACTTTTTCTGCTATATACTATGAGTCAAAATAATAAAGCGTTTAACTAGTTCTAATAATAAATTTATCTACAAATTATAAGTATTATCACTGAACTAAGCAGGGCAATTTGTATAATCATTTCAAAATATCATAAAAAAAGATAAATACAACGTAAACGCACATTTAAAACCTGTGCCTATGTCTATTTACATTATATACTATTTTTCTTAATTTGTCTGACCTCGAATTCTAAACAAAATTATTAAATGGCGTAAGTACTGTTGTAAATATGAGGTTTACAGTTACATGTCAGTTGCAGATTATAATGTGATAAATAAGAATAGACATTTCCATAAATACTTCTATCCTATAGCGTAACTTTTAATATTGAAAACTAAAGTTGGACCAATACTTACGGACGGTAACATAGGCTTAAAACTGTGATATTTTAAATTATGATTTCATTGATATTCATTATTTGAAAGCTCATTAGATTGTTTTTTAGAGATAAAATGGCGAAACCAAAGAAAAAAACGACTAGACAAGAAATACTAGAAAATTTTCAAAAATTATTTAACGATTAGTGTTCGAATTAGAAAATAAATGCCTAGGAAAAGCAAAATTAATAAGACTGCTAAATGTTTTTGGTTTCCGTCATACAATTGTTTATGATGTGTCGTTCATATTTAAATAATTTACAATAATTTTGTTACTTTGTTATAAAAGAGATTTTATTGCATAATGTTGGTTAAAATTATTACTTAATTAAAACTAATATTGTAGATTTAATGATAGAAGTTCCTATTCAAGACTGGTTTAGATAGATATTAGTATAAGTCAAGAATAAACCTAATTTTCACCATAGTTCAAGATATTTGTACTATTACAAACTAATGGTTAGAAGCATAATTTTTATTTGTGAATTTATTATTAAATAAACGTTGATTTTGATTGATATTTGTTTAAATCCTCAGTTTTCTGGTTAAAATCTCAGTTTCCTGCTGCTTGATTTCTTAAAATTGCCATAAATCTAATATTTTTGAATATTTTGACCGTTTCACTTAATATAGGCTAAAAGACGGTGTAACCTTTATGATAAACTATATTTTGTAACCATAATGAAAAAAAAACATCGGGCCGGAATCAGACTCATTTTCGTCCTTAGTTTGTAGAACAACCCATAAGTACTTTCAATGAAAACAATATTGAGTAAAATCGGTCGAGACGTTTTTAAGTAATCGCAATATTTCATAATTTTCTTTAAAATTACGTAATTGTCGCGCGGTGCCCTTATACTTCGAACGTTACACATATTAGTTAAGTGCCATACTGCATTAAAACATTTCGCTCAATCTGGCGCATATAATCGATAACTTCCAGAAGGTAATAAGTAATTACAGTTACTTTGGCGTTTACGACCTTTTTATAGAGCTTGAAATCTTTCTCGTAATCTTTTTCGTCAATTGTGAAGGATGGGCAACTACGGAAACCCTACACTGAGCGTGGCCCGACATGCTCTTGGCCGGTTTTTGATAAATATTTAAAGCTCTCCGCGATTCTGCAGCTCGTAACCTAATACAATAATTTAGTTTAGATTAGAATGTAGTTTCATTTGAGTCGTGACTGCCGCTGAGTCTGGTATGGATGTTCGAGTAGTATTTTTTCCTATATTTGTTATTTAATTCCTTCATAATAAGCAGAACAATAATGTGTTATTATGAGGCACCTATGTATATTGCTTTATTTGAACTTTTAAACCAATTTTATTTTGTTTCCAATAAGTATGACATATTTCTGAACTCTCTTTTAAGAGGTAAGTATTTTTATGATTCAATATATAAGTAGGTTACGAGTATGTGTTAGTAAGAACTAATACATAAACAAAACACATTAAAAGTTAAGAGTGTATTGCTGCCGCATCGTAATTGGATGGCTTTGCTGTACCTAAGTGATTAGTTACAATTTTCCCGTCAGCAGTTTTGTAACTTGGAGTTGTAGTCATAGAGTGCGGACACAATGTATTATATCTTTATATCTAGTGCGGCTTTATTCATATGATAGAAATATTTATCTGTTTCTGTGTGTTTCTGATAGTGATATCATCCTTCCAAAATGGATAAACCGATTAAAGCGCAAGTACACTAACACAGGTCATTTTGACAGCCAATGTCCTCAGATCCTTAAATTCGCTTCCATAGGTCAAATAATATCTCACACCAAAAAGAGAAATTAGGTCCATGAGAAATCTTAACTTTTGTAAATTATCCGTTGTAAAGAACATCAATTTCTTTATGTTGAACTTGTACAGGAACTTATACTTATAATTAAAACTGGAATATTATGTTACTCATTTGAATATATTTCCTTATTGCAGGTACGAAGTTCACCCTCCACACTTTCACATCAATGTACGTATTTTCCACATACGTAGGTATGTTATGGAGTTCTAGTTTTTCTTTAGCATTATCATCGTTCAACATTATTTACTTAGGTATACAACGGGTAAACAACGCTTTAAAACTTATCCAACTACCAGATCTTGTTTGTTTTTGTTACCTACATTACGAAAAGCCTCCGTCAGAACGGTAACTATGTGTTGATAAACAGAAAGTGAAATTAATTTTACAATTACAAAGTTTCTTCTTAGAAAACTAGTTCGCAAACAACAGATATTCCTACACACAAGCACAAGCAAGGGCGAGGAGAAGAAGCCAGAACAAGCTTGTTTTCGATGCGGCTTCTAACGGTTAAATAAATTAGATAAGACGGGATACGCGCTGACGAAGGCACTTAGCAACTTTCTGTGTTGTCAACACTTTTATGTGTGTGTTGGTCCATTACGCAGCCGGTCTACACTTACGTTAAACACAGTAATGGAAATAAAGATAGATTGTATACCGTGTTTTTATTGATTTATGTTAACTTTTATTTTAAGGAATGCTTTACTCTGTGGATTTACTCGTGCAGTAGGATGGAATGTGTCCATACGAACTTTCAACTCATGTTTAGTTCTCTTATGAATGAATATACTCGTATTTATAAATTGTAGCCTATGTCCTACTTTAATATCTAAGCTATATTACTGAAACGTTTTATGGAAATCTGATACGGAGTTTTTGCGTATAAGAGATGGAACGTACAATGCATTCAGAAAACCTTCCTTTAATATACTAGCTTTTGCCCGCGACTACGTCCGCGTGGAACTTGGAAGTATGGAAGCAACCTTGTACAACACGATAGATATCCACCTAATCACCTTAATTAATAAAACGGATTATTAAAAGCGCCTAAGCAAATGTAAGAGCAATTGTGCTTTTGGTCTAATCATTACATTTTCTACAGGGTCATCAATGTCATCATGAATTACTTACTCACGTTTCAATCTTTTTAGGGATAATTTCCAGGATGAAAACTATCCTATGTCCTTCCTCGGATCAGTTTCAGTTTCAGTTTCATTTATTAACCATACAGTAGGTAATATGTTCATTACATGGTAAGTCAGTATACATTTAACGATAACATTTCGTAATAATATCTTAAACTATCTCCATGCCAAATTTCATCAAAATCGATTCAGCGGTTTAAGCGTGAAGAGGTAACAGACCGACAGACAGACAGACACACTTTCGCATTTATAATATTAGTATGGATATTACATAAATATAGGGTTCCTCGGGGTATGGTGTTGAACTAAATACATGTGTGTATTTTGTAAAAGAAGGTTTTTTTATGAATTGAGAAGAACTAGAAACACTTTACCAAGTAGTTTCTATGATTGAATCAAGCAATTATGTTGAGGGTATAGAGTAAATAAAAACACGATGTAGCAAACAGAGCATTGCGTAGCCATTACTTTGATAAAAAGATTATGTTTTGAAAACTTTCCTAGACTTAATTAAAACAAGTAGGTATTTTTAAAAGAATCTTTTTTTTGGTAGAATCAGTATTATGTACTTACATATAATCGAAAAGCGAAATCGTAAATTTTGGTGGAAATTAATATATGAAGTGTAGGTATTTAATGAACTTCTCTAATTGTGATTAAAAAAAACGAGATTTTGACTTATTTTGTGACTAAATGGTCCACGTCGATATCTACTTGATGATAGTCTCCATAAATCTGGATACATGAGAGGCATTCCTTTTTATCGGTAGGTACCTCGGGAACTCAACAAAGCCCACGGGAGAGGGGTGGACGCAGAATATTGTCTGCTTGCCTCGCTTTTTAAAACTTGGTCGCTTCATTTAATCAAGACCTCGTTCTTTGAGTGTTTATTTGACCAAAGTATCTGCAGACTCTTTCAATTTCGTTAAATTTTGTACAAGTAGTACTAGTATATTAAATTATCCTAGTACGTATTTCATTTTTTAGCAATCAGTTTTTAATAGTTTACTTGTATCTTAACTTAGAACTCAGAACGATTAAACTTCTACTCTGCACCCACTTGAAGTATTTCTGGTTTGGCCCTATGGTTGACTGGTAGAGAATGCCATTTTATATTAAGTTCGCCATTTGTACTGAGTTTTGTTTAGTACAATAATGTATTAATAGAAAAAAAATTATGAAATGATCCTTAAATTAAATATGTTCTAAATCTCGAACTTTTTTTTAGATTTGTATTTTGAAAAGCAGTGTACGACGTAAAATACCTAGTGTAATCGCATAATCACATGTATTTTAACAAAAAAAATATGTTATATGACAATGGGACCAACTAGAAACTATGCTCTGTAACGGTAAAAATAGTATATCGCTAAATCGAATTAAGGTCCTATATATACTCGTATTACATTCCCGGCAGCTTTGTTAAGAGTGTAGGTACGTATAATAATATAATAATTGCGCAAAATCTGGAAGGAATCGATTCGGCTGTAGGACGGTCTTAATATCTATTCCGATTAGATTCAGTTTCAGGAGGATTGCAGATCGCCAGCGGAGTTATTAGGAAATATTCGATGGAACTATATTCCGAAGGATAAATCAGACATCAATTCCCATACAAAAAAACGTTGTTTGCATTGCGCTGTTAAGACTTTTCCTCAAGCTGTGACCTCTCCCCACATAATATTAGTTTTCAATACAATTTCAGAGCGTTATAACAGTAGGTACAAAATAAAAGAGATATTTTCTAAGACTACTTATTTATATTTTGCAGATAAGTAGAGAACGTGTTAACAACGGTTAACATGAGGGGCCTAATCATACAGACATTGATATATAGTTATTTGAGCGATTTATCGATTGGATTTCGTTATTCGCGCTGTATAAAGTGCCTAATATATACTAGGTATTACCTATAGTCGAATATCTGAAACAAGTAACTCTAAAACGACTACACACAGACATTCCATGCAGTTTTGTTATAAGCGTATAAAATAATTGCGTAAGATCTGGAAGGGTTCGATTCGGCTGTAGGACGGTTTTAATATCTATTCCGATTAGATTCAGTGTCAGGAAAGAACGCAGATAGCGTCGGCGGAGTTGGAAGGAAATATTAGATGGATCGGGCTTCGAATACAAATATGGGGAGATAGGGAAATCGGATTCGCCGGCAGTCCCAGACGTGTCGTATTATCGGACTCTTTTTGTTACACGTTGCTAACGTATTTAATAACATGATATTTTCAGATGCTCATGTTTTTGTTATTGTTATAATTAGTCAACTTTATATGGACCTATCTTTGTTAATCAACTAAGTAAGCCTTATGTCGGATCGGGAGTACAGGACAACCGTAATCTTCTGGGATAAAATGAGGCATATTTATGTATATTTTTCAGATTCTATGTCTATGCTAATTTTTAAATACGGACTTTTGTAGTAGGGTGATAACAACATTAATCTACAACGCACTTAATAAAGATATATTCAAAACTCAGTTATTCGTATTCAACATTCATTTATTGGCGATGAATCAAACCCTGGAATGCCAGCTCAAAAGGCTCTTTACTTTCAACTAGTCTATCGTGCAATAATAGCGACCGTAAAATGAACAGCCAAACGTTACGACGGCAAACCGATCTCAACCCTATCTATGTGGCCTAGAGAAATTCCCGTTCATGTTTTCACACAAAGTCAAACTCACTGGTAGTTACGGCTGCCAGCTCTGGTTTGGTTTAAATTATATTATACGCTTTATAATCTTCGAAAAATACCTATAGGTGACTGACTAACTGAACACTATAAGTGGTTAGTTAAAACTGAAGCTAAAAAGAGCATGTTTAGAAAAAAGTTTCAAATTAAGACTTAGCCGGGGTAGGTCGCGCGGAAGTGGTCGCTAGTATAACGATACAGTCATACTATGCGGCAGGAAGGCGGACGATATTAATAAATCAATACAATCATAGATTAGGCTCATTTCTTCTGCACTTTTCCGAAAATTAAAGGAGCAATCTATTCTACGACGGAAGCACGCTGGTAGCACGACGGTGTGGGGTCGTACCGATGCGATAGCGCAGCGGGCGGCGGGCGTGAGACAGCGGCCGGCACGGCGGGCGCAACCCAGCCGCGCCTGCTGAATTGTTCGCTCACTAATTAAATCTCGCCGACGACATCGCGGTTTCAAACCGACAGCCTCTTAATTATTGTTTCCGCTCTTAACATCTGTCTTAATGTCACTTTCAATTTAATTTAGAAATTCTTCAGCTCCGCGGCATAAAAGTTTATTACGGCACTTGATAAGGAATGTAAGTAGTAATCGTCTAAATGTAGCAAAGTAACTGGCTATAGACATAGCTCGTGAGACTGTGGAAAGTTTTAGTTTTCTTGCCGTTACATATACAAATTGGTTTCTGGAGCTACGAAAGAAGCACACTCCCGTCTTTTCGGCGGCCCGAGGGCCGAATACAAATTAAGAAGCAAACTTCGTTCTCGGCAAATTGGTTAATGTGAGTAACGTCTGGATTTGAGATAGTTCGCAAACTTTGTCTTGGTCGTGAAAACCATCTTGAATATAAAGTTTTCTTCAGAAAATATATTATCTTCGTTAATAGGTAGTTTTTAGATAGTGATAAACATTGACTATAGGTTAAAAACAAATGATAATGCTAGTATAACTAATTTGTAAAAAAAAAAGACGGCATGGTTCTGGGGTTTGCTAAACACAGTCCTAGAGTTAGCCGCGATATCTAGGTAATTATGAAACTAACTTGATTGAAACTTTTGATGCATTGCATATAGTCAAAAGATTCTTCAAAAAACCGGCCAAGAGCATATCGGGCCACGGTCAGTGTAGGGTTCCGTAGTTGCCCATCCTTCACAATAGACAATAAAATCAAATTTAAATTACGAGAAAGATTTCAAGCTCTATAAAAAGGTCGTAAACGCCAAAGTAACTGTAATTACTTATTACCTTCTGGAAGTTATCGATTATACGCACCAGATTGAGCGAAATGTTTTAATGCAGTATGGCGCTTAACTAATATGTGTAACGTTCGAAGTATAAGAACACCGCGCGGCACTTACGTCATTTTAAAGAAAATTATGAAATTTTGCGGTAACTCAAAAACGGCTCAACCGATTTTATTCAATATAGTTTTCATTGAAAACTAATAAGGCCTTATTTTCATAAATTTTCCCATAATTTTTTGACCCGTGGTTGAGAAGTTAGAGGGGGGGAGGGGCACTATTTTTTGGATTTCCCGAGCGAATATTTACAAAACTGCTGACTTTATCAAAAAATGATGTTCTAAGACCCCTATTGTTTTTAAAAGACCTATTCAACAACACCCCACACGCTTGTGTTGGAACGAAAAAAAAAATTCACCGCCACTTTAGGTGTACGGGAGGTACCCGAAAAAAAGTTTTATTTTTAGTTTTTATTTTACCGTTATGTTGGCGTGATACATACACATACTCATACCAAATTTCAGCTTTCTAACACTTATCATCGACCACGGAGCTAAGCCGCGGACGGACAGACGGACAGACGGACAGACGGACATGGCGAAACTATAAGGGTTCCTAGTTGACTACGGAACCCTAAAAAGGTCAGTATTTTACGATTTACGATGCAATTACGATCAACAATCAAAATACATGAAATAGTAATCAACGATTAAATTTACAATTATTTTTTAAAATTACTTTATAAAGGAGGGTTCTTTGAAATTAGTACTCATTTGGGCGCTCCGGCGCTGCGTCGAACGCCTTTTTAATTATTTATGCGCTGCAGGCAGAATAAGGAACACATTTGCTTCGCTGCGCCAAAATTAAAAGAGGAGAAGAAAACGTTTACAAAGGCTAATAAATCTACCCCTTAGGATGTTTGATTAAGCAAAACCCGTATTACAAAACCTGGACTAAATAAAACTGAACGAGATCAAATTACGGTACTGAAATTGTATTTTTAATATCTTTCGTTGAATTAGTTGCTTTATTAAGAGCCTTACCTATTACTGGTAGATCCCGATTTACTTTGATATTATATAGGTACCTAAGGATCACTCATTAACGGAGCAGCATGCGGTTGTACTCCTTGAAACTGAAATTTGAGTGAGAAATGACAGGGATTACAAAATTATACGTATAATTATAGAATTTAAATGTGTTAGGTTATTGACTGTGAACTTAGATCCTTATCTGTAAATGAGGAAGTATGCTCAGCGGGTTTGTCTTTCGGTGTAGTTGACAATCGAATGAAACCTCGAGTTTCAAATTCATATGTGTATGTGTGTATGTATCTCCGTAAATTTGTGAGAATACCGAGAAAGATCTTGCTTGCGACCCCCAATTTAATCCTATTACCTAGTAATTTACCCTATTTGCCAGTCTGGCTAATTAGACCTAGAAGTTGCGCGAGCAATTCTATTCCTTCTTATTATCGATTTGTAAATTTAAATTAGCTCCATGCATCTTTAAAAAGTTGCAAACCGATCCGGACGGGGGCGCAGCGCAGGCGGGGCGCAGTTGTACAAAGGGCCGCGGAGAACGAAAAGTTTTAATATACCTTCGATTGGATCCAGCCGCAGCCAGGGAAGGGACGAAGCATTGAAAGAAAATGCTTTGCCATTGAACGCGAATACGAATAACGACGATATAGAAATCGACTAATACCCTTTTTGAAGATCTCATCGAAATATCTTGTTGGTCCCCAATTTTTTAACGAGTTCTACTCTAATTATATTTGGATAATCTAAATTAGGGGCATATTATTTAATTTTATTTAAAATATTTTAGACAGGTTTTGGTTTAGACAAAACGAACTAAGCGAATGTATACTTAACTAAGTTTTACTTTTACGGCACATTTATAAGCAATAATTTTAGATTGAGTTTCATTTATTTCATGTGAAAATGCGTTCACTGTGTGAAAATGTATTCTCATAATGATCGCCAGAAAAAAATACTAATAATAATAATTGTAACAATGGCAGACAAAAAAATAATAATTAAATGACATTTCCTATTTAATAAAGATCGTCATCGAAATACTAAATAAAATACCAAGTGTAAAGTTTAGTTCAATTGCTCTCACTCACCGAGTACAGAGGGTTTTTCAACAAAATGTCTCGCAGTCGAGACAAAAAAAATACCGAAGACATACCAAAACTAGTCATATAGCCATGTCATTAAAATGCTGCTCACAAATAAACTACCCAGTTCTCGAATAAATTTCGCTTAAAATTTGACAAGTGAAATCATAGCAGTACGTCGTTCTCGTTATTATTATTAGGCAGAGATTACTTTTCGGCTGTCCGACCGCGTCGATAGGGCAGAGGGTGCGACGAGCGAACGGAATGGGGAAGACTCTAAATCCATATTCGATCAGCGGGTGCTGAGCCGATCTGACAAGCCGCCGATCTGTTTTGCATTTATATAAACAGCTCTTACCTTAATATACGCTCCTGCGATGCTGACAGACACATTTTGACATCGGAGGAGCTCTCATAAACTTATTCTAAAGAATAAGAAAAAGTCTCTTGCTTTAACATATTGGATATGATTACAGTATTCTTTTTGTTTTGTTTTTAACCGATTTATAAAAAGGAGAACGTTCTATGCTTCACTGTATGTATTTTTTTTCCGTATGTCCACTGATTTCTCCGCCAATTGGTGACCGAGTCTCAAAATTGGTGGTCACATTGTCACCATGTCGGGATCCGATGATGGGATCCCAGAGAAATTGAAGATAATCCTCAAATGTTATAAGCACTAGCAATGTATTTCATAAAGTTTTTCAGGTATTTGCGTCTGAAAGTCATCATCTCATTATGCTGAACTGATAGAAGGTACAACGCCTGGTTAGGATTCTTTAAATATTATAGGTAGATTAAGATCGTTAGTTGTATTTTTTTTAGTATGACCCTGACGTGGTACCATCGTCGCCAAGTCGGGATCTGATGATGGAATTCCAAATAAGTAAATCGAGGACAACCCTCAAATGTTACAGTATAATGTTTTTCATATTTTTTCTCTTGTCTCACTATGCTGAGCTGAATGATAGAAGGTTTCACGGTTAGGAGTTAGGGGATGATTCAAACGAGATACATACGAGTACATACAAGACCTTCCCAATCACCCCCTTATAGTATATATGTATTTTCATTTTCTTTTCATTTCATTATCTAGTTGGCTAGCATTAGCTAGTTGGTTGGTTATTATTTGCGAGGTAAAAATCAAATAGTTTATTCGAATAATATTAATGCAATTGGAGGAATAAAATCTTGAAGCATATTTATTTTTTTATTACGTTATGTGTCTCTTCTTGACGACTAAGTAGTAATAGGTAGTTAGGTAGGAACCCAATTTTACCCATGGCATGCATATACATTTTATTCAACTAAATGTATTTCATGAATGAACACACAGCTATACAAATATGAGGTATAGTACAGACATAGCTGGCAACAGGAGCTGGAAAGGCTAAGAGGGTGCGGAGGCGAGGGCTGGACCTTCATCAAGCGGTTGACTGGTATTAGGGCGTGCAATTGTTCCGCTGCGCCGCATTCCACGCTCTACACAACACATATTTCACACTGTGATTTCACACATTAACACCCTCGTCTGCGGAAGGTGTCTAGCAAACACTTAACTTTTATTTCCAACTATCTTTCATTAATATTAATTTTTAAAGTGACACTGAGACTTATTGCCGTTTTCAAAATAAAACTCACGATTGAAACATCGATAAAAGTGTTTGTTTGCGGTGTAATTACAAAATCCCCTGTTGTTCAAGTTTCCCGACGCGAGAATACGTGCCGTAAAAATAATTCGACGCTCCTCCGGGATCGTTTGTAAAACGTCACGCGTAAAACATATTATAAAGCCAATAAAACGTGTTTACAAGGGTGAGTAGAGCTCGGAGTCCCGGCGTACCCGCGCGATATCCGTAAACATTTTAGCACTGCAATAAATTTAACATTATCCAACTCACGAGACATTCTGTTTTCTTCCGTCCCGGGATCAGTTGGTTAACGGTTGTAATCTCGGCTGACTCGGATTTTCCGCTTCCTGGTAGGAATTATACAATTAGGTGGCATCTGCATGTTTTTTGACATCCTTTATTGTGAGGGTAAGTTATAAATATGTCATATCTGTATGAATACTACTTTATATTTTAATGAAAACAGCGATTTTTATTACTGGCCTTCAAACATTTTTTTTCCCGAATAAAGGTCGATGTAAATAAGGGAGCGCTACGAGAAAACTAGGAACCTTTTTCCTTTTTTGCTGCCAACACGACAACCTTTCAGATTTTGTTTCCTATCCTTAGATAAAATACGAAGTATCCGACCTCAATATATTCATAATTAGGAAATAAACTTTTTCTGAGATGGGATAAAAATAACAGATTGGCGAATAACCCTCTAAAGTCAAGAGAGCCTGAACTAAACACAGTGGCCTCGATTCCCGGCGTCGTCAGTCGAACAGTAACCTCAAAACTCAAATTAGCCCGAGAATAAATATGTTTTGGGGAAGCCGACAGAGGTGATATCTTAGACCAAAGAAACTGAGCGAAATTAAGTGATTGTAAATTCCATTTACATAAGTGCATAATTAATACATGAACCGTGTGCTTTTTGACCCAATTTAAATACACAACCTTCAGGTTAATTCTTTATTCTAATAATAAAGATTCATAATTACATTTTGCGAATAACGAAGAGAGTCTTAACCTAACACAGTGACCCCGAATTCCGGCGCCGTCAGTCGAACAGTTTAGCCAGAAAAAGAGCCCCTGAAGCTGAAAGAGGTGATATCTTTGACCGAACAAACTGAGCAAACTTATAAGCGGCTGTAAATTTCATTTAAAATCACACGCACCATGTACCCTTTGACCCAATTTAAACGCATATATATTTTGCTGCCTACTTGACGACCTTTAAGGTTCAGCATACAATTCTTAGTAAGAAATACGCAGTATCTATCCCAACTGTAAACCTCAATAGATTCTTAATTACGTAATAAACCTTTCCTGTCGGATCAAAATAAGAGATTCGGCGAATAGCCCTCTAAGCCAAGAAAGCCTGAACCAAACACAGTGACCCCGAATTCCGGTGCCGTCAGTCGAACAGTAACCTCAAATTAGCCCGAGAAAAAACCCCTGTTTTGGGGAAGCTGACAGGGGTGTGTGGAGAGCGCACTCGGAACTTTTGTCAATAGCACATCTGTTCGCGGACGCTCGTTATGTTGTGAAAACAGTTTCATTGATTTTTACGTTTAGGTATTTAATACTAGAATGCGCTCGCGACGTCTTATAGTTTAGTAATCAAGAAATAACCTTATAGTTTCTCCAGGATGGCTGTCTGTCAGCTCTTAGTACCAAAACAGAGTAATTCGGAATGGGTACGCATGTTAAACATGCCAACAAATAGTAAAGAAAGTAAGGTACGTTTTAGTTGTTACGCTTGAAGTGGGAATTATGTTATTGGTCGTCTTATCCAAGGCCCAATGTATCGTCACTTTCTACTTCTTTATAGAACTCTGGCGTGGCGTCATGGAACTGTTCATACTTTTTTGTTCTGACTTATGGAACAAGAATTCTTCAATCATACTTGTAACTCGGCATCAGGTAGTTTTTGTTTTAAATTTAATAATTTATAATTATCGTGTAGTTAATAATTTTACATTATTTCCATCCATATTATTCCGCCTGTTGTTTACCTCTATTGAATGTTACTTGTAATTTGCTTGTATTTATTTCCTGTTGAGGTGTGCAATAAAGAATATTCTATTCTATTCTATTATACAGTGCATAAAATAACTTCTATAAGATACCAATGAAAAGTATCTGCTATCTTCTCAAAGATGAATCTTAAATGTCTGCTGAGAAAGCAGTTTTCATTCATTTTCCCATTTTGTTTGTCATTGCTACTTGAAAGTCACCAGTGCAATTCTACGAACCGGCTAAGAGGCTTCTTCGTGGGCCGGTGAGTGGGTGGACTGTAAGTTTATTTTATAATGGAGTTCTGTTCTAGTAAACAACTTTCATTCATTAGTCACGATGAATATTTAAAGAACTCGGTAATTACTTTACTTACACACAGATTTTTATTTTATACTGTGAAATATTAAACTATATGATTCAAAATTCGCACTCCTAGCAAAAATTTCATCTTTATTGAGTTTAGCAAAAACATGGGTCGCTTTTTATACATTAACCTTTTCTTTTATGTAATATTATTTAAATAAATAAATTTAACTATGAGTTACAATTTAATTTCAAGATTTAGTTATGTTATGAAGTGTACTAGCGTAGTAAACAAAGTATGAAGAGCTCTCATTTACACTTTACTTTGACTGTGCAGTACATTGCTGGCAATTTTGTTAGAAATATAATAAGTCTGAATTTTAGTTTGTTAGGGTCATGGTTAATTTAAAGAACCGTGATACTTTATTCTACTTTAAAGAAGCCTACTTGTAGGTAAAAGATAGTATAACTACATCAAACAGTTCAAGTGACCAAAATTCACCTGTTCGTATTTCCACCGGGACTTCGCAATTTGAATTTGAACTTTCTAGATCAAACTATTGTTAACTAAAACACGTTAGTATTTTAATACTTATTATTCTTAGTTTGTTTAACTATATTTTACAATGAATATTGCACTGGTTCAAGAACTCGTTCGAATACGGAATCTAATACAAACTACTCTTATTAAAGAGCACATATTATGTTCAGAGAAATGTTAGTGGTAGCGAAACTCAATTCTGTGGCATGTCCACATTACGTATGTATCAAGGCGCTTGGAGCGCGTGACATGCGCTTATTTCGTATGCGGGTAGAGAAACTTGCTCAAACTGTATGTTTTTTCTTTGTTTGTATTGGAAATATTTCTGCTCTATAATAATTTCTCTGTAGACCACAGCTTCGCGTGATGGGTTTCATGCAAAATATCTACCCCGTTATTAAACAAAAGTAGGACTTTCTGTTCATATCAGATTGTGTTTGGTTTTATTTTTGCGATGTGCGTAGCATTTTTAAAATGTGTGTCTCGTGATGACATAGTTAGCTAAATTGATTGATTGATTGTAAAAGCTAGCGGTCCTAGATTGAATCACATTTCATTTTGACAACAATGAAAGTAAAAATAAAATTCGACGAGGATGAAAGTCTATTTTCACCGATGCGGTGGCCATAAGCTGGCAATTAATAATCGAGAGCACACGAGCTCACACTAATTTAATACCTATTAACGATAGTAATAGCCCGCAGACTTGCAATGCACAATACATTAATCAGCTGCTTGCTTGCAATGCAATGCCTCTTTGCAACGCTTATCCACTTTCCTACGGATGCGAGATTAAAGGGGAGAGTAACAAAATGAGAAATGAAACGATTTCAGGACGCATTGTTGGAAGGCTGGCCGCGCCGTTGTCGGATTTATGACAAAGAACGCCGGATGATTCAATCAGCCGGCCAGTTCTTTAGTTTGTTATATTCATGTTTCAGGCGGACGTCTATGAACCGTATTGTTATCACCAAGTCTTTTTTGCCCCATTCACCGCTGGCTTGTTACGATGTGTTATTATTCGAACACTATTGATGTCACGTAAAGGAATGTTTTCGTGATAAATTTGTAAACAAAATAGTGCGAATAATGGTATTTGCCAGTATTTTTTGTATGTGTACAACATGAGATTAATGAATTTAATTTTGGCGTGGATTTGGCTCACTCAGAAATAAGTATAATCGACACCTGACGTAAAGGTGACTTAATATTTTTTTTTATTAAAGCTGTAACGTCTGCTAGCGTAAACAAAATGTTTACCAACGAAGCGAATATGCGGGGTTCCGTGTTGGCCCGAATAGCCGTTGGAAATGCGGGTTCGAAGCCCGCCTGAACCATTTTTACGCTTCATTGTAAACATTCGGTAAAGGTGACTACAAAATCCCGTTATGAATTATACAATAATTACCAACAATTAGCGACCAGCGTTGGCAACCTTTACCCAAATAGGTATTCAGTACAGGGGAGTAATTTACAATTTAAATATTCTTAATGTCTCCAAGTCGTCGCAGGCGGGGGCAGGCCCGCTTCCACTACATCAATCACTCGCGGCCGCTGCGCCTGAACATTTCTAATTATTCGCCTCGCTTTCGCCAGCGAGGTACTATTAACATGTTCACGGTGGAGCGGTTCGCGATGATTTTGTGCATTGTGCCGGTCCAATTGTTACCTGCAATTTGTTTTTATGGGGTTTTATTTAACGTTTGTGATGATTGTATTTTGTACAGTGAGTTAACATGCAATCTGCAATCGTTCACAATGTATAGGGAAAGATAACTTTAAGAGCGAGGGCAATATTTTATTAATGGGTTCATGATTATGAATAAAGATTTATTTATACTTAAATAGCTTTTCCAGAGGCTGCACCCGCGGGGAGGAGAGTGTTGGATTATTTTTTAAAGAACTGTGTAATTTTTAAAATAATGACAGAGTCTGTGCTGTGATACCGTCTAACCCATATTTTACTACCTACTTTGAAAAAAGTAGGTTTTACGTGGTTTAAATATTGCAAACAAACCAATTACCGCACTAACGCATTTATTTGAGAAATAACTTTTCGAATACAGAATTTATTTCTATGTTAGGAGGCTGTCTGTTCATGTCCAGGCGTAAACTAAAATAATATCTGGATGATAAATCCTTTTAAAAACCACACCATTTTGCGCATTGCATAGGAACCTTAAAAATTCTGAGGATTTCGATTATACAATTCGGTGACTATATATAGGTACATCTCTAATTTTATGTACCTACCTTATTCACTTTGAGACCTGGATTACCTTTTTACATCTCTGGGAAAATTGATGGTTTAAATTTTATATATTACGCGCATCAATTAATCATAACATAGTTTTAAGTCATTTTTTTTTAATATTACTTGTCTCTTTCGGCTTTCTTCTCAACAGCGGTCTCCTCTTCTAACATGCCGGTAGACTTAGATTCAGACTTGTAAAAGTGCCCCTGTGGCCTACTTACAGAATAATAATTTTGATTTTGCATGTCCTAGTCCTAGCCAAGACTAAATCACTGACCAAACACAAAGTTCAAAACAGGACAATCGACTGAAGAATTTACATTCGGAATAAAATCGAAGAAGCGTTGCTTTGCCTTCATCGGGATGTTTGTCGAAATGTCGCGAGGGCTTGTCTCAAGGGCCTCTCGGCTAGAGCACCCTCACCAGGTGGCACCAGCCTCTAATCGCCACATCCCTTCTAAGCAAGAGCTGAACATGCTTAAGTGATCAATCACGTTTAATGCTTTTGTTATATTTAATGCCGTACTTTTGCTAGTCTACACTTAACTCATTATTTTAAGGGATACTAACTTAGAGTATTAAATCAACTGGAGTTGTCACTCACTCGGAACCGCTATGACCGACGGTCTTGTAACACAAGACATATCAGTTATACGTTATACACTTCAAAGTACGTCAGTAATCAATTTTACGAAGTTCCATGAGCCTGTATGTACTGTTTTTGGGGGTAAAAGTCGTTCTACTACGTCTAGTTTACAAAAAGATGGAATATTATTTCACAGGTTAGCGTATTTTGCTTTAATTATCATAAAACGTTTTAATTTAATTCGAAATTATCAAGTTTCGATCGCAAAATCGATTTAAAAACAATCGTTTTAAATTCTGACGGTTGGCAACAATTTGACGTTTGACGTTTGCATATTTAAAATAATAAGGACCACTGCCACTGCCTTATATTTTGTCTATAATTACAAACAAATAAGATACTTGGCGACATTTGTATAGGATTTGCATTAGTGTGACAAATTAAATTAGTGTTGTATTATTTTAGTATGGGTGTGTATAGCAGTAAGAGAGCGTTTTGCATTTGTGTGCACAATGTTTATATGTGTGCTACCTCGTTCCCCCTCAGGTTTTGGCGCTCATTTTGATTTGGAAATATACGGCGAATGTGACTCCTGTTGATTTAATGCTCTAAGTATACTAAGTAAGTACTTACACAAGCTTAGACCTGCTTTACCAGCTAAGATAGCTGGTTTTCACTAAGGGCACTGATAGCATTTACCATTTTCAATAAATAAATCCATAATATCCATATCCATATCCTATCCAGCCAGACGGGATTATGACCTACGATTTAAGTGACATAAAAGAAGGTTTTAGCCTTGGGTTAGAAATTCTTTTTTCTACTGATAAAGGAATGGAAAACAAACCGCTATCAAATAAAAAATCATAAATCAGTCGTACCCATACGGGCAACTCGTTCTCTGAAAGAGGATATTAGAGTTTAATGGTACTGTTTTAGCCCCACCCCGAAAAGCTCTAAATTAAGTAAAAAAATGAACTACAATGAAAAATGAAATACAATGAAATATTTTCTCTCTGACGTGAACTAACTTATAGCATGGCGAAAAATAAACCGCAGAGGGTAACTTACCGATCGGACCGAAAGACATAGTTGCTATTGTGTAGGCTCCCTTGTTACAGATATTAGAGTCCGCATATCTTCATCCTTCACAATGTCATGCTAAATTATTTCCCTACATGAATATACACATTTAATATTAAACTTGGTCAATGTGGTGCAATTTAAAATAAGTATCTAAACATGGAACCCTTATGTTGCTTATTTATTAATATTTAAAAGGTCGTTAAAATAAATAAATAAATATCGGACAACCTCACACAAATCAATCTAGTACCGTCAAACCGTCCAATTTTGCCCTTTTGGGTAAATGTCCCCACTGGCATACCTAAATAAAAAAAAAACAAAATGATCGAATTATTTCATCAACAAATAGATGAACGGTACGTATTTATATTTAGCTTCAAAATTGGATACTTAACCTATTTCAACATGTACACCAAACGCGGGGACATTTGCCCACTAGGGCAAAGTTGGCCAGTTTCACGGTACCACAGTAAGCTCTAGTAGGCTTGTGTTATGGACACTAGACGACGATAGACATACTTATATAGTTAAATACATACTTAAATACAAATAACATCCATGACCCAGGCACAAATATTCGAGCTAATCACATAAATATTTGCCCTTGCCGGGATTCGAACCCAGGACCGCCGGCTCAGTAGGCAGTTGCCTAACCACTGCGCCACCGCGCGTTTGTATATAAGCACCTAATATTTATAACACAAAGTACCCACATTTTACATGAATTTTCATATGGATTAAGCTCAATGCAATTCTACCATCATTAATGGTTATTGTTATGCATATTTAAATTCCACCAATGTGGTGTAATGTTATAATTATAATAACGCTAGCTCTCATATCTTCATTATTAAATAGTGCCGATGATACCTATTAGGGATTGCTACAATTCCATTAATTGCGCGATTATGCTTAAATACCGCAATATCACTTAAATAGGTACTTAACGGTAAAATTTGTAAACCATATCCTTTACAGGTTTAAAAATAAATAGGTAACGGCATTTATGAATTTGAGATTACGTCAGATATTATTAATGATATTAAAACCCTATTCACTCTAGCCTTACCTTATATTTTATTATATCTTAAGAGTAAGGCGCTCTATGTGTCGCGCTTGCATCACTCCGCCGTGGCTGAAGGTGTGGTGGAGTACGTCCGCCGGAAGACTGGCTTCTCGCTGAGGGTGCACCAGCTGCAGTCCCGGCACTACGTGCACTTCAGCTCGTTTGTGGTGCGCGTGCCGCGGCCGCTGCAGAGCACCATCGCAAGTGTAGACTTCTGGCCGAAGGGTGTTGTGTTTCGGCGGTTTCGGGGCAATCTGCCGAATCCTGCGCCAGATCAGACGACGCAACGGAGCCACGCAGTTACGTCGCCTACATAAAACTAGATTTAAGCTTTTCTAAAATGTAATTTTGTAGTTCACAGTGCCTTGGTTTATACTGTAATGCTGTGTAACTAATTTGAATAAATAAATAAATAAATCTTCTTCTTCTTCTTCTTGTATCGTTTTCCTCAATGCTGAGGGTCGTGACCTCTGTTCATCACTCTTCGGACGATCGCTCTCCACTTATCTCGATCTCCTGCAGACTGCATGGCGTCGGTAAACTGGGAGACCGTTGTGTCCCGAATCTGATCGGTCCAGCGCATGGGACTCCTTCCTCTTGGTCTTCTTCCTTGAATCTTCCCTGTCACTAAGAGCTTTTCCAAGTTGTCACTCTTCTTCCTGGCTATATGACCGAAGAATTCAAGGATTCTACGGAGGCAGATGTTGGAGAGTCTCATGGTGATTCCCAATTCCTGAAGGATGGATGCATTGGTGCGATGGGCTGTCCATGGTATTCTCAGCATTCTCCTCCAGCACCACATCTCAAATGCATCAATGAGTGAGCGATCAGCTATATAATGATTAAAATGTAAGTAAATGTAAAAAAAAAGGTTCGATTACTCATGATTATAACCAGCATCACATACCTTTTTATACAAATTGTTCTCGAATGATATCCAATGTTTTTCATTAGATTGGTTTAAGTAGGTACTAAATAAGGAGTTAGCTCCTGGTGAAGAAATACTGAATAAATAATCTCGAGTAAAAATACCATTTGCAAAATATCTTTAACCAAGAGCCAATAAGTAAGCAAATCAGATAGCGAGCTAGGCATCTGCAGATATCCGCAACCTAGGCAAAGTAGGTAATTGAAAGCGCTTGGAAGTACTTCTGGACGTTTCAACGCAACTGTAAACTGATTGGAACTTAAAGTGGGTTCTTTTAAATCTGGAGTCTTTCAAAGTCAGTAGGTATAGAAGATAATTTAAAATGAAACTTATACGAAAAGATAACATTTTATCTTAGAAATAAGAAAAATTGAGTACCTAATGAGTAATGAAATAAAAAATCCTTTAAAGGAAAGAGTTGATATAGCCTGGAGCACAATCGTAATCGTGACAAGTTGTTGTTTGAATTCATTGTCTATATACAAATATAACTTCATAATATAGATGGTCATTTACCATATAGAAGTGACGACGCATTGGCGAAAAAAAATTGTCTAAGAAATTTGATCCTTTCAAACTTCGATCGAAGAAGCCCTTTTTTGCCCTGATTTGTTTTCACTTGTTTTACTTCAGGCCAAGTTATCCGACCTATATTCCATATTATTCACTACTGTAACGGACGAAACGGCCAATGATATACGAATTATATACAGTTGGTGTTTCTTTCTAATCATGACAATTCGTTCGAAATAATGAGTCTTAATTAAAATTGCTCTGCATGACAATATCTTACCTCACATTAGCATTTAGAGTCCCGGAGTTGATCGCATATCGTATAATGAAGTCGTGTCGCTAAGACATGTCGCCATATCTGTATTCATGTACTGTTCGAGTAGGCATTATGAATACCGGCATGTTGTCGGCATTATCTGCGTGCTCGGTAATGTATTCAAATATGTATCAAGCCCCATCCTCACCATGCTGCTGTTATTTTATTTCATACGCGTGACGCCGCCGAACCAGCTTTATTTTTTCGCGATACAAGAATATCATATTGTCCCGCCGGTGTGTATTTATGTATCAACGCGATCCGAATGAGCATTCGAGTTCAGTTCGGAATTTTTAAGGTTCCCTAGCCAAATGGTGTCAATGTAACCATATTACAAAGGCTGATATCTGAACGTGTCTGTACGTCCGTCTAAAGAATTAAAATTAAAAAAGACTGGAAAAAACCTAAGAAAGTACAATTACGTGAGAGAAAGCCGTTTCCAAAATAATTAGAGATTTCTCACGAAAATTTTGATAAGATCGAAAATATAAAAATAACATAGACTTAGAAAAAAACCATTTAAGAAGAGTATCTCCTTAAAAAATATGGCTGTATTTGTCGGCGGTTTTGCATTGTACGGAATCCTTGGTGTGTGTGTGAGCCCAACATATTTAGCTGGCATCCTCCATATTCCACCCCAGATTAAAGTTGCAATTGCGCTAGCGCATAACGATTCTGTAGGAAAAGTTGTCGCCGACTCGAGACAGCCATTCGCTCGTCGCAAACGGATATTGATTACTTGTCTGTAAGGAATACAAATGTATCAGGAAGCTATGTTGAAGCTTGCGAACACCATCTATTGTACTGACGGCGGGCATTAAACTTCATAGCCGCCCACTGTTTACTTTTCTAGTTCAAATTTATATTTGGCAAGCTCGACAAAGTGTTCTAACGTAAAGTAGAGTACGCGACGGGATATATTTTATATTTTTTATGGTTACTGTTACTCATACAGCTAGGAAATGCTTAAAGAGGTCAAAATCGTTGACTGGCGAAACTCAGTCAAGAACAATAGTAAAAATACAATTATAATAAAAACAATAGAGGGAGACAAGAGGTTCAAGTTTTTTATCAAAGAGTTTTGAGTTCTAATTTGCTCTTTGGTTCATAAAAAAATCTTTTAGATGAATCAAATAGAAAACACAAATATTTGCGTTTTTCTTTGATTAATGACATATTGAGCAAATTTAATTTATATAACTTCAGTATGTTGTAAAATTTTACATCAGTCGTCATCCCTATTCATAAGAGGGATAAATTGGAGTTGAAAGGTCTTACAGGCCCATTTTTTGTGGCTTTCACTTCTTGCTGAGCAAGAGGTATTTCGCCAATGACTCGTTTCGAATCGCACACAGGGCCCATTTGATTGATAGTGGGTTATTTTGAAGTTGATGTTTATATTCGGTAAGTATCTGTAATCTTTTGAGTTGCCAGTTTAATTAAATATTGTCTTAAAAGTTTAAGTAAAATATTTGACTCTTGATTGAGGTTTATTTTTTAACATACTTAGTAATAATAATTATAACACGTAAACAATAAATTTAAAAACAGCAATCCATACTAATATTATAAATGCGAAAGTGTGTCTGTCTGTCTGTTACCTCTTAAACCGCTGAATCGATTTTGATGAAATTTGGCATAGAGATAGTTTAAGATACGAGGAAGGACATAGGATAGTTTTCATCCTGGAAATTATACCTAAAAAGATTGAAAAGTGAGTCAACATTTCTGTTGGGGTGCGGTGACCCTGTAGGAAATGTAATTATTAGACCAAAAGCACAATTGCTCTTACATTTGCTTAGGCGCTTTTAATAATCCCTTTTATCAAGTTCCAAGCGTACGTAGTCGCGGGCAAAAGCTAGTTTAGTATATAGCGGTACATCTGTTTTGTGTATATATTTAAAACCGACGATGGCGGCTATTTGTGCGGGGTGGAAAAACTACCGTACAGTAATTTTAACCAATCATAGCGAATACTCGCAACGCAACACCATTTTAGTTTAGAGGGCTGATAAACGACACTTACACTTTTCATCCTTCTGCGCGAGCGAAGCCGCTGGGAAAAGCTAACATACAACACGGTAAAGTAATATATTTACGTTAACATTCTTAAGTAAGTAAATAAATAATAATAGTAAATAATTATATGTATAGATATGAATACAACATTTTGCCTAAATAAGGCTACTAAAATTAGGGCTACACTTTTAACATCTGGTGGAAAATCTAGTTCATAAAATAAGTGTTTACCTTGCACAACACGTGCTTTAGTTAAAAAAAACTGCAAGAAAAATAAGTAGAGAAAGTGTACACAGAATTTTAACCACTTATTAATTAAAGCAAAAGATAACTCATCTTTTCCCGCATACAAGGAAAAGTCCAGTTTACAGGAGGAATGAGAGCCCGCGGCGGCTAACTAGCAGGTGCACGAGTAAAGAAAAATGAAATAACGCAAAAAGGAGAAGTCGAGGGGGAGGCCGGCGAAACCGTGGGGGCTCTTTCGTAGAAAAGCCAGTTTCCTTTAGTGGAAACAGATAACGATCCGCTGCCGACGACAGAAAACGTAACTGCACTCACTAAGCATAGATCTACATACTAACAGTGTGTTCTACTATCAAAGGTATCTAACACAACAGATTTTCTTTCACAGAGAAAGAAAGCGCGCAGTCATGGCTGTCGCTAGATTGATATTCTGCTCCATTTGCTTCACCGCGTCACCGAGGAAAGTAGCTTTTTCGCATTTAAATATTGTGTAGTTATTTTCTCTGAAATTTGTTAGAGAGATCCGTTCTTATATCATAAAGCCGATATCACGGCGAGCATCCAATTCTATTCATTAGTGGGGATTTATATTTGCCGACTCGAGTGAAACAGAAGAGTACACAAGTAAAGTAGTGGGGAGCAGGGGGTGCTGATTCCTCAGAGACGCCGCGTCATGGGTTCGTGCGCGGGGTCGCAAAGCAAGCCGGCGAGCGGGCCGGCTCTTAGCGATGCATGAGTGTGACCACGCTACCAAACTGAACCTCCACGTTAGCTGATGCACTCTGATGTCTCTGATTGTGCAAAGATGACGCGGTTAGAGTGCTTTTTTGTCACCTGACTAAATATATTAAAAAAAGTAGCTTAGTAATTAGGTTCTATAAGGAGTGCGAGTATCATATGCAGTCGAGTATTCGAATTCTAAATTTGATTTCGCAACACCGTTACAGCTGAACGAAAAAGCAGAAGCGCATATGCATACTGTGATTGCTAAAAAACATCAAGAGCCATGTTTACGAATACGGGTCGAATACCGGTGGAAGTGAGTGTCGTGTTTCTGAATTGTTTTTCTAGCACTTGCAAACGATCACGACGCGCGTGTATATTTTCACCCGACGCGACGTGTTGCACCGTCGTAGAGCTCTCATCGATTATTTTAGTTCTCTAATTCGTTTACGTTTCTACAAACTCTACTCAAAAGGGTACCTAAACTTAGCAAACGGTGTTGTAAACCCTGCAGGGCTCGTAAAATGTTCTCCTTGATTAACAATATAATAAGTGGGTTACAATGGAATAATATTCGTATTGGCATTGTTCACAAATCAAACAGCTATAGAAAGTTAGAAAGGAGTGCCTTACCGGAATAGGTACGTATATTATATTGCTATTGAAATATCGCTTGCCACACAGGATTCAGCATTAAATTTTCCTCGCGTAAGGATTCGGTTGAATAGGTACCTACGATAAAACGTAGATTGATCCGATAGTTTACTGAGATAGTTGAAATGTAAATCACTTATCTTTCCGGAATATGTATATTCGTACTAAAATATATAGGTATACGATAACTACTAAACACAATTTATTTTTAGTAACGCATATAACTAAAAATAAATTGTGTTTAGTAGATATCGTACCTAAATATTTTTTCTTCTAAAACTCATGAGATACCTACATAGTACATAATATGT
This sequence comes from Apotomis capreana, assembly GCA_947623375.1. Taxonomy (NCBI): domain Eukaryota; kingdom Metazoa; phylum Arthropoda; class Insecta; order Lepidoptera; family Tortricidae; genus Apotomis; species Apotomis capreana. The sequence continues at coordinate 16,903,958 of OX392501.1, forward strand.
ATGGTATTATCGGTTGCATAACTCATCGGATTCAAAATCGTACTATTGAATTTCAATTATAAATAGCTTCTTACCTAGTAACTTACGTAAGTACCTATGTAATAGGATTCCACAGCAGAAAATGTGCCTTTATATTATAACTATCCGAAATTATTTTTATAGAGAGTATCAATACAATTTTATAAATTAATTTGAACTTGACGGATATAGACGAAATAAAGCATTTCTTGACTTTCTTATTACAATGCTTTGCGGCTTCAAACACTTCTATTCTATACTAGATTCATTCACAACTACGTAATATATGCATATTATATTATTTTTAGGCGGTTTTATGGTTAGGTTTTTTATTATTTACGCAAAGCGGTTGTAGGCCACCTGCGTTTAACTTTGCCTTTTCTGTCCTATTATGTACAATATGCGTCAATCTTACCAAAAACGTGTATTAAACACAATGAGGCTTTAATTAGAGTGGATGAGCATATAGTTTAAAAGGGCGGATAATTGGGCTACGGCAGCCGCGATCGGGGCACCGCACAGTGCGGCTAATGGCCGCATTACCATTCCAAGTCGGTAGGTGAGCGGTGCGCCGACCGCCTTGTGAATATGCAAAGTGAACCCGACGCTAAATATTGAACCACCGTATTGTGCCTAAATGTGCGCTTAATTCTGAAGATCTTCGCTTCAGTCTTTAAGCTTTATAACCCTAAGGAATGCTCGTTACGCTCGGTCGGTAATGCCATGCCCATGCTGTTATTAGGGTCTGAAGTGAACATGACAATGAAGCGTTTGATTCTTGGTTGCGAAACCAATTTTTCTGACCTGATTTTATTGGTAATAATTGAAATTGTAATTTTTCATAGAACATAGTTTTATTTATTTTTGTTTGCATAGTTCCTTTATAATAAGCATATAGGTATCTAAATACAAATCGGACTTTCAAAACTTCATGATGCAGAAAAATCGTTTGTACCTATTCTATATAACTTATGAGTTTCAAGAACAAGAAATCAACTTCTTTGTCGTACCTATCGGCTTAAGAAATAAAATAATGCTAAAATTCTTTAAGATTATCTCTTGAGACGTGTATAAGCTATTTCCTGAAAGGTTCTTGCAATTAAATTAGTACCAACCTAAAACTTTCCAGTTGCTCCCTTAGTTAGAGTTTGCGACAAACTGGAACTTGGCCTCGATGTCGGAAGGAAGTATCTTGTTAATTATGGTTTGCTCGAAGTGCTTCTAACTAAAAATACGCCAGTTCTGATTAAGAATTTGCAATTGTTTTAAGAAATGTTTTTTTTTTTTTTTTTTTTTTTTTTTTTTTTTTTTTTTTTTTTTTTTTTTTTTTTTATAATAAATAAATAAATATTAAGGGACAATCATACACAAATCGACCTAGTCCCAAACTAAGCAAAGCTTGTACTATGGGTACTAGACGACGATATACATAATATATAAATACATACATAGATAACATCCATGACCCAAATACAAATATTTTTGCACAAATATTTGCCCCGGCCGGGATTCGAACCCGGGACCGCCGACTCAGTAGGCAGGTGTCTACCAACCGAGCCAAACGCGTCGTCAATGTTGTTTAAATTTTGATACTCAATCGCTGTCGAATACTCTGATTTAACCACCAAGACGCGATATAATAAGCTGATAAAAGAGCGCGCTGGCAGGTTGGCAGCTCAGCTCACAAACTCACAAGTGCATGTCATGACTGTGTCGGCGCGTTGTCGTCGAGTCGTGTCGCGGCTAAGGCGCCCGCGCGCGGCTGCGGAGGCTGGCGCGAGCGAGGGAAGCTCGCCGCGCGGCATTGTGCCCCAAATGACACGTGAAAGGCGTCGAGAGCGTCGCGCTGCCGCCTTTACAAAAGGCTCGCAGATGCGCGTACCAGAAGATTTTAATGAGGCAACGACTCTGTGTGATTTTATCGCGTGTTCCATAATGAGAAATAACCAAGCGCATCCTCTTTGACTGTACCACCGCAGAGCTATCAAAAATGATACAAGTGCTGACATGTCATCATCCGCGAATTGGAGTACAGAATGAAGCCACGCTATTCGCGTAGGCAGTTCGTTTAATTTATCACAACCTACGTAATTCTAAGATACCATATAACTGACTGATTAAATCGTTTCGTCGTACAAACGTAATAAAAACAAATTAGCCGACGAGTTATAAGCTACCGAGACGGGGTACACTGGCCAATTTTCATCAATGCAAATCACGTTGTCGACTCGTCAACCCAATTACCAAGAAGTGAATTTAAATAAAGATAAGTATCGCCCTCAAGGAGACAATGCTAATAGGAAGTGGGGGCGTGATAATGGGCCCGAGCGGGGTTCGACGGAACCACAGAGCAGGTGCTTTAATTAGATCTCTCGACTTACGCGCCCGTGAGCCTCAAAACACTTGTTCAATTAGTGATCAGACTTAAGATACTCTATTATGCAAACGTTCGCCCACTTAAATACAGTAATAAAGGTGTTTTACAGTGTTTTCTGTCTGCTGAACAGAGTAAATCAGGTTTATTTTCTTGGGAAATCTTATGTCCTATCAGCGCTGGGCGGCCATTTGTTAAGAGCATTTGGCCGCAAGCGGATAAATGGATGCAAGTTTGCTTAACTAAAAGAAGTTTGGCTTTTCGTAATTTTTTGTTTTGTAAATTTTACAAATAAAGTTATGGGTTGATAGGGAATGCAAAACCGGTAATTTTACTAGGTTATTTCTAAAGTAAATTAACCGGTTATTTATTAAAAAAAAAAAACTAATCAAGTTTAATCATAATCAGCTCGCATTAAATTGGATTTGAACTTAGGAAAATGAATGTCATTGTAAACAATTGAGAGTAGAAAAATTGCTAACATCTAAACAAGATAAAAAGCGCTCATCCATCAGCAAAACAATGTATAATTACTTAGAGTAAAAAAAACAGATATCTACATAAAGTAGTAAGAGTATGTACTTGGAAAACTAAACATTTATAAATCGTTACTTACTCTACTCATCATCTTCAAAAGATGTTGACAGAAATTGGAAACATCACTATCGCACCTAACGGCACATCATGTTGTATCTATCCCCAACATTTCAACGGAATAAGAAATCGTTAGTGGCATTTGTATTGGCTGCGGCAGGAGATTGAAGGGGTGTTCCGGAGCTCGCAACCTGACAAGCGATAAGAGGGGCCGTCCACACCGCTTCCGCGCTGACCGAACTAACTGCTACGGTCATTTCATGTTACGTTTTTAGAAAGGTATTCTTTATTTATCTTGAATGTGACTGTGTTTCTATCAAGACCCGAAATATATATGCAAAAGTTTTATGTGGGTAAGTACATCGCTATTGATGAATAATGCGTTTATGTAATTGTACCACGGAGGTATGAAGAAATCAATTCATAAAACCAACGTTAACATAGATGTATTATCCCACAATCCGTCCACTAAAGGAATATGTTACTTTATTTCTATTTTCCGTATTCACTCAGGGTTTATGTATCTCGAATAGTCACGTCCCCGTCCCGGCGAAGGGTGAAGCATACAAATAAGTGAAAGTCCGAAACCGCCCAAACACCCGACGCCATGTTCTTTATCTACAGATCTCTTAAAAGAATTTGATCGTGTATGGGAATATTACGAGCAACAGCTGTGACAAGGGACGTCGTATAAACTAAAATGTTCGCTGCATGACCACTTTGTCTGTTTCACCGTGATTTAATTTGATAAAATGCAAGATACTCGTACGTACATAATTAACTAGCTTTTCGCTTCGTGCAGTCAAGACGAAAAGTAGGAAGGTTTAGACAGACTAAAATTTAACTGAGTACATTTACTGTTGAGAATAAAGTTTACCTGCAAGAAATTCTGAATAATTACAGTACAGCAACGTGGTATTTTTTCTTGTTCTTTTATTTTTAATGCATATTGGATATAATAAAGGACACGGTAGTCATAGTATAGCAAAAACACATTCACAGGAAACGCCAGAGTGCTTATTAAATTAAGTATGTTTGGAATTTTTCCAGTGCCTTTTTCTATTAGAAGTGGAAAACACATAGATTACAGGAAGAGCGTGGCAAGCGCCCGCGGCGGCGAGCATCGGAAAAACCTCTTACTGTGATGCTAATTGATTAGTTTCCGTTGGCTCTGCTCGGACTTGTATAAAGCAAATGTTTGTGGTGCAAGAATGTTTTGTTCGAATACAAAGTTTTTAGCACATCGTCTTCTCGATTTGAGTATTGGGAGTCTATCTATTTGAACTTAAGCATATAGATCACAAAATCACTTTACTAGATTTAAATTATTATGATTATCTAAATAAAATACATACAAATCCAGTTAACACCAAAACACTAAATCGGAAACATACTATGAAACTTTTCATAGCTAAATTGTTAATAATCATTAATACCTACTATTATAAATGAACTAGAACTCGATGTAAGCAATCTCCGTCCGTTTAATCTAACAAAATGCTTATTAATCACTTTTAGATGACATTGCTGACATCGAAGGGCAGTGAGAGGATACGAGTTTCTCGCTCTAGAGTCGAGACCCACAATTAGCAACTAAATATGCCGCCCATTGGATATATGTTTGATGAATGATGACAATAGTAATTTACATTTATGTCCATCGCGACGTATCACAAGTATCTAAAAGGAATATAAGCACAGCTGAAAAAATCTTAAACAAGCTATGTGTGTATATATTACAAATATGTATGTATATACAACACGCGTTTTACCCGTCCCTATTTAAAAAATGTTCATATCCTTGGAGGTTGTAGGTTTTATTATTTTTTATTAAGCCACACCGGTTCTGTTCTAAAAAACGACTAATCAACAAACAGTAGGCCGCAAACTTTTGTATTTAATTTATGTTGTAGCAAAGATTAAAAAAAAACTCTTATAAGAACTTTGCCGATAAACCCATAATTGTTGACATGACAGACATTGATACGATCTCCAGGGCAAAAACCAAATTAAAATGATTTATTGCACCGAGTTTTGGAAGAATGGAAGTCCGCTCTCAGGGGAGGGTACGTTATTTGTCTACGCCACGTCATTGGCATTATAACGAGGTGTCTGTGTAGCCACAATCAATTTGGTGGCATGCGTCGGCTGTCAATTTGGTCGCCGCGGTCCCGGCCGCACCTGATTACTTCCGAATGACCGCCTTTGATTTGCATAAGGGCCAGCTTTAATATGAGATTATTCTCCAGTTAGGAACATCGGTCGCGGTCCCATTCATTATTAGTTTTGGAATATTTAGTCGACCCAATCCCAGGCGCAATTAATAGAATTGCTGGACGTGTTCGACGTCCTGACAAATTCCGATAAGGCCTTAACGTTAATAAAGTACGTCTGAAACGCGAAGCTGTTTGCTGATTTGCAAGTAACTAGATATTTGTATGAAGCTCTTTTTCAGTTGTCCACGAAAAGTTTTAACTTTTGTCCACGAAACGTTTTAACTTTTTTTGTAATCAAACTAAATCATGGCAGTAGTTTTTTAGGGTTCCGTATTTATACTTATTTTCAATTTTAATATGTAAGTATATTGGTTCATTTGTCCTTCTTTTAGTTCCTAGTAGAGGAACGAATTGATGTAATTTTGCATAGGTAGGTAAGGATTGGATATGGACAATTAAGTGACATGGTACGCATTTTTTCAGGAAAATACCAGTTCTTACAATATAATCAGAACACGTTATCACACTTGCGAAGCCTAGATCAAACAATTTAGGTATACGGTTTTTATATGTTGGCTAGGTTTAAGGTATAACGGTTGAATACTAAAGGAAAGTCCTTTAATCCACAAGCGAACTGAAAAGTGACAGGTTTTAGTTTACGTGCCTATTTATACAGTAATTAGTTCACGTGCAAAGGCTAAATTTACTTAGCATCTCACCTGAATGCGTTACAAATGTTCATATCCCATAACATTCGAATCCATATCAATATAAATTGACAACGATGGATAATATGTATCTTGGCAATAATCTCAAGCGTGCGGTGGGCCTGCGGCGCGCGGGTACTTAGGGGTTAATTAAGAAACCGCAGACAGCGGTAGCGAAAGGGTTAATCCCTTTGTTATTGTCGGTAAGGCGATGTTTCTGTGGCAAGAATAGGTAAATACGGCTACAGCGGTTTATTTAGAAGTCTATGCATAACCAAGTAGGTGTTATTTGTGGCTATTATACGCTAAAGTTCATACGTAGTAAAGCCAATTACAGCTTCGATTTTCTTAAAACGCGTTTCCACAGATACTGTAGAGTTGAGCGCTGAGTACGAAAATATGTGGCGTCGTTCAGTAGATCACGGTCGCGGTTGGTTTTGAGAGTTTCTAACCGAAACTAGTCACCGAAAATAGGTGACATATTAGGCGCCGAATGGGAAAAAACGTCCGACTTATCCGGACTATAAACAGAGAAAAATCGCCTACCTTTTTTTTTTTTTTTATGTCATAGGGGGCAAACGAGCAAACGTATCGCCTGATGGAAAGTGATTACCGTCGCCCATAAACACCTGCAACACCAGAGGAGTCACAAGTGTTTGCCTACCCGGAGGACGAAGATAGAATGCCTCTATGCTAGTAATTTCACCGGCTATCTTACCCCCACACCGGAACACAACAATGCGAACATTGCTGTTTGGCGGTGGGTTAGCAGGCAAGACGGTAGTAACAATCCGGACGGACCCTGCACGAGGCCCTACTACTCCAAAAAGCACCATAGCATGATTGGTATTCCCTTCTACAGACCATCATGAAGGGAAATGTACCCGGGAAGAAAGATGTAGACGCAAGATGTCTCTGGCATATTAGGGAGTTGACGGGGATTAAAACCGTCTAGCAACTTCAGATTGGAGCTTTACAAGAAAAAAATAACAAGCTGACTGCCAACTTTCAGTAATGGAGAGGCACTTGAAAAAGAAGAAGAGATAATAGTTACAAGATTCCGGAGTTCTCTTATCTTTAGCTAAAGATGTAGGGACACATGAGTAAAACAGTTTTGGGAGTATTTCAATCCAGTTCAATTCCATCAAACAAATGAGCGAATAACATAATTTAAATGAGCACAGATATCAGTTCACAAAACGCATACGCTGCGAATGGGGTGCGTCGGGGATGGTAATGCCGATCTACGTCGGTTGAGTTAGGAGCAGCCGAGTAGAAAATGAAGCGTCGTGCTTACAGCTAATACGATCAGGTGAGCAAACACAAAACACAGCTTTCATCTTCAGTCGGGTATCTCTCGCTCAGCGCACGCCACACATACTAACTTCATGTAGACAACTACGCAAACATTATAGAAATACGCGGCTAGTGTCGATCGTAAATTTCATTTTAGTTTGGAAATATTAGATTCTTTAGATAAAAACAAACGGAAGCAACAAATCACTTCCTTCAATAAATTTATTGTAGTCTGTTTGAAGCAGACGCTGATATGTAAACAAGTGAGAAGAGCCTGAGTAAGTTTATTCTCCAAACAAGACGGTCGTAGCGTTGTCACACCGCAGCGGGCTCGCAGCCGGCGCACCGACTCGACTGAATGACAAATGTTTACATTCAACCCCTGGACAACTCTTCCTTTACGACACTCTAAACAGTTTGCCTTATCGCGCCACCTCTTTTATCTTTTTTGTTGGATTTGACACCCTTTTGTGTCAATAAAATGGCTATAAACGCCCCGGCTAGGTTTTCCAAAATTTTACCGGGCTTAACCGCGGCAGCAACTACTGTAATGCCCTCTTACTGAACCTTTATTGCCTCGTTCGGTTGGTTCGTAAAAGTAAGAAGAAAACAAAGAGCGCCAATTTGGCAAGGAGAAGACAAACGCATTTAAAATGGGCAGAGCAGAGCAGCAACCATCTATCTTGGAGCTTGATAAACGACGACATTATTCCTTATCGCCCACTCAATTTGTTTAAAAGCGTTCTGCTTTGATAATTTGCGAATTACAAATCGTATCCTTTGACACAAAAATATCCCCATAACTTCTGCCATCAGATTATTGATAGACGGCAGAGGGAAACATTTCTGATTTTGCTAAGTCCATTTCGTTCCAACCAGTATAATTAGTATAAATAGTTTAAATAGCGAGATAGTCTGTTACACAGATAGTATTAAACTCAATATTTTTTTCGGAGAAAGGAAATAGTTGCTTTTTACGAATAGGTACTATATGACAACAAACATGTTAAAACAAAACAAACGTATACGAATTATGTTTTACTTTCTACCCAACTTATGTAGAATTTAAGATGGCGATTCTCCCAGGATAATCAAACTACACGTTAATAAAAACAGCATTTGAATTCGGTCATCAGGGATTTTATTTTTAAAACAAGGAAGAACCATCAGTTTCATCATGAATGTGTATTGTTCACCTGAAATTAATAAATAGGTGCCTATCTTAGATTACGTACCTACAATGTGAAATGTTCTTTATTTCGCTACCTTCGAATCTCCCGGATGTGCTCAAGTGCGAGAGGGTAACAGTTTGTTTCTTGTTCCAGTGGTGGAGGAGCCCGAGTTCACGGACGTGATCCAGAACGTGACGGTGCCGGCCGGCCGCAGCGTGCGCCTCGCGTGCTCCGTCAAGAACCTCGGCTCTTATAAGGTACCGTTTTTTCTGTCAGTGTTATAAACGAAAATAACAGACAGCGCGCTAATTCGACAGATGTTTGCGATATCGGCACTTTAGAAATATCTCGACTCGACTTTATAACTAGGTAGGTTCATCATGTTGTGTATGTGTATGAGTGTGTTTTGTGTGAGTAGTCAAGGAGTCCGAGTTCACGAATGCCAGCCGGCCGCAGTGTGCGCTGCTCCTCCGTCAAAACCTTGGCTTATGAGGTTCTTTTCTTCAAGTTAAATCATTTGTAACTCTCGAACACACAAATTTGCCAGTTAATTTCAGATTTTTTATTATTTATCAATCCGTTAAACGAAAGGACATTAAAGGTGGATACCCATTATACCGTATCATGCTATGACCGTGCTATGAACGTGTCAGGCAAAAAAATATTCTTTGTATTACAAAGTATGAGGCTATGCATACTAGCCCGTTCCGTCACCAATCATACCCGTCGCGTGCCATGCACGGACCGTCAAATATTGTCGGCGAGGATATTTTGCCGGTGTCGAAACGCTCCGTGAATGGCACGCAACAGTGCTAGAACGGTGCGAGCAGTCGGCCAAACGGGTTAAAACCGCGTATGGTGACCGTTCTAAGCACGTTATAAACGCGTTGTCATATTTCTACCCGCTCTTACGTTGTACGTTGTTTCATATACTACAGTTTTATAGATTTTTTTTCAAATAAAATGTTTCTCATATTATCTTTTCATAAAATGGTCGAACCGCAGATTACTTATACTAGAAAATTAAATCGTAAATTTTTATTGCAAAGAAAATTTATTATTTCGATATTCGTGTCATAGAATTTCACATCATATACCTTATAATATTCAGTTCATGTAAAACTTATTACCTAGACTACTTATTTATAGAATTGTGTTACTTTTATAATTTAAAAATCTCATATCGTTTCATAGAATAGTCAATAAACAGAAAACTTACTTTATAGACTTTTTTATATTAGAATTTTGTATTTATTAACAATGTTTAAGCATTCTGACGCTCCGCTCACTTCACTCGATCCGCTATCCATGGTCATAACACAAACCTAACCTAACCTACAGTTTTCGGTCTTTAACCTAACCTACTAACAGCTAAATTTTAATATATTTCCAAGCAAGCAAGCAATCTGACGCTCCGCTATCCATGGTCATAAAACAAACCTAACTTAACCTACAGTTTTTGGTCTTTAACCTAACCTACTAACTGCTAAATTTTAATATACTTCCATGCAAGCAAGCATTGTGACGTTCCGCTATCCATAGTCATAAAACAAACCTAACCTTACCTACTAACGCCTCCTTTTTATTTGATTTAGGTTTTTCGAAATAATTTGTAGTAAAGCGGTGCTGAAAAAATAATATTCTAAAGAAAAGTACTGGGACTAAACATTATATGAAACAGTTTCTGTGAAACAATATTCTATAAAAAAATCTATCAGCGAATTAAGAATACATAAAAATCTTTCTATTAGTTGATGAGTCTGTTAATAAAAAAAAGAGATAATAAAATTCATTGATTTGTGTTTCTGTGAAATATGTTTCTTTCAAGTAAATGTAGTCTTTAAAACAATAATATTTTAATGAAAATACATGTACCACATATTCAATAAAACATTTTCTGTGAAACGAAATTCTGTGAGATTTCTGCATGTCTGCGAAACAAGGAGACACCAAAAATATGAATTCTGTTGTTTTCTTGATCTTCCAAGTCTAAGATAAGGGCTATCATTACTAATTCCCTCATGGTAAATTTTCTAATAGGCATTGTAAAAGTATAGGTACTGAGATTTTAATCTGTAAGACAAATGTGCGACAAGTCTACTCTGAGGACACATCACTTAACGCAGACACCTACTCGCAAGACAATATGCGTGGAGCACCGAAAGGAAACATAAAATAAGAAGCATTTTATCATTTGATTTAGAACGCGCCGTCGTAATAAAGTGTCCATATAAATGGAGGAAGATATGATTTACAGCCCTAACGCGGAGTTTGCACCTCGCTTTCGTTACCAACATGATTTAAAAACAAAACTTTCTCACCCCAAAACCAACCTTAGCTCTATTAGACAGACTACAGTTTACGTTCACGATTAAAACCAAATTTCATAGATTGATGTTACAAACTTTAAAGTTATTGCAATTTTGAAAATGGCCATAGCCACATAACAGATAAGTAGTTTAGATAGTTATCTGTTCAAATATATCTTCCTAAGTAACACCGTCCTCTTTGCATAACTACAAAAATTAGAAGTTTCTTTCTACTTTTTAAAAACTGTAAATGGATGCGAACTTCATAAAACGAAACCGACTTAAAAAAAATGAAGTTATTTGTAAACTTGAACCGAATGGTCCATTACCAAGGCTGCATTTAACTATGAGACACTAAATAACAGTGTTCGCATTACTCAATAGCAATATGTATAACGTTTTACAAAAATGTTCGATGTTAAGTTAATAGCTATTCTTGCAACAATATTTTTGTAAACTGAGTCACTATGCGCGCTGGCAGATACTACGTAAATTATGCGCGGCGTGCAATTTGTGCCTGCATGCTTCATTTCGGGGTACGTATTACAATCCCGAAAGTTCATAATACCTACAGTTGAAATACCGATGGTCAAAATACCGAATTACCGAAAGTACAAAAAGCCGATATTCGATATACCGATGCTCAAAAGACCTATTTTGAAAAGATCGAAAGTTCAAAATCTCGAAATTTTATAATACCGAAAGTTCAAAATCTCGAAATTTTATAATCCCGAAAGTTTTGAATCTCGAAATTTTATAATCCCGAAAGTCAACCATTGTCAGTAAAATGCCAATGAAAAAATATTTTGATTCTTTTATGAATATGATCATAACTACAACAAAAGGAGCGTTTTTTAGGGATATAAAAAAAAACTAACCTAACCTAACCCGGCCGAGTCGGATCTGCTCTGAAAGGTGATTGATTCACCTCAACCTATTCTCAAACTTTAAATGATTCACCTTTCGGATCTGCTCTGAAAGGAGATTGATTCACCTCAACCTATTCTCAAACTTTAAATGATTCACCTTTCAGAGCAGATCCGACTCGGCCGGGTTAGGTTAGTTTTTTTTTTATATCCCTAAAAAACGCTCCTTTTGTTGTACTATTTTAATCGTTCGGCATTTGAACTGTAGGAATTCTAGCCGTGGGGATTACAGTCTTCGGGATTACAGTCTTCGGGATTTCATCCTTTCGGTCAAACGTTCTTTCGGGATTTTAAACTTCCGGTCAAATAAACATTCGACATTTTAATTTTCGGCCTTCGATCCATACATAGGTCTTATGAAATTCGGTATTTTGAACTTCGGCATTGTAATACGTACCCTTCATTTCGAGACCTGTGCCTCTATTTGACTGTGTCAAAAGATAATTATTGATGCTGCAAAGTCAAAAGACTTACATCATGCATGCATCCAAATATTATATCCACAGCGCAGGTTTCGTCATAAATACAAAATGAGCATCCGTAGCAACCATCGTCAAAATGACACATAATTTTTTATCAGCAACAAGCTTCGTCCAAGTGATGATACAATATAATAATCCGCAACACGCTTTGTCAATAACCCATCAAAAATCAAACTCCGGCCTGACGAGTACCTGGCGGAAATGTTCCAAAATGCTAGCAGTATTGCCCCGTTGTATTGCCAGCGATATTTGCTAAACCAGATACGAGCCAGACCGGGGGTCACAACCTCTCTCTCTCAACTTACGACTTACGACTTCGCCGTGCATTTGTTTATAACTGAAAAATATAAAAAGATCTCACATAGGTACCTACCTATTTAATTAGGTGCGGGGCACAAAAAAAGTAGGGGAGACCGACAATGGTTGACCACATTTCAGGTTAAACGTTTGTTTTATTAAGCGTATATATGTACTATTGTAAAAAGGAAACTCAACTGATAGACACCTGATATTATAATATTATTAATAATAAATATAAAATTTAATATTTACAATACATGACTTAATAATTAATAACTCAATTAAAACTTAATTATAAAAATAACAAGGTTAAAAAGATATATAAATAAATTTATCGGACAACCTCACACAAATCAATCTAGTCCCACAGTAATCTCTAGTAGGCTTGTGTTATGGACACTAGACGACGATAAACATACTTATATAGATAAATACATACTTAAATACAAATAACATCCATGACCCAGGCACAAATATTCGAGTTCATCACATAAATATTTGCCCTTGCCGGGATTCGAACCCGGGACCGTCGGCTCAGTAGGCAGTTGCTTAACCACTGCGCCAACCGCGTCGTCTATATAATATAGTGCACAAGCTCGATATTACAAAATGGCGAAAACATTTTCTAGATGAGAAATATAATCTATCACTTTAATATGTGCCACGGTCAAATTCCTTTTGTTTTATTTGGTTTTTGCTCATTATTAAAGTGCCTTCGTTAGTCCATTTTATGAATACGCGGGTTGTAGCTTGTAGCTGCGGCCGACCGCGAGCGGACGCCGGTAAGCCGCAAGTACGGCGCCCGCGTCCTTATTCACGGCGTACTGGGTACCCCTCGTAGTTTGATTGTCATTGACATACTTATAGTCATTTGAGCGACGCATTGGCCATATCACGCAATACGCACGGAATCTGACCTGTGTGATCCAATTATAGTTTTAGTAGCAGGTAGTTATTTTCTTATTTTGTAGACCTATTTCTTTTCAAATCAATATTGCTTGGATTTTCAAGGAAAAATACATATACCTTACTACTATTTGATGTAATATTTTGTATAAATGTAAGTCTAGCCCCCTTTCCTCGAGTTGTAGCTGTTGCGAGATGGGCGCCGCGAACGGACGCTGGGAAGCCGCAAGGTAATTTTGGCGTCGGCCGGCGAGTCGGCAGCGTACACTGGGGGTACGAGCGATATTGCCCCGGTTTAATTGTTGCAACACGAGGAAGAAATAGAAGAGATCGGTTGATGTTTCTAGTAATAACACATATTAACTTTATACTTACTATCTTTCAAAAAATGGCTACCAATATATCATAAAATAAGCTTATGGATAATAACTTTCTTCAAAACATCATTACGAGTACAAAATGTAATTTTAGTAGGTAATGACATTCTGAGTAAAAAAAATCGGGGTGCCTACCTACTCCTTTTTGTGAACAACGTTGATATTAGTATAAACTAATGACAAAAAATGTTACGAAAATAAAATTATGAAGTTATTTATGATTATGATCACAAAGCGGTAGATGTTATACGAAAAAATCGAACGAATTTATGTGCGCCAATATGGACCCGTTTTAAAAGGAAAAAATAAATGACGAGTAGAATAAAAAAAACTCACACTGTAGACGCCAATGGCACTGTATGTGTATGACTTTCATATGTATTTTTCATACTTTGGTTTAATCCCATTGACATTACTAGGTAATAGTGGCTCTGAGAGATGAAATAGCCGAAATATGACTTTTTTAAATTTTTTAGGTACCTACCACGATAATTATCTCCGCTCTTTTGAAGAAAAAACGAATAACTGACTCGCCAAAAAATACGAGTTTGTTCAGAGAGAGTCAGTTCTCTATGTATAAATAAGTAATTTTATAATTAAACGGTACAATCCTATGCTCATTAAAAAGTCGGTTCAGATAGTATAGTCTTTCAAACACAAGCATCACTTAAGTTGAGATTGGCCTAGAAATTTATAAACTAGTTTTTGTTGTTCTCGAAAACACGATTTCTTTTCGTCGAAGTCGGTTTTAGTGCACGGTCCGCACGCTCCCACCGGCCTCGGTGGGGGGACTCCGGTCCATTTAAGCCCCCAGCACCCCACTTGAGACACAGATTAGTATTAGCTTATCGTGCATCGTCTAGTTGACTTGTCATCAACTATGATTGAGAAAGTCATTAGTTTACTCGAAACTATAACTGCAAACATGTAGTTTAGACGCCGTCGCTAAACTGGAAAGTATCGTTGATCAACGTCAGCTTTGGCGCTTTACATGTTTTATCTTTGTTATTGTTTTACCGGTACGACGCAGGACGCTACGCTTTTATTAAATAACAAATTGATCAAATAGGAACTAGGAACCCTTATAGTTTCGCCATGTCCGTCTGTCTGTCCGTCCGCGGCTTTAGCTCCGTGATCATTGGTACTAGAAAGCTGAAATTTGGTATGAATATGTGTATGTATCACGCCGACTAAAAGGTAAAATAAAAAATAAAAATAAAAAAAATTTCGGGTACCTCCCGTACACCTAAAGTGGGGGTGTTTTTTTTTCGTTCAAACTCCGAAAATAATAAAATAGGGTCCCCCCCCCCCCCCCCTCTAACTTTTCAACCACGAGTCAAAAATTATGGAAAAATTCATGAAAATGAGGCCTTATAAGTAATTTTAATAAAAACTATATTGAATAAAATCGGTTGAGCCGTTTTTGAGTTATTGCAAAAATTCATAATTTTTTTTATAATGACGTAAGTGCCGCGCGGTGTCCTTATATTTCGAACGTTACACATATTGGTTAAATGCCATACTATATTAAAATATTTCGCTCAATCTGGCGCGTATAATCGATAACTCCCAGAGGGTTATAAGTAATTACTGTTACTTTGGCGTTTACGACCTCTTTATAGAGCTTGGAGTCTCTCGTAATTTAAATCTTTCTCGTAAATTTCGTCTATTGTGAAGGATGGGTACCTAACTACGGAACCCTACACTGAGCGTGGCCCGACATGCTCTTGTTTATTAACTATTGTCCGATAAAAAATATCACAACTATTTTTGGATGGCCAGCTATCCTTGTACCATAATTGGTTATAATCCGTCTACCTAGCTCTTTTGTTGTGATGAATCCACATTAACTTAAATTTAAAAAAAATTAAACACTCAGTGATATATATGTAGAAAATGCTACTAAAACCACACTAAAACTGAATATAAAAACAAAATTTGGAATTCTTAGCTTCAAGATTGGCTGTGATCTTATCATGTGTTCCTATAATATCTTGGAAACTATGGGTCCTATTTCCACCAAACATAGCTAAGAACCATCTCGACAGACAAATCTTTCGATAAAAAAACGCGCTCAAATTGGTCCACCCGTTTGGGAGCTACACCTCAGACAGACACACAGATACACAAAGACACAGATACACACATGTTAAACTTATAATACCCCATTTTTTTTTCGGGGGTCGAAACATAGAAATGGTGCATCCTGTGATTTTTCCTGAAATCATGTCCTCTTCTCTAGATGTTCCTAATGTTTTTCTACAGAGTTTTAGAATCTAAGTAACACGTTTAACAAAAACAGATTGACCGAACTCGAATAAATACCTTGATGAATGCAAAAAACTCCTAAGCAACCGTAAAGAAAATCCCCAATGGCATTGAGAAGATCTCTATTGATTCCCTATTTAAGAGAGTTTCTTTTTACTGCATTTACTTACGTTTGTACGGCAAGGCCCGCAATAAAAGCGAAGATAGTGTTCTCTTACTTGTGAAATAAAGGCTTAGCGGCGGGAGGCATCACCGTTGCCCCGTATTGACAACAAGAAGCGGATTTCCCCCGAAAGCCTCGCCTGTGCCATTAGTTTCCCGCATCGGTTAAAAAGATTTGCCTCTTCGTCCGTCTTTATATAGAATTATTGACTTGTGAAAATATTGCGATGAAAAACAAAATACCCTCCGCTCCGCAGAATTTATGACAATATTTTTATCGGCGCTCGCAAAATAGTGAAGAGTGCTTGTACATTAAATGTTGAAGTTATATTTCAGTGTCGATGTCGGTTCTTTGTAGTTATAAAACCATTTCATTTTTAATTGGGTAGGCCTTTGGTAGATTTTTTATTCGTGGCTTTTCATAATTTTTGTTATAATTGACATTTTATTTGATTTATTTATAGTAGAAATTTGTTAAATGTATTTTAAGCCAAAATACATAACAATATTGCATATTTTTAGGGTTCCGTACCCAAAGGGTAAAAACGGGACCCTATTATTAATACTCCGCTTTCCGTCCGTCTGTCTGTCTGTCTGTCCGTCTGGCAACAGGCTGTATCTCGTGAACCGTGATAGTTAGACAGTTGAAATTTTCACAGATGATGTATTTCTGTTGCCGCTATAACAACAAATACAAGGGCTCCCATACAACAAACGTGACCGGTTGCGTTAACATTGCACCTCATTTGTATCCGGCACCATACAGTCCAGGTGCAAACTTAACCCGGCCTTAACTGGCTTACTGGGGCCTACTACTACTGGGGGTACTTAATGGGGATAAGTATTTGTACGGAACCCTAGGTGCACGAGTCAGACTCGCATTAGGCCGGTTTTTTTATTAATTTTGAATATGTATTGAATATTTGAAACTCCAGGGATTTGTCAGTTTAATCTGCTAAATAAAAAAGTGCATTATATTACGACTTCCTAATCTTAGGTCAAGAGAAATCCTATTTTATTCGAGTTATTTTAAAATGCGAAGTTTGAAAGCCCGTAATAATTGTGGTTGTTTCCCATTACGCTACAGAAATTCAGGATACATTTGGTATTTTATACGCATACCGGAAAGTATGCGTACATAGTCGGTTCATCGGCATGAAATGTCAGATAGTCGGCAGTATCACGTATGTGGGTTTGCAATAACATGCCACAACGAGTCGCAACAATGTTATACGCGCCGCATGCCGCATGACCTGGCCTGGCCGAGCATATCGACATCAAAAGCGGAAACGTAGTAACCACCAAGAGAATTCATTGGCGCTTACTGCGTTTCTACTTTCGGCTGGGCATATTTCCTGTACTGAACCCAAAGCGCGGGCAGCTAGGGCACTCGTTGCAACGGCGAGGAATGGAATGATCACAATTACATGCGAAATACAGGCAGAAATACTTAATTACGAATTTTGGAATTGCAAACTTCGATAATGGTTTCAGGCGAATTTACGTAGACACATACTAGTCCGTTCATTATATTACCTAAGTTTACGCTAATGTTTTTGGATGCTAATGTTTAATCGTTCATTTCGTAGTGTAGTTTTATAATAGTACCTAGTGATATCGTATAATTTTTTTGCGATCTTCTTATCGCTTAGCGCAGTCTAAACGCGTTTGGTCAATAGAGACTTACTACGCACCGCGAGCGATTATGATCGCCTATGCACCGGACCGGCGCGCACCATGGTAGTTAATTGGCTCTACTTCTACTTTTTTTGCGACAGTTGGTCGCGACTCCGTCCCAACACAAACATCCAATGCTTAACTGGGTCAAAATAATGCTTAGTGCCTAAAATAGCGATGAAAATTAATGAACACTTAGAAAATTCCTTATGTCACCGAATATTTTCCTAGCAGTGTTAAGTTAATTCAAAAATAATGTCCACTACGTAGCCACATATTTATATTTCTTGATTTATTTGTGTACGTATGTTGATAAAATTATATTATGCTATTCTGAGTTAAAATACATTTTATATATTTTTCGAAGATTATCCTAAGGAGAAGTAAATTATGCTTTAAAATATACCTACAAGGGACGTTTTCATGGCATCGAAATGAGTTTTGGTCCAATTTATACATTGAAAAAAAAAACCAGATACGGACCTACAAAATATTTATCTAAACACCGTACATTGAATTACATGAATTACATGGTAAAATCACCCTGTTTTTTTACCCGTCGTTCCATAGTTTGGCTCCGTATTGAATATGAAACCGAGTAAGATTTGCAACCGTAACATGTAGGTACCTACATTGTGCAACGGCAGACTATAGGTACAATGAACTGCAGAATTGCATGGTGCATTTATGCAGCCCATAGTACATTGAAATAAATACTATTCTAATCACGCAAATACTAGGTATATAATAAGTTTTCACCCTTTCGTTCAACTTGGGTAGGCACCAATGACCGACAAGAACCAGTTACCGACACTTTATTTTTTGATTCAATAAAATAAGAGTAGGAAACCGATTTCTTAATATGGCAACACTGTACCATAGATAGGACACTTTTGATTGACTCCCATTGACATTTGAGCGAAATCTGCCATTTTGTTTTGAAATGGCGGTGTGACAACTGATTGCGGCTGGACTACCGGTGAAAATAACAACATTTCTTAGTGAAATCCTTAAGGAAGTGAGTAATTTTTTTGTTAATTATACTAATGAATTTCAACTTATTTGAATTCTATGTTTTTCACGGGCTATTATAAGAACTATAGGATCGATTTTTGTTATAACGAAAGTTTAAAGTTATTTTTATATTAGTAAAATGTTGGTGTCGATCACTGGTTTTCACAAACTGACTTTTCCAATAATCGACATGTGTCGATAATAATTTTTTTAAACATTTTTCATTTGACAAGCGAATATAGGTATTCTTACTTTGCGTATTTGGTAGATATTTGAATTAAACTAATCAAAGTCGAGCTACCAGTAATCGACAAGTGACGATAATTGGGGAATAATATGTGTCGATGATTGGTTCTTACAGATGGCTCCGAAAAAAAACTATACTCCCGACCAGTTGGAAAAAGCCGTAGAAGCTGTAAAACATGGCGAAAAGATTTCTGTTGTTGCGAAACGTTTCGGAGTACCTAGGATTACGCTCCATGAAAAAAATTCGGGGGGCCTTTTTCCATTTGGTCCTGATTACATCGATATGTCTCAAATATCTAAAACCGAAATAGAAACCACAACTAAAAACAATCCAATGCAGAAAGAATTTATGAAGTATTTAGAACGTGAAATCGTAAACGTGTTCTCAGCCCGAAAGTTACAGCAATTCAATAAATTATACATTGAAAATAGAAACACACTGGAAAGAGAAATCCCTGATGAAGACGAGGCTTTACATTTGATTTGGGCCAAAAACAAATCCGAAGACGCGTTGTGCCATTCAAGTTCGGCGGATGCTCCTACAACGTCAGACACATTGGAACAGGCGAGGTATCCGTCAAATGATGTAACCACTGCTCAAACGAACGATGTTGTTGTAACCGATGAAGCAATGGTTATACCATCAGATGCCGGTGACGCTGTGCCTACAGAAACTCAAGAAATGCACTTCAACAGCATGCAGACGGAAAATCCACCAAAAGATGGCAATTCCAATGACTTAATAGAAACTGATTTATCAGCACATAACTCGAAGAAGTTAGTAGATGATAAGATTGGCGTGACTCACAGTTTGCATGTAGCAAAAACAGTCACCATTAATGATGAAACATTGCCATCTGAGTCCATATCGTCAACTTATTTGCCTAAAGTAATAGTAGAATATCTTCCTCAACAACTAAACTATAACGTCAGGCATGATGCTGTTACCCAACATCTTCCACCGCCGGAACGTTCGTTCCAACCGATTTATCTAAAGATCATCTAATGCAACAACCTAACAATGTCCCCAAGACCGATACAGTTTTTGGAGTTTACTCCTTAAGAATCGATTTTCATATATAAGCCCGGGGTATGAAAAATATGGGGTGTAAAATCGAACGTATCTGCCGTGCTAATTTAAAAAGTCGTATCTCAGTATACGATCGGGGTAAAAATACGACTTCGTAATTTAGCAGGTTATGCGTTAAGCGTTATAGACTAAGATCCCGATATAAAATAACCTTCACCGAGATGTTTATTTGATGAAATGTATTTTATATTTAATTTAATATGTCAATAATTATATTGCATATGGGTTGCCTAACAAATTTTAGTCCAGGGTATGTTTAATTAATAATAAAAAAAAATTGTTTTCAACATTTCACCGGTTTGATTAATATTAGATAAATTCTATACCAATCGAAATTATGAAGCCCATAGAATATGCAAACGTTAGGTTGCCTATTCTTTTTCCGTCACAACTATTGGGTAGCCAGGTATAAACAGGTAAATCTATACCTACTAGCATTTTGCAAAGGTCTGATTGTGGAATGGAAATTAAATAAAATTAAAGATTATTTAATTATGAATTTATCTAATAATCAAATCGCTGAAATGTAAAAAAAAATATTTTTTTATTTTAAACTAAACATACCCTGGACTAAAATTTGTTAGGCAACCCATATGCAATATATTTATTGACATTTTAAACTAAATATAAAATACATTTCATCAAATAAACATCTCTGTGAAGGTCATTTTATATCGGGAGCTTAGTCTATAACGCTTAACGCATAACCTGCTAAATTAAGAAGTCGTATTTTGCCCCGATCGTATACTGAGATACGACTTTTTAAATTAGCACGGCAGATACGTTCCAAAAATATAAGTATTGCGAGGATTGACGTTTGGTTGTCAAAGGCGACGGTTGAAAATTTTATCAAATTTAATTTTATTTATAAGTTAATTCAGTTTTAGAGTCCTTTTCGCTGTTTTTGCGATGAGTGAGTCAAGTCGAGGTGTCGTGAGTGATACGTCACTTTTAGAATGTGGGCAGCGGGCAGCTCCGTCGTGGCTATCTGAAGTGGAGTTTGATAATAAGGCAGGGCCGAGTCAATCGGATATTGTATCGAACGCTGAGTCCATGTCGGATGTGCGGCATATAGCGGTGAAGCGTGCTTGTGGTCTGAGCGACGAAAGCTGTGGTTGTAGTGATAGTTTTATCACAATAGGCAGGAAACCTAAACGCTTGCGGGTTTTAGCAACCGCCAAAACGCAGCTGGAGCCGGACGGTGTGCCTGACAAGCTATTTAAAGTTTATATAGTGTCAAAAGAAGATTTACCGAAACAGATTGGTTTGGGAAAGTTGCTGCAATTTAAGGGTATAAAAGGAATTTTATCCGTCAAGTTTATGGGTCCACGTAAAGTTCGCATACAGTTTAACTTTAAGGATGATGCGGAGAAGCTTCTGGCTTCTCAGGAGTTTAACAATGAGACGAGACGTTCTTATTGGTCTAATATGGCATGCTGCACTTATGGAATTATAAGGCAGGTTGAGTTGGAGGTTGAGGAAGACGAATTTTTAAAGAATATTGAAGGGTCTGAAGACATTTTGTCAATATGTAGACTGAACCGTTTGGATCATGATGGGCGTTGGGTTAAGGCTGAAGCTATTCGTCTGTGTTTTAAGGGAACTTCTTTACCGCCATATGTTTATGCCTACGGTTGCCGATTTAAGGTAAATCAGTACACTTTCCCGGTTACCCAATGTTCAAGATGTTGGAAGTTCGGTCACCGCAGGTTTTGTCCTACTACTAAAGTTACTTGTCCGAAATGCGGCGGGGAGCATGCCAATTGCGAAACGACTATTTTTAGATGCATTAATTGTAAAGGCAGCCATATGGCCTTAGATAAGTCGTGCCCGGTTTTTGTGAAGGAGTAAGAAATTCGCAGGATCATGTCTGCTGAGGGATGTATATATAAACGGGCTTTTTGGTTGTATATGCAAAATAAGGAAAAAAAGGATACGGATGTTTGTAGTCAGGATGCGCCATCTGTTTTTGAGAATGACTTAAGTTTTGGAAAGTCATATAGAGATGCTGTTTTGTCGAAGCCGTTACAATCTAAAGAGTCTGAAGATTCTGTCTGTCAGGCTGAGGGCCAGCGATCAGTAAGTCAGTACAGATTAGAGAGCGAGCCACAACAAGAGGTTCGTAAGCCGCGGAAGTCAAAAAGAGTAACAGATGTGAAGAGGTCCGAGTATCTATTGGTCAATCAGCCTACTATTGAGCGGGCTGATATGGAAGATCAAAGACAAAATAAGGACAAGAAGAAGATACGTATTACTTTTGAAAGGCTTGTTTGAGAAGACGAAGGATATTTTGATTTCTACCGAAAGTTGGGAGGAGAAGTTCAAAACGCTGTTTGGAGTTGTTGTTAAGGAGATTTTGGATTTATTTAAGGATCTTTTTAAGGAAGGTGATTTTGTACGTTTGGTTTTGTCTAATGTAAATGGCTAGGTCTATACCAGATCTTTCTTGAATTTAATGTTCAATTCAATATTGGCGGAACCCTTATCGGAATAGGCTAAATTTGTATACAGTTTTTTTTTATGTAAATAGTGTATACAAATTTAGTTGTTTTCGTGTACCTACATGTTATTTTTAAGTTGATACGGTTTATGTTTTTATTTATCTATGTCTTTTAGATGAATGATGTTGTGTATTAGGCCTGCTGGAGCTGGCATGTTCATAAAAATGATCAAAGCTCCTTAATTAATAGATAAAAAAAAAAAAAAGTATTGCGATACTACGGTAGAAAGGTCGTATCTTTGTATGGATTTCATAGTAAGATACGGTTTTTTTTCCGTAGCACTGCAGACTGTAGTGACTAAACTAGCCGCTCGAGGGCGCTTTACATCACGCTTCCTTATTTAGTTACTACTCATGATCTCTCCAATTTGTTAAAAATGAATCGGAAGTAAATTTTCCTTGTAAAATATTGTAATTTTGCTGTATATTATACTCGTATATTAATATTATGTAAGTGCCTTCCTTCTCGTTCTTGTTTGCAGCACCCAACAGGGTACATAATGTGATACTTAAACTATTTACTAATCATTATGTGCACTAAACGTATTGAGTATTGAGTATATATTTTATAATAGTTCTTAAGGCCAGGCGCGCACCACGATTTTAGTCGCGCGGTAATTTTGTCGCATAAATGCAAGATATGGGTTCATATGAGAGTACGCGCACCACGATTTTCATAAACCCAGAAGTACGCTTATTTCTGCGACAAAATTATCGCGCGACTAAAAAAAATCGTGGTGCGCACCTGGCCTGAAGAGTAAACTCCAGTCGTGCGTCGGAGCTGACACACACACTTTTTTTTTTTTTTTCCTTAGCATGATAGGCGGAAGCCATTTTTGGCTGCATCCGCTAGTCGATATGTTACGGGGGGCGGGGCGAACCCGCCGAGCCCGCGGAAAAGACCGATACAGTTACTAACCAACCTGTTTTAATACCGGAACTTACTTCACCCATCGGTTCAGCTGAAGTAACAAGAGATCCTCAAAGGCAACAACCTGATAAGAACTCCACAGTCAATACGTTACTCGATCAAGCACTTGCACCACCGAATCCTTCATCTTCATCCAGTTTCCCTGAAGTAATAGGATAACCTATCTCAACAACCTATCATTAGTACTATGGAACCGCAGTACACAACACCCCAAAAGTCTTTGGAAAAAGTTTTGGGAGTGATTGTTCCATCTCCTTTTAAGAGGAGTTTGTTTTGGCCGGAAAATTTGATGGATAGTAATAAGAAGAGAATGAAACGAGAGAAAATTCCATCAACACTAACAAGTAAAGCTTGTAAGCAATATCACGAGAAAAAGGCAGCTGAGAAAAATAAAAAACATCAAGAAAAAGTCAAAAGAGCTAGCCAGAGAATAGAAAAAAAGAAATTAAAAGAACAGTTAACCAATGAAAAGAACAATAAAAGCAAGATTAAGAAAACTAACAAAACTACTCAAGACGATTCGACTTCAGAAGCGTCAGATGTGTAGATTTCATACGCTGAAAGTGATATTAGTTATAATTTAGAAGATGACGAAGAGAAAGAACCGGAAAGAGAAAAAATAACAAAAAAAAAAAACAATCAAATAGACTGTGATTCTATAGACTCGGATTTAGAGAATTTGCTCTTAAGTAAAATTGCATCTTCAAAAGCAACTAAACCAAATACAAACAGGTTTTCGATGGGAAATTTCGTAATAATTAAGTATGAAGGGGAGTATTTTCCTGGTAAGGTAGAAAGCTTGAGAAAGAATGAGTACGAAATAAGTATATGTCATTAAGCTCTGCTCTGCCAGTGTGACGTTCGAAGTTAAAATATTACTAATTAGGAGTAGTAATAAAACAAACGAAGTCAACAAAATTAAAATTAACAATTTATTTAATAAATTAACCCGGTAATAAAAAATGGGTCGTGGGTCTAATGCCGGTCTAGTGTTTGCCGTCGTGATCCGGTACTCCCCTGACTGGACGACGACTACGGCGAGGGCGGTCTTGACGGCCAGCGGTCACGAGGGGCAGGAGCGGCGCGAAGCGAGCGGCAGTAAAACGGCTCCAGCTCGTCGCCTAGATGGTAGTGTGCCTTTTCAGTTTTCGTATATAAAACGGTTCTCCAAAACCGCAGCCAATGTTCAGCGTAAATGACGCACCCTCAGAGAAGTGGGTGCGATATTATAGTTACGTGATCTGCGAAGAACCTCCAAAATAATGTGTCCGCGAACATCACATAATTATCAAAACGAATAATTATTATAGTTTTGTACGAGCGCGTATGACGACACAGCAACAGCTATGAACGCAACTCGTACGGGTCCGTTACATAAGACGGTGTGGCGCGGACTGCAGTGTACCTATTATGCATGAGCAATACACTTTAGAAAGAAAAATATGGACATTGTATTGTGGACAATAAATGAATACTTATTAACAGTTAATTTTATTTTAATCGGTGTCGCGTCGCACGACGTTGCGATGTCGTGTCTTGTAATTGTGTTTTGGCCCCAAGGGGGTGGTAATTTGGCAGATACACATTATATAGGTAATAGTTGATAACTGGGTGTCGGTAATTGGTATCTGTCGATGACTGGGTGTTGATTACTGGAGATTCGGTGTCGGTGATTGGAGATTTATACACTTTTTCCTTTTTTGCGATTTTTTTCTAGTCCGTGTATAGCTAATAAAAATAATACATCCTATTCTTATCTCAATAATATACCTTACCATATTCAATCGTTACTTTTGGTTTAAAGGTGACTAAATGACCTTTAATTTATTAATGAAGCCGACTATCTCATTAAAGTGTCGATCATTGGTGCCACTGCGTTAGTTTGACTCCGAACGAAACCAAACAAGATTTATAGATGTAGTAACATTTAGAACAGCGTAAACATGTTATTTAACTACTGCTATCTTTGCTGAGTTACCTGCATTAATACCCGTTAAAGTTGCCAAGCTTTTCCAAAATAACTTGCCTATTAGCTAATGATTCCGAATCTCACATATTTTTGAACCAAATATACCTATCACATGCGTACGATATCCCACTTGAATTCTATAGGTCGATTTCAATAGTTTGACTCTGAAGTGAAACCAAACGAATTTTCTAGATGTGGCATGTAGCAGTGCGGCGTAAACATTTGATTTAACAACTGCGATCTGTTCCGAGTACCTGCTTTAATACCCGTTAAAGTTGCCAAGCGTTTCCGGGCGACACTACTTCGACCTCGAAATAACTTATTGGCCGAAGATTCGGCGAAAAGTTGGAGAGCCCTCGGCTCGACTCGAATCCGTTCTCGAAGAGATCTCTAAGTGGGCTTTTAGTGCAAGTAAGCTAAGCCGTCGCTGCAAGATGTTCGCTCATTTCTATCTCCACTGCATTAACTCTTCGTATACGTTGTTGTTGTTCCCATTAGTGGCTTTGTCCTTGTATTGGCTTTGTATTTGTCACTTAACAATAAAATATCATTCATATACATACAGTGCATGACTAGTGAATTTACTTTTCTTAAAGTTGGGCAAAAAATGTAATTCCTGAATATAACCGTGACCTAATTTTAATTAACAGATGTAAATGTCAATATCAGACAGTCTCACACAAATCGACCTAGTTCCACTGTAAACCCTAGTAGGCTAATAATGGTCGGCCAGACGACGATATACTTACAAACTTATATACTGAGATAAATATCTAATTAAATAAAAAGAATACATCAATTTCGATTTCATCACACAATTTTTTTTGCCCTTGCCGGGAATCGTACCCAGTACCGGTAGTACAGCTGCACTACGACTGCGCCAAATGCGCCAACCGCGTCGTCTATATAATTATGTGTATTAATAAATAACTAAATATCTTCACTTCTTAGGTACTTTGTTTATCATGAGTTGTATATTATTGGCTGTATGACAAATTTTAAGAAATGAAGTCTTGCAGTAGTTAATCGTAATTCTAATTTACCTTACTAATACATGCAAACAATTGCTAATGGAAAATATTATTTTCACTTGTATTGTAATAGATGCCCGTGCAGATAACGTACTTTATGTATATTGCTACAGATTAAAGATAAACGTTTGTACGCGAAATGCTATACAAAAAAAAAAATATTTTAAGCTGATATTGCAATATCCGAGAACTTTTACTCTCAATCGGCAAAATTAATTAATACGAGTACCAGTTTGATGCTTTTAGTCATAACGGGATTCCGATTTATCCGATTAGCGTTTGTTTTATTGTACCCGATTTTTTACCTAAATAGAAAATTTTATGTTATTGTAAGCTATATTAGTAGCTGCTATTATTTATTCAAAGATAAACAAATAATGAAAGGTTGTGAAAAAGGTAGTGAGGTATTGGTGAATATTATAAATATTATTTATCAAATAGACATCAGGTTCGGACTGAAACGCCGCGGATCTGCCATCTCGGAGGACTTGAAAGCCTGCAAAACCTCTTAAGTAGTTTTGCGACCTTTTATATCTCTTAGCTTTGATGTATTTTTCTAAACAAGATTAAGTATATTTATTATGTCATCAAGATGAATAAAATATTCTTTTAGAAATGATTTATTATTATCTTGTAATTGTTGGGCGTCAATTTTTATCAAAACATACCTAAGTATATACTTTAATAGAAAATACCTGCCCGCTCTTGTGTTAACTACACTAAATTACGATAAATTGTCAAGTATACCTACACAAAATATGGTGAAGCATATGTACGTCGAACCTAAATAGACATGTATATGGTGAAGGCATAAACTCATCTTACATTACATACCTACCTACTACGTAAGATGTATACAAACAGGGACTCCGTATCAAGATGAATATCCCGCAGTATAAAGTATGAATATAATAAGACGAAGCGCTCTTAAACGTTCCATAATTAAATCTGTCGTAACACGTCCACGAATCATCTCCTGCGGCGATGAGTCCGTCGTTAAAGAGGTTCGGTGCGGTGGCGGCAGAATGGGCAAAGTTCGCAACGAGTCCATTATAAATCAAACGACGCCTTCCAGGCATATCCTGAGGGACCCGGCCGCCCGGGCGCCGACCAAAGTTCAACTTCGCCGTCTAAATGCCTCAACAATTAAGATAAAAAGAAAGAACGGCCTAAATTAAAGGTGGTTAGAAGATAACGAGTTAATAGCCGCCTCACTCAAAGTTTAGCATAGAAACGTCGGTGCGCATCAATTTTGCCTTCGCTGACGCCGGGACCTGCAAGTGAGATGGTAAAGTTTAGTACTTTGGGGTTGTGGTCCGAACGTGGTCGTGTAGTTATTACGGTAAGTACAATAGGGGTGTACACTGATGTATGTAGTCTCTATAGACTTTTAATCCAAATAAATCTACATTATTAAAATTGTCTACATGCCTATTGTATGTCCGAGAATATTTTATGAAATATATTTTATTTTATTAAAATGGGGATTGTCTGCCGACGTAGGCCGTAGGCCGGTCTCGATACAAGGTCTCGATATAAAAAATGTCGAACAATGAAATCACAACATAAAAAACAATTTGACCACCAAATGTCAAAAGTTAATTTTTAATACCTACTTATATTCTGTTTGAACATGATTTTTTTAAGACTTTCAGACACCTTGTCCAAATCATAAAAATGAAAGGTTTTTTGAATTGACTAAATACCTATTGCATTCAAAATAACCTAATTCCGTAAAAGTTTCATAGAGAACTAAAATTTGACTTTTTTTATACACATTCTGATTGGTTATTCCATTCCAATGACACACGAACGTATCCTGATTGGTAAATACGGATTAAAAAAAAAGAAAAACATACATTTGTCATAGTTGCGCCTTTCGTTTAACTTTCGACTTTCGTCATATTCGAAATTAAAAGTGGTAGGTAGTTATGTTGAACTCGGAATAAAAGGCACTTATTTCACTCTAGAACTATTGCGCTCTCACTCCGTTCGAGCACCAAAATATCTCGATTGTAGTGGGTACCTTTCATACCATACTACCTTGTATCAATCTACTATTAACTTACACAAAAACTAAATTTAATAAAAACAGTATTTACAATTATTTACAATACTACTGATAAGAGCATATGACATTTTTCTACGACTGTGTCTTTATTGTGTTGTCGACATCCAAACTCTTACTAATAAAACTTGGCAAACAGACTATACCCAAGACATAAACTATTTTAATTGTTTTCCACAGCATGTCGGTTAGTTCCCAACACATACAGTGGTTTTTCAAAATTATTTGACCCAAAAAACCTAAAATAATATTTTTTTAACGAATTGCGTACTAAGTACTTATAAATCTACTTATTTAATCTGTACGATATCTCACTCTAACCACTCAGTTACACTTTTTATTAACTGGATATAAAACTAGTTAGGTAAAAATTTAAAAATGATTTGAAAATTGGAGGCCTGCCTCGTTAAGCGTATGCGCGTCGTCGAGTACGTCTCGTCCGGACGGACTT
The DNA here is from genome assembly GCA_947623375.1 of Apotomis capreana. Lineage (NCBI taxonomy): Eukaryota > Metazoa > Arthropoda > Insecta > Lepidoptera > Tortricidae > Apotomis > Apotomis capreana. Next base: position 16,933,042 of record OX392501.1, read on the forward strand.
TCTTGGCGAGGTGACGTTGAGATTAACTCGCTTAGGGTCTCAGACGAACGAGATTAGTCGCTGCTGCGGCTATTTAATATCAGATTTGCCTCAGCCTGCCTCGTTATCTACTTCGCTTTTGAGATTTACATTTTTCTTAGACTTAAATATGCTCGGTCGGTTTTAAATTTGTTTCTACTGAGTAGCGCTCGACTTAAACAAATTGCTTTGGAAATCGGTGTATGTATCTATATATGTATCCAAGCCATTAACTATCGTACTTTTGTCTATCATACAGCTATTTTCTAAAATGTACAATGACCAAAACTTAGTTCGTTTGTTTTTACTAATTTTTTATTTTTTACGGAAAATAAATGTTTGGCTAAGATTATGTAGCTTACATACTTTTTTTGTAAATACCTTTCATAACATAACTAAACTCACAAATTCAAATGTTTAACGACGCTGCAGTTGTAAAATCGGTATCAAAACGTAAGATCTACATAAAACCAGTTCCGTTGTTTAATTTCGCACTTTTCGTAACTAAGTAATGTTATAATCCAAATTCCGGGGAAGTTGGGTTATTACAAAACATTGCGCGCCGACCCGCCACGCGCCCAACTTGAAAGTTCAACACTCAACGCTTATCTCTCAACCGCTTATAAAATTTTGATTTCTCTTTAATATTATCTTAATTGTTGAAACAATCACGGAGAACTTTGTAAAATATTCCTTTGCTGGAACACAATTATACATTTACCTAAACGCAAGTCTGCTCAGCTCCAAGAAATGTAAAGCTTTGGCGCATAGAATCTATTACATTTCTTTGTGAAATAGTTGTTCTATTCATCTCTGCTGTTTAGATGCATGCAACTATCCAAATAACACAGTTATTATAAGTTGTAGTTCATGGTATGTTTGTTTACCGACGCCTCATAATTCAATGTCCGTTGTAACAGCATTATTATGTTCAATAATCCGTCAACGGAGCACGGTATTAATTATAAATTGTCAATATTGATGTAGCGATATCAGGAAAGTTGTCGATCCAGGTGGTGACAACAGGGGGAGGTAATTGAATCAGGGCTCCTCAGACGGACACACCGACGATTAGATTAGACGCCGACCACAATTACGCAGATCAGATTTCTATTATTGCCTTGCCAACCTCGTATCTTGTTCCGTAGAACTGCCAAGACAATCTTACAACGCAGCTAGTAATGTTCAAAATAGAAGGTAATATGAAGAGATATGAAGCTGGGAAAGTAAAAGTGGAAGACGTTTCCCCGCGCCCGCGTCGGGACTGCATCTAAGTTCTTGTCCAATCAATATCTCGCATCGTATCTCACTGCTAATGAGACTGCGCGGCAGAACCTCTATACCCATATTAATATTGCTTATGTATTAAATTATACTCAAATATATAATAATATTCATGCAAATAATAATCATATGAAATTTGGTAACGAAACAATATACATATAATCAAATCAATACTTAACCATACTATGTTATGGTACCTACATACCTATGCTATAAATCGCGTTTAAGAGAAGACACTGAAAGAGGAAATATCTCCTGAATGTTTGAGTTTTTTTTAATACCTATTTCACGCGGGTAGAGGTTTTTTATTTCACATTTTAAGCACTCTTTAATATCTTGGGAGGCTCAGGTTGCTCCGGCGAGCCAGGTCGTCGTCATTAGAGGGGTTACCGTCCCATTGCATAATAAAATGGGCAAAGTTTCCACAAGTCCATTATAAATTAGACAGCGGCTGAGAGCCGCATCACTTAAGATAGGTACGATGTGACCCGGCACGAGTCGCAGCTCCCAAACTTCCCCTATATTGCCTCCGCAATCTTGATAGAAAGAACTAACCTACCCATGAATCAAACTTAGAGCTGGATTAAGAGATAAAAGATGCGCGTCGAACTCGTGAAACTTCAGGCATTTTCTTCTGAAACCAGCTTAATTTTTGCCTTAATAGCTTATTAAGATGGACTTTGTACTTCAAGATACGCAAACTTTTCTCAATAACCAACAGCGAAACTCGATCACGGAGCCAGATAGCCCCAAGGTCCGGAGTATAGGTACTTTGGGATCTATTTCACCTGAATAAGTAATTAACTTTGAATCATTCCGGAGCGTAGATTAAAAGTAGCAGGGTTGTTGGAAGCATAACAATCTCTGTAAAATGCATTTAAGCGCTTCATGCTGCGGAAATTGGTGTGAAGCGGGGACGCGATGGCAGCTCCGTGCAATTACACAGATGTCGTGCCGACGCGCCCGCGCCGCCCCCCGCTCGGCACTCGTAAATGTTCAAGTTCAGATGTTTCCTTTATTGTTTCATTTAACCATCACTGCTAATGTTTTGTCTAAGGCACCCGTAATACATTACGAAAACTGTTGCGTTACTTTTCTTCTAGTTCTTGAACTTTCCTTAGTTTTGATAAATCCAACAATGCAATCACCTACGTACTTATTATATGGAAAGGTAGAGCCGGTAATTTGGAGTACTGTGCTTTCAACAAGAAGTATTTTTATTCTTTTAATAAGATTTGTATCCGAGAATGGGCGACGTTTTCTTTAATTTCCGTTACGTCACTCGTCAAATTGGAAGAACGATTGGAAATTATTAAAGCACCGCATCCCCCCGGTCGCCCCCTCGTGAAGGGCACGGCCACATTTTTAATATCACGTGACGTGTGATCTTCGCGATAAAGAAGTGAACATTCAATTTTATCGACACGCTGAAAAATATCAGATGACAAAGGTCTATATCATGTTTTACGACCTTATTTTAAAATATGAATATTATTAATGAATAATTCATTTATAAAACTATTTTGGTTGATTAGAATGGTTATATTGTCTAAGAATATTCTTACAGAATATTAAGAAACCATTGATATAATTGTATGATTCCGAGCACCTTAGCCTTGAACGCAATTTATGAAGTCTATCAACTTGGCATTCACTTTATACCTTAGTTAGTTAGTTAAACAAAATATAAATGAACTGATAATGTAGGTACCTACTGCACATTAGTAAACTTTCTAGGTATATACAAGGAGTGCGTAAATAACAGAGTACGTCTACTTTGGCCATCTAAAATCTGAGTTTTACGTTTCACCTTACACCGTATCCAGTCACTTAGTTACTAAAGGTTCTGTTTCTAAGTGTACTGCTACTGGAAGCCTGGTCTCGTTATATTTTCACTACATACATTAATTTAAGTAATTGTTAACAGGTTGCCTGGATGCATTTCGAGCAGAGTGCGATCCTGACGGTCCACAACCACGTGATCACGCGCAACCCTCGCGTCAGCGTGACGCATGACAAGCATCGCACTTGGTTCCTGCATATATCTGATGTGCGTGAAGAAGACCGCGGCCGCTACATGTGCCAGATCAACACCGTCACGGCAAAAACGCAGTTTGGATACCTGCATGTCGTTGGTCAGTAGTCAATCTAACTTAGTAACACAACCACGTAATCCCACAAAACCCTCGCGTCATGGTGATACTTATTATGACAAGCACCGCAACTGGATCGGCACACCCATCAGACCAACACTGTATTAATGTCTAAAGCGTAGTTCGGATTATTTGTACTTAGTCGGTAAGTGTTGATAGGGACAGGTACTTTCTACTTTCTATTGAGTTACGGTTCCACTACGTGGTACCCTAACCCTAACATCCCCGATATGCGCGAAGGAAGGCCGTTACCTCCATATACAACGAAGTTGGTAATTGCTGAAGAGTAAAACTTTCTATTGCGTCATGGCTCCTATTCGAAAGTCCTGCATATCCCCAACATGCACAAAGGCGAGCACCATCGGTATAATATGTACCGGAACACCGTAACGTGTAGGTAAGAGACAGGTCGGATACTTGCATGCCGTCAATAAATGTTTATGACTGCCACTTTCTAGTTTCTACTATTTAAACATTCTAATACAAAATGCCATTCATACAAAAATATAAATTCACATTTTATAGATGACTAGCTGTGCCCCGCGGTGTTACCCGCTCATCCCACGGGAACACTAAATTTATTCGGGATGAAAAGTATCCTATGTCCTTTCCCGGGTCTATAACTATCTCCATACCAAATTTCATCTAAGTCGGTTCAGCGGTTTAAGCGTGAAGGGGTAACAGACAGACAGACACACTTTCGCATTTATAATATTAGTATGGATTAAAACGTAACGTTCAATTAAATGGCAATTCGTTATACCAGTTTCAGTGGGTATTTTCTATTTTGTTTCCAGTCCCACCAACGATAGATGACTCGCTGAGTTCCAGCGACGTGATCGTCCGCGAAGGCGCGAACGTCACGCTGACGTGTCGCGCTAATGGCTCGCCTAAGCCCACCATCAAGTGGAAGCGGGACGACAACTCCAAAATCTCCATCACGAAGGGCCATTCTGGTTAGAATTTAATTGCCTGCTTTGATTGAGGGTTAATTAGTTTAACTAAGAATCCTTAACAGGTATCATGCTAACTACCTTTTTAAAAGATAATCTGTATGGATATAGATAAATTCTAGCTGCAATAAGACATAAAACTCAAAATTCAACATTCTTCTTGAAAACTGAAAGTGTCCAACTAATAAATAAGAGTATGTTTTTGTCGGCGGCGTTTCAGTTCGCCGGGAACATGTTTATTTTATTAGTAGTACCTAAAGTTAAGCATGAATAACAACTGTTGTTTTATTATTGCAGTCTCGGAGTGGGAAGGTGAGGTGCTGGAGATGGCACGCATATCTCGGTTGGACATGGGCGCCTACCTCTGCATTGCCAGCAATGGCGTCCCACCTACTGTTTCTAAAAGGGTTAAAGTCAGCGTTGATTGTAAGTTCCTATTTTACTCTACATTACTATTCGAACTAATATTGAAACATCTACAGTTAACCACACTACATGTAACCCACCCCACTATTTTGCATGCGTACATATTTAATAATTTGTTCTAGTTCCCCCAATGTTGTGGATTCCTCACCAACTGGTTGGGGCGCCGCTGTATTACAACGTAACTCTGGAATGCTTTACGGAGGCGCACCCCACATCTCTGAATTACTGGACTCGCGACGACGGTCACATGATTCATGAGAGCTCCAAATATCATATGGAAAATACGCTCGGCGCCCCGGCTTACAAAACACATATGAGGCTGTTAATCAGACATATTACTACTGAAGATTATGGAACCTATAAATGCGTGGCCAAGAATCCGAGAGGGGAGTCGGACGGAACGATACGGTTGTACAGTGAGTAGATTTGATGTTTATCTGATGAACGTTTGTATATTTTTATATTCAACCCCTTTAACTTGTGATGTCTGTGCAGCGTCGTCTCCACCGACCACCACGCCCGACCCCCGTGCCGTGACAGTCCCGCCACCGTCCAAGCCGCCTCGCAAAGACACACCACTCGTAGATAAAGGTGAAACAAACCAATTACTTTTCTATAAAATATATACATTACCCATCTGTATTCAGTGAGCACTGAAATTATGAAAAATGGTCGATGATCTTCTTAGGAATTCAAATTAATCATAAACTAAGTACATCTTAATGATGGCTGAAACAGAACACAGAACAGACTGCTAACACTTTGATTAATACTACTGTTTAACTTACTGTTTAATATCTATTAAATATTAATTGAAATGTTTCATTAATTATGCATATTTATAGCTAGCAATTAATACGTGGTAGTTCGTGGTTGAATAAGTTTATTGTAGCCTGCTACCGCTCCCGTAAGGTAAACGCATTGAGTCAACATTTTTATATCGTCGGTTTCGTTTATTAAGAGATAATGGTACCTTTATGAGTTATGCTCTCGGGACCGTTCGGTTATGTTTGTTGTTTGCTGCTGTTTCAGTTATTATTAGTGGTCGTTATATTGTTTATAGATCGTAAACAGTTACGGCGATCTGCTTGTCGCCACTGGTAGTTTGTTAACAGGCCCCGGGTTACGACTCTCGTAAAATATAAACAAATCGTTTATAAACAAACCTTTTATGAAGTGGCACGGAATATTATGTTGCAATACTTTGTAGGGTTACCTTTGAAAATAAGTATGTCCATTATCTCTGCTATTTTGTCTGCGGTATTTAATTGTTGACTCTGTCGTGTATGCAAAAAAGGTGCAATCTAATAGCATTTGTGTCGGAATTTAATCACATACCTATATACTCGGAATCAGTAAAAATATACGAACCTATGTACTAACTACATGGTAGTAACCAAGTAGCCATAGGTATTTATTGCAGCAGAGTAAGCAATTTGCAAATAATTACTTCGTTGGGTCTATCCCGTTCCGATTTCATAATACCCGATACACACTGCCAATATTAGTAAACCAATATCCAAAACACGGTACCTATCATAATAGTATGATTAAAAGAGCACGTTGTATGTTGTGGGGGTGGATTCATAAGTCGCGTTATTACACGCCCGTTATTGGGAACTTGGGCTCTCGGCCGGACGCTGGCAACATCTTGCCCGGCAACCTATTACGGCCAAGTGTTCACTTCCGCTCTCGTTAAACCGCACGATACTTTTATCATAAGTTTTGAGTGTCTATTTTGAAGCGCCTAGAAATTATGCTAATAAAACATGTTGCATAACACGCCGTGCCAAAGTCTTGAAAGTTTTGTGTGTAGTTCGTTGATAAATAGCTATAATATAAGCGCAATATTAAAACCGTTTCAAAAGAATAACAACTTGGCGGGATAATATTTAGTATCTCTTAAACTAAGGTACGCGTCAGGGCTGCTATAAGCGGGTCAACATTAATCGGCACAACCATTTGATTAACTACAAAGCTGAAGTCAACGCAATTCTATATAGTTACTCTTCCCAAACGTTCATCTAAATTTTACCACCCGGCAGTGCCAAATAATGCCAGCCCGCTTATTGTGTAGCAACCCTTACGTACGTCGACAAATGTTCAACCGCGAAACGTGAAAGATCACGAGGCACACTTCGAAATCACCATACCAATTTTATTTTTCCTTGCACTCATGAACTTGAAAAATCCATTTAACCGCTGCGGCGTCTCGGGCAACTTTGCGCTTGTTTTTGCGGGACGCCGGCGCGTCGACATCGCCCTCTGTTTTCTTTTTGCACCCATTACGAATTTACGGTCGGACCACTCGACAATATTGCGCAACTTTTCAATAACTGCCCGCCGACCACCCGCCGTCCCCTGCCATATTGAATCCTTTACTCAATGAGTATCATGTCCGCCTGTAATTTTTATATCATTTGGCCTTTTGCGTAACATGCCTATCGTTCTATAAGGGCTTGCAGCGGATAAAAGTTACCGTAAAACATAGAACGATATTGATTATTGTGCAGTTTTTTTATAGATACTCGTATTTTGGAATCACTACAATTATGGTGACGGTACCAGCAATGGACAAGAACCAATTATGGATTTTATTTTCCGTAAACTCAAATTTTAAGATACAGACACAAGATATTTTTAAACTAACAACACTATGTTCAGATAACTGATGGTCATAACTAGTAAAGATCATAAGTTATTTGACGTATGATTACGACATACAGAGCGATTTAAACTAATATAAAAATTAGCTATTTTCTAATATATATATGAGTCAAATTTATTTTCTTCGGATCGGATCGGAAACATTTTCTTTTTATTTATTAAAAACAAATTGATTTATTTACTTTATTAGGATGATGGTATCCATTAGGATGATGATGATAATGTTGATTTTAGTGTTTCAATAACTCGTTTAATTCTCGGAAATACTATTACTACTAAGAGAGTTATATCACAATGCACACTAATTCAAATATGACTTTTCGTTATACCTGGCTACTATTAACAAGATGTAACCTTGACACAATAGTATAGAGCCGTATCAAAACAGCACTTAAATTAAAATATCACTATTGTCCAGTATATAATTTAAGTCAGTTATCTCTGAAACGACTTGATTTGATTGTTGCAAATTCAAATTCTTATTTTCCGGCAGGCACTAAGTACCAATCCAACCTGAATGAGATCGACAAAGGCAAGCAGAAGCCCGACGAGGGCGGTGGGAAGTCACACCTCAACTGGGTCGGCGGCGCGTCGCAAGTTACAGGTAAGTCGCAGGAAAAATCTACCCCTAAACTAAAATCCACAGACCTACGGACTAAATTGACAAATGACTGACAGGTAAAATGATACCAGGAACAGCAAAATAAAAATAGTGAAGAGTATATGTCGATAACAATATATCGACAAGTTGTAAAGTACAAATAACAGACTAGTTTAAATCAAAAATAAGTATATTAGTTTCAAATAAGAGGTACAAATTTTGTTTGTTTGATTTTCGAGGTAGTGGATGGATAAAATGCGTTTTTACCCACTAGTTATAAAGCATGAAAAGGCTTCCGAGCCTAAATATATAAATATTCTACTATCGGACTTGGGTTGTCAGACTATATTACATATACAACAAACTTAACGGAAATAATTGAAAATCGCAATACAATTTACCTTTGCAACAGTCGAGGCCTCGTTTTTTTTTTCAAAAAACGTATGCACTTTTTGACGTATTGCCGCAAAAGTAAATTCGTCCACCTTATCTTTGAACTTTAATTTTGGACCGGGTTTCAGAGGCGAACTAAACTTCTCTTGTTCTTTGTATTCCTTCAAAACTTTAAAAACTGGATCTCGAAATACGAAGAATTCGGATGTTTTCATGACACACTCGTTTTTATTGACATCCATGTCCTCTGGGATATCTTGTTCGTCCTGCAATCTGTCTACCATCTCATTATAAATATAAACGTAAACTCGATGAATCGTCTCTTTTTCAGTTTCACCAATAGATTTTTTCTCCTTTTTGTCAGAGGCGAACATTTTGATGAACATGGTTCTGGTCCCGAATCTTGCGAATCCATAATAACACGTAACAATTTCAATAAACACTCGTAATAAGAATGATAACGTATATCGTTAGATACATAAAAGTAGTTTGTAAACAGCGGTCAACTATTTCTGAAGATACCCGCTTTTTTTTTTGTTAAATAGATGGACCACTTTGTTGGGAATTTGAAAATAAAGAACAATAATTTTATTAATTCAATTAACATAAATAATTATATCTCTCATTAGGGGTCTACAGACCTTTTGATCTGTCAAAATCACTGGAAAAGTTGGTATATAGATTAGCCGATCAAATTGCCAATTTGATTGTCCCGTCTGGGTGGACCTTAAACCTACGATGTAAAATAATTTTAATATCGATGAGAACGACACTGGCCAAACTGTGGCAACATTTGTTCATACTTACTTGTCAATTTGGTCCGTAGGTCTGTGGATTATACTTTAAGTCCGATTTTTCTCCGTACAATCGAGGGACATCCGTACCTTTGAATAACAGTTTTTGGATATCCATATCCATACTAATATTATAAATGCGAAAGTGTGTCTGTCTGTCTGTCTGTTACCTCTTCACGCTTAAACCGCTGAACCGATTTAGATGAAATTTGGTATATAGATAGTTTCAGTCCCGGGGAAGGATATAAGGATACTTTTCATCCCGAATAAATGTAGTGTTCCCGTGGGATGAGCGGGTAACACCACGGGGCACAGCTAGTATCTTATAACTACGGAATAATCATCTGGTCACACTTAACGATTACACCCTGACGCTATATACGGCGTGCATCGAAATTCCTCTTTCCGCGGTCGTAATCACCGGGTAGAGTCGCTTTGCTGTCGGTGACACGCACGTATTTTTTATAATGTGTTCATATTATGTATTATACTTTTTATTAAAGTACCTTCTGTATAAAAAACCTTAATGTAAAATGCAAAATAAATAAATAATAAAAATTATAATTAGTCAAGTAGGCCCATTACGAAGTGAGTACTTCAGGAATATGTAGAGTGCTTTTATTTTGCAGGTTATGCTGATTGGAGAAGGAGTCAAGCATGGATTGTAGTTTTGTTAGTGGTACTACCTTACTTTATTACCCTGTAAACTCTTTGCGCTTCTTTGCTGTCATGGCCGTATCATTATTTTCAAAATATAAAGGTAATAAAAAACCTACTTTTACTTTGGCATGATACGATTAAACCAGGGGAATTAAACTAACCAGTATATATTTTGTTTTAGTAAAAGTGTGTAGATAAATTAATGCATGTTAATAAAATCTTGACCCATAAATTTTTAAGTCAATGTAACTGTAACACTGGTTGTCGTTGAACATATTAGATTGTCCCCTTTTTGTCTCAATATTATGTTAACATCTCGTGATGGAAACAGAGATTTATTAGAAATTGCATAAAGGGCAACTCCATGGCAAAGAGTAACGTAAGTCACCGTTTTATTGCGTTTTTGTTTTCATTTATGACGTTAATTTTTGTGTCAATACAACTGGGATAAGAAGTAACGTTTATCTAGATATTAATGAACATTTCAATTTGCTCCATAAAAAAACTAGCAATAAAATGGTACTATCATTACACTTATGTGGATTTACCCTAAAGCAGAATTCTTAGCTACATGTGAATAAGAAAAATTCTTATGCTAATTCATATCAATTAAACTGTACCATCAAGATTTTGCTTTAACCATTTTAACAAAGCAATTCCAATAGCAAAACATTTCATAACCAATCAATAAACAGTAATATACAAATGGAATAAATAGAGGCACCATTATAATGATTTAAAGCTTTAGGACTATTGCCAGCAAACTGAACCAACAAATAATACAATAGGTAGAACTAATCGACCGGTATTTTACGAAGACGACTATTGTATGGAAGTGCCCACTTCTGTGACCTCTTTAAAATGTTCATATTGGGAGCTATTGAAAAACTCATGTTGTGCTAGAGCTTATGGATTGTCAGATATCACTTATTGTCTTTAAAACAGGTATTTACGTAGGGACATGACTTCTAGGTGGTCATCGTATAATATATCTATACAATGGTGTGTTTAATTCAATGAAATTTCCTTTACCTAGTGTAAAACCGTTGTTGTTAATTATAAATATTTAAACTATAGTGAACGAAAGTTCCTTGAACTATCGTATGAGTGTCTCAAACACTGCTCTCATGTAGAACATGTTGACTTCGTACAAAACCTTCTAACTTATTTTATTAAAGCAGTAACGTCTGCTAACGTAAACTAAATGTTTACAAATGAAGCGAAAATTTAATGATTCCGGCGAAAGCCGTTGGAAACGCAGGTTCGAATCCTGTCCGAATCATTAAATTTTTCAATTTTCGCTTCATTTGTAAACATTTAAAACCTTCTAAATTTGATACCTGCTTCAGTGATTCGGTTAGTAACGACAAGAGTGTTGAATCTTGTGTTTGAGACAAACATACGCATTTAACGATAATTTCTCGGTGTGGCAGATTTTAATGACCGTGATAGTATCGCCGTTTGTTGTAACTAAGCCTGCACAAGTTAGCGAATGTACCCCATAGATATTTCAACGTTGCAATAAATCTGCTGGGCCGTGAATAGTAAACTTTATAGTAGTAAAACACTGCACACGAATTAAATAATATAAAGTGCACTATAATTATAATCTTAATGGTTATTTTGATAAAAATAGACTAAGACTGAAAGTAATATTATCTTTAGAAAGATGTCCGAGACTTTACTTTTTGCTTTTGTGTAAACCTCATGTTTGCTGTGATACAAATTATAACTTGATGGAATTTGCAGGATTGTATATATATTATTTCTAGTACCGGTCATTTGTATTCAACGCAACGTCATTATAAAAAAAATGTGCATTTGTCTTGAATATGTACTTTACTGCTAGGCCATTTGAGAAAAAAGCTGGCATTTTTATTCTGTGCTTATTTTGAATAAAAAATAAATAACTGTAATTAAATTAATACAGATCAAATTTCTTCGGTCAATTAAAGTTTATATATGCATTGTATGTAAATGTTATCGTTAACATGTTGCCAAATTGCTACATTTAAGAAACTGTAATGCTACTTAGATAGGTTGTTGTAAATATACCCCTAAGCCAAAGCACTGGAGTGACTTTAGTATCAGAGTATATCTATTGATAGTGTAACTATGAGTTTATTGTAAGAAGCGCGAGCGATTGTAACTACATGTCACGGTACCAGAGGAGTAGGTTATATAAACTAAATAAAGCTTGTTTTAAATATATATCTTTCAATCCAACCTTTCCAAATTTCCCAATTTCAGTTTTAATAACCCACCTTTATAAAAACTTCTAGGAGATCTCTCGGCAGATCGAGGAAGTTGTGTAAAAAAATCTCCGTCCATCATAATTTGATGGGGCGAAATGTTTGCAAACAATCTGCGGAAATCTTTGAAGATTAGGTCTGGCTTTGGGGCGCCGAAAAGGCTCCAACTATGTATGGCGGTACGCCAATTCCCGTAAGCCAATCTAACTTCTTTTAAATGTGTTTTTGATGTAAAGAACACATTACGCAATACATCGTCCGCAGACTCAACAATTTTGGAAGCAAATTAGCTTTTGATTTAGAGCTTTAAGTTTGTTCCCTCTAATTTGACGCGGGAACTTTGGGAAAGTTAAAGCTTTGGCAAAATTAGAATACGCAATTATACAGTGGTGAGACGACATTGTTTAAAGTTTGAAAGGCCTTCAAATGAAGTTATAACACCTATAATAGTGTTATAAAAGTAACACTTGTTATGAAATAGACACAGACACCAAATTCAATTAAGTATCCACTAATAACACGTTTGAATTTATTCGAGATACTAATATGTACTTGACAGTGTTTAATGATCTATTAATTAATCACATCTATGCGATATACTAGGTTGAAAAACACAACTAACCTGGAATGAGTACAGGTCTAAAATATTTCCAAATACATATTTAAGTGCAAGCATTTATGAGGTACGCAGAGGAAAAATTGTCACTTAGCTACAGGCCCGACTCGTGCTTGACCAAACTTCATTATTCTGTTTATAAATTAGCCACCGCAACCTAATTGGCCTATGGCAAATCCGTAATCATGATCAACTATTAAAATAGTTGATCATGATTACGCGGTCATCCAAAACTGCTCTCTACTCGATGTAAAATAAAGTTAGTCGTCCACTAACAGCGATAATTCAGGAGTGCAGTGCTTGTAACCATAGCTTCATTACTTAGCCGCAGCACGGAGGTGGTAGGTGCGTGCTTCCGCAACCGGATATCGGAGGACAAACAAAATTAACGCAATGAGCTGTTCACGTCGAAGACAGTCCTTAATTTAATACCCCGAGGATCAAACAATTAGTTAACAAATTGAAAAGCTTGGATAAACAAGTGATTAACCTGATTAAAGTAGGGGAAGTAATTTGTTATCGGTTACCCTGTGGCATCCCCAACAACGTTTATACATGTATGACCGATATCGGTATTTGTATATTGTAACAACATTATACACCCGCGTCGTTAGAAAGGATGCATCATTTTCTGAAAGGCATTTTGGTCATCTATCATACCGTTATAATATAATCAACGGTAGAAGAGTCACGTCTTCGGATCAAGGAAAATACGTGATATAAAAGTATATCAACGTAATACGTTTTATCTTGTTTTCCAGGCTAGAGGATTTACTTTTATAAACAAAAGACAATGTAGGTCTACCTAATAAACATTTTTGGTATCCAAAACAACTGTCTAGGGTCTGCCAGCGGTGAGATTCATGTAATTAAGCTCGAACGCCCTTGTAATTATCGCTCAGTAAATCCTCCGGCCGTAGAGAGGACAAACTGTCTCTGAGCGAAAACAAAACATTGGCCAGTAATTTGGGGCGGCCGCCGGGCTCATATAGGACGCCATAATTTCCAGAAGGCAAATTAATCCAAGCACGGCTGGGCTGATCGGCGGTCAGCGCGTCCTCGCATACTAATGCTATTGTTTATCGAAGGGAGCTAATCTGTGCGCACCAGCCGTCACTGTCCACCCTTGAAATTATAACGGATCACTTTCGGGCTCGTCTAATCCGCGCCGCCTCGATCATCGAACGTGCCTGGAGTACAACGCGCCGTTTCTGTTCATTACCAGAAAATAGGTACAATCATTGCTTTTATTAACTTAAGGAACGAAGTTGTTGCTAAACTAATAATGTTGGCAAAATATATGAATAAATACATAAGTTTCTTTTGTATGAGCACGGCAGACTAGGTATATTCGTACAATGTACACTAGCAAACTATTTGTCCGTTTGCATTCAGCGCACGTCGCTCTCTGTCACATCAGTTTCGGGAGAGAACTTACCTTTTTAACACACCGTGTATTTGTAAGGAAGTCCCCACCGACTCAACCCTTCCATCTCGCAGTTAGACAGTGTGAAGAAATTATTAGTTTTAAAGCTAGATCGTTTGAATCATTTCTATATATGATATTGTTGATTGAATAAACGTGCAGTGATTTATGTAATAATTAGTGGGAAAATAATGTTTAGTAAATACACATTATTATGTGAATTAATTAAGATCCTGGAACGCAAAAGATATTCGTTAATTCATTACTTGCTACTTAATTCATTACTTGCTACATGTGTAACAACACAGGACGAAATTTTGAATAGGAAAAGTTGGATTCAAAATGTTCGTGTAATTATAATTATATTCGCTTTTGATATTGATTAAATGAATCACAATATTATTAATTATATTATTCAACGGTGGAATAGCTCAAAATAAAATAAGCACAACGAAATGATATTAGTACCTATAAATTAGTAGTCAGAATAGAAATGTGGTTGCATGTGACAAACCCTAATGCGTTTGTATCATAGTGAAATCACTATGGTCAGAATTTGAAGGAGGCATGAATAAATTACAATAATTGAGAGATTATTTCATGAGGAAGTATAATATGAAAAATTTTACGTTATACATCCACAGAGCTTAAATTACATAATTTACAAACACCTTCGACATTAATCCATCGAAATAGATATGAAACAGGAATTCTGGGACGGTCAAAGAAGCTTTATTACGAAATTCAACTTTTAACTGAACATTGTTTTCCATTGGTTTAGACTATTTTAAAATGCCACTTTTAGCAGTAGGTAATGCTCTGCAACTGAAACCAATGACAATGACTTACTTAATCGGGGTTACTAGTAAATAGCAATGTAATGGACTAACTAACGTGATAAATGTACGAGTATTAAGTACCTAAGTTTGACCTACAAATGCGTATTCCAAGAAACATAAACGTTCATAAGTTACTGCTGATCCCAAAAATTGACTACTTACCTGACCCCTAAAAGCTAGGCTTAACTTTGGGGAACAAAAGGGACTTCGTAAGAACAAGTTGAGCTCATATGCGTCTTACATGATGATTAGCACAACGTAACTCAATAATGCAATTTTAGCCCTAATTTAACGACCTTCGATCACAATGAAGGTGCTAAATCGCTAATTGCTCGATGTCGCGCGTGTAGAATTGTAAAAGAGTCATCGCAGTGAGTGATAATAAAAGGGAGCCCTCGCCACCTTTATCGTTATCGAATAAAAATAATCCAGGGATTTTTGGGATGATCGTAAATTATAACAGGCTTCGTGGGGAGCCGAGATGTTCGCGCCTCGCCCTGCGTAACGGCTTTCAGCGGGCGCGGGTTATCTCCAAACATTTACACTAAGGCTTAACAAATGAAGGAAAAATTCGAGTCTAAGATTTCATTTAAATCCTTTCCATTGCCTGTGCCAACAAACTTAAGAAATAACACTAACATTTATGTTAGCTATTAAATTTAAGAATACATCTCAGATTTTGTTCTCCTTTTTGGAGAAATAAAAACATACCTAAATATTTGTATATATACAGTATAATTCAAGAAAACAATAAATGAACTACTAAAAAAAATATATAAAAAGCTCAGATTTTATATTAACATTGTTGCGTTTAAGAGCTTAGTGGGATGTCCCAAAGGTGTGTCGAAAAGTTTTTTTTATGCCTAGGTTACGCACTTCTGTACAATGACTGCAGTTAGAACTCGTCACTATTACACATCGTGCTGGAATCAACGCACAAGATACTTTAAAATAATAGTTAAAGTGGAGAAGTAAAAGGACTTCTCGTAAGTCCGTATCCGTACTATGTCCACTTCCCCGAATATTGTCGCCTACAGCTCACATTTTGCAACCGATTTTCTTGTTATTTTATGAACAGGTTCGATAATTATATCGAATTTTTTAGGCTCAGTTAAAAAAAAAATGGCGGAGATATGGGGTTAAAATTTAAAATTTATTACGAAATCAGAAACAGATCTACAGCACACAGAGTCACAAGTTTAATCAAGCCAACTTTACTAAATTATTCTCTTTAAATGTTCATCGAAAATAAACCGATATATCCCAAGCAGCACATTAATGAATTTTGCAGCTTATCTTATAGCTTTAAGTTCTAAATGAGTGGTTTAACAGTGTTTGATACAACTTATAGCTTTAAACACAACTCAAAACTGTATATGAGTTCATCCTATCACTTGTAGTTGCATAGGAGCGTTTTTTGTTTCTACTTTATTACTTATGGTGGGATAAAGTCGATTTTGCTACTTAAAGTTGCATGCAGGTTCAAATTGTCACTCAATAAGAAGCAATAGTGCTATATAAGGCCTTAAAATCACTTATAAGCAACTTTTACATATAAGTGGGAACATACCCTTATTTGGAACTAAAAGTTCCAAATGACTAGTACAATAGCGAATTATATCACCAATAGTGGCTAAAGGGATAATTTTACGGCTCTTTTGGAACAAAAAAATATTGCAACTTTAAGGCCTAAGAAGTACCATATTGCCACTCCAACGCATAAATAGGTCTCAGTAGGAGGTTATTGGAACCAAAAGCAGTTATTTTCACTTATTTCAAACCACTAACGAACTAAAAGTTCTATTATAGTTCCTATTTGCGCCTTGTCAAAATATATTTAATAGTCTTGCTTGTTTAATAGTCTACAAAAGAGCAAATAATTACTATTGGTAATATCATTCACTGCTTTGCCACTCGCAAGATACAAATAAGTGATTATTAGACTTGATAGTTCCAAATAAGGAACAAATAAGTGAAAATAAACACTGTAGGATCTTTTTTGTTTCGCCATGTTTACAAATGGAAGCCTATGAAAATTGATTATTTTAACCAGAATTTTATCACACTCACGCATAATCACAGACTTTTGATAGTTGTGACGATGTTACTTTAACATTGTACGTAACCTACAATCATTAGGTCAGGTTTTTAACAGTTTTATTTCTTATCAGTTCCTTATTTAATTAAGCACTCTCTTTTTTAATATTCCTGATCAAATGAAGGGCGCGTCGAAATTTACAAAGAAAACATACTATAGTTTCACAGTAAAAAAAAATTCGCAAGAATTTCGTGCTTATTTCAATGCTTGTATAACGTAAAGTTTTAATCACAATCAAACAGACATATAAATCCAAAATGAATATGGCCGATCACGTATTACTTTTAATAAAACACAATTTGACAGTTGCCACTCAAAGATAATTTTGGCGACTCATTTATCACTCATTGACCGAACTGAAATGTTTTCATTCGTTCACTGCGCATAACTTTCACCCATAGTTCTAATTACCACTTAAGGTAATTGTGAGATCTCTTATGGATTCTATTTAGCACCAAAAATAGGCTGCAATTTTTCTCCTTTTGGTTCTATACTGGTGGCATAAGGGTTCTTGCCACCTATATAGCACTTAGTCATGGTGGTAAATTTCACTTAAACCAGGCTATCCCCACGCGTTTCGGCCGCGCGAAACATTCCGATCTCTAAGTGCCAACCCCGCGCTACAAAATGCCAGTGGGCTGCCACGCCTCGGCCTCGCGGCGAGCGGACGGCGTACAGTTAACGTTTCCCGCGCAACCTGTGCTGTACGATGTCGAAAAATAAAAGTCGGGCATATTGTTTTTGTGGCAACAAAGACGATTGAAAATGATTTCATTTGTTCCAGAACACATTAAACTCTCCGGAATAAAAGATTTTGTTTAAGAATTTACGTTTACTGGGGCACTATTGACGCGTAACTATTAAAGTCTGGGTATTTCTCTAAAAATCTTTATGGGGGCGCCTAGCTTTTTTTCGAATTAATTGTGTGGGTTGATTCCATGCTGTGTTGTTATTACTGAATGTTTAGTTATACAATCAATAAGTAAAATATTTAAAGATTCACTCTATTATTCGTTATGTTTTAGAAACACGATTACTTGTAGTTTCCTCGATAGTTTTTTTTAGTTACCTCAAAAAAGCAACGTCAACCCTTAGTATGTCATGAATACTGCAGGGAAAGTTATCAGTCTTTTTTAATAATAACATAACGAGATGTTAACTATAATGTATACGTCTTACATTTTCAAAATCTGTATTATTTTAATAATTAAACCGAAAAAACATGATTTCCGCGGCTCCCAGCTGAGATGGGCAAAAGTTAATCGATTAACGATTAAGATTAACTTTTTTAATCTCAATTAACGATTAAAATTGACGATTAGTTAATCTAATCGTACGAGTTCCGATTGATTTAATCTCGAAAGATTAAGTTAACTGTTGATTAATTTTTAGCGATTAAATTTTTAAGCGATTAATATTAGGATAAATAAGAAGACTTTTTGTAAGTCCAAGTCCCTGCCTAGAACATCTTAGAGTACCGCACTATAAAAAACCATCTTGTATTACTGTAACAAGAGGGAAGAGCGGAGAGGGAAGAGCGGAGAGCGGCGTGCGGAGAGCGGCGTGCGGAGAACGGAAAGCAGAGAAGCGGAAAGAGGGAACGGTCGGATGCAAAGGTTTGAACAGGGTCTTTTTAAAGAAAAAGACCCTGTTCAAACCGTGTAGAGAATGGTGTTCAATCGTCCTGAAGTGGGCAACCCAGTGGGAATCGGGTTGTATGGTCGCCACGCCTCTGCTGACTAGACTGGTTGACCAAACGAGCGAAGGCACGAGAAAAAGCTAGCGTTTACATAACGGAGGCAACCCTAGCGCACATTCCAATGACGTTGCGTCACCCGCGGGAGGGGGCATCGATAGCGGTGGCAACGCCTGCCGTCCAAACAAGTGGGGTATCTGTTACGTAGTAACTTGTATATAATCTGTGCTTAAACATCTAATTAGATATGATATACGAGCTATTTAGACCCAGTTGTGCTACTTGGGATATCCTTAAATAGAATGAAACCAGTCTGCACTGATCATTTTATACTCTTTACTAGTGTTTAAGGAAAGTCTTTTGGTCTGTATCATACCATACAAATAATGAGATTTTCTTTGGCCAAAGATCTACCAGATAGGGCCCTAATTCCACATATATCTCCGATATCTTGGAGAGATCTCCGGGTCCCGTTAACTTTGCGCCTCATTTATATGCGACGCCGTTTGATATCAAGCGAAAACTTAACTTGATCGGGTAGAAACGTGAAATTTAGGTACCTTTATTCAGCTTAAACTAGACTGCGCAGACATCGCGTTTCAATTACACTTAAAGGTGATATAGCTGAGATATACCCAAAACATCGCAAGTTTGGTAATATCTCAAAGTACACTCGAATTAGCTCCAGTTGCCAGTTACGTCTCTTTATACATTAAGTACGTATACAGAATATACGCAGATAAATAGATACGTACAAGTATTAGCGTCTTAAAATACCTAACAATGCTTATTATTTTACCACCCTTAAACTTGGGTATTGAATGTCGCTCATTTAAAATGAACAAGATGTTAAGCAAAGTCTAACAATAACCATTTCCTGAACGCAAATTTTTGTCGGTGCGAAGCTGAAAATCCCGATATCAACAAAAGTGGCAAGTGAAACTAATGAATTATTCATGCCGGCGGCGCGGTGCATGTTCTATCACTGTTTTATCTATTGCGGGCACAGTGCTCCATAAACCTACAGAAGGATAGCTTGCGTATAGCATACTACAGTCCGTTCTATAGAATAAAGAGATGAGATAAAGCTTTATAATTTGGATGAAACCGGCTTTGCAAATATGTATGTACATACCTACTGTACGCGTTTGGTATACTCGTATTTATGCATGCATTTTATTCATTTTTGAATTACTGACGACTGTCGACCACTTCGTGGATACATTTACCTAACAGTGGCGTGACGCCCAAAGAACCCGATTCCCACCAGCTTGCCCTTCTTAGGGCGTTCGATCACTATTGCTACGGAAGAAAATGCTTGCGAATTCTACCCCGGTTTGCAAAGGTACGTAGTTGTAGTCTGTAGATAAGCTTATTATAATAATATTTCATGGAAAACTTCGCATAGCATATGCTAAATTATACCATGGCGCGTCAGGTCGCGTCTCTGAAGTTTTTAAGAACTAGTAAATCGCAGTATAATTATTTATCGGTGGCACGAGGGTTCTGCGGGTTTGAAAGAGAGTGTTGAGGCTAAAGATGGAAACTTACGTTACTTACCTATGTATGCTTGGATTTCTAAAACTACGCAACGGATTTTGATGCGGTTTTTTTATGATAGATAGAGTGATTCAAGAGGAAGATTTCTATTTATAATACATGCATAATATAGCATTGCATTGCACCCGTGCCAAGCCGGGGCGGGTCGCTAGTATTAATATATAATTGGGCTTCCTATTACTTACTACGATCAATGGGTCGATTGTAAAAAAAATGTACATAGTTAAGGGCTTTAATTAAAACAAAACTTAATTGATTCCTTTGTGTAACGAAAGTTACCCATACATTTTGTATGACTTATTTTCGTCACACAAAGGAAGCGATCGTGCTTTTAACTATGTACATTTTTTTTGCAATCGACCCCAATAAATTTGGCATTTGTCGCTGAGAGCCGGCGAGGCGGCGGTTTGCGCTGAGGCGGCGAAGTAACTACCTGCCCTATATTTGTGGCGTTCGTAGTGGAGACTGGGGCCGAGGAGCCTGGATACCCATGGCCGTACAGCCAATAAAAAACCGGCTAAGAGCATGTCGGGCCACGCTCAGTGTAGGGTTCCGTAGTTGCTCATCCTTCACAATAAACTGCTGTTTTAAGCCCGAGGTTTACGTAAAGAAAGATTTTAAGCTCTATAAAAAGGTCGTAAACGCCCTAGAAACTGTAATCACTTATTACCTTCTGGAAGTCAACTTACGACCTTTTAAAGAAAAAATATGAAATTTGGCGATAACTCAAAAACGGCTCGACCGATTTTGTTCAATATAGTTTTCATTGAAAGTACTTATAAGGCCTCATTAACATGAATTTTTCCGAATTTTTTTGACCCGTGGTTGAAAAGTTAGAGGGGGGGGACACTATTTTTTTTGTTTTTGGAGCGAATATTTACAAAACTGCTGACTTTATCAAAAAATAATGTTAAAAGACCCCTATTATTTTTACAAGACCTATTCAACGATACCCCACACACCAGTATTGAAAAGAAAAAAAAAATTCACCCCCACTTTAGGTGTTCGAGAGGTACCTACCCGAAAAAAAATTTTTATTTTTTATTTTATTTTACCGTTCTGTCGGCGTTATACATACACATACTCATACCAAATTTCAGCTTTCTAGTACTAATGATCACGGAACTAAGCCGGACGGACGGACGGACGGACGGACGGACGGACAGACGGACATGGCGAAACTATAAGGGTTCCTAGTTGACTACAGAACCCTAAAAAAGCTGTCGGAGTATTATTTGGACCATAAGGCTGGCTCATTCCTCGGGCAAGGGTAGCATGGCTATTCAGCGGGGGAATGTAGCGAATCATAGGTAAGTACCCTGTTCCCAGTGATCTGAGGGACATCGGTTTTAGATAGAATCTCTTAGGATAGGTTAAGATAGTTATTGTTAAAAATCCGCATGAGTCGTCTTCCCCATTATAGTCTGCAGGCAAACCGACCTACTGCGGCACCCGCTGCGTGTTTGCGGCGGGCGACCTGCTCCCCTCTGTCCGCAAGGGTTAACTACCTTGCAACCAACAATTTAAGTGCCGTTTGAGGAGCCCTGATAAGCTTCATGTTCAAAATAAACATCACCGTAATGGGCGTTAACGAAACAACTACAAGCGGCTATTAACTGTCCGTTTTTTTCGGGATACCTAAAAAGGAGAATATTGAACCTTATGCTATGCACACGGTTTGCCACATACCTATATCTTTCTAGAGTATGGTCTTAATGTGGTAAAGATTACTTGTTAGCTGCGTGAGCGTGAGCCTCTACTCGACACAGAATAGTCCAATAAAATAAAAACAGATTTCGGGGAAAACCTTTTAGAAGTCAGAGTAATGGCGTCGTGTGAACATCGAGATTTAATACAGACTTGGGTTACCCACAACCGAAACAACAAAAGTAGTTTCTCTGTGAACTTAGTTTATTTTACTAAACTTAATCAAACCAAATCAGTCACAGGACATTTATTGTTTACGTGGCCTTTCCAGTTGTCAAAACATGGTTGTTAAAACCATTGATACAAAGACGAAAACTAAAAGAAAAATTTAATGTGTAACCTGGTGGAAGAAGTTTTAAATAAAGATCGACACACAAAGTATAAGGGAAAATTCGAAGCGTTGCGTTACGGTGGCGGAAATGTTAACGCGCTAGACCGGCATTCCAAAGGCACCGGGTTCGATTCCCGGTCTCTTCCGCCAGGTTAAGCATTTCAATTTTTCTTTGAGCTTTGATCTTTGTATCAATGGTTTAATATTAAAATGGTGGTGTGTACCCACATATGAAAAAAATGGACAACACATGTTTTATAAATTTATGGTTGTTGGAACTTAATGAACACAACAGACGCTAACCCGCGTCATTAGCATGATATTTAAAGAAAATATAGCGATCAGATGTCCGGCTGCAAGCCCAGACGTGCATTCTAAATGGGTCAGCGGGCGGGCCTTATTGCACCGCACCGGCCAGACGCAGAGACGCCGCCCGTAAACAAGATAAACCCGCTCTAACGTACGACACACAATAAATCTGCACAGATTTCATTGCCCACCTCGCCCCATGATCTCAGGTAATCTACGCCGGGATTACGATACGTGTAAATTTTCTTTTAAACGCAGGTTGCTGCCGAGAAAATGTAGACGCGCTAAGTGTGTACGGATTCAGATTAGGGATCTCAAATGGTTTAAAAATATATGTCGGGGCATAAGCGGCAGAGGCCTTCTGAACATCAGATGGGTTCATCTTTAGTGGGCGGTACACCGGTACAGTGGGTACAATCACGCACGCAAGTCCAGTTACACAACACAAACACAACAGTGACAAATAGTGTCACAAGCACAGTAAAGTCACGATAGTGCTACACGCACAAACAAATGACAGTAAAGTCACAAATAGTGTCAATAGTACAAACAAAGTCACTAAATCACTAACGTAACAGAATAAGTCTGTAATCGCTAAATCGCTACACTAAATAATTGTAAATTAACTCAGAGAACAAATTAAATGAAACGGAAACGAATCCGTGGGTCAACTCGAGAAACACTTCACACGGCACGGTCGGTGTGGTACACGTCCCGTCTCAACCATAGATCGAACCCGAATCCTCGTCCGGCACCCAAGCCAGAACTTAGAACAAAACAACTTAGTCAAATTACATTTCTCAGACCCACGGTTACGTTCGGCAGTGTTTACATTAACATCATAAAACTGCCCCGCTTCTATGAACAAAGACTTGCTTTGCAATGCATCAAATATCACCTAAAGCTCAATGCCGCTAACATAAACATTGAACTGAATGCGCGTCGCCCTTCGCGGGTCTTGATAGCAACGTACTTAAAACGCCCCGCGCCGACACGGCGATCCTGACTATCACACGTCCTCGTGTGCCCAACTACTTCACAGAACTACTCATAAAAACATAGTTGCAAACAGTAAAACTCGCTCGGCTACCCTGACACTAATGTACACACCCATGACAAACAGGTAGGTTCCCAAATTCATGGCATCTATCAGCTATCAACAGTAGCTTATCACTTTCACAGGACACAGATCAGACTCAGCCCAAAAACATATTGACTCAACTAAATATCATTACCCGTGAAACATTTGCACGGTCATACTCGTACAACAATGCTCAAAATGGCCATGCCTCATTGACCATAACATAACCAATGCAACTGTAACCTCCTGCTTGCCACTACACCGCGCAGTCTCCGTACCAGCTAGACTGGGTTTGGAATATGACCTACGGCTAATGATCAAGGCAGTAGATCAAGTTGCAAGTGCTCAAATCGCTGCATTAGCGACTACTAAAACCATTGTGTATCAATAACACCTCATAGATCGTGTGCGTCACAAACGCCAATGTATATCAGTAACATCTCATCAATCATGTGTATCATAAACAAAAATGCGTATCAATTACACATCGGAAACCAAATACAACTTGCACCATGAACATTACTTCTCCTATGAGTATCAGCTACTCCCATGGGTCGTAACTATTTTCATGAGTATCAACTACTTCCAAGAGCATGAACTACTCCCGTGAGTATCAACTACTCGCCGACAAGGGCTGATCCTGACTGTTCCTTACTTTCATCAACATTAGAACTAGTTTCAAATTCTGGGGAACATAACAATCTGGCATCGCACGCAACTGTCGTGTGCACACTTGTAAGTTTTATGGTTATCCTACAAAAGATATCATTCTCCTCCAAACAGTTCAACAATCTTGAATGGACCCCAAAACTTTGGATCCAATTTTGTTTAATTCGTTTAATAGTTTTCAATCAGACCAAAATCACCAAACAGTAAACTTGCAAACTTTACACTTCTTACTGTGAAAACGCTCTTTATCTCTACGAGCCTTTTCATTATAGAATTCACTGACTGTTATCCGATTCCAATAATATCTATTACGTCATAATCCAGTGACAAAGGTTGCACTACTTTACCAATTAATAATTATCTTATATTAACTTAAACAAGTAAATTGTAAACGTAATACTTTAGTGTACTTATAACACGTTCAAATTGACAAGCTCCAGTTGAGTTCAAATAATAAATTTTATCACAAAATTCACGGAAAGTCTTATTTCCCAAGCGACGGCCTCGATCCGCTATTACCCTTGATTGTGCACCAAATAGGCTTAATCCACATTTTAAAGCATTAATTGCACAAAACTCGTCAATATCGCAGAAGAACGTACTTAGTAAATGCATCCTCCACTCTTACTCCAGAATTCAGTTGTCCACTTAGTTTGCCTGTAGCGTCAATGTAGATGATATTCAATGGAACTAATGTATGCAATGTGACTCATATAAAAAGATTGTTTGAACTCGAAAGTCATTTAATCCTTTTACACACACACAATTAACGTACATAAGGAATACTTGGAGAAACATAGGTTTATGTACTAAACACAACGTAACATTTATAAAAGGCTAGAGGTGCAATGATTGCGCGCGAGTTGTTCGTGCCGTCTGGCGAGCGGCGCGGCCGGTGTCTACGGGTGAAACCGCGCGGGGAGGGAGCGGCGTTGCTATGGCAACGCAAAATGGCTGCGCGCACTACGACGATTGCGAGCGTTAGGGTCCCGTACGGTGCGTTAGTGGGTCCCGCCTTATAGACTCCCCCTCTAGTTCGAACTAGTGCCCTCACGTTCGGGCTAGGACTCTATTAACCTACGCGGCCTACCACGGCGTCGTTTAGGTCGCACTGGGGGTTCGACCTGACCTATGAAAGGAGTGAGATGCGACACATGATATTTTCCCAAGCTTGTCTCGTCTTGAATGTTATCCAGACTATACGTTGTGCTACTCAACACATCCTTAATCCGATACGGCCCATCACGACGCGGAATAAATTTGGACGATTGGCCGACACTCGTATCGTTGAGTCCTTGCGTTTTGAGAAGGACTAGATCGCCTACCTTATAATCAGGTGGCTGACGACGACCTTCGTCAGCGTATTTCTTCTGAAGCGCCTGCGCCTTTTCGTGGCTGTCTCTCGCTTCGGCTAAGGTAGCAGTCATCTTCTTCAGGTAAGGTGTTATGATCGGGACGAAGTTATCGTTATCCACGATCGCTCGCGAGTCGGTGGTAGCGTCGGCAGGAGTTTGGAGAAGGCCTGCCGGTTTCCTGTTGTCTGTTTTGTATCGCTGGCATGCTAAGCACTCTTTGATATGATTAGTCACGGAAGTTCTCATACCTGGCCAGTAGAAACGTGACCTAATGCGGCTCAGCGTGCGCTCGACACCAAAATGGCCTGCTGTGGGCGCATCGTGACAGTCGGCTAGTACGGTGGCGCGCTCGTGGTCCGGTACTACCAGGAGAGCATCGTCGTTGTCGTCACCTTCGAGATCGTACCTGTACAGTACTCCGTCGGACATTACGTAACCGCGATCAGACCAAGGCCTCCCCCTAAACGGATCGTCGGATTCCATGTCGTCCATAATCTTGCGTATCTCGGGGTCCTTGAGCTGGTTCTCGCGGACGTCACCTTTGTTTCTCGAAGGCATGTCGACGACATCGAGGCACAGGTCGCAGCTGGTATCTTCGGTGCAAACTGGGCGGGAGAGCGTGTCGGCAATGACATTCGCGCGGCCCGGAGTGAGCTCCGCGTCGTCAGAACTGGTCAAGTGGTACTTACGTACAAGACAGAATTGATTATCGGGGTCGTCCGCAAAATTCCAGGTATCCCGGGAACCATCGAGCACCATCCCAGCTTTGGTTATAAATTCAAAACCAAGCAGGGTTTTGGTTTCACCTCCGGGCAGTACCATGAAGTCAGCAACAAAGTCGCGGCCGCCAACAGAGATAGGTACTTCAGCGGTGAGTACTTTTCTTAGCTGCTGAGACCCGTCGGCTAGGCGTATCGTTCGCTGCGTTTCCTGGAACTTGACATCATTAGACACAAAAATTTCATACAGTTTCGGACTCGCAATACAATGGGTGGCGCCAGTGTCGACGATCGCCACTCCTTCAAGGCCGAAACATCTCACCATGATCATCGGATGTGATGAGTTCTGAAGCGAACTACAACTGTCGTCACTATAATTATTGAAATCCGCGCGCTTGGGAGGATTGCAAGTGTCGCATCTAGACCTTATTACCCCTCGTTTCCCGCACCCGTAACATCGAAGTTCGTTTGTTTCAGTATTCGGGGCATTTATTTTAGTATTGGGACTATTAGGAGTAACGGGCGCGGGTGCATTTACCCTGATCTCGTTAGTGCCTGATGAAGGTAAATGCCTCTGCCGTACATTGCGACACTCGTCCACTGTATGGCCGTATATTTTGCAATAAGAACACCGTACTCGATGGCGTTTCGATTTGCCGTCGGACGCGATCGGAATAACCCCCCTAGAGTCGGTAACGCTTTGAGCGCCCGCGCCTCCGAATTTCGCAGAATCGCTAACGCTCGCAATAGTCGTAACGGTTGGCGAATTAGTTTGAGACAAGTGAGTGATTTTACTAACCTCTGATATAGCATCCTCTGTACCTCTTGCCTTATATAATAAACAGTCGACGGTGTCGATAGTATCGCGAGGTAAACGTTTACGGATTCGCCTATCTAACAAACAATAAATCATATCGACTTGCATTTCTTCCGGGACAACATACGGTAATCTTATGATCATAGCACGTAAACGACACACAAATATTTCCGCGCGTTCGTTTTGTTGTTCCGCGGCGAAGATTTCGCGTAGGAGTTTGTAGCCGGGGCGCGGGGTCCCGTAGACAGCGCGCAGGCGGGCCGTCGCGTCGCGCCACGTCGTCACCGACGACTTCACTCCTCGCCACCACACGGCGGCGTCCCCTTCCAACAGCATAGACAGGCCTCGTACGGCATGCTCGTCGCTCACGGCAGTACACTCTCGGTACGTTTCAGCGGCGTCCAGAAAAGCTTCCAGTACTTCCGGGTCTCGCGTCACTCCACTGAAGCGCGCGGTGCAGTTACTGAAGTTCCCGGCGGCGGCGGCGACGGCGGCGGGCGCGGCGGCCGCTGCGGGCTCACTCGCGCTCGATGACGGCGTGACGGCTGTGGATCGTAGGGTCTCGATGAGGTTTCTGTTAATTTCGGCTTGCGACTGCGCGAAGGACTGCATGAACGAAGCGACAAACTGCTGCGCGTCGAAGAGTGATTGCTGGGGCGGCGGCTGCGGCACTACCGGAGCGTGCGGCGCCTGCCTCGCATGGCCGGCGGCATTATCAGCCTCGCCGGCAGACTCCTCGTCCGTAGAGTTCGTGTCCGGCGCGCCTTGTAAACGGCCAGCAGCTTCTCGTCTCTTCGGCGGCATTGTCACAAACACTGTTTACGCGGTAAACACGTCACAGACTCGGTTTTCACTATTTATGAGTTCTGCCTCGAGTTGAGCGCCATTATAATAAGATTGTTTGAACTCGAAAGTCATTTAATCCTTTTACACACACACAATTAACGTACATAAGGAATACTTGGAGAAACATAGGTTTATGTACTAAACACAACGTAACATTTATAAAAGGCTAGAGGTGCAATGATTGCGCGCGAGTTGTTCGTGCCGTCTGGCGAGCGGCGCGGCCGGTGTCTACGGGTGAAACCGCGCGGGGAGGGAGCGGCGTTGCTATGGCAACGCAAAATGGCTGCGCGCACTACGACGATTGCGAGCGTTAGGGTCCCGTACGGTGCGTTAGTGGGTCCCGCCTTATACTCAGATTTACTTTCACATATTCAGAAACCAGTAAAAATCTTATGTTTTCCAAAGTCTTTTCCCATCCAAGGTGCATAATTAACATGCTCTACTACATTAGGTTGTGATTTTCCGGTGACGAAGGGAAATTATTTGATTTGAATTTCAGAAATCTTGCGGATCACGCAATTATCGTCATTATTATCAATCTCTGGAATAACATTTATTTAGAATCTTGGGATCGCTATTGTGTTCAACATGTAACCTAAATTTACACTTTTCTCTTGTACTGCACACAGTGGCAGAGTTTCAGGAATGATAACTAACATAACCCATTCGTTTACCGTCTCTATAAACAATTTTAAAGTCAAATGACAAGTGATAAATCCCCCAACTCTCAATTCTTGGTGTTACATCAATTTTAGTGCAAACGCTTTAAGTGAGTTACAGTCTGTTATTAAATATTGTGAATTCTTTTACCTTTTCTTCAAACTACCCTCAAACTTACTCACCTTTCAAAAAAATATGAGTGTATTATACGATGAATTCTACCAAGGTTCTAGTTTGTAAGAACCATAGCAGGATTTTGAATCAAATGTATTTTTTTGCTGAAATGTACTACTACATTATGATTTCAGGTATTTCTTCTGTAAAAGCATTTCACCATAACCTTCTACACCACCATCGGTATTTAACTCTATAGCAGAACTCGGATCATAAATCATGATAACCGATTAATTATTTCGGTAAATAATCATTTTCTAGCGTATCTCTTCGTACTTTGGCTTCCACATCACTTTACCTTTTCGAAAACTATGAAATAACTGAAAATCTGGAGAGTACTTGGCGAAAATAGAAAGCTACATAAGCCATCAAATTGTCGTATCTGCCTAACCGTTTCTGCAGCCTGTAGGAGGCAAAATAGTAAGAGGCGCAACATTTACGAGATAAGCCTGATTTCTCCACTAGTTACCTCATAACTCAAGAATTGCAACCCAAAAATTGCGAGAATATAAAAATCCTATCCTTTTTTTTTTTCTTAAAGGTTCAAAGATATCCCGGACAGTTCGAACGTTTCTAATATTACGTCAAGCCTCTCTCATCCTTTGACCATAGTCTCTGGTACGATCTTAATATTTTCCAACAACGTACGAATTTACAAGATCACCAAGAGCCTCGTACAATGCTCTTTAAAATACGGCATAGCTTTACGGTTCAGCTCTCTGTAATCAACACAGTCTATTTGAGCCATAGCTTTTTTTTTTCAATAAAAAGTATTGGACTCGCAAACAGACAGCAACTTGGCAAAATAATCTTCCTTCCAAATAAGCTTCCAACAGCTCTTTAATTATCTCACGAAATAATAGTCATTATCTTGCCTCTAATCAGGTCAGGACTCAATCTTAAAGGACTTCGTTAAACTGTGCGATTGGTATCAATAAGTTTTATCTTAATTTCACCTTTATTAGCGCGTACCTTAACTATACCTTCAACAAATGACGTATCATTTTTAGTGTGCTGTGCCCCAAAATGAAATAAAAATGGAACCCCTATAGGACCATTCCACCGTCCGTTCGTTCGTTTCCCAAGACTACCCACCCCGAGAACGGGTGAAAGCAAAGAGTCGAAATCAAATCCACACACCCAGATTCACAGTCTTCTAAACCCACAAATAAAATCAAACCTCGGCACTCTCAAGGCAATCAAAACCTATAAGGGACCTCCCACCGATCCAGAACCATGAAATTAGGCAAGCAATACCGTCCTACACCACAAGTATAGGGAAAAATTCGAAAAACACACGTTCGTAATTAAATCATAAAAAAATACAGTCCTCATCCAAAGTACGCAGAACAGTTCTCTATTCGCAAAGCAGACAACAGACTTGTCTGTCGCTTAGCACAGTTAATTCCCTCATTAGAACCATATGCAGCGCCCCCACAGCCCGCACGGAACTCCCAGCGCGCGAGCCCGACTCCCATCTAACCGGCTTTTTATTAAACGTGCGTCAAAACCACATGATGCTTACTGCTGATTTCCGTGTCACATGCTGACTTACCAATCTCACATATATGTTGGCTATTTTTGATTTCTTTACACAAGTAAATTATTATAAATATCAACTTTCAGACATCCACAACAATACATCAAATTTTTAACGATCATAATATCATAATGACATCGTCAGGTACTATATGAAGATATCAATCTTATTATTGTCAATTTAATTTCGTACAATATCTGGTAAGTATTGTATTTCACGCGCATCACCAAAGCCTATCAACGTTATCAAAGACAAATCTCCCATTTACTAAAGTTTCTTTTGTAAGAGAACTTTCGGACCCAAAAAATCAAATAATAATGGAGCGACTGACCAAAGCGTGCAGTAAACCTGATACGGCATAGGCTTGAGGCTGTTGCACACGCCGATATTCAGCAGCTCAAGAAGTGCCCCGATGCGATGAAAGTACACGACGATTAAGGCACTGAGGAGCTACGTGTCCCACTTGCCCGCATTTAAAACAAATCACAGACCTCTTCTGGCCTTCCTCGTTTGGTTCTTAAGTGATAAAAAAAAACAGATTGGTTGTTTTCATCTTAGAACTGCGTTATCCACATTATTTGGATTTACTGACCGTACTGTCCGCAGTTGTATCACGTAACATTCTTCAACCTCTTAATTAAACGCAACAAGGCAGTAGATAAAGAAATCTCCTCCACAGAGAAACCCTGACATCAATTCACCATCGGTAAGTTAAGTATGGCATTATTAATACACACTTATGCAGCAAAGTATCAGCTGCATCGATCTTTCCAAAAATGTTTCTCAAAAATAATTGCAGTCCATTCCGGAATAAATTATTTAAGAAAACCATGATCACGAGACACTCTTAATGCACTGCTCAAATAAATGATTAATTACTCCCTGTCAATAAATTTTCCTCCATACAAAGCCACAGTGTCACACCAAGCTGTTTTAGCATCTTCTCATAGAAAACCTCCATAGTGTATCTGTCTTCAGTTTGTTCTCGCAACTCAACATTTTCTGAATTCTCATTTCCGTTAACATTCTCTCGGTCTAGCTCTCGCAGCGCGTATCCCACTTCTGATGTCGGGGCATAAGCGGCAGAGGCCTTCTGAACATCAGATGGGTTTATCTTTAGTGGGCGGTACACCGGTACAGTGGGTACAATCACGCACGCAAGTCCAGTTACACAACACAAACACAACAGTGACAAATAGTGTCACAAGCACAGTAAAGTCACGATAGTGCTACACGCACAAACAAATGACAGTAAAGTCACAAATAGTGTCAATAGTACAAACAAAGTCACTAAATCACTAACGTAACAGAATAAGTCTGTAATCGCTAAATCGCTACACTAAATAATTGTAAATTAACTCAGAGAACAAATTAAATGAAACGGAAACGAATCCGTGGGTCAACTCGAGAAACACTTCACACGGCACGGTCGGTGTGGTACACGTCCCGTCTCAACCATAGATCGAACCCGAATCCTCGTCCGGCACCCAAGCCAGAACTTAGAACAAAACAACTTAGTCAAATTACATTTCTCAGACCCACGGTTACGTTCGGCAGTGTTTACATTAACATCATAAAACTGCCCCGCTTCTATGAACAAAGACTTGCTTTGCAATGCATCAAATATCACCTAAAGCTCAATGCCGCTAACATAAACATTGAACTGAATGCGCGTCGCCCTTCGCGGGTCTTGATAGCAACGTACTTAAAACGCCCCGCGCCGACATATATATATCCTATGATGGTCTTATGGCTATATGTCATAGGTACCTACGATTTTTAAATGACAAGGCAGCTGTTAATTTCTGATAAAATATTTTATGATTTCGAGAGAGGTGGCTTAATTTTATTGCGTGATAAACGCAATCAGTAGAAGTGTTTACTAATCTTAACGATAGAGGCAATATCTAATATTATGAGTTTAAAATTAAAGAAACAACACGTAGAAAATTAAAATAAAACCGAATAAAATCTGTCTTGAGGCGTTGCGGCGACACGGATCCGCCGTCTGCGCACTAAACAACTTTTGCAATTAAACTTTTATTTCAGATCAATATCATTGCTCCGGATTGTTTAATACACCCGTAATATTGTGTCCAGAGCGCTTTGAAATTCGATTGGTGGAAATATCGCATCTGCTAATAAAATTCGTTCTGAAGAACAATGAAACTTTCACTTCCGATACCCACAAAAAAACTGTTATTAGGTCGTATTTAACGGTACAATTTATTTGGCACCCTATCCGCACCAATTCTCTTAGTTTTTCTATCAAAGTTGAGTCTAGTTTAGTCCTTAATGTTACCATAACCGTCACTATTAAAATGTCGGCGTATATTATAACTATATACCTTGGGCTATTACGTGTTCGGACAGTTTACCTACTCCTCATTGCCACTAGTCTAGGAAAACAATTGAAATTCAGGTAAAATACGTACTTTCAAGTCTCTCAATGGATGTCACTTTTCAACTACATGAACTATCACCAAGTATCGTTAGTTTTGTGCAAGTTTCAAATTAGATAGCCTTTTACAAAATCAGTATAATTTTCATTGGGTAGTTTCAATGTTATTGGTAAAGTTAGCTCGTTACGATTTTATGGGAATATGTTTTGCAAAGCCACAGACTTGTTTACATGGAATTCAAATCGGGTTTTTAGTTTGAATTATAAAGTCGCGGGCGTTGCCAACAGAATGCAGTGAGCTGGGAACCGGTAACACAGTGCTTTAGGAGTCGACTAGTTTTTGTTTTGGCCAACTTTGTTTGTTGGACAGACAAATAGGAATAAACAGAACGGACCGCGCCGCCGCTGTCACCAAGTCGCCACGGAGCTTGTATGCTGAATAAATTCGGAAGTTAGGATGTCTTTTGCGGCAGGGTTGTACTATTATAGGCAGCTGGAACTTTTAACCAGGAAACTAACGTCTGTGAGGTGACATATTAAATTTTTAAATTAAAAATATAGGGTATCAACTTGTTATTATTTGTTACATGTGCAGAGTTTTTAAAAGTTAAACTGATAAATTGAGCAATAGGTATATTTTAGGCCTCAATACGATTTGGCTTTGAGATATGCCCAAGTTAGCAATTTCTCAGCTGTAAGTATCACAATCTTACCAAGAACATATTTAGCATCCAAAATAAATAAATTATAATGTCAATTTAGTTATTATATATTTATTATATCATCAGCAAATGCCCGAGCGAGTGTACGCAGAACTAATAAACAAGGTAGCTGCGTCGACACTAGATATAGATCGACCGCAGCCTTACGCGTATAAATCTCCCGCAATATGAGACAATGTCACAATAACCCTCCGCAACAAGCTTGGCGTTTGAGCCACAAGACTGGAAATCTATGCAGTATATATAGTACAGTACAGTATCATTTTTCTTACTTTAATCATTTATTATTAAAGTTGAATCACACATAATATGATAGGTGACATAATGTCAAGCACGGATTGCCATGAAAGATTAAAATTTCCTTGCAGACAATTTTATTACGGCACGGCCACGACTTCGCGCAACCAGCGGAGCGGCGAGCGGCGGCCATAGGAGTGAGCGAGACACCGCGCTCGGACCTTCCGCTCCCATCTATGGCCGCCGCTCGCCGCTCCGCTGGTCGCGTGAAGTCGTGGCCCAGCTGAGCCGTGAAATAGTCGCGATGACGGCTGAATGCCCCAACTAGCACGTTTTGATCGCTTTCATCGCTCGTCTTAACAAAAAAACACTCGTTACGAAAGTAAAAAATAATATTGGCACTGGTATGCTGAACAGAGGCATATATAAAACGATATGTAAAAGTAGTTGTTGGTTATATTCGTTGTTTATAACGATGTGTATCACATAAAGGTTAAGTCACTTTCGTATTGCTTTTTTATAAAACAATGTTCGAATATAAATCATTCACTAAAATGTGCAATCGTAACTATTACACATTAAACACAGCATATAGAAAATTGTTATCGTATATATGATATATAATATCGTATAGTGCGTAGCGTAGCCAACGGTGCGCATGCAATGTTTATGCAATTTTCCCTTGCCTTTTTTTCTTTATATACCTACCTATATATTCGTAGCAACTGAAAAGCAAACATACTTACTCAGATCAAGTAAAAAAGTAGCCCAGCAATCGTTATGCAAATTAAAACAATGTTATTGTTATCGCATCGCATAGGGCATAGCCATCGGTTCGCTGCTGCCCCATGAAGCGGATCGCACCGGAATCCTGAATGCGCAAAGCAATACCTCCGGAGGACGAACAGACGCTGTTTGTGTATTAATATTACTGAAACAGAGCAGGATTCCCAGATTACCATAATTTGCTTCGATGCATTTGAATAATGAGAACGTGTTTCTCTATTCCATTGCTTTATGAAAGTTACTCAATTGAGAAACGTATTATCGCCGTAGATGGAATCTCGTGAGGGGATAGCCGTCTGATCGGTCCCTAACTATTTTGGACGCACCGATTACGTATGATTTAACCTTCAGACTCGGGATACATTTAAAAGGTTATAAAATAAGAAAACCTTTACTAAATACTGTAAATGTCCTTTCCTTATGTTCTAATTTAAATAATGGCCAGTCAGTTTCGCGCGCATTATGCTTGCTTATTACCTATAGTATTTTATGCAACCGTTGTATAAGAGGGGGCAAAAAACGCGAGTGGCATGGTAAGAAAGATGCCACGAGCGTTTTTTGACCTACTTATACAACGTTGCATACAATACTTTTTCTACGACTCGACATTTCTTAAATAAAATGCAAATAAACAACAAAGAAAATAATTACATGTTCCCGCTCGGAATCAAAAAATAAAAAAAAATATATAGTCTGATAAACTTTTTTTTTATTGACGTCCATCTGTCAAAAAAATATGAACTTATACATAAAGGTATACGTTCACTAATACTAAA
Organism: Apotomis capreana; assembly: GCA_947623375.1. NCBI lineage: Eukaryota > Metazoa > Arthropoda > Insecta > Lepidoptera > Tortricidae > Apotomis > Apotomis capreana. The sequence continues at coordinate 16,968,608 of OX392501.1, forward strand.
CATCTGTCAAAAAAATATGAACTTATACATAAAGGTATACGTTCACTATACTATACATCCATCCATGCACTGAAGATAAAACTTGCCTTAGTACAATAAGTTTTTTTTTTATTTGCAAATTGTGTGAATGCAGCTGTTTATCTTGTAATCTGTGGTACTAAGTGATGTTGTTTTGGCGACATTATAACATCGTTTAGCAGTGTTTTTTTGGGCAATAGAGTATAGACTTTTACAGACTTTCATAGTTTATGTCTTTATATTAGAGTTAGTAACTACCTATATAAATGACAGAAAAAAGTACTGGACTAGAAAAAATCCTTTTCACCACTTTATACTGTCGCGGTTTGTACACATAGGTAATTAATACTTGTTATAACGGGTATATCGGGATGTTTTTTAGTTACTTCAATTGTCTGAAGTTTCGACACGGTTACATGCACCGTAGTCTGGGACGTACTGGTGAATCATCGAGTTCAACCATTGATACAAAAGTTGTGGTGTGTACCCACATTAATAAAATAAGACATTACATGTTTCATTAATTCATCGAGTTCAGTCATAACAATATTATGTACTAGCTGCGCCCCGAAAACATGACTCGTCTTTGAAAGGTCATTCAATTTTATTTTACAATTAATGCTGATCATTTAAAAAAATGTTTTTTTTTGTCACGGTCAGCATACGCATCTCAAATGATAACTAAGAATAAAATACAAGCAAAACCCAATGGCAGTTCTAAAATTAGAAAGTGCTATTAAATATTTCGACAGTGAATGTTGTTTCCAATCAGCCCGTATATTTTATAAATACCGAGGTATTCGAAAATCGAGTGGCAGACTAAAAGAATTAAATAAAGCAATACTATTTCCTCATGTCACGTTACAGATGTGACGTTCGACGTGTGGAAGAACACGTAGCGCTCGTGACGTGACGCGGCGTGGCGTGTTGTGGCGCCGGACGCGGGAACGCTACGCTATAACGTGAGAAGAGGGCTCATGCTTTACGCCGATGACAAGTTCGTAAAATATTATGGTTGCTGAAGGTTTGCGATATATTTATGTAATGTAGTTTTTTTTTACATGATTTGAACTGCATCCGGGCCATGCAAAAGATGTGCGAATGAAGTTGGTAGGGTGGGCTGGTGTTTAGCCCACACTACCAGTGAGTCGAACTTTGTGTGGGAGTAAAAACCCATAGAACGGAATATCTCCTCGCCACAGGATTGATAATAATGTAGGGTGCTACGTGCTATGTAGTAGGTGAAATATTTTTGCCAAATAAAAAAGTCTAAGATAAAAATTATCTCAAAATTATATAATTTAAGAAAGATTTCTTGATTTTATTACCTACTAGAAGGTGTAACTTCGTCCGCACATATCTTTCTTAAATATTACAATATATAACAATTTTATCAATCTCCAGCTGTTTTAGATGGGAAGATAAATATAAAATACGATACGATATTTGACGACGCGTTTGGCTCGGTTTGTAGACAGCCTACTGAGCCGGAGGTCCCGGGTTAGAATCCCGGCCAGGGCAAATATTTGTGTGATGAACTCGAATATTTGTGCTTGGGTCATGGTTGTTCTATGTATTTAAGTATATATTTATCTATATAAGTATGTATATCGTCGTCTAGTACCCATAACACAAGCCTTCTTGAGCTAAATTTGGGACTAGATCGATTTGTGTGAGGTTGTCCGATATTTATTTATTTATTTATTTAAAATAAGTTTCTGTCAAAAATTGCGTGACAAGCTTTGATGGCCGACTGTACTGTTCTTTGAACATTCATCAATTGATATGATTGCTTTATTTATTACGGAGTTCCTATGGCCACCTCCCAGCTCAATCGGAAACCGGAAAGTGGGTCAAATTTAACTTGCAAAATTCCAGTACAACGGGACAGGTGAAAGTAAATAAAAGCTTGTAGTAAATATACAAGACAAGTGCTTTCCGAAATAAAGTAAAACGTAACAACGCGCTGTTAACATTTTTCATGAGATCAAAAACCACAACTATTTCAGAAACTATACCTACCTATTAGTATAGAGTGGTATAGATAAGACCACGTATATGATATTCTCACAACAAATTCTTTCAGAAAATATCCAAAAAATCCAATACAGTTTCCGCCCTCAATAGTTAGCAAAAGTATATGTCTATTTCATCGGCTTTATTTCTATGCCATCGGAAATTTCATGCGGCTAAAGTAATTTTCCGCGAGCGCTGGCGGAAATTACCACATAGTGTAGTGACGTGTTCGACAAACGTCACGTAGCCGGAACCGAGCGCGCAGATCCTTATATCCAATTTCCTGAGCCGTTTTTGTTGGAAATGAGAATTAGCTGACGTGACGTGACGGAAGGCTAAATATCAATGTCGATCGTATCGCGGCCGGCCGCCATCGGTGACGCGCCGACCGACAGCTTATTTAATGATATGCCCGACCTTTCACTGTAATTGTGTGGGTTTACCTTGAACATAATATACCTGGATATGCTTGCATAAGAAAAGCATGATTGTTGTTTTGTTTAAGGCATATATTTGCACCACTTGAGTCGTTGTAAATATATAACCACTTCATCACTTAATTTTCATTATATAACCGAAAACTAATAATTATTATTAACTACCATTTTGAGTCGATTAAGCTACGTTTTGTCGCAGCCGGGTCAGATAGTATATAGAACTGGCTCATTTCAACACTGATATCTCGCACAACATAGCGTAATTTTTCAGCGTGTTACTCGTAAGAACAACACTGTTGCATTTGAAGCACAGGAATTACACAATTCTCAAACTATAATGACGCTGTTGGCTCAGTTTGTAGAGACCTGCCTACTGAGCCGGCGGTCCCGGGTTCAAATCCCGGCCAGGGCAAATATTTGTGTGATGAACTCGAATATGTGTGCTTGGGTCATGGTTGTTCTATGAATTTAAGTATATATTTATCTATATAAGCATTATCGACATCTAGTACCCATAACACAAGCCTTCTTAAGCATAATTTGGGACTAGATCGATTTGTGTGTGGTTGTCTGATATTTATTATTATCATGTAGGTATGTCACTCCCGCTCACGGGACAATAGTGTCCCGGACCTTTGGGAGGCGTGCGCGGAGCCGAAGCCAACGCGTAGATGCCCTTTCGACAATTTAATGAGATATGTAATGTGTACATCGAGCGGATGCTGTCCCTATCCGTGTCATGGAACGCACACAGCGACAACACCCGCTTGGTGCTAGAACTATTTATGGATATTTGGAATGGAGGACTGGATAATTGGGCTATGGATTGAGACAATCGGGCGTCTACCAAGAAAAAAGTCTCATGTGTAATAACACTGCCAGACGATGACTCGCCTCCCGCTAGATGGGCCCCCATAAATAGCGACACATAGAGTGGCCTAAGGGCAACACCGGTGCGGAAGGCTAAGGGCGGAGAGGTGTAATACAGGGCTTTAAACTGAAGCCAACGAACCCCTTACGTTTCCACATCCACCCCCGAGCTGAAACTCTCGCTACTTATTATTATTATTCCTTTATTTCTCTTGTATCTTAGGCTAGGGTTTTTACAATAAATTTATATAAAAAGTAAAATACATTAAAATTATTATTTATTACTATATCCAAAATACCTTCATCATAATTATGCGGCAAGAGAATTTCGAATCGCACCAAAGTTTTGAAAGCGGAGGAGGTCAAAAAAGACTCAAGTGTATTGTTATCTTTACCTACACTGAACACTTGTGAAGGAAAGTAAACACGGAATCTTGACATTTGCCCACTTGAAGTCGTTGAGAAAGTTGGAAAAGGTGTTTTGATTTAATACATTTTTTGCGAGAGAGGTTTGATTCGAGAGTCACCGGTGTCATCGCGGGACCAGCGGTGCGAACGTAACCAACTGAGTCCCACTGAAGCTACCCCTCCATGCCACTCCACTATGTTACCCAATACTCTAAAGGCCGGTTTACATATATTGAGCTTAAATTTAAACTTAAATTTAATTATGAGTTTACCCGCAAAAATAAAGAAAGAATCAAATCTAAGTCAGCATATTGATTTGCACTCGTGTGGTTGTGCTACTGCAGTTTTGATTTAGTACAATTTTTGTGGGTTCGGTTTGATTCCAGAGTCGCCGCTATCATCGCGTCACCAGCAGAGCGGACATTACGGATGAACTGTGGTTGAAGTTCGTAGTCTGAAGCTATGCGGCGACGGCCAGCCTACAAGGGCCGCGTTCGACGCCACTCTACTATGTTAAGTAATAGTCTAAAGGCCGGTTTACATATACCGGGTGTTGCCTGCAATAGGAGCAATAAATTAAAATATAGGTTTTACCCATCAAGCTAAACCACATTTGTTTCGAAACTTTTACTTCGTAAACACTCATCACCTGCACACATTTATCAGATGCAAGTTAGCTGAATCTGAAGCTACGCGGCGACGACCGCCCGCAAGGACCGCGTTCGACAGCACTTTACCACAGTCTGTTTTGTACATAGCAGAGGTTTGATCTTGGAAAGTCGGTGTCATGGCGGCGACAATGTACACTCAACCGTTGTATTATGGTTAGTTCATGTTTCGCAGGACAGGTTGATTGTGCAGAGTCGGTGTCATCGCGGCGCCAGCGGAGCGGACGTAACGACCTGAGCTGAGTCTGAAGTTACCTAGGCTACGCGGTGACGACGGCCCTCCGCAAGAGCCGCATTTGACGCGCCTCCTCGCGACTCCACTATGTTACCTAATACTCTAAACTAAAGGCCGGTCTACACGTAGTATTGAAGTGAAATGTCACCTTGGTGTTAAAGAAGTATCTTTATTTTAGGCAATATCACTTTTTATCTACCTCCACTAAGTTAGTTAACTAATTGTTATCTTTTTCAAGTAAATATTTTAACGTCGACCTTATAGCATTAGTAAAAGTCGTTACGCATACGCAAGGTAAAAAGAGTATCAGTGGTGTATCTATGATGACTTATAAATTACACAAAAAATTCAAGATATCAAAACGGGCATCACATCTAATTAACATATAAGTACTCGTTGGTGTCGAATTGAGAATATAACTTTTTTTGAAGACTATATTTTTTCTGTTAATTCTTGCAATATGCTACAAACTGCAGCTGTTTATTTTTTCCTTACCATGGTTTACGTAATTATTCATAGTGCCGCCGGCCTCTATAACCATAACGCTTTACCTTGCGTATTCCGCTTTAAGCTCGAGGAGCCCCAGTCAGATTAAAAGCACAATGAAAGAATTTACAATATTATATTATTTTACGTTTACATTGGCGAAATAAAAACAGGCAAATAACTTAGCTCAACATTTTCCAGTGGCGGAGCTCAACATTACGTCTATTGTACTCGAGTAAAGGAATCTCGTATTTGCATCCGAGCGTAGACAGAAGCGAAGGGGAAGGAACGCACGGTGAGACGAAAAAGTAATTTTTCATAAGCATCGAGGCTGGGTTTCAATAACACGCCAACTGAGTAGCGCAGGTAAGGGTACTGTGGCACGGGGAATATTAATGATATAGTGCGGTATATTAAGCTAAATCTTATTTTTATTGCATGTTTTCTAGGTCAAAAAAGAATTTTGCTGAAAATTATTGAAAATAAGAGAGGAAATATGTTAGGATATCTCATACGTCACGATGACCACATTAATTATGATAAAAGAAGGGAACAAGGAAAGACCAAGAAGAACAAAAATGGAGCAAATAAAAGAAAGATGAATTACGAAATTTTAGGAACTGAATCGAAAGAAAATGCTCTGCGTTGGACTGATTCGTTTTTTTTTAATTTGAGTACCAGGCATCTGTTTTTAACCAAAATTCCGCCGCAATCGAACGCCTAGTACAAAATTTCTACAAAATTATAATAATAACCTCTTTTTGTAATAACCCAGTTACCAGGTGCAAACTTAACGTAAACTGATAGTATGTGAAAATGGGAGTGATATATTCTCTTCAATACCTGCACGATGATGATGTTTTCTATAGATCAACATTGTCATGACCAATGTCCATTGTCCACGGAGTGTGGCTTAAGCGTTGAGGGTGCGCTCTAACCCCTCACCTCAGTTTATTCTAGGTATATTATAGTTACATTACAAGCACCCTAAGACGTAGTAATTTAAGGTTGTTTATAAGACAGTTTTAAATTTTAGGATTATTATTTGCCATGTGCGTTCATAAATTTATCAAGTTAAGTTAATTCGATTTTTGTAAAAGTTTAAATTGTTACAACCCATTAACAGTATACTCGGGTACTTTGGTCACGTTGCTCGCCAGAATACCGACAGCCTTGACAGGCTAGTAATAGTTAGCAAAGTGGAAGGGAGAAGACCTCGCGGAAGACCCCCGCGTCGGTGGTGAGACCAAGTGACCAAAATCACTGGTCATCCAGTTGCCTCTGCCCTGATGGAAGCCGAAAACCAAACGAAGTGGAAACAGCTAGTACACAACACCACGAAAAGCTTTCAGGGACACGACCTTCAGCTGTGAAGTATACGACAAGAAGACCCATCTGAATGTAAGAATCCAAACTTACCTACCAATCGCAGACAATTTAATATGCAAAGTTATCTACCTGGCGGTAGATTATCTGTTAACTAGTTACTAATTTGAACTAATTGAGTTTCTTAATTACTTAATATGTAAATAAAATAATAAACATTTTAAAAAATACGCCAAAATATAGCGTGAAATAAACCTAGGATAAGTCTGCTCCGGCATTGGAAGCGCTCCACTTAGCAAGATCTAATTAAATCAACACTTTAATTGTAATAATAATCTACAACCTGTTAACATTGTGTGATATTGTAATGAATCATTGTTATATCGTAGTTACATATCTAGTATATATTTATATATATATATATACGCAACGGATTTTGATGCGGTTTTTTTTAATAGATAGTGATTCAAGAGGAAGGTTTATACGTATAATACATGCATAATTTATCAGCATTGCACCCGTGCGAAGCCGGGGCGGGTCGCTAGTCTAGTATAAGAAAAGGAATTCATTAGAAAATATATAACACATTTTAAACATAATCAGATACCGTAATTGCGCAAGACAGCATAATTAAGACTCCAAGTTATTTACTCTCTCAAGTGTTCCCCGAACAACTGCGAAGTTAGACCGCATTAGCATCAAGCTCAAAACAAGAAGTTAGCTTGTTACGTATGCTGAAACTAACGAGTGCAAAATATTAGCCCCGGGCTAGCGGGTTAGTTAATGTGCTAAAGGGTAAGAAAAGTTCAGGTAAGCGTCTTCGTTCGGACGTGAGCGGCCTACCGTGCGGGATATATCGCCGTTCGGAGGGGTTAGGCGACGCGCACCAGACTTTCGCTATGCCGCTAACGAGTTTATAATTCACTTTAGGTTTTTATTCCAAGTAAAACTGAATTATGAATATAGTGATAATATATAATGAGGTTATTTTTAAGTACGGTCATTGAACCAACAAATAACAACGTGAAATTAGCTATTTGGGACTTGCTCATTTTACATGCTCATCTTGGACGCTTATATTGCTGCATGTACCTATATATAGGGATCGAACATTAAGTAACTGACTGTAAAGTCTTAAATTTAATGAATTATTGAAACTAACGAAAACGCACGCTTATAAAAGGGATTAATACCTACCTCTCAGTCTAAACTTAATATGACACAACGGTCGATTTAATTAAAAAAAAAACGAATTAAGGATTCTAATTTCAAGCTTACTGAGTACTTATTGTGACACTTGTGTGCACTTGTTAAGGTTAGCCTATTAGCAATGTTAATATATATTACATTCGAGAATCGTGGAAATATGGCACCCAAATAGGCACCCGTAGAACGAACGAATAACGCGCCGCGATTGCAGAATCAAAATTAACCGCGACGAAAAATTCAAACAAACTATGTTCCGCCACGATTCCCCGTCATGGGACCGACTGAAGATGAAATATAATAATAGAGGCGCATCAAACGTGATGTTATTAAGGGGTTCCGTGACCGGCGTGGCAATGCCGGCGCGAACGCAACATGCGTGCACCGAATACCCGACCCATTCACATGCAAAATCAACTGCTTATCAAATTCTACGCGACATTCCAAAGTAAAGTACAGCATAAATCCACTGATACGGCCCGAGCGATGGTTGTCAGCTCCATCTCGTGCTCGGCAACTTGAATAATGAACTTTGAGATCGATTCAGATTACCGTTCGTTTTTTGTAAAAGACGTCCCTTGAGAGTTATATCTGGAATTTCATACATAACGTTAAGAAGTAGCAAGCAACTCTTGCCTTATAAGCTACCTATGGTAGAATTTATGCTGTAACTTATCTATACTATTATAAATTGTAGACTTGTATTGAAAATCTGTTTTCTATGGATAGAAGTCATGATTCAAGAAAAATCATAATGGCGTGATGCAGAATCGTCATTTGTTTTGTATGGGCGCGCGGCACCATGCCTACCTGGCGCCATCTGTTTTCATAATTTCCTTTGTCCTCGCATCATGCCGAAATCGCTGGATAAATTTTAAAAAAATTCGGTACCTACAGGGATAGCTGGACATCCAAAGATGGTACTTTTTACCCGACTACAGTAACATAAAAATGCGTATGAAGTTACGGGCACTGTCTAGTACCTACTTAATAATATGAGTCAGTCAACTAACTCCTGATTATCCAAGCGAGCACAATCGTTCGTCTTTTGCCTGCATGCTGCGAATCCTTTCGATCGAAAATGAATTCTTTAGTTGGTAGTAAAGGGGAGAATTCTTTTATTTGTTGTAGAAGCGAAGCAACGCCCGTCGGCGCCTAATCAAGGAGTTGGCTGGAGTCGCGCTTGCCGCTAACGAACAGGTGTACCTATAAATACTTTCCGGGGCGATTGCTCGAGGCTTTAATCAGCACGGCACCACTTTACCGCTTTTCATTGACTCCCGGCTGACCCGCGCCGATTGGAAACCCACACTCCCGGGAAATACTGCCAAAGGAAAATTTACGCGTATTTCGGCTTCTTCGCGACTTTCTATCGCTTTATTAATCCCTTGATAATTTTCTTAAAGCGTTTATGAATAATAAAATCATTTTCTGCGTCAAAATCTATCATCGGAAGATGTCCGAAGATTTCCTTTTAAGTTGATTTGTTCACTCTAAGATTTCATGGAACCAAAGTAATATGGATATGGTATGTTAATATAGAAGTGAACTGCAGTATTAATTGCTTAACTAGCAATTTGCATGCACACGCTAACAAAATAAACACTAACGGTAGTAGTCAAATAGCCTGAAAACTATTGGTCAGTGAGTCGGAGGGAAATTATAAACGGACGCTAGGCCTCTCACGCACGCCAGTCTCTGTGTTTCGCCAAACTTTCGCACTATCAAATTTAAATTGCATTCAGTTCGTCGCAACCGTACACATTCCATTGTTGATACTCATATATACATATTTCTATACTTATGAACAGCCAGGACAGTAACAGAGAGGGGTGCGGGATTTTATGGGAATGCGAGTATACATATATAATTAAGCGTTTATATACCAACCACATTTTATACGGTAATATTTATTTTTTCAGAAAATGGATAGGCTAGTGGTGGATCCAGAACCTGTCCTTTAATTCCATGCCACCTCTTACACTTGCCTAAGAACCAGCAAATACGAATGGTACTCATCTCATTCATTAGAATACGAATTATGCTTATTATTAATTCCTTAGATACGTATAAGACAATAAGTAGACTCATACAAAGAAGTACGCAATGCCATATATATATTTTTTTTTTTTTTATTTATTTATAAGTTTACAATCGACACTTACAGTATATAACCAAGCATGCTGATTAACTTAGTATACATGGGTATTTATCGAAAGAGAAATAATAATAATAATAATAATGTTAGGCTGTAATTGAGCTAGGCCTAACAATAGACTCCAAGTAGCCAGTGATTGAGGACATGAGCCTAGACTCGGAGCTAAAAAATATATCCAGATCGCTGTCACTAAGCAAGATGTCGTTGAGTAACGTTAGCGCGTGATGAAGTGGAGAGTGAGAGTGGCTCCGTGTACGCGTTGCCGGGACCGCGAACAGCGGGCGCGCCCGGGGGCGGAGGACGATGGTGGGAACCGCGGGTACCCAGAAAGAAATTCGCGACAAGAGGAATGGATTATAGGTTTTGCCTCGTAATAGTTGAAGAAAGTATCTAACAATATAAGTGTTTCTACGGACTTCCAAGGAGAAACAGTCAACCATTCCAAGGATAAAGAGCGTAGGATAGAGTTTTGGATAATAACCGTAGAGTTTATTGTAAAGAAATCGAATAAACGACTTCTGAATTCTCTCTAACATGAGTATGTATTGGGTTTCATGAGGGCTCCACACTATCGCGTTCGTTTCTAATTTGCTGCGAACGTAGGCGTTAAAGAGCACGACTATGGTAGCTTTGTAGGTAAATAGTCTGGATTGCCTGAATACGAATCCTAGAGACCTTCGGGCGCAATCGCAAATCTTTGTGATGTTGCCATTAAAGTTAAGTTGAGGGTCAAACCACGTTCCGAGATCCTTCACCAGGTTGACCCGTTTCATGGGTTCGTCATTTAATAAATATGGGTAAGAAAGAGGATTTCGGGCCCTGGTGTAGGACATGATTGAGCATTTGTCAACATTTAGCTCGAGGCTGTTGTTCACACCCCAGCAGTGCACGCTGTTTATGTCCTCTTGGAGTTTGGCGCTGTCTTCGGGATTGGTAACATTCAATGCTAGCTTTAGATCGTCGGCGAACAGAAGGCATGTCGAATGATTAATGGAAGCTGGGAGATCATTGACAAGCATCAAAAATAGTAAAGGTCCAAGGCAACTGCCTTGACCGATTCCCGAGGTCACTGGATAAAGGTCAGATCTAGCATTTTTGTATACGACGTATTGCTCTCTGCCAGACAAGTAATTATTTATTAAGCTTAGTAAATTAGTTGACAGGCCAGCAGTATCTAGTTTTTCGAGTAAAGTCTCAGTGCTTACTCTATCAAACGCCTTGCGAAAGTCAAAATAGGCGACGTCTACTTGATTGCCCTGATCTGGTGTGATATTAAGGTTGTAATATTAAGCAAGTTGGATGAAGTAGACCGCTTCGGAAGAAACCCGTGCTGCTCATCACAGAACCAGCTCTTTAGTTGATTGTACAAGTGGGAATAGATGACTGCCTCAAATATCTTTCCAAACACTGAGAGTATAGCGATGGGCCTATAATTTTGAACGTCAGATTTGGGTCCGGCTTTATGTATGGGAATAACTTTGGTAATCTTCCACCGTGCTGGATATGCGTTGGTCTTAACTGATAGATTAAATATATGGAGGAGCGCCTTAATAAATGATTCGGCACAATCTTTCACTATAAATTGAGGTATATTGTCTGGACCTTGAGTGAACTTTGGCGGAAGTCTCTTAATAGCTCTCGTTATATCGGACGCGTTAATGACCTTGATATCCACCAATACAGGAAGCGCGCGAGTAGTCGAGGCGTTAGAAAAGTTGGTGGCTGAGAGTGGAGTTGAGGCGCTAGGTTGCGGCAAATATACGCTTTTGAAGTATTTGGCAAAGCTGTCGGCAATTTCAAGTGAAGACTTTAGGTCGAAGGTATCCGACTGCCTGGATGCACGGTTGCGTTTAACAACTGACCAAAAGAAAGATGGGTCATTGATGATATTGGTTTGTACGCGGCATACGTATTGGGTCATTGCATTTTCGGACTTAGTTTTAACAAGTTTCCTATAATAGAAAAAGAAAGCATAATATAACTGATGACCTGTTGCTTTGAATAATTTGTGGTATTGGTTTTTTAATTTATTTAGGTTAATGATTTCGGCTGTGAACCATTCAGGATAATTAAACTGTGAGTTATTGCTACTTTTTAAGGGAACGCAATCTGAGATTATTCTGTCTACTACTGTGTAAAAATGATCAACACAGGCGTTAACATCATGAAAATCCTCAAGTTGAGTCCAATCCGTGTTTGAGATTTTTGAATAAAGGAGGTGGAAGTCTGCTTTACGGAAATTCCTTATTGGGCACCCACGGTTATCGACCGACTGAGAATCCTGTGGAGGGTTTGAAAATGGATGTTGCCAAACAATGGCGATATCGAGGGGTGGGTGATGTTTCTCTAACGACACCAAACCCGTGACAGCATCTGCGATCACTGCATTACTTATGACATTATTTACTAGCACCAAATCCAACAAGCGATCCAGAGCGTTAACAATTTTATTTTCCTGGCTTAGTTTACAACTCGCCAAGACGGAGTTGAATACATTACGGACAATGGTTTTGGTGGAGTAAAGATTAAAATCACCCACAATAACAATGATATATATGACATGTAGTTAACTTTGTTCATAGTTCAAATGGATGCTTTCTATTTATTTAAATATACATCAAAGTACCTAATATATCGTCGTATAGTACCTATTACCCGTAACACAAGTCTGCTACATCTTAATTGGCAACTAAGACAATTTGTGTGACGTTGTCTGATATTTATTTATTTACTATAATTAAACCTAAACCAATGAGTATAGAACGCATGAACAATTCCATACGACAATATTAATTTATTCGAAAGATGGTAGGATGGATAGATAAAACAGCATGACGCACGGTAAGCCGTCTCAAGTGCCTCTGAATTCTTTAATTAGACATCACCTCTCACCGGATTAGCCTCATCCTCAAAAATTAACGGTACACACGGATGCATACTTTGTCCTTACAAACAGAAGGCTATAGATAAAAGTATGTACCTATGCATTATGCCATGCAAATATTTAAATACGAAACCTACCAACTTACCTTAAGATAAGTTAATGTTTATACTATACTACAGAATTCACAGCGATTAACCCAGATATTACTAAAACTTTTTAAGGTGTCGGATTGCTTTGATTTTTAAATATGATGTACTATAGTGAAGTTGTAGTACAGGAAAAATAAAATAAAAAATACTAATCGACTGGGAAAACTGGAAAACGTGTGGCGTTATAACGCCCGGTAGTAAGATCGGCTACCAACCTGTATCAATAAACATATATTTTGGATTCAAATAAAAAACAACATTTTTCATTGTTAAACGTTGTATTACTGGATCTAAATTAAACACTAGTATGGAAGGCTACAAAACCTGCACAAATCACGTTTTTGGGTGTAATTTTACACAACATTTACGACATATGAAATTGGTTTTCTTTTTACAAATTGTGCAACGGCTTTGAGAGTCTTGATATTTGATTAAATAATAGATGAGATCATTTCGAGAGGTTTCTCGATAATTGCGAGGATTGCGACAGGGTCCACGATCCATTTTTTTTATAGGTCTCCAACAGTCCTCTTGCAACAACTCTGCGAAAAGTCAAGTGGTCGTATTCTCCGCCATCACGTTTACACAACTGCCAGGCATTATGATATGAGTTGCCAATCGCGGCAGAATAATGAGAAATACCATTTTTTCCCGCGGATGGACGTTCGATATAATCAAATGTTTTAATCCGATCGATCCAACGATCACCCAAGTTTTTATTGTAGCTTTTTAGGATTCGGTACCCAAAGGGTAAAACGGGACCCTATTACTGAGACTTCGCTGTCCGTCCGTCCGTCCGTCCGTCCGTCTGTCACCTGGCTGTATCTCAAGAACGGTGATAGCCTAGACAGTTGAAATTTTCACAGATGATGTATTTTTAATGCCGCTATAACAACAAATACTAAAAATAAAATAAAATAAATATTTAAGGGGGCTCCCATACAACAAACTTGTTATAGATTATGGTACGAAACCCTTCATGCGCGAGTCGGACTTGCACTTGCCCAATTTTTATAATAGCAGGTAGATCAATAAACACATACTTTTTCAATTGTTGTGAAAATCGTTTAGCTTTATGAACTGGCTCAATTGTTTCTACATTAGACGTGACACTTGCGAAGCTGTGGGTCCATCATCATTTTCAGGTAAAGACTCGGTAGTAGTAGGTACGCATTTTTCGCTAATATTGACAAATATAAATCGTCTTCCGAATCCTCATTTTCCGAATATGAGCTATATATACAGCTTCTGCCCTTAGCTGAGATCCTGGAAGATTATGTAATGACAGAAATTCTTCATCACCTGAATCTTCATCATTTACTTCAGTATTAGGGTTTTCCGGTGGAAAAATGATGATTGCATTTGGCAAATCATCATTGGAATCTAAATGGTGTAAGTTATCAATTATTTCGTTGAGGCTTAAAGCCTTTTTCTTCGGTGGTCAATAAGCAAAACCAGTAACAATAAGTAGACGTCAATTCTACTACCGGGCGTTATAACGCCACAATTTTTCAATTGAAAAAAAGTACGCTAAATAACGTGATAATGAATACTATTTTTATATTACAATTATACTATAATGATAGTCCCTTGGAAAACACCATGATTAGGGTACACTACCATACAAATTTAATAAAAAAACTCGCCTTTTCGAAGGCATATTCCAAAGAAATCACTTAGGTTATTTTAAAACGCGTCTGAATTTAAAACCACGTCTAACACAGTGAGAAATGACAATGGGATTTGTTGAAGTACCGTTTCTGATTACATCAACTAAACTCGATATTTGTTTATGCAACGTCAAAGCCATAAATTTTGCGGGTAGATCTAAGGCTCATTGGGCGGCGTTATAAAGGTCGGCAGTAACAAGTGGGTTAAAAATATAAAAGAGTACCTATAAAATGTCTTCAATTTACTTTGCAAACGAGAGAGTGACTGCGATTTGCGCGGGAGCGAAAAGCGAGGTATTCGCAACCGTCTCAGCGCTGGAACAGTAAATATGCGCGATTTGCATCGATATACCGAACAGCCTCAGGACTGAGGCCACCGGTAGGTACTTTCATCACCTCCCTCACGATACACTAATTTTGAAGTGGTGATCTCCTGATTATACGTAATTTAAGTATAGATTCACGTTTAAAAAGCACTAGCGATCTTCCTGATGCAGAATTAAATGACAACAGTATAAGCACCTGCGAACGAATATGGTTCACACGGTAATGTAAATTTATTCGGAAGATGGATAGGCCTTTTAAAACAGCATGATAATACCATAAGCCGCCGCAAGTGGCGGAGCCGTAGCCAGAATCCTTTAATTGGACGCCACCTCTCACCGGCTTAGCTTCGCATCCGCCTCAAAAATGAACAACTTTTCAATGCTTATCATTAATTAAAATTTCAAACAGCGCGTGTGTCTCTCCCTAATTATTCAGTTTCCGAAAGTACATTCATTGCAATTTTTGGTTATTCATTAAACAAGGATTCGAATGTAAAGCTAATTGCAAGCTTGTAGGTACATACGAACCGTATAATTCTAAAGTTGTGTTTAAACATAGCATAGAATTTAGTTATTTTCTGTTAGATTTATTGTTATAACTTAAATAGAACTACATTTTGTGTTAAAAAGTGTTGTTTTGTTTTATTTTGTGTTAAAATTTATTACAATGTCTGCTCTTATGTTTATTTTAATCAGTTGTCGAAATTCTTTGCGTCCTCCTCGCGGTATTATATGACGTATTTTAAGAGGCCTTATTCCTTTTAACATTTATTTTTTTCATATTACGACAAATGTATTGATAATTTTAACCAACTTTTTGAAGTGATACTTACATACTTTTCCCCGAGTTCTAGGTAGTAGGTAACATAGCTATTTCATGCTTGCATTGCGTGCAGTCGAAAATAAATTGAAAAAACTAATTTTCCGCGTGAATTTTGTAAATTTCGAGTAGTTTTTGAAACAAAAATTATCAATGAAAATTTCAAACTGTAGGTTTCAAATATATACCAACAAATCCCAATAGCCCTGTTCTGGGTAACATTAATAATATGTTAAAAAACATGTTTGATCATAGAGAAAAATGTCTAAACAATCAGCATTTTAAAAGGAATAAGGCCTCTTAAGCAATTTTCGTATACCGACAGCTAAATATCCGAAGATGGCAATCTATTTACTTTTTTATGTGACTAACTTGAGTAAAAAAAGAAGGGAATATGTGGATTCAGAAGTTGCTTCAACCTTCTACTAGTAAATTGAGACACTAACACAGTCGCTGTGGGACAGAATAAACCTTCCGATGAGGCTGATATGATTTTTATTTGATGTCACTAGAATAGTATTTACGTTATTAAAACAAGCGAATTAAGTATGTGTCATAAAATAAACTTAAAGTGGCAGCACGTGCCGCGAACATTTTTCTATCTGTATGGTAAATAAGCCATAATCTCCCTAGACGAGACCAGGCAAACCTTACAATAACAACCCAGTATCGTCGTAATGAATACTAATAAATCACAGAAAGCGAAGCGATCGCGAACTCCTCAAGTAAATTAATATAAACTTGTGCAATCCGCCATGCATTAGTATTCAAGTCTACTTTCATATAATACGGAAACGAAAGATTTTAATGAAAGCGGGTGCGGGAACTTCGAGATGCTATTAATACCCCCGGGTTTAAATTTTGAGGTAAGTACTGGAGTTATGAAACGGTTCATTGGTATTTTATTGATCAATAATAGATAGCGTGTTGTTCTTAGATGAAGTGGCGGTTACTACGACGAGCGTAGCCAGCGTAGGAGAACTTGTGGATCTCCAGCCAGTATCAAGAATATACCTAGTCTACTTTTTAGGGTACCCTTAATCATACCCAAAGGATACGATCGGAACTTTATTGCTAAGGGAGCGGTCTCACCGCGAGCACTGCCTGTAATGTCGTGTCATTTTGGTATAATTTTTTGCTACATTACAAGCTAATGCTAGCGGGGACGACGCTCCATAATTAATCTTCGCTGACTATCTGTTCGTCACATGGTCTGTTACAGGATACGAACTCTTGAACCATAATAGATATTTCCTATGACTGTGTAGCCACTGTAACAATATTATTTAAAAGCAAAAAAAAAATTAAAAAAGATTTTATTTAAACGCTCTAAAAAGAAGAAAATAATTGTTTCCTTAAAAATTTTAACAATCAACTTATAGCCTCATATACGAGTACAATTGATATGATAATAAAAGCTTGTCGCGCGATTTTTAAATAAACTAGTACTAATTTAATTATGTAAATTGATCTGCTAAGTTTATTATATTTTCAATTTAAACTTAATTAAATACTGATAGATAATTAAACCTCGCGACAAGCTTTTAATAATCATATCAATTGTATATAATGAGGTTATAAGTTGATAGTAAAAAATTTTTAGGAAAAAAATATTTTCTTCTTTTTAGAGCGTTTAAATAAAAGCTTTTTTTTTGCTTTTAATTTATTTGTTATTTTTTAGCTATCGCTGGCTAGGTTTCTTAGTCTGTTCATAATTGTGCGAGACGAAACACAGTTCCGAGTTTGATTTTGAAGTTGTCCTTCTCCTAGACAGGTTGCAGACCAATGCTGATGACGCCCATCTCGCCAAATTACACAAGTCAAACTTATTTCAGCTTGGAGCTCTCTTTTCAATTTAAGTTCTCGCAATGAGCCCTTTCATTTGATACCCATATTGTAGAAATGCATTATTGATACCCCTATTGTAGAAATGCATTAAAAATATCTATTCCGCCATCTTGGATGGTCCGCCATATTGGATTTTATAATGATGTCACACACCATATCGTGCATTGTCATCCAAACTAAACCTTACAAAATTTCAGCTCAATCGGTTGAAGATATCTACTTCAAAATTGAGTTCGAAGATTCCACCCGAACAAATACAGGGTGTAACCGACGGTGTACCGAAAACTGAAACCATGCCTTCAGACGATTATTCTGGGCTGGAAAATCGTGGAAATTTCTTAGAGAAAATTCACAAATTTTCCTCGCGAGTTTTCATTTTTTCTTTATTTTTCCGTTAATCGAACTCTACCGGTAACAATTTTTCATGAAAAATCGCATGAAAATAGCATTTTCCGCAAAACACGCAACGTATCACAAACAGTATTATGTAATCGCGTGGAGTGGGACAGGTAACGGTACTGGCCGGTCATTGATCTGCCAGGCCAGTGCGTGCCCGTCGGCCGTTACGGTCGGACGCATGATAAATGTTGGTAAACACCCGCACATTTTAATTGCTTTACTTGCTTGAATGAAAATCATCTTGTTAGACTGTTTTAATTTATCGGTCAGTTGTTATTGGTGTTAGGTACTACATACTAGTTGTGATCTGTGGTTGCGTTGTTTTTGTGGTTGCATTCATTCATGTCATTCGATGCGCATTGGCGTAACGGTATGTTTTGCGCCGACGCGTGAGTGGAGTGGGGAGCGCCTGGAACGGTCGATGCTTACCGCGTGCTCCCCTCCCCGCGCGTCTGCACCCGAGAGAACTGGACGCAATACATTGCGCATCGAGTTTTATAATTTATTTTAGAAAATCTTATCCTTGAGTTTTCCGGGAAAATGAACACTCGTTTTCTGTTCGTGATTATGGTCTAAAACTACAGTTTTCGTTTTCGGTACACTGTCGGTTACACCCTGTATACTTACATACATACATACATACATACATACATACATACATTGCAAGTTAAATAAAAGCTTTTAAAAAGAGATATACATTCAAGAAATGCGATTTTGTTGGTGAATCCTTACGCGAGTATTTTTGCTGTTTTTTTAGTGTTCCGTACCTCAATTGGAAAAAACGGAACCCTATAGGATCACTTTGTTGTCCGTCCGTCTGTCTGTCTGACCCTTTATCTCGAGCACGCGTGAAGGTATCGAGTTGAAATGACCACCATATACTCAGGTCTACGGTGCCTTGAAGCTGTTAACGTGAAAAATAAGATACGGCCGTTCATGTCGCAAAAAACGTACATTTCGACACTCTCGAGGGAATCAAAATGATAGGGTACTTCCCGAGGACCTAGATCTATGAAATTTGGCAAGCTTGTAATATCGTCACATACTACAAATACTTATAAAAATCAGAAAACTATACATTTAAAATAAAATCATTAAAAAAATATACTCCTTTTCGAACATCATATTTGTAGAAGTCGGTTGCGTTAATTTTGCACCTCGTTTGTATGCGGCGCAATACATCTCAGGTGCAAGCATAACTCAACCAGGCCAATTAAGATGGGATAAGTGAAAGTTGGTACGGAACCCTCGGTGCGCGACTCAGACTCGCACTTGGTGTATTGCTCTAGTAAAATGCAATGAGCGCTTCTTTCTTTCTTTCATGACATTTTAATAGCGTAGTAGTTTGTGTAAAAAACATATTTGTGACAAATATACAAATCATATCGCGTGAAGGAGGACAAAATTATGTACCATTATAAAAGTATTGACGTTTTCGTATGGAGCTTAAATTTTTTATCAATCCCACAACATGCTTTTGACACTTGTTTGTTTATTAACAACACAATTAATTATTTCCCACTTTCACAAGGTGTCAACATAATGATATGACGAGTTGACGACTATCTATATAATAATGTAGGGTTGTCGATACTGGTTTCTAGGTTTATATAGGCAGAGAGCAGCGCAGCCGCCATCTGTGGCGAACCGCTCCACGCTCTCTTTAATTATTTGTTCTGCCTTTATTTCATTCGGAAATAGCAGTCATTTTGTATAGCGAAACTTGATTGCAAATATAATCACTGGCCGTCAGGTTAGGTATTAGTATTCTGTACGCCGCTACGTTAGTAGTTTTAATAAATGTATTTTGCTCTCACGTGTTCATTAGTCTAGCTAACTTTTTTATTAGGACAATATTCGTCGTCTGTTGCTTGCACGCTGTGAAATGTTTTCCATAGAATATGAGTTTTGCATTAGGCGATGGCAAAGAGGAGAATTATTTTACTGGTTATTAAAGCGAAGCGATTACCCTTCAGTGCTTAAGCATGCTTTTTCGGTCAGTGGTGACAAAATATGTTTTCCCTGAGATCGTCACATATTTAGAAATACCAACTCTGGGGATTTAGAGCACGTTGAAGGGAGTGAGCCGAGTCAACAGCGCGGCCACAGCCGGGGCGGCCGGCGCGCCGGCTCGGTAGCGTTTTCTGGCCTCATTAAATCTCCCTATTTACTTAGGACCACCGCTCAAACACCGCGCCAGCGTCATCGCATAACGGATTTTACGATTTAAAATATTTATGGACCAACTTTACCTCGCCACGTTTATGACGACAAACAGATAATATATTTTTACGGTTTAGGAAAACACGGTGTCACTCGATTATTTCGCGCGTCATTCGATTACACATTGTTCTATCGGTTGTGTTTTCTACGTCACGATTGCAACGCACGTTGATACAGTAAATTTTCATTGCAAATTCTGTCATCGTGCTACGCAAACAGTGCGAGGGGCTGACTCCACAAACAGAAGTGTTATGGATGTCGAACTTAAACGAACCGAAATCGACCCCGACCCGCTCGACGTACTCGAATATATTTGTTCCCGTGTGCTGTAACGAACTATGATACGTGACGCTTTGCATACACAAGTCTAACTAAACAAATACTCATAAATAAAACTCGGGACAATCTCTGCGAAATGCTAGCAATGTCTACACTGTAACGAAGCAGCACAGTGTACGGGTTACCTCCGACAACATTAGAATTACAAAGATTTAACATCAACATAGTAAAAAGAGCACCACGTCAACGTAAAAGCCTCTCTAATACAATATGTCAGAAAATTTTGATAGTGCACATCCTAGTCAGAAATGAAATTTGACCCTCGAAAGATAACCAAAATAAATTTCCTATTCAACCCAAATAGCTAATAGGTACTTAGTATCATTAAAATCGCATAATGGCTTCCTACAAGACGAAGCCTAATAATTGAATCATCAGTGAGCAGCTATAAGTTTGAATAAAAAACCAAAATATAAAAATACTTAATCGATTACAAATTTTACAAACTAAATAAAAATACCAAAATGTGTACGTACGGAAAACAATAAAATGAATACCGCAAAAGTTGTAGTTCGTAGCAACTGCAACGAATTTTCCTCGCTACGCCGCACCGTAGCGCTCGTAGCTAAACAATTAGAGTCCGTCGATACGATACCACTCTACCGGTATCTGAGTTTATAGGTACAATTTCAATTATACGCAGTTTTCGCATACTCTGTTCATTTCACAGAACGGTGTCAAAAATTACTGAGACGCCTAAAACGGGGAAGAACCTTCGACAAAGCAAATAAAACTGATGATCTTCTAAGGGATGAGCTTATGAATCGATGCAAACAAAAGATATTTACTTAAATTGCAGATGGTTAACCTGTTTAGGAGCTACAAATAGACGTTGAGTTTAATTTATAATAATATTTTTTAGGGTTCCGTACCTCAGAAAGAAAAAACGAAACCCTTATATGATCACTTTTTTGTCCGTCCGTCTGTCTGTCAAGACCCTTACTTTACCTTAGAAACGCGTGGCAAGTTCAAATTAAAAAAAATACACTCAGCCTACAGTCCCTTGAAACTGTCAAAAAATCAAACTACTAAGTTAATGTAAAAAAAGTAAATTAAATACGCAAATAAAAATAACAAACCATCGCCATTACCAAACATTTACAATACTCGACTCGTGGTCAAAATTGGGAATTAAATACACTTATGAGTATGGGTATGAATAATATTTAAATTTTAATGCTGGCTCCATAGTACTTAAAATGTGACTTATGTCCTACCATGCTATGAAAAGCACATCCGAATCCCGATATTATATTCACGATGTCCACAAGAGAAAAATAAAAGCAAGTTAGTCGAAATTTAGATTTTACCCATCAAATCTCGTTTTGAAGCTGTCATATACGAATAACGTTACCTACTGATATTGGAAGCGTAAATCCAATGTTAATATTATGTTTCATGCAACAAATATCTAGTTAGTAATATAAAAATAATTTTAGTCTCGGCATGTGTTGTATGAATTGCAAATAAAATGACAAGTTATTATATTACAATCTCATTCGTCCTGGATTATATTTTTATACATTTGTTTATTAATATTATGTACATATAAATTATTGTGAATGATTTTTGAAATTTGTAAGAACTTCATCCGATAATGAACCCTGTGTTAAGACATATAAATTCGACTACCTATTAGACATATTTAGTGTCTTGAAGTGTGCGCGAGTTATCGTTGAGTTGACTATTTAAATTCGTGTCGTAGTAATGAGAGTTTTGCTTTTGTGTGCAGATTATTTATATGTGTGTTATCTTGCTCCCCTCAGGTTTTGGCAGATGTTTTTTTTCTTGGAAAGATACGGCGAAGGCGTCTCTTGTAGTTTTTTTTAATACTCAAATCATCATATTTAGTAGGTATATATAAAAATTACAAATGTCTGAAGTGCGTTAAATTCAAGTGGGCATAATTTTCTAACAGTTATTAAACAAGCTGGCCGAGTGAAATTGTACTCATGTAGGTATATGAAAAAAAATGCATATTTGGAATTACCCGAGTGCAACTTCCCCTAATTGTACCTACTGAACATTTTATTATAAAAAACATACACTTGAAGGTTAAGTTCTAAAGATAGTATTACTTTATAATAATATAATTTTGAGTCATTATTAGTGTTGAGAACTGGCATAACTAGAACGACTATAAAATCCAACTTCATGCGTGTTCCCTATTAAGAAGAAGTGGGTGCCGACAGGTCTGGTGCAGTAACTGCAGAGGCTAGTTTACATTATGGTTATAGATATTGATCGCATCGATGCGACTACAATTTGCCGGTCCGTTCGGCTCGAGTGTTGCTATGCAAATGCCCACGCTCCATTTTCCGCTTGGGCCCAGCGGAGAGCTTTACGCAGTCTATGGTCTTACAATAAAACTGTCCTCAATCATTATCATTACCTATAGCGCAATCATTTTAGAATAATAATACAAGTCTGGATGGCCGTGTTGAAGAAAAAAGTGGGGCCTGTGTCGAGAGGTTGCTGGATCTTGCACTTGCAATGGCCCAAAAGCCCTTGAATATATATCGTTTTTTTTTGTAGTTTTGTCCTCTGCAAATCAGTAGTAAGCATAAATCTTCCGATTTTTTTGACTAACCAGGATAAAAGAACCCTGAGGTAGCATCGTCAGTATCAGTCACGTGTTTAACATTAGGTACATAAATGTTACGGTAATTTTACTAGGAAATTTTGAGAAAGTACTCTTACAACTTGAGCTGCTTTAGTACTAAAAATATTCTAGCGACAAGTTGTGTTAGAATTTCTAGAGAGTGAATAATAAATTGTACTAAAATGTATACTTAAGTTCTAAATGGTTTACTGATCATTATACGATTTGAACATATTAAGCGGTGGTAGCCTAGTGGTTAGGGCATGTGACTTTCAATCCGCAGGTCGCGGGTTCGAACCCGGCCCGTACCAATGAGTTTTTCGGAACTTATGTACGGAATGTCATTTGATATTTACCACTCGCTTTTCGGTGAAGGAAAACATCGTGAGGAAACCACCTAAGCCCAATAAGGCCTAGTTTCCCCTCTGGGTTGGAAGGTCAGATGGCAGTCGCTTGCGTAAAAACTAGTACCTACGCCACATCTTTGGACGACGCGTTTGGCTCGGTTTGTAGACACCTGCCTACTGAGTCGGCGGTCCCGGGTTCGAATCCCGGCCTAATATTTAATATTTAAATATTTGTGCAAATATTTGTTCTTGGGTCATGGATGTTATCTATATATTATGTATTTATATATTATGTATATCGTCGTCTAGTACCCATAGTACAAGCTTTGCTTAGTTTGGGACTAGGTCGATTTGTGTATGATTGTCCCTTAATATTTATTTATTTATTATTATTATCTTGGGATTTAGGTAGCCGACCCCGATTGAGAATTCATTCTCTGATGATGATACGAATTGAACATATTAATTTGACACTGTCAATCATATTGTACAATAACATTGCACAGTCATATTGTAGGTCTATATCCCACCTCAGAGGGGGAGGCGAGGGGCTGCACATGGCGGATGTTCCGCTGTCGTCGCAGGAAATTGAGACCGCTGCATAAACCCTGATCCAAACCAAATTTGATTCCACCTAATCCGGATATTGATACGAAACAAACGCAAACCGCGGAAAATTTAAATGATTCCCCGAAGATCCCAAACCCCGTTTTGCTTCCACATAAAAGCGCTGGTAATTCAATTTGCTTGGACGAATATGTTCTTGAGTCGTATGGAACGTGCAGGGTTACCAATGCCATGAAATATTGTCGCCTAAATTGAATACGTGTTGGTATTTACGTACATCACTATGTTACTATCCATCGGAGAAGTCTTTCAAACTTCCGTGTCAATACATTAGTTGCCACTACGTGCCACTACTAACTGTCTGTTGATGTTATTACTTTTTCGGCGAAGGCTTATACAAAATACTTACAAAATAAACAGTATTTGCATTACAGTTTTTCATAAACACATACATTTTAACTTAGTGTAATAGATAGCTGAAGATTCTGGGGACAATAAGTAAAACATGAATTTTATATAAATATAATGTATAAATTTAAACATCAACCAAATCCCGGGACTTAAATAATACCTGTAAATAAATTAAATAACCAAAATACCTATTTGTTCTGAGGGTCGATTATTATGCACCTTCCCGCTAGAAATATCAATATTCACTAACAAAACCCTATATTAGATTTTGTATATGTGTGCCCAGTTTCATTAAACATACATCTCAAATATATTGAGAAACTTTACAAATCTACTCTATAAGTACAATACATACTATACGTAGTTATACATATTTGAATGTTATGGTTGTGACCAAAAAAACAATAGTAGTGATTCAAACAAACAGAAATTAAATGTTCGAAATCCTAAATTTCTCATTGTAAGGTAAAATAAAAAGTTACGACAAGCTATATTTTATAATATAATTTGTAACAGGAGCGAAAAAGGTAAGTTCGTTTGAATTTCCTCATCCGTACAATTCAAGCCAGTGCGTCTGTTGGATGCAATCACTGCTAATAGATGAAAAAACGTGATTTGATAAGAAATTCCATTATAAAGATTGGTGGCGGCGCTCCACACCTGTTCCCGGTGATTAAAGCCGGCAAACAGTTGGCGAAGACGCTGAATGTAAATGTTAGTCCAAGAACCTTTTGCGGTAACCAACAAAAATTTACACTTCGCTTATTACGTGCCCCCGTCCCGACTGAGCCCGATGAAACATCAAAGGTTAGGGGCCACAAATAGTTTAAAGAGTTGATTCACCAATCAATCATGCGAGAAATAAATATGTGAATGGGAAGTGTAATCAAAGATATGAAGGGTAACGAAGTTATTTATAACCGACTTCAAAAAAGGAGGAGTGATTTCAATTCGTCGGGGACTTTTTTTTGTTTTTTTTATTGTGTATGTTCCTCGATCACCACTAGTCCCATCCCCGAAAGCAATCTATTTCGTGTGTAAGTATTTCAAATTAACCGAGCGAGCGAAGCGAGCAAAGCGGTCCGTTTGAGATTGGCCAAAAACATTTTTTTCGTTTGCAATGAATTCCCGATGTTTGTTTGGCAGGTTGCATATACAGTAGATTTTCGTGTAAAATTGTAGATTTATTATCAATTCAGTTTTTTTTGTATTTTTAGGGTTCCGCAGTCAACTAGTTTCGCCATGTCCGTCTGTCCATCCGTCCACCCGTCCGCGGCTTAGCTCCGTGATCTAGTACTAGAAAGTTGAAATTTGGTATGAGTAATTGAGTATGTGTAGGTATGTATCACGCCGACAAAACGGTACAATAAAAACTTTTTTCGGGTACTTACCTCTCGAACACCTAAAGTGGGGTTGATTTTTTTTTTCGTTTCAACACTAGTATTTGGGGTGTAGTTTTATAGGTCATTTAAAAATAATAGGGTCTCCAAACATTGTTTTTTTGGTAAAGTCAGCAGTTTTGTAAATATTTGCTCCGAAAAAAAAAATAGCGTCCCCCTTCTAAATTTTCAACCACGGTTCAAAAATATATGGAAACATTCATGAAAATGAGGCTTTATGAGTACTTTGAATGAAAACTATATTGAATAAAATCGGTCGAGCCGTTTTCGAGTTATCGCAAAATTTCATAATCTTCTTTAAAAGGACGTAAGTGCCGCGCGGTGTCCTTACCTTATACTTCGAACGTTACACATATTAGTTAAGTGCCATACTGCATTAAAACATTCCAATCAATCTGGCGCGTATAATCGATAACTTCCAGAAGGTAATAAGTAACCTTTTTTATAGAGCTTGAAATCTTTCTTGTAATTTAAACCTCGGGCTTAAAATCGCTGTTTTAAGCCCGTCTATTGTGAAGGATGGGCAACTACGGAACCCTACACTGAGCTGAGCATGGCCCGACATGCTCTTGGCCGGTTTATCCAAAATGACTGAGATATAAAAGAGTCAAAGAAGTAAAACCTTATTTCAGCCATGTCCAAACAAACACGCGAGGTCTATAACTCAAAAAGCCACTCCTTATGACTTTGATCATTCAACCACAGGAATTGATTGTGTCGTGTAATGGAAAATAATTTAGTCATGTAAGTAGTTTTTTATTTGTTAAATACGAAAGTCAGTTTTAATACCACGATTTTCGCATTTTCTTTAAATTATTACAAATACATAAGATTTTCTTCTTCATCTGGCCTTGTCCCATTTTTAGTTGGAGTCGGCTCTCCTAATATGTCGTCTCCAGAGATGTCGGTTCTGGGTCGTCGTTGGGTTTATGTTTCCACTATTTTCGAGATCTTGCTTGATTACAGATATCCATGTAAAACGGGGTCGTCCACGCGGTCTCGGTCCAGTTTTACAATCGAGCACTTTTTTGGTCATGTGATCTTCTGGCCTCCTCATGACATGGCCATACCAACGGAGTCTTGCCTCCGTTAGCTTATCTTGTACGGGTCTCACTTTAAATGTTCCTCTCATGTAATGGGCACTTTGTCCAAAAGAGTTACTCCGCCAGACCACCTAAGCATTCTCATCTCAGCGACGTGTAGTTTGTAGTTTCTTGAGAGGCCAGCATTCCGCGCCATATGTCATGGCAGGTCTAACTGCTTTTGTACGTACGGGCATCCTTGGATCGCAGAGTACACCAGAGAGCTCTCTCCACTTTTGCCAGCCTGTGTTAATTCGGTGTACGATATCTTTATCAATGTTGCCATCGTTAGATACAACACTGCCTAAATACTTAAAACTTTCTACTGTTTTAAGTACAGTGCTTTGAAGGTGGATAGCACGTTGGACGTTGTTATTAGGGGCAAAATTGCAGTGCATATACTCCGTTTTCTCTCTAATAATCCTTAATCCCGCTTTTTCTAGGGTATGCCGCCACATTTCTAGCGTTTGTTGTAGAGCCACTTGATCTTCATCAATAAGGACAACATCGTCTGCGTAGAGGATGTTCCAGGGAGCCGGCTTCTGAATATCTGACGTGAGGTAGTCCATCACGATGTTAAATAGTAAAGGACTGAGGGCTGATCCTTGATGAACACCAACGTTAACGCGGAATTCACTGCCGGTTCCTGCCGGGCATCGCACCTTTGTTGTAACGTTTTTATACATGTCAGCTATCATTTCTATATAGCACTCAGGGACTTTCTGTGCTTGCCAAATCTGAAGGGCTACTCCGATGTTCGAAATTTTACTTTCGTATAATGCTATTCCATTCACTCAAATATACCTTGACAGGAGATCGAGAGGGATGGCACTATTCGACAGTCGAATTTTGAACATCGGAGTAGCCCTTCAGCGCTCTTGGGATACGGTCAAAAGCTTTTTCAAGATCCAAATACATAAGATAGGAACTGTAAACTGTTATATCCTGACCAGATTTGAACTGGCACCTTGTGGATGGCCAGGCCCACAAGTTTAGTTAAATAGGTACCTAAACATAACGTTTATTTAGTTTGTTTGAACCAAATATCGAATTAATAATTCTGTCAACAACAGAGTTAAAGGTCAATTTAATTTTCTGCTCATAGATTTTCCCAAACACCAGAAACTTTGAACGAACATGGTATTGATACTCACCAAAACTAGATAGGAGTGAAAAATACACTTAATTTTGACCAAAGAAGTGCGTTTTATTAAAAGGGATATTTTATTAGTCTTAGCTTCGTTTACCTACCGAAATGAGGTTTTATACCGTTAAAGTAGAGGGAATAAGCAGTAGTGTAACTGGTGGAAGTGATTTTATCGACATTGAGTGGAACTAGGTACGAGCAGGGTACATTAAATTCAATAACACGAGTTAGGGAGTTCGACGCTCGCTCCCGACCGTCCTCGAATAAGTAAAGAAGAAAAGTTTTGAAAAACTCCTCTCAACTTGTACCTACTGTTGTATGTGCGAAATTTTACAAGAAAAAATGTTAAGATATAGATAACCGATTAATCAATAGGTAACGGGTGTTTATACTACTAGAAGAAGATAGTTACAATTGCATAATTTACTATTTGTTATTTAATAGCTCGGTGGAATAGGTACCGTCCTCCTATTCGTTTTTTTGGACTAGCTAAATTTTGTATAAATAAAAATGTTCCCCTAAATTATTAGAGTAGGTTCCAAGATATAAGTTGCAGTTTATATCTATATATATAAAAGAAGAAGTCCTGACTGACTCATCAACGCACAGCCGAAACTACTAATGTTAGAGAGTTGATTTTTGCACAGTAGGTTACTTTTATAACGTGGGCTAGGGATAAGAAGGGATTTTTGGAAATACCTCCCCTAAGAGGGTTAAATAGGGGTGCAAAGTTTGTATGGGGTAAACTTTTTTTTTGGAGTTAGAGACTTGAAACTTTGTAGAATGATTACTTATTCAAAAACACATAAAGTACTTTCGGCGTTTTAGAAAATTTCACCTCTAAGGGGGTTAAAAAGGGGTGCAATGTTTATATGGGAGAAACTTTATTTTTTGATTTAGAGACTTGAAACTTTGTAGATAGCTTACTTAATCAAATACAAAAAAAGTGATTTCAGCGTTTTGGAAAATTTCACCTCTAAGTGGGTTAAAAAGGGGTGCAAAGTTTGTATGGGGAACACCGCTAATGTTGTTTATAAAGAAGTGTTACGCTAAGAAGGTTATCAGTTTATATATTTTTTAATTCCTGTCTACTACCCAGTGACTACGTCCTTTTTTTAAAACGAACTTGCACCCCCTTTTCTATGGTTGACTGTCAACAATATTTTAGTGCTCTCTCTTATTTATTGTAAGTATTCCAAACTTTATGTGTTCCTATATTTAGTGAGTTGTCTATCAGCACATGAATAATTTATACTTTATATACCTATTCTTACTTTATTTAGCTTCTTGAGAAATATAGAGAACTATAGCACCAGAATTTATTGAATCACTCTTCAAACAATACTACTAGCCTGTAGACCAAAATAGTAATCGCATCATTAAATTCGCTTATGTGCATTTAGTTTTTAATGGTCACATTTCAGCATTTTCTTTAAACACTAGCCTTTTTAATAACTGGCGTACCTGCTAGACCATTTAGAAACACTTCGGCCAGCCTCGGGAACTCCGCCACACCACTCTTTTCGTTTAATAGGCAGGCCGGCGTGTACAAATACCAGTGCTGCCTTCTTATGAAAAGAGGTCATTATTTATTATTGTTATGAAATAAAGTTTATTATTTATTATTATTGAAAGTGATACTCTTCATTAAACTGCCATCATCTCTCGATTTCCAGTGCTGAGTTTAAAATTGTTTTAACAGCCTTACGATATTTATATTTTTTTTTAAATATCACTCATAATAACTAAGATCCCCATTTTCTAACTCCAAATCCATGCGTCGCTCTATATCTTGCAAAGTCATTTTTGCCAAAGATTAAAAGCATCAGGCAACTGACGGAATAAATATTAAGCATCCTGCAAACAATTCCCGTAATCTAATTGGAAAATCTTCTAAAATTCTTTAACAATTGCATATCAGTGTCTGCCACTGTGTGAAATGTAATATGCCTAGACCTTTTTAACTAAGAATAAAATTCACTTACCTATTTTAATATCTTTGTCATCATCAAAAATCTACGCGGACGAAGTCGCGGGCGGCCGCTAGTATTATATAAATAACTTAAAATAATTAAAATTTTTGTATAACGTCCGTTACGGCGGGGTAAAGTTTATAAAAAATAGATGTCTAAGTAATTTATCATATGATTTTCCAGGAAGTGCATAATCCTTTTATCTGTAGGTCATGTCTGAGACGATATTGCTGGAATCATGTAGTACTACTTAAGTATACACAAGAATCACTATTAAGTGTGATATACTTAGTTTAAGGGCTCACCTCACATATACATAATATATTAAATAAATGCATTAATGAATATAAGCTTATTCAGTAGTATATTATAATTAAGGCTATAACCATTGCATCCAGTGTATTCACTTTATGTCCCCAAAAACTTGCAACAGATGCACCTAATAACCGTCAAGAACCTTCTGTAAAGCACTTCAATTTCTACCAACTACGGGAAGGTATCGGGACAAGCACTAAGCGTAACGACATAAGTACCTCTCAAACGAATACAATAAATGTTTGCTAGATATCGGAGGAATTCGTGAATATCGTTAGGGCTTGCTCGCCTGCGTCGTCGCGCGGCGCCGCGTCGCGTCGCGACGAGCTGCATTGTTATTCTCTGCGGGTTCGGGACAGTTTACTTGTTAGGATATTCTCCACTCAACTCACTACTGCTGCCTACAACTCAACTACTAGATAAGTATCTCTTCAGTTTACCCTCTAATTTTCACTTCCCACATGTTAACGTCTAGTCTTGGTCGGTTTCTAGTGTAAGTTTAGTGCTGTGCCATAAAGTTGGGTAACTATAAGTACGTAGGTATAACGTTTGGTGTCCTGTCTGTCATTATTAGTACAGTGTAAAGTTTAATATTGAGAAATGTTGTTAGTTTCCGTTTAACTTTTTAAATATAAATTAATTAAGGATCCGTCGTTCGTGCTTCGATTAAGATATCCTTCTCCACAATGACCTCTTGGTTGTAGGTTAGGTTAGGTTAGAACTGTGAACCTACAAATACGAATATCGGCCAGAAAAGTAGGTTAGGTTAGGTTTGAAAGAACTGCAATAGACCCTCAGACACGAACTGCTGCCAGAAAAGCAGGATGACGTTGAAATAAAAAATATAGACTTAATATTTATGTTGTTCAGTATTATGCGCCAATGCACGATATGCATAAAAACATTATGGCGATTAATGATTATGATTTAGGTTGATATGCCCCAAAATTAGGTATATGACATTCCTTATGCGTAAAAACATTATGGTCATAAAATGTATGCGGATCAATTAATGACTACACACCTTATGCACAAGGACTATTATGACAAAATAGGTGATGCACACCGACATTATGACTTTAAAATTTATGCAACCCGATATGGAATCGGTAAATATCGATGCGTGTACATAATTATCGACCTGATATGGAGGACTGGATGTTAAAATAAGCCTTTATTTAAATTTCGTTAATGCATGTTCCTTAAACAAAAAGGATAGAAATTTGTCGTTGGTAGGCTTCGGACTTATTATAGCGTGGTAGGACGTTAGACAGCTGTGGAGCCAACATAAACATTCAAATACCATGAAAAAGAGATTTGTAGTAAATAAGGTATGTTCAACACGTTTAATGACGACAACGCACTTATACCTATACGTTCACTTTCATACAAATTCGGTCCTACGGGCGTGGCCCGGCAGAATATAAAACATCTAGTATAAAATATTTTAAGTTATGAAACCTGATATTAGAAATCCGAGTTTATTTCCAGTAAGCCATTGTGGAATCCCGCATCACGTAGTGGGCGGCGGGCGCTGCACCAAACTGACGCTCTCATCAAGCCATCATTACGGGCGCGCCATGTTTTTAAAACGGCCCCGCACAAAGCGCCATAGAAGCCGATCCAAATTAATCCTTTTATTTTTTTTCCTATGCTCTAGTTACTGCTAGTGCAAAAAACAATGTACTGGTGCAATTTCGAAACGAGTGTGTTGAATATGGCTTACTCGTACGAGGATGAGGTAACTACGCGCCGTGAACCGCGCGAATAGCCAGCGGTACACCAGGATTCTCGTGTCCACCTCCCGCTTTTGTTCGGGCTAAATTGGCGGGGTCAAACCATGCCCGAAAAAAATATTTTTTTTTCGCTTCAATAATTTGGTTTATACGATAGCAGAAGTTACTGCATTAATAAATATAAAAAAAAATACAGTTCTGAGGCGCCTATAGAGAGGATGAAAAAAAGAGCTTCTGTAGTTTTTTGTTCTAAGCTCATGCCTTAATCGCACATTAATCCGGTATATTCGTCATTCTCCAATCCACATTCTGTCTCAATACAAAAACGCATGCTACTCGTATGCTGCTCTGTTTCATGAAAATGGTCAAACCAACGCCACGCTTCTACAATTGGGTATTTTACTTACTATTTCGTTACTCAGAAATTATTTCTTAAAATAATGAACGAGAATATTGATAAAATGTTCAAACCATTAAACAGTAATCTTAATATCTGTTAGTTTATTACGGCTAGTAAAAAAGTCGTCTTTATAATGCCTAGGTGGCCTAGGTAAGGGCAGTCGGAACAAGCGCGTTACACGGAATAAGCGACCCTACAATGAAAATATCAAAAAGTACACATATTATAGGTAATATTCTGCTAACGCCATCTTACAACCGCGCTTGTTGTATAACATAGTAGTAGTTTTAGTATAACATCTGTACTATTCGACATTTTGATGGAACGTGCGCTTACCCCATGTTGCGCGCTTGTCCTGACTTTACTTCACATTCCCTATGAACACAACATATTTTGATATGTACGATTATGCTGCAAATGGATGTAATAAATACAGATTTTTCTTTATTTTTAACAACAGTATCCAAACAAAACTCAAAAGAGTCTTGCTAGTTTCTTCAGCATGCCAGTCGTCACTCGATCTAAGTTTTCTAATTACAAGTTATCGCCCTGGCGAGACAGCATTCATAAGCTTCTTCTTAAAAGTTCATTTTTTGTCTGAAATTAACCGCGGTGGGCGAAAATGCTCCAATATTAATTATTCTTCGATTAACCTACGCCACGGAGTGACTTGCTCCGTGCTTGTGCATATAATTTCTTACTCAGCGAATATAAGCTCGGCTATGCGCTTCTAAACGAGGTTAGATATAATAAATTGTACCTCAAACTTGACGTGCGCTGGTAACGATAACGACGGTGCATAAAATGGACTTGATTTAAGTAGTTAAAAGGAAAACGAGATGGATTAAATATTGGTACAACTCAGAATTTTCTTAATACAGAATTGGTACTCTGAAGTTAGTGAAATAGGTATAAGTATAAAGCAGGTTATGAAGGCAAGAGAGCCCTTCAGCCAAAAAGAAAGCAAACTGTCAAGAAAGCAAATTTGAATAACCGTGGTGAGGAATAATGAATAGTGAAATAGGTATATAAAGCAGTGAACACATACCTATGCATATATGCAGGTTTTGAAGGCAAGAGAGCCCTTCAGCCAAAGAGAAAGCAAACTGTCAAGAAAGCAAATTTGAATAACCATGGTGAGGAATAATTAAAGAGCTGCAGTTTGTAGATCTAAAGCAAGGACTATCGGAAAAATACAATTTAATTGTTTTCCATAAACTGTACCCACCCTATTCTATTTAAATAATATATAAGTACTAACTTTAGGGACAACCTCGATATATTATCGAAATTAAGTTTCTTTAATAAGATTGTAAGACCTCGAATGACGGAATGAATTACCCAAATACTCAATTGGTTCGGTAATTTTGAGGGAATACTAGAAGATCGAACGACGAAACTTACGTTCAATAGCTTATAGGTGCTGAAGTTGAAAAATGCCTAAGTATGCTCCGAAAACTGGGAAGATGTCATATCAAATCGGAGCGCAAGGCCATTTATAAAAGTTATGTTAAACTTTTGGTTGTTTGGCAACAACACCCACTTGGAAGATGCTAAGCCAGCAGATAACACTAAAACTTATTACTTGAAAACAAAAATGTTGTTTAAATCGCTGATTTCTGCACCCAAAGTTTAATAAAATTTCTATCAAACTTAACATTCGCACTTTCGTTGCTTTCGTCAAAGATAAATAAGATAATAAGTAATAAACAAATGAAAACCACATTGGTCCACGTATTTAATCAGTTCGCTCTTTCACGCGCCACGCACGTAGTTACAATACGCGCAGATCATTCTGTACTTATCGGCCATATGCACGCTGCTGATAAGCCGCCAAGCGTTTCGTAACTGGACGCACTGTCAGCACTGTCATTATAATGAACGTGAATCGTGAAGAAATTACGAACTATTTAATTTAGACACAGCGAGCGGTGAAATTGTTTACTACTGTACCCCACCATGCATTCCGCACATAGTCAATAGTACTCCATTCTGTAATGCTAGGCTATATACCCCCTCTTATACTACTCGTAGTGGCATTACAACAAGAATGTTTTATAAATTATCCATTTCCCACCAACGGTCTTTATAATGATATTCCTGGCAGCCTCTCATTGGAAATTGAAGATATTCTGGTGTGGTGACGCCGCCGGTCGCCGCGGCAATAACCGGTACAATGCGGCGCACTAACGACTCACGGCCACGGCATGGCCCGCCTCCGAGCGCCGCACAAATAACAGAAGGACCACTTCATACTGTAACTTTACTATATGTGATACTAAATATTATTATTATATCGATCTTAGAGCACAATCATACAAACTTTTCGGAAAGAGTAATTGCAATTAGGACAATTAGTCAGTGCACAACTCTATGTGGTTTAAATTTCATTGGCAAAATAAGTAATTGTAATTAGTACGTGTGTGAACTAAGGTATCGATATATGCTACTCAAAGTTATTATTTGCCGATTATATGCCTTTTACATGGAAGATTGAATTAGAAATGAATCTTGCACCGAAACTCAGACCACACGAACAGTAGGTATATAAAAACAATCGTCAAAAACTACACGGGATAATTCCTTCAGATTAACATGCAAAACACTATCTCGTACGTAGGTAATTATGTAATTTTGAAAGAAATTAAAAGTGAAATTGTGACATTTTCACTTCAAATTTGTTCTCACAGTGTCCTACGATAGCATATTATACCTACTTAAACTTAAAACAAAACGTTTGCGGGATACGTCATTACCGAATAACGAACGACATATTAAAAAAGCGACGCGTCAACACTATTCTTAAAGTGTAACTAGCAGAGCAAGCTTTATATCGTTCGCAATCCCATGCGCTCTGCTCGCCAATTGCGAGTAAAGAGACCCGATACCCAGGCGCCGCCGGGCCTGTCATAAAACTACGCATTCCTCTTGTAAATGACGGACTGTTACATAACCTACCACGCCACAACCTTCCGAACCAGCATCATTCATCGTTGTAGTGTGGAAGCTCTGTTCCATGCGCTATGCTCGCCAGTGCGGGTGCCGAGACCCGGAGAACCAGGCGCCGTGCCAGTAATAAAACCACGCATTGCACTTGCAAGTCACGGACTAGATTACCTGCCGTACGACAACCCTCCGAACCAGCATCATTCATCGTTGTAGTAGTGGACCCTCTGTTCCATGCGCTATGCTCGCCAGTGGCGGGTGCCGAGACCCGGATACCCAGGCGCCGGGCCTGTAATAAAACCACGCATTCCTCTTGCAAGTCACGGACTAGATTACCTACCGCGCGACAACCGACGACAGAACCACCCGATCTGTCTCTCTATAGCTCAAGTAGGATGATAAAGTTACGTTTGAATGAGACACGGAAAGGGTTCTTAAAGAGGTTGAGGGTCGCTAGTCGCTATTGTATTTTTAGTCAACTGGAGAGATGAACTATGTACATACCTACTTAATATTATGAACAATTCATGACATGAGGAAATAAACGAGTGTTTCATACCAATCATACCTAGGTATTTATTTTTTAATTCATTACTAACTCAATAAAATAATAAAAAACTGGACCCTATTACTAAGACCCCACTGTCAGTCCGTCCGTCCGTCTGTCTGTCTGTCTGTCACCAGGCTGTATCTCATGATCCGTGATGTCTTTTACACTAGAAATCATGATGTATTTCTGCTGTCGCTATAATAACAAATGCTAAAAACAGAATCAAATAAATATTTATGTGGGGCTCCTATACAGCAAACGTGATCAGTTGCGTTAACTTTGCCCCTCTATTATATCCGGCATACATACCAGGTGCAAATTTAACTTAACCTGGCCAGTTGAGATTAGATGTATTTGTACGGAACCCTC
Organism: Apotomis capreana; assembly: GCA_947623375.1. Classification (NCBI taxonomy): domain Eukaryota; kingdom Metazoa; phylum Arthropoda; class Insecta; order Lepidoptera; family Tortricidae; genus Apotomis; species Apotomis capreana. The sequence continues at coordinate 17,004,939 of OX392501.1, forward strand.
TGTGCGCTAGTCAGACTCGAACTAGGCCGGCTTTTAACACGTTCCCTGTGTATGCATCATATCTGTAGCATTTTAGGGTATATATGATACGTGCATGCATCACTGATGATGCACGACCCCTTGTAAACTTAAGGCATTGCCAAAATTGACACGGGTGAGCTACGTCTTTTTCATTTGCGTGCACATACTTACCGGCTACGAAAATGTTGACAAAAAACACGTGCGTCCGGATGACATTTATATAATGTTGCCAGATTATGGCTGTTGCGAATAAAACACAGAAATATATCTTATTTCAAAAGGTTTTTATTCGATATAATAAAACAATACGAATTACTTGCACTTACTGCACATCATGATAAAAACAAAAGAATAATCAAATAAAATTTGCAAAACAAAACGTAAAAAAAACTGGTGGGGTTTTTTAATGGCAAGCTAACATTGTAGCATCGAAGACACAATGTTTTTTTGCACATCAAGCATTCAGTGTCTGTTTGCTTCGCCTTTTTGCGAGCTTCTGTAGGTGTGCTACCCTGTTCGGTCATTAATTTATAGCATACAACGCAACGTTTTCGAAAACTTTTATTGTTACGGCTTAGAATTTTGATCAGCTCATGGTGGCGGGGTAAGGGTAGTCTATATTACTGAAATAGTCTGAAAATTACCACTAAACGAAGTTCTGACAAATTTCGAGCGTTTATATGGCATTGACTAACGTAAACCACAGATATACGATTAAGAGAAACGTCAAACTGCCTTAAAAACGTGCATGTGATGCACTGTGCAGGGAGCTAGTGCTAGACGCTAGTACGTACATGCATCACATTGTGGGCACCAGTTTGATAGCTCATACGTGCATGCATCACATGTGGGGCACTCGGAAAAATGGGAAAATAGGAAAAACTATCTTCATGAATGATGTTTTTAAGCATAAATGTAATAATATGAATTATATAAAAGTAATTTACAAAAAAATAAAATTGCACGCGAGGAGACGATTTCTGGTTCCTAGTTACACAGGGAACGTGTTAAATGAAGACTTCCTTGGTTCGTGTCGGATTTCCTGGGGAAAATGATGAAGTAAGTACGGTAATATTTTATTTAATGTTCCATCTCTATAGTATAGTTTATTTCACACTAGCTGTGCCCGCGACTTCGCTCGCGTGGAATAGATATGTCTATGGTCTCTCTGATCAAAAACCGTTGAAATATTCCAAATCAAGTAGGTGTCTGTTTAAGAAGGTGGTTGAGAGCAAGTATGGTTAAAGTAGCTTTACTCGTCGGCTAACTTTAATTTTTAACCTACTTCCAAAAAGGGGATCTCAGTTCGTTTGTATTTTTTTTATGTTTGTGACTTCAAAACTACATTTGTGAACCGACTTAAAAAAACCCTTTGCGACAAAGTTAACATCTGATGATAGCATTCTAGTATGTCACATAGCTTTGATCATACGTGTGACAATAAATGTACATTTTAATCGAATTTAGATTATAAAATGTACTGAGATGACAGATGGGTCAAGCTCGCAGCTGTGTGAAGTAGACTATACTTACTGATGCGTGGTACCTCACCGTAGCCATGATTGTGTTGAATGATTATGTTCAATCAGTATTGGGTTATGCTCTCGATAGCCATGGTTATTTACTGCAAGAAGGTATTTATGTTTTAACTAACTGGGAGTATTATTACAGATGGGAAAACTTCCTTTAAGTATGACAGTTATTTTTTTATTAATTAATACCCGTTGACCCCACAGTTGGAAACACAAAGTATAGATAAATTATGTCAAGCTAGCGCAAGCGAGTTCGCCTTTTACATCATCAATTTCACTACCCAACGGTAGTCTGGAAGAGATCGCTTTTAGGGACGAGACGCCTAAAACAATTTTTGTTCTGTTTTCTTTTGTAAACTATTTTTGGTGTGCACCATTATTGTATTGTATTGTGAGAAACTAGATGACTATTATAAGTATGAAAGTGATGTTATAGATACTTCGAACTTTCGAACATATTAATATTCACCCAAACAAGCAGTACAACAACAAAAAACAGTAAAATAAATAATGTCAACGCTTATAATTATTATTTAATTTGACATCCTGTCACATTCAGTCCCTTGCAGCGCTTCTGTGGGTTTTCATAATAATTAACGCAATATACCGAATCAACGGGTTATTGGTAATTTTATGAAAATGAGTTAATAAACGCGAAAAGAGAATCACTAAATAACCGGGACAATAATATCGCCACTTAAATTCCTATCGACACGTTAAAAAATAGGTAGGTAATAAAATATAAAACTTTCGCTAGCCTTATTCAACAATACGTCAACGAGGATCCCATTACAAAAGCGAAGTTAAATCAAAACATAACAAAACAAATTTAAGCCTAATTAACTTCCGTGCAATAACTCATATTAACCTTTGAGCGGGGCATCAAAGAGACCAAGTTTGGGGCCCTCCGAGTAAAATGGCCGTGAGATCCTTTAATAACTGACGCCGACTAGAAATACATTAATATAATTACCATATTTTATGTAAGGTTCGCAATCTGCGTGATGCATACACTGATGAAAAGACAACACGGTATCATTAAAAAGAGGAAGAGCTGAGCCGTGCCGTACAGGCAGGAGTTAAGGGGCTGCGTACACCTACGTGACTCTGAGGATTAATAAGAGTATAGGGCTGACGGAGATGTCACGACTTTATGAGACCAGCGGCACGGCGAGCGGTAGAGCGAGAGATCCGCGTGCGGCGGTCATACGATTGAGCGAGAAACACGTACCTCGTACCGCTGCCTACATTTTGGGTAGGTACAGACCTAGTAATGGATCGTTTTACTACTTTACATAAAATTGTGTTTTTTCCGCTAACGGGACAACGGTGTCCCGGACCTTCGGAAGGCGTGCGCGGAGCCGAAATCAAGGCGTGGAGGCTCTTCCTATAATAATTTAAGGAAATGTAAAGAGTGAATGCTGTCCCTGCCTATGCCTACCTGCTGCCTATCAAATAATAGGGTATCGGTTATAACCGTAACCAATATAATCGGTTATATCACCGACCGGTTATACTGGTCGAATTACAAAATCAATTATCGTTTTGGCTGCGGTGTCTTCCCTAACTCACTAAAACAGTCAATCATCACGCCGGTGTACAAGGGAGGGGACAGGGATGACGTCAGTAATTATAGGCCGATTTCTGTTCTACCTGCATTATCCAAAATTATCGAAAAACTGATTAACGCCAGACTCCTACGCTTTTTAAATAAATTTAATCTTATATCGGATGCCCAATTTGGATTTAGACAGCAAAAATCAACTGAAGATGCCATAATTGCACTTACATCTCTAGTAACTAATAATCTGGACAGCAGCAACAAGTGCCTAGGTGTTTACCTAGACCTAAAGAAAGCCTTCGACACCGTCTCTGTTCCCACTCTTGTACAGAAACTTGACAGAATAGGGGTTAGGGGAACACCGCTGTTACTACTCGAGAGCTATCTTACCGGCAGGAGACAGAGGTTCAAGCTTGGAGATGTTGTCAGTGGGCTTGAAGACGTCGCCTATGGTGTCCCGCAGGGAAGTGTGCTAGGACCTACTTTATTCCTGATTTATATAAATGATCTAATTAATATGACCATTCCAAATGCAAAAATTTTCTCATATGCCGACGATACTGCAATAATATTTACTGGCAAATCTTGGGAAGAGGTGAAGTCCTACACTGAACGGGGTTTGGCACACATAGACAATTGGCTTAAAATTAACCTTCTAACATTGAATACGAAAAAGACAAACTACATATGCTTTAGTATTTCGGATAGTACACAGCCCAAAAATGATATGTCGATCAAAATTCATTCATGTCTGTCACCAACCTCGCCTTCATGTGGCTGCCCAACAATAGACAAGGTTGCTCAAACTAAATACCTAGGAGTTATACTCGATGAAAATCTTAATTGGTATCCTCAACTTGACCAAGTCATAGGTAGAGTCAGGAAATTAACTTGGATCTTTAGGACGCTAAGACACATTGTACCAGGGAAGAACAATCAGTCGAACTCGCGTAATATCATAAATGAAATATATACATCCCTGGTGCAATCTGTCCTAGTCTACTGTATCACCGTTTGGGGAGGGTCAGCAAAGAGTCGTTTTATTGAGCTTGAACGAGCTCAACGTGCATTAATTAAGGTCATGTATTTCAAAAAAAAATAGATTCCCTACTGACCAACTCTACATGATCAGTGATCTCCTATCGGTCAGAAAATTATATATTCTGCATATTACATTAAAAAAACATAAAACACTACCCTATAACACAAATTATAAAAACAGAAGAAAAAAAGCAGTTGTAGCAGAACATGTAAAAACGAGGACCTTATTTGCTCGCAGACAGTTTTCGTCAAAATCCTCACACATTTACAACAAACTGAACAAACATCTGGACATTTACTCGAAAGTTTACTACGACTGCAAGAGAGTAATCACAAGTTGGCTTAAGACCTTATCTTATGATGAAACATAGATCTTGTTACAATAATCTTAGCCAAATACCCATACACCCACACACACACCCACACACATACACACACACACACACACACACACACACACACACACACACACACACACACACACACACACACACACGCACACACACACACACACACACACACACACACACACGCACACACACACACACACACACACACAAGCGCGCGCGCGTGCGCACACACACATGCACACTTAGAGAGAGATTACACATCCTGATTATGATTTCTTTTATATACAAATATTATTATTATTTCCTTTTTTAACACACGCTTCGTCTCAAGGCGACCATGCTATATATTAAAATAGAACAGAAACAAAATTGTAATTAGTAAAACTAGAATTTCGGTCGGTAAATTAAATATAATTAGTTAAGTAACTAAAAATTACATGTAACCTTAAGGAAGAGCGGAACCACCCAACACAGGCTTGTTTGCTTACCGGGTGGCTGTGTAGTGTGTTTTATGAAATAAAGAAATTTGAATTTGATTTTTTTTTGAATTATACAAAAAAAAAAAACATTAAAACCGATTACGGTGTATTTTATATTTTCTGAAAATTTTGTTGTTTTAGGTACCCCACTTTACTAGTGTATTTGTTCTAAAATTAAATACCTTAATTAATTTATTAACTATGCATTAGATCCAGAAAACTTATCAATTCGTTAAATTACTAGTAGAACCTTAAATTTTGCGGTTTTACCTCAATACCTCTCAAAGTAAATTGAAAAAAAACAGGTCACGGTTTTATCTGTGTCTATTTATATTCCAGACGTTGCAACTGCTATTTCTATGATTTATTGATTATTATGTAATAATCGATTATAACCGGTGATCCGGTTATTTTTTTGTTATAACAAACCGAGTTTTTGGAGTAGTAGGGCCTCGTGCAGGGTCCGTCCGGATTGTTACTACCGTCTTGCCTGCTAACCCACCGCCAAACAGCAATGTTCGCATTGTTGTGTTCCGGTGTGGGGGTAAGATAGCCGGTGAAATTACTAGCATAGAGGCATTCTATCTTCGTCCTCCGGGTAGGCAAGCACTTGTGACTCCTCTGGTGTTGCAGGTGTTTATGGGCGACGGTAATCGCTTTCCATCAAGCGATACGTTTGCTCGTTTGCCCCCTATGACATAAAAAAAAGAGTACTCCGTTATCATGTTATCAAATTTGATAGATTATTGCACTCCTTACCCTCGAAACTCACGTTGCAAATTATCCGGAGTCTCTGATGGCATTTTGCTTCGCGAAAAAACTTCTCGAATTCGTTTGTCATTTTCATTTATGATATGTACGTACGTAAACGCAATCAAAACGCAAATAAAAAAAATACAGGTTTATCAAAAAGAGGACAAAAATTTACACTACAAATATCTGTTACTTCGATTAGAGCACATAAGCGGTCACCAAAGCAGATATATAAGCGTGATATCTCAGACATGTCATTAGAAATATCCAATGCAGTCGCTGTGCACTCGGACCTTTAAACCGGACTGATTCTGCACGTCGCATCCTACTAAATTAGACCGGACAAAGAAAAATATGTCCTATCAATAAGTGGCGGTGGAGCTGGCAAATTGAATTGAACAGAGCACACAAGTCCGCTAACGAGCCGGTGTTTACCCAAGTGGACACTAATTGGCTTAGCCGGCGGTCGCCACCGCGGACCGAACAACAACACGGGAGTACGGAAGCATTGTGTAAACAACGGATGAGGTGCTCATACAAATCGCATCGTTTAACATACAACTTTAACCACGTCAATACTCGTATATTAAATTAATAGGCTTGGGTATATAACTATAACTTTTGAAAGACCATTCAATATTTTTTTTTGCTGCAAGGATCTACAAATTGCAGGTTATAAATGTTTCTTTACCATGGTTTTTCCACAATGTTTTTTTTTAGTGAAGAGTAACGTCGTACTACTCGTCATTAATTAAAAAAAAATATGTGTAAGTAGTTTATTATCACGTTCAGCTTGACTATTATTTATTTGAACTTATTTGCAGTTTTTTTTATCAAATCTATTTATCGATTCGGTTTTAATGTGAAAATACCACATTTTTATTGGCATGTATTTAAATCGTTATCTGTATATTCCCTTTTTTCGATCAAAATATTTGAAAGTTTCACCAAAAATACTGACTTGCACACTAAATAATGCGAATTCAATATACTATTTAAAGGTATTTGCAAAACTGTTTTACTGGATATAAAAAAAAACTAACCTAACCTAACCCGGCCGAGTCGGATCTTAGTGTGCAGTGCGAGGATAATTAGTGCGCAAGTCAGTATTTTTGGTGAAACTTTCAAATATATCTGATGTACAAACCATATTTTTGGTGTGAATTCGGTTAAAAAGGTCATCTCGTTTTGTATGATGTTTAAGTTTTTTTTGTAGGACATGTTCAGTTATTTTTTTTTGCACGGCATATGTTTTTCTGGTATGCATTCAGTTAATTAATTGGGTTACCTAGTGTACTGAAAAATTATATAGATGTGCAATCCCATTTTTAGGGTTCCGTAGTCAACTAGGAACCCTTATAGTTTCGCCATGTCCGTCTGTCCGTCTGTCCGTCCGTCCGTCCGTCCGCGGCTTAGCTCCGTGATCATTAGTACTAGAAAGCTGAAATTTGGTATGAGTATGTGTATGTATAACGCCGATAGAACGGTAAAATAAAATTAAAAAAATTTTTTTTTTTTTGGGTACCTCTCGAACACCTAAAGTGGCGGTGAATTTTTTTTTTTCTTTTCAACACTGGTGTGTGGCATGTCGTTGAATAGGTCTTGTAAAAATAATAGGGGTCTTTTAACATTATTTTTTGATAAAGTCAGCAGTTTTGTAAATATTCGCTCCAAAAACAAAAAAAATAGTGCCCCCCCCCTCTAACTTTTCAACCACGTGTCAAAAAAATTCGGAAAAAATCATGTTAATGAGGCCTTATAAGTACTTTCAATGAAACTTATATTGAACAAAATCGGTCGAGCCGTTTTTGAGTTATCGCCAAATTTCATATTTTTTCTTTAAAAGGTCGTAAGTTGACTTCCAGAAGGTAATAAGTGATTACAGTTTCTAGGGCTTTTACGACCTTTTTATAGAGCTTACAATCTTTCTTAACGTAAGCCTCGAGCTTTAAACAGCAGTTTATTGTGAAGGATGAGCAACTACGGAACCCTACACTGAGCGTGGCCCGACATGCTCTTGGCCGGTTTTTATTTACAAATATTGACACAAAGGTAAATTAAGTGAGAAAATGTAAGCAGGACTCGAACCTGCGACCCTGTTACGATTCCGACGTAGTGCTCTCCCAACTGAGCTATCACATCGTTACGTCAATTACACCAAATCTTTGATTCCATAATGCAACGCTACTGGAGCGCCCTCTGCGACATATGTGTTTTGAAATGCTAATGCGCATTAGCCATACCCTAGGATGTGCGTTTACACGCACGATCCCCAGGCCCCATTGCTTTACAGCAAGTGCAAGGACCGCGAGAGAGATGGCGCTTTTCACAACGTTTTTTAATAAAATCTTTTTATCGATTCTGTTTTAATGTGAATTAATTATTTGTAGATTATTTAAGAACATTTTTTTCGTAATCGTCCATCTTATCTGTGCCTGACGCACCTATGACTGGTTTGTTTACGTTGGACTGACGGGTACAGCACAGCGTTGGATTGACGAACAACGCTGTACTGACGGGCAGGGATTTTAGTAATAAAAACTTCTTGCTGATCTTCACACCGGGGAGAGAGTTGGGCAGGGATTTCTTCTTGTAACTTGTAGCTTGCTGGATCGAATAACTGCCGGTACGACTCGTGGACGCTCTCACGTACCCTCGCGGGCATGTGGGGTAGCCATATCAGGGCTGTGCCCTTTGTGGCGGCGTATGACTCCGCCCGCAACTGCGGACGGGTATTCTAGCTGTTTGATTCAGCAATTGAATCTTCGGGTTCTAGTGGCTGGCTTCTTGTGTGATGAAGTCAGCGCGTTGGCCTCTCAGCGGCTTCTCGTTCTGTTGGCCGATCTTGGCGTTGTGGTATCCTGGATCAATTCCAGGGGACTCAATCGGGGGGCACGAGCTCTCTTGGCAGAGCCCGGCCCCTTCCGTCTGGTGGACGCGCATGTAGCGGCGCGATTCCCTCCAGGCTGGGAAGTCCGGAGTTGTCGGCGCGGCGGAACATGGCTCCTGCTAGTCGCCCGATGAAGACGTCCAGCCCTTGCCATTCCAGGTCTCGGTTGATCGTCTCGTTCCGCATGTAGCGCGGGGCCGAGACGATGGTGCGCAGGGACTGGGACTCCTGCGCACGCAGTCTTTTCTTGTTGCTCTCCGACGTAAGAGCGTACCATGCGGGAGCCGCGTACGTTAGACGGGACCGCAGGTACGTCTTGTATATCCCAAGCTTCGTTCGCAAGGGAAGGCTGCTGGCTAGGACTGGACGTAGACGGGTTGCTGCTGCACGTGTTCGCCGCACCGTTTGATCTACATGCTGCGTCATTGTGAGTCCCCTGTCGATGGTCACACCCAGGTACTTGGCGGTGTGTGACCACCGGATCTCCTGGCCGCTCATTCTGAGTGGAGGTGGCAGCTTCACTCTGCCTGTGACGATGGCCTGCGTCTTGCCCACGTTGACCGACAGGCGCCAACGGGAGAGCCATTCGGGAAGGACGTCAAGCTGTCGCTGAAGTTTCATTGCTGCGCGGTTGGTGTTGATGGACGTCGCGAAGAACGCCGCATCGTCCGCGTATAGCCCCAGCTTGACGTCGCCCTCCACCGGTATGTCGTCGGTGTAGTGGGCATAGCAGGCCGGAGACAGGCAGCTCCCTTGAGGAACGCCGGCGAGGATCGGGCGTTCGGATGAGGTGGCATCTTCCACTGCCACCTGGAATTTTCTTCCGTCGAGGAAGGATGCGACGACGCGTATCACTCGTCGAGGGGCCGGTGATTGGGAAAGCTTGTAGAGAAGGCCCTCGTGCCAAACTCTATCAAATGCTTTCTCCATGTCCAGGAATGCTGCTACCGTGACCTGCTTCTTGTTCATGGCCGTCGCCATGTGGTGCAGCACCCTGGACAGTTGCAGCGTGGTTGAGTGGCCCTCGCGGAACCCGTGCTGTTCGGGTCGGGGCTCGATGTGACGCTGTAGATGTCCTAGCAGGAGTCTCTCGAACACCTTCGATAGTGTGCTGAGGAGAGTGATCGGGCGGTAACTCTCCGGCTTCTTCATGTCCTTCCCTGGTTTGTGAAGGAGGATGACCCGGCCAAGCTTCCACGGTGTGGGAAAGTGTCCCGAGCGCAGGATCCCAGTGAACAAGCGCGCTACCGCCGCGACTGCGCGCGGCGGTAGGTGGTGGAGCGCCTTGTTCGGGATCGCATCGGCGCCCGGTGCCTTTCTTGGCTTGGTCCGCTGGAGTGCTCGCTTCACCTGGCCGGGTGTGAAGAAGACGGGGTCCTCTTCCGCCGCGATCGGTGCTGCGAAGTATTCTTGAAGGTGTCTCTCGACTGCTAGGACGTGCTCCACGTTCGTCGTCGGGTTCGGCTGGAACTGTTCCTCAAGACTGTCGGCAAAGATTTCCGCCCTGTCTTTCGCCTGGTACTTGGGGAGTCCGTTCTTGTCGAGCAGTGGGTGAGCGGTGGTTGTGGACGTCATGCCGAGGCTTCGGCAGAGACGGTGCAACGAGGGCATGTCACCGTCTATTGACGTCAGGTGCTCTTCCCAGGACTCGGCTGCATGCTTGCTCAACTCCTCTTTAACCCTTTCCGCCAGGGTGTTTAGGGAAGTTTTCAGCGTGGGGCATCTGGTTCGTTGCCACTCTTTCCGCATGCGACGTTTCTGCGCGATGAGTCCCTGGATCCGGGCCGGCAGGGGCTTGCGCCTGGAGCTGGCCGGAACGGTGTGCGCTGCGGTGTTCATCGCATGCTGGATGGTGGCGGTGAGCTGCTTGGTGGCTTCTTCCACTTCATCTGCTGTGGAGACTGGCATGGTCTGGGATTTCTCCTCCATGGCCGTCGAGAAGGTCGAAGGCCAGCAGATGCGTCTCTTCGGTGCCGGTGTTGGAGACATTACTGGCAGATCCCTCAGTGTCAGCAGGACCGGGCGGTGGTCCGACGGGAGATCGTCCAGGGCTTCTTGGGTCATGACCGCGTTGACCCCACGGTGGATGGCGAAATCGATGATGTCCGATGTGTTATAATTGTCCGCGTAGTGTGAAGGTTGTTCGGGACCGGACACCTCGAAGTCGCCATCGTCTGCAGCTTTTTGGATCTTGTGACCCGTCCAGTCCGTCGTTGAGGAGTGCCAAGTGGTGCATTTGGCGTTGAAGTCCCCCGCCAGGATGGTCGGCATGGGGGCTTGCAGAAGGGCACGGACGTTAGGCACCACCTCTCTCGGCGGGCCGACGGGTCTGTAGATCGCGTATAGTCGCAGGTCGTGGCCAGACACACGGATGTCGACTCCTAATGCGGTGATCGAGTCGTAGGCCTTCCATGCGACTGGCTGGTGGACTATTTGTCGTCTGACGATGGCAGCCAGTCCTCGGTGTGGGCGATCGGTTGCCGCACTGCGCTCGTCGTGGCGGTATATGACGTAGCCTCCGATCTTCAGGGGAGCGTCCTCCCGGAGCCACGTTTCGCTGACCAGCATGATGTCAACGTTCTGCTCGTGTAGAAAGTGGCGGAGCAAGCCAAGTTTGCCGGTCAGCGAACGGGCGTTCCAGTGCACCACTCTCAGCTCCCTATTGAATGGTGCGTTGGATGGTGGAGGCGGCTGATGCAACTGCTGAGATGGTCGCCGGGTCTGCAGTCGCGGCGATGTTCAGCAGTTGAGTTATCAGCTGCAGCATGGTGTCTGCGGCTGACGGCTTGTTTGTTGTTGCGGCTGCGGTGTCCTTCTTCTTCCCCTTCCCCGCAGTGGCGGCCTTTGGGGGGGGGGGCAGATTTGGGTGGTGCAGCTGCAGTCTTCTTTTTGCCCGCAGACTTCTTGTTAGAGGCGGGCGTGGCGGAGCTTTTCGGCGCTGCTGGACGAGAACCCCTTGGTTGGGGGTTGTTGGCCGGCGCCATCAGCGTGGATGACGCCGTCTCCTCCACAGTGGGCATCTCCAGGGATGCGCGGGTCTCCGGACCCGCCCTCAGCGGCTTGGTAAGGGCGTATGTGCCCGCTTTCTTGTTGCGGGCCTCCCTCAAGAACACCGGGCATTTCCGGTGGTTGGCCGGATGTGGCCCACCGCAGTTGCAGCAGGTGGGCTTCTCCGTCTTCGGTCGTTCGCAGTTGGCGGCACGGTGCGGACCTCCGCAGCGGACGCAGCGCGGTGGGTGATGGCACCCCTCGGAGGAGTGGCGGAAGCCCTGGCAGTTGTGACACTGCGCAGGGCCCCTCTTTTTCTTCCTCCAGGCTTCGATTTTGACGCCCGGCATGTTAAGTAACTCCCGGACGTCATAGATGGAGCGTGTTTCCTGTGCAGGTATGCCCATCTGCACAAAGAAGACACACCCAGGTCTTCCTCGCCTTGCCTTGATCGACTTGGCATACTCGGCCTTGTAGCCAAGGTCGTTCAAGGCCTCCACGATGACATCGGGCTCCGTGTTCGTAGGCAGCCCGCGCAGCGCAATCTTCAGCTTTTGCCCTTCCTCGTGGTTGTAAATGTGGAAGGGCAGCTTCTCTCTTCCGACGACGTCCTGCAGCTTCAGCAGGTACGCCTGTACTGTGCGGAATTCGGTGTCCTCCTTCGGGTGAAATTGGACACCGTCTCCCGCAGCGGTGGCGTTGGGCGCATGTCCGAGCAGTTTCTTCAGCTCCGCAAAATGCCGAGGCCAGTCCGGGAAATGCGCAATAGTAATGGGCTTATAGCGAGCCTTCTTTTCTTTGTTTGCCACATTATTTTTTTGGCTTTTCCCCTGCTGTGAAGCAGCAGGGGTGGAGTTTGATTTTTTCTCCGCATTTCCCGGGGCTGGACTGGCACTCTGGGAGCTGGAGACGGCGGCTGCTGCGGCGGCGTAGTTCCGTTGCTGCTGCGTGGGCGGCGGCGGAGCGGCGGCGGGCGGTTTCTTCTTACCGCGGGCTGTTGCGGGGGTGAGGGCCGCGGGGGGCTCTCTGTCCGGCGGGGCTGCGGTGTACGATTGGTGAATGGACAGCGGGGCCTTCCAGCCGCTAGCGGGTAGCGGCGTCGTGTCCATCATGGAGTTCGCGTGGTTCGATACGCCTGCCGACTTGGAGCGGCGGCGTAAGCGTGGGTCGGTGGGCGGCGAGGCCTTCCGGCACGGACGCTTGCTTGGCGTTTCTGGCGCTGCTGGGCTGGTGCAGGTCTTCCTTTTAGCTGGCGCCATAACCGCTGGGTGTTGTTGGAGGAACTCCAGGAACGGGAGATCCTCTTCCAGCAACTCTGTTTCCTCGCCGAGCTGGTGCCCGGTGATGCGCACATACGCCGCCATCCAGGCCGCGAGGCCAGGAGACGGCAGCCCCTCCTCCAGCATGCGGGCGACCACGACGCGATCACGGTCGAGGTCCTCCCGATGTGTGGGGGCGGCGTGCGGCGTTTGGGCGGGCTCGGCGAACATACAACCCTAAAGCTGTCTTCGGTGGCAGACGGCGACGAAAAACGGCGCGTGGTCTCCAGTTGGCTCGCAGATGGCTGTTGCGACGTTGGAGCGGTATCAAGGGCGTCGGAGAAACCTTCCAGCTCCCTCTGGAGGTCCTCAATGCTGCGACTTTTTTGGGTGGGTAGTTGTGAAACAGCCCGTTCACAACTACCCTCCGACAGGTGTGCATCCGTGCGGGGTTGGGGGGCGCCCACAAAAGTGTGCGGAGGTGCTCCGCGTCCTGTAGGACGCGACGCACCCTCCCCCTTCCCATCGGGAGCAGGAAACCGTGTCGAACCTCCCTTTGGCCCGAATAAATCGGTCGTCGGGAGGCCTACCTCCGTGCGGGGTTGGGGGGCGCACACTTGCGTGTACGGAGGCAGCCCGAGTCCCTTGGGACACGAACCACCCTCCCCCTTCCCATCGGGAGTGGTAACCCTGGATGAGGCTGCTGATGAGCCGTCCTTGCTGCGGCCGGGTTTGACGGCCTCTGGACGGGCTGGCTCCGTGCGGGGTTGGGGGGCGCCCAGTTGCCTGGACGGAGGTAGGCCGCGCTCTTGCGATTGCGAACTACCCTCCCCCTTCCCATCGGGAGCAGCTTTCCTTTTCCCTTCCATTCTGGAAGATGAAAACGGCTTTCCGCGACGCTACTTCTTGTCGGCTAATGCTCGACACTGCATTGCTTCTCCCGGGGCATCCGTTTGAGCGGGACCGGGATCTGCGTTGCAGCGAAGGGCACCGACGCGAAGTGGCAGAAGGCTTGCGGCAGGCGGCGTTCTTGCTCGATGAGCAGGCGATTTTCGGTGGCTTCTGACGAAGGGCAGCGAAGATCACGAAGGGCAGCGAAGAGTTGGTGCGTCCGAGCGGTGGTTCCGAGTTGGAGTCCGGTACGGCGCAATGTATCGCCTTTTATTTCAATCCGTGCCTCCCCCTCTCCTGCCGCAACACTTTATTATTATTAATTTTGTTTACATTTTACAATCTCGGTACAAACATTACTTATTTTAACTTATCTCTATACAATAACAATTATACCTTATACCTAATACTATTCTAATGAGATTCCAATTGGTAACTACTAAATAAACACTAGATTAGATCCTAATTTCGACTAGGAAACGACCTGCGCAGGCGTCAGCGGGGCGCGGGTGGGAGCGGGGCGTGGCTTCCTCGCCTCCCAACCTTTTTGATATACCTTCCGCGATACCTCCCCTCTGACGCCTGTCAGTCTGCGGAATGTCGTCGCGCTGTGAGGATCTAATCGTTATAACTTAGTACTTGTCCAAGTACTAAGCTATACTATGGGGAAATGAAATGCAATCAAGATAATTATTTAATTCCTTAGCCTATCCTACTTAACTTAACCTACAGTTTATTTATTCATAACAACTAGTAAAGTATCATATTTCTTACAAGCTAATCAATGAAAACAGAACGTAATATTTATTGAACATAAGATAACAAAACAAAACATAACTTCTTAATTAAATTGCCGTCGTTGGGTTAGCCGGGCTGCACATCACTCCCGCCGCGCATCACTCTCCGGAGTGTTGCGTATCTTCTAGGTGCAGGTCGGCTGAGCTCGTGGGCAGGATCACCAGCTTCTTCGTTGCTCGTCGCATCACCTTCCCTTTGGTCAGCACGTCGACTACTCTCGTGACGCCGTCGGGGCCCGGGTACGCAGCGGTGACTCGGCCGAGCGGCCAAGTGTTGCGGGGCAAGTTGCCGTCAGCCACCATAACGATGTCGCCAACCTCGATGGGCCGACCGTGTCCATAGGGCTCCCGCCGGTTTTGAAGGCTGGGCAGATACTCCCGGATCCATCTTGTCCAGAAGTGGTCGGCAAGGCGTTGGCTGGTACGCCACGTGGCGCGCCCGGCGACGTCAGCGTCGTTGTAGGTCCCGGGTAGCGGCGTGCGCCCGGCGCCTCCGATGAGGAAGTGGTTTGGGGTCAGGGCTTCAGGTTCTTCTGGGTCGACTGATACGTGTGTCAGCGGCCTGTTGTTCACCGTGAACTCCACCTCGGCGAGCAGCGTGGTCAGCACTTCTTCACTGGGGGCCTTGTCCTTAAGCACTACGTAGAGGCTGTCCTTGGCGGCGCGCACCATGCGCTCCCACCCCCCGCCCATGAACGGGGCGCCCGGGGGAATGTAGCGCCAGCGTATCTGTCGTTGCGACGCCTCCTCTTGACACGCTGCAGCTGCTTCGGCGGCGGCTCGTTGTATCTCGTTGTCCGCGGCGTGAAAGTTCGTCCCGTGATCCGACCATATCTCCGTCGGGCAGCCTCGTCGCGCGATATAACGTCGCAGGGCCATCACCGCAGAGTCCCCACTCAGGCTTGGTACGACTTCCAGGTGTATGGCGCGTACAGTCAGACACGTGAACAGCGCCACGTATCTCTTCTGCGTGCCGCGCCCGACGGTGACGGTAAGCGGGCCGAACAAGTCGAGGCCGGTGTACTTGTATGGCCGCTCGTGGTGCGCGAGGCGTGTGCGTGGATGATTTCCCGTTGGCGGTACAGTCGGCCGCGCTTTTCTTCGTTGGCAGGGCAGACATCGATGTAGTACTCCGCGTGCGACGGTGCGCAAACGAAGTATGCAGTATTGTTGCTTGCACTCGTTTACGACTGCATCTACGCCGCTGTGATGCAATTTTCTATGCACGTAGTCGATGTACAGCTTCGTCGCCGGGTGGTTGCCGTCGAGTACCGCCGGTTTCTTTGTTCGTTCCGCTATTCCCGCTGCTTCGTCGATGCGTGTCTTCACTATGATGACGTCATTGACGAGTTCAACGGCCAGTGTGCGGAGTCGGCTGTGCGGGGTAGGGGGGCGGCCCCGTCGTAGGGCGACGACCTCCTCGGCGAATGCAGCGCGTTGCACCTCTCGTACTATTAGATTTTCGGCTTCTAATAGGTACGTTGCGTCGAGCGTTAGGTATTTTGTATGACGGGTTTCTGCCGGGCGCGTCGTTGGGCGAGTTGTGGACCGCTTCGCCGCCGTGCGCCAATCTTCGTCCGCCTGCTTGTTTTTCTTTGTTCTTTTATACAGCGTCTTGGCTCGATGGGGGCGGCATAGTGCTATGAATTGCAGCACTCTGCCTATAGTGCGCAGTAGACGCTCCCATTTGGAAAATCTGCCAGCCGGTGGGAACCACGTCGATGTTGTCACGACGTTGCATTTTTCGACGCGTACGACTCTCTCTTCGTCCGTGTTGACGTCGTGTGGCTGCGCTTGTTCGACTGGCCATGTTGACGGGTCGTCGAGCAAGAAGGCGGGCCCGGTGAACCATCTGTGCATCGCGTTGAAGTCGGCGGGCGCTTGACGGGTGGCTTCGTCGGCGACGTTGAGTTTGGTAGGTACCCAACGCCATTCGCTTACTGCTGTCGTGTCTTCTATGGCCGCTATTCTATGTGCGACGAACGGCTTGTAGGCGCGCGAGCCGGTGCGCAGCCAGGCGAGCACGGTGCGGCTGTCCGTCCAGAACACCCGTTTGTTCGGCTTGTAGTCGTGTTCGTCGATGACGGCGGCGGCCATGCGGCTGCCCATTGCCGCAGCTTGCAGTTCGAGCCGCGGTATCGACGTCAGCTTGAGCGGCGCGACCTTCGCCTTCGCCGTGATGAGTGTGACGTGTACACGGCCGTCGTCGGTTATCACCCGCCAATATAGTGCGCAGGTGTATGCAGTGCTGCTCGCGTCCACGAATGTGTGCAGCTCGCGTGTGTGTGCCGAGCTGTACTGCGGGTAGCATCTCGGGATCGCGACGTCTCGTAGAGCCTTCAGTTGCGTCGTCCATTGCGCCCATTGTTCGCCGAGATCGGCGTCGATGTTTTCGTCCCATCCTGTCCCGCGGCGCCATACTTCTTGCAGTATCTTCTTGGCTTGAATGCTGACGGGCGAGGCGAGACCGAGCGGGTCGAAGACGGACATCATTATTTTCAACAGTTGACGCTTCGTAGGGCAGCACACGTCGAGGCTATTCGGCGGCAATCGGCTGAGATCGAGGTTGAAGGCGATTTCGTCGGTCATCGGCTTCCAGACTTGGCCCAGTACTCGTTCGTTCTTCATTTCTGTCTTGCTCAGCTCGACGTGTGTGTTGTCGCCTTGTTCGCACGCGAGAGCCCGTAGTACGGCGGGCGCATTCGATGTCCATTGACGCAGGTTGTAGTGTGCACGTGTATGTATGTCATGTACATCGCCGGCTATTCGAATGGCGTCCTCCTCGCTATTGAAGCTTTGCAGGTAATCGTCAACGTAGTGATTCTTGATTATCGCGTCGGCGGCTTCAGGGTGCGTGCTTCTATGTGATTCTGCATTATTGTTCTTGACGTATATGGCGATCGACGGCGAACACGTAGCTCCGAAAATTAATGACGTCATACGGTACTCTTGCGGCGGCGTGTCGTCGCGACGGTCGCCGCGCCAGAGATAGCGAAGCGCGTCCCGGTCCTCTTCTCTCACTTTTACTTGCATGAACATCTCGGCGATGTCAGCTCCAACGGCAACGGGATGTTGGCGAAAGCGCATCAGTACCCCGGGGAGAGCTTGCAGCAGATCGGGACCGGTGAGTAGGCAGTCGTTGAGGCATAGGCCTCTCGTCTTGGCGGCGGCGTCGTGGACGATGCGTACTTTATTCGGCTTCATGGGGTTAAGTACGGCGAAGTGAGGTAAGTACCATATCTTCTTATTTTTCGTAGGCGGCGCAGGCTCGGCGTAGCCTTTGTTGACGAATGCTTCCATTTCTTCATTATATCTTTTTTTGAAGGCTTCATTCTTGTCCAGCTTGTGTTCAATGTTGTGAAAACGCTTGAGTGTATTTTCGTAGTTGTCTGGCATTTTCATGTCTTCTTTTTTCCACAGGAGCGGGACTTCGTAGTTGCCCATTGGAGTATGCCGCGTTGACTGGACTAACTGGGTAAGTGCTTGTTGTTCGAGATCGTTTTGCGGGCGTTTCGGCTCGATGAGTAGATTTTCTATGGCGAAGTACTCGGCGAGTTGTTTGTCGATGTCGTCTTCGTGTTGTACGATGTGGTTCGACGTTTCGACGCGGCGTCAGGCGAGTCGCGAGTTAGTACCGTGCAGTACCCAACCGAGCGGTGTGAGTGAGGCGACCGGCTGTCCGGGGTTACCTCGACGTATCTCTCTTGTTACAAGCAGGTGCCAGTTGTCTTGGCCGATGAGTACACGGGGTTCTTGTGCTTCATATTTCAGGTGCTCTCGTATGTCGCGCAGGTGTTCGCAGGCGTCTATGTCGTCGTCGGATACGGCTTGCGACGACAACTGCAGACTGTTCATACTGCGCGCACGTATTTTCACTTCCTCTTCATTGCCCCGTATGTGTAGCGTGACTCGGCGTGACTTGGCGGCATTCACCTTTTGATTGGCGATAGCTTCAATATGTAGGGGTTCGTTCGGCCCGTCGAGGCCCACTCTTCGTGCGATGTCTTCGTCGATGAGTGTGACCGTCGATCCGTCGTCCAGCAGGGCGGGTGTGGGTTCAACTCCCGCCGGTCCGCGCACTGTTATTGGTACTAACTTGAGGTAGGCGCGGGGGCTGCGGGGTACCCACGTTGACGTGACGGCTTCGATGGCGGTCCCCTTCGGCTTGGTATAATGAAGTAGACGATGATGGAAGTATTCGCAGCCGTCTTGTTCGCACTTCTCGCGTTTGCAGAAATGCGTCTTGTTCTTGAAGCGCAGACATCGGAAACATAGCCGCTGTTTTTTAGCTATTTTCCAACGTTCGTCGACCGACTCGGCGTTGTACTTAGGACATTTTTCTATTCGGTGACTATCGGCGTTGCAACAGGAACATTTTGCAGGCGGCTTCTCTATGGCGGCGTATGTCTTGTGTACTCTTCTTGCTTGCTGCGGTTGCCCCGTGACATCATAGTTCTCAGGCGGGGCGTACGGCGCGCAGTATTCGGCTTCGCGTTGAAGAAATGATGAAATCTTGATTAATTCGGGTTCATTGTTCGGATGAGAGGCGGCGTAGTCGTACCAGCGGTACCGTTGTGCAGGCGTGAGCTTGTCTGTGACCGCCTTCATCGTCTCGGGGCTGTAGAGGTACTGACTCCGGTCGAGGGCTCGCAGTGTGGCTATCGTGTTGGCCACGCGACAGGCGAATGAGCAGATGTCGCGGGGTCCGTCGGTAAGCCGCGGCAGTGCTCGTAGGCGTGCGAGCTCGTTGAGGGCGATGGAGTCAGGACGTCCGAATCTTGATTCTAGTGTCTTGATTATTTCTTCGCAGCGGCCGTGGTAGATGAGTAGGTTCTCGACGGCTTCTTTGGCTTTCCCTTTCAGGCATCTTCGTAGTCTTGATACGTTTTCTGCCTCGGTGTACGTTGACTTCGTTTCTTCATAGGCGGCCTTGAACGACAGCCATTCTTCATGCGAACCGCTAAATGGCGGTAGTTCGGCGTGGTAGCGAGAGGTGTGGCCGGCACGCGCAGCGATGGCTATGGCGGACGCCAACTCGGACAGGTTGACTTGATTCGCTGCGACGATGGCCTTTTCTGTGTTGATGTTCTCGCTGTTGTAGCACGGCGGTGCGTTTCTTGCTTCATAGTAGGGCTGCGCTGGCTGCGCGTAGGGCTGCGCTGGCTGCGCGTAGGGCTGCGCTGGCTGCGCTGGTTCGAACGGTGGAGCGGCGGCGGAGAGCGGCGCGTTTCCCCTCCCGGCCCACCCGGCGGCGGCAGCGGCGGGGGCGGGGGGGGCGACGGCGGGCGGCAAGGGGTCCGCGGGGAGCGGGGGGCCCTGCCCGGCGTCGACTGTGTTGCGCGGTGCGTCTCGATGAACCGTGGCTGGCTGTGGTTCTTGCTCTTCTTCGTTGTGTGGCACCTCTGTCAATGCCAGTATGTGCTGCTGACTGGAGTCGAGCCATTCATCCACCCGCCTGTTGGATTGGGCGGATAGAACTGTGGCTCCGTCGTCGTTGTCGCTATTTTCTGCTTCGAGGACGGCGATGCGTGCTTGGGCGAGTTCCAGCTTGATGCGTAGGACCTCTTCTTTGGCTTGGGCGATGCGTAGCACGCGGCGGCTTGACGTCGTCTTCGTGGTCATCACTGACGGCGGAGCGGCGGGGCAAGCTTGCTTCGACGGCGTAGTAGTGGCGGCGGTGGTCGTGGTCGTGGTGGACGTGGCGGTTGTTTGGTCCGCCGTGTCTCCCGTGACTGACGTTCGTGTGTTCGCCGTCGCGGAGTCCCCCTGCCCAGAGCTCTCTCCCGGTGAGGTAGTCTCCGATCCTGCCAGTAGCGAGATCAGAGACCGCCCCTTGCCTTGCGATCTTGTAACGGGCATGTTGAATTCTTGAATTTTCTTTCTTGAATTCTTCTTAGTGGAATCTTCTTTCTTGATTCGGCTTCCGAAGGACCATGATGTGCCTGACGCACCTATGACTGGTTTGTTTACGTTGGACTGACGGGTACAGCACAGCGTTGGATTGACGAACAACGCTGTACTGACGGGCAGGGATTTTAGTAATAAAAACTTCTTGCTGATCTTCACACCGGGGAGAGAGTTGGGCAGGGATTTCTTCTTGTAACTTGTAGCTTGCTGGATCGAATAACTGCCGGTACGGCGCAATGTATCGCCTTTTATTTCAATCCGTGCCTCCCCCTCTCCTGCCGCAACACTTTATTATTATTAATTTTGTTTACATTTTACAATCTCGGTACAAACATTACTTATTTTAACTTATCTCTATACAATAACAATTATACCTTATACCTAATACTATTCTAATGAGATTCCAATTGGTAACTACTAAATAAACACTAGATTAGATCCTAATTTCGACTAGGAAACGACCTGCGCAGGCGTCAGCGGGGCGCGGGTGGGAGCGGGGCGTGGCTTCCTCGCCTCCCAACCTTTTTGATATACCTTCCGCGCTACCTCCCCTCTGACGCCTGTCAGTCTGCGGAATGTCGTCGCGCTGTGAGGATCTAATCGTTATAACTTAGTACTTGTCCAAGTACTAAGCTATACTATGGGGAAATGAAATGCAATCAAGATAATTATTTAATTCCTTAGCCTATCCTACTTATCTTAACCTACAGTTTATTTATTCATAACAACTAGTAAAGTATCATATTTCTTACAAGCTAATCAATGAAAACAGAACGTAATATTTATTGAACATAAGATAACAAAACAAAACATAACTTCTTAATTAAATTGCCGTCGTTGGGTTAGCCGGATTGCACATTATCAATCACATCACATATTATGTTACGCTAGAGCCCATACCGCATCCAATATTCGGCTTTACTTTATTTAGTAGCTCAACCTGCGGTCGATTTGGTGTAGGGTGACTTCAGAATGAAGATGCAATTACTGTAACAAGACGTATGACCGAATGCCCGTGTCCTACTTGCTACGTAATCTGTGTCAACTGATTACATGCATTTGTAAATTGTTGCGGGAACCGGAAATGGTTATTCGTGGGTTTTATTTCTATGTTGGGTTGTATTTTTTTTGGTAACAATTTAACGGTAGACGTGATTAGTAGATTGACGTGATTTTGATATATACAAAGTAAGAGCAAGAAAGTGCCCAAGTAGCACAACTGGGTCTAAATAGCTCGTATATCATATCTAATTAGATGCTTAAGTGAAATTTACCACCATGACTAAGTGCTATATAGGTGGCAAGAACCCTTATGCCACCAGTATAGAACCAAAAGGAGAAAAATTGCAGCCTATTTTTGGTGCTAAATAGAATCCATAAGAGATCTCACAATTACCTTAAGTGGTAATTAGAACTATGGGTGAAAGTTATGCGCAGTGAACGAATGAAAACATTTCAGTTCGGTCAATGAGTGATAAATGAGTCGCCAAAATTATCTTTGAGTGGCGAGGCAACTGTCAAATTGTGTTTTATTAAAAGATGATTAAAAGTAATACGTGATCTGCCATATTCATTTTGGATTTATATGTCTGTTTGATTGTGATTAAAACTTTACGTTATACAAGCATTGAAATAAGCACGAAATTCTTGCGAATTTTTTTTTACTGTGAAACTATAGTATGTTTTCTTTGTAAATTTCGACGCGCCCTTCATTTGATCAGGAATATTAAAAAAGAGAGTGTTAAATTAAATAAGGAATAGATACTGATAAGAAATAAAACTGTTAAAAACCTGACCTAATGACTGTAGGTTACGTACAATGTAACATCGTCACAACTATCAAAATTCTGTGATTATGCGTGAGTGTGATAAAATTCTGGTTAAAATAATCAATTTTCATAGGCTTCCATTTGTAAACATGGCGAAACAAAAAAGATCCTACAGTGTTTATTTTCACTTATTTGTTCCTTATTTGGAACTATCAAGTCTAATAATCACTTATTTGTATCTTGCGAGTGGCAAAGCAGTGAATGATATTACCAATAGTAATTATTTGCTCTGTAGTAGACTAATAAACAAGCAAGACTATTAAATATATTTTGACTAGGCGCAAATAGGAACTGTAATAGAACTTTTAGTTCGTTAGTGGTTTGAAATAAGTGAAAATAACTGCTTGTGGTTCCAAGAACCTCCTACTGAGACCTATTTATGCGTTGGAGTGGCAATAAGGTACTTCTTAGGCCTTAAAGTTGCAATATTTTTTGGTTCCAAAAGAGCCGTAAAATTATCCCTTTAGCCACTATTGGTGATATAATTCGCTATTGTACTAGCCATTTGGAACTTTTAGTTCCAAATAAGGGTATGTTCCCACTTATATGTAAAAGTTGCTTATAAGTGATTTTAAGGCCTTATATAGCACTATTGCTTCTTATTGAGTGACAATTTGAACCTGCATGCAACTTTAAGTAGCAAAATCGACTTTATCCCACCATAAGTAATAAAGTAGAAACAAAAAACGCTCCTATGCAACTACAAGTGATAGGATGAACTCATATACAGTTTTGAGTTGTGTTTAAAGCTATAAGTTGTATCAAACACTGTTAAACCACTCATTTAGAACTTAAAGCTATAAGATAAGCTGCAAAATTCACTAATGTGCTACTTGGGTGATAAGAGCCACTTTTTATATTTTCTACAAAATATGTTTTCTTCGAAATACTTGCCACGCGACGGACACCGACACTGCATTTCTCTTCAGGTTTAGTTATTTTAGTTTCCAACGATAACTGGTGTAGGTATATTCAAATACCTAACATGTGACTCCACAATTAAGATAGACCTACAGTTTAAAATTTAAGTGGGTTAGCGACAGTTAGTATTATTAAAACTATCGTGAGACATCGTTAATAATATTTTATAAAAACGGTTTAAACTCACGTAAAAATTGTCCGGAACGGCCCGACATGTTTCGAACGAGTGGGTCGCGAGTCGTGTAGCAGCACGGATAGCTACCTCTGATGAAGAGCTCCAAATGAGTTCGAAACATGTCGGGCCGTTCCTGACAATTTTTACGTGAGTTTAAACCGTTTTTATAATTGTTATAATTATTATTTATAAGCAAAAAACTAATCGATAAACGAACCGTTCTGAAACAAACAATTTACCAATTTAACCCTTTGAACGCCAAGAGTCACTAAAGTGGTCGTATGGCGTCGTGCCTACCACGCCAACGACCACTAAATGGCGGACGCTGTCAAAGCAATTTTCCTGCTGACAGATAAGGTATATTTTCGCTCATTCTTTTTTCAACTATTGACGTCTAAGCCCCATTTTGACATGTGAGCAAAGGCGTTCAAAAGGTTAAGAAAAGTATTTACTTCCGTATTTATAAATTAAAAATGAGGAAATATATATCCAACAAAAACCTAATAATTTTGACGACGCGGCAAGCTTGAGCTTATTATTTACCTGTTCTCCGGAAAACGAAATAAGGGAGGTATCATTACGTTTAAATAAACAGATGATGGCTTAAACCGTGGAAATGGGCTCAAAGAAAATAAATTGCGTTGTTTAACGTTTTCTACGCAAAAAGTATGCACTTCAAAAGAAATTGGTATTGCCGCGGTGGCAAAATATCAATAAGTCGTCCCGCTGTTTGTTTCGCAATTTAAGACGAAATAAAAATGTAAGTGATGTATACGTTTCTTAGATATAGGTACTTCCAGGTTTTATATATATTATGAACTATTAGTTTGGATTTAATACCATATGTATTACACAACTGGTTGATTGGGTTAAGCAAAGTCTGAGAAAATTTTACCAGAGATACTCCCACCGATAAATGATGTGAATGCAACAGAAAACAATCCCCGTAAGTATATACGTATGTATATCGTTAAGCTCACAGTAAAAAAAACATGAAAACATGGCCCCGGTAAGACAGCTGTGTTTTATAACTTTATAAAATGTATAGCCAAATGCTGTAGAGGAAGTTATTTGCGAAGTGTTAACACGGCCGGCCGGCGGTGGGAGAGCGGCCTGTGTCGACAGCTGAGTAGCTTGTATCTTATGTCGGATTTGCATATAAATTGTGTCTTCCGACACGACACACGACGATACCATACGTCTATGATGTCCCGTCTGATGGATGCTTCCAGACTAACTAACAGCTGCCGCTTTAAAGCTAAACCGCTTCAATCCAGTTTGAGAAGTTTCTTTAAACTCGATACGAAATAATCCCAGTCGCATTGCAGTTTGTATAGAAAAGTTGGGGATAGCGGAAACAGTTTTAATTAGGTAGCTAGTTAAAATTACTGTTTCTGAATTACATTTGTGTAAAAAGGTTTCGAATACAAATGAATCCCGGAATTTGTATAGAAGGTTGTTAACGAATGTGAAACACAACATATACCTACAAGGAAAATGCAGCGTCATTTTCATCAGCCCATAGCCGTTCAATAAATATTTCTCGTCCAGAAGAAAACTCCAATAAGGCAATCTGGGAGTTTTCTTCCGGCGGTTCTTTCTCCTCAGTAAGCCTTATAGTGAACCGCTAAAATATATTTTAAATAAAAATAATAAATGCCCTTCTGGCACATGTGTAGGTGTCTTTACACATTAGGCCCATCTGGCATTTATGAACACCTTTATTTTTAATTAATATTTATAAAATGGGTAGTTTGCACAAATGTAACTTTGACAGAGAAAAATTGTGGTTTTCTCAGTCAACCTTTGACAACGGTTATCTGTAAAGGTACCGAAACGTCAGGGACGGTCAAATAATTAATATACGCGATATAATCCATTTAAATTGTTTTATTTAAATATATAATTACTTATTTAACTTAGAAATGCGGTCGGAACAGCCAATAACCGGACATCCGAACACACGAAAGATTATTGGGCCAAGCTGAAACGAAGACGCTTCGCTCGCTCGGTCAATAAAGCGCTGATGTCTAGAAAAGGGGCATGCCTTTGTGGATCGGACTGCCATTAGATTTTGTTATGAAAGTATTGAATGAACACTGCCATCAATTACCAAATGCGGATAACAATGTGAGACAGCAATTAATCTCTATTAACAATCATATATTTAATTTAAAAATAGCTGCATAAATTTAATAACTGCAATGAATCCCCGTTTCATCGTTACTAAGCAAAATTAACGGTTAAATTAGTCTTCATCAGCTTGCCGAACGGCGCGGGGCAATAAAACGATGAAAAGAAGCTAATTTTTCAGCAAATCATCTCCGGCCCCATGAAGACATCAATATTCATTTTGCGGCGCGCCTCTGAAACAAACACCTTTCCCAAAAAGCATAACATGATTCCTTTCAAGGGAACTATGCCTTAGTTATTCGGGGCGAGGGGACGCGGATAACTTCATTTATTTTGATAATTGACTCGTTTCACCCCCATAATAAGTAATAAGTATTTCAATTACAGGCTCACTTTGATGGTGTTACAGGTATTGAGAATGAAAACAATTCGTTTTAAAATGGCTCTTAAAAGCGAAAATAATAATTAATAGTCTGAGTGACCCATGTCTTAAATAGTGAAGCGCCAAGATTTCCAGATGTACAGATTTATTTTGTTAATAAAAAGCACAATAATGAGACTTTTCTGAAACTATCACAGTTACAATTATTTCCAAATCTAGTATTTTCACGTCACTAAGTAGACTTAAAGATAACTTGTATATAATATGCAAGTCCTTTGTGCCGGCGAATGTTTCGGTCGATGAAAACGTAATATGCCGGTAGGTATTGCTCTGGGTGCGCACATTTTCGGGGTACGATATGAGCCGCCGATGCAAAGCAGTTTTCGTATTGACTGTCTAGTGTTTGTGATTATCAAATCACTATGCAGTTACCGTTCGAAGCTATTAATATTCCGGTTAGGGGGCACACGAATAATTTGAGGGCGACTCCAGCGTCCGGCGCTCGGGCTACTTCGGACCACCCACTTACTTCATTAACATATAAATTGTGCCTCACATATCGAAAAGAAAATTGTTACAGGCTAGTGGACACTAAAGCACTACTTATTACATTTTCTTTATATAATTTTTTAATTACTTAGTTGTCGTAGAATTATGAAATATCCTACCCATGCCCTAACATTGTATTCCGATTTTCTTAGGAAAAGATCATCGTTAACAGTTGATCGCGTTTCCTTATCAAATTAAGGTTTAGACTGACTCAGTACACCATTAATTTAAAGATCGATCGTAAAAATATTTTCATTTTAAGTACGCCCTCTCGCTTGTTCACCGGACGTTTGACAAACATAAATCACAAACTTGCCTACATGAATTACACTTTAATACTGTCCCTAAGCTCAGCTTCATGAAATTAGCAATCAAAGGACAAGGCATTTAATAATAACACTTGAAGATTTGTTGGTAAAATCTGAAAAGTATATAGGTACACTACTTACATCTTTACTCACTCTCGAGTTGCCTATGTGTCTAAAATATTTATATGTCATTTATGTATATTATATATTATTTATATAATAAATATTTATATATTATTTATAGAAACTATATTATTATTTATTATGTATATTTCTTAATAGTTTCCGGATCTACGTACGGATCTTGCAACGAGAATGGACGGTCTTATAGTTAGTTTTGGTGTAAGTATAGTTAGTATACGAGTAAGTACTTAAATTTTACCTAGGTACCAACTTAAGAAAATTATCTGAAAAATCCAATTCAACTGGCCTTTTCAAACATATACTATCGGTAGTTAATGCATAATCCAACAGCTTAATCCTAAGGTAGTCCAAAACTGGACATAATGACGAAATTGGCTGTATCTGGCAGCGCCGGGCCAGCCGGCTCGGCTGCGGATATCGCAATTTGGCGCGCGCCGTAATAACGCGGCCGCCGTGCGACGTGCACTGCCTGCGTCGGGCCGCGCCGGTCATACGTAGTAGCAAGTAGGTACGGTAAGATGAAGATTTTGGTCTACCCACTTTTCGACTCTATTTCACGTGTGTTATGGTTCAAAAGTGGTAGGCCACACACTGGGACTTTATTATACATATTATTGTATAAGGAAGAGAACCACTAATTGATTTCACCTTCTTACTGGAATTCGGTCTTACGGATATGCCACGACTTTGCACGACCAGCGGCGCGGCGAGCGGTGAGCGTCAATCGGCAAAAGCAAAATCATACTGATGTATTATAAGCAGGCCACGAACCGGCGCGCGCGGTGCCGCTCTAGCGGATTTTGCCGAGCGAATTGCGGCGCGTGACTATTAGGAATGATGCCACGACTTCAGAGCGGCGCAGGCGGCGCCGGTTCGCGTGGTCGGATTGATTGACATACGTGGCATGTTTGCCGCCTCGCACACCATCCGCTGCGCTACTCGCTCCTAACGAAGATCTATTAGCGGCGCGCGGCGCGATGCGTCGCCGATACATTTGTTCCCGCCGCGCCCTTCGCCGCTCGCTGCGCCTCTATTCGCTCGGCAAAAAGCGCTAGAGCGGCACCGCGCCGATTTTGTTTTTGCCGTTCACCGCTGCCGCTGCCGCTGGTCACGCAGAGACGTGGCTGGGCCGTAAATTACACGAGTTAATAATAATATTAATAATTATAAGTCACAAGCTAGGGTCGACCCTCTGACAGATATGGACATTTCGTCGTGTCTCGTGTGTCTCATGTGTATGAGATGAGGTGTACTCGTATGAGTCGTTCTAACCAATTGAGCAGTCAACATATTAAAAAATACGTATCTGAATTAAATTCATTTTAAATATATTTTCTTCGATATCGGCGATTGCCACACATTAAAATAAAACAATAACGGACACATACGTTTCATTTTAAATGACAATTATTATTAAGTATTACCCTTTTCCGCGTGATTTACACACTGCTACTCGCCATACCGCACAATTCACATTCACGATATCTACCTATTTTATTGCATAAGATATTAAATACATCATGTTTCGAAAAGGAGCGCCAGAGCCTTTTAATGGAAAAAGAATCGGATCCCGAATGGAAAAACGTAGTTAGTAGTAATTTCAACCTTGTCAGTTCCCACTGTTCCCAGGGATTGCTAGGAGTGAGAAAGTCCGCGGCGGCGGCATCCAGGTTGTTTGCCATCCAGCGACTTCGAGGCGAACTGCGACCCGCTGTCCACAGAACCAACAGAACCTAACAAGCCACTCTTGTTTATTTTACCGCAATGAATTTCTCTGCAATATTTTCTTCGTTTTTTAATTTTGAATACGTTCGAGTACAATTCACCGTGGCGGCTGCGCGCCCCCGGCAATCTCCAAATTGCCTCTTTATGTGCAGATGTTCCGACCCTCGGTTTTCCGTCTTTTGAATGTCGTTTTGCTGTTAAATAATGTGCTCTTTTATTGTAATTGGGGCTTTAAAAATTTACTTTTTTTCTAAATCAGTGACTGTTATGGTTGTGACAATGAACCAGTTATTTTAGGGGGAATGTTGTAGGGCGTTTTATTATTAAGCTTGAGCGGGCAAGCAAATATCCGGTCCGTCTTCAAGCTTTAGTCTGACCGATGTTAGAAATCAGCGCAGGAAAAGAACACGCTGACTTTAAATTGTAAAATATGATTAGGATCTCTTGGAAATTCTGGACCATGTTTCAAGGGATGCTTAATTGTATTGAGTTTGGATATTTTAAAAATATTAAGTAATAATATATTTTATTAGATAAAATGTGACTTTTCAGTAAAAATATTGTTAAGTATAAAAATTACTTGTAGACTCTTGAGCCCAAAGCCGTAGCAGCATCATCATCCGAACAATCAAACCCTCCGTAATGAAAAACATCACAGTAAGGATTATTATTAAATTTGAAATAATAGTAGAGTAGAGATGGAAAAGAAAATGTAGTATAAAGTGTATAAATTTATTTTATTTTTTCTGAATAGGTAGCTTCAGGCAATTGTACACATAAGTATCCTTTCTTTTATATGTGTATCTATATTTTTTAGTATTATAAATATGTTTTATGTATTTATTTCAAAATAAACTTTTATGTATTTTCTAATGAAAAATACAACCGAATTGAGAACCTTCCTTTTTTTAAATTGGTCGGAAACCTCAACTAAATATTATTGAGAAGAGATTCATCACAATTTAAACAAGTCTTTTCATTTCTCTTGATTAACGTTTATTTAAAAAAAAATACTAGCCCAAGTTATGTTTGACACTCATCAATCGCATATCATAATTACAAAAAATCCTTGATAAGTATTTGTAAATTTTGCTATGTGAAATATAGAATAGAATAGAATAGAATATTGTTTATTTCAGGCATATTATCCCATTTACAAAAACACCATTAATGGTCCTTAACACTAAATAAAACGTTGTATACATGAGGACAGAATAAAATAAAAATAAAAATAATGGACAATATAAATAGAAATAATTTAAGTTCAAGTTTAAAAAGTTCAAGAAGTGCACATTAATGCAATCAAATTAAAATTCAAATTTAAAATTAAAATTTAAAGATTTGAATAAAATAAAAAAGCTATAATGAAATTAGTAAATTAGGATTTAAAACAGTGTATAAATAAAAAGTAAAAAACTATTTGCGATTCGGCTGCCGATGAACAGACAACCAGTGCGTGAAAATAACATTTTTATAAATATTACCATTAACAGCAGTAAGAAGCTCATTATTTGAAACTTTAATTCTTTGCCAGAACGACGCTATCCTACTCCTCATAATGGCAAAGAAGTCAGGTACCCTGGCTTCCGCAAACAACATCTGGGTTGCTTTAAAAGAATACGTAAAGCATCGTTATACTGTACCCTGAGGATATTATAGGTTTTTCGTGTATATTTAGTCCATAGTTGACAGGTGTAAAAACTTTGGCAGTACGCTCTAAACAGAACAACCTTAACATCCTCAGAGCACTTTGCAAATCTACGTGCTAGCATGTTGCTACGTACAGCGAGGGCCCTTCGTTCACGCTCGATGTCCAAGTCAAATATGAATAGCTTTTGTGAATTATGGATAAAGGACAAAAGGACATATTTGTAGTAGATCAACTCAAAAGTATTTAATTAGTCATAGAGTACAGTGGGCATACAGCGCCTGTATGGACTCCCCAATAAATAGGTACAGTCGCCGTCAGATATATCGCAGCATATAAGGCGTCCATAAATATCTGAACATGTACTGTAACGCCCAGTAAATAAGAGTCGTGTTCAGATATTTATGAACGCCTTATATGCTGCGATATATTTGATGGCGATTGTACGTATTAATCACACTAATATTATAAAGGCGAAAGTTTGTCAGTGTATTTATGTGTATGTTTGTTACTTCTTCACGCTCAAACGACTGGACCAATTTTGATAAATTTTGCTATGAAGGTAGCTGACACCCTGGATTAACACATAATAGGCAACTTTTTATCCCAGAAAATGTTTACCGTGGGATAAGCGGGTAACACCGCGCGGCGCATCTAGTTTAGTCTATAAAATACACACTTTCCAATAAAACAACTGTATTGAAAAATTAAACTTATTATTGGATTTT
Organism: Apotomis capreana; assembly: GCA_947623375.1. Classification (NCBI taxonomy): domain Eukaryota; kingdom Metazoa; phylum Arthropoda; class Insecta; order Lepidoptera; family Tortricidae; genus Apotomis; species Apotomis capreana. The sequence goes on from OX392501.1 coordinate 17,035,950, forward strand.
AATGAAAACGAATCACATGGCTAGCTTCTTTTGTCGGCTGGACTGCCCCTCTGATGAAACTCCCGGGGATTTAATTTCACTAAAGATCGCAATTACACGTTTTACAAGATTCGAACTCATTTATTTTCCCCAAAAAACTCGTAAAGCAAATTAATTCCTCGGTATTATACTTCTTTCAAAATCTGAATAAACTTGAGCGAGATTTCATGAAAAATAGGCGGGCAAGGGCCCGCGGCAAACGCCAAATTACTGCTTTATTTACAAGTATTTCTGGTCTCTAGACAGTAGCAATATGACTTGTAATTATATTCGGCGGTAAAAGAATAATAAGATCCGCCAAGGCATGACTTATTGCAATGCTGGGTTTTCTAAGGGCTCGTTTACAATAAAACAAATATGTACTTGCACTTAAAAATATAATCACCGTTTAATTAGTCTTCTCTGTTTCGTCAGCACACAAGCTTATTCTTAGTTTAAAATAAGAAATATAACTGAAAAAGAAAATACAAAATAGATTACATGTAACTTCTGTATTTATGAAACGGTTCGTTAATTACTGAGCAAAGTTTGGGTCCATCATTATAAAGAGAAGTGACAAGTATAGTAGATTGTACGACAAGTGCATAAAACGCATCATTTTACACGAGACGTTTATCCATCCGAGCGAGCTTGCGAGCGAGGATGAATATAAAGTCGAGTGTAAAATGCGTTTTATGGACAAGTTGCACACTCTACTTTTCACTTCGATTGCGAGGAAATGAAACTGTATCATGTAAATAACATATTTACACATATCATGTATACCTACTTAAAAACATATTTAATTAATATTTAAAGTAATAGTTTAAAAAGTAATAAATGATAGTACATAAAAGTTACAAGTTTATTTCAAGAAGTTTTATTGTGTACTTTGGCTGTTGGTATATTTGCCTTGGTCTTAGAATACTAACAAAACGAAATAAAATAAAGAGTTAAAACCCGTTCCAGACCTTCCGATCCGATCCGATTTATCGGAAGAAATCGGATAATGTGTAGTGCAATTGTTAGGATCTTATACACTACACTACACATTATCCGATTTCTCCCGATAAATCGGATCGGATCGGAAGGTCTGGAACGGGTTTTATTGTATGAAGTTTTATGTTTTTTTTTTTTAACTGTTTATTAAGAACCTTTTTCGTGTGGCTGTTGGACCGATCGCCTTGGTCTTCGACGACGATTTTACTTTATGCTCTAGAGCATAAAAAGCTACTTTATGTCGCCTACGCACAGCATAAAGTCGAACTTTTAGAGCGAGAGAAGTGAAAAATAATTTACACCTTAAAGAGTATTGTGAAAAATTATGAAAGGGTTTTATTTTTAATAAATTTATCAAGGTATGTATGTTTTTTCACTACGAGTAAGTATGTGATATAAGTACCTACCTACTTCTATCAAATACTAACCTAAGATACTTAACATAAAAACTTTACAAACTTTTTTTTTTTTTTTTTTTATTTATTTATCTCATGCATAGCTTACATTTGGTACATATATCTTACTATCGCCAAACATACGTTTATTGGCGAATGCTGCGCTCACTTTTATAACTACGTTTGTCTACAAATGTACCTAACTAAGTATATAATAATTAGAGTATTCTCTCATATATAGTTTGACCTTAGTAATATTACAAAGGTCAAACTATATACAGATTTTAAAATAACTATAATTATAGTTATGGGGTATTTATTATTAACTGATCTAGTAGAAACTTTTTTAACTTAACTTTAAAAACATTTTGACTGCTACATTCATTTTCTAGAATAATCTTATTAAATATTCGAGGTACCAAATAACTGCGTGTCCGCCGTCCGTAGTAGTTATTGGCTTCGGGCTCCACGTACTGCCGTCGCGTCGAGGCCCTCAGCTCGCGGCTGTATGTTCTAGGAGTTTTAAATTCAGGATTTTTAAATTGTTCAGTTGCTACTAGATACTTAACTTTTTCATGCACTGGTAGAATATTCAGGATTTTAAACAGGACCATGTAGTCGCCGTTACAAGTTTCTTTTGTTTTACTGTCTACAACATTTTTTAATATTCTAATTTGAAGTTCTAATATCTTATCTAAGTATGTTTTAAAAGTGCGCCCGTAAGCTACCATTCCATACCCAATCACGGCTTCTGCCAGTGCATGATACACCATACACAGTATTCTATTGTTAACGATATGTCTTAAACTTATAACTTTATAAAGTATCGATCTTAATTTATTACACAGTGTGTCTATATGCAAATTCCAGTTTATATTTTTGTCTATAATTAGCCCAAGATATTTATATTTACCTACCATTTCTAACGTTTTACATTTACAATTCATTTTATTACTATGCAAACATTCATATGTATGTCCCGTTATACTAACTGATTTATTTTGACATCTTTTCAAATAAGGGGAATTTATGACCATGAATTTAGTTTTTTCTATATTTAGTATTATTCCATTATCATGCGACCATTTAATTATGTTTTCAAAATCTTCTTGTATATTTTTTTCTATATTATCAATATCTTTGTCGGCATATAGTAGGCAAGTGTCATCAGCGTACATATAGGTGGAACAGTTCCGCACCACATTGGTCACGCTGTTTACATGCATTATGTACCCGACCGGACCGTACACGGAGCCGGTGGGGACACCGCTCAGCACCTCCGCCTCGCCGCCGCCGACTCCGTCGACCACGGCGCGCAGTGTACGTCTCGACAAGTAGCTGCGGAACCATTCCAGCATTGGACCACGAACACCACATTCGTCCATAGCCTGAAGTAGTTGTTCGTGGTCCAATGTGTCAAATGCTTTTTTAAAATCAATAAATAATACCCCCACATACCTCTTCTGATCTAAATTAGCGTAGACTTCGTCTGTAAATTGTGCCAGAGCAGTGGAAGTACTCCTACCTCGTCTGAAACCATATTGTGCGTCCGATATAACATTGTTTTTTTCTAAAAAGTCACTTATTTGGTTAACGATTACTTTTTCAACAATTTTATTTACTACAGACAAGATTGCTATCGGTCTATAGTTAGAATAATCCAAATGGTTTCCTTGTTTATATATCGGCCGTATAAGTGATTTTTTCAGTTCGTCTGGGTACTTCCCCGCTCCTACACACATATTTACAAAATTCGCCAAAACGTGACTGATTTCTTTTTGACTATACTTTAATTCATGTATTCTTATTCCGTCAAAACCCGGCGATTTATTGCTACTCATTTGGTTTATAATTTTTTCGATTTGGACATTACTTACTTTTTGATATCTGAAACTTACATTACATTGCTTGACATAGGTTTGACGGTCCAAGAACTTCACGTCACAGTTATGTTTAATTTTGGATATTTCTTCAGTAAACGTTTTGGCAAATTTTGTACATACATTCTGTACAGAGTCCGTTTTCCCTATGTATTTTAATATAACCGAGTCCACAGTGGGCTTAGCCGCCCCCAACCAGCTATTTAAAGTGGCCCATATTTTTCTTACATTATTTTCACATTTTATTAATTCATTTTTCTTATATTTTTGCTTTGACATGTGTATGTATTTATTCGTAATATTTCTAAACTTTGTATAACTTAATCTGTTGGTAACATTGCTCGGATTACTTTTCCATAGTCTAAATAGTTCATCCCTCCTCTCAATCATATTTGTGACAGTTTTATTCATCCACGGTTCTGTCTTTCTTTTTTGTTTACAGTAGACATGTGTTTTCGCTTTTTCGTATATAAAGTTCAGCTCATTAAGTAGTTTTTTATATAACAGTATAGGACAACTAACACTATGGTATTCGCTCCAGTTCACTTTATCTAACATCTCTTGTATTAGTTTTGTGTTCAATACACAAACCGGTTCCCGTTGTTTTAGTTCACTGCCAAGGCTGATAGGGACCGCTACGTTCGCACCGATCATGTAGTGATCCGACAGTTTACAAGTGAGCATGTGTGCGGCGCAGCGCAGCGCAGGCGCACGCACCCACACGTGGTCGATGCATGACGTCACCAGCGTCTCGCTTATCACCTCCTCTCGAGTGCACTCGTTGATCATGCATTGCAGGCCGCGTCCACACAAGGTGCTTTTATAAGTTTCAGTTACGTTGTTCGCCATCATGATATTGATGTTAGTGTCTCCGGCCAGAATGATGTGATCACTTTCCGGTATATTTTTTAACATATAGTCAATTTCTTTTATGAAAAGATGTTTATTCGTGTTTGGTGGTCTATAAACTCCTATGACATGAGTATGATTGCTTTGATTTTTTATTTCAACGTGTAGGCTCTCTGCAGAGTGCCCTTGCGTGTCTTTTAGTTTTATATCTAGGCCGTTTCTGGTATACATTAAAAGTCCGCCACCTCGACGTTTTTCCCTGGTCACGGAATGCATGTCGTATCCTTTTATATTATATATTGGTAGTTCTTCTTTTTTAACATTAATTTCACTCAGTATGATGATATCTATGTAATACTTAGCTTTATTCAGCATACATAATACTTCATTATGATTTTTCCGTAATGATCTAATATTTAAATGGATTATTTGTAATTCTGTAGCAGTTTTAACCATATAATTACTCCAATCAGTTACACTATCAAACTTTATAAACTCGATGTTGTCGCTTAAATCCCGTAGTGGGTCATCGAAAATACAACATAAAGACAATCGCCTTGTGTGTAAACGCGCTTAGCGCACAGTTCTATTGTTGACCATTTTCAACTTCGCCGACCGGTTCTTCAGTGCATACTGTGCACAGATGTTTCGCAATATCAGCGTCTGATTTGATATTGTATATCTTGGAAGCGTCGGTTTTTTTAACTAATATTCTTAGATCTTGCACCCATATGTATTTGTATTTCCCTTTTAAAGTTATCTTTGTGTTCCAGAACAGTCTCCTAAGGTGTTTGGTGAGATTCTCATTAATGTAGATTCGGTTATCATTATCAGTTTCAAGGACGTCTTTATTTGTTAGTTTAGTTTTCTTGAGTTTGAGCCAGGCTGCGCGCGCTTGTTTAGAGCGCAGCTTGACAACAACGGGGCGCGGGCGCTTATCATCCTGTTTTTCGCGGCCCACCCTCCTCGCAGTTTCGATTTCGGTCTCATCTAATTGTAGTTTCTCAGCAATTTTTGAGATAATACTTTTAGTGTTTTCGTTTTCGGACTGTTCCACGCCAACTATTTCTAATTCGGTCTCCACTTCTTTTAACTCTAGTTGGTTAATACGCTCTTCTAGTGACTCGTTGATTTTTTGGAGATTAATATTTTTTCTCTCTAGTGCCGCTATCTTTTTTTCTGCACTCTTTTTAAACTCCGTCATTATTTGATATTGTTCCGCGTAAAAGTCTACATTTTCGGTAAGGCTCTCAATTTTTTCTTGTAATTGAAATATAATTTCCAATTTTTTGTTGACCTCGTCCAAAGTAGATTCCGCTGTTGCTGTATTGACATCGATTGTGAGTTTCGGTGTACTCGGGCTGCCCTCTTTTTTGAGACATGCATCACATACTTCGTTTTTCATGAACGACTTATTGTTTTGCACGCACTTCTTATGGTAAACACTTCCACACTGTCCTTTACACCTCACAACATCGTCTTTTGCTATTGATAGAAACAGCTTACATTTTTTACACTGTGTCATTTTTATGTCGGCAATAATACGGTTACGGTACGAACGAAACACTAATCGACTCTTCCACACGTCTGTACGCTGAGCGCACTCGCACAGATATTTTAATACTACGAATAGGGGCAAGTGCTGTACCTGTGGACAGTTTTACCTGTGGACACTACCTACTCATACAAAGAAAACGAATAACCATAGAGAAATACCAATCACTTATTTGAAAAGCATTTTTTTCATATGGCAATACTAGCTAGTGGCCATCTTTATGGATGACAGAAACTGCATGTTTTGTGGCTGCCGAAAGTTTTTGTGACGAAAAGTAAGTTTTTTTTCCTTCTTTTTAAGCATGTTTTATGCAAAATCAGCAAATGTTTCGGGTGTCTGCAGTGGCATATTAATTCATATGGTGTAAACGTTATTACTACAAGATTTCGTTAGTCGTAGGTAGCATTAATAGTGACCGGTATGAATTCAAAATAAAAACCGCCAAAATTGTACCTGTGGACACCTCCGTAAATGTACCTGTGGACTGTGCATAGGTACAATTATACTGAATGTACCTGTGGACAGTAAAATTAATATTTTTGTTTTATTTAGTGCCTCGTAGAAAAACTGGGAAAAAAAGAGACAAGATATGCCAGGACACTTTGACTTTAGTAAGGAAAGCCACTGAGAAGTTTAAAATTCCAATTTCGATAATCTTTAAATACAAAAATAAAAATACTGTCGAAATATTGGTGAAGAAGGCTTCGAAGTCAAAAATGATATCAGGAGGATCTTTAGCAATACTGAGGAGCAACAGCTGTATGATTACTTAAAAAAGCAGCATATCTACACATGTACCTGAATAAAAAACAAGTTCGAGAACTTGCCTATGAGTTTGCTAAACTAGGATCCTAACAGACACGCCGTTAAAAGAAACTATTAACGTGGAGGAATCGAAACGAGCCAATAATAATAAGAAGAAGAATTCTACTGCAACAAATAGTACCAAAGACGTTAAATAATTTAGATAGATCTTAGTCTGGTAAGCTTAAAACAATACCTGATGCCAAACAAAAAATATTTTAGAGGATGAAATACTATCTCTTATACATTTCAAAGGCTCACAAAGACAACGTAAATTCGGATGACGAATCGGGTTTTTATTTTCAAAAATGTTGAATATAAAATGATGATTCAGATAACTCTGCTAGCATAGAATGTATTAAAATGATGTTGTTATTGATTGTTGATTATTTTCCATAAAGAAAATTAGGTTTAACCTTAAGAATGTAAAGTGTCAAACGACGATTATGATACTGCTGCAGACTATGGAGGCTTTTTAAAGTCCCATAGGCCATAATTATACTTGAGATTCTGCTAAGAATATTAAATTTCAAGAAGAAAAAAAGTAATTATGATATGCAGAGCAACGTATAATTACATGTTGATTAATTGTATGTTGTTAATTGCGTTATTTTAGAAGTTTCTTCTGTTTAAAATAATGTTGTTGATTATTGTCCATAAGTACGTTACCGTCCATAGGTACGTTGTTAGTGCCCATAGGTACAAACAGTAGATGTACCTATCTATGGACAAAATGAGTTTTTTTTTTTTAATGCTTTTATTCGCCATCTCCGGATAGCTGGACTTTGACATATATGTGGACTTTAAAGATTGTTTAACTGTGATTAAAACAAAATAAATAATTTATTGGTAATACGCGTAGTTTTTGTCTAACAACTGATTAAAGGTCAAATTCTGGAAAGTGTCCACAGGTTGCCCTTACATAAAAAAATCAGTTAATAATGGTTCTCTCAACTTACATCTGGATCCTTTTCGTACGAACATTTGTGAACTTCAAAAGCTCTTTGGCACCTATCCTTGTCAGGTGTATCTAAAAAAAATAATGAAATATTTAATTTTTCAAATCCACTTAGATGCATTAAATAGCAAGCGTTAGAACAGGGACTCTAAGAAAGACGGGCGTTTTAACGGCCAAACATGTTTCGGGGTAAATCTGCTAGCGTTCCGCGCGGTTCGAGTGTCATTCCTTTTTCACGATTATTACCACGGAAGAGCCAGTGGTTTTAATTATGATCTAACAAGGATCGCGCTCGGGAGTGGCTTCAGGGTACATAAAAATTTTAACAATCATCTATTTTAACAATATTTGCAGAAATGAGAGTGACGAAAAAGAACGCTTTACAAACGCTGGATATACCTTTTCTCAGTGGCTAAGAGTATGAATCAATGGTTCCTAAAACTATGCCTAGGGATGCCTGGCCACTAAAGTCTTTCAGTACTCAAGACTAGAAACTGGAGCGGAGCGGAGATGTCTAAAATGGACCCGTCACATTCCTCATATTTAAATGCACTTATTGTGGGCTTCACAAAGACGAGCCCGATTGGTTCATTTTTCTCAGCTCTGCTTCAGTGGACAGACAGGCTAACGCATGACATTCTCAGACAAGAAGAATGCCATTCCTGCGGGCCTATGGGTAGGTAATGGTCGTATTTCTCCTGTGATAAATAAATGCTTATCCGTTATTTTCTGACAAGAGTGACGAATGCTTTATCATTTAGTTATCACCTATAGATACGTATCTGATAACCAATAACTGGTCCACAAATCAAATCATAGTGGTACCGTTTGTCTGAGAACGTAACGTTCGTTCCCATGCATAATACTCGTATGTAAGCATTATAAGCAAGTTGTTTTACACCAAGATATTATTTTTAGCCCCCGACGAAAAAAGAGGGGTGTTTAGCATGTGTGTCTGTGTATCTGTCTGTGGTAACGTAGCTCCCAAACAGATGGACCAATTTGAGTGCGGTTTTTTTTATCGAAAGACATGTCCGTCGAGCTGGTTCTAAGCTGTGTTTGGTGGAAATAGGACCAGTAGTTTCCAAGATATTTAGCTTTAATTGGAACAAGTGTTGTAGATCACAACCAATATTGAAGCTAAGAAACCAAAATTTTGTAGTTATTGTTTAGTTTTCAGTAGCATTTTCTATATCACTAATTAAATGAGGGTCTTATTTAAATTTTTTAATTTAGGTTATATTGTTAATATTCGTATTATTCGTGTTCGCAACGACGCGGTTGGAGCAGTGTTAACTGATGCAGCTGCCTACTGAGCCAGCGCGGCGGTCGAGCCCCAGGTTCGAATCCCAAATACTTGTTTTCTATGTTTTTAAGTATGTATATCGTCGTCTAGCGCCCATAACACAGGCCTACAAGAGCTTACCATGGGACTAGATCCATTTGGATTCAGAACGGAATTACTTGGTACATATTAAAAGTAACTAACCTAGATGATTGCACGCGAAGATCATTTTGGAAACTCTCTCGGAATACTGTTCAGGAATGAGGCTCACCATCATGTCGTAGTCCACCTGGTCTTTCTCGTCCACCTGTCAATTGAAGGTGATTAGACCCGGATACCTTCACTTGCCAAAATTTAATTCCCAATAAATGTAGCACTTTCCATAATTTTGATACGCCATAAACTTTTTACTTCATAAAACGTAAACTCGTCGGGATTATTTTTATACTTACTGTTTATGTGAAATCTTTAGGTTAGGTTAGGTTTGTCTCATAACAATCCCGAAAAGTTTCAGCTTACAGAGAAAATTAGATTTATGTTAAATGAACATTACGTCAAGTGATAGATTGTGGCATATGAAATTCGGGCAAACGATAGAGAACCGATTACACAATGTACCAATTTTCATGGTTCTGTCAAAATCGAACATTTTATTTTCGTCACTTGTAATAACATGTAACGTAAAAAAATATTTACAGTGTTTGGGGTATCATGGAGCTTCATTTATTAGCGACGTATTTCTACATTCAACGATTATGTTAAAAAAAATATTAACAATGTAATGAATGTACTAATAATGACTTCAAAAAAACTGAAAAGCCATAAATAACCCGTTCATGTACAGATTACATCTCAATCACTTTTTGAAGTCGGTGCCAAACCACTCAATTATTACTATGAAATTAAACTTATAACATCCCTCTGCTTTCGTCGGGGGTTAAAAAGATCCCGCGCATAAAGCCTTTAATGATTAGGTACCATTTGGTATTTACGAGTATTTTTGTTCGATATTTATATATCGTAATTATAACTAAAACAGTTATATTGCTTTGCTAACCCGCGATATAATAACGTGCCAGTTAATTTGTGCTAACCCGTTATACTTATTTGCTATTATTATTATTATAGTTTACGTGAGGTTTGGCACCGTCTTCTAAAAGTGATTCAAATGTAACCTGTACATGAACGGGTTATTTTTGGCTTTTCAGTTTTTTTTTCTTTTTTTTTTGCGATTTAGTGATTAAAATAAAATACTTATGGCCTAGTGATCCGGGAGGTCTTGTTTGCATGCATCTCGTTTGAATTATCCCCTAATTCCTAACCGTTAAGGAGTTATACCTTCCATCATCAGCTCAGCATAGGAAGATGATGACTACCATATGCTAATACTTAATTAGCTTTAGAAAATATATGAAAAACATTATGAGTGCCTTTAAAATTTGAGGGTTGCACTCGATTTCCCTGGGATCCCATCAGATCCCAACTCGGTTATAATCGGACCACCTCAGGAGTAGGTATACTCTTTCAAATAAAAAAAGAATTTTTAAAATCTGTCCACAATTGGCAGAGTAATCGGTGGACACACATAAAAAATATATATACCTACAGTCGAACATAGAACCTCCTCCTTTTTTGGAAGTCGGTAAAAAATTAGAGTGACAGACTAAAAACTTCACTCAGTTACTTAACCCACCAATATTTTTGTTTTATTAATGAAATTTTAAAACATTGTATTTATCGTAGAACTTTAGAGAACTCTTTATTACAAAGATAGATTAGGAGATAATTTATAACTGGGATACATGGATGCATACAATTTTATAGACACTATATATATATACATGTTACATACACATATTTTTCACTTTTTTTTTTCATTACAAATTTTCTTTTTAACCTATATACTTTTTTACAGTCATCTTACGAAGAGTTTAAAATAATAGGTACTGGAAATTATTCCAGTGTGTAACCATAAGACACTTTGATAATATGTGCGAGATGCATTACAGCATTACATTTAGTTAAAATTTAAAAAAATATAGGTATAGTGCTACCAAATACCAATGAATTACATCCAAAAATAGAAAGAAAGACAAACAAAACAACTCACGAGGCTCGCTTCTTCCAGTAGGCAAAACATATAGCACTTCAATTTGGTGTCCTCCTTAAATATGCCGTTTTCGCAATTCGCTATATCCTCTGGGGGCAAGTAAGAATAAAGACTCTTTAATGTACTCAAACAAGAGACATGTTTTTCAAAACAATTGAAGTAAAAAGCGGCAGAGGTGACAGATTTTTTAGTATTATGGACATTGGAATGAGTATTAGTGTTAGTAATAATTTTATGGTAGAATTTTAATAGCATTTTAGTTTTAAATTAACTTTTAAAAAATTTTACTGGTATTTTCGTCATACAATTTTAGTTACGAGTATACCAATGTTTAAAATTTAGGAAGTCATTTTGTCGATGCTTAGAATAATAGGATATTTTGTCCCGTTTAGAAAGACACTTCAACTTTTGACGCTTCGGCTACGAAAGGTATTACACATTAAAAAAACCGGCCAAGAGCATGTCGGGCCACGCCACGCTCAGTAGGGTTCCGTAGTTGCCAATCCTTCACAATAGAGGCGGTTTAAAGCCCGAGGTTTAAGTTACGAGAAAAAATGTAAGCTCTACAAAAATATCGTAAACTAGCATTAACCCGCGGCTTCGCCCGCGTTCCTATACAATAAACATTATCCTACGGGAACGATGCTCTTTTTTTTCAGGATAAAAAGTGGGCTATTTGTTAAAGTTAGGGTATAATCTGCTTATCCCTCATGCATATCCGTCTAGCCGTTTTATTGTTGAAAAGTTTGAATGCATTTATTACGGCTGCAGGAGGTTTCCCGATGACTACTCCAGTCTCGCCGCGCCACCCGCACTGGCCTTGACGACAATCGAAATGGCACCAAATACAAATTTAAACATCTATTAGGATAACGGGACTCATTCCATACCTCAAAAGCAAAAATAAATCCCTTATAGGATCACTTGTAGCTGTCTGTGAGTCCGTCTGTTACAACCGATTTGCTGCAAAACTACTGCACCGATTGAATTGCAATTAGGCACAAATGCTTTCAAGAATTTTCATGTCCACAAATGTCCCAAAAAAACATGAAAATGACACCCATATTCATATCACCCACAATCATAACGTCATCGCACCGCCACAGGGGAATGGTATTTCACGTCCGCTACGTTGAGTTTTAAAATAATTGTTGTACCCGTAATCAGCGACCTGATAAATAATAAAAATAATACCCATGTTGATTTTCAGACTTTGTCAACACATTTCCCCCTTTTAGGGCTTCAATGCTTGAAAGGCCTGAAAAGCGTGTTTACTCATATTCTTAGAAATACTCCTGTGAAGTTTCGAATAAAATAGTCTAATCTTGTTTCCCCATACAAACTTTGGATCTCTATTTCACCCCCTTTAGAAAAATCGTTTATTAGTGCGCCCCTATACCCTATAAGGAACCTACGTTCTAAATTTAGACTCTTTAGAATCAGCGGTTTGGGCTGTGCGTTTAAAAACGACACCCATATGTTTAGACATATTTAGACATTTCTACCCCATCGCACCCTAACATGAGAGATGGTATTACACGTCCGCCATGTTGAATTTTAAAATCGTTCTTTTTTTAGTAATCAGCGACCCGATAATCCATAGAAACCAACTCTTCCCTCTTCCCCTTCCGGGATACAGGGTACCAAGTTATCTAATCTTGTTTCCCCATACAAACTTTGAATCCCCATTTCACCCCCATGTGAATTAAAAAAAAACCTTTCTTAGTGCACCCCTACACCTTATAAGGAACCTACGTGCCAAATTTGGACTCTCTAGACCCAGCGGTTTATTATTTAGACATTTCAACCCCATTTCACCTCAACAGCGGAGATGGTAATTCACGTCCGCCACGTTGGATTTTAAAATCGTTGCGGTTTTCGTAATCAGCGACCCGACGATAAACCATAAAAACAATACCCATATTGATTTTCAGACTTTGTTACCACATTTCTTCCTTTTAGGGGTTGAATTTTCAAAAAACCTGAAACACGTGTTTACTGATTTATCGTTAGAAATACCCCTGTGAAGTTTCAAATAAAATAATAATAACCAATCTTATTTCCCCATACAAACTTTGGAACCCCATTTCACCCCTTTAGGGGGTGAGTTTTGAAAAATCCTTTCTTAGCGGATGCCTACGTCATAACATCTACCTGCATGCCAAATTTCAGCCCGATCCGTCCAGTGGTTTGGGCTGTGCGTTGATAGATCACTATGTCAGTCAGTCAGTCAGTCACCTTTGAGTTTTATATATATAGATGCCAAAGTAACTAAAGAAAATTATGAATTTTTGCGATAACTCAAAAATGGCTCTACCGATTTCATTCATTATAGTGATATTATATCACTACATTATACATTATATCAGTATAGTGGTGTTAGATTACCTAGGTTTAGCGGACTGATCCTTCCCTGATGCACACGCATGCGACCGTAGAACAAAGGTTAGTATATTAATGTACTAGTACACTAACCGTAACCAACGAGCGTTAAAAAGTGCCCAGTGACAGCTCTAGGAGCCGCACAAGGCTGTGTAGTTAGGTTTAGCTTGCTCAATGCTTCGCGCCACTCTCGCGTGTGAGCATTGCGAGCGTAGAAGAAAGGTAAGTGAATTTATACTAGTAACCTAACCGTAACCAATAAGGGTTAAAAAACGGCCAGCGACAGCTCTAAGAGCCTCATAAGGCTGTGGTGTTAGGTTTAGCGGGCTGAATGTTTCCCGTCACTCGCATGCGAGCGTAGAACAAAGGTAAGTGGAAATACAATTTTCTTTTGCGAACTCACCCTCGGCGACGCCGGTCTTACCGACGCACTCGTTGTGAACGTGTTGTATTATTTCTTTGATTTCATCACTGAATACCTGAAATAGTTTTTCCACTTTTAATATCGCATTCCATTGCGGAATGATAACATTTCTGTGAAACAAAATTTATAGGTAAACTGTTAGCTTAAACTATATACACAGCTTAACCAACGTAACTTGTACAAATAGCAAAAAACAAAATGATTAAATGACATTTTCGACCGGTCTAAGTCCTGATAAAAAGTGTAGATATCCTGAAACAGCAACTTGTTTTTTTTTAATGTAACTAGCTATCTTATAACCTAAAACCTTATATGTTTGTATAAAAAACTACTATTGTGCAACAAAATACAAAATATTATTATGTTGTGAAAATAAAGGCCGTCAACTCACTATTTATTCATAGCAGGTGCTTATTTTGACAATCTGCGACATCAACACGTATGCGACATATACGAGTGATAAAAAATTGACAAGTCGTGTAGTGCCTATTCTTTATTATTCACTCGCTACGTGCTCCGTATCTACATATCTTAGCTTTGTGAATAACGTCAGAGCAAAGAGTATCTTAATAAAAATGAGATAACATCTCAGAGAAAATTATTAAGTTGTGATTCCACGGGGACTAACCCAATGCGCATCAACTTGTATCATAATGTTTTAATATTTAAAATGGTGCGAATTCATCTCCATTGTCACAATGCGAATATTTATTTTATACGTACAAGCCTTTTTTTCTTCGCATTTTATAGAAGTTCTATTTTGTACTCGTGGCTTTATCAAAAGTATAGATTTTTAAAGTGAAATAGTGCACACGCGTATTTCGGGGGTGCATTACTTAATAATGGGGCGGATTATCCATTGCCTTTGATCTAATCCTGACTGTACCAACTGTTTTTTGATTGAGACAAAAATGAAAAGAAAATGAATCATGTTAGTGATAACGTATTTCTATACATCCTACTTTCTACAGAAATCCATACTAATCCATACTTCCATACTAATATTATAAATGCGAAAGTGTGTCTGTCTGTCTGTCTGTCTGTCTGTTACCTCTTCACGCTAAAACCGCTGAACCGATTTAGATGAAATTTGGTATACACGATGATTTTTAATCGGTGATCAGGAGTAGAAAATTATTAATATCCAGCTAAAATTAAACTTAATAGGCGAGGTCTCACGCAATTACCTCAATGTTTAATCAATTAAAAGTTGAAACATAATTAAAACTAATGACCACTAGATACATGGTCATTCTACATAAATTATTTAAGTACGATACACCTACGTCAAGTGTCATCGCTTTGGCGGGAAATTTTACGAAATTTTCTACGACTTTGTATAGGTAATGACAATGACAATGACAAGTTATTAATCATAAATACGTCATTGCCATTAAATTATTAAAAAGGTTGTAAGCTTACAGATACAGATTAGTTGGGTGACAAGGAATTTAAGACAAAATTGGTTTCAAAATAAAAATTATCATAGAAAATTAAAAAGTTTGTTTTCATGTAATTACGACTTCAACGTGACCGCCATCATTTACTGAGTTAGAAAAGTTGGTACCTGATCACCGATTAAAAATCATCGATACATAGTTTCAGTCCCGGGGAAGGACATAGGATACTTTTCATCCCGAATAAATGTAGTGTTCCCGTGGGATGAGCGGGTAACACCGCGGGGCACAGCTAGTATTATAAATGCGAAAGTGTGTCTGTCTGTCTGTCCGCTGAATCGATTTTGATGAAATTTGGCATAGAAATAGTTTAAGATCCGATGAAGGACATAGGATAGTTTTCATCCTGGAAATTATACCTAAAAAGATTGAAAAGTGAGTGAACATTTCTGTTGAAGTGCGGTGACCCTGTAGGAAATGTAATTATTAGACCAAAAGCACAATTGCTCTTACATTTGCTAAGGCGCTTTTAATAATCCCTTTTATCAAGTTCCACGCGTACGTAGTCGCGGGCAAAAGCTAGTGACCAATAAATACGTGTTTATTATTAGGTATTAATGAGTAATATTAATATTCTTTTCGATCCGAATAAATTCATTCGATGCCAATAGACTTGCAAAAATCGATTCCATAACAAAACAAAAGAAATGTTATGAATAATCACGCACATTCCGTTAAATTTCACTAGTCACGTGTGACATTGGAACTCCTCAGCATCA
This sequence comes from Apotomis capreana, assembly GCA_947623375.1. NCBI lineage: Eukaryota > Metazoa > Arthropoda > Insecta > Lepidoptera > Tortricidae > Apotomis > Apotomis capreana. The sequence goes on from OX392501.1 coordinate 17,051,785, forward strand.
CGTATGCCCAGACAGCGACATTGAGCAATAGTGGCGCCCCGAGCCGCCTCATCCGTCACCCCACCTCGCAACGTGCACCTCATAAACTAACGAGAAAAATGTGACAACACGGAGCTAATGCGATGTCTACTTGTTTTGAGGAGGGCTTGTGGCGCGGATGTCAAGTGGAGTAAATGTACCTTTCATTAACTTCTTGAGACGTAAAGATTCAAAGGCTGATTTTGTGATGGTTTACCTGCTATATGTTTAGGCAACATAACTACAGATAGATGTTCAAATTAACCATGAAAGTAACGATAACCATGAGAGAACTATGGACGACAGGTGCGGATGCGGATGCCCAGAAGAGACTGTACGCCATATGGTCATGTAATGCCCACTAACTAGGTTCGCAGGCCAAGTGAAAGATCTCAAAGACCGAACAAGCGAAGCTATTGACTTTCTCACAAATTGTAAATTTAGATTAAGTGTATCAAATAAGCACGTCGTGTAAATTTTTCGCCAAAAGATAAATCTAAAATCTATACATAAGTATAAACGGAAAAGTCCTGACTGACTGACTGACTGACTGACTCACTCATCAACGTAGAGCCGAAACTACTAAACCTAGGAACTTCAAATTTCTAGGATAGGTCAAGTATACGATGCAGGCAAGCACTAAGAAGGGATATTTCAAAATTCATCCCTTAAGGGTGTCAAATTACAAAACGCACAACAACGGCAAAAGTGGAAATCCTTCGTAGAAGCCTTTACCCACCTAGGCATATATTTCGGCTGAAATGGTTGGATTTAAATTTCTTTTTGTAAACTAGATATAGGTTCAGGTAGTAGGTACTCACCGGCTTTTCCTTCGCGCCATAAACCAATGCTACCAGTGCCCAAAGCACTGGCAGCGTCCAGGACATGACTCCCCTGCCAGACTGGAATGCGCACGACCGGCACGCGCCGTGGTTTTATTCACACAATTGTGCCACGTAATGGCAGACGGATTATAACTGCAATCAGGATTTTAATTAGCTGTTGCAAGTTGAGACCTACTGGCGAGCATTGATGACTAAGGTGTCTTCAGTGATTTGCGATCATCTGTGTAGGACTTTTTTTATCTTAAGGCCACCAATATATGTTGCGAGGTCCTGTGGCTGTATACTGATTTATACTGTCGTGCAAAACTTAAATGAAGTACAGTAAGTTCTTTAGAGCATGTACTTTAGACCTTGCACGGTTACATTTCTTTTTACAACTTTCCATAAATAAGTGTACTAAACCAAAAACATTTAAACTAAAGTTAGCAATGAATGTTTGTTATTCCATTGCTGAGTTGAAACGTACTTACATGTTTAAATTATACTTACATGTTTAAATTATTGAATATTGAATTCAATAACCTTGGTAACATTTTTTGAAGACCATTGAATTTCTTTTTTTTTTTGATAGTCCTGTAATGATCTGCAAACTGCAGGGCATTAATTTTTCTTTACCATGGTTTTTCCAAAATGTTTTTTTTAGGTTGTCATTTTTGTCAAGTTTGCAATAAAATTGGCTGAAGCGGAATATTTGCCTTCGGAATCGAATAAAAAAAACTAGTCGATGGTTGACACTTGTCAATGTCAAGAGCACAACGGTGACACTGACGTGTGTCATTACGGCTCCGAAGTTAACCGAAGTTGGGCGAATACTCAAACCATTATGGTCTGAAGGCGAATACGTCAGTGTGGAGAGGGACTTCGCTGCGGTAACCTATTCTTCGGCCAACTTTGCGACTAGTGTAGTAAATTGCGGCTCCACACTAGTCGCGAGTAATGTGGGCTAGGGTTATGGTGAGAATTTGAATGTTTGTCACTGATGTGCGTCAAAATTTCAATGACTGACATTTACAAGTGCCGACCATCGACAATTTTTTTAATTGGGTTTTGAAGGCAAACATTCCAATCAATTCAGCCAATTTTATTGCACTGTCAAATTGTCATTTTTTTTAAACCTATGTAAAAAAAATTACCTGCAGTTTGAAGATAAACAGACTTTTGAAAAAATATATATATTCGTCTTCCAAAAATTGTACCAAGCCTATTGTCATCTGGCAAATATACTCCAGGCTAGACTAACTTTAGGCCATTTTGGTTATTGTTTTATTTCATTTATTATCTTTTGCCAAAAAGTTAAACTACATTTTGTACATTATTTATTAAGAGAACGAATGTCCTCTCGAGAGTACTGCGGTCGACATGTTCAAATATCCAATTAAAGAAACCGGCCAAGTGCGAGTCGGAGTCGCGCACCGAGGGTTCCGTACAAACACTTTCCATCCCTAAGTGGTTAAGTTAAGTTTGCACCTGGTATGTATAGCGCCCCGTATAAATTAGGTGCAAAGTTAGGTATTAAAATATTACTTACTTAAAAAAAACTACTTACTAGATCTCGTTCAAAACAATTTTCGTTGGTAGTTTTTATAGTAATGTACATCATGTTTTTTTAGATTTTTCATTTTCTTATTTTAGAAGTTAGAGGGGGGGGGGACCAACTTTTTTCCACTTTGGAAGCGTCTGTCACGCAAACTATTCGGTTTAGAAAAAAAATATTCTAGAAACCTCGATATCATTTTTGAAGACCTGTCCATAGATACCCCATACGTATGTGTTTGATGAAAAAAAAATTTTTGAGTTTCAGTTCTAAGTATGGGGAGCCCCCAATATTTATTATTTTTTTTTATTTTTGCATCAAAATCTTAATGCGGTTCACAGAATACATCTACCTACCAAGTTTAAACACTATAACTCTTATAGTTTCGGAAAAAAATGGCTGTGACATACGGACGGACAGACGGACAGACATGACGAATCTATAAGGGTTCCGTTTTTTGCCATTTGGCTACGGAACCCTAAAAACATAAGCTGTTTAAATATCTTAAAGTTAAATCTATTTATCTATCAGCCTCAGACGTCCACTGCTGAACATAGGCCTTCCCCATGACTTCGATCCCGTGCAGACCGCATCCATTGATTCCCCGCTAGCCTCACGAGATCATCCGTCCATCTAGTCAGGGGCCGACCCACGTTGCGCTTTCCTATACGTGGTCGCCACTCTAGGAGGTAAAGTGAAAATACAGGCTTTAATTTAAGTATTATTGACGTAACTTGGAACCTAGGGAGATAGGTTGCTATAATGTTTGCTAGCACCTTTAATAAAATTATATAAAAGGTCATGACGAGGTGAACAAATGTCACATAATACATTTAGGGAAGTGCATTGTAAAACCAATTCGCTAAATGCGAGGAAACGTAATGCCTTCCGGCCGGATATCCTTATGCGCTAACGGTAGCATACTTTGTGACAAGTTTGTCGCCATTGCGCTGGAGTTTTGTATCAGAATCCGCACCGGGAATCACATAAGGCCGAAAGGGCGTCTGATTCGACTAAGCTTTGTGACATCCCAAATTGAGTTATACTGGGTGATCAATCCAAATGGCTCAGTAGAGAAAAAACGAAAACTATATAAGAGATAGCGAAATCTGTTCTTAGCCATGGCGTCGATTTTAGATTTAATAGAAATTGCAATCCATTTTTTTTTATGAATCTCATACGTAACCGGGAATTTAACCTTTAACTTAGATTTGTTAGACAGTGCAAATAATTAAACGCAGTATTTATAAAAAAAGAAATTAAGGCGGGCTTAAATTAAAAGAAAAAAAATTCAAATTTGTTTGTGTGATCTATTACTAAAATTCAGCAAAAATGAGTTCAGACGAGTCTGATTCCGAATAGACGGCACTCCTCCATACTTAAAAGCGGAGGCAGTTAGCTAAAATAATTTACTTCAGACTAAATCCAAGGAGATATAAAAAAATACAAGAGATTCATTAAATGGAAGGAAGAAAATCAAGTTAATAGTTGGTCAGATAGTGTGATAAGGTCTGAATATTTCAACAATCTTTCTGAGACAATCGGATGGCTACAAAGGAAAATCACAAATATTCAGCAGCAAAAAAATGTCACCTATAAAATATAATTTTAATCTAATTTTCTTGTTTAATTTTTGAGAAAAGCACTATACTTGCTTCGACCGTAAGAGCCATCCTGGCCTCGTATTATATCCGGACCTCGCCTACGGCTCGGTCCGTCTAATTCCTACTCGGCCAGTATGGCTTACTTACTGGTCTCTGCCGTAATGTACTATTACAGCGGTTTTGACCGGCTTATGTATGAAAACATGTATGAGATTCATACAAAAAAAATAGTTTTTATTCAATATCTTAAATTGACGCTATGGTTCCTAAGAACTAAGAACAGATTTTCCTATCTCTTATAGTTTCCGACTTCTCCCTACTGACCCCTTTGGATTGATCACCCGGTATGTCGACTTTTTCAGGCTCGACTCGACATATAACAGACATATAAATGTGTTAATTTTATTGGTTGAAATTTAAACACTACCAAGTACCCGGTCCGCGCTCGCAAAAAGGGCTGTAGACATTATTTTTGAAGGTGGCAATGGTTCCAATTTTTTATGGGAATTAACTGTCTATATGGGACAAAATATTACATTTATGGTGCTCTAAGACTCAGAAGTTACTGTAAAAGTTTGACATTTTTATAGAGCGCTGAAAATGCATCATAATGGCTAGAGAGACGTGATGTCATCATCCCCAAAAAAAAGGCAGAAATATATATGTCTAGAAAAATAAACGTGTTTACGTTTTAACCGTGAAAAGTTTGTTTATGTAAGTACATATACCTAGTTGCCATCCAATTATTGTTTCCTTTATTTCTTGACATATTGATCTTTCTTTATTGATATACTTTTAGTATTTTGTATAATTCAATACCCCTTTTAACGCTACATACGCATTTTCCCATAAAATTTGGTAGTGAAAGATATAAGTGGCTTTAAATGCCAAAATCTCACTTGTCACTTCAGCTATATGATTTGCCATTTTAAACTGTACTCCAGCCAAAATAGAGTAAGATGTCAATGAGAGAGAAATTATCATTACTCATTACGGTTACTTCCACAGTTACTTCCAATCAGTTATTGAGCATCGCTAAAGTAAAGAAGTAGTAGGTAGCGAAGTCTCAGACATATGTAATTAAAAACGGCGAATTAATCCCAAGGCAGACAGACAGCAATTAACACATTACATTTAGCGACCCGGCGGTCTTGTCACTACAAGGTGTAATCAACAGGCGGAAACTTCAGGAATGAATAAGCAGGTGCCGCGCACAACTACTGGTTAATGTGTCTGCTGCTCATTAAACTTGATTAGCCTTTTAAAGTTGCGAGCAGACAACAAAGATTTTTTTAACGTGCCAGCGAAGCGAGCGATGCGTCTGCGTTTCAGGTTAGCCCAAAATGCTGTGGTATGTCCGAAATATTTAGATTATTGCCTATTTTTTTATACTACGGGTTTACTCACGTCGTAGAAGTCGAATAACGCTCGACATGTTTCGAATCGGTACGCGATTCATCATCAGGAGAGACGATCAGTCGCGGCGGCGGCCAATCGAACACGAATTTGTCTGAGACTCACGATAGTTTTCTATGTAAAATTATTGCCTATAAGCATATAAGACACTAGTACTTGTCAAATTTCATATTTCTGTTCTAGGTCAACGGAAAATACCCTGTAAATTTTGATTCCCTTGAGAGCGTCGAAAGATGCATTTTATTTTATATTTGCAGCATAAGCAAAATATATCTCCACGCGTTACCGAGATAAAGATTGTTGACAGACAAACGGACGGCTAGACAGCAATTATTATTATTATTATTCGTATGGCATGTTATTTTAGATAACAAAAGAAACAATTCATTTAACTATAAATTATATGATCTGTAACTATAATTACAAATCCCATTTCAGTGACAATAGCCATTTTCAGACAGCAATGTGAACCTATAAGGGTTGCATTTTTTACTTTTTCCCATCTTTCCCAGTAAAGCGAGTTTCTAATGACAATAACAGTAGGGGCGTGCTAAATAAATAAGTCATACCATATATTTATGAGTGTATACTGAAATAATTTAATCGAAATACAATTGCTTACACAAAAAAAATCCTGAACAATAATTTTTTGAATTTACAAAAATTGCAGAATGACTCCCGCATACCTACAAGAGTAGGATGATGCGGCAATTTGCTAAAGTCACTTTCCGAACAATTTTACCTAACATTCATTAACGTTCGGCGCTGCGCTGAACAATGGGAATACGCTTACGTGTTTTTAGCGGGCGACTCTTTTGTGTGCCGCACAATAAAAACATTAAACTAAAAAGGCACAAGTCTACATGAGTCTCTAAGTGAGGTATGCCTTTTTAGGCCTAGGGATGTAGAATAATGTCATAATTTGGCGAGTTGGTGGCGCGGGCGCGGCCTGAGCCGCCGGGCGGTATCAGTCTTAATTATTATTAATGGGCCAAGACAGCCTGTAAAATCACGCTCAGCTTATGCTACACTATAATGATTAAATATGATGTCGATGTGAACGCTTCCCAATTTTCGTTGGACGGGAAGGCGTTTTGAATTTGTTATAGAACAAAGCTTATTATTATTTATGAGCTGTTGTCTTGTTGGTACAACGGGTACTAGACGCCGATACACAAATGTATATGACGGCGGCGTCGTCGTGCTCGTATTTTTAATAAATTACCTTACCCGGGAAACAGGTGTAAACAGCAGCTGCACCTGGCCAGACCGATCAGGCCACTGTGACGTCACGACCTCTGTCAATAAATTGCCCTACCAGGGTTGGTGGGGATCATTCTTGCTTGCGCCCTGGTCGTGTGCACTTGTTGTCCAAACCATTGAGTAGTATTGTCGTTTAATTATTAGTTACTTATGGAGATTACTGTTGTTTTAAAGTAAATGTAAATTACGTGTGGTAAAATAAAACGAGGTCACTAAGTAGACTTCTATTCGACGAGATTCTTTTAACACCTATATCGGACCATCCCCGATATATACATACATACATACATAGAAAACATCCATGACCCAGGAACAAACGGATTCGAACCCAGGACCGCCAATTCAATAGGCAGCCGCCTTTTGCATAGCGCCAACCGCATCGTCACATCGTATATATGACCTATTCTCGAAAAAAAAGTGTAGGTATTTAATTTAGAAACAAAGTAAAGTAAGGTCATCTAATTGATTACATAGGTGACATTGTATGACTAATTGCACAATGATGTAAGTACAGCGGAGAGAGGTACGGAATTGTAGCGTGGACTTGTTCAATGTATTGGATCGTTCACCGTGAACAAGAGAGGATGTAGATGGAGGACGCATTGTAGATAGGGATTCTGTTTCCGTCTAACTTAAATACCTTGCAAAAATGCCCTTCGTAGGACGCTGAGAGACGGGCCCTTTATGAACAAATTAAGTAGGTATCTTTACAAAAAAAGCAAACTCGTTGGTTTAGCAGAGAGCGACGGCGTGTAGGTAGATAGGACAATCTAAGAAACTTAAATGGGCGTACAAAGGAAGATGGCAGATTAGGGCGCATTTAATTCGAATGGAAACACCTCAATGGCTTAATAGACGCTAGAGTTGGATTCCCTTGGAATCCCTTTAAGATGGATTAACACCGACGATTCGAATCATACAGTCGAAAAGAGTAATATTATATGCACAATTTGAATTGAATCCTTTGAATTCAAGTGAGTCGTGTCTAGCCAGCTCAATTACACCGTGAGCATCAGCGATGCATTGTGCTAGTATTTTGGTAAACACGAAAAATCCATTAGAGTTGTTTGCCTAGCAGCACAGGCGGCGCCAGTGACCGTGGCTAAGCGGATTTGTTGCGTCCATGTTGCAGCAATGGCGGCAATACTATCATGCTCGCCTAGGCCCGGATCAGGACAGGTGCGCCTAGAGTATTTTCACCTGGGTATCTAGTCAATGCGATGCTGCAAATACCGACTGCTGACAAGTGACAAACCGACGACACACCCGGGCAGAAACTTTAACGTTTATTTATCGTAGAGTTGTACGTTTCTTAGGCCAGTGAACGGAATTCTAGCCACACAAAGTACCTACCAAGTATTAATAGCACCTTGTTTTTGGAATAAGTGCGTTGCTATTGTCAGAATTTGTGAAATAGTATGACATTTTTGAGTAATGCTACACACGTCCAAGCCCAAAACACCCAGTAGCCAGTTTGAACTCCGCGACAGTTGGGGGGAAGGCGGGGTCAAAGTACAGACTTCCCAGCGCTCGGAAAAAAAAACTGGAGTATTAGTTTGGACTTTTGAGTCAATTTTGGTGTCGTTATCAGGTAACTAGATGATGAATCATTACCAGTTTTTAGGGTTCCGTAGCAAAAAATGATGCAATTCTTAAAACAATAAACTTTTAGTAGCAACGAAATGCAAATGTGTCAGTGCATCTGGAAAGGTACCTTGTTTCAGGTATTGAGTTGTGCATAGTTCTAAGAAGTAGATTAAATTTGCTATCAATACAAAAAAGAATAATGACTGTAGGTGGAACCACTATTTTTATATAATTTTTTGAATTTTCGACTTCCGAAATGCACAAGTCGAGAAAATTGCATTTAAAGTTTATAGTGGCAAAAAACACACTTCTACTTCGAAGTTACATAGTGAAGGGTATAATCATAATCTTTGAATGTTAAAGAATTATAATAAAGGTGAATTGTCTAAAAATACATGATAATTATTCTGATTTCTTAGGTTGAACATGCCAGGGTGGAAGAAACACGAAAGTGTTAATTATACCCAATTCATAAAATAACGAGATTAAAACTGTTAGTTTTCCATCATAGTTACATATTCTATGGCATTTGGGGACAATTTAATGAAAGAAAAGTCCATAATCATAAAGAAATTTAATAATTACCGCATTTTTAACAGTTACAAAAAAGATCACTTATAATATTAAAAACCAACAAAATAATTTGTATATTCATGCTACTTATATCACAAGATCAAATGGTATTTAGCGTGGTGTACCTCAACGGTATGTTAGAAATGGTGTTAAAGCAGTTTTTTTTAACAATAAAGTTTAGTGACTCGGTCGAAACTTTTGTATGGAAACATAACTAGGGTACCTTGTCACGACATTCACTAAACTTTAGTAACTTAAACTCGAAGATCACTATTTTAGTACCTATAATGCAAGAAATATCTGTAACAAAATATTATTTAGGATAATTATAGCGGAAATCAATGTATTCTTATTTATAAAAACTTCTGTTTTAGTCGTGTAAGACATCAAGTTTTGCATTTTACTAAACTAGGTACCTTGTCACGCTAAGTCATTATCTTACATAAATGGAGTAACTAGAAAAAATGTGTCAGTGCACATGGAAAGGTACCTTGTATTGAGTTATGCATAGTTCCAAAAAGAAGATAAAATTTTCTATTTATACAAAAAAGAATCATGACTCTAGGTGGAACAGCTATTTTAATATAAATATTTGAATTTGCAACTTCCAAATTGCACAAGTTGAGAAAATTGCATTTAAAGTTTATAATGGCAAAAAACACACTTCTAATTCGAAGTTATATAGTGCAGGGTATCAATCAAATTTTTGGAAATTAAAAAAATAATAAAGGTTAATTGTCTAAAAAAACATGTAAATTATTCTGATTTTCTAGGTTGAATATGCAAGGGCGGAAGAAACTCAAAAGTGTTAATTATAGCCAATTCATAAAAAAATGAGATTAAAACTGTTAGTTTCTTATCATAGTTACATATTCTATGGCATTTTGCGATAATTGAATGAAAGAAAACTCCAAAATCATAGAGAATTTTAATACTAGTTACCGCATTTTTTAACAATAACAAAAAAGCTTTCAATCTATATTATAATATTAATTATTTACGCGGTATGAAACATCTAACAACTAAAATCACAGTTCAATTTTGCATTGACTAAATTCGAGATCAACAAGAAGGTTCAATTCTGTATCGATATCGATAAAATGGGCTTGGTGAGATTTACCACCATTGTGGTGTAGCTAATGGCAAACGTATTAAATTAAATAGTAAAGTTATGCTTCTACATTCATACAAGTCACGCAAGTTCAATGTTGTCTTATTAAAAACATAAAATTTTCATGGCTCAAAAAATCATTTTGCTATGGGCCGATTTTATACCTGATCTTAGAAAGAGGCATATATTCTATTCCATACTACCCGCAATGGAAATATTAACAAAATTATTCAAATTTTAAACGATTTTAAGACAAGGCGTGACAAGGTACCCTGACTACTAAACTTTATGGTCGGAGAAATATACTAAAAAAACATAATTTTACTGGTATTCTTGTACACATATGTTCCTTAGGACGTAAATTACCCAATTATAACACAAACCCATTTTGGCACTTTTTCACCCGCTTCCACAAAAACTCATGTAACTCGGTAACTAAATGTCGTGACTAGGTACCTTTCCATGTGCACTGACACAAATGAAGTGCTTACCTAAATGTATTACGGTTTAAAAAACGCTAATGAACTCTTAATTTTACATTTGTTCGTTATTGGCTTGTCATTGTGTTAAACAATTATATATCTGTAGGGCAAATATTTGTGTGATGAACACGAATATTTGTGCCTGGGTCATGGATGTTCTATGTATTTAAGTATTTATTTATCTATATACGTATGTATATCGTCGCCTAGTACCCATAACAGAAACCTTCTTGTGCTTAATTTGGGACTAGGTTGATTTGTGTGAGGTTGTCTGATATTTATTTATTTATTTATCTGTTGTTCTAGTCCAGTGTTTTTGTTTTTTATTTAATAAAATTTTAGATTTTCCTATTACGAGTACTCGCTGTGTTTCCGAGAAAGCCTTAGAATTGATTACGTTCGGTTTGCATTTTGCAACGAGCTCTGCCGTGTTACTTGAACAGAATTCAGGCAATCAGAAAATGATCGTTAGTGGCGATAGTGTACCTACCGTCGTCGGTGGCGACAGATAAATACAGTTATACCTGCACACTTTATATTAAATATTTGGTACATTTATTTACTTGTTGGTAACTTGGTATCAACCCATGGCCTGGCCATCGTTTTGATATATTTTAATTTCGTTTTTTTTTTATGACTGTACAGACAGACAGTCATACTGACTGTGTCTAGACAGTCATACTGACCGTGTCTAGACAGTCATAAAAAAAAAACGTAATTAAAATATTTCGGTATACGAGTGTTTACTCATACACTAGCACCCAAACGTACGATGTAGGTACGGAGTTTTTGCAATACCGGAAATAAACAACTTTCCGATAGATAGAAATGCGTTGTTAATTATCATATTGGTGTATTTTATACGAAAGATGCCAAACTATTACAAGGTTTTTTTTTTTCTTTTTCAATTTATTTAAAAGTTGTAGTAAGTTATAGTATGTAAAGAGCTCTTAATGAAAAAAATATATTTAAGTCAAGAATAATCCTATTAGGTAGAGCTAAAAACACCAAACGTCGCTATATGGCATTTAGCTCGACAAGAGAACCACAATAACATAAAAGCTCATGACGAATACCTTATAAAAACGCTTTAAATTAGAAGTTAATGAGCAGGTTTCTTTTAGCAACACGCGTCATGTATCATGTAGAGTCAGATTCACAGCCAGGCGAAGACGAATACACAGAGGTTTCTCAGGATGTGTAGCGTTTTATATCCTAACGAGGAAACTTATAGGTACGCATAAAATATGAAAGTCGCATCATTATAAAATGTTTTCATTTACATGAAGGAATAATTAATTTGAAGATAGTAGAGTGGATACAGTATGGAAGATATAGACGACGTCATTAAGGTTCGACTGCGGTGCGGGTAGCGCAATCAAAGCCCAGAAACGAGCCCCTAACGACGAGTGCTCTCGATAAAAATTAAAAACACGTGCAAGCCCAGTCTGAGGAAAGTTTTAATGAGTACACGGCTCTCGCCACCAACAGGGATAGGCGAGCCCCTTGCTCGCCCTGTCTGCTTGGCAAGAGCTTCGAGTTTGCATTTTGTGTTACGTTTTGCATGTTTTTGTAACGTAATTTTTGGCAGTAGTTTGCCGGATGACAAAATTAGCACAGTTTGTGCCACATAAGTAATGCTGGAATTCGCTATAGTCAGTTTTGAGCGTAATTATAACTCAAAGGAGTATAAAAAGCCGGTCAAGTGGAAGTTGGAATGCACACCGAGGGTTCCGCGCAACTACAATACAGACTAAATATACATTTGTATAATGTCTCCGAATGTTTCAATTTCAGGCTGTTCTCGCCTATTACAACCGATTCTCATGAAATGTGAGAAGGTTCGATAAGTAGGGCAAGCGACTAAAACGAATGGCTCTGAAACTCGTAATTTTTAACGTATTCAACCCCCAATTCCGACATTTTGAAAAATTTCGAAAAACTGGTCGATAAAGAAATTTCTATAAAGACTTACTTAGTTTATCGGCTTGACTCCTTGGCGCTGCGTAGAGATGTAGTCTCTCTCTGCATCTTTTATCGCTTATACATACAGGGTGGCCCATTTAGATCGGTCTGTATGGGAAAGTCTGAAACTACAAGACATACGAAAATCTGTTCTTAGGAACCATGACATCGATTTTAATAACAAGAAAAACTGCATTCATACATTAAAAAAAACGATTCGAACGAGACGAAAAAACCTCATGTAAATTATAATACATATATATAAATATAATAATTGAGCGGTTTGGCACCGACTTCAAAAGGTGATTCAAATTTAATCTGTACCTACTTGAACGGGTTATTTTTGGCTTTTTAGTTTTATTGAAGTCGGTTCTTTTTTTTTTATCTAACAAGTTCAATGTCTGAAAACAAATTTGTTCAATGTCTGTCATAGTTGCGCGTCGTGTGAGATCTGTTAGATTGCTTATTCGAGTACCTAACAAGAATAAACACTACATGTAGGTACTTATGTCACGCGATCAAATTGAGATAAAAGGTTTACCTTTCACAGTCACGCAGCTAACCGATCAAAAAAAATCAATAAACTGTCTCTACAAAAATAATTCCCGCAGGATACATATATATACTATTAAAATGAATCCCCGTATTCGTCCGCGCGGATGAAATCCATTGGCAAGATGCTTTTTCCATTTTATTCATATTGGTGCTTTTTCTGGCAACATAAAAAATCCATTAGATTTGTGCATCGGCGTCGAGTGAACGGGGACGGACGCAGCGGCCGGCCGTGGGGTCAGTTGACCGTGTGTAAGCGGCTTTATAGCTCCCTATCAACACGTCAGCCTGTGCACACTGGACGAGTACCAATAGCGGGCAGGACGACCCTGATTAATTTCACAGAGTAGGTACACACAAAATTAAATTAATTATCCGGTAGAGTAATTTAGTTAGTGTTGCAACGAAAACTAGGTATCGCTTAGTGAGCTAACGATTATTATTAAAAAAAATAGATGGGCAGTTATACCTATCTATAAAACCTAGAAGTCTCTTCTATAGAAATTCTCAAAGATTCTAAAATGTGGGTAATTTTTTCATCCCATTGTTCTTAACGGATTATATCTTATTCAACAAAGAACCCCAATTTGTCTGAAAGAGAAAAAGCTTTTCATTTCTGTAGAGCCATAAAGCAGATGCTATTTTAAATCGCAATAACGCTCCTTCGCATTGTGCAGTCGGCTAAAAGTAGAAATAAATCGTGAGAATCTTTGCAAAACAATAGTTGGAAATGGTGTACGAGAGAAAAAGCCGGATGCAAATGCCATTCATATTAATTAGCACAGCGAGACGGGCTTTTACGAAATTAGACCGTGATTTCAGTGGAGATTTATTATGGTGTTTGAAATGGTTTTCGGGGCAAAGGTAGCCATTCAGAGACAGGCAAATTGGTGTTGTCAGACGGGCTTTTCAATTGAATTGACTGGGGTGCTGGGGTGCTTGTTTGTTGATGGCGGGTGACTCACGGAGGTGTACCGGCTAATTTATGGATCGCGTAAACGATATGGAAAAGTTACGTTTCACATTGAACTAATGGATTCTATGATATGGGAAGTTGGGAACTACGGGAGATTTACGGTATAGTGGTATAATTGACTTTTATTATGGGGTAGGGATACGTTTTAAAATTTATCCAAATATCGGACAACCTCACACAAATCGATCCCCAAATTAAGCTCAAGAAGCCACTGTTATGGGTACTAGATGACGATAACTACTGTTATAGATAAATATATACTTAAAAGCATAGAACAACCATGACCCAAGCGCAAATACTCGAGTTCATCACATAAATATTTGCCCTGGACGGGATTCGAACCCGGGACCGCCGGCTCAGTAGGCAGGTGTCTACAAACTGCGCAAAACGAGTCGTCAAATAGTATCCAAATAGGGGGAAATAGTATCCATATAGCTACATAGATTAGTCCAAAACCGGGTACCTATGGAAGTTAAACCAGGACATAGTAGTATGGCCATATAGACGGCCTTAAATTTAAGCACTCTTTGGACATTGCTGTTACAGTAAAACTACCCAACTATAAGTAGTCCGATCATCCAACTATGGTCCAAAATAAAACTCGTTTATTTTTATCATAATCCAAATCCATATTCTATCAGTGACTTTATACGTTTTTATTTAAGTTTGTTTAATTATGTTGTTCACTCTAGAGTTTATTCGTTATAATTGTCATATTAGTAGAGTTGTTAGTCCGCTGTTTTCTAACATAATTGACAACATTTCATATTTTTAAGACTATCATTTTATTACTTTTCTGAATTCTGCTTAAAAAGATGAAGTAATCTCTGTTTTTATTTATTTTCTGAGATGATTATTTATTTTATTATTAATTTATAAAAACATACTCATTTTAAAATGTGGCAACACCAAAACCAGAACTTAATGGAACGGTTACTTTAGTCGGTTTTCTTATTAAAAAAAAACTTAATAAAACTCGGTATGCATCTGTCATCTGTCAACGTCAAATAAAAAAAATATATTTTTTTTCGCTCTTTGGTTTAGACAACAACCCTATTCAGCCCGTATTGTCTTAGATTGCGGTTATTTGATGTATTTTCTTATATTTCTTTAAATACAGAAGAATAAAATCAAAGATTTTTTTTTTAGGTACACGACATAAAGCCCTGTCGATCTCTATATTAATTTTCACCTGTTATAAATATGAAATGTTGTCAATTGTGCGCATCGGGTTACAAGCATGAAATTTTTACCACAGATAGAGTGTTTCTTGGCAATTATTTTCAGATGTGGAGGGAAGTCAGATTCGTCCCCTGTGAGGCGGGAGAGCGGAGTGAATACGGCCAAGTAGGGGAGACCGGGGATGGTTGACTATAGGGGTAGGTAGACTAAGCCGAAATAACTCGCCACTATCACGTGTTTTCCGTCAACCAATCACGGCCAAGGACGCGTCTCCGCGACCCGCTAACTTGTGTGAAGTGCGCTGCCGCAGTCGCGCGTCGTTCTCGAGGGGCATCACGTGTTTGATTTTTAATCTCGGTAAGTAGTTTTTTCCGATCGTACTTTTTTTGTTAAAATTGTGCCTATTTCTTTGTTTAAAATATTGTTGTTGTTGTGTCAGAGGTAAATATGATGGTCGTTTTCTATATCATACCGCATTGATTCCAAATAGCCTCAAGGTTTAGACAGGACATGCAGTTGAAATTCAAAATGGCGTCTGAGGTTGGTTGACCAATTTTATTAGGGGCAGGTAGACTAATTAGTCAACCAACCCCTTTGGTGTAAATATATTATTGAATCATTTTTTATTGCGGTAACTACGATCACCAATCTCAAAACATTGTCCTTAAAATAGTATTTGTCACTGTTAGGTTGTTCTACATATTATACTACATTTAGGTATATTACATTTGTGTTTTTACAGAAAATCAGGACGTACAAAAGGAAAACTGAAAGAGGCGATGTACCAAAAGACGTCCTGGAAAGAGCTTGTCACGCCGTAATTTTCGATAATCATAGTATAAACGCGACATCAAAGACATACCCAATTCCATATAAAACTTTACATCGTTATGTTACTAAAATGAAGCAAAAATTGGAAAGTAATCTGAACCTCAGTAGAGCTGACTTGACCCTGGGAGAAGGCGAAGAAAGAAAGAAAGAAATAGGCAAATATTTAGCGATGACGAAGAAAACGAACTGGAAATTTATTTGAAAGAGCTGCTGATATTTATTATGGATTAACACCGCAAGTTGATCTCTTAGAAGTCATTTATGTATAAGAATAATTTATGTTCATGTTGCAATTGCATGTTTTTATGTTCATGTTGTAATTCTGAAACGAAAACCAAACAATTGCTGTTCATAAGTGAATAGATATAACAGTTATTTTTCTTTTGTTAATAGAGAATTAATCTGAATTTAAATTTTCTTGTAGTCCAATAAAAACGTTTTATCAATTGTATTGTTTTATTGTACAATAATCTCCTTTATTTACTTACTAACTGTGCCTCGCTGTGTTACCTGCTCATCCTACGGGAACACTAAATTTATTCGGGATGAAAAGTGTCATATGTCCTTTCCCGGGTCTCAAACTATCTCCATACCAAATTTCATCTAAGTCGGTTCAGCAGTTTAAGCGTGAAGAGGTAACAGACAGACAGACACACTTTCGCATTATTAGTATGGATTGCCGCCTAGGTCAACCTTCCCCGTGCTCATGGCCAACCTACCCCGGAGATGGGGTAGGTTGACTAAGAGTCAGGGGTTTTGTTTTAAATTCGTGCGTTAAAAACCAAGAATTTAGCTACCTGAATAGTTCTTCTACCTGTGACAACTATTATTTCCGTTATATTGATTCAAACATCGAAGATACATGACCTGAAGCCAAAAGTTAGTCAACCATCCCCGGTCTCCCCTATCCCTCTTTTCTTTCTTTATTGCTGGTCAGTTAAGTCTACCAGGACGTGTTTGGTATCGTTTCCGTGTAAAACAAATATCAGAAATTATTTTTTTATGTTAGTTTTGTATAGTTCTATATAAAAATATGGGTGTAACGGCCGAAAAGGTAAAAATCACGACAAGTTTTTTTATTCAGTGAGGTAAATTAGTTAAATTTCGTGAACATTTTCAACTTATTATTATTATTTCAAAAAGCTCATTTAATCTGGTTTCTAAAAATATATGCATGTTGGGCACTTCTCATACAAACAGTAGCTTAAAATATATCTTTACGTCGGCGTAACCAACGTAAATCTCCGAACGCATCCTATTTCGCTTCATAAAATACATTAAATAATGATTATTAACATGCTTTTACATATTATTTTTACTATATACGTTCTAGAAAAACAAATTAATGTAATTAAAACAAAATATTTTTTTGCTAATGTATCACGAGCACACGGGCTAATCTCAACATCAGCAATTTATTTAAGTTACTTTTTGTATGAAGAGTGCCCAATATGTATTTTTAGAAACAAGATAAAATTTTCTATTTTGTAATATTTTTCTTAGTTGTAAATACTTATTCAGGAAATATAACTAATTTATCTCCCTGAATAAAAAAAACTTGTTGTGATTTTTACAATTTCAAATACAACCATATTTTTATATAGTACTATGAATAAATAACATGGAAAATGAATTGCTGATATCTGTTTTACACGAAAACGACACCACACAAGTCCTAGTAGCGTTATCTGATCAGTAATATAAAAAGAAAAAGAGGACTCCTTTGTCCTATTCACCCCGCTTTCCCGCCGCACAGGGGACGAATCTGACTTCCCTCCACATCTGAAAATAATCACCGCAGAATACTCTATCTGTGGTAGAAATTTCGTGGTTGTATCCCGATGTACACAATTTCGCGACTTAGCAAAATGTACTAGAACACGCAGGCTAAGCTTAACATCAACATTGTTTTCAAGGTACTTTTTGTATCAGAGGTGCCCAATATGTATACATTTTTAAAAACAAGATTAAATTTGCTGTTTAGTAATATTTTTTTAAATTGTACATATTTAGGATAGATAAATAATTTATCGTTCTGAATAAAAAATCTTGTTGTGATTTTTACCTTTTCGGCAATAAACCCAAATTTTTATATCAAACTATTCTTAAATAACATGAAAAATTAATAGCTGATATCTATTTTACACGAAAACGATGTCGCACAAGCCCTAATAGCCTTAACTGATCAGTAATAAAAAAAAGTGTGTGTGTCAGCTCCGACGCACGACTGGAGTTTACTCTTCAGGCCAGGCGCGCACCACTTTTTTGTCGCAGAAATAAGCGTACTTATGGGTTTATGAAAATCGTGGTGCGCGCACTCTCATATAAACCCATATCTTGCATTTATGCGACAAAATTATCGTGCGACTAAAATCTTGGTGCGCGCCTGGCCTTAAGAACGTTTATAAAATATATACTCAATACTCAATACGTTTATTGCACATAATAATGATTATACAGGTGAAAGTAAATAGTTTAAGTATCACATTATGTACCCTGTTGGGCGCTGCAAACAAGAACGAAAAGGTAGGCACACTTTTTGTGCAACCTGAATTCGAGCGCTGCGAGGAATTCGTTTGACCACTGGAATTGAATGTTTAAGCTCACTGATTTTTCCATAAAAAGGCCTGATCTGACTTGGTTGTGAATTGTTTGCCTGGTGGCGACGTAATTGCGCCAGCACGAATGCCATGGGTTCTACTGATGTGTATATTAAGTCCTTTCTGACCTTTAAAGAAACGAATCTGGGAGCAATGTGGGCACTGTACGGAATTCTCCAGCAACAGCGACACAGACCTGGAAGCGACATTCTGAGAGGAGCCCGTGCTATAAGAATTCATCAAGTAAACTATTAAAAAACGCAATAGATAAAAACTTACGGCTACGATAACAAATAAAGTATTTAAAAAAACCGCTCCAAGTTTCGGCATACAAATTGCCCCATAAAGTTCCTGGGCGAAGCGGTGGTTTATAATTGCACATATAACTAGATAGTACTCGTGCACTGATAGCAATCACACTCGTAACATGATAGAGATTAACGCAAAATATTAGCAAAAACTTGAAAACAAAAACACATTTCTCAGCTGTTGTAGATTGACAACTGTCAGTCAAGCTGCCCGATGCGCACTTGCGCAGCAACGCGCCGTGTAGGCCGCCGGCCGCCGCCGCAGTCTCCGCGGAGAAATTATGAATATGTTTCTTGTCTATGTTATTTGTTAAGCCTCTTGTGGTAATTTAAAATAAATAAATGGCAGAGAACAATTAATATTAATTTTCTCTAACGGGAGCCATGTTTTCCCGTTGCTAAGTACATTTAAAATACATTTCATGAAATAAACATCTCGGTGAAGGTCATTTTATATAGGGATCTTAGTCTATAACGCTTAACGTAACGCATAACCTGCTAAATTAAGAAGTCGTATTTTTACCCCGATCGTATACTGAGATACGACTTTTTAAATTAGCACGGCAGATACGTTCGATTTTATACCCCATAATTTTCATACCCCGGGCTTATATATGAAAATCGATTCTTAAGGAGTAAACTCCAATAAACTCCAATAAACTCCAAAAAGGAAAAAGAGCTGTACTTGGTCCTCTTCACCCCGCTCTCCCACCACACAGGGGACGAATCTGACTTCCCTCCACATCTGAAAATAATCACCGTGGAACGCTCAATGTGTGGTAGAAATTTCATGCTTGTAACCCGATGCGCACAATTTCGCGGCTTAGCTACTATATATTAACGACTAGGTAATTTTCGGATTAAATTGGACCGTAGTTGTGTGGACTGGACTATAGTTAGGTAGTATAACGGTGATAGGATCCTTTTTACTTGACTACGATAAAAAGAGGGTTAGGTACGTGGACAAAGTTGCGGGCATTTTCTAGTAGTTTACCACAAACCTGCAACATACAAAGCGAGAAAAAGTAAAAGGCTGAGATCTCAAAATAATACAATTTATTCTTCACATACATTGAGCCCACTTCTATGCACGTATTCACAGACATAGGTAAATGCACGGTAGATAATACATATAACATATGTGACTCATCTCGTAAATGGAATCATCTCTGTATGACAATCAATTACTCACATAGACCGTTGGCAATATCAATAAAAATAGCTAAAATTAATGAATCTTAAATGACTGGTTGTTGCACTCTTAACACTTTCGCGACAAAAGTAACGTGGGAAATACGTAAGGTCAGTCGGAATCGGGATGGGGACAAGAGAGCGCATGGGGTAAGTGTATAGTTCGAAGCCCATTTCTTAAGCGAATCCCATTAGCTTTGTACCCGATGAACAATACTCATTATCTGTATTGTTAACTGTGGCCACAGCTGCCACTTCGAAATGTAAGGCGTTATAAGTGCAAATTACTTTTACACTAAATTAGTCTTTAAGTCAAACGAAATAAGGTTTAGGTACTCTTAAACAAAGAGAACACAGATGTTGGTCACTTCGTAAGTGAAAGAGCAGTGAAGTTCCTATCGATGCTTATGATGACAATGAAGTGACCAGGAGTAAAACAATGGTTTTGTGCGGTCATGTTTACTATAAGCTCTGAAGTGGAATTCGGACAGCTCAAATTTTATTACTATAGGTAATTTTCGATTTCTTTATGGCAGATATGCTTACCCCGTGTATGCATGGACTGAACTTATATACACGGAAAATTGCTACGAGCATTGCGGCCGCTAGGCACGACGTTGCTGGTGAAAAACTTAAAGAGAGAACATTTAAGAATCAGTAATACGGCGCCGTCGGTACCAGCTAGGTATTGACACAAGAACCACAAGATTCGCGTGACCTGAGCCTATTAAAATATGGAAAGCCTATGTATTAATATTATTCGCATATCACAATTCAAATAAACTACTTACCTACTACAGGCAAAACAAATAGTCGTCTAAAGGTACAATCGACCTAGTCCCAAACCCTAGTTCTATCGATACTGGTTGAAAATAACAATAAACTGGAAAACAATTGTGTTCACAGTCATTTTAGGGTTTCGTAGCCAAAATGGGAAAAAGGAATCCGTATTTATAGTTTTGTCACGGTAATACCTACAAGATAAAGGTTTAAGTGTATCATTTTAGATTGACCGCCGACACTACGAGTAGAAGCGGTGCATCCATATAAACCAATTTAGATAATTCGGTTCGCTTAGTGTATCTACCTAAAGAAACTTCAAGGAAATGAAATCTCTATTTCACGGTCGGCGAATGATGATGTGATGATGCGTTATGTGTGAGTGGGAAGGAAGTGTGTCTGTGAGTATATATACCAGAAAATGGGACCATACAAGTTCTTTACAACCTAGTCACGACAAGCACAGTTTAAAAAAAAAAGTTTAATTGAACGATGAGAATGACCAATACACATTTGATCAACTTTTGTATAAGGATTAAAAGCTCGCCATTATTGGGTAGCTAAGAAGAAATTAATCTACGTAATACTACACATTATTTATTAAATTATTATGAAACTTACCACTGAAATGCTAAACGAGGCAAGCTTTTGTATATATCTCACTAACACGATTTTGATCCAAATTAACTAAAATAAAATGTAAACATAATAACAACCAATAATGACGAATTGAGCACAACCACAATTTTTAGTGATCAGCTAAAACTAAATGTAACTTAATGTTAAAAACCAAAATACAACAGGACTGTTAATCACATGTAGAATGTTTACAACTAAGCGAAAATTTAAATATTGAATGGTACAGGCCGAGCCATTAATTTTTCGCTTCATTCTAAACATTTGGTTTACGTTAGCAGATGTCACTGCTTTATAATAAAAAAAAACATATGTCAAATGTTAGCGATATTACCAAATTAAGAGTAGGTACCTGGGTGAATCAACTTTTAAGTGCACCTGTTGCTATGGTTACGCAAAATTTGTCCCTCGGACAACCTAAGCATGTTTCTATGAAACAGTATGAAGATGTCACTTGGACAACGGGGACAGAGTAAACAACACAAAAAAGTTGATTCACCCACCTACTGGTCTATACTGTCCTATATTTATCAATAGGTCCCTACTAGTGGTACTGTTCTTATAATTGCTTATTGTTTAGTGTAGGTAGGTAGTTACAGAGTCCGGTATGTATAGAGACGGCATACTTAGCATTAATGCAGGTGCGTCCAAAAGTGCATAGTTTGCGTCTGGCGTAGATAAGCTTTAGAACCTAAGAACATTTTAATTAAATAAAGACAGTCTAATATCGACCACCGTACGAATAACTTGTATTTTAATTATAAGTTTAGTTTTTAAAAAGTAGTTTTCCCTCCGGCGCGATTTGACTGGCGCTGCGGACAGGATACCGGTACGAAATCCTGCGCCTGTGAGGATCACGAATTGATCCGAGTGCATGACTTTCGTTAACGTATTTACGTGATAACTGGTATCTTCGAACCAAATAAATTTGTCTCAGTGCCTGGAGGACAACACGAAAACGCCTGCGGCTATAATTGGAGGAAATGGGGAAAAGCGTACTGTGAGTAGACCTCTTCACTGTCCCGTCTATCCCTGTTCTTATTCCATTGGCTGTGTAATTTAGTGTAGACTTTATAATAAGCTCTCTATACAAACTCTATAGTTGCGAATTATATCGTCCTAATATTAAGTTAGTTAAGTGTGTTTAAAAAACGATTATTAAAATACTAAATGGAAGAAATAGGAATAGCTCCCAGAGATAATAATATTGAAGAAAATATAGTAAATCCCAGAGAAAATATGGATCAAATCAAAGTAATTCCTAGAGAAATGATGGATTTAATTCCGAAATTTGATGGTGATGAAAAATTGTTAAATTTATTTTTAAGTAAAAGCGAGTATGTTATTCAAGCTTTTAGAAACCCCGAAAATCTTGCTCAGGATTTGTATATATTTCATGCAATTACTGGCCGGCTTACTGGCAAAGCCGCCCACTTGATTAGCGAACGCCAAGATATAGATACTTGGATGCAATTAAAAAAGCTGTTAACTCAACATTTCGGCGACCCGAGGTCAGAGGAGTGTATTGCGATAGAATTAGATAATTTAAAGATTAGGCACAGTGAATCATACGCTAGCTTCTGTAATCGTATCCAAAATGTCAGAAGTACATTATTTGCCAAAATAAATTTAATTGAAGATCCTCGTGAAAAAGAAACGAAAAAGACAATTTATAATCACTTGTCTCTAAACGTCTTTCTTTATAATTTGCCGGAAGACATGTTACGCGTAGTGAGACTCAATAGCCCCAAGCAGCTGGAAGACGCGTTAACAATAGTAATGGAAGAAGTCAATTTCTTAAACCAGTATAACGCAAAAAATAGAAACAATAGTAAGCCTTCACAGCAAAGGCCCATTTTCCCACAAAATAATAATTTTGGACAGAATATGAGATTTTCTCAACCACAAAATGCAGGATACAATTTTAATACCGCACAAAATAAATTCCCACAAACTCAAGGTTTTAGATTTGGCATTCCCAACCAGTCAGCTCCACAAGGTTTTAGATTTGGAAACCCTCAAAATCAGGGATACAAATCTTTGATGCCCAATCAACACACACCGAACTTTAAATTTGGGATTCCCCAACAAGCAGGTTATAGACCATTTGTTTCTAATAACAATCAATTTAGACCTAATAATTTCCAGCCAGCACACCAACCGCAATTTAAATTCGGTATTCGACCTCCATATCAACAACCACAAGGTCAAGGCCAATCTTCGCATCAATATAATAACGATGTCTCTATGCGAACAGCACCCCAACCAAAACCAAACTACATACCCCCGCGAACAACTAACAATTTGTTTTACGCAAATGAACTTCAAGAAATCGAACCTGCCCCTGAAAATTTCAATGAACCGAACGCCCTTGACTCAAACTACCAACATTATTACACGCAAACTGAAAATGAAGAATACTTCTTAGACGATCAATATGAGACTGAAATGTTACAAGACTTGCCTGAAAATGAAAATTTTCCCATAAAAGCCTCTACGACAGATCCCCAGAAATAGTACATCTTAACCATCATAATGCCTTAAAACTGCCACACATTGAAATTCCCGAAATAAACTCCAAATTCATGATAGATACTGGAAGCACACGATCATTCGTAAGCCCTGATATTGCAAACAAATACTTTTCAGAATTCAAATATAATGAACCATTTGAAGTAGTAAGTACCCATGCTCGAAGCTCTCACGCTGAAGTAATCGAAATCCCATTGCTGAAAACTTTTAAGAGTTGTGACACTCATAAATTTTATATTTACGAAGTCGATAATAGTTACGGAGGACTAATTGGCTCAGATTTACTGAAACAACTTGACGCTAACATTGACATGAAAAACCAAGTACTGATAACGCGAGACACACAAATACCTATAATTTACCGTCCACCTTACACAATTCGCATTGAACCCCGATCTGAAACACGCACGAAAATTCCCGTAAATCTTTATAGTGGAAATGCAATTATAAACCATATAGATTTCGGCGAAGGTGTACGAACACCAACAGCACTTGTAGAATGTACAGAAGGCTTTGCAACCACTGTTATCCAAAATACATCCGAAAATCACTTTGATATAAAATTCAGTAAACCTCTCAATGTCACACCATATGAACCAAAAGAAATTGAAATTAACGGTTTACATTCAGTAGATAGCAGTGAAAAGGATGAAATTTTAACTCAAAACTTAAGTAAATTACGATTACATCACATGAACTCGGAGGAACGAAATCAAATTTACAATTTGTGTTTAGAATACAAAGATATTTTTTACACTGAACATTTACCATTAACCTTCACAAATCAGGTAAAACACAAAATCCGAACCACTAACGAAGACCCTATCTATATAAAACCATACCGTCAGGCCCCAGTAGAAGCAGCTGAAATAAAAAAGCAAGTACAGACATTATTAAAGGATAATGTCATACAAGAATCTCACTCACCTTGGAGTGCCCCGGTACATTTAGTCCCAAAAAAGATGGATGCTAGTGGAGAAAGAAAATATCGCATGGTTATTGATTATAGACGGCTTAACGACATTACCATTGACGACAAATACCCACTCCCGAATATTACAGACCTTTTCGACAAGCTAGGTAAAAGTAGTTATTTCTCGGTACTCGACTTAGCGAGCGGGTATCATCAGATAGAAATCGAAAAAGAAGATCAGCCAAAAACAGCGTTTTCTACACAATACGGCCACTACGAATTCCTGCGCATGCCCTTTGGGCTCAAGACGGCTCCAGCAACGTTTCAAAGAGCAGTAGATAACGTTTTAAGAGGACTGCAAGGTATTCACTGCCTAATTTACCTCGATGACATTATAATTTTCTCATCTAGCCTGGAAGAACATATGACAAAACTTAAAGCAGTTTTCGAACGACTCCGACAAACGAATCTAAAAGTACAACTCGATAAAACTGAATTTCTATGTAAAGAAGCTAATTACTTAGGACATACCATTACACCCGACGGACTAAAACCTAACACAGACAAAATAGATGCTATACTGAAATATCCATTGCCGAAAACAGTTACCGAAATAAAGAGCTTTCTTGGACTCATTGGATACTACCGAAAATTTATTAAAGACTTTTCTAAAATTACTCGCCCGATGACGTCTTGTTTGAAAAAGAATAGTAAAATTACCATTGACGAAAATTACCTGAAAGCTTTCGAAAAATGTAAAGAACTGTTAGTAAGTGCACCTCTATTACAATATCCCGATTTTACGAAGCCATTCATATTGACAACAGATGCATCTGACTTCGCCCTGGGCGCAGTACTTTCTCAAGGTATTATAGGTAGCGACAAACCCATCGCTTATGCCAGTAGAACCCTAAATGATTCTGAAAAACGATACAGCACTATCGAGAAAGAGCTATTGGCCATCGTATGGGCTGTAAAACACTTTCGTCCCTACTTGTACGGCAATAAATTTACCATTTTCACTGATCACAGACCCCTGGCTTGGTTAGACTCGCTAAAAGAGCCCAATAGCAAGTTAACTCGTTACAAACTCAGATTAAGCGAATATACATTTAAAGTCATACATAAAAACGGAAAACAGAACACAAATGCCGACGCTCTCTCACGGATAAGATTAAACGCATTAGGAAATGACAGCGACAACGACCAATTATCAACAGCAGTTAACGTAGGAGATACTGACAAACTGGACGACTACATACAACGACTAACTGATGACATAGTTAGGTTAGGGCAACAAACACATGACCCTCAGAACCCTACTAATAATGAAAACCAGCCCGATATTAATTCCAACACCTCTGAAAGAACTTTAAGTGCAAACGAAAGTACTTTATCAGCACCGACTGACACACAATCAAAATCTAGTACAGATACTGCCCATTCCGCTGTAGATATGGATACAAATGGCATACCCATTCTGCATGAAGCTATTGATACCAAACCGAACCAAATTCTAGTAAACGCCTGGCTTAAAAATGAACTTTTAGTTAAAATAGAATCACATCCAAAACAGAAAATCCTTAAGGTTTTCCTACCCTTAGACAACACTGAACTAATAAAGAAATTCCTCAAAGATTATATTAGACCCAAAATTAAATATTTTATACACTTTAACAATACCGAACACAGACGCCAATTTTCAGATATAGTCATTGCATTATTTCGAAAGGATACCATACAACTTTACGAATGTACTGAAAGAGTAGTAAACGTAACTGACGAAAAAGAACAAGAAGAAATTGTACTTCGATACCATGACGGCAAAACATGTCACCGTGGAATCAAAGAAACAATTTCTCATTTAAAGCGAACTTATTTTTGGAATAATATGGAACAAACAGTCACTAGTATAATTAACTCATGCGAAACCTGTAAAAGAATGAAATATGACCGACGTCCTTTCAAACCACAAATACAGCTTACACAGACTCAGACTAAACCGTTTCAAGAATTATTTATAGACCTATATACAATAGAAGGCAAATACTATTTAACTATCATAGATGCTTTTAGCAAATTAGCCCAAGCTTTTGAAATTCCCGATAGGTCTACCCCCGAAGTTGTTCGTGCCCTAATAAAGTATTTCTCATTTTATGGTATTCCCACTAAAATCAGTTCAGACCCTGGCTCCGAATTCAATAACAGACTTATGAGCGAAATGCTTTCCTTTTATAAAATAAACATTCATATTGGAACCCCTAATAACCCGAACTCTATGGGAATGATAGAACGCTTCCATTCCACAATCGCAGAAATATATAGACTTGCAAAGTATGAAAGGAAACATACAGATGCCGCTTCCGTAATGACGTATTCAATATTGGCCTATAATCAAACTATTCACTCAGTAACAGGACTCACGCCGTTCGAAGTTGTCTTTGGACATACCGAAAGTAAAAACCAGTTTAACGCAGATTTTGATAAAGAATATACCCAGCAGTTAGTTAAAGACCATTGTAAAAGAACAAAATACCTATATAAATATTTGACAGATAAAATGTTAGCTAGAAAAGAAAGGGTTCAACAAGATAGGCAAGGAGAAACCAATTTCGACTTAGATGACAATGACGATATTTTCATTAGAGGCGTAAATAGACGACGTGCTAAGGACAAACCTAGGTATCAAAAGGCCAAGGCTAAGGGCAAGGTCCACAGAAATATAATCCCAGTTGAAACAAACGCGAGAGAAACCAGAGTCCCAATTAAAGATGTGCGACGTCCTCCACAGGTTCGTCCTGCTGCTGACCCAGGCAGTACTGACCCGGGCCCTTCAACTTCATAAAATCGAGAAGAACCCCGGCGTTTTTCCAATAAGAGAGGGTACCGCTCTTGTTAGTTACAATAAGTGGCTAGTTATTAAGATATTAG
The DNA here is from genome assembly GCA_947623375.1 of Apotomis capreana. Taxonomy (NCBI): domain Eukaryota; kingdom Metazoa; phylum Arthropoda; class Insecta; order Lepidoptera; family Tortricidae; genus Apotomis; species Apotomis capreana. The sequence continues at coordinate 17,079,615 of OX392501.1, forward strand.
ATATTAAACTTATTAAGCAAGACCTAGATTTAAATATACATAGATATAAGGAACTGGATAGGTTGGTTGGTTCATTTTGTAATATTAATGCCTCATATTTAATATACTGGGATGACGTAAAGCGACAAGTAAATCACATGTTAGATATCACTGTGGAAAAATACACTCAATTAATTCCCAATAGCAGGCAAAAGAGAGGACTTATCAATCCTCTAGGATCTTTAATTAAACTTATCACTGGAAATTTGGATCACGACGATGCTATCTATATATATATTACGCGAGGCCGATTTTTGTACATCCCATCAGATCTACAGTTATGGTCCGATTTTGATAAATGATATGTCATTAGATTCGTCTCATGCTGGAGAGGTGCATAAAACTCTTGGAATTTTAATTTTTTCCTGAAAAGGTACTGAAAAATGGATTTGAAAAAACTACTGTGCGCTAACCACGTGACATTGACCACGTGACCTGTGATCCCTATTTTGACATAAGATGACCAAATAATAATAAGCATGATTTGCTCACAAACCTGTAGTAAGTTGTTCAGCATGATGAAATATTATTTTTGAGTCGGCAACATAATATCCGCAACACTTAGGTAAAACATGATTACGAATATGCAAAAATAATTTTACAGTTTCTTGACAATGAATGACAGTAACCATATTCTGACAACTTTTAATGTCTTTTTTATTGGGGGCTATTATGTCAATGCTCTAAATTGCCAGGTTGTTTTTCTTTTTAAAATGTTAAAATGTATGGAAACTTTTTTCGCATACCTGTTAAAAAGGTGGAGAAAAAGCCGGTTAAGTGCGAGTTGGACTGGTGCTCGAAAGACTAGAAAACTGACCGTCATTCAAGAATAGATTATTTTTATAGGCGAGTTTTACAATAAATCAAAGCAGAAAAAAAATAGTAAAACTAATTTACACGTCATTCAAATAGGTAAATTTATGATAGATTATTATAAATATGATTATATAAGTCCATCAAAAAAATAATTCCAAGGAAAATGGCATGAGTTATGGTAAATTAAATGGTATTTTACAAGAAAAAACTTAGTCCTTGCGCTTGCATGTCGACTGGATCGGAAATGTGGTCGAGTTGAGAATATGGACGACATGACAATGTGCCTAAGTTGGGAATGTATCTACATTGGTAATATGGATGAGTTGGTAAAATGGATGAGTTGGAAATGTGGACGAGTTGGGAATATGGAAGAGTTGGGAATGCGGATGAGTTGGTAAAATTGACAAGTTGGTAATATAGACGAGTTGGGAAAATGGACGAGTTGTTAATATGGGCGAGTTGTTAATTGGACGAGTTGTCAATGTAGACGTGTTGGGAATATGGACGAGTTGGGAATGTGGATGAGTTGGCAAAATGAATAAGTTGGGAACACGGACGAGTGGGCAATGTAGACGAGTTGAGAATATGGACGAGTTGGGAATGTGGATGAGTTGGCAAAATGAACAAGTTGGGAACACGGACGAGTGGGCAATGTGGACGAGTTGAGAATATGGACGAGTTGGGAATGTGGATGAGTTGGCAAAATGAACAAGTTGGGAACACGGACGAGTGGGCAATGTGGACGAGTTGAGAATATGGACGAGTTGGCAATGAAGACGACTTGGTAATACGGACGAGTTGGTGATATGGAAGATTTGGCAATAAAGGCGAGCTGATAAAAAGGACAAGTTGGTATTGTAGACGAGTTGGGTGTATCGTCAAGTTGGGAATATGGGCGAGTTGGAAATGTGGATAAGTTGGCAATGTGGATGAGTTGGTAAAATTGACAAGTTGGGAACATGGACAAGTGGGCAACATGGACGAGTTCGCAGTGAAGACGAGTTGGTAATACGGACAAGTTGGCAATGAAGACGCCTTGGTAATACGGACGAGTTGGTGATATGGAAGATTTGGCAATAAAGACGAGCTGATAATAAGGACAAGCTGTTATTGTAGACGAGTTGGGTGTATCGTCGAGTTGGGAATATGGACGAGTTGGAAATGTGGATGAGTTGGCAATGTGAATGAGTTGGTAAAATTGACAAGTTGGGAACATGGACAAGGGGGCAATGTGGACGAGTTCGTATTATGGACGAGTTGGCAATGAAGACGACTTGGTAATACGGACGAGTTATCAACGTGGACGAGTTGAGAATATGGACAAGTTGGAAATGTGGATGAGTTGGCAAAATGAACAAGTTGGGAATATGGGCGAGTTTGCATTAAAGACGAGCTGATAATAAGGACGAGTTTGTATTGTAGACGAGTTGGGTGTATCGTCGAATTGAGAATATGGACGAGTTAAAAATGTGGATGAGTTGGCAATGTGGACGACTTGGCATTGTGGACGAGGTGGGAATATGGACGAGTTGGAAATGTGGATGAGTTGTATTTGTGGACGAGTTGGCATTGTGGACGAGCAAGTAATATGGACGCGTTGGCATTGTGGACGAGTTGGGTGTATGGACGAGTTGGAAATGTGGACGAGTTAGCAATATAGATGAGTTGGCATTGTGGATGAGTTGGGAATATGGATGAGTTGGGAATAAAGACGAGTTGGTAATATGAACGAGTTGGCAATGTAGATGAGTTGGGTGTATGGACGAGTGGGCAATGTGGACGATTTGGCATTGTGTACGAGTTGGGAATATGTACGAGTTGGGAATATGAACGAGTTGGAAATGTGGACGAATTTTATGTGGTGACGAGTTGGCATTGTGGACGAGTAAGCAACATGGACGCGTTGGAATTGTGGACGAGTTGGGAATATGGACGAGTTGGCATTGTGGACGAATTGGGAATATGGACAAGTTGCCAATGGAGACGAATTGGTAATATAGACGAGGTAGCAATGCAGATAAGTTGGGTATATGAACGAGTTGGCAATGTGGACGTGTTGGGTGTGTGGACAAGTTGGCATTGTGACCCAGATGGGAATATAGACGAGCTGACATTGTGGACGAGTTGTATTTGTGGAATAATTAACATGTTACCCTAACATGCGAAACTTGATGGTAGAAATAACCTACATATGATGCAAATTTCAAAAAAATCGACTCGCTCAAGAATAAATCATATTTGAATTAGACATGTGCGCCGCCGCGGCGCGGCGCCGCCGCCGCCGTTTTTGACACGCCGCCGCCGCCGATGAATGATCGGCGTGAAATCGGCGTGACCTTCAGTAATTTGTATTTATGCGGATTTAAATAATGTAACCTGTCCTGTACTTTATAAATAGATGATATGATATTTATTTTCTGTACGAGTAGGGCTGCCGGTTTTTCCCAGAATAGTCCTAGTTTGAAGGCCATCTGGAGGACGTCCGGGGGGGTTTTCAATAAGTGTTCGGGACACTTTTTATGTGAATAGAAAATAAAGCGTGTTTTTTTTTAATAATTTAAGAAAAAAAAGCGATTTACGCCAAATGTCCGATGTTACGGGTTTTTGTGTATGTACGATTAAAAATCTCGGTAGGTAATTGTAAAATGGAGTTGCATTGCCCCTCAAAATCGTGGTGTTCATGTTTTTTTTAATACTTGTTATCTGTAAAAGTCGGAAAACAATAAGGGTTATTTTTATTGTGGCACTGTTGTGCTGCATGCCCACATCCTTACCCCCACCGCTCACTCAGGTCAGGTGTAATCCCTTAAACACTAGAAAAAATATTATTAAGCGGGGTAACTCATTAGTCAGTTTGTGTTGCGTGTGCGCGGTAGATTACAGTTTTAGTTTCTGGTGTATGTGACGTTTATTTTAAATTCATTATGAGCGAGGAACAAAGTGAAGACGGATCATCAGACATTCATAAATTAAAAGTAAAATGTTTAAAAATAATCCTTTGCATTGTAAAGCCAACCCAAGCTACTGCTGGAAGCATTTCGGGAATCTTATGGTAGAACAAGATGGGAAGAGACGGAGTGTGTCTCCTAAGCAGGTGTTTTGCATACCCTGTTTGGCAAATGCACAAAAAGAAGACCCGGACAGCTATTTTGGACGGTAAGTAAAGTACAAAAGTAGATTACCATGTGGTATTTATTTTACCTCTATTAAAACTCTGTTTATTACACATAGTATTAGAATTAATAGGTCTATGTGTAAAGTTTTTCAGAAGTTAAGCAAAACAAAAACTTATTTTTGACGTTTTCAACCAAAAGAATAACGTCCACTTTGTCATTTATTACTAGAGTCCATCTTTATACAAATAATAATAAAAAAAATCCTGACAGTGCGTCCTTATCAACAAAGTGAACCCTTTTGCATAAAATCGTCCCATTTTATGGTATTTATTATTATAATAACTTTACGATTTTACCAAAAATACTTCGATTTAAACTAATTGTTGATTATATACAAATTGTTGATATAACGTAAACTGTGATTTGATTATAGTCAGACCACGCTAACTCTGCACAGCAAATGAACTGTCAAACCATACAAACTGACTCACTTTGTATGGTTTGAGTTAGCGTGGTCTGACACTATTTTAGAAAAAAAAATGTTATATATTTTGATGTGATGTTTCACGTGTAATTTAATATTTAGAACGTTGATATTTAAGGGAATATTTAATTTTGTTACTTAGAAGTTATTGATCTTACATACAACATTATTATTCTGACTTTGATTTGATTTTTAAAATGTTTTTATACCACGTATTTAACTGATTTTCTCTCAAATCCAATAAAACATACCCATCAATATGTTTTTTCATTCACCTAACCCTGACGCCGATTTCACGCCGATTTCACGCCGCCGCCGCCGATTTTTTGACAGACGCCGCCGCCGAGCATTCTGCGACCGGCGCACATGTCTAATTTGAATTAATGACGTCTGGCTGATCATTCTTATTCTTATTCAAAATAAAATTTGTCAAATTATGCTGTCAACACAACAAATAGATTTTTTAAGGCTTCCGTTTTTACCGACTATGGTAAGGAACCCTAAAATTAGGTTTATATTATAGACTTGAGAGTATAGATAGCATCTCCCTCACTCTTCTGTCAGACACTATTTCAATGAGAGGAAAGAAGGGAAAGACACGAAAGTTTGAATTTGGAATTTGGGTATACGTAAGGCCTTTAGCCGTAGTAACTTGTATATAATCTGTGCTTTAGCTCTAAATTTATTGAATAAAATATATCTTATATTCTTTTCTCAAACATGTTTAGCTGTTTTATATATTGGATTTATTTTATTACACATATTTGACACATTCTTTTTTTTATGGTGGAGTATTGTCAGTCAGTAATTTATTTAGATTAGTAAGTAGGGTTTGATTAAGAGTTATACTGGCGTAAGAATTTCAAACACAATGTGAAATTGTTATTGAATAAATGATTGATGATGATGACATGGCAGCACCCATATTAAGAAAATTTGCACGATCTATTGAATTTCATAAAAAAAAACAAGCATTGATAATAGTGGTTTTTCGTGTATTCTATAAACGTCTTTTACTCTCTATTACATACAATTGAGTTTATGTAACATTTTTTATTATCAATATTTTGAAGTATTTACGATTATAAATGAATACATAAACAGTTACGCACTCCATGATTTCCTTTTAAAACCTGCGTAGTGAGTGACCAAATCTGTCGTTTCGATTCATGTGCTATTTCTGGAAATTGATAGAAATCGATCAAATCGATAAATGTATGTCCTGAAGAAAGGACAACAAATTAAAATTCTACCAATCTTATGTTCGGTCCTATGAGAATATGTCAATAATTTTTTTACGATTTGGGACTATTGTCATGAATTATATTTTTCCATAAATCGAATAATATGCATTTTATTTGTGAAACAGATCAGCAGATCACATGGCATTAATGCACAAGTTATTTTTACAAAAGAGTTGAAAAAGTTGTCACGATGAACCTGGCAGTTGGCTATCAGGCCTGGCTCTAGCCTGGCATGTCTTAACGTTTTGAAATATCATTTTAACGTGTTTTTTTACAGTATTTATTCTTCGTTCCCCAAAAACTTCTTATCGATAAAGTAGTTATTTTCTGTAACACTACCGGATTTCCATATTCTAGCGGCGGTTCGACGCCGCAACGGGTCTCTAGTTAAATATAACAATCTGATAAATGAAGTCAAAACCCGACAGCATTCCGTAGAAAAGAAAACAACACTCATATCCGAAATGGTGAGACTTTTTACAAATACTACTGTAAATATAACTGACAATCTCATACAATTGAATACAGCCATAAATAAAGTTAATAATGACATAACCGAAATTTCAATAATATCTCATGTCAATCAGATAATACAGGCTTATCACTTGTTCTTTCATAATTTCCAACTGATATATTCTAAATTGAATGAGATTGAAACTGTACTCGCATTTAGTAAAATAGGTATATTGCATCAATCTATTGTTAACACTAATGAACTTGTAAAAGCATTTAAGCTCATAGAAAGAACAGATAAACTTATTTTTTCATCAAATCCTGAAAACATTGTAAAAATTGAACAGTCAATTACATTGAAATCATACTTTAAGAATTCTGAAATAATGTTCATCATGGAAATACCATTAGTTAAGAGAGAAACTTACTTTTACTATAAAATTGTTCCCTTACCTATTACCGAACCTGAAACAAACCTCACCCTAATTATTTTACCTAAATATCCTTACCTTATTGTGAAGGGGTTGAATGCTAGCTCGCTCTCCACCCCATGTAAGCTCATCGAAGACGAAACATTTCTGTGTGATGAAATGCAATTAACAGTGCCCATCAAAGACACCTGCATTCTCGAACTCATGCGATACTCAAGTAATGCTCCGTGTATGCAAATCCCGATAGAAGTGGAAAATGTGAAGATAGAGTTTTTACAGAAAAACAGATGGATTTTATATACCATGGCAACTACGGATCTTGAGAGAACGTGTGCTAACGAAATCCTTCATTACACACTTTTAGGCACATACCTGCTTACAATTGACGATAATTGCGAATATAAAATTGGACAACATTATCTGAGAGAACAAACCATAAATGGAGAGAAAATCATATACCAAAAACTACCTTTGGTAAAGTTTCCTGAAAATCTGAAAACCGACATAAGACGGAGCGCTGATCCAGTACAACTGAAAGGAGTTGAGCTGACCGACCTGAAAGTGTTATCGTACGCACTGAAAAATAGTGAAGTGGAAAGTGGAAGTGTAGTGAATACGGAAAGCGTTAGCATAGGAACCATTGTTTTATATGTAATCTTAATTATAGGTTTTCTTTCATTCTTTTCGTATAAATATTCACTTTTGGTATGCAAGTCTTGCAAAAATCAAAATAATCCTCCGAATAACGGTTCTTCGGATAATTTCGAACTAAAGGAGGGAGGAGTTACAGAGTCCGGTATGTATAGAGACGGCATACTTAGCATTAATGCAGGTGCGTCCAAAAGTGCATAGTTTGCGTCTGGCGTAGATAAGCTTTAGAACCTAAGAACATTTTAATTAAATAAAGACAGTCTAATATCGACCACCGTACGAATAACTTGTATTTTAATTATAAGTTTAGTTTTTAAAAAGTAGTTTTCCCTCCGGCGCGATTTGACTAGGTAGGTATATCTTACATACATACCGTAATGTGCGTTAGCTGGGGTTATTTGCTTAAACGCAAATTAAAGGCTTGAAGCCCTAATATTTAATATATATATTCCTATCGGAATATATATTTAATATATATATTCCTATCGGAATAGTTGGAACAAATGTTTTATACCTGAAAACATGTAGGTACCTATGTTCCTCATATTCCAATGAAAAAAAGGGAACAATATTTTCTGTCACCTAAGTTTAGATGTGTCACTAATCTGCAATACCCTATGTGACACGTCTATTTTTTAAGGAACAAATTTTATTTATTAGGTAACTGAAAATGCATCTATTAGATGATTGATAAAATAATACCCCAAAAAATTGGGCTAAAAAGCTTTCTTTTGCTTGATAAAAAATAACCCCTTGGGTTCCTAAAAGCCTCACCTTACGATAATTACTAACATTTTAAAATGAAAAGGTTTTAACTACTGATCGACAATGAACTAATACATATTTGAGAGTGCGCCATACTATTTTTCAAAATGAACAGTTTCTCTAACGACTGCGTTATTTACAGAAAAAATAACACGAAAAGGTGTGACTTAGATCAATACAGAGAGCAATATCATAATTAACCTTTTGAGCGCCAAGCGGTAAAGCAATTCACCGTGCCACTGACGCCACAGCAAAAAAAGATGTGCTCCTAAATCAATAGGGATTGAAAAACACATAATGTAGCGGTTTGAATTACCATGTTTTTGACCATTGAAATTATGACGTCAATAGGCGTCGTTGGCGTCAGTTTATCATTTTAGCGCTCAATAGGTTAATAAGTTAGCAAAATTGTTAGGTGAACTAATTATAAACTGCTCATACTAGGCGCATTCCATAATTCAAATTTGCATGTCTATTCAAATAAGTATTTGGAATGAGGAAAAAGGATTTGGGTTCATCATTAACCTTAGAAAACAACTCGTACAGTCAATTGTGGCGTATTTTTATAGGCAAGCCACGCACTAACATTTACCTAATTGAATGCTGACTTTTTTAAGTAGGTATCTAAATACGGCAAGCCTAACTGGTTATGCAAGAGGTCTAAAATAAATCAGTTAAAATACCTAAATGGACTAATACATAATTTAAAACAAGATTAATAAAATTATACAATTGTAAATAGGAAACTTACAACATTACATCAACTTATTCATCTAAAGTCTTTATGTTGAATATTTTAATACTTCAATAGCCTTATTATGTTTAGTAGTTTCATTCGTAAAAAATAGGTTAGGTATATTGTGCGTAGAATTATTTTACGAGCTTTATTTTAAGCATTATTTAACATTCATAATAGTATTTAGTATTCAATTATATTATATTTATGTAAGTACGCGTGTATATTATTTTCAAATAAATTTCGTTTCATGTAAAAATATACATATTTAAAATAGCAATTAAATGATGAGCATACTTGGTACCAAATATGGTGGCATTTATCGTATCAAATTGATTAGCGAATAACTTATTGCACTGACGTTCATTAAATGTAATACTGCATAAAACCACGAGTTGTCACACACATCAACACTAATGTCTTAATAAGTTATTACTTATTATTATACATAAAAATTTAAGCAATGCTCGTCTTGCATACCTATAACTTGTATACCTACTACGTAGTGTTGTATCACTACATAGTATAAAACAAGGTCGCTTTTTGTCTGTCTGTATGCTATGTATGCTTAGATCTTTAAAACTACGCAACAGATTTTGATGCATTTTTTTATAGATAGAGTGATTCAAGAGGAAGGTTTATATGCATAATTTATCAGCATTGCACCCGTGCGAAGCCGGGGCGGGTCGCTAGTATAATATATGTTTATTTTCATGACACTTACGGAAAAAGAGAAGAGTATTCACTCCAAATAGTTCCTAGGAACAAAACAGCATATAACTGTTCGAGTCTGAACTCTTTAGATTTAATGTCAATGGTTTAAGCTATGAGAATGAGAGTAAGAAAATGGCGTCATAAGTGATTTGGTTTTCAATGTGGAAACACTACATGTTTCTTTTTATAAATGTTAAGTTAACACAAAGGTAGGTAGTAGCGAGTTGTTGATTTTATAATATATTAATTCTATGAAGTTTAGTGAATTGTCACCAGGAATCAGGGGAACATAAAAAAATGGTCCTTCGAACCGGATTGATGACGAGCACATGCAAGACGAAGACAGTCAAAGGTTTATAAACTATGTGTGTTGCCAGTGATGACATACGGCACTGAAACGTGGTCGCTCACAATGGGCCTCATAAGAAGGCTCAAAATTACTCAAAGGGTAATAGAGCGAGCTATGCTCGGAGTTCCCTTGCGTGATCGAGTCTGAAATGACGCAAGAGAGCCAAGGTTGCAGATTATAGCTCATAGTCGCCATAACTTAAGTGGCAGTGGGCGGGGCACATTGCTCGTAGAAGCGATGGCCGTTGGGGCAGAAAGATTCTTGAGTGGCGACCGCGGTTCGGAAGACGCAGCGTGGGGGGGCCCCTATCAAGGTGGACCGACGACCTAGTTAGGATCGCGGGCAGAAATTGGATGAGGGCGGCGCAAAACCGATCGTGGTGGAGAACTTGTCCAACAGTGGACGTTTACCGTCTGATATGATGACATGCAAGAGGGGTATTCCTAAACTTATTTTGAATGTTTTTTTGCAGTTACCACTGAGTGACAGTAGTTAAGTAACTTACTTGAGCCTCAATATGTTCATGTTCATGACTTAAGTAGCACAATTTTTTGGTTTTCATGTCTAGGCTTTAAGTTTTAGCATCTGATGCCTCATTCTCCTATATCGAGGATGTCACAAGCACGGAGGCGGTAAAGGCATAGCAATTCTCTTGCATACTTCTAGAAGGAAATTCTTAAGAATAGCAGCCAGGGTTTCTTTTGGTTTTGAGCCATTCAAAGTTATAGTTGGAATAAAATAAGGTTTGAGAATATCTGTGTCGTCACCATACTTCTTCAATAAATCTGAGCCATGCTCATTTGTGGAGCAGGTGCTGATGGGATCAGGGTCGATGTTCATTTGTTTTGCACACTGTAACAAAAAAATTTAATCACTAAAAATTTGTTTTAAATAAAAAAGTTTATTACTAGACCTATATTTAGTGGGCTATTTGTATTAAGAATCAGTTTTCTATGGAGAGGGTCATGATTTCGGAAAAAAACTTGATAGCGCAATGCAGGATCGCCTTTTGTCTTGTACGGGCGCGCGGCGACATGCCAGTCTGGCGCCATCTGTTGGTCATAATTTCTTTGTCTCATCACGCCGAAACGGCTCCACAAATATTACTAAAATTAGACATTGTAGCGTTATGTTACGAGGTTAGGTTGGAGACAAAAAAATATTTTGTAGGTATATTATCAATTAAAAGGCTTCATTATAATAAAAAAAATACTTCTTTAAAGTAATAATGCGATAATGAGATGCAAAATATAACAAGCAAAAATATATTAGTTCAGCAAGTGTTTTTCAAATTGTCACTTACCCTTGAAAGAGCTTCATCAGGATCATTATTGTCAATGATCATACATTCTGTAAACTTGACTGATGTTGTCATGTTTCCGATAGCCTCAATAGAACAAGCATGGATTTTGTTTGCATAGCACTCTGGCTCACCATGTTGACACTCAAAATAATACTTTCCATCTTTCACTTTGGTCTGCAAAAAGAAGAATGTATCATGTAGGTATATCATTTAAAAATGTTCTACAGAAAAATGACAAAAATCCACTTAAACATTACTGAAGTATCATAACATAATCATAACTGTGTTGCGGGTTAAAATCAGACTGAACCATAAAATTTCTCACTTCATTGTAAACATTTACATCATAACTGTGTAAAACACCAATCGTTGAGTTATGGAAGACCAGCCCGCAATAACCTATAAGTGGAGCCCATTGCCACCTGGCATCCATTAGGCACCAGCCCGTCTAGCACAACTATACTGCACGACTTTTGACATGCTACATAGCTCTACCCGTCACTTTCTCACATTACTGCATAGGAAAGAAACGGATAATTATCTCGCCGAAAAAAGTTGCATATGACAGTTATGCTAGAGGTATACCAACCTACATGCCTAGCCTATTGAGATACATGACTAAAGGGTGCCAGATGACAATCTGGCTCCATTCTAGACTAGGGCTGGCAGTGAACATTCATACAAAGTATACTTACATGAGCTTTTCCGTAAGGAATTAGAACAATATCTAGGAACTCTGTCAGTTGTTCTGTGACCGGCCTCAAGTGTTTCATGAAGAAATGCCTGGAATCCGGACACAAAGCCTCATAGTACACCCGCACTTTAACCTTGTCCTGCTTGTGTATGTTGAACTTGTCATCTTCTAGTTCCACTATTCCTGGCTGGAAACAGATTTAGTATGACAAATAAGAAAATTTTAAATTTTTAAAAGACTGCCCTCTGTATGCAATTATGTATTTATGATACTAGTTTATTTCTTTTATACACAAACATTTTGCTTATACATCAGAGACCACCAATTTATTTTTAGTACCTATATAAAGTACTTAGTTTTTACCCCATTCCGAGGGGAAACCAGACTGATATATTTTTAAAAGCACATTCATCAAGTTTCTGACTAGGTTTAGAAAAGTTAGACCCTGAACCAAATTCTGAACTATTCTATGATTATTTTATTAATTCCTAAATTGATTCAAATTTGCTTTAAAGTATTAGTTCTAATGCATATTTTTTTTTACAACTGAGCATTAATTTAGCTTTGTTTAGGACTTGGAATAACCAATATTACAATAGCAATAATAGCATAATGAGTTATGATCATAATCATCTTATAAGTTAATCAGCAACACATAAAGTCCTTATTATAATTAACTACTAATGATTCCATACAAAGTGGCTGTATGCTGATTGGTTCTTTTTAACACGTCAGCCTAATTAGATTTTACTTTACATACAAAAAGATATGAACACAGCTGTTCAAGCACAATTGTAATATTTGTAATCAATGTAAATACCAACCTGAGCTAGTTTTTCATCACGTCCTGAATTACCCGGAAACATACTAAACAGCTGCCACATTATTAACGACAATAAGATTAAAACAATCAATCTATATCGATTACACGAAAAAGCCATTTTTAGGAAATCTGTAAAAGTAGTCATAATCATAAGTATGTAAACTATATCAAATATAATTAGTAAATATTGTAGTAATGTATATTGTAATTGAATTAATTGGAAGTACGCGGGTTATTTTATTCACTAACGTTTATGACATGATAACTATTCAAAATAAAAATAAAATCTAAGAAATTGTGACTTTATTGGGTACACGATCTGTTTTCATAGTTGCGAATTCGGTGACACTGTCTCATGATATCAAAGTATGATATCCGATAATGGGCCTTATCGATAACAATTATGGTGCAAAATAAAACAAAAGAGTTCAGACAGCAAGTTGTGGAAAATTGGTTTATTTGCGGCGCAATCTAGCCAATCTGCTGCATTGTTGACACGTCAGTTCTGACAGATATCATTTTTTTATTTAAACCATATAGCGGCTTCACACTACTCGCGAAGTTTACCGAAGTTGTGCGAATACGTCAGTGTGGCACTTCGCTGCGGAAACCCATACTTCGGCCAACTTCGCCTCGGCTAACTCCGGTCAACTTCACGACTAGTTTACTAGGGATAGATTAGAGTGTAATACACATACTCAACACGGTTTATTGAATTGCCTTTTGTATTTTAATTGTAAAGGCAAAAGCCAAAACAAAATAATGAATATTAGCAGGTCTTACGCTATTACGAAATCATAATGATTTGAAATAGACATTAAGACAGGCGAGTTTGTTCTCGAAATTACCAACTCGGTACGCGCAGCAACAGCTGCGGAGTCTACTTTTAAATTTAAAGGTTTTGGCACTGTACAGTCTGACCAAAAAGAGTACAGTCGCCATCAGACATATCGTAGCATGTAAGGTATTCATAAATATCTGAACACAACTCTTATTGACTGGGCGTTACAGTACATGTTCACATATTTATGAACGCCTTATATGCTGAGATATATCTGATGGCGACTGTACCTAGAAATTAAATAAAAAGTGGCAATATGTACTGTAGTGTCGTCCCTTTCTAATCAATCTAAGAAAAAGGGACGACACTACAGTACTGCCACTTTTTAATTTCTACTCTTTTTGGTCAGACTGTACTACAGTCCGACCAAAAGAGTAGAAATTAAAAAGTGGCAATACTGGAGTGTCCTCCCTTTCTAATCAATATAAGAAAACGGGGACGACACTACAGTATTGTCACTTTTTAATTTCTACTCTTTTTGGTCGGACTGTACAGTGCCAAAATGTTATTTGCATGTCACTGCTTGGAATAGGATGGAACCGATGGACGGTTCTAGTTGAGTGATAACATTAAATAAATGCACACCAGAAATCATTTCAATTTCATATAATAATACAAATACACGGCGCTATTCAGTTAACTGTAAAGAGGCGAACTTCTCTACATCATAGAACCCGGCTTTCACTTGTCTGCCTCCAAAGAATCTGCCGTTCAGATCAACCACTGCTTTAATAGCGCTCTCGATGCGTTTGAACTCCACGAATATTCTGACAGCTTCGTCGGCCGGGGCGTTGGGCAACTCGAAGATGAGCACTTTGATGACGTCACCGTATTTTGTATTGCACTCGTCTTTAACTTCGGGCTCGAGTTCTTCGTCTACGTCACCTGGCCCAACCATGTTCTGTAAGAATCGGGTTTTATTAAGACAATATTTTTAACTCCATTAAACATTAAGCCCTAAAGGCATTATCTAACGTTAACACTTGTTAGTTTTAACGTTAGTAGTTAGGGTTAGCATAGTAAAACTGCATCACAATTTATAGGTATTCAAATATTTAGAACACACATAATATGTCACAATCTCTACAACTAGCCTTATTTTCTTGATAATAGACTTAGAGCACTTGGTTTGGTAAATAATACTAGCCGTATCCAAGCTATTATACTTACTCTGAGCAATACTACTTTGCTAGGTGATTTCATTATCTCAGTAATAGACGGCTCCTGTTTCGAGAGCTGTGGCGAGTTGGATGCAGTGCCAGGAGACTCTAAAAAGAAACAAATCAAATTGGGTTATTATTAAAGCGTTTCAACTGCGTCTCTTTTGTGTACATTCTGACCGAGCTATTCTATGGAAATCCAAGACTTTCGAAAAATAGTTTGAGATCCAACTCAAATTAACAGGCATTCCGGCGCAGATCCAGCTCACAAAAAAGGTTATAGGCAAACATACAAAAATCGTTAAGTGGGAGTAGGGCTACTAAGACCATATATAAACAGCCTACAGGCCTCAATTAAGTTTGTGGGCATGATTATCTTGCTATAGCATCTTTAGAAAAGACAAACTAGAAGAAGAAGAGCTGAGGGACATTAATCTCAAAGATGTCCTTTCCTTCTGCAGGAGAACGAGGAGATTCGAGGAAGAAGGCTGTATGGGAGCGCCGCCGGGACAGTAACCGTTGGCTCCAATTGGGAATGGGGCTGAATGAACGCATCCACGCGATCGACAGCCCGCCTGTCTCCGGCCGGGCGTCCCTACACCGAATCATCATCAATCATGATCATCTTGCCCACAACGGTGGATCTGAGCATGCAGTGTGTGCAAATGTGTACCGGATCCAGGCAACGCCGGCACAGCGAATGCAGGCGGCGGCATAACGGTTACGCCGCCATCTTTCTCGTGAATTATCCGACCGCCGCGCTTGGACGTCTTCTCCACCTGAAGCGCTACCGACATCCCCTGCTCCTTCTTGCCGAGCCCTTGCCCTTCCTGTAATGAAAATTTGAGGAAAGTAACAATAATGCTTCCTTTAACTTGGAACAAACGACCTTTCAATTAAAGAAAGTAATCAGACATAAGTATTATTTTTTGAAAGCGAAGATTTACACATTCTTTCTTTCAATATCAATATTTAATAAAAATTGGGCAAGTGCGAGTCCGAGTCGCGCATGAAGGGTTCCGTACCATAATCTATAACAAGTTTGTTGTATGGGAGCCCCCTTAAATATTAATATTATTTCATTTTTAGTATTCTTTGTTATAGCGGCAATATAAATATATCATCTGTGAAAATGTCAACTGTCTAGCTATCACCGTTCTGAGATACAGCCTGGTGACAGACGGACGGACAGCGAAGTCTCAGTAATAGGGTCCCGCTTTTACCCTTTGGGTACGGAACCCTAAAAATGGTCAGTCACTGTTATTAAAAATCAATACACTGACGACAACTTCTGATATATGCGCATATTATACATATATATTTTTGTCAAAAAGGACTGAAATGACACACGCATACGCATTCATAAGATCTTGATGCAGTATGCAGTGTACTTTGCATTTTTTTCATCATGGTCTATTTCTTGATCTTCCCAATCCCTGCTAGCATTAGAATTATTGGTAAGTTTTTCCTAGTCCTACACTTGTATTATACAGACAAGGAAAGTAAACATTATAATTACCTTCTTACAAAAAAAACGAGTTCAAAAAGCGAAATGGCTATAATTATATTTTTTTACTTGGTGATTTTCTCAAAAAGCCCTTCTTAAACTTGGATAAAATTCCTCTGAAATATGATCTACCAAACAAAAAAAGAACCATCAAAATTGATTCATAATTGGTGGAATAATCACATGACATACATACAAAAAAGAAAACCACTTAAATGAGAACTTCCTCCTTTTTCCTCACCTTAAATCCATATTTAGCCATAATTTTTGCGGCGATAGAACTCGCGCCATAGCCACCGATTGAAAAGCCGGGCGAGGCTGCAGCTACTGGAGGTGGTGTCGGCGTGTCGACAGTCAGCGACGGCGGCGGCGCTATCGCGGCACCAGCAGCGCGCTTTGATATCTCCTCCGCTTCCTCTTCTTCTGGTTGCTTTGAATAAAATGTTTATTAATAAGTACCACACAACAGATGACCTAAATGCTCTGATTATGTAATCAGTACGATCTCCTCGATACGAGAGGCAAAATACATAAGGCAACAAAGCACTGGTACAGCAATATGTAATCTTCAGGTCAGTACAATGTAGCAATTTGTTCATGATCCACAATACTGCCTCAATATAGCCTCATGGCATTAAGTCCGCCATTTGTACTTTTACTTATGTATTTTGTGCAATAAAGTTTAAATAAATAAATAAATAAATACTGATATGTTAAAAAAGTTTAAATTTATTTTTTAAACCATCTTTTATTGCCAACTGTCCTTGCTTACATATGCATAATGAAAAGCCCTGGAATTCATAATACCTGCTCCATATTTCATGACCATGACACTCTGGAACAGCCAAAATACAATTCAAATAAAATATTATTACCATGGGTATTAGAGTCTTTTCAGGAATAATGTCTTCATCATCTCCAAATCTGCTCTTACGTTTCCTGTCTGATCTATCAGCTCTGTCACCTCCATCCAGCTGCAACCGTTTTGCTTGTAATTCTGGAATAATATTACAGTCAATAACAAAGTAAATACTTATCTACATATCTTACATTTATGACGGTGCAACTCAACTCTAAATACCAAAATTGAGGCAAAAACAACAATGGCCTATCATTGTTAAATAGGTATTGCCACCTCTCTTGCTCCTCCTGTTGAATAACATTTTAATGGGTTGGTTGTAGGCATGCCCACAACAGTAAATCGACACCTACCCTTATCAATCAATAATATGATGCTATTGCAATTTAAATCTACTAGAAAACATAGTACATACCTTTGGCTACTTTCTCGTAATCATTGGGCCACATAGGATCATATTCATTGGCCACATTCCAGTCAAAGTCTTGCACATTCAATGCTGCTGTCAATGTGTTTGATTGGAGACCAGGACTGTCAGAGCTTGGCTCATAATCATCTTTTTGCTTACTTTTTAAATCAATTACGGGCGTCAGGACCTGTAATATATTGCTATTATAATTACCTACACATATTATTGTTTGAACAATTTTTTCAATGTTATTTTGTAGTATGTTTACCTGTGTCGAGCGCCGTAATGCTTCCCGTTTTGGTTGAGTTACGGCTGCTTTTTTGAGCTGTAGCTGTGATTGTAACAATTTTATACCGGAAGACCACCCCGCCACTTTTTCAGTAGTTCTGGCTTTGATAGTATCAACATCATCGTACAATGACATTTTTAAAGATTAATCACATACCACTATTAATAAAAGTATAACGGGTTTTTATACAACAAAAACACACAAAATAAAAGTTAATGTTTTAGTGTGCCATGTAGTGTCTCAATATGTATACAATTCACAGTGTATTTATTATAAATATAGTTCGCATTTTACATTAGATGCATTAGCGTAGCGTTGATTTATGTATGTCAATGTCACTGTCAAATGTCAAAACTTATGGAAAAAAAATATATGCAAGAACCGTTCATAATCTCAATTATATTCTGGCCCTGCCATAAAGAGTAATCACGAAATATTTTGTGTTAATGTAAACTGATGCTTACTTTACATTGTATTTATGTAACACTGATGACGTAGCAGTGAATTAAATGAGTCATTAAAATAATTATAATTTTGATATAATACATTCTTTCTGTCTCCGATCGATGATTACTTTCTGATCATGTTCCTCTCCCATACTGTCAAAAAAAAAATACAACTATTCAAGACACATATTCAACCGCGGTAAATAAACGTATTTATTTTTGTTCCAAAGAATAATAATAAAAAAAAACAAATCATCAAATAAAATCATATTCAATTTGACGTACACAAAAACTAATCCGATTTATAAGTTAAATTTTAATTTATTATTTAAATTATTAAATGAATTAACCAATTTTACAATTATACAACTGCTATGGGGATTGTAAATAGTGTCGATACACGGCGTATTAGCTTTGATAATAATATAATCTCGACTCCGGCATTAATTCAAAATTTGCCAATGGGTGACACTAGTGATGATGACGATCTACTACATATTGATCCTCTAGTAAGTGTATTTAATAGGTTAATATTATTATAAATATATTATCTGATACGCTTTAGCCTTTTAATATTTATTTTGACAACAATGCAGGGTAGTGATAACGATTTTAATATTAAAGACGATAAAAAATCGTCTGATAAAAGTAATCCACAAGAAGGCGGAGACACAGAATATTGGAGTCAGAGACTTGAGACTCTCAAAAAAGAACATCAACTAATTAACAAGATTGTTGAGACTGAATTTGAAAAAACAGTGGAATCAGTTAGAAAAAATTACGAATCACCAAATACTTTAACAATTGAGAAAATTAAGAAGGTGAAGCCCTGCTTGGATTGGCGGCAAAAAGTAACTATAATTGGAATTTACGTAAACGTTTACTCATTAGAGATCTATTTATAGAGTCAAACCACGATAAGTCTTCCAAGCAAATGAACTAGCAAACCACACAAACTGACTCACTTGGTAGGGTATGACAGTTAATTTGCTTGGAAGAGAGCGTGGTTTGACTCTATAAGTATAAAATGCTAAATTTGTAGATGTAGAACATATCGACAATGTAAAGCACACTTCCTGTCGACATTAACCTGTGCGGTAAACGCTAGCATGGTATAGCCCCTTATGACAGAAAACGAATACACAGTCTGCCATCCTTACTTTTGATTATATCATAATCGGCCATAGGAAATGTAGACAACAGAAGCGAATGGGGTAGGTATGTAGATTTTTTGAAAAACCATTTTTAGGGTTCCGTACCCAAAGGGTAAAAACGGGACCCTATTACTGAGACTTCGCTGTCCGTCCGTCCGTCTGTCACCAGGCTGTATCTCAAGAACGGTAATAGCCGCTATAACAACAAATACTAAAAATAAAATAAAATAAATATTTAAGGGGGGCTCCCATACAACAAACTTGTTAAGGATTATGGTACGGAACCCTCCATGCGCGAATCGGACTCGCACTTGCCCAATTTTTTTTCGATAAGGACTATCGATTTGACCTTGCTGTATCCTGGCAATTTTTCTTTACCACGGGTTTTCCAAAATATTTCTTCATTTCATTCACAGTTCGTAATATTCTGAAGCTATGGCTGACGGGAATAGTCTTCGAAACCCAATTAAAGAGCTGCAGTTTGTTGATCCTTACGGCAAGGACTATTGAACGAAACATTTTATTTAATGGTCTTCAAAAATTTGTACCAATTCCATTCCTTATTAAGTTATTAGCTGATCACTTTATGAATGATGAAGTGAAGAGATGAATGTCAAATAACATACTTAAACTATTGGTATTTAAGCTACGTACAAGCAGAACACTTACTACAACATATAGGTACCGTTCCGAAAACGCTAACAACAGAAAACTTGAGCTTTAGTCTGTATAGTTGAAGAGACTATTTATAAATAGTTTAGTGAGCTAGGGCAGAGTCACAGATGGGGTTCCATAGTTCGCGACAATCTAGCAAGATTACTAAGATGTGCATGGCCGGAATTAATAGAAGGTTTTGCGTTATTTTCCAGATGATGAAATGTTATGAACAAAATCCACATCAGCCGCTGGTATGTTCAGGAACTGTGCAAGCTTTTGCAGAGTGTGTATCATCGTGCCGTGCGCCAGAGATTTAAATTGTCTAGAACTGATTGATGAATGATATAGTCCCTATTGATTGATAAACCGTGATTGCAATGATGTAACTAAAGTCTTGTAGTCTGAATTATAAAATCAACCCTATTTTGGCATGTGTGCCTATTCATTTAATTTAGCCAAAGACCCTTTTTATCAATCAGTCAATCACTAACTTAAACACGATTGATAAACAGACCTCTTCTTGCTATATTATATTACTGCTATTATATTGCTAGTATAGGATTGATGTAATTTAGTTTATGACCAAGCACAGTATTATGCTAGTGTTTATTTATCGCCGTTCTTAAACATTAGTATGTTCATGGCGAATACGTGGTTTTGTGCATTAAACAAACGCTTTACATTGGCGATACATTTTATCGTGTTTCTAAGTCAGCGCTAGTAGTGCTAGTATACGATGAAATGGGTTCTTACGAACGACGATACGTTAGACTATAAGTCCCGTTCATCGGTTGCTCTCGATTTGAGGCACAAGGTTACTCTAACATCACAGACTAATAAGAGATACTATAACATTAAAAATTAAAGCTTCGCATTTGAATAAACGGGACAGTGCACAGATTAATATAATATGACAGTGCAACATGAACTTCAGAGTTGTACTCCCTATAATCGCAAGGATTTTAGAGCGTGTAACGCTCAGTCCTAAACAATCCAGTTTTTTTTTATATCTGTCAAATAATTTAATCATGCGGTTGGTTTCAAAATTTCACAAGTAAAATTAATTAAACAATCATCCATTCATCCTTAAAACTTGATGATTTGGTATTAAAAAGGTCTGAAAATGGCTTCCAACGATTCCAAAATTGAAGAGCAGTCAGCTCGTCACACTATATTAGAGAAGATAAATGCTATTAGTGATACCGTAATTACCAAGGTAGGTACTTGTGTACTTCTTTCATTAGTCTTATTTGGGGAAATTAACCCTTAAATGCATGAATTAAAAAAACACAACATTATAAAATATTATTTTATTTCAAATAAATGTTTCTTGTTTTCAACCAGTAATTCATTTTTGTTTATGTAAGCTGCATCTTACACCATGCATTTAAGGGTTAACATGCTGTTACGAGGAAATAGTATAAATTTTGCTAACATTTTTTAAATTTGATTACAGGCTCCAGACATACATGATTTTACAATCGTCAAACCCATCAGTCGTGGTGCTTTTGGCAAGGTGTTTTTAGCTCACAAGAAGAATAATAAAGAGCTTATGTATGCTATAAAAGTTATGAAGAAGTCGGATATGATAAACAAAAACATGGTAGCTCAAGTGGTGACCGAGAGGAATGCTCTGGCACTGTCAAGGAGCCCATTTTGTGTTCATTTGTTTTATTCTTTGCAGTCAGTCTCATCTGTGTATCTGGTAAGCTGCCTAATCATATTGTATAATATAGGCCCTGGCATCTATTGCAGACGATTTATGGTATAATGTTTGTGAGACACTGTTTCTGGTGGCTAACTAAACCGATACGAGATCAACACATTCTACTGCCAAGAGAAGTGTGCGACAGGTGGTACTGCGTCACCTTGTCGACGTCTTTGTCTCTTGTCAGCGAGTGCCGCGTACCACGTCTCATTGCATAACTTGTGATCCTCCACAACGGGTTTGTGCCACTCCGTCCGTTTCTCCGCAAGATTTTCCCATTTTTGGTAGTCAATATGGAAGGCGGCCATGTCCCTTTTGTATAATACATAACTAAAAAGTGATTGTGGTTATGATTTGCTTTTAGTAATCATGCCCTGATGTCTCTGTCCGTGATTTTATAATACTTAGAGGTGAGGCAAACACCTGGTTCACACATTCTTCTCCATTGCTCTGAAAGAAGAAATAAATCAATCCTGCACCAGCTTGCCCAAGAATTAACTTCTTTATGTCATGGTTTTGCTACCTGGTTCAAATAGTACATTATGTTCTTCTTTCCAACATTATTATCAAGGAAAATATTGTTGAATAGTTTCAATCATTTCAGGTCATGGAATACATGGTTGGTGGTGATCTGAAGTCACTGCTGGGGATGTATGGGTTCCTGGAGGAATCTATGGCTGTGTTTTACATAGCAGAAGTTACTTTAGCTCTAGACTACTTGCACAAACATAATATCATACACAGAGACCTTAAACCGGATAATATGCTGATTGCCAAAAGTGGTCATGTCAAGTTGACAGACTTTGGTCTTTCTAGAATCGAGATCCGTAGAGGTAATTCATTATTTTTTTTTATACTAATATTGCCCAAGGTTTTATGAGGGGCTTACATAAATATTACTACAACTACTGCTTGAAAATGATAATACCCTTTTTATCAGCCTCCCAGCCCAGTTGGTTTCTTAGTGTGTTTATCACAGATATTAGTTTGTGGATTATGAATGTTTTTTCTACATATTAAAGTATGTTAATTGTCGCTTAGTAATCGCAGTACAAACTTGCTAAGTTTGAGACTAGGTAGATGTGTTTGATTGTCCCCACAATATATATTTATGTTTATTCTTTAGCGAGTATTCACTTTTGGGAAATACTTTTTGGACATCTCTATCTCTTCAACCCCAACTTAAAAATATGCTGATTTTTGTTTGCTTGTTCTCTACAAGCAAGTGTTAGTAGTATAACACAAAAAAAAAAACATCGGTAATGGATATATGTTGCAAAATTGTGTAGGTACCTATCAAAAAAATATATAAAAGACACCTTAGTGTAAAATCAAGCAAACAATCATACTTAAATTAAAATTATTAATTGATTACTTGAACAAGTTTGTTTATATGTATAAGTATAAATTAATAATCAAAAAACAATGTCACTCTGGTCATTTGTCAAATCAAACGTTTCTGTTTTGCACAAAACCAGTCTTCAACATACCGTCATAAAAATATTTTGTTACCTTAACTTTTTCAGATTTGGAGATCTCGGACTTTGTAAACAGAACTCCAAGCCTTAACTTGCGAACTCCTGGGCAGCTGCAGTCGCTGACGTCACACTTGTCATTTGGCTCAGGAGGAGACAGGGACAGTACAAACAACTCTAACATGTCCATGGAACCTTGTGAGAACCTCATTGATGAACTAAAAGATACTTGTACGCCACAAATGTACTTTAAGGCTCACTATTTAAATTTTCAAAGCCTTTTTTAATTAAACTCTATTTTTTATACTATGCTCTGTAGTCTTTATGTCTACCCCTTTAAAACAATGAAAAGCTACAGGTTTTAAACAAGCCGAAATATGTACCCTTGCTAAATGTGGAACTGAAAAATCAAGATACCCTGTTAACACATTCAGTGTTGCAGGATTCATGGAAACTTAAATGTGATGAGCCTTATATAACTTATATTTGGTTGTTTACTTTTATTTCACATTATTTTCATTTGCAGGTAAAACCACAGGACTCTTTGGCGAGATAGGAGACATAAAGAATGGGATCCTGGATCACTCACAGCTTTCAGGCATACATCCATTTATGAGTGCAGAGAGTATCAATTTGGATGATGTGATTGTATGTATTTTATAATGTTACACTAGAATGCGCGATTCAGACGTATGAGCCCCTTAAAAACCAATGTCTATCTTAAGTAGCTTGATCTTCTAAACCTAAAAATATCGTAAAAATACACATAACATCAGGTTAGTCGCAGTCATATAGTTAGGGCAGACTAACTATAGTTGCGTGGTTGTAAGATGAGACTAATAGTATAACATGTGTAGGTACTTTCCGTTTATTTTAATACTAGGTACCTATGCCTACTTTCATAATGTATCGATTATCTAAAGAACATTCTCAACATTCCCTCCCAATTGTTTTTTCTAGTCTCAAGATTCTGGTTCCGAATCATTAAGTTCCTACCACACATGTGAGAGCTCAAAGACGGATTCCTCCAGAGGTAACAAGTCAACCGACATAAGCAGCACTAATGGATCATCGATAGAAGAGTCTACAGTGTCTGTTGATTCGCAGCATGATCAGTCAACATCCCCATTGTGCAGGGGACATTCCTTGAAGCGGATACCAAGGTAAGCAAAACATTGCTCAAAATCCGACCAAAATATGCTAAGAAATTTAGATATATTTTGATTAATGTCCCTCCTTCGACCCTGAAAAAGCGCCTACGCCGAGGAGTTCACGATCATGCTTGCTTGAAGTTAATCAATGTGCTCCAAATGCCAAGCAGTGAAGCAAATGTCTGCATATCCCAAATTATATCGTGTCGTCTGGGGTACAGGTTTTTGTTGAAGTAGTTTGCAGACTTTGGTGATTGTAATTTTTTATTTTGATGGCCATCATATAAAGCATTTTGTTAAATTGTAGTTTCAGAGCAAAGAAAAGAAAGAGGATTTTGGATGTTGATGGAGACACACCTACAGGTGTTACAAGCCTCGCCGAATCAAAGGAAAACCACAGTGGGCTTACCCAAGAAATCATGGCACTGGAAGTCAGCCAGAACACTCCTAAGAGGATTGCTTTACATCCCACGCCGGAGAGGCGAAAGAACCCGATAAAAGGAGTTTTGAAAAAAAGGTATATGATTAATTTATAATTTTTGAAATTGGTAACAACAGTGTAACTTAATAAAGAAGAGAGTTGGTGACCAAAAACAGTTAAGAAGATGGAGTGAGATGATATTTAAGTAAAAAACGGTAAATAGAAAATAAAAGAGAAAATGTTAAATAGAGCCAAAAAACACCTAAGTCTGACCACACTAAGTGTGCAGAACTCTGCACTGAAATAACATGGCAGTCACACCAATGGGTTAATATAAAATACAGTAGCTAATATAGTTTATAATAAAAAAAATGCTTTCCCTTAAGAAAACTTGCACACACCGAGAGCATTTTTATTCAGTAATATGATGCTACTTTCTAATCCTTTTAAATCTTTTTACTTTACAGATGGGCTTCCCAGAATGATAGCCACCATTTCAACGTAGGCGTTATATTTTCCACGCCTGTATCAAATACCAAGTCGCCTGATACCAAAAAGAAGCAGAAAGCCACTCGTTTCAACCTACCTAAGGACGATCAGCCATTGTCGGGGATTAAAGAAAGGGCTATTGTGTTCAGTAAACATATTTCAACTAGCTTAGAAATATTTCCTACTAGAAGAATGAGTAAGGTGTGTATATACTTAATAATTTCTTAAAGCTTGTACAAATGGTGCCTGTATTGAGTATATGAAAATTTATTTGTATCTATTTTGTTTTTTGGCACGCTCAAAGATTAGTCTACCGACGATATTCTAAGGAAAGGGAATATTTTTTTAATCCTAATATTTGTTGTCCTTGTTGTCATTCTAGTTATTTTTAAAACATGCCATTATTTTGTCTAAGAGATATTCTCTGTTTTTTTTAGGGTGAAGGAAGTCGGTCACCCACTGATGTTTGTAAAACACCTCTAGCGACCGCTCACACGCCGTACAGGACACCGAAGAGTGTGAGACGCGGGAATCAGGTTTCCGATCAAAGGATTCTAGGAACCCCTGATTATCTGGCCCCTGAACTGTTATTGAGGTAAGATAATATGATTTATAATTTAATGCAATTACTTCAATGCAAAGTCACTATTTGGAAAAAAATATAGCGATCGCATCACTCTTGTCAGACTGGTTTTGGCTGTTTGGATGTTGTACAAGGTTGATATGTGCCCCCATTTCCATTTTCCTTATTTCTTTAATTTTCCATCGTGTACCTACCTGCACTAAAGCACAATCGTTGAAATGAATGAATGAAGATTCTATTTTAAGACCAGCAATTTTGTTCCCTTCAAAAATACCTCTCGCTGTTGATCACTTGTGCCAGTTGGTGACTGAAGATTTGTGTGAACCACATACCCTAATGTTACACGATTTAATTTTGTACAGACAGGGCCACGGACCGCAAGTAGACTGGTGGGCGCTGGGCGTATGTCTATACGAGTTCATGACGGGTGTGCCGCCGTTTAACGATGAAACTCCACAGGCTGTCTTCAATAACATTTTGTCCAGAAGTAAGTTTTAATAAGTATTATCGTTTCGTATCGTTTTTTTTTCATACCAAATATACAAGTACCATTTTTGGGGTGATGCGTGCGTTTATCGATGACTACGGGTGTTGCGACACGTCTGAGCTGCTGATGTTGAAACGTAGGTACACGAAATTTGTAAACGAGATTTACTGTTTATTTTATTATGACCTATATAACGCCAGACATTCTTTTTCCTGTACGCATTCGCCAAATCTGGTTAAGCCACGCTTGCCGTGTATTCTTCACATGACATAAACAAGATTGAGACATCATGAGTGTATTGCCTGGTTACTGTAGAAGCTGTGTGCTGCTCTGTGGCGGCGCCACCATAATGAAAATCAATGAATTTTATGGTGAAATGATGTACCTTGAAGGTACACCATGTACATATCATGTTATTGGCTGTACCTTTACCAGGGAACGAAATAATGGTCATTGTTTGTGGCGCCGCTGGGGAGCATACTCTGCAGCGGCGCCACAGAGAACTCATAGATAGAAATGACATTAGCTATTATTTTCTTATGGAAATTGATGTACCTGTGCTATTTATTGTGTACGTATGTAAAATTGTCATAATTAACTCGTGATTTAATTAAATTTAATTTATTTCACTTGGCTGTTCGTGTTAGTTTTCGTTGGTCCCTACTGTTCAAAAAAAAATGAACGTCAGAATGTTTCAAAGTTTTTCGAAGTGGTAGGTTAGAACGCGGAATCATTAAAAATAAATAAAATCACTTATTAATAGTGATTTTTATCAATACGTACACAATAAATAGCACTAGTACATCAATATCTATAAGAAAATAATAGCTAATGTAATTTCTATCTATAAGTTCTCTGTGGCGCCGCTGCAGAGTATGCTCCCCAGCGGCGCCACAAACAATGTCCATTATTTCGTTCCCTGGTACAGGTACAGCCAAAAACATGATATGTACATGGTGTACCTTCAAGGTACATCATTTCACCATATAATTCATTGATTTTCATTATGGTGGCGCCGCCACAGAGCAGCACACTAGAAGCTCGGGCATTTACAGCGAAGGCATAGCGTAGCATGATTGTTTTGTTTCTTATGCTCAACAAAATTTTATCCTAGATCTCGAATGGCCGGAAGGCGACGAAGCTCTCTCGAAAGAGGCCGTAGGGGCCGTAGAAGCCTTGCTCACTATGAATCCCTTAGACCGACCCGCGGCCACCGCGGTTAGGACTATGCCGCTGTTCAGATCCGTGGATTGGGAGAACCAACTCAACGCCGAGCCGCCATTCGTGCCTACACTGGACGACTTGCATGATACTGGATATTTTCAAGGTAATAGATAGATTCTAGATCTGGAATGGCTAAAAACAGTGCTAACTATAACCTCTTAGACCGATCCGCCATCCCGTTAGGAGCATGCCAATATTTCCGATGTTCAGAAGTGTGGATTGGCACGTGGATTTTTTACTGATTCCCTGAGGATCACTTTCGAAGAGTGTTGGATGGATTGTCTCGTCTATCTTACCTTTGTGAGACTGAAATGTAAATTTGGCGTATCTCTCATGTTATTCTTCATTTAGTTATACCTACCACTAGCCCTTCATTACGGACAGCTATCCGTGTTGTTGCGCAACAAACGGTCCACTCTCAGTGGAGCTCCATACGAGTTCGAAACATTTTGGGACAGTCCTGTATTTTTTTACTTCAGTTTAAACAGTTAATTTTAAGTTTATACTCGATATAATCCGTTTTAATTGTTTTGTTTAGAACCTGACAGCTAATAAAGTATTAGCAGATGAATAGTATAGGTGCATGTAAATTGACTTAGTGTAATTTATATTGACATTTTATATTAAGAAATATTTAAATAAAGCTAAATACTAACATTATTTTCTTTTGTTTTAGCTCGCAATATTTTGCAGCAACTGCAAGTGTCTAACTTCGATATATAGTGAAGTGAAAAGTGGCTTTAACGTTTAGTACCTGAAAAGTAATTGGCAAGAATGGCAAGTCGTGTTACGTTAATATGAAGGTGTTCAATATTGGATGAAGTAAGTGCCACAGATATTAATTTAAGAGATAAGCTGGAACGCTGTTTCTGGTAAGCTTTATGTAATTATGTCTGATAATAATGATAATGTTTGAAGAACTATAATTATGAATTATGTGAAAAAAAACCTATCCTCTGAAAAAAAGTGTGTTTTTAGCCGTTAATAACGCACACTAGACATAGCAGATACACCATCATTTACAGTAAATACTTTTTCTAAGAAACTAATTTGCAATATATGCCTTATAATTATAATAAAACAATTTGATGTTTGTCAGAAAAAGAACATTCCTAAACCATGTAATGTATATTTTAGAATTATTTTAATGTACCTAATAATTTATTAATTAAGACTGATATTTGAGCTGTGTAATATTATTAGGCGGATAACTCGATGCATTATTAGTTTTTAGAACATATATAAATATTGTTATACCTTATTTAAATAGGGTTTAAAAATAAAACGAATGTATTATTGAAAAATATCTATAATTATTCATTATCTAAATTAAATTACACTTGGCACAATTTTCACAAATTAAATGCGCTAGGGTTTCCATACCCTGATACATACATAAAATAATACCAATTTATTAAGAAAGGCAAGATTTCGGTTGTCTTTCTCAAAATAATTGATAATTTCGGTGATCAACCAACTGGATATAAAAGCATGAGACATAGGCGGTCCAAATGCGTTTAACAATTATCAGGGCAGAATTATAACTGTTCACCAGATGTCGCTACATTAGCTGAGGTGACAATGTCGTCAGTTCTCTAAAGAGCGAAGAAATAAGGAAAATCTCAGTTCTAGACTCCGAAAAGTAAAATGTCCCCAAATTGAATGAAGAGCTAACTTTTCCTAATCTATAACTCAATTACTAATTTTTTTAAATCAAAAAAAATATATATAAATCACGCAATTTGATTTCTTCAAAATATAATGTCGCGTAACGTGGCGCTCTGGTGCAAAGAATGCCCTTGTTAATGTATAAACTACTTGGAGTTCTTCTGTATCCAAGGCAAGAACGCAGTAACCCTTGTGTAGACCCCAGGGTAGTGTCCCTTGCCGCAGCCGATGCCCCACGAGACCACGCCCACCTGCGTCCAGCGGCCTCCCTCGTTCACCATGAGCGGGCCTCCGCTGTCGCCCTGTACGTCAAACGTGTTACTTGACATTCATTGGATTTCGTACCCAACTTCTATGTATAGTAGACTAGAAGATGCCTGCAACTTTGTCCCCCTTTACCGTAATCGAGTAAAGGTCTTCGCACACTATATCAACTCCACGCCACTGCGGCAGCAACTCTACTCACTTTCGATGAGTAGTCAACTAGTTGATCCACCCAATGGTCACTAACGGTCAACGCGGTGTCAACGAGTGGACCCAGCAAATGCTTGCCCGTCTCGCGTCAGTCGCAAGCGCATAGTCGCCGCGGGGACGACGTGTGGTCAATGCGTGACAAACGTGTCGGAGTTGGCCTTAGTGTACGACGCGTAGACCACACGTCGTCCACTACTTTAATATCATTTTTTGAAATTAAACCTAGAAAATATGACATAGGGCTTAAATTTAAATATTTGGCATAGAATCGAGTTGCCGTTGAGTTGTTATAATGTGCGAAGACCTTAAAAAGTATCCTATAACTATCTCTAGAAGTCCAATCTAGACACGCGGCAGCGTGTCCAGCCAAGTTCACCGCAGGAACTGGCGAGCAGCAGCCGTGTGTTATATTACACGAACCGTTTGGAGCCACTTTTGACCCCCCCATAACTCCAAATCTATTTAACATAAAAAAATGAAATTTGGCTTATGTATTAAGATCCTTTAGAACAAGTAGAACCCCAAATTTCATTAATATAGATTAAATAGTTATTGAGATATTAAAGTCCAAAAAACGGTATTTTTATCACTGACTGACTGACTCACTAGTAATCAAAAACCTAACCCACTTCCAGGTGACCTAGAAAGGTGAAATTTGGCATCCAGCTTAGTAATTGTGTGTGTATACATATAAAAATCTAAAACAGTGATTTTTTAATTTTTTTTATTATTATTATTATTGATGGTTGTTGCCTCAGAACTCTGTCATTTATAAACCGATTTGGAAAATTCTTTTTTTGTTTGAAAGATATACTAGAATAGCATACCTATACACTCACACGCACACACACATACATGCACATAAAAATCCAATACGTACTAACCGTTTTGGAAAATTCTTTGTTTATTCAAAACTTTCAAAAGATGTACTAGAATAGCACACAGAACTAATTAACAAATAATAATTAAGTAATTTACACATCATAATAATTTCTGTACAAAAAGTAATGATATCCCATCAAAAACATAAATGTAAAATGAGAGCCAAGTTCAATATCGCGTGCACTTCGCCGACAAAAGAATTGAGATCTGCAAGGGCGCCAAGTTCTTTGCCCTAAAATTTTAAGATACAAGGACATGCGACATACTCGATGCATTTATTTTACTTGGGGTGTAATTCAATATCAAGACTTGACTTGGCTAGTTTTAAAATATAAATTTATATTATAAATCAAAATCAATCAAATCATTAACCTATTTTCGTAAAGGTAAGTACGCAAGTTAGTGTACGTCTTGTTACTTATACCTACTGTTAGCTTGATAATGAACTATGACTATGTTTCTTTTATAAAATTTAGTTAGTTTGTGAAAAACTGTGGGGGATATAAATTAGAATGGTGCAGTTTACGTGAAAAGACCCAGGATACAAATTAGCAGTTTATTATTAATCAAGTTGTTTACAACACGTACTGTTCAAAGAGTATTTTAGAACTGACATTGTAGTCAACACAAACAAACGTTGCTAATACAAATTTAAACTAGCAACCTGTTCTAGATTTACTTTGACAAAGTTCTAGGCCAGTATATCATACACAATAGGTTTTATGCCCAATATCACAATTAATAATTTCAATACGCCCCCTTAATGTGCATATTCAAAAAGACATAAAACAAAAACACATACAAAATCAAAGTTGTATCAAAGAACACAATATTAATTAACAAGGTAAACAATTAGCTAACAATGCCTAAACTACTCATGCACCTATAATGCTTCAATTTAGGCAAAGCCTTTGTTAATATATCTGCGAGCATCGAATCTGTGGGCAAGTACTTCAGCTCGATACTTTTGTTGTTCTTTAATACACTTCTTATGAAATGATACCTGATATCTATGTGTTTACTCCGAGAATGGTACATTGGATCACCAGCAAGACACAGCGCCCCTTGATTATCTACATGTAAGGTCAATTGTGCAAACTTACTTAACCCGATTTCAGTCATCAAGCTGTTCAGATATATCGCTTCTTTCATCGAGGACGACAAGCTCACATACTCAGCTTCACACGTGGATGTTGCTACACATTTTTGCTTTTGGGACTTCCACGACACGCATCCGCCTCCAAACATAAAAACATAACCAGAGTAAGAACGTCTATCTACAAGACACGCGCCCCAGTCACTGTCTGAGTAACCTTTTAGTGAATTACCTGTTTTCGTAAACACAAGTCCATGCATTTTTGTGTGCTTCAAGTAACGCAGTACGCGCTTTGCAGCATTCCAGCACTGTTTAGTTGGACTATCTAGGAATTGACTCAACTTTGCTACGCTGTTCGTAATGTCGGGTCTCGTTCCCGTCGACAAATACATAAGTGAACCAATTAATTCACGATATGGATATCGTTCACACTCATCACAAATCTCGTTAGATTTTAATAATTGGTTCTTCACTTCCATTGGCGTACATACTGAATTGCACTTATTCATGTTAAATTTATTTAAAATATCGTCAATATATTTTTGTTGTGACAATTTAAAGCCATTGTCAATTCTGTCAATTTCAATTCCGAGCATATATTTCGCAACGCCATAATCTTTCAATTCAAATTCAGCGGCCAGTTCTCTCTTGAAGCTTTCGATACAACCTCTTTTCTGTGATGCGACCAATATATCGTCAACATAAACTAATACAAAGAGTTTTGTATCGTGGTCAATGTCTTTAAAATAAAGACAAGGCTCATTTGATGATGCGGCCAATCCCATTAGTCTCAGTTGCTCATCCAGTCTGATGTTCCACTGACGACCGGCTTGTTTGAGCCCGTATAGCGACCTCTTGAGTAGACATACTTCGCCCCCAGCCTTCAAGTCAATCAACATCTTACTGGCTCGTTCATGTATAGGTGAACCACTCAGTTCGGTCCGTATAAGATCCTGTAAACATTCTTCTAAAAGCTCGGGTACTTTCATGTATATATTCTCCTCTAATAAACCATTTAAATAGGC
This sequence comes from Apotomis capreana, assembly GCA_947623375.1. NCBI lineage: Eukaryota > Metazoa > Arthropoda > Insecta > Lepidoptera > Tortricidae > Apotomis > Apotomis capreana. The sequence goes on from OX392501.1 coordinate 17,112,238, forward strand.
GGTATTAATATCCAACTGATGAATTTCAAGATCAAGTTCTGCTGCTAATGCAACTAAAAATCTCGATGGTGGAATACCTTTTGAGAAGTGGAGTGAACGACCGGTAAATCTAAATTACTTACACCAATTTGGATCTAAAGTTTATGTTTTGGACAAAACAATTGGGAAGGACAAGTTCGATCCACGCAGCAAAGAAGGTATCTTTGTGGGTTACCCTAGCGATAGGAAAGGTTACAAAATATGGATGCCAACGCAGAGAAAATTTATCGTTTCACGAGATGTGAAATTCTACGAAAATAAGTGTCAAGAGAATGAAACAGGGAATATTGACAAAGATCCCTTTGAAATACAAAAAGAAAGACCGTTTATTAATCAGAAGCAACCATTAACGGTTGACTTTGAGTTTCACCCCAAAAGGCCGGAAGAAAATCCAAGCGTACTTATTCCTGATCTTGAGGACGAACGCATTGAGCATATTTCTGAGCATGAAGAAGAGAACAGAGATCTTGGGGAGTGTGAGAGAATACCTTTTGATGATCCTCACCAACCGATACATGACTCAGAACCGGAAGTCGTCGCTGGTCCATCGCACCATGTGCATGTCCATCAACAAGATTATGTACATGCTGATGGGGAGAGGGCAATGAAGAGAGGTCCAGGCCGACCGAGATTAGAGAGAGGTCATGTTGGCCGGCCCAGAAAAATATATCGCATGGTTGACGTGGAGCCACAGACTTCTATGGAAGAACGCGTGGCGTCAGAAGTTCCATTGGAAGAAGGCATGGAGTCCACAGAGGAATACGCGGATTGTCAAGATTTTGCTGGAGTTACTGAAGTGACTTTAAAGCAGGCTCTATCCGGAAACGAAAGCAAAGGATGGAAAGATGCAATTATTTCGGAGGTCCGTAGTCTAATTAAAAATGATACTTTCGATATAGTACCTAAACCAATGGGCAAGAACGTTGTAGGCTGTCGATACATATTAACAACGAAACTCAACGTTGATAAGACTGAGAAGAAGAAAGCGAGGCTGGTGGCGAAAGGTTTTAGCCAACGCTATGGTATTGATTACCAGAATACCTTCGCACCTGTTGCGAGGCTTGATACAATAAGATTCTTTTGTCGGCGAAGTGCACGCGATATTGAACTTGGCTCTCATTTTACATTTATGTTTTTGATGGGATATATATTACATGTTCCAAAATTAGTTACAATCCATCTAAACGTTTTGGCGTAAGACTGCCCACGGTCCACTGGAGCAGAGCGGAGCTGTGTAAAATGGACCGATCACATTCCTCAGATTTAAATGCAATTCTTTTGGGCTTCACAAAGACGCAGCCTGATTGGTTCGTATTCCCCGCTTCGCTTCAGTGGACTTCGCTTTAATGAGCATAATGATATTCTGACCGATATAATGGATCTATAATCAATGCCTATACATTTAATAAGTCATTCTGCAACGAAGTGGCCAGTATTTATAAACGGGAAGTTTTATAAACGGGTTTCGTACCAAGGACGGACTGGACGGGACATCTATGTCAGTAGACATTATGTTAAGACTTTCATTCATAGTGATAAGCTATCGCTTCTTTAAAACAACAGTGGCTCATAAATGGGATTCGAACCCGGAGTTACTGACTATCTGTAATTAAGTTTTGGATGAGTGTTGTGGGTGGGAACCTCTATGACATACGGTGTGATATATTATGTATGTATTTAATATATATGTACAGTCAGCTACGGATAAATGTGTGTATGTAGGTAAACACTTTATTGTACACAAATAATAACGCAGGTATAAATGCGCACTCTTCCATAAGGGATCTTTTCCAGTTAACCTTTGAGCAATTGACTGAATACGGGAAAAAGATAGACAAACTACCCTGTAATATAACCTAAAAAGTATGCGTATGTAAATGTATGTTGTATGTGTGTGATGCGAAGATAGCAACTTACACTGCACGAGTCCATGCTGGCTTTGCCAGCGCAGAGCATGTGTTCGACGATACCACCAGGCGCCGCGGCCCCGTACTTAAGTCTGCACTCCTGATTAGTCCAAATTGGGATCGATACCTCTTGGAGAACTGAAGGTTGGGGGCCAGCTGTGAAATAATTGTGTATATGTAAATTTTTTCGATAAACTAGACGTTAGATTGCGATCAATCACTGCAAGTACAAAGTTAAATTTACTTCAAGCAAAAACGAACAGCGTGTGCGAAAGTTATCTTTGTGTAATGCGTGTTTAACGCAGATTTGCTTGGCTTGGTGCAAAATTTATACCTCCTTTGTCGTGTCTGCCTTAAATCTTCGTAGATATCTGAATAGACAGGCAACAACTATTGTGTGTTAAAATATCTGTGTTAAGAAAGGTTACCTTCGCGCAAACTGCCCCATCCAATAACGGTTGCAATTTGTCCTGAGTAAGCCCGACCTCCTCCTGGCAGACAGACTGGCCGGATGTTCTTTGTGAAGGGTACGGGCTGGTCCAGAGTCAATATAGCGACGTCGTTGTACTGAAACAAACGATGGTTATGTCAACTTTTATTATTTCAGCTGAGTGATGCTAGGATGTGTTTGTGTAATCTTTCAGATATGTGGGCAGATAGGTATTCCTCGTTTATTTAGTATGAAAAAGAATCTCGGTTTCCTAAGTCTTTTTATATATAAATTATCTTTATCTTATTTGCTGCGCTGAACGTTGTTTTGAAAACTAAGTAAGTAAACCTATTGGTAGATTTTTGTCGTACCTCATGTCATGATGAGAAATTGTGCCCTTTTTGTAGTCTCAAAATAAATATTTTGACGATGAATTCGGAATTGGTAAGGTAAATGACCTTTTCTCAAACATGCAATGAAATATTGTCTTTGCGTTCCTTATAATAGGCTCGGAAGTATCGGTTTTTGGGCGCAACAACTCGAGAGGACTGTAAAGGGATTTCATACTGCTTTTCAGGCCTAGGCCTGCAAAGTAACTTTTTTTTGGTTTCAACAACAAGGTCATTCACACAGCTGGCTGGTTTGACAAAAAGCAGGTTTTGTTTTTAAAGGTTGGTTGTTAGACACTTGTGGAAAAAAAAATTAAAGATGACGACTTTTTTTTTTCAAAATTTCAAATTGGTGCTAGGCGGCTAAAACTCGGTATCGGGGGGCTCTCGGGGCTCAAAAATATGAATCTGAAATCTTGTCCGAAAATTCGGTCAAATTCGGAAAATATCGAAAAAAAAAAACGATTTGTATGGAGAAAATTTCAAATTAGTCCTAGGAGGCTGAACTTCGGTATCCGGGGGTTTTTGGGGCTTCTGAGTCAGAATCTGAAATCGGATTTTTAAAATTCGGTCAAATTCGGATTCGGCGGCTCTCGGGGCTCAAAAATATGAATCTGAAATCTTGTCCGAAAATTCGGTCAAATTCGGAAAATGTCGAAAAAAACGATTTGTATGGAGAAAATTTCAAATTGGTCCTAGGAGGCTGAAATTCGGTATCCGGGGGTTTTTGGGGCTCCTGAGTCAGAATCTGAAATCGGTTTTTTTAAATTCGGTCAAATTCGGTATCGGGGGGCTCTCGGGGCTCAAAAATATGAATCTGAAATCTTGTCCGAAAATTCGGTCAAATTCGGAAAATATCGAAAAAAAAAACGATTTGTATGGAGAAAATTTCAAATTGGTCCTAGGAGGCTGAAATTCGGTATCCGGCGGTTTTTGGGGCTCCTGAGTCAGAATCTGAAATCGGATTTTTAAAATTCGGATTCGGGGGCTCTCGGGGCTCGAAAATATGAATCTGAAATCTTGTCCGAAAATTCGGTCAAATTCGGAAAATGTCGAAAAAACACGATTTGTATGGAGGTAATTTCAAATTGGTCCTAGGAGGCTGAAATTCGGTATCCGGGGGTTTTTGGGGCTCCGGAGTCAGAATCTGAAATCGGATTTTTTAAATTCGGTCAAATTCGGAAAATATCGGACAAACAATATTAAGTGTTATTCTTTGAAGTATATTTTTTTATTTCATTGTATGTTTGAGAAAAGCACTATACATGCCTCGTCGTGAAAACGGATTCCCGGCCTCGTATCACTATCCGGCCTCGCTCGCACGCTCGCTCGGCCGTATATACCTACTTGGCCGGAAATCCTCATTTTCCCGGCCTCTGATGTAATGTACTATTTTTCGTTTCTTACGGTATCGTTTGGTAATGCGTTTACCTGATGATGAGCAGTTCTGTACTTACCAAAGTACGCATGTCAAATCCGCGGTGCCTTACAACACGTTTGATCTTCCTCTCGATGTGCTGGGTTTCAGTGTTGGAGTGGATGTTGTGGTCAGCTATCCTTGCCGTCAATCGTGCCACGTCCCATGACGTCATGCTGAAAACACGGTGATGTTAATATTTCATTTAAATAATCTTTCGATTCAGACTATCAACTTCTACGCACCTAGCACCTTTGAAACGCGTCTTCACTTGACAAGTTGACACAATATTGTCTAACTTGGTGACGCTCTGTCATCGTATTCATCGTAAGCGGCATCGTATTTTCCTCAACATTTAAATGTTCATAATTATCCCCACAGGGTATTACTGAAACCGTTAATTCGCAGACCTCTAACAAAGCGAACCAACCATCTAGTTAGCTAGACGATGATGATGAATGCACGAATGAAATATATTGACAAATTCAATTCGAGCTTGGAAATATTCAAATACATACTGGGCAACGCAGTGGGCTGCGGAGAGTACGTGTCGGTCGTCAATCAGGGAGCCTCCACAGAACTGTCTGCCGCCATTGAATAAGGCAACAATCCACGGCCACTCGTTCAGGTCCGCGTTGTGTCCGCCCACGATACGCTCCTCATCTTGCAGGGCTTCGTAAGTCTGAAAGATAAGGATGTTATTTGATTATCACGTGAATATTTTCGCCATCGTTTCTTGTTCGTTATTCGTTTGGATTTTTCCTAATATACATATAGCACCTACTACGTCGCTTCATCCATCAAGGACGTTGTACAGTGAATTGTTAGTTGGACCACGAATTTGATGAGTATTATATTTTAGATTGGAGTACCTAAGGACTTTAGGAGCGAATTTTCAAGGCGGCTCTGGAAGTGAAATTTGCACTGGCATTTTGGATGATAATTTCTTCGCACTCTATTTTAGTCAGTATATTTTGCTATGCTCGTGTGAAGTGATAACTTACCCGGTAACCGTTCTTCATTCCGCAAGACGCATCAGCGGCCGGCGCAGACGTCGGTCTGGTAGGTTGCGTGGGATACGCCGGAGGCCAAGACTGTAGACAATATTAATTTGTATTTGGGAACTTTGCTTACGAAAGTAATGTTCGTATAGTGCCATAGTTTTACCTGCTTAGTCGTCGCTTGAGTGGTAATAGGAGGTCTTGTGGCCCATGTGGTTTGTGTTGGAGGTTTTGTAGTTCCTCCCGCAACTAATAGTGAAAGAATATTATATTATTGATACTGAAACTTCAAATGATGTAAAACCGGTTAAGAAACAATACATACTTAGGACGTGTAAAAAATCCAGCTGACGGTGGTAGAAAACGTAATGGTAAACCTATATCTATGCACATACGATGTACGATATATGTTTAAAATGCCAAGTCCAAGTCATACCAATCCCACCAAAAACATTTCATGTAAAATTGGCGGCCAAGACTCACATGCTCATAACGCTTTCGCTGTAAAAAAGTGGTCAGATCCCTCGAAAAGCCAAGCCCCTAAGCCCTGAGTTTACTGATCCTACACCTTGGCTTCAAAAGTATGGCTTGGCCGTTTCATAGAGTAACGTAAATAAGTCCAACGAACCGTCTGGCCCATACGGTATCAAGAAATTAAGTTTATGTCTTCATGATAAAATATATTAAACTTAATTCCTTACCATATAGGCCGGACAGTCCGTTAAACTTATTTACGGTACTTTATGAAACGGCCAAGCCATACTTTTGAAGCCAAGGTGTAGGATCAGTAAACTCAGGGCTTAGGGGCTTGGCTTTTCGAGGGATCTGACCACTTTTTTACAGCGAAAGCGTTATGAGCATGTGAGTCTTGGCCGCCAATTTTACATGAAATGTTTTTGGTGGGATCTCATTTCTTTTTGTAAGGTAATTTTTAATTTATATGTTTTTTTTTTGTGCTGAAGTGTTTCTAAGTAAGTAGTAATAATAATTGTGTATTTAAGAAATACTTACGTTTAGCCCCATATATATATATATATATACACTTTTATCCCCCATTACCTATGGAAAGCCCATACAAACTTTCATCCCCTTATTTTAAGGGTGGGGGGTGATTTTCTAAAAATCCTAGAATGTGTATTTTATTTATAACAATGAGCCCAATAGGTATAAATTTTCAGACCTCTAGTATCAAAATTTGCGAAAGTCTCATACAAACTTTCATCCCCTAGTTTAAGGGGTTGGGGGGTAAAAGTTCCAAGTTTCAGAATTATTCTATTGTTTGTGTACTAAACCTAGCTTACATACCAAATTTCAGTTTTCTAGGTCATCGGGAAGTACCCCAGAGGTTTTGATACATAAGTGAGTGAGTGGCAAAATCGGCGTATTTTAGGTACCAATAAAACCTAAAGTATAAAAGCTAGATCAATGAAATTTAGTACATTTCATATGTTCCCTAACTGCATCTTAACCTGTGAATTTGGGCGCTCTGGTGTTAACTGGGACGAAACTATGAGGGTTTGAAAATGAGACGAAACGGTTCGAGAAAAGGTAGGTAGTGCCCCGCCTCTTTTTTTTTCGTCTTGGCGGGGGCACTACCGTGCCCCCAGATACTATGCAATACTTAGACGCGATTCAGTGTCCTTTATTTTTAATTGTGAGAGATGGGCAGTTTGGAATCGAAGTTAAGCTGACCTAAATAAAAATGCGACGAGGTATAAATTACCTATCTAAACGATGGGGTACATCGTGGGTACATCTCATTTGGCAGTTTGGCCTAATTTTATTGGCGCTACAGGACACAAACCCCGTATTGGCTGACAGAACTGAATGATTTATAGACCTTCTGACTCTACACGCCCTAACTCTACGAGGCCTGACTTAGTCAAAATACAAGGCCTTGTAGAGTTAGAGAGTATAGGGTCAGAAACTTGGCTCTACATGAAATCCGATAAGCGATTACTTTTTGACAGTGCGAGTCACATGGTCTCGTCTGGGCATCATTTTACATGAAAATGTTTTTGATGGGATAATTATTTACCAAGAGATGGCGGGTGGGTGGGTGCAGCATGATCGGGCGGGTGCGTGGGTAGCGGAGGAATAGTCGGTGGCCATTGCGCAGGGATCTGCCGTGCGTTGGCGCCGTCGAACTGCCATTGCGATGAGTACGATGCGAAGCGTCCGGGGAACCTGATAACCAGAAAAATGATCACTCCGATACTGGCGAAGCGTCTATAGAATTTATGCATCATTCTGTTTTACAAGAAGATGTGCCTCTACTCTGGCTTTACAAATTAGGTATATGTACGATGTTTTTTTATGATGATGATCGATGATATTAGGTAATGTATAGTTTCTTGTATTACCAATGCGAGGTATCCTCTCAGAGCCACAGGCTTGTTCGAACTTCGAAGTAGGTACGCTAAACGGGTTTATATCATGCACTTGTATTGGTAAGCAAATAAAAATATATTTTGCATTTCAGATTTTGTCTGATAGAGCCGCGCGCTGTTTTAGCTCACCGACTCTTTAAAATGATTCCTTAACTAGCCTACAGAATGATGCTATGCTTGCTCTTATTTTGAGGTCAGTTACTTACGCTTGGTATGCTAGAGGCGGCATCTGTGCTGGTACAACTTGCGGATAAAGCCCCAGTCGCTGTACGTCGGGCTCCTGCTGTGGCGGCGTACCCACGGGTTCCGTGCAGCACACTCCGAACACCTACCAACAAGAGTTGTTAATTTGCGGATGAGTAAAATAAGTAGGTAAATATTTATTGTCTTGTCTGAGTGGTTGGCCGTCACACTTGCTTTATAGCATTTACCTGGTCGCTTATAGTAAGTAAGCGACGACGGTTGTTGTATTTTTTTTTCTGGACGCTCTAGGATCTAGACGAATAGAATGCACCGAATGATTTTTTTACATCGTAATGTACACTGGGCACTTATGCATAGGTATAGGGCAGTGCACGTATAATGACAACTGTCTGGGTCTGAGTTATAAGTGTTACTTTTTGCATTTAGAGGTCCATTGGGCCTGACGAGGATAAATATTGATACAAAGGTTTCGAGCGATGACATACATAACACCAATTGTGAAGATAATATCTTGAATGTAGATTCAATGTTCCAGGTTGTTACTTTGCAATACTCTTACTCTGGTGCACAACTCAATTTTAAATATGAATGAATGATTTATTTGTCAATCATTTATCATTCATTCACGACGAATACACAAATATAATATTTTTTTAGGTTTGAGATCACGACAATGTAAATAGCCAGTGGTGCTGATTATCTGGTTGTCTATTGACTTTTTCAACATGCTTTCCAATAAGTAGGTGAAATATTAAACAAATTTTTTTTTTTTCGAATTACATCTTATACCTACATTGATTTCCGCATGCGTGAAATTTCCAGTTTTGCAACATTCTTGATGGGAGTCGTAGTTGCAGTTGCTTTACCTAAATATATGTATACTATACTTACTCGTATTCACAGACCACAGGGCAAACTTGCGTATACCTACTGAATCGAAATTCTATCAGATTCCATACCAAAATTAAGCGAAATTGCTTCCGATATTTACTGAAGAAGAGTTCTCCCTTCAAGATTTTTCTACTTAGATTGGGACATACCTAAAAAAAAAGTTTTTTTTGTTTTATTAAATCGATAAAGGCCGATTAAAGATAACAATTTCATCCGTTTGCCAATTAGATACCTACGTTAAATTGTTTTTCTTCTTAGTAATAGGTAATAAGTCTTGGGGTGACAAAACGGCAAGGACAAGTGAATGTCGAAAAATGGAATACGAATAACTTCACAGGTGTCATATTTATTGTCACAATCTAATTGTTTATTGTGCTATAAGAGCCATTCCCATAAATGGTTTCTAAGTTAACATAAGCCGTAAAAATGTACCTATATCCCAATTACAACAAACTATCGTGATAATAAAATGCGTATACTTATTACGCGTAGGTAACTACTTATTGAATAAATGTATCTGAAATGTTGCATTACAATTTAAACTGACAGTAAGAACTATGCCATACAAGGAAATTCATAACTGATTATCTACTTATCCCAAGTTTAAGTACCTTCTTTAGGGCAATAGCATTTTAACGACGACATAATTACTAGAGATGTCCACGTATATTACGACCACGAACGTTCTATGTCAGCCTTTATTGGCTTTCCAGACTTTATGGGTTTGCTGTTCAGTACCAAGTCGATAAACCTTCCATTTGCTCATAGAGCTCTGTGTACGCACATTTATATTTCAACAGATAATAAGTAGTATATTTATGAACCTAGTTCTTTAGACTGGATCTGGATCTTTAATCACATGATATGCAATATGAATTCCGGTCGTAATTTAGGTGTCCGCTGAGCTGATAATATGCTTTATAAAAAAAGACAGGAAAATATAACCGTGTCTTTAATATAACCACAAATTAATAATATACCTCGGCAATAATGAGCCCCTATTTTGTATGCTGCACTTGCGCAGACAATCGTATGGCAAGACACACCTTAAATTTGCGATTTTCTTGTCCAATCTTTCTGACGTGACCGCTGAAGTATTTGCCTGTTACGTACAGCTACCTAGCTGCTTAAAGTAGTGCTTTTATGACCCATTCATACTCATATTACTTAGTTATCTTATTCCTATGTTAGTTTTGGTGAAGCTGTATGGAATAAATCATGTCATACACTCTGTTAACCCTGTACATTTCCATACAGACATCGTCTCGCAATCCAGCCCGAACGGTGCTTCAGGCTGTGCCAGCGTAAGAAAGCATTATATACCTCCATGTTATCCGCGCTGATGTAGCTGCAGGTGTCATAGTGGCCCATAACCCAGCCGTTGGAGCCGGACAGGTCGGCCACCTTCAGCAGAGGGTAGCAGTCATGGAAGCTCTTGCAGGTGCCTCGCTTGCCCAGCGTCGTCTCGCAGTCCAGCCCGAACGCTCCCTCGTTCTGCGCCTGCGTGAGTTGTAGGTTTCAGGTTAGTTTAGTTTCGATTTTAAAATGTAATCATTTTGGGATGACCTCGTTAACAATCGGCCATCTAGGTACTCGTATCGTAACTGTCACGTTAGGTATACTTATCTTATTATTGTTTTAGTCTGTATCTGTAGTAGTAATGTATCTACTATAGTTAATCTGATACATAACAATCTCCTCTGCTCTACAACAACTATATATATTAATCGTCAATTCTTATTGCGCGTGAGAAAAAAAAACACTAGAATGGCATTTGTCTAAAAAGAAACTGTTTTACTTGAGTAATATATTATAAGACGCGAATCTTTTCACGCCAAAGCGCCAATTTTTGTAAATGTTTTGATATTCTTCACTGCAAGGTTAAAGACTATATCTTAAAAGTGTGGTGAAGTATTTGGTATTTGTAATTGCTTGCTTGCTCTATGAAATTGAAAGGACTACTTAAGTCAGCCAAAACGGATACCCATCCCTACGTAGAACAGTTGATCTACCTTTTAATAACGAGAAGTCTACTCTATAATTTAATCATATTTTTATTTCAACGCAATATATTATTAAAACAAAAACTAATTCACGATTCCCATTCCAATTGGTCACAGTGCAGGTAAATGTTTTGACAAAAAATGTAACCAATCGGGATCAAAATAACCAACAAAGGTCAAAATGACGAATACTTTATTGAATAGCCAGCAATTATTCAATTAAATCTATCTTTTATTTTTAAAGCTTAGTTGATTGTTGCATCCGGCATTTTATCATCCGTTCTAATTAGTGCAGTAGAGTTCTTAATAAAGTTGTTAGTACCTAGACAAATACGAATCATACTCGTATAAAAATATGTTATGAAAATTATATTTTTAGAAACTTGTTTTTTAATGGATGCTGTTCAGGTGACGCGGTACAATGTATGGTTATTCATATGTTTGAACGAGTAAACTTCTTCCAAATATTGGCGTAGAAATAAGTTTTCACACCGCATCTTTATTCGCGTGTAGTTTCCCTTGCCCTAACTACTATACACTTTATTTTTCGATTATATAATCCATTCGACTATGTGATCGTACTTTTTTATATCAGAGGATTTATCTTCGCCTACTTTATTCCCTGCCAGGAATCCCTGCTAACATGTCGTCTCTTGCCACCAAATACTAAGTAGTTACCAAGCAATACAGAAACCATATAAAATATGAAGAACATCAATTATCATCAGGTACCTACCTGTCTCAACAATATAAGTTGTCTTCCATTCCGAGTACTGTTTGAGACGTCACGTTTCACTCTGCTTACAGGAGCTGAAAAAATAAAAGCTTTTGAACCAGCTAAAATAACCTTATTGCTGATTACTTGTGGGTATACATATATAAACATGTATTTGATAGACAAGATTAATGGATGCGGTAGAATGCCGTTATATCAATGTACTCCACCTATTTAATTTAATTGATGTAAGTAAACTTGTTCTCTAAACGCGAAAGCGGTTTTACTGCTAAGTACTGTTTATATTTTATTAACATGGCCAACTTTTGCTTTCAATGCTTACTTTTAAAGAAATCAATAGATTTCGTACATTCAGACAAATTACAGGCAAAAACATTATTAAATATAACAGCCAAGACTTAATCGCGTTCAAAAAGGTTTATATTTTAGAAGGAATAAGGCCTCTTAATTAACTCGGCGTTTCGGACGTGATGTTAATTTCATGGTGATTTCCGTCTTGTTATTATTATGTGAATAATATATGTGAACATCGTGTAAGTTTAAATCAATATATTCAGATAAGTGGCCCAGTACGTTAATGACTTACTCATTACTATGTTGTGTGTTCGTTGTTAGGTTAGGTTGGGTAGATATTGTGTTTTATCTCTTTCGGGTTTTATAGGCTCCGGCCCATGATATCAATTCAATAACTAACAGAGTTTCAAAATATAACCTGTTTATGTTTACCAGCTGTCGGAAGGAACCGATGCGTACCTAAATTAAGATTTTTGAAAATGTACGGTGCGCGGCGCAGTAATCTGCAAGTTATTTCGTATCGCCTAACGGTTTGCTTTTATTGAGATATTTATGTACCAACGTTGGAGTCATGCCATTCAAACTGCGCCCACATTATGTGTGTAGCATGTTTAATACGGTTTCTACGACATAGTACACTCATTGGGTGGTACGGATTTACCGCATATAGGTATGCATATCCCGCGAACAAAATTTGTCACGTTAGAAATTTAGAAACCACCAAACTATGTGGTTTGGTTTCACTACCAAAAGATTGGTATTTTTCTATAGTTAATATAAATTTTATTTTATTATATTTTGACGACGCGTTTGGCTCGGTTGGTAGACACCTGCCTACTGAGTCGGCGGTCCCGGGTTCGAATCCTGGCCGGGGCAAATATTTGTGCAAAATATTTGTTCTTGGGTCATGGATGTTATCTATATATGTATTTATATATTATGTATATCGTCGTCTAGTACCCATAGTACAAGCTTTGCTTAGTTTGGCACTAGGTCGATTTGTGTACGATTGTCCCTTAATATTTATTTATTTTTATTCTGTCGCGTTAACCATTACTTTAATTATTTTAAAATATACACAGAAAGCATCTATGTACACACCCTACCCTTTACCCTCTGTACCCTTTTGGCGATTTTAATACAAATAGGAAAATTTATAGGAGGGAAATTAATATCGCATAATAATATATCTAATTACGTCATATCATAACACATTTTTCGTTGACATTTCTGGAGCCTTTTGTATTTTCATAAAAGGAGCTGGTGTGATCTGTATGTCTAGTCTAGTACCCTATAGAGCTGTGTCTAGGAAGTCAACTTGGTGGTCTAGCATCTTAAATGTCACCACACGTGGCCTTGGACACGTCTTTAAATTACGATCACATTACTCGGCACAGAACATGCGACCGCAGTTCCAAGTAATTAAACCTGATTTCCTATGACTCCTCGACAAGAATAAACTAGCCCTAAAGGCCATCTTTATAAAAAATCTTGCGTCAAGTTAAAATGCGATTTAATGTTAAGTTGCTTGAGCCTATTTTGAATTTGCGTGTGTTCGCTTGCGTCCCTAGAACCGGCCGATGCGAACGGTGGACACACACCTTGAACTTGATGAAATTGGAGCAGCGGAACTTATTTTCTGTCCGGTATTTAAGGTTCCTTCGGTTCTCTTGAAGTGTGCATATAAGTAGCTACTTAACTTTCAAGTAACTTCGATACTTTGTAAATGATTAGACACAGGTACCTACTGAACCCTTTGACTCGCAAATATTCGCAATGTTACGAACTTGTTGATCCCATCTGTGTTTATCCTAATTAATAGGTAAGTACATATGTTTTTAAAGAGACTGCATTCAACACAACATTGTATGCAATTAGGTCTTACGCTTGTCAACTGTCCGGTTGACATTTAAATAGACGAGATAAACAATTGTTCTTAGGATTCCGGGTTCAGCGGCCTAATGCAATGAAATGTCAGGAGCATAAATGTTGCTCGATCTGTCGATCTGTCTGATCTAATTAATGAACTCGAGGTATAACAAAAAATTGGCGCTTCTCAGAATCGAAGGTAGTGAGGACTCGTTGATTGGTGTGGGCGGGGGGAATTTGCATTGAATCGATCTTTAGGCATCTTCCGAACGGCTTGTGGTCATGTCCATAGGTTGACGACCAGGGCCCCATTTTATGAAGGTACCATTGTACGGTAAAAACTTATATGTATCTCTAGTGGCTAAATGCCAGTAGAGATGATAGTTTTTGCATGTAAAATAAATTATAATTTGTAGGTACCTCTATATGTAACGTCCTGCAAATACGGTCTGGAATATTTTTTTGAACTTAGCTCGTGTTTGGTAACATGCACCTAACAAATTTGTTCACAATGTATTATAATAATAAATTAACATAAGTTAGAATATATACCTATACCTAAGTAGGTACTCATTGTATAAAATGTATATAGGAGATAAAGGCGCGTTATTTATAATTTATAATATTACATTTTTTATAACAAATTATGGCAAGTTATTCAATTTTAACTGATATACTTCCCCTTATAGCTTAAAGGCGCGTTATTTATAATTTAAAAATATTATTTGTTTTTGTTAACATTAAATTATGGCAAGTTATTAAATTTTAACTGATATAGGTGAAATGCTAAATAGTCGTATGTTATTATTAGTATTAGTCTGTATTAGTTTTCGCCGCGGCCGGACATCTCAGTTGCAAATTTTAACTTTCTCTAGCCTCAAAACCTCATACTCGTGCGTGTTGCATTGTGTGGAGTCCGACCATACAATGGTTCACCAATGTCCTTTCTTCGCGCGTGGAACGTAAACAAACATTAACTACTGTTAATCGTAAATATGTAAATTTTACGTGTTGGAGTGGTTCATTTCTATAAATAATAATCATTCAATATTTTCAATTAGGCTGTTTAGTAGCGATATATTTAATTCATCGACGTAACTAAATGAAAAAAAAAAAAATATTATGTTATTGTTATTAACTTCTTAATTGGATAACGTCCTTTTAAATTGATTGCGACTTGAATAATGGTGTATTTTTAAGTGCCTATCGCTAAATTAAGGGGAAATTAAATATAGCTTACCATTTAATACAACCGCATCGTCAGTGTAATATGCGCCATCCTTTTCAGAAAATCCGTTAAAGCCATCGGATGCACTCTCGCAGATCAAGCCTAACAAGGCTATGCTGAGAGCCGCTAATTTGTTCCTCAGCAGCATCTTGTTACACAAAATTAACCCAGACCATGCACTGTCAAATTTGCCAATGAATATGTCGAGGATCCGCGCGCGAAGTTCGTACGTCCCGTGGGGAGTCTCTTTGCAAAATGCTTGGGCCCGTTGCCACCGCGCCTTTATAATATTTTTGCACTGACGCTCTACATAAGGTTGAAAAGATAACAGAGCTTTTTCTTCTCCTTTTGTACAGCCTGACATTTGCGGCGGACAATGATACCGACGAGCTTTGTAAGTTATGACAACCATTAAGTTCCGGTGCCTTTGAGATGGATTATGCCTTTCAGGATAAGATTTCGATTTGTCAGCTTATGATATCGGTGTGAAGTAGGATGGTATAGTAGGCCACAAATATTCGAATCGACAAGGAAAAGCCATGAAATATGTATATTAAACGTACACTCAGTAATGGTGAATTTTTAAATTATGCCCCCTGTACATACGGGGGATGTATGGAGAGGAGACCTTATTCCTTTTAAAACGCTGATTGTTTTAGAAATTTTTCTCTATGATCATTCAAGCATGTTTCCTAAAATATTATTGATGTTACTACCTAGAACAGTTTGAATTTTTCATTGATAATTTTTGTTTCAAAAAATACACGAAATTGTCAAAATTCACGCGGAAAATTCAATTTTTTCAACTTACTTTTGACTGCACGCAATGAAAACAAAAAATAGCGATTATTAACTTCAAAAAGTTGGTTTAAACTATCCATATATTTGTCATAATATAAAAAAAATAAATAACGTAAATCGTAGACGGAAAGTTGTGTACCTTTCCTTGTTATTTGTTTGTTCTCATAAAAAAGCTTTCATATCTCGCAAAATATTGAATGCCATAGGAATGTGAATGGGTATGGTCTCATTCGATTCAGCGTAGTAAAAAGAAAATAACACATCATTCGTATATATTTTCTTTCATTTTATCTTCCTCCAGCCCATACCCCTCAGAAGGGAAGGGGTAATAGGACTCCTAAATTTGATACAGCTCAGCTGTTCCTCATTTTTAGTGCCAAGATAAAGTTATAATTAAACAAAGTTTCATTGATGTACATAATTTTTACGCCAAACTTGTATTTAGTGTTACTTGTATTAATAATCGATACCTAGAAATTATCTGCACAATTATCAACTCTTGAGGAAAATTATAAAAATAAAACTTATGCCGGTCTCTTCCGGCAGGTTACGTATTTCAATTGTTCTTTGTGCTTTGATCTTTGTATCAATTACTGGCGCTATAAAAAAAATGTGTTGTACCCACTTTAAAAATAATGAAACATGTTTCATAATAAATCTATATATACATATACATATATAAAAGAAGAAGTCCTGACTGACTCATCAACGCACAGCCGAAACTACTAATGTCAGAGAGTTGATTTTTGCACAGTAGGTTACTTTTATATCGTGGGCTAGGGATAAGAAGCGATCTTGAAAAATTCAACCCCTAAGGGGGTTAAAAAGGGGATGAAAGGTTGTATGGGGTAATTTTTTTTTTAAGTTAGGTACTTGAAACTTCGTAAAAAGGTATTAAAATAAAATGGAAGAAAACTAATATTTTTGAAAATTCATCCCCTAAGGTGGTAAAAAAGTAAAAAGGGGTTGAAAATTTGTATGGAGATCATATATTTTTTTGAGCGCGGGACTTGAATCTTTGCGTAATAGCATACTATTAGAATACAAGAAAAGTAATTTTAGCGTTTTTGAAAATTCAGCCCTGAAGGTGGTGAAAATTTGTATGAAAATCAAACATTTTTTGAGTGCGGTACTTGAAACATTGTATAAAGGCATATTATTAAAATGCAAAAAGCGTTTTTAGGGTTCCGTACCCAAAGGGTAAAAACGGGACCCTATTACTGAGACTTCGCTGTTCGTCCGTCCGTCTGTCACCAGGCTGTATCTCAAGAACGGTGATAGCTAGACAGTTGAAATTTTCACAGATGATGTATTTCTATTACCGATATAACAACAAATACTAAAAATAAAATAAAATCAATATTTAAGGGGGGCTCCCATACAACAAACTTGATTTTGGTTTTTGGTACGGAACTCTTCATGCGCGAGTCGGACTTGCACTTGCCCAATTTTGAAAATTCAGCCCTGAAGGTGGTGGAAAAGGGGTTGAAAATTTGTATGAAGATCAATCATTTTTTTGAGTAAGAAACTTTGTATAAGACATTATTATTCGGATCAAAGAATTTATAAACGTATTATTCTTAAACTCATCGAATTAAGTAAAGCTATTCGTTCGTGGCCGATGGGGCCGAAAAGTGCTCGAGTGGAGACTTCGGACCAGCAAGCGCAGCGTAGGACGTCCACCTACAAGATGGACGATGACCTTATAAAGGTCGCCGGAAGGCGCTGGATGCAGGTCGCTTCCAACCGGTATATATGGAAGTCCAAAGGGGAGGCCTATGTTCAGCAGTGGACGTCCTATGGCTGAGATGATGATGATGATTCGTTCGTAGATGTACCTGATTTCATAATGATACCGCGTAATTAGAGCAAATTAGTCGAAAAAAAACTAAAAAAAGGCGAAGAGCGAGTCGGCCTCGCGTACGAAGGGTTCGTTACTATTTCGTAAAAAATTGCAAAAAAAAACACGTTTAGCAATTTTAACATTGCTTAGATCTGAAAATAATAAAGATGTATAATTTTCTAAGAGTAAAGATAAGGTTCCACGCGGACGAAGTCGCGGGCAACAGCTAGTGTATAAATAAAACGTAACCAAATGTATGCAGTGACCTGCCATAAACATTTTCTAGAAAGCCTATTTCTTGATAATTGGCACGTGACGTGACAAATCTATGAGAAGCTTTATAATAAACTAGCTGTGCCCCGCGGTGTTACCCGCTCATTCCACGGGAACACTAAATTTATTCGAGATGAAAAGTATCCTATGTTCTTTCCGGGGTCTCAAACTATCTCCTTACCAAATTTCATCTAAGTCGGTTCAGTGGTTTAAGCGTGAAGAGGTAACAGACAGACAGACACACTTTCGCATTTATAATATTAGTATGGATTAGTATGGATTCCCGACATTTTCAGAATTGTGACTAATAATGTCTG
This sequence comes from Apotomis capreana, assembly GCA_947623375.1. NCBI lineage: Eukaryota > Metazoa > Arthropoda > Insecta > Lepidoptera > Tortricidae > Apotomis > Apotomis capreana. The sequence goes on from OX392501.1 coordinate 17,130,270, forward strand.
CGTAATTAAAATTTGATTATTGCTGTCATCTGACATTCGAAAAAACACTACGGAGCTGAGCTCAGCACCCTCTATCCGATCCTGGATACATTAGGCGTGTAGAATATTTTTTTAAGGATTTCATTCGATTATTTTTTTATTGGGATCAAATGGTACTTGGACTGCTCATAAAGTCAGAAATGACCGTCAAAGTTCAACATTCCTACAGAGCGCTAAAAACGCACCACACAAATGCTACCTCCATTGTGACATCATCCCGTGGGTCGGGTACCAATATTTTTATGGAGACAATAAGTAATTTGCCATTTTCACCGTGAAAAAGGGCGTTTAAGTTAATGGCTGTCATATAATTATTATTTTGTTAAATTATGAGGATTCTGAAAACAATTCCAAATTTCTGTTGGTTTAAAAAAAGACATAAAATTTGCGTTCGAACACATATATTTCAAAAGATATTTTAGTTTTGAATTTATTTCTTCGTTAAATGACATATGGAGCAAATTTTATCCATATAAACTACAGTATGTTTTATAATTCAGTATCAGTCAACACCCCTATTCGGGCCGCAAAAAATCGCCCTAGGCTTTACCGCCCATATTGGCAAGAATACACCTCTTGTTCACCGAACGAGCGAAGCGTCTCCGTTCCATATGGGCCAAAAATTAGTCTGTATGTCCGGATGTTCGGATGTCCAGGTGTCCGGCAGTGGTCGCCTACCGGTCGCATTTTAGATTTTCTTAGTAGGTTCGATAGAGTGACGTAGAACTTATTTGGCGATTCAGTTTTCCGAAAATTTTCAAAATGCCGGAGATATCGGTGTCGAAAACGTAAAAAAAAATCAATTTCAGTCGTTGCTATACAAACTCGCAAGGTCTACACCCCACAGCCCACAGAACCACTGAGTAGGTACAATAGGTAGTTAAGTGTCTTTTACCCCACTCATATCTTTAGTAGCTGTAGTATTTTCTTGGACTCATGGGATGCTGTGTCTGACAATTTTTTGAGGGTAAATTTTTATACGATGTGTGAAACCGATAATATTACTTGTGCTGACTATAGTGACTTATTTTATGTTCTCATGGTATCAAAACAAGATGCTTTTCAGTCAATGACCTTTGGAAGGATGTGTTATTCATTGCGTTGACAAATACAACATTTGGGTCAATTGTGAAAAGTTAAGGGTAAGACAATTTAACGTCAGCATTTTTTTCAATATTTCCATTTGTGTCCAAAATATAATAACGACATCGTATGAAGGATATTAGGGAACGGACATGTCTAGTTATTTTTTATTTTTTTTGTCAATATGTAAGTACCTAAAGTTAGCGATCAATTATTATTTATCGAAGCTTAAAACCCCGATTAAAGTTTCCAGTCAGTGACTAACTTCTTGACTAGACATGCTCTTTCCCCGTATTCTTGAAATGTTTGCCGATCTTATATTTATTGCATATTTTTTTATAAATTAAATAATACATAGGTACCTTAGGGAAGTTTTCAAAATCACAGACTTCGATTATCCATTATAAAAAAACATGCTATTTCATTAAAATTACGATGTTGAAAATTCCAGCATCCTTTTAAAAATATCCTGCAGCCAAGACCCGTTCTTCGTCCGTTCACATTACAAGCTTTAGGTGCCCGCGAACAAAGTGTACACAATTTAAATGCAACGGGATTTTTTAAATATCGCTTAGTAAGACTAATGACTTTTTGAAAGATGAAAAAATGATCTTGCTCTGTGTTGAATATAGGCTAACGACGGCTATTTATAATTGAGGTCGAATTGTATCGTGTAGTTACAAAGTTGAAGATGAGATAGCGTTATTTTGTTTAAATTAGTAATTTACAAAAAGTTTTTTAGTCAACGAACTTACCAATTATGTTTGGCAGTGATGATTCATCATGACCGCAAGACGAGCGGAGATAAATAAAGAGTCATGTAAGTAATGTAACTTATCGAACATAAATTCCAAAAGGGCACCAGCCTTTCAATGTTGACGAACTTGCCACGATTTTGACATATTTTTAGGGTTTCATACCGTAAAACGAAAAACGGGACCATTATAGGATCACTTAGTCGTTCATGTTGACCTAGAATCATGAAATTTCGCTGGAAGCAATGTCTTATAGCACAAGTGAAGGGGAAAAATCCAGAAACCGTGACACTTTGAAACCATTTAATTATTTACACTAATAACCTAAATTTAAAACACCCTAACCAAGCTGCTGGTTATCATGAGACCCTCATTCAATGAGTGATATAGAAAGTGACACTAAAACTGAACATAACTACAACATTTTGAATTCTTAGCTTCAATATTGGCTGAGATCTCGTCACTTTTTCCAATTAAAGCTGAATATCTTTAATGGTGCTATTTCCACCAAACTTAGCGAAGAACCATCTCAACGGAGTCTCGATTAATAAATGATGCCTGCCACAGACAGACCCACGGATACGCAAATACACAGATACGCAGAATACTCAGGTACACATGTTAAACTTACTTATAATTATAACACTTTTCTCCGGGGGTTAAAAAAATGTGTTGTTGTGATATGGAAATGGAACTTGATACGTGAGCCCAACTCCCACTTACCTGTTTTTTGCGTTCAGTGCCCGTATTCAAGAACGTACGCCTCGTCTGCTGTGAGAGCACTTAAAAAAAGTGCTCAAAATTTTTACTCCGAGACGAGGAGTGAAAAGAGGAAAATGGTAACAGACTGTTTGAACTTTCAAAATACGCATGTAGGTTTTATGTTTTATGTTGTGTTTGTCTAGGTCGTAAAAAAGCAGATCGGAATGCCGATATAAAATATTGCGACGTGAACTAAACGGGTAAGACGATTAAGTACCTACTTAGATTTAAGCGTAAGCTATTAGCGTCATTAATCTTCGCATCCCGTTATGTCAATCCCGTCAATCAGCGATACTGGGGCAGCGCGAAAACACATCCTACTTGTTTGAGTCGTCGACAGCCGTGGTACAAAACAAAATTGCAGGATTACTTTGACGCGAAAGCTTGTTAACTGTTAAGGAGAAACATTCTTAAGTTGTTGTTGTTGATTTTGCGATCGTCACATATTGAATAGAATTTAATCGGCTTTATATAGACATAGATTTTTTTTGTCTATCCGTGACTACGGAAGCTGTTAAACGCTCAAACTTCGAGAATTTAAGTGAAACACTTACGCGATATCATTCGATCATTTGGATACCTTTAGTTGTCACTCGTACTAATTACTATCATTTTACCAATTAAATTTAAACCACATAGTGCAGTAACGTCCTAATACGGTATTCGATGAAAGCTCAAATCAGCTACTCTTTATGAAATGTCAAAAACAATCTGTTAGTATCGTTAGTATGCAGCTTCTATGATGATACAGGCATGTGACGTCATAAAAAGCAGTACCTAGTCAAAACACGTCTTCTTTTTAGTTATTGTACAATTAAAAATAGTATAATGTCCAAAAGTTAGTGATAGTTGGTGATAGTTTATTTGTTTCCGCGTATTTTTTAATGTGTGTTTAGTGGTTTTAATGCCACAATTTATATTCACTATAGTCAAACACCGTATTGCAAGGACTTTTTCCGAAAAGTTAGTGCGATTGTGCTCTAAGGTACCGAGTTGTACAAATTTCTATTGTTTTATTTAATATTTTTTAACTTAGGTTTGGAAAATATCAAAAAAACTTGAATAAAATCTATCATGGATAACTTGAGTAAAATTTTGCAAAATATAACCAGAAACAGATTTACTTACATTTTTTACCGGTTAACCATGACTAAAGAATATTGGAAATTTTATACATAATTCAATAAAAGCTTGTGCATTTTTATAAACTCCCGTTAACAACCATGTCAGATCAATAATGTGAAACACTGAATCTTGACTGACTGATATATCGGGGAAGGTTAAATCTTACGGCTTATCTTTAAACCCCCGTCATACGTATTCCTTTCATTTCATGTTGGTATTTTCGTCGAAGAACCGTTATGCGATGGCTACATCCTGACCCGATTAAGATTATGGAAATATTTTTTTTTTTACATATATCTTAACTACAAAGTTTATAAAGTAAGAGGACCGTATTCACTTGAATTTCCTCCTAAATTCGATCAAGTCTTTAGATACAAGTGAAACAGACGCCTTGAATTATTATTCGACATTGACTTGCAATAAAGAAGATTTGCTATCGCTCAGAATCAAATGTTCGTGGGTATACTTATACTTTAAACTTCTTTCTTTGAAATCATAGTGGTAGGGACAATTTTAAAACTTAAAAATTACATAGGTACTTATGATTATTTTCATGATTATTTTAGAAGCATGAGACATAGCACAGAGTCTTAAATTACTAGGGATGATATTATTATGTGCAAAACATTACTTTTGTATTACAATTTCAAGTCATCCAGTATATGCATTATCTAGTCAAGTAGTTATACCTAATACTGCCCTTCAAATCCTAAAGTACCTAAGTATGTACTTTAGGTTTCGAAGGGCAGGATTACAGTAAGTTGGATGAGAAACGTATTGCACTTACTGTACCTACTAAAAATAAATAAATATTAAGGAACAATCTTGCTCTACCTAGTCTCAAACTAAGCAAAGCTTGTAGGTACTTGACGACGATATATGTACATGATTTATATAAATACGAACGAACGTTTATATAGATAACATCCATGACCCTGGAACAAATACTCATCACACATGGAGGGTTCAGAGAACCTAGTTACCATACCCAACTTTAGGCTTGTCGCAAGTTTTTCACGCAATCAATGTAGAGGGGGTGCATGTATACTAATAAAACATATTCACGAATATAAATAACTAGCTGTTGCCCGCGACTTCGTCCGCGTGGAATCTTATCTTGAACAGTTTACATCTTTATTATATTATTTTCAGATCTAAACAATGTTGAAATTACTTTTCTTTTTTTGCAAGTTGATGATTTTGATGTTGGTTACTGTAATTCAACAAAAAATAAATAATAATAAATATTGAAGTGCTGCTCCCATACAATAAACGTGTTTTTTTTGCCATTTTATACGTAATGGTACCGAACTTCGTACGCGAGTTCGACTCGCTCTTGGCCTCTTTTTAGTTTTTTTTTCGGCTAAATTGCTCTAATTACTCGGAATCATTATGAACTCAGGTTTCAAGTCCCGCACTCAAAATAAATATTTGATCTTCAAACAAATTTTCAACCCCTTTTTCACCACCTTCTGGGCTGAATTTTCAAAAACGAATTCACTTTTCTTGTATTCTGATAATATGCCCTTATACAAAGTTTCAAGTCCTGCGCTCAAAAAAATGTTTGATCTCAATACAACTATCAACCTCCTTTTTACCGCCTCAGGGGTTGAATTTTCAAAAACGCTGAAATTACTTTTTTTGATTTCTAATTATATGCCTTTATACAAAGTTTCAAGTCCGGCGCTCAAAAAAAGGTTTGATCTCCATTCCATTCCAAACATTCAACCCCTTTTTAGGGTTCCGTACCCAAAGGGTAAAAACGGGACCCTATTACTGAGACTTCGCTGTCCGTCCGTCCATCCGTCCGTCTGTCACCAGGCTGTATCTCAAGAACGGTGATAGCTAGACAGTTGAAATTTTCACAGATGATGTATTTCTATTGCCGCTATAACAACAAATACTAAAAATAAAATAAAATAAATATTTAAGGGGGGCTCCCATACAACAAACTTGTTATAGATATATATATAGGTACGGAACCCTTCATGCGCGAGTCGGACTCGCACTTGCCCAATTTTTCACCATCTTCAGGGCTACATATATTTTCAAAAACGCTGAATCACTTTTTTTGTATTCTAATAATACGCCTCTATTTAAAGTTTCAAGTCCCACACTCAAATTTTTTTTAAATCTTCATCCAAACTTTCAACCCCTTTTCACCGCCTTCAGGGCTGAATTTTCAAAAACGCTGAAATTTCTTTTCTTGTATTCTAATTATATGCACTAATACAAAGTTTAAAGTCCCGCGCTCAGAAAAAGGTTTGATCTCCATTCAAAGTTTCAACCCCTTATTTACCAGTTTCAGGGATGAATTTTCAAAAACACTTAAATCAGTTTTCTTTTATTTTATTTTAATACCTATTTACAAAGTTTCAAGTTCCTAGCTTAAAATTAAAATTGAACCCCGAGACAAACTTTCATCCCCCTTTTAACCCTCTTAGAGGTTGAATTTATAATGACGTTAAATTAATGTTACTTTGTTATTATTATATATGCCTTAGTCAAAGAATTTGTAATGGAATCAAACTTTCAACCCTTATTAACCATTTTAGGGGACGAATTATTGAAAACGCTGAAATTACTTTCCTTGTATTTTAATTATATGCCTTTAAACAAAGTTTAAAGTCCCACGCTCAAGAAAAGGTTTGATCTCCATACAAACTTTCAACCCCCTTTTTACCACCTAAGAGGATGAATTTTCAGAAACGCTGAAATTACTTTTGTTCCATTTTATTTGCATAACTTTTTACGAAGTTTAAAGTTCCTAGCTTAAAATTAAATTTGAACCCCAAGACGAACTTTCATCCCCCTTTTAACCCCCTTAGAGGTTGAATCTTTGATGACGTTAAATTAATGTTATTTTGTTATTATTGTATATGCCTTAATAAGAAGTTTCAAGGAATTTGTAATCGATTCACACTTTCAACCCCTTTTTAACCCTTTTAGCGGACGAATTTTTGAAAACGCTGAAATAACTTTTCTTGTATTCTAATAGTATGCCTTTACACAAAGATTCAAGTCCCGCGCTCAAAAAAATACTTGATCTCCATACAAACTTTCAACCCCTTTTTTACCACCTTAGGGGATGAATTTTCAAAAACGCTGAAATTAGTTTTCGTTTATTTTATTTTAATATTTTCTAACAAAGTTTCAAGTTCCTAGCTTTAAAAAAAACTTGTATCCCATACAAACTTTGCACCCCTTTTTAACACCCTTGGGGATTGAATTTTTCAAAATCGCTTCTTATCTCTAGCCCACGTTATAAAAGTAACCTACTGTGCAAAAATCAACTCTCTAACATTGGTAGTTTCGGCTGTGCGTTGATGAGTCAGTCAGGACTTCTTCTTATATATATATAGACTAGCGGCCGCCCGCGACTTCGTCTGCGTAGATTTTTGATGATGACAAAAGATATTAAAATAGGTAGGTAAGGAATTTTATTCTTAGTTAATTCACCCCCTTAGGGGCAGAATTTTTCAAAACGCTGAAATCACTTTTTTGTATTTGATTAAGTAAGCGTTCTACAAAGTTTCAACTCTCTAGTTCAATAAATAAAGTTTCTCCCATATAAACATTGCACCCCTATTTAACCCCTTAAGGGGTGGAATTTTCTAAAACGCTGAAAGTACTTTTTGTGTTTTTAGGGTTCCATAGCCAAATGGCAAAAAACGGAACCCTTATTGTTGTTGTTTATTATTGTTGTTGTTTATTAATCACATACAAGAAATTGTAACATTACAGGATAAACCTAAGTCATTACAAGTTCCTTAACTACTATATCTTATAAACTATATTACATCATCATTACATACGAGTATTCCTTATAGATTCGTCATGTCTGTCCGTCTGTCCGTCTGTCCGTCCGTATGTCACAGCCATTTTTTTCCGAAACTATAAGAGCTATAGTGTTGAAACTTGGTAGGTAGATGTATTCTGTGAACTGCAATAAGATTTTGATGCAAAAATAAAAAAATAATAATAAATATTGGGGGCTCCCCATACTTAGAACTGAAACTCAAAAATTTTTTTTTCATCAAACACATACGTGTGGGCTATCTATGGATAGGTCTTCAAAAATGATATCGAGGTTTCTAAAATATTTTTTTTCTAAACCGAATAGTTTGTGTGACAGACGCTTCCAAAGTGGAAAAAAGTTGGTCCCCCCCCCCTCTAACTTCTAAAATAAGAATATGAAAAATCTAAAAAAATCATATGATGTAGGGTCGGGTTGCCAACAGTGGCTCGGTCGGGTACACTGACTTGCGGCTATATTTCCTAGATAGAGCAACAATATCTATATGTCTCCTTCATTAGCCGAGAGCGTTCGACACCCAAAAACGCACAAACCAGTTATTCGCCCGCTCCCGCGCAGTTTACATGTGTAGGAAAGTGTTTCGTGTGGCCGAGGGTGCAAAATTACATTTTAAGTTAAGTTACACTTGTTTTTATGTAGAGAAATTTGAGCATTAAGACAAGTATTGTTGTTTTGATGCAAAGTGACGTTATTATGCTAGGCAATGACATAGATTCGCATGTGCTTCGGCAAGCCACGTGATAGTTATGCGCCGGTGAATTCAAAATGGCTGCGGCGTGGTCAGTGGCTCAAATTTAAGAAGTACACAGTGACTCGTGAGTCACTATGTACTTTCTTGAGCCACTGTGTACCTACTTATATTATTTCTATTGGATAATGTTATGTTATGCTACTGTTCAATGCCAACTAATTAATAAAATAAAAAAAAAAAACATAAAAACAAAACTACATTTTTTTTTTATAAGAATAAACCTATATGCGTGAAACACTTTTGCACTCGAGTGTAACCTATCCTAGTGTAGAACCTACTTTTTTTTTGGTTATTTTTCTGGATTTTTTATCCTTTTAATGTATCTTGATAACTGTTATGTTATTTGCTTGGACTAAGAATAAAAATTAAACTCGTTTTTAATTTTTAGATCTCTAACGACAAAGAAACAAAGTCAGAAAAGAGGTTGATCTCAAATATCCTAAGAGATTTGATTTTATAATTTTTATGTGTCTGATATTGATAGATATGAGGCTTAGAGTATATTTCTACTCAAACAAATAAATGAAACTGAATGTAAATTATAGTTTTAGTTAAATATTATATACTTGAGCCACTGTATACTCTTAGAGTCTCTGTGTACTACAGGGGCGAGTCACAATAGCCCAGTACCCGTACACAGTGGCTCATTTCTCATTTTTTTTAAAACATTGTCCGACTACTTTATTGTTGCCTTGATTGAAAAACTGATAATTCTGGGAAAAAGTTTAATAACCAAAGCACCTTGAGTGTGAATTTCAGCCCGCTACCACGACTTTTTCTTCACAATTTGCGCGTTCGAAAAAATCCGAGCCACTGTTGGCAACCCGACCCTACATTACTATAAAAACTACCAACGAAAATTGTTTTGAACGAGATCTAGTAAGTAGTTTTTTTTTTAATATTTTAATACCTAACTTTGCACCTAATTTATATGGGGCGCTATACATACCAGGTGCAAACTTAACTTAACCACTTAGGGATGGAAAGTGTTTGTACGGAACCCTCGGTGCGCGAGTCCGACTCGCACTTGGCCGGTTTTTTAATAAGTAATCTTTCTACAAAGTTTCAAGTCTTTAGCTGAAAAAAAAAGTTCCCCTCATACAAACTTTTAACCCCTTTTTAACCCTTTTAAAGGACAAATTTTTGAAAACTCTGAAATCACTTTTCTTGTATTTTAATAGTGTACCTTTAAACAAAAATTCAAGTCCCGCGCTCAACAAAATACTTAATCTCCATACAAACTTTTAACCCATTTTTTACCACCTTAGGGGGTGAATTTTCAAAAACGCTGAAATCAGTTTTCTTCCATTTTATTTTAATACCTTTTTACAAAGTTTCAAGTCTCTAGCTCAAAAAAAAAAAGTTTCCCCCATACAAACTTTGCACCCCCTTTTAACACCCTTAGGGATTGAATTTTTCAAAATCGCTTCTTATCTCTAGCCCACGTTATAAAAGTAACCTACTGTGCAAAAATCAACTCTCTAACATTAGTAGTTTCAGCTGTGCGTTGATGAGTCAGTCAGGACTTCTTCTTTTATATATATAGACTAGCGGCCGCCCGCGACTTCGTCCGCGTAGATTTTTGATGATGACAAAGATATTAAAATAGGTAAGTGAATTTTATTCTTAATTAAAATGGTCTAGAAATATTACATTTCAAACAGTGGCAGACACTGATATGCAATTGTTAAAGAATTTTAGAAGATTTTCCAATTAGATTACGGGAATTGTTGGGAATGCTTTTAATCTTTGGCAAAAATTACTCTGCATGATATAGAGCGACGCATAGATTTGGAGTTAGAAAATGGGGATCTTAGTTATTATGAGTGAGATTTAAAAAAAATGTTAAATATCGTAAGGCTGTTAAAACAATCTTAAACTCAGCACTGGAAATCGAGAGATGGAGGCAGTTTAATGAAAAGTATCTCTTTCAACAATAATAAATAATAAACTTTATTTCAAAACAATAATAAATAATGACCTCTTTTCATAAGAAGGCAGCACTGGTATTTGTAAACGCCGGCCTGGCTATTAAACGAAAAGAGTGGTGTGGCGGAGTTCCCGAGGCTGGCCAAAATGTTTCTAAATGGTCTAGCAGGTACCCCAGTTATTAAAAAGGCTAGTGTTTAAAGAAAATGCTGAAAAATGACCATTAAAAACTTAATGCACATAAGCGACGAATTTAATGATGCGATTACTATTTTGGTCTACAGGCTAGTAAGTATTGTTTGAAGAGTGATTCAATATATTCTGGTGCTACAGTTCTCTATATATCTCAAGAAGCTAAATAAAGTTAGAATCCATACTTCCATACTAATATTATAAATGCGAAAGTGTGTCTGTCTGTCTGTTACCTCTTCACGCTTAAACCGCTGAATCGATTTTGATGAAATTTGGCATGGAGATAGTTTAAGACCCGAGGAAGGACATAGGATAGTTTTCATCCTGGAAATTATCTCTAAAAACATTGAAAAGTAAGTAAGTAATTCATGATGACATCGATGTCCCTGTCGGAAATGTAATGGTTAGACCAAAAGCACAATTGCTCTTACATTTGCTTAGGCGCTTTAAATAATCGCTTTTATTAACTAAGGTGATTAGGTGGATATCTGTCGTGCTGTACGAGGTTGCTTCCATACTTCCAAGTTCCACGCGGACGTAGTCGCGGGCAAAAGCTAGTAGGTATATAAAGTATAGATTATTCATGTGCTGATAGACAACTCACTAAATATAGAAACACATAAAGTTTGGAACACAATTACTTAATAAGAGAAAGCACTAAGAAAATATTGTTGACAGTCAACCATAGAAAAAGGGGTGCAAGTTCGTTTTAAAAAACTTACGTAGTCACTGGGTAGAAGACAGGAAATAAAAAAAAATATAAACTGATAACCTTAGCGTAAAGCGTAACACTTCTTTATAAACAACATTAGCGGTGTTCCCCATACAAACTTTGCACCCCTTTTTAACCCCCTTAGAGGTGAAATTTTCCAAAACGCTGAAATCACTTTTTTTGTATTTGATTAAGTAAGCTATCTACAAAGTTTCAAGTCTCTAGTTCAAAAAATAAAGTTTCTCTCATATAATCATTGCACCCCTTTTTAACCCCCTTAGGGGTGAAATTTTCTAAAATGCTGAAAGTGCTTTTTTGGTTTTTGAATAAGTAATCATTCTACACAGTTTCAAGTCTCTAACTCCAAAAAAAATGTTTACCCCATACAAACTTTGCACCCCTATTTAACCCTCTTAGGGGAGGTATTTCCAAAAATCCCTTCTTATCTCTAGCCCACGTTATAAAAGTAACCTACTGTGCAAAAATCAACTCTCTAACATTGGTAGTTTTGGCTGTGCGTTGATGAGTCAGTCAGGACTTCTTCTTTTATATATATAGATTAACTGATGTAAAAAACTTATCCTTGAAGTGCTCAATAGAATGTTGTGTAATTGAACTGCTATACCATAAAATAATTATTGTATGTCTCAATCGAACATATCATTATTTTTTGAAAAAATTGAAAGGTTACTTTGCAAAGTGTGTGATGATGCAAATAAGAAAAAAATTATATTGTGCGGCGATTTCAATTTGAATATCCTAAAGAAAAATAATAACACCCTACAATTCGAATATTTATTGCTAAACCACAATCTGGAATTAGAGATAAGGGAGCCGACGAGGTTAGCCACCGGCACCTGTCTTGACAACTTCGCACACAATATTAAAGGGTCCAAGGGAGAAGTGATTGAGCTTGGATTATCAGTTCACACAGCTCAAGTGCTGAAATGCCCTGTGAAAAAGACCTGCTGCATCAATTGTTGGCGCGTCAAACAACGCGATTTTAACGCTAATAATTTATCTCTCTTTAGGAAGTGCATAAACAGCTTGTCTTTTTCTGAAGTACTTGTGTGTGACGATGCAAATTTAGCTTTGAAGCGTTCCTGGATACTTTTCTCTGCTTTTATAATCTGTGCTTTCCCTTCAAAATAATAAAAGTTAAATCGACAACAAAGCCACGATGGATTTCTCGAGGTATTAAAATATGTAGCAAAAAAAGGAGAGCGTTACTGTGGAAATATCGTTTTTGCCCTAGCATTGGAAACAAAAACGTATTAAAATCTTATAATGCCAGGTACAAAAAAAAACTCAATCTCACACAACGCTCTCAAAATGACCAGTTTATAAAAGAAGCATATAACAAATCAAAGGCGACCTGGCAAGTAATAAATAAAACTAGGGAACAGTTACCCAAAGAGCCCATCTTAAAGATAATTAAAGATAACGAGACACTTACAGATCCTATTCAGATCACCAATACATTCAATAATTTTTTCATTGATCAAATTGCAAGTCAAATAAATAATACACAATGTAATAATAACAATTCCCATAACAGCAGTACCCAATCCATGTATATGGGGCCAACTGTCCCCCACGAGGTCTGTAATGTAATTAAGTCTTTAAAAAACACATAGTGTCGGGTATGATAGTGTAAACACTAAAGCTGTTAAGCAGGTATCAGACATAATTGCTCATCCGTTAAGTCATATTATCAACCTCTGTATCACAACGGGTGTCTACCCAGAAAAGCTTAAAAACCTGTTGTAGTTAGACCTCTACATAAAAAAACCGGCCAAGTGCGAGTCGGACTCGCGCACCGAGGGTTCCGTACAAACACTTTCCATCCCTAAGTGGTTAAGTTAAGTTTGCACCTGGTATGTATAGCGCCCCATATAAATTAGGTGCAAAGTTAGGTATTAAAAAAAAAAATATGGTTTTCGTAATTATTCCTTTATCTATGCTATAAGACGTTGCTTCGTACCAAATTTCAAGATTCTGAGTTCACGGGAAGCACCCTGTAGGTTTTGATTCCCTTGCAAGTGTCGAAAATTTGCGGCATAAACGGCTGTATCTTTTGATTGCGTTGGCTTAGAAGTTTGATTTTTTCACAGCTTCAAGGGACAGTAGACTTGAGTAATTGATATAAATTTCAGCTTCATACCTCCACGCGTTCCTGAGAAAAAGGGTCTTGACAGACGGACGGACGGACAGACGGACAACAAAGTGATCCTATAAGGGTTCCGTTTTTTCCTTTTGAGGTACGGAACCCTAAAAAGGGAGATAAATATAACATCTCAAATTATAGGCCTATTGCCTTGACAACAATTTTCTCCAAAATTGTGGAAAAAATATTATACGAGGCACTTTATAATTATTTAGAGAAATATGACATACTCGCAACGGAACAAAAAGGTTTTCGTAGGCAGAAATCCATAAATATGGCAATTTACGACCTTGTTCAACCAATATTAGAGCAATTAGACAACCGTAACAGTATATGTGCCATATTTATGGACATGACGAAAGCCTTCGATCATGTTGACCACTCAATTCTTTTGAAGAAGCCCACTAAGGGTATGGTATTCGTGGCAACATCTTGAATGTGTTTAAGTCTTACTTGAGTGATAGAGAACAATACACCGAACTCTCACAAATCTGTTTGCGCACTAAGCATCTAAAGACTTTTAAATCTGAAAAGAGGCGTATCACATACGGTGTACCTCAGGGAAGTGTTCTCGGACCTCTTCTATTTTTACTGTATATCAATGACCTTCCTAGGCATATTAAATACCCCATGGTCTTGTTCGCTGATGATAGCACTGTAATTATAAAATGTAATAATGTAGAAAATTATGGAAATGAAATTAATAACACTATTGATGACATTGTTAAATGGCTTAACGCAAACAATTTATTAATTAATCTAGACAAAACAAAAATTATGCATTTCTACCAGCGTAAACCTCCACCGCCTATTTGTTGTAGATATGAAGAGACGGATATTGAATCAGTCTCAACCACTAAGTTTCTAGGAGTGCACTTAGATAATCACTTGTCATGGAGAGCCCATACTGAACAGGTGTGCCGTAAACTCAATCAATATGCCTACACTCTCCACAAGTTATCAAAGCGAGCGAGCCCTGATGCCGTATTAACTGCGTATCACGGCTTTGTAGCATCAACGCTGCGCTATGGAATCATATTTTGGGGTAATTCCTCAAGTAAAGAAGAGGTCTTCAAAGCACAAAAAAGATGCATTCGAGCAATGCGTGGTCTCCAGCAAACTGATAGCTGTGTACCACACGTCAAGGAATTGAAAATTTTGCCAATGCCTTCTCTCTACATTCTTGAAGCTCTATTATTTGTTAAAAGTAATCAAACAATGTTTAAAAAGTGAATGTGACTGGCAGGCATATGGAACGGGCTGAGAACATATGTGCAGTCTTTTTCAAAAACAGCGTTAATGCGAAAAAGTGCCATTTCGCTCATAATTAGGGTGTAAGTACAACAAATTACCACTGAAATTAAAACAATTAGACATGCCTCAATTTAAACGCAACATAATCAAACTACTGTTAGATAAATGCTTTTATTCAATTTCCGATTATTTAAATATTGACACTTTATGTACATAATTATATATATATATATTTATATATTTGACATACCATTGCGCACCCTAATTTCATGTATCAATTATTAATTTGCTTAGTATTTAAGAAACCTCCTTAGTTTGTACGCCAACTGGCAAAACATAGTGGACCATTATATTGTATCGAACACCTCTGTATTATTCAGTGTGACCACCCAGATGTTTACAAATAAAGCACTTTGAACTTTGAACTTTGAACGAATGTTGCCAACCCCCTTCCCTAAATCACGTCTATGGTGCGGAGACATTCTCTTTAGTGGGTTTGTACTGCCCCACAAAGTCAGACTCACTCGTAGTGAGGGCTAATCAACTTTGACACAGACGTACATTTCAAGGCATGTTTAAAAAAATATATATAATTCAGTGGAAAGGAACTGGCCTGGTGGGAGAACGGAACCGTCTACTATTATTGCTGACGCTGTTTGTTGATGATTCTCTAAGATAAGGACAATATAAAGGAGTTGAACATTTTTGCCAGATTCATTTAATTTTAACAGTTTGCTTTGTCCATCATGTATGTCATAATCATAATCATAAGTTAAATTAGCTTAGGTAATTGTGACATAGATGTAGATAGGTATTTTATACATTAAGAAATGTGCATTATTTTATTGCAGCAACATCCATTACACACGGTGCCTCACCTCTCACATCGCCATGAAAAGAGCCATAGATATATAATAATAGATATCCATCCTTATAAATGCTTGTGCACAAATCAAAAATAGCCGAAAAAACCTCGCGTGATTTGTGCACAAGCCCTAACGTTATAATAAGGTCAAAACTCGATGCATCTCTATGTGGGCGACTGTACAGTAATGTCTAATTGCGCTTTGCTGATCGTGATCAAAACCGTTTAAATAACAATTTTATCATTCAGCATCAGCTAACGAGTCTGAAATTGGAAACCGAATGAACTAAAAGGTCAGTATCTATAAAAATACGGAACGTAGTGCTCGATTCCGCGATTACTCAAAATGTTTAGTGCGACGCAAGTTCTTTTAAGTTTGGCAACTGTTCTCCGATTTTCTGCCAATAGTAGGTACTCTTCTTTTTCATTTTAGTATGTTTAATGTTCCGGTATTTTATTTTCTAACTTTCGTCTGACGCCATACTCCGTTCTTCGGTGCCACGAACGTAATGAATGTTTATTTGATTCATCTAGTGCTTTGAACGCATACATATAGTGAAAATGTTGTAAGTATTAGAATTGGAACACAGCAGTGTTATATGAAGTCACAGTAGCGATTATGACATGGAATGGAATCAAAGTTATCGACATGTAACGAACGACCTTTTATATACATTTATGGCATTGGGCATAAAAGTAAATAGAACAGCTTATATGCGGTTAAAGCAGTAAATATGCGTTTATTTAGGTCTTGGTCAATGCTAGACGGTCCACGATCGAAATTCGAAGTTTTTTATCGTGATCGTGCCGTTATCCATCTCGATCTCGCGTAAAACGATATTTGAATGAGCGGGACAGTGCGATATGAAGTTCGAATGTCGAACATCGGCCCGGCCACGACTTCGGCACTGTCTTGCAGCGAGAGGAGGCGGTTCGTGGCATGCTTCATACACCAGTACCCTTACCACAGAATACCTAATCGTACCTACTACATAGTCTACATACCCTTACCATGAGTTTACAGTGACAGACTGGCAGTAATTCGCTCGCGACTGCGTATAAAGGATTTGTATGGTGAATTGTAGTTCTATAAAGTAAACGCTTGGGGCGCTGTACTATTCTCCATACAAATAATTTACGTTTTCGCTAGCGAGTACTGTCACGATACAGTTGCCGAGAAACTTCTTGACCCAAAATGGCGGATCTGCGCATGCATATTTGTACGTAAATCGGCTACTGCGCAGTCAAGGTTAGGCTCAAGAAGTTTCTCGGCAACTGTAACTCATGGTAAGGATACAGTATGATATTGTTTTTGCCGCTCGACGCTCACCGATGACTAAGTAGTACCTTATTTGCGTACCATGGTGATCTTGACCCTGATGATGTGTTGTCTTCGTCCTTTCAATATCGTGAATGATGATTGATGATGATGATACATAGCCATCAGAGTCATTATCACAGGTTCAGCATATATTTACTATTAATATTATAAATTACTCGTACAAGGATCGTAAAATACTAAGAGTATGATTACGTTCCGCAAATAGCAGCATCAATCCTATTCTAAGTGAAATCTCCTTGTTCGAAGTTTTACCTGCGAATGACAGACAGTATAGTACAACCCATTCCTAATAGACTTTGTGAGAGACTAATGGAAATAAGCACAGGAATTTCTAATGTACCTATACATAAGCAATATTGGGGCTTTCGTGTGCACCTGATACGAAATAAAAGTTTCCGAGTGTTTCAAAATGATAAAAAAAGATCTCATTCGATAAAAAAAAACCTTATAATTATCGAACCTGCTCACAAAATTTCACGAAAACCAATTGGGTAATGCAACCTGTAGGCGAAAACACCCAGACATATGCAAAAACAACTTTGTCCAAGTTGAAATGGAATCCGCATGCTCGGGACTCAAAATCTGCACTCGCAGCTAAAACAACTTTCTCTCTTGTTGCTTAAAGCTTAAATAACTAGTTATTCTCTCATTTTAACACCATAATACAGCGTTTTGGTAGAAATCTTGCAATCACAGTATAACTATTTTTAGTATAATAAGGGGCGAAGAAAAAAATTGCTGCGGTTTTGTGATGTAATACCTAGTTATGTATTCCGAACACCTAATGGGTGACATTGGAGGCACGTTTTACGCAATTAATACGCCCAAGTAGGAGCTCCGCGGCCAGAATGGTGCGAGAAGTTCGCGAAGGGAGCACGCATTGCTTTAACGGTTTTGTCAAACAAGAATTTGAATTAAAAATACTTACATTATTACATATGTAACTCAGTTGTCAAGTTGGCAAAATGTTTTTAGGAACTGTGTTGTATTTGTTAGTTGTGATACGTGTTAGTTACGGTTCGGTTGATTTAGGTATGTTGTTTTGTGCTGTTAAATCGGATTTTAGTCGAAAAAGTACCTTAACAATAGTTACATTTAATTTAATTCTAATTTATCTGCTTTGCCCGAAGGTTGACTGGTAGAGAATACCTCATGGCATCAAGTCCGCCTTTTGTACGATAAGTTTTCTTTTGTACAATAAATAAATAAATATTTATAAGTGTACGTCGTTTTGGATCCCTTTCAACTTATGATCTCAATCTCAACTACTTTTGACCGAATACTTTGATTAGAAACAAAAACCGGCCAAGTGACAGTCGGACTCGCGCACGAAGGGTTCCGTACCAATATAGAGCAAAAAACCGTTCTTTGTAGGTATGTGGCCCCTTTAATTTTTATTTTTATTACTTGCTGTTATAGCGGTAACAAAAATATACATTCTGTGATAATTTCAATTGTCTACCTATCACGGTTCATGAGATACAACTTAGTGACAGACGGACGGACGGACAGCTGAGGCTTAGTAATAGGGTCCCTTACGGTACGGAACCCTAAAAAGGACTCCCATGAAACTTATTAGTCAGTCATGGTTGAAATGGTTAAGGGGCGATTTGGATCTCGCTCGCAATTAAATTAGGGTTATTTAGTAACATTAATAAACTTAACAGATAGTAGGTAAATAAAGTTGTTAAATCTAACTCATATTGCTCAATATTGACAGGAAAATTTCTGAAGATATGTAACAGAAACGCTGTAGATGTCAACGATTGTCTCGTGGAAGCCATCCAAAACGGCTTGGTTTCTATGGCTGGAGGTCTGAAGGAACTCGGAGTGCCCTCTCTGGACCCGAATCATGAAAAAGAAATACGAATAACATATGAAAGGAATCAGGTTAGTAACTAGTTTAACCGAAATAAAGTTGGGAATATTAATCGACAGGCCGGCAGGCAAAAATCTATGTTCACGTCACCGGTTCGAATCCCGGCCAGGGCAAATATTTGTGTGACGAACTCGAATATTTGTTGTTGGATGTTATTTATATATTATGTGTATCGTCTTTTTTTTTTTAAGACATGACTTGAATTGTATCAGGGCTGGTTAGCCGTCACTACCAGTAAGCGCGCTAATGGGATTATCTCCGCGCCACACAGGGAGGTGTACGTATCGTCGTCTAGTACTCATAGTACAACAAGCTTTGCTTAGTTTGGGACTAGGTCGATTTGTGTAACATTATCCCTTAAAAGGTATTTATTTAGAATAATAAATACAAGCACGAACAACATTTACACAAAAAAGTGTCGGGCCAAATTCTCAGTAACAAGGTAGCACATTAAATTATTACATCATAATATTGAGTATCAAAAACGCAACCATTCACTGCTACTGGCGAAAGTAACGCCCAGTGTACATTACGATGTACAAGATTCCTTCGATGCATTCTATAAGTCTAGACAATAGAGCATCTTGAAAAAAATATAAAAATATCCTAGTTGAGATCTTTACAAAAATCATCAAAAAAGAAGTCTTGGGCCGCAGGTATTGTAAAGAAATTGTACATTGGAATGTACACTGTGCGTTTAGGCCTTACGGTTTTATTTGGGCTTGGAACTGACGAGGATAGATAATTATCAGGATGTATGAATTACTAGCCTAGATGTGTGTCCCACTCCTGGGCAAAAGCCCGCCCTCTTTTTCGCCAGCCGTCTGGGTAACGTGCGAGCTCCAGCCATACCTCATGGAATGCATCTAGGTCATCCCGCCATCTCCTCGGTCGGAATCAAAATCAAAATCAAAACGTTTATTCTGTAAGTAGGCCACAAGGGCACTTTCACATGTCTGAATCTGAATCTAACGGCATTTCACAACAGGAGACGGCTGTTGAGAAGAAATCCGAAAGAAACTCAACAGTAACTATTTTTTCGGTATCGGCTTAGTGGATAATTTGACCCATCGTTCTAGATGCCTTCGGCCGGCAGACGTCTCCACATCCAGCCCAGTCCCATTTGAGCTTACTTGAGCTTAGCTAGGTGCAAATTGCAGGCGCCTGCAATACCTGTTTTGTAGCGCAGTTCGCTGTTTCTGATACGATTAGTCCTACGAACTCCAAGTAATGGCAGATCTAAAGTCGGGACCGGGACTTCTGAGCTCCGTCAACGACCACGTTTCGGTGCCGTTGGTTAGGATAAAAAGGATATCTACACATGTCGATGAGTTAATTAATTATTTATAAATATTTATATTATTTATCTTTCAAACAGGAAAAAACTCTCCAAAGGTTCATAAAAAAAGATTGCACGTCATCGACATTTTAGTGAGGAGTAGGTTTAGTAGGTACTTAATACTACTTACCAATATGATTATGTGTAGTATACGTAAGGTACTTTCGGGTATTAAGGCCTAGCTAAGGGAGAATGAAAATAAAATTTAATAATAGGATACCGTGAAACATGCCAACTTAACTTGCTTAAATAATTAAAAGAAACTTGTTCTTGAGATCAATTATCACTTAATTATAACAAATACGTTTAATGTTCTTCTATTGAGATAAAATATTGCTCATTGTATGGCTATTTAGTACAAAAAGACATGAAAATATTCCGCTATCTCCACTAGCAATTAATTAACGTGTATAGAGATAATCAGTCTCAAACTTTAACCAACATAAAAATAACCAAAAATAGCAGGTCTTGCTATAAAATAAAATGAAATTTAGTATTTTTTAGGATTTGCCCCAAAGGCCTTATTTTACTATAGGCCATTTTATACTATAGGTAGTATAAGAAGGCCTACTACGTGTTGAACATAAAAATAAAACTATTACACGTTATACTAATGAATAAAACAATACCATCCCATCGCCTAGCCCCAATTCGGGCATTCTAAATTACACCACGATGCTTCTTTGGGAGGCATCGAGATCGAAAACTGAAAATATAATAACTAAAAATACCGAAATACATAATAAAAACCAAACAAAATTCGATATATGAAGTAGGAGCATAATAAAGCCTAAAATAAACTTTAAGCTATAGAGGTACCTACCAGTAGGTAAATTTTATAGGCCATATTCACCGCCATATGAAATTAAAATCGTTAATTAGGGAGAACAACTGTGTGCAAATTGTCATGATTAATGTAATGTAATAGTATAAATATTGTCACGATTAATGTAATATTACAACAATGATTTATTACAATGAATGTATAACGCTTACCTGCTGAAATGTATGACGAAACACTGTCGGCGGAGAGCGAGGCATCGTGCCAGTTCGAACCTGTAGTTCCTTGTTTGTTCGCTTGGCATTAGGAACGCGTAGACTTGAGCGCTCGCGCTCCCATTTAACACGACTTTGGATACTTAGGCCTTATTATCCGGCAGGCTTTATTACCCGCAGGTACCTTAATCCGTTTCCGCAATCGTTAAGTGTTTTCTAATAATTACGAGTAAAGAAATGCCATTGTTATAAATTACGCAATGTAAAATAATGACGTTTGAGAGACCATTTACACACCTAACTGGCAGTATAATGACCCTATAATGATACGGTCTACCTTGAAGTTGTACTGACACCGCAGCAGTTACCTCGTCACAACATGTTGTCAGTTTACTATGGCGTTATTAATTGCAAAAAACACTTCTGCTATTTTGAAAACTTCCGTGTATCCTAATTGTCTATACCTACATACATAATATGCATATACAAAGTGCAAACATAATAATAATGGAGTATACAGCGTGGACCATTTAGATCTGTCATTATGGGCAAGTAGGAAACTACAAAACAGTTTAGTTTGGATCTTAAGTTGGGCTTAGATCCATTCGTTAGTGCCATGGTATACGAAGCGTTCTTCTCCACTCCAGCACCACATTTCAAAGGCATCAACTCGATCACGGGCAGCCTTCTTCAGGGTCCAATGTCTCTGAGCCGTATGTACCTAAGTACTTAATCTGCGGCGTTTCGGTGTCATAATTTTATTATTAACGGCTAAATTTAGCCGCAAGGTATTCATTTTATTATAGTTATGCATTAGTTATAGTACCTTATCCGTTCAATAATGCTGATTGTTTTAGACATTTTTCTCTATGATCAAACATGTTTCTTAACATATTATCGATGTTACTACTTAGAACAGGGCTATTGAGATTTATTAGTATATATTTGAAACCTACAGTTTGAATTTTTATTCATAATTTTTGTTCCAAAAGCTACTCGAAATTTATAAAATTCACACAGAAAACTGGTTATTTCAACTTATTATCCAGAACTCAGAGAAAAGCTACTATACTATATCTATGGAGAAAAGTATTATTCACTTTTAAAAGTTGGTTGTCATGATATGAAAAAATAAAACTTAATAAGGCCTCTTATGCAATAACAAAGTTCACAAATTGACCTAGCTAAGCTCAACGCAAATATTTAATCTTGCCGGGATTCGAAGCTCGAACCCAAGACCGCCGGCTCTTTAGGCAGCTTTACTACCACTGCGCCAACCGCGTCGTCAAGATGCACCACGTGAATCAATGAAGAAGTTTCTGACGATTGTTTGTATAATTATTGAATTTCTGTTGATGATTGCTACCTAAGGGTTGTCTGGAAGAGATCGCTCTTTAGAGATAAAACCGCCTGTTGACTGCCATTATTAAAATTATTGTTTCTATGTTTAATTTGTAAACTTTTTTTGGTGTGCAATAAAGCATTTTGTATTGCAATGTAATTACCTAGCTATACCTACATAATGCGAATATAATGCGTCGTACCTACCTCTATCTACTACCTAGTATTCGTATATACATTGGATTGATTAGGTATTTATCCAACGAGCATGTCATGATAAAGTACAGTGAGCTGCAGATAAACGTGATCCTCCGGCATGTCATCGCATCACTTCATCCTATACTATACAATAGTTTTTACCTTTCACGTGTATAGTAGTAGTAATTTAATTGAAAACTGATTGATCATTGTCAAACGTTCAATTTAAAACTTAATTTAGACCGATTGTTAATAGACATAAGGACAGTTTTATTATCATTTCACAATTAAAAAAAAAAAAAATTACCCTCTTATACAAATACAAACTAATTAAATATTGAGTTGATGACCATTGTAAAGGGCACTTTTGAGTTAGAGAAAGTTAGTGTCAATTATGACAGTGTTGGAATTATGTAAATGACAGCACGTTTACAAGATTAGCTCAGTGGTAGTTTGATTGCTAATCAAGTAGGAGGTTCTGGGTTCAAACCCGGTTAATGCATTTCTTTTTTCTTTATTTTATAAATTGGAAATAAAAAACATTCATTTCAGACAAACTGTGACCTATCAATTAAATCTTCAACCAAAGGCACGGGATATTTTGCTTACATTTGTACTTACAGTAATTTTATTTATCTAACGGTAATCGACACAAAGTCGTTTTTAGCCGTTTGGTTTATCTACCAGCCCGCCTAGCATAAGTACGCTTCGCGACTCTTGGCGCGTCACATAGCATCACCCGTCACTATCTCACAGTATAGCGAAGAAAGAGATGGGTAACATTTCCCGCGCGAGAAAGAGTCGCGTGTCACAGGTTTGCTAGAGGTGCAGGAGTACGGGACTTGCGTAGGGCGAATTACTTTCTCGAATGATTCGTGCTTCAAAAAATTCATCAACTATTTGCCGCGTGACCTGCTTCTGAGATTCTGACATACGGTATGGACGCTGGCATTCCTACCGGCTTGTTAGGAGTTAATTTAATTATACCTCTAACTCGACACGGGATGTATTTCCGAGGGTAGCTAAATCATTAGAAATACACTTACGGAATCCCGAAAATATTTTCTCAAGTATTTCAATATGTTCATCTGAACTCGTGTTAAATAATGATGATTCTACCATTAAAACTTGCTGTTATCTTTGGAAAAATAAGACTATCGCCTACTCTAGTGTAAATAATATCTCTATTTGCAGTAAAATTTCGACTTCTAAAGATGTTACAGCCGGAATTTTTCAAATAAAGTGTGGACTTTTAACAACGCTACAGTGGCATCAGTCACCTCAGTCCGTGAATCGTTGGAGAAACCAGGGTTATCTAATTTATATGAAGACAAATTTAAATGTTGCGCCAAATCATAGGTAAAAAGAGAACAATCACTTCCCATGTCAATAAAAACCCGATGTTTACAGTCATTTAAACTTACTTCTTTAAAACTTTTCTTTACTAGATACATCTGTATTAATCCGTTTAACTTCACCATCTTTTTCGACTTTCGACGTTGCATTACTGTTAGGTTTTGACCGGCATGTCATGCAAGGTCTAAATGACCCAGTTTCTGTAAAAAAAAATAGTACACTACATCAGAGGCCGGGAAAATGAGGATTTCCGGCCAAGTAGGTATATACGGATAGTGATACGAGGCCGGGAATCCGTTTTCACGACGAGGCATGTATAGTGCTATTCTCAAACATACAATGAAATAAAAAAAATACTTCAAAGAACAACATTTTATTAATTGACAAATAGGACATTTTAGTCTAACAACCAACCTTTAAAAACAAAACCTGCTTTTTGTCAAACCAGCGAGCTGTGTGAAGTTGTTGTTGAAACCAAAAAAAAGTTACTTTGCAGGCCTAGGCCTGAAAAGCAGTATGAAATCCCTTTACAGTCCTCTCGAGTTGTTGCGCCCAAAAAGCGATACTTCCGAGCCTATTATAAGGAACGTAAAGACAATATTTCATTGCATGTTTGAGAAAATGCATTTTACAGCAGCGTTATTTTTCATTTTACAATTCAATCGCTTATGCCCACTTTCCCATAAAACATTTATTCCTACCGTCAACATAAATTGAATCACTATTTGCGATATCTGATTTCTTTTCTGATACAACGTGAGAAGGTCGAGAAACATGTTGTTTTGAAATCGAATTAACGGAATGTTTTTGAATAGATTGGCAAGATAACAAGAAATTTTGCGACGTGAAAGTTCTATTATGCAAAAATAAAGCCACGTCGTCACAATACCGGAAACTACCCGCCTCTGCTGCCTTGCTGATATTTTTATCCCCAATTAATTCAACAATAATTGAAATGATGTCTTGATCAGGAAATAACAAATTAAATCTGTCTACATACGACTTTTTCGCTAAAAATAAAATTCATATAAAGACTGACCTTCAACAGGTTTTACTATGCTCTTTAAGCATAAAAAACATGTTTCGTTTGGTTTCAAATACGCCAAGTCGTCCAACGTGTTTCATTTCAGTTCTTAAAAAAGAATCTTACCAAGTTTTGGCGGTATTCCGTAATTTTTGTAAAACGTAAAAAATGGTTTGCTTATTCGACCAGACGCGCTTAGATTAACTTCTACGTTGTTAAACCACATAGTTAGGTATATCGTCCATTAAGGGGAATGAATCAACTCAGGAATCACAGATGATAATATTGCATTTTGACTTACTATTTTTGAATAGCGGTGGCGACGCCACGTGTGTCTATTGCGTTTTACCCTTTTTCGGGTGCGCCTGCGGTCTGAGCTACTGTTGCCGCTGGTCGTGCTACTTGGTGACGACGTTTGGGACGACCCGCTGCTGCTGGACGACGACGAGATATTCCTGGACGACGCCGAGCTACTCCTGGACGATGACGATGACCTGGAACGAGATTTACGGCGGCGCTGCGACGTCGAGCGTGATTGGCGACGCCGACGTGCATGCCGAGACCTAGACCGTGCTTTTCTTTTTCTTTTACGACTACTTTTGAGAAGCGGAGAAGAGGGCCATGGAACAATGGTATAGAATGAAAGCATGCAAGGAATGGAGATGAAGCTGTGTGGACAAGGGACATGCACTCATTCAGAGGGAAGCATGTTCGAAGATACCTTACCCAAAACAACGAGACCTTATAAAGAGACGAGAAATGTTCGACAAGAAATATAGAATACATATAGGAGACAGGGACAACTGGAAAATAGAGGTAGAACACCCCGTGACTGTCTGTTTTACGGATGGTTCTCGGCGGGAATCGACGAAACTGGTAGGAGCAGGCGTAGTGATACCAACCCTGGGGAAGAAGGTACACATACCTCTGGGGAGGTATGCTAGCGTATTTCAGGCAGAGGTATGCGGCATAATGAGATGTGTGCAAATAATAGACGAATACTCGCAGGAAGAGGGATCTGTCGTTATATATACAAACAGCCAGGCTGCGCTAAAGGCGTTAGACGAGCACACAAAGATTACGGTAGCATAGGTACCTGGACATCAGGGAGTGACAGGGAATGAAAGGGCAGACGAGATGGCAAGACTAGGGGCAGAAAGGGAACTCATGGGACCTGAACCTGCACTGCCAATATCGGCAGAAGTAACGAAAGGCGTTATAGCCAGACTAATGGAGGAAGAGGCCAACAGACAATGGCGTGAGACAACGGACTGTCGACAATCAAAGATGATCCTAGGAGGCATAAACAGGAAAAGGACCAGGTATCTCCTGGAACCAGGTAAGAAAAATCTCAGATTATTAACAGGTATAATCACGGGACACAATAGCCTTAACAGGCACCTAAACATTATGGGTGTAGTAAGTGATCCATGCTGCTCACACTGTGGCCATGAGGAGACAAGCAAGCATGTTATAGCAGAGAGTGGCATGTATGCGATAGTCCGCTATAGCATCTTCGGGAAAGATAAACTAGAAGAGGGGGAGCTGAGGGACATTAACTTTAAAGATGTCCTTTCCTTCTGCAGGAGAATAAGAAGATTCGAGGAAGAAGGCTGTATGGGAGCGCTGCCGGGACAGTAACCGTTGGCTCCAACAGGGAAATGGGCTGAATGAACGCACTCAGGCGATCGACAGCCCGCCTGTCTCCGGCCGGGCGTCCCTACATCAAATCATCATCAATCATCATACGGCGGCGTTGCGACGTCGAGCGTGATTGGCGACGCCGACGTGCATGCCGAGACCTAGACCGTGCTTTTATTTTTCTTTTACGACTACTTTTGCCTGTTGGCCGAAATGGCGGCATGGCGTTTATACGATCCCACTTCTGATATCAAATAAAAGAAGTGGTCACGAAACAGATGCCTTTTACTATTAATTATATTAATAGAACAGTCAAAAACTCAATATTTAACTAAGATATTACTAACACGGAGGTTCAGAACCAAGTGTCGCTCCGCTCAACTTCTCTAACTCCGTTCGGGCAAATTCGGAACCGTTCGGTTTCGCCGCGAACTGTGTTACGAACTTCCGTGCTAGAATAAAGTAACTAGTCATTATAACTCCTTTTTAAATATAAATCTGCTGTTAAACATAACTACATCTTACATATACCATAATATATATTCCTAAATAAATATATACACTTTGTGTTTTATTTATTTTGTCCTAATTTATACGTGCGACAACACATATGCGTTAGAAAAAAGGGTGGTCAACTGATGAACAATCAGCTTAGGGCGGCCATATATTAAGTGCGGCCAATCGTGGACGACGAGCTAAGAAAAGAGCCGCTGGTAGAGGTACTTACTTCATGTCCAGCACGTCTAGCATAACTGTGATACGCTACTCTTTCTCGCGCGAGATATATATACTACCTATCTCTTTCTGTACAATAGGGGTTGTCCACAAATTACGTAACGCAAAATTCTTAATTTTTTTACCCCCCCCTCCCCTCATGTAACAGGTGCGTCACGCTTAGCTGGGGACCCTCCCCCCCCCCCCTCAATACCGTTACGTAACAAGTGCTTTGTAAAAATCTTTAGGGTTAATATTCAGAAAAGAAAGATAGGTGGTAGTATACATACTTTTTAATCAAGAATCTGCATTTTTTAATATAACATTAAAGTGTGGTTTCAAGGTATCAAGAAATTTAATCATCTATGAACAGGTTTCGGTTCCATTTCTTAATACATTCTATTGCCAGTATTTTCTCAGTAGTCGCAAATTAGGGATGTGAAAAACATTTTTTTTTAATGTAGGTATACAATTATAAAATCGTGCGTGACGTAACGCAAACCTTGACGCCCCCCTTCCCCAATGTAACAGGACCGTAACGCTTGGCCGGACCCCCCCCCCCTCCCTCCAATTTGCGTTACGTAATTTGTGGACGACCCCATAATGTGAGAGAGTAACGGATGATGCTATGTCGCGCGACATGAGTCGCGAATCGCGAACCGTACTTGTGCTAGACGGGCACCTTCTCGCGCGAGATAATTACCCATCTCCTTCTGTGCCAGTTATATGAGAGAGTCACGGATAGCGCTATGTCGCGCGACAGGAGTTGCGAAGTTTCTCGTGCTAGACCGGCTGGGGTCTACGGCAGCCGAGACTGCACATCCGCCATTGAGCATAAGTACTGGTCTACGTATTCAGGGTACGTCTTATATATCTGTCTGTGTTAATACAATTTTATCTTTTACAGATTTATGTAAGAATGAGCATGAAGGATATTTATGTTGAAGGTTTGAAGGCAACAACAGTTCACGATGCAAGGTACGTAAAACTTAGGTATAGCACTTAATAATATATACTTAGCTTACTAATATTATAAATGCGAACCAGTTTATTGGGTTACCCTACTCCCACGTGATAACGGGGCAAGAGAATGAGTTGATTTGCATATAGAATGGACAGAAAAGTGTGGAAAATATCATTAGGTATGACCAACTCTAAGAAAAGGCTGCCACAATAGATCGACTCTGGTCGATGCGGCACATAGGCGGCCCAAAGCCACTATAATAAAAACTTTTATTCTAGGAAAAATACAAGGTTCCCAGAGGATACAATCATGATAAAATAATAGGACACGCGAGCGAAGCCGAGTGAAAGATTTAGTAATGTACGTACGGTGTACGTATTACGTACACTGTAAAGCTCTCCCACGGTTTATGTATGACTGACAGATAACGTTCAACCTAAACAACATGTAATTTCCGGAAGTAACTCTACGAGGTGAAACGTTGATGAAGCGTTTGCTTTGAAATAAAAGCTCATAAAATTAAAACCGGCCAAGTGCGAGTCGGACTCGCGCACCGAGGGTTCCGTACAAACACTTTCCATCCCTAAGTGGTTAAGTTAAGTTTGCACCTGGTATGTATAGCGCCCCATAAAAATTAGGTGCAAAGTTAGGTATTAAAAAAAAACTACTTACTAGATCTCGTTCAAAACAATTTTCGTTGGTAGTTTTTATAGTAATGTACATCATATGTTTTTTTTTAGAATTTTCCTTTTCTTATTTTAGAAGTTAGAGGGGGGGGGGGGGCCCAACTTTTTTCCACTTTGGAAGCGTCTGTCACGCAAACTATTCGGTTTTGAAAAAAAATATATTAGAAACCTCGATATCATTTTTGAAGACCTATCCATAGATACCCCACATGTATGTGTTTGATGAATTTTTTTTTTTTTGCATCAATATCTTAATGCGGTTCACAGAATACATCTACCTACCAAGTTTCAACAGTAATAGCTCTTATAGTATCGGAAAAAAATGGCTGTGACATACGGACGGACAGACGGACAGACAGACAGACATGACGAATCTATAAGGGTTCCGTTTTTTGCCATTTGGCTACGGAACCCTAAAAAGTTCATGTGGTGTGGTGTGGTGGAGCGAATCACTGTCGTTTTTATTTAGAAGTAGGTAATAATACTGCAATATTTTACAAATAACTAGGTATAATGTCATTTCTTATAGAATAAAGGCGGATGAAGACCGTTTCCACCTGGAAGTAGATCTGACTACCCCACGAGTTTTTGTCCAAGGGAACTATTTCGGTGAAGGGAGATTTAATTCGCTCAGCTTCAACGCCTCTGGGATGTTCAACACGACAATGAGTTAGTATATATATTTTATATACATTCATATAAAATAAGTGTAAGTACTTGATAATAATATTATCTAAGAGAACAGGGATAAGTCAACAATATCTCTGTTGAAGGTCACATATAGATTTTTAGTATAAAGAAAGCCACCGTAAGGCATACTGGTACCAAAGGGCGAGGAAGCAATTAACTGTCAATTAAAGGTATATACACCAAAGCACACCAATGGCACAGCCAAAAACTCGTAACTCTACATATAATGTTTTATGCATAATTATAATAGTGCAAATATATATTAACAATTATATAATATTTTGCAGCTGATCTGGTGTATACCTGGAAGTTGGACGGCATCCCGGAGAAAAGAGACAACGAGACCTATATTCGTATCAACGGGTTCTACATGCGGCCCGACGTAGGCAACTTGGAGTCTTACGTATCCAACAACATCCCAGAGAGTCAGGCTATAAGTATGTTCATTTAGTTTCCTCATTTTACTAGTCATTTATTAATCCTTATTAAGAAATAAAAAACCGGCCAAGAGCATGTTGGGCCGTTGTTGCTCATTCTTCACAATAGACTTGTTACGAAAGATTTCAAGCTCTATAAAAAGGTCGTAAACGCGAAAGTAACTGTAGTTCAACTTACGTCCTTTTAAGGAAATTATGAAATTTTGCGATAACTCAAAAACGGCTCGACCGATTTTGTTCAATATAGTTTTCGTTGAAAGTACTTATAAGGCCTCATTTTCATGAATTTTCCATATTTTTTTTTATTTTCGGAGCGAATATTTACGAAACTGCTGACTTTATCAAAAAATAATTTTTGAAAACCCCTATTATTTAAAAAAAAAACTATTCAACGACACCCCACACACGTGTTGAAACGAAAAAAAATTCACCCCCACTTTAGGTGTTCGAGAGGTACCTACCCAAAAAAAATTTTTTTTAGTTTTTATTTTACCCTTTTGTCGGCGTGATACATATACATACTCATACCAATTTCAGCTTTCTAGTACTAATGATCACGGAGCTAAGCCGCGGACGGACAGACTGACGGACAGTCGGATATGGCGAAACTATAAGGGTTCCTTGTTGACTACGGAACCCTAAAAACGAGTGTCGATCGATGCAAAGAGCAACGCCTGAGGTCATCCATGAGTTTACAGTGACAGATCCATGAGTTTACAGTGACAGATCCATGAGTTTACAGTGACAGTACACTACTCAGTAGAATAGTACACGCCCCGCGCCCTAGCGGTTACGGGTACTGAACACAAATCGGCTCCTAGGTATATTCCTAGAAAGCTGAAATGTGGTATGAGTATGTGTATGTATCACGCTGACAAAACGGTAAAATACAACAAGTAAAAACTTTTTTGCGGGTACCTCTCGTACACCTAAAGTGGGGGTGATTTTTCTCTGTTTTAAGCCCGTCTATTGTGAAGGATGGGCAACTACGGAACCCTACACTGAGCGTGGCCCGACATGCTCTTGGCCGGTTTTTGTAGAAGTGACGAATGGGGTAAAGAAATATTTCAAAACTATTTTTTTTATAAGACGTAATAACATATTTTTGTAACCATGATGTCGACTCCACAGTTGTTGTTCCCTTTGGAATTCAGCAAGACGTTTTGGCAGTAAACTCAGGGCTTAGGGGCTTGCCTTTTCGAGGGATCTGACACCGTTTTTTACAGCGAAAGCGTTGTGAGCATGTGAGTCTTGGCCGCCAATTTTACATGTTTTTTTTTTGGTGGGATTATTAGTTCACTGAATTAAGTAGCGATGGCAGCACCTCTAGCACAACTGTGACACGCGATTCATTATCGCGTGAGAATTATTACCTATCTCTTTCCTCGCTGTACTGTGAGATCGTGACGGGCGATGCTATGTCGCGCGACAATAGTCGCGGAAGCGTAGTGGTGCTAGACGGACAGGGCATGCTAGCGTTGGCCGTATTACTTGCGAAAAATTTTGCTGGAATATTCTATTATATATTTTTTTGTTACAGTTCAACTAGCCAACAACTTTGCGAATGCCAACTGGAGGCCGCTTTACCGCGAGCTGCTGCCCTACGCTCAAGCTAACTGGAACAAGATAGGAATAAGAATCGCTAACAAACTATTTCTGAAAGTACCCTACGATAAAATGTTCCCTGTTTAAATTTATTGTTTCATGAAGAAGAGGATATGTACATAATTATTATACCTGGGATAACTCGGGGCACGTTCTAGGGATAGGATATCGATAAAAAAGATGTCGATATAATTAAATTAATATATGTGCTCATTGCACATTCTCGATTACTATACAGAGGTTCGATGTCATATCTGAGATGATATTGAGTCTCTTAAATTAAGATAATAAAAGTATGAGGATGTCATTTCAATCAAAATGAAAATTTAGGTACGTATAATATTATGAAAATTATTTTAAAATAAACATGTAAATACACGTTTTAATATATTATGTTTATTTTTTTTTATTTGAAAATGTGGAGAAATAACTAATATTTATTTATGTCGATGAAATTAGATGTTGACAGTAACATCGATATCTTATTTTTTGTCGATAAAATATTTTGCTACGTTACTTTCGTATAGGTGCCCCGAGTTATCCTAGGTATGTTAGCATTGTTACCATTACCAATAGGTAACCTAATAAGGCTGTTTTTCTATCGACGTTGCGGAGTGATACAATAATTTACCTATTAGGGATGTAACGAGTACGAGTAGTATGTAGTTTGGTCGGTTACCGGATGTTGTTCGCCTTTAATTGCGAGGCATTTAGGCCGCAGTGCGGTGGACAATCGATCTTAGTCGTCGTCGTTAATGTAAATAATATGTACAAAAATAGTAGTTTATGTGACTGTACATAATGAAGGGTATTAAACACGAGTGTGGGTTTATGAAACGCGCCGAAGGCAAGTTTCATAATAACATCACACGAGTGTTTTAATTCCTAATTATGTACAGTTACATACACTACTTTATCTAGCCACATATCATAGGCCTCCATGATGCATTCAGGAGTCGCACATTACGACAAATATTACCCGGTAATGGCGGTAGGCGGTAATGAAGTTTTCTGGCAGCTGTCATAGTTTTTTTTAATTCAGAGACAAACTAAGAGTTGGCCCCAACTATCATATCGTTCGATATCTTACTTACGTGCGACATTTGTCAAATTTGATGCAAATTGACAATTCATTTCGAACTAAACGTCATCTCGACTGATATTAGAATAGAGGTCAAATCAAATTTTTTGTTTTTCAAAGATGTTCGAAATTTGAATAAATAATATTATCGAAATCAATGTTATTATTTAGCAATCATAACATTTTCACAGATAAGAAATTGGTTCTAATAAAACAGTATTTTTATGGTGGTTATAATGTGCGATTCTTGAACGCATCATGGAGGGTTTATGATATATGGATAGATAAAATTTTATAATTTAATTCAATTTAATATCCTGTTCCTGTCCTGATCCTGACATTTAAATAAATGGAGCAACACCATACGAACTTGTAGAGGTGCAATTCCAATTTCGAAACACCTATATTTCCTATATTCGGACATGCCATACGGACTGGCGAAATTTGAATTATACCTTGACTAAAGTATATCTAAGTTACTTGTCGTCGGTTCGAAATGTGACTAATTAAATGCGTACCTATGCTTGTCAGGTAATCGGGTCGGTGGCGGCTAATATTTGTTTCAGCAGCAGATTATTGCCGTTTCCATGACGCAATACTAGCTGTATAAAAAACTTGATAAATTTTATAATAACCGGTCAGTATAGTTTTAGTGTGTAATTACCTAATATAAAAAAAAAAACTCGCTACATGACATCACGTTTATAATAAAATAACAACTTACCAAGTTTGAGTCAGAGACGCGCACGAAGAGTGCCGTACTTTACCACTGAAATGCGTTTCGTCTATGATTCCCATTCCCTTTCCGTTTTTAACTATACTATATCGTATGTAACCCAGGTAGCGTATAAGGTAGGTAACGTATAAGACTTAAAACAGATCTGTTTTAAGTCTTATACGTTACTAGCGACTAACGTGCTTATAACGTTCGATTTTAACATTGGAAATGTTTTTTAACATTGGAAATGTTTTTTCGATCGCGTTGGTAGGGGACCGTTTTCAGCGAAAGTGCGACATCGCTCGGGCGTCGTCAATTTTGGGGTTACGCGGGTCAATGGAGTATCAAAAGACGTGTTTTGACGAGATCTACAAGATGGTGTAAAATAAAAATTGAAAAAGTCAAACACTTTTTCGAAAAAGTGCAAAAATGTCGAAAAATTACGTGATTATTTTGCGACTTCTCAACTTAAATCGACGATATCTCAAAAACGAAAAGCGATACCGAAAAAATAAAAAAAAGCACTCGGGGTATTGAGTTGGGCTACAGTTTGCAAAAAACGGAACTTTACTATCTGTAATGGAGTTGGAGAAAGCTTTACCTTTATGTGGCGGAGTTTTCGCGGCGTGCGGCGCGCGCGTATATTAGTGAGTTTCGTGTACTATTAGTAAGTTTAATATATTTTTAGTTAAGTTGTAAACCTTGATGTTTTTAGATGTTTGTAATAAAGTAAGTAAAAAAAAATATATAATGTATACAATAAAATACTTTTATGTAATTTTTTTTATTTGTTTGGTTCTCTATTTGCTATACAATCTACTACCTATGTATCATACAATCTCGTGCTTTGAAAATGAATCGTATAAATTAAACAAATAGTACATTACATCAGAGGCCGGGAAAATGAGTAGGTGTATACGGCCGAGCGAGCGTGCGAGCGAGGCCGGATAGTGATACGAGGCCGGGAATCCGTTTTCGCGACGAGGCATGTATAGTGGTTTTCTCAAACATACAAGGAAATAAAAAAATATACTTCAAAGAACAACATTTTATTAATTGACAAATAGGACATTTTAGTCCAACAACCAACCTTTAAAAACAAAACCTGCTTTTTGTCAAACCAGCCAGCTGTGTGAATGACCTTGTTGTTGAAACCAAAAAAAAGTTACTTTGCAGGCCTAGGCCTGAAAAGCAGTATGAAATCCCTTTACAGTCCCCTCGAGTTGTTGCGCCCAAAAAGCGATACTTCCGAGCCTATTAAAAGGAACGTAAAGACAATATTTCATTGCATGTTGGAGAAAACAAAATTTACTCTGCCTACAACGTGGCGTGATGAAGCAAATATTAATTTTCAACTTATTTTATTATTACTGTGACACGTGCGACAGGCTCTGTACCACCCTTTTCATAGTAATTTTTTTGTATTATTGCTCGTAAGCGGCTCTATCCACTCACTTTAGTCACTTTCTTCGAATTTTGAGTTGAACTCTATTTATATAATAAAATAAAAGCGTTGACAGGTAGCCGTAGCTACCAAAAGCAATTGAGTGGCTATAAACAATGAAGTCCTATTTTTTTCATGGTCTCAACTTATTTTAACAAAATAATTACTATTGCTTTATGACTCCACTATCCTTTACCTTATTTTATACGTAGAGAACGAGAACTTACCTATAGACTGTTTTTTTCATTTAGAGAGTAGTAGAAAGTTCCTTCAACTAAAAAATTATGATTATTATTTCTATACTTCGTCTTCTCGAACGTAGGAATAGCGTGGCTTGGGTAATGCTGATGATTCCACATCTGGCGGACGAAAGCGTGTGTGCAAAAGGCGAAAAAAAGGCTGAGCTTTGTTAAAGGGCGTAATAGTCCGTTTATAAAAAATAACGGTACTCGCCGATACCTGCTACTAACCCTTGTGTTTCTCTTGCGCAAAGAGTTGTTTCCATTATAGTTTGCCCTATCTAAGTGCATTTCCAATGTACCAGAAGGTCGTGAAAGGCACGAGATCTGTGAATTTTTGAAGGGCTACCTGGGCTAGTAATATGTACAATTGGAGTTGCATTTGCGTATATCGTCGTATTCTCATGCCCAGTAGGTGCCCTCCTTATTTCACAAGCGCAATTATGGTTTCCGGACACTTAACCACTCGGCACCGGACTAGTACCTACTGCCTAGTAATCTGTGGCAACGCCTTAATTTATCACGGTGCGGTGCTGCGGTGGCCCGGCCACGACTTCGGTCTTAGCGGCGAGCGAAAACTTCTAGCGCGCACCGCGGGGCGTTTCGTGGCAGTTATATAATCTGTGCTTTAGTTTATACTATATCGGCTTTATATCGGTAATATTTTGTTTTTGCCGCTCTCGCAGCTTACCGCTGCCGCTGACGCTGCCCCTGGTCACGCAAGTCGTGGCTGGGTCGATATAGGTGACTAGGTGTGGGTCGCAGTTTGAAATGTCATAATAAATCCTACGGATTGTTACTTAAAGTTGTTGTGTGCGGACCTGATGATATGAACAGGTACTTTTACTATATATTTGTAAAATGTAGTTAGGTAGGTACTTACTTAACGATGTCATAATTTAGAATAAAAAAAAATTGTACATGACGTTTTTTAATCATCTAATGCTATCTTAACTTAGAATGATGTGATATTTGTATTATGTAATACATGTTAAAGTAGGTGAACTACTTGATATTGTCTTGAAATAAACGGTTGAATAGTTATAAATTACCTGTTTTATTTTTTTATTTTACAATGTACCTATTCAAATCATGGAAGGAAGAACTACCTACACATAAGTGAGATTTATTCCTCTGAGATTCAAAAAAGGGAAATCACGCTAACTTCCAAGCAAATAAACTGTCAAAACCATGTCAAAACATATTATTTGCTTGGAAGAAGAGTTAGCGTCAAACCACGCTCTAGGTCTAGAAGGACAAGTAAGTTTTACTGTACTCTACCCGACCGAGCGGAACAGAACACACACTTTGCCTCTCACAAAATATAAAGCCCAGTTAGATTTTATTTTATTTACAAACTGACAGAACAAGAGACCAGTTGCTTCAGTTAGGTGAGTATTCATCCGCTATTCCGAGCGACGCGCGCGACAGCATCCCACACGTTATGCTGCGGCAAGCCTACCACCACAACACAATGACTTACAATAACAGCCCAAAGGCTAATCCAAACAGCAACAAAAAAAAGGCCTGGCCTTGCCCGGCTACGACTTCGCGCGACCAGCCAGCGACGGCCACAAGTGTTATGTGGGCGGAAGGTCCGAGCGCGCTGTATCGTTCACTCCTATGGCCGCCGCTTGCCGCTTTGCTTGTCGCGTGAAGTTATGTACGGGCGGGCTCAAGTCAGCGAGTTTTACCCGCTTCTATCGGATTTGATGAAGTGGCTTCGTTTGAACACTCAAAAGTCAGTTGGCGGCATGTTGACCTTCAATTTTGTTTAGCGTCCACGCCAGGCGAGGCTGTCCTAAAGCGGTCTCTGAATTTTGACAATCTGACCAGACAGTAAACGCAAACGCTTCTGATCGAAAATCTATTATTTTTATTATAATTTTTATCGGCTTAATAAAACGTGTCTCTCATCTCTGTCGATCGTCCTTTTAGATGTTTTTGGTTTTTATAAATGAGTATACTTTTTTAAGCTTTTCAAAACGAATGTAGACAGAAAAATATATCTTACAAATGTCACGTACAATCTGTCAAAGAAACAACTTTAAGTCAATGTCAATAATGTCAATTGTCATTGTCAATCTAGCAGAGCCATGACAGCTGCGTTGATAAAAAGGACTCGCTTCTTGTGTAAATTAAATAGTCAGAAGTTATAATTGATTAATTGAAACAGCTGCATATATAGTTGTGAGTTGTTGTCCCGTATTCAAATGTGATCTCTTTGCAAATCGGAATCGAAGAAACGATGGCTTCTGCTGTGAAATATCTTGTTGCCGGTTTGGTGAGGTATTGGTTGATGCACATAGATTACTGGCAAACAATATCCAATAGAGTTGAAATTGCTACTCCTCTGAACTCTTGGAAAAGATTAGTCGAAGGAGTTTATCTTTATGACAAGAATGTGAACCCGTACGAAGGAGACGCCTTCCACGAATCACCAATAATGTTAGTAATATTTTACTACATCATGAAGAAAGCTCCCTACATACTGCCACTATTGTTTACGTTACTGGATCTTTTGACGGCTTTTCTACTGTACAGAACATCGAAAGAATTTGTAAAGATCTTGACGGTCTCTCAAGAAAAAATCAAAGATGAGGTAGCAGAGGATTCAAAGTCCATGCTTTTAAGTAATTCACAGTTGCAAGAGGCGTCGGATTATGTGCTATCAGTGTATTTGTTCAACCCTTACTCAATATTGAACTGTGCAGGCATGACAACTACGGTTATTCAGAATTTGGTAGTGGCAGCAGCATTGTGGGGGGCGTCTAGTGGCCGAAGGGTGCTGGCTTGTGCGTTTGTGGCTCTCGCTACTCACCAAGCCCTCTACCCAGTGCTGCTGATTGTGCCAGTGGCGATACTTTTGGCTGATGTCAACAAAGGCTGCAACAAGTGCTCCTATCTCAGGACTTTGATGGTGTTTGTCTTGTGCTGGGGCTTCCTTATTTATATATCTGCATTCATCATGAATGGTTCCTATCAGTATGTGTACAATACTTATGGGTTCATGTGAGTATTTTTAAATTTTTTATTGTTTCATTATAATTATTATTTCGTAGACTTAGCAGTCAACTTTAGTGAGATAATAATAGCCCAGCAGATTCATATTAATTACATAATAGGAGGTGCTTGCAACTTTGTCTGCATAAATTCTTTCTTTACCATATTCGAGTAAAAAGTATCCTATAACCATCTTTAGATGTCCCTAGGTATCCCTGCACCAAAATTGTCTAAATTTCCTCCAGAGGTTTTGGTGTGATGAAATGGCAGAAATTATGAGTAACAGATGGTACCAGAATACTGGCATGACACCATGCATGGCAAACAAAACAAAAGACAGTCCTGCATTGCTCTATTAAAAAATTTCCACCATAAAAAACTGATTTTCAAAAGTTTAGTAGCAAGAGGATTATTTATAAAGTTTATAAATATATTTCCTTTTTTCAGCTTGACTGTACCGGACTTGAAGCCAAACATCGGTCTTTTCTGGTATTTCTTCACAGAGATGTTTGAACACTTCAGACTGTTGTTTGTGTGTGCATTCCAAATAAATGCACTAGCTCTATATGTGATCCCGTTGACTCTCCGCTTCAAGACAGAGCCGATACTGCTGGCCACTGTACTGATTGCTCTCTCAGCCATATTCAGGTCATACCCCTGTGTTGGTGATGTCGGATTTTATTTGGCTCTCTTACCTATGTGGAAACATTTATTTACATGTAAGTATTAAATTAAATATGTTTATCAAAATCAATTGATATAATTACTCACAACACTACTTTATTCAGGGAAGTTAAGCTTAATTTTTACTTTTTGTGCAATTTCTTATTATAGTGTTTCAAATGTATTGTGGCTTGATTTAGTAACAAAGTACATGAAACATTCTAATTCAAATAATGGTTTTAATGAATTCAAATAATAATCAGTGACTGGTCTATTTCACTTTATTTCTATAGAAATATCTTTAAATAGTGTGTCAGAATCTTATTGCAACTTTAACAGTTCAAGAAAGTTATTGTTCAAGTAAAAACTTATTAATTCAGTTTAAATGTTTTTTTATTTCAGTTATGCAACAAAAGTTCATAGTTGGCTGTGCATTCATAATAACGTCAGCTCTTGGACCAACTGTGTGGCATCTTTGGATATACTCTGGTTCAGCAAACGCCAACTTCTTCTTTGGTGTAACACTCTCTTTTGCGACAGCTCAAATATTCTTAATAACAGACTTGCTCTTTGCATTCATTAAAAGGGAATTTACCCTCAAACATGGTTCATCTCGAGAGGTGGATGGGAAACCAGCTAAATTAGTGCTGCGATAATGAAAACACCACAAATTGTGTTGATCCAGTTGTAACTGATAGATTTTCTTTTTTGCATTTATATGCATGTATATGTTGTTTTTTATTACTTATTCCATTTTGTTTTAATTACGAAAGTCATGAATGTTCAATAAAGCAAAAGGACTCGAGAAGATTTGTCAAGATGTAACTGAGGTGTTTTTTCATAAGTGAATATTTTTTAAACAAAGCCTTGCAGCTGTTTAAACTAAAGGTTGCCCATTTTGGTTGCTTAGTCCGTCTCGTTTGATATAGTTTGTTGCCTTGTTGTTTCGGCAGCCACAACAGGGTACTTGCTCTAGTTTGTGTTAACTTCATAAAGAACTTTTTGTTATGACGTCAATTTTCATGTAATCTTCAGTCTAGTCTGGTTGAGCGTTTTGGAGCTGAATAATTCTTTGAGGAAAATACAATCAATGTCCTCACGGGCTTGTACCTAATTACGTTCATATAAAATACACTTCTCATTTATAAATTGCTGTGATGATTTAGTAATAGTACCTATTGCTAGACTTATTTATTTAAAATTTTGTGGGAAGTATCTAATTAAATTTCATTTTCACAATCATTTGATTTATCTTATTATGTGAATATTAAAAATGTAACTGGAGTTTACTGTGAACTTGTGTATTAAGTATTACAAATGTGATTAATTTTAATGCTGAGAGGATAAATTTGCCTAGTGTTAATATTTAATTAATAGAACTAAGTAAACATAGGTTGTACATGCCACCTCATATCGTATCCTGAAGATTGCTCAGAGATAATTTCTCAGTATAACCTAAAGATCCTGAGTGTAAATATAAGAAGTATTCAAAAAAACTTCAGTAACCTCCTTGTGATTTTGAGGCGTATGGGTATTGAGTTTGACGTAATAGTACTTAGTGAATGCTGGATCAATGAGGCTTCTACTATTAACCAGCTCCAAGGATATAATTCATTCAATTCTAAGAAGTTTATAAATAAAGCGGGCGGAGTTGTTGTTTATGTGAACCAAAAGTGGGCCCCAATCTTTTCAGAGCTGGACGTGGATGAAGCAAATTGTGTTTTTATAGAGGTTCCTAACCGATTTAGAATTATAGGTGTATATAGATCGCCTAGCTTTTATAATGTTGAAACTTTTGTCACGTCTCTTGAGACTGCCCTGAAATCAATCCCTTCCAGCCCCTGTCTAGTCCTCACCGGAGACCTGAATATTGATATCCTGGATTTATCGGATACCAACACTCAGGCATCCGAATATCTATGCACTTTAGCGGAGTATGGTCTTACCCCTTGTATCGACTGTGTGACTCATCATAAAACCTGTCTTGACCACATTTTTGTATCCGGTCATTGCCGGGCAGAATCAGTGGTTTGCTCCGCTGACTTGTCGGATCACGACATGACCATGGTAGGAATCACACTTGATACAGGTAAACCTTCTTGTTCAAATCGAATCAAAACCATAGTAGATTATAACTCACTAAGATTAGACTTAAAATCAGTTGATTGGACTCCCATTCTGCACAGTCGCAACCTCGACGATGTGGTAAAAACTTTTTCCGAAATAATCTTAACTGCGGTCTCCAAGAATTCGAAAGTGACAAAGCTTCATCGGTCTAAACATGCCATACAACCATGGATGACCCCCGGGCTTCTGAGATGCTCAAGACATAGAGATAAATTACATTTAATTTCGCGTAGAGATCCTTCTAACGAAACAAAAAAACTGATTTATACTCGCTACCGGAACTTCTATATCACACTTCTCAGAAACCTGAAATCAGCTCATGATCAAAAAGAACTAGCTCAGAATATGAACGCACCTAAAAAACTTTGGAAATCAATCAAACGTATCACCCATAGTTCTCCTCCAACTAAATCTTCAGAGAATCTGCTTAATTTTAGACAATCTGCCCCTGAATCGCTTGACGAATGTAACTCATACTTCTCTTCAGTTGGTTCAAACTTAGCGGAATCTATATTATCTAAATTAAATCTTAACCAAGAAGTCTTAGCCTCATCCATAGATACCGCCAAAAATAATGCATCGTCGGGATCATTTTATATTGCGCCTACGGACGCTGTGGAAGTTTCTGGCCTCATCAATAACCTGGACATGGAAAGTGCCCCTGGCCATGATGGTGTTAGCAATAGACTTTTAAAGGCTGTAGTGGACATCATCTCAGAACCACTAGCAGCAATTTTTAACCTCAGTATCGAGATCGGTATATTTCCTCAGGACTGGAAGTCTGCCGTTGTTGTTCCGATTCATAAAGGGGGACCCTCAAATGTGCCTAGTAATTATCGTCCTATCTCGCTTCTTGGTGCCTACTCTAAACTACTCGAAAGAATAATTAATAAGCGGCTTGTCCAATTCCTAGAGAGAAATCGAATCCTGTCAGATCGTCAATTTGGTTTTCGCCAGGGTAAGTCCACGGAGGACGCGGTGAAACTCCTGACCGATTCAGTTGTATCTCATCTTGATGAAGGTAGGAGTTGCATTGGCGTCTTCCTGGATCTGGCGAAGGCCTTTGACACGGTTTCGATTCCCCTTCTTTTGAGGAAACTGGAAGCGTTTGGCATACGTGGAACTCCTTTAAACTGGTTTTCTAGTTACCTGTCGAATAGAAGCCAGAGGGTCAAATTGGGTAATTTGGTCAGTGCACCCAACCCTATATCTTTCGGGGTACCACAAGGTAGCATACTGGGCCCTACATTATTCATTGCTTATATGAATGACATCATGTCTCTTAAGCTTCAAAATGGCAGTATTCTGTGTTATGCAGATGATACAGCTGTAGTGTTCCACGGGGATTCTTGGCAACTAGCACACGATGCTGCTGTTTCAGGTCTTAGGTCCATATCTAGGTGGTTGGACACAAACTTACTAACTCTCAATGCTGATAAATCAAAATTCTTATGTTTCCATAAAACAGCCGCATCTAGGCCACCAGAAGATTTCGCGCGTTTGAAAATCCATACGGACACTTGTGCGACTGCGCAGCCTTGCCCCCTAACAAACTGTTCCTGTGACTGCATTACCGGAATCTCCTCGCTTAAATATTTGGGAGTAATGTTAGACGAGAATCTTAATTTTAAGGCTCACATCTTGGTAACGACAGGTAGGGTACGCAAAATCATCTACACTATGAAACTATTAAGGGAAGCCGCAGAGGTACAACTGCTTAAGGTGGTGTATATGGCCCTCTGTCAGTCCATTCTAAATTACTGCATCCTCGTGTGGGGCGGTTCTGCTAAATCCCATTTGTTATCCTTGGAGAGAGCCCAAAGAGCGGTCTTGAAAGTTGCTTTACGGCATCCGCGACAGTTTTCTACTTCCGAACTCTTCAAGGAAACTCAGGTTTTAAGTGTTCGAAGACTGTTCATACTGCGTGCCACTATGTATACCCACATTGAAGCTCTGAGATCATCTGTTCACTCTGCATTAGCAAGTAAGAGAATTTACAAAGTTCCTAAAGCTTCTGTCAGGACCGCCTTTGCAAAAAGGTTCTCCGCATTCCTCTTCCCCCATATCTATAATAAAATTGTGAAATGCTGCGATATTAGGTACTGTCTAGGTAAGGAGGCTAAAGCTAAAATTCTACAACTTTTGCTAACCTGGGACTATAGCACAGCTGAGGAAATCCTTCTTGTGCAATCGTAGTGGACAGTATATTGCCGTCCGATCCCTAGAAATTGAAAGTACATTTCGTAGGGCTACTTCTCACTTTTTGTTTTTCCCCTTTTGCTCTTGCGCTTACACCCACACAGACACACACACAAACACACACACAAACACACACACACACACACACACACACACACACATACACGCACACACACAAGCACCCATGCATATTATAGTGAATGTGTAATAGTTAATTTGTTATTATAGGCTGATAATCCTTTTAAATTAGCTCTTTAACTTGTTTGTAAGTACCATTAATCTTAAGCCGCACTGTATGTTAAATTCTATCTGAAATTGAACTCCACGACACAGGCATTGCCTAGTGTGGAGCTCACTGATACCTGTAATATGTAATAACATGTCTTATGGTAAATAAACTATTTTGATTTTTTGATTTTTTTTGACATAATTCTTTTTTCTACTGCTCAACATAATTAGATCATTTAAATAAAGTAAAAGCTCAATAATGAGTCATTTCATTACTCTTATGAAATGTTTTAAAAAAGTTAATGGATTTCACTTTTATGGTTCGTTTTAATTACCAACAAATTTCTTTACGTGACATGTAATGTACCTACAGTTTGCATATTTATATTATAACATTGGCAGTAAAGAATGCAAAACAACTGCAAGAATACAAAACCTAGACATTAACGCATTTTTAACAATCTGCGATACAGAAGGTTCTTTGTTTTATCTTACACGTTATACCAAATGTGTAGTTAATATTACATTCAGAATGTAATTTTATGTTTATATAAAAAGGAAAGAGATTGTTGACTTAAACTTACCTAAGGTCTTATATTAATTTACGAGTAAAGAGTCACAATTTAGAATATGTATAGCCATAACTATGATTATACTGAAATCAATAAAACGAAATATTTTTAATTCAGCTATTTTTATTATTTCCCTGAAACGTCAGTGTTCCCCCTACCGGTAACGTAACGTACCTACGTACTTAACCCATTAATAAATCGTCAAGTCCTGACTTGACGATTTATTAATTGACTTCCTAGACTGTCTTAGACTTAAGTTAATTGCACCTAGTCACTGTGCTTATCCTATATAACTTTGTAGATCCATAATACCTATCGATATATCTACACAACACCTTACAGATATTGATACCAGCCGACATGAATTGTTTATATTTTTTATATCAATTTGACCTGTAGATTAAAGTTGGAACTTAGCTCTCATGAGTTGAATTTTTTGACACATATTTACATAGCTAATTTAATTTAAGGCTGGTCTAAATAATTAAATATTTTTGAGTAGTTTTGATCCCTCCCTCGATGCATCTAGTTATCAACCTATTCCTAGAATTGTGTATACGTAAATATGACACTTTAGTCTTTTAAGTATAGTGCAATAGCTTTTTAAATATTGTAAATTTTAATTCAATTTCGTGTTATTTTTTTTTCTATGTTACCTATTGAACATAAAGTCAGTTATTAACGTAAGCGAATTTTTGTTCATAACGCACGTTGTGTTTGCCTGTAATTGGGTAAATACTCTGATATGTTTCGTACTTGCATTTGTTTTTTATGTATGTTATATAGTATTGT
Source organism: Apotomis capreana (assembly GCA_947623375.1). Classification (NCBI taxonomy): domain Eukaryota; kingdom Metazoa; phylum Arthropoda; class Insecta; order Lepidoptera; family Tortricidae; genus Apotomis; species Apotomis capreana. Next base: position 17,174,999 of record OX392501.1, read on the forward strand.
ACCTGTTGGCAAACCTAATACTTAAATAAAATAAAATAAATAGCTTGTGTAATTCAGTCTGACATACACTTAGATCCTCGCGATTTGTAAGTTTCTTAAATGTATTATATGACGGATCTGACGTGGCTTTGTAACGTTTTGAAGGTACCTTCCAATAGGAATATCTCGTTAGGCCCTGCATAAACCTATAGGTATAAAAGTTTAATTGTTTCTATATGACTCCATCATTCCATTCTACCAGCGTGGATTGTAATCACGATTGCCAGGCCCAGTACCTTTGAGTTAACTTAGCTATCAGCATACCTATTCTAGCTATTATCTTATCTATCAAGCCCTACATTACGCACCGTTCGGGTGACTCTTGGCATATAAACATTGTTTTAAAACATGTGAACAAAAACTGCACTAAACATGAACAAATGTATATTGTTTGTAATCGTCAGTTTAGTTTCTGGTAAGTACCAAGTTCCTGTTTGAGATATTTATGTGTTCTCTACTTAGATTATGATTTAGGTGCTAATAAAAGAGTGTTTAAGCGTTAATACGAGTAGGTAAACACTTAACCTACCTAGTCAACTAACCAAAAGTACTTAGTACCTACATACCTATCTAATATATTAATTTATACTTACATATTACATATAGTGTAAGTAAGACTGTTGCTGCTACACCTCTCTTTTTATTCAACGGTCCACCATATTTTGTAACCGCCTATTTTAAATGGGGTTAGGAAATTGAAAAAAGAAATAGTCGACAAAAATGAATGTGGAAATAAAAAACAGTGTTTTTTTTCCAGTGAGTGAAGGTGTGGTTTATTCAAGCTTGCCCGATCACCTGTTGCCCTGTTATCGAGGTGGTGGCCCGGCTCTCGGGGCTCCGAGGAGACTGGATGTGTTTCTATCACTGTTAAAGAAGTTAGAACTCAATAGTCAGTTGGACATGCGACTGTTCAGCGCTTCTCTGCTTAGAAGGTAAGTAGATTCCACTGAAGGTATTTAATAAGTAGGTTGGTACCTTGGTACGTTGGACCTGTTGTCAGCAGAAAAGGTAGTTAGGCGAACCATATGCTGAAAGTGATCAGCCACTGATCAGCGCACGACGTGTGACTCAATTATTCAAAGAATCGATAAAGGCAAATACCAGTTCGGCTTCACCAGTCAGTGAACGGAACTGCAACAGAACTGGTCAGTTATAATTAGGTAATTATGATTACTATAAAATAATCGTGTTTTGGGAATGGGTTTTGGTCTAGAGAAAATAAATCAACGTTCTAACTAAGATAAGTTGGAAGCAGGTACCTACGTCAAAATTGATAATTCATAAGTTGGAAAAACTATAATAAAGAGTCCACAAATCTCGAATCTTTTTCATCGTACCGTACTTCCAGTTTTCGTCTAGATGGCATTGAAGAAGCAGCGAATGCAGTCGAAACAGAATTCGTCACACCATACCGCGCCTCCGGGTTCCAGTTCAACAAATACAAGCTCCTCATGGACCTGTTCCTACCGACGCAAAACCTGCTAGAACCAGATGAGAGTTTGTCGTTGGAGGAGAAGTGTCTGCTGCATAGGATGCTGAGTGGGAGCGTGCAGCAATGGGAAAGGGGGGATGAGGACAGAGTGTGTCCGTTGGCGGCGGAGCAACGGGGGAATATATTGCAGAATGAGACCAGGTTGGTAAAACATCCACAGCATATTTTGCACGTTTACTCGTACCTAATATTTAGAGATTTTTGACGATGCGGTGGCTCGGTTTGTAGTGCAGCTGCTGAGCCGGCGGTCCTGGGTTCGAATCCCGGCTATGGCAAATATTTGTGAGATGAACTCGAATATTTGTTCCTGGGTCATGGATGTTATCTATATATGTATTTATATATTATTATTATGTATATCGTTGTCTAGTATACCCATAGTAGGTACAAGCTTTGCTTAGTTTGGGACTAGGTCGATTTGTGTAAGATTGTCCCTTGATATTTATTTATTTATTTACTTATTAATAACACCGATATCCTCCTTAATCCAGAACTGGGTACTCGACATTCAATTTAATGGTGGTTCCTTTTTGAATATCTACGTTTACGTAGTAAGTAATTTTTAAAGAATTATTTGTGATGTTTTCAACCAAAAGGGTCCACTTCTTCGTTTACCATAAGAACGAAATTTGTTTGCATCTCTATACCAATAACCTGTCAACCCGTCCTTCTGGTAAGCGACGCAGTGGTACCTTTTCCTTGAAAACGACACATTTAGTGTCTTACGTCAAGGAATTTTGAGAGGTAAAATGTAAAAATTACCTGGACAAATGACAGCACTTTTAAGGCTGAAGTTACCCAAGAGCCCTAGGCCTGGTTTCATATTAACCTCAGACTATATAGTAGTTTCTGAGCATTTTTGACTTACTGGGGAAACCATACCGTAGACTGTTGATAAAGGCTGCACTGTGCATGATTAGAAACACAGCTATAAGTACCTAGGTAGAATCTAAATGCCTATTGTTTTGGTTTAAGCCATATTTACCCATTTTGGTTTAACTATTATTCTTTGAATTATTTAAATTACATCATAAAGCCTCCTATTAACGCAGCACTCCTCTCTTTTCAGGGTAATCAGCAGATGCCCAATAGAACTCGGCGTCATAAAGACAGAATGGGGCACCATAGCCCCCGGCACACTCGTAGCAGCCGTGGCCGCAGCCCTTGAGCCTCAACGGGTAACCGTCACCGACATCCTGAGCGCCGACGTGTACAAGGCTGACGTGGCTGAGCCGCTTATGGCGTCGGCCAAGGGGGAGTGGTACGCGAATATAGAGACGTTGGACAACGCCGGCGCGGACACGACGCGAGTCGACGTGCCTGACATTAATAACTTGTACGTCGCTACTTTAGTAGGTGCGTAAATTAAACACTCCATCATCATCACCATGTCAGCCGATAGATGTCTACTGCCGGACAAAGGCCTCTCCTAAAGTTCTCCACGAGGATCGGTCTTGCGCCGCCCTCATCCAAGTTCTGGCCGCGATCCTAACCAGGTCGTTGTTCCACCTTGTTAGGGGGCCTTCCCATGCTGCGTCTTCCAGTCCGACCCTTCCTGCCCCAACAAACAATTCAACATTTGGGAAAGTAGAATACACAAGACTACTATACACGCCTGATTCAAGACTTTAAGTACCTACTTAATTTTTGCCATTAGGTATCTATAATAGGTATCACAGAACGCCTTACCTCCCAATGACCGCCTGCTAAATTATGAAGAGGAACACCCAAAGCTTTTTGTGAGCAACGCATTGCAGGATTATACCAAAAGTCACGAACCGGACGTGATTCCACGCATGAAGCTGAAGGAATACTGGTCGCCTAATCTATAGAACTGCACGCGTTTCCAAACCCAATTGTTGTTACATGCAACATTACTCAATAAATACAAATCTAATTCCAGGGGACTTGGCAGAAGTTGTAGTGAACCAGGGACCACGAGTGGGCCCGGCGGCGCAGCGCATGGTGATTGGAAGCCATAACAGATGGAATGACACGATGCTGCCGAGGAATTACTTCATGTACCCGCAGAATAGCTCTATTATCGATTGGCATATGACGGATGCCGAGATTTTGGCTGGAATCGATGGTGAGAAGAATATTGCTTATTTCTTAGTCTGTGCTATATACACATAGTCTACACTTATTCGTCTGAATAAATTATTTCATTTCATTTCATTTCATTTCATTTCATTTCATTTCGATAACTAGGTACTCGAACCAGTGCCGCTATGTGAAAATGATCTAAAGAGACCGTTAGGTACTAATTATTCAAGTTATTTCGATCGGCACTTGCAGACTTTGAGAAATTGTACGGATTCTTACAAACCAGATGTGCATCAGAAAAGCCACAGACAAACCAATATATTTTTCATACGCTTTCACTTTTACTTTCAGGTTTAATATTAGCTAATTATCTACCGACTTGGCTTTCACAGAGGAGTTCACTAAAACTCTCCCATGTAGTCGACATGTATTACTCAAACGAGGGCGTGTCATTCGAGCCCCGGATTAAGGCGTGTAATCGCCAGGCATTGTTTAGAAGTATACTAGATAGTCCTGCAATAGCTACGGAGACTTCTCGATTCGCCCACGTCCTGTATTTGATGCAGGGCGGTGTGTATATACCCGTGGAAAAAATGAATCGAATTAGCGATGCCGCTGTGTCTGCGTTTACTGAATATCTTAGTAAGTATTTTATAGTAAATAATTCAATAATAACTGACGCGCGATTTAAATAGAAACATCCTCCTTAGTCCTGCTATAGTCACGGAGACCTCGATTCGCCTACGTTCTTCCTGTGGAGATGATCAAATCGGACTATATTATATTGATATTGAATTTATTGTGATAACCGCTGTGTCTGAGTTCACTGAATGCCGCTTCTCTTTCCGACCCCTTCTCCCAATGAACTTTAAGCAATCTTAACCTACTGATTTCATTATGTCGGATTATTTATTATTAGGCATTCATTATGACAGCACTCAACTCATGGAGATGGAGCTACCGAACCAATTTCGTAACTTTGCTTATGATTATGACAAATAAACCTATCTATTTTAATTGAAATTAATGAATGATTTTAGCCACGGTTTTCAGTCAGAATCACAAAGAATGCCGGCTTGGAAGCAGCGTCCCTCAGATGAACCTCGTCGTCGCGACGGACGCCGCTTGGAAAGGATACGACGTAGAAGCGTTCATCTCGTAAGTAAAACTTCGTACTTTTTATAATCTGACTATTCAAATTAGATTGTGAGTAAGGAAATATATAGCTAAATACGTTCCTCAATGTTAGCTAATCTTGCAACCAGTCATTTGACTCTCAGGAATTACCTGAATACCAGGCGACCTGATACCTAATATTATTATCATCCGCCAACTGCTGGACATGGTCTCACCCATGGCATGTCAGCATGATTGATCCTAAACTAAGATTTATAATAGACTAAATACTTTATTACAAATGAAGGATTCAGAAATGTATCAAAAACCCTGTAGCGAATACTTTCTTTCACAAGTGTAAAAACTCTGTGTGAAGGTTGGAGGACTCTGACAGTTCTTGTCAAATATATACCTCATATGTTGCACCAACACCAATTGATGATTTCAGAATAATCAGAATAGCCGCATGTACCGTTTCTAAACTACGTATAATATTTATTGTTTCCAGGTGGGTGGGTGGTGCGCTTGAGATGGACTTGGAGAAGAGCACCCTGGGGCTGCTGCACGGGAACACGGGCCGGTGGATCGCTCCTCCATCTCACAACATGACAGCCGTGTTCGCGCATATAAGCAACTGGACAGATGAATGTAAGTTGGGGAGATTCGTTTTCCGAACCGAACTCAGAACTAAGTAGTGTTAGTAGGAACCCAATAATTCATTTAGAACTTGACAGACAACTGAAATCTAAGGATCAATCAATACCACTATTGACCAAATACTTATTCGCCTTTCCCTCTGACAGAGAAAGTAATTAATATGAAGCATGTGCTTTAATTTTACCCAGACGACCACCTATGTGGGCCGTGTTAGGAGGGAAGATATGGGGGGTGAAGAGCTGGACATAATAAGGGACCATAACGTTCAATTTAAATAATGAAATCTATATAATCATTCAAAACTTATTTTTCCAACAGGGCCCAACCGTATGAACGTCCCGAACGTAATCTCAGCCGTTATCCAGCACTCCCAGAACCAGTCTATCCTGGAGCAGTCAAGTAGCGCAGCAATAAGCACAGTGGTCCTTATGGTCAGCCCCAGCGACCGACCCTCAGCCAACGAGGTGGAACGGGCAAGGGAACTGATGAACTCCCTGAGGAGTTCTTTCTTTGATATATACTTCGCGTACGCTTCACAAGACTTGGGGCCGTTCCAGAATATCAATAATGAGTATCTGGATTATTCGGAGATATTTTTACAGGTACCTAAGTTTGGTTTAATCAACCTCCCAAACGTAATATCATCACCCAGCACTTCCAGAATCAGTCTATTTTGGGACAATCAGGCAGCGCAGGCAAAAGCACTGGGATGGATTTTTTCTATGTATTTAAGTATATATTTATCAATATATGTATGTATATCGTCGTCTAGTGCCCATAACCCAATCCCACTAGAGCTTACAGTGGGACTAGATAGATTTGTGTGAGGTTGTCCGATATTTACTGTTATTATTTATTAAATACAATATCTTGAAACTGCCCAACAAGAGTGACTCCATTAGACAGCGTTGATTGGCGGCACAGATGTAATCATTTACCTATAACTCCCTAACCTTGGTCTTGACCTCGTCAGATTAATAAATTGCCTGATTTTGCAGACAGAATCAACGTCCGTGACAGATGTAGTGAACGCCGTCGATATGTATTTGGTGAAAAGCGAACTCCCAACTAGAATCATCGGTGTGCAGTGCCCCTACAACGACACTGTGTTTAACCTGGTGCCTTACGAAGACTTCGTGACGCCTGGCCTGAAGCGGTCATACCGCATACATCCATTTTATTTGCGGCAACAACCGTTGATAAACGTACAGGTAATGGGAAATGGATCAAAATTAAAAAAAAAAACTCGAAGGAATAACTCCCTCACTCCTTTAAAAAGTTACAGATTTTTCTGTAGCTTAAAAAACAAAAAAGATGTAAAAAAAATAACACTTCCATCGTAGCGGCATTCGGGGAAACCGATCATATAAACTTGATTAATTCCCCATTTATTTGAGAAAATAATTTAAATTAATTTCCTATAAGTCAACTAGATGGCAGCACATATTTGATTAGAGCGCCATCTGTACGCATATTAATGTATCACCAAATATATTAACGTAGCTTTCCTCATCTACACTGTCATAGTACTACAGATACACGATAGATGGAAATAAGATAGGAAATTGTCCTTTCAGTATAATATTTTGTTTTCAGTTCCGTAATGATGGCCATGGACAGCTTTTAGTTTGCATGTGGCGTGGTGCAGATTCATCACACAGTTGTCAAACAATTCCAGAAAGAGGAATACACGCTTTTAATATGACAACACCTTGTCCGTCAGTTGATTTTTGTACACCAGCACATTTTGTAGTGGCTGCGCCTACAACACTGAATTCTTGTGCAAGTAAGTAAAAACTTGCAAAATAAGGGAAAAAATAAACAAAAAATTCGCTCTCTCCGAGAGCTAGGCCCCGGGGGGATTCGAACCCCCGATCTCCTGTTTACTAGACAGGCGCTTTAACCAACTAAGCCACGGCGCCGTTGGGCAATCAGTCGAAAATAAAGGGTACTTGGTTATGGTATTAAAAATGGGTTTCAAGAATTAATTAATCTTCCAAAATTCTACCCAAGCCCTAGAGTTCAATAACCCTTTTATATTTGAAACTTTCTGACATGGTATATGCAAGTAGTCCATGCATTTGTAAGTATAATGAGTACTAATGAGATATTTATACTTACTACATAAGTATATAATATATAATATTTTGTGACAGATAACGATTGCCGCTTTCCAAACCAAGTGGGTTATTACATACAGCATTCAGGCCTGCGGTGTCTGCCTCTACGTGCATCCGCTTCGACAATTTCTCTTCATTGGAAACTGCAATCATTACTTTATTTTATAATCTCATTATGTAGTTTCAATCTATAAAATATCAAATAAAAGTTTTATGTACGTAAAATATACTGGATCAGTTTTATTTAAATGCTATTTAATGTTAATTTTAAAAACATGCATTAATGAATATTTTATATGACACATATTTGTTAACAAAATAAAAAAAGACAAAAAACGGTAAAGCTAATTAAGTGACAAAAATAATATGTGTACCCCTGGTGGGACTCGAACCCACAATCCCCGGCTTAGGAGGCCGATGCCTTATCCATTAGGCCACAGGGGCGCTTGATATGGAGATTGAAATAGTTAGTTAGCTCCTACGGCTATTTTAAGACCAAAAAGTAGTGAAATATGACAAGTAATAATTATTTTTTTAGTACCTGCCTAAAATAATATTTTATTTAACATGCCATGAAATATTGTCTTTGTGTTGTTAGGAGGACAATAAGTAAGGGAATTTCGTTAGAGAAAAGCACTGTAGAAGTCTCGGCGTGAAAAGGGATTCCTGCCAATCCTCTATTTCGCGGCCTCTGCAGTAATGTACTATTAATTATAATAGGTCCATACCAAGTAAGTTTCGTTGCAACTTATCAAATTTACTAATGGTCGTCACGTAAGTCTGAAACTCGCAAACTTAAATAGGAAATTAACAATTTGCAATAGGTATGGATTTGATTTCAAGTTCGAGGCCCCTTTCAATTAGTAGCCGGAGAAAAATATACAGTAGTTAACATTGCAAATCTGGTTTTATAAATGCACCCTTCCCATTATCATCATTCTGGTGAATCTGGCGTTAAGTCTCTGCCAGCGCCACCAATGTGTAATGTATGCACCCTTCAACTATACCAATATGGGACTTGCATTGTGATTGTAGGCTGAAGCCAAATAGACACAACATGGTCGTTAACACTAATTACACGGTAATATAAGTCGCATTATACACACGTATATTAACGTCGCATCAAAATCAGTCAAGATTTTTTCCAGTTTAAATTGATTTGATAGGGGACTTGATGGTATAGTATACCAGCTAAGCAGAACTGCCTCAGCTATACAGGTGCCCTGAGCGAGTCATTCATGGCCCTGGACCTGGTTAAAGAATCACCCTTTAGGAGCTAGCGCCCCGGGCGCCCGCCCGTGTCCACCCCCCTGAAACCGCCACTGATTGTTCTGCTGTTTTAATGGGGAATTGAATAAGCGGAGACACAAACATAGCCATTCTGACGCTGACGTTGGGATGGCTTAGTTAGACTTTTTTTAGAGGCAGCCAGATACAAAATTGAGACCAATGGAAAAGGAGGAGGGAGCCTGCCCACCTGTGGAACTGTAATAATAATAAAGTCTGGCTGTGGACTACGGGCGTATCAGTCCGTCTGTTCGCGATAAACTCGAAAATTTATGAACCTATAGGTCAAGCTATTTAGTCAGATCAGTCCTTTTTGAAAAGTTTCATTAAGTAGGTATATAGATGATAGTGAGGTAGGTCGTAGGAATTTAGAAATAATTGGTACCTACATAAAGTTGAGTATTGATAGGTTTAATAATAATGTTATTTAATGCGTGGAATTATACGAAAATCGATAATGTTGTTAATGCACTAAAGTGCTAAATCGTTATTTACTTGATTTGATAAATGAGATAAATCACATCTAAACTTACTTTACTACGTAGTGGATGGCCACGAATCGGTAAACGTAGGACGCCCTACAAGGCGGAGCGACGACATACGTAGGACAGACCTATGTAGGGAGAGGTCTATGTCCAGCAGTGGACTGATACGGGCTGATGATGATGGTGAAAATTTTCATAAGTGTTGAATTTTTTTAATAATATATATAATATCCCCAATATTTTTTTATATAATATCCCCTTCATTCCTAGAACCCTGTCTATAATCTACCCTTCTTGCTCGCACCGCACGCCGTTGAAAGGAAAGGCCAATGTTTGTCGCGCAACAAAAAAAGTCGTGTACCATAGTTGTGCTAGCGGTGCAAGCCTATACATATTTTTAATTTTTGCAAGCCATAGAAAAATCTGTAACGTGCTTTAATGAGGGTATTTTTTATAAAATGAGTTGGTATAAAATGGGGAATGGATGAAATACGGTTGTCTCATCTGAAATATTTCAGAGTGCGGACTGTGTCTAACATAAATTTGATTGACTTACTTACTTAATTTTGAATTGAATAGGTAATTCGAGATATTCAACTTTGTAAGATGTAATGTTTACATTTTTGTCATTATGAAAGCTTTTAACATTACACCATAAAATAAAAAAGTAAAGACAGTTATCCATACGTACAGATTAATGAATATGTAGTGCGTACCGTAAATTCGTCCATGCTTGCAACGACTCCGTGGCGCAACGGTAGCGCGTCTGACTCCAGATCAGAAGGTTGCGTGTTCAAATCACGTCGGGGTCAACAATGATTCTTTTTTGTATTTTTTTTAATATTATTATTATAGAAATAAATTCATTTTTTTACGCTGCCACGGTCAGGAGCTGCTAGGAAATAATTAAGATTATAAAATTGCGTGTTTTGTAAAAGAAATGCAGGATTTCACTGTTTATACATATTTGCAATTTGCAATCACCTTAGTGATGGTGACGCTTCCAGCTTACTTGTAAATTGAACACGCAACCTTCTGATCTGGAGTCAGAGATCAGAAGGTTGCGTGTTCAAATCACGTCGGGGTCAACAAGATTTTTTTCTTTTTTGTATTTTTATATATATTTTTATTATAGAAATAAATTCCTTTTTTTTACCCTGCCAAAGTCAGGAGCTAATTATATAGGAAATAATTAAGATTATAAAATTGCGTGTTTTGTAAAAAAAATGCAGAATTTCACTGTTTATATTTGCCTACCTTAGTGATGGTGACGCTTTCAGCTGACTTGTAAATTGAAGATCGTGAATTTCTCAGCCGATAACCAGTGTTATCTCCCATGGACCGCTCATCACAAAGGCGGTGAGCACAGGAAGTGCTAAATGCACTAATTCCATAGCTGCATGCAACCGGCCCGATCTGACGCCAGCAAACCCTAATTGTCTCCTCAAATATATAAAGCACGTGTAAACAGCTTACATTGGTACTTCGTTTTATCTCAATAATCATCGCTAACTTCATACAATGTAACACCCTATCAGTGCGGCAGCCGTATGGTTACATTGTCACTATGACATAGATTTTTTGGTACTTTATTATAGGGTAAACGATCCTAATGTTGGCAACCCTCCAGACATATTTTCGTTCACGGTAGTGAGCATTTCTCAAAAAACTTGTACACAATTAAGGCAGAAAATTAAAGTCCGATATAATTTTCCTATTTTGTTACCAATTATTTTAGTAATTTTATATCAATGTTATGGTTATGTTCGGTAATTAAGGTTCTGTTATGCTAATACTTTTTTATATTATACATAATCTGATATCAATGTATTGGAAATCACAATAAAAAATGGTAACAAAATAGGAAAATTATATTTGACTTTAATTTTCTGTCTTAATTGTGTACAAACTTTTAGAGAAATGCTCTAGTAGTGAAAGTAGTGTCCATTTTAATTTGTAAAAACGAAATGGCACTGTTTGATAATATTTTAGTGTTACTTAATGCTTTATTTTTTATGGTGTTGTTCATTACAAACAAGGGTTATTTTATTTGACAGAATCCGTGCTGGTAAAAATGAATATCAGATACATATCGCTGATTTAACTACATATTACTTTCTTCGTAGGCGCGTTGGGTATTGGGTATTTATAACAATTAATATGCATGATTTGCATAGGTGATCTATAACTTACGTAATAAGTAGTCAATTAGCTTCTTCAAAATGCAAGAATTTACGGATATGTCGTAACCATCTCAAGCGTCAACAACACGATTAAACCCAAGGTGAAGTTTTTAGGTAGATTCGAAGTTTAATTTTTCGTATGATTTCTTATTTTTAAAGATAAAAGCTGGAAATAAAACCAGACCTACTCAATATGGCCTTTCGAATCTATACTGGTAAATCCTCATTCTTATGAAGGCAGTTCTCTTTTTGACTTTGAATTCTATAAGAATGTTATAGGGTAGAAAATTCCTTGATTGAGGAGTGTTAAATGCCGTTTTGGTTATGGGGTCGGGTTTGTGGACGAGACTGGCAGTCAGGTGACTGGCTTACGTACGTCTTTATATTACTGGCGCCTTTCAAATGAATCGCATTCTTGCGGGCGGCACACACTCACAGATATCCTTGTGTGACCAAGTGTTTACACACCAACATGTGCATGTGCAAGAACACGCCTTCTGGATGTCTGAATGTGTGCGACGTGCGCCTGTGTGAGTAACTGGAGGTCATGAAGTGATTGGATGCTTGAAAAACATTTTGAAGAGCGTTAATTCTAGGTATCGCTTGCTGGTTAACAATGCTAACTGCCGTTTATGGGTTCACGTTTTTTTATGAAGTACATGGTTATTTTCAGGTGTGCCGTCATTGGTAAAACTCCGATAGTGCCTTACTTGCCAAATATTCCGATAAAGAATATTGTGACCGTTGCCATTGAGCTGAGTTGATCGCATCCCATATCCGATGTTACCGTTAGGTACTTCGTCGTGGTGAGGAGTCTCGTGATGCTTACAGCCTAATTTACAAATATTAACTAATGTAGGATTACCACATGACTGAGCAACAAGGAGATCATAACGAGATTTTCGTCGAGACGTAATGTGGGCCGATAAATTGTTTTAGCTCCTTCTTATCTCGCAAAAATTGAGTTTTCAAAGGAGTGCAGTTAAGGATAACTATAGACTATAGGTAAGAATATTCTCTCCAATCCTCTCCTCAACTCTAGTAGTATCTATAAATGTACTTAATTCGTGTTCGTTCGAATGTTCACTTATAGAAACTAGAGTTGAGGATGAGGAGAGGATTGGAGAAAATATACTAACCTATAGTTTATAGTTATTCTAAACTGCACTATCGTGGAGGACCGCTTTCAGATGGTTTCCATCTTAGGCTTACCTTAACGATCTGCATTTTTATGGCATTTTTATTGAACGACCTTTCGTGACTTTGACCAGAGTACAGTTTCCAACCTTGGAGTTTAATGCATAGGTATTGAAGCGTGATGACGTTACCAGTTCGGAATATAAATTAGTTGACGCAAATCATCTAACGTCTGCCTATGAGTCTTGATTACTGTCCATTAAGTTTTTTGCGGGCCAATTGACCCCAATTCTGGATGCGCGCATTGGCACAGACGATTCAATGAACAAAACAGTTTTTTACGCATCAATGGAGACGTCGCGTGAAATTACCTAATCAACGACATACCCCCTATTCAGACGATGATAGGTACCTTAACACAAGCATCATGTTTAAAGTCGGGGCAAGCACGCCTCACGGCATAATCGCACCTACCACAAGAATATCGAAAAGTGCAGATATTACCACAAAGCAAAGCCAATGTTATCAAGTTAAAACTCAAATGAATGAATACGTAGTTAGGTTTAAACCGATTAATGTACTTTAGTAGTAGTATAAGCAACTAAGTAGCAGTTTAAAGGCCGACAGCGCCCTCTGGTGTTGCAGGTGTCTATGGGCACCTATGGGCGATGGTAATCGCTTTCCATCAGCCGATCCGTTTGCTCGTTTGTGCCCTAGGACATGAAAAAAAAAAACAAATATTGCAAAACTATACCTGGGCTATCGCTATATATATTTAGTTGCATGCAACTAAGTTAGCTGTTTGATTGTAAGATGGCGTTAGTAGTAGTTAGTACTGGACTTGTCGATATTTTTATGGTTGGTTCCGTCCCGATCCCGACTGACCATCAGCTTTAGAAATCCACAAATAAAGCACATTTTTGGGCTCTTGTTCTGAGTAATTGTTATGTAGGAAATCAATGGTATTGTTGGTCGCATCGTATTATAGTTAGTTATATATAACAGAAAATTACAACAATACAATACGTTTTCAGGGTTCCATCAAAGGGTAAGACACGGGACCCTATTACTAAGACACCGCTGTTCGTCCATCTGCCTGTCCGTCTGTCCCCAGGCTGTATCTCATAAACCGTGATATTAGTTAGACAGTTGAAATTTTCACAGATGATGTATTTCTGTTGGCGTTATAACAACAAATACTAAAAAACAGAATAAAATAAATATTTAGGGAGGCCCCCATACAACAAACGTGATCGGTTGCGTTAACTTTGCACCTCATTTGTATCCGCCACCATACATACAGTCGAGTTCATTTACATCTACACACTTAAGTGCGAGAACAAAAATATCTGAACACGCTTCATGCTCCTGACAATAGGTGTACCAGGTGCAAACTTAACCCAGCCAGGTAAGATGGGATAAGTATTTGTACGGGACCCTCGGTGCGCGAGTCCGACTCGCACTTGGCTGGTTTTTACTGTACAATTTCAAGAAGTTCTTCCAATGTATCGGTTCTTTATTTGCATACAATCATATACAATGAGGAATGGATGTTTTTTTACAAAAAGCTTGTTTTTTTTATAGTAGATGGTAAAAATTCTTCTCGTTCCTAAAAATAAGTTAATAACAGACAGGAGCAAAACAAACCTTTTGACAAACTACAGATAGGTACTTGTGATAAATAGGTAGTTCACTTTGGTTTGCATACAAAAATAAAAATACGTGTAAGCAAATGAACCAATAATTCAGGAAGATTGCTAATGCCACTGCCTATACAAAATCGTGTTTCACAGACCTACTGACACTGTAGAGCCGCGCTGGCACCATGGCGTCGTTTCATTGTTTCAGTTGTTTTATGATTTTATATGATACCTATGTGATAACTTATGTTATGTATATATATAATTATTATATGTAATTAATAAATGAGTAACATGTAGACAATTAATAAATACAAGCGGTCATAATAAACAAGTTGTAATTAACGTGAATCGACCAGTTCGATCTATTATCGAATAGAACTTTATTGCATTCATGAAGTCTTACAATAGTAATGATGATTATTCCTAATTGAATGCCACTCCCCCAATGCACATGTTTAACTTTATGGGTTTTATAATTAGGTACGAACCAAGTGCATTATTCATGCAATTTCAAATAATGGATATGGCGATACGCAATACGTGCCTATGTATACGCAATAAGAGTAGGTACTTACCTATGCACAATTTAAGAAATTTGCCGACTTTCCTGCGGGCCTATCACGCGATAAATAAGTCCGTCACGTTTTGACAAAATTCGAGTGTGAGTGACAGATGCTCTGTCACTTATTTATCACGTGATAAACGCAACCATCATAGGCATCGTAGGCCCGTGTTGTGGGCAGGCGTAGCCATATACAGTCGCCTTGGACGATGCAACCATTATGTGGCGCCATTGGCGCTGTAGAATTTAATGAAAATAATAAAAATGCGATTTCCAGCGCAATTTCAACCTGTGATTTCAGAGTTGATAAAATTATGATTAACTAATGTATTTTTTTGATAAACTAGGAATTGAAGCGATAAATAATATTTATCTAGACATCTACCGATTGTAAACCGATAAGGCACCATCAGATATGAGTTACAGGCTTGACTTTTGTGTTGTGCACTTATCATAACAATGGGCGTGAAATGATAAAGATGAATAGCTAAGCCGGTAGAAGCAAGTCGTTATAGCCACGTGATTCTTTAGTCGCGGTTCGTGACGTCAGCGGGGGCTTGGTTGAGCCAGCCAATCAGAAGCCGCCAGCGACTGAACGTTGCGTCAGAGTTGGAAAAAACGACAATAATTCTACGAAACAAACTCGTTGGGCAAAGGAATTTGTATCACTAATCTATGACCGTGGGTATAGACTTTGCACTGTCACAAACAAGTTGCAATGAATTGCCTTATATGTCAAGTGCTCAAACACTGAATCATCAAAATAAATTATGAAAATATAAATGAAAGCGTCACTAATCCTATTTAGTGTTATTATAAAATTTTAGCTGTTGCTATGCGGTGCTGACATAGTAAGTAGCGAAATTGTGCAATGACCACCAAATCATTATAATGGCGTAAGTAGTGTAGCGCAGTTTATTTTAAAAATAACATTTCAATTCGGGAGCGCTTGCCTCGTCTTTACTCCCATAATAATTGAGTAGTAATTTGCAGCACCTATACGTCTGTTTGTGGTATTTTTACCATTGCTGATGCAATAGTACGTGCGGCTGGCATGTGCGGTTTGATGCGGTGGGCGCGCGCCACACCTCCACGCGGTTCTCATTATCAGTAAACATGAACATGGTTGCAAGCACGCACGCAACTTTCTATGCTGACGTCATTGACCTCCAACCGTTTTTCAAAAACACATGAGTAACGAATTAGGTAGGTATTGAAGGTTTGGTCTAATTGCGTAATTCAATGTTGTTATTTCCTTAGGTTTTGGAGGTAATGATTTAATTGTTTAATTCGTTAGGGCATCTAATAGAATTTGTCCTGATTTATACTGTTATGTATATACATAACAGTATAAATCAGGACCATAAATCTACCTGGCATATATATGCCAGGTAGATTTATGGTTAATTACGTTACTCCCTACCTAATCTACTAAAAGGACGCCTTATATATCTGACCTTTGTCCTGTTCGCACTAAAGGCCGGCCATTCTAACCTAAGTTACTTCACTATCAGTAAAGCATCCAGGATGTTAATTAATAATTAAAAAGGTAAAGTAGCGTAGCAAGTTTTGTAAAGGCCGAGAAAGATGTAGTTTCTTATCATTCTTTGAAATTAGTTTTTACGTGTGCACCTAGGGCCGTAAAGCATAGTGATGACTTTACGGTTCATACACTACACGTTTATGGTTTCATTGGTTTTGTGACTGTAATTCTGATATATACCTAGAAACTCAATTTTGCATTATTTGAAGGAAGGTGGGTCAGTGTACTTAATATGTTACAAGTTATGCTTTTGTGTGAATAATGAAATAAGTTTTTGACAAACTTTGGAAAATTAATCGCAAACTGTACCACGTGATCGTCATAAAAAGCAATATTTATTATTTTTATATTATGAGGTGATTATTGAATGCTTTTATGTATGTTCTAATTAGTTACGTAACTGGGCATATTGTTTCAACAGATTTTATACACTGTAGACATCTTTCTGTTGAATAATGACAACTTGATATGAAGGAACTGATGATTAAATAATGTTTAGTTTAGATGTTTCTGTTACAAACCAAAGGGAGTTCAGTTACGGGGCTGCGTACGTGGGTACATTACCTGAGTATATGCATAAGTAAAAGATGATATATACGTGCGAAGGTAACCCTAGACCCGGCAACAGACAGCTGTAAGATTGAAGACTGACAAAGTGGAACTTGTTGCTCGTTCAGATACATTGACCGATTCGTCACTATCAGATACATTGCAACAAACTAAGGCATTCGTATATATGTAAACAAACTCTTGTTACATCACAATTAAAAATGTGCCACCTTACCGGACTTGAACCGATATCTCTTGCCATGCCGGGGCGAGTGCTCTCTCAATTGAGTCAAAGACGGATGTTAAGAGGTTAACGAATTTTAGCACTGTGTTGTTACCACCGATCCTTGTACTTTGAGTTTAAACGGCTTTTTCAGCCGTTTGATCACCATGTTCTTCATAATTAAAAACTTTTGTTGTCATAAAATGCGTGTTCAGTTGAGTGACCACCTCGTTCGCTATGATATGATGGCGACTGTACCTGGGTGGATCAACTTTATTCTTGGGTCTTCGCCCGGGGGACAAATAGCGATTAAACTTCTTAAAGAAAGTGGTATTGTCAGGAGATATATAGTCTACTTAATAATAGGCTTATAAGGTCAACTTCGGAACGTTTCGCCAAATTTTCATTTGTCCGAATGTATTTTTTCCTGAAACCCGTAATATTTTGAAGATTTCATAAACATCGTTTTAAAGAACCCATTAGGTTTGTTTTGTAACTATTGTGAAAATCTACCAGTTTAAAAAAAAAAGGCTTTTGGACAAATAATAGTTTGGCGAAACGTTACAGACGGGAAACAATAATTAGTGTTTCAGATAGGTATAACCGCTTATAATTGTTGCAATTACAAACCTCTCTGCAACTGAATGCTGTATGGTATATGTATGAGGAGCTTACGTGCGAGGGGCTCGCCGGGTCACAGGCTCTCCGGCGCCGGCGCCGCCAGCGGACTAAATTGATTTAATTGCTCTGCACCGATCGAGAGCGGAATTTTCCGACTGCCGCAAATTGATATTAAACTGCCAGGAGACGTTTTCATTTAACGAAAATTGTTACATTGTTGAACATATTAACGCTATATGGACAGCAAGTGTACTCGTAATTATAATATTCACGAAACGAAACGCATCTTTGAGAAATGTGGACGTAGGTTTGAAAATTATAGTTAGTTCTTGTTCTTACCAAAGAATAAGAATATCTGATAAACCGCGGGAAGCACTGCAGGGCGCAGCTTGTATAAACTATGTCCAGGTAGTAGAAAAGTATCAAGAAGAGAAGAAAATGATGACACCATCTTTACAATAGAGTAAGTTTTTCTAGTTTGATGTTATGAAAGATGACGTGGCATTGATAAAATATATCACATCCTGAATTTGAAGATAAATATTCGCATTGTTATGGACTATCTTTTAAAGATAGAAATCACAGTACCTACGTGACTTGCCATTAGTTTAGGATTACAGGCACGATCGATCACGTAGATTTATTGTACTTATTTACTGTTGCACAAGGATTTGATGTCATAGGTACTTAGTCAAAACGTCACACCACACCCCTCATACCAGTCCCTATCCGTAGTAGTTTGCCAAATATTGTGACATCGATCTGTAGGCATGTGCTTGTAGTGAAGACACAAGTATTTTAACAAATAGTACAGCTTTCTATCTGTAGAATGTTTAACGGATTGCATTCGCCGTAACAATAGCAAGTCCAGTTCAGTGTTAATAGTTGGTGTTATTACAGAACAAAAGAAGGAGGTAATTAGCATCTAGATAACAGCATTACGGCCTGTAAGTTGAGCCACGGCCTAATCGAGGTTTACGAGTATTGCAATTTGCGTGATTAGTTAGGCTCAGAGCAATCAACTCTGACATGGCTGTCTGCTGGTCCATTGTGTTACATCACGCATCACGCAAACCTTTTCTGTTACTGAATGTAGGTACGCTTAAAAGTGCAACATAGGCACGGTGACGATATTGACAATGGATGTCAAATCAAGTAAGGATGACAATCGATCCTATTCGTTATTGGGATGAAATATTTATATGGGACTAACTGCACTTAGTCAGAAATTACTCTAAACGTAAAGTTCGACATTTCTACGGAGCGCTGAAAACGCTCCATACAAATGGCTACAGAGACGTGACGTCATTTCTGTGTTGTGTATCAATATTTGTGTGAAGAAAATAAGAAAAATGCTTTTTACGAGTAAGTACATGGTTGTAGGTACAATTATTGTTTTGTTGAATTACGATTATGATTATTCTGAAAACAATTTCAGCTTTTTATTAAAAAGAACTTTAAATTTGCGTTTCTTTGAAGTCTCATATATCAAAATCCTTCTAATTTTATTGTTTTTATTCATATTACTACAGTATGCTGTAGAATTCAACATCGGTCATGATCCCTATTGGCGACACTATGCTTATTTTTGTTTCTGAGCATTCTGCGACATACCTACTACTAACAAGTTATCGTAGCTAGAATACGAGTATATGTAATATGTACCTTGTGCAAAACAAACAAAGCGTTTCTCTACTTTCTATCTTTAAGTGCTCATTTGAATCCACTTGATTTAAGTGTGAAGTTGTGATCACTCAAGTTCAGTAAAGATGTTGTAATTCCTGCGTTTCATGTCATAAGTGGAAACTCAATTCATGGCATGGTCATGAATATTATGTTCAAGAGATGTTATAAGCCAAAGTTGAATTGTACTAGAATATTCGATTGAAACAGTAGGTAAAGTCTTTAATGAACTGATATCATCGTTAGCTTCATTAACTTTGGCTGTAACAAGAGCGACCATTATATGTTAGATAAAGTGGAAAATTCTAGTAAGGATAGGTTCGGGATTTAGTGGAAGTTGCGAGCCTCATTTTTATAAAAAGAAATAGACCCTGACGAATTGTATGATGATTAAATTAAATTAAGATCATAACAATTTATTACCTTGACTACAAGTCTTAAGTCTAGAACACATGTCTACTCTATTACTCTATATTTGAGAAACAATGTATGTATGTTGTTTTTTGTCGTATCCGTCGAATTTTCTAGTGCGCCGGATTCATGTTGTCGATATTTCCATGCGTGTGAATCGCATTGGTATACAGTGGCGTTTTGTTTCATGAGCAGCCATTATACATTGGCGATGGAAAATTACTGGAGTCGCGACTGAGTGTCTGCAGTTTACATAACATCTTGAATGGTCCTGTCTTCCATACTTTGAGAGAAGGTTCTTGAACAAAGTATAACAGTACCTACACTACGGATGAATATAGAGAGCAACTGTCACAGTGAGGCAGCCGTTTTAACCTTTTGACTGCGACAGTCTTTATATCACGACACCGGACAATTGCGCCACTGACGTCAACGTCGTCTAGTGCCCTCCAAATTTCAATGATCTAAAACTTTGTAATCACGCCACGCCACAAGCTTAGCGTTCAGATGGCTTTTTTTATTTATTTTTAGACGCATCAAACGCAATAAAAATTGTAAAAGATACTAATGAAGTATTATAATATATAGTAGTACAAAAGCCTGTAATAGATGTTCACAATACTACAATGATTGGATTGGAGTAAATTACAAAAATAGCGAATGTATGTAGGTACCGACATGTTAACGTTGTTTCAATAAAACAATAGTAGGTAACTTTTACTACAATCTCAGTTATCAAACCTTTTTGATATCAAAGATAGGTATTCTCGCAATGCAAACAATGTGATAACTGTGAGTGCATTATCACCAGGATATGATCTATTAATGGGCACGATAAGTTGAAAAGATAAACGTAGGAACTATATTGCGGAATTTGTGTTCAAAATTTTCAAGCCAATGTATTTTGCAAATATTGCGACATACCTACTGTGAAAAAAAAATTAAAGAATTTTGCAATTACATACTTTATAGACAGCGGAACAAAAGAAA
Organism: Apotomis capreana; assembly: GCA_947623375.1. Taxonomy (NCBI): domain Eukaryota; kingdom Metazoa; phylum Arthropoda; class Insecta; order Lepidoptera; family Tortricidae; genus Apotomis; species Apotomis capreana. The sequence goes on from OX392501.1 coordinate 17,195,786, forward strand.
GGGCGACAAGAAGTTTTTCTTAAAAAGAGCATGTTTCATATAGGCTGACGTAAATTATCAATAAATCGTTCTAACCGAGCCCGCCTGACGCAATTTTCCAAGGCTGAATAAAATCCAACATATAATCGAAAGTAGCGATTAATGTTCGCGCTAGAGTGGAGGCTCGTGATTGGTCCGATACGGAGGCCTGGCCGGGTGTGGCGAAACGTGTTGTTATCCGTTCAAAATGCCACCAGACACAAGGTGAGCTGAACGAGCAAAAAATGGTAACCAGGAACTAAACACATCTCAAATATCATTAGAGTTAAGCGAATTTTTAATATGCTATTCAGTCAGGTGGGCACGGCACAAAAGTGGTCGTACATAGGTAAGTACGTGATGTTTGTGCATTTTTTGCGAACGTCAAAATGCAAACATACAATTTAGTTCGAGGCCGAATGGAAACAGGAAGTTTTGCTTTCATTTCAGTATTAAGTACCTAAGCAAGGATTAGCTATTTGAGTTTTATATGTTGGTACTAACAAAGGCGTCACACCCCCCTTGACTTGACGTCACAAATGTCGTACGCTCGAACCACCTGTACCTATAGATAGTGATAGTACTTATTTATTCTTATTATAGTTGTTTCTATGTAAATTGTAATAGGTATACCTATGATTATGGTATACATACCAATAACAGTGAAAACCGAACTGCTTACGACTAAAATGTTTAATACATGTGCACAAAGTATGACTACGGGACCCAGTTTTCCCAACCGCCTCCGCTTGGTAAGACTTATAATAATATTTGAAAGGTGGATATCTAATTAAGAATTTCAAATTATAATCATTAAAAATATTTGCATGAAAAACCTGCATAAAGAAACTTGTGACCTTTATTAAATCTAAATTAGAAATTCAGAGTAATAATTATACCGGCGCCTTCGTCGTGGCTTCGTCTGCGGTTTGCCCCAGATCCTTGATGAAGTGGTAGGTGGTCCTACTGGCTTAAGCTGTCATCTAGATCTTTACGACCACAGCAAACACTAAAACCAGGACTAAATAATTTGTAGGTATGAGATCACCATGCACGTGTAACCATGTCTCTTTCCTCCGTATGCATGCACAAGCAGACAGATATCAGATACATATAACCTTCGAACATCCATTTGTAAGGAGAGCTATTTTGCCGGGCAAAATTAAAAAGACATATCTTATTATGAAACCTATATATACATACAGCCTTTCACCATATCGGCAGTGTTCGATGCATAATGTCGGCATAAAAATATTAATTACATGGACTGCTCCAGTTTCCTTTACGACTTTGTCTCAAATGTGGCCATATTTGTTGGATGTTCATGTCTCCTTTGTCAGCCAATAATTTCAATGCGCGTTTACTTGTTTTCGCTAATTTCCTGCACTAATTAGCTAGAGCAGTCTTATGTTCTTTTGCAAATTTACGTCTGATTTCACTCGTGTAAAACGTTACAGTCGAGGACTTATGATTTGGAAAACTTAGTCATATGGAGAAGGAAGTCTGGCCAATCTGGTATACCCACAGACTATTTCTTGTGATCTTGTGATTCCGACTTGTTCATCCCCGACGCAAAAAGAGGCTCCCACACGGATCGATTAGTTTCTTTGCCGTTATCAGGTAAAAAGTATCTTACCATACCATCGTTCTATTTCCAGCATTTTCTTGTAATCCTACCATTAGACTTTAGCCGTTCGAATGTGATGAAGGATTCCTCTAACCATTACCTATCCACATAGAAAATCGTTTAACGTCAGTCGTGAGTTCGGGACAAGCGTGCGACCATAAAAATATCGAAAAGTACAGATGTTATAGTACCTAATAAAGCCACTAGCTTGGGTGCGTGGATGTAAAGATGGAGATAGTAGTGTCAAACCCATAAATAAAATAAAAATGGTTTTTGAAATAAAAACTCTATACACTACGTACGTAGGGGTACCTATATAGTTCTTATTTCAAAGATCAATTTTATCAACTTGTCGGGTTGATCGCTCAGCCCTCGGTATATTGTCGTCTACTTAGTACAAACCCATATTACAATTATAAATCACTTGTTAACTGCATACCTACTCTACTCGTAGACTCTAACACGATGCTATGGTTTATATTCCTTCATCTAGTTTGAAATCAGGAAAATGTGTGTTAGGTTTAATCAGATAATTATTAGTAGTGTAACATCCTATATTTTTCCATATTTTATTGGTAGATGGCGCTTACCCCGTGTGGCGCGCTTTACCCGACTGACCTTATCAATACATATTTGGAATGCTATAATAATAATAGTAGAAGTAATCATATCTGAGATATTATCGCTGCATTCAAGCCTCATTAATATTATCACAGTTGTATAACAAAGTTAATCGGTGTAATCATAAGTTAAAAGTTGATGGAATTAAATGCTCTTTTAAATAAGAGTTACGTAACGGATATAATGTCACGTAGCATTAACACCTAACAATAATTATTATTATGGCTCTGCACTCTGGTGACTCTGGGGTGAGTATGAGGAATACAGCGGTTTGCGGTTGGATTTTCACTGTTCTCAATCAGCCAGGAATATACATATTTTTCTACAACACATATTTTTACCTATAGTAGGTACGTATGAATGAAAACGTAAATATTAATATACTGAACGTCACCAATTATGTTTTCAATAAAGATTATCTTAATAATTTTCTGCATCAGTCAACTCAATACCAAATTTTATTTTACCTACTTACTATGAAATTAATACAATACCTATATGTTTATGACTTTGACTTTTTAAGGATTTAGGAAGATTATATACATACAAATAAGACTTTACGAAACAAACATAGGTATTTTTTCGACGGAATATTCCATCGATCTTATATATCCTATTCCAAATTTTGACATTCCCACGCCAAAACAATTACAATGAAGGATGTGTATGTGAACTGAAATTTAGGTTATGTACTTAATAAAATTGTTATCTATGAACATAACTCGTCGTCGACGATGCGTGTCCAAAATCGGCATTACCCGATTGAATAACACACTATGCCATATTATCTTGTACTCTGTGATATTTTTAACAATTAAAAGGGTTAATTTCGGTGGATAAAATTTAGTTAAGGCCTAAATTTGGTTTATGTTACCACTAAAAATATTGACTACATCCTAAATTTGGAGTCAAGAAAATTCGACTACGCTACGAGCATATGTGAAACAAATTGCATACAAAAATCGACAGTAAATTGTATAAAGCATCGTCCTGGACCACCAAGTTATTAAGTGCGACTATCTGATTATGAGGTCTTTGTTGGCACATCTATACGTCACTCAGCTTCGTTCTGTTACTGTAACTTACCTAGACCACAGATTAATATAATAGTTCTTCGAACAGATACTCATGTCTGAATAAAAAGGCAAATACCTACCGCTTTTCATGCCTACTCAATTTAACAATGGAGCGACCTTGAACGCGCGGTTCGTTGGCCGCACGTGCCGGCAAAACGACGCTAGGGTTGACACCGCTTAGAAATGATTTTATAAATACCTAGTCAAGATAAATGTAAAAAAAAAAACGATCGATTTATTTTTTATTAGCCAAATTTAATTATCATTAGGTACCTCCTAGACTTCGTTCGCCGCTCAACACAGCATCACCCATCTTTAACACGCTGTATAAAATAGAAAGAGACTATCTAATATTTATATCCCGACATAGTCGTGGGTCGCAGTTGCTGTGCTATTAGAAGTGCTGCACAGAAAAGTACCTTTTACTGGAGTTACTATTACATGAGAAGAAGATAATTTGAAATTTTCAGCCCAGCACTTGCGTCTACTAGGAAAACCTTATTTATCTTAACGATGGAACAATTCAGGGGTGAGTCGTGCGGAATTAAAACTTGAGTCTGAAATGGCTCTTATCCACCCACATAGATACTTGACTGATTCGCTAAATAAATTTATATATCTTCGATATCAGAGAAATAAATCAAAGTGCTAAAATATGGTCACCGATATGGTACGTTTGTCCACACAATAATGCAATGATATAAAGTGATTGTAATTGATTTGACATTGAGCCTGTCGATCACATCGATGAGTTACGACGCAATACGGTAAAACACGTCCTCAGGACGCTTCTATATAACAGAGTGCAGAAAGGTCAATATTGTCGCCTGCCTAATTCAAGGTGCTTGCACTGTGCCAATGAAAACAGGGTGTTAATGAGTATTTGTGGACCAGCCGCGCCCACATTCGTCAATCGTCATCTTCATGCAACCTTCTTGTTTAGACACGGTCTATGCGAATTGTAAAATTAATTGCATTCTTATCTCGGCAGAGTAGATTCCCATGAAACCGAACTGCTTATGCATGACTTTAGTTAAACCGTTTAGCATTATTGATGAGTTAAGCAAAGAAATGGCTATAATTGAACACCAAACAGACAAGGTTCTTTGGCATTTGTCGTGTTATGTACGATACGACAAATCCGGAAATGTGATATTTATCCTGTTTTCTTCCTCATAATATTTTATTTGAAGGTAAGGTCCGTATTTTTTTTTCTTAAGTATGTTTCATAAGGAAAAAAGACAAGTTGAACGACTGACCCAATGATAATGACATGCGTTTCCGAGGTTTTGTAAAAGGTCACTTCGGTCCTCATGTTAAGCAGAGACAACCAATATTAAAGTGAAGAATAATGATGGGCGCCCTAAGGTCGGTCTAGAGTCGAGGACCTTTCGTCGATATGCGGCAAACGGAAAACGTTTTCTTTCCAAAATGAAGACTGAATAAGGTAAGCGCTTCATCTTGTTACTTTATTGGCCGTTTTGTTCATAAAAAATATTGAAGTAGGTACACATATTTTATTTATGTTTGAATGCGTCAAATGAAGCGTGTTTACTCGACAGTTGGGCATTCAATAACCAATCATCATTTTAAATGATGCACCGCAAGAATGAATCAACTGACCGTCATTCAAGAATAGGTTATTTTGAATGGCGAGTTTTACAATAAATCAAAGCAAATAAATTGAGTGAAACTAATTTAATCGTCATTCAATAAAATCAATCTGTGATTGTGCAATTGGACTGTACGATTACATCTTCGTCTGAAACCGATATGCAGGGACGTATTTACCCTAGGGCCATCCGGGCTATAGCCCGGGACGCCAAACCGACAGGGGCGGCGTAGGCGGCCCTGCCCGATAGCATTTTGTTTTGGTATTGGCGCCATTCAACCAACTATTACTTCTCACCTTTTTTTTGTCAATCCACAATTTAAAATTAACATGAAAAATAACAAGAACTAGTTAAGTCTTGGTCGAAAACAATAAGTTTGTCAAATATCTTCGGGGCGCGTCTGTAATGTAAGAACATGCTCCAAAACATAGGGCGCGCGCGGGGCGCGGGCGCCGAGCGCCTGTTTTAACCGTGGTACGGCTTTTGTACCACGGGGGACCACGGGTAATTTTTGCCCCGTAGACCCACTGCACCAAAATGGGACTACGGGAAATTGAAAAGAACTGTGTTTTACCCGTTGACCACCGCTGTCATATTTTGTCATTATATCGGTAAATTTTGTTACTACGCTCCCCCGCGCCGAACAATTCCGCGCTCGCATTTTCATCTGATTATGTTACTACGCACCCCCGCGCCGAAAAATTTCGCGCTCGCTGCGCTCGCGTTAACATCAATTTGTTTTACTACGTAGTCTACGTACCCCCGCGCCGAAAAATTTCGCGCTCGCTACGCTCGCGTTTTTTCTGATTGTGTTACTACGCTACGCACCCCCGTGCCGAAAAATCTCGTGCTCGCTGCGCTCGCGTTTTCATCTGATTGTGTTACTACCCACCCCATCACCGAAAAATTTGGCACTCCCTGCGCTTGCGCTTTTATCTGATTGTGTTATGGCCAATAAAGTTTTTTTTTCCTATGACCCAACCCTTATACTTGCTATATCTGAGTGCTTGATAGACACAACTACCATTATCCATTATAAAAAAAAACCGTTAAATATTTCCTTGACTTCTTGGGCGTCAAATTTCAAAATACGTCCCTGCCGATATGGAAACTTATTTTTATTTTTTGGAATTTTTAACAGAGGGCGCTCCAGGATCAAGTCAATATTTCACCAAATGATATGGGCCATCATTCGGTGAAATATTGACTACGAGATACACGAGGAATCGAAAAAACTCTTCAGATATTGTTCGTGCGAAAAGCGATCCTTACTTATTATCTTCAGAAGGCGTTTCTAGGACCACATTTCCATGGCGTCGTAGGTACTTATCAATTTTTCCAAATCTTTCCAATCACTCCGCTGCTGACCTTGTGATGGAACACCTCCGTTTAATTTCGACTTTTGAATAACTAAACTAGAATGCATAAAAAATACTTATACTAAACAATCACTCTTAATCAAGATAATCGCCATTCAAATAAAACGTTATTTTAAATCGACCTCTAACAAACTAACTCAATCAACGCGTTAGCGGTAATCAAAATGACATATTCTTGATTTATTAATAATTGTATTTCACGCCAGTCGAATAAATCATATTTGACTTTTTTCATTCAAATATGATTTATTCGACTGGCGTGAAATTCTCATTCAAAATAAAATTTGCCAATAAATACGGTAAATGTTCGTGACAAAATAATTTATGAATCATTTATCTAAGGACTACAATAAGTAGGTAGGTATATACAGTATTGCACTATTATTATACGAGTAATTATATACAGTACCTCATAAATTGGATTTGATAGGCAAATATACCTCATCGTAACGCATTGAAGTCAATTGTACCAAATCGCAACCCTAGCCCAGAAGGCTTCGTCACATCAATATTATCATTAAATTAGTATCAAGACTAAATAAATCATCGTAAGCATTACGAGATGGCAAATGCTTTGTTAACTATTAGTAAAGAACGTGTAAGGTTGTTTGATGGGACAAACCGAAACACTAATAGTGATTGTCAAAAAAAGTATAATTTAATTGTACAAAAACTTGCATTCGGAATTCAACACACATGATACCTAATTATTTACAAAATTCGGACTGGTTGGTCTTTCGTGAATGTTACCGATATCACTGATCGTTTGATATAAGTTACGCCATATGTTTAGTTGATTAAGGATTATAATATCAACGACCACAGTACCGTACTATGGCATTCGATTTAAGCCGTCCGCGAGCACTCGATTGCCCCGTTTGCGGGGTGAAACTCAGCGGTTGTCACGAATTAATATCATAAAAGTAATTTTAAAATTTTGTATTCTTTTTCTAAAAAATGCAATCTGTGCCTGAGTTCCTAAGACCGACATAAAGTAAAGAGATTCGGGCTCACTTGCCCATACGCTGTATGGACCACTCCTGCTGGCAGAGCGGGCAGCGGTTGTTCTGCTTGACCCAGAGCGACATGCAGCAGAAGTGGAAGCTGTGGTTGCACTCGCCCCACACCACCACGCAGTCCTGCTTGCCGTACGAGTCCTTCTTGCTCTCGCCCTGGCACCGCAGACAGGCGTCTGAAAAGAAGAGCGAAGATTAGACGAACAAGTCCGGTGAAAACACTTATTCACTGTGGCCGATCGTTTCATTAACAGGACAGTGATCACTGAATGTATCAATACTAAAAAAAGTTGACAGTCACTGGTTTTTGGCAATTGACATTTATTGGCAATTGTTTAAGCCAGAGGTCCCCAAACCAAAGCTTTACAGTTCGCGGCGCGCTTATAGCTAGTCGAAATAGAGTTTGTGCTAAATTTGTAAACTGGACCATCTCACGGCGCCAATTCGTACCCGCTAAGGTGAACCAGGGAGCCACGGCGTAGTTTGAGACCCCTGATTTAACTTATGTAGACCGCTAAAAGTATGCTAACCGTGTTCAGTTACGACCCATGAACGCAAACAGACCGTAGGTACCAATCAAATTAAAACACAGTTTTCTTAGGGTTCCGTAGTCAACTAGGAGCCCTTATAGTTTCGCCATGTCCGTCTATCCGTCTGTCCGTCCGCGGCTTAGCTCCGTGATCATTAGTACTAGAAAGCTGAAATTTGGTATGAGTATGTGTACCTATGTATCACGCCGACAAAACGGTAAAATTATTTTTTTCGTTCCAGCACTAGTGTGTGAGATGTCGTTGAATAGGTCTTTTAAAAATAATCATCATCATCATCTCAGCCATAGGACGTCCACTGCTGAACATAGGCCTCCCCTTTGGACTTCCATATATACCGGTTGGAAGCGACCTGCATCCAGCGCCTTCCGGCGACCTTTACAAGGTCATCTGTCCATCTTGTAGGTGGACGTCCTACGCTGCGCTTGCTGGTCCGAGGTCTCCACTCGAGCACTTTTCGGCCCCATCGGCCATCTGCTCTGCGTGCTATGTGGCCTGCCCATTGCCACTTCAACTTGCTAATCCGGTGAGCTATATCGGTCACTTTAGTTCGTCTACGGATTTCCTCATTTCTGATTCGATCACGTAGAGACACCCCGAGCATCGCCCTCTCCATTGCTCGTTGAGCGACTTTGAGCTTTGAGATGAGGCCGATAGTGAAAGACCACGTTTCGGTGCCGTAAGTCATCACTGGTAACACACATTGGTTGAAGACCTTCGTCTTGAGGCACTGAGGTATGTCGGACGAAAAGACATTGCGTAGTTTCCCGAACGCTGCCCAGCCGAGTTGGATTCGGCGGTTGACCTCTTTCTCGAAGTTGGACCGGTAGGTATGGATAAATTAGGTATAATTGGACCACTTGTCCTAGGTAGATGTATGAGTTAACAACTTCGAGTACCGAGTTTTCAACAGAGACTGGGATGGGCACAACCTTGGCATTTGACATGAGTTTTGTCTTGTCCATGTTCATTTTTAAGCCCACCCGTTGAGAAACTCGATTGAGGTCATCGAGCATCATGCTGAGTTCCTCCATCGACTTTGCCATGACTACGATGTCGTCGGCAAACCGAAGGTGAGTGATGTATTCGCCATTGATGTTGATGCCAAGTCCTTGCCATTCCAGGAGCTTAAAGGCGTCTTCCATAACGGCCGTAAACAGTTTCGGGGATATAACGTCCCCCTGTCTTACGCCTCTTCTCAATGGAATGGCCTTTGTGCTCTGCTCCTGAACTCGGACCGACATGGTGGCGTTACTATATAAACACTTCAACACTTCAATGTACCGATAGTCAATATGGCATCGCTGAAGTGACTCGAGCACCGCCCACGTTTCCACCGAATCGAAGGCTTTCTCATAGTCCTCAAACGCTAAGCATAATGGCAAGTTATACTCTTCAGTCTTCTGTATAACTTGTCGCAGCGTATGTATGTGGTCTATGGTACTATATCTTCTTCGGAAACCGGCTTGTTCGGGAGGCTGGAAGTCATCAAGTCTATGTTCGAGACGGTTCGTGATGACCCTTGAAAACAGCTTATAAACATGGCTTAGAAGCGTGATGGGCCTGTAGTTCTTCAATAGGCTGTTATCACCTTTCTTGAAGAACAGTACCACCTCGCCTCTATTCCATGCTTCAGGCGTTTTGCCCTCGGACAAGACGGAATTAAAGAGCTTCTGGAGGACCTTAAGTACCGGTGTTCCACCCGCTCTCAGAAGCTCTGAGGTGATTCCGTCTTCGCCCGGCGCCTTGTTGTTCTTAAGCTGCTTCAGGGCCATCCTAATCTCGTACAGACTGATGTCCGGGATGTCTTCGGTATAATGTCGGGACAGCTTGGCTCTTGGATCGCCTACCAATCTGTCAACGGGCTTTGCGACTGAAGTGTATAACTGACCATATAACCTCTCGATCTCGCCTAGAACCTCTGCTTTGGTCGACTCTATGCTGCCATCTTCCCGTTTCAGCTTGGTCAGCTGGCTTTGTCCAATAGACTTGTCCTTTGCGAACACTTTGGAGCCTTTGTTCTGCTCAATGGCCTCCTTAACACGGTTCGTATTAAAGAGCCGCAGATCATGTCGCAAGGACTTCGATATACGTCTATTAAGCTGCCTATATGACCTCGCGTCATCGGGAGACTGCAACTGTAGCGAGCGTCGTTCAGCCATGAGGTTTAAGGTTCGATCAGACAATTTCTGAGGTCTGTCTCTACGGCGGGGTCTGAAAAACTTAGACCCTACCGTGTGGACAGTTTCCACTAGCCCGTCGTTCATCTCATCCACTGAGACAAAGTTCTCCAGACAAGCGAAGCGGTTGGAGAGCTCGAGTTGAAAGCTCTCGGGGTTTTGAATATGGGCCTGAGTAGGTCGGAGCGTAGACTTCATCAGACTGGACCTTTCCAGTTTAACATTGATATTCAGTGTGCCTCTTACGATTCGATGATCACTGCCGGTCTTTACCCTATTGATCACAGACATCACTGAAAATCCGTTTCTTGTCGGTCATGATGAAGTCAATCTCTTCTTTAAAAATAATAGGGGTTTTCAAACATTTTTTTTGATAAAGTCAGCAGTTTTGAAAATATTCGCTCCGAAAATAAAAAAAATAGCGTCCCCCCCTCTAACTTTTTAACCACGGGTCAAATAATTATGGAAAAATTCATGAAAATGAGGCTTTATAAGTACTTTCAACCAAAACTATATTGAATAAAATCGATCGAGCCGTTTTTGAGTTATCGCAAAATTTCATAATTTTCTTAAAAGGACGTAAGTTGACCAGAAGGTAATAAGTAATTACAGTTACTTTGGCGTTTACGACCTTTTTATAGAGCTTGAAATACTTCCTGTAACTTAAGTCTATTGTGAAGGATGAGCAACTACGGAACCCTACACTGAGTGTGGCCCGACATGCTCTTGGCCGGTTTTTTTTACTGACATTGTATTTAGGGCACATCAAACCTCGACGGTATCATAGCTATGGCGTGGCGGTGCAAAGGGTAAAACAGAACAAAAACTTTACGCGCTAGACCAGGTTTTCCTGACCTTTTCGTGAACATATTTTGCTTATCGTGCATTTCCGGGGATAAAAAGTAGCCAGTGTCGTGACTGATAGTCACCATTTCTAATTCTAGGAAAAAAAATCACATTACTTTGTTTACGTGTTGCTACGTGTATCAAAGACATACCAACAATAGCGGACTATAATTAATACTATTATGCAATCCTAACATTGTATTAAAAATCAGTTTTCTATGGAGATGGGTCGTTATTTCAGGAAAAATCTTAACAGCGCGATGCAAAATTTGCATGGGCGCGCGGCGCCAGCCGTACAAATTCAGCCGTAAAAAACAGCGCCATTTCTTGCTAAAAATATTTTCTCATCTCTCCGAAACGGCTGGACGGATTTTAACCAAATTTGGTACAGGGATAGCTGGGCATTCAAAGATGGTTATAGGATACTTTTTTTACCGAATGCGGTAAAGAATATAGTAGAGTTGCTAAGCCGCGAAATTGTGCGCATCGGGTTACAAGCATGAAATTTCTACCACACATAGAGCCATCCACGGTGATTATTTTCAGATGTGGAGGGAAGTCAGATTCGTCCCCTGTGTGGTGGCAGAGCGGGGTGAAGAGGACCAAGTACTGCTCTTTTTCTTTTTTTTATTACTGATCAGTTCAGGCTATTAGGGCCTGTGCGACATCGTTTTCGTGTAAAATAGATATCAGCTATTATTTTTTCATGTTATTTAAGAATAGTTTCATATAAAAATTTGGGTTTATTGCCGAAAAGGTAAAAATCACAACTAGTTTTTTTTATTCAGAATGATAAATAAGTAATCTATCCTGAATATTTACAATTTAAAAAAATATTACTAAACAGCTAATTTAATCTTGTTTTTAAAAATGTATACATATTGTGCACATCTGATACAAAAAGTACCTTGAAAAAAATGTTGATGTTAAGCTTAGCCTGCGTGTTCTAGTACATTTTTCTAAGTCGCGAAATTGTGTACATTGGGATACAACCACGAAATTTCTAACACAAATAGAGTATTCTGCGGTGATTATTTTCAGATGTGGAGGGAAGTTAGATTCGTACCCTGTGCGGCGGAAAAGCGGGGTGAATAGGACAAAGGAGTCCTCTTTTTCTTTTTATATTACTGATCAGATAACGCTACTAGTTGCTTGGTGTCGTTTTCGTGTAAAACAGATATCAGAAATTATTTTTTTATGTTATTATTCATAGTACCATATAAAAATATGGTTGTATTTCCGAAATTGTGAAAATCACAACAAGTTTTTTTTATTCAGGGAGATAAATTAGTTATATTTCCTGAATATTTACAACTAACAAAAATATTGTAAAATAGCAAATTTAATCTAGTTTCTAAAAATATATACATATTGGGCACTTTTCATATAAACAGTAACTTAAATAAATTTTTGATGTTGAGATTAGCCCGTGTGCTCGTGATACATTAGCAAAAAAAAAATTTGTTTTAATTACATTAATTTGTTTTTCTAGGACGTATATAGTAAATATTATATGTAAAAGCATGTTAATAATCATTATTTATTGTATTTAATGAAGCGAAATAGGATGCGTTCGGAGATTTACGTTGGTTACGCCGACGTAAAGATATATTTTAAGCTACTGTTTGTATGGGAAGTGCCCAACATGCATATATTTTTAGAAACTAGAATAAATGAGCTATTTAAAATAATAATAATAATTTGAAAATATTCACGAAATTGAACTAATTTACTTCACTGAATAAAAAAAACTTGTTGTGATTTTTACCTTTTTGGCCATACACTCATATTTTTATATAGAACTATACAAAAATAACATAAAAAAATAATTTCTGATATTTGTTTTACACGAAAACGATACCAAACACGTCCTGGTAGACTTAACTGACCAGCAATAAAGAAAGAAAAGAGGGATACTTGGCCCTATTCACTCCGCTCTCCCGCCTCACAGGGGACGAATCTGACTTCCCTCCGCATCTGAAAATAATCACCGTGGAACACTCTATCTGTGGTAGAAATTTCATGCTTGTAACCCGATGCGCACAATTATGTTAGAAAACAGCGGACTAACAACTCTACTAATATACAGACGTAATTTTACACATTCTCGCTTTATATAAATCTGTATTGATTTCTGCAATAGATAAGTAATTAGACGTGCTGGACGTTAAAGCGTTAATTATTGGAAGATAATCGCCTCGGAAATGTCGCCGAAGTCACGTAGAGAGTGTCCTATGACTTGATTAAGTGATTTTGGATTCCGCGAGCTTCCACATCCGCCTCGTTACGTGAAAATACCCAATTATTCATGATGCCTACTTTTAAATTTGTACTCGTAATAAAAATAACTTAGGAATTCTTAAGAATTCAAATATGTTATTACTTCATCTATGGTTTCGTTAATTAGTTATATGTATTATGGTTTCAAAACAAAGTAAATTAATTACGAGAAATCTTATAGGTATATATATTTAATGAAATGAATTATCAGTGTATTATATGTTTTTTTTAACAGTAAACAGAACAGAAATATATCACATCAGACAAAGGTGTGTAATTTTTTTGGAATAATGGGTATTTGGCTAAGTCGCAGGTAACAGCTAGTTAAGTGTTGCATAAACTGATTGATACCCACATGTTACTAAACCTAGTTATTATAAATAATACGGGCAAATAGAGAGCGATTCAATGTTAATCTAATTAAATTAGAGGAAAGATCAATCAGGTAGCGTTCTTGGTGACTCAGATAATTCTATATGTTTAGCATTACGATAAACTTGACCCAAATAGAAGAGCCTTTCGGGGTTATAGTTAATTACTTCGAGGTAAGCCGAGATGTTCCTAGCTGACAACGACGCATTTTTAATAATTTCTCTTAATTGTCTGACAAACAATATATAAAAACGCGACGGTAATTTATATATGTATTATGATTATGAATTAGAAGGTAGGCAACTTCCTACGCGGATTTTTTTTTACCTTAGTCGGGTAAACACTATCCTATAAGTAACCATCTTTGGATGTCCAGCTATACCTGTCCTAAAATTGGTTAAAATGTGTCCAGCCGTTTCGGCGTGATGCGAGGACAAAGGAAATTATGAAAACAGATGGCGCCAGGCTGGCATGGCGCCGCGCGCACATACAAAACAAATGACGATCCTGCATCACGCTATTAAGATTTCTCCTAAAATCATGAGCCCTCCATAAAAAAATATTTTTTAATACAAATCTAGAATTTTATAATAGTTTAGATATATGTATAACACGAATTTATTAAAATGCTATTTATGAAGAGTTTTAAAATTATTTTCTTTCAGTATAAAATAAGCGACATCAGCACATCAGTAAGCTTCAGAAAACCGAAATAATTTGTTAGTAGCAGACTGGTTTATAAATAAGTTGGTATTGTTGACGGCAAACTTGAAAAAAAGGCGGATCTGCGCATTTAGTACATTTGTACGTAAATCGGCTACACTGCGCATTTAAGGTTATGCTCAAGAAGTTTGCCGGCCGCTGTACGTACGTATAAATATCGGGAAGTTCTGGTGGCTTGGGTTGGGAATATCTTCTTCAGTCCAGTGAAGAAGATATTTAGAGTTTCTATAATATAACACATTAGAAATAACGGTTCACTAATTACCAAAGAAACAGGTAACCATTGTGCTTGGCGATTTTAACGCCAAGGTGGGATCAACGCAAGGCGACGAACATCTAAAACGAATTGTCGGTAAATATGGGAATGACGAGAAAAACGAAAGATGGGAACGACTGCTGATTCTGCAGCAAACAAAACCTCACTATTACCAATACCTGTTTTAAGCACCACATTCGACGGCTGTATACCTGGAGCTGACCTGGTGACAGGTATAGAAAACAAATTGTTTTTATCCTTGTTCACAACCGTTGGCGATTCTCAGTCATGAATACACTAACATATCAAGGAGCTGGCTGTGGCAGTGACCACCAGTTACCGGTTTACTACCTTACGCATTTGGTTCCGTGGCATAGACAAACCAAATAATGCACCCAGCTCAAGGCACGAAGATAATGTTTTGGAAGAGATGTAGAAATAAAACTGCAGAGTGATCCACTGAACGCACTCACGGACCCGGATACGGCTTGGAAATCTCTGCAGGAAATTATCCGACAAGCAGCTGAAGAAAATACTCTCCCAAAGACTGCAATGAAAGACTACATCTCAACAGAGACAGCTGATTTGATCGTTCATAGACGAGAAGTAAAACAAAATGGTTTAACATCACGGGAAAATAACTACCTATATGCTCAATTAAGTGCTGAAGTTCAAAGAAGATGCCGTAAGGATTATGAACATTATATCAAACATCTGCGAAGAGCTGGAAAGGTATTCATGGAAGAATGAGACCAAAGATCTTTTCCGAAAAGTTAAAGAACTCACCAGATCTCGCAACGTGAAAACGTGTACAATAGCAGATGAGGCTAGAAATATCCTTACAGAAAGGGCCCGGAGATGGCCCGTTGAATGGACTGAGTCAGTGTTCGTACCTCTACACAAGAAAGGCTCCAAGAAAGACTGTAGCAATTATAGAACTCTAGCGCTCATACCTCGTGTCAGTAAAATACTCCTGCATGTAATAAATCAAAGGCTGAAATACTTTCTTAATATTCAAATCCCTGAAGAACAAGCAGGGTTTGTTAAGGCAAAAGGAACCAGAGAACAAATTCAAAATGTTCGACACATTATTCAGAAAAGTCGTGAATTTAACAGCCCGGTGGTATTATGCTTCATCGATTATACCAAAGCCTTTGATTTTGTGCAATCGGATAATTTGTGGAAGATCCTTGCAGAGATGGGTACGCCTCAACACCTCATAGAGTTAGTTAAGAATCTCTATGTAAACAATCGCTTTTTCGTTAAAATAGACACCGACTGTTCAGATGTGTTCCAGACAAAACGAGGTGTGAGGCAAGGCTGCATACTTTACCACTGCTCTTCATTATATATGGTGAATATATCATCCGGATTCCGGAAAACCCTCGAAGACTGAAAGAAGGGGTTTGTGATTGGCGGTAAACGTATCTCTAATCTACGATACACCGATGATACTGTCCTACTCACCACATCTATTGATGACATGAAGTTGCTTCTGAACAGATTAGTAATAGAGAGTGGAAAGCTGGGACTGGTTGTGAACAAACAGAAAACCAAACTAATGGTAGTTGATCGCGCTGGCAAGTTGACGGATGCTCATGCTTGCATACCGGGTATCGACAAGGTGAACACTTTCATATACTTGGGAGCTCAAATAAATAGTGATGGAAGCAGTGTTCCAGAGATCAAGCGCCGCCGTATTGCCATGGCTAAACACGCAATGACACGCCTCCAAGTTGTCTGAAGAATCGCAGCATAGGTTTCCAAACTAAAACTTGTTTAGTGAGAGCCTTGATCTTTCTCATTTACATGTATGGAGTGGAAACATTGACCATATTAGCCCGAGAGCGACAAAGAATAGACGCATTCGAAATCGATCAACACGTGATCAACACGGATAAGGGCAGTGTACGACCAGTCGTAATGAAGAGGCTTTAGGGGAGGCCTTTGTTCAGCTATGGGCGTATTTCGGTTGACATGATGAAGATACCTAAGAGCACAATCGTACTAACTTTTCGCAAAAAAGTAGTTGCAATTTGGACGTTAGTGCCCTCTATGGTTTAAATATCATTAGCAAAAAAATTGTAATTAGTACGAGTGTGAACTAAGGTATCGATGAGGAGATTTGCATTTGTACATTAAATCCTTACGTACCTATACAGACGGCATAGTAAACGGTCGCATTAAGTTACTGAATAGTTATGACTGATGTAAAAACATAATACATAATATTAATACTTAATGTTTTTTTCCATTGCATTTTCCTTGATACATACGATAAACATATTGTCGAAAATGTATAAGTACCTTCCTGCGTATTTACTGAAGGTGAACTAGCTGTGTAATACTCATCACATGACAATGTTATCTTTGTCAAGGTGCTAACTTATTAAATAAGGTGTTAAAATGCACCTTGAAGACACAAAACCAAAGGTTTGTTTATTTGATAAACCTCGGCCCTCTGCGTTAGTCACCTATATCTTATATTGTTGTATGACCCTTGAATTGAAGGGCTAATTTAAGTCAGAAAATTATATCGCAGTGGTTCATTATTTCCATGTTTTTAAACGTTAGTCAAAAAACGTACTCTATTTATGGACATTTCTCTATAAAATGGAAAAACGATGTTTTTTACGTGTTTTGGAAAAAATGTCTAGATAAATGTCAGGGAATTATTACAATAGTGGCTTTGGCATTCTGTGAGTTGGTGGCCTCGCCAGTTTGCTTCGAAATGGCAGATATTTGTATTTTTTTACGTTTTCAAATACAATTTTGAAAATATTCAAAAATCTGAACCGTCACCTCACCCGTCATTCACTCACCAAATTACATAGGAATCGGTGTCAGAGGAATCACAATACAATGTGTCATGTCATGTTGTAACTATAACAGTGCAATCCGTACCGTAGGTACTTACTAGCTTATCCTTACTATTTGACGTAATATTTGACTATTGAAATGTTGTTGTTGCATTGACTATGGAAAAGGAAGTTGGAATAAACCCAGAGATTATTGATTCCCAAAAGGAAACTTGCGAGCAAAATGCGTGGCATGCTGCACGTTTTATTTACAAACTTGTCGTAAATTGTGAGTCAGTGCAGTGCTGGCTGTAATGTGAATTCCGTCGTCGAAATCAATAATATATAGCTGTAATTAAACGGAATGGAATCCACCGTTACGGATTTATGGAACTGTATAAGAATCGGGGTTATAACGTATGATATTTTGTAACGTTTGTCGCCAAATAACTGGGCCAAGTGCGTGTCGAGACGATGGGTTCCGTATCTCAGATTCAATACAAAACCAGCGCCTATACCTAGCCCAGACAACATTGCTGTGTAGTGTGTATTCTTATATTCATATCACTTAACTTGTATTTATTCTATTATGTAGATCAAAATGTGATCTTAATTCTTTTTGTCGAAAGAAAGAAAGAAATAGTAAGAAATTTTTTTCATGTCTATTTATTAAAAATTCTTCATATTTCTTGCAATTCAACTAACCTTTGTGTATTTTATGCTCGACTTGGGCGGATGTGGCCGTTGGACGGACAGAGAGCGGAGCTTTAGAAATAGGAGTTATATTAGATCGCTTTTGTTATGGAACCCTAATTAGGACCAATTAACTTCCGTCACTTTCTAAGTTTGTCGTGTTTTGCAGAGTCACTCTCACTTTTAAGAGTAATCTAAATAACAAATACAAATTATTATGAATATTAATGTGGATGCCGGATACATGTCATTGTCCTCGGCTAGACTTGTGTTTGTAAGTCCATATATACGCCTTAGGCTATTTTTTACCCGACTACGGTAAAGTCAAGGAAGGGTTATAATTATAAGTTTAGCAGTCTATGTATGTACTTATTATTTAAGGTTTACAGATGAATGGGAAAATTATATTTCTAAAACCATTTCAATCCCTCACCTAAGTTTTTCTTTGAAAATGTAAGCTTGACCTACACTTGACCGATTATTTTTGGTGCTATAGGTGCCGAGCTCATTTCTTGGGGGCAGCATCCGCCGCCCGTCCTATATGCAAAAGTGCTGAAAATTTACTGAATTTTTTTGACTATATAAATTTTCATTTACACATATAGTCAATCGGGTTAACTTTTGCCTTAATATTGGCCCACACAAAACACTGCCAGTTTTAATAGGCGATGATAAAAAATCGCCTATGGCGAGGAAAAATTAAAGAATTGCAGATTGCAGATCCTTAGAGCAAGTTTTATTTAAAAAAAAACTTTTTAAAACTGTACCTAGACTATTATTTTACTGCTACAGCGCAAATATCATGTAAGCATTTCAACAGCTTAAAAATATGATATTTTATAAATATTTTTTATTTACAATTTGCTGCACTGAAATAAATTTCGTGCTAATTTGCATGTATATCGGTACAGACATAATTGTCGTAAGACTGACGATGTCACATAATTATTTCTTAAAGTACACTACACAAATTAAACAACATTATTAAGAAGCCAAAACCGAGTTGTATATTTAAATTTGCGTTTGCCATATGCAAAGCTGTGTAAAGAATAATTAACTATGAATTTATGATTGTAATTTATAAATCCATTAAATTACTATTAAACATGTTGCATGTATATTCCTTTTAACATAAACGCTTCCTTGTAATATTATAAATCTTCCTACAGTAAATCTTTAGATTCAGCTTCCGTATATCATACCGTTGGCAAACGTATAATGTTGACACACCTTCTTTTATAGTCATTGAGAATTAACATAACAGCGGTTTTCGTTTCTTTTTTGTGACGGAGACAATTTGAAACATTGATAATGGGATACGGAATCCAGAGACAGATGAACGAGAGTGAAAGAACGGTGAAAAAGAGTTTATTCTAGGAATACTAGGAGGAAACATACAAAATAATATTTTTCGATAATATATCAAAACTCTTCGTCTCAACTAAGGGTTTAAAACATTGCTAATTGATATATTTGTAACCGACTTCAAACAGAAAGTCCTCAGCTCTTTTGCTTTTTTTATTACTTTTACAAGACTTGTCAAGTTGACATAATGTTGACGGCGCCTTTTGAAAGGCCTCACAGAGCCCCAGGGCACGGAGCACATTTTGTGAACAAAAAGATAGTGATGACGTAAAGCATCCAGTAGGTTTGTTATATGGGTGTTGCCGATAAATTGCACCGTTTGTCCCCGGTTCCCCGCCCCCAATCAAGAAAGATCAATCAAAGCTGCGTCAGCTCTTACGCACGAATGTCACTCGATATCATCAATTTGCTACATTTGACCTCATTACTGTAGAAAAACAACGCACATTTGTATGCGAAATTTTAGACTCCTACAAGACAATGAAGTTTTTTGTTTGTGTCCGATGACGCGCAGAGTTATATGTTTTAACCGACAATTTATCATTGTCACATATTGCTTACAAAACACCATACGTAGTTGTAGTAAATATCGTACCTAACTAGAATAAAAAAAAAAAAACTAAATATTTTTCCATTGGAAATATTTAAAAAATAAGTAAAATAGTCTCGATTTGTTTTTGTGCTATTTTTGGCACACGCGGGCAGCTGGAAATCTACAATGATCATAAGCAGATTTCGGACTTTCTTTCGCACGGTAAGACTAATGGAGAACTTCTTCGTAGTCGTGCACTCTTGGCAGAGTGGTCGTGGTCATGGTTAGGTCGATTCTTTCGCCACCGCTTCTCTCGTAATGCGCCGCCGTGTAGTCCTATGTTTGGCGGAGTGAGAATTCTCGTTTATGGAAAACTATGGAGCCGTTATTAACATTTAAATACAATTCATTCTCATACTTTATTATGGTTGGGTATTTACATTATTATGGTTATCATTCCCAAGCATTAAATGATTAAAATTATGAATAAAATATATTTTTTTACAATATTTCAATCTCCTAATTTAACTCAATTTATTGTCAATATCATGAACTTTCTAGTTATAAATGGATATTCGATCAATACCTATAGAACCCAATTTACTCCAGAAAACATGGATAAAGTTGCAAATATTTACGTTAGTACTTTCTATTTTATGGTGGCGAAAAAAACAATGCCTACACAAATCCGGTCTTTGTATATTCTTCTGACTTTGTACTTGACTATAAAATTAAAATTGCGAATGAAATACACTTATGAGAATGAGTATGAGTATTAACAGAATTTTATGTTAATATCGGCTCCATAGCTCTCCATTAGTCTTACCGTGCGAAAGAAAGTCCGACCCCTGATCATAAGACGTTTCCTACCCTACTACTAAGAATCAAAGATGAGGGTTATGGCTTATTCTTCCGCGCGGACTAAGTTTACGGGCACCACGAGTCTATCTTTTGGTATGTTTTTCAACTTTTTCATAAGGTTAGACTTAAACATATTTAGAATTCTGAGGAAGTGCTATTGGCATGGTTTTTACAAAAATAATGACGCAATTTTGGTAGAATCAACAGTGTTAATTTAATTTATACCTTTGTCGGCTCTGTATTAGACAAACAGCGCTTGTATGGACATTGGTCGGCGTAACGTTTGCACAAGAGAATCTTCCGAGAAAAACGCTCTGAGAAATAAATGGGATTTTGAATTTATTCGCTTAGTATATTCGCTTAGTATACGTATACCTATACTTTACAAAGATTACAACCTGTTTAATGTTACTTTCACAATTGCAGTGATAAAGACAATTCTTGCTCATATATAAATAGGTAACTACATACCTCATAAATCAAACATAAGTAACCCATGAAAGTCTATAGCAATTTAATTGCCGTGAAAACAGTTCTATATTTTAATGCGAGACAGAATCGGAAGGGTTTTAAACCAGCACTTCTAGCCTACCACAACAATGACACGCGACTCTTTCAAGCTTTCAAAAACTACTCGAAATTGACAAAATTCACGCTGGTTTGTCTTTACAAATTATTTTCGACTGCACGCAATGAAAGCAGGAAATAGCTATGTTACTACTGAAAAAGGAAAAGGTAAAAATTTAAAATTATCAATAGGTATATTTGTAACAATATGAAAAAAATAAGGGTATAAGACCGCTTAATGGTTTCAGAATTTGACTTTAGACCAATTTTTTTTGTTATTTTGTATGACGCTGACGCATGACTACTAACAAGGGGATCCATAATAAAGCACATTTTATCACCGTAGAAATTCTCAGACGAAGTCTAATCTAAGTCCATAAAAGGATAGATTATAAATTTGTTTGATAAAAGTCTACATTGCCTACTTGCTTCATCTTCATCAATTCATCCTACATCTTCATGAATACACAAACACGAACGTGATGTTACGTTCATCCCTTCGAGACCATGAACGTAACATCACATTCGAAACGTCGAGGTAATTAAATTAACACTTTTTGAACGCTTTTAAGTCCCGTTTTGTCATAATAATGTGTGAAAATAGGGTAAGTTTAAACACGGTTATTTTTCATATATTACATATTTATTATATTATTCTCCACAGGTATCAAATATAAGCTACAACAGTTTTAAGTTTAGATGTAGGCTATATACATTTTTTTAAATCGGCGACAGTCATTTTAATGACGTCATAAACGAGATTGTCCCTTCTTGGTTTTGAGGATCGGAGAACACGGTTGCTTTCATACTAAAGCGAAGCAAGGTAGGACGCATAGGGCGCTAATTCAACGTAAATACAAAATTTAGCATTAGCTAATATGTATGACAGTTACACGCTCAGTTTAGCGTCAGTTCAGTCCACTGCTTCAGTCCATACAGACTGACGGTCCAGTCCAGACTGGTGAAAATGAATTTTATATATTTAACGCTAGTTGTGCTCTAGGTATGCCTTTACGCTGTAAACACACCGGTCTAGCCAGGTTGTAAGGCTACGTTCAAAAATGTTTCCCTCGAGCACTTTCAAGTTTTCGGGGAGTCTGTTATAAATTAATATACACATATTAAGAGCGTTTCTTCTGTATACACTTTTATGACACCGCGGATGATACAAAAGGTATAACATATTTGAGGGGCATTATAATGTTGACATTTTAAAGGAGATATGGTTTAATTAGAAATATACCTTGCTTTTGTAATTCATACTTTAGCGATATGACTCGCCATTTTGCGCCACGAATTTAGAGTCAAACTGACACACTTTGTATGGTTTGACAGTTCCTATGCTTTGAAGAGTTAGCGTGGTATATGGTGGAGTTACGGTAAAATTCGTTAAAAAAGATCTCTAAAGTAAAACTAAAGAGGAAAAATCTAATAAAGATATCAATAAAGTTAAATAATATTTGTGGCTTTGCCGGACCTTCGGGACATTTCATATCCCCTCGCTGGCATTTAAGAGCAGTTATGATTTAAAAGCGATGTAAGAGGATGTCCATCAAGGGTTGAATAATACTTTGTTTTCCTAAATAGTTATGTAAGTTATTGATATCATAATTTATAATAGCTTCCACAAACAATTTTCATCCTGCTATAAAGGGATAAAATAAAAATGTCATCATCTATGCAAATAATTTAAGCAGTGGTTAAATTTACACTGTGGTGCATATTTGTGCCTAGCAGGCGTGGTAGGCAAGCACTTTAATTTGAATTTGCATACCGGTAGTGGACATTAAGATTATTAGAGTTTGTGAGTCACTAATACTGAAAATTAAAGCACTATTAATCCAACTGCAAGTAAAACAGCGTATGAATATTGCAGTTTATGGTGAATTTGTACAATCCAATTTTAAGTCAATCTGATTTGGACAATTATGCTGAATCCAGTACAATAGAATATCTTAATTTACATTATTGAAAATTGAAATTGAAAAATTTATTTCAGGTATAAACCCATATATGGTTAGTTATAGTTACAATCAACTTAAAAAACTATATTAGTAACAACAATTCACAATAATTATAACATTAAATCCAAATCTAGAAATAAAATAAAATCAATATCAATTATGATTATTGCTATGTTCATAGGCTCACATATTTTATTATATTTTTATTTAAGAATATGTGTGCATATATTATGTCTCCATGCTTACTGTAAAGCTCGGGCTTTACAGTAAACATGGAGACATATTCGTGTATTCGAATAGTGATACGTAATACTCGGGTATTACGTATCACTATTCGAATACACGTCTTGATGAGAAGAAGAGGTCACTTCCGCCATATATTGGTATCCGGAAATGCAAAATAAAAAGTAAATGTATAGCGCGTCTCTTCACAGAGTCAAGGCTCTGAACGTATACAAAGCTGCTATAGGAAGTCTCTATCTAAGCAATGTTTGTACTTTGGATATACTAGTAGGTAATTCTAGACTACTTCGTACATACCTACTAAATAAATTCACCTACTAAACAATTCGTTATTGTATTGAGCGGTTTATGCTCTCGTGAAATTGTCAGGAATGGCCCGACGTCGGGCCGACATGTTTCGAGCTCGTATGGAGTTCTTCATCAGGGACTGCTACCCGTACAGCGGCGCGGTAACTTCGTCACTGATCACATGCCGGGCTGACCATGTCGGGCCGTTCCTGACAATTTCACGTGAGTGTAAACCGCTTAGTACACGTTTACGCAGCGTTGAACATCGGTGTGGTAGATCCTTTGCAAAGAATAGTCACAAGATTACAACGCATTTTTAAAGGAAACGCAGCAATTTCGTTTTTCCTGTCGCATTAGGCTTGTCGGCAAATTGCGTTGCGACCGTTGTTCCGCATAAAAGTTTAATGTCATCCGTCCTTTACTAACTGAGCTGGTGTGAAAAGGATCTACAATCTGGAAACGTTGACTTATAGTGCGAGCGCTTTTATGTCGTTGCCATTTATGGAACACGAAATATGTGTATTCGTGTATGCAACTCAGACGGACATTATACTTAGTTTTCTTTATCCAGCCAGCTTGACTTACATCAATTTTGTTCACTAAGGAACTGCCTCAAAAATAAAAAGACATAGTTCTCTCCGCCTATTTGAATTTAAAGTTTGTTGTCACGTGTTGTAGAAATATAGAGATTCAGAATTTTAAACATACTTAATATTTCCATTACATATTCCACAGTCATTATTAACGTGTGTGACCCGTTTTAATCCTGATTTTTAATTTGTGGAATAGTATTTGGAGCCAAAAGGCAAACTCCAATCAATATCCCATTGATATTGATGGCCGATTCGGTATTGATCGACGCTTATCCAAACTACGAACGTTTGTTGGTTGATAATAATGCACATGCGAGTGATTTTGATAAAATAATGTGCTCTTGAATGATGCCACTAAATGCAACTCGAATAGCAAAAATCGATATAAGTCTGTGAGAAATCTGAAATGAATCTGAGATAATATATACCTACAGCGAATAATAAAATGGAGCTATAGCTAAGTCTCGTTGAATTATCGTCCTGCTATTCCAATGCATTATGACTTAAATCTTTAGACACTATTTTGTAGCAACTAACAAAAAATGTGTTTGGGTTCCTTCATCATAAGATACGAAAAAGCGAAACTTATTAAGTATGTACTAGGAAATTTTAAATGTTGTCAATTCTGAGTCTGGCAACTGAAAATTTGCAATTTTCTACTAGTGTTCCTGTACTAGTACCTATTTGCGCCTGTATTTTCGCACTTGGTCACACTTCAATTTACACCCATTACCGACCAAAGCTGTTAATTAATTACAGTTAAAACTAACACTAACCTATTACGACCGAAGTGTCAGGTCACAGCGATGCCGATGTGTGACAAACCGACAATTATTAATTGTGGTGGTTTACACGATTACTTGAAAAACTAGAAAAAGGAAGTCGGTGCAGCTTAGGTAGATTACTGTTACAAGAATTATAGTGTTTTATTTCTATGATTATCATTTAATTTAAAGCGGATTATTTCTACTGATGCTACAAATCAAAACAAAAGGAACATAATGCGAAATTTTGGCCTGGTATGGAAACTCATTAAGTACCTATCGATTTTAGGCCCTATTTATCCAAAAGTCTATTCCAAATTAAAATATTGGCACATATAAAATAATTTGAATACAACGCATAACTAATGCAATATGTGAGCATTTCTCAAAAAGTTTGTACAAAATTAACACAGAAAATTAAAGTCCAATATAATTTTCTTATTTTGTTACCAATTATTTTAGTAATTTTATATTAATGTTATGGCTATGTTCGATCATAACAGAACCTTAATTGTTCTGTTTTGCTTATACTTTTTAATTACATAATTTTATATGTATAGTCTGATATCAATGTCAAAGAAAATTGGTAATAAAAAAGGAAAATTACATTGGACCTTTATGTTCTGTCTTAATAGTGTACAAACTTTTTGAGAAATGCTCACGTATTATTTATAAGGGTAGAACAATTAGTCAATTATCGCAAAGAATAAGAACATTTCTCAGGAATCTTATGACGTAAATGCTTCAGTTAACATTTATTTTAACAATGACAACACAAACCGATGAACTCATTCGGTTAAATATATGCAGGTGGCATTAGCAGGCGAATCTTAACAGCGTGTCAAATACCAACATGTTTTTCGCGATAGAAGCCCTATAGAAGAATAATGTAATTCATATTTATAGATGATGCTACATCCGTCTTAAAGTCAAAGTCAAAATATTTTTTATTCAAGTAGGCCTACAAGCACTTTCGAATCGTCAGTTACAGAGAGCAGAGCAATTTATTGATAGAATTATTACTAAAAATAAAATAAAAAACATAAAAAACAACCTTATAGAAATAAAAGAAAAATGCCCAAAAAGGATCGTCGACAAATAAAAACTTATACAAATAAAAAACGGAGGCTAGAATGTTTCTAGAATAAAATTGTAAATGTCATAAAGTATATAATAAAAATAATTAAAATTAAAATATCAGTACCTTGATAGGTACTCGTTAAAATATTATTCCAGATTCGTTATCCACATGACCGTCCGACGATAGCATAGTATCCAAAACCAATATGCTCCTAACCGTCCGCGGATACCTTACTATCCAAGATTGGAAGACGGAACAGTTGATTATAGTGGCTTCTAGTGGAATGATTCGGCATTATTTACTGATTATCTTGATGCAACAACGTAGCCTAACCAAATAGTTTGCTGTAAAAAATATAAATGGCAGTGTACTCGTAGTTACGCTAGTTTTGTAGAAAGTTGAGGATGCGCAGCGCGGGGCGTGCGTCGCTAAAAAAACCCGGACGGTTGACAGGAAAATAGTCTCGCGGGCTGGACGGTCAAGTGGTTAAGCCAGAAACTAGCTAAGATTTTTAGGTAATTGGGGTGTAGACAGTTGTTGAATTATACAACATACCTACCATAGTTATATGCATAACATTAGCTCAATATGTCATGATCATGAAACAAAGTAGAAACAATCCAAACAAAATTATATTTTTTGAAATATGTATGTTACTTCAAAGTTACGCAAATTTTATATTTTATATTTTAAATCCAATAGAAATTTTGAAATTGTTTTCAGAATCCTTATTATATAACAAAACAGTATGACCAATTAGGTAAGTAATTGAATTGACACAAAACAGTAATTGAATTGACTTATAGTTCGTGACAATCATGAAGCCTAGCCATTACACTCGATTGAGTTAACCTGAATCTTATGGCGCTACCTAGGAAGGAGCTGCAAACTTTTTTCAAGCACGTGCTAAGACTATCGAGTACCCTGATAGTCCTGATACACTAACAGATAGCGCTGAATTAATATGTTGTGACATGAGTAAGCCAATGAGGAAGGATTTTGCTAAATAAACTCTAACCAATATCCTTTTATACATACAAATTTAATTGAATAATCACTGCTACGACTCGCACAATAGATTTGGACAGCACGTGAATTTGGTGTGAAAAAACTTATTGATTTTGGAGTGTAGTTTTATTTAGTGGTAATTGTAAAATATTGAATCTGGACAAAAGTCATCCATCGTATTCACTTTACTTTACTTCAAGTTCCGCCGGCCGGGAGAGAAATTAGGGGTGAATTAGTCGTTTACTGACACAGACCGATTTCCACGCATGCGGAGCCGCGGGCACAGCTAGTATAGTATATGTATGTACCATACTTTAATGTAAATATATTTTAGGCCATACAAGCTCATTTAAATTGACGACAGGAATTATAAAACAAAAAATCACATAATAAAATATCACCAAAAAACAGGAGTCTGTGTTATCCACGAAATAATTATTTGGATGCTTGTCTTTATGTGTGTACGCCATACAGTATACGAATCCGCCCGTATCTACCTACACATAAAATGAGCTGCAATATCGGGACGCCAAACCAAAGCAACGAAGACTAGGAAATTAATAGGTATATTAATCGAATACAGTAAAACAAAATATACTACTCATATTACCAACAGCGTTTCTTTCTCGCCAACGAAGTTACGAGAAATTTCTGATAGAAATATAAAATAGAATATTTTAACCTTAATCAACATGAAATAAAACAGCCATTTTTAATTATAATCTCATTAATAACTGTCGTTTATTGTTGCTTCAAGCATTGACGTCACAGATCTGCTTGGGTGATTGATCCACCGTTTGCAAGCAGACGTCAGTAGTCAGTATAAAATGAGGCTACCACTAATAGTACGCGACGGTCACGAGCACGAGGGTGCGTCCAATGGAGTACGTGATGGGCCGTGCGTATGTTTGGCAATGAAAAGAGAACTATAGACGAGCTGTGAGTGTGCAGCGATAATAAGACTTCCAAGTTTAATATTTTACTTATTTAGAGCCTCAAGTGTAAGCTCTAACATAATATATTTTTACAATCGTGCATACGTTTCCCGTGTAAATAACATTGTGACAAACGCATCAGAGGCGATTTATGCATGAAAATTGAAAACCAATCAATAGTCAGACCACGCTATCTCTTCCAAGCTAATGAACTGTCAAACCATACAAACTGACTCACTTTGTATGGTTTGAATGTTCATTTGCTTGCAAAAGTTATAGCTCTCGTGGAGCTTCAATCTTTAAACTAGGTATACTTTATATTAACTTTGTTGGGGGTTCCAGCTGACCAACTAACGACCTTCATGAAGGAAGAATTTTGGCCGAAAGGTGTTTTATTCCGGCGTTTCCGCGGTCGGCTATCCAACACCATGGACAACAACACATCGTGACCTAGTTATTTTAATATTTAATATGTATGTTAGATTGTGAGGTATTTATCTATGGGCCTTTGATGCCTGAAATAAACGAATTATTATTATTATTATTATTATTAAAAGTTATTGAACGGTCTATCGCGATATTTTAATTTACCTTCGTTGCCTGACGTTTCAACACGGTTTCACGTGCCTTGGTCCCAGGCTTAATTATGGTTAGTGGTTTTAATTATGTGTTCAAACCGCGAGAGTATAAAGTGTTATATACTTTATATTTATATGACTTCCTTGAGAAGACTACGGAACCCTTATTAAAAGCACTTTCTTTATTTGATGATTTCACTCAAACATTAAAGCAAAAGATAGAGGGAATTGTGAAAAATAATTCAACATTTGCTTAGTAATTGACCGAACATCTTGAAGCGGATTTCATTCGCGTCGCAAATTCGAATTACACGCGAACATGCTCAAATCACAACATCCTGTTCGCTTACTTTCGATCACATGGTAGAGATATATCAAGCGAGATGCAGTAAAACGACATTGTTTCTCAGGATTACGGTTAAAAATACATTTTTAACGGTCAGCGAGCGTTCGCCGGACATCGCGACGTCTGCGCAGGCGCCGGAGCGTCGCCGCTGCACATTCACTTCAAAATGCAATCTTCAAGATTAGGGACATGACCGGACCGATTTGTGCAGGATTTTCCCCTAATAATTGTCTATTGGAGAGTACCTATGCAAAGAAAATTCTGAGGAAGAGGTGATTAAACAAAAGAAATCATAGTATAATGTTTAATAATTATTAATCACTCATGTAAAATAGCCAAGAACGGCCCGACATGTTTTGCACTCCTGATGACGATATTAGTAGTCGTTAGTAGCATGTAGGTACATGCTTTATTTGTAGGTTGTTGTGCTTACGCTTGAAGGGATGTGTATGAGCGAGATAAAATATATGTACGTTTTCAATTGAATTGAAATATTATATGTGGGCATGGGTATGATATTTCAGATGTTTTTTTCAAAAGTACTAATGAAATGTAGTGCAAAAAATCTCCTAATAGGTACTGAATTATTTCGCGTTCATTATCTTTCACAGAGAAGAAATTTTCCGTTTAGAAAAACTAAAAATTGCGAAGAGGTTTCTTTGAAATTTGCACTGTTATTTGATTGAAGTTTTGTAAGTAATGTTCGCTGCACGTGTGTGGCCCGCACACATTCGTGTTTTCAAGTTAGTGAGTGTAAAATAAGTTTTGTGCCGCCTCAGTTTACATTAAACACATCCGTAATTGTGTGTACGTACCTACACTTTGTGCATGTGTGAGTGTAGTGTCAATATTACGAAAGCTGAGTATGTGTTAACTGTCTTTACGTTGGTGTTCGCTTGCTAATTCAGATTCGTCAGAGGTTAAAAACCTGTCTGAAATTATTCAAAAGCAAAGTATAGATAATTAGAGACAAATTTATTTTTAGACGCTTATGGAATAAATATGTATCGTTAGCTCAATGATTATTGATAACTATAGAAACAAAAGAATACATGAACATAGCTGGTAAGAACATCGTAAGTATACTATCTTTAGGAACTTTAAAGAATAAAAAGTGCAAAATGTTGACTACCCCTGTTATGCGGGTGAACCGTTGGTTCGCGCACTTTTTTTCCAGTACTTTTCCATCAAAACCTTGAGTGCTTATTTATGATTCGAAGGCGCCGGACATACATTTGGCTCTCTCGCACGTGTTGATGATGAACGTAACGACATGCGTAAGAGAAGCACGGTTTAGGAGATTGCAAGGTGCAGGCGCTCCTTAGAAAATAATCGACACTGCATGTAAAGAGAACCTTTGGTGTTACGCAAAATTAAAAAGTATTTAAGTAGGTACTACATACACTATAATCGACTTTTAATGGTTATATAAATTTGCATCATTACTTTTAATTAGAATATTCGTAATTATTTTAAAGTACCGGGGTTCGCATGATTTATATTATTGCTATGAACAGCAGACACGTTGTTACTATGACTACTATAAATAAGAAGATTCTGAAGTAAGAAGTGCAAGTCAATAATAAAACAATTATAAAAATTAACAAAAAACATGTGTAGGTATTTAAACGCGCAGAAAACACAAGTGTGTAGTGTAATATTTTTATGATTCATGATTTTTAAATCCAATTACGCGCTAAATAGTTTTTAATTAAATGATTGTAAATTTTATTAAGAAAAACAGATGTAGGCTGCTACATTAAAATACTTACAAAACGATATGTTTCGGTACCAGATTCGTCATTAGGAGCTACGATCAGTCGCGGCCAATCGAAAACTGTCTTATCAGCTTTAATTGTAAAAAAAAAGGTCATAAGTTTACGCACGTAATATTTTTATGATTCATGATTTTTAAATCCAATTACGCGCTAAATATTTTTTAATTAAATGATTGTAAATTTTATTAAGAAAAACAGATGTAGGCTGCTACATTAAAATACTTACAAAACGATATGTTTCGGTACCAGATTCGTCATTAGGAGCTACGATCAGTCGCGGCCAATCGAAAACTGTCTTATCAGCTTTAATTGTAAAATAAAACCGGCCAAGTGCGAGTCGGACTCGCGCACCGAGGGTTCCGTACAAACACTTTCCATCCCTAAGTGGTTAAGTTAAGTTTGCACCTGGTATGTATAGCGCCCCATATAAATTAGGTGCAAAGTTAGGTATTAATAGGTATTAAAAAAAAACTACTTACCAGATCTCGTTCAAAACAATTTTCGTTGGTAGTTTTTATAGTAATGTACATCATATGTTTTTTTTAGATTTTTCATTTTCTTATTTTAGAAGTTAGAGGGGGGGGGACCAACTTTTTTCCACTTTGGAAGCGTCTGTCACGCAAACTATTCGGTTTAGAAAAAAAATATTTTAGAAACCTCGATATCATTTTTGAAGACCTATCCATAGATAACCCCACACGTATGTGTTTGATGAAAAAAAATTTTTTGAGTTTCAGTTTTAAGTATGGGGAGCCCCCAATATTTATTATTATTTTTTTATTTTTGCATCAAATTCTTAATGCGGTTCACAGAATACATCTACCTACCAAGTTTCAACAGTATAGCTCTTATAGTTTCGGAAGAAAATGGCTGTGACATACGGACGGACAGACGGACAGACAGACAGACAGACAGACAGACATGACGAATCTATAAGGGTTCCGTTTTTTGCCATTTGGCTACGGAACCCTAAAAAAGGTCATAAGTTTACGCACGTCGCACATGCTTACAGAAGTCACAGCCATGCACTTGCATTAATTGCATTATCTTGGGCGCTAATTCGACGGAGTATTACAATATGTCCAATTTATGAACATCTCACCTGACCTGAGTCACGGTATTATAGGGGAATAATATCAAATTGCTATCAAATAATAGCAAAAGCTGAATATGCAAGAATGGATATATATAGTATCATATTTAACCGAAGACGGTAAAGAAAAAGGCGTTACGTCTATTTTATCCTTACAGGACGAAGTTGCAGACTTCCTGCTTTATAACATTGAAAATAATCCATTATAGTTGTAGGTATTTCTTGAAAGTTAAATGTATGTTGTTTCGAAATATTGAAAGTGAAATGCCGCATATTTCGAAGACAAATCCAAAGAGAAAAATCGCTAAAAAGGTCAATTCGTAAAGACACATACATGTATAAGTAATTACATAGTAAGTAATAGCCCATTTTTTGGTCAAAAACCTTCTACATTGTTAGATTGTTACAGGCATTTAATTTTTTGAGTTTTATAATATACGTTTCAAAATATCGGAAAAGTCAATCAAGTGGATGTAATATGCAACTCTATGCAAAAAAAAAATTACTAAATTTTTTTTTAATCAAAAAATATCTTAGGCAAATTTAAGACTAGTTTTACTGCCAAGTATTTTGCGGTGACGTTACTAGTCGACATGACTTGTACTACTTGTACTATTATCTATTCTGTGCTTGTACTGCAAAACGAACTGCAATAACTAATAAAAGTCGAAAGATTAAATATAAATAACTATTTCTTTATCGACACAATCTAGTTAATTGTTTATTGCGGTAAACAAGATTCGCCCAAATGGTTTCTGAATAGTCGATCTGAGGTTGTGAGAAAATTGTATATTGCAGTTGCTGACTTCTACCACTCGTGTTTAGCGTGAATTGCACCATAGACACAGATGGTTCATTATAATATAATATTGTATTTGTATGGGACACTACCGCGATTGCAACTGAATAAATAGTGTGCCTAACTACAATTATGAATGTTTATGACGTCTAACCAAGGCAAATACATAATTACGCTTTTTATTTGGAAAAAAATAATTTCTATACGGAAGGCATATGATATTCAACCGATTAATACCCGTATGAAAATGTGAACTTACCCAAGCCTTGAATTATCATAATGGCGTAATGATGTGCCATTATGTATCTTTTACAATTAAAATTATCTTATGACTATGAATATGACTCATTACAAGATACGATTACGACTCATTACGTATAACTTCCTCGATTTATACACCCTATAGGTTAAAGAACAGAATTGGTTCATCTGTTTGAAAGCTACCTACCACTTTCATCATCTGATTACTATTTTGTGTGTATATATGTATTTAGATTGTTTGCGTTGTTTTAACTTAATGACTTAAAATTGTGATGACGATCCTTATTGGGAGATTGTATTGATTATTATATTTCTTTCTCGTTTTGAATCTCGGGCTCCTACGTCCCGGTATTTTGGAAGGCTTGGGTGGGAATATGGATCCAACACGTAGAGGCCCCTTGGAGAAATTTGCTGTGGCTGTTGCCCTGCTGGGACCCGTTCCTGATCATATCAATAAGATGATACTCCATGATCCATGAACAGGTCCCAGCAGGTGATTGAACTATTGCTTTGGTATGAAAAAGAAAAAAACGGGCTATTAAAATGGAGTTTGGATAGACTATTTATTTGGGCTATTGCAATAGAAAAATGCCACCCGCCGTAACCATCAATGCGACTGTTACCTCTATGTTTATTATTTCTTGTGCTTGACATTGTATTAGTTATTTTTATTATTATATTTTTATTTTGACGATCATGATGTGAAAACTTACTTATATTTACGACGCGCTTGGCTCGGTTGGTAGACACCTGCCTACTGAGTCGGCGGTCCCGGGTTCGAATCCCGGCCGGGGCAAATATTTGTGCAAAATATTTGTTCTCGGGTCATGGATGTTATCTATATATGTATTTATATATTATGTATATCGTCGTCTAGTACCCATAGTACAAGCTTTGCTTAGTTTGGGACTAGGTCGATTTGTGTAATATGATTGTCCCTTAATATTTATTTATTTATTTATTTATGACTAATGCAAATGTATACAGTTATTTTCACATGAAATAAATGAATGTGTATTTTGGGAAAAATCATCAGGTGTCTCGTTTTTCAGGGTTTTGGGGGAGCGAATTGAAAAAATTGCATTTTGTTGGAGGACATAGCTGTTATTAAAAAAAAAAACATGGGCGTTGTTTTCCATGTTTTAGGGGGCACATATTTTTTTACATGTGCCCCCCAACATTTGAAGGACCCAATCAACATTTCTCAAGTAATTTAAGATCACTAAACCAGAAATTCATACCTTGCTTGGTAGACACCATGTCTTTTGATTAGTCAACGTGACGCAGGACGCATTTCTGCCATCTAACATCACACACACGCTCGAGTAAAAGTTGCACTTTTTAGCATCGATGCGTGCGCAAGAAATCTTGATTAATAAGCATTCCTGCGCATGGCGCCACCATCGGGCCACGTCCGAGGCGCCTGCACCGACCAACCACGAACGACAACTTGCCTTGCTTCCCGCACCTCCTCCGCCACTGACGTAAGTCCAACGTCGGCAATTAATTATAAATTCAACTCAGTTTCCTAAAGAATTGCTAAGAAGTCAAGACATTCTTTAACCGGAGATAATGTTGCGAGACAGTGACGTTGAACGCATAAAAACGTCCATGTAAACGGACGTCACATTAGATGAATCAGGAAGAAATAATGATTATATAAGTATCGTAGTTGCTTAACAAAATGACAATTAAAGGATTTACAGTACAAGCTGTAAATGCAAAACCGTTCTTTGGCCTTTGTTCTTGCATCTTTTACGTCATAATGAACCAGACCTAGCTTATATTCCGCATCTTTGTTAGAAATACGGATAGTGACTAAATGACATAAACATAACCTTATCAGACAAAACCGCGGGTGAAACCTAATTCATGTATAATCTCCAGACGAAAAGCACACAACAAATCATCGAAGCAAATTACTCGAGTTATCAGATTAGATAATACACTGTTAGTTCAAGTTCAAGGGAATTATACTACTTAACATGATCATAAGGATAATATCGTATCGCCCTTGAATACCTGTGATAAGTTTATCTCAAAGATATTTCTACTTATAGAGCCAAGACTAGAATACCTCAGACGTTATTTTAGTATCAACATGTTACGGAACAGCATCGTTGCATCGATTATGTCGGAGATCCTTATTTAGCGGTCCCTAAGTATCCAAGATCAAGTATAGAAACAAGGTTTTTCTCGCCGTTCCTATAGACGGGTCGCACGCTATAAATAAATACGCAGAATGCAGTAGGGTCGCCTCTAGCCGGCTTGGTTATGGGACAGAGGTGGTTGTCTAGGCACTGGCGCCAGACCTAATCTATCGGCATGCATGCTAGTGTGAGGTGTGCCTGACCAACATATCCGTGCGGTAATTAGAAAACCAGAAGTCGTAAAGAAAGCTTGATAAGTGGCAATACAATTTGTTTAATTAGATAAAAGGACAAGTGCGTTAGACCGATGAATCTGGCGTTCGGTGGCTCCTCATAAGGATATAGTATGTAATGCAATTTCAGTAAAATTTGACCAGGCAAGCTCAAAAATAAAATAAAAAAAACCAATCAAATTTCTGACCAGCACGAAACGACTTGCTGGTTTAATACAAGATGTTTCTCCTGTACATTGTTACATGTGACATGATTGATGGAAACGACCAATACATGTTGAGTTTGATAGCTTGAAGTTGTAAAATCTACCTTATTTATTGATCTGAGATGCACAATTCGTTTTAAGACTTCACTCCGTAAGCGAACTGTTCAGTGAACTCTGTATCGGCTTCAACCATTATAAAATGTAATATGAAAGAAATGTTGATGCAATAGATGAAGGAAAAGTAAATAATAACCTACATACTCATACGTGTACCAAAACGTAAAATCGTATTCATTTATGTAGATCACATCACATGAGAAGTCACCAGCTGCAAGTATGTAAGTATCTAACTTTGCGTTAGGAGCACAGGCTCTAGAAATTGCACTTGATGCTTAGGAACAGAAGACGAGAAAATAGCGAGTTAGTATCACCTACTTTTCTCATGAGGTATGGAAAGTAAAAACTAATGATTGATGTGCCAACGGAGTTTCCAAAATAACGAAACTCGTGGTTATTTTAGACTTCTTAATTTTACCAATAGGAAATTTCCCATTCGAAATATTCTTTTGAATTCTTGTAAAAAGTTCAAGAACTTTCCTCAAAAAATCTTAGTTTTATGGAAACTTTCCACTTTGCCCATACATATAGAAAAGAGACAAAAAATATCTACCGCGCGACACAGTTTTGCTAGGAATGCCGTTGCTGTTTAGTGTGTATTCATCTCGACACTACCATATTGCGGCTCCTCACTACTCACTAAGGTGACCGAAGTTGGTCGAGGAGAAGTTAGCCGAAGTATGGGTTTCCCCAGAGAAGTGCCTATCCAGACTGATATCATATTCGCCCAACTTCGCGAGTAGTATCGAGCTGCAAATACGATTATGTACAGTGGTATAGTTATAGCTACCCGAAGGGAATGGGGCAGTCCTCAATCGCGTAGGGGCCTCTTACTAAGTTCATAGGAGCCATATTCTCGACCTGACATGGGGCCACGATGTTTTTTTCAATAGGCCCTTGATCACTAAGCTACGGCACTGAGTCTGCTGAAAACCAGAGGATAGTAGTAGCACTTATAAAAACGCAGGCCACATTCCTCGATAGTGCTATGTTACATATACGAGTAGTAATGCGTAGACTGCTGGACGCTGGGGATATAAAATTATAATAATCACGCGGTGGCCTTGGGGCAAATCGTGTATTGTTAATAATGCAAATACGCTGCGTTAGTTTTAAATATCGATTTATGCCGACATCAGTGGCAATTTATCTGCGTAGTAAAGATCATTACATACTTTATTAGTTAGACTAATTTGCATACAATTATACTACCACACAGATTTTTAGTCCTTCTGTCGAAGATCGCAGTTTTAAAGCTGTCATTCCAGTACTTATAAGTACAATCCATATGTAAGGCAGCACGTCCGTTTGCGTTTTCAACCCACATGTCTCCGCCATTTTGCCGTTAATTATCCTAACATCCAGAGCTACGAAATAAATCGGTGCCAAGCTGAAACGGAGAAACTTCGCTCGCTTCGTTCGTCCGGTCAAATAGTCGAACTCGTACGAACTCTAAAGTAGAAAAATAAGCCCCTGACTATAGGTATTCAGTTTATGAATATAAACATGTATAGGTACGTATTATTAAAATAACCCCAGAAGTCAACAGGATAAAAAAACATACCATGCGATGATTCGATTCTACCTCGTAATGAGATTCATGCGTTTACCATGTCGGTGTTTACTAAGCAAGAATGCTTAAAAATTCGCCATAATAATGAAATATAAATAGGGGATTGAATATAATATGGAAAAACCATACAGTGTGGTAGACTGGACTCATGGAGATTACTTACAAAAATATAAAATAAACTTCCATATCCATATATGTCTACACCAAAATATTTGAAGGCAATTATTATTATATAAGCTATTTGAGACCGCGCTATAAAAACATGTTTTTGAAGTCAGGAGTTGTATGTTGTCGTATCACGTTCAAAAGTCGACAATGATTTTAAGTTTTCAACTAATCTTACTAGATTAATTGAAAACAGTAAAGGTAGCTAAAACTTAAGTAATTCTGGCAATAAAATCAATTAGATCAATTAAATCGTAAAGTAATAATCAAAAAGGACTAGTTTAATAAATAATTGAAAGTGATAATTTTAGTAACTAACAAGGCTGATGAAAACTTGCTTGAACAATAATGTGCATTGTAAATCGCCAAACAGTTTTACTCAGAGATCTTAGAAGTGGTTCCTTAGGACAACAAAACGTTACGTCGACTCAATAATAATGACGTTTCTAGTTATCATTTGACTAAGGATCGTGATGTAATGATGCACCGTGCATTAGAACGACAATACATATTAACTTTCCTTAGTAATTTCAAACACGTCCTATGCGTTCGTGATCTTATGTATGCAGAATGCAGTAGCAAGGAGCATGTTATTTGAATATGGATATTCGGTCGTGGAAGGGAGGTTGCCTTGACCTTCATTACGCAACGAGGCCTCGATTGGCTGCGAGGACGGTCGTTGCCATTCGCCGTACTCTGTCTCGCACTAGTCCCTTTACAGTCTACAGGGCTGGTGCAACTCGCGACTTCGCATGTAGCGCGACAAGTCTCATTTTCGGGTCGATTTCAGACGTAACGTCAAAAGTTGGTTTGTGAAATAATTTCTATAATATTGCAAAAACCGTAATAATTTGTACAAGAAATAATGATAATTATACTTCTTTATCTGTAACAACAATAAAGATTACGCGATTATGTTAACATTGTTGAATATTTGCAAAAATAGTGTCTGTTTTTCATTCGTGGTAATGGTCACATTCCTGACTATTCATAAATAAACGTGAATAAAAAAAAAAAACTTGAAGAAACTGTAATCTTTTGTCTTTCGGTTACGCGAGAATAACAATAAAACCAACCGGCATCTATAGGTTTTAAATCTCAAAACGAATAATACGATTTCTTTAGGTTTCATTTCATAGACAAAAATGGACCATCATTAGTGTCGAGTATACAAAATACACACAAATAAGTATTAACCTTTAAGTTAGTGAAATCCTTTTCCCCGCGCGTCACAGAGGGGCCCCGGTAGCCCACGAACGTTTGGTGATGGCCGATGTGCGAGCTCGGATTATGGTGAGAAATTGATATTTACTTCAATTTCTGTGCATTCGCCAAAAAACCAATCATTCGTGTTCCAAGTGGTATATCAATAAATATTTTAACTAGAGATTTAATGAAATATGCAATAATAAGGAAGTATGTGCACGCATTATTATGTGTCCTTGCGGCAGTTTCTGGAAAATTCCGTTACTATTTAAATTTAACATTTTGATCAAAACTTCATTCGTGTCGCTTCATTCGTGTCAATTTTCGAGTAACACTAATGAAAAACAATTGTACACGAATGAAACATTTTGACCTGTAAGTATCTTTGTCCGCGATTTTCTCGCGTTTGGCTGAACCGATTTTGATGCAGTTTTCAGAATAGTATTTGTTACACTTAGGAGAAGGTTTTGGTATTTTAATCGACTTCAAAAAAGTGGTTCTCACAGTTTGACTCGCATACAGTACGTGTGTTTGTCGGCGATTATGAATTTGTTCACGAACAGCTTTATAATCTTGGACAACCTAATCTTGAATGAACAAAGTTTTAATTTGTGGCTGATAGTCATCATCTTCCTATGTTGAGCTGATGATGGACGGTATAGGCGAGAAATCAAACGAGGTGCATGCCTTGAAGAGCTTCCCGATCACCCCGCCATAAATATTTTATATGAATCACTAAAAATAAAAATAAATATTTTTTAACAAAAAAAAAACCGACTTAAAGAAACTAAAAAGCGAAAAATAACCCAACAAGAACAGATTGCTTTTGAATCACCTTTTGAAGTCAGTGCCAAATCTCACGTAAACTATAATATATTAAATGCCTATAATAACAGATTTTTTTGAATTCGGTTTTTTTTTATATATTTTTTTAACGTAATTGTTTTAGGAAGGTGTATTAGTATATTTCATAAAATAAACAATCTAACTCGCATCTCCCGAATTCTGTATATTAATAGGTATAATTGTATTGTTAATTAAGGGTTATTATCTACTATATACTAATTAATTACGAGAGAGAGGGAGAGAATATGTATGTTCAAAAACTTGTGATCATTAAAAAAAATGTATATATTTATTTAAACTTTATTGCACAAAACAAAAGTCAGTACAAATGGCGAACTTTATGCCTAATGGCATTCTCTACCAGTCAACCATAGGGCTAAACAGAGGGTGCAGAGAAGAAAATTAATCATTTGGAAAGCATCTAAGATACAAGTGAATGTATTAATCAAAATATTGTTTCTATTTTTATTCATACCTTTCCTAATTATTTTTATAACATTAGCATTAATAATTATTATTTATTTATTTCAGGCATCAAAGGCCCATAGATAAATACCTTACAATCTAACATACATATTAAATATTAAAATAATAAAAACATAAGTAACTAAATTTTATTCGAATTCTTTTACATTTAAAGCCATTCTATTGTGGAATTCTCTTCCATGGGATCTGAAGAAGGCTAAATCACTATCTGTTTTTAAGATTAAATTAAAAGATTACTACTTGTCCCTCCCATAGCTTATTGTGTGCTATTGGTAATTTTCCTAGCTAAGTTGGATTTCAGCTGTGATGTTTTTATTATTTTTCTTGTGTTTATGTGTATTTTTGCCTATATTATATATATATATATATATGTATATTATTTGTATATATGTATGTTTATCTTTATATATATTTATTTAAGTATGTGTATGACTTATACTTTACGTTATTTATGTTGCTGATTTTTTTTATCTCACCACCTACTCCTTCATTGTTTATTTCTGCTTATTCTTCTAACCAAAGGTTGTCTGGAAGAGATCGCTCTTTAGCGATAAGACCGCCTATTGTCTACCATTTATATTAAGGTTTCAATTGTAACATTTTTCTTGTTGGTGTGCAATAAAGAATTATTGTATTGTATTGTAACTAAACTAGGTCACATTTTTCAACAGCGACGTGTTACGCGTGTTCGATGCATTGCTTTGCATTAGCTTTACTACATACTTTTAAGAAACCACCAAGAGAAACATGTGCGGATCTGAAGGTATTCGTGATCTGAAAAGTTCGTCATTAGAGTGTCACCAACACTTCATTCGTAATCAAACGAATTTCATTAGTGTAAAAATAAATTCATTCGTGTCACACAAATTTCGATTTTCTGCTAATATATCGTGACGAGCACTATGATTTTACGCTGTGAATTTAAAACTGCGTTAGACTAGTCAGTAAAAGCAGTTGGAAGTAAAAAAAAAGGGAGTTTAAAAAATCCACCAAAAAGTGTCATATTAATTCGTAACGTGAAATCGACCCTTTCAGACTCGACTCGTCTTGTTCGCGCGGAATTGAAGGGAAAGCGATAAGCAATATTAGGCACGCGACAGAAATGTCCAATGTTCAAAACATGGGGAGGTTCTTTAATCTACCATATGACAATTTTTAGAGAGGAGGTGATGGAACTACCTGGAAAAATTATTAAAAGGAATGGCAGTCTTTCCAGCAGGGGTACGGAAAAGTGATTTTTTTATCGATCTCTCGATATTTTCGTAGACTAACACAGACAGTGATTTTGATGATAGATTAGATTATATTTATTTCACACATATAGGGATACATTATAAATTACACATAGTCAATTTACACGAATCTACACGGTGATCGTCAACATAATAAACAAATTAAACAAATTCAGCAGGTCATAATTCATTAGATAATTAAGAAAAAACAATGTCAGAAATTAAAAACAATATACCAATTTAAATAATGTCGAATAAATATGTCAATAAATTCACTTAATATACAAATTAAATGTCAACAGTCACCACAAAGGATCGTCGCCTACACTAAAATACAAAACATTTTATCTAAATATGTCAAGATAATCTTTAACTGAGTACAAAGGATTTTCCAATAAAAGGTTTCTCAATTTACACTTGAATACCATGTCAGATGGTTCATTCCGAAGATCGGCGGGTAAGCGTTCATAGTAGGTCGGACCGATGACTCGCGGGTTCTTACCTGCAAGTGCCATTCGTCGCGGGACGGTTCGAAGTCTCCCCGTCGATCGAATCTGCTTACCACAAACCTCGACACGCTTAAACATTGGCAGATTGTTTCTTACGAACAGCAACACTTCAAACATGTATACTGTACTGAGTAGTGCGTCATAATTCGATGCGTTACGAAAAGGTCCCTGCATGGATGTCGTGGTTGCACACCGGCTAGAGTACGTAATGCTCGCTTCTGTATGATAAATACTCGATTGGCATCCGTAGAGTTTCCCCAAAGGAGTATACCATATGACATTAAGGAGTGGAAGTGAGCAAAATAAACCGATCTTAATGAAACTACCGATATTAGGGGTTTTAGTTTCCGCAACGCAAAAGCCGCACCACTCAGTCTGTCGCACAGCGAATCGACATGGCACTTCCAGTTAAGATTAGAGTCTAACATAAAACCTAGAAACCTGGTTTCGTTGCATAACGGCATCGGGAGATCAGATAAACAAGGAGGCAATGAGATATGCCGTCCCGAAAAAACCATTATGTTGGATTTTGTTACATTTAGGAGCAACCCATTTGCGGAAAACCACCGTTGTAACTGTCTACACACCTCGCTTATGCCATCGCCGAGCTGCTCGTACGTTCGCGCACTAACTATGACCGTCGTGTCATCTGCGAACAGCACGGACAAACCAGTTGTTATGGCGGACGGGAGATCGTTAACGAAGGTCAGAAACAACGTATTTCCCAGGACTGATCCTTGGGGGATTCCTGATGTGATATGGCCAACGTCAGACTCGAATTTTTCGCCATTTGTGGACAGTTTTACCACTTGTCTACGGCCCGACAAAAATGACGTAAACAACCGATGGGCTGGGTCCCCTACACCATAATGACGCAA
Organism: Apotomis capreana; assembly: GCA_947623375.1. Taxonomy (NCBI): domain Eukaryota; kingdom Metazoa; phylum Arthropoda; class Insecta; order Lepidoptera; family Tortricidae; genus Apotomis; species Apotomis capreana. The sequence goes on from OX392501.1 coordinate 17,238,489, forward strand.
TTTGTTCAAAAGCAGTTTGTGACTTATTATATCAAAAGCTTTCGATAAGTCGCACATAATGCCGGCCATCTTGTGTCTGTCATCAAGACCTGTAAGGATACAATCAAAAATCTTGTGCGCTGCAGTTGTCGTAGACATGTTCCGCCGATATGCAAACTGATTTGGTGTTAACAGGTCGTTCGCCTCTAGGTGTGTCATTAAGCTAGATGATAACAACGATTCAACTATTTTAGAGATAGTCGGTACTATGGTTATGGGCCTGTAGTGGTTTACATCTGTCCTATCGCCCTTCCCCTTGTAGACAGGACATACCCTAGTACTCTTAAGCACGTCAGGGTATATACCAGCAGTGAACATCTCATTTATTAATACAATCAAAATGTTAGAAACGACTGGCCAGATAAATACATAAGATTATGTTTAGCGAGATATCATATGCATCCACGGTTGTGCGCGTTTTTAACATTGATTGAATTGTTGTGTTTAGGAGTTCATGTGTTATTTTTGGGAGAGTAAATGTTGGCATATCCGATCCACAGAGGTGCTGTCGCAAGTATTGCGTGGAAATCGACTCATCACTCGGTATGATATATTTAGCAACAATATTCAAAAAATGGGAATTAAATTTGTTAGGGACTTCGCTGTCTGGCAGTTTGGTATTTGAAATTGGGTCGTTTAGGCATATTTGTTAATTGGGTCGTTTAGGCATATTTGGATACTTTCTCGTAGTAATTTATGTTGGCATTTCAGGTGTGGTCCTATACATGATGATGGAAACTAAGAAGATGCTATGGAACTGCTTAACTATTATACACGCATAACATAAATAATGCGCATACTATTTAACTAGAAGAACCTACGTGGAAAGCAATCATATTTCTTAATACAGAACAACTGAACATAGTGTGAATCTACTGGGAAATCATGGTCTTACCAGTGCGTGGGTTTTAGAATATTTCTGTCACATCACAAATGACGTGGGTAAATATGTAACAGGATTTCAGCAGTGTCATGTGACTGGTGCACATGATAACACTCATTCGTAGGTTTGTTCAACCATTATTGTTAAATCTAAAACAAATCTTTATCATTATAACATGTTAAAAAATGTCAGGTTCGGCCGTTTCGCGAGGGTTCGAGCAGCAACCAAAAGACTTAAGAAATCCTATAACTACTTGAACTAAATATAAGTAGTTTACCCGTTTCTGAGTGGAATTCGAGATTTCCTCCCGATTTATGTCTTTAATTCAACGTACGATTTGATATTTTTAAGGCTAGTAATACTGACATCTCTCGAGTTACCGGAACGGTGTTCTTCTCTAAGACTTTGTTTCACATAAGATGTTTAAATACCTAATCTTAATAGTAAACACATTTGATAAAAACATTTGCAAATGTGATTCATCACGAAGACTACTTAAGGACATAATGATGCAGAGCATTATTGCATTACATAGTTAGTGACTTCGAATACCTACAATATTACTTATGTAATTTGTATGCATAAATATTAATACAATGTTGAACTCTTACATCGAAGTTCACAGTTCGCTAATTGATCCCAATAAAACCTTTAATGAACTTGTCAATTTATTCTTATTACGCTCAATAGTCATGTTTTAATTATTATCATCTATCGAATGTTATATAAGGGGGCTTAACAATTCATGCAATGCGACAAATGCTTCCACGTAATCAGTGAACAGTAGTTACAATTAGCAATTGCTGGGAAACCAATTAGAATGCCAGGCGGTTCCGCAAAATGGGTAGATGTACGCATACTGACTTTACTTAGGACTTAGTTCTTAGAAATCAAGCGTGCATTGTGCAAAAGCTCTAAAAAGTTCTTGTATGAAAGTACAAAAGATATCAACGAGTTTCAAAAATTTGAAACTAACACGAGAAATTGGTTACGTATAAAATTAAATACTATATTTTAATAATTTGTGATTGCTGTTTGAATGGGTTGTATTTCATAGAATTTTCAGTTCATAGACATAAAACATCAATATGGCCTAATAGTCAAATAAGATTACTAACTAGAAGGATGTTAAGAGTTTTACAGGGATAGGTAAGTACGTCATTTTTGAAACTGTATTGATAGCCTCACATTACGCTTCACATGAAATATAAGAAATATAAAACACGAACAGGCCGACCGAAACGTTAATAAGTAGATATCGATCGCCCTGGATACTGCACAAGTGCACGATGACCTGATAACACGACGCCAAGGTGAATGCAGTTTGTAAATTACTTATAGTTACAGGCTGTAACTTACAGCCATTACAGCAGTGAGTGGCCTTCCAAATTATTGATGTACAAGCTGGAAAGAAATTAGGTTCCATACTCAAAAGGTGAAAAACTCAAAAAGTTTTAATATGTAGGTATACCTACGAGTAAGTTGTTTTTTCTTCAGTTGGTATAGTATTGTAAATGCCATAAAGTTGTATGACTGAGTGAGCCGAGACGTAAGGTTTAAGCATATGTATACTAGAAGGTGGAAGGAAGGGTTTTTCTTTTCCGTAGTCGTGTATAAAGTATGGATGGAGTATCTACCCCTGTACCAGAATTGGTTAAAATCTATCCAACCCTTTCGGTTGTTTCGTGTTCGTTTTCCCAACATATGACGCATTGCGGCTAACGTCTAGCGCCGTCAAGTTAAAATGTTTCCTGAAATAATGACCCCTATCCATAGAAAACTAATTTTCAATACAATTTAATAGTATAGTATGTGTGCAAGTATAACTTTTTCCATTCCCAGGGGAACTTCGTCAAAGATCTTTATTTAAAAACATCATGCCGTTTCATGCTCAAGAAACGATACCATGGTGGGTACTACCTAACATAAAGCCAACTAAACAAAGCTATGTATGAGATAGAGACCTCACTACAATGGTGCCGTCTCCAACAGTTTGTTTAGTAAAACGCGCGCCATTAGAACTTACCTATATGCAGTTTTCTATGACAGGTCCTCTTGAATTATTCATCCATAAATAGGGTATGTTACTCTACTCTTATGTGAGAAAAACATCTTGAAACATATTATAGACATCGAGATAATCAAAAAGCCGCCTAGAATGTTAGTTTTAGTTCTTAAATAAAAAAGGCAAGTTTTTAGACATGTTAATCTGTTTTTTAACACCATGAAATAGTCGTCGCCATGTTATCACGTCATACGGCTGTGTAAACCAAAAAGTGTCTGTGTTAACTGTCAACTGATCAGCGTATCAGCGCATTTGTTTACACAGCTAACTCACGTCATTATCATAGAGCAATATAGCGTCCACTGCACTGTGGTCGCGTTCATACGACATATCTCTAAAAATCCACAACATTCAAACTGTAATTTGTTATTGCCCAAGTACTTAGTAATAGCCAGCCTACCAAAAACTATAAATAGTCTTGAAGTAATTGGAGACCATCATTATTTTTTAACCCTCTGAAGTGAACACACTTACACCACGTGATTAACCTTACCAGTGAGTCATTAAAGTGAAAGTTGTTTGTTGACGAATTTCTACAAAATTTTTGGTTTTATCTTTGTGACTCTTTATGGAAATTAATGATAAAGGTATGTTTTCTAATTTTTATTATTATTTACAGTCATTCTCTTCATAATTTTGTATTTATATACCTGCTACGAATCACTTAATTTTACACAAAAACATTACTTACCTGTGTTTTCAAATTGAGATTCAACGTAGTTCAGATCCTTTCATAGAAATAATATTATATCTGAAATAAACCTTGAATAATGTAGTATCTGCCTCATTTCAGACCAGCTGCCCGATTTTGCCCGTTCTTTGATAATATGGCCTCTACGCTTTTCGTAGAGAGAGCTACGAAAAATATCGAATTCTCATAACATTTGTTTGTTTTCTTTCAGGTTCTTTTTTGCAGGTGCAGTTTACAAGAATGCATATATTTGAATTACGGAGTAATTTTAAAGGATCAAACAAGGAAGAAACTCAGCAAGTATTAGAGGAAATTTTAAAAAATGTGCCGGAAAATAAAAAATGTAATACTGAGACATTTATTAATCGTATTACATACTTAACCACAACGCTGATCGCTTTCTGGAAAAAATCAAACAGGACCCGAGAAAATTTAATTAGAATCAACGCAAAATGGCTGTCTTTCCTTGAAACAATTGAACTAGTGCAGATTTCGGAGGCGTTGTCCGAACGAGAAAATTTTACTTCGAACATCAGCCGCCCACAAAAGGATTATGGATCTTGCAGTAAGCGACAACAACAAAGAAGATTGGCGGGTAGAAGTAGAAGATTCTGGGTATAAAATTAAGGTTGATAGATTTAAGGAATTTTGTTTAGACACGGCTCGGCAGCTTGTTCAGGAATTTCCATGGTACAATTTGCCAGCTTCCGTACATAAAGTGCTTATTCACGGTGCTGAAGTGATAGACAACATGTTGGTTTCCATAGGAAAGCACTCCGAAGAAGCTGCCGAGTCGACAAATAAAAATATAAAGGCATTCAGGCTTAGAAATACTAGAAAAATGTCACGCGAGTTGACCAACCAGGATCTTTTGAATCGCCTTTTATTAAATTCAGATCCATTGATCTCAAGCCTCAGAAAGTTACCTCTGAAAAAAAAAACTGTTTTGTCTAAATCTGTAATTAGTTTATTAGATCTATAAAGTAGATTAGGATATAATTTTATAATCAATGTTAGTTTTAATAAGTTTTAGTTACCTGTACATATGTAAAAGATTTTATTTTTTATAATGACTTAAGTATAGTAAGTACCTGCTCGTAACAAGCAGATATTTGTATAGAAATATGACTTTATTGTTATTGATAAAATAATTTATTTGTGTAAATTTATGCATGTTTGATTAAATAGTGCTACTTATTAATTATAAGCATAATAAAGAAACCATCGAAATGAAGTAATTTCGACATAAGTTTAATTAATTTGTTTTATTTTTTTAATGCATTAAAAATATATTTTTTTATTATTTCTTATCTTTTATTTAATAAATCTTTTAATAAAAAACTTGAACATATTTTTGGTTTTTCAATATCTTTAATCCTTTAGGAGATATCGACTTTTGTCACTGTCTCCATAGGATAGAAGAAAAACCACAGTGCACTGTGTCCAGCGTTTTCGTCAATCTAAGCGCGAAAATGTCACATTTAAATGCATTTTTTTGTATTGTTTGTGGTTTACGAGCAACATACAATTCAATTGCCGTACTTTTGAAAAATATGTGTAATAAATATTAAATGCATAAATTACATAATCCGATGGATGCATCAGGTGTTTTATGGACGAATATTAGTGTTGCAAGTTAGCTATCGCCGTCTATGGAAAGTTTTAATCAGTAATTTATCTCATTTTACAGCAGATAAGATAAGACACTCCCGCCAGGATGAGACGCGTGACACATTTGGTCTGCATTTTGTTATCTTTTATCGCCGTCTCGGAAATATACTGACTAAATTACGTTAAGCCGTTGCGCACTGAATTTACAACACCGAAAGGAGTTACTATAATCAAAATGTATCTATTAGTAATCATGAAAATTTGCTGAATTCTGAGCATGCGTGCTACAACTTTTAGACCTTGTGTCATATGATATGATATATAGTCTGTGGTTGATACATAACATAACATGGCGGACGCCGAATACATGCGACATGCAAAGTACTCGTTTGTTTTATTTATAATAGACTTTAGTGCCTAGTCAGTGTACCTAATACTAAACATCCCTATGGGAGTTCCCATTAATAATTTGACAATCGAATTAAAAAAAAAACGAGCTAGACACTTGTCCGCTTGTGTTGTTTTTGACTTCGAAATAAAGCACTTTCAAAGACGTCTACTGCTGGACAAAGGCTAAAATGACCGAGCGAGCGAAGCGTGTCCATTTCAGCTTGGCCAAAATTGCTTTCGTATGTCCGGATGTGTTTTCCGGGTGTTCTCGCCTATCAGTCGCATTTCCCAACCGATTCTCGTGAAATTTTGTGAGCAGATTCGATAATTGGGATATACCGATCTTTACGATGATTCAGAAACCATTTCTGGAAGTAGGACTCTTATAATATGACACCTGTGAAAAGTACATTACATCAGAGGCCGGGAAAAGGAGGATTTCCGGCCAAGTAGGTATATACGGATACGGATAGTGATACGAGGCCGGGAATCCATTTTCACGACGAGGCATGTATAGTGCTGTTCTCAAACATACAATGAAATAAAAAAATATACTTCAAAGAACAACATTTTATTAATTGTCAAATAGGACATTTTAGTCTAACAACCAACCTTTAAAAACAAAACCTGCTTTTTGTCAAACCAGCCAGCTGTGTGAATGACCTTGTTGTTGAAACCAAAAAAAAAGTTACTTTGCAGGCCTAGGCCTGAAAAGCAGTATGAAATCCCTTTACAGTCCTCTCGAGTTGTTGCGCCCAAAAAGCGATACTTCCGAGCCTATTATAAGGAACGTAAAGACAATATTTCATTGCATGTTTGAGAAAAAGTTATTTACTTTGCAGCGTGGTAGTCAAGTCGCTAGTGACGTCATCACAAAATACTTACTAAAAAGAAAAATAATTCAACGTTAGATACTACTAATGGGAACAAAATATTGTCTTAAATTGCAAATATACGTTTTAATAAAAAAAATGCTTAATTTTTTTTAGATATGTATATCCCAATCAGAGATGGGCAAAAGTTAATCGATTAACGATTAAGATTAACATTTTTATTCTCGATTAACGATTAAAATTGACGATTAGTTAATCTAACCGTACGAGTTCCGAAAAATTTAATCTCGATTAAGTTAATCGTCGATTAAATTTATAATCGATTAGTTAATTTGATTAATTTTCTCTCGATTAGATTAACTAATATAATATAAGATAAAGAAGATATTTTTTGTAAGTCTAAGTCCCTGGCTAGAACTTCTTAGAGTACATATTTCAACCATTTCAAAACAGATTCCCGAGGTCTATAGCTCACAGAGCTATACAAGGATCTCCGGAACGCCATCTTTGCCATAATTCAAGGGGTTTGTTCACCTTGAGGGCTGACGCTGTGTCTGTGGTGCAGATAGCAGTGCTCTTTGTAAAAATTAAAAACAAAATACGTACCTATTTAGAATATTCTCGAACAGTCAACGCCATTGTCTTGTTGGGTTCGTATTGTGTAATGGGCGTGTAGTGTTCTTAGTTTGAACGCACATTACTCGAGTTTCGCGACGTCGCGATCGCGACTGACGACGTGACGCTGCCGCCGCCAACGACCTCGGCGTCCACCGGCAACCGCATCATAAATATCTTCGTGAATGTTCTACTGACGAATTAGCCAATTATATTACTACTCTGTGGGCTGTGTAGACGTTCATTTTCACGAATCGCTGAAATATTTCTTTTTTACGTTTCACAATCCCCATATCTCCGCCATTTAAAAAAATATTGAAACAACAGCCGACAAAAAATGTCTAGGTATATAATTATTGAACCTGTTTACAAAATTTCACTAGAATCAGTTAATAAATGCGGTATGTAGGCGAGAAGTGAGGGAAATCCGGACAAACGGACGTCCGAACATCTATACAACATAATTTTTGGCCAAGCCTAAACGGCGACACTACTCTCGCTAGGTCATAACACTGCTTTATTTCGTCAACTAGGTTTTTCACTGACACCGTACATTTTTCAAAGCTTGTATAACCTAATCTGAAACCCTGAAAAGACATACGTAGTTGCGAAATGAAACGGTTGGGAAAAATAGTTACTTATTAATTCATGCATCGGGCTTTTCGGGGCGGGAACGATTTGAAAAAGAGTAGAGATAAACAGATACGTTAGTCAGACAAAACGTCATATTATGCCTAATGAATAACTACCTCTCTGTGAATTGTATGCACTCTATGAGACAGTTTTATTTTAATTCATGTAGTAATTTAGCTTTACTACCAAGCCTCGTAAGATAACAATAAAAAGAACTTTAATTAATTACCTACACTTGACGTGCCACACGTCAACTACTAAATTAAGTGTAGGCTACACTAAATGTAGTAGTTGACACGATTTTCAGAATAAACTATTTATATTTTTTCTATATTTGGAATAGAATCTGCGGCGTCTTGTTGTAAATATCCTTTTCAATGAACTGAACGATCTTTCCACGTTGACAGTTGTAATAGGTGCATATTTAAACTTTTTGAAGGAATCAATTGATGCACGAGAAGTTTGCGATTGTACATAGTTCTATTTCTTTGCCTTTTAGCAATTAATTTATAATTTTTGGCGTGATATAGCCAAAATTTTTATTCAACACCAACTTCAGTTTATTAAAAATATTTTTTCCTTTTACGCTCAAAATTAATTAAGAAACATCTTGATAGCTTTTATAAACTGTTTTTAAATTATCGCTGGTGGACAGACTTTTTAATAGCATTTGGAATAGTCATTAAATAATTTGCTATGAAATTTAAGTCGCTTCTTATATTTGCATTATCAAAAGCTCTTTTTGCTGTATTCATTATTATATAGTATTTTTATAATGCAATTGCATATAAGTAATTAATCTACTAGACAAGGATACGGTATGGCAATAAGTGTCTAATATTATGTCAATATTGACACCCGATATCTATGAACTATTTGCTTATAAATGTGTTGGGACTTAACTATAGAGGTTTTTAATCACTGACCATTATAAAATATGTATACCTTTATGAATGATTATTATTTTATATTTTTGAATTAATTATTCATGACCTAGAAACTTGCTAGAGTCCATTCTGTTTTTTAAGTCAATACCTACTCTTTGGCAAACGTCAAACGTTCCCGCTCTGAAAAACCCGATGTATGCAGTTATTATACCAAAAGTAAGTAAACGAAATACAGTTTTACGTTTTACTAGTTATGACGAAAAACTGTTTTGGAAATCCTACCTGCCACCTCGTGAAACCATTTTATTTTGCCGACTTACGAGTTAGCGACCAAAATCGCGTGTGACGTCAATGCAGTGATACCTAATAACAGCTTTTTTTTCTTCTTAACAGCGAAATAATAACCAATTTTGAAGGAACGGATATGAGTACGGTGCTATTATGGATACAAAAAAACGTGGTGTCACTATGAAAAGCATTTTTATCGTCTAGGTAGGTACTTAAGAAGTTACTACCTAATTGTTTTTTTAATTAACCTATTTTTTTGTGGCTGTATGGCTTTGTACACTAATGTTTTGTGTCTACGTTATTTACATAGGTTTGTATAATAGGTGATGATTAGTGAATTTTCACTCTACTTACTTATACCTGGTTATCAGGATATTAACTATAAGCTCATTTATGACTGTTGTGTATTTTAATTTTAATGTTAATTAGTGCAGCCGTTTGAAACTTGGTAAATTATTCAAGTAAATAAAGTCACACGTTGCTAAATATGGGTCAGTAACGCCGCGAACCGCGCTTATAGCCTACACACAAGTGCACACAGGGTACTCCGCTCCGCCTTCTACATTTCTTCGTTAAAAGTCAGCGCGAATTCGTAGCCTGTCATAGCGGTGCAGACTCGCTGGACAGTTGTATCGCTATCGCCAGGAGGGTTACACCGACGTTCGAAATTCGAACTTGGTACCGTGCCATCCCGCTCATTCAAATTTTGTTTAACGCGAGATCGAGAGTGATACAAACTTCGAATTTCGATCTACGGAGTAGCCCTTCAGGCTCTATGATTAATTGCGTCGCATTAAACCTCACTATAGGAAAAGTACTTCAAACAAAAACAGTAAAATAAAAAACCTCTATTATTAATTACATTATGTGTATCAATATGAATTGAGTATTTTTATTTCAAGACGCAATTTCTTTTTATATATGTTTATAACAATCATGATAATTGTGATTGTATAATCGTAAATCAGTCACCCATGTATAATATAGGGACTTAAGGACACGATAAGATAATGCCACACCTTCAGTACCTAAAACATGGTACAAAAATTTGCACAATCATTTTATTGATATGATAACCACAAATTTTGAGCCCTTCCATTTGAAGCCTTTTTGTTCAGTTGATAAATATATTCATATAACTGAATATTATGCACGTAAGCCCGATATTATCAAATCAATAAATCAACGTAAATAGACAGGCGCAGACGCATACATCTGAAGAACGTTCTCGAGTGTTCGATTTCAGTATTACGAGGCTGGTTACTGTGTGTGGTAATATTCCACTGTGTCATTTTGGATCCTCTACGTATATGAGTGTGTGTGTGTCAAGGTACATCGCCGTACAGACATAGGTACACATCTGTACTTACTTTGCCGAACGCATGACGTACGATATAAACTGCTTTTCAATCGCCGTTTGTGTGTCAAGAGTTTTTTGGAGTTAAAAATAGAATAGTATCGCACATGACAATAATAACGGACTAGTCCAACACAAGTTTGTCAATCCAGTTACTAAGTTATTACTATTTTTAATTTAATAGACTCTAATTTCGCTTTCGAAAAATTTAGTGTGCGCGACCTGTAATAAAATGTGGAAAATTGAAAGAAAAGCTACAGTAAAATGTACTACGTAATATCTGCATTACTAAGCGCTTATTGATGTTTGTGCCACAATTCTGGTGACTGATGTAATCGTACGCAAGCGATCATCAGTGACGCGTTGTGACGCTAAGCTACGCGACGGGGGCGCGGCCCGGCGCATGCGGCCCACTAAGAGCTTTCGGGAATCACGCGCACGCACCCTTTAAAACCAAAATGTCTTAAATCAAGAAGAACACACAGTGAGTTCAGCCTTAATACCCTTTAATAGTGTACGAAAATGTTCGTTGTTATTTATGTTTACGAAAGCGCACGTGATCCGGTGCACGCGTTCTAATGCGTGCGTGGGCGCAGTCTAGAAAAGTACCCAAAATATCTCAATGAACGAAAGGCATGTTCCGATTGTACACTACATGCATCGCATATCTAGTATTTAGTAAAGTCACTCTCAAATAGTCCAAATGGCCAGCTACAATTCGTCACCTACTTATCTTTATGCTTAAAAGAAAAGCTGTGTTGCCATTTCTGGTGCTTTAATATTTGTATCTATGAAACAATATTTGATGATAATGACTGTTTAAACTCGTAGGTACGTTTTGCACTCTAATAGAATGCTTCATTAATTAAATAGAATGGACGAAATATCTCAATGAACGAAAGGCATGTTCCGATTGTACACTACATGCATCGCATATCTAGTATTTAGTAAAGTCACTCTCAAATAGTCCAAATGGCCAGCTACAATTCGTCACCTACTTATCTTTATGCTTAAAAGAAAAGCTGTGTTGCCATTTCTGGTGCTTTAATATTTGTATCTATGAAACAATATTTGATGATAATGACTGTTTAAACTCGTAGGTACGTTTTGCACTCTAATAGAATGCTTCATTAATTAAATAGAATGGTTCTGTCTAATTAATGAAGCATCTGAGCTTGACGTCACCGAAAGTTACGGTACCTCTTTATATAAACTTGTTCAAGTGTGGAGACAATAAAGAAACACCTATTTTAAGATTAAATTCGAATTGAGATAAAAAAACATACTAACAGATAGTCTTTCACACCATCACATTCACATAGAGCTTGAAATAGACCATCCTCACAATTATAATTTAAGCTTACATTCATCCTACAAATAACAAATGTAAAAAATCGCAAGCTGAATTGGGTGTACTCATTTGCTATTGATACGAATAGATCACACTTGACACCCGAACCTGAAGACTGACCTGAAAGACTAATTTGACAGATTCAAAACTTATATTAAGAAGTCATGCAAAAAATAATCATCGTTGCGGGTGGCAAACATCTAGTGATGTATAAGTAATATTAGTAAATTAAGATTTAGATAACATTTCGTAAGTCCTTATAGGAATGGCATACGAGTTATAAATGGTCGGTTAGCCATGTATGTGAATGCTTGTTAGACACAATTGGTCTTAAAGTGCCGGCGCCGCATTTCAATCAAGTCGGTTAAGCCCATGAACTCAGAACAGTTTGCGTACGGCTAGTGTTGCCAGTTAAGGAATTCATTTGGAGCTAAAAATGTGTAACAAATGGTAAATAGTTGAAATGAAATAATAATAAATAATGAACTTCATTCTGTAAGTAGGCCACATGGGCACTTACATGTCGGAGTCTACCGGCATTTCACAAGAGGGGAGATGAGACCACTGTTGAGAAGAAACGCAACAGGCAGTCAGTTTTTCAAAAAGCATACCTACTTAACTATTACAGTATTATGAACTTAAACTAATATATAACTATGTTAAGAATTTAGGCTTATACGTAGTCCTTGAAATCTCAATCAAATGTTGTCGTATAGACGTGCCAAAAAAGGTATTAAATTATTTAGGTGTGCTTGATTCAGCAAAATGTAATATTTAGCTAGGTTCAGCCTGAAACCTTCTCTAAGCATTCGTTTTAAATACAATTTACATATTTTATTAAATATAATAAATGTGTTGCTAAATCGGCAGAAGTTCCAGCTCTAAACGTGCTAAATTGGCAACACTGGATGCGCCGGCGCCGTGACGTGTGCGACCCGCCTACTTAAGCCCGGCTCACACTATCACGAAACTATAAACAAAACCACACCCTTACTACATGACACACCCTCTTTATGACTATGACTTTCCTTGAGTAAATTACTAAATAGTGATACTGCAAAACCGCATGCGCTAAATGACACAGTGCTATTGAATAAACAATAAGTTGGTAATAATAGCAGTCCTATTATGTTCTAGGTAAAACTATTATTAGAAAATATAAAATGTAACAGTTCGGTAATGGAGATTGTTAGCCGAAAATCTTACATTTCTATAAGTAGGTAACGCGTTTTTTAAAGACTGGCTATTTTCGTCCTATCTATTGAATAGGGAACGCATAACTTAATGTTTTAAGTCTAAAGGTAACATGATACAATTTGAAGCATAATCTGTACCTAATCATAATAACTTTTCACAAAAAAAAAACCGACTTGTTTTTTGTTGATTGGCGGAATGATCGCGTAAAATACATAAAAAACATACAATCGAGAGCCTCCTTCTTTTAAAAGTCGGTTGAAAAATAGGAAATATTACATGACAGAATTTTCCGAAAATAACTTTAAAAAGAGTTGTATATGCCCACACGTACAAGTCGAGGTTGTGATATAGAATCTAGTTGGATAAGCTGCATTTCATCTACACATGAATACTTACCAACCAAAATAACTACATATTGAATAGAAATGCGAGTATATTAACATGATAAGGTACTCGTAGCATTCAGTTATAAATTGTTATTATAATTTCCCCAGTTGCGTAGTTTTCCTGTAACGGTGTCGGTTCGAATGAGATTATGTTATCGAAATATTATAATGAACTAAGTAATACATTATTCACTTGACGTTTAGAAGATATTACAATTAATTTAGTAACTTACTTTTTAGGACAGCTATGGAGGGTTAAAGACCAGTACGTCTAGCATAACTATGACACGCGACTCTATTTCGTGCGACAAATATTACCTGTCACTTTCCTCTCAATACCGTGCGAACAAGACAGGTGATGCTGAGTCGCGCGACAAGCGAAGTCGCGGCAAGATATGCTAGCTCGGCTGAAACCCGAATTCTTTAATTCTACAACGCCACTGTCATGAGACTCAGTTAGGAGCTGTTTTTAAAGAAAAGATGTAGCTTAGCTAGGGTAATGAGATAAGAAGCTTGCTTTGGCATCTAAACGCGGAATATAATTGGCACTTTCTGGCACTGTTAACGGCTATTAAAAAGTGGCCATAAATTACTATTTTGACTAATGGGAGGCAGAGGTGAAGGACTTCAGTAAGTATTTATAGACGAAAACTTCCACTGTAAGGAAATTTTGAGCATTCCGTGAATCGTGTCATGAATCATGATATTCGCGATGATCGATACGAGTTTAAAATTAGAAAATGGGTGGAATGCTAATTTTAAACGTCACGTTAGTGAAACATCTTATCAAAGTCGCGTGTCCGCCATTAAATTCGCCACTAATTGATTACAGTTTCCTGCAAGGCTGGCATTAAAGTTCATAAGTACTTATTCATTGTTATTCGAAGTGAGTGCCGAGGTAGACGTTGCATATTAAACTAGGTTGTCTATAATTAAAATTTTAACAGTCTATGCTAACAGTTCAACTACAATTCAGGTGCAAACAGTTGATAAACGATGGTGTGTGTGCACTCACACATTGAAAAAATGCGCACACATGAGCACGTGTGTTTTACACGGTTGGCGCCGCCGGGGGAGGGGCGCGCGCGAGGGGGCGCCGGCCAACCTTCTATAAAACTCGGCGCTGCCATCTACGAGTTTCAATAGATAACTTGAGCTCTGTACGACAAGGTACGCGCTACCAACATTTTCGCTTGTTGAACTAAAAGTTGAATGTTGTGCACCCTTGCAGGAACGGCGCCGGATCTAAACTTTTCAATGAAAACGTGCTAATTCCGTGGACTTGTAAACAATAAATACGTAAACTACGTCTGTGATAAAACTGTGTTGCAATAGCTGTAAAATTCGGCTTGTAAACTTTAACATAGGGACTTAGTTTCGCGCACACTATATGATGTGCGTGGTTTACCGGTGATTTTTGCTATCCTGGATCTGAAGCAAGAACTGTGGAAGAAATTAAGTCGTAGTAAAATTCGAAGTGTATATTTTTATAGACATTATCATTTCGACGTTCCTTGACCTCGCGCTCAGTGATTTTTAGAACTAGACTGTTTCCAGTGTTTAAAATTTGAAGATCAGAAGACTTCAAGATGAGTTTCAATAAGAATAATCCGAACCCAATGGGGAAGATCATGGGGTACCTCAAGCAGCTCTCCACCGAAATGGTAAGTTATTAATATTCAAACTGGCCGAAATGTCCGCTTTACATACAGTTATTTTCCGCTGACACGAATTCTTGTATGAACTATTGCATACTTAATATGTCATTAACATATTTGTTGTCAAACGCAACCATTTGATTTAAATAGTTCGATACGTACACTAAATACATATGAGATGGGGACTGCATGGGTGAAATGTATGGGTCGCCTAAACTCTTGCCGAGTTTCGCGAAGTTTCTATGGGGCGCCGAGCCGGGAGCCGGTCCAAGCTCTCTAACTACGCGCTGCGCATAGTCGATCGATGCGATGGTTGCTAAGCAACCGATTACCGTTATGAAACTTATGAACATTCTCGAAATTATGTTATTAAATGCCGGTATTTTTTATGAGTGTCAAATCTAACGCATGCGGTCGCGATATGGCGGCAGACGTAACTGAACCAGGCACGACGGCCTTGCAAGGTCGGCGCCTTGCCTGCCTGTGGCTATCGCTTGGGTTTACTTTCCATTCAAGCTACCTCTATAACTAGACAAGATATCACATATCATCACAATACAGCCTCACGCTGATACCTAATCAATAGTGAAATAAGGCTTGAATGACAGCATAATTTAATTAATTTACTCAAAAATTATGTGTATTAAATAAATAAAACAAAGCAATAAGATTAAAAAGTTGTTTTTGTGTAAAAAAAATGTGACGCACTTTAATATCCGCAGTAGGTACAGTTTTATTTAGTCACAGCAAACAATAATGTAATATTATTGTAGTACCTTGTTGACCTGTTTGACACGACTCTGTACCATATTCGCAAAGCTGCAAAACAAAATTAACTTGAGTCATAGATTTTAAAAAGTTTGCAACTTTAAAATATTCAAATAATCGAATATTCTCTATAACACAAAGTTTCTGAGGTTTTAGTCAGTTTTAAGATATAATTATAAATTTGTAACATAATTATTAAATTATAATCGCTACTAGCGACACCTAGTGAAACTACATGAAGTAGCTTCTCGGCTAGAGTTGTTATAGTTGCCGTTTTACTTTCCGTAGTTCTCACGCTATGCAATAGATGGCACTGCATCACATGTAGATTAACTTTATGTTATTGTGTAATAGAAGCCGAACTGTTTATTTTTTCAAAGCAAAGCTAAGAAAATATAGATGCTTCCGTTATTACATGCAAAATTTTCCCATATTCCACAATTTTATTTTTAACCTTTCTTAAGAAACAGTTTAAGGCTCCTTATCCGTTCAAAAATGCTGATTGTTTTACACATTTTTCTCTATGATCAAACATGTTTCTTAACATATTATCAGTGACTAATTAGAACAGGGCCATTGCGATTTATTGGTATCTATTTGAAACCTAGTTTCAATTTTTCATTAATAATTTTGTCTCAATAACTACTCGAATTTGACAAAATTCACGCATAAAACAATTTTTATCGACTCCACGCAAGAAATAGCTATGTTACTTTTTAGAACTCAGGGAAAAGTATTATTCACTTCAAAAAGTTGGTTTAAATTATCAATATATTTGTCATAATATGAAAAAAAAATTTTTAACAGGAATTAGGCTTTTTAATGGTATTTTTTTTATATTTGAGACAGGAGTGACCTCCTATGTTACCATTAAACTTTTTGTCAGATATTAGAGAAAGCAAATGAGCATTCAACAGGCTACCACCAATGATCTCAACTATCCCTTGTCGTTATTAGGTGGCAAATAACGAAATCATAAAATTAAAGTGATTGGCTACCAGATCGACTAAATATATTCTATTTCCCGCAAAATCATCATAAAAACCAACATTAAACATGACAACTTTTTAAAAATATCAACAATAAGAACAAAGGAACATAACATAGGATTCGCAATAAAAACAATACGTTTCATCACGATAGAGTTCAACATAAGTGGCAACACAGGTGACATCGGTACTACAACAATGAATAATGTCCCATCAAAACATTGGCCTGAAGGTAAGAACACAAAGGCGCGACTAATATACATATTAGTAGTGTAAAGGCCAAACAGCGTCCGAAATGGAAAACGGTACTCTGCGACCATATGTACAGTTCACATAAACCCGCCCTAAAGAGTTCAACCTGCCCTTGAACGGAGTAACAAGTTCAAGGTTTCATCGATTCAAATCCATGCATACAACATACATAGGTAATATATGTAGGCACCTCTTTAGTTATCAGTGGTAGGTCGGCGCAAAAAAAAAAACACGGGTCAACCCGCATCGGAATTAGGGTATACGTACCTATGGAAAATAACCGTATTTTAGTATGAAAAAACTAGGTTTTTAACCGAAACCGCGATTAATTCATACAAATCGGTTAACCGTTTGCATTCCCTAATCGGAATACGGATTGTTAGAAAATTTTCATAGGGTGTGATTTTTTTATATGTAAGTAGGTCGGAATAATCCACCTCTCTTAGAAAGGATACAGATTTTTCAGTAGCTTCAAAAACAATAAAGAGATGAAAATGTTTAGCATGTTCGCAGCGCATTCAAAACTGTATACTTATTGGTCACGCGATCATATTCTGACACCTAAACAAAACCTAACATTAAATATTGAAATAAAGTCTGAAGACTGTGATCGTTATTATTCTTATATAATACTTAGATGTTTAATAAATAATAATAGCTACAATCTGACCATGATACAATATGTACACTACACGTCCTGTCCTGCGTAAACACGAACACGAGATAATAATTAATAACTCATTAAGATATCGATGTTTTGGCGTCTTCCCGGAATTTAAATTGAGACAAAGGAACATGTTTAAGAAAATGGCAACTGACCACGTGGTTTTGTGACTTTTCATGCTCAAGCCAATATTATATATTGATATTTGCTAGAACCGGCATGGGGCTTTACAAAGATGGGTTGAGTTAGGAAGACCATCACTTTCTTTCTGCAAATCCATGTTACTTTCGGGTTTGCACCTTGAGTTGAGTTCTTGCACTGGTCGATTTTGCCTCAGATTTGAAGATAACTACAGAACGGTTTATTTAGATGAGCAGTTTCTACGAATTGTTGTTGTTGCCTTCAGTTGTTTGTGCATGCTTACTGCAATTAACTGAAGTTTATTTTAAGAATAAAATAGCTAAAGGAAGGACGTACATATTTTGATATCAGAAGTCAATTATATATATTATATTTATACCTATACATCAGTCTGACACGTGATATTCATCTTGACCCATATCGAAGGTTCAATAACGTCCCACGTCACACAGCTTCAACCAGAAGCGATAAAATTTGCTTAAGATGCTCCCTTCCCTTAATTGTTTTATAGATATTAGCGAGTTCAATAATTTTACTACATAAACGGATCACAAACTTTTCTAACGTGTTAGTATGGCCTTATGGTCTAAGCCTGTTCTGCAGGGATACACAAAAAAAAATTAGACATGTTGTTTGGGATATTGTCACGATGACACGCCTTTGTTGATAATTTACCGAAATGATATTAAATGAAATTAATTTGCAGTGGTTAAAAAATTACAAAACTTTTCTAAATGAATTGGAGGTAATAATAATTTAGGTAAAAACTAATTTTCATGATTAATAAATCTATCTGATGATCTCTTGAAGCTTGTGACGTTTGAAATTGATGGTCAGTGCAGGGCGGCTGGAGATTTTTCTCGCTACAGGTATGAGGATATCACGGCGTGTTTGTATAAATCTTTTTATAAATAAACATCATTATGACTGTGCGATCATTATTCGATAACGTCAATAACATCAAATAATAGACGCAGCGTCGCCGACTCTCATTAGAGTTCGCGTGTGTCCAAACAAGGCTTCAGTTTATAGTCGTTTGTGCCGATCCTGTGTGCGGTGGTGTCTAAAACAGGACTCCAGGGGTCAAGATGGGTTACCCTTATCATTAAGATATCATGCTGTGGATGTGTGAACATATGACAGGTTCAATGAGCATGTATTTTCCCGATTCGACCTCCGACTCCCTAAGTTCACAATATATTCTTATCGCTTCGGACTTACGCAAATTAGATAGCGGATGTTAATAAATGGGGTACGTTTGCGGACAACAACTTCAGTCTAGAATCTCGCGTTGACCGCTTGACCAGTGAAGTTAGTGTACGTATCGAACTATACTATCTAGCAGCTTCAGACGTTCCAATGTAACCGTTTGTTTTTGTGTTCAGCATTAGTTTGATTGTTATTGTTTTTATTACAGAGTGGAAACGAGCAGGCTCGACGTGGGCAAAGCGACGAAGAGCGACTGTATCGTCAGCGGGGACCCAAATACGCCAGGGTTCCTTCCAGACCGACCCTCTCGGCATCGACCACATGCACATCGCTCGCTACCTCGTGCGGCTCACAAGGGACGCTCGCACCTAACTACGCTGCGATCCCAGAACAACCTTCTACTGAAAGTAGCAGCGAAGACGAGCAGGACTCCTTCGACAAGACCCGCCGGCATTTCCAGCAGCTGCGCCAGATCAGTCTCGGGAACGAGTTCAAGTACAAGATGGAGATGGAGATCAAGAGTGCCAAGGATGAGAACCTGCGGAACTCGGTGCCGTTTGTGAAGCAGTTGAGCACCGACAGCAATAAGGCGAAAACTGACTTTACCATCAACGGAGATATCCCTCCCTATGCACCCACCACTCAACGCATATATCTCTGGACTCAGGTATGTACACAGCTTCAGTGCTTATCATTGATGTTTACGAATGTTTGGAATTTTTATTTTTACGTTTTCTAGAAAGCTATAACACAAAACCAATAAAATTTACATTTCTTGATAAGGCTCTCAGTTAATGGCGAAATTTTCGACAGTATTCGGGAGTATTTCATTGTCTGCTCAGTAAACAAGTGCCACTATTTATGAAGAAATAGAAAATGTTTATTCGCTTTGATAAAATACCTCAGTACAGGCCTAGTGTAAGTTTTATTGCTTTTTTGTTGATATTTTTGACTTCTAATGAAAACTCAAAGCTTATTATAGGACAAAAGTGGAAAAGTAAAGTAAAGGCTTTCATATTTTTAGCTGCCGTAAAACCAAGTTAGTTTGTATGCAAACAAACGTTAAAGCTAGCTGCGTAGGTTCCCGTGTACTCAAGAACGGGCATAAGAAGTCCGTGTCGCTTCTAGAATTTTCAGAAACTTGTTGGAAACGGCTGAGCGAAAACGTACAATGGAGTTTTTCTAGTGTTTTATATGACAATACAATAAGTAAACAGTATCGAGTTAAAATTAAGACAATTAATATGTAGTATTTACTGAAAAAAAGATTTTTAAAGCATGTCCGAATTAAATTCATTTCAGGTGCGTTGTTGTTACTTCGGCACAAGTTTAGTGCGAAATTTATAGCTCTGGCACTATTTAACCATTTTTTTTGTTACAGTTGGTCGCCGCACTTGCTGTTTCCATGGGATCTTTGATCGTCGGTTTCTCCTCTGGATACACTTCTCCCGCTTTTATAACAATGAATGCCACGATGGCAATTGACGAAAATCAGGTTAGTACAGATTATTTATTATTTAATCATCGCGGCGTGTTTATTATGATGTCACGTAACTTTATCGTGCACTTGTTTATAAAGAACATTTGATATGATTCTTCAAAATATGGTTTGATTGAGCGCATTAAAACTAAATCGTAATTATTTAAATTTCTTTTAAGTACATGAATTTTGCCGGGATTTATTGTTTTCCGAGTTTTCATATATATCAACTAAAATACTTAATTTGATTACAGAAAAGCTGGATTGGCGGTCTAATGCCCTTGGCTGCTCTAGTTGGCGGCATAGTCGGGGGTCCAATGATCGAGATGCTCGGCAGAAGATTGACAATAATGGGCACCGCCATACCATTTTTCCTCGGATGGATGCTCATCGCAAACGCTCTGAACGTATACATGGTGTTGGCCGGGCGAGCAGTCTGCGGGGTCTGCGTAGGAGTCGGCTCTCTTGCCTTCCCTGTCTATCTGGGAGAAACCATACAGCCAGAAGTACGAGGCGCCCTAGGATTATTCCCAACTGCATTTGGTAACATCGGAATTCTACTCGCCTTTCTCGCTGGCTCGTACCTAACTTGGTCTGAATTGGCGTTCCTCGGAGCTGCACTTCCTGTACCATTCTTTTTACTGATGATATTGACACCTGAAACTCCACGTTGGTATGTCACTAAAGGCCGGCCAGAGGACGCCCACAAAGCTCTTCAGTGGTTGAGAGGAAAGAACATTAACATTGACAAGGAAATGAGGGACCTCACACGGACGCAAGTGGAATCAGACCGAGCTGGAGGTAGTGGTTTAGGATTATTATTCTCCAGGAAATATCTGCCTGCGGTCCTGATCTCGCTCGGGTTGATGTTTTTCCAACAATTCAGTGGAATCAACGCTGTAGTCTTCTACGCTACCGATATCTTCAAGAAGTCCGGCAGTACCCTCGACGAAAGCTTGTCGAGTGTTATAATTGGAATTGTAAACTTTGTTTCTACTTTCATCGCGACGGCTATCATTGACCGACTGGGGAGAAAAATGTTACTGTACATCTCATCAGTTTCCATGATAGCTACTTTGGTGGCGCTAGGAGGATACTTCTACGTGCTTGAATCTGGAGCCGATGTATCTTCTCTTGGCTGGCTGCCTCTGGCATGTCTGGTCATATATGTGCTCGGATTTTCTATTGGATTTGGGCCAATTCCTTGGCTCATGTTGGGTGAAATCTTGCCTTCAAAGATCCGAGGGATGGCTGCCTCCGTGGCGACTGGGTTCAACTGGACCTGCACGTTCATCGTCACCACGTCATTCCAGAGTATCATCTTAGCCATTAACATGTCCGGCACAGTGTGGCTGTTCGCCGTCATTTGTTTAGCTGGCTTGTTCTTTGTTATATTCTTCGTGCCCGAAACACAGGGCAAGAGTTTAGAAGAGATTGAGAAGAAATTAACAGGCGGCTCTCGTAAAGTACGTACGGTTAGTGGTAGTAAACATATGCAGAATGGTTGTTAGTACAATCAGGTTTCCTTTTTGTATTAGCTTAGGTATATCAATACATTCCAGAGTGCGAGAGGCACGGATGCTGTGACTCGCCACAAGTTGCAATAGCGATGCACTGATTCGCGTTCGGTGTGATTGAATAGACTGATTTGGATTGTAGCCATTTTTAATCTCATCTCATTTAATTAAGTCTACTAAAATTAATATGTACATTGTCCATAATAGTTCCTTTAGGATAAGTCGTGTATTATGATCTGTGAGTAATTTAGACCTTTATGTTGATCATGACAAAAATATTTTCTTAGATACTTGACCAAATGTTTATTTGTAAGTAATTTGTTAATTTAATTGACTATATTTATAATATTTGGGATACGTCACTCTTTTAGATTATTATACTCAAAT
This sequence comes from Apotomis capreana, assembly GCA_947623375.1. Classification (NCBI taxonomy): domain Eukaryota; kingdom Metazoa; phylum Arthropoda; class Insecta; order Lepidoptera; family Tortricidae; genus Apotomis; species Apotomis capreana. The sequence goes on from OX392501.1 coordinate 17,260,780, forward strand.
GTATCCGTATATTACGGGGCCATTTTTTATTTAATTTGTTATATTTTTATTTAATAAAAAGTATTTTAAGAGTTTAATGAACCATTTTATTTCACCGACATCCACGTCACCCGTATGAAATATATACAGGGTGTCCCTAAAACCAACGCCAAAATGAAGAGGGGTGATAGAACAGCTCATAAGTAACCATACTATTAAATTAATTTGATCTTAATAAAACGTTCATGGTTTTCGAGATATTGGCACTTTTAAAAAACTCGTGACTTTTGATACCCTGCGTCACACCCTGGGACAACCTGTATATATTTAGTTGGGGAATATAAGAATATGTAACAAAACCGGCCAAGTGCGAGTCTGACTCGCGCACCGAGGGTTCCGTACAAACTTTCACTTATCCCATATTATTTGGCCTGGTTGAGTTAAGTTTGCACCTGAAATGTATGGCGCCGTATACAAACGAGGTGCAAACTTAACGCAACGGAGTTCTCCAAATAAGATGTTTGAAAAGGACTATATTTTTTATGATTTTGTTACAAATGTATAGTTTCAGATTGTTTTAACCTTTTGAGCGCCACAGTCGGCTGTGGCCGTCAACAAAAAATCGTGCCCCTGACGCAACGTCGGCCACAGCCGTCCAAATTTCAATGATCAAAAACTTTGTAATTCTAACCGCTACAAGTATTTTTCAATCCCTGTTGATTTTGGGGCACATCTTTTTTTTTTTTTACTCTGGCGTCAGTGGCACGGTAAATTGCTAGACCGCTTGGCGGTCAATAGGTTAAGTATTTGTAGTATGTGACGATATTACTTGCCAAATTTCATAGTTCTAGGTCATCGGAAAGTACCCTATCATTTTGATTCCCTTGAGAGTGTCGACAATGTACGTTTTTGCGACATAAAGGCCGTATCTTTCTTTCACGTTAACGTAGAAGTTTTATTTTATCACAGCTTCAAGGGACTGTAGACTTAAGTATATGGTTTAAATTTCAACTTGATACCTCCACGCGTTCTCGAGATAAAGGGTCTTTACAGACAGACAGACGGACGGACGGACAACAAAGTGATCCTATAAGGGTTTTTTTTCCCGATTGAGGTACGGAACCCTAAAAATTGTTTATAGGTAGGAATGATCCTAGAAATTTTTTACAGATTTTTCTGTAGTTTAAAAAAAATAACAGAATTAAAATGTATTTTCCGCCTTCTATGGGCATCGTTAGGTTACCGCCACAGACCACCCCCACTAGACGGAGCATGTGAGGCGACCCGCGCGCACCAACGATATGGTACGGCAGAACATTAAAGTATGAACACGGCGGCCACCGTTTAGTTGCGTCCTTGTTTATGATCCATGCGTACGTCAACGAAAAAAGAAATTAAATAAATAACATGGTAAATTGTAGTGTTAAGTGGTGTAGAGAGACCTCATAAACATGGACGCAACTAGACGGCGGCCGCCGTGTTGATACTTTAATGTTTTGCCGTACCATACCGTTGGTGCGCGCGGGTCGCCTTACATGTGCCTTACATGCTCCGTCTAGTGGGGGTTGTCTGTGGTTACCGCCTAACTAAGGTGATATTGTTTTCGACTTGGCCGGGGCCATGCTCCTAGATAATATAAATTGTCTTTACCAAGCTAATTTTACTGTTCATATAATGTTCCCATCCATACTATCCATCCATCCATACTTCCATACTAATACTAATATACTAGTATATACTAATACTCTAATATTATTAATTGTTACTAATTACTATACTACTAAATGTTTACAAATGAAGCGAAAATTGAAAAATTTAATGATTCGGACAGGATTCCACCCTAAGGCATATCGAAGCAACTGGTTGAAAAATTCAATGACTCTGACATCTGATTCGGTGGTCCAATTGGGAGGACGCCAGTGTTGGCCCGGAAAGCCGTTGGAAACGCAGGTTCGAATCCTGTCCGAATCATTAAATTTTTCAATTTTCGCTTCATTTGTAAACATTTAGTTTACGTTAGCAGACGTTACTGCTTTAATAAAAATAAGTACTATTACTAATATTACTAATTTACTAATATTTACTAATTTTACTAATATACTAATCCATACTAATATTACAAATGCGAAAGTATGTCTGTCTGTCTGTCTGTTACCTCTTCACGCTTAAACCGCTGAATCGATTTTGATGAAATTTGGCATAGAGATAGTTTAAGATCCGAGAAAGGACATAGGACAGTTTTCATCCTGGAAATTATCCCTAAAAAGATTGAAAAGTGAGTGAACATTTCTGTTGGGGTGCGGTGACCCTGTGGGAAATGTAATTATTAGACCAAAAGCACAATTGCTCTTACATTTGCTTGGGCGCTTTTAATAATCCCTTTTATCAAGTTCCACGCGTACGTAGTCGCGGGCAAAAGCTAGTAATATTATAGATGCGAAAGTGTGTCTGTCTGTCTGTTACCTCTTCACGCTTAAACCGCCGAATCGATTTTGATGAAATTTGGCATAAAGATAGTTTAAGATACGAGGACGGACATAGGATAGTTTTCATCCTGGAAATTATACCTAAAAAGATTGAAAAGTGAGTGAACATTTCTGTTGGAGTGCGGTGACCCTGTAGGAAATGTAATTATTAGACCAAAAGCACAATTGCTCTTACATTTGCTTTAGGCGCTTTTAATAATCCCTTTTATCAAGTTCCACGCGTACGTAATCGCGGGCAAAAGCTAGTGTTTCCATATGTTTGTTAGGTTGCCGTACGATGAATTATTTTTTGGCAATAATAGGAATGACCCCCCTACCTATATTAAAGTGTGGTAAGTAAAGTCAAGGTATGAAGTCGCACCATACTCATTGGCGTATCTAAGATTATTTTTCAGGCGGGGCCTGGGTGGGGCCTGGCCATGGCCCATGAGATAAAATCATGAATTTCTATGGGTTACCCAAAATCCTGGGGTAGGCACTAGACCATATTGGGGTGGGCACGGCCCACCCGGCCACCCCCCTAAATACGCCAATGACCATACTTGTTATTATTTCAGTTTAAATATAAAATTGTACTTATTTATTTATTATAATTTATAGCATGATTGTTATCAATGTATGAATGAGTGTAAACATGAATGTGCACCATGGGGTATAGCATCTATGTAGTATCGGCTAGTTCCTACTAGATGGCGCTGCTACTACTAGGTGCTACTATGATACTAGACCTCTGTCATAAATGTATAATAAACAGATAAAGTAGGCATAGCAGCAGTCCATTCGTTTGGAATTGAAGAAAAATGTTCTATTGCTATAGTGAAAATAGGTACGTAGACAAAATTAAACTACATAAAACTCGTAAATTCTAAACATTCGAGACACGTTATCACTCACATACTTTGGGTAACTTGATCTATTTTAACCGTGTTTTGCGTGTCACGTACATTGAGCATTAGAGATAACCCTGTGACCGCCGCAGTCGGAGAGAAATGTCATCGCGATTACTATCATAATAATTAACAATAAAATCATTTTAGTATGCATAAACACAGGAGGGTACATAATACCTATATCCTATATCTTTACCTTTGCGCACGCACGCAGCTAGCCCTAAAATTAATATAAAGTGTGGCCGTAGCCACAAACAAAACGATGCCATTCGGATGCAAAGATCGAAATAGCTTATTTCATCGATGTTTCACTTCATTGCCAATATAATTGGAAAAAAATGATAATAAGTAAATGATAATATTTATCTTTTGTATCCCGACATTAACACTGAATTCTGTAGAATCAATAGTAGTTTCCAGGAATCCCGAATCAGGACTTCCCGATATTTTTAATCTATCGGTAGCAATACTACAAAATATCAGAGCTGCTAGGCATATTCTAAGCTACGACGACGAGTACCATTAATAGCACCACAAGTACAATAATCACAACTTATAAAAAATACTCGTGGGTACGCCGTACGCCTACCTATCAAAGTAAAAAAACCGGTCAAGTGCGTGTCGGACTCACGCACAAAGGGTTCCGTACTATTGATTTATGAAATTAAAGGCCTTTTGTTTATTTTTATATTTGAGTTGATTTAATGAAACGGTTTACGATTTATATTATATAAAAAAAAACTACTTACTAGATCTCGTTCAAAACAATTTTCGTTGGTAGTTTTTATAGTAAGTAATGTACATCATATATTTTTTTTAGATTTTTCATTTTCTTATTTTAGAAGTTAGAAGGGGGGGGACCAACTTTTTTCCACTTTGGAAGCGTCTGTCACGCAAACTATTCGGTTTAGAAAAAAAATATTTTAGAAACCTCGATATCATTTTTGAAGACCTATTCATGGATACACCACACGTATGTGTTTGATGAAAAAAAAAATTTTGAGTTTCAGTTCTAAGTATGGGGAGCCCCCAATATTTATTATTACTTTTTATTTTTGCATCAAAATCTTAATGTGGTTCACAGAATACATCTACCTACCAAGTTTCAACAGTATAGCTCTTATAGTTTCGGAAAAAAATGGCTGTGACATACGGACGGACAGACGGACAGACAGAAGGACAGACGGACAGACAGACATGACGAATCTATAAGGGTTCCGTTTTTTGCCTTTAGTACCGCGATGACCTAACTCAACATACAAGTTTTTTCGAAGAAACTATTATTTATGCTAATGAATGCAAAGATGCCATTCCCTAATGTAGCTCAAACGGCTTATTGAGGTAGACTCACGGTGTTCTGATATATATCTCGACTTACTACTCCACTTTTACTTCTTACTACTCCATGGTTCAAATCTAAATTACATCAGGGATAAGTCTCCTTTGATTATTATAATAATTCTTATTCTCCTCAGATACGATTGGCCGCGACTGTACACTGCAGTATGGAAGGAAACCCTCGATTCAAGTTCATCAGTTTAGTTATATGGATAGGTTATGCAATACAAAGTTACCTTTGCCTTTTACATGCAGTTGGCTCATTCAAACCTAACGAAGCAGATGGTTTCCATAAAATCTTGGACTTATTAAAAAAACTCAATAAGAGCACAAGTATCTATTTCTATTACCTAATTAAATTATTCTGATTCTCATATTTCAACGTGTTTTTCTCTTGGTACACGGACGTGATATGGTAGCTCTATTTTGTGAAACGAGTACAAATTCATAAATATCTCAAACTTCCTCAGGTGAGGGCCTATTGAATGTTCCTAAGGTAAATATGAGTAGCAACCATGTTTTCTGGCATGATAATAGTTCGTAAAGTATTTCTCAGAGTTATTTATTAGATATAATTTCTAAAGTGCACAAAATAATAATGTGTTTCAATGGGAAAAACACGAAAAGTTTCTAAAAGTTTACGTTTTTTACACTAAGTAGGAATAACCATCATCAGTCCTGGAAAAAATGACAACTTATTTTTCTTTAACATTTAAAAAGAATAAATATTTTATGCCACCTCTGTGCGAGCTTCATATGGTATGACAAGGCAAGAGGTCCTTGGAAACTGACATATTACAAAAAAAAACTGTGTAAATCTTCACATTGACTAGTGAAATCCCAAAATATACGAATACTTGAAGAGCCATGGTACATTTATAGTCATTTCAGTCTACAATATAAATGTTGCTTAATCTACCTTGCCAGGTTCATACAGCAGTGTTTTTTTTTTATATACAGGAAAATATCTGACACAAGCCAAGTAAGTCCAAATTTAAAAAGTACTTAAAAAAGCATCTATTGCAGAAACTTGAGTGATAAAGTTGTCTATTCAAAGTGTCACTCAAGTGTTTAGCAATAACCTTTATTAAAATTATTGTATAGAGACTCGCACCTGCAGACAAACTGTACAAACAGTTTTGTGGGGAACTGTATATATTTAAGTTGAATACTTGAATTAATAAATTAATTAATTAAGATCAGTAACTTTTTCTGGAAATGAAGGAGGTTTTTCCTCCCTATAAAAAAATCAAAACTATTGAAAGTTTTAATCATTCTCCATTACTGTTAAACTAAAGTGGATAAATTATAGCTGCCTCTATACAGAAATACTTTAGAGAATCAGTCCACAATTGATGGTAAAATCAGTGGACATACATAAAAAAGCATACAGCGAAACATAGAACCTCCTTCTTTTTTGGATTGGTTAAAAGATAAACTGATTGGAAATAATGAAGATGTTACAATGCTTAGGATTAATTTAATTTAAAAACTAATTTCAGAGCTCCTCTGTTGCTGTTAGGGCTGCCATCTGTCAGGGTTTCCCCGGATTTGTCCTAGTTTGGAGGCCGTCTGGGGGGGGTTAGGAGATAGTTCCAGTTTATGGTGTCTGAAAAGCCCTCTTTGTATGATAAGAATAATGCTTTATTATTATGTTATGATATGTTTATAGCAGTTATTTTCTTGTCAGATCCAGTTTTAGATTCAAATTTTGTCTTCATATTATGTCTGAGTAAGAGAAATCATGACTATATGAAGCATCCTTTGTCTTTATCCCTTGAACCTCACTTAATTGAATTTAGAGCCTGTGTCTAATTTGGAGCCATCGGATATCTTGTGCATGTAACTCTAGCATCTTTGTGAAATGTGTGTAATATATTTGTAATGTGTGTTTGGTAAATAAATTATTTATATTTTTATAAAATGCACAAAAGTTAACGAGTACTTGGACAGCTAAGAATTGTAAGGTTTGTAAGGTTTAGTACTTACCCATAACTTGGACGCGGCAAATTGCACAGGTATCACATTCGACGTCCCAACTCCACATAGCCACTGCATTCCATTTCTTCAACGTGAACATCTTATCAGACTTCTGGCCATCATTGTCGCCTCGATCTAGGCCGTCACAATCTTCTCCAGACATGTTAGCCATGGCCAAAGTAATAAAACTATGTAATAAGCATAAAAACTACACAACGCTTCCAAATGTATTGTTGATCAGCTGTTTGTGACAGTGACAGTTGAGCAAGTTGACATTATATTTTGGTTTACGAAGTTATGTTTAAATACATCATAATATTTTTAAAGTTATGTGGGGGTTCATGGTTGCTGCTTTCTTTTAGTTTCAATTCAAAATCATTTGTTTTTTTTCTGTGTGATTATTCTTATGTATTAAATATATTGAAACAATTTACTAAAATCTTTAATATTGACATAAGGAATTAAATAAGCATACCAATCTTTGTAAACTAAATTCTAAGTACTTAGTGATAAAAATATCCACTAGATGGCATAATAATCAATGATCGTAATGTTAAGGTTTGTGTGCAGATGGCGCCTCAATGACAGTCGCGCATTATTTGAATATTTTGATGTAGTACATAATACGTATGCGTGCAGCGGCGGGAGATTTATTAATTCTTAACTAATTTTCTTGGAATCGAATGAAAAGGTTATTCCTGTCAATAACACAATTTCAATTTTTTTTTTAATATTCATTCATCGTTCATTAGAATTAGTCCTCAAGGCATATACAATTTTTGACACAGCATTGTTAGCCTATGCCTATTCATGGCTTCGCTATGGCCTAGCCATAGGGCGCTACCACGGAAGTGCAAGATATGTTTGTGGACGTGAAAGTTGTACCTATACTACGCACTTTTTCACGGTGAAAATGACAAATGACAATTTACTTATTAAGTATTTCCTGACAATTTGACAAATATTGCAATTGTTACCTAGTCCTAAGTCTGATATTAGCTGTGTTATTTTATTTAATATTTTTCTTGTTTTATATCTATGTGTATTGTGCCTATATTATATATGTAAGGTGTACTCGGGTAATTCCGAATGGCGGGTAATTCCGAAAATTACTGATATCTAATAAACGGGGTAACATTTTTTGCGCTAGCAACACTTCTTACTGTAGAAGTGTATAGTATCTGAGGAAGTGTTGCTAGCGCAAAAAATGTTACCCCGTTTATTAGATATCAGTAATTTTCAGAACACCCGCCATTCGGAATTACCAGAGTAAACCCTACTTATAACTTATATGTTATTTTTATGTTGCTGAATTTTTTATCTCACCACCTACTCTTTTATCGTTTATTTTTGCTCAATCCTCTACCCAAAGGTTGTCTGGAAGAGATCGCTCTTTAGCGATAAGACCACCTATTGTATACCATTTATAAATTAAGGTTTTTATTGTAACATTTTTCTTGTTGCCATTTGTATAGAGTGTTTTTAGCGCTACGTAGGAATGTTGAACTTTGACGGTCATTTCTAGCTTATAGAGCAGTCTAAGTGTGATAAGTCCCATATAGACATTTGATCCCAATGAAAAATAAAATCGATTGACATCCTCAAAAAAAAATCGTCATGCCTATTGTAACCCTTTCGGGGCAGTGGTCCAACTGGTCTGTCCAACTAGTTGGACTACGCGGAACTTTACTAGGGGCCGTGGTCCAACTATCTTTTCAGTTGGACCACGGCACCATTATAGAGTTCCCAGGACCAAATAACATTATTTCAAATAATACAACTGTAATTGTAAATCTTAATCGTTTTACAACTTTTTTGATACAGAACTTAACTTGAACTTTAATATCCCTTTCTCTTAAAAAAATAACGTAGGTATTAATTATTATTTTAAACACGGTATAAACTTACGTAATAATCGTGAGTTGACCGTGTGTCGCGTAACAGCTTGAACGATCGCTCTTGAAAATGGATCGCTGAAATCCGAAACATGTCGGGCCGTTCCTGACGATTATTACGGGAGTTTATACCGTGTTTATATTAATTATTCGAACAACAAAGTATGAGTTTTTAAATTTTTCGCTTCATTGTAAACAGGTGACATAACTATAGGCCATACTTCAGAAAAATTACGGTGAAATACTGCCTATACTCATACTTTGTTGTTCCGTGAGTGGACCCACGATTATTAATTTATTACGTAAGTTTATACCGTGTTTAAAATAATAATTAAATACTTTATTTTTTTAAGAGAAAAGGATATTATTTTATGTTCTGTATCAAAAAAGTTGTAAAACGAATTAGTTAATTAATAAGATTTACATTTACAGTTGTATTATTTGAAATAATCTTAATCGGACCCGGGAACTATAATGGTGCCGTGGTCTCTGAAAAGATAGTTGGACCACGGCCCCTAGTAAAGTTCCGTAGTCCAACTAGTTGGACAGACTAGTTGGACCACTGCCCCGAAAGGATTGTAACACCTTTAATACCATGGTTGCTATAAATAAATGAAACGAACTTTTACACATCGATTCCAATATTGAGGTTTGCCAGAATATGTTACCTACCTAAAAGGCAAATCTATCTATCAGCCAATGACATCTTCTGCTTTACCTAAGCCTCTCTTATAGTTCGTCACAAGGTGCGATCCTGTGCAGACCGCATCTATAGACCCTCACGAGGTCATCCACCCACGTAGCCGGGGTCATCCCACGCTGCGCTTTCCTATACGTGGCCGCCACTCCAGAACTTTAGTGCCACAACGACCATCCGTTTTCCGGACTACATGGCCCGCCCATTGCCACTTCAACCGTGTAATCCTGTGACCTATGTCGGCTACTTGGGTTCTTCTGCGAATATCCTCATTTCTGATTCTATCATGCAGAGAAACTCCGAGCATAAGCCCTTTACCATTGCAGATTGCGTGACTCTAAGCCGCCTTAGGACTTAGGAGTCCCCGACCATGTAAGTATTTATTTATTTATTTATTTAAACTTTATTGCACAAAACAAAAAGTGTACAAATGGCGGACAATTAACCTCCTTTTCAAAGTAGGACTTACCTAGTTGGACAATTTGTGTTAGTATAATCTGCCGCAGCGTGTGAACGTGGTCTTTGGTATCAAAGTGAACGCTTTGCAGAACCCGGCTTTTTCGGTGGTCTGAAAGTCGTCAAACCTACGTGCGCGGCGGTTCATGATCATGCCGGTCCTAAATCAGAGGTACGAAATTATCTTTGGCTAGTTTTTCCACGCGGATGATACCGTGGGGAGAAACTAGCCAAAGACAATTTCACAAAGGAATCACATTGACGTCACGGAAGAGATGTAGGCTCGGCATGGGTACAAACACGTGCCCCTAATAGAGCTCATCTCATAGCACATGTGATTTGTTTACCGCTTGGATGCAAACATTTGCAAACAACACGTGCGCCGCGAATCGACTGGCGACATCAAATCTTAAATTATATAACTTGTAATGAAATCCAGGTGAGAATGGTAATAATATATTGTCATGATACGCCCATTGACATATGTATTACATTATAAATTGTGACTGAGTTATGTGCAGTCAAAGATGTGTACGATAGAATGCTACTAGCATTTTCCCGGACCCTTGTTACGCTTGAGATTTAAAAACCGGCCAAGTGCGAGTCGGACTCGCGCACCGAGGGTTCCGTACAAACACTTTCCATCCCTAAGTGGTTAAGTTAAGTTTGCACCTGGTATGTATAGCGCCCCATATAAATTAGGTGCAAAGTTAGGTATTAAATTATAAAAAAAAAACTACTAACTAGATCTCGTTCAAAACAATTTTCGTTGGTAGTTTTTATAGTACTGTACATCATATGTTTTTTTTAGATTTTTCATTTTCTTATTTTAGAAGTTAGAGGGGGGGGACCAACTTTTTTCCACTTTGGAAGCGTCTGTCACGCAAACTATTCGGTTTAGAAAAAAAATATTTTAGAAACCTCGATATCATTTTTGAAGACCTATCCATAGATACCCCACACGTATGTGTTTGATGAAAAAAAAAATTTTGAGTTTCAGTTCTAAGTATGGGGAGCCCCCAATATTTATTATTATTTTTTTATTTTTGCATCAAAATCTTATTGCGGTTCACAGAATACATCTACCTACCAAGTTTCAACAGTATGGCTCTTATAGTTTCGGAATAAAATGGCTGTGACATACGGACGGACAGACGGACAGACGGACAGACAGACAGACATGACGAATCTATAAGGGTTCCGTTTTTTGCCATTTGGCTACGGAACCCTAAAAAGTAAATATATTGAGATGATCTACCCACTCGCTTCGAATTTTGAGTTGAACTCTATTTTATATAAAAAGATAAGTTAATAAAAGCAATTTATTGGTTACTACCACGAAAAAACTGAAAATCATATTGAGTTAATCACCCCATCTTTAGTAATATTTAAAGGTAACCTATTTCCGCTACTTCCAACCAAAAAAGAAAAACCGGCCAAGTGCGAGTCGGACTCGCGCACCGAGGGTTCCGTACAAACACTTTCCATCCCTAAGTGGTTAAGTTAAGTTTGCACCTGGTATGTATAGCGCCCCATATTAATTAGGTGCAAAGTTAGGTATTAATAGGTATTAAAAAAAACTACTTACTAGATCTCGTTCAAAACAATTTTCGTTGGTAGTTTTTATAGTAATGTACATCATATGTTTTTTTTAGATTTTTCATTTTCTTATTTTAGAAGTTAGAGGGGGGGGGACCAACTTTTTTCCACTTTGGAAGCGTCTGTCACGCAAACTATTAGGTTTAGAAAAAAAATATTTTAGAAACCTCGATATTATTTTTGAAGACCTATCCATTGGTACCCCACACGTATGTGTTTGACAAAAAAAAAAATTTGAGTTTCAGTTCTAAGTATGGGGAGCCCCCAATATTTATTATTATTTTTTTTATTTTTGCATCAAAACCTTAATGCGGTTCACAGAATACATCTATCTCCCAAGTGTCAACAGTATAGCTCTTATAGTTTCGGAAAAAAATGGCTGTGACATACGGACGGACAGACTGACAGACACACAGACGTGACGAATCTATAAGGGTTCCGTTTTTTCGCCATTTGGCTACGGAACCCTAAAAATGGAACCTTATTCTTTTAAGGATCACTTTGTGGACCAGTTGTCCGTCTGCCTATGAGGTATTCTCCTTTTTAGGGTTCCGTAGCCAAATGGCAAAAAACGGAACCCTTATAGATTCGTCATGTCTGTCTGTCTGTCTGTCTGTCCGTCTGTCCGTCCGTATGTCACAGCCATTTTTTTTCCGAAACTATAAGAGCTATACTGTTGAAACTTGGTACGAGTAGGTAGGTGTATTCTGTGAACCACATTAAGATTTTGATGCAAAAATAAAAAGAAATAATAAATATTGGGGGCTCCCCATATACTTAGAACTGAAACTGTTTTTTTTCATCAAACACATACGTGTGGGGTATCTATGGATAGGTCTTCAAAAATGATATCGAGGTTTCTAAAATATTTTTTTTCTAAACCTAATAGTTTGCGTGACAGACGCTTCCAAAGTGGAAAAAAGTTGGTCCCCCCCCCTCTAACTTCTAAAATAAGAAAATGAAAAATCTAAAAAAAAAACATATGATGTACATTACTATAAAAACTACCAACGAAAATTGTTTTGAACGAGATCTAGTACGAGTAAGTAGTTTTTTTAATACCTAACTTTGCACCTAATTTATATGGGGCGCATACCAGGTGCAAACTTAACTTAACCACTTAGGGATGGAAAGTGTTTGTACGGAACCCTCGGTGCGTGAGTCCGACTCGCACTTGGCCGGTTTTTATCCTCCCGAACCGGATATGTGTGTCTTGCCATATTGTTGTTTCATAATCCTAACCAACTCTGGGTTTTTTTTTTAATGCTATTCATGTAGAAATCATTTATAAATTATTAGGTTAAGGTAGGTTTGTTTTATAACAATCCCGAAAATTGTATGCTGACAGAGAAAGCTTGGTTTGTGGCACATGAATATTATACCGACCGAGGACGTGGTAGGCGCCGTTTTGCACTGCCTAATTGCTAATACTGAGCCGGCGTTCCTGGGTTCGAATCCCGGCCAGGCCAAATATTTTTGTGATAAACTGGAATATTTGTTCTTGGGTCATGAATGTTTACATATGAATTTATATATTATGTAATGTATATATCTTCGCCTAGTCCCCATAGTACAAGCTTTGCTTAGTTTAGGACACTATGTCGATTTTTAGGGTTCCGTAGTCAACTAGGAACCCTTATACTAGTGTTAAATTAAGCAAACGTGAGAAACTTCACCTGTACTCGATTGAAGTTATTCAATGTTGATTTTATCTTTTTGAACTCTTAGAGACTGTATACATCTCTAAGAAACAGCTTAGTGATGGTGTAGTATGACACTCAGAGACTTTATACATCTCTGAGGAAATTAAATCATTTTAAAATATTTTATTGCATGTTATGACGCCTAGAGACCATATACATCTCTAAGAATTTTAGGTTTAATAACTATTTTCTAAATTATTCACGTTGACGCCTAGAGACCTTATACATCTCTATGGAATTAAATTAATTAAGTAATTATTATTTTATTGCATGTTGTGACACCCAGAGACTTTATACATCTCTGGGTATATTTAATATTTTAAATTTATTAAATTTTTATTTTATTTGGAGTATCTATACATCTCCTTTACGTGTACCCAGTGTAATTAGTTATAACACAACTGTATCATGTAATTGTTTTAAGTATTATTTACGAAAAAATGACTTACTGTTGAGTTTCTTTCGGCTTTCTTCTCAACAGCGGTCTCCTCTTGCGAAATGCCGGTAGATTCACAATCTGACTTGTAAAAGTGCCCCTGTGGCCTACTTACTGAATAAATTATTTCATTTTATTATAGTTTCGCCATGTCCGTCTGTCCGTCCGTCCGCGGCTTAGCTCCGTGATCATAGAATAGAATAGAATAGAATACTCTTTATTGCACACCTCAAGAAGAAAGAAATACAAATACAAATGACACTTAACATTACAATAGAGGCAAACAATAGGCGATCTTATCGCTAAAAAGCGATCTCTTCCAGACAACCTTTGGGTAGCGGATTAATATAAATGAAATGAGATGAGTAGGCGATGCAAAAAGTAATCAAGAAAACTACTGTAAAATTATTAAAATCTACTAAAAACCTATAATAATATATATTGATACATAAACATACATAAAAATATACATAAATGAACATAAGACTAAATATATACTCATATATAAACTTACTTAAACCTTATATTTAAAATAATATTTTGTGAAACGAACCACAGATTATGTCAGTCACCGTGACAGAGTATTAAAGGAGAGACAAGTAATGTTCTTTGAGGTGTGTTTTGAAAGTAGCAACGGATTGACTACGTTTCAATTCAACAGGGAGAGAGTTCCACAATAGAGTAGCCTGAAAGGTAAATGAGCTGTTATAGAATTTGGAAGAAGAAGAAGGGACAGCCAGAAGCAAATCATAAGTACTAGAAAGCTGAAATTTGGTATGAGTATGTGTATGTATTACGCCGACAAAACCGTAAAATAAAAACGAAAACTTTTTTTCGGGTACCTCTCGAATACCTAAAGTGGGGGTGAATTTTTTTTTTCGCTTTTAACACTAGTGTGTGGGGTGTCATTGAGTAGATCTTTTAAAAATAATAGGGGTCTCCAAACATTATTTTTTGGTAAAGTCAGCAGTTTTGTAAATATTCGCTTCGAAAATAAAAAAAAACCTGTGTCCCCCCCTCTAACTTTTCAATCGCGGGTCAAAATATTATGGAAAAATTCATGAAAATGAGGCCTTAAATGAACTTTCAATGAAAACTATATTGAATAAAATCGGTTGAGCCGTTTCTGAGTTATCGTAAAATTGCATAATTTTCTTTAAAATGACGTGAGTGCCGCGCGGTGTGTCCTTATACTTCGAATACACATATTAGTTGAGTGCCATACTGCATAAAATCATTCCGCTCAATCTGGCGCGTAGAATCGTTAACTTCCAGAAGGTAATAAGTAATTACTGTCACTTTGGCGTTTACGACCTTTTTAAAGAGCTTGAAATCTTCCTTGTAATTTAAACCTCGGGCTTAAAACCGCTGTTTTAAGCCCGTCTATTGTGAAGTATGGGCAACTACGGAACCCTACACTGAGCGTGGCCTGACATGCTCTTGGCCGGTTTTTTTGTAAGATTGTCCCTTAATATATATTGACGCTGGCAGCATTTCCTCGCTGTATAGCAACGCTAATGCGTTGAGCGAGGAAGCTGCCAGCAATAAGAGTTCTCCTGAGTTACCATTGTTATGATACTCTGAAATGGGCGGAAACTTGCATTCAAAACAGTCGGTGACGGTGTCAATGTTAGTCCAATTAAGAAGTGCGCTGTTCCGGCAGCCATAAATCAAAATACTAATTCATCTGTTTTCTTTCACCGTGCCCAGCCAGAGAGAAACGCGAAACGTTGTTTTGTATCATACAACCTCGAACCAATCAGTTTTGTCAATCAATTTGAGCCTATATAAATCGCGTAGTGTATAAACAAGATGTCATTTCTTCGGTCGCCTATACGCTCGCGTCGTGTACATTTGTGCGTGGTGGATTTGAATGATTTTAATTGAATAGGTAGTGCAGTGTCGCATTGAGTGAAACAATTATTATACGAAAATGAAGATTTTAATGAGAGCGGACACCCATTATAGCATAGCAGTGCGGAGTGATTATGTTGAACCAACATACACGTTTTCGCAGGTAGGATGCGGTTGAAGGCAGTTTCAGAATGTTATTTAAGTTACAATAGTCGTATGTCGGAAAGAAGTTCTAACAAACTATAGGTATTTAGTGTTTCCCTCTTGCTAACAGATTAAACAACAATACTTTCTTGTGATTTTCTATACCTCGTTATGCAAAATATTTATTAGCACTGAACTTTCATGAGTAGAATTTCAGAGCTTATTACCCATTTGTTACTGAGACCAGAAGGGTCTCTTAATTCATACATCCCACTGGGCTTAAACTATTGTTGTGGATTATTATTCTGTGACTTCACTTCAAACAAAGACGTGTCTGTAAATTAGGCCGTAATCTCTCTTTTTAACCGACTTCAAAAAAAGGAGGAGGTTCTTACTTCGAACTTTTTTTTTTTTTGTATGTGTGTTACTCGATATCTCCGAGAACCGTGAACCGATTTTCAATTTTTTTTTTATCGAAAGGGTATAACTCCGAGTTGGTCCCGTTGGCATTAAGTCGGGATCTGATGATGGAATCTTGGAGAAATCGAGGGAACTTTTCAAATGGTATAGGGACATGTACGGCGCTTTCGGTAATTTATTGATAAAGTCAAGAATTTACATTCAGTAAATAGGATTTGGTGTAAGGAAATTGAACTAGAACCACTAAAAAGCAAAAAAAAAATATTTTTAACAAAAAAAAGAACCGACTTCAGTAAAACTAAAAAACCAAAAATAACCCATTCAAGTACAGATTACATTTGACTCACCCTTCGAAGTCGGTGCCAAACCTCGCGTAGACTAATATAATATAACTATAAATATAAGAACTGAACTGAGTGGTTTGGGATCGACTTCGAAGGGTGAGTCAAATGTAATCTGTACTTGAATGGGTTATTTTTGGTTTTTTAGTTTTACTGAAGTCGGTTCTTTTTTTTGTTAAATTTTTTTTTTATAGGCCACTGTCCGTCTGGTCCAGCCGGTTAAGACGCGGAGGGCAAGAAACGAGTGTTACGGGTTCAAATCCCGCTCGGTCACTCATTTTTTTTTATATTTTCAATTTTATATATAATTTTAGTGTTTATTTGTTCAATTATATATATATTTTTATTTTTTTATTGCTTTTAGACAAGTTTAAAAAAAATAGGTTAATGTTTGAGATAAAAAAATATATTTCTCATAAATATGTCTAACATTTACCTATACTGATTACGTGAATAAGATTTATGCTTTTGAGTTTTTATTTTATTGAGACTTCTGAAGCAATAGTGCAAAACGAAAAATTTACCGATGCAAATTTTAAACACAGTTTCTCGGGTATTTTTTGTGACGCCGTCTCGTCTCTCGAATAATGCCATAAAAACTAACTATGTGTAGATTATCACCTAAACACCACCATACTACAATAAATAGTAATAACCGGCCCAGGTACTAACTACAGTGGAAACTGGATAAGTGGAACCTGGGTTAGTGGAAAACCTCTTTAAGTGGACCCAAGTTCTCGGTTCCAGTCCCTTGGCAACGAATTACCTCTATAAGTGGAATTTTGAGACCTCTATACGCGGAATCCATTTATTCGAAAATTTCTTATTTTTACCTCTGTAACTGGAAGGAGCCGGCTCCGAAACCTCTATGAGTGGAATACCTCGGCGTTATAAGATTTGTATTTTTAATAAACCGTTACAAGGAGGGTAGTTTTTTTCGTTTACATTATGGTTCGTGTTGTAACTACGTATTTTGTATGAGATTTCTTTTACCAGTTAATGGACCAATGATAAAAGAAAAAGCTGAAGAATTTGCAAAAAGGCTATTCATATATTTTTTAAGAGTAACGGATGGTTAGAAGGATTCAAAAAACGTTACAATTTGGTTTTTAAAAAATGTGCAGAGAGAGTAGTGCAGTGGACACCAACACCTCTACATACATATTTAATAAAAGAGGATTATTTGTCTTGATCTTTTATTTGACCATATATGTATACGTGACCTCTATAAGCGACAATACTAGCATCCACAACCTCTGTTAGCAAGAGCCTCTGTAAGTGAGGAAACGTTTTATTTGAACCTGGCTAAGTGGAAAACTGGATAAATGGAAAACCTGGATAAGCGGAACTAAACAGCCGATCTCTTGCGATTCCACTTATCCAGTTTCCACTGTATTAAGCTAGAAGATGAGTTTTGCTAAGTAAACCCGACATTAGACTATTAGGCTCAACTAGGTATTATATATGTGCCTGATAAATAATTAGGTCACAACATAGTAGGGAACTCTACTGACGTACAATTTTATATTTCATATTCCTGTATGATTGTTTTAGATTAGAAGATAGGGTTACTAATGTGTTGCACAAAATTTATTGGCATATTTTCGTTTCGCATAGCAACCATTTGCACAATCATCATTTCGCACAATTGCTTTTTGCCTAAATTTCTTGGCATACTATCACTTCGCACACGTTTCTTTGGCAGAATAGTACATTGGCATAATGTCGATTAGAACAATACTCCTAGGGTCGAATAATTGTGTGGCCGAAATTTATATGGCATAATATTCCGTTTGCATCATTGAATGTAATTATGTTATAGTAATGATGTAGAAAGCTGATTATACATACAATGGATTTTTGAAGGCTATTGGTGCAAATTTAAGATTAGCTTAGTTATTTAAGGAATAATCCTTTTTCTTTACTATTTTGCATGTCTTATACTTATATAAAATAAAAATGACAAGTTCTGTGTTTTCTTAACTGTCCTACTCCATCAGTTTTCTGGTAGCGTTTCGGTTTTGTAGGGGACGCAGTTTGAACCTAACCTAACCTAGTTTTCTGGCAGCGATTCGTTTCTGTGAGGCACGCAGTTTCAACCTAACCTAACCTAGTTTTCTGGCAGCGATTCGTTTCTGTGAGGCACGCAGTCAAGTTCGTAAGCCAAGTCGGACCTGCGCGGCTCGCTCGCTCGTTAGAGTCGCGGTTCAACCTAACACTCCTCCTCGCTTCGCTCGTCGTCGTACCTAACCTAAGCCAAGTCGGATCTGCCTTAAGGTGAAATTGGTAATGTTAGAAATCGTAAGGCAAGTCGGACCTGCGCGGCTCGCTCGCTTCGCTCGCTCGTTAGGGTCGCAGTTCAACCTAACACTCCTCCTCGCTTCACTCGTCGTCGTACCTAACCTAAGCCAAGTCGAATCAGCCTTACTTACCTGCCTTGCCTTCGTTTCTGTGAGGGTCGCAGTTTCAACCTAACCTAACCTAATTTTCTGGCAGCGATTCGGTTCTGTGGGTATGCTATGGTACAATTATGCCGAAATAAATTCGGCGGAACTTATATTGTGCTACATAAAATTCTGCGAAATAAAAGTTGGCGATATTAGTATTCTGCTATTCAAAATTGTGCCAAATGAATACTATGCGACATAACAATTGTGGTAAGTATATAATTATGCGATAGTATCATTCGGCTAAAAATTATTGTGCGAAAACGGTTATGCGAAATGTATTTTGGACAATAGAGATTGTGCAAGATAAGGGGTACCCTAGAAGATAGTCATGCATTCGCCTATTTGTTACACGGATTCCATGTTGCAACTGTAATTGGCAATTGATTTGTACATGGTTTGAACATATCATAACATTATATACCAGTCGATAAGCTTATTTATTATCCCTGTCAATTACTTTCCAGCTACATTCATTACTTATTAAATAATTATACCAAAAATAATTTGACGATTGGGCTAGATACCTAATCGTATAGGTAATGATCAGAAGGGATTAGATGACTCCTTTTGAGTTTACTTTTATGTAGATTACCTAATATGTAAGTAAGAGTGTTACAGTTTATAATTATGATCATAAAAAGACGTCACCGAGCTGACAGAAGAGGCATTTCCAAGAGTTCTAAGCCCCATTCGACGTTTGTTACTGTCATCTCTCCGGGATCTCGCCATTAGGTATTACTCGTATATATGTTCCTACTTTAGGGACTTTAGAGACATGCGCTATAATATTCGACCGTTACCATAATGAAATGGCATTTTCATTCACATTTATTGAAGTAATAGGCGTAAAATTTGGGAATTTCGAGTCTTATTCATATCACTCAAAGTCATTATTATATACTTACCTACAAATAACATTTTAAACTATGTCAGGTAGGTACCAATAAAGGAGCGAACTGTACTTCTAATTTGAGCTTATCATCTAAAAAAATATCACACGTTCACGGATCTGCGCCACAGACAAAACTCATATAAGAAAGTTTTATCCAGAAACGGCACATGAGTTTAATATAAAAAAAAATAAGGTGGTCAGAATCGGACTGGTCGCTGGGACGCGATTAGCGCGAGAAGACATATGGGTAGTACACAAATCCAAAAAGGATAATGTTCCAATTCATTGATGTCTGAGTGTCCTATTTCACTTGTTTTTGAGAAGGGTATCTTTCTTCGGTGTATAGACATTTTATTTCTGGAATTTTATAATGACCTATAGAAGTATTTAAGGGCTGACTGCAGTCGATGGGCAGCTACTACTTGTTGAATTACCTACTTAGGTATACGACTTTAAATATAAAGTATAAATTTGGATGTGACAAATAAATCACTAAACTCATGGGGCATTGTGGTTTCATAATTTAACTCATTATATTTTTATGCCACCTTCCTTTTATCATTACCTGATATTACCTAATAATTAAACTGAATAAACTATAGGCTAAACTATATCTTTGACTAACGCCATAGTCTGACGGACTGCAGCATTCTGTAACGAAGCTCTTATTTAATGCACGCAGATAATGTGTGCTTGTAAGTTGATTCTACGATTTAATTTGATTCATTTCATCTCTACGTCAGCTCGTTAAGTCGTTATAGATTTAGCGTCTTACCTATTCGGATACCAAGAAGTTACATTTCAGACATATGTCCTTTTACTAAAGTCCCCTCGACGAGCATTATATACGATATCTGTTACGGCAGTACAGGCCTACATGAAATTGTAAACCATGCGTGAATGTGTTACGGCAGTATGGGCCTACATGAAATTGTAAACCATGCGTGAATGTGTTACGGCAGTATGGGCCTACATGAAATTGTAAACCATGCGTGAATGTGTTACGGCAGTATGGGCCTACATGAAATTGTAAACCATGCGTGAATATGTTACGGCTGTATGGGCCTACATGAAATTGTAAACCATGCGTGAATGTCTTACGGCAGTATGGGCCTACATGAAATTGTAAACCATGCGTGAATGTCTTACGGCAGTATGGGCCTACATGAAATTGTAAACCATACGTGAATGTGTTACGGCAGTATGGGCCCACATGAAATTGTAAACCAAACGTGAATATGTTACGGCTGTATGGGCCTACATGAAATTGTAAACCATGCGTGAATGTGTTACGGCTGTATGGGCCTACATGAAATTGTAAACCATGCGTAAATGTGTTACGGCTGTATGGACGTACGGCATTTTGATATAAAAAGACATGAGATACTTATGTTCGGCTGTAGACGGAGTGGCAGTTTTGTGGAGGTAAACGCCGCCGTCCTCAGATGTGGTGCCGTATAACGAGACTCGTAATTTTACGTGTCTCGAGGTACTGTCCGTAAAAGTGTTAATATCCCTCGATGTTATAGCAAAAATGATGTAATTCTGCTGATGTATTGGTAAATTGAAGATATCGCAAAGCGCAGTCGAATACCTGCACCGCTCTTCGGCATGTAGATATGCGGACCTTGTAAAATAAAACTACGCTCGAGCATATGTTCTAATGGAACGATGTAGTCAAGTGGGCACAATCAGAGTTGATCAGGCCTTAAATTAATGGAAGTAGACATGCCACACCTCTCAAGCGGTTCGGCCCGCAACGATGAAATATTCACGTTAGGTCAGTGCACCATTATGTTCTTGCAGCTATGAAGTCTACTTTTCTGCACGTTTATTTCTGTGGCTCTAGTGAAAAGAGTACAACGTATACGTAACATATAATCTAGCCGCAAAGGAGCAAAAATCATTTGTTGTGATTGCGACCTTGTCCTTCTGTACCTAGGTCATATTATATGACTTGTACCCCTTTTCACTAAACCTAACAGATTAATCACTCTACACTTACCTATCAACAAAGTGTCTATAAATTATGAGAGCTTCGATCATAAACAGACAGGAAAACAAGTGAATATTCAAATATCTTTGAATTGGAAGAACAACTTTCATTCGATATCTGTGTGAGATTTTCTGATATTTATTTACCGAACGAGCGAAGCGTCTCCGTAGAACCTTGGCCGATTTTTTTTGTGTTCGGATGTCCAGTGTGTGCGGGAGGGAGTTCTCACCTACAGGTGGCATTTTTCAACTGAAGGAAATATTCATAAATAAATAAATATCGAACAACCTCACACAAATCGATCCAGTCCCAATTTAAGCTCAAAGAGGCTTGTGTTATGGGTACTAGACAACGATATACGTACTTATATAGATGAATATATACTTAAATATATAGAACAACCATGACCCAAGCACAAATATTCGAGTTCATCTCACAAATATTTGCCCTGGCCGGGATTCAAACCCGGGACCGCCATATGTTGGTTGATTAGGTAAATAGGTACATTCTTAAATTAAAAATTCTTCTTCGGAATATGGTTAGCGGAAAAAAATTACATGCACAGTCTTTATCGGTATTCAATGTTTTAAAAATAAGCCATATAAATAAATTTAATTCGTTACAGGTACTGGCTGCTGTGGCGGTTTCATTAGGGTCAATGGTTATAGGTTTCTCTTCCGCCTACACTTCTCCCGCTCTCGTCACCATGCAGAACGACACCTCCATACACGTAACAAAGGAAGAGGTATGTCTCACTTACTGCTGTTCCAATCAATGAGTTTATCAAACATGTACGAGGCGGACTCGCCACCCGAGGGTTCTCTACAAATTTATACCGTTGCTTAACCTCGATGATTGATTATGTACCTTAATGACTAAATTTTTTATGACTTTATTACAAATGTATAGGTTGCAGATCTTTCCCTATACTTGTAGTATTAGACGGTATTACTTGCCAAGTTTCATAGTTCTATATATGTACATATGTAGGTAAACGGAAAATTCAGATTCCCTTGAGAGTGTCCAAGTATAAGTTTTTTATGGCATAAAAGGCTGTATCTTTTTTGCTTACAGCAGAAGTAACAAAGTAATCCTATAAGGGATCTGTTTTTTCCTTTGGAGATACGGAATTTTAAACATTACCGCTTTGCCGGATTTTGCCTAGCATTTATCAGGATCTCTTATCATCCCGGGCCGTGTGTATTACACACCATCCCGTAACCGAGTAATCGGTTTCGGGTAATTTTTGCCGCTCCCAGAAAGCTGGCTTGTAAGTATGCGATACGTGAAAACTTTTTACGTAATACTGACGTCAAGCGGTCTTGCCACAGGCGTAGATACACAGTGGGCGTAGTAGATATATACCCTCAGCAAAGACCCTGAAACTGACGGTTGACTGATTAGGACTAATGAACGTTGACCGTTTCCAAGATAAATTACCTCCCAATATGGTCAGTATATTTTGAAACAACTGGCGAAACTCTCTAGAATCATTGCAACTTGGTAAAATTAGGCTAGAGGTAGAAAGCTATCTCTCAAGGTTTCCTTCGACTAAGGGTTAATTCGGTCTATTATATTTTATGTTTCACTATCATCATGTACAAATCCGACCGATAACCGGTGGGGTAAACGTGTTCTTGAGTGGGGATCGCGGCAAGCGTAGTGTGGGACGCCCTCAGACTAGGTGGAGCGATGATCTGTGCAGGGTAGCTGGCAAGAGCTGGATGAGAGTAGCCGAGGATTGGTTGGAGAGGCCTATGTCCAGCAGTGGACAAGAATAGGCTGATGATGATTATGATGATGTACAAATCGCATCATATAAGTTTGCGTCTGTGAAGTTAGCTACTAGAACATAGTAATTATTTCTTTTAAGGTCAAAGGAATTCAAAGGGTGCTGTAGAAGTAGGGAAGAGAATATCTTCACAGGCATAAACTCACATGATGCGTATTGTAGTCGTTTTAAGACTGTTAATATTATAAATTTACGAAATATTACACACCACCATTTATATTAAGCCATTGATACAGCTTTGATCTTTGTATCAATGGTTTAATACTGTTTATATTGTTAACAGGCCAGTTGGGTCGGAGGTCTGATGCCATTGGCGGCGTTAGCGGGAGGCGTGCTCGGCGGCCCCCTCGTCGACTACATCGGGCGCCGCAAAACCATCCTCTTCACCGCCCCACCATTTTTCGTCGCCTGGATCCTCATAGCTACGGCAACGAGCGTCAAATTAGTCCTAGCGGGACGTGCCATTTGCGGTCTATGTGTCGGCGTTGGATCTTTAGCTTTCCCCGTATATTTAGGTGAAACTATTCAACCAGAAGTCAGAGGCACATTGGGACTGTTCCCAACAGCAATCGGTAATATCGGAATACTGATAAGCTACGTTGCTGGAAAGTACCTCAATTGGTCGCAATTGGCGTACCTGGGGTCAGCACTGCCTGTGCCTTTCTTCGTTCTCATGCTTATGATTCCGGAGACTCCTCGCTGGTACATTAACAATAACCGCACGGAAGATGCTAGAAAGGCGTTGCAATGGCTACGAGGCAAGAACACTGACATCGACAACGAAATGCGAGACATAAAACTTTCAGACGCAGACACGTCGGACAATGATTCCACCATCAAAGAACTCTTTAGTAAAAAATACATGAAGTCCATTTGTATTTCTCTAGGTCTAATGGCCTTCCAGCAATTGTCTGGAATCAACGCTGTAATATTTTATACAGTTCAAATATTCAAAATGGCTGGGAGCTCAGTGGATGAAAATTTATCTACAATCATCGTGGGAATTGTTAATTTTGCTTCTACTTTTATTGCGACTGGATTGATTGACCGATGCGGAAGAAAAATGCTGTTATACATATCATCAGTGACAATGGTTTTGACATTAGCTATTCTCGGCACATTTTTCCACGTCAGAGATAACTTGGGTATGGACGTTACTACTTTAGGCTGGCTGCCTCTGACCTGTCTCATGGTATACTTGTTAGGTTTTTCAATGGGTTTCGGGCCCATACCGTGGTTGATGATGGGAGAAATTCTGCCAGCAAAAATTAGAGGCCCGGCGGCTTCGATTTGTACAGCTTTTAATTGGTTATGCACATTTGCAGTAACCAAAACATTTCAAAACCTCTTGGACGCCTTTGGCCCAACTGGCACATTTTGGCTGTTTGGTTGCATATGTTTTGGAAGCTTATTCTTTGTCGTAATATGTGTCCCTGAAACGAGAGGGAAGAGCCTAGAACAAATAGAGACAAAGCTTACCGGTAGGCCTATGGGCAGAACTCGTAGACTTAGTTCTATAGCTAACATTAAACCTCTGCCAAGTGGATGCTAGTGGCAAGGAGAAAGGAGATGATTGGTATAATTTACAAATTACTTTAGCAAAGATGTTGTGTTCGAGTCCATGTTCATGGCACCTTCTTAGTCTGGGGTCTGGGGGAAAATCATTTTATATGGTAGCTGACTTATACGGATAAATATGTGATAAATATAAAGCAAGTGTGAAGATGAATGTTAAAAATAAATTACAGAGGTCATTCCAGGGTACGTAATCGGTACCCCCAGTTAAAACACATTTGTATCGCATGATATACCTGTGAGAAACACAGACATTAAGTTGAGCAATATTCCTATTTAATATAGTTGACTTAGGTCCTTACTCTTCGCTGTTACTTAGGTACTTATTATTTATAGTTATGTTAATAATAAATACATTTTGTGAAAAAATTACCTAGTCCTGTATAGTTAGAATGAATAAAAAAAATAGGAATAGGTTTCCTTACTTTTGACAGAAGTTTAGGCCGGAGCAGATCAGAAATCATAGATCTAAGGAAGTTCATTGCATTTTGCACATCCTACATATATTTGACATCAAAAACAGTTTCATTGCATCGCAGGTTAATGAGAATATTCTCCTATAGCAAGTACTCAAAGTAAGAATTTCGAACTGGAGAGAAAACCCTTGATTTTACACATAAGCGAGATGTGCAGTAACGGTCCTCGAACGGCTGAATATTCATAAATAATACAAGAAAACTAAATTCAAATTTAGTGCCAAAGACAAACAGTATTTATAACTTAAGTATACATATTTCGTCTGAGGTTAAAAATACGTAAAGTAGCTTGGTTGTAGACTTCCAGAGTATTATATACAACTCTAAAGTGGTAAGTAGGTTATGGCAAGATGTTAAATTATTACGAATTTGTATGTCTGCTGATGTTCTATTATTTAAATTCTTATTTGATCTTCCTTTTCTACTGCCAAGCTCATATACCTACATTTTTAATAAATCGGCATACTAAACAGATCGACTACTTTTAGTACTTAGGCTTGATTTAACCAACATAGATTCAGTTTTATTCTTGGAATGAATAGTAGAGTTGTTAGTCCGCTGTTTTCTAACATAATTGTGCGCATCGGGTTACAAGCATGAAATTTCTACCACAGATAGAGTGTTCCACGGTGATTATTTTCAGATGTGGAGGGAAGTCAGATTCGTCCCCTGTCAGGCGGGAGAGCGGAGTGAATACGGCCAAGTATCCTTTTTTCTTTCTTTATTGCTGGTCAGTTAAGTCTACCAGGACGTGTTTGGTATCGTTTCCGTGTAAAACAAATATCAGAAATTAATTTAACATGTTATTTTTGTATAGTTCCATATAAAAATATGGGTGTATGGCCGAAAAGGTAGATTTCACAACAAGTTTTTTTTATTCAGTGAGGTAAATTAGTTCAATTTCGTGAACATTTTCAAATTATTATTATTATTTCAAAAAGTTAATTTAATCAGGTTTCTAAAATATATGCATGTTGGGCACTTCTCATACAAACAGTAGCTTAAAATATATCTTTACGTTGGCGTAACCAACGTAAATCTCCGAACGCATCCTATTTCGCTTCATTAAATACATTAAATAATGATTGTTAACATGCTTTTACATATAATATTTACTATATACGTCCTATAAAAACAAATGAATGTAATTAAAACAAAATATTTTTTTTTCTAATGTATCACGAGCACACGGGCTAATCTCAATATCAACAATTTATTTAAGTTACTGTTTGTATGAACTTATGAAGAGTGCCCAATATTTATATATTTTTAGGAACTAGATTAAATTTGCTATTTTGCAATATTTTTCTTAGTTGTAAATATTCAGGAAATATAACTAATTTATCTCCCTGAATAAAAAAAAAATGTTGTGATTTTTCTCAAAAAATGGGACAAAGGCTAGGAGGATGATGATGATGATGTTGTGATTTTTACAATTTCGGAAATACAACCATATTTTTATATGGTACTATGAATACAACATACATGAAACATGAAAAATGAATTCCTGATATCTGTTTTACACGAAAACGACACGACACAAGTCCTACTAGCGTTACCTGATCAGTAATATAAAAAGAAAAAGAGGACTCCTTTGTTCTATTCACCCCACTTTCCCGCCACACAGGGGACGAATCTGACTTCCCTCTACATCTGAAAATAATCACCGCAGAATACTCTATCTGTGGTAGAAATTTCGTGGTTGTATCCCGATGTACACAATTTCGCGACTTAGCAAAATGTACTAGAACACGCAGGCTAAGCTTAACATCAACATTTTTTTCAAGGTACTTTTTGTATCAGATGTGCCCAATATGTAGACATTTTTAAAAACAAGATTAAATTAGCTGTTTAGTAATATTTTTTTAAATTGTAAATATTCAGGATAGATAACTAGGTAATTTATCGTTCTGAATAAAAAAAACTTGTTGTGATTTTTACCTTTTCGGCAATAAACCCAAACACGAAAACGATGTCGCGTAAGCCCTAAAAGCCTTAACTGATCAGTAATAAAAAAAAGAAAGAGAACAGTACTTGGTCCTCTTCACCCCGCTCTCCCACCACACAGGGGACGAATCTGACTTCCCTCCACATCTGAAAATAATCACCGTGAAACGCTCTATGTGTGGTAGAAATTTCATGCTTGTTGTAACCCGATGCGCACAATTTCGCGGCTTAGCAACTCTACTAGAATGTCATGTTTACATGGAAATTTGTCTCTTTATCTCCGAATTAGTCTCATTCCAGTTTGGTCGAATCCAGAATTAATGATTTAAGTTACGCGTTCCCAGTAAGCTGGTACTCTAAATATAATGTAATTTAAAAAAATTGGTACTTAGTGTGATAAAAAAGTGCCACTGCTTAGTTAAGCCGGCCCACAATAAAACTACATGGTCTTAAAGTAAGCATTAATTGTAAAGATTAGTTTATAACCGATATATCTGTTAAGATCTGATATTTTGTTATACATTTATTTAACATTTGTGAAATAAATACTTATATTTTTATATGAAGTGCATTTTACTTTGTCAGTGAAGCGGGTATTTAGAAGATGTCCACCAAATGTAGGTACTAGGTACTATTGTACTTATAATAGCGTATCTATTACTGTTTGCTTAAAGGTTTGCTTAAGTTTGGTACTATAAATACATAATAGATATGCCTTTTTCATGTGTATGCTTTTTGAGCACGTGGTGACGTCGTTGTAAAAGGTAAGAAGTAAACTTAGTTAAGGTCAAAAGACGGTATTAGTTGTTGTTGCAGATAGTTAAAGACAGATAACCAAGTTACATTTTAATCCATTAAAATATATAGAAGTACGGATAAAACTAGTAATACTCGGAAATTATATTCACAGTCCATTGCCTTATTGTAACATCCTAGTTCATGGGCGGCAACCATATATTTGACATCGTTGGGGTAGCGGCATCCAGAATCTGGAATAAAATAAAAATAATACATTTACACGTATTAGCATTGATTTATTATTCAAGACTGCTAATGCCTATACAAGCAGTGGCATAACCAAGGTGCGGGACTGTGGCAAATTCACTCGCACACATAATTCTAATGAACAAGCCCTGCCTTTCAAATACTCAACTGATTTTGTATTTACCACGTGTTATTCCGTGGCATTTGGCCTGTCTTGCCTGCCAGCCTATCGTTACTCCACTGGTTCCTAGTTTCCAACCAACCTGTTGAAGACTAGACGACCATAGTGAGGCCTCTCTCTTAGAACGAATTGAAAGGCTTTATTTCAGAGATGATTGTCCATAGACAAAATACCTTACAGGCTAACATACGTTAATTTGTTATTATTACTAAAGCGAAAAATGAAATAGACTGTCCTCGCTATGTTGACGTAGTCTCATCGATAATAGGATGGTAGAACGCATTTTTGTATAGGCATTGGCAGAGTTTTTAAATTATGGGCTGGTTCATAGTCATACTAGGCTACCTTTGCACTGAGGTGTAATTGGCACTGATGCAGCCGCAACAGACAGGTAAAATGGCGCACAGCCTTCCACCGTCGAGGCGTAAGAACAGGCTTCTGCCAAGCTGAGCTCCACTGCGTTGGCGTTCGTCGTAGATTGACACACGACATCCCCGCGCACGGAGCCGGTTGTCTGATTACGCCTTGAAAGTATAAAAAACTATAAAATAACTTAGAATTAATCGACACTACCTTACAATCAATATATCTTAATCTAATCTGAGAAAATCTTTCGTCCTTTATCCCTAATGTTTAATCTCTTAAGTTCCATGCCAAGCTCATATAAAAAAAAATGTTTTAGTATTCAAGAAAGCCACTGTCACGATATTCATATTTAACTAGATTTAATATTATATACTTGGTGAATTAATACGAATAAACGTGTTGCTCCATTTGAGATAAATATAAAGTAATGAGCGTGGAAAGAGGATATTATTTTTGTACTAGAATGGCGCTATTCAAATTGAATTCCTAAGAGTAGTATTTTCGCAATAACAGTAACTAAATAATTTCACACGTTTCTCTCCGTTCTCATACTTAAGTTCTTTGGGAAAAAGGAGTGACATTATAGCATTAACAGTAGATAATTTATCTCTTATCCATTAAACGTTTCATTATAAAGAGGTAAACGTACCTTGGGAAAGAATCCGTCCTTGAATAGCATACTGACAGACTAATCGACTCTTGTGTTGAGATCCTCAATAATCTCAAATTGTTGTTGGCATAAAAATAATTAGGAAGCAGTCTGTATAAGTTAATGCCATTAGCATCCACGTAGTCTTCGAAGCCCACAGTTCCAGAATTACGGTCTATCCAATCAATACTGCATAGAGGATTCACTATGCTTCGTGCACCTATACATTTTAAAATAACAGGATCAGGAAAATTTACGTATGAGCTTGGACCAATAATTCAAAGAATGCCTTTGAATGTATCGTTCCACCAACTAGTTGTAGACTGCATCACCAAGCGAAGTCTGTGTTTAATACATCTTGTAGCATGTAGACCTCAATTAACACTCTATCGCCATCTATTTATAACAGGATCTAGACAACGCTAGTTAAAAAGATCTAAGATTTCGCTAAGGTATAATGATATGCAACAAGTCATTAGAACGTGGCTTTGGCTGGCATTTAGCGTTGGCCTTGGTACAAGCATTATAATACAATTATATTACAAATAATTTCGTTTCAACGTGTTCACTTACTATTCCGAAGGTTTTCTACTACACCAGATAAAAGGTCTGGTGAATCTCTAGCTGAAGCCAGTGTCACCGGGATGAAGTCTGATCTAGTGCGAAGTAATGGGGCAACAGTCTCACTCCCAGATGAAGAGGATGCAAAAACAAGACGCAAGTCTGAAAAAGGGATAATATGGGTAAATTATATCAAGTACCATAAAAAAATTATGGATCGTGTTGTCAGTTCAATACGGGAAGGGTATAATTGCCCCTCAAATTAAAATAACTCGCATTGTACGCACACTCAAGATCCGTTAGAAAATTTTCATACCCATTAGTACTCAATATACTCTGAAGTCTGAATACAAAAAATCACGCTCTTGTATGTTATTGAAGTTTAAAACCCTTCGTGTATTGGGCTATAAAGCACTTATATACGATTGGTTTAACTTACGTACATTTATTACGGTGTCCCAAAATTTTAAACGTAGGTATTCAACGCATACATTACGTTGTATAAGTACCCTAATTAGGTTATTAAATGTGTTATAATGTTCCCCTCATCAATATTAGCTAGTTCTATGAACGGGACCATGACGACCGTGTCAAGCCCACCCCTTGAACCTGCTGGCAATACAAATCACGATAGGTGTGCGTGTACCTATCCCCCCTTCTGATTTTCCTGGGTTCCATCATCAGATCCTGACCTCGTGACAATAGAACCAACTAAAAACTAAATCCTTTCAAACAATAAAATAATTTTCTAATAATACTACATAAAAAAATACTAACATCCCGACGAATGGAGAACCTTGTCCGTATTTTACAAATAAACATCTAACTACTGCCCGGTCGACATCAGGGGTTCTTCAACATGAGTAAGCAGCATTTTCTTTACATAATGCCTATAATAGTCTGGGGTTCATACCTGGAACAAACTGTCTTAGCCAAATAGCTTGGTTCATCGCCTGGTTCCATTCGCTACCAGTCAGAGGTATGGTATCGGAAAGAAATAGAGCTACTGTAGCATTTCCTCCTGAATATTGTTGGGTCATTTGAGCTGTTGCTTGTTTTGTCATTAATTCTCGAACTGACTGTAATCCCCTTACTACATTTAGCGTACCTAGAATACACACAGGAAATTTGTAAACATAGTATAGTAATCCCTTTAAATAAAAATTAAAATTAAAAATGTATTTATTTTCACGTCACAAAGAATGCGAGATATAGTTTGAAACATTATCAAAAGAATTGGCTTACTTATTACAATTTTATACCCGTTGTAAGAGACTGGAGTCCGAACAATTAGAGGTAACTTGTAATACAGATCTCCAGGCTCCCAACCCGGAAATAAGTAAAAAATTGCGTGCTCTTAATGTGAATATGTTTAAAACTAGGACTTAATTATGTGCACAAACCGCGAGAGTATAAAATGTAATACACAAAGGAATAGGAAAAGGTGTGTGTGTGTGAGCCTATTTGTATTTTTTTAATAGAAAAATATCAGAAAATTTAACTTACCAATTTGAGCGCTGTATCTCAAAGCGAATTCGGAATAGAACTTTGCTAACGAAAACGTTTTATCAACTAGTACTTCTCCAGTTTCTGGATGGAGAAGAGTAATACTAGATCCATATTTGCTAACTTCGATGTTGTTAACGATGTATGATATTAAGTTGCGGTTTAATTCAGATGTGATTAGAATCAAATTCACTTTGGGTCTTAGAATTTCGACGGCATTTAGAGAGCATAAAGGGTCACTGTTCATGTTTAGAGCTGAAAAACACCAAACAGAGTTATAATACGTAAAAATATGATTTGATATGAAGATATCTTATGTTATGTTATCTTACGTATGTATGTATGAAAGGCAGCCACGGTGTTGTTGACAAATTGCTCTATGCCTCTCATATTGGTTGTTCCCGCTAAAGACGATGCATGGTAAAGGGCTATTGCAGGTCCCAGGCTTCGTTCAGCCAAGGAGGATGCTGATGCGATTTCAGGTATCAGCACTATTCGATTGCACGCTCGAAATCGGGGCTGGTGCATTATACCGTTCTAAAAATTCAAATATGAATATTGACAATACCTACCTACTTACAAAAAATAACACAACAAGAAATAATCATGTTAAGATTCCAGTTACATACCGAAGTATAATACATGTCTATAAGTTGCGACAGTCTCATCTCTGGAAACTGGTTAACGTTAGCTAGCCCAAGTTCGCTAAGGATAACACCATCTAAGCCGCCTCGGATTTCTGCATCGGTAAGTTCCAGATCTGCCGTGCGAGTATGAAAGTAATGCCGGTTAGCGTAGGAGCTGTTCCATCCCCCTGTTCCACCGACTGTTATTGAGTTCCGAGTCATTCCTTGTCTAATGGCAGTCTCAGCGATATCACCTTTAAAAATACAAATATTTACCACATTGTTATTGAGACAGATTCATGAAGACGCCACCCATTCCTTGTTTTCACGTATTGCATTGTCCAAGACGTAAATTCCCACGGCGCATCACGTCTTTATGTTGTAGTGGGATAGTACTACTAAAAATCAAAACTTACCGGCAAGTGTGGCAGCATATCTATTGTTCACAACGATTGCGCTGCCGGTGAACCCTGACTTTAATGTTACAAGATCAGACACCAGCACGTTTTGCTCTTCCAGTCCTGCAGAAATGCCTGCCACGACTGGTCCCATGGCCACATCTCCCCACGGGGTCGACACTACGCCAGTCTCTATAGGACAATTGGTCATACCCAAAATCTGACGGCCTAAATGGTCCTTCGTGCCACTGAAAATTTATAAGGTTATGATTTAATAATTTCTTTCTAGACTCCGACCATGCTAAGCCTGCCCAGCAAGCCTACAAAGGGTGCATTTATCACGCGATAGACTTTGAATAAACCTTGCTCTCTCTTAAATATATCTCAGAAAGTGACAGATGCTTTATAATTTTTATCTATAGCACTATAAATGCCCGCTGCTTTGCATTAGAATAATCCGGTAACGCTAACCAATTATCTAGATTATCTATCTATGGTGGGGTCATCAGGTTCACTGCAATGTTATTTATTAGCATAACTAAATTATAGTATTTTGTTCAGACACAAAACAAATATATTAATTAGCAAGGATAATGAGCCGAATCACATTCAAATTGACCTTTCAGCTGTTTTTCCGAAGTCTGAACTTTTCAACATATTTCCACAAAGGACCATACACGTGTCTAACTTTATGTACCTACTTAAAGTGGTAATATCGCTTACTATGTTCACTGGTCCGATAAAATTACTCACTCACTTGACATCAATGATTTCAACATCGTCACCCTCCTGGTATGCAGCCAGGCGCGCGCTGCGGTTGCCTGGTAGAGTTATACTGTTGCATGTCCATTCTTCGTCCCCTCTAGCGTTCAGTAGAATGCTGGATGAGACCATGAAATGCAGGGCGCACTGAAAAGTGTATATTTTTTATTAAGACATTAAGTTTTTTAAACTATTTCTGTTTCATTAATTTTATTTTTCGATGCTTTACTTGATAGGTACTGGCAAGCTTCTTTTGGGATGTCTTTTTAAATGTAGTCGAGGAAATTTCAAAGTAAACACGAATTAAGGATATGTAAGTGTGGCGGAGTATCACATCGCAGATACTAACTACTAGTTTCATTGAAATTCAAGGTTAGAAGTTAGAAGCTTAGGAGTCTAAATAGTCTAATACATTTAACAATCACCGAAGTTGATATCTAGTGAAATTTTGAATACTAGTAGAATCGGTTGATATATTACTAACATAAAGTTAGTAATACAAACTATACAAAGCACATCTATCCAAATATTTAAGTATTAAATCATTGCCATTTAAAGGGGTATTTTGGTATTACCTTTTCTTCTGGTGTGAGGATGTCTGTTGGTAAGTTGAATTGGTTTATAGGTAAGAGTTTATTAAGCAACAACATGTTTTTGTATATTGGAAACCCAGTAGGACTATATGGCACTATGAACTGTTGCACTATTGCTGTTGGATCGTACACTATGCCATCCTGTCTAAACCTGAAATAAAGTAATATTTATCAACAAAAACATGTGTGTTTACACATGTTTCATTTACGTTAATTATTTAATTCCACTGACCACTAAGTACTAGGTACTCCTATGCATATATACTCGTAATATACGTAAGTACTTATATCTAATTATGACTGGCAAATTACACTTTCATGAAACAAACTACAATACTATGTTTAGTGCATCATACTTATATAAAATATTATATAGGTACTAACATGTGTACAATGGCTGTGGATATCTGTCGCATATCCCCAACGGAATTTGGATGATCCTCAATTTTTCTTATAATATCTAGCATCACTGGTAATGTCATCGGTGGTAAGTTATTTCTATCTAATAAATTTGGTTCACTATAACATTCCCTTAAATAGGGGGACAACGTTTTCCCAGAACCCTGAGCGAGAGAGTTCACAACACAACCAAGCAAAAAAATAGTTATTCGCACCATATTTTATGTTATTTAACCTAAAACACTTAAAAATAATTTAACGCGTTAACTGTTGCCTGTGTCTGTGAGGGACATTGTTATCGCTTGTATGGTTTCGAGTGAAACAATCTTATCTGTCTGTAGGCTGATAATACTGATAGTCGCTTAGCTACCCATTAGGTCCTACCTTGGAAAAATTATATTTGGGTCGCACCTTAACGATAATTTAGGAATCTGGTTTTTTAATAAGACCGCCCGGATTGAATTCGCAATAGAGTGATTATATTCTCTTTGTTCGCAATCAGCTAAAGGTAAACATAACTATCCATTTGGCCATTTGAAGGAGAAATCAGTTTACATATATCTGTTCAATTATCAACTATATTTTGAACTTTCTTTTTTGTTACCAATGTCATATAGGTTCACTGATCACTGATCATCTCACTAAAACAGCCACTTAATATATTTGACGTATGTTTAATGTACTTATGCTACTCAGAGGGATCTCATTAAAATAATAACAGTAGTAGTAGTAAATAAATAGTGCAATTTCTAAAAATAACTTTATTTTGTATAAAAATGTGTTTTGAAGCAGTAAAACAAAAATGCATATCTTACGAAATAATTTACGTATCTCTATATTATGGACCACGTAACTATATATCTCATGTCTGTTTTCATTTAAACCCTGTCGAATTAAACAATCCTTATTTATCTATTTTATTAACAAACAAAACTTTACCACTTAGGTTTACTTTACATCTAAGGAATTTTTAAAAATATATACACAACCCGATGACTAAAATGTAGTGCACTAAATTCGGTAAATAATTCAGTAAGTATAGGTACTAATCATTTTTACTGTATGTGTTTTAAATACAGGTTTTATAATTAAATAAGCCAAAAATTTAGTGCATTATATTTAGCCCTACGTCCCGACAGAAGTCTTAAGATTATTGTCAAAATGAATTCTATTATCTTATTTAATACAACTTGTAGGTGGGAGTAAGTCGTCAAACGACTAGTTTCTAAATTGAAATTTCTAACTCGAAACAAAATGGCAGCTCGGTGGCTAAGAAAACTTAAAATTAAGAAATGAAACTCATATAACTATATATTAGAATTTCCTAAGTCGATAATAAAAAACTATGATAATATTTTCAGTAGCAAACTTAAGTAAAGTTTAAGAAGACGATCGGAATAGATTTATGACGAGAGCGGAGATGACCACCATAACACTGGCGCCAATACTTGCTGAACTGCTGAAGCAACCAAAGTCTTCAATCTGCACGGAATATCTTACGTTGTACGGAAATCTGCACTGTGCATCTGTAATTAAGAAAATAAAGTATTCATATTAGCATTATTAAGAAATTACCATAACCGATAGGTATTATCCTCGAATTCGAGTCCGAAGTAAGTTTCATTGCGTTTTCTTCTCTTCATATGTGTTCTCCCCAAAGGATGAATACTACGATCTATGGTTCTCATCGTCAGCTGATATGTACTATGTCCTTATGAATAAGACCGTGGGATGTAAACGCGAAACTTAGCATGCATTCGAGGAGACGATACCTGTGCAGGTTGCAGTGAAGGAAGAGACATCGGTGGTGGTCGACAAGACTTTGGACAAATAGATGGATAGACACAAGTTGATGGTGGAGTAGCCGTCGCAAGGGTTCCGCATGCTGACCTCAACGGTGCTTGCCATTGTTTAATAGATGACAATAGGAGAGACTATACCTGTGCAGGTTGAAGTGAAGGAGGACACGCTGCTAGTGGTGGACTCGACGGACACGTAGAAGAATGGGCACGAGTTGATGGTGGAGTAGCCGTCGCAAGGGTTCCGCAGATTGATGTCCACGTTGCCCGTGCTTGCTATTGTTTGACAAGAGATTGCGGTTTCGTCGAGACCTGTTCCGTTTTGTCTGAAATAATTAAAAAGGATGCGATTTATTATGTTTTAAAAATTATAGTTTGATTCATTGCAAATAATGCAAATTTCTGGCCAACGGTATGTACAGATGTATGTACTTAGGAGGACATACCTACACTATCAGAAAAAGATTTCGTACCAAAGAACAGAATAGCAAATCAATCACAAAACTGTTTTCAATATATGATCAGGGAGTAAGCACATATAGGGTTTTCTTAAATTCATATTATTCTCTTTAAATATGTTCATTAGAAAAAATTGGGGTAGGACAATCATATACATATAAGTAAACTTAAATAGATATGTACAATATATCAATGGATTCACTTACCTTGGTCGAGAAATAGAACGCGAGTGGCAAATAACCAAGCTGCCCACTCCGGCACCCGTTCGCGAGATGCGAATACGTCGATTCTCATTGTCGCTATAGAAATAGTTGGGATGGATGGAGTAGTAGTTCACATAACCAGGCTCCACGAAGTCATCGAAATTTCTGTTTCCTGAGTTCAATTCTCTGTTGAATGTCGATCCGCATAGAGGATTAACGATTCTTCTTGCAACTAAAACATGACAAAAAATATCAATATTATTTATCATGGATTAGAAGGACGCCTCATTTGCAGTAACTAGGGTGATCCCACAATTAAATAATAGTTAATTACAATACTACATTGAGATAAAAATTACCTCGCTGAATACTGTCTAAAGTAGGGGCTAAGGCTTCAATATGGTTGACAGTGGTCGTGAGGGAGACGGTGTGGATGTCATCGTGCATGTCCCGTACTAAGTTCCACACGTTATCGAATTGATTCGTTGATGTGGTAAACAAAATCCTTAAGTCTGAAACATAAAATCAAGCTGCTAAATGCGATAACGTAGCTAGTAGGCACAATACTCGCTAGGAAAGTGTAATTGACGTCGCCGGCCTATAGTGCAATTTTTGGAAATCACTTGAAGTGAACGAGAGCTGGCCGGCTGTCTCTTGAAAGACTGGGTTTTGGTTGAAACACATTGCTACCAGTAAGTATGTAATTTGTGTAAGCTACAAATCCACAAAAAATCAAAACGGACCTGTCTCCATGGTACAGGAGGACAGAGTATAGTCATCATGCTGAACATTTTCTCCAACATGGCATGCCAACTATCTTAATCTAGAACCTCAACCAACCGATCCAAAACCATATCATATCGTCCCAAATTCACTTACTCGGAATTATGTGCTTGCTTCCTTAAAAAAAGGGTTACTTATGTATAACTTAAGTATTGCATGCTGCAATTGCTGCATCAATCACTATACATAATAACATTATTTGACGGTGTTTCCATCTTCTATAATGTTCTAAAATCTTCCTGCCCTTCCAATAGTTCCAATCAACAAGCTGCTAATCAGTTGGGCGGAGAAATTAAGTTGCTCTGGATTCATGAATAAGTAATTTTTAAATTAAAATAGAAACTTACCAGGAACAGTTTCGTTCAATAGCCGGGCTTGTTGCCAGGTCTGTTCATTGTTTTGAAGGTTCCCAGAGTTCAGCAGGAATAGAAGAACCGACGAATTGCCACCAACGTAATTAAGGCGGGATTCGTTATCCAATTTCTCTTGCATATAAGTGCGGATATTGGTGAAAGCAGTTTGCAAGCTTACACCCGTGAACACTGTGGAGGAATTTGGTTTATATTAAATTCGTACAATTCGATCATGAGCAAAATAATTAGGGTAATTCGAGCATATACTTACATGACAGGTGTTTTTCACGAGTATACTCTGAATGAAAGTCTGCCAGAGACCATGTGGTATTAATCACAACGTGTCCGTCAAAGGCACTTAGTAGCGTGACGCTTGATCCGTACTTTCCGACCTCAATAGAATCCAGGAGGTAAGAAACTGCCGGGTAGATGACGTCGTATTGCCATGCCGCGTCGAGCACGAGGTAGAGGTTCGTCTTCAAACGATAATCATGACTTAAGGTGTCGGTGCTAACACATGACAGATCATTCAAGTTGCTGGCTGAAAAGTTACACAAGAATTATAAGAGTCTTTACCCAATCCTCTCCACTTATATTGTGATCTTAATTATAAGGTTCATGACTTACAAGCATAGCTTTGAAAGTTTGTAACAGCACTGTTGACTAAATCGTCTAAACCTCCCGTTATAGTTCCTCTCAAAGGCATCTGAGTGTCTAAAGCTGCTGCGAAGGAGTAGGTTTCCGCTACTAAGTTAGCTTCAGTGACATATTGTTGCATCAGTGCTCGTCGGTTGCATGCCCTAAACTGATGATTGAATACTCCATTCTGAAACCAAAAATATATTACCTAGTTACACGATAAACCTCGAAATTTCTGCCTATAAAGAAAAATATTTTACCTTTGAGTAATACATGTCGATCAACTGAGATAACTTCAAAGAGCTGTAGGTTCCTAGGAATGTATTCAAGTTAGAGCCCAAAACGAAGCCGTCTATATCACCGCGAATCTCGGGGTCCGTAATTTCGATGTTTAGACGATTACGTAACATGAAATATTTGGCCGCTTGAGAGCTGTTCCAGTAACCAGTTGCTCCAATCGAAATAGACGGATTCCCTCTTTCAGTTCCCTGAATCAAAATTGCTTCAGCTAAGTCGCCTGTAACATACATTTTATATTAGTTAGTCAGTCAACAAACAATGCATATAATAAATTAACAGTCTAATTCGGGAGAGCGAATCCCATTCAATGTAATATTGTACTAATTGCATTGCAATTGAACTATCTATATCCTATTATTATGCTATCCATCCCCTTACCTGATAATGTGGCAGCATAAATCGAGGAAACAGTCGCTTGAGCATTCGGGTAGTTTAGAACTGAGCCCTTTGCTAACTCCAGAACTGACACACGCTGCGACTCCGAACCGGCTGCGATTCCTGCGATCAAGTTTCCTGCAGAAACTTCTCCCCACGAAGTCTTGGCAACACCACCCAGTATGGGACACAAGCTGTCTCCTAGTAGCTGGCGTTCAGATTTGCTGCCACCAAGGTTGTTGTATTCAACGTCGCTCTTTAGACTGTACTGTCTCATTTGGCCGATTTTGTTTTTAGTATTCCTGGAAAAAAGCAGATGTAATGTGATATTACTTACTTTGTATCGTACTTGAGAAGTAGTATAATAATTGCATTTTATTTTTAATCTTTTACATACAATATGGCTGGATCTATGATTTCTACGTCATCGTTAATGTTGTCATATGACACCTGTCGCGCCGTTCTGAGCGCTCGATATTGGGAGAATTCATTGCAGTTACCGTTGCCATGAGCTCTCGCATCCACTGTGGTGGACAGCAAGTTATGGATGGCACACTGAAAGGAAAATAATTGAAAGTAAGTTTATTTCACGCAAGTACTGTACACGTACAGGTGTACCTAAGGTGTGCAATAAAGTGGATTCGTACTGATCATAACTAAGTACGACTCCTACTCCTACCTTCAAAGGTGACGATAAAGTTGTATTTTCAAACACTTGTAAATTATTAGGAATCAATCTTGTCAGAAGTAACTTGTGCCGATGAAAAGAATGGAATGTAGCCGCCCAAGGCAAGATGTTACTAGAAACTGCCATATTTGATTCCGGCTGATGATACTCTATCCCGTCTTGTCTGAATCTGAAAATAAAAGTTTAAATGTTATCGAACTCGGATATCAAAACAAAAGTGAACTAATCAGCACTATAGGTATATGTGTACAAGATACTAACGTATGAAGTAAAGTAGTGGCAATCTGCCTAAGGTCCATGTTGACATTAGGATGACTTTCAATCTTCTGTATGATGTCAATGAGTACGCTGACAGTAGCTGGGGGCAGGTTGTCTCGATTCAGAGAGCCGTTGGTGTAGCATTCTCTTAGTTCTGGAGCCACGCTGGACTGCGCTGTGAGTTGCCCATGGGCACTGGCGAAGAGACCCGCCAGTAATATGACCCACATCTTGGTTCCTGCAAAATCGACGGTTAGGTTAGGTTAGGTTAGGTTAGGTTAGGTTATACTCCCCCCCGAGGGTGTCCACCTTGTCGTGGTGGGGGGGCTCAGTACCTGCGGTTGGGCGCGGGGAAGCCAAGAGACACCAGGGAGGGGGCCTACGGGCCAGCGGGCGAGGGAGACCGAGAAGGAGACCGGCGGAGCATGACTCGGGTGGGCACTTCGGTGTTTGTGATGGACTTCACCTCCGTCGGTGGAGGAGACCGAGAAGGAGACCGGCGGGGCATGACTCGGGTGGGCACTTCGGTGTTTGTGATGGACTTCACCTCCGCCGGTGGAGGAGACCGAGGAGGAGGCTGGCGGGGCATGACTCGGGTGGGCACATCGGTGTTTGTGCTGAATTGCGCCCCCGTCGGCGTTGAGGGACCCACGGGGTAGGGGCGTTTGTCCTCCCATGGCCGGCTGAGGGGTAGGGGCGTTTGTTCTCCCTCAGCAAGGAGGGTGGGACCGAAGCACCGTGTGTCGGTGGCGGTCCCCGCTTCCTGGGGGCTTGGGGAAGTGGTGAGGGTAAGGCACACTGGTATGCTACAGTGTGTCTTTCGGTGAGGGTTCGCCCTAGGGCGAAGTGCCGGTGGTGTCGTGGTGAATGTTCGCGATCCCATGGCATCACCACTATGGCACAGGTTGGCAGCATCCCAGAGTTTTAGTGGGTAGGCTAGTCCTTCGCGGATTAGAGAGCCCCACATCACCAATGCGTAATATTTGACTCTACCCCCGAGGGTCTCATGTTACGTAGTGGTATGCAATTCAATGCATTTCTCCGGGTTAAAAAAAAAAAAAAAAAGGTTAGGTTATACTAAGTATCTCATGAGCTATCTATTACACTATTCACATTAAAATTAAAATTGATGAATGTTACTTGAATCTATAAGACTGATTATTATACTTTTCTGATATCTTTAGATGTAAAATAGAAGTGAACTGTTAAGGATAACCAGTGGAGGTTGTGAGGAACCTAATGCTGTTTAGTTCCAATCTCTTGCTCATATCCGTAAATGAATCCGGACTTGTTTACAGTATTTGTCTTTTGTAACGAATACGGGGAAATGTAGTCATGAGGTTTGATAAAGAAATCGATGACGAATGGCATTTGGCATCTGCGATTACAAGCGTTATCAGTATAGTATCGACGGGGAGTGGTCGCGGAACTTAAAATGAGACATCACTGGCATTGTTTTCTCATTTACGTCTTTATTCATAGTAAGTACTTTCAACTGTAGCAATGGTGAACAAAATATAAAGTTTCATGTATCCGAATCAAAGCTTCGCATTGGAAAAGATTTTGGACTGATATTCCCCGTATGATGTAAAGAATAAGAGTTTTTATAAAATTGCCCCGAAACGGAGCCACGGACATGATCTATCTAGTTCTATTAAGACGTTCAATATGAAAAGCTTTCAGTTATTACAATACGAGTATACTATATATGCGCGTATATAAATTAATGTTCATAAAATGGATATCTCGTTAAGCTAACCTTAACGGGATATCCATTTTATGAACATTAATTTTTACACCCGTTGGAGAACCTTATTAGAGTAATTGATAAAGTGGGCTGGCGCTGGGTTTCATGAATAGACGGAACTTCTGTTGTGCCTGATTCCTCCAAAATATTAGTAGAGCACAACCAGTGGTCCAAGGGGGGAGGGGAT
This sequence comes from Apotomis capreana, assembly GCA_947623375.1. Lineage (NCBI taxonomy): Eukaryota > Metazoa > Arthropoda > Insecta > Lepidoptera > Tortricidae > Apotomis > Apotomis capreana. The sequence continues at coordinate 17,302,942 of OX392501.1, forward strand.
GAAAAAACAACACAAATTATTATTTGATGTCCCCCTCCTCTAGTCACAATATCCGTAGCCACATAATGAAGCCGTATTATAGCACTATGTACATCATAAAGGGCCTATCTACATGTGATAGAGATTAAGTGATTGCCCAAAGTTATGCTATTTGCTTGCTCTAGTTTTGATAACAATTCAGGGCAATAGTAACCTTATCATAGTGTCTGATTTTTTTACCAATGTTTAGGTTAATTTCGAGTTTAATCTGAAAACAATGTACACTGTTATTGGTTCGTTATTTACACCAGCTAAAATACATATGAGTCATTACTCATTACGCTGTAATTGTAACGTAGATACTTCAGGGTGACTCGCGGGTACGTAGGTATGTATAGGTACTTCGTACTACAATATACACTAATGTAACACATGTCTTTACTATAGGCGTTACAGCTACTTTTATTTAATTAAATGGGATTTGATTCAGTCATCTCTCAGACTATTTCGTGGCATAATACCTGTATGAAGAACAAAGTAATCCAATGAAATATTTATCACTTCACACGAACGTTAAATCACTATCACCATAAGCCACACGTCACATAATCTCGTATTAAATAACTGAGAAAGTTGAAAAGAAACAAGGTAACGTATGCCAACTACAAAAGCGATATGGCGGAATGATTTTATCAGTACAGGCACAACCAACCAACCTAGGTCGACTGTAAAAATAAAGGGTATCAAGTGTTAAGATAAGATAATGGAAATCAGGTCTAGATAAATTTGTAACGTTCTAGTAGAGGTACGCAGTTTTAGGTTAATCTGTCAGGGAATTAACAAAAATTTACTTATAAGTACTTTATTACGCAATAGAAGAAATGTACAAATGGCGGTCTTAGTCTATAAGGCCTTCTCTACCAGTGAACCATTGGGCCAAACAGAAACATATATGATGCAGGGCATGTAATTTATTTCAACCATTAACTTTAGTTGTTGTAGTTTTTGAGTGTTTTTATTTATATTTTCAATGCGGTTTGATAATAAATAAGTGCAAAAAGCAATACATTGCGCTTATTCGATCTCTGGGTATTGTTATCTGGTCGACATCGGCAGGTATCGGCGATACGGTGATGATAGTGTGATTGATGTCGAATCTAGGGCCTCCTGAATTCCTGATCTCTATTTTGTTCGGACTTATGAAAGATTTTTATTTACGTTGGTACGTCTATTATTCAAAGTAGTATAAGTTAGGCCGAATTAAGTATTGTAGATTGTCCAATTATTGACAAAACTGTAAAAAACTTTCCAAACAATGTTTACAAATATTTTTTCATCAGTCATCACCATCAGTTACGTACGTACGTATGTACCCAAAGTATCGCACTCGTATCGTAAATATGGGTACGAAGTCCGTTTAGATCAATTGAGCTTACTTGTATCAGTGCATCTCCTTTCCATTACGAATCAATATAATACGAAATACTCCTTAAAAGGATATAGACTAAATATTTTATTTACAAGTAAGTGGTCACGATCTTATAATGATGCATGGCACTCCTCGATATAGATAAAATGTAAATACTTAATAATAATGATAATTTGACATTTCATTAAATTGTCAAAAGGGCCTCTACGCGTTGGCTTCGGCTCCGCGCAAGCCTCCCAAAGGCCCTGGACACTATTGTCCCGAGAGCGGGTGCCATCACCTACTTACATGATAATAATAAGTACAATCGAGAACTTTAATATAGGATCCACTTGAACTTTGAACCTTTCAAATTAAGTAAAGACTATACTTACCAAATATACCTACTATAATATAATCAATAAGTTTTCCCCGGTAAACAAAATCTTAAATGCGCTGTTTCTAGGAATGTAAAGGTTCGTCAGTTATTGTCTTTAAGTGATGGTGTTAAGGTTCACAACTACGATACACTTAATAATACTCGTAATGTAGGTATGAAATTGAAAGGAAGGGCCACCTAAATGAAGAGAAAATTCCTCTGACAAAGTCAACTCTGTTATAATATAATACTTATAATTATTAAGAGTACATAGTATAACAAAATAAATAATAAGTAATAACACTAATAAATGCAAAAATATACCGACGAGGATGGGATTCGAACCCACGCGTGCAGAGCACATTGGATTAGCAGTCCAACGCCTTAACCACTCGGCCACCTCGTCATATGATGAGGAGGCCAAATTTTGACATCACTACCATTATTTTTTCCTGTAACTTATTTCCATTAAAACATAATACAACGATAATAATTAATATTGATTAAATATGAAAAAAGTTAATTTTAACCCCAGTTTAGCTACAAATCGAACGAATATATAAGATAACATCGGACGCTAGTGACATCTAACGTATTATAGCGACACTAGCTTCTTCATGAGTATCGTTTTTGATTTATTTGTTTCGACAGCTTGTTCCAATTAGTATTTTTCTAATAAAACATATTAATTAATGTAATCGATGTTTGCAAAATATCAATCGTTTGCTGACCAACCATATGTATACGGAGCTTATTATTGTATTTAAATCATAATTCTACTTCTTTACTGCCGCCATCTAGGTACTTTCTGTCGCAGCGTAAACGTAGTAAGGCACTAGCATGCATATATTATGCTTCGCCGTAGCCATGTACGTCTATAGGTGGCGCTGTACTCAATATAGCATTAAATTTAGATTTGATCAGATATAAAAAATACAAAATATTCAGATACAAAGTCCATTTTTCATTCGGTATAGTCAGTAGATTAAAATTTAATTTAATAGTATTCCGTTTTTATCTTGTACTTAATTCGTTTATTGTCTTGTTTTGTAGCTTAAATATTATAATGGGTATTGGGTACCTACCGACTTTATATATACATACAAATGGTTAAATTAAGTATCAAGGCAAAATATTTTCAATAATATTTCTTTAAGTATAATAATTAATAAGTTATTTTGCTGATTACGCTACTTGCTTGCCCTACGCTGAGCCGTTCCGGTCCCAGACGACTTCGAAACATGTCGGGCCGTTCCTCACGTTCCTGATAATTTCACGTGACGTGAGTGTAAACCGCTTAACATATTTATTAAATATGTCTCACGAAGACAACAAGATTTTGAGAAGGTATCATTAAGATATCGGCATACCAACTTACACCCACCTAAGGTTGCATGCACCTTTACCTACGACGTACCATACTGAAACATTTCGAAACATCGCAAAAATGTATTTTATCCAGATTCGTGTTATACAAAAAAAAAAACACGTTCACGTTCGACCTCCGAGCGTCAGGCGTCAGCCACCTCTCAAAAGATAAAGATAGTAAGTGTTTATGAAGTTGTGTGTGTTTGCTTTCTTTTGGAGGGGTGCTGTCTCGTCCCCGACCGAGGGACGCGTCGCTAGGCAACGCGGTTCGTCGATCCGTCTCGGCTCCATTCATAAATGGCCCCAAATTACAACGCAAATAATTCGATGCCCTGTGACATTGTTCTGAGAACGTTGTTAGCCTAATTTGTAACGTCTTTCGATGAGTTCGGGGGCAGAGTTAAAGGTAAGTACCTACTGTTACTACACACATAGACATAGGTTTCTACCTAATGGGTATACTTACGTACGTTAAGTTGGTCAGTGCCCAAGTTTTCTATAAAGCGTGCCTATATAGATGTGTATGAACATAGCTACGGTTACGGTTAAAATCTTCTTTAGGTACTTACCTACCTATAACATTTATGAAAGGCCAGCCAGAAATATTATGACCGTCTTTTATTTTAATTTAAGTCTCACTGAATATTACGGTATGTAACCTTGGCAGTGTGTATAAAACATAATCTTCTAAATTAAATAATTATGTTCAATTAGATGTTGAATAAAAATAATCAAGGATTATGCCGTGACCCGTGAATCTTTTAATGTAGTATAATAATATCAATATCGGTGTCTTATAAAAATAAAATAACTTCGCGACTTCGCGCGACCAGCGGTCATAGTGGGGTATAAGTACCTTAACAGCTTTCAGTTGAATGTTGGTAAATGTGCGATAATGTCTTATTCAAAATCGACTCAGGCCCCAGATCCGTCGTACACTTTAAATGGCGAGAGTTTACGTAGTGTTACAACCTTGCGAGATCTCGGTGCGTGTTTCGATACGCAGCTAACTTTTTAAAGAACATGTTGTTTAAATTTGCTACAAATCGCGAAAAGCTCTTGGTTTCGTAATACGACAGTCCAAGTTTTTTAATAATTATCAGGTCATTGCATTATTGTACAACGTTTCATGTAAGGAGTTTGCTAGAGAGTAGCTGCATCACCTAGAATCCCCACGAAATTAAATACATTTTAATAGAGAAAATCCAAGTCTTTTCGTTATCTCTTCTATTAAGTATATGGCTATATCCCACTTTATTTGTGTTGGGCATGGTCAATTACCAAAACGTTGAAACGCGGAGGCAGCGGTAAAATACTTTTTCAGACTGATACGTGGGCAGCTCACAAACTATGACCATTTCACGCTTAGTGGTAGCACGTAATAGGTACAACCATAAAATCCCTAGAGCCTTATTTCAATACGACTGGCATATAATTATAACTCCTTAACAACCGACTTAATTATTAATCTTAAATTGTTTTCAGCACTCTGAAACTTTGATCTGGAAATTTAATGAAAAGGTGACAGGTGGCGTTACAAGTAGGTGTCGGAGAGACAGCGTTTATTTACCTAACAAGACTGTCTCTTAAACGGTCATTTCGAGACTGAGACTTATTGAAAATGAGAATTTATATCAAACAAACTATACTAGAATCCAGCTTCGTATTCAAAGGGGATAAGTCCTAAATCTCTTTTATATTTACTTCTGTCGGGTAAAAAGTATACTATGGTGGGTGCCATCCTGGTACCAAAATTGTCTGAAATCAGTATATGTATAGCCGTTTTGCTGTTGCGTGGCCACAACAATTTTACATAGACTTACAAATTCATATTATGAAAAAAAAAACAAATCCTAAAACAATAATGTCTCACGAAACTTTTAATTAGTCTTTATGTTTTCAAGACAATTTACTATATAAATATAAATAAGTGAACGTCTACCCGACCACGGTTATAAAAATTTCCAATTTAAAATTGTTAAACACAAATTTCTTTAGAAGAGGTGCATTAAGGAAGGATTTTTGAAAATCGATTCCACGGACGGAGCCGTTGGCAAAACCTTTTTTCTTTAAGTAAATGGCGAGTTTGAACTATACGTCTAGGAAATTGGATGTTATCTTATCCTGTAGAAATATTATTTTTCCGATTTCTATTTTAAATAGGATTAATTAAATTAAAGCGAGAGCTGAGAGGCGGCCGGCCGGCAGCGGTTCAACGCCGTCTAGACGGGCTTCTCATTTAGATCGGTTCGGTTCAAAGCATTACATTGATTTGTGCGAACGTCTCGTGCAATGCACTTTATGCACTACGCGGCAATAGGGAAGATGCATGACGTTCGAATTCCTTATTCTTTTGGTTACTTATTACATATATATACCAGATCAGATATACAAAATTGACTCAATAAGTATATTCTGAAATCTCACAATAAATGCTTTTTTTTTTTTTTTTTTTTCCTTCTGGCTTTACAGTGATTAGCCAATGTCAAGTCAATAAATGCTTAAGTCTACCTCAAATAACGAGAGTTCGTACAAAAACGTAAACATAAATGTGTGGCAACACTTAAACGCGGTATGTTACGAACTACATTGCAAAACGCATGTTTTTACATACACTTAGTGATCACATTGGTCGGTATGGGACACAATATCTATCGTAAGAAAATTTCAATTGATTATTGGTAGGTACAATGTATTTTTTTGTTGCATGTTCCCAATACTCAGTCGACGTGGGGCTAAATAAACATATCCGCCTTGTTTTACACCCATAAATATGATCTTTTGGTATTGCGTAGTTTTACCAATAGGGGAACATATCACTATTTACGTATAAATTGGTATAATCTGTTGCACAAAATATCGCCGTGTACGTGTGTGTTCTATTTCATTGGCGCATGCATTCAATTAACTAACTAGAAGCGTTCACAAAGTGTCATACTTATATCGCGATGTGAAGTGAAACCAATCAAAATGCACATTGTCGGATTAACACAACATCACACACGAACATGCAACATTGTAACGCTGTAACTGATTACATTTTATTTTAACAACTTATATGCAAGATAACAAAATTTTGCTCAGAAAACATAATACAGTGCACAATAGACCAAAGTCTAATAGAGTCTCCCCGATTGCGCCGGCACCGACAAATGCATATTTCGCCACTCATTACTAAACACATGGTAGGTATGTAATCATTGGCAAGATCAATACAAACGTCATAATTTTCCTACCATGTTCATCCATTTCTAGATTGTTCATAGAGGTAGGTAATTATTCCCGAGATAATTCCACCCACTGTTTACCAGAGAACTCATCCGGGGGCTGGTATCAGAGTAGCGGTTCTAAAACTTTATAGGCGATGAAACCATTTACTTTTTAATTTGCAGCAAGCATTATCTGTAATCGGGTTTTATTTGACGTGAGAAAAACACTTTTCATGTTTTCTTGTTTTTCTTTTACTGAGTTGCCAGAGTTACGAATCTGATATTATTACAGAGGAGACTTCTGAATCTGAAAGATCTTACGGAGGGCTCCCAGGAGTATATTTTAGAATCACTGTATCAGACTATTACTTGATTTGTAGTTGCTATCACCCTGCACTCGGGATTGGTTCCGAGGGACGAACGCGTTATATCAACATCTAAGAATGTATAGACATGGATAAGGGGAAAATGTTGCCCGTACGTGACACGTGTATAAAACGCGTGAAGTAATAAAATGTCAGCAATTAGAATAAGAATCCCGCACGGTACATAAAATAAAATTCTTTTTATTTTATTTAGACCTTGAAAATACCTTTAATAGATATGATAAACCAGGTACCTAATTATGGTGTAAAATATTGGGACATTCATATTTTGTCTATATAATTATATGTCCGCATTTATAAGACAAATAACATAATATAAATTACCTTGGCCTTGAGTTTTGATTCATATTATTGAAGATGACAAACAGGGATAGGGTGTTAAAAGGCATTTACATATTTTATTAACTGCGTTGATTTGTTTTTAGTAATGCAAGGCCGTGAAATATCAATTATCTTTTCACATAAGTATTTAACACTCGCTGAAAATGTCAAAGTGCGTATAATAGAAAGATCGGTATAATGTCGGTGTTTAAAGGAAGTCGTAAAAGTGTTCGGCTTAACTTGCGAGCGGCCGGATTTGCATGCAAGACGGTATCGGCGTTCTTCAGTTCAAGTCGCGCGGTGATTTCACAGGATTTGCGCTCTCCGATTTCAATCGATCCCTGAATTTGCTGGTATCAGTTGTAGTGGGAGCTACGATTTATTTATTTGACGACGTGGTTGGCGCAGTTGGCAGACACCTGCCTACTGAGCCGGCGGTCCCGGGTTCGAACCCGGCCGGGGCAAATATTTGTGCGATGAACTCGAATATTTGTTCTTGGGTTTTGGGGATGGTATGTATATATGTATTTATATATTATGTATACCGTCGTCTAGTACCCACAGTACAAGCTTGGCTTAGTTTGGGACTAGGTCGATTTGTGTAAGATTGTCTTAATATTTATTATTATTATTTATTACAGTAAAACTTGCCAAAGGAGTTTTTTCTTTTTTTGTGTGTGATTATTGTTGCTCTACCTTACTCCCGTCATTGGTCATTGGAGTTACCCAGTAGATGGTATTACCTACAATTTTGAATCAAATTAATAGACATGCTAACAGATTAATCATCACAGACTATTAAGTTTTTGACTTTATGGTAAGTACCTACTTTATGTGGAGCTGGGAAATCGGCGGTCTTTAGTTCAAGTCGGTGACTTTGCAGGATTTGCGCTTACCGATTTCAATCGATTACAGAAGTTATTGTTTTAGATTAAAGTGATAACTATGATTTACTTAACAACTAAAAATATTCTCTATGACTTTAGTCATTATATTTCAACCACCTTCATATGAAACAACGCTTTTTTAGGGTTCCGTAGCCAAATGGCAAAAAACGGAACCCTTATAGATTCGTCATGTCTGTCTGTCTGTCTGTCCGTCTGTCCGTCCGTATGTCACAGCCATTTTTTTCCGAAACTATAAGAGCTATACTGTTGAAACTTGGTAGGTAGATGTATTCTGTGAACCGCATTAAGATTTTGATGCAAAAATAAAAAAATAATAATAAATATTGGGGGCTCCCCATACTTAGAACTGAAAGTCAAAAAAAATCTTTTCATCAAACACATACGTGTGGGGTATCTATGGATAGGTCTTCAAAAATTATATCGAGGTTTCTAAAATATTTTTTTTCTAAACCGAATATTTTGCGTTACAGACGCTTCCAAAGTGGAAAAAAGTTGGTCCCCCCCCCCTCTAACTTCTAAAATAAGAAGATGAAAAATCTAAAAAAAACATATGATGTACATTACTATAAAAACTACCAACGAAAATTGTTTTGAACGAGATCTAGTAAGTAGTTTTTTTTTAATACCTATTAATACCTAACTTTGCACCTAATTTATATGGGGCGCTATACATACCAGGTGCAAACTTAACTTAACCACTTAGGGATGGAAAGTGTTTGTACGGAACCCTCGGTGCGCGAGTCCGACTCGCACTTGGCCGGTTTTGTTGAATCTTAAAATCACACTACATTAATAACTACATGCATTCTTTCGATAGAGTCTTATTAGTTTTATTTTGGTGCTGTATATTATGTCCCATCTCAGTGCACGAAAATCTATTTATGAAGAGTCCTTTATTATGAAATGCATGAGAAAAATCTAAACTCGCATGAATTAAGATTTTATTTTAAAGAGGTAAGAATGTATATCATTTCAGCGAGTTGATAAAACGCGGGCAACCCGCAGCGGGCGTTGCGGTGGCGTCTGGTCGCCGGATTATCCTCTTTCACGAGATGAATTTTCCTCCTCACCTCTTTAACGGAGATTTTGCGAAATACATTTTTCATGCCACTTTATATTTCGATTCAGAGTTGCGTGCTGTCGTGGTCGTGACTTAATAAAAAAACAGTCTGCGCTAAATTAATTAAACCATGAAACCGTATGCTTTTTAAATTTCCGTCGCAATCGTTAGCAGGTTTACTTTGAAACAGAACAAAAGGTAATTTATTTGTGCAATCCAAGCGGAATATTACAGGAGCCCGGCATCTGGCCGCTGACATTTTGCAAATGGTGGTATCAAAATATCGTCGAAAAGCTTTGTGCTGTGTCCCCGTGCCACAATGCGAATGTCCCGGTGAAAGGTTCAGCAACAATATTGTAGAATGGAACCTGTAAAAGCTACAATGTTTTCATCTACGAAGAATCGCGGGCAGTACGGTTTTAATCTTCAATATCCATACAGTATGTAAACGGCACGAGTGTGTGTCCCACTAAGACTGGAGTATTTTTAAAACACTAGTTCTGCTACTACTACTAGTTTTATTTTCTTTTAAGTGAATGATTCTTTTCCCTGAATTCTAGACAGTAATGTAGCTATTTCTTGCTTTGAATATGAAGTCGAAAAAAAGTTGAAAAAAACAGTTTTCTGCGTGAATTTTGTCAATCTCAACAAACAAATCGCGATAGCCCTGTTCTAAGTAGTAACATTGATAATGTGTTAAAAAACATATTTGATCATAGAGAACTAAAACAATCAGCATTTTTGAATAAAGGAACCTTAAACATCCGAAAATGTGGCGAGAACATCCAGAAAACTGGACATCCGTATGCCCGGATGTCCATACGCAAGCAATTTTAGGCAGACAGATAATTCGTTCGCTCGGTCAATCAGGGTCGTTTCTTCTTTACTGAACTTAGGTACATCACTTACAGCTGCCGGCAAACTTTTTGAGGATAACCTTGAATGCGCAGTAGCCGATTTACGTATAAATGTACATGCGCAGATCCGCCATTTTTGTTCTAAAAGTTTGCCGGCAACTAACTACGTTTCTTTATCCTATTTTAACAAAATCCCACTAGCCGGGTAACACACTGTATATTGAATGCTTGTATTCACTTTGCTTTTGTTCCAAGGGAAGCTGTCTTCTGTAAGATGCTAGATATAAATTGCATCTTAGAGGATTAAACACCTCTCAACGTAGCAAACTTTTAAAGGATATTGCTAGTGCGAGCAGACGGGTTAACTCCGCAGAAACTTGTTCCAAATTTGGGAACCTACTTATTCACGGCGCCAAAGGACCTAGGTGTACTTAGTTCAGTCTGCGACTAGGAGCAGAGTCGCATGTTAATCGTAGACTTAAGTAGAAACAGTTTTATGATTATCAAATGTTGTTTGTTTGATACGGGCACAATTTAGTTGTTAAGTGCCACGGGCACATTGCTCGTAGAGGCCATGTAGATCCGTACCAAAACACACAGTAAGAAAATCAAACAAACTGGTGTCAGGCGGGGCGCACTCCGCGATTAACATTTCCCGCTACAAGTACATGCCGGTCGCCTCATGCATGCGGACTATTCAGTGGCTGACACGCTCTGTCTCGGAACGCACGTATGTACACGATTTTCGCGCGCGTCTCTCTCACGATTTACGTCGCAAGTGAACGTTCCGCATTCATCTGTTGATACCAGTGTGATATTATAATAGTGTTTAAATGAGTAAAAAGACAGCGAAAAGATATTGTATCGCAGCGGGTTGTAGGAACAATGATCGAAATTGGAATCACGCGTTTTTCGCTCTCCCAATCCCAACATGTCCGAACATTGTCCGAAGGATGCCGAAAGGTAAGAAAATGAACATAATCTAGACACGCGGCAGCGTGTCCAGCCAAGTTCACCGCAGGAACTGGCGAGCAGCAGCCGTGTGTTATATTACACGAACCGTTTGGAGCCACTTTTGACCCCTCAATAACTCCAAATCTATTCAACAGAAAAAAATGAAATTTGGCTTATGTATTTAGGTCCCTGAGAACAACTAGAACCACAAATTTCATAAATGTAGATGAAATAGTTATTGAGATATTGACGTCCAAAAAACGGCATTTTTATCACTGACTGACTGACTGACTCACTAGTAATCAAAAACCTAACCCACTTCCAGGTGACCTAGAAAGATGAAATTTGGCATTCAGCTTGGTAATTGTGTGTGTACACATATAAAAATCAAAAACAGTGATATTTTTTAGTTTTATTATTATTATTATTTATGCTTGTTGCCTCAGAACTCCGTCATTTATTAACCGATTTGGAAAATTCTTTCTTTGTTTGTAAGATGGCACTCTCTCTCTCACACACACACCACACACACACACACACACACACACACACACACACAGAGAAGGTTAATAAATTGCCGTGGCGCGGGGACGGATAGCGAAGCGCGGGAGCGCGGCGTGGCGAGGAGCGGTCCGGCCCCTCCCTCTACCCCGCGTCACTCTAGTCAAGACAGGTGGGGCGTCAATTCAAATTTCTGTACAAAAAGTAATGATATCCCATCAAAAACATAAATGTTAAATTAGAGCCAAGTTCTCGCATGCAACGTTGTCGACTTCGCCGACAAAAGAATTGAGATCTATATGGGCGCCAAGTTCTTTGCCCTAATTTTTTTAGATACAAGGACATGCGACATACTCAATGCATTTATTTTACTTGGGGTGTAATTCAATATCAAGATTTGACTTGGCTAGTTTTCACAAACTGACTTAATTTTATCACAGTAACATAGTATTATTATCAAGCTAACAGTATAAGTAACAGGACGTACACTAACTTGCGTACATACCTTTACGAAAATAGGTTAATGATTAGACAAATGTAATATACATTTATATGTAAAAACTAGCCAAGTCCAGTCTTGATATTGAATTACACCCCAAGTAAAATAAATGCATTGAGTATGTCGCATGTCCTTGTATCTAAAAAAATTAGGGCAAAGAACTTGGCGCCCATATAGATCTCAATTCTTTTGTCGGCGAAGTCGACAACGTTGCATGCGAGAACTTGGCTCTAATTTAACATTTATGTTTTTGATGGGATATATAATAATTAGTACTGAATAATAATAAAAAACATATTGCAGTGTATCTACTTCCATATTTAACACTGGTAATACTCAGAACAATTTTAATTGAAGTACTTATGTAATTTTGAATTGATTATTTGCTGCTATTTGTCAATTAAAATTCTAGTAAAATACGTATGTCTACTACTAAATCAACAATCATAGAGGTTTTTATAATAATATTTGATATCAACTATATCAAGTTTGTAAAATTACTATTAATGAATAAACGATTGAGTTTTAGTTTGATAGGTAAGTATATAAAATATATAAATAATGAGTTAAAAGAAATGTATTGGAAGAGATCCCTAAAAGGGATAAGTTCGCCTTTGTACATGTTTTATTTGTTACTAGCGACCCGCCCCGGCTTCGCACGGTGCGTCCGTGCGTATTTTTAAAGATCTAAGCATACATAGGGGCAGACAGACAGATAGCAGGAAACTACTTTGTTTTATACTAGGTGTGTAGTGATGAATATATATGAATAAATAAATAAATATCGCACAACTAAGCAAAAACAAAATGAAGCTCAAGAATTTAATTGCATGTTAAGGTAAAGCATTCGTTGCATTATTTTATTATATTATTATTATTTATTTATTTATTTCTTTATTAATTTTACAACAAAGATTACATATAATCTAAAGCCCTGCGAAACTGTTATGACAGTTTGTCTACAGGAAGACTTTTCAATACCTAACTAACTAAAAGTACAACGTAATATTAAAATGTTCAAAAATAAAGCTAAAATGTTTTGCGGCTTGGTGGTGGATTCAATTCGTCCAAATTCTGAGATTGATTGTTTTATAGTTAAATAATGAAATAATATATATAATTTATGAAGAATATAAATATATTGCTCTCTTTATTGAATGCAAGAAATAAATGGGAAATACATTTTTATTTTTAGTCGTTGACAGCCCTCGCTCTCGGCGACGCGGCAAGCGAGCCAATTCATTTTCACCGTTGGCACGCAGCTTTAACGTTCCGTTTGGCTTGCGCTGGGGACGACGACTTTAGAAGGGCCATAAATCATATTTTTTCGGCAAAAAAAAGCGGCTTTTGTAAAGATCAAAGTAGTGTGCCTTCTGTACTTGTACTATTATCTATTCTGTGCTGGTGTTTGAAAAGCTGATTCTGACCTGACAGCTTAGTTTCCGCAATTGGACTTAAGCTAAGGATCATTGGCGTGATGTCAATAGAACCCGATTCCCATCGGCTTGCCTGATTTAAGACATTTGGGTACCTTATCCTATCCTACTGCTTTTTATAAACACAAAACAAGATAGTTAAGTAGTGCCTACATGTAGATTACAAATTACAATGTTGTTATCGATTGACTAATCTTGAATATATTTTCCACAGAGTCGTAAATCATAATTAACCGCGGCGGGCATCATCTGATACCCGACGAAGAACCATCACTCATCACATCATAGGTACTCCAGCTTTACTAACAAAAATGGTTGACATAGAAGTACATATGCACTTTTAGTGGGTTCGAATTGAGCTTGAGGCTTAACATATGTTTTACTAGCTTTTACGTGATCGAGATTTGATCCTCCCTGATTTTACCCGAACCCAAAGACTATTCTAAGTACTCACGGACTGCAACTGTAATGTAACTCGTCCGTTATCCGTTCGCAATTGTTTCACGGCGACGTTCAATTGTTTCCGGTGACGGAAATGTGCGGCAGACGCCCTCTGCACGCTGCCAGCCACTACTGACCTGCGATCAATATTGATTGATCGGGTACCTTCAATTCAACAAAATACACACTCATCGTCATCAACCAAACTGCTGGTTCATAATGCTGGCCTATCAGTAACTAAAGAGATAATCAATTTTATATCCAAGCATATACCTACATCAAACTATAGCCATATAACGAGAGGAAAGCCAGAAGCTCAGTGACCTGTCATAATTTCATTAGACAACTACTTGAAATGTGGCACGAGCTCGAGGCCGATATGAGTGGACATTTTATTAGTTTACGGCTATATTGTTAAAGAATTCTGAACGGAATTCTAATAAGTTGCCAACATTTTCAGTATAGATTTTAGACACCTAATATACTCGTAAATCTCAGGAGCGTTTCAGCCAACCGTTCCTTTGAGTTATAAAATTTATATTAAAATTATATATTTATGTATGTATGTAATATTCGTTTTAAAATCGGATGTCTTTGATTCGTGAGTTCAAAAAATATGTAGGTATAAGTAGGTATATGTCTTTCAGCTATATATATAATAATACTAGCTTTTGCCCGCGACTACGTCCGCGTGGAACTTGGAAGTATGGAAGCATCCTCGTACAACACGATAGATATCCACCTAATCACCTTAATTAATAAAAGGGATTATTAAAAGTGCCTAATAAGCAAATGTAAGAGCAATTGTGCTTTTGGTCTAATCATTACATTTCCTACAGGGTCATCAATGTCATCATGAATTACCTACTTATTCACTTTTCAATCTTTTTTGGGATAATTTCCAGGATGAAAACTATCCTATGTCCTTCCTGGGATCTTAAACTATCTCCATGCCAAATTTCATCAAAATCGATTCAGCGGTTTAAGCGTGAAGAGGTAACATACAGACAGACACTCTTTCGCATTTATAAGATTAGTATGGAGTATGGAATATTAGTATGGATGTACGAGTAAGTAAGTATTCGATTGCGTCTACCACTCTGGGAAAATAATTATTCACTAATAATTGACCAACTTTTCCATGTGATAGCTTCACTCTACGTTGCAGCATTTTATTACATTCCGGAAAAAAGTACATTTAAAAATAATACTGAGTCAGTACAAAGGAGTCTGGACTGTATTCAATTAAATCGTATCATAGAAAGTTAAATTAATTTAGTATAAAGACTTCGAGTAATGTCGTTTCGGTGTAAGCATTGTGTGCAAACGCCTTACGAGTGCAATCGTTCTTATCCAGTTTTGTAGAGTACCTTAATTAATTGCTCCGTCTGAACTCAATTACTGCTCACGGGCGGCGCGCGCTAGTGTTGAATAGTGTAGGGCTAGGGGTTACGTTCATACGGGACTGTAGGTGACAAATATTTCTAGGTCAAATTATTTGTTACCAAAAATTGTGTAGGACCGACGTAGACCCCGAAAATTTTTAGGAGTCTCGTCATCAGAAACATTTGGGGGGAAGAAGCGGGCAGAATTTCAAATAAACAAGAAATAACTTTGAAAATTACTCAATTAATTGCGGAGTTTTCTGGGAGCAACATAAAAAAACCTACAGTCGTACGTTCAACTTGAGCACCTCCCAATTTTTTGAAGTCGGTTGAAAACTAGTTCAATTGCAGCCGTACATGTACTTAAGAACTGCTTAAACACTGAAGTATACTAGACAGAGACATAGGACCGTATCGTTAATTATGGGTACATAATAGAAGTTACACAACTGACTTATTTTTAAACATTTATTAAATTTTATTTAACCCTTAAATGCATGGTGTAAGATGCAGCTTACATAAACAAAAATGAATTACTGATTGAAAACAAGAAACATTTATTTGAAATAAAATTATATTTTATACTCGGCTGGGCAGCGTTCGGTAAACTACGCAATGTCTTTTCGTCCGACATACCTCAGTGCCTCAAGACGAACGTCTGCAACCAATGTGTGTCACCAGTGATGACTTACGGCACCGAAACGTGGTCTTTCACTATCGGCCTCATCTCAAAGCTCAAAGTCGCTCAACGAGCAATGGAGAGGGCTACGCTCGCGGTGTCTCTACGTGATCGAATCAGAAATCAGTTATCATGTATTTCATGTCGATCACATTTGCTTTTCCCGTGTAATATGCATAGGGTCACAATATGTTTTTACATTAAAATCAATTTAAATACACTATAACCTCAGCTCAGATACTGAAACTGGTTCCATCACTAGCCCACGGGAAGTCGTGGATTTATTTCTGCATGAACTGCCGAGATCCACCACTCCTCCGCCAATTACTCACTTTGTGCTGCTTACTGCGTTCCTCACTTCGCTTTTGCTTAGTGTTAACTTGAGATAAAGGGAGGAACTTCTTTGTAAACTCGATGTCTGACGGCTAGCCAGCTTTTTTCAGCTCCGCTTGGAATATTTTACTAATTACAGGTTTCAAACGGAGACTTCATTTTTGTACTCATCACAAAAGTTGCTTGAACACTCAAAGTAAAAAGATGTTTAGGTAGCTTGCAATACTTACATTTATAATTAACCTTTGGTAAAAGCTAAACTATATAACTTTTTTACTACGGTAATTGATGGCAAGTCAAAACAGCTACTTCTTTAAAATAACAAATACAATTTAGATTTGGTATTTCAAAAGGTAGCTGTCTAAATTTTGGACTGAATATTCCTACCTATAAATACCTATGTGATTACTCGTGGTGGTTACTTTGAGATAATTATTATTTTTATAGTCAACTAGGTACTGCCAAGTGCCACAGAATAGATAATAGTACAAGGTACTACTACTGCTTAGAGTTTAAGAGCACACCCATATTCAATTCTGTTCGGTCGCATAAATGCACCATCCAAATTTTACCAACATCAGAAAAACGTATGGAAAACGTAATTAACTTTATCTGGATGCATTACCTGGGTTTTATCGCTAAGTCTCAGTAATGTGGACTTTCGGTTTCCAGGTTTCTTTTTCAACTATTAATCTTACTTAATGTAGACAGAGTACGTGCTTATTTGAATACTATAGTTTACTTAAAATATGAACGTCTAGCCGAATGCTAAATGGGATCAGATAGGAAAATGTTTGGGATAGTTTAAAGTTTCATTTCATTAATTAATTTCCTTAGCAAAATTGTGACTTTAGGTACATATTTTTATTACTCGATACAGGTTTGGAAAAAAAATACCTTTGTATTTTATAGATATACAAAGAATATTTTAGAAGCGCAGAAAGAAGTTAGTGCATTTGTTATTTAAGTGTTTCTTCACTTAATATTCTTTGTTTAAATGTTGTAACTTTCTTTTAATGCCAGTTGGCAGCCGATTTTCCAAACATAGCAATCTCGGCCTTTTCCTGGCACTAAAAACGTTAATAAACTTTACAGCATCGTAGCAAGCTCACAATTTATGGATACAAATTGATTCACATGAATAACAAAGTAGTTTTTCTCCGAAATCTGTATCTCAGTGATGGAATACGCAATTGATCATATAAAGCATTGGGAGGTCGTTGAGCGCATATCTCTCGGAAAATAACGTAGACGAGTCGAGACGGCGCGCGGCCCCTCGAATCCTGGAGGATCTCAACAAGGCTAGCCAACCGAGGAGTATTTTGAATATACCGCAATAACTCTCATCTATCCGTTACCTGCTATTATAAAATTTAAGAAAAAGTTTGTACCTACCTGTTTGTGTCTAAAGTTATTTTATAAAAAAAGTCATGAAATCAGCTTTGAAAAATATACAGGTTTGTACAGATCAGACTTTTAAGCAAACAGAGGATTGTTCAGACTGAGTAGTTAATTTTTAGGATTCCGTAGTCAACTAGGAACCGTAAAGTGGGGGTGATTTTTTTTTCGTTCCAACACTAGTGTGTGGTTGCGTTGAATAGGTCTTTTAAAAATAATAGAGGTCTCCAAACATTTTTTTTATAAAGTCAACAGTTTAGTAAATATTTGCTCCGGAAATCCAAAAAGCGTCCCGTCCCCCTCTAACTTTTCAACCAAGGGTCAAAAACCTATGTAAAAAATTCATGAAAATGAGGCCTTATAAGTACTTTCAATACAAAAACTACATTGAATAAAATCGGTCTAGCCGTTTTTAAGCTATCGCAAAATTTCTTAATTTTCTTTTAAATGACATAAGTGCCACGCGGTGTCCTTATATTTCGAACGTTACACATATCAGTTAAGTGCCATACTGCATTAAAACATTCCGCTCAATCAGGCTCGTATAATCGATAACTTTCAGAAGGTAATAAGTAATTACTTTGGCGTTTACGACCTTTTTATAGAGCTTGAAACCCTTCTTGTAATATAATTATTGATTCGTCTATTTATTTATTTAAACTTTATTGCAAAGATCCAACTAGTACCAATGGCGGACTTAATGCCACAAGGCATTCTCTACCAGTCAACCATAGGGCTAAACAGAAACGTTGAGTTGGTGCAGGGTCTACGAGTATAACGTATACGTATACAATTTAGAAAAACATATACATATACTTAAACTTACACAAATACATAATTATAATATACTACAAATATTCATGTACCCAGTGATAACATCATACCAATGATTCATCTTGAGACAATAGTTTTAGACAGATAGATCAGAAAGATGCTTGCGTAGCATGCGCTTAAAATAGGTTTGTTTTGTGCTTGCCTGATGGGGAGTGGAAGATCATTCCGGAGTCGTATTGCCTGGACGGTAAAAGAATTTGACAAAAACCCGGTGCGATGGGGAGGGATGATGAGCGTGAGGGTACGAGAAGTGCGGAGAGTACAGCTTGGTCGAGCAGTAACAAAGTGAAATCTGGTTCTGAGATAATCAGGAGCGACTGGATCGAATAAGATGGAATAAAACGAGCATAAGACTCGTAACGACCTACGTTCTCGAATCGGGAGCCAATTAAGTTGACGGCGAAAATCAGAAATATGGTCGTATTTACGTATAGTCTAAAGATGAATCTGATGCAATTGTTGAGTATAGCTGGGGTGTTAGTGCACGACACCTTGCACTTTGTGACTATGCGCTGAAACTTGGCACAGTTGATCCTTAGGTGGTCTTGAGTGAATTCAGACCGGTAGACGTCGATAGACACCGCGCGTTTAGTGGGGGGGAGGGGGGGAAGTTCGACGCTGCCACGCTTTAATTAATGCAACATTTCTCTAAAACTATACATAATATGACATGTGATATATCCTTTTCGGATAAATTAAGGATGAGGAATCTATTTTTTGGACAAAAATAATGAACTTTCTAACAAAAAAAAATGAAAAAGTAGAAAAAACTGAAAAACGTAATTTGTGTTTTTTTATATAATTGCCAATTATTTTAAAAGTAGAACAGTAATCTCAAAACAAAAAATAATGTCGTAAAGTTAGACTTATGTAGTTTCTAAAAATATATAGTTTATTATATATATCTGTTGATCAATGGGAGATAATAAATAATATCAAGCGTAAGTCAGGGCGATCTCAATGCATGATCGTCCGTGAAGTAGGGTTTAGGTACTGTGTTAAGCAACATTTCTCTAAAACTATACATAATAGGGCATGTGATTTATAATTTTCGGTTAAATGAAGGACGAGGAATCAATTTTCTTAACAAAAATAATGCACTTTTTTAACAAAAAAGATATTAAAAAGTGGGCTAAACTGAAAAATGACATTTATGTTTTTTACATAATTTCCAATCATTTTAAAAGTATAACAGAAATCTCAAAACTAAAAATATAAACATAAAGTTAAACTGATGTGGATTCTAAAAAAATATAGTTTATTATATATATCTGTTGATACATGGGAGATAATAAATAATATTGAGCGTAGGTCAGGGTGATCTCAATGCATGATCGTCCGTGACGTAGGGTTTAGTTAATGTTTTAAACACACAAAAAGTGCATATATTTTATTGTTTATGTATCTTAGTATTTTAAATGAAACTACGCAATGTAAATTAATTTATTGTATATATTGCAGGATCCACTGCACTGACAGAGGTATGAACATTTAAGCTGCCTTTTTTTGCAATTGCACCAGCCAATTTGCACCTAAAAATTTCCAGACATTACATGCTCCTGCAGCAACAGGCAAGTCTGTCCATGTAGGCTCCCAGTTGTTGTTGACCTTCGTCTAACCCCAAGTAGTTACCCCAAGTGCGTGATAACTGACCCCCAAACGCCCACCTCTTGATAAATGCTGATACAAAGTGGCTTTGGTCGGTGGGAGGCGTTCTATCTGCTGGTCTATCTTGGTAAAAATATATATATGGGGCTCATTCACTGAAGTACATGAAGCTGATCTGAAATAATAATTATGATATATAATATTCTTTTTTAAGTTTGAGATCCTATATTTCTATTATATCAGTTTCAAAAGCAGAAAAACTGACCTATCATATGATGTTAAGACCTATTTTTTGATGGAAGCCATTACCTCCTCAATGCGTCGCTTGATCGCTAACTCGAAACCTACAGTAGGTCAGGAAAGGCTTCCATGCTTGAAAAGCACTTCTCTTTCCTTTACCATTGAACGAAGATACCGTATTACCCCTCTTTCACGCATTCACAGGATGTGATACGGTATCTTGGTTCAATGGTAAAGGAAAGAGATGTGCTTTTCAAGCATGGAAGACTTTCCTGAGAAGTGCTTTTGAAGCTTGGGAAACCTTTCCTCCATGACCTTTTCTTCTTCGTTGGTTTCACTCTCGGCAGAGTGGTCGTGGTCATCATTTCAGATATTGGTGATATTAAGCTACACAACACGCCGCCATTCTTACCTGATAGCCGCCTTCCTCGTGCATTCGTGTAGTAACGATGATGCATTTATTGCAGCTTTTATTTAGTTTGTCCATAACATAGGTGATCTTCTTCGTGGCCTGGTACCCTCAACCTTTCCGTGGACCAGAAGCGCTCAATAGCCTCTACCCCCCCGCGGTATACGTGGCCAAAGAACGTGAAGGTACGAGACTGTACTAAAGACGATAAACGCTGCTTGATGCCAAGTTTTCGAAGTATAGAATCGTTGGTACGGAATTCAGTCCATAATACTCCAAGCATTCTAGTCCAACACCACATCTCTAGGGCGTCTATCTTCTTCTCCTCAACTTCCTGCAGGGTCGACGTTTCTGCGGCGTACAGAAATATGGAGAATACAAGTGCCCAAACGAGCTGGTTTTTTGTGTCTTCGTGTTTGTTGCGATTCCTTCATGTAGTATGAATATGTATTTTTTTTGTTGTTAATTGTGCGATAAAAAAAATCTTATCTATCTTATACATACATTCCTGACCTAACTGTAGGTTTCGAGTCAGCAATCGAGGGCCGTATTGCGGAGGTAATAGCTGTTATCAGAAAATACGTCGTAACATTATATGATAGGTCAGCTTTTCTGCTTTTCAAAATAGTATAATAGGATCTCAAAACCAAATTGTAAATAAACCAGAATATTGTATATCATAATTATTATTTCAGATCAGCTTTGCGTACTTCAGTGAATGAGTGCCTTACATATATTTTTAATAAAGAAGACCAGCAGATAGAACACCTTCCACCGACCAAAGCCGCTTTATATCAGCATTTCTAAAGAGCTATTGTATATCAAGGGGTGCACGTTTGAGGTCAGTTAGCACTGGCCCAAAAACTACCCTGTCTATCTACTTGGGGTTGGTCATCAATAACTGGGAGCCTGCATGGACGGAATTGCCTGTTGCTGCAGAAGCATGTATTGTCTGAAGGTTATTAGGTGCAAATGCAAGAAAAGGCAGCTTAAATGTTCAGACCTCTGTCAGTGCAGTGGATCCTACAATATATACAATAAATTAATTAACATTGCGTAGTTTCATTTAAAATACTAAGAGACATATACAATAAAATATATGCACTTTTTGTGTGTTTAAAACATTAACTAAACCCTACGTCATGGACGATCATGCATTGAGATCACCCTGACCTACGCTCAATATTATTTATTATCTCCCATGTATCAACAGATATATACATATAATAAACTATATATTTTTAGAAACCACATAAGTTTAGCTTTACGTTTATATTTTTTGTTTTGAGATTTCTGTTATACTTTTAAAATGATTGGAAATTATGTAAAAAACACAAATGTCATTTTTGGCATGATGAAATGGCATTATTTTTGTTAAAAAAATTGATTCCTCGTCCTTCATTTAACCGAAAATTATAAATCACATGCCCTATTATGTATAGTTTTAGAGAAATGTTGCTTAACACAGTACCTAAACCCTACTTCACGGACGATCATGCATTGAGATCGCCCTGACTTACGCTTGATATTATTTTTTATCTCCCATGGATCAACAGATATATATAATAAACTATATATTTTTAAAAACTACATAAGTCTAGCTTTACGATTATATTTTTTGTTTTGAGATTACTGTTATATTTTTAAAATAATTGGCAATTATATAAAAAAACACAAATTACGTTTTTCAGTATTTTCTACTTTTTCATTTTTTTTTGTTAGAAAGTGCATTATTTTTGTCCAAAAAATAGATTCCTCATCTTTAATTTATCCGAAAATGATATATCACATGCCATTTTATGTATAGTTTTAGAGAACTGTTGCATTAATTAAAGCGCGGCAGCGTCGAAATTCCCCCCCTCCCCCCACAAAACGCGCGGTGGCTGTCGATGTCTACCGGTCCGAATTCACTCAAGACCACCTAAGGATCAACTGTGCCAAGTTTCAGCGCATAGTCACAAAGTGCAAGGTTCCCATACAACAGCGTGCATTATCAACCCAGCTAGTAGACGATCCAAGCGGTTCAATGAGGCTTGCGAGATATTTAAATAACACACATCAGCATAGTCGACGACAGGTAGAATGAGAGTTTGAATGAGAAGAGTCTTGGTGCCGACAGGAAGAAAGTGTTTGAACCGGTAAAGCGAACACAATGTGTTAGTCACTCTGCGACACACATAAGATACCTGTGGCTCCCATGTAGGGCCAGAATCGAGGATCAGCCCCAGGTTCTTCACTTCCGATGCCAGCTGAATAGCTTTGTTCTCAAATTCTACAGAGGCTAGGTTCGTCATATCTGTAATGGCAAGCATGTGGGGACTCCCGAGTATAATGTCCTGGCATTTAGACGGGTTCATGGCGATCCCAAAACTGCGTGACCAAGCTGAGATGAGATAGGTCTATTGTGAAGGATGGGCAACTACGGAACCCTACACTGAGCGTGGCCCGACATGCTCTTGGCCGGTTTTTCACCAATGAACTATCCTGTCAGCCCAGTCTTTAGAAATGTTCCACCCTGTATAAGTCTATCCGGAATTCTAAGATCAAATTATGTCAAACTGGTAGAAGTGAAAAATGACCTTAAACTGACAGTTATACGGTCGTTCGTTCCTTCTGCCTAAGTAACTACATTTGATCTTAGAGATCGGACAGACTATACCTACTTAAAGTGTTTTTGCGGCCTCATCAGGCTACAACAGCTGAGCAGATTTCAAATATTCTGGGTATAGTTCATCCGAAACTTAAAAACATATTGTCAAAAAATAAAACAAGTGACATATAACCTCATTATTAATATAAGCATAAGAAGGTTATTAACAAAGTCTTGACTTGGCTCTTAGTCGTTTTTGACGAGATACATACAGTCATGTGTTGTTAGTTGTTACTTATGTGTAACTTAATTGCACCACCTACATTTTTTTGACTTTGCTCTTCTACTGGTTGATTGACAGAGAATGCCTTTCGAGTAATAAGTTTCCTTTCGTGCAATAAAGATTAAATAAATAAATAAATACATACACGGGATAATTTTTACCCGCCTAATACTACTACCGCAGTAGTTAAGAACACCATCAATTACGCGTACGTCAGTTTAGGTCCTCAAAGAAACAATAAACGTATAAGATAACTGCATCAGAACATTAAAAATTGAAACACTACTATCTTTATCTCTAGAGGTGTCTAGAGATAAAGATAATAGTAGGAAACAGACAGAAAAACTGATATGCAGACAGACTCAAGAATGTTCCTAGCATAACTTACAAAGAAAATACATTATGAATACAATCAGCTAAAAGCTTATGCGTAGTGTATTTTAAGCTATTCATCCAATAAAGAAATTACCTCTTTTCACAACAATTTCTTTGTCATATATACCTGATACGAAATAGCCTATTTTTAAAATAAATAAAGTTTCAGTGTTAGAATCGTATCAAACTCACGCATAGTTAATGTCGCGTGAGGCACGCAGCCATCCCGGACGCAAACATTAATTCTATGTACTTCGTTAAAGGTTCCTAAAGTTGTAAGTTAAACAAAGAATTCATTAACACATACATGTTTATTTCACGCGAAGCTATTCTCGCTTTTCACCAGCACGAATTTAGTGGTACCTACATACCAACACAAAATTTACATTAAAGTTCAGTGTTCTAATTTTAATGCACGTTTACATTTATACATAAGTATTGGACCCGTTTTGTGACGTGAAATATTTAAAATAGCTGGAGGCCGCCAATTCTTTAGGTCCCTACATGTATCTAATATTAGGATATCAGAGCTATTAGGTACCTAATTCATATGTTAAAGGTAACGAAGGTCGTATGAGGTTAAGGTCCGTTCGGGGTAAATAACAATGGGCTAAAATATAGGTAAGTACCTATTCTAATAAATGCTAAAAGTCCGAATCACGATCGAAACGATGTGTTCCAAACTTTAAGTACATATGTACTTAGTTTAGTGACATTTGATACAAATCATACAACACCAAGCTTATTATAATAATTGTAAGGATAAGTACAATTATTCCTCTCACTCACCTTTCGTTAGGATGCCAAGACCATGTACAAAGCGCGCCGCCTACCTGCAAAATTTTGGGAGCCGCTGGCTTAGGCTATTCACTTACATCAGGAAACAATCTTAGGGAATATGTTTTATAAACAACAACGTATGTACTTATCATATCGTAAACACTACGGTCAATGAGTCCGTCATACAATAAAAACCCGCTTCTCGCATAGTATAATAAATCAGAAAGAAAGTGAACTCATCGAATATTACAGGGCATCCATACTAATCCATACTGATATTATAAATGCGAAAGTGTCTGTCTGTCTGTCTGTTACCTCTTCACGCTTAAACCGCTGAACCGATTTAGATGAAATTTGGCATGGAGATAGTTTGAGACCCGGGAAAGGACATAGGATACTTTTCATCCCGAATAAATTTAGTGATTCCCGCGGGATGAGCGGGTAACACCGCGGGGCACAGCTAGTAATACAAATGCGAAAGTGTGTCTGTCTGTATGTTACCTCTTCACGCTTGAACCGCTGAATCGATTGCGATGAAATTTGGCATGGATATAGTTTAACACTTTGCACGCCGTAAGTTATAATCGGTACCGCGCTCCAACAGCTGATCACGAGCACCACTCGTGATGCTCTTTTTCCCAAGAACGCCGCGCATTTTTTTAGGCACCACCTATGGTTCGCCGGCGATTTTCGGTGATATTGTAAGATTTATAAAATAATAATTAGCGTAGATACTTACAGGAATATTTTTTTTTTTATTTAAGGGGTGTTTTAGTATTTTATAGTGATAAAAATAAAACAATGTGTTTATAATATTTATTTTATTTTAAAACTGTCACTGAAAAGAACGCGTTTTATGAAAAAATAAAAACTCTAACATGGATTTCTTAGGTAGCCCGCGCAGCGCACTGACGAGGCAGCGCGGGCGACGCATCGTCATGCCGTTCCCCCAACCCTCACGTTAATAAATTGTATGTGTGCGGGTAGTTGCTATTAAGCGGATCACGAACTGTGTTCGATATTTTAATACAAACAGTATGAAATCTGATCACGAGTACTATTCGTTATCCGCGACTCTAAGAAAAAAAGTGTCACGAGTGGTACTCGTCATCGGCGAGCTAGACATGGCAGTCATTAAAATGGCCGGCGAATTAGAGAAAAAATGCGTACCGAGTGTTTCCGTGATCGGTGTGCAAAGGACATAGGATAGTTTTCATCTTGGAAATTATCCCTAAAAAGATTGCAAAGTGAGTAAGTAATTCATGATGACATTGATGACCCTGTAGGAAATGTAATGATTAGACCAAAAGCACAATTGCTCTTACATTTGCTTAGGCGCTTTTAAAAATCCCTTTTATGAATTAGGGTGATTAGGTGGATATATATCTATCGTGTTGTACGAGGTTGCTTCCATACTTCCAAGTTCCAGGCGGACGTAGTCTCGGGCAAAAGCTAGTATTAAAATGAAATAAATAACTTTTATTTTTCTCCCCGCTATATACGAACATCACAGCAAAACCCACTAGGCCATATCTACGTAGGTACCTGATGCATAAACAAGCAGTGGGGCTCATCACTCGGTATTATATAGCCCAAGCACAGACAAACAGCCTTTTAGTCTAGTGCTTTCAGTCGTTTTATTCTTTTCACTTTGAATCATGGCAGACGCTGCCAACAGCTCACTGAAAAGCTGCGGGTTTCGAAACGCGGTCAAGGCTAGTTCAAACTCTTTCATACCGTATGCAATGCGGTTGAATCGATATTTCCCACTGATTGAAGCCTATTTTATATTGTTGATATTAAGATTGCGGTTGATTGTACCCACACCAAGATATGGTGGGGGATATGATGATAGCACAGTAGATACTGCGCTATCATCATATAACAGGCAGGTGCCTAATGTCATTCTGTCAATTGTATTCGTCTCTGATATTAAGTGTTGTTATTAGAGAATTATTTTTTAATTGCCAAATTATTAGTTAATGACCGCGAATATTAACATACACTTGACAAATGAGGCTACCCAATAGATTATCAAAGATAAACCGAGGAGTTTAAATAATCAAAGAGAAACTCGGTTAACATATATTCTGAAAATACATGACCTCGTTTGATCCCACGTGGTAGGCAATATAAATCAGAATACATAATTAAGTGTGCAGGAAACCTTCACGGCTGAGCGAAACGGCTGCTCCGCTCCGTGGGCCTATCTCAGCTATTCACCCCCTGGGACTGTATCTGGGATGACTTCACAATAAAGAAGCCGGTATTAGCTTCGGTACCGGTATAGTCAGCGGCAAAGAAAAGTCCATTTCACTAATAATTGGTTTCGGACTTGTGAAAATTCGGAACAATAACAATTTCGGACAAATAGGTACACAGTGAGCATTCCGGCCGTCCCATACCCATATAGAAGCGGGAGATAATATTTTTAATCCTTGTTATTTTTTAAGCCACAACAAAATATAAAGATTTTCTACTAGAAATGAGGGGGTTTTTTTTTTTTTTTTTGTGCCTTTGACCTTGCTGAGCAAGTGGTATTTCGCCAATGACTCGTTTCGAATCGCACACGGCGACAAGATTGAGGATTTATATCACGTTGTACGGTGAGGTACCTTTTTCTACTAGAAATGAGGGGGTTATTCATGCCTATAAAAAATCGTTTTTTGTGTGTTTTTTTTGTATCCCAGTTATTTGGCTTAGTAGAGTCGAGTTTATAGACAAGTAGTTGTCTATAAACTCGACTCTACTAAGCCAAACATCTTCTACAATATCCATTATCTTTAAAAGTTTAACTAAATAGAGAATTCTATGAACCTAAATTATTATTGCAGGTAGAACGACGGGAAAATGCAGTTCACATACCTACAATTCGTATCGTAATAAAAAAAGACATGAATAAATCTATAGAGCTTAGAAGTATCGTCGTAACATATTCATACCACTATACAACATTGGTTACGTGTAACAAGGTTTTCAATTTTCAGGCAAATCATCCAGACAGAATTGAGATGAAAGGTAAGTGACCTGTTAGAATTCGATTACCTCGTAACATTGCGCCGAGTCCGGAGTGACGACCCGGCGACCGACGAGCGACCGGCGACCAAAAGGGTCATACTTGTTAGGAAAAACAGGCGTCTTTCCTGTGGAGAATACATTAGTACATCAGGCGATACGTTTGCTCGTTTGCCCCTATGACATAAAAAAAAAAATAAAAAAAAAAAAATTAGTTAACGATTTGGTTACATTTTATTGATGCTTTTTTTGCTTCCATCGCGCAGCTTTCAAGGAATAGAGGGCTTGTGCATATTCAAAACCATGCGAAACGGTAATTTTCGCCATGGATCATATTCATGTTACAGTATACTATAATTAGGTTAGGTTAGTGTTATATCATATCCCAAAAAATGTTTTTTTTTTTTATCAGAACATGGTTTTCGGAATATGAAAATTCGGAATGATGATGCATTCGGACAAATTAAACTTCGGAGTACAGTAGTGTACCCCTTGTACATGCTTATAACTTATAGGCTATAAGTGTCCAGCAATTACGCTATACAGCTTATTCAATTTGCAATGTACACAGGTAAACAATACGTGAGTGTGAACCGCTTAAAACAATAATTAAATGTGTATCACGAAAGTTTTAATAAGGTTATGTCCACAGCAAAGACGAATAAAGCCAACTCATACTACTTACTAAGTTCAAACCCGACGACCGGCGAGTGGGGAACGACCGCACCACATTCTGCACTAAACCAATGAAATTGTGTCTCACCCAGGTCTCACCTCGTTCTAACTTTGCGCAGGGTCCGGAGTGACGAGTGACGACCCGGCGACCGACGAGCGACGGCCGACGACCAACTAAACTCAAACTAAAAGGCTGCTAAATACAGAAGTGCTGTTTTGAGTAATGAACGAAAATCGCGTAAAAATTAAAATAACTGCTTTATTACCTATCAACGACAATGAAGCGACTATAGCTTTAACAGCTTTTTTAGTACATTACGGCAGAGACCAGTAAGTAAGCCATACTGGCCGAGTAGGAATTAGACGGACCGAGCCGTAGGCGAGGTCCGGATATAATACGAGGCCAGGATGGCTCTTACGGTCGAAGCAAGTATAGTGCTTTTCTCAAAAATTAAACAAGAAAATTAGATTAAAATTATATTTTGTAGGTGACATTCATATTCGGCCATTTTCCAATGAATATTTTTGTTATATCCCATTTTTATTATTACACATTGTGATATTCGGCGTCGCAGGCACCATTAACTCCCATGATAACAACCTATAACAAAAATAATTATGAGTTTATACTTGGATAAAATATATAGTTATATCGTTATCAAATAGTGGCAGCATTTATTTACCTTCATCGCCAAAATGGTTATCATCTAGAGCTTGATTTAAGAACTTTTCTATATTTTGCTGCTGAATATTTGTGATTTCTTTCCTTTGTAGCCATAGATATAGTATAGTAGTAGTAGCCATCCGATTGTCTCAGAAAGATTGTTGAAATATTCTGACCTTATCACACATTATCTGACCAATTATTAACTTGATTTTCTTCCTTCCATTTAATGAATCTCTTGTATTTTTTTAAATCTCCTTGGATTTAGTCGGAAGTAAATTGTTTTAGCTAACTCTGCCTCCGCTTTTAAGTATAGAGGAGTGCCGTCTATTCGGAATCAGACTCGTTAGAACTAATTTTTGCTGAATTATTGTAATAGATCACACAAAAAAAATTGAAATTTTAGTCTTTTAATTTAAATCCCGCCTTAATTCCTTTTTTTATAAATACTGCGTTTAATTATTTGCACTGTCTTACAAATCTAAGTCTTAAAGATAAAATTTAATTATTGTTATACACTGTTGTATTTTCTAACTAATTTTCATATCATAAAGCTTACCTTCAATTTTAACTCCGAGGTTTTTTCTAAACGACACAAAAAAGGAAGGAATTCCGAAATATCATTGTCATTTTACACAGCACAATTATGAACTAAACGCTGCATACAAACTTCCGCACTAAACCTAGTCGCTACTTTTTTTTTTTTTAATATGCGTCTTGAGTTACGTTTATAGGTACTGCCAATAGTGCTAACCTCTTTTTATTTTACATTTGCTCTTAGTGTAAATTGTAAGTGTATACTGCAATGTCGTCTATTTCTATTTAATCTGTGAAAAAGGGACGCCACTTTTTAATTGCTACAATTTACTGTGGCACTGTACTTATAATTAAAACAATTTGTGGAATGCATCCTTTTTACATTTATATACGACCTCATCGCCTTCACATCCTTAGTTTTTTTATAGGTCGGTGACGATGTAAATCGTGTTTCGATATTCACATATCTTGATACGTAATAGGAATTACATACTTACTTACTGGACTAATATTGATTCCAAATTTAAAATCTCGCTGTCTACTGGACACTTCTAAAAAAGTCTTCGGTATGTTCTACTTACTGTAGTCTATCTAGCGATGGTAAGGCAACATTACATGCAATTTTTGAGAAAAAGTAGTTTACAATTTCAAAACCCCGTTTTCGCTAGTAATAAATAGTCTTAAAATTTAGTAGCCTCTAGCTGGATTGTTTTTGAAGATATGTTATAAATTCAAGAAAGTCGTGTGAGCCTTTAAATGGCCTTTTAGTAGAAGACCAGCGGGAGGAGAACGACCGTGCCACATTCTGCGCTAAACCAATGAAATTAGTCTCAGGCCGGATACATGTCGATAACCTGATTTTCGACGGGGGATTGTTATACATGTATGCTTGTGTGTTCCATAATATCATACGATGACATTTAATAGCTTGTGTGCCTATAATTTAGACATTTTTCTGATTTTTCAATTATAAAAACAACACAGTAACGTAATTGGGTGTTTCTCAATGATCTTGATAATTTACCTATGTGTTTTTACTAAAAACTTTTTAGGCTTCGATAAGTTATTGATTTTAATACTAAGGTATTAGGAATAGAATGTCCGAGTATTTCCATACTATTTTAGATTATCTGTGAGGTTACTTCCTCATACGCGTGGGTACAACCTACTAGAATCAATGGTAGGTATTTACCTACTCAGGACTCTTATGGAACATATATTTTACAGGACATAAGTCAATAGTACGTAGTATAATAATCATGACTGAAAATATGCTCTTACGTGCAAAACACTTATCGTTCACCTCAAAGTCCCATTGTCGAATATAATATTCCATTACCATTTGGGGCCTGCAACTCCCTTAACTCGTGTTGTTTAACGGCTGTATATTGCTCTCGTCGTCTATGACTGTATTACTTATATTACAACTGTAGATCAATATGATCAAAGTCTCATTGTACAGATAACTAGTGGCTCTGTAAGCTGTAGGTGTAGATCTTGAGAGTTTGTTTCGAAATGACCGACATTTGTAATTTTTTATCTTTGCGAACCTCATGTGTCCCCTTTAGGCCCATGTCTACAGATTCTCAATTCTACAGATTCTCATGTCTACAGATTCCCATTTCTACAGATTATCATGTCTACAGATTCCCAATTCTACAGATTCTCATGTCTACAGATTCCCATTTCTACAGATTCCCAATTCTACAGATTCCCATTTCTACAGATTCCCAATTCTACAGATTCCCAATTCTACAGATTCCCAATTCTACAGATTCCCAATTCTACAGATTATCATATGTACAGATTCCCAATTCTACAGATTCTCATGTCTACAGATTCCCATTTCTACAGATTCTCATGTCTACAGATTCCCAATTCTACAGATTCTCATGTCTACAGATTCCCATTTCTACAGATTCCCATGTTCATGTCTACAGATTCCCAATTCTCAGATTCACACCTTAACAGTAGATTCTTAATCAGACAGATTCTCAGCTGTACCAATTCTTTATTCAGATTCTTAACTCTACAGAGTACCATTCATAAAAATAACCAAATTTTGCTTACTCTTCTCTTGCAGCAAAGAGCTTTATTATTCTTCTTATTATAGTAGAGTTGTTAGTCCGCTGTTTTCTAACATAATTGTGCGCATCGGGTTACAAGCATGAAATTTCTACCACAGATTGAGTGTTCCACGGTGATTATTTTCAGATATGGAGGGAAGTCAGATTCGTCCCCTGTGAGGCAGGAGAATGGAGTGAATAGGGCCAAGTATCCCTCTTTTCTTTCTTTATTGCTGGTCAGTTAAGTCACGCCGTTTCGCCATCTAAATAAACACTGTTCGGTTCATGACGCATTGGTGTAAACTGTAAACTGTGATGTTATGTAACCTGTAATAATAAATAAATAAATAAGTCTACCAGGACGTGTTTGGTATCGTTTCCGTGTAAAACAAATATCAGAAATTATATAAAGATATGGGTGTATGGCCGAAAAGGTAAAAATCACAACAAGTTTTTTTTTAATGAAGTAAATTAGTTCAATTTCGTGAACATTTTCGAATTATTATTATTATTTTAAAAAAGCCCATTTAATCTTGTTTTTAAAAATATATGCATGTTGGGCACTTCTCATACAAACAGTAGCTTAAAATACATCTTTACGTCGGCGTAACCAACGTAAATCTCCGAACGCATCCTATTTCGCTTCATTAAATACATTAAATAATGATTATTAACATGCTTTTACATATAATATTTACTATATACGTCCTAGAAAAACAAATTAATGGAATTGAAACAAAATATTTTTTTGCTAATGTATCACGACTCGTGACTCGTGATTCACGAGCACACGGGCTAATCTCAACATCAACTGTTTGTATGAAGAGTGTTCAATATATATATATTTTTAGAAACTAGATTAAATTTGAGATTTTGCTATATTTTTGTTAGTTGTAAATATTCAGGAAATATAACTAATTTATCTCCCTGAATAAAAAAACTTGTTGTGATTTTTACAATTTCGGAAATACAACCATATTTTTATATGGTACTATGAATAAATAACATGAAAAATGAATTGATGTTATCTGTTTTACACGAAAACGACACCACGCAAGTCCTAGTAGTGTTATTTGATCAGTAATATAAAAAGAAAAAGAGGACTCCTTTGTCCTATTCACCCCGCTTTTCCGCCGCACAGGGGACGAATCTGACTTTCCTCCACATCTGAAAATAATCACCGCAGAATACTCTATCTGTGTTAGAAATTTCGTGGTTGTATCCCGATGTACACAATTTCGCGACTTAGAAAAATATACTAGAACACGCAGGCTAAGCTTAACATCAACATTTTTTTCAAGGTACTTTTTGTATGAGATGTGCCCAATATGTATACATTTTTTAAAACAAGATTAAATTTGCTGTTTAGTAATTCCCTAATTTATTCCCTCCACATCTGAAAATAATCACCGTGGATGGCTCTATGTGTTGTAGAAATTTCATGCAAATATATTATATATTGATTTCATGGAAATCTGTAGAATTGGAAATCTGTAGAATTGGGAATCTGTAGAATTGGGAATCTGTAGAATTGAAAATCTGTAGAATTAGGAATCTGTAGAATTGAAAATCTGTAGAATTGGGAATCTGTAGAATTGGGAATCTGTAGAATTGAAAATCTGTAGAATTGGGAATCTGTAGAATTGGGAATCTGTAGGATTGGGAATCTGTAGACATGAGAATCTGTAGAATTGGGAATCTGTACACATGATAATCTGTAGAATTGGGAATCTGTAGAATTGGGAATCTGTAATAGAAATCTGTAGAATTGGGAATAAACCAGATTTGCGAACTATAGGCGAGAACAGCTGGAAAGCATCTGGACATCCGAACATACGAAATAATTTTAGGCCAAGCTGAAACGGAGACGCTTCGGTGGCTCGGTCAATA
This sequence comes from Apotomis capreana, assembly GCA_947623375.1. Classification (NCBI taxonomy): domain Eukaryota; kingdom Metazoa; phylum Arthropoda; class Insecta; order Lepidoptera; family Tortricidae; genus Apotomis; species Apotomis capreana. Next base: position 17,336,409 of record OX392501.1, read on the forward strand.
AATCAGCAGGTTTATGATGACCTCGTTTGTCACGCGATAGATAAATGATAAAGGGCACTTGTAATTTTCTGGCAAGTATTCGAGTATGAAAGTGACGATGCTTTATCGTTTATTTATCTCATGATAAATGGGACCATCATACGATCATATATAACCCCGTAAACCATCAAATACCAATTTAGCATGCATGACTAACTCCATAATATTTTCATTCCAATCGTAATATTTTTTTAGTACCTAATGTTTATCAAAAGCACATAAACACCCATAGCGCTTCGGAATATAACCTTTATTCAAATAACTTTATTACCTCTTCTATGGTGAACTTCGAACCCGATATCAGATAAAATGGCGCAAGATTTTAAGTAGATTATACCCGAAATAATATGGCCGACCAACGACCCAGATTATCTCATGGAATTAGGGAAATATGTTTTATATTCACGTAGAAATTTATATCTGCGGGGTCGGATCAGGCGAGCTCAGGGCTGCAATTTATAGTGTGAAATTGTTTTATTTTTTAGATTGTAAGGATTTAATAGTCCATCAAATAATGTACCTAAATTAATAGATATTGTATAAAAAATCAATGTAAGGCGATTTCTGCCCATAGAACTGTATAAAAATTTATTTGCTACTAGATTTTAGATTTTTTCAAGGAGTCACTCAAAATGTTACTGCAGAACAAGACTGCATCATCATTTTGCCTGCATTGTGCAGAATTAAGGACATCGATAGGTCGTCCTTGTATGGGCTTGTACTTTCATTATAAGCGTGCACCACAGGAGAGGCTGTGCAAGCGAGCCTGCTAATTAGGCTCCGCACAAATTTCCGATCATCAAAAATGGTCACGTTTTACAGTAACTACACAAATCCTCACGAAAAAAAAATGTATAGCACACCCGAATCAACTCTAATTTCATTATAATGAAACCAACTCGCATTTGAATGTTACCAAATTAATATCCCGTAAAAGCTGGCATTCCGCGTTCAACGACCTCGTATTGTACATAGTTATAAATATGATGGTTATTATTCGCAGGCGCGTAAACATTTCCTAGTACGAGTACTTACGTCTACGCACCGCCCCCGAGGGTGAAACCGGTGAAAATAGTCATAAAACAGAGACAATTCCATAAATAACCCCCAAAAACTCGCATAACATTCAAACATTTCGATCAGAACCGAACCTACATCATAGTACCCAAGGTTCCGATTTGTAGTAACGTGAAAGATGTGATATGTTGTAATAAGAATTGTGAATGGATTTTTTTACCCGTTCTCCGTCGCAGGCTTGACAATCTACGGTGTTAGTAAAGGTAGCCTTGGGCCTTTGAAAACTCATGAAAAATTCAAGTGCTGACGGCAATATCTGGAGTAGGTCCATACCTGCAAATAGATCTGCATATTTTTTTATTCCGATAAGATCTTTGAGATTTTTTATCGCCCCGCGTGTCACAGCATTTTTACCTAGGATAAAATATAAAAGTTGTACACACACTTGTGCTATAGGTACCTACATACCTAGGTATGTATAGGTAATCTGTTTTTACTTTTGTATCGCCTGTGCAGTGCTTAATTAATAATTACGAGTATGTCTCGTTTAGTCGTTTACTTATCCAATGCTATTTCATTCGAACCTTATGTAGTTTAGGGGTGGTGCACAAATCACGCAAGGTTTTTTCCTCTTGCTTAGATTGCACTGGATCACATTACATTTTTCTGTCATAATTTACCTTTGAGTGAATATTTACAAAGTATAATTTATTTATAAAATATGCATCAATGGATAATGTGGATATACCACTAACTATAATGTTATGCATATTTCTCTCCATTCTCAATGAATCGTTGCAGACACATTGAAATGCAAAAAAGTGAGAAAACGGTATTACAATGCAATATGCATGTTTTATTCATTCCATTCATTTTAACGGAATGCATACCAGATGAGAAAATATCTTGTTTTCCAAGAGCTTTTATCACCATTTGATTAAGGTGTTTTTGGCTACATAATTGATTACATTTCGGAATGAAAAATCCTATTATAACTAAGGTGGATAGAATTTGTGTACTAGGCGTCTGTTAGAAAAAAGCTGGCCAAGTGCGAGTCTGACTCTTAAACTTAAGTTTGCACCTGGCATGTATGGCACTGCATACTAACAAGGTGCAAAGTTAACGCAACCGATCACGTTTGTTGTATGGGAGCCCCGCTTAAATATGTTTTTATATTATTCGGTTTTTACTACTTATTTGTTGTTTTAGTGGCAATAGAAATACATCATCTGTCAATTTCAAGTCTAGCTATCACGGTTCATGAGATACAGCCTGGTGACAGACGGACAGACAGACAGACAGGCAGACAGACAGGCAGACGGAAGGACGGACGCACGGACGGACGGACGGACGGCAGACGGACGGACGGACAAACGGACGGACAGCGGGATCTTAGTAATAGGGTCCCGTTTTTCGCCCTTCGGGTCGGAACCCTAAAAATTCACCACAAACAGTGCCATATCCTCTTAAAAAGTAATCGTATTCTCTTGTAAAGCTAAAGCTGCACTAAAACAAAACTAAAACGAGTTTACGAACACTCGCTTCTTGAATGTTTACTATCAATAAAATCCATGTAATAAATAATGCAATCTCAGCATAGATGGAAGAAGAAATATTGCCTTCATATCTGCGCCGTAAATTGTCGGAAATATGTTGTTGATTCTTCGTACAGAATAAACTTCACCAATTTCACTTTCATATGTGAACGCTTCCGTAAAATTTAGGTTAACTTCATTTGATGGTTGGCAAAGTGAATGAAATCCGTAATGTTGATGGATTCGTTATAAATTTGGCGATAAATGTTTAAAAAATTGTATCAATATACACCATTGAAATCAATTTTTGCGTGTCTAAAGCGGTAACACTGATTTTCCGTGGAGCAATGTAACTAATAAAAAAATCACAAAAACAACCAAGTACTCATTTTGTGAGGCCGATTTGACGATAAGAAAACAATAATTCGTTTTAAAAAAAGGCGGAGTTCTGATGAAACAAACGTAAAAAATACTACCGAGTTGAAAACACACCTCTCTTTTAAAGTCGCTTGAAAACTAACTTAAACTAACAATTTAAGGGATCACTCAAAAATCCCGAAGTTAAATTTATCCGAAACCATTTACCTACTACGAATTTTCAAAATTCCGAAAGTGAAATAACGCGAAACAGTAATTTTCACCATGGATCATAATTAGGTTAGGTTAGGGTTATAGTGCCTCTGATATCCCAATAAAATCTACTTAAATATTTTATCAGAACATGGTTCTTGGGATTATGAAAATTCTGAATGATGATGCATTTTCGGACAAATGAAACTTCGGAGTATTGTAGTGTACCCACTAAATTACTTTCCAGTCTTGTAATTGTATCAACAATTAGCAGACTTAATGAATTGCTCAAGGCATTCTCTGCCATTCTAGTTGACTAAGTCAACCATCAAGCCAAAAATATGTTTTACACTATTAGTGTTTGATAATGCATCAATTTATTATTGGTCTTGTACCTAGTATGTATTCTTATTAATCCTTATTGATTGAAGTTTTAATTAAATTTCAATACTTGATTACTTTTCAGCCAGCTCTAGGTATGAATTGAGGCATTATCATCTCTTTCATCAGTATTCTGTGAGAGAATATCGCCCGATCCGGCAAGTCTGAGTCAGGTCAAACAGCGCCCCTTTGTTCCCGTGTGCATTGTCTTATGTAGCAGATCCGCCAACGGGGTTGTGTGTTTTACGTTTTAAATTAGTTTTCACGCCTTTAAGGAATTAAAGATTATGTAATATGTCCTTAATAAAATAAACCATGTCATTACTTTGTCGGTGTATACATATACTCGAATCGTTTTTATAATGGAACTCCGGGCCCCTTTTTATTAACTTACCTAATTATTCAATATCATAATGGAATATTTGCAATAAAATAACTTATAATTATGAAACTATTCAATTTACAATAACTATTATTTTTTCGCCTTATTATGGTGTGACAAACACTGTTGTGTCGTCAATCCACAAATTATTGAGCGATTATTAGGTTAAGTTAGGTTTGTTTCTCAGCACCCCTTAGCAGTTGCTGTTAGTTAAAAACAATTAGGACGTCGATTTTGTGGCAGTTCATAGATGACTACGTATCTTCTCTACAGCTTTGTATATCTCTGTCGTACTATCCAGCACCACTTTGATACGACCACTGCAAAAACGACCATCACAAATAAAGCATCAAATTAATCCTTACTTAAAAATCGTATAAATCAAGCTGCAATTTAAAGCAACATTGACTAAATGAATAAAAATTAGTACGATTGCAAAATGCCGCTTCCTCTAATGAGATTTATTTTCAATTAGAGCCGGCGGGTCGATCACAGCGCCTCTAATGACATGATTTACATCCAGCCTTATTTACCCTCCCACCCGACGCAACGGAAATTGCTGTGAATAAAATGTACGTATCACTATAGCAGATGTTCTCAAAGTGCGGTGAAGCCCTCGGGCTTTACAAGATTTCTGTTTCCGTAGGGAGTGCATCAACCTTAACGAACATCGAATCGATCTAGTCTTGTCACATAATCACTGTAGTGAGTGATCAGATTCTGCAGCAGCCTTTTAGGGTCTATTATAACCCAAGGCCACTGCATACAATGGTTACAACACCATTTGCTTCTTGTAGCCATGTCTGTAGCAGCTGTGGCCGCCCCCATCGTCTATAGAACGGCGTGTGCAGTTGAAGATGCTGATTGGGGGCCACCAGGTTGTGATCTGTGTTCCCTTACTCCCCACGTGAACGAGGAAACTTAACATAAACGAAGCTTTGTATAAAATACAATTTCCTTCTTAAGCAAAATACAAACAATTATTCGTAGGTATTCAATATTAGTAATTTAATAAAAAATGAGAATTAAACCTTGAACCAATACTGCAAGAAGACTGCCAATGCCTTTACAAAGTCTCCACCGACTGAATGTCGATAGCGCTTCCGCGAAGTCTGTGTCCTATACATATATTTTATGGCGCTTAGACCTTTTGTAGCATACGACCTAGAGAAAGTTCAAAATAGATCAATATGTTGTGCTAGTGAACGACAAGACAAATAATTTTAGGACTGCGTCCTTTCAATCAAATAATGTCACCAAAAAAGTTTGAGCATCGCTGCACGGTAGTGAGTAGCTTACGCACCGGTGCCATTTAATTGGTATTTGAGGCCTTCCAGCAACAAACCTCGGCTTTCAGTCAGTTCCATTCTAACTAAAAGCCCATCCAATCACGGCAACTGATTTTTTCTGTCTGTGCTATGAAGAAATCCGGGGATTTGTTGAAACTTTCCACGTGAATTTATTTTTCTATAATTGAGTAAATAAATTTACCCACTAGGATAAAGAATACATAAAAATATTTTCACAATAACTCATACATCCTTATTTCAAACATATTTTCATGTATGGAAATTAAGTTTTGGTACATATTTACGAGAGGAAATTCCATACATACCGATTTTTACACACTTGATGATACACAACATGTGTTGCAATGCAAGTAATTTGTTTAAACGACGGGGACCTTTTACATCCCCTTCCCTATTTAATTTTGACATTGGAGACACTCTACATCTTTGTTAAAACTTAGTTATATTATAAGCTTATTTTTTATTTTAATGTTGAACGCCTAGGGACCCTTTACATCTCTGATAGTATAAATAGGTTACGACTATTGTAGTCTAATGGATGCAAGCCTGTGATGGTTGCTTTTATAACGCGATAAACGCGAATTACATCCAGTTCATTTCATATAATTCTGCGGGTTCAGCTGTGAATGTCCAATTGTATAATAATAATGTTCAACAAGTCGATACAGTTAAATTCCTTGGTATCACTATAGATAAACACCTAAACTGGAAAGAACATATTGAGAAAACCAGAGAAAAGTTAAATAGGTTTATCTTTGCTCTAAAACGACTTCGAGAGACAGTTTCGACAGAGGCCGCAATATCAGCTTACCACGGCTATGTATCTTCGGTGCTAAGGTACGGATTGATTCTCTGGGGAAATTCTGTCAACGTAGACACAGTCTTTAAGATTCAAAAGAACTGTATAAGAATCATTAGCAATGCAAGACAGGATGACACTTGTGTTCCATTGTTCAAAAAGTTGCACATACTCCCATTGCCATGTCTGTATATTAAAAACATTTGTACTTTTGTAAAATCCCAACAGCACTATTTCACACAGAGAAACGAAATCGTTCAAAGACAGACTAGACAAAATACTATGAATCGTATATGTAAACCTCTCTGTAACAAGGCGATGTATGGCAAAAATGCATACATAATGGCCATAAGAATATATAACCATCTGCCGGAACGCCTGAAATTGCTACAGGGAAATAAATTTAAGCGTAACCTAACAAACTGGCTTCTTGACAAGTGTTTTTATAGCGTTAAGGAATATTTAGAATTTAATGTGACTGAATAACTGATGAAATTTTGTAATTATGTTTATGGATTATGATTATTATTGATATCATTTAATTTGCTATTTTTTGTATAATTTAATTCTTTTATTAATTAATTTAATATTATTTAGTTTTGGCCCCACTGACAAACATTTGCACGCTTGCTTGCAAGTAAAAATACATGGAAACGAAATTGTACCCCAACATCATACTGACTGTATTTTCGCAAATAAATATATTTGAATTTGAATTTGAATTTGATAAAATAAGTGACAAAGCATCCGTCACGTTTCGACAAATTGAGAGTGTGAGTGACAGATGCTTTGTCACTTATTTATCACGTGATAAACACAAACATCATAGGCCCCATGCATACATCTCTCGGTAGAGTGTGCCCAGTGATTTGTCTGATGCATTCATGTACTAATTATATTGTTACGATGTATATATTATTATTGTAATTTAATATTTATTATTGTTTTAGAATGATATAGAATGAACAATTTTAAAGTGCCCTCGAGACCTACTGATTTGAATTTGAAACTAGGTGTTGAAATTTCCCCTGGTTAAACAATATTATTATTTTAGAACCTTCACGCTTTTCAATAATACCATAAACGTCACGTGCTCACGACGACTCTCACGAGTACCGCATGCTCGGAGGTTCCCGCCCAGACAAAATGCTTGCTTAATATGGAAATATGCAACTTGTCTCGAGATTTGTATTCACGTGTCGCTCGTCTCAGTCTCGGCTATGGCTACATTCCGGGCTGAAATCTGAAATGGGAAGAGGTTTGTATAGTAAATGCAAATTTTTGTGACGGGTATAGTAATTTTCGTACACGTATAAACCTACTTTTAGTTTATTTCATATAACTTTGTCCATTGCATTAATTGTATTTTACAAATAAACTAGATTATCTCAGTTTCCATAAATATGTCATTATTATTGACAAATATTAAGCGAAAATATGCCGTACTATCGAAGTGCAAGCAACACAAATACATAAGCTACTTATATCGAATGCACATATGTCCGTGCATTCGATATAGCTTATGTATTTGTTTGTTTGTAAATGGATTACTGCAATGTATTGACGTGGTATTGACATACCACGCTAGCTTTTGTATTCATTGTACGTAATGCACAGATACATTTTCCAACCGGTGTGAAGTTAGCGGCCAAACTTAGCAGCCGCCGATAACCCGACCAAATTAAGAAGTTAAGATTTTCTTTAAAATCAAAATGTCTCGGGAGACGTTAAAGACTACAAAAAACATCTATGATTACGAAAAAAACATGCTGAACATAAAAACAAATCCAATAAATACATAAACTTAGTTCGGCCGCTAACTTTTGAATTCAGCAGCCAAAATCACTTTTTGTGACTAATACTAAGATCTCGTTATGAAACTGGGCCAGGAAGGGGGTTTCAAAACTTGATTCGTATAGCCAAATGCTCAAGCTAAACGGTTGCAGTAAACAAAACATGATACTCGATCAATATCAGAGTCAACCGGGTAAAGGAAGTCATGTTTTAGATGATGTTTTGTAAACTTTAGATTTTCTCTTCTTTTCAACCTGATAGACGGCAAGCAAAGCGCCTTTGGTTAGACCCCAGTACCATTCAGTCAACCGTTGAGCTAAATCAAAGTCCAAGTAGCCAAGTAGCTAATCATTACCAGTCCTTAAGACTATGCAAATTAAATCCGAATAAAAAATCACAGGATTTTCGCATAAAATCATTATTGCATACAAATCGCCAAGTTGAAAGGCAATCAAGGTGGTTTTGAAACATGATGTGTGTAGCTTATTATATACGCTATACGGCTGCAGTGACCAAAAAGTTATACCCGATCGGTAACTGGGTGAAACGGGGAGAAAACGGCACGTAATAGGCGATATTCAGTACTTTACGATTTTCATTTATTTTCAACTTGAAAGACGGCAAGCAAGGAGTTTTTGACCACAGTATCTGATAGCCAGTCTAATAAGCTAATTTAAAAATCAAGTTGCTAATTGATACCCGATCATTTAGACTATGTGAATGAAGTACAAGTAGAAAACAAACAAGATTTTCTCCAAAATCTTCATTCTTGTTTGAAAATAGCCAAGTAGAACGGCAAGCAAGGAGGTTTTGAAACATGATATGTATAGCTTATTATACACGCTATACGGCTGCAATGACCAAAAAGTGATACCCGATCGGAAACTGAGTGAAACCGCATGTAATTGGCGATAGTCAGTACTTTACGATTTTCATTTATTTTCAACTCGAAAGACGGCAAGCAAGGAGTTTTTGACCATAGACTCTGATAGCCAGTTTATTAAGCTAATTTAAAAATCAAGTTGCTAATTGATACCCGATCATTTAGACTATGTTAATGAAGTACAAGCTTATCAGACTAGCTATCAGATACTGTGGTCAAAAACTCCTTGCTTGCCGTCTTTCAACTTGAAAATAAATAAAAATCGTAAAGTACTGAATATCGCCAATTACATGCCGTTTTCTCCCCGTTTCACTCAGTTTACGATCGGGTATCACTTTTTTGTCACTGCAGCCGTATAGCGTGTATAATAAGCTATACATATCATGTTTCAAAACCTCCTTGCTTGCCGTTCTACTTGGCTATTTTCAAACAAGAATAAAGATTTTGGAGAAAGTCTTGTTTGTTTTCTACTTGTACTTCATTAACATAGTCTAAATGATCGGGTATCAATAAGCAACTTGATTTTTTAATTAGCATACTAAACTGGCTTTCGGATTCTATGGTCGAAAACTCCTTGCTTGCCGTCTTTCAAGTTGAAAATAAATGAAAATCGTAAAGTACTGAATATTGCCAATTACATGCCGTTTCTCCCCGTTTCACCCAGTTAACGATTGGGTATCACTTTTTGGTCATAACAGTCATAAAGCGTGGATAATAAGCTATACATATCATGTTTCAAAACCTCCTTGCTTGCCGTTCTACTTGGCTATTTTCAAACAAGAATGTAGATATTGGAGAAAATCTTGTTTGTTTTCTACTTTTACTTCATTCACATTGTCTAAATGATCGGGTATCAATTAGCAACTTGATTTTTAAATTAGCTTATTAGACTATTTATCAGATACTGTGGTCAAAATTTCCTTGCTTGCCGTCTTTCAACTTGAAAATAAATAAAAATCGTAAAGTACTGAATATCGCCAATTACGAGTACATGCCGTTTTCTCCCCGTTTCACTCAGTTTACGATCGGGTATCACTTTTTTGTCACTGCAGCCGTATAGCGTGTATAATAAGCTATACATATCATGTTTCAAAACCTCCTTGCTCGCCGTTCTACTTGGCGATTTTCAAACAAGAATGAAGATTTTGGAGAAAATCTTGTTTGTTTTCTACTTGTACTTCATTAACATAGTCTAAATGATCGGGTATCAATTATCAACTTAATTTTTAAATTAGCTTAATGAACTGGCTATCGGATTCTATGGTCAAAAACTCCTTGCTTGCCGTCTTTCAAGTTGAAAATAAATGAAAATCGTAAAGTACTGACTATCGCCAATTACATGCCGTTTTCTCCCCGTTTCACTCAGTTAACGATCGGGTATCACTTTTTGGTCATTGCAGCCGTATAGCGTGTAAAATGAGCTATACATATCATGTTTCAAAACCTCCTTGCTTGCCGTTCTACTTGGCGATTTTCAAACAACAATGAAGATTTTGGAAAAAATTCTTGTTTGTTTTCTACTTCTACTTCATTAACATAGTCTTAATGATCGGGTATCAATTAGCAACTTGATTTTTAAATTAGCTTATTAGACCACCTATCAGATACTGTGGTCAAAAACTCCTTGCTTGCCGTCTTTCAACTTGAAAATAAATGAAAATCGTAAAGTACTGAATATCGCCAATTACATGCCGTTTTCTCCCCGTTTCACCCAGTTGACGATCGAGTATCACTTTTTGGTCACTGCAGCCGTATAGCGTCTATATTAAGCTATACATATAATGTTTCAAAACCGCCTTGCTTGCCCTTCTACTTGGCGATTTTCAAACAAGAATGATGATTTTGGAGAAAATCTTGTTTCTGATCTACTTGTACTTGATTTACAAAGTCTAAATGATCGGGTATCAATTACAACTTGATTTTTAAATTAGTTTAATAAACTGGCTATTAGATACTGTGGTCAAAAACTCCTTGCTTGCCGTCTTTCAAATTGAAACTAAATGAAAGTCGTAAAGTACTGAATATCGTCAATTACATGCCGTTTTCTCCCCGTTTCACCCAGTTAACGATCGGGTATCACTTTTTGGTCACTGCAGCCGTATAGCGTGTATAATAAGCTATACATATCATGTTTCAAAACCTCCTTGCTTGCCGTTCTACTTGGCGATTTTCAAACAAGAATGAAGATTTTGGAGAAAATCTTGTTTGTTTTAACATAGTCTAAATGATCGGGTATCAATAAGCAACTTGATTTTTTAATTAGCATACTAAACTGGCTTTCGGATGCTATGGTCGAAAACTCCTTGCTTGCCGTCTTTCAAGTTGAAAATAAATGAAAATCGTAAAGTACTGAATATCGCCAATTACATGCCGTTTTCTCCCCGTTTCACCCAGTTAATGATCGGGTATCACTTTTTTGTAAATGCAGCCGTATAGCGTTTTCAATAAGCTATACATATCATGTTTCAAAACCTCCTTGCTTACCGTTATATTTGGCGATTTTCAAACAAAAATGAAGATTTTGGAGAAAATCTTGTTTGTTTTCTACTTGTACTTCATTCACATAGTCTAAATGATCGGGTATCAATTAGGAACTTGATTTTTAAATTAGCTTAATAAACTGGCTATCAGATACTGTGGTCAAAAACTCCTTGCTTGCCGTCTTTCAAGTTGAAAATAAATGAAAATCGTAAAGTACTGAATATCGCCAATTACATGCGGTTTTCTCCCCGTTTCACCCAGTTAACGATTGGGTATCACTTTTTGGTCACTGCAGCCGTATAGCGTGTATAATAAGCTATACATGTCATGTTTCAAAACCTCCTTGCTCGCCGTTTTACTTGGCGATTTTCAAACAAGAATGAAGATTTTGGAGAAAATCTTGTTTGTTTTCTACTTGTACTTCATTAACATAGTCTAAATGATCAGGTATCAATTAGCAACTTGATTTTTAAATTAGCTTAATAAACTGGCTATCGGATTCTATGGTCAAAAACTCCTTGCTTGCCGTCTTTCAAGTTGAAAATAAATGAAAATCGTAAAGTACTGACTATCGCCAATTACATGCCGTTTTCTCCCCGTTTCACTCAGTTAACGATCGGGTATCACTTTTTGGTCATTGCAGCCGTATAGCGTGTAAAATGAGCTATACATATCATGTTTCAAAACCTCCTTGCTTGCCGTTCTACTTAGCGATTTTCAAACAAGAATGATAATTTTGGAGAAAACTTTGTTTCTGATCTACTTGTACTTGATTTACAAAGTCTAAATGATCGGGTATCAATTAGCAACTTGATTTTTAAATTAGCTTATTAGACTAGCTATTAGATACTGTGGTCAAAAACTCCTTGCTTGCCGTCTTTCAAGTTGAAAATAAATGAAAATCGTAAAGTTCTGAATATCGCCCATTACGTGCCGTTTTCTCCCCGTTTCACCCAGTTACCGATCGGGTATAACTTTTTGGTCACTGCAGCCGTATAGCGTATATAATAAGCTACACACATCATGTTTCAAAACCACCTTGATTGCCTTTCAACTTGGCGATTTGTATGCAATAATGATTTTATGCGAAAATCTTGTGATTTTTATTCGGATTTAATTTGCATAGTCTTAAGGACTGGTAATGATTAGCTACTTGGCTACTTGGGCTTTGATTTAGCTCAACGGTTGACTGAATGGTACTGGGGTCTAACCAAAGGCGCTTTGCTTGCCGTCTATCAGGTTGAAAAGAAGAGAAAATCTAAAGTTTACAAAACATCATCTAAAACATGACTTCCTTTACCCGGTTGACTCTGATATTGATCGAGTATCATGTTTTGTTTACTGCAACCGTTTAGCTTGAGCATTTGGCTATACGAATCAAGTTTTGAAACCCCCTTCCTGGCCCAGTTTCATAACGAGATCTTAGTATTAGTCACAAAAAGTGATTTTGGCTGCTGAATTCAAAAGTTAGCGGCCGAACTAAGTTTATGTATTTATTGGATTTGTTTTTATGTTCAGCATGTTTTTTTCGTAATCATAGATGTTTTTTGTAGTCTTTAACGTCTCCCGAGACATTTTGATTTTAAAGAAAATCTTAACTTCTTAATTTGGTCGGGTTATCGGCGGTTGCTAAGTTTGGCTGCTAACTTCACACCGGTCATTTTCCAAAATCTACTGTTTTTTAATAATGTCGTAAACAGCGCATGCACAGAGGTTCCCGTGCCAGACAAAATGCTTGCTTAATATGGAAATATGCAACTTGTCTCGAGATTTGTGTTCGCGTCGCTCGTGTCTCGGCTATGGCTACATTCTGGAAGTATGCTAAATGGGCTTACAAACACAAATGGAAGGTGACGGGTTGATGCGACGGCTTGTAATATAATTAAAATATCGGAGCTGCGATGACTGCGCTAGTATTTTCGTCGAGAATTGAGGTGGACTAATTCTTAATTTCTTTGTCATACCAACTGCTGGCCTGAATGATTCAATTACTGGTACACTCACCGTAACTATTATTTTCAAGGAAATATGAAAACGTTGCAGGTACGGGTTAAACATTATCAACGATTAACTACTAAATAGCTGCAACAGAAGAGAGGAGAATACGAATTACTGTTACAGCTACAAAAATGGTGGCTTTATGGCTAAGCCACGACAGTATTCTCGTCAAATGTTTACCCCTAGTTTCCTCCGCCTTCACTCAGTACCCCATGTTTTTAGGGTTCCGTACCCAAAGGGTAAAAACCTTTGAGACTTCGCTGTCCGTCCGTCCGTCCGTCTGTCACCAGGCTGTATCTCAAGAACGGTGATAGCTAGACAGTTGAAATTTTCACAGATGATGTATTTCTTATAACAACAAATAATAAAAATAAAATAAATATTTAAGGGGGGCTCCCATACAACAAACTTGTTATAGATTATGGTAGGGAACCCTTCATGCGCGAGTCGGACTCGCACTTGCCTAATTTTTTTATTTATTGTGACCGCTCCTTCTGCATAGATCCTAATCCAAAAACAAAGCAGACTGTCATGACAAACATTAAAAACATTTTGGAAAAACCATGTGACGATACATTTTGGGAGTTGCACTTTATCGGAGAACATAATTTATTGTGTTCCAAAAACTCTATTGTACCGGGTAATTCGAGCAAGGCCGGTTGTCAACTTGGTTACAAAACATACAACATTAATCGTTAATTGAATTCGACCCAACCTTAAAGCGTACTATTTTAAAACCCAACGGAACACAAAGAGGGTGTTTCAAGGTTCGCCAGCGTCACAAGTGGCTGGAAAACCCACTTAGTGCAATGCCCTCAGGAAAGTCGGAATAATATATGCAGGCTAGCCGGTAATGCACAGGTGAAGGCTCCCACGATATCCGGGTATCGGTGGTTCATTAAGAGTTCCCCGTCTATGTTAAATATTAATACATACGACCGTAGCGTATACGCAACTCCCTCCGTACCTCTTAACTGCACGACCGAAACAGGTAGGTATGCAAATATACGTTTTACTCCCTAGATATAAGTTATAAAATGCTCGTGTAATTACGTGGCCGTTGTAATATATACGCAATTATTGGAAATGTTATTAAATACGTATTGGTTTAGGTGGGAGCAGCTGGAGCTAATGCTAGCGCACCGAAATATTAATATATTAGTAATACAAATAAATAGATAAAGTGTTTTCCTCACAGGATTATATACACATTAATTATTACTATATATCACTGATATACATGAAACACTCTTTTATTGCCTAAAGTACTTCCTTACACAAAGGTTAATTGCTCATCAAGACCAATCAAATGAGCCCAAAAACGCAGATATTATATAATAAACACAACGTTATTGCAATCGTTTGAAGTTTGCTTCTACTTAAATATACCTATAGTAGGTAGCTACGGGTAGTTTCCTGAAGTCAATACTCGTATAAAGAAATATAAATACTAGTGGCTTTGTGAGCTGAAATATGTATTTTTAACGGTAGGTAAAATAATAATTAAATGCTATAAAAATGGTATCAAAATATACTCTTAAATATATAACATTAATTTGAAATGAAATGAAATGAATGAAATGAAATGAAATCATTTAATTCGAGTAACAGGGTGACTCATATTATGGGTTAGTACCAGAGATGGGCGGTGGGTAAATACCCAAGGTATTTATTGGGTATTTACCCAATCTACCGGGTATTTACCCGTTTCTACCCGATTTGGTAGGTATAAACTATTTGCACTAATATCATGTTTTTATGAGGTATTAGGCTGTATGCTTGTCAGTATGCCTAGTATCAAATCTTGTTAGTTCAATTTCACTCTCTTCCCGGTATTTGATTGAGAAAAAATCTCAATTATTTAACAGAATCCCACCGTGTTCGGGTTCTTTGAATGTCTTGACAAGTACCTCTGCTCTAGAATGGTCTCCAGGGTCTAGAAATGGCCGGTAGGTAAATACCATACATACCTAAATTTACAGTATTTACTCAATCTACCGTGTACTTACCTGTTTATATCTGTGAATATAATTTAATAGGAAAACGAGGATACGGTAGTTTAATAAAAAATATGTGCGAATATGAACGAGTTATCATCAGCCGTTCGATACTACGTTTCATCACACACTACATTCTGGAGTGTGGGGGTGCCTTTTCTGTCTGTCACTACATTTTATCGCAACCCGTAATGACGGGCTGGGCTTTGGTAGTCGATTTGTGGCGTCAGTTGACTGCTCGAAGGCCTTGTCTGTTTTTTATGTTTTTCTTGTCTGCATTGCATCTTGCAGCTGGTCTCTCCGCAGCTTGTCTTGAGACGTCTTGTTAAGTCTGTGGCAGCAATTCTCTTGGGCGTGTGTCCGCGTAGTGGCGCTATACCTCGGAGCAGCACGTGGTGGGATTCATCGGCCTGGCAGAACATCCTGATTGCCAGTCGTCTGATGAATTTATCTGTTTTCCCATCCCAGTGCCCTACGGAGATGGTCGTTCCGCACTATGGGGGTTTAGTTATTCTAAGTGCCAGGTTTTCTTGCGCTCGGATTTTGTCCCTGTTGGTGGCAGCCACTAGGGCGTACCACGCCAGAGCTGCGTACGTGAGCCTGGACCTCACGTACGTTTTGTAAATCCCCAGCTTCGTGCGGATGCGGATTGGCAGGCTGCTTGTGAGTACTGGCCTCAGGAGTGTTCGGGTGGTCTTGGCTTTGGCGACCACTTCCGCCACGTGTTGTTTCATAGTGAGGTTCCTGTCGATGGTGACGCCCAGGTACCTCAGTGTGTTGCCACTGCACCTCCTGGCCGGACATGCGTAGTGGCTGCGGCGTCTTCTTCTTCCCGGTGATTATCGCCTGGGTTCTGGCGATATTCACCGACAGTCTCCAGTTATTCAGCCCTTTTGGAAAGGCGTCAAGTTGGGCCTGCATTTTCCACACAGCATGGGCCGGGCTGATGGATGAGGTGTAGTAAGCGTCGTTTGCGAACAGCCCCAACTTGACGTCTCCGACGACGGATGTGGTCGGTGTAGACTGCTTAGCAGGCAGGTGAGAGGCAGCAACCTTCTTGGGGAACTCCCGCGCGGATTGGGCGTTTAGCGGAGACAGCTTGTTCCACTGCAACCTGGAATTGGGGCTCTAGCAGGAACGACCGGACGGCTTCTATTATGTGGCGGGGGGCGGTGGCGTTTGACAGTTTGTACAGCAGCCCCTCGTGCCATACTCTGTCAAACGCCTTCTCCATGTCCAGTATGACGGCCACTGCGCTCCTTTCTGTTTATTTAGTCGGCCATGAAGTGCAGCACGCGCGTGAGCTGAAGCGTCGTTCGAACCCGAACTGTTCTGACTCGGGCTCTATGTGTGGAAGGACTTTCCCCATGTGGGGCCTTGAGGAGGGTGCTAAGCAGAGGTTATCGTCCTTAACTCTCCGGTCTTTTTCGGTCTTTTCCAGGTTTGGGAAGCGTGACTACCTCTCCAAGCTTCCATGTCTGAGGAAAGTGGCCCGAGCGCAGGATCCCATTGTAGAGGTGCGTCACTGCCACGATGGTGTACTTTGGCAAGTGACGGAGTGCTGAGTTAGGGATCGCATCGGCGCCCGGGGCTTTTTTTGGGTCGCATCGTTGGAGAGCTTTCTGCACCTGACTGACCGAGAAAAAGACCGGGTCTTCCTCTGCTCGTAATGGTTCCGCAAAGTGCCGTAGGCTTCACGCCATTGGAGGTCGTCGTTCGTTGTCGGGTTCGCAATAAACTGGCGCTACAGGTACGAAGCAAAGATCTCCGCCCGATCTTCGGCTTTGTACCGCAGGGTGTTATCTCCTGGATCGCAGAGTGGAGTGTGGACTAGCCTCTGATGTTGTCACTAGCTGTCTACATAGTCGGTGGATGGAGGAAGGTACAGGAGTCGTAACCTTGTGGTTGATAAACAATAACTGACCGCGTCTGTCGGGTCGCCCCGTTATCTAGTGACGCTACCTGTAACCGCACTCTGATTGGTTATTAGAAACTACTGAAGAATCTGAAAGTCTGAATCTGAAGAAAACTTAGAATAAACAGAAGAACCCTAATAGCCTTAATAATATTTCGCTTAATTATTGAAATCTACGATATAATTTTAAGTAAATTTTGAGTATTTAAAAAAAAAATATTGGTGATGGTAAATCGATTGTATGTTAATCTGTTTCTAAATTTATACAACCTTATAATATGTAATACTATTTCACTAAATTCCATTAAAAACGAATACAACATAAGTTTTATACGTGAAATAATGTAAGACGCTTCATCATCTTAACTTAATTACCTTTTTACTCATAAATTTTACATTTTATAAACATAAATTTATAAGAAACGACCTTTTAGTTGAATATCACATTGAACTATTTACTTATTTCCAAAGATTTGATGATAGATAGTTTATACCCACTAATTTGGGTATCAATGGGTAAATACCCGGTAGATTGGGTAAATACCCGGTATTTACCGGGTATTTACAAATGAGCGCCCATCTCTGGTTAGTACAAATCTATATCTAAAGTGTTAGTAAAAACATTACATAAAATTACACAGCATAAGCGCTTTTTGACACATGCTGCTCACAGCAGTGTCTTATGTAAGGACAGTCAAACCTATCCCCAATTGAGCGTAGGATGGGGTTGGGGCTGGCCCGCACCCTGCGCACCAGAGATGTGCAGCGTTTGCGCATGGTCGCATAGAAACAGTCGATGCCTGCTTCCGCAAACATCCCAGATGCGCTACAGAAGCGGGGCAGCCCCACCAGCACCCGGAACGCGTTATTATATTGGACCCGGAGAGCCCCGTAGGTCCGTTGCGTAAAATACCTCCACAAACTACACGTGTATAGGGAAGTACAGTATGCTTGGAACAGAGTCACTTTAACTTCCCTAGTACAGCGAGAGAACTTACGGGCACTTTGAATATCTTTATTTCTTAAATCACCTCATATTTAAATTAAGGTTTAATGAATATGCAATAATAAATATCAATGTTTTAATGCAATAATACAGACAAAATAAAAATTTCTGGGCATTGTTTTTAAACAAAAACCTTTTTAATTTTAAATTAATAAATATTTTTTATGTGCTTGGTGCACTCGTGCTTTCAGCTATAGAGTTGGCTCCACATTCACTTCAATTTTTCATTTCAGTGCAGATAAATAAACGGCCCGCTCGCCGACCACCTGTCCGTTGAGCTTTCAGAAGCTTGTATAGCTTTTCTATTTATCTTGATGCTACATTTTAAAAAGCTAATATACCCTGTATAAAAACTATTTCCTTGCACAGAGTAAAGTCTAATATTATTATAAGTACAATTAAACTATATTACTAATCACGAAAACTTACACAAAATAACCCGTTGAAACCCAAAGTGCCAAACATCATCAGAACTGTCGCTCTGATTTGCCTTAAGTATTTACTGTCTTGAAATAATATGCAATTTATCCATATTACCTGATAAAAGGAGTTCCTGTAATAAGACTGATTTCGTTACAACATCGATTTTTAATAAAAAGTTTATAATAGTTATTATTATTAAAAACTATCATTGGCAAAAGCCTCGAGCTGCCATTTCCAGATTAATAATAATAACCAACCTAAATTAACTTTTATTGTTGTATGTAAAAGCATTCTTTTAAAAAGTTGAAGAACAGTAAATACATTACTTTTTTTAAAGTGTATATGATATGATTAACTACTAGACGATTTGCCACACTCGGCTCTTTAAACCCTCGTCGGCCTCGCCTGACTGAAGCTCGTCCTGCATGGTGGTGTGGAGGAGTGTAATGACCAACGTATCCCACTTGTGCGAAAAGTATTATTTGATCGCGTTGCATCTACGAAGTCATTTAGCTAAATACAACCATTATACCCCTTCAGGGAATACCCTAATACTGTATAATTATAATGGTAATAACATAATAACTTTATATGTCATTACCATAACATTCATAGTAATTAAGGAACATTTACCGTACGAATTAATAACTATAACAAATTTATATTAAATCCTATCTGTTTTCTGATATTGTACTCCAAAACAGTGTTTAAAGGACCACTTCATTACCTACATTAACTATAAGTAAACCATAAATTCATGCCTTAAGGAGCTATTCATTCATTACGTAAGGGCAATTTTAATTGGCAAAGATTTTAGGAACCTCTCTGGACCCTTACGTAATTATTGAATGGCCTATAAACCAAATTTCATTTAAATACGTAAATAAATTCACGAACATACATTAAGATGATATATAACAACCAAAGATAATCAACGTCTCTACTGCTTGAAGCAAAACGAATTCAAAGAAAGTTATGAACCAATCAAAAACTTTGCTAAACCAACAGAGATCCGTAAATTTATCTTTGCATTGAGTAGTGAGATAGGCTGGAGATCAAACACAACGATAGATCACGTCGGGAATTGAATTTTCCGTATCAGCTGTTCCTCGCGAGCGAGATGTGTACCATTGTGAAAGTATATGATAGTGTAATAGTTGACAGAATTACAGTCTCATCGGGAGAGAACAAGGGTTATATTTTGTTTTTGACTATTGGATTCATTATAACTAGTGGCCCTGTGACTGTTATACATGTTTTACATTGTATACGTTTGCACCCCCATATTTAGAAAAACTGTATCAACAAGAAATTACATATAACTATCACATCAAACCTTTTACAAGAATCGGTTGAGAAATGTAACCTGCAGGCGAGAAAAGCCGAACATCCGGACATACGAAAGAATTTTCAGCCAAGCAATCAAGTACAAGATTATGATATCCCGCTTTGTTTTGTTAAAACACCTCTCTGCATGGTATGAATCTGAGCATTTCTTTGAATCGAATTTCGAAAACGATTCGAATGTTTGCTAGTTGTTAAATACCTATATTCTACATACTTACAGGTTTTCCTCGACGTTTTCATTTCAGTAATTTGGTCAAACGTTTTTTAAGCCTTGGATTTTGACAATAAAGAAAACATCAAAGATGGAGCAAAGGAAATGCATTTTCCTTTAACGTATGAGCGTTGTAGAATATAATTTTCTTCTTTCCACCACTGTTTCTGCTTTACATAGTTTTAAAGGAATAAAGTTCTTACAAGAATAAAACTGTTTAAACCTGAACGAGGTTGCATGTAAATCGGGTTATTGTCGCGTTCGCAATCAGCGTGGGTCGTGCCAACGACACACATTTTAAGCAGACAACTGTTCAATTTTATAGCCCTATCGTCGTTTTCAAAGGTTCAATATAAAAAAGTACACATAACGTTTGTTAAATAGGTTGCTGTAAGGATGTCCATACAAAAAGATCGTCTTTTAGCTTAGCACGGCAGTATGATTCGCATTGATAATTGTATGTATAGCCCGACACGTTGGGTTTAGCCCTAGCCATACTAGGGAATTCTGGTGGTGCGAATATATTTTACTGGCAAGGACTACTTTTTGTTAAGTGACGTTGAAAGTCATCGAAGTCACTGATTTAAACAAAGAGGAGAAAGGATTACATAATCCCGCGGATTGCAAAAAAAAAATCTCTTTCAGTACGATTCAATATTCATTTTAATAGTAGAAAAGGAAGGATTGAGCAGCATTCCGGTAAACAATATCTTGAAATTGGTTGTTGATAAACCGCTACTGACATTTTATAATATATATTATAATATATTAAACTAAGATTAAAAAATATTTATAAAACTAAGACCTCTAGGGTGCCCATGACGCAGGCAGCATTCCCACGCTGTATGGCTATGGAAAGCCTTTGCGCGAGAAAACTAAATTTTTGTTATTTTATACGTTTTACTTTTGACCCATAATAAATGTTTTTAAAATTATAATATATTTTATAATATGTATTAGTGCATACGCACTATGCACATTATATTGCCATACAAAAGCTGTTTGTAGCGACACTATCTCAGGGCCAAACCGCAACTTGGTTAGGCTACAAGCTATGAGTGTAAACGTGTACCTTAATTTGAGGGTGCCATATATCCCGCATATTTTTCAATATTAGAAATATATTTGGCATAACAAGTTTCGTATAATTTATTTCCATCAATTTCATTTATCTCTCGTATTTTTCCTAGCAGAAGTCACAGTGTAGTTTGTCCGAATCTTGTACCTAACTATGTGCCCAAAGTCATGAATTATTATTTATGTTATGTTTTTAGTTCAATATACATATATATATTTTTCATTTTCATCGTTAACTGTGCGAAGAATGGAGTCAGCAGTGGGTATATATTATAAATGTAAATAATTTTATGTACAACAAAACAATTTCAATTGCATATTGCAGATAATAGCAGGAGGAAATATAAGAATACTAATTGCTTAAGAGGGATGAAGGATAGCTTTACTTGGTCCATATTGTTCGACGTCGTTGGGCCAAACGGTGTAATTGAAAGTAAATCTAATGGCAGCAGTCACAGGCGCATCTGGCCGTTGCTCTGCCCGGTTTAAATAAAAACCGACGAAGGGAGGTTTGATATGCTATGTATGTTTTTTACGTGTCTTGTAATATAAATAATATAATCATTTTCTACGTATTTCTTTGGTTATTCATGTGTTAATTTTCTTAAATTTCTTCTGTTTTTGTGTTGTACTTTTGAGTAGGTATAACGTTGTTGTACAGTAATGAATGCACTGGCTAGACAGTACACATGACATGTGTGTCATTAGATAAATAACTGTTATTGTGACAGACTTTGTGCAAGTCGGTTGTAAAAATATTGGTAACTCTTATTTTCCTTTACATGCTACAGCACAGACAAAACTCATACAAAAAAGCTTGTATTAAAACTATGAGAAATGATCGGCTGTAGGCGGAAAGGCAGTTTTCCAAATAAAAAGTTGCCGTCCACAGACGTGGGCTCTAATTTACGTCTCCCGACCAAACTGTCACTGAAAGTGATAACTAAGGTGGCATTTGTAATGACTTAAAAAAACAATCGACAATCGTTGCGATTGTTACTCCCTCGTATAACATGCCTCCTCAATCTAAAGTTGAAATACTTAGAAAAGATAGCATTATCTTTAACTACCAGGGGGGGTATTCGACCAATTTTAGAGATATAATGGAGATCTCTCATTTTCATCGCCATCCGTCACTTTTGACGTGTGCCTACTTGACAAGTGGCGATATCGCAACTTCGTCAATTCGGACGCGCAAAATTTTCGTTTCCTTTGTATGTGACGGCATAAATAACAGGCGCATACTTTAAATTGACCGCATAGTACGTGAAATTGGTCCGTTACGTTTCGTTCAAAACAGAAATTTATATACATGAATAACATTTTTGACAATCATTATCGCCTTCGTATTTCCAAAATTGAGATGAGATATGTCACTTTTAAGCTCATCGCATTTAAATGACAGTTCAATGGCGATATAACTGTTATCTAATGGAGATTTGACGTTTGGAGATATCTCCAACGGCATTCTCGAATTGGGCCCCAGGTTAGAACACGGCGAACTCACCTAACAATGTGAAAGAGACACAAGAACACTCTCCAAAGCATCGTTAAAAGTTACCGTCTGTCACAAACATTTCAGGTGAAATGAAAGATTGTCGCACGGTCGTGATTACGGTTTCGCCAATTCCACAATGCATAAAGTTTTGAAGTTGTTTAAAGTTTTCTGTACTTGACTACAATGATAGTGACTTGGGTCATAAGCGGAATATTGCAGAATAACGAGTGCATATTGGTTCGATGGCGGAAACAGAAAGGCAGGATCAGCACATGCGGTTTTTGACTCGTTGTGGTACAGTCAGATGAGTTGAGATTTAAGGCGTTGGTGTCACGTCTGTGATTGAAAGATTACAGGCGGAAATCACTAAAGTAACTAAGTACAGTAACAGTATAAATAAATAAATATCAGACAACCCCACACAAATCGATCTAGTCCCAAATTAAGCTCAAGAAGGCTTGTGTTATGGGTATTAGACGACGATATACATACTTATATTAGATAGTAAAAAATCGACCACTGCTGAACTGCCGATTGTTATTTAAACACTGTAAATTGAAGTAACATTGTGTAGTAAATCCACAACTTATTGATTTCATAATTTGATTATTTGTTTATTTCTGGACATAGGCAGTTTTCTCAAAGAGACCCTCAATCAATATAGTTGGCCCCACTATGCATCCCACGATCTTCTTTGACCTGCATCACATCATTTGTTGCATTTTATGGAAGGCTTATCATGTGGATTTTCTGGTGCGCGATCGATACGGAAATCCTCGTCGTATTATTCATTGTCGACTAAGTTCTACGAGTAATGATGACAACTACATACTTATACAAAAAATACAAGTATAAGGTTATCGTAATTTTTTTTCGATTTCCGCGACTGTCACACATTTAAATAAAACAATCTAAACAGATTATATCACGTAATTATTTGAGCCTCCCTGACGTATCGGCAACTTTCCAGTGACCTTTATCAAAGGTTGACTGAGAAAAACACAATCAACCAAACAAAAATGATATCGGGTTTAATAGAAAATATCGCGCAACACTCGGATTTTGAAGTTCTAACAAGAGTTAAGTATATCAGATAAAAAAGCGTCTTTCCTGTAAGATTACAGCAGGTGACTGTACAGGCGAGAAGGATGTGTTCTGTTAGCAAATAATCTTGCCCCGTCTGAAGGCGAAGAGCGTCTGTCCCTCACAATAGCTAGCTGTCTTTTTGTTAGCGAACCTCACATATTACTTCCAGTCGCCTCGGAGTAAATTACGTTACTTACCTTCCTCAGTGAGTGATATTCAGTGACAAAAGATTTATGTTGGTACTATGTATGCATCAAACAAAGACTAAAAGCAACACAAATACGTTTTTAAATCTAGTTACGTATGTAGAGATCAGATGCCTGTTGTTAAATAGTGTAGTAGGTATAACCAGCCATTATGCTTAGCGTTTGTAGACTATGAAAAGGCTTTCGATTCAAGCAAAACCTGGGCAGTGCTGTAGTCCCGCCAGCGGGGCCCATAACGAGGTACTGAGGAATTTGTGTGAGAATGCCAACTATGGCAGTTATAAACGGCGAATACATCACCGACCTTCGCTTTGCCGATAATATAGTGGTCATGATCATGACTGAGAATATTTGTGCTGTAAAACGCATACATTATACATATTTAAAGGTGCGTATACTTTTATATACCTATGACTGCCTTACCCCTAAGCCTAACACATGCATGTGAGTCAGGGTAGTCGGAACTTCTTTGAACCTCATAATCCAAAATTACAGAAAAATATATAAAAGGCCCATTTTTAAACATTGTTTCCACCTTAGTTATATACAATACCCGTTATTTTGATTTCTAGATGGTAAAATAATTAAAAGTACTAGTTGCTTAAATTAAAACATTACAAATTACAAATAGTAGTACAATTTCACGGGGATGGCTTGCTTACAACATTTATTAAAGGAAAAGAGGATAAAATCGTATTAACCCAACAAGTACTGGCAAAGAATACGACTCGCGACTACCCATATATAAGAGTAAAACTTTTACTTAGAAATGAAAAGATAATTAGTTTTCATCTTAATTTAGTTTTAATATTATCTTATAATATTTCTAAAACAATATTATCTTATAATATTTCTAAAACAATATTATCTTATAATATTTCTAAAACAATATTATAAGATTATTTTTCGTTGAAGTACATGAGTACCTGCCATCCTGACGCACGTCTGTCTCGTATTTGCAGCCGGCTCCGCACCGCGTGGGTTCACTCTCCACAACTTTTATCAGATGTGCCAGTTCAGATGAAACTTTTATTTTGTAGGCTCCGGTAATAGTCCCGGCATAAGAATTATTGGCCAAGTTTTCCAGAAAACTGAAAATTGCCTGCTTATCTTTTGAAATAGAAGGAATAAATATCGTTACTTCTTGTAGGTAAGTTGTTAGTTACCTACTCGTTTCGTTTCGCTTAAACCTTAATGTAACCACTTTACGGCTTTCTGACTTTTTCCATTACTTGTGCTACATGATGCTGCTTCTGAAATTTGGGAAAACTTCTAGGTCAACCGAAAGGACCTTATAGGTTTTGATTCCCTTGGTTCTTGACGGACAGAAAGACAGACAGAAGCGTACACCAAAAGGTCCTATAAGGTTTCCGTTTATATCCAATTAAGATACAGAAGCCTGAAAATTATGAAGATTAGTATGGTATAGGATGTAGGATGTAGAGATAGTACCTAATTGTAATAATGTTACCGCCTATGACTGTTTCAAATATAGCTATAGTCGCAGCAGCCAAACGCGCTTTTGATTCCAGATCGCCGTAATGTAATGTAATGGATCGAAATACGAAATATTCTCCTACTAATAAATATTCCTCTACTGAGCCGACGGTCCTGGGTTCGAATCCCGGCAAGGGAAAATATTTTATTATTTATTATTGCCTGGGTTATGGATGTTATTTGTATTTAAGTATGTTTATCGTCATCTAGTGTCCATAACACAAGCCTACTAGAGCTTACTGTGGGACTAGATTGATTTGTGTGAGGTCGTCCGATATTTATTTATTTATTCTCTCTGTTCTGTACTAATTTAAATACATCATTACATACATTCTCACGGTACTTTTCTAGTTATAGAATTATTAAAAATATGCAAGTGTGTTTCAGCTCTGGATCCATATGTTTTTGTGTAGGTAACAGCAAACTCGAGATAGAATCGTGTAGTGTGCGCTGACAGCAGTCCTAATAACAGTGGAACGTTTTTTGTTAACATCGAAACAGGTGCGCCGCGCCGTGCCCACGCGAAATGAAATTTCCCATATGTAATAAATGGAAAACGGCCGTCAGATTAATATGTAGGTCTAGCTATAGGTATATATCACTTTACCAATAGGATGACCGTAATCATTAAATATTGTTCAGAAAAGCTGTCCAGTAAAGACAAAAACAAATTCAATTCAGTGCACGTGTTTAAAAGCTATGATGCCACAGGTAAAAAGCGTATGTTTCCCTATTTATAAATAAAAATATATAAGCTTCAAATAAATACAGGTTTTAATCAAGTTATATAAATCAAATATTATTTACATCACTAAAATAAATTAAAAATTGTATCTGTGATTGAATTAATGATTTTTAATTTAGGTACACTTATGTTATGTTCCTCGTATGGAAAATCGACACATTGAGTACCTAACTATTTTACGGCGTTTATTCCTTTGTAATGACGAGAATCACATACCTATATTAGGATACGTATACATACGTAGAACCCAAAATTTGAGACGACGATGTATGTCGTCCAACTTTTCAAGGGACCGCACATAAGCACCTACTTACCCAAATCTCATTTGTAATATCAGTCTGTACAGGGTCATTAAACTTTGCATATCAATGGGTGTATAATTACTTTTTATCGCCCATTTATTTCTTACCCTTAATAGCCTTGAAAAGATTAAATATTTCACCAGTCATTCATTAGCTTAATTGCGTACGACGATAATATCACGTAACATTTCTAAATACGACTACTAGGTATATTAATTATCTTTTATTAATGGGTTATCAAATAAGTGTTCCAGGTTATCGGAAGTTTCGGTTATAAAAGCGGTCACATGGATATCTCACGAGTTTAACAGCATGTGAATGAACTCATACAGATATGTCTACCTACTGTTTCCTTATACTTTGTTAAGTAATACAGGTCGTCAGCAATTAAAAAATATATTTGGTCGGTAGCTAAAATAATTACCAACTGACTAAGTTTGAACCAAAAAAACCAAAGCTAGTAGATTTTATTATTTTATTTAGGGTTGCCTAGTTTTAAAATTTATAACATCACTTAAATAAATACAACATATTTAAAAGTGCTGAACGTTACTAAGCTACTTACAAGATTTACGAATGTCGTACGTCGCACCCTGGACAGGATTTGAATTTGAACCCATTACGGCTTTGCAGCCCGTTAGTACAACCAACTTAGCCAAATTCTATTGTTTTTTTTTATTACTTAAATATATTTAGTCAGTCGCGTATAACATCCAAAAGCAATTTTGGATCCATACCCATACTACTCTTAACACGCCCACCTCGTCGCAGGCAATGAAACAAGTCCCGTTTTATTCCCGCCACGGAGACGGTAAGCGGTCTGGAAGTTTTAACACAGGGCGTAGGAAAATATCAATATAACACTAACACTGTGCATTTTCTAAGATATTTAGAAATAATAGGTACTAATAATACCTAAACATATTTTGGTGACATGTAGGTAAGCCTCTGGGACTGAACGTGTATGAGTTTATAAGAAAAAAGAAAACACCAAAATTTCTGTCCTACCTATACATAAGCTTACAAGCATTAATAATCTTTGTCGATTTTTGATAGATCCTAGATCCTGATTACTTATGTCAAGAACGGGAGAGCAGAGCGGGACAATGCAGGAGCGAAAATCTTACAGATAATAATTTTAATTAATTAATTAAAATCGGTTTCTAAATGACGGAATTTTGAAGTTACCTAATACCAAAAAAACATGCGTTTCGACTTGAGAACCTCCTACTTATGAAGTCGGTTGGCCGATAACATCGAAAGCAATTTTGGATCCGTGCTACACTTTATACGCGCGTCTCGTCGCGGCCAATGAAACGAATCCCGCTTTATTCCCTCCACGCAGACGGTAAGCGTTGTGGAAGTTTCAACCCCAGGCTATCGGAAATATCAATACAACACTATGCAACAAATATCAGTGAGTACGACAACAATACAATGTAATTGTTTATTGCGGTTCAAATCCTATTTCTGGAAATGGTTTCTGTATTAATATAGGTAGTAAAAACTTGGAAAGTATATTATTATAAATAATGTATATTTATATACCCAACTGCACTAATTACTTGCATTAATAGAGATATTTTACCCTTTACGTGCCAAATTATCTCTCGTTAAGCAACTACTAACCTTATTGGGGGTGATTATAATTATTATAAATACTGAACTCATAGTATATTTTTTTCATTCGATAACACTCCGCCGTGTAGGCGTGGACGTTCAGTATTAATAATTAAATTAAGAGAAATAGCTATCTTTAGTTTATAGAAATAATGGCGCTTCAATTGAGTGTAGTGCTATTACAAAGTTTGATATTCTTAGTTATTAATTTAAGTGACGTATCAAAAGCTCAATGTAAGTTTATTTAAAGTATTATCAATATTATTTGCTTAAGCGCTCTCTACCTACTTCTTAAACCAAGTTACGACGTTCATTAAAATTGGGTTATTATTCGTGAGGTGTGGTGTCTATTTCAGTAGTTTTTTTTTATTTTTTCAACATGACTTAAACCGTTTTAATGTCTACCAGGTCAGATCACTGCCAGGGAGTGGGATTTTATGTGGGAAGTACAAACCCACTGACGGGAATATTTTCGCGCCATTGGAGTAATAGCGTGTTTAAGTTGTTAAATTAGGTAGTCTCTAATAGACGGTTTTATCCTCGTTTAGTGCTTGTAAAAGTTTTTGTGCAGCTGAGTGGATTCATCATTTTCCAATTTAAAGTTAGTGCAACACTACATTACTTATCTAGTTATATAGGTACCTACATTGTGTTTTGTTATATGAAGTGAGTCGTTTGTTTTCCGTATTGTCTGTTGTTTCATCGGCTTCCTCCAGTTACTCTAGTCTAGACACTGCAGTTCGTCATGTCAATTCGAAGAAGTATGAACACATCCAGGCTTAGTCAGGTATATTAGTGGTCACTAATTGAATTAACATTGTTTGTATTATGTTTCAGATTATCCATACGCCGGTTATTATGGCAACAGAAATCATGCTTCACAGGTAAATAACAATTTGGCCAAATTCCCGATTATCTATATGATTAAATCTAAAATCGACGCCATGGTTCCTTAAAACAGATTTCGCTATCATATATTTCTGACCGACCCATTTTTTGGATTGATGGCCCTGTAAGCAATTATCTCGGTTTTTATGATAACATAACCGGTACAAAACACGCTGAGCCAATCAACCGTGCAATTTTTTTCATAGCGGTTAGCGGCCGTGTGCTTTGAGAATCCTACTTAACACGATCATGAGATTGCCTGAAACAATTGAAAATTTGTGGAATCTCGACGATCTTGGTCCACCCGCGACTTGGCCCGCAAATTGCTAGGCTTGCCTTGGCTCTCGCTTCAAGAACTTGAATCCGGCGGACGATTTTTGAGAATGTTCTCAAATGGCAGGTGAAAATAAAAAATACAGAAAGCCGATTTGCATGACATCATATATTTGGTTATAAATGTAACAATCCAAAAAAAATCTATTGCTAATACGTCAGATTTTAGTCTGAATCTTTTTGGGATAATTGTGCCGTACAAATCCTAAAGTAGGTATAGTAAATTCAATGAGAAAGGTATTGCACTTATTGCACGGCCTGATTTTAAAACAAATCTAACCTAACCCAGTACATTTGTAAAACCCCCTGAAAAAAATATGGTTTCGAGGATAAAAGTTTAAAAGTTGTCTATCTACAAAACGGATGGATACGCTATGATGTAATTACATACCTACCTACTAATTTCTAACAACTTAACAATTGATATTCACAGATTCCGCCTAAAACTAAGGATAAAGTAACCCTGACAGTATATTACGAGACCCAGTGCCCTGGCAGCATGAAGTTCTTCAAGGAACAACTGGCTCCCACGGTGGAACGCCTCGGCTCCCACCTCGACGTTTATATGATACCGTACGGACACGCGAAGGTAACTTATTCAAACAGCTTCCAGGAATACTAACTACTAACCCGGTTAAATTATCTCGTACGTTTACGTGGAAATATGGCACACTTAAGGTAATTACATCCTGCAAATTCATATTCCTGAAATTTAGAAATTAAGCCTTAATTCGATTCATCTGGTTTTAACTGTTTTACTGTTTTGTGTAATATGTCTACTAGAAGTATGCAAATTTGAGTTCATCCGGATCACTATTTATGTAGCGTACGACAATTTAGTTATTTATCTTGCAAGCATTCAAGTATCAGAAAACATCGCTGTTGTCTAACACTTTTTTTTTGTTCCGCGACTTTACGTAATATAAATTTATCGTGTATTTTAATTTTCAGACTAGATTAGAATACGGAAGATATACGTTCGACTGCCAGCACGGTGACGTGGAGTGCTACGGGAACATGTTGCACGCTTGTGCTATAGACGTCGCGCAGAACAACACTAGAGCCGCCCTATTCAACGCTTGTGCCATGGAGAGGACTGCCGATTATAGTACTCTCAACTCCCTCGTGAATTCGGTAATTATTTGTAAACTAGCTTAGAATGCGGCAGATATACGTTCGACTGCCAGCATGATGACGTAGAGTGCTATCGAAATATGATCCATGCTTTTGCTATAAACGTAGCGCAGAATAATAGAGCCGCCCTCTTCATGCACGAGCACGGTGGCGTACTTAGTGTGCTACGGCAACAGGCCGCAAACCGAAGTCAAGAAGAGTGCATGTACAAATATTGTGTTCCAACGACCTGTAAATGGCGTCACGACATCTTCATCTTTTTCCTATATTACCTACATTTTGTATGGTGCTTAAATCTTTCTTAAGGCGACGGGTAACGCGAAACTAGCGCCACTTACAAATTTTTATTATATCTTCTAAACCAGATCAATTTCCAGTAATTTCAATATTTGAGGAACTGGAAAAACACCGTCTATAGTATTTATTAAATTATTATACACAATTTCATGTTCTTTAGTTGTCTCTAAAAACTTGCCCAAAACTATTGTGGCCGCTTTTGACGTGAACAAGTTTTGTAGGGTGAACTACACTGAACCAATTGTATATAGTGATTTAATAAATATTAAAGGTGTTTAGCTAGGTCCTAGACTTCAGTTATTTCTAAAAAAATATCAGATTTTATGAAGTTATAAGAAAAAAGTCAAAAGTGGCGCTAGTTTCGCATTACCCGTCGCCTTAATCTAAATACTACCCAGGGAAAACTTCTAAATAAATAGAAACATAAATATCGGACAACCACACGCAAAGCTCTTTATACAGATGGCGTTATTCTGTTATGCGAAGAACCCTTTTAACCAAGTTGTCGTAAGAATGGAAGAATAATGATTTTATAAAGCCAGGGGTGTCTTAAATATGGATTTATTTATGAGATCCATTTAACAATCCAATGAAAATGAGCGTTGTTATGTTAACTTAACAGTTATTCTTTATTTTCAGTGCGGCTATAAACACAACATCCCAGTAAACAGCATATGGGAGAGCATGAACAACGGACGAGGTGCCGTACTCCTAAAAGGCTACGGGGACGAGACGCACGCGCAGCGACCCCGTTTCGTGCCCTACGTGGAAATAGACGGCGCCGGCGCCGACGATGCCGTCACTACCAACTACCTGGGCTACTCTGTGTGTAGGCTACTCCATCCGAGACCTCTCGCCTGTGATTCTGTATCGTAGAAGGTACCGCCGAATCTCTGTTGGACAAAAGCCTCGCCTTACCGCATCCAACGCCATCTTTGGTTCCCAAAATACCGGCGGTCCATCTTGTAGAGGGCTTAACCACGCTCCGTCTTCCAGTTACTAATAAAAGGTAGCAGGTATGTAAAAAAGGAGCCCCTGAAAAGCTGCAAACATTGTATCATAGAAATAGACTGTAAGAAATAAATGCGAAAGAAACAGTGTACTTACTTCTTCTTTTTTAAACCTATGGACATAAATATTTTAAACTTCGATTTAAAATACATCTTTTGTAGATTAACTTACCAGGGCCATCCAGCACCATACTAACCTAATGGCTCTGAGAGCTGTAGACCTCGCAAACATTTTTCAAAATGGCTGAAATATGCATTTTTTTTTGCTTCAACGTATATGTTCATCACACAATTGACCACATTTCATTTTATTAGCCAGGCCTTATTCCGATATCATCAAATAAAATGTTTTTTTTTTTATTTATTACATTTTTAGATTTTCTAAAATATCCCAATTTACGATTAAAAAATCAATTTGAAAAGTTCGTTATTCTATTGGTTACAGTGCAGAAAATCTTACAGTGACGTGTAGACGGATTTAGTATGGAAAATTGTGCTTTTCTTTTTGTAGTTTGCGACTATCATTTTTCCACAAGGTGACGATGCTGCTTTCATGTTTTATTTAATGTTTTCAAAATTAGTCCGTATTTAATAGTTTTGGGTTCCATGATAATGAAGTAATGAAATTAGTTTAAACTAAACAGTATTTGATATATTCAATGCTGTCAACTGCCCTTGCCGAGATTCGAATCCAGGATCGCGTGGTCAGTAGGCAGCACTACTACGGCGCGCGTCGTCAAACTTAAATCAAAACATTTAAAACATTTTGAGCGATGTTGTAGGTAAAATGTTGTGATTTTAATAGGTAACGAACGTTGCTGAAATCCCTGCCGATTTGTATGTCGCAATCTCACACATTGTAAACGTAACCATACCTAGTATTTCGTAACATAAAATAATATTTCTAGGCGTTTTGTGTGTATACTAACCGCACATTTCTTATTGTGATGTGTTTGTGCCAATACCAAAATCAAAGCGTAAAAGAATGTACATTGTTTTGAATATAACTCTTTATATCTATTCTCGCGGTTTGTATTTTTACACATTTTTAAACTTTTTATATCGGGTCTGTCGCGATATTTTTTTATTATCATTAACTTAGGGGCCAGTGATTCAAACGTTGAAACTTTAGATTTAAGCGCCGACGTTGTGAATGTAATAAACAAATGGGTGACAGTGGCTCACACATTTGGCGAACATCGCTAGAAATAAGCTAGCCACCATGGTATAAGAAAACAACTTATTAATGCTACTCCGGAATGACACTTTCGACGTCATCACTCATCACGCTATGGAAAGATGGTTGGTTGGTTCTGTCAATCCGATTCTATATTGCCAGTGGTGTATCATAAATCATAATACTCCCCGATTCCCTTGTTAGTGTTATAAATATTTTTATCTACGCACATATCATTAGTGCTCTAAAATGGGCGCTAGTACTTTATCACGAAAAACTTTATCACGAACGACTTAATCACGAAAACTTTATCACGAAAAACTTTATCACGAATAAACTTTATCACGAAAGACTATATCACGAAAACTTTTCCACGAAGACTTTATCACGAAAACTTTATCACGAAAAGACTTTATCACGAATAAACATTATCACGAATAGACTTTATCACGAAAACTTTATCACGAAGACTTTATCACGAAAACGTTATCACGAAAAATCTTAATCACGAAAACTTTATCACGAATGAGCTTTATCACGAAAAAGCTTTATCACGAAAAATCTTCATCACGAAAACTTTATCACGAAAATACATGTTTATGAGCTTAAGTAGCGGAATCCCTCGTATCCATTTTTCTGACACTGCGTATTATACGCAGACAATCTTGTAGAAACATTACGTCCTGTTTCTCCTATGTAAGCCTTGCCACACTCACAAGGTAAAGATGGCAGACGTCACTACTTTGAAAAAGTCGTCATGGGTATCGTTTTCTAGGTCTTTGGGGGTGCAAAATTTAAAAATGGCATCCATTTTGGAAATAAAGTTTGCGGACGTCACTTTTTTGAAAAAGTCGTCACGGGTGTCGTTTTCTAGGTTTTTGGGGGTGCAAATTTTAAAAATGGCATCCATTTTGGAAATAAAGATGGCGGACGTCACTTTTTTGAAAAAGTCGTCATGGGTGTCGTTTTCTAGGTTTTTGGGGGTATAGATTTCAAAAATGGCATCCATTTTAGAATTAAAGATGGCGGACGTCACTTCTTTGAAAAAGTCGTCATGGGTGTCGTTTTCTAAGTTTTTGGGGGTGTAGATTTCAAAAATGGTATCCATATTGGAATTAAAGATGGCGGACGTCACTTTTTTGAAAAAGTCGTCATTGGTGTCGTTTTCTGGGTTTTAGGGGGTGTACGTGTCGATTTCAAAAATGGTATCCATATTGGAATTAAAGATGGCGGACGTCACTTTTTTGAAAAAGTCGTCACGGGTGTCGTTTTCTAGGTTTTTGGGGGTGCAAATTTTAAAAATGGCATCCATTTTGGAAATAAAGATGGCGGACGTCACTTTTTTGAAAAAGTCGTCATGGGTATCGTTTTCTAGGTTATTGGGGGTATAGATTTCAAAAATGGCATCCATTTTAGAATTAAAGATGGCGGACGTCACTTTTTTGAAAAAGTCGTCATGGGTGTCGTTTTCTAGGTTTTTGGGGGTATAGATTTCAAAAATGGCATCCATTTTAGAATTAAAGATGGCGGACGTCACTTCTTTGAAAAAGTCGTCATGGGTGTCGTTTTCTAAGTTTTTGGGGGTGTAGATTTCAAAAATGGTATCCATATTGGAATTAAAGATGGCGGACGTCACTTTTTTGAAAAAGTCGTCATTGGTGTCGTTTTCTGGGTTTTAGGGGGTGTACGTGTCGATTTCAAAAATGGCATTCATTTTGGAATTTAAGATGGCGGACGTCACTTTTTTGAAAAAGTCGTCACGGGTGTCGTTTTCTAGGTTTTTGGGGGTGCAAATTTTAAAAATGGCATCCATTTTGGAAATAAAGATGGCGGACGTCACTTTTTTGAAAAAGTCGTCATGGGTATCGTTTTCTAGGTTATTGGGGGTATAGATTTCAAAAATGGCATCCATTTTAGAATTAAAGATGGCGGACGTCACTTTTTTGAAAAAGTCGTCATGGGTGTCGTTTTCTAGGTTTTTGGGGGTATAGATTTCAAAAATGGCATCCATTTTAGAATTAAAGATGGCGGACGTCACTTCTTTGAAAAAGTCGTCATGGGTGTCGTTTTCTAAGTTTTTGGGGGTGTAGATTTCAAAAATGGTATCCATATTGGAATTAAAGATGGCGGACGTCACTTTTTTGAAAAAGTCGTCATTGGTGTCGTTTTCTGGGTTTTAGGGGGTGTACGTGTCGATTTCAAAAATGGCATTCATTTTGGAATTTAAGATGGCGGACGTCACTTTTTTGAAAAAGTCGTCATGGGTGTCGTTTTCTGGGTTTTTGAGGGTGTACGTGTCGATTTCAAAAATAGAGTCGATTTTAGAATTAAAGATGGTTGATATCACTGCTACACACATCGACACTATTCGACACCCATTTCAAGTGACATCCGCCATCTTGGATTTCAAAATGGATGTCATTTTCATAATCGGCACCTCGAGGAACCTAGGAGATGACACCAATATCGATTTTTAAGAAAAATAATGCTCGCCATCATGTAATACAGTACGATGTCATTTTCGTAATCGGCACCCCGAGAACCCTTAAAAACTAGGTCGATGCAGAGTCAGCCACCGGCTAAGCTTGCACCATAGATTGGAGCGGTTTTTTTTTTTTTTTTCGAAATTTTCTCTTCGTCACGACCTAGCGAAATTACGGGCAGTTTAGTGAAATATGGCAAAACCTACCGAAAATCGGCTTTCAATAAAAATTGATGGAACATACTGCAATGAAGCTATGATTTTGATGTCAACGCATAAATGTCCAATTTAAGTACTAATTCCCACTTTTTCGAATATCTGAAAAAATAGTCGATGTCATATTTGTGACTGTTTTAGTGAAAACTTCCTACTTTGTCGATATGGAGTCATGAGTAGTTCCTAATACTACAGAACGTAAGCTATCTTATGGTGAAATAATTATGTCTCTAGGTACTATAGTTATTTCGTGAAAATTCTTCAAAGTTGCAAATGTGAAAAACGACAACTGAGAAAACGTTGGTTAAAATTTCGGACGGCAAAAAACACACTTGTAGTTTGAAGTTAGGGAGTGGTTGGTATCAAATTAAGTGTCATACTATAAGGATTTCAAATTAGTCAAAATCTATAATATAACTATTAAGGTTACATATATGATTTTGACTAATTTGAAATCCTTGTGTTATGAAAATTAATTTGATACCAACCACTCCAAAACTTCAAAGTACAAGTGGGTTTTTTGCCATCCCAAACTTTCACCAATGTTTTCTCATTGCCGCTTTTTCACGTTTTCAACTTTGAAGAATTAAAAAAAAATAACTATATCACCTAGAGACATAATTCTTTCACCAAAAGATAGCTTATGTTCTGTAGTATTAGGAACTACTCATAACTCCATATCGACAAAGTGGGACCTTATCCCTAAAACTGTCACATTTATGTATGTTTAAGTAGGTTTATTATATGTATATAATAATAATAATAATATATATAATAATAATATCACCACTTATTGTGTGGCTTATAATGATCAACTCCACTAATGGTTGTCTGGAAGAGATCGCCCTTTAGCGATAAGACCGCCTGTTGTCTATCGTTGTTAAAAGTATTGTTTCTGTGTTTAATTTGTAAACTTCTTTTAGTTTGCAATATAGCATCGTGTATTGTAAATGTAGTATCCTTCGGGCCTCCATTTTAAGCAATTTCCAGTTGTTTAAAAATGGTGTCACATGGGCTCGGTAAGGGATTGGAAAACAATATCTGGCACAAGCATTCTGTAGCCTCTGTATTTGTATAATAAAGACTGGCCCAATTCCACAAGTCGAAATGCGCATGCTCTCTATGATACCAATCACAGCCAGTGAAATATTTTTAATTACGCGTTACAAATAAATGCGATTCGTGTATTTCAAAATAGCCTGCTGTGATTCGACTTACCGCATGACATTGTCATATTGTCAAAGGTAACGTGGCGGTGATAGCACGTAAGGGCTTGTACACAAATCACGTGGGATTTTTTCGGCTACTTTTTGTACACAATACTCACTACCTTCGTCATTTACTAAGGTCTCATCCACACTTTACCACCGATGAAGTATCTAAAACCGTCCTCCAGCTGGGGGGCACTGACCATCCACAATCTCGATTCGAATTCGGATGACGACTAATTTCGAAGGTGTTTCGAGGTACCGATTATGAAAATGACATCCATTTCGAAATCCAAGATGGCAGACGTCACTTTTTGAAATTGGTGTCGATGCGTTTAGTAGTGATATCAACCATCTTTAATTCTAAAATGGACTCTATTTTTGAATTATGCACTGCCAAAAACCTAGAAAAAGAAACCAGAGAAATATCTCCGCCAGTTTTAATTCCAACTTTTTCATTTTGAAATCTACACCTCCAAAAACCCAAAAAACTATGACTTTGAAAAAAAAGTGACGTCCGCCATCTTTATTTCCAAAATGGATGAAATTTTTTAAATGTACACTCAAAAACCTAGAAAACGACACCCATGACGACGTTTTCAAAAAATGATGTCCACTTACTTTAATTCCAAAATGGATGCGATTTTTGACATCTACACCCCCAAAGGGGAGGCCTATGTAAAGGGGAGGCCTATGTTCAGCAGTGGACGTCCTATGGCTGAGATGATGATGATGACACCCCCAAAAATCCAAAAAACGACACCCGTGAAGATTATTTCAAAAAATGACGTTCACCATCTTTAATTCCAAAATGAATGCCATTTTTTTAATTTAACACCGCTGAAAACCTAGAAGGCGACACCCATGACGAATTAAAAAAAAAAACTAGAGATGCCACGAATAGTGAATTGGCCGAATACCGAATATTCGGCAACGCTGTCGGCCGAAGCGCCGAATATTCGGCCAAACGAGTTGGATTTTTATTTGAAAACAGTTCGCCTAGATCGGAATGCCGATCCTTACAAGTGGTGGTCAGCAAACGAAAAACAATTCCCGAACCTTTCGAAATTTGCAAAAGTTTATCTTTCTTCGCCTGGAAGTAGCGTTTATAGTGAGAGGTTATTTTCTGAGGCTGGTAACGTTTACGATGAAAAGCGCAATCGTTTGCTACCAAAAAATGCTGAAAAGCTCGTTTTTATCCATCACAACTTACCACTGATTAATTTTAAGTACTAAAATGTTGTAATTTGGAAATAAATACATAATTCTGCGTAAAATAACGTGTCTTTTTTTACATGATTTCCTATTCGGTATTCGGCCGAATAGTACGCACTATTCGGCCGAATACCGAATAGCAAAAAAGTGGCCGAATAGACCGAATACCGAATAGTTGCCGAATATTCGTGGCATCTCTAAAAAAAACTCCCGACGTCTTTTGTTTCAAAATGGATTCCATTTTTGACATTTACACCCTCAAAAATCTAGAAAACGACACCCATGACGACTTTTTCCAAAAGTTACGCCAGCCATCTTTAATTCCAAAATGGATGCCATTTTTGACATTTACACCGCCAAAAACCTAGAATACGACACCCATGACGACTTTTTCCAAAAATTACGCCCGCCATCTTTAATTCCAAAATGGTTGCCATTTTTTAAATTTACACCTCCAAAAATCTAGAAAACGATACCCATGACGACTTTTTCAAAAAAGTGATGTCCGCCATCTTTATTTCCAAAATGGATGCCATTTCTGAAAACTACACCCCCAAAAACCCGGAAAACGACACCCATGATGATTATTTCAAAAAATGACGTCCACCATCTTTAATTCCAAAATGGATGCCATTTTTGAAATGTACACCCCCAAAAACCTAGAAAACGATACCCATGACGACTTTTTCAAAAAAGTAACGTCCACCATCTTTAATTCTAAAATGGATGCCATTTTAGAAATCTATACCCCCAACAACCGAGAAAACGACACCCATGACAATTATTTAAAAAAAATGACTAAGATATTGCAAGTACGTCAGCGCAGGGTAGAGGACGACAAAAAGAACCGAAAAGCAAGGAAGGACTACTTACTAACAAAGAAAAATTAGGCAGGTGCGAGTCGGACTCGCGCACCGAGGGTTCCGTACAAACACTTTTCATCCTTAAGTGGTTAAGTTTGCACCTGGTATGTATAGCACCCCATACAAATGAGGTGCAAAGTTAACGCAAACAATCCGTTTGTTGTATGGGAGCCCCTCTTAAGTATTTATTTTATTTTATTTTTAGTATTTGTTGTTATAGCGGCAATATAAATACATCATCTGTGAAAATTTCAACTGTCTAGCTATCACCGTTCTTGAGATACAGCCTGGTGACAGACGGACGGACGGACGGACGGACAGCGAAGTCTCAGTAATAGGGTCCCGTTTTTACCCTTTGGGTACGGAACCCTAAAAACCAGCCAAGTGCAAGTCTGACACCCTCCGAGCGTTCCGTATAATTTTTTACTTATCTCATACCAACTGTTCGGGCCCTGCTACATTAAGTTTGCACCTCACTTGTATGCGGCGCCATACGTACTTGGTGTAAACTTAACTTAACCCGGCCATAAATAATTTATGACACATTTAATGTCTCATTTTTGTAATCTGGGTACTCCACCATTTTTATTTAAACCATTAATACGAAGATCAAAATTCAAATTCAAATTATTATTTATTTCGGATCAGTGATCCATAGATTGGTAGATCAGTTTAAAGAAAAATTGAAAAAGGAGCTACCTGGTGGAAAAGGTACCGGGTTCGATTCCCGGTCTCTGATGGTTTAACCCGGCCAGTAAGATGGAAAGTGGAAGTGTTTGTATGGAACCCTCGGTGCGCGAGTCATACTTACTCTTGGTCAGTTATTGTGAATAAATATATGTATCTGTACCACAAACGATAGGTTTCCGAAGGAAAATCATCCAGAGCAAATTATCACGAAAAAAAATATCACGAGTCAACCTTTTTGTGGTATTTTTTTCGTGATATAGTCTTTTCGTGATAAAGTTTTCGTGATAGTCTTTTCGTGATAAAGTCTTTTCGTGATAAAGTCTTTTCGTGATAAAGTTTTCGTGATAAAGTCTTTTCGTGATAAGGTCTTTTCGTGATAAAGTCTTTTCGTGATAGTCTTTTCGTGATAAAGTCTTTTCGTGATATAGTCTTTTCGTGATAAAGTTTTCGTGATAAAGTCTTTAGTGATAAAGTTTTCGTGATTAAGTTTTCGTGATAAAGTCTATTCGTGATAAAGTTTTTCGTGATAAAGTCGTTCGTGAAAAAGTTAAAGATTAAGTACTGACACGAGTGTCACTAGCCGGAGTGCCATACCTTATTGTCTTATGTCTCAGACAAATGGCCCGATATAAAAAGTTTTGTTTTTCTTTGCACTTTGAATTACGCAACTTGCAATGTACTTCTCATCAGCTGTGATATAGATTCAACTATCACAACAAAGTTGAGTAAATGCATTCATGATTTGCAGCGCTATCTAGACATGAAAAATCTTAGTCATCAAATTTCCCCTAGTTCTCATTCGATACATAAACTGATAGTATATAAGCATTTATCCTGAAGTCATCAGTTAAACGACTGTCCGAATAGCAAATTTTCTAAATGTCTTATTTTAAGTTAATATTTTATTTTGCAACTATAACTGTCGCTCATAGTTTCGATGAGAATAGATACCTACAGACGAGTTAAACACATAGAGTTAACAACTAATTAAATTACAGAATGTTGCTAATATTATTTTGTTTTTTCTCTAGTGCTAGTACTAGTACCAGTAGTACCAGATACATCCGATATTGATGACGAATCCACCTTATATGAAGAATATATGTATCACGTAAGGCCTCTTATTATTACTATTACTAATGTAATGGACTGTTTAATTTGTAATTACAAACTTTTATATAAGTCTTACTTTCACGATGCAACACCGACGAGTTTGGGCTTGTTTGATTAGTCTTGAAAAATGTAAGAAATAAGATTTTATCAAAATATACCTTTTAGTCATTCACACATCAGAACTTTATATACTTTATATGATTCTATTGAGCAGCTTAAACTTTATATACTTATTAGGTACCTACTAACGTTTTAGAATACATATCGGTAAACCTCGTGCGATCGCATGTCGAGTTTCTTCCAACACAAATGCTTTAACCGGGTTTTTGTTTAAATAAGATTCTTTCTTATTTTTCCAGACAACAAGAAGTGAAGAAAAAGTTGGTCTCAAAGTATATTACGAGAGTCTGTGCCCCTACTCCATAGAATTCTTTAAGAACACGCTAAATGAAACAGTAAAGAAACTCGCATCGTATCTAGATCTCACAACATATCCTTACGGAAATGCCAGGGTGAGTCTTGCAGACTTGTACATTAGGTATTTATTTTATTTGAGTAGTCGCTCAGCTGTAGATCTCGCATTCTTTTTTTGAAACCATATCATACCTTCGAGTATGTATCGGTAGCCATAATGTAGCCATAGATCATGCTTTATACAAATTATTATGGACAGATTTTCACGCGTGGCTACAAATGGGATACTCAAAGATTACCCCGACATTCGAAAATCGACCTTCGTATTGTGCCGTCTCACTCCTTCAAATATGGCTTGAATTCCGAGCTTCAGAGTAACAGTTCAACGAGGACTGTCTTCATAGACGTCAGGGAAGCAAAAAATACGGTTATGTGTTTTTCTTTCCGCTGGAACTAATTCGCATGCGCTTACTCGTAATTTAGACCTATTTACAAATGTACGCACGCCAGTAACAGCCCGTGACCTCTTAGATTGGGATTCGGGTTTGGTCTTAAAATAAATATGCCTTGAACGAGAGTCTTCATACAAAAAAAATGCGAAACATGAAGCCGCTTTTGGTTTTATGTGTGCGTGTCTGCGAACCAGAGACATGTTGCTTGTGAGCTCTTGACGTTGTGACAGAGGGAACTTAGCCCGTGGCTAACCAAACTGGTTTTACTTTCAATCGCTGGCTATGTTTCTAAGCGTATTTATTCCAAGGATTTGGTTGTAATCGCAGAGGCTTATATCTCGATCGAATAAGAGCGAGCAAGACAGGACAGGTATAAAACTCGAATTACATTCTATCAGCTCACGGACTGTACATGTTTCAGAGAGTACAAATAAACGGGAAGAGTGAAATCAAATGCCATCATGGTCCACAGGAGTGTTATGGTAACAAACTACATGCGTGTGCTATCGAGCTTTTGAAAAATAACACTTTGTCACAATTCTACAACTCCTGTATGATGGCGGCTCGTTGGGGAGGCGAGGGTTCGACTGATATCGATGCAACTAATGTACGTACCTACACAACAAAATAACCTCAGTATCTTCGAACAAGAATTAAAATGAATTAATCACTATCAAACCCGCTGTATTATGTCTATTCATAAAACTTAGTCTATGATACAATAAACTGCATTCAATATCGATGTTATGAGAACGTAGGATCTTCCTTCATTCCTACTCTTCCTTCCTCCTTTCTTCGCGTTACAATTTTTAAGTTAGATGAGAGGTGTAGTACGGCATTTCAAATAAACCCTACCTTTGGGTGTTTACTGCCGAA
This sequence comes from Apotomis capreana, assembly GCA_947623375.1. Taxonomy (NCBI): domain Eukaryota; kingdom Metazoa; phylum Arthropoda; class Insecta; order Lepidoptera; family Tortricidae; genus Apotomis; species Apotomis capreana. Next base: position 17,378,896 of record OX392501.1, read on the forward strand.
ATCTTTGATCGAGGTACTAACTGCCGTTGGAATACCGTGAAAACTAAATGTAGGTACGTTAATTGTAGAGCTCGTTGTCAAAGAATTTGGTGCATTATAACTTATAACTCAGTGTATGCTAAAGTAACGCTAAATTCTCATTTCAGTGTGGAAACGAATTGGATATCGACGCTAAACCCATTATAGAATGCGCTAAAGGCAAAAAAGGGGAGGATCTTCTGGAAAATTACGGAGAGGAAACTGAAAAAGTTTCTGATATCCGCATATCAGGTGTTCCATGGATATTGATAAATGGAAAGTTATACGATGAAGATGACTATGAATACTTTATCCCAACGATCTGCGCTGCTTTTGCGCATCCGCCACCGGAATGTCATGAAATATAGACGAGGACCATTCAAATAAGTACTTGAGTAAAAATCTTATCATGGATTATGTTCTTTGGTGCTGCAGTGATGTTGAACCTAGTGGGTTACACTCCAGAGCAATGAGATGAGTTACTCTGAAGTTTGTATTGTATCGTCCCATTCACTCAAATTATTGTATAAAACAAGAGAAATTGCACGCTATACGAACGTCGAATTTCGAATTACAGGGTAAACGCCTAAATACCTACCAAGTATAATTAGTACGCATTATGCGTCCACGAAAATGGTCTCCCGCTAGCACGCTGTTCTGGACGCGCATCTCCTGCTAAGATCAAAATGGCGACTTTTTATGTATTGTACTTGTTATTTATTATATGTAGCTGGATTTTCCCAAAGGTTTCCACGACGGTTTGGTTCCCGTTCGTAATGTCTAAAGGTCTAAATCTATTCTAGAAAAAACTCATCGACCATTGATTGTTTCTTGTATTCTTGGATCAAGCAAGCTAGTAGGTTTAAACGTGTCCAGCCTATTGCGACTACAAAATATTTTCCCATTAAATAAACTTTTATTCTCGTTTTATTACATTTTATTTTATACCTAATTAGTTACTAGATGGTCCCCGCAATTTCGTAAGTAGCGAAAACAAAGTAGTCGGAAAGTCAGTACTTCAGTAAGTGCGACTACAAAATATTTTCCCATTAAATAAACTTTTATTCTCGTTTTACTACACTTTATTTTATACCTAAGTAGTTACTAGATGGTCCCTGCAATTTCGTAAATAGCGAAAAAAAAGTAGTCAGAAAGTCAGTACCTACTTCAGGAAGTACTTATAAGAATTCAAAGTACTATGCATTCTTCGCTGTCGAAGAATTTTGAATGTGAATTAAGTATGTATAAAATTACTTATATCATGTCATTGAATATTTATATAAGGTTATGACCTACCATTGTTGTATCAACTTCGAAAAAAGGGAGCCGTTTTGGATGGTTATGTTTATGTCATATCATTGTCAACTTTAACTATCAACCTTTAGGCCTCAATCACACTGACCTATCAACGTATCATTTATTTTTTTGGGATTTAGTCAATTCTGTCGATCTAACTGCCGAACACATGATTTATTTTATGTATTAAGGTACTTCGATTATAATACTAATGATCACGCAATTTTATTTGTTATCATCACTTTATAAACAAGGAAACCGATTTCAACGAAATCATCATATCACGTTCTGGAAAAGAATGTAGCAGCGAACGAGGCTTTTCCAAGCTTTTAAATAAATTGTGGGTAGATAGGTCATAGTTTCATGTCAGGTTAACTATGTATGTGGAACTTATTTATTGCATAGAGAAACGATTTTAAACAAGAACTTAAAACAATACACATTTACAAAGGCGAATATACCTATCCCTAAATTCAAGTTAACTTGAGCAAATGAGAGAGAACAAATGAATATGCGCAAATATACAAAACGCTATTACTTACCTATGCATAACTAAAGCATATATGTTGAAACCCAGGTAAATGAATATGATTTTAATTATATAGGTATATTAGACATATACCAATAAATATATGTACATAATATTATAATAATAATATTTATTAAATCTTATGAGCTTTAAGCATAGCAATATTACAGTTCCCGGCAAACTTCTTGAGCATAACCTTGACTGCGCAGTAGCTGATTTACGTATAAATCTACATGCGCAGATCCGCCATCTTTGTTCAAAATGTTTGCCGGCAACTATAATTATATTGACTAATTGACGAGATCAAGGAGACGAAAGTCATTTTCTAAGTTAATTAACTAGCTTAACTAAAACGATTGACTGCCGCATTCATCCTATCCGTTGTACGTAGTTGTTTTTTATCCACGCAAATCCAAAACCATAGTCTGTCCTATCCAGGGTATAAGGATCTTTATACTCATCCTAAACAACGCAACACTTAGCATGTAGGTACATATACAAATGACCGGTTGTAGAATTATCAGTCGTTCGCGAGTCAACGGTCAGTCCTGCTGTGTACTAATAATGTTATCATTGAAGTGCCTATTTTGTCTGTTAGCTATAACTATCACCCAATCTGTCGGTATGTAACATAATAAATATCATATTATTTATTTTAATACCTTTATGTTGATAAATTTAAAAATATTCTTTACTGCAGAGTTGGAGTTAAAATATGCGGATTTAAACTTCATTGAAAAGTATTATAACTACCAAGTAAGTCTACAGTTTAATACTAAATATAATATGCATAAAATGTGTCACTACCTATTATTTATTCATTATAACAATATATTTAATTTTATGATGCCCGAGTACTACATAGGCATTTAATTTAAACATCCTTATAGCAATTATCAGACAGGGCTATTATTTCAAGACTGTTAAAGGTAGCATTTTATTTTTATTGCAGGCATTATGGATGAGTAATATAGCTATAGCTATATGATAAGCAGGGATCCTAAAATGCGGATTATGATAAGCCAATTAAATTATTAATTAGAATTAATGTTGACATAATTATATTAGTTTTAATTAATGGCTAATTTACAAACATAATCTAAAACTAAAAAATACATATCTAAAACTAAAAAAAATGTGATATTATGTCCGTCATTTGTACTTTAACTTTTGTATTTTGTAAGATGTAATTGATTTATGATTCCATTCGTTGTATTTTTATATATTTGCTCCATATGTACCTATTTAAACAAAGTCTATCATGACCATGAGTCCGTTATTGTGATGTCGGGATTTAAGCCTAACACTAAACTAAGTAAACGCCACTAGGTTTTTTCTTATATCTTTAAAACCAGATCAATTTTCAACAAATTTAAAATATTCTAGGCACTAGGAAAACACCTTTAATATTTATTAAATCACTGTATCCAATTTGTCGTTCTGTAGTTGTTCCCAAAACTAGCTCAAAAATGACTAGCTGCTTTATTTCACTTTTCTGATGATTAACATTGTTAATTGCCCAAATAAAACTATATTTATGAATTCACGTATTATTTATACTTTTCAGATTGAAAATGGAAATAAGGTTGATCTTAAAGTGTATTACGAGTGCCTGTGCCCCGACTGCGTGTCCTTTCATACCGGCCCTTTAGATGACACCTACAAGAAGATCGGATCATACATAGATCTCAAAACGTACCCTTATGGAAATGCTAAGGTAATTCTTTGAATAATTCTGTTTCTATTTCTTTCTTTGGTAATTCTTAGTTCATATTTTACCATTGATACAAAAATCAAAGCACAAAGAAAAATTCAAATGTAACCTGGTGGAAGAGACTCTCTACCACCCTAACGCCAGATAACCTTTCCAATTTTTCCTTATGCTTTGTGTGCCAATCTTTGCATAGTTTATATTTTTGTGTTTTGATATTTATATCAATGGTACAATATATAAAAATTGTGGCGTACCCACTTAAAATAATGAGACATTACATGTTTCATAAATTTATAATTCTTAGTTCAATTAAGTTTCCATTACACGCAGAGGCGGATTTGCCCTAAGGCCCATTACGCCCGGGCAAATCGTGACAAAAGTGATGAGTAAAGTGAGGTGTGGCTAAAATATGGTCAGCGTTAAAAGTAGCTGACAATTTCACTACCTGGCTTAATGTCAAATTCCATACTAAAATTGTCATCTACTGTTAATGCTGACCGTACTTAGCCACCCCTTTCTGAGGATGACCTGAGTAGGAAATGCTAAACGAAGATTATATTACTATAGTAATAATAGGTTAGGGAGGAAGTAACCTGTTGAGTTCCATAGGCCTGGGGCAAAACTGCAATATCGCCATTGATTACACGTCCTGTAAATTGCTTGAAATGCATTTATTTAGTTTTAATTCAACAAGGTGCATTATATTTCAAAAAGCTGAGTTATTTGATTATCCGGTCCTCCGGTGATCGTAAGGCTGGCTCGTTCCTCGCCCAACGCATTGGCGTTGCCATCCAGCGAGGTAACGCGGCCAGCCTTATGGGCGGGGGCACCCTACCCAACGGTAGCGACATAATAGGGGATATAACTATGTACATATAGTTTAGGTGCCAATAGTTTAAGTTAGGTTTAATTAGATCATAAGTTTGTTAAGGATTAGTTATATACTTTTTATTTTGTGTTGTTTCTTCTCTAATAAATCATTTTCAAAACATTATATTTCAGAAAGCAGAAGAAAATGGAAAGATCACAATCACATGCCAGCATGGCCCAGATGAGTGTTACGGCAACAAGCTGCACGCCTGTGCTATAGAAATCCTGAAGAACGTCTCTCGATCGGAGTTCTACAACTCCTGCATGATGCAGGGCCAGTGGGGAGGCACGGGCTCGACTGACATGGATGCTACGAAAGTATGTAAACTATTTATCAGCCAAGAACGTCCGCTGCTGAACATTAGGCCTTCCCCACACCTCGCAACCTCAGATCATAGACCCTTCTATGACTGAGCTCGCAACAGCGTATCCACTGACTCCTTGCAACCCTCAGGAGATTATTCGTCACGAGGTTACGATAGTCAGAGGCCGTCCTACGCTGCGCTTTCCCATGTGTTGTCTCCGTTCCAGGACTTTATTGCCCCAGTGGTCATCAGTAGACGTCCTGAGAAAAGTTTGTGTAAAATGCGACGCAATTGGTCTTAGGGCGTAAGGTCTAACCGTGCATGTGCTACTAGGAGTGACTTAAACGCGGGCGCGAACAAAAGCGGAAGGTGGAGCCACGCACCATCGTACACGCGAAGCGTATAGGCTGTTGGCGTGGCTCTCGGCTCAGTGAGCTCCTTTTGACTTGGGTTATGTTATGACTGGAAAAGGCAAACTAACATAAGGGTTGCCTAATTAGACGAGGATTTGCGATATCCCCCATTTAGCAATAGCAAGTTTTGGAGTAGTAATTATTCATATAATTTTCATATATATTTTTTTTAAAGTGTTAAAAAAGACAAGTTACATAAGTATTTGTATCTGTAACTGAGTGGTAAATTATAGTCTGAGTGCTCTATATTTTTAGATTAAACTTGCGTTTAAAAAAAGTGAGTAGACAATGTTCTTTCCGTGTACGTTAATTATAAAAATGTCACCTCAGAAAAAGTAAAATTTTCTTAGATTCAACGACTGTCACACATACGACACATCATTATTTTACTTAAATATGTCAAAAATTCAATAAAATAAAAATATCACATTTAAAGCCATAAAGATAACATACTTACCAGAAATATTCTAGGTCACATTTTTTAGTCTTATCTAACTGCGCAAACGCAACATATTTTGCGCCACATGTAACTATGTTATATATTAGAGGTCGCAGTTTTATCAATATCATTTAATAAGTACGGTAAACTGATATTATGAAATTTTATTTCTTACATCGTGAAATCCAATTCGTGAAACGTATACTTAACTTATTCATAGAAAAAGTAGAATCTTCATGTACCTTCATAAGGGTCAACACCGATATAACTTTTCTGATTTCAGTGTGGACAATCAATGGACATCGATGCGAAGCCTATCATTGAATGCGCTAAAGGGAAAAGAGGAGAGGACCTTTTGGAATATTATGGACAAGAAACTGACAAATTGACTAACAAAACCTACGTGCCTTGGGTACTGATAAACGGAAAGCTTTTTGACGTAGACAATGAAGATTTAATGAAAAAGATCTGCGAGGCTTTGGATAACCCGCCGAAGCCATGTAGACAGTAATTGAGTCACATGACATGAGCAATGGGGAACTTGCATGAAGTTGGAATTCGTACTTTTTTTTTGTTAGGCCAGAGTTCATATACAATAAATGCTAAAGTATACTTCAAAAAATGAGATCTCACGCAAATTTCCACTTTATATTATTAAATACCTATGTTGGATTTGCATAAGACAACACATTCACTGGCTTCAACGTATATAAGTGTTTTGTTCATTATTATTAATAAATGTAATTGGTATAATCTGTTTAAAGTGTCAAATTAAATAGCACATGCCGCGACAGTTCGGTAATAAATTCGATAAGAAACTTGTCTGTCTTGTATTTCTTTTTCATTTGTATTATATTTAAACTAATTTCATTCATCCATTAAAATAATAATAATAAAACCTACATAAAACGCTTTTTATTGATTATTTAAAGGAGTTATCAACCCAAAGTAGAATAACTGTATCAATCCTTAACTCCCTTGCGAACAACGAAAACAAAGGTAGAGTGTAATAAGTTCAACGCCTCTATCTGTAAGTCTGTCTGTATAATAATAATAATAATAATAATAATAATAATACACCTCTCCGCCCTTAGCCTTCCGCACTGGTGTTGCCCTTAGGCCACTCTATGTGTCGCTTTTTATGGGGGCCCATCTAGCGGGAGGCGAGTCATCGTCTACCAGTTTTTTGCTATGAGAGTGAGACACTTTTCTTGGTAGACGTCCGGCTGTCTCAAACAATAGCCCAGTAGTTAGTCCATCGCATTTCATGTAATAGCCTAGTACCATGTTTAGACTCCATACAACCACAATAGTTCTTGCATCTAGCGGGTGCTGTCTCTGTGTGCATCCCATGACACAGGCAGGGGGGAGCATCCGCATGGTGTACCCCTTACATTTCATTAAATTGTCGAAAGGGCCTCTGCTCGTTGGCTTCGGCTCCGTGCACGCCTCCCAAAGGTCCGGGACACTATTGTCCCGTGAGCGGGTGCGACATACAGGAATAATAATAATAAATCTTTATTTCAGAATTAAATTCCATAGTATGTTAGTAATGCTTAGCCTAAGTTAGTGAATTAAACTAAATACAATTTTATTTTATAAATTGGGCCACTCCCTTAATTTTATCAACCCAATGTGCCAATATATAGCGTCGTCTTCCAAATTTGTTTTTAAGCAACTTTCAATCCAATCTCTTTGATAAGGTCATGATTTCAGGAAAAATCTTAAGACGAAATAACACTGCTAATATTTTTATAAAATTTTGGAAACGGAATGGAAGGGGTCTGAACATTTCCTTTTAATTTAGTTTTCAAAATTTCGTTACGAGATCAAAACCTCGATTTGTACGCAAAACTGAACAGTGACAGGGAACTGACATTTCCTCTTAACAGCGTGTTGCAGGATGGCACATGTTTCGTATGGACATTGATTACATCACTACAGTTCTGTATACCTAAATGGCTGAATACATTTTACCCCATTTTGGAATAGGGACTGTGGGACATCTAATGAGCCTCACGCGAACGAGATCCGCTGGGGGCGATTAGGATTCCGTCATTTAAGAACCGAGTTTGAAGTATTTTTTTTTTTACAAATAAATATGATATGAAATAAATATATTTTAAATAAACTCAAACATCTTTGATACTATGTATTATAAAAATCTAAAATTTTATTGAAGATCAGTTTTCTATGGAGAAGGGTCATTGTTTCAGGAAGAATCTTTACAGCGCGATATAACCGTGCCATCTGTTGGTAAATGATTTTTCGTCCTTGACTCGTGCCTAAGCGGCTGGACGAATTTTATGCAATTTCAGTTTATTTGAAATATAGCTGGATATCCTAAGATGGTTATAGGATACATTTTACACGACTAAACTAAAGAAAAAATACGCGGACACAGTTGTGGGTACCCTCTAGTTAAATAATAAATCTGACAAGAAAGACCAAAATATATATTCATTCCTCATATTCTGAAAGTTGGTCATTGATTATCTCAATACCGGGTCAAAAGTGACTGAAAAATAATACTCAACTGCGAATCAATCAAATGTACTACAGAGTTATAATTAATATTTCCTGCCAATACATACGAGTATTTGTCACTTTGTCTGTTCATGTTTACAGTGATGTCTTGAATCTTGGACGGTTGATTGAATTTAGTCAATTTTACTGACGATATTTTATTTTTGACATCTTTTTTTGTTCGTTCGGAATACTATATCATATTTGCAAAATAATGGGGTTAGCGCAAGTTATATTCGTTAGACTTCTAAAGGTGATTCAAATGTCTGTACATGGACGGGTTATTTTTGGCATCTCAGTTTTTTAAGTCGGTTCTTTTTTTGATAAAACTTTTTTTTTGCTTTTGGGTGTTTCAAATAAAATATATATAACAGGGTGATCGCGGAAGTCTTGTTAAAATACTAAAACCTAAGTGTAACAAATATTTTTTAGAAAACCGCGTTTTGACGCGATCGGTTCAACCAAACGCGAGATAATCGCGGACAAACATACATACATACATACACAATTACACACATACGTACATACACCTCCTTTTTAGGGTTCCGTAGTCAACTAGGAACCCTTATAGTTTCGCCATGTCCGTCTGTCTGTCTGTCCGTCCGCGGCTTAGCTCCGTGATCATTAATACTAGAAAGCTGAAATTTGGTATGAGTATGTGTATGTATCACGCCGACAAAATGGTAAAATAAAAACTAAAAAAAATTTTTTTCGGTTACCTCCCGACTCCCGTACGCCTAAAGTGGTGGTGACTTTTTTTTCGTTCCAACACTAGTGTGTGGGGTGTCGTTGAATAGGTCTTTAAAAAAAAAAAGGGGTCTTCAAACATTATTTTTTGATCAAGTCAGCAGTTTTGTAAATATTCGCTCCGAAAATAAAAAAAATAGTGTCCCCCCCCCTCTCTAAATTTTCAACCACGGGTCAAAACAATTATGGAAAAATTCATGAAAATGAGGCCTTATAAGTACTTTCAATGAAAACTATATTGAATAAAATCGGTTGAGCCGGTATTGAGTTATCGCAAAAATTCATAATTTTCTTTAAAATGACGTTAGTGCTGCGCGGTGTCCCTACACTTCGAACGTTACACATATTGGTTAAGTGCCATACTATATTAAAACATTTCGCTCAATCTGTCGCGTATAATGGCGTTTACGACCTTTTTATAGAGCTTGAAATCTTTCTCGTAATTTAAATCTTTCTCCTAATTTTCGTCTATTGTGAAGGATGGGCAACTACGGAACCCTACACTGAGCGTGGCCCGACATGCTCTTGGCCGTTTAATTTTAACTCGGTTAAAAATATAACATAAACTCAATTGTATCAAATAGAAAGTAAAAAAGTTAATAGATATATAAAAAACCACTATGTCATTGCTAGTTTTTTTTTATTAAAATCAATCAATCGTGCACATTTACGTTATACGGGTGCTGTCATGTGTCAAGTATTTGTTATTAAAAAAATCCCACTGTAACTCGTACAGTATGTAACTCGTACAGTACTGGCAGGATGATAAAAAAAATAACTACTTACTTATGAATATGATTTATTGTTAGGATAATGATATTAAGTAAACCCATAAAAACCACAAAATAGTTTTTCATAAACCACGTTTTTCATGAAAATCCAATAAATAATTTGCAATATAGATGAACATTTTTAAAAATAATTACTACTTAGGTATACTTCAACCTACTTAGTTGTTGTGATTCGAAATTTTGGTACTTATTAAAATGTTAGTTATTAAGACTACAGTATAGCTTCGCGATCCTAACGAAATAGGTATTTACGAAAACTAGTAACTAGTAACTTAGGCTAGTTTGACGATCGGATTGACAAGCAATTGTGATAAATGAAGGTGGACTGTTTTGTTTTCTTGCGTACCTACGGATAGTGAATTGTTGTGGTGTGACTGAAATTCCGATATTATAAAGAAGTATTTTATTTATTTATGTAATTGTTAGTAACGAGTATGTACCTACAAGCTAAATTAATTTTTGATAAATCAGTTTGTTCCCGATGTACCGGTAGGATGTAAATGACTGTCATTTTTTATTGTAATATTATTTAGGTATTTCAAAGGTATTTATATAATGAGTTAATGATATTTACGAAACAAATCATTTCTTATTTGAATTTGTTATTGTGTACGAAAGTACATAATTATTATACTTACTTATAATGCTTACATGATATCGGAGTTACTATGTCTTTCTAGGGTTCCGTAGTCAACTAGGAATACTTTTTGACACAATTTTTGTGGTATATGTTTCTAGTGCCTTAGCAATAATTGATTGTGTGGGAATTGTGTGCAAGACGTGTTAAAGGTTTCCTTTTTAAAATATAAAGTTAAATTGGAAGTAAATAATACGGATACTTTTAAAGTATTTTTGGAGTTTACTCCTTAAGAATCGATTTTCATATATAAGCCCGGGGTATGAAAAATATGGGGTGTAAAATCGAACGTATCTCCCGTGCTAATTTAAAAAGTTGTATTTCAGTATACGATCGGGGTAAAAATACGACTTCGTAATTTAGCAGGTTATGCGTTAAGCGTTATAGACTAAGGTCCCGATATAAAATAACCTTCACCGAGATTGTTTATTTGATGAAATGTATTTTATATTTAATTTAATATGTCAATAACTATATTGCATATGGGTTGCCTAACAAATTTACGTCCAGGGTATGTTTAATTAATAATAAAAAAAAATTGTTTTAAACATTTCACCGGTTTGATTAATATTAGATAAATTCTATACCAATCGAAAGTATGAAGCCCATAGAATATGCAAACGTTAGGTTGCCTATTCTTTTCCCGTCACAACTATTGGGTAGCCAGGTATAAACAGGTAAATCTATACCTACTAGCATTTTGCAAAGGTCTGACTGTTGAATTGAAAATAAATAAAATTAAAGATTATTTAATTATGAATTTATCTAATAATCAAATCGGTGAAATGTAAAAATTTTTTTTTTTAATTTTAAACTAAACATACCCTGGACTTAAATTTGTTAGGCAACTCATATACAATATATTTATTGACATTTTAAACTAAATATAAAATACATTTCATCAAATAAACATCTCTGTGAAGGTCATTTTATATCGGGAGCTTAGTCTATAACGCTTAACGCATAATCTGCTAAATCAAGAAGTCGTATTTTTACCCCAATCGTATACTGAGATACGACTTTTTAAATTAGCACGGCAGATACGTTCCAAAAATATAAGTATTGCGAGGATTGACGTTTGGTTGTCAAAGGCGACGGTTGAAAATTTTATCAAATTTTATTTTATTTATGTATAAGTTAATTCAGTTTTAGAGTCCTTTTCGCTGTTTTTGCGATGAGTGAGTCAAGTCGAGGTGTCGTGAGTGATACGTCACTTTTAGAATGTGGGCAGCGGGCAGCTCCGTCGTGGCTATCTGAAGTGGAGTTTGATAATAAGGCAGGGCCGAGTCAATCGGATATTGTATCGGACGCTGAGTCCATGTCGGATGTGCGGCATATAGCGGTGAAGCGTGCTTGTGGTCTGAGCGACAAAAGCTGTGGTTATAGTGATAGTTTTATCACAATAGGCAGGAAACCTAAACGCTTGCGGGTTTTAGCAACCGCCAAAACGCAGCTGGAGCCGGACGGTGTGCCTGACAAGCTATTTGAAGTTTATATAGTGTCAAAAGAAGATTTACCGAAACAGATTGGTTTGGCAAAGTTGCTGCAATTTAAGGGTATAAAAGGAATTTTATCCGTCAAGTTTATGGGTCCACGTAAAGTTCGCATACAGTTTAACTCTAAGGATGATGCGGAGAAGCTTCTGGCTTCTCAGGAGTTTAACAATGAGACGAGACGTTCTTATTGGTCTAATATGGCATGCTGCACTTATGGAATTATAAGGCAGGTTGAGTTGGAGGTTGAGGAAGACGAATTTTTAAAGAATATTGAAGGGTCTGAAGACATTTTGTCAATATGTAGACTGAACCGTTTGGATCATGATGGGCGTTGGGTTAAGGCTGAAGCTATTCGTCTGTGTTTTAAGGGAACTTCTTTACCGCCATATGTTTATGCCTACGGTTGCCGATTTAAGGTAAATCAGTACACTTTCCCGGTTACCCAATGTTCAATATGTTGGAAGTTCGGTCATCTGAGCAGGTTTTGTCCTACTACTAAAGTTACTTGTCCGAAATGCGGCGGGGAGCATGCCAATTGCGAAACGACTATTTTTAGATGCATTAATTGTAAAGGCAGCCATATGGCCTTAGATAAGTCGTGCCCGGTTTTTGTGAAGGAGTAAGAAATTCGCAGGATTATGTCTGCTGAGGGATGTATATATAAACGGGCTTTTTGGTTGTATATGCAAAATAAGGAAAAAAAGGATACGGATGTTTGTAGTCAGGATGCGCCATCTGTTTTTGAGAATGACTTAAGTTTTGGAAAGTCATATAGAGATGCTAATTTGTCGAAGCCGTTACAATCTAAAGAGTCTGAAGATTCTGTCTGTCAGGCTGAGGGCCAGCGATCAGTAAGTTAGTACAGATTAGAGAGCGAGCCACAACAAGAGGTTCGTAAGCCGCGGAAGTCAAAAAGAGTAACAGATGTGAAGAGGTCCGAGTGCCTATTGGTCAATCAGCCTACTATTGAGCGGGCTGATATGGAAGATCAAAGACAAAATAAGGACAAGAAGAAGAGACGTATTACTTTTGAAAGGCTGGTTGAGAAGACGAAGGATAGTTTGTTTTCTACCGAAAGTTGGGAGGAGAAGTTCAAAACGCTGTTTGGAGTTGTTGTTAAGGAGATTTTGGATTTATTTAAGGAAGGTGATTTTGTACGTTTGTTTTTGTCTAATGTAAATGGCTAGGTCTAATACCAGATCTTTCTTGAATGTAATGTTCAATTCAATATTGGCGGAACCCTTATCGGAATCGCCTAAATTTGTATACAGTTTTTTTAATGTAAATAGTGTATACAAATTTAGTTGTTTTCGTGTACATGTTATTTTTAAGTTTATACGGTTTATGTTTTTATTTATCTATGTCTTTTAGATGAATGATGTTGTGTATTAGGCCTGCTGGAGCTGGCATGTTCATAAAAATTATCAAAGCTCCTTAATTAATAAGGTCGTATCTTTGTATGGATTTCATAGTAAGATACGGTTTTTTTTCGTAAATTTAGTAACTAAACTAGCCGCTCGAGGGCGCTTTACATCACGCTTCCTTATTTAGTTACTACTCATGATCTCTCCAATTTGTTAAAAATGAATCGGAAGTAAATTTTCCTTGTAAAATATTGTAATTTTGCTGTATATTATACTCGTATATTAATATTATGTAAGTGCCTACCTCCTCGTTCTTGTTTGTAGCACCCAACAGGGTACATAATGTGATACTTAAACTATTTACTAATCATTATGTGCAATAAACGTATTGAGTATTGAGTATATATTTTATAATCGTTCTTAAGGCCAGGCGCGCACCACGATTTTAGTCGCGCGATAATTTTGTCGCATAAATGCAAGATATGGGTTTATAATGAGAGTGCGCGCACCACGATTTTCATAAACCCAGAAGTACGCTTATTTCTGCGACAAAATTATCGCGCGACTAAAAAAAAATCGTGGTGCGCGCCTGGCCTGAAGAGTAAACTCCAGTCGTGCGTCGGAGCTGACACACACACTTTTTTTTTAATCACTGTTTCTAATTTTGGTGGTTTTTTGGTAATGTGAAAGTCACCAAAATTGCTTGATGCCACCAGAATTGTTAATTTTGTATATCATTTCACATTTTTTATCGTTTTTTTCGCATTTCCAAAACTTATGACTCGGTGAATTTATTTGAAGTCAAGAATAAACAAAATACATCTAATATAACAAGCTGTCGGTGAGGGTAATCTTAGCTTAGATATTATGCTGGTTTTATAGCTCCTATCCTTTCCTATATTACTATTTTTTCTTTCTCCTCTGGCACGTTTCCTACAATTTGGAAATGCGCCCATGTGATTCCTCTCCCTAAAACCCCTAATCCGTCGTACTTTTCGCAGTATCTTCCTATGTCCATTCTTCCCGTCTTATCTAAAATCATTGAATCCTTTGTAAATCGACGTCTCTCATCACATCTAAATAGACTTAACTTGTTTAATTCTTTAGCACAACCACCGCTTTGGTTAAGATCACCGACGACATTCGTCTTAATATAGAATATAGAAAAGTGACTATATTGGTGCTCCTTGATTTTAGTAGTGCTTTTAACACTGTTGATTTTGATAAACTTCTCAGTTTACTTAGTTCTTTAAATATATCTTCAACTTCACTGTCCTGGTTTCGTGATTACCTCTGTTCCCAGCGGGTTCGAGTTGATGACCGATTTTCTAGGTGTGAACCGTCTGCTGGTGTCCCCCAAGGGGGCATACTCTCTCCATCGGAATCACCAAGTCACTCTCCTCCTCGTTCCATCTCTATGCAGACGATTTGCAGCTTTATGTGGCGACCAGAATTGAGGATTTTGGCTCCTTGGTTTCGCAAATCAATTCAGACCTAGAATCAATCCGTGCTTGGGCTTGATCCTTTGGTTTGATGAAGAATGCTAAGAAGTCGCAGGCTATTGTCGTTGGAAGCCCACATTTTATTTCCAAGCTTTCAAATCAAGCTAAGCCAGTTATTTTCTTTGATGGTACGCCTATACCTTGCTCTTCTACTGTAAACAAATTTGGCATTACCATGGATCAAACTTTGTCATGGGCACCTCTTATTTCTGAGATCAGTAGGAAACTTTTCGCGTCCCTTCATTCATTGAGGTGTCAGCAGAATTTCCTTCCTCTTCATACGAAGATCATGCTTGCCCGCTCACTTTTGCTTTGGTCTCCACAAGTTTGATCATGTGTCTCAATACCGCGCTCAACGTAAATGGCAGCGCAGATACTATGTTCTTTGTCTTTTGTATAATGTCCTTTTCATTCCTTCTTCTCCTCCTTACCTTGCAGAGAAGTTCTTTTACATGGCGGATGGTAGTGGCCATCGCCTGCGGTCAAGTGCGAATCTGGATCTATCTATCCCACTAGATCTCATGTTTACGATGTGTTTTTTGCTGTGCGCGCCATGAAATTATGGAATAAATTGTCTCCCGCCCTAAGGTAGACGCAGTTCGTAGCATCACTCAAGGGGAAGTTACAGAAATTGTGGCTGTCGAACGAATGATTACTTGATTAGGTTGCTGTTTTTGTTATAATTATAATTATATTTATGTTATATGTGTTTATATAGATATTACGTAATATGTATTACATTGACTGTTTGCCTATCTCTCTCTCATTTGATTTTAGCATTTTTATTTGTACTATTGTAAAGTTATCGTATTGTACATGTTGCTTGGTTTGTCTACCATTTACTTGTGTTTAATACTCATTTACTTGAAGGTTAATTGGAAGGAATCCCTTAGAGGGATAGGTTCGCTTTTGTACATGCTTATTTTTTTGCAATGTATTTCTTGCTATTGTGTACAATAAAGTGTTTAGATACATAACATGCAAACAATTAATCTAAATTATTACTTTTGCTATTCATAATTTATTTATTTTTTAGGATGGCTAATCACAAAAAAAAAACATCAAGAGAAGAAGTCCTCGAAAAGAAAAATATATATTGTTGTTACAAACGAGTTAGTGATTGTATTTTCATAGATATTTTGGTATTACTAAAATGATTAATAAAACATTTACTTTCTTTTAATTTCCAGTAGGCAATTTCATTAACAAATATTAATTTTTAGCACAAGTAACTAACTTTGGTGTAGATGTACAATTTTGGTGGCCCAACAATCTAATATTTGTGGGCACAAGCAATTTTGGTGGCAGGCAAGTTACTAAAATCATAATACTTTTATAACTATTATGTATAACAAAGGGCCATTACTACACAATATTGGTTATGACTTTATTCGTATTATTGATATATGTATATATAAATAAATAAATAATAAATAAATATTAAGGGACAATCATACACAAATCGACCTAGTCCCAAATTAAGCAAAGCTTGTACTATGGGTACTACACGACGATATACATAATTTATAAATACATATTTAGATAACATCCATGACCCAAGAACAAATATTTTGCACAAATATTTGCCCCGGCCGGGATTCGAACCCGGGACGGGGATTTTGACTCTAACATTAAAAATAAAAAAAGCCACCGAAATTAGGTAAATTTTGAGCTTGTTGAAATTCACCCTGAAACTATACATTTGTAAAATAATCATAAAAAATATAGTCCTTTTCAAATATCATGTTTGGTGAACCTGGTTATATTAAGTTTGCACCTCATTTGTGCCCTCGGTGCGTGGGTGGCTCACACTTGGCCGATTTTTTTAATTAAATTGTAATATAATGATAATCAACCGATCGATCTTTTTCTTGAAACCCAACTAGTGTTAGTAGAAGTTCCTACTCTACTCCCATAATTTTTGAAACAGATTTAGATATCGATTACGCGGGTTAAGATCCTTTTTACTATTTCATTAACATCCTTGTAAATACGTGATACTCTACTTCCTCCCCCGACCCGCAATCGTGCGATAGAGAGCGTCAGCTTGCGACTGACAATAGATACTTTTTTGATGAAATTTGCGTTACGGGAGAAAACGTTTTCCACTAACTAAATATTAGCAAATCACTTCGATTTTGATGTCGATCGCTTCAACATAATATAATCTAGGTTTATAGGTTTCGCTTTTTTTTTTAAAGTGCATTGGTTTTATAATACAAACGGTTTCATTCAACAACGTTTTAATCACAAAAATTAGGTTTTTCAGCTACCTTTAAATTAGAATCTATAGCAAATTTTGAAAAAAGGAAAACCTACAAACCTAGTTTGTCACTGTGTCAATAACATACTAAAAAATGATGGAGATTGGAAAATATTTAAAAGTGGAAAAACGTTTTCTCTTTGTGTATGGACGAGTGCGTACTATACTTCCCTCTTAAATTTACGAATTGCTAAAAGTACAATACGCAATCAGATTGGTTATACCAATGTCACACGAACGTGGATACGGTAGTGTGATTGGTGAATTCGATAAAAAAAACATCAACCATACTTGCGCGTACGTATACGTATATTTTAAAATGAGTTTTTTACTATAACTTTTAATTAACCTCCTCAATGCGAAATGAAAAGTATTATATTCAACTCGGAATAAAAGACACCAATTTCAGTATCGAACTATATATTGGCGCTCTCACTTCGCTCGAGCGGCAAAATATCTCAAGTGAACCTGGGTGCCTTTCATACTTTACCTACCTACTGTTTTCAGCGATAATCTTGTAGTAAGGACTAAGGAATCCTGCTTCTTTTGGCTTATTACCTCAAACATATGCTATTTTAAATGAATTTAATTTGTTGAAGGCATTCTGTTTTTTACCAAACCAGGCTATCCCCACGCGTTTCGACCGCGCGAAACATTCCGATCTCTAAGTGGCTACCCCGCGCGACAAAACGTCAGTGGCCTGCCACGCCTTGCGGCGAGCGGACGGCGTACAGTTAACGTTTCCCGCGCAACCTGTGCTGTACGATGTAGAAAAATAAAAGTCGGGCATATTGTTTTTGTGGCAACAAAGACGATTGAAAATGATTTCATTTGTTCCAGAACACATTAAACTCTCCGGAATAAAAGATATTGTTTAAGAATTAACGTTTACTGGGGCACTATTGACGCGTAACTATTAAAGTCTGGGTATTTCTCTAAAAATCTTTATGGGGGCGCCTAGCTTTTTTTCGAATTAATTGTGTTGGTTTGATTCCATGCTGTGTAGTTATTACTGAATGTTTAGTTATACAATCAATAAGTAAAATATTTAAAGATTCACTCTATTATTCCTTATGTTTTAGAAACACGATTACTTGTAGTTTCCTCGATAGTTTTTTTTTTAAAGTTACCTCAAAAAAACAACATAAACCCTTAGTATGTCATAAATACTGCAGGGAAAGTTATCAGTTTTTTTAATAATAACATAACGAGATGTTAACTATAATGTATAACATCTTACATTTTCAAAATCTGTATTATTTTAATAATTAAACCGAAAAAACATGATTTCCGCGCTCCCAGCAGAGATGGGCAAAAGTTAATCGATTAACGATTAAGATTAACTTTTTTAATCTCGATTAACGATTAAAATTGACGATTAGTTACTCTAATCGTACGAGTTCCGATTGATCGAAAGATTAAGTTAATGGTCGATTAATTTTTAGCGATTAAATTTTTAATTGATTAATTGATTCGATTAACTTTCTCTCGATTAATATCAGATATTAGGAAAAATAAGAAGACTTTTTGTAAGTCTAAGTCCCTGCCTAGAACATCTTAGAGTACCGCACTATAAAAACCATCTTGTATTACTGTAACAAGATGGAAGAGGGAAGAGCGGAGAGGGAAGAGCGGAGGGCGGAGAGCGGCGATCGGAGAGCGGAGAAAAGCGTGCGGAGAGCGGAGAGCGGAGTGCGGCGTGCGGAGAGCGGAGAGCGGTGTGCCGAAAGCGTAGTGCGGCGTGCGGAGCGGAGAGTGGCGTGCGGAGAGCGTAGTGCAGCGTGTGGAGAGCGGCGTGCGGAAAGCGGAGAGCGGCGTGCGGATAGCGGCGATCGGAGAGCGGAGATGGGCGTGCGGAGAGCGGAGTGGGCCGTGCGGAGAGCGACGTGCGGAGCGGAGAGTGGCGTGCGGAGAGCATAGTGCAGCGTGCGGAGAGCGGCGTGCGGAAAGCGGAGAGCGGCGTGCGGAGAGCGTAGTGCAGCGTGCGGAGAGCGGAGAGTGGCGTGCGGAAAGTGGAGAGCGGCGTGCGGAGAGCGGAGGGCGGCGTGCGGAGAGAGGCATGCGAAGAGCGGAGAGCGGCGTGCGGAAAACAGAGAATGGCTTGCGGAAAGCGGAGAGCGGCGTGCGGTGAGCGGAGAGCGGCGTGCGGTGAGCGGAGAGCGGCGTGCGGAAAGCGACGTGCGAAGAGCGGCGTGCGGAGAGCGGCGTGCGGAGAACGGAAAGCAGAGAAGCGGAAAGAGGGAACGGTCGGATGCAAAGGTAACCGAACGTAGAGAATGGTGTTCAATCGTCCTGAAGTGGGCAACCCAGTGGGAATCGGGTTGTCTGGACGTCACGCCTCTGCTGACTAGACTGGTTGACCAAACGAGCGAAGGCGTTTACATAACGGAGGCAACCCTAGCGCACATTCCAATGACGTTGCATCATCCGCGGGAGGGGGCATCGATAGCGGTGGCAACGCCTGCCGTCCAAACAAGTGGGGTATCTGTTACGTAGTAACTAGTATATAATCTGTGACCAAACATAAGATATTTTTGTAAATAATTATCTTCAATCTACGGCTTTGCGATTCAAAATAAAAAGGCGCACTAAACTCGACCCACTCATATAGAGATACATATTCAAACCAAGCCATACGACTATTGATAAAAACAATAACGCAAAGAGCCACTTATTTAATATCACTAAGCAATATATGTAATTTATTAAATAAATATTAGTAGTAATAGGTACGTTTACCACATCTAACTGTACCAAATAGGTATGTTAGTATACATACAAATTCTTTACTGTATGTAAAATACTTTCAGATAGATAAGCAACATTGCATCGCTAATATATATATATAGATGTGTAAAATGAAGGTTTAGTTCATAGACAAGCAAATATTTGTAAAACACGGGCAAATTATCATTAACATTTAAAATGCTTCCATATTTTAAGTGCTTAATTTATTTATTAGTTACTGTTACTACTATCGCTCACAGTCTTGGTAAGGCACTTTATTTACTTCCCAACGTATTTCAAACCAACATATTATTCTGTGAGCTGTAGACCTCGCGAGTTGGTTTTGAAATTGATGAAACATGTTTTTTTTACGTTTTGAACCTCATACTTTCGCCATTAAAAAAAAATCTTAAACTGAATGAGAATCGGTTGAGAAATGCGACTTCTCGGCGAGACTCTGATCTGGATGTTTATACGTCCTAAGATCTGGCCATACGAAAGAATTTTGGGCCAAGCTCTATCCCAAGATATCCAACAGATAAACTGTATATGGAATCAAATCTTCTTTCAGTGAGAAAATTATTTATATTATTGACAGCACTTAAAGTACATAAGACCTTACGATATGACCCACTCGTACTCCGTGGAAGAAAAAAGTTTAATGTTGCTAAGGTACCTTCCAGCAAATCTCGGTTTGCAAAGTTCCAATTTTACTCAATATCGGCTCGACTGTACAATAAAATCAATAGGACACTAAATATTTTCCCTCAACAATTGTATAAATGTAAACAAACCATACACGAATGGTTAACATCTCTAAGATACGACGATGTCGAAGCACTTCTCTATGGGCCAACTTAAAAAACCTGAACTCCTCTGAAAAACCCTCATACTCACACACACACACACACACACACACACACACACACACACACACACACATGTACACAAACAATTGTTATCGTGAATACATTTTAAACAATAGATCTAACATTATAGTTTTAAAATTAATTATAATAATATGATTATTTTTGTTAAGTAATTTAGTGCATTACTTGGAAGAGCGGGGTCTCCTGACACAGGTATTTACTATACTTACTAGGAGAACCCAACCCTTGTTACTATTGTAACCTGTATATTTAACAGAAATAAACATTTTTCATTTTTTCATTTTCAAGCTGAAACGGAGACGGTTCGCTAACTCACTCAAAAGAAGAATATTTTCTTAAGTCAACTGTAGGTACCTATATATATATATACTCGTATGTCTTGTCAGAATTGACAAAACATGATCTTTTTAACTAGGGCTTTTTCCGATATCATCAAATAAAGGATTAAAAATTCAATATAAGTAATGAAATTTTTACATTTCCGAAAATATCCCAAAATATGATTAAAGAATCCATTTGAAAACTTCTTCATTCTAAATGAGCGTATGTGAAAAGTAATTGGTCACAGCGCAGTAAATCATCTCACTGTTCTTTTTGTAGGTTGCGACTGTATTTTTTTCTACAAGATGACGTCACTTGAGGATTGATTTCTTAAACGACGCTACTTTCACCTTTTTCTTAATATTTTCAAAACTAGTCCATAATATAATCAAATAAAAATAATAGTTTTGGGGTCTGTGATAATAAAATAAAGCAATGAAATTAGTTTAAACTTCACACTAGACCACCTGAGACCAGCTGTCTATGTACCATGTTTGAGCAAATAAATGACTGATTCTGAACTAGATATTTGAAAATTTAAAATGTTGTCAATTGACATCCTGATGATGATATCTGTGAGCAATCAACCGGATTCCTCTGTCACTGTGGATATAATTTGGCCAATTTGGCCATAGTAAATAGTAACGTAAGGATATGGAAAAAATTGAGTATTTACTGTTGGTTCCAGATATCACAAGATTTTTGGAATCTAATATCTTGGGCGATGAAACTTCATATGAGGTAAGTACATACCTACATGATCCAGTACTAAATATGAATTCATGAATGCAGCATGTTACCCTATCTTGGAACTTTATTTGGTGTTTAAACTTAGATAAAACGTCTTAATTATTTCGGATAGTAAAAAAACACTCAATATTTTCAGATATCAAAAGAAAAAGGAGAGAAAGTTGAACTCCAGGTTTATTACGAGTGTCTATGTCCAGGCTGCAGGGAATTTCATACAAAATTTTTACACGATATATACAAAAAAATCGGATCATACATCAATTTGAAATTATTTCCCTATGGAAATGCCAAGGTTCGTATTATATTATAACATATGCCAATTGGGTACGTGTATTACAATGCCGAAGTTCAAAATACCGAATTTCATAAGACCTATGGACGGAAGGGCGAAAATTAAAATGTCGAATGTTTATTTGACCGAAAGTTTAAAATCCCGAAAGAACGTTTGATCGGAAGGATGAAATACCGAATATTATAATCCCGAAGACTGTAATCCCGAAGAATGTAATCCCGAAGAATGTAATCCCGAAGACTGTAATCCCGAAGATTATAATCCCGAAGACTATGATCCTGCCTGAAGGTTGTAATCCGGAATATTATTTAAACTCTCGAGAATTATATTTCTGTAGTCTTAGAGATTCTAATGTTTATTTTATACAAATAATATTAACCCAAATTACGTAACTTACTTGCCTACTACTATACTTACTATAAGTGAACTCTTCTGTGGAACCGATCTGCTCCGGCGCTGCGGGATGTGCAGCCCCTGCGCCCTAGCGTAAGAAAGTGCGGCACCTACGCTCGCCTCCGCAGCTTCGGCTTTTTGGTCACCTTCGGCGACCAGCCTAAGCCACTGCGGCTCGCTTGATGCCCGCACTTTCTTGCGGCGACCGGGGGCTGCCCTCCCTCCGCGCCTCCCGGCTTTTATATATGTCGCAGTCAAAAGTGTGAACTGGTCAAAAGGACTTTTAACCGACAAAAACAGGCAAAACTGCTTTTGACTGAGCGTGTTGGTCAAAAGTAGTTTTGCCTGAAAATCATTGGTTAATAGTACTTTTGACTGTTACTATCAGTCAAAAGTACTTTTGACCGCAGGCACATTCGTCCCTTTATCTCGATATTATTTTAATCCGACTCAGCCGGGTTAGGTTAGGTTAGTTTTTTTCCCTAACCAAAAGTGTGAACTGGTCAAAAGGACTTTTAGCCGACAAACGACAAAATCAGGCAAAACTACTTTTGACCAACACGCTCAGTCAAAAGCAGTTTTGTCTGTTTTTGTCGGTTAAAAGTCCTTTTGACCAGTTCATACTTTTGACTGCAACTCTAAGGGTAGGGCAGACAAGACCACGTGGAATCGGCGTTGACATTGACTTTCGGGATTATAAAATTTCGAGATTTTAAACTTTCGGGATTATGAAATTTCGAGATTTTGAACTTTAGATTTTCTGAAAATAGGTAATTTGAGCTTCGGTATATCGAATATCGGCTTTTTGAACTTTCGGTATTTTGACCATCGGTAGGTATTTCAACTGTAGGTATTATGAACTTTCGGGATTGTAATACGTAACCCCTTACGGATAGTGATGAATGGTTAATTTATTTTGTATTTTTTTAAATAATAAAATAATCTCTGTTAATCTTTTGTTTTGTAATTTTACAGACACACCATGAAAACGGGAAGACCGTAATCAAATGCCAACATGGTCCAGAAGAGTGTTACGGCAACAAGCTGCACGCATGCGCTATCCTCATCCTGAACAATGTCAATAAATCTGAATCCTACACCGGTTGTATGATGGAAGGCCAATGGGGTGGCGACGGTTCTACTGACATGGACGCTACCAAGGTTACGATCAGTATTCAATAAATAGTTTGTATTAAACGACTTAATGCGACGTGTGATGCTAATAAGCGTTCAAAATCAGATGCATTTTCAATCATTGTAAAAGGCTCAGAAAAACACCTTTAATTTTTATTGAATCACTGTTCACAATTGTGTACTTACGTGTATCCCACGATTCGTGGGATACACCACGAACACCACTTCCTGAGCGTCAAAACACTCTGCTTTTCTTTTACTTAAGAAGGAGAATTGTTTTGTTACCCATCAAAGAAAACAAACAACTTTAAGTTCATCTCTAGGAAATTATACTGCATGACGCAAGACGTATTGGCACTGTAAGGCTGCCTGTCCACTGGAGCTAATCGAACCGGAGTTGTGTAAAATGTTCCAATCACATTCCTCTCGATATAAGTTTAAGTGATAGAAGTCTGCCTGTAGCGTCATACTTAATTCCTACCTGCTATTTCATTTACTTGTAACTCCGGTCAAAAGTGGGACCTTATAAAGGTAACCTATTTAGTAGGTTAAGTAATACATTTTATTATTTCAGTGTGGCGAATTAATGAAAATCGATTCTAAGCCTATTATAGGATGCGCGAACAGTAAAATGGGTGAAACTCTTCTGGAGTACTATGGAACAGAAACTGACAAAACTCATCACAAGTTTGTTCCTTGGTTATTGATAAATGGAAAAGTGATAGACTACGACAAAGATTTCTTCAAACAACTTTGCGATGCTCTGGCAAATCCACCGCCAGAGTGTAAAAACGGTAAAAACTTCGAGAAGGGTACTTACCAAAAATGTTGTCATGAATAAAGGATGGTGCTCTTGAAATATCAAATGTCAAAATGATATGACTCATAAATTCATGAAAATTGGTGGTGGGTCTATTATTTTTAAATATTAAAATATGCGTAACACCTTATTATTTAGTTTTATTACCTGTGTTTCAACACTTTCAACGTATACACTATACACGTACCTATACCAGTGAATACTCGCGTCTTTACGGTATATAAAATGATTGTAGAGCATTGCTTCAAATATATTACTTTGCACTGCAAAAATTAAAGGCGTTTCAATAGTTGCCGCCGACATGCGGAACTAACTGACAAATCCCTCCTAAGGGTGTGATTGAATTGGTCTTCAAAAAGTAATGTTTGGTGAGCAGAGAAATTGATAAGACTATAAATAAAATCAGGAAATGGATATAGTCAGCAGCAGAAGTTGTTATATTACACACGTCATGAGCTCAAAATTATTTACACACGGACTCTGTTATCAAGAAAATATGGTTGTAGAGACCATTGTTAGCTGGTTGTATTTATTTACTACTAAGCTTCCTTTGCTGCTGAATATTAATTTATGGCCATCGAAATGTGGTAAAGTGAATTGGAGGTGGAAATGTTTCCTTCTTCTTATATTTAAGTAAGCAATACAACCTACCTAGAATCTACTTATATTCTTTATCTTTTTTACAACTTTTTTTGGTGTACAATAAAGCTTTGTACTGTAGTGTATTTCTTTACCT
This sequence comes from Apotomis capreana, assembly GCA_947623375.1. NCBI lineage: Eukaryota > Metazoa > Arthropoda > Insecta > Lepidoptera > Tortricidae > Apotomis > Apotomis capreana. Next base: position 17,403,869 of record OX392501.1, read on the forward strand.
GCAAGCTTTTATGGCTCCTTGATTTACGAGTATGATAATTAATTAATTTTTTACCATACCCGTGCGTGTAGCTGTACAATTTAAATTAAGCTACGAGTATAAATATGCCACGACGTAAATACAGCTTAATCTTACTCAGTTATAGTTTAAATGAATAGTTAGTTAACTAAGTATTTAACTTACGGTCGAATACTTCATCGATATCAACGGAGAATGTGGTATAATGCGGTTGAAAGGCCGTGGTATGCAGTTGGCCATTGCCGCAGATGAATCATGTAGAAAACTTGCTGTTATGACTAACAAAGAAATGTAGTTATTCGCCGTAAGACCGTACTTTAGTCATTCGGATATAATAACGAGATACTGGAATTTGTGTCAATATTAACTATCGGTCCAGATATATCACTGATCGATAGTCACATATTGTTGTTTTCTACCTATTTACAAAACAAGAGAATGTGAACTTGGCTTATCACCTCATATATTTTGCCCTCTACTCTGTTTCCAATTTCAATTTGGTTTGATTAATTCCCTTTTTACGATAGACCTAACTGCGAGTTGAACATCCCTGCGTGGAATATCGATACCTTTATTTAACCTGAGATTAAAAATCTCAAGGCTCATTGGGTCACCCTCAGCTGAGCGAATATGATAGGTACTCTCATAACGAGAGAACTGTACCATGTAAATGTTACTACCTATTTTATAATTATTGTATATCTAAAGAAGGCAGATGCGCGTTATTGCTATTCCTAATATTCAGGATAACCTCAGAAGAACTGACTTCGATTAAGATACACTTTTTTTACGTGTATTGGATATGCTATACCATAGATAATTACAACCTAAAAGACGTGTACCACTCACGCCGTCGTCTCGTGGTCGCCTTAAGTTAAACGCAACATCTTTTAGTTACAGGTATCCATTTATTTCTTAGAGCTCTCTAAGTAATTATCTATGGCATAACCAATACACATAAAAAAGTGTATCTAAATCGAAGCTCTGAGTAGACAGATAAATTAAAAGTTTCGTTTAATTCACGAGTATATCTTAAAATCGACCGACTAAATATCACACTAATATTATAAAGGCGAAAATTTGTGAGTGTGTTTTTGTGTATTACTGTTTGTTACCTCTTCACGCTGAAACGCCTGAACCAATTTAAAAAAAAATTTGGTATGAAGGTAGGTGACACCCTGGATTAACATATGTTGGCGCAACATAACAGAAGTCATCGTACCGGTTCAGCAGCTACAGCATACTATCCTGGTGTTCCTTCATTGACGATCCTGGGATTTCTGGTCTGGAGAGCTTACCTGAGGAGTACACCGAACAACATAGGCTAATTTTTATTCCAAAAAATGTTGAGTTCCCGCGACGTCTATAATAAATCACAATAAAGACATGACAACCACGGAGTTTGCCTGGCTATTCCATCGCGATAAAACCCGCCCAAGTTAAAAAGTGGAGATTGAACAATATCTCAGTCGGTGCCTCGAAGTAATGGGCCCCCGGGCGCTGTTGCTGTTTGAGCAATTCGGACTATTAATTAGTTTCACGGGCCCCCCGAGATAGAACTTCTCTCGAAATTCAGAACCGAAAGTAAATACTTCCAATTACTTAACCATAGATCTAATACCATTCCGGTGACGGTATGTTTATACCCCGCGCGGCGAACGATGATCCCTATGACACCTGTTGTCTCAATACATTTTTCCGATTATCCATCCATACTCTGTCTGTCTGTCTGTCTGTCTGTCTGTCTGTCTGTCTGTTACCTCTTCACGCTTCAACCGCTGAACCGATTTAGATGAAATTTGGTATATAGATAGTTTCAGTCCCGGGGATGGACATAGGATACTTTTCATCCCGAATAAATTTAGTGTTCCCGTGGGATGAGCGGGTAACGCCGCGGGGCACAGCTAGTAGGTTATAAAATGTACTGAGATGACAGGTGTCATAGGGATCATCGTTCGCCGCGCGGGATATAGTATCAAGGTTGTATTTATTACAAAACATTTTGGTTACGTACTCATCTACGGAGAAATAAAGGAGAGAAGCCGTAATATAAAGGATCAACCACACCGCTGCTCAAAAAAACATTGACAGTGCGTTAACGAAGTGAAATGTATGAAAATGACGTGACGCACTGACGTTTGCGTCACGCGTAATTTTCTTTTTCGTTTTTTGAGCAAGAGTGGGCAAAGAGATAATCAATGCCCGTTTTCGAACTATGTAATACAATGGATTGACCGTTTTTTTATAATGCATTAGCAATAAAATAATTGAAGCAACTGTGCTCTGCTGCACAAATAAACATAAGCAGCAAACTTATTCATCGAACCTATTGCAAAAATAGGTATTTCTAATTATAACAAAGTGATTAAAGACAATCATAAAAGTGTGATAAGCTCGCCTTTATCATCATATTATACTATCGCGGATAATATGTCAAGATAATCCGCAACACGATATGCATATCGCCATTTTTATCTTACTGTTTCTTAGCAGCAAATTGTTATGATTATTTTGAAGCAAGTAGAGTGTGTTCCGTTGTTGCACGAAAGAACACACTAACAAGCACAAAATTTGCTTGAAATGGCAGCATGGCATGAAGTGCGAAACATTTGTTTATTCATAATCAGGATCTAGTACCTACCTTACAGTTGTGTATTTGCCTCAAACACCATGGGGGTTAAACGGAATGTCAATGTCAAAGCGAACGACCGCAGTACGCAATTGCCGTAAGAGCTGGTACCGATGTACCGTGTCGGACAAAGAGTTAACCTATCGTATAGTTCGAATCACATTTGTTAAGCGAATCCCATTAGCTTTGTACCCGATGAACAATACCATTATCTGTATTGTTAGCTGCGGCCACAACTGCCACTTCAAAATGTAAGGCGTTATAAGTGCAAATTACTTTTACACTAAATTAGTCTTTAAGTCAAACGAAATAAGGTTTACTCTTAAACAAAGAGAACACAGATGTTGGTCACTTCGTATGTGAAAGAGCAGTGAAGCTCGTTTTGATGCTTATAATGACAATGAAGTGACCGACATCTCTGTTCTCTTTGTTTAAGAGTAAACCTTATTTCGTTTGACTTAAAGACTAATTTAGTGTAAAATTAATTTGCACTTATAACGCCTTACATTTTGAAGTGGCAGTTGTGGCCGCAGCTAACAATACAGATAATGGTATTGTTCATCGGGTACAAAGCTAAGTGGATTCGCTCAACCAAAAGAATTATTTCTATATATATATTTCTATATACAAACTCTCTGGAACACGTCTATCACAGACGGCTGAGCTGTTGACTTCATGGCTATTCACGAAATAAGTATAGCTGCCACGCGCCACGCTGACGAACCCAGGGCCACTTTAATATGACATACCTATATACGTACATCAACTCAAGCAAGCTTGACTCCTTGTTTCGTACAATGCTCCTTTTCATAGAATCTTCATTGAGTTGGAAATTTTCTTTGAAGTCATATGCATATTGTTCTTTTGTTCAAAAGCTAACCTGTCACAGAAACTTTCAGAAATACCTACAATGACAGACAGGTTCTTTCGACACTTCAACTAAGGTTTGAACTGTTAATGATACCCGTCATATTGTTATTGTTTAATCGCGACTAATATGCCACATAAGCTAAGGACAATAACTACAAGCACCTAATCATGCTTTGTTTTTATCTCAAATGTCGCCTCACTTGGCGCCTCATGATTCCTAGAACAAGGCTTGGCACTCCATCAAGGCCAAGGCAGTGCAGTTCGCTTTGTTATGGTTCAGTGGTAATATAAAATATTTTTAGAAAGTAACGAATTATCGTCAGTCAAGATCGTTAAGCTACCAAATAAATTGAGTATAAACGATACCAAATCTCCCATTATATTTCTACGTAGGTATAAAGACTACGGAAATAATAAATTGCGTGCTTCAGTGGCCGACAACGTTTTGCGGTGGTATAGTCTCAAATTTCTAGCATAATATATTCAAGGATTTGTTACACAATAGTACTTAACTATAGTAACTGTTTGTATACATACAGCAAAACAAAATAGAAATTCTATACTAAATCCAAAAACTTGAAACTACAAATATGCCACACGGGCACATTTACATCGTCTCCCTAAATGTAGGTATCAGTGCTTCGTAAAATACTATTCAGATACGTTCAGGGAACGCCTTATTTAACCTCTTTCCTACTCGTAACAAAAGACTTAGTTTATTCGTGATATGAAAAACATAACACTATTGGCAGTCGGTTAATAAAAAAGTAGAGTCACTCAAATTCAGTCCACGCACGGTTAGTCAAAGCAAACATTCAGGAGTCGCACGCACCCGCTGAATGGCGCTGTCAGAGTAACGAACGAATGGCGGTGAATTATTCACGCGCAGGCTATTTCTGAAGCGTAGGAAATAAGCGGGTAGGCAGAAGTGGTGAGGTACAAGAAAATGATTGTTTTGTAACTTGTAGCATTATCACTTCTAATTTAAACATTATGTTTATTACTTACCATTTTTTTACTGAAACCAACAGATTTCTCCGTAAATGACAGTTTAGTAGATACTGGTACTAAAGTCATCATCATCATGATTACAATTACAATTTACTATATTTTATACATAATAATCTATATATATAAAAGAAGAAGTCCTGACTGACTCATCAACGCACAGCCGAAACTACTAATGTTAGAGAGTTGATTTTTGCACAGTAGGTTACTTTTATAACGTGGGCTAGAGATAAGAAGGGATTTTTGGAAATACCTCCCCTAAGAGGGTTAAATAGGGGTGCAAAGTTTGTATGGGGTAAACTTTTTTTTTGGAATTAGAGACTTGAAACTTTGTAGAATGATTACTTATTCAAAAACATAAAAAGTACTTTCAGCGTTTTAGAAAATTTCACCCCTAAGGGGGTTAAAAAGGGGTGCAATGTTTATATGGGAGAAACTTTATTTTTTGAACTAGAGACTTGAAACTTTGTAGATAGCTTACTTAATCAAATACAAAAAAAGTAATTTCAGCGTTTTGGAAAATTTCACCTCTAAGGGGGTTAAAAAGGGGTGCAAAGTTTGTATGGGGAACACCGCTAATGTTGTTTATAAAGAAGTGTTACGCTAACGTTATCAGTTTATATATTTTTTATTTCCTGTCTACTACCCAGTGACTAAGTCCTTTTTTTAAAACGAACTTGCACCCCCTTTTCTATGGTTGAATGTCAACAATATTTTCTTAGTTCTGTCTCTTATTTATTGTGTTCTAAACTTTATGTGTTCCTTCATGTGTATATTTAGTGAGTTGTCTATCAGCACATGAATAATTTATACTTTATATACCTATTCTTACATTATTTAGCTTCTCGAGAGATATAGAGAACTATAGCACCAGAATATATTGAATCACTCTTCAAGCAATACTACTAGCCTGTAGACCAAAATAGTAATCGCATCATTAAATTCGCTTATGTGCATTTAGTTTTTAATGGTCACATTTCAGCATTATCTTTAAACACTAGCCTTTTTAATAACTGGGGTACCTGCTAGACCATTTAGTAACATTTTGGCCCCCCTCGCGGGAACTCCGCCACACCACTCTTTTCGTTTAATAGCCAGGCCGGCGTGTACAAATGCCAGTGCTGCCTTCTTATGAACAGAGGTCATTATTTATTATTGTTTTGAAATAAAGTTTATTATTTATTATTATTAAAAGAGATACTCGTCATTAAACTGCCTCCATCTCTCGATTTCCAGTGCTGAGTTTAATATTGTTTTAACAGCCTTATGATATTTAACATTTTTTTTAAATCTCACTCATAATAACTAAGATCCCCATTCTCTAACTCCAAATCCATGCGTCGCTCTATATCTTGCAGTCATTGTTGCCAAAGATTAAAAGCATCAGGTAACTGACGGAATAAATATTAAGCATCCTGCAAACAATTCCCGTAATCTAATTGGAAAATCTTCAAAAATTCTTTAACAATTGCATTGTCTAGACCATTTTAACTAAGAATAAAATTCATTTACCTATTTTAATATCTTTGTCATCATCAAAAATCTACGCGGACGAAGTCGCGGGCGGCCGCTAGTATAAATATAAATACATATTTAGAAGCCTGCGTGGCCCACATGTTTATTTTATCACACAAATATTTACCCTTGCCGGGATTCGAATTTAGGCTGTCATCATCATGGGCAGATAAATGCGTATTTTTTACCTGATTACGACAAAGCCAAAAGAAACCAAGGGTTGTTTGTAACTTTAGCAGCCTATGTTCCACAAGAACACGTTCTCGAACTACTCATCCGATTTTGATGATTGAGGCGTTTACAACACAGAAGAAAATATTTGTTAGAGGTAGGTATATTTCCTGTTGAAGGAAAACATGAGATAATCCAAATTCCCTACGTAACGTTGTCTATGTTTCAGCGATGGCATGACGGCGGCAAGGCTACGACAAGGCCAAGGCCCGCGCTTTATTATGTAAATTATGGCGCCTGCGCAGCCCGCTAATCGCCGCGCTAATGCGCTGTCAACGATGCCGAAAAGACTTATGGACCTGAAAATGAATACGCATATAAGTTCTTTCAGTTTTGGGATGATTGGTCCCTCATGCCCTGAAAACACTGAAAGTGAACATTTGCCGATACCTGGCCTAATTTGTTTGCGCGCTTTCGCTACGTTTTAACTACAAACAAAACAACTACCGACAAACGAAATTGAATATTCCACTTTAAAAACTTGTCTTATACCTACCTGCTGTATTAGGTACTCAATTATATTTAAATAAATCGGGCTTCCTCAACATGTCTAACCGGCGTAAGTTGAAATTGGTTTCAATGGTTTTTACCCTGAAAGTGACTGGTGTGCCGCCATACCTCGCACGTAAACTTAAATGGAAGCAAAAACGAAAGGACAAGGGTATGAGAGCGCATAGCGATTCCATCTCAGTGCCGCTATACCGGATTCTGGCATTTAGAGGCAGCTTCCGTTACGCTGCTTCTAAATGCTGGAATAACTTACCACCTCCTGTAAGGAAAAGTAAGTCCCTGAAGGTTTTTAAAAAACGTTGTAAGGCATGTCTGTTGGATCTGCAAAAAACTGGTTAGGTAGGTACTAGAACCACTGACTGTTAATGTAATTTTATGTATTTAGTTACTAAGTCATGGGGGTGGCAGAATAACAGCGTCGGTGACCAAGAGTCATATTGGCTCAGGCCACTGGCATTAGCTGAGCCATCTACCTTTTCATTGTTTTGTATACCTACTATACAACTGCTATTATACATGTAATAACCAAAAATGTACAAAAACAATGAATAAATGTCTTATTATTATTATTATTATATTTGGAAATGAATTGAAATTGATATCCATGAGCCATAAATATGAAGCCAGTTAGGATAGGTAGCACAATTTACCACGACTACACTTGTCGCGGGTGTCAGCCTCACCCGTCTTGCTCGCACTATTGAAAGAAAAATTAATAGACAGACAAGTCACAGTTGCACAATAAGTACAGGGGGACTTGTTATTAAAGACGAATAATTTAAAGAGTGTTAGGTACTTAACTATTTTTGTACAATCATAAATGTAAAGGTAGGTAATTATTCTTCAAAAAAAAAACCAGTGCAAAATGTATCCTATGTTAATCAACGGATCATGTTTAATTTTTACGTTAAAACTTAAAATCAATATGTAGCTCCGTTGCTGAGTGAAAGGAACAGACAAACTACCTAACAAATAATTATACTGTATTTAAAATAAATACGAATAAAAAATTTGCAGTCATTTGCAGAGAAATCTTCCATTAAGTGCATGTTTGTTCAAAAATTGTATGAATGGTATCAGATAGCTTTCGTTGTTTAACACTTTCATTCATAACATCGAAAGTGTTGCGATATGATCGAGCGTATAATCATATACTATATATACCTGTCTGCCTGTACTACTAAGAGCAGGGATTCCCAAACTTTTTAAATTCACGAACCGCTTACTGCACCTCTAGCACAATTATAATACGCGACTTTCTCGCGCGCGATACTTATCTAACTCTTTCTGCGCAGTGCGGTGAGAGAGTGACAGGAGACGGCGCGACAAGGGTCGCTAAGCTGTGCTAGACGGGCTGCACCTCTAGCACAACTGTCACAAGCCACTAATTCTCGCGCGAGATAATTACCTTTCTCTTTTTGTGCTGTAATGTGAGAGTGACGGGTAGCGCTATGTCAAGCGACAAGAGTAGCAAGGCATAGTTGTGCTTTTTACTCAGGTTTAGTATTTTATCTCGGCGCCATAGGTAGTCAAAATAGGATTCAATGATACCCAAGTTTTAATTTCCCAACAAGAGTAAACAGAAGCGCCTCTACTTTACGTTCTCTCTCTTTGTTCTCTACGGCACAATAATAAAGCTAGCGCAACGCTCAACTATCATAAAGAATTCATTTGTCGCGTGACACTATATCACCCATCTTGCTCGAACGGTATTGAAAAGAAGGAGGCAGGAGGCAGGACAGACAAAGTCTCTTATTTCTGCCACAGTTCTGCGAGAGGTGCAGGGCGCACACTTTGGGAACTTGGCTAGAGTACGAAGTAATCGCCGTCGACTTGGCAGTCGGCCTCGGCCGACCACTGCCTCTTTCCGTGCCAAAGACAACAGCCACAAGCTAGACAAATAGTGAGTAAGCATCTATTAAAACAACAAATTGTAATTTGTCATAGGTATACGTACATATTTATGAACTGAACAATAGGTCATCATAACCTTCGTTGACGAAATAAATGACGACTCAATTTTTGATACATCTAAACTTGGAGCTTCTAAACAATTAAACATAGGTTCGCATATGTGCCAAATATCGACGCTGTATATATATATATATATTATATGTTTAATTTAATAAATAATATGGCCTTAGATAATAATATCATTATGTAAGCGATATATTTGTACAGAGTAACGTTACGTTACGAAAGTAAAAAATAAATACATCCAGGTACAACCAAAAATTTAATCTTTACAACATTACAACATCAATTATCTAAACTCCATAAACATTTAATTACGTTGCTAGCAATGAATGAAACATCGGTCGGACGTTGGAAGGTCAGATTTCACAAAGGTTCTATGAAAATGGGTTTTATCAGATTCTGTGTCCATGCACAATTGCACATGTAGGTACCAGATCATTATAGCCCGGAGTACACCAGCGGGCCTATGATGGTACCGTTTATCACGAGATGGACAAGTGATAATGCATCTATCACTCTTATGTTATGGTGCGTCTGCATTTAGTGTTCAGAACAGTTCTGAGAAATCTTCTTCAAAACCAAGACCAACCCTTGGTGTTCTGAATATACAGTTAAAACGCGCCCTTACACTCACATAATACTTATTGTGACTTCCAGGGTTTCAGCGGGGATAGATTCAATAAAACAAAGTAAACGGGGAAACTGTGGACCACGACCTGCCCGCTGTCATAGTAATGAAGGCAGCAAGCAGGTAGCGGAGACACTTTATTATATAATGATGCCTATACACTACACTTGTCACTTGTCAATCTTGTCATGCAGTTTTGTAGAAATCAATGTTTTGGAAATCTCAAAAAAAAAATGTATAAAATAGTAGGCAAAATATATTGAACTTTAATTGACGTCTCATTTTTGTACAAACGACAACGACAACGACAAACGTCGACGTGTGGGTGGCGTTTGCGTTGTAAAGTATTGATTCTCATAAGAAACTACCTACTGTCTGCTGACGTACGCGGTACACGTCTACGTGCACATGCAAGGGGTGTGAAATCTCTTACGAAGATTCATACTTAACAACGAGCACGACCACCGTGCACATCGCGCAAACGCATCCAGTGAGCTCTGGCCTTATGTTAAGGCTAGGGTCTCCTATCCGACGCTATGCGCAGCGTACAGCGCCTTTCCATACCTACTATTTATCTATTCATTTTTATCATTAGTATGGAAAGACGCTGTACGCTGCGTACAGCGTCTAATAGGAGACCAAGGCCTAACAGTTTAACTGACAGCACGTTACATACGTCCTTGATTCTATAAAGCAGTGCTTATAAAATGGTTTAGACGTTTAATATGTATAACGTAACTCTGAATAATAATGTCTAAGTCTGTGATAAACGCTATAAAAGGATATGCCGGACGCGTTTTCGAGATGACGTCATCCAAAAAGACTCACAAATCCTTAGATCCTCCTTATACAAATACGAGAATGTGTTTTGTCATTTTTACCTGCTATATATAATATAACCCCCCCACCGAGCATGTGATCGAAATGATTTCTACATATAGGTAATAGTCACAGATTTACGAAACATCCTTTATTTTAGTGTTCGCAAAGACGCTTGAGGAGTGCATTTTTTGGTTGTTTATGTAATGCAATGTAGATATTTGACATAACATAACCAATGTGTGTTTGGCCCTGCGAATGGATACGAACGCGCGCCTTTTTTGAGAGAACATGGTGGTAGGCGTAGTCGAATACCTAACTAACGCGTTCGCGGAGAGTAGTGAGCACTGAGCAGTTAAGTTCGTCTTGATTGAACTAGAATGTGATCCGAAGAATTACGTAGGTTAGGTTAAATTTTAACTCAAAAATGCACAGTTCCCGAATAAGCGAAACCATGGACGAACATAAACTAAACATAAACTGAAATATGATTTAAAATTATGTATTAATTAAAAATAAATAATATTATATCAATTAGGTATTTATTTTTCAGTTTTACAACTGAATAGCAGCGTCAATATTTTTGTATAATAAATGGTTTGCATCTCGCCACGGCCACAAGTTATTTTTTTAGCAATTAGTGCGGTTTGGCGCAGACTGCCGACTGACACGAGTGTGAAGTTAGCAGCCTAAAGTTGGCAGCCCAAGATAACCCGACCAAATAAAGAAGTCTAAATTGAAATTGTGAAAAAGAAACGCAAAAACTTGCTTAAACTAATAAATTCAAAGTGTTTCGTATTGCTTTTTACTTCCTCTCGCTGCTAGATACAAAGAAGTAAGAATAAATAAAGTAAATCTTCATTAAATCATTGGTCAGCTAACTTCACGAACTTAGCAGCCCAAACGATCACAAGATTTCATTGAAATTAAATATGAAGTCTTCTAGATTACACTTTTTGCCTGTAACCATTAGACGCCGCTTAAAAATCTCTTTCAAACGAGCCACATCTCGAAAACATTGAAAGGGGATAGCTACTTCAAATTTCAAGAAAATACTTAGCAGCCTAAAATTTTTTAGCGATTTTGACCAATTTCGACATGAAGTCGTCTAGATTACACTTTTTGCCTGTAATCGTTAGACGCCGTTTAAAAATCTCTTTCAAACGAGCCACATCTCAATAACATTGAAAGGGGATAGCTACTTCGAATTTCGAGAAAATACTTAGCAGCCTAAACATTTTTTGCGATTTTGACAAATTTCGACATGAAGTCTTCTAGATTACACTTTTTGCCTGTAATCATTAGACGCCGCTTAAAAATCTCTTTCAAACGAGCCACATTTTGAAAACATTGAAAGGGGATAGCTACTTCAAATTTCAAGAAAATACTTAGCAGCCTAAATTTTTTTAGTGATTTTGACCAATTTCGACATGAAGTCTTCTAGATTACACTTTTTGCCTGTAATCATTAGACGCCGCTTAAAAACCTCTTTCAAACGAGCCACATCTCGAAAACATTGAAAGGGGATAGCTACTTCAAATTTCAAGAAAATACTTAGCAGCCTAAAATTTTTTAGCGATTTTGACAAATTTCGACATGAAGACTTCTAGATTACACTTTTTGCCTGTAATCGTTAGACGCCGCTTAAAAATCTCTTTCAAACGAGCCACATTTCAATAACATTAAAAGGGGATAGCTGCTTCGAATTTCGAGAAAATACTTAGCAGCCTAAACATTTTTTGCGATTTTGACAAATTTCGACATGAAGTCTTCTAGATTACACTTTTTGCCTGTAATCATTAGACGCCGCTTAAAAATCTCTTTCAAACGAGCCACATCTCGATAAAATTGAAAGGGGATAGCTGCTTTGAATTTCGAGAAAATACTTAGCAGCCTAAACATTTTTTGCGATTTTGACAAATTTCGACATGAAGTCTTCTAGATTACACTTTTTGCCTGTAATCATTAGACGCCGCTTAAAAATTTCTTTCAAACGAGCCACATCTCAATAAAATTGAAACGGGATAGATGCTTTGAATTTCGAGAAAATACTTAGCAGCCTAAAACTTTTTTAGGATTTTGAAAAATTTCGACATGAAGTCTTCTAGATTACACTTTTTGCCTGTAATCATTAGACGCCGTTTAAAAATCTCTTTTAAACGAGCCACATCTCAAAAACATTGAAAGGGGATAGCTACTTCAAATTTCAAGAAAATACTTAGCAGCCTAAAATTTTTTAATGGTTTTGACCAATTTCGACATGAAGTCTTCTAGATTACACTTTTTGCCTGTAATCATTAGACGCCGCTTAAAAACCTCTTTCAAACGAGCCACATCTCGAAAACATTGAAAGGGGATAGCTACTTCAAATTTCAAGAAAATACTTAGCAGCCTAAATTTTTTTAGTGATTTTGACCAATTTCGACATGAAGTCTTCTAGATTACACTTTTTGCCTGTAATCATTAGACGCAGCTTAAAAACCTCTTTCAAACGAGCCACATCTCGAAAACATTGAAAGGGGATAGCTACTTCAAATTTCAAGAAAATACTTAGCAGCCTAAATTTTTTTAGCGATTTTGACAAATTTCGACATGAAGACTTCTAGATTACACTTTTTGCCTGTAATCGTTAGACGCCGCTTAAAAATCTCTTTCAAACGACATCTCAATAACATTGAAAGGGGATAGCTGCTTCGAATTTCGAGAAAATACTTAGCAGCCTAAACATTTTTTGCGATTTTGACAAATTTCGACATGAAGTCTTCTAGATTACACTTTTTGCTTGTAATCATTAGACGCCGCTTAAAAATCTCTTTCAAACGAGCCACATGTCGATAAAATTGAAAGGGGATAGCTGCTTTGAATTTCGAGAAAATACTTAGCAGCCTAAAAGTTTTTTAGGATTTTGACAAATTTCGACATGAAGTCTTCTAGATTACACTTTTTGCCTGTAATCATTAGACGCCGTTTAAAAACCTCTTTCAAACGAGCCACATCTCGAAAACATTGAAAGGGGATAGCTACTTCAAATTTCAAGAAAATACTTAGCAGCCTAAATTTTTTTAGCGATTTTGACCAATTTCGACATGAAGTCTTCTAGATTACACTTTTTGCCTGTAATCGTTAGACGCCGCTTAAAAATTTCTTTCAAACGAGCCACATCTCGAAAACATTGAAAGGGGATAGCTACTTCAAATTTCAAGAAAATACTTAGCAGCCTAAAATTTTTTAGCGAATTTGACCAATTTCGACATGAAGTCTTCTAGATTACACTTTTTGCCTGTAATCGTTAGACGCCGCTTAAAAATCTCTTTCAAACGAGCCACATCTTGAAAACATTGAAAGGGGATAGCTACTTCAAATTTCAAGAAAATACTAAAAAATCGCTAAAAAAATTTAGGCTGCTAAGTATTTTTTTTGAAATTTGAAGTAGCTATCCCCTTTCAATGTTTACGAGATGTGGCTCGTTTGAAACAGATTTTTAAGCGGCGTCTAACGATTACAGGCAAAAAGTGTAATCTGGACGACTTCATGTCGAAATTGGTCAAAATCGCTAAAAAATTTTAGGCTGCTAAGTATTTTCTTGAAATTTGAAGTAGCTATCCCCTTTTAATGTTTTCGAGATGTGGCTCGTTTCAAAGAGATTTTTAAGTGGCGTCAAATGATTACAGGCAAAAAGTGTAATCTAGAAGACTTCGTCGAAATTTGTCAAAATCGCAAAAAATGTTTAGGCTGCTAAGTATTTTCTTGAAATTTGAAGTAGCTATCCCCTTTCAATGTTTTCGAAATGTGGCTCGTTTGAAAGAGATTTTAAGGCGGCGTCTAACGATTACAGGCAAAAAGTGTAATCTAGAAGACTTCATGTCGAAATTGGTCAAAATCGCTTAAAAAAATTTAGGCTGCTAAGTTTTTTCTTGAAATTTGAAGTAGCTATCCCCTTTCAATGTTTTCAAGATGTGGCTCGTTTGAAAGAGATTTTTCAGCGGCGTCTAATGATTACAGGCAAAAAGTGTAATCTAGAAGACTTCATGTCGAAATTTGTCAAAATCGCAAAAATTTTTAGGCTGCTAAGTATTTTCTCGAAATTCGAAGCAGCTATCCCCTTTCAATGTTTTCGAGATGTGGCTCCTTTGAAAGAGATCTTTAAACGGCGTCTAATGATTACAGGCAAAAAGTGTAATCTAGAAGACTTCATGTCGAAAATAGTCAAAATCCTAAAAAAATTTTAGGCTTCTAAGTATTTTCTCGAAATTCAAAGCAGCTATCCCCTTTCAATTTTATCGAGATGTGGCTCGTTTGAAAGAGATTTTTAAACGGCGTCTAATGATTACAGGCAAAAAGTGTAATCTAGAAGACTTCATGTCGAATTTTGTCAAAATCGCAAAAAATGTTTAGGCTGCTAAGTATTTTCTCGAAATTCGAAGCAGCTATCCCCTTTCAATGTTATTGAGATGTGGCTCGTTTGAAAGAGATTTTTAAGCGGCGTCTAACGATTACAGGCAAAAAGTGTAATCTAGAAGACTTCATGTCGAAATCGGTCAAAATCGCTAAAAAATTTTAGGCTGCTAAGTATTTTCTTGAAATTTGAAGTAGCTATCCCCTTTCAATGTTTTCGAAATGTGGCTCGTTTGAAAGAGATTAAAGGCGGCGTCTAACGATTACAGGCAAAAAGTGTAATCTAGAAGACTTCATGTCGAAATTGGTCAAAATCGCTTAAAAAAATTTAGGCTGCTAAGTATTTTCTTGAAATTTGAAGTAGCTATCCCCTTGACATGTTTTCAAGATGTGGCTCGTTTGAAAGAGATTTTTGAGCGGCGTCTAATGATTACAGGCAAAAAGTGTAATCTAGAAGACTTCACGTCGAAATTTGTCAAAATCGCAAAAATTTTTAGGCTGCTAAGTATTTTCTTAAAATTTGAAGTAGCTATCCCCTTTTAATGTTTTCGAGATGTGGCTCGTTTGAAAGAGATTTTTAAGCGGCGTCTAATGATTACAGGCAAAAAGTGTAATCTAGAAGACTTCATGTCGAAATTTGTCAAAATCGCAAAAAATGTTTAGGCTGCTAAGTATTTTCTCGAAATTCGAAGCAGCTATCCCCTTTCAATGTTTTCAAGATGTGGCTCGTTTGGAAGAGATTTTTGAGCGGCGTCTAATGATTACAGGCAAAAAGTGTAATCTAGAAGAATTCATGTCGAAATTTGTCAAAATCGCTAAAAAAATTTAGGCTGCTAAGTATTTTCTTGAAATTTGAAGTAGCTATCCTCTTTCACTGTTTTCGAGATGTGGCTCGTTTGAAAGAGATTTTTAAACGGCGTCTAATGATTACAGGCAAAAAGTGTAATCTAGAAGACTTCATGTCGAAATTAGTCAAAATCCTAAAAAAATTTTATGCTTCTAAGTAATTTCTCGAAATTCAAAGCAGCTATCCCCTTTCAATTTTATCGAGATGTGGCTCGTTTGAAAGAGATTTTTAAACGGCGTCTAATGATTACAGGCAAAAAGTGTAATCTAGAAGACTTCATGTCGAAATTTGTCAATATCGCAAAAAATGTTTAGGCTGCTAAGTATTTTCTCGAAATTCGAAGCAGCTATCCCCTTTCAATGTTATTGAGATGTGGCTCGTTTGAAAGAGATTTTTAAGCGGCGTCTAACGATTACAGGCAAAAAGTGTAATCTAGAAGACTTCATGTCGAAATCGGTCAAAATCGCTAAAAAATTTTAGGCTGCTAAGTATTTTCTTGAAATTTGAAGTAGCTATCCCCTTTCAATGTTTTCGAAATGTGGCTCGTTTGAAAGAGATTTTAAGGCAGCGTCTAACGATTACAGGCAAAAAGTGTAATCTAGAAGACTTCATGTCGAAATTGGTCAAAATCGCTTAAAAAAATTTAGGCTGCTAAGTATTTTCTTGAAATTTGAAGTAGCTATCCCCTTTACATGTTTTCAAGATGTGGCTCGTTTGAAAGAGATTTTTAAGCGGCGTCTAATGATTACAGGCAAAAAGTGTAATCTAGAAGACTTCATGTCGAAATTTGTCAAAATCGCAAAAAATGTTTAGGCTGCTAAGTATTTTCTCGAAATTCGAAGCAGCTATCCCCTTTCAATGTTATTGAGATGTGGCTCGTTTGAAAGAGATTTTTAAGCGGCGTCTAGCGATTATAGGCAAAAAGTGTAATCTAGACGACTTCATGTCGAAATCGGTCAAAATCGCTAAAAAATTTTAGGCTGCTAAGTATTTTCTTGAAATTTGAAGTAGCTATCCCCTTTCAATGTTTTCAAAATGTGGCTCGTTTGAAAGAGATTTTAAGGCGGCGTCTAACGATTACAGGCAAAAAGTGTAATCTAGAAGACTTCATGTCGAAATTGGTCAAAATCGCTTAAAAAAATTTAGGCTGCTAAGTTTTTTCTTGAAATTTGAAGTAGCTATCCCCTTTCAATGTTTTCAAGATGTGGCTCGTTTGAAAGAGATTTTTCAGCGGCGTCTAATGATTACAGGCAAAAAGTGTAATCTAGAAGACTTCATGTCGAAATTGGTCAAAATCGCTAAAAAAATTTAGGCTGCTTAGTATTTTCTTGAAATTTGAAGTAGCTATCCCCTTTCAATGTTTTCGAGATGTGGCTCGTTTGAAAGAGATTTTTAAACGGCGTGTAATGATTACAGGCAAAAAGTGTAATCTAGAAGACTTCATGTCGAAATTAGTCAAAAACCTAAAAAAATTTTAGGCTGCTAAGTATTTTCTCGAAATTCAAAGCAGCTATCCCCTTTCAATGTTTTCAAGATGTGGCTCGTTTGAAAGAGATTTTTAAGCGGCGTCTAATGATTATAGGCAAAAAGTGTAATCTAGAAGTCTTCATGTCGAAATTTGTCAAAATCGCAAAAAATGTTTAGGCTGCTAAGTATTTTCTCGAAATTCGAAGCAGCTATCCCCTTTCAATGTTATTGAGATGTGGCTCGTTTGAAAGAGATTTTTAAGCGGCGTCTAACGATTACAGGCAAAAAGTGTAATATAGAAGACTTCAGGTCGAAATTGGTCAAAATCGCTAAAAAAATTTAGGCTGCTAAGTATTTTCTTGAAATTTGAAGTAGCTATCCCCTTTCAATGTTTTCGAGATGTGGCTCGTTTGAAAGAGGTTCTTAAGCGGCGTCTAATGATTACAGGCAAAAAGTGTAATCTAGAAGACTTCATGTCGAAATTGGTCAAAATCACTAAAAAAAATTAGGCTGCTAAGTATTTTCTTGAAATTTGAAGTAGCTATCCCCTTTCAATGTTTTCAAGATGTGGCTCGTTTGAAAGAGATTTTTGAGCGGCGTCTTATGATTACAGGCAAAAAGTGTAATCTAGAAGACTTCATGTCGAAATTGGTCAAAATCGCTAAAAAAATTTAGGCTGCTAAGTATTTTCTTGAAATTTGAAGTAGCTATCCCCTTTCAATGTTTTCGAGATGTAGCTCGTTTGAAAGAGTTTTTAAAACGGCGTGTAATGATTACAGGCAAAAAGTGTAATCTAGAAGACTTCATGTCGAAATTAGTCAAAATCCTAAAAAAATTTTAGGCTGCTAAGTATTTTCTCGAAATTCAAAGCAGCTATCCCCTTTCAATGTTTTCAAGATGTGGCTCGTTTAAAAGAGATTTTTAAGCGGCGTCTAATGATTACAGGCAAAAAGTGTAATCTAGAAGTCTTCATGTCGAAATTTGTCAAAATCGCAAAAAATGTTTAGGCTGCTAAGTATTTTCTCGAAATTCGAAGCAGCTATCCCCTTTCAATGTTATTGAGATGTGGCTCGTTTGAAAGAGATTTTTAAGCGGCGTCTAACGATTACAGGCCAAAAGTGTAATATAGAAGACTTCAGGTCGAAATTGGTCAAAATCGCTAAAAAAATTTAGGCTGCTAAGTATTTTCTTGAAATTTGAAGTAGCTATCCCCTTTCAATGTTTTCGAGATGTGGCTCGTTTGAAAGAGGTTTTTAAGCAGCGTCTAATGATTACAGGCAAAAAGTGTAATCTAGAAGACTTCATGTCGAAATTGGTCAAAATCACTAAAAAAAATTAGGCTGCTAATTATTTTCTTGAAATTTGAAGTAGCTATCCCCTTTCAATGTTTTCAAGATGTGGCTCGTTTGAAAGAGATTTTTGAGCGGCGTCTAATGATTACAGGCAAAAAGTGTAATCTAGAAGACTTCATGTCGAAATTAGTCAAAATCCTAAAAAAAATTTAGGCTGCTAAGTATTTTCTCGAAATTCAAAGCAGCTATCCCCTTTCAATGTTTTCAAGATGTGGCTCGTTTGAAAGAGATTTTTAAGCGGCGTCTAATGATTACAGGCAAAAAGTGTAATCTAGAAGTCTTCATGTCGAAATTTGTCAAAATCGCAAAAAATGTTTAGGCTGCTAAGTATTTTCTTGAAATTTTAAGTAGCTATCCCCTTTCAATGTTTTCGAGATGTGGCTCGTTTGAAAGAGATTTTTAAGCGGCGTCCAACGATTAGAGGCAAAAAGTGTAATCTAGAAGACTTCATGTCGAAATTGGTCAAAATCGCAAAAAATGTTTAGGCTGCTAAGTATTTTCTCGAAATTCGAAGCAGCTATCCCCTTTCAATGTTATTAAGTTGTGGCTCGTTTGAAAGAGATTTTTAAGCGACGTCTAACGATTACAGGCAAAAAGTGTAATCTAGACGACTTCATGTCGAAATTGGTCAAAATCGCTAAAAAATTTTAGGCTGCTAAGTATTTTCTTGAAATTTTAAGTAGCTTTCCCCTTTCAATGTTTTCGAGATGTGGCTCGTTTGAAAGAGGTTTTTAAGCGGCGTCTAATGATTACAGGCAAAAAGTGTAATCTAGAAGACTTCATGTCGAAATTGGTCAAAATCGCTAAAAAAATTTAGGCTGCTAAGTATTTTCTTGAAATTTGAAGTAGCTATCCCCTTTCAATGTTTTCGAGATGTGGCTCGTTTGAAAGAGATTTTTAAACGGCGTGTAATGATTACAGGCAAAAAGTGTAATCTAGAAGACTTCATGTCGAAATTAGTCAAAATCCTAAAAAAATTTTAGGCTGCTAAGTATTTTCTCGAAATTCAAAGCAGCTGTCCCCTTTCAATGTTATTGAGATGTGGCTCGTTTGAAAGAGATTTTTAAGCGGCGTCTAACGATTACAGGCAAAAAGTGTAATCTAGACGATTTCATGTCGAAATTGGTCAAAATCGCTAAAAAATTTTAGGCTACTAAGTATTTTCTTGAAATTTGAAGTAGCTATCCCCTTTCAATGTTTTGGAGATGTGGCTCGTTTGAAAGAGGTTTATAAGCGGCGTCTAATGATTATAGGCAAAAAGTGTAATCTAGAAGACTTCATGTCGAAATTGGTCAAAATCGCTAAAAAAATTTAGGCTGCTAAATACTTTCTTGAAATTTGAAGTAGCTATCCCCTTTCAATGTTTTCAAGATGTGGCTCGTTTGGAAGAGATTTTTGAGCGGCGTCTAATGATTACAGGCAAAAAGTGTAATCTAGAAGACTTCATGTCGAAATTGGTCAAAATCGCTAAAAAAATTTAGGCTGCTAAGTATTTTCTTGAAATTTGAAGTAGCTATCCCCTTTCAATGTTTTCGAGATGTGGCTCGTTTGAAAGAGATTTTTAAACGGCGTGTAATGATTACAGGCAAAAAGTGTAATCTAGAAGACTTCATGTCGAAATTAGTCAAAATCCTAAAAAAATTTTAGGCTGCTAAGTATTTTCTCGAAATTCAAAGCAGCTATCCCCTTTCAATGTTTTCAAGATGTGGCTCGTTTGAAAGAGATTTTTAAGCGGCGTCTAACGATTACAGGCCAAAAGTGTAATCTAGACGATTTCATGTCGAAATTGGTCAAAATCGCTAAAAAATTTTAGGCTGCTAAGTATTTTCTTTAAATTTGAAGTAGCTATCCCCTTTCAATGTTTTGGAGATGTGGCTCGTTTGAAAGAGGTTTATAAGCGGCGTCTAATGATTATAGGCAAAAAGTGTAATCTAGAAGACTTCATGTCGAAATTGGTCAAAATCTCTAAAAAAATTTAGGCTGCTAAGTATTTTCTTGAAATTTGAAGTAGCTATCCCCTTTCAATGTTTTGGAGATGTGGCTCGTTTGAAAGAGGTTTATAAGCGGCGTCTAATGATTACAGGCAAAAAGTGTAATCTAGAAGACTTCATGTCGAAATTTGTCAAAATCTCTAAAAAAATTTAGGCTGCTAAGTATTTTCTTGAAATTTGAAGTAGCTATCCTCTTTCAATGTTTTCGAGATGTGGCTCGTTTGAAAGAGATTTTTAAACGGCGTCTAATGATTACAGGCAAAAAGTGTAATCTAGAAGACTTCATGTCGAAATTAGTCAAAATCCTAAAAAAATTTTAGGCTTCTAAGTATTTTCTCGAAATTCAAAGCAGCTATCCCCTTTCAATTTTATCGAGATGTGGCTCGTTTGAAAGAGATTTTTAAACGGCGTCTAATGATTACAGGCAAAAAGTGTAATCTAGAAGACTTCATGTCGAAATTTGTCAAAATCGCAAAAAATGTTTAGGCTGCTAAGTATTTTCTCGAAATTCGAAGCAGCTATCCCCTTTCAATGTTATTGAGATGTGGCTCGTTTGAAAGAGATTTTTAAGCGGCGTCTAACGATTACAGGCAAAAAGTGTAATATAGAAGACTTCAGGTCGAAATTGGTCAAAATCGCTAAAAAAATTTAGGCTGCTAAGTATTTTCTTGAAATTTGAAGTAGCTATCCCCTTTCAATGTTTTCGAGATGTGGCTCGTTTGAAAGAGGTTTTTAAGCGGCGTCTAATGATTACAGGCAAAAAGTGTAATCTAGAAGACTTCATGTCGAAATTGGTCAAAATCACTAAAAAAAATTAGGCTGCTAATTATTTTCTTGAAATTTGAAGTAGCTATCCCCTTTCAATGTTTTCAAGATGTGGCTCGTTTGAAAGAGATTTTTGAGCGGCGTCTAATGATTACAGGCAAAAAGTGTAATCTAGAAGACTTCATGTCGAAATTGGTCAAAATCTCTAAAAAAATTTAGGCTGCTAAGTATTTTCTTGAAATTTGAAGTAGCTATCCCCTTTCAATGTTTTCGAGATGTGGCTCGTTTGAAAGAGATTTTTAAACGGCGTGTAATGATTACAGGCAAAAAGTGTAATCTAGAAGACTTCATGTCGAAATTAGTCAAAATCCTAAAAAAATTTTAGGCTGCTAAGTATTTTCTCGAAATTCAAAGCAGCTATCCCCTTTCAATGTTTTCAAGATGTGGCTCGTTTGAAAGAGATTTTTAAGCGGCGTCTAATGATTACAGGCAAAAAGTGTAATCTAGAAGTCTTCATGTCGAAATTTGTCAAAATCGCAAAAAATGTTTAGGCTGCTAAGTATTTTCTTGAAATTTTAAGTAGCTATCCCCTTTCAATGTTTTCGAGATGTGGCTCGTTTGAAAGAGATTTTTAAACGGCGTCTAATGATTACAGGCAAAAAGTGTAATCTAGAAGACTTCATGTCGAAATTGGTCAAAATCGCTAAAAAAATTTAGGCTGTTAAGTATTTTCTCGAAATTCAAAGCAGCTATCCCCTTTCAATGTTTTCGAGATGTGGCTCGTTTGAAAGAGATTTTTAAGCGGCGTCTAATGGTTACAGGCAAAAAGTGTAATCTAGAAGACTTCATATTTAATTTCAATGAAATCTTGTGATCGTTTGGGCTGCTAAGTTCGTGAAGTTAGCTGACCAATGATTTAATGAAGATTTAATTTATTTATTCTTACTTCTTTGTATCTAGCAGCGAGAGGAAGTAAAAAGCAATACGAAACACTTTGAATTTATTAGTTTAAGCAAGTTTTTGCGTTTCTTTTTCACAATTTCAATTTAGACTTCTTTATTTGGTCGGGTTATCTTGGGCTGCCAACTTTAGGCTGCTAACTTCACGCCGATCCGACTGACGTGTTATAAAAGTCGTTGTTCCGACCACAACAGCAATTTCAGAATTAATTGGTCGTACTGGGTCTAAGCATTATAATATTATTCACGTAAAGAGAAATGCTAACACTTTGTTAGAGTCACTCGGACAGAAGATTAACATTCCGCACGTTTGTGAGTAAATCACTGAATGAGCCATTGTTTCCATACATGTACAAAAACAGAGAGAATGTGGTTTTAGACTTATGTGGTCTAGATTGAGTTTCGTTCGCACGTTGATTTATATTAACACGATGATAAATCATATAATTCTAACTTTGTATCAAAAATTGATTTGAGTAACTAACTACTAACTCTGCCAAGCAAATGAACTGTCAAACCATACAAACTGACTCACTCTGTGATCTGGGGTTTTACGAATTACAGCCCGTGGTTTGTCTAAAGTTTTAAGTCTTGCCTCAGCCAGAAAGTGAGATTATCTCCCCGTGTGGCGTGGCCTAGGATGGCGTTAATAGTCTTATCAACACTATGTACGTTTTGTAATTTTTGTATGAGCTTTGATAACTACATCTCAAAAAAAATGCTCAGATATTATTGTGGCCTCAACCCGCCAAACCTATTTTTGTAGAGGTCTGGAGGTCTATACCTCTAATGGACTTCCCGAGATTTTTATAGCTTACTTAATGCCCGACAAAAAAAAGAGTTAACACGTGGATAAGATTGCACATTATATTAGTTCTTGACAAAACAAAGAAAACATCGCCATGCTGTATGTAATTACATTTATTTGCTGCGCATAGACGTCTGTGAAACATTACCTATGTCTGCCTCTATGTTTCTACCTAAATTTATAAGTGAAAAGGCCAGATTTCTTTGTATTGTTGGTGCATCACAAATCTGTTTCTTTGGGGTAGACTCATGTGAATGCTGGACGTAAAAAACCGGGCGGGGTCGGCCGGTGAATCATTCGAGCGGATCGACGATACTACACCCGTTGTCTGATGCATCGACTGGTTTATAATTAAAGGCTACTACTGCTTATGTTGGTGGCAGAGCAAGTGCGATTGATTGAAAATCAACCACGCTGGTCAATACCGGTACCACTGCGCAAAAAAGACAATAGTATAGTAAAGTGAAACTCTCATATAGAAATCTGTTTAAGGAATTGTAATGTGACCAGATTTTAATGGCATTTGGTGTTCATTTCATAGAAATTTCACCAATTTGGAATGGTACGTTCAGCATCAAAAGTATCTGACAATCTTATTATATAATGTGACTTATTAAAATTGTCAAAACTACTTATAAGGTTAGAGGTGATATTATTATCTTTGGCTCAGCTTTTTTTTTGGTAATAGTTTAATCCGCGGGTCCTTGGGGGCCCTTTACGTGATTTGGCGCTGACACGCCTCGTCCATTTGGACAAAGCGCCAAGATATTTGGCTCAGCATAACCAGCCGCAACTTCACTTGTCTGTTTGAATGGAAAGGGACAGACAATATTTGTTGCGCGATTAGGTACAATCGTGCGTCACAACAGGAAGGTTACTCTGTAGATCCTCCGAAATTTGTACACTTTGAACCGTACCGTCCCTGTCAATCTCCTGTCAAATAATATTGAGCACGATACGAACGTCGAATTAACATCGGAGTAAACCCCTTGTTGTGGTAGAATTACAGTCAATCTAAAAGAAATCATTCTCATTACAGAGAACAAAACGAAATAGTTTACATAAAATTGAAATCCTGACGGCGATAATTTTTCACTTTATTTACGACATATACTTAAATATCTTATCTCCGCCGTCTTATCTCTTGATTCGCAAGTTCAGTAAACAGAAATGCAAGTGCTAAGTAATCATTATAATTAACGTTATCGAAAACTTTGTTGATAAATCATATTTCATATATTTATATGACACTTTTGAATCGATATCAGATCAGAAAAGGGGGAATATTTTTAAATATAATTATGTACTAGTTTTTACCGTGCCCTCCCACGAGCACGTTCGATCTTCTTTGTTCTCATTATCAAGAGAACTCTGGGTAAAATTTCAAGTCACTAGTTTGAAAGGTTTAGACGGAGTGTTACAAATTACTCAATCCAGTCAGGACTTCTAGGGAATATTATTGTAGTGTTGGGTTTAGTTAAGTCATATACCGCTGAGCGATTAAGTATATGCTCTTGTCTCACCAAGAATTAAAAACTCGGTGTTCACCTATAACAAAACATTATGAACATTGATTGCATCATTCAGAAGGTAAAGAATTAGTTGCAATAATTACTGGTTATTGTTTTATAGTCCCGGTAGCAATTACAAAACGCTTTGGAATCCACTTCATGTAATATTTATTAGGGAAGGTAAAACCGTTAATTTTTCCTTATTTCCATGTACATTGTACATACTACCTAGTTTTTATTGGACATAACGTACGCGCGTCAAATTATGGATTCAACTGAAACACGCCATGTAGTTTATCCCTGTTGTATAACACAATTATGTAATATGTGTATTATAAATGTAATTACTTGTAATGTAATACCTATAGGCAGAAATAAGCATAAACCCGCTTTGTTGGTATTATTTTTGCTACAGTGTTACTTTAAATAAAGTTGTACTGTTTGTTATTCGTACACTTTTAACTTAGTTAAGTACTTGATTAATTATGTATAGAATTTGAAATAAATTCTTAAACCATAAAGCGACGTGTAACTTGGGATTTGCAGAAGCCATTACTAACAAGAAACCTTACAATGGAGTTAGCAAGAGCAGTGAGTTCTAAGTCAGATAACAGAAAAGTAAAAAAACCGTAGCCTAGAAAAGTTTCCTTTAGTTAGACTGCGGTCGCAGTTAGTCACTACTCTGCCCTGGCTGTCATAAAATACGTACGTTAGCCAACTGGGAAGACAGGTCTGAGAACTATTATTGCTCTGGTTTAGCTCCCCGTATCTATCGGTACATTTGCTGACTTCTTGTGTGTGAACCCCCTAAAGTGAATAGTTTGGTTTTATCTTACATGACTGGACTTTAATTTAAGGTCCATGATCAGCAAGTTGCCAAATACGTTGCCAATCCAGAAAACTGCCGAAACATAACAATGCGAGAACTGTGGGAAGAACTGAATGAAGCAGTGATGATAGCGATCCGGGCGGACACTGCGTGAGATTCTATCACTTACTACAAAAACCATCGTCTGTTCCTACACATATGAGTTACATTTTTGCCCCTTTGGTGTCTAACAACAGGTGCTTATAATAAGCTAAATATCGTCACACTTAAGTATGTAAATTACCAATTAAAAGTTTTTTATTACTTGGAGTAGGTGTCACTTAGAACAGCCAACACTTCAGCTGGTCAGTCCTTAAACGTCAGTATAAGTAGGATGAGTGTACCGCGGTACCTAATAAATAAATTAAAATTTAATGGCTGACCACATACAAATACAAACAATCTTACTACATTAAAAAGGAATAAAATATGTAATAACCAAAGCCTTTAGGTACAGTCGCAATCAGATATATCGCAGCATATAAGGCGTTCATAAATATCTGAACACGACTCTTATTGACTGGGCGTTACAGTACATTTTCAGATATTTATAAACGCCTTATATGCTGCGATATATCTGATGGCGACTGTACGTAAAAAATAATGTATATTTTGATGGCTATCGGCAAAACATAGATGTACCCGTAATTTTGTACGTCACTTGTGTATTTACGACCATGTTTAACATATAAGACATTTTGAATTAATTTCCCTAATAAGTGGTAACATAGGTACTCATTATCAAAATAAATAATGCAACCGAAAGAATCTGTCAGTCTTTGGTTACTTTCGGATTATTCATAAAGTTTCATAGCTCATCACCAGACGAGCGTGTGGACGGAATGCGTGGTCAATCACCAGTTCTCGCATTTAAAACAGTTTACACTACGCAGCATAAATAATATATTGCTTTCGTATCAGAGGCATTACCCTGGAAGTACCACTGTCACACACGCCGTGGAAACATTAATCAAACCTTGATAAGAACTTCATTGCCGCGAATATCGCTACAGTAAATCACTCTTTTGTGTTGCGATTGTAAACTATTATGTTAATTAATTGTTATTTTCTGTTCCTGTGGGATTGTTACGGGAAGTATCGGGACCGACGTACAGAATGAAATGAATATTAAAGAACCATATGACACCAACTCATTGGATGTACAATTTAATCCTAGTGTTTACTTTACATAAGTAGGTACCTATGTATTAACTTTATGGCGTATTCTCTTTTTGGCCCGTAGGGGGTCCTTAGGACAGCATCCGACTGTTTCAACGCTGTTATTTCACCCGATTCGGATGACTAACTAAAGTGCTAACATCAGAGTACTGCGAAATAATTGAATGATCATTTAGGACAGCCATTTAGATTTAGACAATTACTCGGTTCTTTCAGTTACCCATTTAACAATGCAATTGTTTACAAGTTGCTCCTCCGAAATCGCAGAATATACACGGAAAACGAGCCCGTGATTATCTATAAGTGCGCCTCGTACAAACGAACTTAGTCACATAATTGTTCCATACTTGCCCAATTAAAAGCTCATTCGGTTCGTCTAATGTTTTACGACTTGGCTGCATAACAGCAGGATGACGCGTGGCACGCCACGTGTGCACAGGGAACTTGCAGTCACAAAACTAAGTGCACACCTAGATGAACAGCCAAAGTGCCTGAGGATTGTGTAGGTACTTTAGACCTTTTGCTATCGCGAGCGTTGAACAGCCGGGCCGCGCCAATAAGAGGTATCATAATATGAGTTTCATAGAGAGTTACGCCTTTTTGGGTCAGGATGCCCGTGTAGGTGCACTGCGAGCCGGGGTGAAGAACCGCGGGTCGACGCGATAAACCGCCGTCCTGTTTACTGGACGATCATTATAAATCATAGACGCAACCAGCCTCTGACCCCTCGTTAGTAGTCGTTAGTGTATGGCTCCCGACCAGACGGCTAGGGCGCACCGAAATAGATCGTAAAGCTCCACCGATACTCGTGCAAGATCTCGATTCAAACAAATCAATTCTACGCAGTAATGGGATCAGTAGATCATCGCTATGGATATCATTAATAACAACTGACCTTGCTGAACTTAATTACTTCACTGATTCGTTTCGTATAGGTCATTGCAATGTTAGGTGACGATAACGATTTGACCATTTATTTCACGTAGACGCGCGTATAATTCTATCCCTCTCTTGTTTAGCTAACAGTCTAAAACGGGATCGCAAGTTGCAGTAACACACTTATCCTGCAGTGGGTTGCAATCTTGCCGCCAATAGTGTAATCGTAGCTATTGATATAGGAGGTGGCCTGGTGTCGACCAGAGTTTCCTGTGATAGCCACCCAGCCAGATAAACTCGCCGACTTCCGTCCCGACCCGCCGCCTCTCTGTACTAATAAAACTAACATGCTTAAAGAATTTTTAAAGTCCTAATTCTTAACAGTCTTGGGGCGTGTGGGGCGCTCTAATGTCGAGTAGCGATAATTCGATGTCAACAGATATTAGGGTCAATTGCCGGGCCCGCCATCGCCATGTTGAGTTTGAGCTAGTCTTTGACTTTGATAACACTATTTAGTCAGGCCACCAGCTACTGCCGCCTACTGAGTAAACATTCGAAATATCAATAGATAATGAGACCTGACTCTAGAACTGACCTCATTTACAGCTTGGAATGTATATTTTAGGTAAATAAGTGAATAAATATTGTCCGCGTGTATGTGATGTGTATCACGTTAGTATGCTGTACTTATATAATTATATCATGTACGGACATTGCAATTACAAAATGATGAGATTTGAGAATTTAAGCGGTTCATGTTCTTGCTTACGTACATGTAAGAAAAAATAAGAAGAACAAATAAGACAGCAGTGTTGTATCGTCCCCTTTTATTAAAAAAATACAACACTTAATTTGCTTGATTTCCTCGAATGAATAATATTTTTATCAGCAGGAAAACGGTAAATCATTATTTACCGGCCTGTGGTACGAAAATCAAAACATAACAATGAAGTGACACATTTAAATAATATAATAATAAGGTAGGTAACAAAAAAAACTGTTTAGTCCAATATTTATTTTCCGTTGAATTCAACTTGTCGGGGATATTTATGGTGTTTCAACGGAATACAAAAAAATAAGAATGGAAGGCGATGTCGATACCAATCGCGTATCAAGGCATCAACCTATCTGCCACTATTAAATCCCCTGAGGGGTGAATACGAGATTGTGAGCATCTCCAATACTCCCTCGGTTTTGTTAAAATTGAAGAAAATATTTCCACTAAAACACTCGTTCATCACTCGGACATAAATCTTATATTTAGGTAGGTACATAATTATATAAAATCGTAGCTCATTTTAATACGAGG
Organism: Apotomis capreana; assembly: GCA_947623375.1. Lineage (NCBI taxonomy): Eukaryota > Metazoa > Arthropoda > Insecta > Lepidoptera > Tortricidae > Apotomis > Apotomis capreana. Next base: position 17,432,401 of record OX392501.1, read on the forward strand.
TTTGATTCAATACAATAATAATAATTTGTATTTATAAATAGATGCGCAATATAATAGGAACTAATGAATACCTAAGAACCGCTGTTATAATCACCGGGACCATGAACCATAACCGCTACTTGTTTCATTTTTTATCTGGTTTTGCTTCCTGCTTCAATCATTATCTTCGGCGTTATAAAAAGCAGTCAATCAGAAGGGTGTTAATTCCAGTTACTTCCACAGATATGCTTTTTGAACACTATTACATTACCAACAGTATCATAGAATATTTCAAACTCAATCTTATTCCATAGCTAACAAGGTCTAACTTGACTTATACATACATTATATATCCACGTAAATACCAATCATGACTATATGTATACCTGCGCATCAAAATGCACATTTCAGATGTCGAAAAAATGGTCGAAACAAAAAATACACCTAACTTGATTGATCTAAATAAAACGAATCCAAAGTATCTAACGAACTCAACAAGAACATCCCGGAAGTCTAAACACCGCTCCAAATGAAGATTGTATTGACACGAACCGGTAAAGTGATAATGCTATAAGCAAATTGCATTTTGTAACTAGATTATATGAAAAAGGCCCGTACAGAAACCATTAGTATGCATGGGTGGATTTTGCATGCCAAGTTAAACAAGAAGTCTTACAAGGCGCGTGTTATTAATTTCATCGAGATACTTGCTTCTTTGTGCTAGTGCATACCATCGGGGTAGGTACACAATAACCTGTTCAGTAGAAAAAGTGAAGTTTAATGTTTTTACAGATGCTTCCATAACAGACAATACAGACATGGGATCTATCAGAGAACTGTAACGCGCAGGGCCTCGACTAACGAACATTGCTTGCTGCTTCATGGCTTTTGATTGACACGTAGACAAGGTGACACGTAGACATGTAGGTATACATTCTATATTCGCAGTATGTTAAATTTTATTTTTTAAAGTAAAGTAAAATAAAGGCTTTCGGGAGTCTCGGGTTCTGTTGAACGGATGAATGCTGTATTGTAAATTATAGCTAGACTTTTTTTACGGAACTCAATTAGAACTGCTTGAATACTTAGTTAACTGTATACACCAATATAACAATGTAAAGATATTTCAAAAAAAAAACTAAAATGAACACAGAAATATAAAATTTATAAACTCTATCCATATCTCTATGTCGATGTTCCATGGAATACTGTGTTGACTGCGTAGGGAATTGCTGGTAGAGGAGACATGTCGTTGGGTGCTAATTTCCATGTTTCCAAAGCCGATTAGCCGACAATCCATTTAAACTTCAGGAATTTCCGGTACCTACAGCACGACACGATGCACAACAGTTTAGGCGTTGTTCTTCTAATTCCATAACACAACCATAGAAGAAAAATTTGGCTAAAAAAGTAACCTAAATTATGAGTGAACAGCTGACTGGTCAGTCAGGCTAGTGGAGCGGGGTGCGCCTGCGCGGCGTGGCGCCATGACGCAACCGCGCGTGACCGTGACATCAGCGTCGTGGCTCCATCTGTGTCACCTGATGATGCCCAGCTGAGTGGCCTGTCAGGCTAGAGAGACGACGGAGCTAAGATTGAACGTGGCGCCTTGACACAGCCGCGTGTGACCGACATCAGCGCTGTGGCTAGGAATCTGTAGTGTCACCTCATGATGCTCCTTTTAAGGCATTACCTTCTGCCGGAGTAGGTGTTGCCAGTAAAACGAGTTTACCTATATAGATCCTGGGCATGATAAACAAATAAGTTAAAATACGCTCAATATTTAGATTTGATATTTTATATGTAAACCTTATATACTCGTATTATTAGATTGTTAACTTCTTAACCCGTTAATATTTGTTCACTAGGTATTACAATCACCAGTCATATTAATAACTGATTATTTTAGCCTTACGTCCTTTAGGAGTGCTTGTTCATGTATAATGATAATGGAGATGATTCCCATCAATTTATCTATCGTTAATTTAAATCCGGCCCGCAGGATCGGCCCGGTCAAAACGGACGATGGCAATTGGAGCATCCTCAAAAATGCCGAAATACAAGAACTGGTAGCCGAACCGAACATCATTGGTGAGACCAAGGCCCATTGTCTTCGCTGGCTCGGCCACATTGAGCGAATGGGAGAGGATCGGCAAGTGAAGAGAGCATACCTTGGGCGACCGACGGGGCGTCGTCCGGTCGGTCGGCCAAAGTACCGCTGGATAGATCTGGTAGAGAAGGATCTGCGTGAGCTCGGAGCCACAAACTGGCGAGAGATTGCGCAGGATCGGGTAAAGTGGCGAGCTCTTGTGTCGGAGGCCAAGACTCATTTTGGCTCGCTGAGCCAGCGCAGTCAGTTAGTTAATTTAAATCCCAACTTTGAATTTACTAAGAACGTACACACAAAACATTCGTGAGGCCTATCATGCACTCATAGATATGACATTACACTGGACAACTGGAACTTTCACTCTTAATCATACCTATTACTCATTATTAGGCTAAGTAGATGGACGACTCATAGACGATCGCAACTTCGCATTTGCAGTGGCAGTATTTACGTCATTCGACCACAATATCTTTAATTTTCAACCGCGCTCCCACTGAAATTTAACGCTTAATAAATTGACATAGAGTCCTAGTGGTTTATGCTATAGTTTGTACGTACGTAGGTACTTAAATTGCACTGGCTGCGTGCGATTAATTTTCGAAACAAGTTTCACTGCGCCTATTTCAAAAGTGCAGTGTTACATAGGCATATTCTGAAACTGGAATACATTTTACACGAATGTTGTACATTAGTACGCAGTAGCTATGAGAATAATGTTGAATCAATTCAAGCAATAACAATAGCTAATGAGCTCTCACATATTACTGGAATCAAATTCATTACTCGACTTAATGGATTCCATTCTCCAACCAAATAACTTGTAAAAACAAAACTCCGATTGTATTGAACATTATATGTAACATTTATACGTTGCGTACAAGCATAATTCGATTCGGTATTTAGAAATTGTAACATTAATTACTTTCGTTTCGACTCTTAAATAAAAGAAAGTGAAACAACACATCGTGAGTGTTCGATTTATGAATGAGTAATTTAACTGGGACTGATATACTTGAATCACTTGCACAAGTTTAATGCATTTACATTCCCCCAAGTCCACTGCTAAAGGAATTTTAAGACTGCCTTTATTATCTTCCTCCCTTTTAGAGACTTTTTAATCTCAAAACGGCGGCGGCTTCTGCCCTCCTTTTCCCTTCATTGCACAAAATGGAATGTATAAAAATAAACCACTCTACTTTCGTATAAGATGATGCAAATCATATTACTGGCATCTTCGTTGTAATAGGTACCAGAGCTACGAGAGATATATGTATGCGGGCACTTTATCGGGTATATCTTTCGCTAAAACGAAACCATCACATAAGTCGCCCAAAATGAGTGAGACGATTGAGCTCATTCGCAGAGTAATGTGCCCATTAGACAGGATCCTTCCGGCCGCTCAACTTTTATGCCCTGCGTAAAAAGAAGCTTGCTTACATCGTCAAGATTTCTCCGAACTTGAATCCAACAGCCAATAAATATTTAGGTATATTCTCCATGAACAGACTTAGCAAGTTGACTTATTCAAAGACTACTAATTGGAGGGATCCAATTAGACGATTCTCCGAAGGCTTCGCTACGCATTTTGTTAAGCTGTTTACTATTTCCCGGTAAAAGGGGAAAGCTTATTGTGTAAAGCCCTGCATTTGCAAATGGGAAATGCATTCTGTGACATGTAGTGCCGCCAGATCCGCACACAGCGGTAATCGTATTTAACCAACAGATTTTCCAATAATTGAGTGCGAAACTGCACGCTAACCGAATACACACCGTATTATCATTGAGGTATTATTTATAATAGAGCCACAGACCCCAACAAAATTGTCGAAAAAAGTGGCACTGCTGTCATATTCAAGTAGATGCCAATAACGCTTATTTATAATTTACAACAACATAATTACTTCGTACAAAATAACTCTTTACTCAAACGTTTAAGTGTCAAATTGGCTTACGTACTTATTACCACAAATATTTTTCGAGTCAATTAACTTTTTTAGCGTATTCTGACTCATGTCTCTTTTTCTTTATTTTATAGCTGTTATTTCTGCAATTTTTCACTGAAAATTAAGTCATTTTTGAGACCCGTCACGTGTCATGGTCTAAACGAGACTGATCGCCCAACTAATGCGATTTGTGATTTTGCATTAGTTGGGAGGGTGCCATTTTTTCCGTCGGATTGTGTGTCCATGTAATTAATACGTCAATGCGTATTATTGTTAAGAAGAGGTTCTAATACTTGTTTAATTTGAATTTTATATAGAACTGTCATTCCTTTTAATCTTTTACTGTCGAATATATTTCGATACAAAACACACGGTTTTATATTATTTAACATGGTAGCAGAGCGTAAATACGATATTTAGTGTGCTGAAACTGGACTTTGTGGCTTATTTCTACAGTGTACATCTATCGATAAATTAGAAAATGAGTTCTAATATAAGATATGAGATTGGGCGCTTAGAAGGCAGCGCAAACTGGCAGACGTGGAAGTTTAAGGTTTCCTTGCTGTTACGGAGCACGCCAGGTACGCTAGACATTATCCAGGGCAAAGTAAAAAAGCCAGAGCCACCAGCGGCGACGGCAGCGCCAGCAGATGTGTCGAAATATGAGATGCAATTGGAGAACTACCAAAGTCATGACAGTCATGCCTTACTTATTCTTACCACGAACATGACCGAAGAAACCTTGCACAAGGTCATGCGGTGCAATACGTCAAGTGAGATGTGGACAGAGTTACATCGTCTTTACGATGGAGCAAAGGAGGATCGAAGCTACGAACTTTGCATGAGATTCTTTCGCTTCCAAAAGACTGAAGATCACGATATGGCTACTCACATTTCAACGCTCAAGAACATCTGGTACGAGTTGAATAAAGAAATTGAAGGAAATGTTCTCCCAGAAATGCTTTTAATTTGCAAAATCTTGGATACACTTCCAGAACAATACTTTAATTTCAAATCAAGCTGGCTGTTAATGAATAAGAGTGACCGAAATATTGAAAACTTGACGACACAGTTGTGCGCTCATGAAAGGGCTCTAGCAAGTGGCACAAGGGAGACCGTTGTTGAAGAAGCTTTAGTATTGAGATCGAAAGAGAAAAGTAAGAGTAAAGAGAGAAAATGGAAGTGCAATTATTGCAAACAATTAGGGCATAGAGTGAAAACCTGCCCGAAATGGATAGCTGATGGGAGACCACCCAAGCCCACGCCTAATAAACCAAGTACGTCAAACGTCAACATGCACTTAATGGCAATTGTAAACAATGTGGAAGACATCGACCATGACAACTGGTACGTGGACAATGGCGCTACCAGCCATGTTAAAAATCGAGGAGATTTATTCAAAACATTCGAATACTTTTCTACGTCGCACACAGTTACAACTGCAAACGGTACAGCTATTCAGGCTATTGGAAAGGGAGTCCTGGACATTGAAGCTGACGTATACGGTACTAAGGTGATTATTACCCTGAACGACGTGTGGTATGTACCATCTATTAAGAAGAACCTGTTTTCGGTTTTATCAGCTCAAGACAAATTAACAAATACAATTTTTGAATCCAGAACCCAAAAATGTGTAATGAAGTATGAGGGCGGACAAACTCTACTTATTGGAATGCGAGCTAAAAATGGGGGACTATACAAATTGAATGTCAAAAACATTAAAGGCTCTCAAGAAATAAATAACATCGAGATATCCGACCAAATGCAATTATATCATGAGAGGTTGGGACACCAAAATAAGTCTCATGTTAGGAAGGTGGTCGAGACAGAGCTTGGTATAAAACTGAAATTAGACAGAGAACTCTGCGAAGGATGTGTATTTGGCAAAACCCATCGACGCAAATTTGGCACCAGGGAACGAGCGTCACAGCCTGGAGAGCTGATACACACTGACGTGTGTGGTCCTTTCAAAAATTCATATTCCAAATTAAGATATTATGTTCTTTTTAAAGATGACTTCACAAAATATCGCCAAATCTATTTTATGAGAGAGAAGGGAGAAGTCCATGAAAAACTTGAACAAATGTTGGCAGAGACTAAAGCTACTGGACATATTGTTAAAGAAATTCTAAGCGACAATGGAGGCGAATTCGATAATGCAAAAGTTCGGGAAATTTTACACAAAAATGGAGTACGTCACAGATTGACTATGCCTTATTCACCGGAACAGAACGGGTGCTGTGAGAGAGACAACAGGACGATTGTAGAGTCGGCAAGAGCCATGATGCATGCGCGTGAAGAAATGCCTCAAGGCCTATGGGCTGAACTTATCAATACTGCTGCTTACATCTTGAACCGTACAGGACCGACACAAGAAGGAAAGTCGCCTTATGAACTCTGGTTTAGTAAGAAACCCAACATTAAGCATTTGAGAATTATCGGAAGCACCTGCTACGCACACATCCCAAAATGCAATAGAAAGAAAATGGATAAGAAAGCTGTGAAGGGAGTCTTAATTGGATATGACAATGATGATGGATATAGAATCTGGTGCAAAGAAAGCAGTACACTCATACGATCTCGAGATGTGACGTTTCAGGAGAAAACTTTTTCACCACGAAATGAAATCCTTTTGCAACCTCCATACCTGGATCCAATCGCATCGACGTCAGCTGCAGAACATCCTACTGCTACTGAAAATGAAAAAGATGACGATGATGATCAGAGTTCGAGTGATGAAAACGATTTCGACAAATCTTTTGAATCGGAAAGAGAGATAGAGATGGAACCTGAAAGTGACGAGTATTTATCTGCACAAGAGATAGAAACAGAACGACTCAAAACGCTCAGAAACCGATCTCATCTAAAACCTCCGCCCAGATACAATGATTTTGTTATGAACGTGAATAAAGATGATGAAGTTACCCCGGAGCCTAAAACATTTAAAGAAGCAATGAAAAGTACTGATAAAGACAAATGGTTAAAAGCTATGGATGAAGAGCTAAATTCACTGAAGGATAATGACACGTGGGAAATGGTTGACCTGCCGTCTAACCGCAAAGCCATTCCTTGCAAGTGGATTTACAAAATAAAGACGAATCCAGATGGTAGTATCGAAAGATACAAGGCTAGACTCGTCATAAAAGGCTTTTCACAGAAAAAAGGCCTTGACTACTACGACACTTTCAGCCCGGTCGCTAAGACAAGCACCATTAGAGCTCTCTTGAGTACTGCTGCAAAAGAGAAAATGACACTAGGTCAGTTCGACGTGTCTACAGCATTTCTGTATGGTACACTCAATGAAGAGATCTTTATGAAACCTCCTGAAGGATATGAGAGTGGATCGAAGGTGTGTAAACTCAAGAAAAGTCTTTACGGACTGAAACAAGCACCTAGATGTTGGAACAAATGTATCACAGACTATATTATTCAGATTGGCTTTGAGCAAAGTTCTGCGGATCCATGCTTGTTCATCAGGAAAAGAGGCGATAAGAAAGTCGTAATTGCTCTATATGTTGATGATGGACTAGTGGCTGCGACTGATAAAAATGACGTCGAGAATCTTTACATAGAGTTAAGAAAAAGATTCAAGGTCACAACTAAGCCCGCGTCTTATTTTCTCGGCATAGAGATTAAAACCTCTAATGACGGATCTATCACAATAGACCAAAAGGCCTATGCAAGAAAAATACTGCAACGTTTTGGTATGACAAACTGCAAGCCGGCACCGACGCCAATTGTGAAGTATCCGCCGACAGGAAAAAGTACCGATAGCGAAGAACAATTCCCGTATCGCGAAGCAGTTGGTGCTCTGTCCTATTTAATGGTTGGCACACGACCAGACATAGCATTTGCTGTGGGTGTGGTGTCTAGAACTTTACAAAACCCGAGTAATGAAGACGTCATAAGAGTCAAAAGAATATTTCGGTATATCCAGGGGACTCTCGACTATGGCATCACATACACAGGCAAGCATAAAGATATAATTATGTACACAGATGCTGATCACGGAGGTGACCCTACCACGGGAAGATCAACATCTGGCATGATTTGCCTATACTCAGGTGGCGCTATCTCTTGGCGGAGCAATCGCCAGAAAACTGTGGCACTCTCTTCAACAGAAGCAGAAATCGTAGCGGCCAGCGAAGCTGCTAGAGAAGTCCTGTGGCTAAAGAGAATAATTGACGACATAGCTACTGATGTTGGAAAAGTGGAGTTGCTCATTGATAACGAGTCCGCGCTGAAACTTAGCAAGAACCCTATAGAGAACCATCATCAAACCAAGCACATGCACGTCAAAAGAAGACATTTCTTTTTGAGAGAATGTATCCTGGATAACAACTTAGTGGCAAGTAAAGTTGCTTTTGTTGAGAACTTGGCGGATATGTTGACGAAGCCGCTATACAAACCGAGGCTGCTCTACCTCACAGAGCTGATGAGCCTCCAGTGAAGAAGGGAGGGAATGTTAAGAAGAGGTTCTAATACTTGTTTAATTTGAATTTTATATAGAACTGTCATTCCTTTTAATCTTTTACTGTCTAATATATTTCGATACAAAACACACGGTTTTATATTATTTAACAATTATAACGTCAACGATCTTACGGTGATGAAATTGGTGGTTTGTTTATAAGTGCATAGGTATACTCGTAGGTACACCAGCGGGCTAATGATGGTCACATGTCTCATGTCACAGATAAATCATAAAACAACAATTCATATTTCCTAGGAAGTTAAAGTTAAGCAAGTTTTTGTCACTCTGACACTCGCATACTTGACAGAAAGTGACGACTGTTTTGTCACTTAACTATCGCGTGATAAATGCGACCATCATAGGTTCACTAGAACGATTCCTATTAAATGTGTGTCCCGCCTTTAACTAATCCTTTTAAATCATATACCGTCGCTCGGGGATACAATTCCGCTTTCCACGCACTATAGAAATCCTCATCCCCGAACCGCCTTACTGCGCTATTACATGCCAAAGTTAAATGTAGCTTTAGTGGATTTGCAGTGCGTGTAGCGTCGGATTGGCGTCCTTTTTACTTGGTCTGAACAAACAGGCCGGGACGTGACGCCCGAGCTGGACCCCTCACGCCCCATTATTTAAATCCCACTAGACGTGAGCGCCATTATCCACGGGACAGGCTCACTTGTGAGTGGACACGATGCCCGTAAATCGACTGTTTACTTTGTCACCCTACCATCTATCCTTTTTCTCGTCCATGAATGAACATTACCATACTGAAAACAAGGTTGCTTTTGTTATAAAAAAAAAACTGTTACGATATTATGAAAGGAAGCGGTCGAAATGTGGTGTTAATAGTCGAAGAAAGAGGCTGATGTCTCCCTGTTTTTAACTGGGTGTAAAGGATTAATCTATGTGCACGTCTGTTGTTATTGAAAAGGGGTTGTTACTGTTAATGGAAGAGAAGTGACCACAGTTCTCTGTTTTCTTTAAGTTTTATCTGAATTAAAATTGTGCTGCGTTTTAGCCTTTTAGCTAATCGCCCATCCAGCTTTCAACGCATTACCAATCAACCGTTAGTTCGATTGAATACATAACATCAAACAAACGTTTCCGAGAATCTAACAATTAATCATTTATTATTATGAAATTCATAAAACTAAAGCATTTCGAATCTAATTCACTCAGCCGCTTTGTTGCTCACTTTGAAGACTGCTGATGGAACGGAGCAATAAAATTTAAATACCCCTATTTCTAAAACAGATTAAGTCACTGTGTAACCAATACTGAATTAAGTTATTTTCGATTCATCAGTCAGCTAGCAGCGGATGACGGCGGTAAGCCGCTGTATTTTGCAACTTCCTATCGGGAAAGAGGAATCTCTCATAAAATCAATTAGTTATAGAAACTGAAGCGCGCTCTCGATTCGTTATGTCCATAACATCGATTGAATTAGTATTTAGAGAAATATGTTATGTCACTTTATTACGAAATTATGAAATGAAGACAATTTAACAAACTATTTAAGTCATATTAAAATACTTAAACGAGTTTACTCACGTCGTAAAAGTCAAATAACGCTCAAGATGTTTCGAATCGGTACGCGATACATCATCAGGAGAGACGATCAGTCGCGGCGGCAGCCAACCGATGTTGATGAATCACGTACTGATTCGAAACATGTCGAGCGTTATTCGACTTCTACGATGTGAGTAAACCCATTTAAGTTTAACTATTTAAGTCATTTAAATCGTTTACGACTTTACGAGCATCTCGGGGCATGCGTAGTGCAGTTCCGTTCCGTAGCCGCTGCTACAAAAAATGCACAGTTAAAAAAAAATTAACTAAGTATTTTAATGTCCCATTTAAATAAGTAGGTATAGGTAGCAATCGGCTCAATCACCTTTAACTTGAAAGCGCATAAAGTTTACTACTAACTACGCTCGATATACAGTTTGCCTTTTAACTTCATAATGTAGTTTCCTTGGATTATGTATATACTCTTAATAAAGAGTAGGCATTATCCCTATGTAATAATTGTACTTAATATACTTAACACATTACACAAACACATACCTACAATAAATACTGAGTAAATGTCTAGTGCTTATGGGTAAATTAATTAGACATGGTTTCAGTGCGCCCTTGATATTTTACAATAATAGAGTCGTTGGTATAAATAAAATTAAATATTTATTATATTTCCTCTACTCAAACAATTTAATTATACCTACTATTTGTAATAGAGACGAGTAGTTTCCTTATGTATTTAGTGTTTAGTATTAATTGTCTAGTCCTTTAGGTGCCTGCCTAGCACAACTAGGCTTCGCAACTCTTGTCGCGCGACATAGTATCGCAAGTCACTGTCTCACAGTACAGCGAAGAAAGAGATAGTTAATATTTCTCGATTGAGAAAGAGTCGCGTGTCACAGTTGTGCTAGAGGTGCTGATGCCGGATTAGCACAACTAGACTTATACTGCTATTACACTTTCCTAAATTAATCACTGACGAGAGGGATACAGCAATATGTGAGACACGTATGGAGATACTCTATCTCACTCCTTCGTATTGCTGTATCTCTCTCGTCAGTGACTAATTTTGAAAAGTGTAATAGCTGCATTATCTAATCGCGCGACTCAGCTTCAAACCTTGCCCGTGCGGTATTTAGGGGAACACTACATTTGACAGCAACAAGCAATATTTGTTGTGCGACAGTCGCGTATCGCAGGTAGAGGTACAAATCAAACTTCTTTCTAATAGCTAAAAACTATTAGTAATAAGTTTCTGTCAAAAGTTACATTTTTGTGGCAAAAAATTGCTCACTGAGACGATTCTAAAGACTCCAAACTCAGTAGGATTGCTTTATCTATTACAGAGTTTCTAAGGCTACCTTACGGCTCCATCATCAGACCAGCCCCATGGTAACATAATTTGTATTATCATCATAGTTAAGTAAGTGTTCAAAATTTCAGCTCAAGTTGAAGATATCTGCTTCAAAATTGAGTTGCAAGATTCCACCCGAATCAACTTAGTTACATTGCAAGTTAAATATAAAAGTTTGTCAAAAGTATAAAAATCTGAAGATTTTTTTTCTTAACTGTAGTCGTGTGAAAAGTATCCTACAACCATATTTGCATGTCTGCTATCCCGTGCCAAAATTGGTTAAGTTTCGTCCAGCCAGTCCAGTCTAGTGTGATGAGCGGACAAATACATTTTCATCAACAAATCTGTTCAGGTGGCGTTGCGCGTTCAACAAATCCTGTATCGCGCTGTAAAGATAGCGCGCTCTATAGAAAACTGTACTTACAATTTTAGAATTTTATAATAGTATAGATATTGCATATGCGCAACTAGGACGCTCCATGTTTATGTATGTATAAGTACAACTTTGCCAAAGCTATTATGCCCAGTATGCGTTTAAGTAGGTTAATCATCCAAATTACGAAGGCAATCAATAACCATGCCAATGTCCAATAACAATCCCGGAATTAATCCTACATTTACATTTCACTCTTTCTGGATTAAAAGGATTGCTTATTAATCTCGAATAATCTCGATGATAAATGAATCGGAACATTTCATAACGGCGCAAGTGACACTTTCCATTCGGTTTGCATATTTGTTTTGTGTATTACTTATATACCGTTGTGTGTATCGCCACAGAATATTCTGTGTTGGAATTGTTTCCCAATCTCTCTATTTAAATATTCATATTCATATTCATTTATTGCAAAAACATAATATTACAAGATTTACAAGTAATAGTATGCACCCCGTAAGGGCACAGCAATGTTAGCCTTAAATATCTAACTTACATACTAACAGAAACTATGAATGTAACAATAAAATCATGCTTAATTAAATACAATACAATGCTTGCTAACATTTATAAACAGATTGTAGAAGATACTTATAAAAGTTTACTTACAAAGTTATTTACATTCAATTGTCTTTGAAATATTCATCTAAATTATAGTAGCATTTATGTATAAGGAAGTTTTTAAGGTTACTGAAAAATATTTTGTCATTCTGTTCATTTTTTAAATTGTCCTGTAATTTATTGTAAATCTTTATTGACATAACAAATGCGCTTTCGGAGTGCATTTTTAATTTTGATGACGGCAACATTAGTTTGTTTCTGTACCGTAAAGTATGGGTAGTAGGTAAATCTTTCCGACGGTTATAAAAATCAGGATATTTACGTACAAATTTACAAACTTCCAAAATGTATATACATGGCAAAGTAAGCATTTTTAATTCTTTAAAGTGAGGTCTACAGCTACTTCCATTTTTGATATTAGCTATGATTCTTATTAGTTTCTTTTGTAATGTAAACAGGGTTGGGGCATATTGTCTGTTCAATGATGATAATGATAGTCAATAATGGATCCTGTGGTGTAGTTTAATGAACATAATAAACATTTTAACAGGATAATCCCTATTTAACTTTTAAATAAAATATGTAATGCGGGGATAATGTACGCGTTCCAATATAGTTTACCTTGTCTCGATCATTACAGCTAGTATTAATATTATCATAGTTATTAGAAACATGATCAATTATACATAGCGTATATAACCACACCTGCGAGCATATGTTGTGTATGCGTACTTATGTTTATCACGTGTGATAAATTAGACGACAAACCATCTGTTACTTTTTGGCATGTGAGTAAGAGAGCGACGGATGTTTTATCACTTATTTATAGCGTGGCATACGTGATCATAGCGACACAGCACGTATTCACGAGCACCTGTTTAAAATATGGTATGTGTTATGTGCATTTAAAGAGTAACGACCTGGTAACGACTTCGAGCGACCAGCGGCGCGGCGAGCGGTTGAGCGTGAGATCCGGGCGCGGCGCCATACGAATGAGCGAGACACACATACTATTCACTGCTGCCGCTGTCCTCAAATGCCGGTCCGTAAAGATGCCCATCCTCGTTTGCACCTCACTTTGATAATGTCACCTCGTCGCGTTACTGATTTCAACTGATTTGGAAGTGAAATACGTTGACCGACTTGATTTATAACCACAGATCACCTTCATTTGGGGGTTGTCTGTGTTTATAATATAAGATCAATAGTATCAATGTGATTCTGTTATAGTGCCGCTAACTAAAACAAACAATGGAACAATTTGATCTTTCAACCTGGGTCCAAAGACGGATAGCATTTAGGCTGAGATAGATAGAAGAAAAACATAGTAAAACATCAGAAAACAGTAGCCCATCGTTTATTAAGAAATGATAAACACAGGAAATCCGACTAACTAGAATTCCGTGTGATGAAATATAATTGACACATTTATTGCCGCTCATTATCGATGTCGGTTCTCGGCCGATGTTTCATTTGTAAGCGCATATTATTCGCGATAATTTTCAACGGACGGGCGAGTAAATTAAGGCATATGTTGCGTTTAATGTTTTTGTAATCAATAAGTTTCCGGATGTAAGTAGAGCAGAATAAAATCTCGTCAATAATGGTTTTTATTTTTTTAGTTTTGTAATTTATGGATTTACTTACATCGTATTTTTTTGCGTTGCGACGACTGTCATGTGAGTATACTAAATACATAACTAGAAAGATAGAGTGGCGTTGCACAGTGCACAGAGGGCGAGACATGACTAAGTAGCATGGCGGCCAGAGTTACAGACATGAAGAACCCAAACATAGATGTAGCAATCAGAAACGGCCCAAGGTCGAGCGATCTTACTACGAATGGTCCGACCCCAAATGAATGGGATAGAAAAGGAAGAATTAGTCAGGCAAAAGAAGAAAATGTATGTAATATGGCCCGAGGGGTACTGTTGCTGAAAAAGATCATTGTACTGCTATATGTAGATTAAAGTAGTAGGTAAACTATTTCGAGAAATGTGACGCTTTCCCCCATCTCAATGTTTGTTTATTCAAGCCTATATCTTCTGACAGATCGCAGTAAAAGACATATAAAATAACTAAATTTATACGCGCAACTATCTTTTACTCCCAACAGACTTAATGTCCCTATAACCCGTATAATATAAGTTTGCTAGCAGTCGATGGTAGTTACAAGGACGGTCGTATCGTAAAACACCCTAATGGGACGAACTTACGGCCTCTCTAGTGTCACGAGGCCCATACGTTGAATATTTGATCTCACCTTGGAACACTGTATGGCGCTAGCTGCCCCAGAGCGAACATAAATATATATATATATACCTGAAATAACGCAAGTACTAACACAAATATATTTGAAAGGTCTTCAGTGTTGATAGTAGTCTACAAATATTTCAAAAAGTCTTTACAGAGTTGATGAATAGGCTTTACAGCGTGTTTCATCCAATGTGCGAGTTGAAATTAAAAGCCACGGACCAAAGAGCTAGTGGACTTCACATGCAATGCCCGTTTTGGGATTCCATGTCTTCAATCCTCACAGATTTTTAAGGGAAAAGTTTCATCAAGATGCATGCGTGGCTTTTATTTTTTACCGATGGACGGCGTTCAGTTGGATAAAACCATTTCTTTATCGCGCTTTACCACGTATCCCGCCTCAGGTGGAAAAGATAAAATAAAAGAAATCCTACACAGGATAGGATGGCTGTATTTGTTTTTGTGTTTGTTTATCTATCTTTCAATGCCAATCATCTCAACACTTACTTATACTCGTAGCATAAATACGAGGTAAAACATATATGTACATAATAAGTATCGCCCATCTCTTTCCAAGTAAAAAAGATCCCACCAAAACATTTCATGTAAAATTGACGGCCAAGACTCACATTCTCATAACGCTTTAGCTGTAAAAAAGTTATCAGATCCCAGGAAAAGCCAAGCCCCTAAGCCCCGACTTTACTAACCCCACCACCTTGGTTTAAAAAGTATGGCATCAACTGGCTTCAAGCCCCTAAACCCGGAGTTTACTAAACCTACACCTTTGTTTCAAAAGAATGGCTTGGCCGTTTCATAGAGTACCGTAAATAAGTCCAACGGACCGTCTGGCCCATATGGTATCAAGAAATTAAGTTTATGTCTTTGATAATATATACTTATAAACTTAATTCCTTACCATAGGGGCCGGACAGTCCGCTAGACTTATTAACGGTACTCTATGAATCGGCCAAGCCATACTTTTGAAACAAAGGTGTAGGTTTAGTAAACTCCGGGTTTAGGGGCTTGAAGCCAGTTGATGCCATACTTTTTAAACCAAGGTGGTGGGGTTAGTAAAGTCGGGGCTTAGGGGCTTGGCTTTTCCTGGGATCTGATAACTTTTTTACAGCTAAAGCGTTATGAGAATGTGAGTCTTGGCCGTCAATTTTACATGAAATGTTTTGGTGGGATCTCATTTCTTTTTGAAAGGTGCCCTAGTTTTTTATTTTTTTTGGGCTGTAGGGTTTCTTGGGCGTCAATTGAAGTAGACAATTGTGTATTTAAGAAATACTTAAGTTTAGCCCCATATAATATATACACTTTTATCCCCTATTATGGGAAACCCATACAAACTTCCATCCCCTTATTTAAAGGGTGGGGGGGTGATTTTTTAAAAGTCCTACAATATGTATTTGATTTATAACAATGAGTCCCTATAGGTTTAAATTTTCAGACCTCTAGTATCAAAATTTGCGGAAATTTCATACAAACTTCCATCCCCTAGTTTAAGGGGTTGGGGGGTAAAAGTTCCAAGTTTTAGAATTATTTTGTTGTTTGTGTACTAATACTAGCTTACATACCAAATTTCAGCTTTCTAGGTCATCGGGAAGTACCCCAGAGGTTTTGATACGTCAGTGAGTGAGTGGCAAAATCGGCGTATTTTAGGTACCTATAAAACCTAAAGTATACAAGCTAGATCAATTAAATTTAGTACATTTTATACGTTTGCTAACTGCATCTTAACCTGAGAATTTGGGCGCTCTAGTGTTAACTGGGACGAAACTATGAGGGTTTGAATATGAGACGAAAGGGTTCGAGAAAAGGTAGGTAGTGCCCCCTTCTTTTTTGTTCGTCTTGGCGGGGGCACTACCG
The DNA here is from genome assembly GCA_947623375.1 of Apotomis capreana. Taxonomy (NCBI): domain Eukaryota; kingdom Metazoa; phylum Arthropoda; class Insecta; order Lepidoptera; family Tortricidae; genus Apotomis; species Apotomis capreana. The sequence continues at coordinate 17,448,904 of OX392501.1, forward strand.
TGCCCCCAGATGCTCAGATTGCGTGTGGCAAGCGGAGTCGCAGCTAGTTATAGGTTATAGGCACTAGCCCGACAGAAATATAACAACGAATATTGAATGGGAATTAATATGAAATTTCATTTAATTAAAGAAGTAGGTAACCAAGCTGACATAAAGGAACATCTACAAAAACCTGAAGTTAATTTCGCCAATAAAAAAAACTCTAGTCTTTCATCCGCTTTATGCAAGCTAGTACAAACCACTGAGTAAGTAGCTAGGTACAAAAAAACAGACCAAAGCGTCCACTGCCCCCGCTGGCTGGAAAAGTATCCGAAAAGGCTCACAACAAGATAAGATAATACAAAACTATTTGAACTGTAATTGAGGAGTGACTGATAATAAGTACGCGCTCTTCCTAATATACAGCTTAACCTGTTATGAATTTTCATTGTAAAGCGTTCAAGAACTGTGTAATGTACTACTCGTACTACTTAGCTGCACCGCGCGGTGTTACCCGTTAATTATTTTGGGATAAAAAGTAGTCTATGTGTTAATCCAGAGTGTCAGCTACCTTCATACCAACATTTATTAAAATTGGTCCAGCCGTTTGAGCGTGAAGAAGTAACAAACAAACACACAAACTTTCGCTTTTATAAAATTAGTAATCCATACATTTTCTGCCAATGTTTACGTCATTGAGATAGGCCTAGCCTAAATATAATATTTTTTACATTAAAGTTGTTCTTATTTCGTCCTTGGGCTCGACGAGGTCAAAATCTACCCAATGATTTCGCTTAAAGCGAAAGTGGAAAAATACAAAATAAATATCACTACCTACTGGAAATAATAATATTGCTTTGCTATTCCGCGATATAGCAAATATAGCGCGGAATAGCAAAGCAATATTATTATTTTCATTAATTTGGATTTCCGCAAAGTAGGGTCGCCTGATTTAATTAATTAAATATCACTACGCATACGCACTCTGCAATTCATTAATCGTAAATTTAACGCGTATCTTCTTGTTTATAAAACCGGCCAAGTGCGAGTCAGACGCGCGCACGAAGGGTTCCGTACCATCAAATAAAAAAATCTCGTTTGGTGTGTAGATACCCTTAAATATTTATTTTATTCTGTTTTTAGTACTTATTTTTATAGCGGCAACAGAAATACATTATCTCAAAAATTATATGTCTCTGTGCACGGTGGCCATTTTGAGAATATGGCATATCATTACAACTCCGATTTCGACACCAAATATAACTTTCAAGGACTCTACTGAGTTTGAAACATAAAAAAATTATTACACCTCTCTATTTATGGAGATAAGAGATAAGAGATTTAAACCAATTTAAAACCCTCCACTGTTTTTCAGCTAGATTTTGTTTGTTATTATGAAAGAGTTACATACCATATTGTGTTATACTTAATGTATATCTTTAATAGATCGAGACTTCAAGTTTTGACTCAAATTACGTTAACATACATTCGAGTCGGACTCATTTTCATTTATTATAGCAGTCAATTGATTAAGAAGTCATTACTTGTAAATAAACTAATATAATGTTACGATAAATGGAGCTTACTAAACATAAGAGACAGTAAATATAAGTAAAAGATACATTAAGAAGTAGTTGCTATTCAAATAAGTCACGAAAAATTACCAAAATTTATTTGAATTTCTCATATGTTAAAATATTGTGAAATATCGGAATTGCTGTTGAGATTATAAACATACGCAACTCTCGCAACAGAAGGATTGCGAGGTTTCCGTGAAACATTAGGTTTATTGGGGCTATTCGGCCCCTGTTATATCTTTCTGCAATGCTAGTTGTTCCCTGCTACTTCACTTCAAACGCAACGATCCAAAGTGGATCTTGGCCTCCGACACCAGTACGCATACCTTGACTGAGCCAGCTCCCGCCAGTTTCGGATGTCAGGTTCCTAAGATCCTCTTGAAGATCGTCACTCATACCTAGTGAAAAAAACCCGGCCAAGTGCGAGTCGGACTCGCGCACCGAGGGTTCCGTACAAACACTTTCCATCCCTAAGTGGTTAAGTTAAGTTTGCACCTGGTATGTATACCCAAGTAGCACAACTGGGTCTAAATAGCTCGTATATCATATCTAATTAGATGCTTAAGTGAAATTTACCACCATGACTAAGTGCTATATAGGTGGCAAGAACCCTTATGCCACCAGTATAGAACCAAAAGGAGAAAAATTGCAGCCTATTTTTGGTGCTAAATAGAATCCATAAGAGATCTCACAATTACCTTAAGTGGTAATTAGAACTATGGGTGAAAGTTATGCGCAGTGAACGAATGAAAACATTTGAAACTATAGTATGTTTTCTTTGTAAATTTCGACGCGCCCTTCATTTGATCAGGAATATTAAAAAAGAGAGTGCTAAATTAAATAAGGAATAGATACTGATAAGAAATAAAACTGTTAAAAACCTGACCTAATGATTGTAGGTTACGTACAATGTTAAAGTAACATCGTCACAACTATCAAAAGTCTGTGATTATGCGTGAGTGTGATAAAATTCTGGTTAAAATAATCAATTTTCATAGGCTTCCATTTGTAAACATGGCGAAACAAAAAAGATCCTACAGTGTTTATTTTCACTTATTTGTTCCTTATTTGGAACTATCAAGTCTAATAATCACTTATTTGTATCTTGCGAGTGGCAAAGCAGTGAATGATATTACCAATAGTAATTATTTGCTCTTTTGTAGACTATTAAACAAGCAAGACTATTAAATATATTTTGACAAGGCGCAAATAGGAACTATAATAGAACTTTTAGTTCGTTAGTGGTTTGAAATAAGTGAAATTAACTGCTTTTGGTTCCAAGAACCTCCTACTGAGACCTATTTATGCGTTGGAGTGGCAATAAGGTACTTCTTAGGCCTTAAAGTTGCAATATTTTTTGGTTCCAAAAGAGCCGTAAAATTATCCCTTTAGCCACTATTGGTGATATAATTCGCTATTGTACTAGTCATTTGGAACTTTTAGTTCCAAATAAGGGTATGTTCCCACTTATATGTAAAAGTTGCTTATAAGTGATTTTAAGGCCTTATATAGCACTATTGCTTCTTATTGAGTGACAATTTGAACCTGCATGCAACTTTAAGTAGCAAAATCGACTTTATCCCAACATAAGTAATAAAGTAGAAACAAAAAACGCTCCTATGCAACTACAAGTGATAGGATGAACTCATATACAGGTTTGAGTTGTGTTTAAAGCTATAAGTTGTATCAAACACTGTTAAACCACTCATTTAGAACTTAAAGTTATAAGATAAGCTGCAAAATTCACTAATGTGCTGCTTGGGTAGCGCCCCATATAAATTAGGTGCAAAGTTAGGTATTAAATTATAAAAAAAAAACTACTTACTAGATCTCGTTCAAAACAATTTTCGTTGGTAGTTTTTATAGTAATACATCATATGTTTTTTTTAGATTTTTCATTTTCTTATTTTAGAAGTTAGAGGGGGGGGGACCAACTTTTTTCCACTTTGGAAGCGTCTGTCACGCAAACTATTCGGTTTAAAAAAAATATATTTTAGAAACCTCGATATCATTTTTGAAGACCTAGCCATAGATACCCAACACGTATGTGTTTGATGAAAAAAAAATTTTTTAGTTTCAGTTAGTATGGGGAGCCCCCAATCGTATTTATTATTATTTTTTTATTTTTGCATCAAAATCTTAATGCGGTTCACAGAATACATCTACCTACCAAGTTTCAACAGTATAGCTCTTATAGTTTCGGAATAAAATGGCTGTGACATACGGACGGACAGACGGACAGACAGACAGACAGACAGACATGACGAATCTATAAGGGTTCCGTTTTTTGCCATTTGGCTACGGAACCCTAAAAAGTACCCTATAAATATGCTGTAGGTACATATAAATATATTTAGGGACAATCTTTCTGACTGTACTTTTTCATACAAGATCTAAAGTGGAAGACGGAGCTCGTGCACTGATGTGCAATTGTATGTAGACTATTAGCGTGGCACGCGACGTGAGCGTGAGCCCTTCTTGTCAAAGATTGAATTTAGATTTAAAAAAATGGTAAATAAATGGTTGAATTGGTTTATTGGTAGGTCGGTATGTGATGATATAACTCTTTCTTGCATTTAGAAAAATTCAAAAACTTTCTAGATATATTAAAAAACGAGACTTAGTTGAGTTCAAAAAGGTGGTTGTTTCTAGATTTAGGTAAGATGTGTCTACAAGAATTGTTCTACGGCCGGTTATCTCTGTGTCTAAACGAAATAAGTTTAGCATGTTAGTGTTAGAGCCCTGAGGACGAGGTACCCGTAGGCAGCGACAGTAATTATTATCGCCGAGTGTCGTCGACTCCGCGCAGAGCGTTCACCCCGCCGGGGGTCGCTCGCACCGTATCACTTATCTGGACGCACTGCATTGATGCACGGGCCAAAGTGTGATACAATCATAGAAACAATCAAAATCATGTCTGTTGCCGTTGCTATTTGGGATTCCGTTTCGCTTACCATCAGGCGAGAGCGCCGTGTATGCTTTGCCGATATATATAAAAAAACAGGGCAAGTGCAAGTCGGATTAACGCACTATGATGCGTATAAACTATACGAGAAGACTCAGAAAAAAATCGGTACACTTTCAAAATTAGCCTGTGGCAATCATAGAAATAATTAAAAGCAAGACAAATGCCAGTTGGTTGCAAACCGGGTTACTTGCGAAAAACTTAAAGAAAAAAAGTGTGTGTGTCAGCTCCGACGCACGACTGGAGTTTACTCTTCAGGCCAGGCGCGCACCACGATTTTTTTTAGTCGCGCGATAATTTTGTCGCAGAAATAAGCTTACTTATGGGTTTATGAAAATCGTGGTGCGCGCACTCTCATATAAATAAACCCATAGACGCTGACGGAACAATTCTACGGGTATGGCTACGCCGGGATTAAGAGCCGTCCAGGCCGTCAAAGCATCGGAGGCGTAAGGAATGATAGCCTTGTCACCATCAAAAGATAAAATTTGAGTGACAAGGTCCACCACCCCACACGCCGAAGCCAGGAATGCCGGGAGGCTCACATCTCGCGCGCGACGCACGCCCAAACCACGAGTTCGAATCGGCAGAGAAACCTGGTCCCATTGACCTTGGTTAAGGGAGACGTTCAGCACCTTTTCCAAACTCTCCTTCAACACGAAGTCAAAGGAGTCTGTCTGGACAGGGTGCAGCCAGGCTGGCACGGTGCACAAGAAATATGTCAGCTTAGGCACGGCAAAGCAAACTCGCAACATAACGAGGGCTACGAGAGCCGAAAGTTCATTCAACCTCTGCGCAGCCATCAGCAGAAGCAGCTTTCTCTCCTCGAAGGCTTCAGGAATGGCTTCTGGGAATATTGGGGACCCCAAGAGGTTGAAAGATCTCGCCGACAACACTTTCAGTCCGGGGAGCAGAGCACTGAATAAGGGGAAAGAATCGTGTGAGTTGGTACTGCAGGGGAAAAATTCGCATTTGCTGAAATTAATATCTAAACCCAGAGCTTTTAAACGAGGCAGGAGCATGAGCAAGTCTTGTTCCACTTCTTCAGGTTTACCACCTAGGGTACCGTCATCTAGGTACCAGATATTCAATGGGGATTTAACCTCTGAAATTACCTTTTGTATGGCCAGACAGAAAACTAAAGGGCCTAGCGGATCCCCCTGCTGTGCACCAACTTGGGAAAGAACAAGAGGACCATTGTAGAAAAGATTAGAAGCGGAAGAATATACTTGGAAAATGAAGGGGTAGAGTGATGGCACTTTATCCTTCACTTCGGACAGTAAAACATCACGCTCCACTGAGTTAAACGCGTTTTTTAAATCAATTTTAATTAATAATAATAATAATGAAATAATGAACTTTATTCTGCAAGTAGGCCACAAGGGCACTTTTACATGTCTGAGTCTACCGGCATTTCACAAGAGGAGACCACTGTTGAGAAGAAACGCCGAAAGAAACTCAACAGTCAGTCATTTTTTCAGAAAGCATAAGTACTTAACTATTACAATGATATGAACTTAACTATACGTATTAAAACGGATTCTAAGTTTTTGCTATCTACCGAAAAAGCCCGCGTAGCGTGAATTGCAGCCTCGCAGCCCAATCTTGTGCCAAACCCTAATTGGCAAGGTTGCAGATAAGCTGCCATTTCTTCTCTCACTGCACGGCATCCTAGCTTTGCCGTTAAGCGGCGGAAAGTCATGTCGGAAAGTCATGTATGTCAGGTTCCGGTGGAAGTACCAGCGGCCGGGACGGGGCTGGATGCTTCGACTGCAGCGTAGCTAAAGTCTCAGGGCTCGACGGCGCCACGCCCTCATCCGACATAAGCACTCGCACTGCACCTGAGATCCCCTTCATGTACTTTACGCTCAATTGTCTTCAGTATGGAGTGTGATCTCAAAGGCGTGGTCTCTGCACCGATGTTCCCACTGATATCAAAAGAAGCAGAGTTAATATTTCTCTTAACTTTCGTGGTTAAATTGCCCGTGGCCGACGCTTCAGGCGATTTGAGTGCGGAATAGGCAAAAGACAGTAAACTAAACCATTCGAGAGTGCCATTGGAGTCGATACACTTATCAATGAGGTCGCTCAATTTGGCCGCTGCCAAGTTTCGCGCCCCTTTGGGGATATGCCGTAACACACGTACTGACTGCTTTAACGTAGCTAGATCACCAAAATCTAGATGAATGGGGTTGTTACCATGAGCTTGCTGTGAAACCGACAGTCTAGGGTTGGAGGGGATGACTTGGGGAAAATGTTTATGCATGTGCCCTATATGCACTTTAAGTCCATGAGGGGTAAAAGTTCGAGTTGAGTTGGGACAATGGGGACAGCGCAAGGATGAAGAAGGATCACTCATATTTATAACTAACACTTACAAATAAAAGTAAAAATACAAGCAATTATAATAAAAAAAAGATACAATTTAAAAGCCAACATCAAAAACATAACAATTTCGATTTAAACTTCATAGCTTCTTGTCGGTCGGCAAGACTCCCGTCTAGAAAATGAATGGCTCGGTTGTGTTGGATCCTTGATTTATGTATGTATTTATCCTGGAAAGTTTCACGAAATCAAAACCATTCTGCGGCTGAATGCAGGAAAAAGCAGTGGTGATGGAAAAGTATTCACGCCTTCTCTATTTCTAAGCTTAAAGCTGAGTCACAATTAAAGCGGTCTCTCTCTCTACAGCAAGACGTCTTCTTCGATCTTAGCACCATACAAGCACGGCTTAAACACCAAGAAAACACGGTCATTGCATTGCACGTTATAAAAGTTGTAATCTTGGATATCACAAAAATTCGTTAGGTTTGTTTGGGAGCTGAAACGAACACGTATCTTTTAGCCGATTGTGTGACGGGCGCTATTGTTTCAAAAGCAGCACATTTTACCCGTTAAGCGTAGATTTTATTAAATTTTATTTTATTTATAAAATTTTGTTGACACTCGACATGAAGTTGACATTGACAATTTTATAGTTTGTTTATGTGAACATAATGGTAGTTTAAAAAGTCGTATCTCAGTATACGATTGGGGTAAAAATACGACTTCTTAATTTAGCAGGTTATGCGTTAAGCGTTATAGACTAAGATCCCGATATAAAACGACCTTCACCGAGATGTTTATTTGATGAATGTATTTTATATTTAGTTTAATATGTCAATAAATATATTGCATATGGGTTGCCTAACAATTTTTAGTCCAGGGTATGTTTAGTAAAAAATAAAAATATATATTTTTTTAACATTTCACCGATTTGATTATTAGATAAATTCATAATTAAATAATCTTTAATTTTATTCAGTTTCAATTCAATAATCAGACCGTTGCAAAATGCTAGTAGGTATAGATTTACCTGTTTATACCTGGCTACCCGATAGTTGTGACGGGAAAAGAATAGGTAACCTAACGTTTGCATATTCTATGGGCTTCATACTTTCGATTGGTATAGAATTTATCTAATATTAATCAAACCGGTGAAATGTTTAAAACATTTTTTTTTTTATTAATTAAACATACCCTGGACTAAAATTTGTTAGGCAACCCATATGCAATATATTTATTGACATATTAAATTGATTATAAAATACATTTCATAAAATAAACATCTCGGTGAAGGTCATTTTATATCGGGATCTTAGCCTATAACGCGTAACGCATAACCTGCTAAATTAAGAAGTCGTATTTTTACTCCGATCGTATACTGAGATACGACTTTTTAAATTAGCACGGCAGATACGTTCGATTTTATACCCCATATTTTTCATACCCATACGGGCTTATATATGAAAATCGATTCTTAAGGAGTAAACTCCAAAAACCCACCAATAATAAATTCAGCGGGCCAATCACATGACAAAATATCCGTCTATCTCGCACGGGCGCTTTATCATGACTATCATATTATCTGAATATCAGACCTACATGTGTTTACTCGACACAGTCCTAAGATTATTACGATTCAAAGTATGGAAAGGGAAACCCCTTTATAGGAAGTTTACTTAATTTCATTCTTCATATTTTTATAATAGCAAACACAGCCCACTACAATACTACAGGAATACACATATTCTGTGAAAATTTCAAACGTATACGATTCAAGAGTTAGAGCCCATGACCGACAAAGGTACTTGGAGACGACAGGCAGACAATGACAGATATAATCTTAGGCTTCCGTAAGTACGGAACCCTAAAAACAATACCCCGCACAGAGCAATCAAACTTATTTCAACGCACCGAACCCGGTAACACAAAAACAGACCACCCTAATCCAGTAACCAGCTTATAATCCAGTGACGCATCGCATCCGTCAACAAACCTAAAAATAACTACCTGGTTCAAACATTGTTTGACACGGCAGACTGTCTGGCTGGAAGAATGAACCCTTGTGACACATGTGCCTCACGTTAATTCGAAATGAGACCAGTAGGCGGTGATGAGACATTTTATCAAGGTTCGGAGAACAAAGAACACCAACCGCAAAGATACAATCATACATACTTGATTTTATGAATATTACAGGTTCTAAACATGACTAGGTTATTTCATTCGTTTTCGCATCATCGTATGTCATTTAGGGTGGGTGATCGACCCAATACTCGATTCCACCGAGAGACTCTTTAAAAGGCATCATCTATTTAAAATTTTAATGGATATTATAGGTAGGTATAGCACAATACTGCCCAATAAAGAATCACGGCAGAATTAGCAAGGCATCACCTGTTAACAAATTATAAGAATTTAGTTTCGCTTATTTTTGTTTAGTTAACTGTATGGGATGATGAAGTCCACTAGTAATAGGTACCAGTAGTCGACCAATTAAGAGGAAAATATAAACTTAATGTCTTTGTTATAGCAATGTAGTCAATATACAGCATTCATAAGTTGCTTTTGTCACTCTGTAGCCCATAGTTATCGCTATTTGATTTGCTTATGACGTGAAACAAGGACAGATCAATAAACACACTTTCCTATTTTGTACCTAATATGGTAAGATTAAATAAAACCAAGTCCTTTAATACTACCTACTATCGTATGTAGTCGTATGTGATTACAAACATTATTATATCCAATGTGTTATCGACGTTATCGTGTAATTTAAATATTTAAACATAGTTGCAAACTTGCAAACATGCTACAATTGTACAGGGAATGGGTACAGGTACATTGATTAGCTTTAAAAAATATAATATTTTCGATGTAGAGCCATATTTCTTAAGACATATGCTACCTACTAATAGAAAACTATCTATATAATAGAAATACAATTTATGATTATGACTTTCTGCTAAGGCAGCCACAAAGACACAAAGCAGCGTGAAATTCATAATCATAATACAGACAATATTGAACGACGTGGGCAGATACGATTAAATTCATTCCACTCTGTAATTCGCGCAACGTAAGTTGTCTATTTAGTAAAAGGTATGGGCACTGCCGGAAACCTAGGGTTGAACTTAAAATTTAATCCCAGGATTGGAAACCCAACTTTGAAGTAAACCTTAACTCTCCCGCCGGCGTCATTTTTGATTTGACACCTAAAACCAATATACTGCGATGCGGCTAGTAATTATGTAACTTCTAAGACGCAAACTGATGACGTGGCCCAAATTGTACACATTTAGATGGATTCTTTCAGTGGTGTAACAATAGGATGGCTACACGGACAACATGGCTCGTGCCGTGACCGTGACTACAGGGAGCCCCCGACCCAAGAGAGCCGTGAAGGTTGGGATTTAGTCTTATTTAAACATTCGCAAGACATCACTAATAATATTAACTAATTTTGTACATATTTGTGCTTGGGTCATGGGTTGTTCTATGTATTTTAGTATATATGTATCTATATAAGTACGTATATCGTCGTCTAGTACCCATAACACAACTTCTTGAGCTTAATTTGGGACTATATCGATTTGTGTGAGGTTGTCCGATAATTTATTTATTTATTTATACGATTTTGCTCACGGTTGTTAGGAACGGCCCGACATGTTTCGTACTTATATTCTGGAACTTCTTCAGGGACCTCCGCGAGGGACAGTCTACTTCAGTCATTTTAAATATGTATTACTAGTTTTCCCGCGGATTCACTCGCCTTGGAATCAGGGTGCACTATCCTACGGGAACCATGTTCTTTTCGGGATAAAAAGTAGCCTATGTGTTATGACTCCAATTACATTAACATATATTCGAGGCGGACTCATTTTGATTTACTTATCTCTACCTATATTACAGTAATCAATTAATAAGACTGACTATTTCTGAAATACCTGATCCATTCAGCCGTCTCAGCGTGAAAAAGTAATAATCATACACACAAACACACACACGCGCACAATTTTCGCTTTTATAATATTAATAGGATAGTTGATTCTTCTTACAGAGGGAGGAAATGCCCCATCTAAAGAATATGCCACGGGCCTTTTGTAGTTCGTACCTTCTTCCCACCGTCCCCGTGTCTGTCTAACAATAGAACAGTGAAGTGCTGTATCGTAATACTGATACTGACCGACTAACTAATTATAAAAGTAGGGAAATTATAATTATTGAGGTATAGTCGGTGTCGCAATATCGGGCGCGGCTAATCGTAAGCTCACGGCCGCCCGCCACCCACTCGCCTCTTAAACCCATATACAGCACCAATGCACAGCAATATTCATATTTTTAAACATCTCTCTCAGTGTAGCAATCTTCTTTGACAATCACCCTCTAAACTATACCTGTTAGTGCGCATTGATGTAACGTCAGGGCATTTTATTTTGCTAACTCGCTTTCGTTGGAAATAGCGTTGGTTATTGGAATATGTAGATGATTCATTTCATTATATCTGTTTAGAATATCCTTATTATCAACATCTATTCTCTTTCTCTCTCACACAGGTCACTCATTTTTGCAATCCTCAACGTCGTCTTCAGATACTTGACTCACTATGATCATCATTAAAGGTAAATCCACCTTCGTTTTTTTTCTCACCTGCTTTGGAGCTTTCAACGCAAGATATGTGTCAGTGCATCTGGAAAGGTACCTTGTTTCCGGCATTGAGTTATGCATAGTTCCAAAAAGTAGATTAAATTTGCTATCAATACAAAAAAGAATAATGACTGTAGGTGGAACCACTATTTTTATATAAATTTTTGAATTTTCGACTTTCGAATTGCACAAGTTGAGAAAATTGCATTTAAAGTTTATAGTGGCAAAAAACACACTTCTACTTCGAAGTTACATAGTGAAGGGTATAATAATAATAATAATAATATCCTTTATTGTGCACCACATGAAAAAGATTAATACAAAGAAATAAAGCAACGTTAAATAGGGTAACAACAGGCGGTCTTATCGCTAAAGAGCGATCTCTTCCAGACAACCTTTGGGTAGCAGAAAAAGTCGGAGGATACATTTTAAAAAGGTAGTGCAAGAAACTGGTTAAGAAACTTAATTTACACATACATCTGAATTGTTTGTAAGATAAATATATATAATCATAATCTTTGAATGTTAAAGAATTATAATAAAGGTGAATTGTCTTAAAATACATGTTAATTATTCTGATTTCTTAGGTTGAACATGCCAGGGTGGAAGAAACACGAAAGTGTTAATTATACCCAATTCATAACATAACGAGATTAAAACTGTTAGTTTCTCATCATAGTTACATATTCTATGGCATTTTGGGACAATTGAATGAAAGAAAACTCCATAATCATAAAGAAATTTAATAATTACCGCATTTTTAACAGTTACAAAAAAGATCACTTATAATATAAAAACCAACAAAATAATTTGTATATCCATGCTATATCACAAGATCAAATGGTATTTAGCGTGGTATACCACAATGGTATAATAGAAATGGTGTTAAAGCATTTTTTTTTAACAATAAAGTTTAGTGACTCATTCGAAACTTTTGTATGGAAACGTAACTAGGGTACCTTGTCACGACATTTACTAAACTTTAGTAACTTAAACTCGAAGATCACTATTTTATTACCTATAATGCAAGAAATATCTGTAACAACATTTTATTTAGGATAATTGTAGTTGACTACCCGCGATGGAAATATTGACAAAATTATTCAAAATTTAAAGGCTTTTAAGACATGGCGTGACAAGGTACCCTGACTACTAAACTTTATAGTCGGAGAAATATACTAAAAAAACATAATTTTACTGATATTCTTGTACACACGTGTACCTTAGCATGTAAATAACCCAATTATAACACAAACCCATTTTGGCACTTTTTCACCAGCTTCCACAAAAACTCATGTAACTCGGTAACTAGATGTCGTGACTAGGTACCTTTCCAGATGCACTGACACATATAACTATAAAGAAATTCAGTCTAATTTCACAAAATCTAAAATTGCCTTTCGCTTATGCTACGTCTAAGGTTAAAGTACATAAAGGTGTGGTTAAGTTAGGTAACACCGTGTTGAATGCTTCCCTTCTACATTAGAATGCGGATTCTGCTTAAACAATGCATCCCGCGTTCCCGCGATCTTCGCACCAGCCACATTAAACAACCATTTACATCAAACACTGCTCTCAGTGAAAGTACGTCAGCCGATCGACCGTCTTCACTTTACAGAACTTCATTATCTTGCCGCTCTAAATGTCGACGATAATAACAACTTATTAGGAACCGGAGTGACAAATAAATACAAGCCGGGACTGGTTGTACAGGATCTTTACCAGCACACTAGTAATTTATGTAGCAATGATCGGCGTAACAAAATGCAATGCTGGAAAGTCTCGGTTCTATTATATAGTAGTCCTGTATTTGCTCACAATTTTATACATTATCTTAAAGAACATTTGGTTTTACTTTCATGGTTCTCTTTCAAATATTAGTCAGCTCGGATGACTATCTTCTAATCTTACACGAATTATCCAAATTTTCTTTAATTATATGTAGTTTTATACAGCCTATTTCCATATTAAGTGTGAGTCTAAGCTTAGGTACCTATACTTTATTCCCCGTTGTTTAGATCCTTTCCTCGCAAAGTTCAAATGGGACTCTAAGACCAAAATAAAATCATCAGGACATACTACAAGGTAAAATTACCGACCTACTTACATGTACTTTGGTATCAGTCATCAATAAAGTTTATCAGCAAATACGATCGACCCATTGCCTCCTCTTTGGTGTCATGAATGTTATGATCTTATAGCACTGTAAATTTAATCTACATTGTATTCAGAAATTAATTTCAAAACAACTTACTATCGTCATACGTAGGTAATCGTAGTCTAATGATAAAACACGTATAATACTGATTACTTAAATCTTTATGCACCAGTATATTTAAAGAGATATTTATCTTCAATAGGTATCTGAAAATACACGTCAAACTAATTAACCAAATGGAAAGATAAATAGCCGGTAAGTCGTAAAGTTCACTCGGAATCTCATCTCATTTGCCTACTTTTATTATCCTTTCTAAAAAAGGTATTCCTGTACTTAACCGTATCATCGTCTACCTGTTGTCTTAAAAGACTTCTTTGTTTCGTGGGTCGACGACCTCGATATCTTTCAAGTTGTCTATTTTACGACGCGACATACTTTTAGATAAGTTTCGTTGTATTCCGATTACTATGTTAGTTCGACTACTAGCGTAAGTATAATAAATACAGTTCACGGCTGCAATAACAATATTATGGACCCACCGCCACGAGGCCGGGCGAGGGAATATTAAATTTAGATTTTAATCAGGACATCCTTTATTAGATTGAAAAGTGAATTACTGTGTGAACTTGGACGGTTAAATTCAATCTTCGATTACTTCACATAAAAAGGTTACCGTTTGTGCAACATATATGTCTGAGTATGTTCAGTACGGCGTACTCATTTGCCCAGTTTGCTGTAAATACCCCTAGGTGGGTCGTTGTTGCCAGTCGCGTGCCTTAATAACCCAGTAGAGCTATCAATTCGACTCAGCATATACCATAAAAGGCCGTCGGGGATTTCGTATAATCAACTCTTAACGGATTTATGTAATTACATTTTACTCTTTTTCGTTTTCTTATTTATGGGCGGGCAATGTTTGTTTACTTGATACTATTACTCTTAATTGCAGCTAGTATTAACTCAGTTGTAACCACGCCCTAAATATTTCTCTAAAGGTAAGTTAGACATCCGTATTCAGTTTAAATACATATAATGTGATAGTTAGAATAGTTAGTTACCGTGTAAAGCCGATATGAATAGCCTATATTTTGAGTACATAGCTCCTCTTATTGCGACTCGTATCGCGTTACGTGACAACTTCAGTGGCACGAGCACGCCAGATTCTAATATGCTAAATCCACACATACCAATAACAATTTCCATCCCTTACATTTAACGTGATAAAGAAAAGGATGGAGAGTGTGACAGTGCAAACATTTAGACAAATGCGGAGCCAACGTTTTACATTTAGCAGTTCTTTAGCGTGTTTAACACTGTTTGTTTGGGCCTCGCCACTCGCGCCGCACCCGCTACCGGTGTTATAAATATCGTTTATAAACGAGCCGTGTTAATCATAGTTAAATAACGTTCCTCTTCTAAATATTTATCTCAAATTGCTATTAACATTACCTACGAAATTTAACTACAAATTATGACAGCCATTCATCTTTCTTAAACCTGCTTAGAAATAACAATCGGCGATAATGCCGAGACCTTATATCGTCTTTAAATATTACAGGTATGTTTACGGGCTGCGCGCAGTTTCCACGGAACTGAATGTCCGACGAAATGTCAGCAGATTTGCCACCAAAATGAGTAGATCGCGGGTAGTTTGAGCAGGAGCGGAAACGGCGAGCGGGGAGGGCGAGGCGTGAACTGAGCCGAACGCAAATAGCCACGTGACCCGGCCATTGACTCGGTTTATCCTAATCCGTCCTACTACTCCAATTCAGCCCTCAAGACGGGAAGCCGAACCGAACCAATTCCGCCTCCACTTGCAAATAAGTACCTACCGCTACCGATAAACGCATTTTATATTTCACATGACCTAAATTGGAACCCTACGAAAGCATCTGGAGTTATAATAACCCGTCATGCGGAAAACAATCCTGATCTAGAATAATAAACGGAATGTTTTCATGCTAGGCCTATAAATAAAAACCGTTGGATATTTCATTTGATGCGAGCTTCGAGTTGAAACAGATGTAGCCATCTTTACTAGTTATTGGCGAATAAGAATTTAAAAATACCCACCAGCAAGTTGCTCTGATAAAACCCAGAGTCGTTTTCCTCGTGTTCTATAAAATTAATGATGTCACCTTCAAGGGATAGTACTTATACCTACTAACTTAAACTCATTCTGTATTGAGGGTTAAAACTTTAAAAGGTTGACGAATACGGCTGAGCTGATTATAATATGCAGTGAAAGTAGTTACACAGTAACCACTTTACACACGGCTGTTAATATCGTAGAAAATAAAATAATATGTAGTTCCTCTCAGCCGTAAGTATTAAGTACCTACTTAAAAGATAATAATAATATGGATGTGCTATAAGTAGATGCGTCGAGATCACAGGTCGAGATTCGTATATAACTAAGCAAATGAGTGGAATAATCAATCTTTCATTCGTTTCTCATTACGGGTAAGAGAGCATTATACCTAATCATTCGAGCATGGCATCCTTTTCATGGGTCGCACTCGAGCATGACGCCGGATTATGATAATGAAGAGTCCTGTGGCGAGCGGCCAGCCATCGGCCCTCTCTCCTGCCGTGCGGTATCGTTAATACTAGATTATACATATTTATGGCAACCCTGAAACCCGCGTACATTTTTCATGAACTGTAAAAGGTATTCTGTGTCTTTTTAAAACCGCCGCGACCGCACGACGAGTGTTACGTTAACACAAAATACACAAATTGGGATAGCCTTGACGGAGACGCGTGCAAATGTGTAATCGTATTTAATTATATAATAAACACGACTGGCCACATTATAAACTATTTGAATAATGGAATAACTGTGTAATTGGTGTTGCGTTGCGTAGGTACTATTATTTAAACAATGTCCGTATAGACCGCGACCGCCTACTGCTCACATACCACTCCCGGCTCGTATATTAGCGCAAACTTGAATGACAGCCCGGGACCGGTCACCGGGCTCGATAGGACAATGGCCAGACACAGACTATTCATTTTCTTGCAATACCAACAGTTGCCGAGCAAGTGTCGCCCAATTATGTAGGCCGGCTCAATGCGACAGCGCTAAATACCGAATCCCGTAGATATACCTCACGGTAAATGCGAAGTTATTCCATGGCTATTTGTATGAGCGGTTAGATATCGGATGTTAACTTTATCCTGCTGCTAGCTGCTGTACATGCATACTTTCGACTCTGTGTTCACACGCTTTGCTCGAACAATGCTTCTCTTACGTTCTTTTTGTTTTCGTACTGACTACCTTATGTTGATAATCAACATCGCGGATTCATAAAGAAATCTAGCGTGAGATTTTTATAACATTTTATTTTGTAATTAAGCATTTTATGCACTCATTGGTAGCTGCCCATAACGCCTAATTAGTTTGAATGTTGATGTGAGTAGGTATAAAAGCGTTTCTGTTGTTAGTATCGCTGTAAAGTTAGCGTTTGAGTAATTGATGAATAAGACGGCTGATACGGTTGCTTATTCATCAATGGATTGTATCGGACCGCCTGAGGAGCATCCCGAGCCGATCACATGGTTTACGTCACGTGTGGTGACGACATCGCCCGCCCGAAATACCCGCCACACGAGCTCCACCAAACCATGTCAATCAATTACACTCAGATGACATGACGACCGCAATACCTAATTATAACGCAATAACGCTAATACTCATCCAAAAACAGAGCAGTTGTCCCACAAGTTGCCCACATTGGCAATAAACGGGTTAGCACCTGGCATTGCCGTCGGCTTACCTCTTAGCATTTAACAGAATTAATTGCCTCTACGTCGGCGCCTTACATAACCGCTGTGCGCATGAACTGCGAGACCGGAGACAATGCAAGCTTGACATTTATTAAATCTGCAATGCGTGTCGAGGGAAACGTGCAACAGGACCATTGAACTTATTTTATAAAAGACTACAACTGCGTAGGATCACAAACAGCCCGCCAATCAGAAGCGAGCTCGTGCGCGACACCAGTTCCATTCAAAATTACCAATTGGCCGTCGTCGCCCCCTGAAGTAGGCCAGCGACTTCCACGCACGCACCTTTTATGAAGCGTATATGACGCTGGAGGTGTGGAATATAGCAAATTGAGGAAATCCGCTCTCACGAAGTGGATCCCGAGCGAATAAAACCTCTAGATTTTCTTCATTCGAAGAAAGGCTCGTTCTGCAATTCGACGCAGTATGGTTAAAGACAATCATCGCACGGATCGTGTTATGAAAACGAAACGAACCGGTTTCAAAAATATATCAATTGAAAGTACCAACTCGACATCGCGCATGTTTAATGTTATTGTGCAGCTCAATGCGTGCTTGCAACACCGACGAACCCGTTACATGACAGATTTATCTGTCTACGAGCGCCACCCGCCGCCGCCAGTCGCCAAACCTAGTCGATATCTAGATAGATCTAGCACTATCACTCTCATCGTATTAGCTGAAAGTTGCTCACTACAAATGCCTCTTCTAAAATTAAACATCGGCCGTACGCTACGTTCATCCAAAGGTTTACTTGAATTTGGCCCGATTGTCGGTCCACGCCGTTGAGCACCTCACCTACCCACGCCGCGCCTGCATCATGCGAAAAAGCATGCTTTCCAAAGATATTGAGATAAAACAGTGTACAGTTTTTTCTAAAACAATCTCGACACTTCATGTATGTGTTATGGACATATTAGATGCCGGAGCGTGCTATGAGTTGAGTTTCCGTTCTACAATTATGATAATACGTCTATACGGAGATACCGTGATATGAGGCAATGTCAACTAATGGCTAGAACAGAACGACTCTTTCATACCTTTTATGGCACCCGTTTACATCGAACAGACAGGTTTTGTTTAAAAGTTATTGACGATTTGCATAACCACTTGTTATTAGGTAACCGTAATGACTGCTGACTTAGTGAATAAGTTCGAATTCGTGGTAAATGACAAAGATTTTGCGGGTGTGATTTTGAGTAATAGAGGCAGGTGGTCTGCGGCTAGAGCTAGCTTCATTGTTACGGTTGAGCAAGGTTATTGGGTCGGTTACCGTGTAATCAAGTGAGACGTTCGGTTTGTTTGCAGTTTTCCTTTCTAACGTCACCGGTGCTCCTGCGTCGCAGCACGCACTCTGTACAAAATAAAAACCAAGTTCCCGTTAGACGTGTGTCATCGCGACTCAACGTATCGCGCCCTCGATACGTACTGCCAAGGAACCTGTTTTAGTGCTATACCAAACAAACTCGTAATTATATTAAACTCTTTAATGTCCATATGCATGTATCGACAGGACCCGATGCTTCGGAATTGTATGTTTAAATAAACGCCAATTTTATATCAGATAGGTAGAGCCACTTTGTTACTACGTAAAGTAAAAAGGTTCATCGTAAAATTTTATTCGTCTTAACTTTGTTTAGCATTCCTAAACATTATCGGAGAGTAAAGGAAATAAATGTAAGTGCATGTTAAACTTTTTATTGACACAGGTTAAATGAGAGTTACATAAAAGTTTAATTCAGGCACGATAAAGGCCAATATTTTTTTTAATCAGTGGGCCTATGATAGTTGCGTTTATCACGCGATAAATAAGTGACAAAGCATCTGTCACTCACAGTCGCATTTTGTCAAAACGTGACGGATGCTTTGTCACTTATTTATCGCGTGATAAATGAAACCATCATTATGCCCGCAGTATAACTTAAGTAAAATATTAACTAAACTATTTGCGTTCATGTTCTTATTCCTATCGTATCAGAATAAATAAGTAAAGTAATAACGAAATTACATTACACTAAAGTAATAATTTCCGTTCATGTTTTTATTTATATCGAAGCACTACTAACTATACTAAAGTAACTTTTTGCGTTTTTTTTTATCCCTAACAACCCCTATTACTAATTATTCGAGAAATAAAATTGATATGAATTATTTTATTCCTGATTTTAGGCAAAAAGTCGCACGCACTATATATATTTAACATTCGTAACCTAAACCGTCTATTTTACTTTCCAAAATTTATATAATATCTAAGAACAATTTTGTAAAAGCAGAACATATGTTAGATGGATTGAGCGAGTATTGTTGTAAATAAGCGATGGGAGCCCGTGCCAACTACATAGCTCGACTATTGTTAAGCCGAATGTTTGTACGAAGTACCACCGAGTGATTAATTGCCACTGAACACAATGCCACATCACTGGGGTGAATGTGGGCTAAATATCGCTTTGTCCAGGCAATCCCTATTTAATGTAGGCACATTTAATGTATCTGAAATTAATTATTATGTTAAGGCGGGGATTTATCGACCAAAATATTACACTTTATTTTTAACCCTACTAATTGGAGGTAGGTAGGAGGTAGATAGTCTAGGAAGCAACCTTCATTTGCCCGAATTAGTTTGCCATTTTATATACTGTAAAGGCACCGAGACTTAACAAAAATAGGTCTATGGCAAATGTATGACTAGTAAAAATGTATGGCATATGAAATTCGAGCAAACTATGGATAATGACTACTAATCGAACGTTAAGGGGTTACTCAGTTACTCTCATGTTCGAAAATTTAATCCAGTTTTGCCGTCTCGTCACTCAATTAAGTATTGTTTAACAGATTGACCGAGAGGGATGGCACAGTACAGTACAGACTTCGAATTAAGAATTCTGGAAAAGCCCTGTACTTACATTAAAAATGAGTTCTTACACGTATGCAATTAATAGGAATTGTACGAAAACAAGTCCAAGTGATAATGATTTATCTATTTTAAGATTATTATTATTTTTTTATTATTTTATTTACATCAACATTACATCTATCATGACAGTTTCCCAATGCGATAGAGTAGCAACACAACAATATTATAAGATTATTAATTACAATTATTATATTTACGAGCAATAACATAATACAAATAGAGTTATCTTTGTGAATTCATTAACTGAACAATGGAACACATCAATTCTAGTGGCAATCAGGTTGAGCGTACGCAAGGCTCTGGTCCAGGGCGCCGCGCGCAGCAGGCCGGTGCGCGCGCGCGGCTCGGCCAGCAGCGGCGGCCGGCGCCGCCGCCACACGTACCGATCCGGCACACACAGCTCTACCGCTGCCAGTACCCCGGGGTTGCTGACCTTCCCTCTCAATAATTTAAAAATGTAGGAAACAAGAACTGAATCCCTCCTAACCCGCAATTGGTTATATCCCACCATTCCAAAAACGAATAAAGTCGGATACATCAGTGGATAAAATGGATATACCCCATACAGCTTAAAATATAAAAACCGCACAAATTTATTCTGGATTTTTTCCAACATGAGTTCATACTTCGCCTCCTGCGGGCTCCAGACTGCCGAATTGGTCTCCATGTGGCTTTTAACGAGAGCCTCGTAGAGTGCGCGTACAGCACTCATGTTGGAAAAACCCTGAGCCTGCCGCATAAGGAAACCCAAATTCCTGTATGCTTTTTTACACACAGCAACAATGTGTTCTTTGAATGAAAGGTCGGCGGTGAACTGCACCCCCAAATCTCGGACCTTAGTCAGGCGTAATATAGGTTCCCCCTCCACCGTATATTGGTGATGTATTGGATTGCGAGCTCGACTGTAAGATATCGATGAGCATTTAGATACATTGAAGTAAAGTTTGTTGACCTGACTCCATTGTACGACTCGATCAATATCTTCCTGAAGTGTATGACAATCCGACACATTCCTGATTTGTTTCACAAGCTTCAGATCATCAGCAAAAAGTAAACATTCTGCGTCCCTCACCACTTCAGGGAGGTCGTTGATCATCAGCACAAACTTCAGCTTTTGATTTGATAAATCTGTTAAATTTAGCTCTACCATTTTCTATTACGTAGGTAGGTACCTAAAGGAAACTAAGGTAGGTATCGAAAGAAGAGGACAAGGATAACTTAATACTGGCTAACACATTCTTAATTTATAATGCACGAAAATTCAAGTTCATGTTGTGTAAAATAAAAAGTTTATTTATAATCAGAGACTGTCGTAGCAACTTCGGGCTATTTATTCACCTGAAACCTCAATGAGGTGAAAATGTAACTAAGCCCGCCATTTCCAAACCATTTACTATTTATTCTCAAATTCTAAACGTGCGGGCCAATAAATTTATTGCTTTTGACCCGTATCACGACAACAATGACACATTTTGGACGCCCTCGCTTCATAGCGCGGTTGTATGAACGAACGGCATTATTCATGTGACATAAAAGTAGTTCTCTTTCAGGGTTGCCTAGGGTTATCTCCTCAGGATTTGTCCTGAGATTTCGGGATATTTAGACTCTTCATAAGATTGCGGCCGGATTTTGGAAGCCGCAGGGTTTTTAAATTTTGCACTGAAATAGTTCATTTATAGATTTATTTTCTCTTTCTTCTTTCTTATTACACTACTATTAGAATCACTTGGAGACTAATTAAAATCAACTTTGTTCATGTGTATTGTGAGTTACACAAATAAAACCAACACTTATTAAACCCTTCAATTACTTCACAAGTTTTTCCAGGTCCCCAATGCATAGAACCAATGGTTTTGTATAAACACATGCGAGAAAATATCAGGGTCTTTCAACGATTATCGGAGGTTTTCTCCGGACTTTTAAATGTTCTATCAGGTAACCCTGTCCCCGCCACGCTCGCGGATTATGAAATGAACTCACATCCGATCCGAGGGTCCTGTAATCCCGGCCATAATATAAATCACAGCCCTATAACTTCGAGCATATGCGACGGGATACTGGGGAAAGTAATGTTTTAATTTTAGTGATTTGCTCAAGCAGATGGGACTTTAATGAAGGTCCTTAGAGGTAATTGCGTCTATAGGGACATGTCTTCAGATTATATCATAGAAAAGCAACACTTTAAAACTATCTTTGTGTGTGGGCATTAGATGTTCGCGTTTGTCACGCGATAGGTAAATGACATAATATAGCACCTGTCACTTTCTGTCATGTATGTGAGTTTCAGAGTGACATATGGTTATAGTAAACGCTACTCTCTTATTTCACTGTTCTAATCTGATCTTGAGGAAAAAGTCAGACGAATAGTATGTAACGATTTAAAATTTTAAAATTGTATTATATCCTCCAACGACTCACTTGCCCGTATAGGGAAAACAATAACGCCGATTGACCTTATTTAAAGAAATATCCATAGAATTATTTCAATTAGGAATAACAACGGTGCCTCATAACGACCAGATAATGACAGATTACAGAATTCGAACAAAGAAAATACTTAAATATGTTCTGAATAAAAAATCTAATTTTTGTAACAAGATTTTATAGCTGACTGTACTTTCTTTGACATCCATCAATTGCTCACTGATACCATTCTAAAGAGCTCAAACACGGTAGGATTGCTTTAATCTATTAGAGTTCCTAGAGTCACCTTCCGCCCCATCATCAGACCAGCCCCATGGTACCATAATTATTATTGTAATGTCATGAAAACTAAGTAGGTATGCAAAATTTCACCTCAATCGGTTCAACACATCTGCAACATACTACATTGCTGGTTAAATAAAAGCTTATAAAATAGAGGTGACGATTCAATCCAACTAATCAATTATGACTCAAATAGTAACTACGAGTTAGTTATTACCTAAATTTTCTGGAAATTCTGCACTGCAGTGACCGAAGTATTTTGTCACTGACATTTCTCAGAATCTTTTTCGACCCGGTCGCGGCGCCCGGTGCATTGGGACCCGATGAGTCAACAGCCTGGTAATGACGATAGCGTCATTGTAGTCCAAGATCCTGCCTGTTGGCGAACTACACTGATCCTTTTCCGAAATAAAGAATTCATTCACAATTAGATGAGAATAGATAAAAAATGCTAGGTTCGGCATACATAGAGAACAAATCATATCCTAGTAAGGCTATGACAATTCTATGTGGTTTTGAATTTTTAATATCAATCGAGATTGGGTAAATTGCCAAGCTATGTTTTCTTAATCATCACTACATAGAATAAAACAAAATCGCTTCCTGTCTGTCCCTATGTATGCAACGGATTTTGATGCGCTTTTTTTAATAGATAGAGTGATTCAAGAGGAAGGTTTATATGTATAATACATGCATAATATAGGATTGCACCCGTGCGAAGCCGGGGCAGGTCGCTAGTAAAACCATAAACCAGGTTTTAGTTAAATGTAAAAATAAAATAGCGGCAATCCTAAGATCTGATAGGTATCTTCTAGAAAATAAGAAAATACCGAGAAAAAAATATGGGAAACATCCAGTTACCTCTACTACAATATCATGGTGTATTTTGTTTTTATCGGATATTTACTGAAAATGAGAGAAGGAAGGTCTGTTTTAGGCGGGATTTTTTACTAGGCTACCAAGGTAAATACGAGTAGAGAGTGTGATGATCACCTATCATCGTATATAAATTGGTGTGGAAGAACGAGCCAGTCATTATCATTAACTAATCACTAAGCTTATCTGGGCAAATGCCGAATCATTTGTAATGTACTTCACTAATGTTAGGAGTTTCTTGACAAAGCTAACTATATTGACTCATACTTAAACGAAGTCATTAAAACTCATTGCTTATCTAATGTCAAGGTTAGACAAGGTTTAAATAAACTTAAAGCGAACAGATTTTGGCCAATTATCTCCTTTTTTGAAGCTATAAAGTACATAATAATTGCAACACTGAAATGTCTCTGCTCTTGAACTCAATAGCGTGCAAAACATAATTTTAATTTTCTTTAGTTTCTAGGCATTAAAACTTGTATCACGTTCGTTGATCAAACAACACGTAACATTAGGACACCTATTAAAATAATTTACGCCAAACCATAAAATAGAAACATCTCCGAGACACTAAAACTAAGTAAGTAGGAAGCAGGAAATGTGGTTTATCTTTATAAAACGCAACGTACGAACGATACGTGGCTGCTTTTAGATACGAAGTTAGACGCATAAAACAACACAGCAATCGATGTTTCTACATGACTAAGTATTTGATTAAAACAAGTGACTAACGATCCTGTCGCTGTTGTGATTATGTGCCTAGTAGCTATAGTAGTATGTAGTAGTCATAAGTATTATGTAGTGATGCGGTGATGGCACATTGTGTGCGTCGCTTATCGCTCGACAGGAAGTGGATGGGTTTATTATTCGTGTCGCGCATGACGCGCCTGCGTGCGCCGGCGCAGCCGCGCTCCAGGATAATTGCCAGTATTGCCAGTCGTCTCCAGATACGAATACGACGCTAACGGGACACTGATATAATCTCTCATTAACAGCGAAACTCATACCTGTACGCGTCAGCGTTTACTATAAATAGAACTAGTAACTAGCCGTCTAATCGTATCTAACGGCCATTTAACTGGTAAAGCGGAGTTGTCAAGGATTGACTAACAGTGTAGTTCTCAAACTATTAGACAGATAGCTCTTAGGACGTGTTTTACGACGATCTGTAACCCAGTTTTATACTAAATTGTTATTTAATATGAAATAGAGTGCATACTTACGTCTTTGTACCTATATTCCTTGGGGTAGGCCGAAACCACAGAATGCCACAGTCCTTACCCACTTATTTTGTTTCGATGTTGTTCTTCCCTCCTAACCTTTCTGAAATAGAGCAGTAGGTGCTACATAATTCGTCCCAATCGAGTCCTATCATTTTTGTACATACTTAGATAGTTGATGAAATGATTCATCAGATCGACATAATTCCAACAATCTTAAGACATTTTTCATAGAAAACTTCCGTGGGTCTCAGACGTATTAAAGTACATGCGAAACTTTCGAGTTCCTTGTGTTCAATTTGCCGCCGCCGCGACTGATCGTCGCGCCTAAGGATATAATTGTGAACTGATTCGTAATATGAAAAGATATTCCACTTCTACGACGTGAGAAAACCCGTTTCATATATATTGTAGTATGTTTTAAGACAGTCCGTCCAAAAGCTCCGCAGCCACACTTTGAGAAAATCTAAATCGAGATAGGTAGGAGAAATGATTGTCTCATTTATTGTTTTATTAAGAGCGAGTGTGCATGCAGGAGCGCGCTCCCCGGGAACAGGTTTGACGGGAGGGTGCAAGTGCAACGGGTCAACCACTCACCTTCATCCAAACACGTAGGCTGATCGGCGAAAATCCGACGCCTACTCACATATTTCCTGATTAGTATCACGTTGAGCTACCAGTCAGTATTCGACATGGCATAGTTACATCTTTATTGAGCAATTTCTCGGCCCTATATTTATCTGCCATATTCATTAACCGACATAATTATACCTATCGATTTCTGCTATTCGAGTTGCATGGACTTTTTGAACTCCCTAGTTAGTCGTCATAACATGACAAAGGAAAATTGTGCCACTGACGCTAATGTCGTCCATTGATGACACTATTTTAATGATCAAAAACATTGGAATTCAAACCGCTAAAAGCGTTTTTCAATCCCTGTTGATTTAGAGCACTTTTTATTGTTTTTGCTGTGGCGTCAATTCAGGGGCAAGATGAAAATATTGCTTTAAGTACTGCAATTAGTTAAGCGACATAGTCAAATTTATATTTTAATGCATGGTTAATTATAGCAAATATGAGTCGTGGTCTGTCGAGTTTACTTTTTATAGGTGCTTCAGCGACATGCTTAATTTTTTTTCTTATTTATTCGTTACTTCGAATTGAACACATTGCTATAGTAGATCTATCAGCGGCAATTTTTCGGACATGTACGTAACTGAGAGGTCGAATTTGGCCTCAGGACTTCAACGTCTTCAACGAACTAGATACCGTTGCCATAGGCTTAACATTATCCAGTTTAGTTTGTAGGTACTTGAAATACCAGTGTAAATACATATAATTAAATAATGTACGTACTTACGTTTTAAATTTTTCGGTGAGAGAGAGACCTACACCGAAAAATTAACCTGACTCAACTATACATAAACGAAGTTTTATTGTTTTTAATCATGCATTTAAAGCATCATACAGTATTCCCGATAGATTATATATATATATATATATATATATTATTGGACTTGGTTAGTTATATTCAAGATATTTCATATAGGTAGGTACCTATTTAACTACATCGAGGATGTTGTAACTAAAATAAGACCAATTTAAATTATTTTATGAGACTGTTTCTAAGATCTTTTTACTTACTTGTCTAAATAGCTAAGGAATTAAATAAGTGCCTACCTAGATACTTATTTAACATATGACGTCATCAGGATATTAATACATTATGAGCAATTGTTAAAACTGACATTGCTATCTCGTTTCCCTTTACACTTTAGTGATAAATATGAATATGCAATATCAGTTCAGTTCAATGCGTCAAGTTACTACACTACTTACCGATGATTCATTGGTCGCCGAGCATAATTCTAATTACTTATCCATATTACATTAGCTAGATATATAGGTAGATACAGGTATAACACGGCTAGCCAACTGTAAGACTGCCAAAGTACATATATAAGAGAATATTTAAGGGAGCTAGCACACGGCCACTTTTTGCAGCGATGCAGTCGCAGTCTCGCTCTATACAGTTGCGATGCTGTCGCTTTACATCCCCCCTCCACTCATACTTTACCGAAGTCGTGCTAAACAGCAACAAACGTGCGTTAGTAGCAAAACGCTGAATCAATACAGTCAATAAAAACAGCGCGACTGCATCGCGACTGCACCGCGTTGCAAATGCGACAAGTGGTCACATACCGCGATGCAGTTGTGCGTACGCCAAACTCGCGAGTAAAACGCTGCAGAAGGTCGCCGTGTGCGACGACCCTATCTGACCCTACAATAGACGAAAACCGTTATGTTTGGTAATGCTTATGGATATGGCTTGCTTAATTAAGACTATGTATCTATAGGTTAGTTTCAAAAACCGTTTCAGTAACGGTTTAACTTGGCATGCAACGCAGGATAATCTCCCGTTCAAAGTTACTAAACATAATAAACTACTATTTACTACTAGTCCCCACAATGTATCCGCTCGGTTAACTTGTTTAACTTTAGTTCTAAGAACAGTAGGTACCTACCTATAATAGCACTTCGATTATATCCAGTCAAGTGTTTAAAAACAACTTTGAAAACGAGACATCGCATTTGCACTTAGCGAGGATGCAAAGTGGGAAAAAGGTAAAAAATAAATAAGTAGATGATACTTAAAGCAGTTAGCCGGCCGCGAGGATGCGCCCGCGCCTGACGGACAACGCCGCAGATCTACGCGCGTCTAGAACTGACAAGTTTTTTTTTGCACTTCTCATTACCGTCTTAGACCCTTCAGTCTATTGCAGACGATTTTTTGCATTCAGTTTAACAAGACCGTTGTGACAACGACATATCCCATGGTTTGCTTGATATCGTGTCGTTTCTGTCTCTGGTCAGCAAGTGCACTGGACCAAGCATCGCATTAACCCACTTGCCCCGATCTGTGCACCATTCCGCAAATTGTTCCCATTTTATATCAAGTTTTTCGCACTATAGACAAAAAACACATTTACTACCAAATTCGTTGAGAAAAACAGTGGTTTTTTTTCTGCGACTGGGTAAGGCCGCGGAAAGTTACCAATTTGGACGTTTAAAATTTACCCAGCTGATTAAAAAAAATTGGTAACCCCTACTGTTTCAAAAATATTTTTATCATATGTAGATATAGGAATTCTCATGGTCGCAAGTAAGATAATTAATATAAACCCCTTTATAAAAATACTAAAAATATATTTCCGTCCAAAACGTAACGAAAGTTGGTTAAATTTTTCGACCACGAGTACTAAAAGCTCTGTTATTTTTATGATATTTCAACTTTCATGGGTATACTTTTCTTTTAAACTAAAATTTATGATATAAGGATAGTTCTACTGATTACGGAATAATGATAATATAATCATTTTAATTTTTTATCTTACATTATTTTAATGGATCAGCATTCCACACTTATGTTACAATACTTTCGTGACGCTTTATGTAGCTTGTTTTTAAATATTTTTTGGCGAAAATACGTTTATGTGCACTGGCAACTCATATTCTAGTAGGGCAACACCGATGAGCAAGTCCAAATCCGTCAGTTTGTCAACAAACGCAATTCAAAGTAGACACAGTCATAGTTTCGTGAAAGTACCCCCAAAGTGTCGTGTGTGATTTTAAAGGTAAGGAGTGATTGTATTTAATCAGTTTTTTTTTGTACAAAATGTCTTTATTTCACCATGAAAATCCACTTTTTTTCAAAAATACGTTACACTTTCGTTACGAATATGTTACATTTTTGCAAAATGTTACGTATTTTCTACGTAACATAACGAATAAATGTTGTAAAGGGAAGTGCACACAGATTATAATAACTTAAATGAGTTTTATTAGATTTTTAATGACCCGAAAATATACAAAGTCGAACAAAACTGCTGTACAATAATAAAATAAATAAAAACAACATCTTAATAAAAAAAAATGTTTTAAGAAGAAAATAATTTATTTTCGACCTCAAGTCACAGTAGAATCATTGATTCTAAAGCTGTTTTATTGTTATACGGTCGTCTTGTTACTAGTATTGGGTACCAGCAGTGAACAAATAGTAATTACTGCCACCTGGTACAAAATGAGAGGCTTTAAAACACTAGAGCGGTTTGGGTTTCATTAGTTCCATCACACGCGTGTTTCATTATATTGATTTTAATGTGCCATGAAAATTTTGTTTACAGGCAATATAAAGCTAATAATTTTATAACTTGATTTTTTTTCTTAGCCACGTTATTTAATGGGAATATTTTCCAGTATGATCTAAGCTTTATAACGACTTATGTTACGTTTTATGATAACATAACGTATATCTTTTTATGTTACTTCTATGTCACATTGGTAACTTTCCGCGGCCTTACCCGACTACAGCCTAGCAGACAGTTACGTCGCGGTCGCCTAAATCGAACTACTTAGTTTTACCTTTATATAGTTTTGTAGTTCAAGTGTTTCTTCAGTGCCTTGAGTGTAACTTATCTGAAAAAAATTGGTATGTATCATTGATGTCGAGTCATTGAAGTAAGTAATAAAAAAACGGTTAAGCCACTTTCATTCACATAATTAAGCACGCCATTTAACCTTCTTGCCTTTAAAGTTAACCTCCTCACCCCTACTTTGGGACCCTTTAAAAGTATGAATAAGACAAGTTTTTTTTTTATTGTAGCTAAAAACCTTATTGCGGGCTGCACGTGCTATAAAAATGTCAAATATAATTACTCTTGTTAGTAGGGTAACTGATAAAAACGGCCGTGACATACAAACCCATAGACAAATGGACATCTCTCAGCGTTACCATTTGATTTCATGATTTCACCATTACGACACGGAGCCGATTATTTGTCACTGATTATTTTTAAACATTAGAAGCAACACGTGGACCCGGTGTACCAATATGTCACTATGCTAAAATTACTAGTAATAAGAGAAGGGTTAAAAAAAGTAACAGATTGCCTAGTAAAAGATTATACTGTCTGTATATGTAGCGAGAGCGGATGGGCCAATCAGCGGGGTGAC
Organism: Apotomis capreana; assembly: GCA_947623375.1. Taxonomy (NCBI): domain Eukaryota; kingdom Metazoa; phylum Arthropoda; class Insecta; order Lepidoptera; family Tortricidae; genus Apotomis; species Apotomis capreana. Next base: position 17,479,073 of record OX392501.1, read on the forward strand.
TCACACATGTAGGTACGTAACATGTGGGATTTTGTATGCATGTTTTACACTACTTTTGTTCATACATAAATATATTTAAGGAACTTACTATGAATAACATTGTAGGTACTCACGTAGAATCGACGTCCGTTGAGGCAGAAAGGTTCTCGAATGGTGACCACGAACTAGAAGACACAGCGTGGGTGGCCTCCGGCAAGGTGGGCCGACAACCTTGAGAGGGCCACGGAAAGCTGCAGGATGCGGGCAGCGCAAGGCTAAGTGTGGATAGAGTAGACCTTTAGGGAGCCCTATTTCCAACATTGAACGTATTTTGGCTCTGAGATGACAATATTAATAATACGCAGTAGCGTTTATAATCTACGTAGTTAATTTTTTTTTTTTTACATTGCTTGAAATGTAATACTAACCAATTTAATTATGCTATAAGCTGGACAGGAACAACCTGTTCAAACAATGTTGACAGGCATGGAGACGACAGCTGAACAGGTGAGTCCAGCTCAAAACATTCTTCCCAGATGGCTACTAGGCTTTTAGTTATAATTACGAGGGGCGTTCAATAAAAAGTGAGAATGGGTATGTTATAAACAACTTTTATTAAATGTCATTTTATTTTTCGACATAGTCACCTTTTAGCATAATACGCTTAGTATTTCTTTTTTCTAAACTAAAAATTTCAATTTTAAAAAAGGTCTCATCTTGAGTACTTAAAAAATCTTGTACTGCAGCGATTACCGCGTCGTCGTCTTCAAATTTCTGGCCTCTCAGGTATTCTTTCAATCTCGGAAATAGGTAGAAATCACTGGGGGCGAGATCCGGTGAATACGGAGGATGCTTAAGGATATCGAACCCAAATTTACGAATTGCAGCCATTGCAACGGCGGACTTGTGTGCCGGGGCATTGTCCTGGTGGAACAGCACAACTTTCGAGACTTTACCTCGCCGTTTTTCGCGGATCTCATTGCGCAATGTTGCTATTTGTTTAGCATATAAAGTGCCCGTAATAGTGGCTCCATGCTCAAGATACTCAATCATTACTACCCCTTTATCATCCCAAAAAACAGAGCCCATGCAGCACCGGCAGATGGGCCCACCTTGAATTTCTTCGGAGTTGGAGATGATGGCCTTTTCCATGTCATAGACTGCAGTTTCGTTTCAGGGTCGTAATGGTGGAGCCATGTCACGTCCATTGTTATAAATCGCGCCAGAAAAAGTTTCCGGTCTTGCTTTATCAGGTCCAAAGCTTCTTGTCAAATCTCGACTCTAGTTTGTTTTTGCGTGTCAGTAAGCATTCTTGGTACCCAACGCGCAGATATCTTTTTCATACCCAAGCGTTCATGTAAAATATTATGCACGCTCCCCGTTGAAATCTTTACATTTTCAGCAATAAAACGAACCGTGACACGACGATCCGCCAAAACTAAGTTTTCGACTTTTTTCACAATTTCTTCAGTTACTGCTGTAGTAGGGCGTCCGGAGCGGGGTTCGTCCATGGTCGATGTTCTTGAAACAACGTGCGACTGTCGAATACGGAGGAGCAATAGACCCTAAAGTGTCCCGCAGATCTAAATTGACTTGGTCCGTAGATTTTTTTTTCAAACAAGTATTTGATAACGGCGCGAAGTTCAATTTTCTCCATTTTCGCTCACGTACTCCATAGCGTTGCAAAGAAATGGCCGTATTTTTTTTTAAACAAGAAGCAGTTGGATTTTTTTTTCATGAGGTCTTGATGTTTTATACGCTAGTTAGATTAACTGTACCGGCCAGTATTTAATTTCCTAATATTGAAAGAGTTTGCATCTCATTCTCACTTTTTATTGAACGCCCCTCGTAAGTTCATGATAGGCCTGCTTTACAAACACCTGTGATGATAATGACCTAGTAATAGAACAACTTAAACCCCGGTGGAAAAATGGGGTAAATAACTGTATTTGGGAAGCCTGAACATCTTGTTAGGTAAACCAAACTAGTGTAGCAGTGACTCAGACAGATAGGTAAGTATATAGGTAATGCACAGTCGATTTTTAACACAAATATCATTGTCAGCTTTGATTTCATACTTATGCCCCCGTATTCCACAACTTTCGAACTACAAAGTGATAATTATTAAATACAATTCACGACATACGACCTTAAAGATCTACGTGTAGCCATTATTTATTTTTGTTCTCTGCAAACGTTGCGTCTGTTGCAACGTCTTAAATATTAGTTCATTTTAAACTTAATTAAGACATAACTTGGCGAGTTACACAAAATTAATTAAACAGTCCGTAGCTCGCGATTTAATTGTTGTTGAAAATTGATAATGGCTTACAATGCAACAATACTTGCCAAATTCAAGCTATGACCTAATTCGGGCATTTCGGACCCATCCATTTTTTTTTAGGGAAAATTCAATAAATTTGCACAGCGCAGAGTGGGACCGTTAATTGATTTCCACGTTTCAGGAAGACACAAAAACTCATTGAAAATACTGATGTTAATTGGACGAAACCAAATTACCAATTAAGAATTCACGCAGCGGGAGGCAATCTCCTGAATTTAATTACTTCACAAAACAGGTAACTGAGTTATATTATTGTCAGATTAAGCCTGTGATGTGGTTGAAGGCTGTAAATCAAACGGAACCTACTTCTCGGGGTGTTACGCAAAATGTTCTTGAAATCGCTTTCTACGTCGCGTCAAGTCCACGCTGCTGAGCGGTGATAAGCCTTCTTACGTAATCGCCGACTGCAATGGATGTATATAGGCACTCGCCTGCCAACGACGTCATCGCGAATTTATGGCTCGCAACATAAAGTCGCATGAAAGGCCAATCGCTGCAAAATATTTGCTGTCCTACCATATTGCGTATACTTTTATGCGGTGATTCTAGAGAAAACTTCCAACCGTAAACGTTTAAGTATCCGTTAAATCGAGTTATAACCATGTTATTTTTTAATAGCGATCTTTGGCGATCGTATCCCATAAAGCACGGCAGTTACATCATTACATGTTAGTCAGTTACTTTGTACAAAAAAGTTTCTACAACGAATTTTGAATGTAACAGCAGAAAAAGATTCTATGACCATTGATCAGGGCCGTGACTAAATGGCCACCGGTTTGTCAGAATCATCGAGATGCGATCCCCCAAATTGCTGGTAATTAGGTTTAATACCATCGCCATTTTTTGTCTGTCCGCGCCAAATCGACCTTACCCAATTCTCTACTTCTCTAGCAATCTAATTCGATTTTTTCTTAGTTCATAATATGTAGCAGCTGGACTGAAGATATGTAAGTTAAACTCTTGCATTATTATGATTCTCTTCAGTTGTCTTAATAGGTAAGTACTAGAAGCGAGTTGAATACCAAGAATGCTTATCATTTCGAGCATTTCATAATAATTAATTCAGTGCTCCTCTTTACTCATGTTCGAAGTTTAGACTGTCGTACGAGTCGTATCTTCCTTATTGTTTTGTTAGTCATAATAAACAGCAGCCTACCCGGTTGGCATTATGCCATTGCGTCTCCTCCATTCTACACCATACGCAGTCCACAACTATAAACATTATAAACAACCGGGTAGATACGCGTCGCATATTTCAATACAATTAACAACTTGTAGCAGAACTATACCAGCGATTTTTTGCCAGCCGCGTGTGAAGAAGCGATTTCACTGGGAAACGCGGCAGGCGGCAATGGTACCTTTCGCTCGAATCGACGGCGGATAGAGAACAGTAACAGCTGTGCCACTTCCCACTGACCTTTGTTACAATCCCACTCCAAGAAAGCAGTGGTAATCTATCACGAGCTGCAGGGTTAGGAAAATCAATAACAGGCAATGATCTCATCTCTACAGATTCTTTTCATATTCCTATCCCAATGTTACCTACATTGGTTTATATCAGTGTTATCTTGTTTTTTTTTTTACATTCGGGTTCCGTACCTTAAAAGGGAAAAAACGGAACCCTTATAAGATCACTTTGTTGTCCGTCCGTCCGTAAGTCTGTCAAGACCCTTTATCTCGGAAACCCGTGAAGGTATTGAGTTGAAATCCATACAGTCAGGTCTGCAAGCCCTTGAAGCTGTAAAAAAAAACTTCTAAATTTGGGGCCGTTTATACGGATATTGCAACACTCTTGAGGGAATCAAAAATACCTACCTTACTTAGGCGACGAGGTTTGCCGAAACGCGTCTTAGAACCTTCAACGATTGCATGAAGTACTATTAACTTACCTTTGGTAGGTTGAAGATAGTTGACATTGAACTTTGTAGTAAGTAATGATCTGAGCGAAGAAATTGGCACAATACCAAGTGCCCTGTACAAGTGTAGGTACACGCTCGCACAGGGCAGATATAGATCTGCTAGCAGTTCTATAATTTTACGAAGACGAATGTTAATATGGGGTTTTCATCCAAAATGTCCTTTTATTAATGTAGGTATACGTGTAGGTTTCATCCAAAATGTACTAAGACTAAGATACTATTATTTATCTACCTACCTACTTCATTACTATACTATACTCACTGACTGACTATGAAGCTGACGATGATCTCTTTCGTTCGACTGATCACCTTTTATAAAGGGCTCTGGAGTTATTTAGATATGTACGTAGGCGTACACGAATTCCTTTACGTCTACACCAGAAACTATTACAAGTACTTTGCAATAATTCATTACATACATAGACACGAATATATTACTAATTTACTGGAAAAATACCGTTTCTTTTTAGAAGACAATGCCACCCTCGCTCACCCCTCTTTCACGTGCGTCCCGCGGTATGTTTTATGAATGAGCTCAGCATTTTTTACTTCCCGTTATTACTTTGCAATCATAACAGAGAAGTTAATAAAAATATTGTTTGAGAATATCGATGAATTTGGTGTGTAGCCATCGCAATTTGCGTATACAATGCAAGCTAGGTAGATATGGTAGAGGTGGCTAATTCTCGGACTTCTTATTATTATAAATTTATGAAACATATAATGTCTCATTTTTTTATGTGGGTAGGTACACCACAATTTTTATTTAAGCATTAAATACAAAGATCAAAGCTTAAAGAAAAATTGAAAAAGGATTCTTATTATTAGTTATACTCAAGTCAACAAGCACGAACTTGTACAAAAAATCCTACGAATCTATGATTACAATACAACCTGCTCACTCAAGGTTAATTTCACTTTTTGTAGAGATTTTCATGTTGGGAGCCAGCAGGTAGTGGCTCGGTGCAACTACGTAGGTAGACAACGCAACGCTTTGCATGCTACAACTAATAACACAGCACGCAAAAACTTTAACTAGCTAGACACGTAGGTACTATAATACGTCTACTTTCGTGATATACAATTCGTTATGGTTTCACTTCTGATGAGTATTGTTGTACATACCAATAGGTATGATTTGAAATACTTTTACCGGTAAATTTGGACGCTTTTTTGCTCCATTACCTATTAAATTATCAATAAATACAATAGTGTAAGTACAGACAAAATAACGTAATAATAATAAGTCCTTTACGGGTATTGCGGTCACTAACCAAAATGATTATGTTAATAATTACCTAACTTACCCTTTAACCAAGAACTTGGATGTAACCTCATTCGACTTATTGACTCGATAAACCGTAATAAACATTAATTTACGAAATGATTAACATGCATAATAAGCGATCGTCATTAAAGCAAGCCCATTTATAAGCCCATAATTTAGTTAAGCGACCACCAATGAGTTATAAAAGGGCGTGGTCAAAGCTCGTCGACCTTCCTGAGCGGAAGTCGTTGTCAATGCATGTGCCCTACGGTTGCCATAAACAACCCAATCCTGTACATACCTACTCATCGTATGCATACCTAATTGACACTTGGAATCGTGCGGTAAGGCGGCTGTACCTAGTCTATTATCAACAGTGCAACACAATGACAGGCAAGACGGCACCTACCTACTCTATTCATTATGCTTGATTTCATGGAAATACCTTGTAGGTAGCTTGTGTTAGGACTTGGTTACCAATATCATTGTCCTTTGTAGTAGGCCCCATTGTACAGGAAAATAATTTGATGTTTAATCCATTATAATTTCGAATGACAGAAATTACGTTGTATTATATTACACAGCTACATACTTAGAGTACCTATATTATGAGGTTAGAATTAGTTTAGCGGAAGGATGCTGTACAGAAAACCTGTTAAACACGTGGTACTGGTAGCATATCTACCGAGGAGGGCCACTGCACAATATACGTCCCATTTTGTTTTGTTATTGTGTCGTATGCTTCAGAGCACGTGTTGTTCTCACTTGCTAAGCGACCTAACAAGTGCATCCCAATTTTTATCTTATGCTTTTTATGGAAGAAGCGAGTATAGCTCACGAAGTAATTTGTATGAAACATCTGCTTATTTAGAAGTTGAATCCCCTTCTTCGGCCGCTCAATGTGCGTCCCCAAACGTCCATTGTAAAAAATTGAGACAGGCCGCCTCTCAGAACAACAAGAGTCACTTTCTGTAATTTCGTTTTGTTGCAAACCAAACTTCTAATTTACTCCAAGTACCTATATTAAAGTCTAATAGGATCTTTAACTACAGCGTGATAAAAGACAGACATCAAACATGTTAATCGCTTAGGCACAGCCATTCCATGTAAATCGTAAATCATCGTTACATGGGTGGATAGCGTGATATAAAATAATCGGGGGGCACGGCAGTGCCCCCGCCAAGTCGAGCGCGAAGCAAACACTGCCGTACCATCCTTTACTGGAACCATTTCGCCGCATTTTCAGGCCCCTATTTGAGCACCTCTGGATAAGACCAGAACGCAGAAGTTTTTGTCATCCAGTAAGCTATAATCACATACTTAAAATCCAAAATTTCAAGTCTGTAGGTCATTTAGTTCCGAAGTTACGCGAAAGCAAAGTTTGGGGACAGATTGGTGCAATGGTGTCATGGAGCACCTGGTGTTGTACCCTTGTGTACTCTTCAACGGCCAAGTCACACAACATTAACTATAATAATAAAGAAATCGCAGTAAGGAACCTTAGACTTGGTACGACTTTGTCTAGATTTCATTACTTTTTAGAGATAAACAAGCAGCTCCATCGAGACTTGGCTAATTTTTTACAGAATGTTTTTGGTGGGATGAAGATTTACCACAGAGCACGATTTCATATTTACTAATTTTGAAATGTGCTACCTAATACACAAATTAAAATTCTGTTAGAAATGATGGAGCATGTAGACATAATGGATGATAAATATGATTCACAAGTGAGTAGAAATCTGTGGCACGTTACAAAACTCCGGACTGGCATAATGTATGTACATACTTATTGTATTTAAAAACGAATATGACAATTTACGTACAAACGACGACATGCACTTTGTCCCGGAGTTAGGTAAGTATATACATTATATTTTTTACAATATACAGATGTTTTATAATGGATGTTCTATTTTTTTATCTTTTGGGGGTGGCCTAAGGCTGTTACTAACATTTACACAAGGAATAATTATTGGAAATTTTAAATATTCAAAAAATAAACTTTGTTTCCATACTTTTGGCCTGGGGTGTAGTTGCGTACGTATTTCGCTCCTGTTCCCTGGCATGATACACCGAATTTTCGCCACAGTCAGATAAACGGCACAAAGAAACACAGATTTTATATATGCAAACATAATTATATGTATGTACAGGCGTCATCACTCTTGACGTCCGTACCTTAGTAAGCAATACGTGCCATAAGTAGCCGGTAAGTAGATATGGCTTAAATAGCCGCACCATGTTCGGCGCAGGCCGCGCAAGCGATGCAAGTCAAGGTGGGCGCTTGCGCAACAAGGGAGCGACTCCAACCCGAGCCAATAATCAGCGTGCACTGAAGAATCGCTGCAATAATACTAGACTAAGACCTAATAACAAAGTCTTAAGATTTCTTACTGAATGATACGACTTTCATACTAACTTGTGCGGATCTAATGACCAAAGGACGTTGACGACTAAGTAATAGTAATACCAGCACTATGAAGATACTCAGTGTAGAATATAGGTATGACTGTTGTCATCGTGCGTACTAGAACTGTATGCGTGTAACAAGGTTAGAATGCGACTAGAATGACGTCGATGATAAATGTGCAACGCACCTAGACGCAGTTATTCGATTTAATACCTATTAGAACCATTCCATTAAACTCGACTGCACCGGCATTGATTGTTTCCATGAGAATATTACTCATGAGAACAGAGGAGGCGACCATTGACGTCGACGACGTACTGACTGTAAACAACTAAACTATTGTTACCGAGACCCATTGCATACATATAGCTGGCTGGGAACGTTATTATTTGATAATTTTATTGTTCATGTGCATGGGTAGGGGCATGAAAAGAAATTTGAAGGAGTCCTTATAGTGGAGATTTTGATTGGTCAATGCTATTGAAAATGCTATTATTGGTATGGTATGTTTCCCCGATTCAATTAACATTTCATAGTGGAGTTTGTGTTGATTACTTAAGAGGCCTTATTCCTTTGAAAATGCTGATTGTTTTTGACATTTTTCTCTATGATCAAACATGTTATTTAACATATTATTGATGTTACTTCCTAGAACAGGGCTAATGGGATTTATTGGTACTTATATATTTCAAACCCACAGTTTGAATTTTTCATTGATAATTTTTGTTTCAAAAACTACTCGAAATTGACAAAATTCACGCGGAAATTTAGTTTTTTTAACTTATTTTCGACTGCACGCAATAAAAGCATGAAATAGCTACGTTACTACCTAGAACTCGGGGAAAAGTATTATTTACTTCAAAAAGTTGGTTGAAATTATATCAATATATTTGTTATAATATGAAAAAAAGAAATTTTAAAAGGAATAAGGCCTCTTAAATACTGAAGACACTGAACTCACTGGGATGAAAAAACTTTGTTTCCTTTAATTTTAATTATTCTCAGAACTGTCACACGGCTCACGTTCAGAGATCGTGTCGAAGGCAATTTATAATAGCCTATTCCTTGACTCAATAAATATTAGAGTTTAAACGCATTTACCAAGACAGAAGTGAAAAAAATGATTATTTTTGATGAATCTTAATTATCTCTTGAGATAATTCACAGAACAGCCACGCTGCGTATGTTTAGAGAGCGTATTTATAGTCGCCCCACACACAGTAGCGGAGGTGCGCGGGAGACGCCCGTCGGCAGTTCTATTCCCGGCGGGACCTTGCACACTCACCAAAACCCCACCGATTACAAACATTAGCTACATTTATAATACACGAATAGACGGACTTTTATTACAGTTGGGTATGTAATAAAAGTCCATTTGGAATTGGATGAGACTCCAACTACAATTATAATATCGTAAATGGCATTATACATTTACAATAACATATACCCGACTACAAATATGAACTACCCATTTAAAACTCGGTCGATAGGCGTATTAGTCACAGCCATTTCTGATTCCAAACAGGCATTAATCACGCATCATTATCATATATTATTATTGCGCCAACAAGGCCTTGGATAGATGGCTTTACTTAGAAATGTACGTTTATGTTCTAAAAGAGTTCAATATGTGTTTAAAGTACTTGTTTGGTTTTGACCTATTATCGTACCGCTGGGTTCTAAAACATTGAATTGGCTATTGAAAGGGCCGGGCGGACGGTCGCATACGAATGCGGGGGCACAATGTGGCTTGATTACATCTCAATGAATAAACAAGTTGCGGGCTCAAGTGTACTCTATTATTATGCTTATAAGCCAGTCCACAGACGCCTCTGTTGGCCCTATCTTCGAGCAACTATTAACATCCTTCGAAACTTCCATACACACATACATTATTAGATAAAACATTTAATAATATTCTCGTTCGAATATTTTTATGAAGTAATCTTCAATTAAGGCGTGATTTTGCATAGTCAATAAATTCCTCAACAAAGACCAGCGATTTAAATCTCATGTTAAGGTGAAGCGTTACTAGACGAGGGGAAGCTCTATTCCCTTTGTGTAACTAATCAATAACTGGGACCGGGACGCCGGCCCTGCATTCCGACATTGTCGGATGCTTTTCCCAAAATTCCCGATTTAACATATCATACTTGCATATTCACAAACCCACACAATGCGTATTTGAATAACAGACGTAGACAAGCGTAATTTTAGTGATATGTGATATCGATTCATTTATATCGGGATTATCTAGAATTCACTATCATTAGGAAAATAAATAACAAGACCAGATAACATATTACTTAATAAGTTTGAATAACCAAACCATATAACATATTAATATTACTTAATGAGTTTGAATAACCAAATTGAAAGAAACACGTTACAGAAACTACGACTAAGTAGATACAAAGGACAAAAACGCAAATGACCTACATCCAAGAATAGAAAATATTCACAATTATGCAAATTACTACATAGAAACTGTAGAAAACAAGACTCATTTTGCCGAATATTCTAGCAAATTTTAACAAACAATTGATAACGCCAATTCAAACACTGTGTCTCAAAATTATGTCTCTATAAAATCCAGTTTGATAATCAAATTGTTCAGGTAGCTCTGATACCGGTGTTAAATTGTTAGTGCTAAGCGACTGGGTTAATTCTTGCCAGTTAGTCACTCACTCAGGACTAGTAGGGCAACCTTTACATTCTCGAACCAATGCTTCAGGAAGTAAACATCTGGTATTACAACACCCGGCTGCCGTCAATGTCCGGGCGAATTAGCTCTATCTGGGCCGGTAACGGCACCTAAACTACTGTACCTACCTAGTAGCGCACGAAACGACTCGGCAAACCAACCATGGTAAACAAGCGATAATCAACTATAACGCATTGTTCTACTATCAAGTTACCCGTTGTTTAGCCGGCGCAAAATAATGAAAATTAACAGATTTGTTTTCATCAAAATACTCTTCATTTTTATGATACCAAGGTCCGGGAAATGGACACAACTTGCTAATGAAATTGTAGACTGCCGCCATCGCCAGTGAGAAAACTACATTTTCCTTCTTTAATAATGAAATCTCTACCAACTAACACAGTGGATATCGGATAGGCGAAATGACGCAAATAGCTCAAGAACCTTCCGCTATTGAATGAGTATGTACACGCAAACTAAAAGTACAAGATATGTCAATAATACATTTTTACTGTGCTGGATTGATTAGATAACATTTCCGTCCGATCGAAGATAAATTTTACCTACCTGGATGTGTAATAAAATAATAATAATCACTTTTCTGCATAAACGTATCGCAACTACAGTCCACACTCCATTAGGAGTGTCGTAAAAATAGAGGATGATTGCGAACACCGAACTTCATGGTCCAACAGCTGCCACCGTTTAGCAGCACGCGCCCCAATAGGCTCGAGCCACTCTGCGATTGCTACAAGACAGCAGTCCCGTTACCTTCGCAACACTATTCGGCCCAGTGATCATCAAACAATCCAGCATAGCATCAATTTCACACTACACAACCAAGAAATCTAGAGGAGCCCTTTATATTATTATAGCAGCTCAAGCGGTGAACAATGCTACGCCAGTTGTGCACGATATGCGATTTGAAATCGACGATAGTGCACAGTTGAGCGCCCACGTGCTATGTGACAATCGCAACAAAAACTCGTACGCGATTTTTGCTTCGATACGCCCCAAGATCTAAAGAAAGCATATGATAATAAGTAAGTCGTAATCTTGACTTTCATACGAATGTATTACGAATTGCGACCACGGCTTTGCTTTTGCAGAATATGCTTGTTGCGAGGGACCATTTTGTTCTATAATCCCATCCCTATTATTCATGAAATAGTGGGTCTATGGCCATGTGTTACCTCTTTTTTTGCCACTGTATTTCAACTGATGCACAAACATATATATTTAACAAGACTGGACCTGGTCAAGTTTGCACTTGTCAACTGTAACATCACATGTAAACTACATGCTAACTTAGCATAAGCCAAGTATACATGAAAACTTTTGTTTATGTCAATTATGGTTTTATGTTTATATTGTAAATGACAAAATGGAATTAAGTAAACTAATCTAATATGCTTTACTTTCACACTTGTTTCATGGCAAAGTAATCAACAACATTTCAAATTTTCAAATAGTCTTAAGTTTAAACTAATTTCATTAGTTCATTATCACAGAACCCAAAACTATTATTTTTATTTTATTATACGGACTAGTTTTAGAAATATGAAAAAAAAGGTGAAAGCAGCGTCATCAAAGAATCAGCACTCAAATGACAAAAATTTACAGTTGCAATACACAAAATGGACAGTGGTACAATTTCAAATTACTTATAAATAACATTAACACTTTCGCAACCAGATAAAAAAGTAAGACATATCCCAGAAACCGTCATCTGAACAAAGTTTACGAGCGCCCGGCCTCCGGGTTGTTGGTGTCAAAAGTGTTAAATCCAATAATGACATAAACAAATCAAAACTTGATTATATATATGTACTTTTTGTAATGTCAAGTTATGGTATCTGATATATACCAATTTGCTTGGTCATTATCATTAACCACCAGTTCAGTATTTGAGAAAGCAAAAAAGTTGTGAGTAAAATTCTCAAATCTAATAAACACAATAGTTGGGTAACTTCAAAATTTATGCATTATATGTTAAAATTTAAAAAGTTGCAATACCATAATTATTTACAATAACAGTACCTATAGCTCTGGCCCAATTTACCTTTAATGTGGAAATATCACAAGTGATATTGTATCTTTGTATTGACTGAGTGCAACACTGTCATTTTTTTCCAAAATATAGACTTATGCCAAACTTTAGGTGGAGCCACCAAGTCTATCATTAAGATGATTGCCCTTAGTTTCCTTAACTTTCCATACAAACATAGCATGTTAACAAAATAATTAGACTTTATTACCATCACATTGCATTTTTCTATTTGCATAAATATCAAAAACAAGTGCTATAATAAAAATGTTGATGTTATGAAGTTTTTGAATAAAAAATTAACAAAAATATAAGCACAAGCACATACCATATTGTTGTGAAACTGCATAGATTATAGTTGCATTGTTTGTGTGGAAAGCATGTTGATTTTGTAAACATTTATTAACACCCCAACCAGGGATTCCTTCCCAGTGTTGCAGGTAAAAGAAAAATACTTTAGGAAAACACCTTTTATACATAGTAGTAGACTGTTCGAATAGGCTTTGTTTTGATTGTGGTACAAATTTAAAACATACATCGTCTATTCAAACAGGGCACTAAGTATGAAAGTAAAATTTAAGCTATATCAAAAGGAATCAAGCCCTAGAAGTAAAGACCAAGCAAATTGAACAGATCCATGCATAAAACCATATAAAACTTTATCATACATAAAAATAGGTAATAAAATTAGGTTACCTTGATGTCTGAAGAATAAAACTTTTTGGTAATCTCCCACTTAAAACTTTTATTTATAGATACTTTGTTATATGTATTATCACAAATCCTGGTAGACTTTTAAAACACAATCACGCAACTGACAAATCTTACTGTATTTTCATGATTACTGATTTCTCATTTAAACATAATTTACACAATAAAACACTATCTGCGACTCGACTTAGGTGTAATCGGTTGCTCATCACACTCCACTCTACACAATCATAATAGTTTATTGCATATTTGGATGGCTTTTTAATTCTCTAAACTGTCCATGTCCTTCGACATCATTAATCTCATGAAATTATATACAAACTTGGCTAATTTACTTTAATTAAACATAATCATTTAACCGACACAGCTCCTGCATGCGTCTCTGACATTTGATAAAAGAAACTTAACTTTTTAAACATGATGATTTAAAGAAGTGCGATCCAATAAGGATACTTTCTTCATCAAATGTGATAATGGTTATTGCGGGAGTATCTACAAGTACTAAAGTATGAAAATATAAGATAAAGCACCTCGATTGGACAATGGTATGTATCAAAGATATTAACAACGTGATATGACGCACATCGCGGCCGGCTCGGGGCCAACGGGCCGCCTCCACGCCCCTGCGCTCCGGTGCGGGGCCTGGCGCTGCAGCACAGATCCAGGCGCCCTGGCGCGGGACCAGGCGCTCCGGCGCCGACCGCGGCTGCCCGAGCGCCGCCAAGTACGGGCGCCACACGCACTCCCGCCTCGCCGAGCCCTTGCAGTCTTACGAGAAATAAATGCCACATTACACTCTAGATATTAAAGCACTGTACAACAACAATAAGTTTTCTTTTCTTTTTCGGGGCTAACGTTCATTTCGCGCACGATTTCGGCGAACATTTCGTTGACGTTGGTGCGGCTCTTAGCGGAGGCCTCCACGAAGGGGCAGCCCCACATCTGCGCCAGCGCCGCACCCTCGGGCTGCGCCACCTCGCGCTGGTGCTCCAGGTCCGCCTTGTTGCCCACCAGCAGGATGGGCACTCGCTCGGAGCCCTTGACGCGCGTTATCAATTCCTTCATGGGCTTGATGTCTTGAAATGTTTGGTGATTCGTTAATGAGTATACTACAACGAACCCTTGGCCGTTTTTAATGTACAGATCCCGCATGGACGCGAACTGCTCCGTGCCGGCGGTATCCAATATTTCTAAAACACATGGCGAATTGTCCACTTCTATTTCTTTCCTATAGAAGTCTTCTATTGTGGGGTCATATTTTTCCATAAAGCAACCGGACACGAATTGCACAGTCAAAGCACTCTTACCGACCCCACCCGAGCCCAAAACGACAACTTTGAATTCGCGCATTATTATGTTGTCTAAATCACACTTGCCAGTCTTCAATTCAACGTTTCATAAACGTATTCACTGTGCTATAAAAATGTCATTGCTATGTTGGTTTATGACTCACTCAGATGCGATCACTGAGAAACGTTCACTAGTTGCAACTTTATTAATTGATAAATAGCGGCGCCATTTTAGTTCACAGTGTAGAAAAACAACTCCAGTTTCATTGCGGTGCCAGAATCACATCAGATGACGCGGAAGCGACTTAACATTTATCAAACTTGCTCCCCTGCTAAAGCTGACTGGTCGCAGCAGCAGGTTGGTCAAAGCACTGTGTTGTCTTGTTTGATTGGTGAATGGATATGCACTAACCGGAAGCCAGTGCTGCCAGCCCGGTTCCAGATTTACCTTTTACCATGATTAATATTTTTCAGCACTGGTATGTATATATTCCAAATACACGCAAGGATTTCGCCAACAGTATAATGATGCATGATTTTTATTGCGACTTATACAATATAATAACGTTTTTTGACGCGTATTATTCTCAGCACCTCTAGCATAACTATCATACGCGACTATTTCTCGCGCGAGATAAATTACCAGTCTTTTTCTGTGCGCAGTAATGTGAGAGAGTGACGGGTAGCTCTATGTCGCACGACAAGAGTCGCGAAGCATAGTTGTGCTAGACCGGCTGGGCTGGGTTGTCGAATTTCAAGGTGAAGTACGGACGACGAAATCGGTCACATTTGGAAGCATGTTCTTCAATATAACTTTGTTCTTGACAATTTGACCAGATCGGCATTCAAAGCATCTTTTATCAAGGCGTTGTCCCCTTAATAAATATGATGACAAATGTGTACCCAGATAAGTTCGTGCAAGCGAGATCAAAAGTAATCACGTTCAAGGCGTCTTTCTAGTTTTCTTATTAATTTACCCTAATTTTTAAGTATATTGTAAACCAGCAACTCTGCCGGAAATAGCTAGTAATTATACAATACATGGCAACTCTATCTTGTTTCGTTCAGAAATTAAAACATTTTTTTCGTATGCTTAATATTTGATAGTTCAGAATAAATCAAGGAGCTTATATTTAAGACAACAGGAGTGCGAACTCAGAATAAGTGTTCACACAAAATTAAATCTTAGTATAGATACATAAAGTATATTTTACGGGTGAACGGGTCACGGGAAGACAGAGACAGCTTGCAGATAGGTAGTGTGTCCCTTTCTAATATTGCCAGTCACAAAAAATAGTAATAATTAGTAATTTTCAGATAAAATAGTAGTTATTAGTAGTTTATACTTTTCTTTAAATTAACACTATTCACTTCAAATAATTAAATATTTTATTCGCTAAACTTTCTTACGCGTCACCAAAGAAACTAACGGAAAAAATTATGAAAGTTATACAATCCGTTAGTATATAAAAATAATTTTATGTTAGGGCAGGATAAAACCTTTAAATTTTAAATCTTATTAATATAATTGAAAACTGTCAGCATTTTTGACAGTGCTTAATGGTATCTTTTCTGATTATTTAAAAAATTACATACTTATAATTGCATCATGGTAACTGGAATTAAAGGTTGCAAAAGGAAACCTTTTGGTGCCTATAGTCACAGATCATATAATACTAGTAGGCTATAGTATATTTTTTCAGGTAATATAAGGTATCATATATTAATATGAAAGCATGTCAAACTTTGATAAAGTACTAAAAGAGTGACAATGAATTTACAAAATTACCGGATAATTCCGATCTATGTTTTACTTCGAAAATTCGTCGTTCGTTTCGCATCGTTTTAACTATACTACGATAATCCTTCGCTATCTAAGGGTGGTTAATAGGCGTCGAAATTTCAAAATGGTCGTAGCGAGCTGAAGTTTGGTATGTAGGGGGCTTTGGGCCCCCTGATTCCAAAAAAGTTTTTTTTTCTATCATAAAAAAAAAATGTATGGGATTTTTTTTAAGAGACCCGTATCTCGTAAACGGTTGGCTCAGGTGGGAGGTGCTCGACCAAATGCCATAGGGGGCGTCCACCCGAGTACAGTCGTGAAAAAAAAAATCGAAATGGCGACTTTTTTTTCTAAATTTAAAGTTGGTGCTAGGGGGCTGAAACTCGATATCGGGGGGCATTTTGGGCTCACAAATATGAATCTGGAATTGGTGTCCGAAAATTCGGTCAAATTCGGAGAATATCGGAAAAGCAAGGTTTGTATGGAGAAAATTTCATATTGGTCCGAGGGGGCTGAACTTCGGTATCAAGCAGTTTTTGGGGCCCCCGAGTCGGAATCTGAAATTGAATTCAAAAAAATTGGTCAAATTCAGAAAATATCGGACAACAAACTTTAATATTTTAGTTCGACCGAGGGCCGCAGGCTTAAGGGCGAACGTCCCCCCACGAGGCCGCAGGCCGAGCTCCGTGTGTCCAAAGGTGCGAAGCGTCCCAGAGACGGCGAAGCGCGCGAGCCCAAGGGCCCGCAGGGCGAGCCCACCTAGAACATTGCTACCCGCCTAAGTAATCGTAGTAGTAGTAGCAATCGTAGAACCGAAGTTAGGAGATAACTCAAACGAGATGTATGCCTTTAAGACCTCCCAGATCACCCCGCCATAAGTATTTTATATGAATCACTAAAAACAAAAAAATATACTTAAATAATATAAAAATATAATAAATGAGTGGTTTGGCATAGTCTTCAAAACGTGATTCAAACGTAATCTGTACTTAAATGGGTTATTTTTAGCTTTTTAGTTTTTTTTGAAGTTGTTTTTTTTTTGCTTTTTATTTCGCCATATACTTAGTAACCGTTAGTACAGTAATAAAAAGTATTGCGTAGTCTTGCATTGGTAAAACAGAGTTAGACAGGTAGTTTATAAAATAACGGTATACTTACAGTTTTACCTCCCTAATTAATTTATGGTACCCTACAAATAACCACTTTTTTTTATATCCTCATAAATGAGTTCATGTCCACGTACATCAGAATATGTTTTTTGTTTGTTTTGTTTTTAAGTATGACTTAACGGAGTTTGTCATTTATAAAATCAAATTAACAGTTACGGGATTGCTGCGCTCTGTTAAAATAACAGGAGCCAAAAGTGTGTTATTGCTGGCATAGTAGCTAACATTCACTATATTTATTTATGAGTTTCCATAGGTATATATAAAATAAATTCTAGCTACAGTGCCAGCCAATATACGTTTTTAGACTTTAATTTTTTTCATTTTTTTTTTATAAATATCGGACAACCTCACACAAATCAATCTAGTCCCAAATTAAGCTCAAGAAGGATTGTGTTATACTAGGCGACGATATACGTACTTATATCGATAAATATAATTATACTTAAATACATAGAACAACCATCACCCAAGCACAAATATTCGAGTTCATCATACAAATATTTGCCCCGGCCGGGAGTCGCACCCGGGACCACCGGCTCAGTAGGCAGGTGTCTACAAACCGAGCCAAACTTGTAATAAAATGGAGTAAGGATGAGTCCCTCTTTATTGCTAAATATTTGGTTACCCCAGCAGAGTGGGATAAACTGCCCCCTTGGCGGCTTTCTTACTTGGCTCGTTCGAACGAAGCAATGAGCAGTCCAGGTATACTATAGTATTTACTAGGTGCATGGAATAAATTAAACACACTAAATATCATGATAAATTGATAATTAAGTTTTTTCTTATCATTTAACAACATTACACATGAATAATATAAAAATATCAAAACATAAACCTATTTCGACTTTTCTTTATTAGTCCAGTTAGTATAATAGCCATACAGGGATGCTAATACCGTTGGAAAATGGGAAATCTATGTAAAGCCTGACCAGAAATATATTAGGATGCGCCCTATTGCGGAATTTCACTGGAACTAATTTCTTACATTGGCAATGATTTTATGACTATTATAGAATTTAATTTGACAATGGCTTCGATATTTGTGTATCTATAAGTTTAAATCAATTACAGATAATTAATACATAGACTGCTGTCTATGCTGGTATAAGAATAAGAAAATTGGGCAAGTGCGAGTCCGACTCGCGCATGAAGGGTTCCGTACCTATATATATGTATATATAGGAATAACAAGTTTGTTGTATGGGAGCCCCCCTTAAATATTTATTTTATTTCATTTTTAGTATTTGTTGTTATAGCGGCAATAGAAATACATCATCTGTGAAAATTTCAAGTGTCTAGCTATCACCGTTCTTGAGATACAGCCTGGTGACAGCCGGACGGACGGACGGACGGACGGACGGACGGACGGACGGACGGACAGCGAAGTCTCAGTAATAGGGTCCCGTTTTTACCCTTTGGGTACGGAACCCTAAAAACAAGGTATGCTACTTCGGAATAACAGGCGGAACTTTCTACGTCATCAAACTGTGATTGGTTGGTTGGTATTTTTTTTTTTTATTTATTTCATCACCATGGAATCAATGTCCTTCAGCCGATGGTTGGTTGGTACTTGGTTGGTGGTGCCATTGGTGTATCATAATACTCCTTGATTCCCTTGTTACCTGTATGGATCTCATTAAATCCGAGTGTTTTAAATTATGACAAAATTATATTTAGTCAAAGAACATGACAAGTTGGTGGTGCCAGTGGTGTATCATAATACTCCCTGATTCCCTTGTTACCTGTATGAATCTCATTAAATCCGAGTGTTTTAAATTATGACAAAATTATATTTGATCAAATATTTGACATTGATTCCATGGTGATGAAATAAATTTTAAAAAAAAATACCAACCAACCAATCACAGTTTGATGACGTAGAAAGTTCCGCCTGTTATTCCGAAGTAGCATACCTTGTTTTTAGGGTTCCGTACCCAAAGGGTAAAAACGGGACCCTATTACTGAGACTTCGCTGTCCGTCCGTCCGTCCGTCCGTCCGTCCGTCCGTCCGTCCGTCCGGCTGTCACCAGGCTGTATCTCAAGAACGGTGATAGCTAGACACTTGAAATTTTCACAGATGATGTATTTCTATTGCCGCTATAACAACAAATACTAAAAATGAAATAAAATAAATATTTAAGGGGGGCTCCCATACAACAAACTTGTTATTCCTATATATACATATATATAGGTACGGAACCCTTCATGCGCGAGTCGGACTCGCACTTGCCCAATTTTCTTATTCTTATACCAGCATAGACAGCAGTCTATGTATTAATTATCTGTAATTGATTTAAACTTATAGATACACAAATATCGAAGCCATTGTCAAATTAAATTCTATAATAGTCATAGTATAATAGCCATACAGGGATGCTAATACCGTTGGAAAATGGGAAATCTATGTAAAGCCTGACCAGAAATATATTAGGATGCGCCCTATTGCGGAATTTCACTGGAACTAATTTCTTACATTGGCAATGATTTTATGATGGTTGTCAACAATGTCAATGTCATTGGTGCTGGTTTCTTTAAAAGACAAATATTGGACTTCCGGTTCGTGTCTTAAGATGGCCGCATGCGTTCAAGTTTTGCTGTTCATTATTTATTCATTTTTGTTGTTCAATGTGTAGTATTGATAGCGTATTGTGCAGTGAACTAACGTATGAGTGAATGGTTAATGAAGAATTCAACTTGAAGCGTACATAGCCCTTCTTGGGTCAAGGCCCGGTAGACCGCGTGGTTTTTTGTAAATCGCTATCAATTTACAAAAAGCAAAACCTCACCGAACAACGGCATGCTCTACGAGCAAACTTGAAATTGGCGAAATCATCATTAACCTGATGGAAGCCATATTTTAAAATTAGAATAGTAGAAAGACAAATATTGGACAATACCCAAAGAAAAAGCCGAAAACCATTCACAGTCGTGAACGTGATATTATAAATAAAGTGTACACGTGTCTACTACACAAAAAACAGTCGGCAAAAGAGTGCATTCCATTAAAATAATATTACGAGGTTACCATAGGAACTGACAGGTATTTGAACTGAGGTCATTATAATGTGTTGCGATTGGTTGCAAAATTGTTGCCATATAAATCTTGTAAATTGCGCCCTCTTGACAATCCTCATATATTTCTGGTCAGGCTTTAGTGTATGCTCTAGGAGTGTTATGTGTTTTATTTTATTTATTTATTTGTTCGTTAACTAATTACTTACATGCAAATTTACAGTAAATAATACCAAAACATTTGCATGATATACAATAGCTACATACGGAAACACAATTAAAATGAAAATAAACAGAAATAAAAATAAAACTAATACAACACAAAATCAGCAAAAATAACAATAAAAATAAACAAGAATATTATACACAATAAGGATAAAATTATATACAACAACTTCGGACAAACAAGGGTAAAAGTATATTGATATGTGCAGTGCTTATATATGCAAGAATTTTCCTACAAAATGCACCAACACTGTCAGCAAATACATCGACTTGTTCAACTTCAAGTGCAACGCGGTTTAAGACTGTGATCGCTCTCGCCGTTGGGGCATTGGCGCCGCGGTGGGTGCGCGTGGCGGGCTCAACCAGCAGCCGGCGGCTACCTCCGCACCGGCACCGCGCCGCCCGCGCCGCACGCTCGCGGTACCAGCAATCCAATGCGTTGTAGGACAGATGGATTATCCACTTTATTATGAAGACAATAATAATACACTATGAGCAGCAGTTTGCGCCTCAACTCTAGGATGTGAATCCCGATCATACCCGTCATGAAAAGAGTTGGGTATAAGAATGGATAATAGCCATACATCCGCTTATACATCTGGCAAATTTCTTTTGTATTTTTTCCACCATAAGGACGTATTTATCCTTATGGGGATCCCATAACACCGCTCCAAATTCCAGCCTGCTACGAATATAAGCGTTGTACAACATAATACTAACTTTGACGGTAGAAAACTGAGAAGGGTGTCTAATAGTAAAGCTTAGCGTTTTGGAAACCTTCCTGCAAGACGTTGTAATGTGTTGTCTAAAGTCGAGTTGTTTGTCCAGTGTCAGTCCTAAGTCTCGTATTTCGTCAGTTTTATGAAGTGCAACATCGCGAAGGGTGTATTTGGTGGCTAGAGGTAAACTCATCCTGGAGAAGATAAAGCCTGACCAGAAATATATGAGGATTATTAAGAGGGCGCTATTTATAAGATTTATATGGCAACAATTTTGCAACCAATCGCAACCCACTATAATGACATTAGTTTTAAATATCTGTCAGTTCCACTATGTTAACCTCGTAATACCATTTAATGGAATGCACTCTCCTGACTGTTTTTTCGTGTAGTAAATACATATACACTTTATTTATAATCTTACGTTGACGACTGTGAATGGATTTCGGAATTTTCTTTGGATGATTTTAAATATTTGTCTTAAGAGAAATTACCACGAATGACATTGACATTGTTGACAAACCATCATAAAATCATTGCCAGTGTAAGAAACTAGTTCCAGTGAAATTCCGCAATATGGCGCATCCTCATATATTTCTGGTCAGGCTTCAATTGACATACATTTAGAGGCATTGAAATGTAACGGTTCCCCTCCGTTAGCCCGAAAAACTTTCATCCTAATTTCATTGGCCCTAATTTTGGTAACCCTAAAATCACTAACCCGAATTTTCATTCATCCTAATTAATGAATAGCCCTAATTTCAGGATTCCGAAATTTCCTAATACCTAATTACTTCATACCGAATTCTGACTAGCCCTAATTTGCACTTAGCCGATTTTTTTAGACTACTAATATTATAATACCTAATAATGCTAAAACCTAAATTTTATTAAACCTATTTATCTATAAACCTAAGGCGAGGGCTGCTCTCCCTCCACCTCCACGCCTCCGGTTTTGGAATAACACTAGGGTAGGAGTAGGACAGGCAAGACTACGTGGAGTCAGAATCAGAATTGCCATAGACTCAGGATGTACATGGGAATCTTTTGACGCTCCGCTCGCTTCGCTCGCTCCGCTATACATTGCCACAATAGAAACCTAACCTAACCTACAGTTTTCGGGGTTCAGCCAATTCGATATTTGTCCAAATCCGTATTTTCTGTTTTAACGTAAAAATAGGTTTAATAATCTTTAGTACTCTTGACATTTAGTGTCAGTAATGATAAGGTCTAATAATCATTAGGTGTGGTAATTATTAGGTTATTTCATATTAGTATTGTTGACAATTAGTACAAATCATTATTAGAGTATTGAATTATTAGGTCTAACAACTAATTAGGGTATAAAAATTAGGTGAAATGACATTAGGGCTAATGAAAATTATAGCTAACGTTGATAGGTGTAATAATATTAGCACTTGCGATATTAGGTCAAGTAGGGGAGTACCAAATGGAACCTATTGTCTTCGCTCCATTTGGCAATAGAATTTATGTCGTTTTGAAGGTGTTCTTGGTCATTACTATCCCCAACCCTGTGAAATAATTTGATGTTGTCCGCGAACATTAAACACCTAGCAGTGCTGACGACATTTGGCAAGTCATTAATCATGATTAAAAATTGAGTCGGCCCTAGGGCCCAATTCATGTATCGGGCACGGGCAAAGAGATAGTAAAATGTTTTGTTTTTAACATGACTTGAACTGTTTAGGGCTGTTTAGCCGTCACTACCAATATGTGTCAGTGCACATGGAAAGATACCTACTATACCTAGTCACGACATTTAGTTACCGAGTTACATGAGTTTTTGTGGAAGCGGGTGAAAAAGTGCCAAAATGGGTTTTGTGTTATAATTGAGTTATTTACGCCCTAAGGAACATATGTGTACAAGAATACCAGTAAAATTATGTTTTCTTAGTATATTTATCCGACCATAAAGTTTAGTAGTCAGGGTACCTTGTCACGGCTTGTCTTAAAATCGTTTAAAATTTGAATAATTTTGTTAATATTTCCATTGCGGGTAGGATAGAATAGAATAGAATATGCCTCTTTCTAAGATAAGGTATAGAATCGGCCCATAGCAAAATGATTTTTGAGCCATGAAAATTTAATGTTTTTTATAAGAAAACATTGAATTTGCGTGACTTGTATGAACGTAGAACCATAACTATTTAATTTAATACGTTTGCCATTACACCACAATGGTGGTAAATCTCACCAAGCCCATTTTATCGATATCGATACAGAATTGAACCTTCTTGTTGATCTCGAATTTAGTCCATGCAAAATTGAACTGTGATTTTAGTTGTTAGATGTTTCATACCGCGTAAATAATAAATATTATAATATAGATTGAAAGCTTTTTTGTTATTGTTAAAAAATGCGGTATCTTGTATTAAATTTCTCTATGATTTTGGAGTTTTCTTTCATTCAATTATCGCAAAATGCCATAGAATATGTAACTATGATAAGAAACTAACAGTTTTAATCTAATTTTTTATGAAGTGGCTATAATTAACACTTTTGAGTTTCTTCCGCCCTTGCATATTCAACCTAGAAAATCAGAATAATTTACAGGTTTTTTTAGACAATTAACCTTTATTATTTCTTTAATTTCCAAAAATTTGATTGATACCCTTCACTATGTAACTTCAAAGTAGAAGTGTGTTTTTTGCCATTATAAACTTTAAAAGCAATTTTCTCAACTTGTGCATTTTGGAAGTTGCAAATTCAAATATTTATTTAAAAATAGCGGTTCCACCTAGAGTCTTGATTCTTTTTTGTATAAATAGAAAATTTTATCTACTTTTTGGAACTATGCATAACTCAATACTTGCAACAAGGTACCTTTTCATGTGCACTGACACATTTTTTCTAGTTAAGTACTCCATTTATGTAAGATAATGACTTAGCGTGACAAGGTACCCAGTTTAGTAAAATGCTAAACTTGATGTCTTACACGACTAAAACAGAAGTTTTTATAAATAAGAATACATTAATTCCCGCTATAATTATCCTAAATAACATTTTGTTACAGATATTTCTTGCATTATAGGCAAGAAATATCTGTAACAAAATGTTACAGATATTTCTTGACCACTATTTTACTAAAATAGTGATCTTCGAGTTTAAGTTACTAAAGTTTAGTAAATGTCGTGACAAGGTACCCTAGTTACGTTTCCATACAAAAGTTTCGACCGAGTCACTGAACTTTATTGTTAAAAAAAACTGCTTTAACACCATTTCTATTATACCACTGTGGTACACCACGCTAAATACCATTTGATCTTGTGATATAGCATGAATATACAAATTATTTTGTTGGTTTTTAATATTATAAGTGATCTTTTATGTAACTGTTAAAAATGCGGTAATTATTAAATTTCTTTATGATTATGGAGTTTTCTTTCATTCAATTGTCCCAAAATGCCATAGAATATGTACCTAACTATGATGAGAAACTAACAGTTTTAATCTCGTTATTTTATGAATTGGGTATAATTAACACTTTCGTGTTTCTTCCACCTGTTAGCGATCAGAGAGGGAGCAGGTTAATATTCTTCAAACAACGGATAAATTATATAGATTTATTATAAAACATAATATGAAACAAACAAAGGAACACACTAATAACTATAATTATGCACACACACGCACACCTCATGTTATCACAGCAAGTTACACCAGCCGAAAGAGGGCCTGGCGCTCTGGCGCAGCCCTTTTATTGATTCTCAATCCCCGCCGTTACACCGCCCGTGGTGGGACCCCAACTTCATCCTTGACGAGTAGATGGCGCCACTGGCGGCGGTGCAATGCTGATGATGTACTTGCACCCGCCGCCAACACGGCCATCCTGAGCTGGTGCCTGCCCCAGGCACCTCGAGAGTTCATTCTATAATAACAAAATCACCATTAGTTTTAAGTTAGCATCATTTTTTCCCTATATCCCTATCATGATTCCTGCCGATCTAACATAGCTCATTTATAAGCACACCTAATAAATTTCTTAGCCTTCCAATTATGACATTGCGGTTACACTCATACTATTGTGATGACTATTATGCAAGTTACCTTTACAGTTCTATCTGAACTCTGCTTAAGCGGCGTTAACCAACTATGCCTCACTTAAACCAGCCAGATTTATCACTGTTTGCCGACACAATACCATCACTTAGTTCGGTGTAATAGCAATAGCCCATACCACGCGATAAATGCATCAAAACGATAATTTAATTAAATAAAGCATTTAACTTGATTTGTCTCCTACAAATATACATAAGTATAACCAAAACTGTTTAACATATAAACAAATATGGGTAAGGACCAAATTCTTTGCAAATACTGTCATACATTAATGTCCACCTCATCTCAAACTAAAAATAGAACATTTATCGTTAATTTGTAGAGTAGAAAAACACGCCAAATAACAGTTCCTATTAACCCAATCATCAATAAACGAATTGATTTTCAGAATAGTTAATAAAAAAATTAATCAGAAATATACTTTTTTATCTTTATTATATTTCCCATACAAAATGAATATGTCCGTACTCTGCTTTCTCGAGAATATATTGATTTAGTTTTAAAGTACGAACGCCTTAACTTATACAGTTTATTTGTATGTATAGTCTTAGGTTTTGTTAAGACGCAGGTATAGTTTAATATTCGATATCCTTCATCATTTTAAATTTTGCGGCTATTTTATGCATGTCCCAAATATTCTTCCATTGTGCAACCTCCAGTTGTGCGACGATATTACACGGAACTTACAACGCTATTCCAGTAGATTCTTCAATTATTTTAATGGAACACTGACTCCGAACTTGCAAGCTTGACTTCGATAGTGCTGCCATGTTGTTATTTCTGGTTAGGTCGTGAAGTATTTTGCCTCCATTGTGCGACAAGGGACACAACCATTGTGCTACGTGTCACAACGGAAATTCGTCGAAGCAAAGACAACGTTACCAATTGTGTTTACAAGCTTTTATTTAGTTTCACCTGTCCCGATGTTTATTTATTATTCATCTTCAAACCTTGTACATTGTACATTTACAATTTTATACTACTTTTTATGCTACTTTTTTCCGGTGTGACACATTCCATTGTGATTTCCGTTGTCCAACGATGCAAAGAATTTGGTCCTTACCCATAATCTGCACGTATTTAGTTTTAATTATTATAATATCGAACAAACTAACGTGAACCCGATATAGAAATCTTTCAAGTATTACTATTGCAACATGGAAGTACAATTTAAGAAACAAATAAAACACAAGACTGATATTTAACCTTAATGTTTTTGTCCCACTATTTATTCCCAATGATATCTACAATATTAATTCAAACTTCTTGAGTAATGACGTCGTGAAATGACTATTAAAGAAATTAAACACTAAGCACCTAAGTAAATACCTAACATACGAGTGATTCGGCTTATTATTCACGGGAACAAATGAACGCCTGTACACCCAATGACAAATATCCCTTGGCTTGCACTACGATCATAAAATGTTCCACCAAATAATACCACCAAATAACACCACCATATTCCACCATGAATAACCCTTTGCACGCAAATACATTTACACATTTGAGCATATAATGTGGGATAAATTAGCATCTAATATCAACAAACAGTTTCCACCCAAGCAACTCGTTAACCTCTCGAATTCAATGTACTTTTGTCTATTTTATAAAGAAATCAGTACGCTCGGCTTTTCCTGACCTATATTTTATATAACAATGTTACTCACAAACATTCATCTTATTACACTTGCTATCAGTCAATTTAGCGACAATTCTATATAAAATCCTCCTATGAATTGTCACGATTAAAATAAACCCTTTGTTATACGCAACAACGCAACACATCGAACAGCCGTTAAAATTACTAAATTAAAGCTATATACCTTTCATACCGAGTCTAACCATATCTGAATAAACAAAATATTAATCCGCACTAAAAATGCAACCTCCGATTAACAAAATCATCGCGACACTTTTTCCGTTTAAATGTTTTCTTTCCTAACGCGGGTAGCTACAAAAAAATAACCGAAATATTACCTTCTTTTACCATCTCAAAATAAATTATTTTCTTTCAAATACGTAAACTACTTTAAATATCAGTAATCTACACCTATAATCATATTGTATACGAAATCGAAAACATGACCATATCTTAAATATATTTGGCACAATTAAAATTTCTGATAAATACCAGTTATCAATAATTAATAATTATAGCAGTTATCAAATGCCATTTAGTTTTTGTCATTTACTGTTTGTCTATTTAACATTAACCAATAAGGGCTTACGATCACGCATTTATAAATTACCAAGCCTTTTTAAATTACCAACACCAATACCAAAATACGAATAAAAATGTTTATCAGACCTCACCAGATTTTCTCATCAATTTCACATTACGTATGGGATACATTTACGTCTGCCGCAGTTCTCACGACCACCGCTGCTTAGCTCCACGTCCACATGAAGCTCTGCATGAATGCTGCCTGATGCACCAACCTTTGCTCCAACATGACCATGTGACGTAGCTCGGAAGACAATAGTAGTTTACCATCAATTTGCAATTTAAACAAAGAACATAATTACGGCGCGGCGCGCGAACGCATCCAATATACAAATCAAAATCAAATGTATAGCTTTTAAACGAATGTGTGCATAATATCTTTGAGGTAAAAAAAAAATAATTTATACGTAGGTGTGAATTCAACCTATCCCACTTCTGATGTTAGCGATCAGAGAGGGAGCAGGTTAATATTCTTCAAACAACGGATAAATTATATAGATTTATTATAAAACATAATATGAAACAAACAAAGGAACACACTAATAACTATAATTATGCACACACACGAACACCTCATGTTATCACAGCAAGTTACACCAGCCGAAAGAGGGCCTGGCGCTCTGGCGCAGCCCTTTTATTGATTCTCAATCCCGCCGTTACACCGCCCGTGGTGGGACCCCAACTTCATCCTTGACGAGTAGATGGCGCCACTGGCGGCGGTGCAATGCTGATGATGTACTTGCACCCGCCGCCAACACACCCTGGCATGTTCAACCTAAGAAATCAGAATAATTAACATGTATTTTGAGACAATTCACCTTTATTATAATTCTTTAACATTCAAAGATTATGATTATAGCCTTCACTATGTAACTTCGAAGTAGAAGTGTGTTTTTTGCCACTATAAACTTTAAATGCAATTTTCTCAACTTGTGCATTTCGGAAGTCGAAAATTCAAAAAATTGGGCAAGTGCGAGTCCGACTCGCGCATGAAGGGTTCCGTACCATAATCTATAACAAGTTTGTTGTATGGGAGCCCCCCTTAAACATTTATTTTATTTTATTTTTAGTATTTGTTGTTATAGCGGCAATAGAAATACATCATCTGTGAAAATTCCAACTGTCTAGCTATCACCGTTCTTGAGATACAGCCTGGTGACAGACGGACGGACGGACGGACGGACAGCGAAGTCTCAGTAATAGGGTCCCGTTTTTACCCTATGGGTATGGAACCCTAAAAATTATATAAAAATAGTGGTTCCACCTACAGTCATTATTCTTTTTTGTATTTATAGCAAATTTAATCTACTTTTTGGAACTATGCATAACCCAATACCTGAAACAAGGTACCTTTCCAGATGCACTGACACATATATTATTTTATTAATCTCATCTCTTGCAAAAATTGTAGGGATGTGAATGCTGGACATGGCAACATTTCCACCTATATGTAATATGTCAGTGTGACGGTGTCAGAACCCACAGGAGTAGCCGGCTATGAATACTGTGCCAAAATTGCCAAAATATTCTTCTTTATTATAGTCAAGGCCATGTAACTCAATTTATTGTATAGTCCGGGGCGCCAATCGAGAGAATTGAAAGCGACTAGGTGTGGTCTGTTGAAGTTGTCTGGATTCTGGATTGGAATAGTAAGTACTTAAAAATGTATATTCGTATTGCTTGCCCGTCTACAGAGAAGCTACTTTGTATCATGATAATAACTTATTAATATCTAGAACACTCGTTATGCCTATCTTCAATAAGAGCGAATCATCTATTAATATTACAGTAAGGAATAAAACATAGATGGTGGAATTTTGTGTTGTTTTTGTTTGCTTGTTTTTTTTAGCAACAATACATCCGTAGCAAACTGTTATTAGACTATTCTTGTGCACAGTAGTCCAAATATAGCAGAAGTTTAAATATTTTTCCACTAGCACTAGATTTTAAGTATTTGAACCTCCAATCTCACTCAAACTACTCTACAAAAGCTCACGGACTATATATAGTCAAATACAACTTCTGAATACCAATCACTCACTAACCTGTACTGCTAGATCATGTTGTAGTCTTATAAAAATGCTATTAGAACCTAACATCTCATTGCTTATATTTATACAATTTACAATGCACTAATTGCATACATAAGTTTTGATTGAAATAGTATTTATAGTAGTATTAACTGTAGTTTCAAGTTTAAATTGTTGTTACTTTGGGTTTATAGTTTTTTTAGGTTAGGTTACTATTGATAAATGCTTCATAAGTACTGGAGTGGTTTTCGTGTTTTTGAATTTCTTGAAATCAGAGTTTATCACTAATTTTGCATACTTGCAAGCACTTGCCTAAGTCAAATATCAATAGCAATAAACTTAACTAAACTGTCAAGATTAAAACTCCAATTGTGTGGCTGTGTGGCTGTAAAAATCGGTTCAGCACTTTTTCCTGTTAATAAAGGGAAAAATAAATATCCCAGTTATATTCCATTAATGTCAGGATTATTTATAAAAGTAAAGTATGCAAAGTATTTTGATTATATTCTTAAACGTAAAAAAAATATTATAAGACTAATGAATATTAGCAGAATGGATATATATTTGCATATCTGTTTTGCTTTTTAGTCAAATCAAAATAATTGTATCTATTAAAACTATTTAAATCAGTTAGACCATCATCCTCCTAGCCTTTGTCCCATTTTTTGAGAATAAATTCTCAATCGGGGTCGGCTACCTAAATCCCAAGATGTGGCGTAGGCACTAGTTTTTACGCAAGCGACTGCCATCTGACCTTCCAACCCAGAGGGGAAACTAGGCCTTATTGGGCTTAGGTGGTTTCCTCACGATGTTTTCCTTCACCGAAAAGCGACTGGTAAATATCAAATGACATTCCGTACATAAGTACCGAAAAACTTATTGGTACGGGCCGGGTTTGAACCCGCGACCTCCGGATTGAAAGTCGCATGCCCTAACCACTAGGCTACCACCGCTTTTAAATTAGTTAGACCACCCACAGCTTATCTGCTTTTCTCAATGGTTGACTGGTAGAGAATGCCAATGGCATTATGTTTGCCTTTTGTATGATTTGTTTTTCATTTGTGTAAAGATTAAAGAAATAAATAAACATACAATATACTTTTGTTTACCATAATTTATAAATTGTATTTGTGTTGTTTCCTTTTGTAAACTTTTATTGGTATGCAATAAAGTATTATTGTATTGTATACTTACTTATATTATAAATTTAACCTGTGTGAATCATTGTCTTAGTTAATCACAGAGCTTATAAGAGAAACCCGATTGTTACCCTAATTTGAAGAATTGAAATGCTGATAATCCTGGCGAGCGACATGTGGCCTCCAATATTTTATTTTGCTTTAGTGCCATTCACCACCTGCTGAACCATTGAATTAATTTATTAATTTGATAAACAAATGTAAAACCTTCCCTACTTATAGTTAGCTATTTCCTATATTTAATGATGCATTCATTGCTGCGTTTCAGTTATCATAAATTTACTGGAGAATAATATTTATGTAAGTACATATATGTATTACGAAAATCATAATAACTTGCCAATGAATTGGGTTGGGAAGCTATACCAGTGGATCTATGCTGATAGCCGCTTATTTACCGCGCAAAACATCCATCAATCTTACACTTGAATTTGTGTCGGAAAGCGATGCCTGCTGCCTATACATACATGATATATGCTGCAATCATACTGCCGTGCTAAAGTAAAACTAATAAAAGGTGACCTTTTTAGCAAAAGTATAGCCCTATTGGTTTATTTATTTATAGCCTTTTTTCAGATACATATCACAGTAGTATCACAGTTAATTTATACATATATTTTAATTTATTTTAATCTGTCTGCTCTTTGGCAAAGGCCTCCTCCAACACTTTCCAATCTTCTCTTTTCCTAGTCTAGGTTTTACCAGCTGTCTTAATCATATCATCTTCCCATATGAAAGGTTTTCCTTTCTTACTCTTGCCTCCTCTTGGGTACCATAGTGTCACTACTTTGTTCCATTTATCCTCTCCTCTAATTACATGGCCAGCCCATTTCCACTTTAGTGCTTTTCGTTTTCACACCACATCTTGGGTCCTTCTGGATTTTTAAATTATGTTATGGTTGATTTTGTCTATTTTCCTTGTCCCCATCATGCTTCATTCCATGCTTCGCTGACAGGTACGAAGCTTACGCTACCACAATCTTAATCCAGTTCTAAGGATTAGCAAACCCGTGGACTAAAAACCTAGTTGTCGGAAACGAAAAACTTACATTTTGCATCTTCATCTTCGTCTGGGAGATAATGAGATCGCTCTTTAACAATTAGATCGCCTATTGTTTACCTCTATTGTAATGCTAAGTGTTATCTGTGTTTGATTTCTTTCTTGTTGAGGTGTGAAATATCTCTATTCTACGATATTTTCGAGCACAGCGGCATTAGATGACGTAATATGCACTCTATTCGTGCCAAAGTCATGCGATACATGGAACCGCGTATCGATATATTTCCGCCCTGTCCGGTCAAAAGTTTACATATAAATAGGTGACTCAGTGAGTGACTTCTGTTTATTAATAATATATAAATATTAAGGAACGGTCTTGCACCAATCGATCTAGTCCCAAACTAAGCAATGGACTATGGATACAAATGCTGGCAAACTTATTGATCATAAGCTTTGACTGCGCAGTAGCCGATTTACGTACAGATGTACATGCCCAGATCCGCCATTTTTGTTCAAAAAGTTTGCCGGCAACTATTCTAGACGACGATATGCATAATAATTGTATATACGTATTTAGATAACATCCATGACCCAGGAAAAATATTCAAGATCATCACACGAATATTTGCCCTTGTCGGGATTCAAACCCATGACCGTCCCGCCCGGTCGATAGGCAGCTGCACTGCCATTGCGCCAACCGCGTCGTCGGCGTATTGAATGTAGGTACCTGATTTTAAAAAAGATAAATAAGGTTAAGGACTTCAAGCTCATTTGTGGAAAGTGACGAGAGAGTAAAGATTGGACTCGAAAATTTGGTAAGCTAAAATAAAATATTTCTTTATGTAGAGAGCAGAATATTATCCTTGTGTAATTGCGAAGCGAAGTAAACAATTCTGTTTACTTAATATTTTACCTTAATTGTAACTAACTACGATCATAGTTATATATAGTTATTTTGTCCTTGTAGAAAATAGTAGATATTGCGGTTTTCTATGAAGAAAAAAAAAACGTATTTAATGGCATTTTTCCTCGTAGAAGCAGTTATCAAACTTTGGTAATATTACTACTACCAAAGTTCGTAAATTTTACGAGAATTTATATATAAAATACTTATAGTATAGTATTTACAAGGGTCCATTACATATAGTCCGGCGGCCCACTGCATGACACCCTACCTTAAAAAAAAATAGAAAATGCCTACTCTCTAAGGGTAGCTGACTTTTAGTAGCTTCAACTGCTCTTGGTCGGCCGCGGCTTACGTGATCTTGCACCAACATTATATAGGTAGTTGTAAATATTTTTCCTGGTGACAAATACGTAAATAAAAACTAAAAAGATCATCCTAAAAAGGTCGATTCAGAAAAAAATATTTTTTTACTATTCTTAACCGACTTCAAAAAAGGTTCTCAGTGTGACCTGTAAGTATGGATGTATGATGTGTGTCCGCGATTATCTCGCGTTTGGATGAACCGATTTTGATACAGTTTTCAGAAAAGTATTTGTTACACTTGGACATTGAGGTATTATTTATATACACAGACAACTTAACCCTATAGACCCCGCTTCATAAAGCTTTCTCTAGTATCTCATGTTGCCAAATTGGCGGGGTGAGGAGGGCAACAAGTGCATTGTGATTGGCTAGTTCAAGGTCAGCGAGCAATGACGCATGCGGTGTAAGATGCGCGCCATTTTTGATAGTGATGGGACACACTCGAAAAAGAAACTGCAGAATGTAAGTAGATATGTTTTTAATTGGAATCAATAATAATACGAGAATGGTTTAAAATGCGTTTCAATTAAACATATTAAATGTAAATCTACTATATTATTATATACATATTATTAGAAAAAACAATAAATATGAAACCAGACATTATTGCTTTAACGGAGATGTGGCTTGCACC
Source organism: Apotomis capreana (assembly GCA_947623375.1). NCBI lineage: Eukaryota > Metazoa > Arthropoda > Insecta > Lepidoptera > Tortricidae > Apotomis > Apotomis capreana. The sequence goes on from OX392501.1 coordinate 17,513,091, forward strand.
GCTTGAGTTTCAATCTATGAATCTTTAAATGAATACTGTATCGCAGCTGAAAGTTCCCGCCATATAACTAAGGGTGGTGGTACACTTTTCTTTATTAAAATATTGAAATCTGATTCAACATTGCACACTCTCGATGCAGATGAATGTTGATTAATATCGAAAAAGAATGAGAAATGTGTGGTTTAAGCGTAAATATAGGTCAATTAAAACTCCATGTAATTGTTCTTTACAGATGTCCTCAGTCAAGTGTAAAATCATTGATTCATACTATCACAAAAAAATAATTTTAGATTTAAGCACCATTAAAACACGAACGTCGTAATATTATGTGGCGACTTTAATATTGATTTTTCAGACCAAAACACAAATTACAAATATTTCGCGAAGCATAAAATGAAGCCCACAACGGACTACAACAAAAACAGCTTCAACAATAGATAACTTTGTTACTGATAGCCAGGACATTTCAAAGGCTTTGGTAGACCTAACTCATTTTCTTACCATGATACCCAGATAATATACTTCAATAACAATACAGCTATAAATAACTTCAATGCCGTACAAAATGCTCACAAATGGAGGAGGTTCACAAAACATAACTAAAAAAATATATATTAAATGAAGAAATAAATATGACTAGAGGCCCGTTGCGGCGTCGAACCGCCGCTAGAATATGGAAATCCGGTAGTGTTACAGAAAATAACTACTTTATCGATAAGAAGTTTTTGGCGAACGAAGAATAAATACTGTAATAAACACGTTAAAATGATGTTTTAAAAACGGTAAAACATGCCAGGCTAGTGCCAGGCCTGATAGCCAACTGCCAGCTTCATCGTGACAACTTTTTCAACTTTTGTAAGAATAACTTGTGCATTAATGACATGTGATCTGCTGATCTGTTTCACAAATAAAATGCATATTAATCGATTTATTGAAAAAAAATATTCATAAAAATAATCCCATATCTTAAAAAATAATTGACATATTTTCATAGGACCGAACATAAGATTGGTAGAATTTAATTTGTTGTTCTTTCTTCAGGACATAAATTTATCGATTTGATCGATTTCTATCAATTTCCAGAAATAGCACGTGATACGAAACGACAGATTTGGGCACTCACTACGCAGGTTTTAAAAAGGAAATCATGTAGTGCGTAACTGTTTATGTATTGATTTATAATCGTAAATACTTAAAAATAGTGATAATAAAAAATGTTACATAAACTCAATTGTATGAAATAGAGAATAGGTATAAAACGTTTATAGATACACGAAAAACCACTATTATCAATGCTTGTTTTTTTTAAGGAAATTCAATAGATCGTGCTAATTTTTTTAATATGGGTGCTGCCATGTCATCATCATCAATCATTAATTCAATAACAATTACACATTGTGTTTGAAATTCTTACGCTAGGTAATACTTAATCAAACCCTTTTTACTAATCTAAATAAATAATTGAGCAACAATAGGTACTCCACCATAAAAAAAAAAAAAACAAAAAAAAATGTGTCAAATATGTGTAATAAATAAAATCCAATAAGTATATAAAACAGCTAAAAATGTTTGAAAAAAGAATATTAAGACATATTTTTTTCAATAAATTTAGAGCTGAAGGCCTAATTCTTCTTCCTCGCTTCCTCATGACTGAGGGTCGTGACCATTTGAGGCCGTTATCTGTTGCACCAAAGCTCTCCACTCCACACGGTTTTCCGCCTTCCGGATTTCCGGAAGGCCTAATACCCGAATTCCAAATTCAAACTTTCGTCTTTCCTCTCATTGAAATAGCGTCTGACAGAAGAGTGAGGGAGATGCTATCTATACTCTCAAGTCTATGATATAAACCTAATTTTAGGGTTCCTTACCAAAATCGGTAAAAACGGAAGCCTTATAAAATCAATTTGTTTTGTTGACAGCAGAATTTGTAAAATTTTATTTTGAATGAGAATAAGAATGATCAGCCAGACGTCATTAATTCAAATATGATTTATTCTTGAGAGCGACAATTTTTTTAAATTTAGGGTAACATGTTAATTATTCCACATTGCCAACTGGTCCACAATATCAGCTCGTCTATATTCCCATCTGGGTTACAATGCCAACTTGTCCACACACCCAACACGTCCACATTGCCAACTCGTTCATACGCCCAACTCATCTGCATCGCCAACTCGTCTATATTACCAATTCGTCTCCATTGGCAACTCGTCCATATTTCCAATTTGTCCACAATGCCAACTCAACCATATTGCTAACTCGTCCATATACCCAACTGGTCCACAATTCCAACGCGTCCATATTGCTTTCTCATCCACAATGCTAACACGTTCACAAATACAACTCGTCTACATTTCCAACTCGTCCATATTTTCTATCAATGCTTGTTTTTTTTAAGGAAATTCAATAGATCGTGCTAATTTTTTTAATATGGGTGCTGCCATGTCATCATCATCAATCATTAATTCAATAACAATTACACATTGTGTTTGAAATTCTTACGCTAGGTAATACTTAATCAAACCCTTTTTACTAATCTAAATAAATAATTGAGCAACAATAGGTACTCCACCATAAAAAAAAAAACAAAAAAAAATGTGTCAAATATGTGTAATAAATAAAATCCAATAAGTATATAAAACAGCTAAAAATGTTTGAAAAAAGAATATTAAGACATATTTTTTTCAATAAATTTAGAGCTGAAGGCCTAATTCTTCTTCCTCGCTTCCTCATGACTGAGGGTCGTGACCATTTGAGGCCGTTATCTGTTGCACCAAAGCTCTCCACTCCACACGGTTTTCCGCCTTCCGGATTTCCGGAAGGCCTAATACCCGAATTCCAAATTCAAACTTTCGTCTTTCCTCTCATTGAAATAGCGTCTGACAGAAGAGTGAGGGAGATGCTATCTATACTCTCAAGTCTATGATATAAACCTAATTTTAGGGTTCCTTACCAAAATCGGTAAAAACGGAAGCCTTATAAAATCAATTTGTTTTGTTGACAGCAGAATTTGTAAAATTTTATTTTGAATGAGAATAAGAATGATCAGCCAGACGTCATTAATTCAAATATGATTTATTCTTGAGAGCGTCAATTTTTTGAAATTTAGGGTAACATGTTAATTATTCCACATTGCCAACTGGTCCACAATATCAGCTCGTCTATATTCCCATCTGGGTTACAATGCCAACTTGTCCACACACCCAACACGTCCACATTGCCAACTCGTTCATACGCCCAACTCATCTGCATCGCCAACTCGTCTATATTACCAATTCGTCTCCATTGGCAACTCGTCCATATTTCCAATTTGTCCACAATGCCAACTCAACCATATTGCTAACTCGTCCATATACCCAACTGGTCCACAATTCCAACGCGTCCATATTGCTTTCTCATCCACAATGCTAACACGTTCACAAATACAACTCGTCTACATTTCCAACTCGTCCATATTTCCAACTCGTCCATATTTCCAACTCGTCCACATTCCCAAGTCGTACAAAATGCCAAATCGTCCACATTGCCCACTCGTCCATAAACCCAACTCATCTACAATGCCAACTCCTCCATATGACCAACTCGTCCTTATTGCCAACTCATCCATATTCCCAACTCGTCCACAATGCCAACTCATCCATATTGCTAATTCGTCCACATTTCCTACTCGTCCATACACCCAACTCGTCTTTATTGCCAATCTCGTCCATATTATCAACTCGTCCGTATTACCAACTCGTCTTCATTGCCAACTCATTTATGTTCCCAACTCATCCACAATGCCAACGCGTCCATATTACTTGCTCGTCCACAATGCCAACTCGTCCACATTTCCAACTCGTCCATATTCCCACCTCGTCCACAATGCCAAGTCGTCCACATTACCAACTCGTCCATACACCCAACTCATCTACATTGACAACTCGTCTTCATTTCCAACTCATCAACAATACCAACTCGTTCATATTGCTAACTCGTCCACAAATACAACTCGTCCACATTTCCAACTTGTCCATAGGCCCAACTCGTCCACAATTCCAAGTCGTCCACATTTCCAACTCGTCCATATTCCCAACTCGACGATACACCCAACTCGTCTACAATACCAACTTGTCCTTATTATCAGCTCGTCTTTATTGCCAAATCTTCCATATCACCAACTCGTCCGTATTACAAAGTCGTCTTCATTGCCAACTTGTCCGTATTACCAACTCGTCTTCATTGCCAACTCGTCCATAATGCGAACTCGTCCACATTGCCCACTTGTCCATGTTCCCAACTTGTCAATTTTACCAACTCATCCACATTGCCAACTCATCCACATTTCCAACTCGTCCATATTCCCAACTCGACGATACACCCATCTCGTCTACAATACCAACTTGTCCTTATTATCAGCTCGTCTTTATTGCCAAATCTTCCATATCACCAACTCGTCCGTATTACCAAGTCGTCTTCATTGCCAACTCGTCCATATTCTCAACTCGACCACATTTCCAACTCATCCATATTACCAATGTAGATACATTCCCAACTTAGCTACATTGTCAAGTCGTCCAGTCCATATTCTCAACTCGACCACATTTCCCATCCCGTCGACATGCAAGCGGAAGGACTATGTTTTTCTTGTAAAATACCATTTAATTTACCATAACTCATGCCATTTTCCTTGGAATTATTTTTTTGAAGGACTTATATAATCATATTTATAATAATATATCATAAATTTACTTATTTGAATGACGTTTAAATTAGTTTTACTACATTTTTTCTGCTTTGATTTATTGTAAAACTCGCCTATAAAAATAATCTATTCTTGAATGACGGTCAGTTTTTCTAGTCTTGCGAGCACCAGCCCAACTCACACTTAACCGGCTTTTTCCTCCACATTTTTAACAGGTATGCGAAAAAAGTTTTCATATCAACATTTTAAAAAGAAAAACAACCTGGCAATTTAGATCATTGACATAATAGCCCCCAATAAAAAATACATTAAAAGTTGTCAGGATATGGTTACTGTCATTCATTGTCAACAAACTGTAAAATTATTTTTGCATATTCGTACATGTTTTAAGTGTTGCGGATATTATGTTGCCGACTCAAAAATAATATTTCATCATGCTGAACAACTTACTACAGGTTTGTAAGCAAATCATGCTTATTATTATTTGGTCATCTTATGTCAAAATAGGGATCACAGGTCACGTGGTCAATGTCACGTGGTTAGCGTACAGTAGTTTTTTCAAATCCATTTTTCAGTACTTTTTCAGGAAAAAATTAAAAATCCAAGAGTTTTATGCACCTCTCCAGCATGAGACGAATCTAATGACATATCATTTATCAAAATCGGACCATAACTGTAGATCTGATGGGATGTACAAAAATCGGCCTCGCGTAATATATATATAGATGACAAATTAAATAGGTACAAATTTTATACTATACCAGGATTTTTAAGAAAGTGCTTGCAACTGCTAAAAGTCTTTACTTGAAAAAAAACTAAAGCGATAGCACACTGTAAATTAAAGACTATCTGGTAACTGGTTAAAGACACCACTGGCAACACTTCTGTAAATTAGAAAATAAAACATGATGACGATATAATAAGTACCTAATGCCAAAACATTTGTAATCAGAATCAGAATATTATTTATTGCCTTAAAAAACTACTATAACCTTAATACTATGACGATAACGTTTGTTTTTAATATGAATGTTATAGTGGCGCGTGGCAAACTTGAGCTTGCGGCTTTGCGATAATAGAGACAATGGCCTTTGTTCGAAAGATTAGGGCTCGAAGCGAAAAATTCACCTGGGAAGAGCCGTACTATACTAATTATTATTAAAACTACTACTACTATTCATTATTAATTATTACCTTCTTAAGTCTGGCAAAGTATGCAGCACTAGTGACAAACGGAACGATTTTACAAATTTTCTTGAAAAGAAGAAATTTGATAGCACAAAATCAACGTTTATAAAAGCTATGACGGATTGCGTAATTTTAAAAATAAAACCAATTCATACGGTCTTGATGGTATACCGGCTGCAATATTGACATTTTACGTATACCGCTGTGCAACATTTTCAACGAGCATATTAAAGCTGGGGTGTACTCCTGATGTACTTAAGGATGCTAAAGTTTCCCATATTTGAAAAAAGGCAGTCCTTCGGTAAATACCTTAATGACAATTCATATCTTTCTAATAGACAATACGGTTTCTGTGGAAATAAAAACATCTGCTATAACTGGACTTGTATCTGAAACTCTTAACAACATAAATCAAGGTATGTGTGTAAGTGGCATACTCATAAACACATTTACAAGAAATCAGCAAGTGCATGTTACTCCTTAGAGACATTATAATAGGTAAGTAATAACTCTACACTTAAGCCAGCGTATTTTGCATATGCCGAAAGTATAATTGGCTACGGGATGGGATAGGAGGCCTGAGAAAGCAGTAATGATGAGAATAATGTTTTATATTTACAAAAGAAATGTAGAAGGGTGATAGAGGGATACTTTCCAGATACTCATAGGCTATTTCTAAAAAAATCTTATTTATTCATAAAAAATCGCATTTACACTGAAATCTTTCTGTACATTTGTCATTACAAAATCCAACAAGCAAACAAAAAATGGGGATTTTTTCGGACGAAGTTTTCATCAAAATCCGTTCCGCCGTTTTCACGTGATGCGCGGTCAAATAAACATCAGACAAACAGATAGGTAAACAAACAAACGGACAAAAAGATAAACAGATAAAAATTCTAAAAACTTTTGGAACGTGTTCTGTTATCGATTCTTAGTATCCCCCCGCCAACTTTCTTTCGAATATCTTCCATGGTCAAGGCGGCAACAGTGGGTCACTTTTTTTTGCAGAGATGTAATTTGATTTGTGTGGGTGTTGGAAAGATGTAAAAGGATCCGTGTTATAGTGTAACTAATATATATTGATTATTCCAATCGATTTAGCTCGTCAACATAATATTTTGGAAAATATATAGTATTTTCTAAAAAAACTCATTTGAGCCATTGTGTACTGTGGGTGGGATACAGTGAATCGGCCCTCAGTTTACAGTGAATCAGGCAAGTTTACAGTGGATCATCTATAACATAACTCAACTAATAATGCATTTTTTTGCTTTGTATGGGTCTTTATTTTTTTGTTTTAATCAAACAATAAGTTACACATCAGAAAAGAAAACTTTTTTTGACTACTTCAGCCTGAAAGTGACTTTTCAGTCTTACACGTTCAAAATGTACTAAATGAGCTTAATTTTTTATGACTTAGTTAATAATCAACGCATAACTGCTACATAAACTAAGTAACTACCATTACTTAATCAGTATCTTGCATAAAATATCATAAAATATGATTCTTTGGCCTTAAATAAATAATAAAGTGATTTTTCGAAATTCCTTTGTACTCAATCTGTAAAACAGTAACGCACAGTATTTAAAATAATCTTTTAAATAATCTTGTTGCTCTTCATTGCACATTTTACTAACGCTATAATTTGGCGTAAACGAACCTAGCCGACATTAATACATCGAGTCTTAAAATGATAACGTCTCAGTGCAGTGAAAAGAATTCCTGAAATTAGGACACATTTCTCACGCTCAAACATTTTTTTTTTTCATGTCATCAGCTGTAGGTTTATCTATATCACGGGGCCTTGCTGGACGAGTCATCCTAAGAGGGAAAATTAACAAAAATTATTACATCTCGCAAAATTTTCTAAATTAATGTCTGTTAACCATTATCCAGTACCAATAGTACACAGTGGATCATGAACCACTGTGTACTTAAGTGATTTGAGCCACTGTGGACAAAACCGCCATTTTGGGTTTAACTCATACCACGTGTAATGGTTTTACGTAAATCGAAGCGCGGTATACGCCAAAATGACCTCAATTAAGTTAATTTCTTAGCGAAAATATAACAACATTGGTAAGACGAACGGTTTGTGAAAAAATAAACAGTATATCTTACCTTAAAACTCACTTTTTCTTACGTCAAAACAAAAAAACACTCGCAAAACGGGTTTGTTACATGGCTGACGCAAAGGAACTGGATGTGACCTGTATATATCGGGAGGCCTTCCGAAGAGTAAGAGAGACGGAAAGCTACCTATGATACTTTTGAAACAACGGCCATTGCGCCACTGTTGTCGCTATAGCCACTGTTGCCGCCTTAACTACAGACTTTCGAGCCACTTCAGCTTTATTTTATTTATATATGTATCGTATTTATCCAGGATATAAAGTAGTCCTTCTCCAAGATTACAACTATCTGTTTTCTAAAATTCATCGAAATTCAGCAGTTTAGACATTTATGGTTTCATAATTGTACATTTGTGTATTTAACATACATTTCGATTATTCAATAATAAAAAAAGTTTATCTTCTATAAAAAGTTCAATATTGTTTAACGGGTATCGGTTACGTAGGTACCTAAGTAAGTATAATTAATCAGTCACATCACTACTAAAAATACTGCAAAGGTAGACAAAGACGGAATTACAAAATTAGCAAGCGAAAGTAAGAGACAGTTGACACCAGACATCAACGCGTCGCTAGGTTACCAACCTACATTAATAACTTATTACATTGTTTGTAAAATAGTAAAATATAGCTTATTTGTGAAATGAAATCTCATAATTTTGAAGACTAGATGTTTTGCTGCATTTTTCATACAATAATGCATATTTTGAACACTTTATAAGCCAAGTAAGCAGTGGAAATATTGCATGTTACTTCGTCGACAGTCGACCGCGAACTAAGAGAGCGTTTGGGGGCGTGGTGAGCGCTGCGTGTTTTTTGAGCATTAGCTTGGCTTACCCGGGCGCCCTTATAAGCGGAGTCTATAGGTTAAGTGGTCTGTGTTTATATATTATATATAATAGAGCCACAGACCCGAACAAAATTGTCGAAAAAAGTGGCACTACTGTCATGTTCGAGTAGATGCCTATAACGTTTATTTATAATTTACAACAACATAATTACTTCGTACAAAATAACTCTTTACTCAAACGTTTAAGGGGACGGGTAATGCGAAACTAGCGCCACTTACGAATTTTTATTATATCTTCCAAACCAGATCAATTTTCAGTAATTGCAAGATATTAGGAGCTGGAAAAACACCTTTAGTGTTTATTAAATCATTATACACAATTTCTTGTTCTTTGGTTGTCTCTAAAAACTTGCCCAAAACTATTGTGGCCGCTTTTGACGTGAACAAGTTTTCTAAGATAAACTACAGTGAACAAATTGTATATAGTGATTTAATAAATATTAAAGGTGTTTTGCTAGCTCCTAGACTTCAGCTATTTCTAAAAAAATATCAGATTATGAAGGTATAAGAAAAAAAACGAAAGTGGCGCTAGTTTCGCATTACCCGTCGCCTTAAGTGTCAAATTGGCTTACGTACTTATTACCACAAATACTTTTCGTGTAAATTAACTTTTTTAGCGTATTCTGACTCATGTCGCGTGTCAAACTTGGAACATGGCACGAATGGAGCAGATTTTAATATTTTTACATACTGAAAATATTTTAATTATTATTTTATTTACGTATTAAAATATATTTTTTGTTTGAACAAAATAAACTCTTCTTGGTATGTGTATATATATATATATTTTAATGTACAATAAAGAGTGTAAATACACACATACAATAAACTCTTAAATTGTAAATAACAAATTAAGTTACATATTTATTTAACAACTGCATAAAAGGGTCCCGACACTGTATAGACGGGATCAGTAATAATGACATTATTTCTCAACTCATCTTGTTCCAGTATGTGAAATAAGAGTACAGTCCGACCAAACAGAGTAGAAATTAAAAAGTGGCAATACTGTAGTTGCGTCCCTTTCTAATCAATCTAAGAAAACGGGGACAACACTACAGTGTTGCCAATTTTAAATTTCTACTCTATTTGGTCGGACTGTAAGACAAGTTCAAAATATTGTCATTATTATAACCCTTGAAAGTTTGATTTTATTTGTCGGTAGCGTGGTATGCACGGCAGCACACGTCGCCGTATTCTTGGCGTTCAAAGGTTTAAACTGACAGTGTCTAGACTCTGTGACAAATAAAACAATAACAGCGGAGCAATTTTTTATTAATTTATGAATGTCGCCATTTTACGCTTCTTTTGATTATCATAAAAAATAATTCTTCAATAATTCTTCGCGTCTGTCTCTTGCTAAATGTGATCTCCATTTTTCACGTTGTTGAGGATCTCGTGGGAATCTTAAACAAAAAATAGGATAATTATTTATTGCACACCTTTATTTCTTAATGAAATATAAAACTATAGCGACTCCTCAGATTTTGTTCTGCGATGAGGTGCATTTTGTAAGAACAAAAGTAATAATTATTTTAATCTAAAATATGCTATGATTTTACATAGGATTCGTTAATTAATTAATAGAACTTACGTAAAAAAGAATATTCCGTCCCTTTTCTTTATTTTATAGCTGTTATTTCTTAAATTTTTCACTGAACACTTAAGTCATTTTCGAGACCCGTCACGTGTCATGGTCTAAACGAGACTGTTCGCCCAACTAATGCGATTTGTGATTTTGCATTAGTTGGGAGGTGCCATTTTTTCCGTCGGATTGTGTGTCCATGTAATTAATACGTCAATGCACTTGGAGAAGATTTTAGTATTTTAACCAACTTCAAAAAGCGAGGTTCTGAGTTTAACCTGTTTGTATGTATGTGTGTGTTGTCGGCAATTAGCTCGCGTTTGGCAAATCGATTTTGATGCGGTTTTCAGAAAAGTATTTGTTATTATAGATATACGAAGAGTAGATAATCCTCGACTCTATGCCGCCAAGAAACCGAGGCTATTAAAAAAAAAAATAGTCGTCAACCATCGATGTCCGATATTATACCTGTAGCACTAGTCCAATACTAATTCACATGTTAAACTTCAGTTTGTGTTAAGTATAATGCAAATCCGATTGCATCTTAAGGAATTTCCTACCTGGCATACAGGCTGCATAAACGTTTATATAGCCCTTATACGGCTTATTTAAGCTATGTAAGGGCTTTATAAGCGGTTATAGTACATCAGGTGTGCTACGTGGGTAGTATAGCGCGAAGTCAATCCGTCCGATGACGTCACGCGGCCTTGCGGCGCGGTACGAAATATTTTGAAAATACAAGTAGATTCGACATGCATTATAATAACGTGTCTTCCGTAGTATTTCTGATTACACGACACCCAATATTCTAGACTTAAGTACATCTTGACCGCATAATTGCGAATTGATAAATTTGTTGACAAAGTGCTACCCACTTAATGCGATAAGGGACATCAACCTCAATAGGTACCTGTAACCAGACTACAGCAAAATAATTATTATGTCTGATATAATTAAGCCGAAGTCTGACCGCGCCATTGTGCGAGTTGTCAGAATGCGATTCGCATTTTGTACTGTCTCGCTCGCACAGTGTGGGATTTGTCCTCAAATTCGATCACCACCGTTTATTTTTCCAATGTATGCGTCTCGTCAAGTTATAGCCTTCAGTCAAACACTGACGGTTTTACCTAGTATAGTTTTGAAGATAAAAATAAAATCGAGAAAACTCCATAGAAACCTGAAAAAACACATTTCCTATTGAATATGCCCCTGTTTTTCAATGCAAAGGGAATATTCATATTTCAATAACTTTTAACTACCAATACCAATTAATAAGATATAAAGTTAACAATTCTACGCTACAGAATATCATTTTTTTTTTAAATATTTAAAATATTTATTTTTCGATAATCACAAGCAATTAGCGTTTTGTTTTTTAACAAAACACTTGTTTCTAATTAGAACTAGTACCAAAAAAAAAATTGGATGAAAATAGTGCAGGAGTTAAGAGATATAGATTTTTTCATTTTTCGGTTAGGGTTGCCACCTTGTCCCTGTAGCACCGTATGGTATGGTTTAAAAAATAAATAAAATCATTACCTATGCAGCAGAACGGTTACGTCAGCATTCTTGTGCTGTATCTCCAGTGAAAGATATCATGTGGTATTGGGAAGGGGTCCGCCCTCGTCAAGCGCAAGCTAAAACCCAATACCTATACATGATATCTAGAGGAGCGGGGGTGAGGCGTCATGGAGCCGGTAAAGACCCATGACGCTGTTTTGCCTCAGCAGAAGCTGACCCGTTCTGCTGGGGGATGTTCTCCCGGGCCTCGACCGGGGGACTTAGTGCGAGAGGGGCAAGAGGGCGCCAACCCTCTTGTTGGTCGGTGAGTGGCAAATGCAGATATTTTTCAGCCTCCGGGAGTACCTGCATTATTGTTAGGAGATGTTGAACGAAAGAGCGCAACCCGACTCCACATTTACTTACAAACTTTTAGTCGCAGCAGCAATATCATATGGTACAAAAACTAGGCCTATGGATTTAGATATTACAGAACGAATTGATATCATTATCAATTTCCTGTACCCGAATGGGGTTCCTAATGGGATTTGTTTGCATAGCAATAGATTGAAAGACATTGTTATGAAATTCACCCACAAATGTGAAAAGCTATACTTACAGTGCCGTCGAAACATGCCTTTCTTTTGTAAAAAATATCATGCCTGGCTATCACATCCCTTCGAAATTATATTCTCAGATCAATTGGTTTTATATGTCAGTCACAATGCATAAAATACTGACACATGGTTGGCAAATCATCGAAGCAAGTCCTTTGCCAATATGAATGCTGTCCGAGCAGGCAGGTGAATCACGGAATAAATTCTGAAGATACGATCGAGAGCATCATACAAGAAAAGTAAGTCGTGAGTCTACCATTCTTGACCTTTTTCATCGTGCTCTCGAATCATCAGATCCCTATATATCTGACTTATCTCTAAATGGCCGAATGGATAAACGAAAACGTATACCAATTCCTCCAAAAGTTCTATCGCTGCTAAAGCCAACCGACGAACCAGTGACTACTATGTTAGTCACTGAGAATGACGAAAATATAACTCTGCAGCGACGAAAGACTCATTCGTTCCGATGAAGAAGAGTGACAGTATATGGTACTCCTAGTAAAAGTTACATGTATACATGTTAATTAAAGTGGAAAGTGTTGTTCGTACGGTTTAATCCATTTGATACATAATTTAGCTAGTCAAAGGGTGACAACAATACTATACGTACACGATCGGATTTGAGCCGTATATAATTTAAGCAACTGTTCTGAGAAGTACCGTTTGCACCTTATAAATAATTCCAAGTTTTTTAGCAGCGGTTTTTGGTTTCATAATAATAGTTTTGTTGACAACCCTATTTCCATAGAAATTTGAAAAAAACTTAGAAATGCCATAAATCCACACTCCCTTAAGATTAATTGTTGAAATTTTGAGTCATTATAAACCTAATTGCTATAAATCTAATTAACATATTTAAAAACGCTAATATTGCAAACCTTTTTTTTAATAAATTATTTTGTGAAAAAAAATTAATATTTTTTAGCATCCTATTTACCAACAGTGCAAAGCCGAAATTTGCACAAATAAGAGAAAACAATGCTTAAAAGCTAATAAAAAAACATGAGACTACTACTGCTACTACTTTCGGAAATAATCATATATATACAATTTCTAAAGGTCATTGACCGCCTCTTTAAAAAAATATATCTCGAAAACTAAAGAAGATTGGCAAGTGGGAGTTTGATTATTGGCTTTCAAATAATGTAAAGCTATTCATAAAATTATAAAACGAAGGTGCACAAAACTGAGGACAAATCCCACACTAGGTTCTAGATTGGATCGCGATCCAATCTAGAACCTATGCACCCAAATTGCAATCTGAGAGCTCACGGACTGTACGGGGTACGTGTCAGGTATGCTGGGGGAGGCTCAGGAGCGTTTTAACCGCCGCCCTTATTTTACCAAAATTGGGCAAATGCGAGTCCGACTCGCGCATGTAGGGTTTCGTACCATAATCTATAACAAGTTTGTTGTATGGGAGCCCCCTTAAATATTTATTTTATTTTATTTTTAGTATTTGTTGTTGTAGCGGCAATAGAAATACATCATCTGTGAAAATTTCAACTGTCTAGCTATCACCGTTCTTGAGATACAGCCTGGTGACAGACGGACGGACGGACAGCGAAGTCTCAGTAATAGGGTCCCGTTTTGTTACCATTATAATGGCGGGACCAGGTCCTGAATTCAGTCAATTCATATTGCAGTATTTAGTAATGAATTGGTACTATTTGCTACCTTTTGTTAAAAAAATAGTACCTCTTCTATTTCAAAGTTATATTTAAAATAGTCTGGTCCCGCCAGTTAGACAAACGATAATTTAGTTCAGTTAGGAGAAGGCAACGAATCGAAATCACCGAAAACATCTTTGTATTTTAAAAACGCCTTTTTTTGTTCATCCACTGATACTACAGCTTTTCTTCGTCTCTTCATTACAAAACAATAAATTCACTTGTAATGTGCACGAAAATAACAGAAAACGAACACCGGTAAATAGATACTTAGCGTTTATAACGTTGACAAATAATAAGTTAATTTTGAACTACTTACCCACTTTTTACTGAGATTTTGAAACAGTGTGTGACCAGCGCAAGAAAACTGAAAACGGCACAGTTATCAATAATAATGTAATATTATGTGAACATATTATAATAATACATAATTATATAAGGAAACTACGACCTTAAAGGTTTTACCACAAACTGTGCATATTAATTATTTTCAAAAATAACAGAAAATCATTGATATCTTTTCCGTATAAATATTACCATTTCCCTGTTTATTCCTCGGTTAAAATAATTATTCACATAAATACTCCCTGCATTAAAAATAAGTATTAATTTGTTTAGTCTACACTGATGTTTTACAGAGGAAAGATTTGTATGTTTGTATGTATGTTTGTAGGAAAGAAATTCGTAAACTACTGAACCTATTTAAATTCTTTGAAATAGAAGAGATACTATTTTTACAAAAGGTATAGGTCATAAAAAGGTAGCAAATAGGTACTAAATATGTATATTAATAAAGTTTATAAATAATAGACCTTTACACGTTTTTATGCGAAATGTCCAAACATTATAATGGCGGGACCAGTGTTTTAATACAACAGCACAGTACCTGCTGTACCTAGCCACACTTTTTAAGCATTTTTCAAGAGTACTAATTAGGTACTAAATATTCATAAAACTAATCGCAGCTAACAATGGCTGCCACAAAGTGGTCCCGCCATTATAACGTTATAATGGCGGGACCAGACTATTTTAAATATAACTTTGAAATAGAAGAGGTACTATTTTTTTTACAAAAGGTAGCAAATAGTACCAATTCATTACTAAATACTGCAATATTAATTGACTGAATTCAGGACCTGGTCCCGCCATTATAATGGTAACCCCGTTTTTACACTTCGGGTACGGAACCCTAAAAATTAGACGAACATAACCTTATTTTGAGGTTCATCACGATTCGCAAAAATCCAATATACTATTAACGCTTTTTTACTCCAAAAATAATGTTAGTTAACCATGAAAAACAACATAATTATGTAGTCAAGAAGCGGTTAAAACGCTCCTGAGCCTTACCCAAATACTGAAAACCATTTTCAAAATTTGACTACAGCAAAAGTAGGTATAATATTATACAGATCCAACTCACATATTGCTAAAGAGCGATCTCGTCAAGACAACTTTGGGGTGCAATAAATCCAAAATAACGTCGACTTGAAAACTTCCTTCCTCGTCTTTTCTCCGTTTAGAAGTAAGAAGGGCAAAGTCACGTCAGCAAATATTATATTTATTAAACTTTTTTTTTGTTTTCGTCGGTTTAGAAGTTAGAAGGGCAAAGTCACGTTAGCAAATATTATATTTATTAAACTTTTTTTTTTGTTTTCCTCGGTTTAGAAGTTAGAAGGGCAAAGTCACGTCAGCAAATATTATATTTATTAAACTTTTTTTTGTTTTCCTCGGTTTAGAAGTTAGAAGGGCAAAGTCACGTCAGCAAATATTATATTTATTAAACTTTTTTTTTGTTTTCCTCGGTTTAGAAGTTAGAACGGCAAAGTCACGTTAGCAAATATTATATTTATTAAACTTTTTTTTTGTTTTCCTCGGTTTAGAAGTTAGAAGGGCAAAGTCACGTCAGCAAATATTATATTTATTAAACTTTTTTTTTGTTTTCCTCGGTTTAGAAGTTAGAAGGGCAAAGTCACGTCAGCAAATATTATATTTATTAAACTTTTTTTTTTGTTTTCCTCGGTTTAGAAGTTAGAAGGGCAAAGTCACGTCAGCAAATATTATATTTATTAAACTTTTGTTTTCTTTTTTGGTTTGTATAACATTCTTATTATGATATCTTCGACATACAGTCTGATCAAAAAGAGTAGAAATTAAAAAGTGGCAATACTGTAGTGTCGTCCGTTTGTAATCAGTCTAAGAAAACCGAGACGACACTACAGTATTGCCACTTTAATTTCTACTCTTTTTGGTCAGATTGTAAGGTGACAATCAGTACTCCGACAAAACATCGCAAAAAAAGAACGATGAAATATGTTAACAGAAATATACAAACTTTTGGCCATTTTGGGATGCAGTTATAAATGTAATTGAACAATATAACTAAGCACATAATACGGCTGTATTGCACCCCTTTCTATTTCCGAGTTGCATCTTTTTTACTATAATTAGTCCGAGCTCGTGATAATAAGCCGGCTCTCGTACTAAAACTGGGACTGAATTGCTTATCTATAAATACGTTGTTTGGTTTATTTCAGAGATAAAGATCTGAACTGTGTGAAAATGTCTCACAAGCCGACACCGTATTCACCCAATTTTCCGGCGAGTCAAGGCTACGCGCCGCCCGAAGAAGACAAGGGAAAAGAGAGTTATCCCCTTGCTCCCCAAGGTTACCCAAGCTCTCCTAATGTGCCGCAGACCGGGTACCCAGGGGCTCCTCCTGGCGCTCCCCCATCCGCCCCTGGACCACCAGGGCCACCAGGAATGCAGCCTGGTTTCCAACCCGGCTTTCAGCCAGGATACCAGCCAGGATTTCAGCCCGGGTTTCAGCCTGGTTACCAGCCTGGCTACGCGCCGGGTTATCCTCAGCCGCAGCCGCAGCCGGGTTATCCACACCCTCAGGGACAGCCTGGGTATCCCGCGCCCGTGGTCCAACAGCCTGGAGCACAAGGCGTCCCAAGTAAGTTACCTCATGAATTGTGTTGTACAGTCGGAATGAAAAGTAGCTGACAATCTCAGTATATAATTTGACATATGCCAGCAGTGAAATTGACAGCTACTTTTGATGCTGACAATACGAGTTTATGATTGAAAAACTTACCTACTCGTTTCGAATTCTATTCATGACGGTCGTATTGTCTTCGTCACTGAAACCTGTTATTAAAGCATAAGCCTATAATCAGTTGGTCGTTCGTTACCGATCTCATGGATTTCTCTTACTCTCTTTGAACGCTCAGCGGTCAACGCCGGCCAAGTCCTAATAGATGTGCCATTTTCAAGACCCCACTTTGAATCAAGTCAGAATATTCCCTTCCCTTCCTATCCCCTTCCATTGAACATTTAATTCAAAATTGTTGTGTCTGTGTCATTGTCAAACCGAGTTTTCGAATCTAATTAGAGGTGCTTACGTATTTAGCAAGGTAATAAGGAAAACAATTCGTTTGATCAGATGGTATTATATCAACAAAGAAAAGAATTATAAATTGTGTACGTACGTTAATAATGTAATGTATCAAGACAGAAGTGTAGTGGATTTTATTATCAATTTTAGGAAATACTTAAATGTTAAGTAATGCTAAGTTT
Organism: Apotomis capreana; assembly: GCA_947623375.1. Taxonomy (NCBI): domain Eukaryota; kingdom Metazoa; phylum Arthropoda; class Insecta; order Lepidoptera; family Tortricidae; genus Apotomis; species Apotomis capreana. Next base: position 17,530,906 of record OX392501.1, read on the forward strand.
AGCTGGAAATTATTTTCAGCATTTTCCAGTAAACTCCTCTGATCCAGAAAACATCAGTAAGTTAGTATGTATATATTTAGGCCAAGTTTGCTGATACAATAGCAAAGGCAGGTGTTATATATCATATATTATATGAGACATGGTTCTTCAAACTCTATCCTCATTCGATTACTAAATCTTCATAATTAAAACGGCCATGACTTTCAGATAGACTTGCGGGTATTTACATCTTTATAATTAAAACGGCCATGACTTTTGGATAGACTTGCGGGATTACATCCCGATAATTTTTATATTTGCTTACGGAACTCGAAACGAAACACCAAAATGTGTAAGCCTATGGCATAACTCAAAATTCTATCAATCAATTGTTCTAATAAAAAGATTAAAAAAATAACTATACCTACTTAAAGTAGTGGCGTAGCGTGAACAAATTCTCATGGCAAGCTCGGACCGAATTAGCCTACTTTTTTCTAATTCAATAGGCAACTTTGTCTAATATGGGCTAGCCAGTGAGACTCGGGTTTTATGGATGACTTCACTGATACATAGTTACATAATTAGGATTAGAAAAAGAAATGTTACTTTTGACTTCCGCCGTTTGTTTTGGGCCTGAGTGTAATTATTATTGAAATAAAGACTGCAGTGGAATAACCTAACTAGATATTGATGAGGGTTTAGAGGAATAAAACAAACCAATGAAATAACGGAAGCTCCTGATTTATTTGTCTTCAGTATATGAGAATTCACTTTCACAATGAAGAACGGATCGTGGATGGCGTTAATAAATTTAAATATAATTTACAAGAAGAAATGGCGTACCGGGTTGGGTAGAGGCTTTGACAGAACAGAATGAGAGTTGCTATATACATTTATAAAACACCTAAAAACATTATAGGGATACCATGCATAAATATTCAACACTTCCCCATATCCTTATAATGTTATAACATGCTTAGGTATCAAGCAAACTAACAAAGGTATCACATGACACTTAAAACCTATCATATGCTAATCATTCCGAACAAGCTATACATAGGTATCATATCAAAACTTATCAAGTTATCATATGCAAATCATTCCAACAAGTCATACAAAGGTACCATATCAAAACGTAAAACTTATCAACTTATCATATGCAAAGCATTCCAAGCAAGTTATACATAGGTATACAATCAAGCAAAAACTGTGAATCTACACAATTATGTAATTAAATTTTCAAAACATTACACTGCTTTATAAACTTGTTATGTTTGATGGAACCAAGTGCTTTAGTAAATACATCTGCTATCATCATATCTGTTTGCAAATATTTAACAGTTATACAATTATTTTTGACCAAATCTTTAACATAATGGTATCTAAGGTCAATATGTTTTGTACGCTTGTGACAATATTCTTTCACTTCTAAAAGCTTTTGAGCACTAAGATTATCATTATACAATGTTATGATTAAGCTTATACTGTCACATATTTCAGATATAAAGTTCCTAATAAAACAGATATCCTTACAAACATCAGACATAGCTAAGTATTCAGATTCTGTAGAGGAAAGAGCAATGCATCGTTGTTTCCTAGATTCCCAATGAATGGTGTCATTGCCAAATTTAATAACAAAGCCTGTGTAAGACCTCCTATCTAAATGGTCATTAGCCCAATCTGCGTCGGCATAAGCATCTAAATTACAATTATCATTCTTTGTGAATAACAAACAATAATCAATTGTACCCGCTAAGTACCGAAGAATACGTTTAGCAGCTAACCAATGAGTTTGGTCAAAGCCATTGTTAAATTGACATAATTGGCTGCAAGCGAAAGCTATGTCTGGCCTCGTACAGACACATAAGTACATTAAAGAGCCCATTAGTTGCCTATAATTATAAACATTCTCATCTAAACATTTTTCAGCTTTATAAAATTTACTATTAGGCAACATGGGTGTGGACACGGCTTTACAATTTTGCATACCAAATTTAATTAACACCCTACGAATGTAATCAGACTGATCAAGTTTTAACAAACCTTTTGCTCTATCACGGGTGACGTTTATGCCTAAACAGCTCTTAAGAGTGCCCAGATTGTTTACATTAAAATTACTTTCTAAAAGTTGACGCAATTCTCTATAAATGGCACTATTTTCACTGTAAAAGACATAAAAGTCATCTACATACAAAGCAATTATGACAAAATCATTTTGACATTTCTTCACATACACACAAGGTTCACATTTGCTTTGTTTAAAGTTATTGGAAGAAAGCAAGTCATGAACTTTATTATTCCAAATTTTACTAGCTTGCTTTAGTCCATAAATACCTTTCAACAATAAGCATACTTTATCATGTTTACCATTATTGAAGCCAGGTGGCTGTTCCATATAAATTGTCTCTTCAAGAGTTCCATTCAAAAATGCTGTTGCTACATCAATGTGATCAATGTTTAAATCTAATTTATTAGCTAAAGAAAATAATATTCTCATGCTACTGTGCCTGACAACTGGTGAATGGGTTTCAAAATAATCTATACCGTGAACTTGCGAGTAACCGCGAGCCACGATCCTAGCTTTATGCTTGTCAAAATTTCCAGAAGCATCGTGTTTAGTTTTGAAAACCCACTTACTTTTGACAATGTTTTCCCCTGAGGGACGATCGATCAATTTCCACACATTATTAGATAACATAGAATCATACTCAAGCTGCATGGCAGCTTGCCACTGTGCACAATTAGGACTAGAGATGGCTTCTTCATACGACTGTGGCTCATCAATAGAAATACTTTCTGCTATGAGCGAATAATCCATCTCATAGTCTTGGTACCTGATAGGTAGTTTGGAGCGTGTACTGCGAGCGGCGCGTGCATTGCCGAGCACAGGCGACAGGGGGCGACTCACATCTTCCCCACCAACTGGCGACTGGTACGAGGACGTCACGCGCTCAGGGCGCGCGTCCGGCACCGGCGACCCATCCGAGCTCGATTCGTGCTCGCTGCCTGTGCAGTACTCATCAGCTCCTGAAATTTGAGAAACATTTTCGTTAGAATCATTAAAAGTGATTTCATCACTGGGACCTATACTAACATCATGACTAGAATTTAAATTACTTATATTATTATTCACTTCATTGCTGGGTGATTCTCATATAGTTTTAAAATATAAACATTTTTTTTTATTTTTTTTTCTGTGATATATTGCGGTGTATATTAAGAGTACATACCAAAGGCTAATTTTTGGTGCAGATGGACAAGCTTAATACCCTCTGCAAGTGATTAAAGTAATGCATGTGTACACGGCTGTGACATCCCTAAGCATAGTTGTGAGACTGTATAACATGGGTGTGACAATTTCATCGAAAATCAAGTAATTGTGTCAAATAACAAGTAACCAAGTAGCCAGGATCATTCACCAGCAACTTGCTCTTCGATACGGTCTTGTGGGGTCTGAGGTGCCGTACTATAAGTACGCACCGATGCCAGTTCTTGAGAATAGTCGTGCCACGCTCTATTGTGATCGATCTATCACCACGGACAGGACTATTGTAGCCAATAAGCCTGATATCGTTTTGGTAGATCGATCCAAGCGCCAGGCAGTGCTCGTCGACATCACCATCCCCCATGACGAGAACCTCGTGAAGGCCGAGAAGGACAAACTCAGCATGTACCTTGACTTGGCTCACGAGGTGACCGCCATGTGGGATGTTGACTCGACGATCATTGTCCCGATAGTCGTTTCGGCTAACGGTCTTATAGCGAAGAGTCACGACAAACATCTTAAGAGACTCTCGCTAGATGGCTGATTTAATTTATTTTTCTTTGGTGACATCTGCGGAAAAAATACAACAAATTGATAACCCAACTTAGCAAACAAAATCATCAAATTATTCAAATATACTACAAGAATGTCACAACCAAGCATTACATGTCACAACCGAGGTTTGAAAAATTCCGTGGTCGTGACATTTAGATCTATCTATGGTCGTGACAAATTTTGAACATGTGCGACATAATGGAACAATTTGCTTTGTCTCGCCAATTTTAAACAATCACCTTATTCTGTTATTTCTGAGGTACAATTTATATAAGTATCAATAACATAACAGTAGAACTTACATTTAAAACTCATTCCACGGTGGTGACGTACTAAGGTTGTCCTTTTCTTTAATAAATACAAGAAAATAATTTTGCTATACATTCACCGCACTTTGTCATAAGCAGAACCGACAAGAAGATAGTTTTTCCGTTCTTAAAAAGCCTAAATAGGGCTGCTAGCTTCAAATGTAATTGTCTACCAAGTTACACGTATTTAAACAAACACACATGGCTGTGACAAAAAAATTGATCACAAACTTTATGATGTTCTGAATCAGAAACTGTTACATTATACTTTTACAACTTTTTAATAATGTTATCAGACATTTTATTAGCTTTGCGTCATTCGTATAACATTAGTCAAAATTACTTGATATTGTAGCAGAAAAAAATATTTTATTAGAAAATCGGGAGATATCACACGGCATGGACGTGACATTTTGGGCAAACATTCTTTTTTTTATATTTATTTCTGAATATTTTAAGGTAAATGTGTTTATAAAAGATACGTAGAGGATATTTGCTCAACAAAGGCATAAATAGATTTTTGATTTAAACAAAATAAACATGTGATTCTTACAAATCACAAAAAAATGCATGAGAATAAGAATTACCCTGCTAGAAGAATTATTATTACCATTGATATAGATTTCAACATTACTAGAATTATTAATTTCATTTAAATTCATTGAATTAATAAAATTGTCATTACATGACCATTCATAAAATATACATTCATTATTTAAAATATCACTAGTTTTGTTTTGAATGTCAATATCATAATAAAATTTATTTTCTAAAAATGCAACATTTCTGGAAATTATCACTTTCTTTGGATTAAGGGGGTCCGCCAACCTGTATCCTTTGGAGGTTTCACTATAACCTACAAATAGAAACTGTTTACTTTTAGGATCCAGTTTTCGGCGACATTCACTTGGTACTAGAGAATAAGCAATACAGCCAAAGACATGAAGATGGCTGAGGTCCGGCCTTGACCCAGTCCATACTTCCTCTGGTGTCAGTCCTGACAACGCAGATGTGGGGCTCCTGTTTTTGAGATATACAGCTGTCATAATGGACTCACCCCAATATCTGTTGCAGAGACCTGCACCAAATAGCATACACCTTGCTTTCTCAGCCAAAGTGCGGTTTAACCTTTCCGCTACACCAAGTTGTTGATGACAGTACGGTACAATCTTTTGATGTATTATACCCTGTTTCTGCAAATATGTATTAAATGCAGAATTACAGTACTCACCACCCCCATCCGTACGAAGACAAAGTATAGGCAGACCAGACTGTTTCTCGACTAGGGCCTTATAAGTAAGAAAACATGACATTACCTCGGATTTTTGTTTTATAATATATCCATGAGTTCGCCGAGAGTAATCATCAGTGAACGTGACCAGGTATCTGCCACCTCCCCAGCTGTCCTCCTGCATTGGTCCCATCACATCTGAATGAACTAATTCCAGGCGCTTGCTGGCACGCGAAGCTTCTCCCACTGGATAAGGAAGTGCGCACATTTTACCCTTGAGACAGGCCTCGCAGTCCAATTTCTGCAAGTCACTCTGAAACTGAATACCAGAAACACAATCTGTTAAGGTTCTTAAGCCTTTAAGGCTTAAGTGACCAACCCTACAGTGCAAGAGATCGACAGGCACCGCTGAGGCAGCAACATTAGCACTCTGTTGCTCTTGTCTACTGTCATTTTGACACAAGAACATTGAAGAATGCTCTCTATGGGAGTTACCTGACACATTACAGTTACTTTTATCTAAAACATAAAGCCCATTATTTAAATTAGCCTTTGCCACTATGCTTCCAGAAATTTGACACTTATTATAAATAAAACAACCCTGTTTGTCAAATAAAACAGAAAACCCCTTATTTACCAGGCAACTTACTGACAGAAGGTTCACAGAAAGGTCAGGAACATATAAAACATTATTAATTTTGCTTACCCGCTGATTGTCCAAAATAATGTTGCCTTGACCATGGCATTCTAATTTTTCATTATTAGCAATAGCTATTACACTTTTAGAGTCTATAAAATTGTCCATATTCTTCAAATTATTTGACATATGCTGTGAAGCACCAGAATCAACCACCCAATCATCCTTTTTGGCCAAAAAAGCTGTAGCTACAAAGCTTTGGCCAGCATTAAGTGTATTTGGGTTCTTCTTGTCTCGCTTAAACTTATAACACTTCGATTTAATATGTCCTTTCTTTTTACAATAGTTACACTGAATGTTTTTGTGATTTGAATAAAATGCTGAGTTATCACTATTATTATTGCTTGAATTATTAGATGCCCTCCGGAATTCCTCCTGCAGCAATCTTGCTCTCACAAGCTCGCTCGATAAAGATGAGGCCATACATGCCGTTTCAAGATTAGAGACTAGGGCGTCGTACTCGGACGGCAGCCCGCTGAGCAGCAGTTCGGCCACTTCATCATCTTCAATTACTTTACCGATATCGGCTAACTGTTGCACTAACGTCATAATTTGAGCAATGTATTCCACCATCGTGGTAAATTTTATTTTGTGGAGCTTGCGCAGTAACAATACACGCCGGTACAGCCCACGGTCCTCGAACACGTTGGCGAGGATATCCCACGCTTGTTTCGCGGTGGCAGCGTCGCGCACATACTGATAACATGTAGATTTAACTGCTAGGCAGATTCTAGCCAGCGCGCGCTGATCCCGATCCTCGTGGTGAACACCGTTATACGTGCCGTCGACACAGGCCCACAGGCCTTCAAGCGACAGCGCCATCCTCATGGCAAACTTCCACGTGTTGTAATCGCCCGTACCTTCCAGCTTGTCGATAGACACGTTACCGCTGCTCGGCGGCGGCGCGGACATCGCCAAGGGCAGCATGGGCAGCTGCGCGGTCGGCGGCATGGCGCCGGCGGCACGATGTGCGCCCGCGGCACCATTGTCAGGAGCGTGACGATTTTCCTCGTTGGGGCGTTCTTGCCCATCGTCACTCATTGTGTTTGTTTTATTGCGCACCCATCAATATCTAAAGGTTGTATTTATGCGAAGCCTGGGCACATAGCCTATTGAAATAAAGACTGCAGTGGAATAACCTAACTAGATATTGATGAGGGTTTAGAGGAATAAAACAAACCAATGAAATAACGGAAGCTCCTGATTTATTTGTCTTCAGTATATGAGAATTCACTTTCACAATGAAGAACGGATCGTGGATGGCGTTAATAAATTTAAATATAATTTACAAGAAGAAATGGCGTACCGGGTTGGGTAGAGGCTTTGACAGAACAGAATGAGAGTTGCTATGTACATTTATAAAACACCTAAAAACATTATAGGGATACCATGCATAAATATTCAACAATTATGACATTGCCTTATTATTAGTATCATCGAGTAAGCTAAGTTAATGACTCCATGATAAGGATGTTTATTGCTAACTAAACGAAAGGCCCTTGCCATCACTCGAGAGTGCTGATTGCATGCTTATTTCTCATTTGTAAGCGAAACTTGAAGCGGGTGCTCCACTACCTCTGTCTTCTATATCAGCGTTCTTTATTTATTCAGCCACTCGCCAGCACTCAGTGTTATTTAACTTATGACAACATCGATATGTTGAATGAAAATAAAAGTGATAATTTGGAAAAATCGAAAAATAATATACAATTTAAAACCGTTAAGTGGAGTCAAATGAAAAGTGCAATTTGTAAACGTTCTATTGCAAGTGTGAAAAACAAGAGCGTTTATATAACGACGCTCAGTGCAGCTAGTGTTAAGAGAACTTTGAGTAGATTGTATGAAAGACTTTTCAAATCCGAACACACCGGTTACGAACAATTTTTATCGGAAGAAGAAAAAAAAATATTATTATTAGCAGACAACTATCCACACCGCATAGTGGAACGTTTTTAATCGACATTGTGACACCTACTTAACTAATTTATTTGCAGAGTACGTAAATGAGTTTCTTGATTCTATTTTGAGGAATGTTGAGATGTAACAATGTTTGCAATGTCCCAGTCTCTAGTTCAGAGGTCGTTCTACTAATAGATAAACTTGTGATAACAACACTTAGTGCCTACTTTCAGTATTAATATGGCAAGTAGAAAATTCTAGAATTGTAAATCTTACTGGTTTTTTTCTAGAATTCACCCGCGTGACAAAATGATTTTGCTCATAATTCACGAACCACGTGTTTATCTGGGTAAATCATACCTAATCATATTGTGTTGCCTTCGTTACTCTCAGGTTCATACTACATCTCAAGAAATCGCGTCTATCCGTGTAAGAAAGACTATCTAATAAATGTAATATAAGGATTAAACTTAAGGAATCCATTGTATTTTTTCCAGGTGGTTGGATGAGCATCCCTACTGGCCCCGCCAACTGTCCCCCGGGTCTCGAATACCTTTCCATGATCAACCAGTTGCTGGTGCATCAAAAGGTTGAGTTGTTGGAAGCGTTCGTCGGCTTCGAGACGAACAACAAATACACTATAAAGAACAGCGTCGGGCAGAAAGTTTACTTTGCTGTTGAGGACAACGACTGCTGCACGAGGATGTGCTGTGGGCCGATGCGACCGTTTGACATGAAGATCATGGATAACTTCCAAAATGAGGTGAGAAAAATAGGTTTTACATCGGTGTGACGTGTGTGCCGTCGTCAACACCAAAAGCATTTAGTAGGCAAGTGCCATTTCACAACACTTGCGTTGACACAACTGTCGCACTACTATTCTTTACTGCGGCAAAGTACTTGAACGATGACTTTCAACGTTGACTGTAGCTGCGGTAAAGGAAACTGAAACGTGTACCTTTTAACCCTTATTGACAGCAGCAGCAAAAGGTTGTTTCAATTTCCTTTACTTCACAACTGAGTTAATATTGAAGTCTTTTCATTCTTCATATTTTGAATGCGTCAAAGAAGCACGAACGAATTAAAAGAGCATGACAAACGCGTCACTCGAAAATCCCGATATGGTATTATTCTCCTCCAGTACCCCAGTAATCAATTGGGTATCGGGTGAGTTATAAATTAATTTACTTAATGTTTTCCCTTCCGGCTAGCATTTTCTCACCTATAGAGATGTGCCATTTTCGAGCAAGTTCCCCCGATTTTTATGAGAAATGTTCTCGAGAACGTTCTTTCGCAATGCAAACGGGAAACGTTCTCGAAAACAACACATCTCTAGTCTCACCTATACCTACTTCTGGAGATATGGCTAAACACAACTTCATTATTCTTATGATGTATTACGCATTTACACGTAATTTTCTTTTTAATAAGATACACGCCTTACTAAAATCGGCTAAGTTTCTTTTTTGCATGTACAGTACAGTCAGATATATCGCAGCATATAAGGCGTTCATAAATATCTGAAGATGTACTGTAACGCCCAGTCAATAACAGTCGTGTTCAGATATTTATGAACGCCTTATATGCTGCGATATATCTGATGACGACTGTACCTATTTCAAATCTTTGTTTTAGTCGTTACCCTCAAATACGATATTGATATTCTACAGTCCACAATAGCTGTTCTTTAGGCCCTGGGGTAGCATTTTAGGTTTCTCAGGGATAAATAGTTGATTTTAACAAATAAACAGAACAAGGGTATGGGAATGATGAATTGATAATGATGATCAGCATGAAATGGTCTATGTCAGGTCATCCACCTCCGCCGTCCATTGGCTTGCTCTTCCTGCTGGTGTCCATGCTGGCTGCAGTCCATGGAGGTGACGGCGCCGCCGGGCACCGTCATCGGTACCATCGAGCAGGAGTGGTCCATCTGCAAGCCTTGCTTCGCCATCAAGAACGCTGCCGGCGACGTGGTGCTGAGAATCAAGGGCCCGGTTTGCACGTTCTCGATTTGTGGCGACGTCGAATTCAAGGTATTCAATAGACATGTTGACTAATTTTTTTTGAGGATGTCAATCGATTCTATTTTTTATTGTGATCAAATGTCTATATGGGACTGCCTGCACTTAAACTGCTCTAAAAGTCAGAAATTACTGTCAAAGTTCAACATTCCTACGTAGCGCTAAAAACGCTCCATACAAAAGTCGTCCAGGCTAGTGACGTCACAGGCCGGTATAGGTACCAATAATTGTATGGAGAAATTAAGAAATTTGCCATTTTCACCGTGAAACAGTGCGTTTAAGTTCATGGTTGTCATACAATTATTGTTTTGTAAAATTATGAGGATTTTGAAAACATTTTCAAAATTTGTTTTGGATTAAAAAAAAATATCAGAAAATTTGCGTACTTTTGAAGTAACATATTTCCTTTGTTTCGTGATATATTTAGCTAATTTTATTCATATAACTACAGTACGCTGTACAATTCAACATCAGTCAACATGTCTATTAAGACGGAGTAAGGCAAAGTAAATGACACACCGCTGCTCAAATGACGTCGACGCAACGTTAACGCAGTCATATCATCAAATGTATCAAAAAGACGTGAAACGGTGTGGTCGATCCTTAACACATTCGTTTCCACTTAGCCCTTACGCTATGCCGCCCCAATTTAATGAATGCCACGAATGAGTGCCATTGGTATCGGAGTACATATTCCGTAGACACATATGGTGTGTCACCGGCAAAGGAGTAAAAATTCTTTGAACGGTATGTTTGTCACTGGAGACAAATGTGTTAAGTGTTGTAACTTCTAAATACATTAATCGGGGGAGGAGAAAAATGTATGTCAAATGAAAAAGAAAATGACAATCAAACAAGTTTTATCGAAGAAACAAACGAGGGGTGTCAAATTCAATTATAGTTTTGACGTGGACTGTAATTATAGTTTGTACGTGCAAACCAAGACACTGTCAGCTGTATAGGACTTTTATCACGTCGCTGCGCTGTAAGGTTTATATCTGTTTACAAATGGATAGTAAACGATGACGTCAATGGTACTTGTGTTCTATGACCTAATATGAACGGAATGAATACTTGATTATTTTGCATATCGACATTGTTTGTGAAAATGGTATCAAATTTCATTTAGTGTTCATCAGCATTTCTCAACAATTAAGTGGTACCATGCCGACTATTGTAAAACGATGCAAGCATATATAGACATTTAGAAAAGCTTATGACGCTTAAAAGACAATAGGCCGTATTCGAATCCTTACTTATACCTATTTCCTTATCTGAGGAAATTTATACGTATCCTATTTCAACTCCGAAACATTGTTTCCCATCTGTAACGCGTCGCCAAATTTCCATTCGTCTGCAAGTGATTTTTTCCTGAAACCCGTAATATTTTCAGGGTTTTATAAAACCCATTAGGTTAGGTTAGGTTTGTTTTATAAGGATTCACAAAAATTAACAGTTTTGGAAAAAAATGGCTTGAAAATTTGGCGAAACGTTACAGATGGGAAACAAAAATTTGTGTTTCAGATAGGTAACCAAAATTATAGTTATTGAAAGTTAGTTCTTTGTAATTTGTGAAAATATCAATGTGATCCAAGTACTTTAGGTACTTCAATGTAAGCTGGATAAATAAACGTATTTTATACCTATATGAAACAGAATGAATTTAAGATTTGGCAAACATTATGGTTTATAGTTTATGTTAACGCTATGTTTTATTTGTACAGGTATATTCAAAAGATGGCGAAAACAAAGTCGGCAAAATCACGAAGCAATGGTCGGGGCTGGCGCGCGAGGCTTTCACGGACTCCGATTACTTCGGCATCACCTTTCCCATGGACCTTGATGTCAGGATCAAAGCGGTGTTGCTAGGGGCCTGTTTTCTCATCGTAAGTAGTATAATTTTTAAAAATACGCTTGTCAAATAATATTCTTGGGCTACCAAAATACCACCTAATAGGAGCCCAAAGCGTTACACACTTAAAGGTTCTAGCCGCAATCCTATAGTAAAACTGTAAAACTGCCCCTGCTGAAATGTATAGCTTCCTTAGAAGCATTTTTTTGTTTTATATTATAAGATATAATTTTACCAAATTTCGTCCTAGTATGCACTATTTTACGTCCAATGGTTAGAAAGTCAGTCTCGAACTCTGATATACGTCATCTGAGGCATGAACTTCTTTTTCCACAACTCTTGAGTATAATCTCCGAATGGTCGAGAAGTTTTGGTATAACTGTCAACCCCTATCTCTCGTAGATTTTACTTGCCTGACACCAATCCTTTTTGATGATGTTACTGTTCCTTTCGCAGCCATAGTGAAAAACCTGGGTCTGGATATTGATAGTAGTCTAACCTGGAGTCCCAGGTGTCTGACGTTTGTCGTAAAGTCACCAATATTTTGATATCACTCTACAGGTTTAAGCATTTTCTGCCGGTCTGCACCAAAACTCTCCTTGTCCAAACGTTGATACTACCATTATTGATTACTCCAATATCGTTCAGGAATTGTTGAGTATAAACTAACTGTATTCGATTCATTTTGGCCTCCGGAAGAATAATCATGTATCTGCTTCTCGTCGTCAACTAAACTGGCTCCCTATCCGGGAACGCAGGTCATTAAAAATTCTTTGCACTCTTTACTCAATTTTTTTGATCCAGCTACCCCGGACTATATTAAATCTAAATTCATATTTTAACTGCTCGGCCTGGGTGCTAGCTGCGCTCATCCCGAATTCTCAAACTCACTCTTCCTTCTCACCTTACTGGTTTTATGTCAAATTTCTTCGCGTTCAAGCAATTCGTCTATGGAACGATCTCCCTCTCTCCATTAGGAAAGCTCAGAGCAAATTCTCCTTCAAGCGCATGGTGCGCAAACATCTCTCCAAAGAATTATTGGATTGATTGTCTATATGACGTTTTACAGGAGGCCATGTGTGTATATATATATATTTGTATATTATTTATGTGTGTGTATTGTAATGCCTTTGTAGGAAGACTTTGTGCGATGGTGTGGTTGCGCATGATGAAGTATGGTTTGCTTCTCTTTCTCACAAGCGCGACATGAGACACCAGCGTGCAGCTTTTCCCCCTTCATCGATAGACGCAACATTTATTTGTCAATTATGCGGCCGCGGCTGTCGCTCTCGTATCGGGCTTTCCAGCCATCTTCGAAAGTGCCGCAGTTTATTAGACGCTGCTTAACTCATCTGTTATAGTATAGATGTAAAAGGCTAATGATGATGATTGTAATGCATAGGTATGTGTGTATGTATGTATGTATATTGTTAATATATCTATCAAACTTTTGACCTTTGTCTCGTTTTATGTTATTAGCCACGGCTTTTTATGATCCTGCACCAACTGCTCGTTTCTGTTTGGCCCTATGGTTGACTGGTAGAGAATGACTAATGGCATTAAGTCCGCCATTTGTATTTTTACTTTTTTATTTTGTGCAATAAAGTTTAAATAAATAATTAATCATATTTCAGGGCTCTATCTTTCGATACAGACGCAAGTTAAATAGAGCACGGGTAAATTATCAATCACTGCCGCTAAATTAATTGGCTACAGTGCTTGCACTTACCTACGGTACCCATTACTAGATCTATGTACTTAGTCCTTACCTTGTAATAGTTCGTAAGCCTTAATTAGGTACTTATATTTGATTGATTATTGAAAATAACTAAATTAATACGTAGGAGAAAGTAATATTAATTGAGTATTTAAATTTAACTTTAATTTAAATGTGACAGTGTTTAGTAAATTTGTATTACGAGGGGTGATTGGAAATTTCACGGCCTAAGTATGAAAATCAAATCCAAAGATTTTATTTAATATATAAATTTCTCTACGTAGTCCCCGTCGAGTTCTTTGCACTTATTCCATCTGGATTCCAAAGCCATTACACCATTTTTAAAGAAACTTTCCTCCAGACCTTCAAAATAGGTGTCCACTTCAGCTTGGACCTCGTCGTTGGTAAAAAAAATCTTACCGCCCATGTGTTTTTTCTAAGTTTGGAAATAGATGGAAGTCCGATGGTGCCAAATCAGGCGAATAGGGCGGGTGGGGCAATAATTCAAACCCGCAGTTGTGAATTTCTGCCATCGATTTTATTGACGTGTGCACACGTGCATTGTCCTGGTGAAAGAGAACTTTTTTGTCTTTTACTTTAAAATCCTCTCGTAATCGGCGTAAAAGGTCGCAATAGTAATCCGAGTTAATAGTGGTACCTTTGTGGAGATAGTCAACCATTATTACTCCCTTTGCGTGCCAGAAGACTGATGCCATGACTTTATTCGCCGACAAAATGGCATTCGCCTTTTTGGGAGGCGGAGATCCAGCACGAACCCACTGCTTTGATAGCTGTTTAGTCTCGGGCGTGTAGTGGTGGACCCATGTCTCATCCATAGTAACATATCTGTCCAAAAAGTCTTGAGGGTCAGCTTCATACAGGTCGAGACAGTCGCGTGAAATTATTAAGACGAGTGATTTTTTGTTCCACTGAAAGGAGCTTCGGAACCCATCTGGCCGACACCTTTGAAAAACCTAATTCGTTGATTATAATGTTTTGAGTTCTTTCATAGGAGATGCCTACGATGTCAACTATTTCTCTTTATTTCTATTTCTAATCGTCGGTCTTTTATTGTCATCTGGAATATAATTGCCACATTATGTGGGTTGGTCGCTGTGGGTGGTCTCCCGGGGCGAGGGTCATCTGCGATACTGACTCGTCCCCGCTTGAATTCAGCTGCCCACTTTTTTACCGTCGTATATGGTGGACAGGATTGCCCCAATGTACACTGCATATCTTCAAAAATTTGTTTCGGTGTCAATCCTTTTTTATGAAGATATTTAATTACAGTACGTTGCTCCAAATTGTCCATTATGAAAAATCTGTTGACTCGTACTTTTAAATCAGACGTAACTGAATAATGACAGTTCAAAATGCCGGCAGAAAAAAAAATTGGGCAAGTGCGAGTCCGACTCGCGCATGAAGGGTTCCGTACCATAATCTATAACAAGTTTGTTGTATGGGAGCCCCCCTTAAATATTCATTTTATTTTATTTTTAGTATTTGTTGTTATAGCGGCAATAGAAATACATCATCTGTGAAAATTTCAACTGTCTAGCTATCACCGTTCTTGAGATATAGCCTGGTGACAGACGGACGGACGGACGGACGGACGGACGGACAGCGAAGTCTCAGTAATAGGGTCCCGTTTTTACCCTTTGGGTCATCATCATCATTTCAGCCTATTGCAGTCCACTGCTGGACGTAAGCCTCCCCCAGGGTTCGCCACATGGCCCGATCTCCCGTTTTCGCCATCCAGTCACCACCAGCCACTTTTTTCAGGTCGTCGGTCCATCTGGACCGATCCGTTTTTACCCTTTGGGTACGGAACCCTAAAAAATAAAAAGTTTTTTTTAAAGGTCAGGCCGCGAACTTTTCAATCAGCCCTCGTATATAGTAGAAACTTTGTATTGTAGGGGTTACCATAAGTACGAAATTTCATTGCATATTTATACCAATCACCTGTATGGTAAGCCGCACAATGGGATATTTTCCTGTTCAGTGTTCACAAGTATAGATTGTTACCTACAAAGTTTAGTTAGAAGTACCTACTATTGTATTTGAAGTTAATATTTTGTCTAAACAGTTTTAATCACAATTTTATTATTTTCCAGGACTTCATGTTCTTCGAAAAATCGGGAAACAATGAATCTGACAGGCCAGGGATGCTGTAAAACGACCATTATGATCGCATTTAATTTCACGCCACAATAAACCAATTTACTTGGTGCTTTTTCAGCGTACGAATAATTAATATTTGATAAAGTATTTACACTATTTACCTTTTGTTGATGGTTATAAATTTATTATTAGTACTTAGTTTTACAATTGTCTCATATATTAAGACTTCTCGCGCAATCTCATGTTTATTTTGATACTTAGCCTTATACAATGATTATATACGATTTACGAAGATGTTCTTATGTAACGTGGCCTTGGGTTTCGTAGTTTAGTAAAGTTTGCATTTTATGAGCATTTTCTTGTTGAGAGTGATTAATACTAATATAACGCTTAACTTTACCCCTTGTCTATTTGCTTTTGTCAAAAAAATGTTAAGCTTTGTAACAAGGTCCAAATTATATATAAGTTACGCATATGTATAATGAAACAGTAGATCTTTATTGAAATGCTCTTGAAAAAACGTGACTGTTCAAATTCATTCATCATTCAAAAGTAAGTATTGTGTTTGTGTGTTTATATGGATTAGGTCAGATGGTGAAAATTAGGTTGGGGGGGATGAAGCAAATGGATGTCGCTTTTTATTGTAGTTATAGTTATTATTCGTGTGATAGTACTCTGATTAATCACGAGTTAAACCTCCAACCAATCTCGTTTTAATGTAGACAACTCCTTTGCATAATAAAGAGCATTTGCCACGTGCACAAATAATATTTTGTGTTTAATACTTTCGAGTTTAATATATAAATTTACAACGCTGAAAATTAGTTACGAGTAAAGTGGCGTACTTATTACCTGTATACATGTTATTAATATTTCTGTTATAAGCAGCAGACATAGAAGTTTTTGTGGCAAAAATGACAATTAACTAGGGACATCCTTGCGATATTAAATTTATCGATAACTGTTTCAAATATGTTGAAATGACATTTCATAGTAGATATTAAGTTTTTTATTATTGGATAAAACAGAAATTAACTAAATCGCTGATTATTTACCCATCGATGCTATACATTGATAATATATAATTTAAGAATTTAAAATGTATAACTCATAGACATAATTTTGAGGAATTTTTAAACGTCAGTATTATTTCCATCTATTAATCTCCCTGAGCGGGCAAGACTAAGTGTCATGTGACAACTTATTTTTGATCTGTAAGGATGAAAAGCGTATCGTAAATCTTTCTTCATCGACCTATACGAAGTTAACTTTAAACTGTGTAATAGGTATGTAAGTTACAAAAACTCCTATGTCTGGTTATAAGTAAAAACTTGTATCCGGAATAAAAATATACCTAGTCATAAATATACAGGTTTTGCATTGAAAACTCTCGTGATTCTCAGACAATCATATTGAAATCCACATGAAACGGGTTATCTAGTGTTTTAAGTCGAATGCTTGACATGTTTCTAATCGGTACGCGATTCATCATCAGGACCTCCGATCAGTCATATTATGAATTTTACGATACATAAGTATACGTACCTACTGTCATAGATACGCACTAGCAATGAATTAATAATTGTAACATCTATCTATCAATGACTACTACTGTCTATGTAATCAACAAATAGTATCTTTATTTGCTTACATGTGGAAATTTAAGTACATTAAGCTACGAATAATATGCGCAATAAAAACGAATACTTGAACAACTTTTTATAATTATAACAAATTAAGTATGTATACCTATATACGAATCAATGCATAAATACTGTTGCATGCCTAGTGCCTACCTATTGTTGTTCCTGCACTTATGACTACATAATATATTACTATACTACGATTACTACGGAGGATAATAATGATTAAGTAATTTGGTTCGAACTTGATGAAGATTGAAAACTGATAAAGGGCCCAAATCGACGGGCTTATATTTAATAATGTCAACTGATGCTTAAATACTTAACAAGACGGGAGTTAATCATAACGTATTGTTATTATAGACCCATATATGATCTCGAAGGGATCCAACTAAAAATAATCCTTCGAGACTAACGCGTCCTAAAGGTTATCAATAGGTAAATCATATTTTACACGCTTATAACTTCCGTTTTATAGAGATTACATGATAAAATCGTGTAAGATTAATCACATCTTATGTTAAGAACATTAACGCAAAGGAGACCTACCGCCAAGTGTCTTATCTCTAGACACTATTTCATAATTACGAGGTTGTCTTTACGTTTATACAAAGTAAACCGAAAAACCAAAGTATATTAATAACTTGGTATCTTGGTCATCACTAAAACAGTTTCCATAATCTTTATGAGACCGGTAACCTTAATATTATTTCTAGTTTAGTCGTTATCGATCTCTTTCTACCTATAGGTATTCCGGACAGCGCTCGAATCAAATAGGTTAAAATAGATACCTACCAATATTTTACCGGTTAAAATTCATATACGTACACTTTAAAAATACCGTTTAGGAATTAAAACGGGTTTCCTAAATACTTTGGAGTTTTTACAATGCTTTCAATTGCAAATTATAAATGTGACCTATATACTTATTATGAATTAGGCATAGTAATACTTAGGGCCGCTAGACGTTCGGAATTCTTATTTATTTTTTTCATTCGGTTTCCGTACGGAATGACGTCAGAAAGTGTCTGTCTTAAAGCGATGTCTCGCTAGCTGACGTCATTCCGTTCCGTTCGGAAAGCGGACGAAAATTCCGAACGTCTGTGGCGGCCCTTTATTGCATAATTATTAATGTAATCAAACTTTATTACGAATAAACTTTATATACAAGGATGGTACTTTTCTTTATCAATGCTAAGCCTGCTTTCCACTACTATAGGGTAGTTTAGCGTTTTTAGTGTGCGAAAATAACAGGACATGCCACGACTTTCGGCGGCGAGCGTTTAAGCGAGAGATCCGTGCGCGGCGGCTATACGAGTGAGCGAGACACGTATTGCGCACGGGTATACCTTCATGTCCCATAATGTCATGTGTACTAAATTTCATGTGCCATAATGGTCACTGGCTATAATCTTCATTATTTGTCCTAACCTCGTGGCGCCCACGCGATTTTTTTGTAATCTTTAACTATGACCCGACCGTCCTCTTTATAGGACATATTAGTAATAGTCCTAACAGCCCAAGATTTTGAGTTGAAATTTGTATGTGTTAGACTTACCGGTTTGATGTGGAACTTTCAGGATATAATTATGAATATATTAGCATGTGTTTTGAAGTTCAATGATTTGTCTACCTTTTGTTCTTTATAAAGGCCACTGGGCCACAATTACTATATTAAAGGGAATTATCGAGTCATATAAAATTATATTTTTTTTTGGATTATTATGTTTATTTTAATTATTTTTCAACTAAATGACTTACTTCTATTACAGTATTAATTTTTAGGGTTCCGTAGTCAACTAGGAACCCTTATAGTTTCGCCATGTCCGTCTGTCCGTCCGTCCGCGGCTTAGCTCCGTGATCATTAGTACCTACTAGAAAACTGAAATTTGGTATGAGTATATGTATGTATCACGTCCACATAACGGTAAAATAAAAACGATTTTTTTCGGGTACCTCTCGAACACCTAAAGGGGTGGTGATTTTTTTTTCGTTTCAACTCTAGTGTGTGGGGTGTCGTTGAATAGGTCTTTTAAAAATAATAGGGGTCTCCAAACATTATTTTTTAAAAGTAAATTGTTTTATTTTATAAACCACCATAACACAAAGCAAAAACCTAATAACATTAAGATATATTTAGTACTAGCTTTGGCCCAACCAACTTCACAAAGTACATATTATTTCAAACCAAGATTTTGGCAGAATTTCAGCTCTAAAAATGCAAACTAATTATCTTAATTTAAGAATTACTTATTCATCAGCAACTTTTTGCATAAAAACATACTCGACAGTCACGGATTATTGTAAAAAAAAGCGATTTACTTACGACGTCCTCATGAGCCAGCCATACCGCCGTCCGTTTTCCAAAAAATGACATCTATCAATTGTGACAGTCAATGGTAGCATACCGGAAACTGTTCCCTAATATTTCGTTCAGAAATCAAATTAAATTATTTCTTTATACCTTGAATTTTCAAAAATCTATACAGAGTTTAATAATATGACCTTTTGAAAGGCCTATGGGCAGTAATTGAAAGTTAGTTGAAAATAGTTCTGGGCTGGAGTCGCCATGTTTATTTTGGGTTTTCAAAAGGCGCGGGGGCGCCACGAGGCTTATAACATACCATAATGTATGAGTGCCATAATGCTCTAGTGTCATACTAATGTTCAACATCTCTATTATTAGATACCATACACTTAATACATTTTATTTTCTATACTGTTTATAATCCCATGGAGGATCAATTGGTCACAGTACTTGTTCTCATTGACTTTTCTAACGCTTTCAATACTGTTGACCATGAGATCCTTCGTGCCTTGCTCAGCCATCTTAATGTGTCTACTTCTGCTCTTGGCTGGTTTGCTTCATATCTTTGTGGACGCCAGCAGGCAGTCCGTGTAGATCGGGCTTTGTCTGATTGGTGCGACCTTGCCACTGGTGTACCTCAAGGAGGAATTCTCTCTCCTTTATTATTTTCTCTTTTTGTAAACTTTATCACCCCTGGTCTTCGCTGTTCTTACCATCTGTATGCTGACGATTTGCAACTTTACGACCAATGTAAAGTGGCTGATATTACTGATACAATTAACAAATTAAACCTGGATCTCTTACACATCCAACAATGGTCTGAGTAATTTGGTCTGTTTGTAAACCCCTCAAAGTGTCAGGCTATTATCATTGGCAGCTCTCGTCAGCTTGCTAAACTTGACCGGGATTCTGTAACTCCTGTAAATTTCAACGGAACGCCTATTCCTTTTAGTTCTAGTGTTAAGGATTTAGGTGTTCACTTAGATAGCACACTGAGCTGGAGGGTGCAGGTAGGTGAAATTAGCCGGAAAGTCATTGGCTCGCTTCATGCTCTCAACAAACTGAAAAATTTCTTGCCTATCAAAACTAAGGTATTGCTTGTAAATACACTATTACTACCCATAATTGATTATGGTGATGTTTGTTATCCGGACTTAAATGAGGATCTTCTTGATAAGTTGGATCGACTTCTTAATAATTGTATTCGCTTTATTTTCTGTCTCCGTAAATATGATCACGTTTCTTCTTACCGCTCTCAGCTTGGCTGGTTTCCCATCCGTCAACGACGCAATATTCGTATGCTCTGCACTCTCTTTTCAATACTCAATGATCCACAAGCTCCTGAATACCTGAAAACCTTTTTCTGCTGTTGAATCCACTCGTAACCGTAATTTTCGCTCTTCCGGCAATCTTGCCCTTTCTATTCCTCTTCACCGTACTGGTTTCATGTCTAATTCTTTCTCCTTGCAAGTGGCTCGCCTCTGGAACGGTCTTCCTCTCACAATCAAACAGGCTCCGAGTAAGTTGGCATTTAAAAGGGCCGTGCGAAGTTTCTTTGCTGGCAGAACTGAAGTCTCATAGTATATCTGCTTGGTTTGTTTCATCGTCGTATATATTTATGTATGTATCTATTTATATATATGTAGATATGTTTATTATTTATATGTATGTAGCTATAATAGTATGAGTATTTTAATTATGTGTAATTATGTTGTTTGATGCACCGCCTACAATTTCTCTGCTTTGCCCTAAGGTTGACTGGTAGAGAATGCCGCATGGCATTAAGTTCGCCTTTTGTACGTTAAGTTTTTCTTTTGTGCAATAAAGTTTAAATAAATAAATCCCTAATATTTTTTGCCATACCAATCATTTGATATAATTATGAAAAAACAGACCCCATTAAAATAGTTCTAAGGCAGGTCCGACTTGGCTTAGGTTAGGTACGACAACGAGCGAAGCGAGGAGTGTTAGGTTGAACTGCGACCCTAACAAGCGAGCGAAGCGAGAGAGCCGCGCGTAGGTCCGACTTGGTTTACGATTCCTAAAATGACTTATTTCACCTTAAGGCAGGTCCGACTTGGCTTAGGTTAGGTACGACGACGAGCGAAGCGAGGAGAGTTAGGTTGAACTGCGACCCTAACGAGCGAGCCGCCCAGGTCCGACTTCCACAATTTTACACCGGATCCGGAGTGATTGGCAAATGATTATTATGGCGCTTGAAATTTCTGGCATACAATTTTAGAGTATAATAAGGATAATTAGATGTATGGCAAACGTATCGTTATGGCACCTACAATTATGGCAAGTAAAAATATGGCAAATTATTAGTATAGCATATGATCCCAAAAGGATTATGAAATTATGGCATCTGAAATTCGGGGATATGAGATTATTGCATATAAAATTCGGGGAAACAATAGAGAACCATTGCGCACCGCTGCCGCTGTTGCGCAAAGTCCTGACATCTCCGTAAGATCGTTGTCGTGCCCGGGCCGTAACAACTAAAGCGTCAGCGTCACGCGATTAATCTCGTCTCGATATTGCACGTTTTCCCGGCCGCTACATAGACGGCAAGCGGTGGCCATAGCTGGGAGCGGAAGGTCCGAGCGTGTTGTCTCGCTCCCCCTTCGTGTTCTGGCCGCCAAAGTCGTGGCTAGACCACCGTAAGGTGGTACATTATACTGCCATGCTACGGTAAAAAATACCTTTTACCGTAACGCGGCAGTATAGTAGAAGGTACATTTATTATGGGTCAAAAATAAAATATACAAATAACAAATTTATGGAATTAAAACTAAAAATTAAACTAAGATTAAAATATATTTATAAAACTAAGACCTTTCGGTAGGGTGCCCATGACGCAGGCAGCATTCCCACGCTGTATGGCCTTTGCGCGAGAAAACTGCCCGCGCGTGGGTCCCCTGTTGCCTCCCTCAGGCGCTTGCTGAGCTCCCTGTGGAGTCCACGCGTACCCTGGCCCCACGGACCAAGTGTCTCGACGCCAAAAGCGATGAAGTCGTATTGGGCGCCGAGACAGCTGTACTTACTGACTTTGATCCGCTCCCGCGCGTCCGCCGCCGCGCCCGCCCGCCTACTCGTGGCCGGGAGGTAGGATGCCGCTAGTGTGTCTGCGCACGTCGCGTCCCACACCAGCGCGCGCCCCATCCTCCACGGTATTAAGGACATCCCATCGGGGCGCTTGCCGTCATCCCGTACAATCTGAGGCTCGAGGGCAGCTGGGACGTTGACGCTGACGAGCGCCCTTCTAAGGATGTCATTGAGAGCGGCATGGCGAGAGTGGCGGCCGGCGCCCGAAGAGCAGACGAGACCGTGGTGACCGAGGCGATTCGCGTTGGCTCCACAGGCGGTGCAGGCATGTTCCTCGCACACGTCTGCACCAAGTCGGAGACCTGCCGCTATGCGTAGGGTATTGGGGTCAATATACGTACCAGCGTTTGGACAAGGGTAGGCGTGTAACCAGTGTCCAGATTCTGGCCGGGACACTGCCAGTAGCCTCGCCCTGTCTCTGCCAGAGGAATTGAGAATTAGTGATTCGAGAATTGCGTCAGAAGCTAGAGTATCCCAGGCCCTTTGTTTTTTGGGTGCATCCGGTAAAATTGGGTTCGGTCCAGCCAGCCACGCGTTCTTAGCTTCAGCCAAGCATGCGATCTCGCAGTTTGCAGCCATTTCGGCTTTAAGGATTTTACCTGCGAGATCGGAAGTGCTATAGATTGAAGATAAGAACGCCGGCAGAGCAATAGAACATATTGTACGGGTACCCAACCCACCGTTCCTTATTGGTAAAGAAGCTTGGGTCCACGCCTGCTCGCTAAGACTGATATTAAGGATTGATTCAATTTGGAATTTTAAAGTTAGGTCAATGGATCGAACTAGAATGGGAAATTTCCATATAGGGCAACAGCGAAGCAGGTACGTAAATTTTGGAACGAGTAAGCAGAATTTCAAGATAAATAGGGCCGAATGGCTAGAAATTTTGGCTAGGCGGTCCGAGTGGTTATTAAATAGTTGGCATAGTTGGCAGTATAGTAGTTTTCTAGTCTCCCTCGCTATCCCTAACATCATTTGTTCTAAAATAACTTGCCCTAACTGTTTTTACCTTATGGGCTAATGCCCTAACGATCAATTGTCATAACAATTGTTTTCCATAATATAATATTTGCCCTAAAACTCATTTATCCTAAGTATTTTTACCATAACTATCAATATCCCTAATGTGTTGTGTTTGTGCATAATCCTCGCAATCCGTAACAACGCTTGTCCTCATATCACTTGCCCTAACTGCTTTGACCTAATGGGTATTAATCCTAACAATCAATTGTCATAACAATTATTTTCCGTAATGTAATCATTGCCCTAAAACTCATTTGTTCGAAGTATGTAGCCCTAATGTTTTTTGCCACAACATTTTACCCAGATTTGAACCCGAAACCTTCAGCCCCGACTCCTTACAGAGGCTGTACATTACGATACAATACACAATTTGTCACAATAATAAATGACAAATGTCTCAAGGCGTATCTGCAAAAAGATTATTAAGGGTGTAATAAAATAATTGCCAGTAATAAATAGGCGTAATATTTTATTGTTTTACCTACGACCACGAAAAACGAACTGCTGCCAGAAAAAGACGTTAGGCGATAATAGTTAACCGTGATCCGTACGAAAACGAACTGCTGCGAAAAAATGTGGGTTAGTACATAAAATTGCCCTATCACAATAAGAAAAAGAATCGTTAGGACAAAATAATGTTAGGTAATTAATTCAATCAATAGGACAAACTAAATTAGGCCATATAAAGTTAGGTAAGATAATGATTTGGACATACGATCTTTTAGCCTTTATAGCTAATAATAATTATGAGAAATTAGTATTATGGAACATGACATTAGGGTAAATAATTAATTAGCTAAGTGACATTAGGAAATAAAACACTACAGCAAAAAAACACACAAAAATAGGATTAAAAACTTTAGGGATTCCGATATAGATCCAGTTTTCTAATGATTAGACAAGTTTATTTATCAAAATTTATTCAAGCCTTTCAAAAGTTGTAATTTTTCAAAAATGTCAAATGAAACAAGAGGTTAACATAATACTACCCTCTTAAGTTACACATCTAGTTGCTAGATATCAGTTTAACAATAACATCTAGATTCTAGATAGCAGTCTTCTTAGTACATACTGAGATATCAGCTTGATGAAGTGTCAGGTCACCAAAGCTGTCTTCAGGCCTTTTCAGTAATGGTTTGTGGAATTCCTTTTCCCTGTGCGTATGTTTGATGACTGCTGGTCTAGGCAGGGATTTTGTCAATTTCTTTGCCCATTGGCTCTGTGGCATCTTAGGTCCATTCGAAACATCAATCTGGAAACATTCACAACTTTTACAAGGTGCTCATAGTATGTAATGAAAAATTATTGAAATCTAGGAGACGCCTTAGACTTCGTACGCGTATATTTACTGTAGATGGGTAAAAAGTATCCTATAACCATCTTTGGATGTCCAGTTATCCCTGAACCAAAATTGGTTCAAATTCGTTCAGCCGTTTCGGCGTGATGACAAAGGAAATTATGACCAAAGATGGTGCCAGGCTGGCAAGGCGCTGCGCGCCCATACAAAACAAATGACGATCATGCATAACACTATTAAGATTTTTCCTGAAATCATGACCCCACTCCATAGAAAACAGATTTTCAATACTAATCTATAATTTAATTTTATAATAGTATAGATTTATGGGTCAAAGGTTAGAGGTATTATGTATAACATGAAAACCCTAAAACAGACGCTGTGTATTAACACGTTTGCTGGCGGTACTACAGTGATGGCCGTACTGTCATGACACAAGGTTCACAGTCATACACCAGTAAGGCTATAGCCGTATACCGCCGCAGAACGTGTTAAGTGGATTTAGCTTAGATGATGATATGATACAACTTTTATCTGCACAAAACTGGCACTCTGTCTACATATTTCTCATAATCTTTATTTGAAGGCAAATGCCTTTTGGCATTCAAAATGGTCCTATGTCCGTAAACATGTTAACAGAATTCTAAGTATTAGTTGTCTTAGTGTGTGCAAGTTATTACTGGTTACCGGGTCACTCAAATTAATTAATATTTATATATTAAAGTTAAGGCCAAATAGGCCTGGGCCGAGGACTGACGGGATGCTAGGGGCCGCCAATTTATAAATCTCAGATAAAGGTGGAGCTAAGAAGATGTACAGTCTGCTTAGATGTCCTAGACCACTGTTAATTAGCATCTCCTAACAATGTAATATTACTTGCAAGGGTGTGCTCCCGGTACTCTTTTTCTCTACAAATTCAGTACTGGAACCATTCCCGCTTCTTGCAAAGTCAGAACCGGGATAATTTCCTACTTGCTGTAATGTGATGTTAATAAGCCAGGTAGTTTTGGCTTAGTTTGTAATCAAGATTAATAGGTAAAAAGGATAAAGGTTACAAGATGAGAAACTAGGCCAAATCTACCTGGCTTGTCCAAGAATACTATTAACATTGTGATGTTAATTAAAAAAAAAAACCCACACTGTGCTCTGGATGTAGATAGATATTGGTTATTGCCTTACCACAGTAG
Source organism: Apotomis capreana (assembly GCA_947623375.1). Classification (NCBI taxonomy): domain Eukaryota; kingdom Metazoa; phylum Arthropoda; class Insecta; order Lepidoptera; family Tortricidae; genus Apotomis; species Apotomis capreana. Next base: position 17,557,120 of record OX392501.1, read on the forward strand.
TTTTCTTCGCACTTTTATATGCAACAGAAGGGAGACTGACATTTTCTTTGTTACTTGGCTTGACAGTAGTACTCTTCACAAGCTTCGGAATAGATGACAAGCCAGGTAAAGTTTTCTTAGGGTGTACATTCTGTATTAATGGGATCTGAGGGCTCTTATTGATGTAATAGGCAACAGGACTTGCAACATGCTGAAAAGCATTGTTTTTGCTGGGAGTCTTTTTAAGTGAGGAAGTAGAGGGCTTCTTGAATAATGGGGCATTTACTGGTGTTTGGTATATTGGTTTTGTACGTAGTACAGAAGAGGGTGTTGCGAATACTTCTTTCTCTTTTTGATCCTGCTTCATAGGTGTAATAACTGCTGATGGCTTTAGGTTCAAAGCCAATTTGCATTTATTTTCTTTATTGGGTATTTTATTTTTGTCTAAATTGGGTGCTTTATCATCTTGTACACAATCAGCGTATAAAGTATTTTTTTTGGCAGTATCAGGTGTGTTTTTCAATATCCTTTCTATTGCTTCTAAGGTGTTGTCCAATTCTTCTTTATCAGTAGATTCACATGAATTTTCTACCAACTTTTCCAGTTTCAAAAAGCTACTTTCCGATGATGTGACATCCCAGTTGTTAAATGGATTAGGTTCGTCAGGGGACAAGATTATATTCGATTTTGATTTAGGAATGACATCTGGAGGATTAATATACTCATGTTTCGATGTAATATCAGGTTCTGAATGGGTTGATATTAGCTTCAGGCTTGTATTATGGTTGTCGTCTCCGAGGCATTCGTTGCCGCTATAAAAATAAAAATAACATGTTATCGTTGAAGTTTCGTGGCCCCTAACGTAACGTGGTAGTATGTAGCGCGTAAATGGAAATAAATAAATTATAAATATTGTACTGATAATGAACCAAGCGTCCACCTTACCTTATAGTTTGTCTGTTTTGATTACTGATGAACATGTGTTTTAGCTCCTTAAGGCTTAATCTTCCGTAAAATACTTCATCATCACTACAGGGTTCTTCATCTTTCAAATTCATAATTATCGCGTTGATAAGAAACTTAAAAGGCAAATAAAGTATTAATTGAAAAATTATAAATGACGTTACAGCTAAATTGTAATACATGAGTAACTTTTAACTTTTTTTTCAGCTGTACTCGATATTTAGCAAATCGAATCGAACCAAACGGTTACCACCACAGATACGCTCACAGTGTGTACATTTCAATCATTTCATTTCAGTTGTACTTGGAACAGTTTCGAACCACAGGTTGGGTTCATGTTCATTTCATCTCATGTTTTATTTTTTGATAAGTTTTATTTACATTTAACACGGAAGTCATGCATTAACCAACCAATAAACCAGAAAACTGATACTGGCACAAGCTTCTAGCCGCCATAAACGGATTAATAATAATAATAACCACAGGTTGGAACCGTTGGAACAAAACGGCGGTGGGGGACAGTCTGTGGGGGACAGTATTATGCACTAACACAACAGATGGCTCTTAATCAAAAAAACATGACAATTGTTTTTATTGCTATGGTATCACTAAAATATTTTACCTTAGGCAAGAATCTTATATACTAACTGGATATTGCATGCCGAACATTCCTTTGAAGCCAGAAAAAATGACCTTGAATTACGTCAATATACGTATATAAGATTCTTGACCTTAGGCTTGGGAAAGTATCGAAATGAAATGAAATGAAATGAAATAATTTACCTATTCAGTAAGTAGGCCACAGGGGCACTTTTACAAGTCAGATTGTGAATCTACCGGCATTTCGCAAGAGGAGACCGCTGTTGAGAAGAAAGCCGAAAGAAACTCAACAGTAAGTCATTTTTTCGTAAATAATACTTAAAACAATTACATGATACATTTGTGTTATAACTAATTACACTGGTACACGTAATGGAGATGTTACTCGTAGATACTACAAATCAATGTTAAGTAGGAACATTAAAATAAAAATTTAATAAGTTTTAAATATTAAATATACCCAGAGATGTATAAAGTCTCTGGGTGTCACAACATGCAATAAAATATAATTACTTAATTAATTTAATTCCATAGAGATGTATAAGGTCTCTAGGCGTCAACGTGAATAATTTAGAAAATAATTATTAAACCTAAATTTCTTAGAGATGTATATGGTCTCTAGGCGTCATAACATGCAATAAAATATTTAAAATTATTTAATTTCCTCAGAGATGTATAAAGTCTCTGAGTGTCATACTACACTAAGCTGTTTCTTAGAGATGTATACAGTCTCTAAGAGTTCAAAAAGTTAAAATCAACATTGAATAACTTCAATCGAGTACAGGATGAAGTTTCTCACGTTTGCTTAATTTAACACTAGTATGCGGTTGCTACATATTTAATTTGGCCCTTGCTAGCATGAACAGACCGGACCCCACAAACGGCACCCGTTCACGAGTATGACGCATATCTCAGCCATCGCCTCCCTCAACCATATTATAGGGAAGGCTGCGACCCGATCAACGACGCCACCGTAAGCAAAGACCTTTAAGCGAGCATGACATGCTCAAGCTGCCAAATGTTATTTAAGTTATGCTTGTTAGTTATTGCTAAATAATTAATTCGTTGAGTAATTTGTAATGTCACTTTTCAATGATATTTTATGTTTTCGACTGAAGGACATTGATACCATGGTCACGAAATAAACTAGGTCGATGCAGAGTCAGCCACCGGCTAAGCTTGCACCATAAATTGGAGCGGAGTTTTTTTTTTTTTTTTTCGAAATTTTTCTTCGTCACGACCTAGCGAAATTTAATTTGTGCATTTTAAAACAAAAATTTCTAAAATCGGTTGAGAACTCGCTGAGATCTGCGCATTGTTACAAAGTCCATTCGAGTCGATCCATGGGAGCTTCGCTCGCTCCGCTCCAATAAAAAAAAAATACCTTAGGCTGCGTGCACACTTATATCATTTAATTTCGCCGATCCGATCATAGATAACTGAAAGATCCGATCTCCGTCGTTGTTGTTTTCCTGTACAATAAGTAGAATAGTCAGCATCAAAAGTAATAGACAATTTCTGTATGCAATTTGACATATGTATAAGCCACCAGTAACAAAATTCGAAGTTACTTCTGATGCCGACTGTAGAGAACAAATGGCTATACTTTGTAATATGATATACTTTGGAGCTATTAAGAATGTATACTTACAATTTTTTTATGCAGTTTGTCTGTACTTGCAAGTAGTACTATTCAAATTTGCATAAATACTGAATTAATTAGGGATAAAATCATGGTTAATTTAAAAACAACACATTTAAGTATTTTTTTTTATTAAGAATATAAGTAGTAAAAAAATGATTAAAAATAATTGTTATATTTGTGTGCTTATTTACTTAGTATCTGTTCAGCATGGTAGGAAATAAATACAAAGCAAATGAATGCATACAAGTTAATTGTCTACATAGTTGAGTTGCGTGCAATGAAAACCAGTGGACTGCCTGAGGAAATGCTAATCAAATTAGGCCACACAGGACAAACAAATATCCTACACCATGCTACCCAATAATCTTGTTGAATGAATTACATAGTATCATTGGCGTGATTGGCGTATATAGGGGGGTGGCCGGGTGGGCCGTGCCCACCCCAGGGTTTTGGGCTACCGATAGAAATTCATGGTTTCATCTCATAGGCCATAGCCAGGCCCACCCCCTCCTGAAAAATAATGTTAGATATGCCAATCCATAGTATGTTTGTGCAGTAGGTAGTTATTTATGTAATGGTACCACAACTAGAAACCATGTGATGTGACTAAAATTAAAATTATAATCATTATAAAATGAAATCATGTCATTTCAGCTTTTTGAGTAATTCTGCAGCTTCTTTATTAGCTTGGTGATCATCATTTGTTTTAGCTGGATAACTAGCTGCAAGCTTCAGATAATATTTAGCTTGGTCTTCTTTTTTCAATTTCATATAGCAGTTACCTAGTCTAAGCAGATTTAAACTGTAGAATCTGGGTCGAGTTGATTCTGCTTTGAGAAAGTAATCCAAAGCATCTTCATATGTGGAATGAGGTGGTGATGCAAACAGAGCCTCTGCTATTTTCCTCTGATGCCATGGCATTTCGCTAACTTGGTAACACCATTCCCCAAGCATGTATAATGTTGTAGCATCATTTGGATTGTACAACACTGCCAGCTGAAATGGAGTGAAAACAATGTTTTATTATAAATTTATGAAACATGTAATGTCTCATTTTTGTTTTAATGTGGGTACACACCACAATTTTTATATTAAACTATTGATACAAAGAATATCAAAGCTCAAAGAAAAAATGATATAAGTTACCTGGGGGATGAGACTGGGCATCGAACCCGGTACCTCTGGATTGTCGGTCCAGTGGTTAACCACTTCGCTACCCGAACTGCAACCTACCTTTCGATTTTTTCTTAATGCTTCGTGTGTCGATCATTGCATTGTTTATTTGAAAGGTTTTTACACCTTAGCGAAATCTATGTGAATACGTTAATATTCACATCTTACTGCACTACTTTACAGCAGTGAACGAGTGCAAGAGAGAGAGGGTGCTGTTATTTTTATAAATTTATGAAACATGTAATGTCTCATTTTGTAATGTTTCAAATAAACAATGCAACAATTGACACACAAAGCATAAGGAAAAATTCTAAAGGTTGGTTGGAGTTCGGGTAGCGAAGTGGTTAACGCAGTGGACCTAATGTTTTATTAATCAGTAATATAATTCTAGTGCAATGGTAATTAAAAAGGGTAATTACATCCATATGTTTTTTCACTTTTTCCAACTGTTTGATCCTTTCCTTGATGCCAATTTCTGTACTTTCAGCATCAAGTAATAATGCATACCATTTTTGCACTGCATAATTTTCATAATTGTCATTTAGAATACCAGATATAATTAGGTATGCATCAGATATTAATTTCTTTTTGTAAGCTTTTTCATATTTTGTTTCCTTAGCCATGTTGTACATAGCTCTGCAAATCCTCCACAAGATTTCTGCATCAGTGCTGTCCTGAAAACAATGAGAATGTATTTACTTAAGTCTGAGCTGTATTTGATTTGGAAATAATACGGCTTAACACCTTTAATGTTAACTCACTAATTGCCATAAAATTAAGTACAGTATGTGAGATTTTAGAAAAGAATATTCGGGTTCGGGTGAAAACCGAGAGATTCTTATCTGGATCGCGTATGAGCGAGCGAGACCGGTATAAAACCCGAATGTTCTTCTAAATCTTACGTACTGTACCAGTGTAATGCATTTAGGTATAAGTAATTAGTAAAGAAACATAGGTACCTGACAGTTTTTCAAATATTGATAGCATTCCTCGTAATGGCCATTTTCAAAAAGTTGGTCAGCATGATCAATAACTGAATTGATTTCCGACTTTTTGGAATCAGTTGATTGTTTATCTTGCGACTTCCAAAATAAAGCACCAAGTAACATAGGCACATTTAGAAAGCCATATGTTTGGATCTTCTGCTGAAACTGATTTAATCTATGTAAACTTTTATTTGGAAGTATGACAATAAATTCGAAATTCATTAGAAAATGTATACAAGTACATTTTTACGCGGTGTAACATTATTTTGGCATAGCTTTCTGTACTTCAGCAGAATTTGCATCACGACAAATCTTCGAGTAGTGTAAATTAAACTCATTTTGGTTTTCGACAGTAATAAACATCAAATCCACAAAAATCACAATAAACTAATGATGGGCGACTTTGAATGATACTAATTCGATTAGTCGATTATTACAATCATTCGACTTATTCGACTAATTCGAAAGTCATTCGAATATTAGTAGTTACTCAAAATCGACGCCAGCCAGTCGAGTTGACGTTGAGACAACTAACATTAACAACTAACGAATAATCCACTCGAATTAGTAAGCGCCGCGCCGAGTCGACACGATGTTTCCCGATTCGGTCCGAACAAACGTCCATTGCAAGCCGACCTCTACCTTCATAGTGGATTCAATAGCAGAAGGGTCACGCTTACACTGGTCATTCGGTCGGCACTGAATTAGTATTAGTAGCGAACGAATGACCAGTATTAGCGTGACCCTCTTGACATGAACTTTGCTATGACGGGAGAGTTGCGCTTACGGTGGTCATTCATTAGTTGTGGTTTCCGGAACTTATTTTAACTAGGTTTCATTTGTTTATTGTGTACATTTTTTTATTTACGTTGGTTGTTGGTTGGTTTTGTTACAGTTTAGTTTTGAACATACTACTTTTCATTTCGAATATGAGGAAAGTAATCAAAAATTATAGTAGAAAAACACCTTTTTGATTACTTACTCACTACACGCGCAAATTGGTTGTTTATTTTTTTATCTGTATTTACCAATCAGCATAAGTATAATCGTGTCAGTGTGTAGTTGCGTTTAAAAAATAATTGTCAATAGTAATGCATTAGTAAATTTAAGAATTAACATTTTTGTATTTCGAATTACAGTAATCTGCCTGTATAAAATTACGACGTCGTATTACTTTATTCTTTTTATTTGAACCACGTTCCAATTTATTTAATGGATTTTAATAAAAAAACTAGTTAACTATTAATTATAAAAATATAGTCTGTTGTTTTTATGCGTTTACTTTATAATCATACACACTTAAAAAAATCCTCAGCGGCTGTACAAGTTACAGCCTGACAAGTGTCGGTCCGGCCCAGAGATAGTGGCACTAAAACAGCTTTCAGATGGCAATCATGATCATACGTCATATATTTGCATTATTTATTAAACTTCATTAGCAATTTGCCAAGGATTTCTCATTAACATTGTTTACCGGAATGCTGCTCAATCCTTCGTTCTTCTTGCGAAATAAATACTGAATCCTATTAAAAATAACTGGACTTTCATCACTGTGCTTTATTATGCAAAGAATACTTGAAATTTAAGGAATATTGAGTCCTGATTCCTCTATGTTTACTTCAGTTCAGTGACATTCACCGACTTTCAACGTCAGTTACCAAAAATTTGGCATTACCAATAAAATAAATTAGTAGGTATATAGGTACCTACCCAAAATTAAAAATCCGTAAAATGACATGGGTTGAAATTGAAAATCATCCTTTGGGGCTATAGTTCCATTGCCGTGAAGTACATTTAGATTTTCTACACCCGTGTTTTTTTCTTTTCAAATTATATAAATATACAATGACCAACTTACAGAATATGAGAAATGAAAATACATTTTCATCTTTCAATTATTTTTCAGCTGCTCTTTTTTTTCTATTAATAAGGTTGACTGGTAGAGAATGCCTCATGGCATTAAGTCCGCCTTTTGTACGATAAGTTTTCTTTTGTGCAATAAAGATTAAATAAATAAATAAATAAGGGGACTCATTCCTACCTATAAACAAATTAAGGTTTTTGAAAAAAAATCAGCCATTTACTATTACCGGTAAACAAAGCGAGTCGGCCTAGGTTAGTGTGATTCATCCATTTTAAGCACAACTCGCCCATCATAGTATAAGCATTCGCTTTTAGTGATTATTTGGTTGGTACTAGTCGCGGAGATTAGTTACTAACATTAGTAGTCGTCATTCGATTATCGACATTAGTATACTACTAATTTCAAATTCGAATTATGATATTAGTAATCGCTAATCATTCGAATCAGCAAATTAGTCGAAGTCGCGCATCACTACAATAAACCAAAGTCCAATTCAATTAAGATGTTTGTAGCAATTCAGTGTAAGTTGTGTTTTTGTAATTTGTTGTTTGCTTGTATTGTCATTGTCAATGTCAATTGTCATATTGACAACTCTGGACTTTGAAACATTAATATTATATTATATTGTATTAAAATAAAAGCAATTGTATTTCCTACAATGTTTAGATGATATTTGGTTCCAAAAATATTTTCAACGAAATCAACATTTTTATAATATTACCTAATAACTTTTTGAACTCGGTGACTCTTGTATGATTAAATCTACACTGACCGTTATAGCACTTCGAGCAATATCTTTTTGTTTCAGAACGTATAGTAATTAACTGTCACTGACGCACTACCACAGATTACTTAATAGTACTACATATGTACTACATAGCAATACTACCACCACAGTATTTGTGCTACCACTCAGGCGATGCCAACACACTTTATTTTATAAACATAAACGAAACGTAACAAAAGTACAGGGTGACAACATGGTATGAAAATTAATAAACATGTATTTTGTGGATTAAACATGATTAATTGTAACAAAAACAGGAGAAATAATTAAGTAATATATAACTGTTACGATTTTTGTTGTATTTTGTTTAGTGATTATGGGTGGGAATTATTATTATCTTTTTATCGTCTGGCAAGAAAACCCAAAAAATCAATTTCTACCCGGTACAAGCAAGGGCGGTTGAGTTGTTCTGTTGACAGTTTGGTGAAGTGATAAAAAATCGTGTTTTGCGATTATGTTTCTTGTGTGAATATAGTTTTTGCAGCATTTTCACGATGCAGAGATCGGGTAATAATATCTTTTCCATTAGTTAAACATATTGATTCGCTGAGTGCAAATATAATGTTCATTCGCGCCAACAGTTTTCATTCATTTTACCCAGGATTATTTGGTATATGGGATTTATTCGTATCCTGTTGGTCGCTTGTTCTAACGATCTAGGTTTATTACACTAGCATTAAGTCGAAAATGATATCATTCTCAATGAATAAGGATAGATTAAACATCTTCACCTTTCCTAGTATAAGCTAGCTCTGATATTTCAAATACTCTTTGGTCCAGCTTCCACCTCTCAGTGCTGAATGTATAATACATATATTAGTGTGTCCTTCATTGACCCCATATAAATTCACAAAATTCTGCATGTTACTAAATGCTTAAGTTTTTGTAGCATATTATAACTTGCGATTTTTATGATTGTCTAAGAATAAGGTTGGAAATTCAAGATATTTTGAAATATTGTTGTCATAGTTATTCATAATGAAATTGCAGATCAGGTTGACTAGCCTGTCTAGCATAACTATGTGCAACTTTTTGTCGCGCGAAATATACTACACTACCTGTCACTTTCTTTTCAATACTGTGTTATCAAGACAGGTGATGCTGAGTCGCGCGTCAAGCAAAGACGCGGCAAGTTATGTTAGCCCTGGGCGACACTGTCGCTCAATTGGTCAGATAATCACCGAGGTGTGGCATAAGATACCAGTTCAAATCTGGCCAGGGTCTAAAGTTGTGTCACTGTTTGTATATTTATAGTTGTAATACACAAGAAATATTGATTAATTTCACTTTAAATATGTTACCACGATTTTCGTAAATGAATCAATACTTGAATTGTTGTTTTAAGATACTCATAACATTATTATTATCTTTCATCATCATATCATCACACCATCAGCAAACTGACAAGTCAGCAAATCTTATCCAAATATTATAGTCTTACCTTACACTCATAATCACTTATTTTTGTAACAATATTTTGGTAACTAATGTTTTAAGAAATAATGTCTTACGAGTGATCTCTTGTACACCCTGGTTTGTGAGATACATGAACATCTAAATATACCAACCGCGAAAGAGGAGGTCAATAGGTATGAAAAACAAACAAAAGCTCCAGGAGCACACAAACCCACTTGCCAGGGACCTGGTTGTACAGTCAAACAATAATAAATCTTGATTGAAAAGATGGTAAATAATGCACCTGGATCATAGACACTAGTGTAGAAGTAAACTCCTTTAAGTGAAATGGGAGAGTGTTTAATGGAACACCTCTCGAAACATACCCAGAACTCAGACAATCTGATTATGAGTGAAATGAAATCAGAAATGGTTGCAGATATCAAAAAAACCGGCCAAGTGCGAGTCGGACTCGCGCACCGAGGGTTCCGTACAAACACTTTCCATCCCTAAGTGGTTAAGTTAAGTTTGCACCTGGTATGTATAGCGCCCCATATAAATTAGGTGCAAAGTTAGGTATTAAAAAAAAAAATTATGGTTTTCGTAATTTTTCCTTTATCTATGCTATAAGACGTTGCTTCGTACCAAATTTCAAGATTCTGAGTTCACGGGAAGCACCCTGTAGGTTTTGATTCCCTTGCAAGTGTCGAAAATTTGCAGCATAAACGGCTGTATCTTTTGATTGCGTTGGCTTAGAAGTTTGATTTTTTCACAGCTTCAAGGGACAGTAGACCTGAGTAATTGATATAAATTTCAGCTTCATACCTCCACACGTTCCTGAGAAAAAGGGTCTTGACAGACGGACGGACGGACGGACAGACGGACAACAAAGTGATCCTATAAGGGTTCCGTTTTTTCCTTTTGAGGTACGGAACCCTAAAAAGGAAAAAAAATTTGGTAGCCATATTCATTCAAAGTTCAACATGTTTATCAAGGCAGCCTGTTCTCAAGGGCTTTTGAATTTGGCAATCTGTGGCCTAAGCTGCCACAGATAGGGTAACCTGGATAGACATCCTGAACACTGGTTCCTTAAGGGTGTTCCTTTAACAAGGTCTAGGCTGTCTAGGGCGCCTGTAAAGCTTAAGACACCTCCATTGGCCGCTCTAGATTTGAATCCTTTTCACTTCACAAAGAATACTTGAAAATATCAATTTTCAAACAAAAGGCTAAATAAATTTATGAAACATGTAATGTCTCATTTTTCTTTAATGTACACATGACATTTTTTTAATATTAAACAATTTATAAAAATATCAAAGCTCGAAGAACAATTGAAATGAAGAAAAATTTTACATTTGGTTTTTTTTCCACCCATAACCTGGTGGAAAAAAAACCAAATGTAAAATTTTTCTTTACTTAGGAGCTACAATGCCAGATATACTTTTTCTTTCTAAAGTTTTAGGTCATTTAGGCATTAATAACCAGACTAAATTAAATACATATGTTAGTCTCTTTCTAAAGATAAAGGCAATTTGAAACTGATTATCATATATAATGAATACAATAGTTTTAAGTTTATGGGTTGATATGCCCATTACACAAATCTTTGATTATGGCTACTATATGAGTTACATTGTAGCTGCTGTTCTCTGGTACTTCAATAGTCTTAATTCAAACTCAAATCTCTTTGTGTATGAATATTATAGAACAGTATTGTAGTATCAGGAATAGAGCAGTTTTTGTCTTATTAATAAGAAAATGCAGTAGGTAAAAGATTTAACATTTTTTATTTCTAACTTAAGTGCTCAATACATACAATAAAAGCGGTGCACTTAATGCCTTTATATATTCTCTTGCATTTAGGGCCCGCTAAACCATGAAATTGGTACAGTTTAATTTAAGTAAAGAAAATTACACTAATGAGACAACATTTTAATCTGCCTCATATGGTGGCCCCAATTAAAATGGGATACACTTTACAACAGAACCCAAACAATTTTAAGGCTTGCAGTCTTGGCCGCCCTAGGCCCCAGGACATGTAGAAAATACCAGCCACCCCTTTTTAGCCCAGTGGGCCCGGGCCTACTGGGCCTTAGGGCAAATCAATTTTTTTATGAATATGTACATGAAAACTGTTAACCCGTGTTTTATAGACAAATGTTTCATTTCATAGACATATCATTTCAAGGAAAGTATTTTTCTCTGAAATCATAAAATATTTTGGATTGTTATAAAACTAACTAAACCTAACCTAATCTATAGGTTGAGATTTTCAAAGTTTCTGAAAAATATATGACTTCAGGGGTAAAAACTGTCTATGAAATGAAATTAAACATTTGTCTCTAGAAGAGGAGGATCCCACATGAAAACTGATACACCAAATACTTTGAATATATGCAAATTAAGTTTTGTCATGTCTGATGAATTGATGATATGACATTCTAAATTTGCTTAACATTCAAAGTAATGATTCCCAAAAACTACTTAACAAAAGCTCCCATTTTTAAGTGAATAGCGCCATCTATCGCTGTGTTACGCAAAGTTTTTGAGTTCTAGGGATCGGAAAATATTGTAGGTATTTTTTCCGTGTCACTTTAACTTTAATACAATCTGAATTATTCCGCGGTACACCAACTAAAGTGACCACTGTACACTAATGTGCCCGGAAGACTTTACTAACGATGTGCCGTTCTCGGGAACGTTTCCCGGTTTGTATAAGGGCCTGTTCACACTTGAGCGATTTGCAAACGATTTGCCAGCGATTTCTATATAAAACTCGAACGCGGCGATCGAATTTGTATAGAAATCGCTGGCAAATCGCTCAAGTGTGAACAGGCCCTAAGGAAAGAACGTTCTCGAGAACATTTCCCATACAAATCAGGAAACGTTCCCGACAACGGCACATACCTACTCATTACTCTTTACTGATCAATGACCTATCGAACAAGTTCTAGTTAAAAAGAAATGCTGTATCAGACGGACAGACAAACGAGTTATCAATCCATACTAATATTATAAATGCGAAAGTGTGTCTGTCTGTCTGTCTGTCTGTTACCTCTTCACGCTTAAACCGCTGAACCGACTTAGATGAAATTTGGTATGGAGATAGTTTGAGATCCGGGAAAGGACATAGGATACTTTACATACCGAAAAAAAAATTGTGTTCCCGTGGGATGAGCGGGTAGCACCGCGGGGCACAGCTAGTTTATCATATAGATAGGGGTTCCATTTTTTGTTAGTTGTTAGGTGTTAACCTAACCCTATAAAACATATCGTCTTTGATAAATATCGAGTTATTTCAAACTTCAACTACTTATTTCTATTCCACTTGTTCCCCTATAATTAGACTTCTGATAGCTATTATTATATCCCCTATTATAATACCCATCACACCTGTAACTGGAACCAAATTGCACTAATGACTTAAAACCAAAAACGTGACAATACTTGCATGCTAACGCATACTTAGCACAAAGGTAAAGGTACCTTTGCTCGTCCTTACTGCGGTATTGTTCCGTGCTCAACACACGGTGACCTCATCCCGGGAGCGCCCTGGCGTGACCTTCCCGCCGCGTTGCCGCCGTGTAATCGACACCCCTTCATGCCTGCGTGCCCTGCGTCAGCGATACCAAAAAAAACAGAGACTGTAAAAACCGTGTTTACGTTTCTGTGTGGGCCAGCTACCCCAATAACCCAACATTAAACAACAGACCATCTGATACATATTTTATTTTGTGATAGGGGAAAATATTGCACAGTCCAAAATTTGTTAATATTCGAGCTCATAAATATTTGCCATTGCAGGGATTCGAACCCAAAACCGTTTGCTTTGTAGGCAGCTGCAATACCACGGTGCTAGGTCGTCAAAGACTTAATCAACAAGTTTTTTTTATCTTTATTGAAAAAGAAAAGGCTTTGATCGTTTAGCGACCATGTCAGCCCCATAGTGACACATACAGACCACATACTATTCTAACAGTTATCTGCAATTAAGTAATTTTACAATTAAATAGTACAATCTTATTGCTAGTTTAGAAGACGGTTCAGATAGTATAGCATTGCAAACACCAGTATCACTTAACTTGAGGTTGGCCTGTGCTTCAAATGCCCTACGGTCGGCTTCGATACGAGCACATTCCACCATTGCGTGGTAGGTATCTTCTCTCACACCACATGTGTTACAATTTGGAGAAACGACCACTCTCATCAAGTGCCCGAACACATTAAGTGGCATGTGCCCGGAGCGCAGTCACATGCTGGTGACCACTAAGTGACGGTTCAACCGACCTTCGCTAAACCATTAATCAACAAGTGGTGAATTCTTTTTTCACTTTCTATCTTAACTGAGGAGACGTACTGGACCAAAGCTCTCATTAAGTAATAGTTTATTTGAGATTTCACAGCTATGCACTGACTGAGTAGGTATTCATTAATGTGTTACGATCTCTTATGAATGCGTTCCAATCTCGTCGCCATTCCAAGTGTGCTTTATACCTATCGTCTACTATACTTACATCGACATGTAGATCTTTACGGGTCTTAAGAATAATAGTCTCGGACAGAATTCTAAGGAATATGGGCTTATATTAAGAAAAACCGTGTGCACTGATGTTGTTATTAGTATCGAATGAACGTTACTTCGGTGATTTTAAGCCTGTTTAAATGGTCCTAATATAAAAAAGATAAAGTCTACTCAGTAGAATCGCTAGAGCCTAGAGATACCTGAAAATATGAACATGATTCCTCGAGGTGTTGTTTGCGAGCTTTGCGCACATAATATATATATATATATATATATATAATATATATATTAGCATCCGTAAAAGTCGTGGCCTAAATACTAATCAGCATAAAACCTGAAACCATCTCGCCACTAGGCCGCCTGAGATGCTTGACCTTAAAGCCTGCGACGTCCACTTCGGATTCCGCCGAGTTGCGAATTCTCTGCATGCACCATTCCCACAAATAGCTATTGTGCCGTGCGTTGCGTTTACTTACGTTGCACCTCGCTCGAGGCTCAGTCCCCGCGTACGCGCGCCAGCGGACTCTCTCCTCTGTACGAGATCTACCAATTTATCGCGTCACGCTCTCGAACATCTAAACCTACCCTAACAATCTAACGGCCACTGTCAATATTTGGGCGACGGCATGTTTATTGACTGATACAGTGAACGCTTCTAAACATGCTTAACTGTGGCACTTGTGTTTTGATTTCAACGGCTGCGCTCTGACGTTTTGTTTATGGACATGTGTTTTGTTCTTTGATCTAAAAATTACGCGGATATCATAGACGGATAAAATGGAGGCTGTGGATACATCTTTGACATCTCTTTCATGTAAGGCTTATTTTATGTATTTATAGTGTTTATAGGTATTGCGTAATGTTCTAGCGATATCGTGCTTGTAGGATAATTACCAAGTAATCATTAAAATTCCTTTGTAAAATTTAAGTGATTTCGCACAATTTTAGACTTGCGCTATTTATCTCTGTAAATGTTTATGGATATTAATATATAACTATGATGAAATTTTCATAATTTGCTTTTACTTTAACTACATAGATGACGATGTCTTTCATTGCAGGTTTTTGTTGACTGTTATGCAAATGTAAACTAGTAGTTTTTGTTTATAATAATGACGCCAAGTCGGTCGTTTGTTGAACTCGAAATTTGTAATGATAAGCAATAGGAATATAAACATAAACAACGTAATATAATATTTAAAATAGTTAAATTTTAATCGCTCTTCTCTTAGCTTTCCAGTATCAAGACTACTTACTCAGGTTTAATCGAGATGATGTTTGTGCAAATCGTCCTTTGTTGTTTGTATTGGAGGCAGATTCCTAACACAAAATTGTTTGTTTTTCGTGGAAAGAAATGCGTACATTCATAAGTATGAATATATTTCTGTCAGAAAGTTCTGACAGAAATATTCTTCTTGCAGAAATATTTATTACCTAATGTTGACACTATGTTATTAAAAGTCGATTAAAACATTATGTTAACTTTTCAAAAACATACTTACACACATTTTGTGTTAAAACAGTGTAATGCAGTGACAATCTTTTGATGTATACTGCTGGACTCGGACCTGAGATAGTTCGGAATAACAGTGTTTATCCAGGTTTGAACAATTACATAGATCTGTGAAGTAGTGGTACGTATTCTAGATCAAAGGTCAGAATACACTAGTCCGTTATGCTCTGCTCATGCAGATTGTCAAATCTAAAGTACAGAAACTAATTCAAGTGCGAGACTTATAATTTGCTATGGACACGAAGCACTTTTTTATAGCATTTATTGTTATGTTTGTATTTAATTTATCTGTCCTGCAAAATAAAATTGGGCATTTTCCTTGTTCCCATGCAATTTTTTTTCTTCTAATAAGAACTTCAAGGATTATTTAAATAATTTAACCTTATTTGGTCCACCCGTACGACAGCGGTAACACGCTCAGTCTGGTGGCGTGAGTTCAGTCCATCATTCCGTCCGGTCCGTCATTTTTCAGATCGGACCGTCAGTGCGTCAGTCCGAGAGGGTTACACAATAGTGCTCTCGTCATTCTGACCAAACTGATGGACTGAACTGACGTCAGACTGAGCGTGTAACCGTTATCGTAGCGACAGATTTAGAGATTAATTTTTATTTATTTATATAGATATATTTAGCGATAACAGCGCCCGTTGTCTACCTCGAATTATAATCTGTCCTTATACATTTCTTGCTTGTTTTATCGCAATATCGGAATTAAATAAAACAATTAATAAAGTTTTAATAGGTTGACTGCCATTGAACTTTAGATATAGATTGTTATTGCCTTAGCTGCGTGTTCCTTTTGTTTATATTTTCAAAATCAATCATCAAATAAGTAACCTCCGCTTTCTTAAGTAGTAACTTACATTACAAAAAACAATTGTAATCGAAACAATGCTACCATATAGATGATGTACAGCTTCAATCATACGTGTAATGATTGTTCTGATCGGCATTAGTGTTTATTGGTGCCTACTACTACTAGGAAGTGGCGTGACATTTATTTTTAATATTTCATGTCTTTCCATAGACGATATGACTTTGTTAGATCATATTGGCCATGTCTTAGAGCTATGTTGTTGCATATGTACTCGTAAGTTTTCATGAATCACTTATCATAACAGTTGAGCTTTGAAAAATAATATTTTTATTATTGTTTCATGTGCTGGATTTTCACCAACTACAAATACAGCGGTAAGTACCTACCTTTGTTAATAAATTACTATTACGTAAAAAATGAAAATCAATCATCAAATAAGTAACCTCCGCTTTCTTAAAGAAATGCAGTAAGTGGTTGTCCATGGTCTCGAAGGGACAGTTTTTGAACGCGATTAAGTCCCGTTATGTTATAATAAAGTGGATATCAGTTGAATGGTAATACAATGGAAAGTGCCCTATATCTCTGCTTCAAATGTTACGCCAAAACTAATTTAATTCAGCATTACATTCACAATGCATGCGCGATATGCTTAATGTAAAGCATATTTTATCACTCGAATTATTAGGTCATATGAACCGTTTGTCCCAGCGGCACGTATGTTAGCTGCCATTTGAATTACGAGTAGGAATTCGCGACCGCTATTCGGCCCTCGGGTCCGAGGTTGGCCCAGCAGACGCGTGGCACCGATACGATGTCCCTATGGTCATCCTCGCCGCTCCGATCCAATCACGCCTCATACTCATACGGTGTCGATTGCACTGAACGCGTTTGCAATTCGTCGCGTTGTATGATTCAGTTCGCATTTTTTAAACCTCGCTCCGCCCATGTACGAGTTATTACAAAACGTGTAACCACCTTTTATTAATTAGTTCATTGCTCCAGGTTTGCGCGAGTTCCTTGGAAGCACTATATTTGCCTTCGAATTCCTTTCCATTCCAATGAACCAGTGTGTGACTATTTTTGTGTCTCGTTGATGTTAAAGCTCGCTTTTGGTGCTTTCATTGCAATAGTTTCTAGTGTTTGGTTTGATACTGCTGAAACAAATTAAATTCGGATTCCATGGTCGGAATTTCTGGCCCGATAAGAGTGTTATTGTGGAGAATACCATAAAAGTTTATCACGCCTGCAAAAGTGGACGTTATTTGTAATCGGTTGATTCACACTTGGGCTTCAGTCGACGCTCCTCCGGATGTGTGATTTGTCGACGTAAAATGCGCTATCGCGTTCGCTAGCGCTACAAATAGCAGTAATTATTGGAACATGTATCCTCCTTAAACACCGGACAGTTAAGGATAATAAATACCGAAGTGACATAAAATCGAACAGTTCAGTGTGAGTGAATATCAGTTAAAACAATGGCCTCAATATCGGAATCACCCTTAAATAGGACGAGGAACAGGCCAGTCCTATCTCGGTACAGGCCGAATGGTGCCGACGAGGTAAGACTATGAAATATTAATTAAGTAATTTAATTAAATATCTGTCATTGGATTCCTGTTCCATTAAATTTCATCACCGTGTATCTAAAACGCAATAAAGAAATATATTAGAAGCAATATATAACCAATATTGTATTTGACCTGCTTTTGTTAATTGCTATTAGAAATCCTGACCGTCCGTCATTCTCGTACAAGGCGAGTCCATTAGAAACTTGTGGTCATCCTTCCTTTGTTTTACTAGTCGATTGTGTGTAAACTAATATGTACGCAAAGTAATGTATTGTTAGTACATTTCTGTGTTCGTGACCAAAGTAAGTCTGTAATTAAGCCCGTTGTTTTATTACGTCGTGTCAAGTTCCTCATATAAGGCATTACTATGTAGCTAGTGGGTTTATGATAATATCAATATCCAATTTTATTTAATATAAATATGGGGGATACAAAAGTTATGTATAGACAACTTCGTACCTCCCTGAAGCTCCGTATGTCTCAACTTTCCAAGATTTATTTTTTCTGCTTTCCCTCTCTTTGACCACTTTCATCCGAACATTTCCATTCATTCGTAGCGTCCATGGAACGTGATGAAGATTTGTTATACTTCCATACCAAATCATTTTCCAAGTGCCTGTCAAGTGGCCAGTTATGCAACCACTCATTACGTCGTAATTGTAGAATTTACCCTGAAATACACGCCTGTGTTGAGAGTGCATTGAAATTCGACGAGCGGATATAGCTAGAGCATCAACGCCACTGCATAATTACTTAGGTATGAAAAGGGGAGAAAAAACCACAAGAAAGGGCGTTTGAAATGCGACACTGTTTTAGCTATTGCAAGAGGCACTAGGTAGGATCAGATTCGTTCGGGTTCATCGTTCGTCGAGATGTTTACGTAGGAGTGCATTGATTAATATTCTACGTTGCCTTGAGATTTCAAGTCATCGATCACACTCGTTGTAGGTTTTCCACTCATTTGAAGCATCATTTTACACCGCCCATAGATACCCGTGGATACAATAAGGTATCTGTTGTAAGTGGGATGCGTTCATTATCGGATGTTGCAACGTTTCAATGAGTTGTTGCGAAATTAGCGTGCGTTCTAATATTTGTATTTTTTTAATTCGATAGCCTAACTGAATATCCTAACTGGCTATTGGAATATCTTAGACTAGTATCCTAATTTTTTAAACAGTCTACCGATTTAGCGCTAGGTAATCTATATATATAAAAGAAGAAGTCCTGACTGACTCATCAACGCACAGCCAAAACTACCAATGTTAGAGAGTTGATTTTTGCACAGTAGGTTACTTTTATAACGTGGGCTAGAGATAAGAAGGGATTTTTGGAAATACCTCCCCTAAGAGGGTTAAATAGGGGTGCAAAGTTTGTATGGGGTAAACATTTTTTTTGGAGTTAGAGACTTGAAACTGTGTAGAATGATTACTTATTCAAAAACCAAAAAAGCACTTTCAGCATTTTAGAAAATTTCACCCCTAAGGGGGTTAAAAAGGGGTGCAATGATTATATGAGAGAAACTTTATTTTTTGAACTAGAGACTTGAAACTTTGTAGATAGCTTACTTAATCAAATACAAAAAAAGTGATTTCAGCGTTTTGGAAAATTTCACCTCTAAGGGGGTTAAAAAGGGGTGCAAAGTTTGTATGGGGAACACCGCTAATGTTGTTTATAAAGAAGTGTTACGCTTTACGCTAAGGTTATCAGTTTATATTTTTTTTTATTTCCTGTCTTCTACCCAGTGACTACGTAAGTTTTTTAAAACGAACTTGCACCCCTTTTTCTATGGTTGACTGTCAACAATATTTTCTTAGTGCTTTCTCTTATTAAGTAATTGTGTTCCAAACTTTATGTGTTTCTATATTTAGTGAGTTGTCTATCAGCACATGAATAATCTATACTTTATATACCTACTAGCTTTTGCCCGCGACTACGTCCGCGTGGAACTTGGAAGTATGGAAGCAACCTCGTACAGCACGACAGATATCCACCTAATCACCTTAGTTAATAAAAGCGATTATTTAAAGCGCCTAAGCAAATGTAAGAGCAATTGTGCTTTTGGTCTAACCATTACATTTCCGACAGGGACATCGATGTCATCATGAATTACTTACTTACTTTTCAATGTTTTTAGAGATAATTTCCAGGATGAAAACTATCCTATGTCCTTCCTCGGGTCTTAAACTATCTCCATGCCAAATTTCATCAAAATCGATTCAGCGGTTTAAGCGTGAAGAGGTAACAGACAGACAGACACACTTTCGCATTTATAATATTAGTATGGAAGTATGGATTCTAACTTTATTTAGCTTCTTGAGATATATAGAGAACTGTAGCACCAGAATATATTGAATCACTCTTCAAACAATACTTACTAGCCTGTAGACCAAAATAGTAATCGCATCATTAAATTCGTCGCTTATGTGCATTAAGTTTTTAATGGTCATTTTTCAGCATTTTCTTTAAACACTAGCCTTTTTAATAACTGGGGTACCTGCTAGACCATTTAGAAACATTTTGGCCAGCCTCGGGAACTCCGCCACACCACTCTTTTCGTTTAATAGCCAGGCCGGCGTTTACAAATACCAGTGCTGCCTTCTTATGAAAAGAGGTCATTATTTATTATTGTTTTGAAATAAAGTTTATTATTTATTATTGTTGAAAGAGATACTTTTCATTAAACTGCCTCCATCTCTCGATTTCCAGTGCTGAGTTTAAGATTGTTTTAACAGCCTTACGATATTTAACATTTTTTTTAAATCTCACTCATAATAACTAAGATCCCCATTTTCTAACTCCAAATCTATGCGTCGCTCTATATCATGCAGAGTAATTTTTGCCAAAGATTAAAAGCATCAGGTAACTGACGGAATAAATATTAAGCATCCTGCAAACAATTCCCGTAATCTAATTGGAAAATCTTCTAAAATTCTTTAACAATTGCATATCAGTGTCTGCCACTGTTTGAAATGTAATATTTCTAGACCATTTTAATTAAGAATAAAATTCACTTACCTATTTTAATATCTTTGTCATCATCAAAAATCTACGCGGACGAAGTCGCGGGCGGCCGCTAGTCTATATATATAAAAGAAGAAGTCCTGACTGACTCATCAACGCACAGCCGAAACTACTAATGTTAGAGAGTTGATTTTTGCACAGTAGGTTACTTTTATAACGTGGGCTAGAGATAAGAAGGGATTTTTGGAAATACCTCCCCTAAGAGGGTTAAATAGGGGTGCAAAGTTTGTATGGGGTAAACTTTTTTTTTGGAGTTAGAGACTTGAAACTTTGTAGAATGATTACTTATTCAAAAACATAAAAAGTACTTTCAGCGTTTTAGAAAATTTCACCCCTAAGGGGGTTAAAAAGGGGTGCAATGTTTATATGGGAGAAACTTTATTTTTTGAACTAGAGACTTGAAACTTTGTAGATAGCTTACTTAATCAAATACAAAAAAGTAATTTCAGCGTTTTGGAAAATTTCACCTCTAAGGGGGTTAAAAAGGGGTGCAAAGTTTGTATGGGGAACACCGCTAATGTTGTTTATAAAGAAGTGTTACGCTAACGTTATCAGTTTATATATTTTTTATTTCCTGTCTACTACCCAGTGACTAAGTCCTTTTTTTAAAACGAACTTGCACCCCCTTTTCTATGGTTGAATGTCAACAATATTTTCTTAGTTCTGTCTCTTATTTATTGTGTTCTAAACTTTATGTGTTCCTTCATGTGTATATTTAGTGAGTTGTCTATCAGCACATGAATAATTTATACTTTATATACCTATTCTTACTTTATTTAGCTTCTCGAGAGATATAGAGAACTATAGCACCAGAATATATTGAATCACTCTTCAAGCAATACTACTAGCCTGTAGACCAAAATAGTAATCGCATCATTAAATTCGCTTATGTGCATTTAGTTTTTAATGGTCACATTTCAGCATTATCTTTAAACACTAGCCTTTTTAATAACTGGGGTACCTGCTAGACCATTTAGTAACATTTTGGCCCCCCTCGGGAACTCCGCCACACCACTCTTTTCGTTTAATAGCCAGGCCGGCGTGTACAAATACCAGTGCTGCCTTCTTATGAACAGAGGTCATTATTTATTATTGTTTTGAAATAAAGTTTATTATTTATTATTATTAAAAGAGATACTCGTCATTAAACTGCCTCCATCTCTCGATTTCCAGTGCTGAGTTTAATATTGTTTTAACAGCCTTATGATATTTAACATTTTTTTTAAATCTCACTCATAATAACTAAGATCCCCATTCTCTAACTCCAAATCTATGCGTCGCTCTATATCTTGCAGTCATTGTTGCCAAAGATTAAAAGCATCAGGTAACTGACGGAATAAATATTAAGCATCCTGCAAACAATTCCCGTAATCTAATTGGAAAATCTTCTAAAATTCTTTAACAATTGCATTGTCTAGACCATTTTAACTAAGAATAAAATTCATTTACCTATTTTAATATCTTTGTCATCATCAAAAATCTACGCGGACGAAGTCGCGGGCGGCCGCTAGTCTATATATATAAAAGAAGAAGTCCTGACTGACTCATCAACGCACAGCCGAAACTACTAATGTTAGAGAGTTGATTTTTGCACAGTTGGTTACTTTTATAACGTGGGATAGGGATAAGAAGGGATTTTTGGAAATACCTCCCCTAAGAGGGTTAAATAGGGGTGCAAAGTTTGTATGGGGGAAACTTTTTTTTAGAGCTAGAGACTTGAAACTTTGTAGAAAGATTACTTAGTCAAAACTACAAAAAAAGCTTTCAGCGTTTTAGAAAATTTCACCCCTAAGGGGGTTAAAAAGGGGTGCAATGTTTATATGGGATAAACTTTATTTTTTGAACTAGAGACTTGAAACTTTGTAGAAAGCTTACTTAATCAAATAAAAAAAAGCAATTTCAGCGTTTTGGAAAATTTTACCTCTGAAGGGGTTAAAGGGGTGCAAAGTTTGTATGGGGAACACCGCTAATGTTGTTTATAAAGAAGTGTTACGCTAAGGTTATCAGTTTATATATTTTTTAGTTCCTGTCCTCTACCCAGTGACTACGTCCTTTTTTTAAAACAAACTTGCACCCCCTTTTCTATGGTTGACTGTCAACAATATTTTCTCAGTGCTGTCTCTTATTAATTGTGTTCCAAACTTTATGTGTTCCTATATTTAGTGAGTTGTCTATCAGCACATGAATAATCTATACTTTATATACCTATTCTTTCTTTATTTTGCTTCTTGAGAAATATAGAGAACTGTAGCACCAGAATATATTGAATCACTCTTCAAACAATACTACTAGCCTGTAGACCAAAATAGTAATCGCATCATTAAATTCGCTTATGTGCATTTAGTTTTTAATGGTCACAAACTTACTGGTTGGTTACTTAAACACTAGCCTTTTTAATAACTGGGGTACCTGCTAGACTATTTAGAAACATTTTGGCCAGCCTCGGGAACTCTGCCACATCACTCTTTTCGTTTAATAGCCAGGCCGGCGTGTACAAATACCAGTGCTGCCTTCTTATGAAAAGAGGTCATTATTTATTATTGTTTTGAAAGAAAGTTTATTATTTATTATTATTAAAAGAGATACTCTTCATTAAACTGCCTCCATCTCTCGATTTCCAGTGCTGAGTTTAAGATTGTTTTAACAGCCTTACGATATTTAACATTTTTTTTTAATCTCACTCATAATAACTAAGATCCCCATTTTCTAACTCCAAATCCATGCGTCGCTCTATATCTTGCAGAGTCATTTTTGCCAAAGATTAAAAGCATCAGGTAACTGACGGAATAAATATTAAGCATCCTGCAAACAATTCCCGTAATCTAATTGGAAAATCTTCTAAAATTCTTTAACAATTGCATATCAGTGTCTGCCACTGTTTGAAATGTAATATGACTAGACCATTTTAACTAAGAATTAAATTCACTTACCTATATTAATATCTTTGTCATCATCAAAAATCTACGCGGACAAAGTCGCGGGCGGCCGCTAGTAATATCATAAGTCGCAAATAGTTTCCATTAGTAGTTTTTTGTACTATATAATAATTTCCCCTGAACTAATAAAGAATAAAGTAATCACAAGTTTACAGCACGATCGAGATACAAGTTTGAAGCAGGCCCAACACCGGACTCCGCGACCTATTTTAACTTCGGCGAGAGCTCGCTTTGTTATCTTTACTGTTGTGTACGTTTGCGTTTGTTTAAGAAACATTGGTAGTTGGGCCGATCGCACGTGCCTCTTTGGCTAAACTGCCTCGAGCTCTGACTAATTGTGCATTCAAGCTAAGTGATAAATCACGTTTTAATTGTACAACCGGCTTTAGCCTATCGATATAGATTACGGTTTTACAGTTGGAGGAACAAAAATAGCACTGTTTCTAGTAATACTTTTGCATGTAGAATTCTAAAAACGGTAATCTGTCTACGAGATAAGAAGGCAATTGAAACGTGCCTTCGGGGACATATTCACCGTGTTCACACGTAGCCTAGTGTATATGATCGTAAAAGAAAGTCGTTAATTGCTATGACTGACTGGGGCAGACTCAGAAAGTAGTGGCCCGATTATGAAACGGCCTTTTCATTGTCATAAAGCATGGTTTTTTAGGGTTCCGTACCCAAAGGGTAAAAACGGGACCCTATTACTGAGACTTCGCTGTCCGTCCGTCCGTCCGTCTGTCACCAGGCTGTATCTCAACAACGGTGATAGCTAGACAGTTGAAATTTTCACAGATGATGTATTTCTATTGCCGCTATAACAACAAATACTAAAAATAAAATAAAATAAATATTTAAGGGGGGCTCCCATACAACAAACTTGTTACAGATTATATATATGTATAGGTACGGAACCCTTCATGCGCGAGTCGGGCTCGCACTTGCCCAATTTTTTTTTTTAATATTACAGTTTTTCAAAACGTATCGCAGAGCAAACAATATTAGGTACTTGATTTTGGTGGAGCTTACTATGCTTGTCGAAGAATTTACTTTTGCATTTATTTCATTTATTTCATTTATTCATAACATATCTATAACTTACAGCTAAAGCCAACGCGTTACAGATTTTAGCCTAAAATAATTAAATCTAAGGGTAAAGAACACCCATTTAACATAAACATAACTGAAACTTATTCTAAACACTACAAATAGGTATATATATAATATATAAAACTAGATATAAGGTAAAATACATTTTAAGATCGTTCTAAGAACTTTCTGCATTCATTCATCACGCTTGCAAACCTGGTAGCGAACACATCGCAGTGTGGAGCTACGCTGAGCATAGAGTTGAGGATGGAGAGCGCGCTCGGAATGGGCGCGTGCCGCAGCAGGGCTGTGCGCGAGGGGGGTGGCGCCAGCAGGGGTGCCTGGCGTAGGCGCAGTCGGGCCGTCGGCGCATATAGCCTCACCACCTCCCCTACCAATGCCGTACACTCGATATTGCCGCGGATAATGCCTAGAGCAAATTTAGCGATTGCTAGATACCGTCTTACTTCAAGCGTTTCGTATTCTAGCACCCCTAACAGAAATAAAGTCGGGTAGAGATAAGGGTAGTAAGTGTACTGTCTCATGTACAAGCTCCTGAGGTACTTTTTCTGTATTTTCTCTAATATCAGGCAATATTTAGCCTCGTGTGGGTTCCAAACCGCGGCGCTGGATTCGAGCACGCTCCTCACCAAAGCCGAGTAGAGAACCCTGAAAGCTCTCGGTGTCAATTGTTTGGAGTTCCTTAACACAAAACCCAACTTACTAGCCGCACTTTTGGCAACTTTATTCACGTGCTCTCTAAATGTGAGTTGCGCGTCGAAAAAAACGCCAAGGTCACGCACCTGGGTCACTCTCACGATGGCTTCACCGTCTAGGGTGTACGGGTAGTGGCGGGGATTAGACGCTCGCGTGAAACTCATCGTCTCACATTTCTTTACATTAAAATTAAGCTTATTTAAAATGCTCCAACTATGCACTGCGTCAATATCTGCCTGTAAGTCTCTACAATCCTCCATAGTAGTGACTACTTTAATCAGTTTGACGTCATCTGCAAACATCATTACCGTAGAGCTTCGCACCTGTGCAGGAAGATCATTGATTACAATGTTAAAGAGCAACGGCCCTAAATTTGAACCTTGGCTTATACCCGAGGGTGTCTCGTATGACTCAGACTGATACGGTCCATATTTGACGAATTGTCTCCTATCAGCGAGGTAACTCGAGAATACCTTGAGCAACCTCGGCACAAACCCCATGTCGGCCATTTTCTTCAATAAAACGTCATTATCTACCCTGTCAAAAGCCTTTTGAAAATCCAAGTAAATGACGTCGACTTGCTTTTTTTGATCCAATTCTTTTGACATTAAGCTGACGAGTGAAATTAAATTTGTGGAAACGGAACGCTTAGGCAAGAAGGCGTGTTGGGCGGCTGTGATGTGTGGCATGCACTGCGGCAAGATGCGTGCGTGTAACGACATTTCAAATATTTTCGCCAACGAGCATAATATCGCTACTGGTCTGTAGTTACTTACCTGCAGTTTTGACCCAGTTTTGGGGATCGGTGTAACCCTAGATGTTTTCCAAATAGTTGGATATATGCCAGTCGATAGTATCATATTAAATATATGCGTAATAGGTTCGATGATAAAGTCAATACATCCCTTAATAATGTACGGCGGTATAGCGTCTGGCCCTGCAGCCGTGTTTGACCGAAGTTTTTTTACCGCTAGTCTTATTTCGCCTAAGCTGAAAACTTGTACGTCTACGCGTTTAGAGTCAGCGGCGCTTGACGCGCTTGCCACTGTGGCATCAAGAACTGGCGCGTCCGGTAGAAATACCGAATGAAAATGTTCCGCAAAAGCAGTTGCCATCTCCACTCCTTGGCATTCCTTGTCGCCGTAGTTAAGTTTGGTCTCTATCCCGCCCCGGCACCGTAAACTATTCACGAATTCCCAGAATTTGTTCGGATCACTACACAAACGCTGAGACGCATTTTTTGCGTAGCTATCATAGGCCAATTTAATGTCATTCTTTAACTTCGTCCGCATTTGTTTAAACTGTTCCCTTATTTCGTTATTTTTACTCATTTTCCACTGACGGTGAAGTTCAAATTTATGTTTAATGTCTAATATAATCTGTCTTGTGTAAAAGACAGGATACACTCTAGTTGCCGAATTTTTACGTTTTTTTTTCGGGATACACGCGTTAAAATTATCGTAAAAGTTGTTATAGAGCATTTCCAAGGCTTCGTTTGGATCCTTTATGCATTTAATATTATTCCAGTTCACGTTTCTGACTAAGCCGTAAAGCGCTGCATAGTCACCGCTTCTAAAGTCCCAGTCACGATCCCTCTGTATATTTGAAGGTGGTATGGTAACCGATGTCATTTGGAGCTTGTACTCTATGCTGACGATGAGCGGAGGGTGGTGTCCATCTATGACCGATAACTCCTCGCCCGGCTCCGTACCTCGAACCCGCACTCCATCCCGCAACTCAGGGCTCGTAAGTACCGCATCCAGTATTCTGTCATTCTTATTTGTTACATTATTGTACTGATATAGATCACAATTAGATAAGAAACAGTCATACAACAACAGTGTACTAGGGCTTGCACTATGATAATTCAAGTCTCCCAGTATCAAAATTTTCATACTATTTACATTTTCACTTACAATTTCTACACTATTAAACCATTCTGAATATACACTATCAGTAACATTTGGTGGTATATACACAACACAAACGTAAATGTACTGGCCGTCAATTTGGAATCGAGCCCATAAATCTTCTCCCAACGGTGTTTCGAGTTGGGGAACACGTTCAAGGATAACCGGCGGGCGGGCTGCTAGAAGTACGCCGCCTCCTTCCCGGCCGTCAGCCCGATCGCGCCGCAGTACTCTCCAATCTCCGACACATAGTTCAGCATCAGACACAGAATCATTTAGATTAGTTTCAGTTAATGCTAACAAGTGCAACTCGTTCTGTACTAGCGCTAGATTAGTCCTCCATTCAGACAGTTTAGTTCGCAGTCCTCTCACATTTTGATAGTAGGCGTGTAGTGAATAGTTTATTTTACGCATTGGTTGCTCTTTTGTTGCGAAAGGTGCGAAAATTCTGTCTCCATGGTTTCACGCATATATCTTCCGCCCAATTAGCGGGATCCATTACTTGCTCGGCAAATTTCATAGGTACTGTCAATTTGAAGGACGCATAATTCCCCTTGGCTTTTATTGTCTCAACTGAGCACACGTTCTCCTTACATATAGACGTTAAATGAGCACGTACTTGCTCGTCGGTAGTACCCATTTTGACGTAATAAAGATGTATATGTCGCTGTCTCTCAGATGCTTCAATCGGACACGTAGTACCAGGGGCAGCTGTGCCTCGCTTCACTTCCAGTTGTTTGCGTGGATGGTTCTGGGTGTAGCTCCTAGACTCTGCTCCTGTGCTCGTATTTTCGACCGCAGTTGATTCCTCTTTATGCTCGCCTGCCGCTTGCTCGTTAGAGTGCCGCTTGGCGATCAACGGGGTCTGGGAGTCAACGACAGGTTTCTTTCCTTTAGGAGGCGCCTTGGGCTTTCCAGCTGCCTCGCGATTAATTGAGGTTGGATGCTGCTGCTCGGTGATAGAGGCATAGGTTATGTCCGAACCATTTGGGTTATGTTGAGTCGCACTCGAATTTAATCTGTCCTCAAGAGTGGCTACCCTGGCGTTCAGTTGCATGACTGTCTGAATCAGAGGCGCAATCTGGCTTGCGACTGTATTGCTAATGAAGTTTGAAAGGCGCTCGTTTAAACAATATTGAAATTCCTCTCTGACTAAGATGCGAATATTCTCTAGGCAAACAGAATCATTCGAAACATTATGATCGGGTTGTGGTCGTCGAAATGTGACGTGGGACGTGTGGTCCCCAGACTGATTTAAGCCTGTCGGTTGGCCTGTTGAGTTGTTTAAGTAGCTGCAGTCCATCGACTCATCCGGGCCGACTTGGATGATACTTTGGTTTAGTGCCGCCGCTCGGACCGGTGTATTTGTGTTGTCTCTCTTTGCCTGCCGACACACACATGCCGGGCATTTCCAATTCTTGCCTTGGAATCGGTAACCAAATTATGATGAATAACTAATTTGCTGCAGAGATTTCACCTAGCGACTATTTTCAGGTGCTCACATATTATTGAGAGACTTTCTCAGATGAATATAACAGGTGAAACGTGAATATATTTTTGATTGTTCAATCTATCTGTTCAGATGTATTATGTACCTTTCTATGTACATTTTTTAAAACTTGGGTGTTTATAATATTTTTGCACTCTTTTGAGAAAATTTAGTATTATGATAAGACACAGAAAGGAGAAAGAGATGTTCAACTAACGGTTTACCTTACAGTTTTTTAATGTTTAGATGCCGGGTTTTTTTCTGACTTCCTATATGCTTAATGTTTTACCGTATTAGCCATGACGCACGACCTCGCTAAGCGTATGAAACATCATGCCCTACCTCGTTTAGTAATTACTAATTACTAACCTATATAGAATTATCGTCGTTAATGTCTTCACGTATTATTCACTTGACAGCATCTTATCGGGTTGCTTAAGTACTTTAAAAGTGATACTGGTTAGATAACCTCGTACGTCGTATATGACTATGTATTTTGTATTAAAAAGATTTGAAAACAGCATTATTTTGTTTATGTTTAACTTGTATGCATGTCTTACAAATAATCTTATAAACACTGCAAGACATTGACTTGAAATGTGATTTGAATGTACCTAACTGTTTTTTTTTGACCGAGCAGGCGAAGCGTTTCCAATTGGTTAAAAATGCTTTTGTATGTCATTTTGTCCGGATGTTCTCGTGTACAGGTCGCATTTTTCAGGCGGTTTTCGGGATATTTTGTGAGCAGATTCGATAAAATAAATATGTAGTTATTTATTTGTCCTTTCAGTTTTTTAAGTTTTCAAAATAGCAGTCTTGAAAACTTAAAAAAAAAATATTTAACCCACTTAGAAACAGATTTGCGTGGTCTGTAGACCTAGCGGCTTACAGAACCACTAAGTAGTCGTATTTTATTTGAAAGAAATACTTTATAGCACTAATCATTTCAAGGAACATATTAGTCTGAAATTATATTGACCTTGCTTGCAACTAGCAGTATTTAGAAACGGACTCAAATAAGTCCATACAAATAAGGCCCGTGTCTCATCAAGGTTCGTCCACAGAGCAATAAATGCCATCAGTGGAACATAAATTACTTAGTAAACGTTAGCAACATGCCGCCGCCTCATGTGGTTCGATTTAGTTGTGCTCGTTGCACTAGCTGAGCAACGACCTAGGTTTAATTACTCAAATCGTCCAGTTACATTAGTACTGGTCTCGAATGGTGGATTTAATTAATCGTATGCATTAGAAAAAGGCTTGCAAAATCCTAAGTAAAAAATTCCGACGTCCGCGCCGCACCTAAGTAAGATTGAGGAATTGTATGAACGCAACAAACTACTTGGAAATCTATTTCTAAACGTTGATTACACGTTTCCGATTCTGTTTACGTTTCCTCAGATTTACTAGGCGTGTACATCTTTATAATATCGTTCAACGTGTTTAAAGTTCAACAAACTTTCTTCGGTTAACATCCCATTCGGAGCATGCCATGCGGCACCTCTACGATACAGATCGCGAAGTCAAATGCGTCAGGAATTACATCCTGACGCATCATAACATCGACTTGATTGTTCGATAAACGACATTTTCATGATTCAATTTAGGACCGCGCGTATCGTCATTCCGTGCCGTTTTTTATCTACAAAGTTAAATGTTCAAATGATCAATAATAACCGAGTCGATGTGTGCTACGTCATTCTCTTAATTGTTGTGGTTTATCTACAATCGTTTTACTATACCGTCATACCTGTACATACATTACTTACATTCCTTTAATAAATGTTTCTTCTTCTTACGTCTTAGGATTCACAAGAGTGTGATATGATATGACGTTTCCGATAATCGGCTGTACAACTTTCACCGAAACATATCTAACAATTCACTTAAAAAAAGTTGCTGTAAGTTTCATTTGACTACAATGCTAATTTGGCTCATAACACAGAAACCTTCCAGCAGCAAGTTTTGACACTCTCTTAATTTTTCAATATATTATTTGGAGATTTTTACTTTATTGAAGCTTCCAGTTAATAATCAGACTCATTATTAATTGAGTGGTGTGAAACTCATATTGAATATACATTATCGATCATGTGTGAGATTTGTGAGAAAATATCTCGTTTAATGTAATTCAACGCTTTGTGGCTACAGTAAATAAGATTCTCATTTTCGCTTTCTTCTCGATCTCGCTTCATAATGTATACAATATTGTCGCTCATCATGGCTTACATAGAGCAGACGTAGAGCTGAAATGTCTCGCGGATCGGATCCAAGATCCAAGATCCAAAACATCCAAGTAAAATTTACTTTTTATTATATGTACACTTTTCAAGATTTGATCGCTAATAGACCTAATTATAGATGATTCGAGTATTCTGTAGGTTAATAAAACAAGTCAATCACGAATTTAAATGATGTCACAACGAACAAGACCTTGCCAATCTGAATGAGAATGTAATGTACCTATTCTTCAAAACACTAGTGTCTACTCCCAGGTTTGAAGCTCGTATCGTGAGTGTTATTCGTCTCTGTATCTTGTCAAAGAATCAATTGAATGGGAACGATGGCAACATAATGAATTTCGAAGTATAGACCGCGCCATCTAGCGGTAAGCTCTGATATGTGAACACTTCGCCTAGAGCGTGTTGCATGCAAGCGTAGCTTACGTGAAGTTACGTGGCATATCGATGGTACGAAAGTGTGAGTGGGCGAGTCGCTGAGCTAATAAATGCAACCGCAACTAGATGGCGTTTGCTTCACATCAACCAGTGATGTGCCGGCCTTACGTCGACGTCCCAGACACGTACTAACCGACAGACCAAACAAACTCTCCCTCGATTTTGCCACTAACCCTCCGCAACTTTTGCGTCGTACACACTATTGGACAGACGAGGAGTCGGACTCAGACTCCGATGACTCGTCCTCAGGGTCCTCTAAAACATCAGCACTGACACACCAACCAGTCACAGTGACACTAAACAGTAGACACACCCACACACGTGTCAAACAGGGCACAACCACCGCCAGGGACTCCATTAGGAGGCACACCCGATGGAAGCCCCCTGTCAGAAAACAGAAGCCAGGCGCCCCCACTGCTAACGCGGCAAGGGCCCACTATTTTTCAAGGGCTCCATATTGGGAGCGCAACAGGAGGAAGCAGGACGACTGATACAGCTGCGGCTCAGCCGCCCCCCCTGTCACACACTCAAACCCGTAAACCCATGCTCACGGATGAATTAGGCTAAGTT
The DNA here is from genome assembly GCA_947623375.1 of Apotomis capreana. Taxonomy (NCBI): domain Eukaryota; kingdom Metazoa; phylum Arthropoda; class Insecta; order Lepidoptera; family Tortricidae; genus Apotomis; species Apotomis capreana. The sequence goes on from OX392501.1 coordinate 17,589,345, forward strand.
AGATTAAGTTATTTTTAGGCTTTTCTCGGCGCATTGTCCAAATGGACGAGGCGTGTCAGTTCCAAGTCACGCAAAGGGCCCCCAAGGACCCGCAGACTCAAACAAAAACAAAAAAAAAAAGGCGTTTGCTTCTAATCTGTATACTTTAAATGTTAATTATGGTGCACTTACTTATAGAGTCTGCTTTGTATCAATTAGCTTCTTCAACAACTTTTCAACGAAGGTTTTTTTTTTGTATAAAATACATAATTTTACAGTATAATAAAAAGTTATAAACAAACTATACCTAACCTCATCTTTGCGAAATATTTAATGTGATAAAAAGCGCATAATCTGTTCAATATATTCAGATACAAAAAATATTTTACACTGCCTTATGAAGGACTTATGAAGAAAGCTAACTTATTAAGAGTTGAAGCCTGAAGGACGAAACCAAGGGAAGAATATCAATAAGGTCGTCATCGTCAGATTACGGGGACTAACTAAGTACTTATTGGAAGATTTTCGTATCAAACATATGAGCAGAAATCGAGGTTTCGTTCTCGACTGTTTCCTCCTTCAGAACTTAACCAATCGTAACGAAATTTTGGCAACCGAATGGGAAGGAAATGTATGTAGGTGTCTGGATTTTGCCTAAAATTTGCTGCACGCAGACGCCGAGTACTTTTCATTCGGTTTTAAAACTGTCGTTACAATTGGTTAAGTTTTAGAGGAGGAAACAGTCGAGAACGAAACCTCGATTTCTTCAACCTGGTTACATAAAGTTTGAACCTCATTTTTATCCGACGCCATAGTTACCAGGTGCAAACTTAATGTAAACGGACGGTAAGGGAAGATGGGTACCTTACCTACCTAGTGATATTTCCTCTTAAGACGATTAAAATGGTTGAATGTTAATACTCGGTACTATGGTAATTTCGGACATTATATAAAACTAGCAGAAGTTACAAAGAATGAAATCAGAAATTCAAATGTGTACAACTTGCAAGTCTAGTTCATAAGAATTTAGATGTTGTGGGAATATGGAATTGGCATTCAACAAGCGTGATGCCCGCGCCGCGGCGCAGTTGCACCGCAGTAGGGGCTATCCCATCGCATTATAAAAGGTCTTATATGCGTGGAAGTATCTGTGATACGCTGGTGTTTTGAATGTGGGTAGGTGTTAGTGAGGGTTGAGGGTTTTGGGTCTGTAGGGTGCTATAGCGCCTGCGCGGGTCGATCGCTGCCGGACCAGCCAGTCGGCACACGCGGGTAGCACGTGCTTCCCGCATTAAGGAATAGGCAAGTTAAAACACTTCCCCATTCATGATTCAGCTGGCTGACTTCGATCATTAAGTTTCCAGTTTTCACTAGCGGTGGCGTGGCGTCTTATCTAATCTCATTGGTCATTAAAACTCTAATTAAATACAGGTGAAACGTTGGGAAGTTCGCGTACCTATCATATTTGTTGGGAACCGGGTATTACTAAAGACGCCATGCCACACCATGGATAGCACGGATCATAAGCATTATTTGGGGTTTTACTCTGCTCATAGAATATCAAAAAACATCACTAACATTTCAATCATTTCATACTTACAGCTTTTTTTAGTGATAATGATAATACAAAGTGTATTGTAATTTACGGAAATTTAGTTTGTGGCACTAATGAGCTTTTATTCAGTCTTAAGTAGTTAATATTTAGTCAAAATAGGCAGATTGTTAGATGTCTAATTTGTTTTAATTTGCACTCATTTCTTTCATGAGTTCTTACTGCATTAAAATAGATGTTGACCACTTAATTTATATGTAACTGCTTTTTAATGTGATATGGTTAATAAGTGGTTTATCTGAACTCTGGGAAAAAATTATAATCTGAGATTCGATAAGTAAAGCAGAAGCAAATCCATGAGATCATTTTGGATGTTATTGTGATTCATGTTATTTAACTTGAGTGATGTTGAATAATGTGATCGAAATCATCCTAAGACAATATCTGAACTAAGTTACATACGTCGGCATTTTTTTTAAAGTGTATTTGATCTTGCTCAGAATAGCTTATACTCGTACATTTGAGCCTTATAAGGAAAGAAAGTTGTCTCTAATCTACATGGAAAGATATTTTTCCAGGGCGTTTTCGTGTATTTACTAATAAAAATCTGACAATTGGAAATTTGAAAATTTAGGACATATATATTTTGTCTCGTACATATTAGGTTATGTATCGTTTGTATTACGTTACAAACGATTCTGAGTAAGAACAAGCAAAAAATGTGGAAAAAGGACATATGTATAAGGAAATTGTTGTGGAAAACGGCCTACCTTATTTCTGTCTAATATTTGTTCAGGTTCAAGTTTGTACAGTAATAATATGTTCGCATCGATTATAAAATTTATTGAATCTTTATCGTACTATGATACGCTTATGTATTTTTTTTTCGCTTGCTATCAACTAATAAAATAACCGCGACACATATTAGTTAATAGTAGTTTATGTGACTGGTTCATAATGAGAGGCATTAATACACGAGTGTTGTTTTATGAAACGAGCCAAAGGCGAGTTTCATAATAGTATAACACGAGTGTTTTAATGCCTAATTATGTACAGTCGCATACATAACTTTATCTACATGCATATAATAAGTTTTCTACAATATGTAGAGATAATTATGGCATAAATTATCAGGTTAGTGGTACTATAATAGTACCACTATTCATAGTCTTAATAAACTATTTAGTAGTTTAAATCAAACACAAATAATAAGAATAAAAAACTTTATTTATAATAATAATTATTAATTACACTTTGTATAGTGCAATGTGAAAACTGCATTTTTTCTGCAGTAGCAGAATTTTCGTTTACATTTACATTGGCACAGCTGTCAGGCACTGTTATATTAATTACTTCTTTTTTTTGAATGGAGTTAATAATTTTATTTGAAATTTCCACTTTACTTTGAATTGAGTTGTCGATATAGCCTTCAGCTACAGATGTGGATTTCCACCCTCCGTGGCGTTTCAGAGTTGTAATATCCGCTCCTGCATCAATTACCAATGTTGCGGATGTCCTCCTAAAGCAGTGCCCCGTGTACAGTTCAGGATCGGGAAGATGTAAATATGTAGCTATAATTTTGCCGAGTGATCCAAACTTGTTAATACCAACTTTTTGGGAAATACATTTGCCTCCAATGTAATGCAAAAAAAAATTAGGCACTTTACATGAATTTGGGCGTAGTTCTATGTATTTCTTACATAGTTCTAAGTAACTTCCTGTTATAGTGAAGGTGCGGTCAGTTTTGTTTTTAGTGTTACGAACGGTCACTAATATAGTGGAATCAAATAATTTCACATCATCATACTGCAAATTGTAAAATTCTTGTCTGCGGCACGCACCCATTATTCCAAATATCAAGGCTACCTGCAACAATAACACAAGTAGTACCATTAGAAGGAGTAAGTCCAAACAGACACATATATATATTAAATATGAAGAAAAACAGTGAACAACACTTTTTTTTTTCAAAGCAACTCACCTTTTGCATAAGATATTTGGTCATTTACATTGGTCTGGTGCTTCATTAAGAAATTTTTCTATTTCTTCTGGTAAAAATGGTTTTGATTTTTTTCCCGTATATCCTCACTTTTGCGTTTTAAAAACGCTATCAGTTTGTAGTATTTGGATATATCCACTTCATGTCTTATATTTAGTGTGCTTTTCAGCATGGAATAGTATGTCCACAAGGACACGGGCTTAAATTTGGTAGATAAGTGTTCGAAGTATACTAATAACACGTTTTCCGATACTGATGTTGTGTTTTTCGTTGCTATCCAAGCCATGAAATCCTTGTACGCTTTTTCATATTGTTTTCGTGACTTTTCTGGTAGCAAATTATTGGTAACGGTCGTTGCGGCGTCCCGGATTTCTGGCGGTGTTTCACACATTTCAATATCACTATCGTCGCCGTCATTACTCATTTTTTTATCATATATTTCACGACAAACTATATATTTAACTTTATTTCTCTTAGTTTCAAAAAGTTCAATGCACAGGTTCGATGTTTGAAACGAAACAAACATGAAACAAGTGACTGACGTTCGTTTTTCTTTTAATTCATAGACAATATACAGTCTTGAGTCGATATCGATTCTAAAATCGATTTTTAATATTCGAGATTTAAAAGAATGTATGGAATATGAATTTTACTGTGAATGAAATTACAAATCGATGAATTCGATAATTGCAACTAAAGTACGATTTTTACTTTTTAACAGAATGTTCCAAATTTAAATGTAATTATACTATCGCTTGCCGATATCGTAAAGTAAAAATTATGATGCACCCACAGATACAGATTTCCTAATATAGTCTATTTGCTTATCGCTGCCAAACATATTGTAGAGAACTTATAATATGGATGTAGATAAAGAAATTAATGCAAGAGGGGTGTCTTGTTTTTAACCCCCGACGACAAATGAAGTGTGTTATAAGTTTAACTTGTGCATCTGTCTGTCGGCCTGTGGCTTCGTAGCTCCCAAACGGATGGACCAATTTGAGTCTAAGTATTTGTTTTTATTGATAGACTTGTCCGTCGAGATGGTTCTTAGCTATGTTCGGTGGAAATAGGACCAGTAGTTTCCAAGATATTTAGCTTTCATTGGAACAAGTGACACCATCTCGGCCAATATCGAAGCTAAAATTTTTGTTTTAACTTTGTAATATAGGATAGGTATTGAGTATTTATATATCCCATTGTATATTAACCGGCTAGATACCGTAATTTAAACTCACTATCAAAGCAACTGAGCGAAGCATACTATTGTTCGACCTTAAAAATACTTCCGCTGGTCCCCTAGTCGTCGCGCGTCTTGGGTCAGTTCGATGAACTAGACACATCCGTTCTCTATTGAATATTAACTTACACCTAATATCGCACCCTTGGTAGAACGTCACAACGACTTTGGACTCCTTAGACACATATGCCGTTGTTTTTCTAGTGGTATAAAACATGAAAATCGTATCCATTAGCAACGTAGGTACAGATGTACTTTCCTGACAATTTCACATTTTATGTCATCACATTAACATTCTGCGATATCTGCGGCATAGTTTTAATGAGTTTGGTGATTATGATTAGGTAAATTGGTTAATTCACTTTTTTGGAAATTACTTTTAAAGTTAGCCTTTATAGGGATTAAAAAAAAACTTATTAGGTAATAATGGACTGTTTTTTGACTATAAAGTACTATACAAGTTCTATGAAATGATATAACCTAAATTCAAAACTTAAACAACCCCCCACCCTAGTATCTGGTCGTCATGAGACCCTCATTTAATGAGTGGCATACAAATTATATTATTAGATCTGAATCATGTCTGAAGAATATAACCACAAAGTTAAGGCATTCTTACTTTCAACATTAGGTACATGAGATCTTGTCACTTGTTTTAATCAACCTGATTATCATGGAAACGGTTATTATTTTCATAAAACATAGCTAAGAACCATCTATCTCGAAAGACAAGGCTTCCGATTAAAAAAAAGCCAAGTGGGAGTGGGACTCGCGCACGAAGGGTTCCGTACCATTATCTGTAAGTTTGTTGTATGGGAGCCCTACTTAAGAGGCCTTATTCCTTTTAAAAAAAGTTTTTTTTCATTATAACAAATATATTGATAATTTCAACCAACTTTTTGAAGTAAATAATACTTTTCCCCGAGTTCTAGGTAGTAACGTAGCTATTTCATGCTTTTATTGCGTGCAGTCGAAAATAAGTTAAAAAAACTAAATTTCCGCGTGAATTTTGTCAATTTCGAGTAGTTTCTGAAACAAAAATTATCAATGAAAAATTCAAACTGTGGGTTTGAAATATATACCAATAAATCCCATTAGCCCCGTTCTAGGAAGTAACATCAATAATATGTTAAATAACATGTTTGATCATAGAGAAAAATGTCAAAAACAATCAGCATTTTCAAAGGAATAAGGCCTCTTAAATATTTATTTTATTTTTAGTATTTGTTGTTATAGCGGCAATAGAAATACATCTGTGAAAATTTCAACTGTCTAGCTATCACCGTTCTTGAGATACAGCCTGGTGACAGACGGACGGACGGACGGACTGAACGGGACGGTAGTAATAGAGTCCCGTTTTTACCCTTTGGGTACGGAACCCTAAAAAACGCATTTAAATCGGACCATCCATATGGAAGCTTCGATGCAACATCCGTCTTTTTCGTGGGGGGTTAAAAAAAAAACAAGAGCGCATTCCATGGAATGGTAGAATGGTAGTAGTAAACTGAATAGGTTTAGCTTATTGCGTCTTTTTGGTGAAAACCTCATAATTTTTTGAAGGACATGATTCGTCAAAACCCACTTCACAGATTAGATCCTTGCGTTCTTACCGTTTTCAAAATCATTTTCATACTTGCATCGAATCATTCTTTCAAGTGTTGAACTAACGTCAAATTGAATATGCTTACCCAAACGCGCCCCATGGTATTTATGCTGCAAAAATAACGCTCGGCTCCCGCTAATCCTTATATGGATTGCGATTATTTGGCTACTGAATGCGCGACCTTGACAGGAGCGTATTGCATTTTCAACCCTCCGGGGTTAGGAGTCAGAATCCTGGTGTAGGGTCGCGATTGCCGGCCGGCGACGGCGTACGCGGGGCGCCGGGCCTCCGCCCGCGCGCCTCTGCACCGCTTGAGCTGTCAAACCGCCTCCGACGGGCACCCGGCTCGTACGCTCCTACTTCAATCGCTCCATATTGTTTGCGATCGTATCGTAGTGCTCTCACAGTGACTCAGTGCGTGTTTCCGATTCGTAACACTCGTATGACGGAATACATGTCGAGGAGATGAACGGCACCACGACGACGGTGAACGGTGGCGCTGTGAATGGTACCAATGGAACTCTAAATGGGATTGGAGCTGCACCGCGTACTGCCACTCTTGGCACCCCGAGTAGCTACGCGTACACGTCGAGTGGATCCCTTTTAGGTAGAGGGGGTTCCGCGAGACCCGTGCCGCCTCCTACTCTGCCCAAATACAGCGGGTCCTTCAGTGCTGGCAGCACGACAGGTCTCCGAGAAAGGGATAGGGAAGGCACAGGTGGATCCCATCGATTAGCTAGTCTAGAGAGATTAGCCCTAAGACAACGTATAATCGAACAAAATGCGAACAATCAGGTGGCGGCCGGCTTGTCTCTAAACAATAATGCACCAAACGGACCCACCTCTGCCACCGTCACCCTCACCGACACGGCCACGGTGAGTCCCCTTGCCGTATTAAATTTTGTGCACCCTTACGGTTCTCCCCAATAATAACTCACCCCGAAAAAGGGAGACATCGTTATTTTAACGCCGACAACCCTCTTGTACATACGAATCCTAATACTTATTCTAAGTATCAATAAGAATCGCTACACCTTTGGTCGAGTTTCGACGACAACATCGCTACACCTTTAATACATTCGATGCGATTCGAAGCTTGTCCATATCATAATTCGATTTATTCAATATTCTGTATTTATGATTTTAAGGTGCTATGTCATCAATCAATCACTACAATGCTACGTAATTAAACAGTTAAAGGATGTTTTGTTTACACACTCATAAGAATATAATGGTTTGTGTTTTGTTTACATTAAATCGATACGCTCTACCCGTGTCAGGTGTTGTATTGCATAACTCATGATGTTGTAAGTAGCTAGTCCTTGCTACATTTACATAGTAGCCTTTCGGACGAGTTCTGCGGTCGGCTGCGGAATAATACGATATCCTTTTTATGTTACGAAGCCAAAAAATGCGTTTTACTTTAGTCTATCAATAATTCCTGGCAAATCCATATTGCCTTTCTATAAATAAAGCCTTTTCCTTTCAAATGTAGAAATAATGTTGTCAATTGTCAATTCTTTTTTAATCAGGCTTTTTATCGAAGATATCAAATAAATGATAAAAAATTAGATATTACTACATGTCTGCATTCTCAAAAATATCCCAATTTGTGATAGAAAAATTCAAAACTACCTCATTCAATAGAGCGTAGGCGACCATTAACAGCTGGAAGTAGCGCAGAAAATTTTACAGTCAGACTATTACTAAGGCGGATGTACAATGGAAATAGTACCATTGTTATTTTTGTCTGTAGTGGATGTCAAATTTGCCACAAGGTGACGTTCATATAGAGGGCTGATTCTTAGGTGACGCAGATTTCATATTGTTTTTTATATTTTAAAAACTAGTCTGTATATTCAAATAAAAATAGTCTTGGGTTCTGTCACGTCATAATAAATAATTGAAATTAGTTTTAAATGAACACTGTTTGAAAGTTTGAAATGTTGTAAATTTTAAGGAAATAACCCAAAATGTCCTATCGACGTAAAATTTACAAATGTTTTTCAAGCTAGTTTCCCATTCAGGCATGTCGTGACTGCAACGCTTATGCATTGCAGGCCCACAAAAGAATTTAAATTTACGTTGTCTTTTTGCTGAGTGTTTTATTCTCCCGGTAAGGACATGGCTGGCATCCCACCATATTCCCACGCAGTTTCTTCATGTGATAGGACTGGTCCGGGGCGGAGTGAGCGGGTGACTGACCCCAAGTCTACAGGGTTAAAAATAACTTCTTGCAGCGGCAGCCATGCTGTTCGCATATGTCGAATTCACTAAACAGCCATTACTGTTTCACGGTCGCCCCCTGACCTGAAAATCGAAACAATGCATTTATTGAAGGCGTCAACTGTCGTTTGTTCTCTTCTTCTAAACATCTTTTACGCGCACAAGACTATGACTGTCAAACCATCAAAGTGTCTTTATTATAAACTTCAATCAACAGAGATATCATTCATTAGTATGAAATTATGAATACATTTGTAAACGATTTCATTACAAGTAACTTGTGGCAGTACCAAGATATTGTTGTTTTTCAAACAATAGGTAGCTACAACCGCTTTGTAATTGCATGTACAATAGTCCCTTCATAAATAATCTACAGCAAAACATATTTTAGTATTGTTTATCTTAATATAACATTTCTTCAACTCCTTATCTGCACCATTATCTCATTGGGATGTGTCGAAGAACTTGCACCGATAAGACTGCTCCTAATAATAGGACTTGACTACTGCTCATTTGTGCATTGTAACACAAGGAATTTAACCATTTTAATACAATGTGCCCGTTACAAAACGGATTTGGTTTAACTTTTAAAATTCACCAACCGGCTAAAGCAGTTGGGGCACGTTCTTTTCTTGCATTGTTTCTTTCAATATCTCATAAAAAACTAACCGCAGTTAAGACGCGATGAACTGTAGACTGTCTTATTATCGCATTAAGACTTACTTTTAAGTATGGGTAGTGTGGATTTATTACTTTTAAAGATCGTTTAGGCTTTTGTGTCTGGTGGGCATGAGTGTGACGGTCCGGGATCCTTTTGCCTCTATATACGTAGAGGTAGCCATAATTAACTCGTACCTGAATGAAGGAGGTCGATTCACACGTGTGTGTTTGTAGCATTTGGATACGCGGGTATTTTGCAACTTCCTCTTTAACGTTTGAATAGTTAATTGTAGTGTGATGTTTCACCCATTTACACCTTTGTTGTAGAGTTATGTATCGCATGTTTCGTTACTTTTTTTTGTACTCACGTTTATTTGATATTTATGACTTAATTTATATTTTTCTCATTTTGGTTTTTGTGTACTATTAACTGAGTTAATATATTAATTTAATTATATCATACGAGTAACCGTTTCCACACAAGCACAACGAACCCTTCTGTTTTTGTTCTTTGAAGTTTGTTAAAGATAACACTTTTTGTACAATCCTAAAAACGCCTACGTTTATCTGGCCAGTCGACTATAGCTCATGTTGCATCGACCTAAGGTTTTATAAAGTTCCAGAGTATCGTTTTCGGATATCGTTTGCAAGTTAAAATTGACAGGTGGTTTTCACCCCGTGTGGGGCGGGCCGCAGGGTAAGCGGCGCGAACGCAGCCGGCAGGCAGCCGGTATCGCCAGTAACTTAACCTCCAAACTGACAGACGTGAACGTGCTTCATATTACTACAGTTTGTTTTAAAACACCGTGCCAACACATTGTTTAATCCTAGTGTTTGTAGTGTAAGATTGGGACAGTTCCAAGGAATTAACAGTTGCACAGTGAATGTTTTGTTATGCTTAACAAGTTGCAGTGACGCGTGAGAAACGTCTCAAGTTTGTGATTACCTACCGGATTGGTGCCTTTTTATTTTTTTGTTTAGTTGAATGTGAGGGGAATGGCAAATCGGGCTTTGAGTAATGGCTCCGGCCAACAGACTAAGCTTGGTAGGTGCGCTAGTAGTGTCGGTGATTGTGGGCCAGATAAGGCAAAAGTCGGATGGACTAGTCCTCGAGATATATGGAGGAACTTGTCCCTACGCAGGAAGGCTGAGGTAGATATTTTAATTATTTTTAGTATCCGTTATAAATCTTGCGTTTCAGTAAGCGGAAAAATACTTTTAAAACGATGTCATTTGAGTTTCCAAGAAGTCGGCATTCGGGATTTTTTTTAATGTTATCCAAGATCCCTGCGCGCAGTTTTTATGAGTCGTCCTTTCGAATAAATATCGACAGGCATAAATTTACGGCTTAAAAGACGAGTTGATGCTTAAAGACGATAGCCGCCAGACTGTTATTGATTTAGGTACACTGTTCGCTGTCAAAGCCACGATGAATCAACTAAACTAAACTAGGGCTCTCGGTATCCGTGTTACACGCGGAAACGTGTACACGGGTCCTTAACACCGGCGGTACTAACAACCCGATCTACACGAACCGGCTAGGAAACGTTTCCTTCGGAAACGGGTCGACACGGACCCGCTAGGAAACGTGTCCTCTAGGAAACGTTTCTAAGTTTGGATCCGGATCCGCGGTTCGCGCCTTCACTCGGGTATTGAATACACGTCTGAGCGACCCGCCCGGACCAGTTATTATTTGAGTTGAAGTTGAAATGAAACGGATAATTTGTTCATTATTGAATGAAAAACTGATTTTATATTATTACGTACGGAGGAAAAAAGATCGAATAACGTCATATAAAATATTTTTTTCTGCTTTTTTATAATCACTATTAGGGTACTGATCAGAGATGGGCATTAATCGATTAATTTTTTAGTTAACTAATCAATCGATTAAAAATATCATTCGTAATTTTTTATCGCGATTATTTTAGTTGCGATTAAATTAGTTGTGAGAATCTTCGACTAACAATTGAATTAGTTTTAGTTTCAATCGACTAAATTTCACGATTAAATCAATATTAAAACTACGCAGTCTCTCGTTTTTGCATTTTTATTTAACTTGCAATATGTAACTACGAGTAGGTATGTACATTGTAGGTACTCGTATGTTGTATCACTTTGCACTTGTATCTATGTTGGTTTGGGTAGAATCTTGCAACTTATTTTGAAGCAGATATCTTCAACCGATTGAGCTAAAATTATGTATATATTCAAGTTTAATTTGTAACGCTTGAATGACAATGCAATATTATGGGCCATATTGACAATATTATAAGGATAAATAACTAAAAACTGCAATGTTTACAAATCGCAAACAATATAGTAGTTGGTGCTCTATTAATATTTTGATACTTAAAGTACTAGTTCTAACGAGTATTGTAAAGTCCTATACGATACTGAGTAAATTATAGACATAGATATTATCAATATTTTGCTGTCTGTGTCATTAGTACAACTCTGTTTAGTGTCACGCGGCGACAAAACAATGGGATAATCCTACTTACCTGGAAGTTGTTTGTTGCATTTTGGTGCAAGTGCCGACGAATCTTCTAAAAATAACACGTTCTATTGAATTAAACATCTGCATGTTGTTTATTATCTATTTTGTTGCGGTCTATTTTGTTATCACCGTGTGGTCATTTACAATATTTAAACCTCTTTGTAAAGAAATCTCAGCATTAACTATTGTACATTTTCCTTGCGTCATTCTACATTTAAATATATCAACATGACACATTTTATTTATTAGCGCTATTGCCAATATATATATTGGAGCGGCAGCGAATTGATCGATCAGGCTATTCCATGTAAGGCTCATGCTTCATAAATTCATACTCATAGATGTTTTGAGGTATCTAGGTCATATTATATTATATTCTAGGTTCTGTAATTTTAGATTCTAGGTGATTATTACTTATTACGATGCTCTTACGATTATTACAGCCAATATAGGTAAAGCTTTAAGGGCACGGACCCTAGGTAAAAAATAAGAAAGAGAACGATGTACCTATGAAGGAGGAAAAAAATATACCTACTTTACTAATCCATTTTATAGCTTACATAGACATACCTACATTAAATTACATTAACATAGACATACCAAGTTTTTCGTTCAATTTGCTTCTAACATTAGTCGTGTAAAAATAGTCTAACTAATTAGTCGATCACAAAGTTTAGTTGTCGAAATCAATCGGCAACTAAATTAGTTGCACTCTATACAACTAAGATTGATCAGTCGTCGTTTTCAATCGTCAATCACAATTAATTCTGTTAATTTTAATAGTTAGTTGTCAGTCGATTACATTTTGCCCATCTCTGGTACTGATTAATACCTAACACCTTGCATAATGGATGTAACATTATGGTGTTAGGTGCAAAAAGCTGTCATACCTACCTACCTTCTTACGTTACCTGCTATGGCGACTTTTTTAAGATTAGATATGAATAGGATTAGGGTTGCACTGCAGCTGCACTTGCAGATAACGACAATACCCATTGTTTATCGTCATAAATTAACCGCGACAATTTTACTGATAATACTTACAAGTTGTTTGGACATTAGGCCTGGAAGACCTTTTATTCGTTAAAGTTGAAAGAGAGGCCGCTTTCATTTAATAAAATTAAGCAACAAAAAATAAATAAATTAGCGTATTAAACAAATCGCAAATACAGAAAATATTCTCAGAACATGTTAAGCCCAACCCAATATGCATAATGCAATGAAGGATTTATTTATTATACATATGAGGAAATATCTAACACAGTTGCAATAAATCCTTATATCAGATTATAGTTCATATTTATACCCTCCGAAAAATTTGAGGAATTTACACAATTTTAATAACTGATAAAGTAAAAAATATCGTTTTAATTTTAACGATAACGTCATATTACATAAATTTAAACGTCAATTCTATTATACACGTCGACAAACTAAAGTCGCTGTCGTGTCATTTGACGTTATTGCACCAAAAATGCTAGAAAAAGTACGATCCCTGATTATTATACTCCATTTCTCACTCCATAGCTTTTAAAAGAATAACCGTAAGATGGCCACAACACGTCGACGGCGGGTCGGACCCGCGTGTGATTGAGATCCGTGTACACGGGTACACGGGTACACGGGTACACGGGTCTTAATTACACGGGTCTTTATTACACGTTCCAAACGGGCCAGAAACCCGTTTCCGTGTAACAGAGAAACGGGTACACGGAAACGGGTACACGAAACCCGGACACGACCGAGAGCCCTAAACTAAACCCGGCTGCGATCGCGGTGGATCTTGCTAGCGTTGACTAACTACAACCTATTCGTCTTTCACAATTAATAAAAGGAGAACGACAGTGTTGTTAATCACTAACTTTATTTTTAGGTACTTAAATATTATAAAATCTTCGGTTAAATTGTGATTTATAAGATAAACACGATAAACATTTGATTATTATTCGACCCGCTTTCCACCAAACTCGTGCTTGTCGTATCAAACACATGGTTTACCTAATGCCGCTTTGGTGGGTCGTTGACTTCTACAGTGCGATCATTTGGCGTCTTAGATCGCATTATCGACATAATGTACTGTCTCACGCGCGTAGACATGACTCGATAAGCAAGCATTGCATAGCTTATTGTTTATACTTGCACAACTACGAAGAAACGTGTGAATCGGGGCGGTATTGCTCGCTTTCTAACACTTATGGTAATCTCAGGTTTCTAAATAAATCATTTTTGAGTTTTTTCACTTGATTAGGTATGCATTTATGCTCGAAGCCAGCCAGATCTGCAATCGCAATCGTCCTTCGCTCCGGCGGTGTTTGTTTCATTGGATCGGCTCCCTGCTTCTGCGGCAGAATGCGCCTTTTGATCATTGTGCATAATGTGCATAGGTTCTCTTTACATGCCTAATTGCATTTCGTGCAGTTTATTTTGAACAATTATCTGCATGACACTTTTAACGCTGCAAATTCCGTTCAATTTCCTAGTTTCGCCTAATGTGTAATTTGTGTTTAAAGTCAGTATCAGTAGGTGTTACTTTCACGTTGATAACTTGTTTTTCTGGTTCAAATTCATCTTAAACCTTCCAATATCATAAGTGATCCAGATTTGCATATTTGTAGAGGCATTATATATCACCATAATCTATAAGTGCCTTGAGCTATTAAGGAGCCAAAGTAAGTAAAATGTTGGAGTTACATTTATTACGGTATCGCTTTAAAAGCCTATATTCGGAACACGTGTGAATCTTCATTAAGTCATAATATTTTTAAAATTGTTTCACACCAAAATATCCGGGAATGCATCGGCAGTCTTCATTATGCCAGGAGATTCAAGTTTCATCTATTTCAAGTTCTTTAATGGATTGTAAAGCAATAAGCGCAACGTTAAAGAAGTTAACAACGTACGAGTAGTAAATCTGGCAAAGTGATGCTGATGATAGTATTACAGTAAATACTTAGTTAATAGGCTTGTTAAAGGAGCTAGTCACATTAATGAAATGTCCGCATATTGCAATGTCGACGGAACTTAATTGGTGTGAATTGTCCTTTAACGCAATTAATTGTAATTTAACCTCAATTTTATAAGGGTTCAGGGTTAGTGCAAGAGTTAATGAGACCGAAATTACCCAACGTCGTAATAGCTGCGCTGACCCGGGCTCACCCGTGACTGGTAGTAACGTCGCCTTTTGCATATTCTGGGTCGCCTTATATACTTGTTTAATTACCGGTCCTCAAGGGCTTAATTTAAAACAACATGTTTGTGTGTTATTATTGTTAGGAAATTAAGCACCTACTTAGTTCTAACAAGAAGGTGCCAACTTCGTTCGCGCGGAGATTAATAAGTAACACTTTTTGTTATCCCGTATTCCGGTAAAACCTCTCATAGCACTTAACCATTTGTGGATGCCGAGCTATTAAAAAAATGGATAACAATACACAAAGACACTAAAATATATTTCTCTGCTCAGAAACCTTCAAATGTTCTATTTCAGTAATTTTCATAAAAATAGGTACGTTTAATGTACAGACAGCAAACCTTTATAGTAAACCAAAAAATAAAGGCACAGGTTCTAAGAGGTGTACAGTGCCATTTCCCAATACTAAAAAAAAGAACCTTTTTCTGCGCGTGTCTCATCATCGAGTGATCAATCATGTGTAAAGAATTACGGCGCCAATTTTGAAGAGTATCAAATGTATTGTGTGCAATTGTGAAATTAATCGTTATAAAAGTTATATTGGGCCGCCCCGTTCGTTGACCTGCTCGTAAATATTGCACTAATGACCGTGAATGCAATGCACCCCGTTCCATTCCGGACTAACCTGACTGCGGCTTGCATGATAAATCTGAACTATTTAATTGCACTTGCCTATATAACAGTTTCTATTACCTCATAAAATTTGTCCTATCTGGGGGCACGGTAGTGCCCCCGCCAAGACGAAAAAAAAGAGGCGGGGCACTACCTACCTTTTCTCGAACCGTTTCGTCTAATTTTCAAACCCTCATAGTTTCGTCCCAGTCCCGTCCAGAGCGCCCAAATTCACAGGTTAAGATGGAATTAGGGAACATATAAAATGTACTAAATTTCATTGATCTAGCTTTTATACTTTAGGTTTTATTGGTACCTAAAATACGCCGATTTTGCCACTCACTCACTGATGTATCAAAACCTCTGGGGTACTTCCCGATGACCTAGAAAGCTGAAATTTGGTATGTAAGCTAGGTTTAGTACACAAACAATAGAATAATTCTGAAACTTGGAACTTTTACCCCCCAACCCCTTAAACTAGGGGATGGAAGTTTGTATGAGACTTCTGCAAATTTTGATACTAGAGGTCTGAAAATTGATATAGGGACTCCTTTATTATTTATAAATAATAAAATACATATTCTAGGATTTAAAAAAAATCACGCCCCACCCTTTAAATAAGGGGATGAAAGTTTTTATGGGTTTTCCATAATGGGCGATAAAAGTAGTAGATATCGGGCTAAACGTAAGTATTTCTTATACACAATTATTACTACTTCCATATCTACACTTCGACTTCGTATTTTAAATATCTGGGGGCACGGTAGTTCCCCGCCAAGACGAGCAAAAAAGAAGCGGGGCACTACCTACCTTTTCTCGAACCGTTTCGTCTAATTTTCAAACCCTCATAGCTTCGTCCCAGTTAACACCAGAGCGCCCAAATTCACAGGTTAAGATGCAGTTAGGGAACATATGAAATGTACTTAATTTAATTGATCTAGCTTTTATACTTTAGGTTTTATTGGTACTTACCTAAAATACGCCGATTTTGCCACTCACTCACTGACGTATCAAAACCTCTGGGGTACTTCCCGATGACCTAGAAAGCTGAAATTTGGTATGTAAGCTAGGTTTAGTACACAAACAATAGAATAATTCTGAAACTTGGAACTTTTACCCCCCAAACCCCTTAAACTAGGGGATGGATGTTTGTATGAGACTTCTGCAAATTTTGATACTAGAGGTCTGAAAATTATTAGGGACTCCTTGTTATAAATAATAAAATACGTATTCTAGGATTTTTAGAAAATCACCCCCCACCCTTTAAATAATGGGATGAAAGTTTGTATGGGTTTTCCATAATGGGGGCTAAACGTAAGTATTTCTTAAATACACAATTATTACTACTTAGAAACGCTACGGCACAAAAAAAAAAACCTAAAAATTAAAAACTACTTTACAAAAATAAATGAGATCCCACCAAAAAAACATTTCATGTAAAATTAGCGGCCAAGACTCACATGCTCATAACGCTTTTGCTATTATTACTACTTACTTACAGACGCTATGGCCCAAATAAATGAAAAAGACTAGGGCACCTTACAAAAATAAATGAGATCCCACCAAAAACATTTCATGTAAAAATGGCGGCCAAGACTCATATGGTCTGGCTGTAAAAAAGTTATCAGATCCCTCGAAAAGCCAAGCCCCTAAGCCCTGAGTTTACTAATCCTACACCTTGGCTTCAAAGGTATGGCTTGGCCGTTTCATAAAGTACCGTAAATAAGTCTAATGGACTGTCCGGCCTATATGGTAAGGAATTAAGTTTATATATATTATCATGGATATATAAACTTAACTTCTTGATATCGTATGGGCCAGACGGTCCGTTTGACTTATTTACGTTACTTTATGAAACGGCCAAGCCATACCTTTGAAGCCAAGGTGTAGGATTAGTAAACTCAGGGCTTAGGGGCTTGGCTTTTCGAGGGATCTGATAACTTTTTTACAGCCAGACCATATGAGTCTTGGCCGCCATTTTTACATGAAATGTTTTTGGTGGGATTGTATATACAGATTTGTTGAATAATGTTTTGTTGTATGAACCCGTATTTATTTTTCTACCTCATTATGTCACAAACTGGTTGTTATACCAAGTTAAATAAGATTTTACCCGATGATCCACTAAACCTGTACGTCATTGAAAGTAAATAGATATTCGTAGTTCTTCATCCTTGAGGACTTTAACTGACAGAAACTTTTTTATATGGTAGCTTACAATTACAAGTACCTAAGAATACACATTAGTATTAAATTTAACAAAAAAATACTATATAATTTGTTTTCTTTTCACACATGGTAGTAATCTGGTTACTGAAAGAGGCTGAAATACGACAAGCAAAATTTGACTTATTGGTTTAGGTCCTATCACTCTATCTTCATTAACGTAAACTTGCGTTTCTTTATAACGTTGGGCCTAACATATCAGTTGTCAACTGAGTTTCCATCGTTATTTTTAGGTAGCCAGTCGGTCGCTTTTTATTTTTAATGAGACCGTGTGATATTTTATGGCAGTTTCTATTTTACTATACCATGCCAATACAACGGACGAACAACTCGTACAGAATTGAAATGCGATAGTAAAAAATGTGTATTGATTTCTTGCAGACGGCGTAATTTAGCTTAGAAGTGTGACGATCGTTGAGTCACGGATGTTCCACTTAGTACGTCTGATCTAGTTAGACATACATGTCGAGATGAGAGCGATACGAACCAAATGCTTTTGTTATAATCATATCTGAGACGAAACTTTAGAGGCAGTGCTAGAGTGCACTACTCAATTGAATTGTGATTTGCTTGTGAATTAAGGAGCTAAAGTTGAAGCTATACTATACGAAATGAATATCTTGTTCTGTTACATGAGACAATGGTAGATACCTCATCACAAATTAAGTTGTAAACCATATAGCACAAAGAAGACTTTACGACAAAGAGAGTATAATTGGAAGAGAAACTATCGCAATTCGTTTACTCACTTAAGCGGTGGTATATTGTTTCTGAATTATTGACTTTTAAACTTTATGTGAGCAGAAATGTAATTACTATTTGTATGCCTTAGTGTGTCTAAAGATGCTAGTTGGATTTGTTCACGTCCTGTTGGCCCACGCGTGAGGATCCCAACGCCCACATTCCGTGGATCATGATCACGAGGGACTCTATTCATTTCATCGTAATCTTGACATAATTCCTATAACTGAGATTTCTCTATAAAACTAGCTTATTAATGAACCCGTGTTATTAAACGGTTTATTACTTTGTGATAACTTGCTAATTGGTTTAGAACCTTACTTTTGAAGTAAGTAGTTCTGATAAAGATAAATGAAGCCAGTATTATCTATGTTAAATTTACTACCTTTTGGGAAAAACGAATTGTAATTGTAATATGGCAATATGATCGCCAAGAACAATATGTGGGAAATATGAGAAAAAGCGCAGGTTGCGATGGTATAGAGTGAAAGTTAAGTTAAATGAACCGCCGACCCAAATTGTGGCTACCGTCTTTGGATATGTAGTGAAATCGGTGCAATGAAATCAGTTTTATGCATTTTTTTGCTTAGGTTAACATGCTATTGTGACCGTAAGCGTGATTTATTAACGTACTAGCTTTTGCCCGCGACTACGTACGCGTGGAACTTGATAAAAGGGATTATTAAAAGCGCCTAAGCAAATGTAAGAGCAATTGTGCTATTGTGCTTTTGGTCTAATAATTACTTTTCCTACAGGGTCACCGCACCCCAACAGAAATGTTCACTCACTTTTCAATCTTTTTAGGTATAATTTCCAGGATGAAAACTATCCTATGTCCTTCCTCGGATCTTAAACTATCTCTATGCCAAATTTCATCAAAATCGATTCAGTGGTTTAAGCGTGAAGAGGTAACAGACAGACAGACACACTTTCGCATTCATAATATTAGTATGGATGGATACAATGTACTAGTTCATTATGAGAATTTTGAAATACGTTTCCTACATATCAAACTTCTCGTCCATTCGTTCCAGTTCGCTACTCAGTCACAGTTGTCCCTTCTAATGTAGCGAAAGATTTTGATATGGTGAA
Source organism: Apotomis capreana (assembly GCA_947623375.1). Classification (NCBI taxonomy): domain Eukaryota; kingdom Metazoa; phylum Arthropoda; class Insecta; order Lepidoptera; family Tortricidae; genus Apotomis; species Apotomis capreana. The sequence continues at coordinate 17,608,965 of OX392501.1, forward strand.
GAGTAACGGTTCGTGGTTATCACGATCATGCCGGTATGTTATAAGACGGGACTAAATACGGCGTTTGTGGTCATAAGCAGGGATTGTACCTACAATGCGAACAAAATTGATTGAAGTGAAGTATGACCAGCACTTCAATTAATTTGCTAGCATTTTCCGAACCCTGATCAAATAAGTAACAAATTTAATAAACATAACTTTAAAGTATCCGTGTATCTTAAGCGGATTATAAACACGAGTCTTGACTAATTTAATCTCTATTGATAGCCTCAAGCTAAATCATTAACTGTTTTACAATTTATCAACGTCCTATTTTATTTGAATGGTTGATTTCTTGATAATAGCAGTGTTATATAACATTCATAACTCACTCGGTATAGTTCAATCAATGCACGTGCATTTATTGTTGACTTCCCGCAGAATGCCTTGTTTTGGAAACATATATTTCAGGATGTTGGTTTGGGTTATTTTCCAAGCGGATACAAATTGAGAATTGAGTATCAAGTTATAGAGGAGTCAATCACAAATTGTGTTTCAAGATTTTGAAAGATTATGTGAAATGTTTGATTGTGTTCATATCTTAAAACGGTGGCCTAATTTAGTCGCAATAGCTTGCGTGTGATTCAGTCATTAGTGTTATCTTGTTATGTTTTTCTTTTAGTTTAAAATGTCTCATTAACCGGACAGTGAGTCAGACAGCTATTATAGTCACCGCTAACGGATTCCAGTTGCAATCTCATGGCGCCAGAAGCGAAGATTGCAATTCCTTTCCGCTCACATTTTTTGTAAGAAACGTTTTATAAGTATATTCTCCGACAGATTCAGGAAGAAGAGCTCTTTTTCCTGAATCTGTCGGAGAATATCCTATTGTACATGTAAATGCGCCTGCGTTATCATGTAACAGATTAGTTGTAGATTGGACGATAATTCAGTTACTTAATTATCTTCTATAATCAAAATTTATCGGTTTGTTTGTTGGGCGTGTGTTGTCGATAATATTGAAGATCTTAAGGTTGAAGTTTAGTAAATGTTGGGGTATCGGTGCGTTTAGAGATAGAGGACAATACTTCTTTGTCGCGAGGCCGGGACCGAAGCCAATCACTCGTGTAATTACTGCCACTCTCATCGCCCACTACCTACTGAACTGAACAGGGGCCGGGACCCCTGTTTACTCGTCCTTATTGAGCAATTACATTGTTTGTGTACTTTCACTCAAAATTTTGGTTGTTTAATACGATCAATGCCAATCACCACTGAGGTATGCGCAGCGCTTCAATTTAAAGGCCTAACAATACCTACGATGCGATTAGTCACCCGTGTGTGCTCACGATAGTAGTCCATAATGACTCCGCGCTGTGTAAATATATTGTAAAATTTCAGGCGGTGAAGCGAGAACGAAACGCGAAGTGGAGGTCGTATACATTACTCATTTTCCTTAACTCTTCAAATCCATCCAGTCGCTTCAGTTTTGTTTCCTTCTGCGGAGTGGCGTCATCGTTTTATTCTCGTGTTGGCGTTTTTAGTTCTGTCTAGCCATGCTATGGCCTGTTTTAAAAGTGGTGCTTGAGTTTTCGTTTAAAGTGGTTCAAAATAAACAATCATGTTCAACAGTTTGAAAAGGCTTAGTTTAAAAAGATACAAAGTGAAGGAACCAAAGGAGAAGCCTAGTATTAACGTGTTGACACTAGTTAATGGCGATTACGACGTGAGTGTATTTGTTAATTTGTATGGTTTTAATGGTCTCTTGCCTGCAAATGTAAGTAAAGGTTGTTAAAACATTTAAATGTTAACTTTTTGTACATTCTATACACAGAACTTTGATTCTTGAGGTTTTTTTAATGTAAAAAATTAAAACATAACATATTTTTATCCATTTCTTTATGTTTCCCTTTTTCGATAACGTTAACGCGATTTTGTGTCTTGCGATTACTAGATAACTACATGACATTAGGTCTGTGGGGCATCAAACAATTGAACAAATGATTAGAAACATCACAACATCAGGTAATCAACTATTAGTCCATTGAATGAGTCCCTCCAAGGGGGGTCTAGAGTGCGTGAGTTAGTAACGTAAGATGTTTCTTCGGAAACATGTCAAGAGTCCCTAGGTAATAAACATACTAAAACCCCGGGACACTAGGAGGAGCCCCGGAGTGGGGGGAGGGGGGGAAAGGGTCCATTTTTTCATTTTTAGCTTAAATCTCAAAAACGGTACATGTTAGAGAAAAACTTTCAAGGAAAAGTTGAAAGGCCATAAAATTATCTACAAGTTGTACCTAAATATTTTTTTTCTATTCGCAGCCGTTTTCGAGCTACATCCCATGAAAGGTGAAAAATTCGAAAACTACCCTTACTTATATAATATTTTGACAATCGATTCCTCCTAAAGGCTTCCATGGAGGAATGTATTTTTTTTACCAATTATAGACCTAATTAAGAGCAATCTATCAGTACCGGTCACAAGTTGCACTTTTGAGCTTTTTGGAAGAAAAAAAATAAAAAGTTCAAGTATCGTAACTACCCTAATAAAATTCAATTCCCCGTAAACGCCTCCGTGGTGGAATCTGGTATTTTTATCAATGATAGACCTAATTATGAGCTATCTATCTGTACCGGTCACAAGTTGCACTTTTGAGTTTTTTTGGAAGAAAAAATAAAAAGATCAAGTTCAGTAACTCAAACTACCCTAATATAATATTTTGACAATCGATTCCTCCTAAAGGCTTCCATGGAGGAATGTGTTTACTTTACCACTTATAGACCTAATTAAGAGCAATCTATCAGTACCGGTCACAAGTTGCACATTTGAGTTTTTTGGAAGAAAGAAATATTTTTTGATCGATTGATGTGATAAACATGGGTATGTAGTATGGGGAAATTGTTTGAGCCAAAATCATTTTTTACTGCGTGTAACTCAGAAACGGTAGGATATAGGAAAAAAATATTTAGGTACAACTTGTAGATAATTTTATGGCCTTTCAACTTTTCCTTGAAAGTTTTTCTCTGACATGTACCGTTTTTGAGATTTAAGCGAAAAAGGAAAAAATGGACCCTTTCCCCCCCTCCCCCCACTTCGGGGCTCCTCCTAGTGTCCCGGGGTTTTAGTATGTTTATTACCTAGGGACTCTTGACATGTTTCCGAAGAAACATCTTACGTTACTAACTCACGCACTCTAAAACTTTTTATTCAATGGACTATATGTACACTATACTGAAAAAAAAAGGACAGTTCGTATCCCGCATTTTTATTTAAGGCGGGCTTTTCCCAGTAGACGCCGAACTCACTCATTTTCAGACTCGTCGTAGACGTTTAATCAGTGTTTGAAGATTATGAAAAACATATATATCATACTTAAGGATCTTCTGAATATGAAATCGTGTTCAGCAACATGATTGGAAAAATTTCGGTCGATAGAAAACGATCCCAAAGTTACCTCTATTCGTAATATCTTTTCTATAAAATAGCTAAAATACGAACCTTTTTTACCCGTTTTTTGCGTAAATGTATAGATACTAACATTATCTAGTTGAAGTGGATGGGATTTTCTGAATAAAATTATTTATTTAATCACTAGAACGAAATATCTACTAAAACTATGAGGGCGATAGCTCGCGGCGCCATTTCAGTCGCGCTTCGGCGCTTGAAGGGGATGGACCTGTGTCAATTTGTTCCGCGCGACCACGTGATCGCATTTACGAATTATTGTTACAAAAAAATGAGAAATAAAGCAGCACAACGTAAACAAAAAGCTTTTCATATTATAAAACCAATAAAAAAAGACAATGCTCGAGCAAGGAATGCCAAAAAGTAAGTTAATGTTTTATTTATAATAAATTAACAGAACCGAACATAAATGTCAAAAAGTGGCACGGTTGACATGTTCAAGTATATGCTAATAACGCTTTATTCATAATTTAAAACAACATAATTACTTCCTACAAAAGAACTCATTGCTCAAAGCACTAAGTGTCAAATTGACTTACGAACTTATTACCACAAATATTTTTCATCTGAATTAAGTTTTTTTGCGTATTCTGACTTATGTCTCTTGTCAAACTTGGAACATGGATTTAGTACACAGTTAACATATATCAGTACTTTAAGTCCCTGCCTGGGGAAAAGGCATGATTATGTATGTTATGTAACCTAGATATAGGTAAGTAAAAAAAGCTGTACTTTACAAATGCTCCTCAGTACTTGTTCTTTCTTAAGGCCTTTAGCAACAATCGACTCCTAGGTAAGGTATGTAGTATATTTTTACCCGACAGCGCGACGCAAAGGAGGGTAATGTGTTTAGCGCAGTCTGTTTATGTATGATAGCACCTTTGAGATTATTTCATATTTAAAAGTATCTAAAAAAACAAATAATTTTATTAATTGTATCTAGAGGCACGCCATTGCCCCCTCCAAACTCGAGAAAACGCGCTTACCGGCACACCGCAACATCCTTTTCCTTTTTTCGAAGCCATTCAGACCATTTTCAAACCCCCTGTATTTCGTCGTGAACAAAGCTAGAAGCCTGAATTTTCAGTAACTAGGTGGGCATAGTATAACCTAGGCATATTCCAAGTTACATTCAATTTGAACTAGTAAGTTAAGAATTATTGCGAGTCAAAGTTCCTTAATTTTGTCACTCACTAATTCACTGACTCATTTACACACGATCATACGAATTCTAAGATATTTCCAGCAGACACACAAGCTTGAAATTTTGAACTCTATTACTGTTTAGTGTACAGTTATGCGACCTGCATAAGAAAATTTGTATTTCCTTATGAACCCTATAAAAAATACTCGATTACAAAGTTGATTTTGCGGTTCATATAACCTTCGGTTTAGATACTAAAACCTCAGGCACAGAATTTATACATACAGAATGGACACGCACACCCCCGTGCCGAATTGAGTTACCTCACCCCGCAGGGGCAGTGAGTTGGAATCGTTTTTTTCTGCGTAGATAATTTTGAAATGGTCGTGTGCACAGGCATAGGTAAAACAATAATGATGACTCGTCAAATAATGATGCTGTTGGTGATAGTAATGATGATAATGAGGATGATGGTGTTGTGGGTCATGCTTATGATGATGATGATAGTGGTGGTGTTGTTGATGATTGTGTTGTTGTTGATGATTCTGATGATAATGATGGTCATGACGATGATGGTGATTAGGAATGATGATGGCGGTGTTGATTCAGATGGTAATGGTCATGGTGATGACTGATGATGAATAATGACGATGATTGTGATGACAATCCTTGTGGTGATGATGGGTCATTATGGATCATGAGAGTGATCATGAGAGGAATCAAGAGACAGATCATTATGGATGCTAAGAGGGATCATGAGAAGGATCTAGGGGCACGACAGTGCCTCCGCTAAGTCATTATTTACCATGAGATCGTTATGGATCATGAGAGTGATCAATATGGATCATGACGGATTTTGAGACAGATCATTATGGATCATAAGAGGAAGTGACAAGTCTGTGCGGTTTACATCTAGTTCACGTCGAATAAGAAGTAATTACCGTCTTGGCTTGTCAATAAAAGGAGGACCACTTAAAAAAAATGAGATCCCATCAAAAACATAACATGCATGCAAGTCTCGCAACCATCTACCGCAAAAAATTGTGATACAATATAACACCAAGTCGGTTAATTTATTTATTAAGTGACCCCCGGCCTATATTATAACATTGACATACATTTTCACAGAATTACATAACTAAAAACATATTGCCATAACCGTTTTAGTGTCCGCATTAATAATGTAATGTATTAAACATCTTTATAATAAAATGTAAGGACTTGGCAATCGCACACGGTAATATACTCTAGATATAATGAAAACATCTACCAAATATCATTAACGCTTTAAATGTCACGCTTAATTTATATGCGTAAATTCCTACTCATTGTTTCATCTTGGCCGTCCTTACTAAGATAAAAGATGGACCTGGCCACACGGGCAAAAGTGGACGACAGAAGATAATAGAGGAAGATGAGATAGTAAAAACAGCTGAAAAAAACGGGAGGAGCAGAGCTCAACACCGAACGAAATGGCCAAACTATCTAAATTGTAAACTATTAGATAAAGCTAAAAATATAATAATCACTTTAAAAGGAGATTTACACGGTTCCTATGTACTTACAGTGCGACACAAAAGAGTAGAAAACGGATGATAAAGGAACTACAATTTTTCATACAAAATTGTTACCATATTCAAGCACTTTACGTCAAAAATGTGCCAGTTGCGAAGGAAGTGGCGCCCTCATTTATTTTCTACTCTTTTGTGTCGCACTCGCATTGTATGTTGCTGTGCGATGGCCAAGTCATTACATTTATTATAAAGATAAAGATGTGTAATATTAATGCAAACACTACAACGGTCATGGTAATATGTTTTTAGTTATGTAACCCGGTGAAAATGTACGTCAAAGTTGTCATATAGGCGGGGGGTCACTCTGATAGGGACTGAATAAATTAACCAACTTGGTTTTATATTGTAATCTCACAACTTTTAGCGGTAGAAGGTTGCGATGCGAGACTTGCAATTTTTTACATGTTATGTTTTTGGTGGGATACTTATTCCGTAATTCCTCCACAGAACACAGTCGCAAGTAAAAACTATAAAAAATAAATTAAGTTAAAACAAACATTTAGTTAAAACGAAAAATAATATTTAGTACTTCTATAGCAAGAATTCGCATTTCACTTTGAACATAAATTATAACCCGCTTTGCACCGGCCACATAAAAAACTGCCGACTGATATCATTGTATTGTGACACCCCTCTACAGTGTACATTGCCATCACAATTTCGCGTTAGCGAACTCGGCGAGCGGGGTCGGGGCGCGCGGGCGGCGCTCCGCGTCTTGCCGCGCACCTCACCCCCTCAATTCCGCCGTAGGGCCGGACAATATCGCCTTAAAAGCAAATCCTTAAATTTAAACGCCCGATAGATGATGTCACTCATACGAATTGATGAAGTGCAACTTAATTAATGTCATCACCGAGCCTCAAAACGAAACAACTGACAGAGAGTTATTTGCTACTTACTTACTTGAGTAATAATTGTTCTATATCGTAAAAAGGGTCTCTAGCAATTCCGAAATTTTCCGAAAATTACCAAATTTTCATTTGTCTGAATAATTCATCTTTTTTAAAGAACCCATGGGGGTTAGGCTAGGCTTGTTTTATAATTATTCTGAATAATTAATAGTGGAAAAAATGGCTTTCGGACAAACGCTTCGGGAAACGTTACAGAAGGGAAACAATAGTTTGAATCCTACTCACAGCTGATGTGGCTTACTATTAGTAGCGTAGTTATAGCTACTGTCCTTTCTTAATGACGCTTTGATGTGGTCGTATTTCGAACAACAATTTTCCAGTTTCATTTGTTTCTCACATTGTCACTCCTCATACCTCGTCTAGACTAATAAATACTACATTATCGCACGACTCGTTATCTATCCCTTGAATTATGTCTATACTTATAGTTTTACTTTAGTTGATTGGGGAATTTCCTGTCGGTAATTTTCTTGTGTTCAAGAAGAGATTGAAACTAGGACGGCCGTTCATTTCCCCTGAGCCCACGTGGGTGATTTAGACACGTTACGAGTATGTTCACAAATCATAAGTTCCTTGGCAAGTCTAGTAATGATAAATTGGTTTTGGTCACTTGAAAACAAAATAGATGCTTACAACGTTGAAAAATGGTCCCTAGTTTGATTCAAAACAAAATTGAGGTAATAAAATATATATTTGCGCTTATTAGCTCTGTGTCCAGTAATAAGTTATTTAATTTTCTATGCCATTATTATTACTGTTGGCCTTTATAAAGTGATGTCCAAGGGTAATGACTAATCATTCTTTGTTTTCGCACGAAAGGCTTATTGCTACTTGATAGATATTAGAATGGCACGTCTAAAAGGTCGTCGCTCTTTGCGAAATTGAAGCAAAGTTGCTTAAAAGGAACGGAATTATGCATTGTTGCATTCAGTTGCAGGAAAATCAATTATGATTCCACAAAACGCTTTATATTACGGTCTGACATTTATTATGGTGATTATATGTTCAAATCGTAGACGAGTTCAATTCCAATCGTTTTTATGAGCTGCTTGATGTCTGAATGGGCCTGAGAAATCTCTGTCGGCGATCTCGCCGTAAGAGTCCCCGTCGGCATAAATTATAGTTTTGACACCGAGAACGGGGTGTGGTACTGGTACCTATATAGTCTGTTACTTTACGTCGTTTTTATACCTCGAGACATTCGCGGCTTTATTATAAAACGAGTTTATCGACTCAAGGACTTATATTAAACAATATATCATCTTCTTTTCTAGAACAGGTACTTGGGTAACCCAAATTCAAAAGGCTTTACCTATAGCTTGAATAATGTCAGAAAGTCACAAGAATTATTTTAAAACGGGTTGTAGGGCCTTGGTTGCATAGAATATTAACAATATTGTCATTGTTATAGCCTTCGTTAGTAAACAACGGTTAATCGTCGTTCGTTAATGCAGAATTGTGCATTGAATGCTTATGCGCGCAGACCAGTCCGAGTGTTCCGCCTGAGTCACCGCTTTCGTTCTTCGCACCTAGTTATTGGCAGTTGTGGTCCCACTCTAGTGGTTTACGTTTCCCTAACGATATTGCGTGCTCGGCTCGCTTTACTTGGTCATTATTAGTTATTACTAATGGTAAACGTTTATTTTGTGATGTTTATTCACAAGAAAGTTTGACTCCGTTACCTATATAATCAATCACTTACTGTAAACCAGTTTAGGTAATGTCTTCAATAAGTAACGTATTACACGATGTGTAAAACCCGTAAACGTTATGCATCACGAAAAGAAAGTATCGTGATATAATGTCAAAAGGAATGTATAAAATGTCGATAAAGCTTGAAATTCCTTCACGATTGCATGAAAAATTTGGTCATTCGATAATGTAATTATTGTAAGTGGGTTCAAACGTAACTTGTCGATACCAGTAACAATAAATAAGGTATAATATTTACTAAGACTTACCTATTTATGTACTTGCATATTAGTTATGAGTGTTTATGTGGAATTCTTTATGATACCATTTTATGATACTACGTGTTTTTATTGATTTGCGTTAACTTCGAGGGCACATTCTTCAGATCGAATTAAGTAAATTTCTCCAAGAAACTAATGTCTTAACTCATACCGTTATTGAAATATTCAAGATCTTAATTTTCTCACTTAAGTACGTTAAACCAGTGTAAAGCCTTCTTAATCCATAACCAAATATTATTTAATATCAATTCGTTCAAGTAAAGAGTTTTCAGTTCTTACACATGCATGACAAGACAAGAAGGTCAAAACAGGAATGTGTCAAAGATAATTCTAACACTGACATTTAATTGACTTGAACTGTCTTTAACTCAAAAGTCCCCGTTACAAAGTTTACAATGGTCATCAACTCAATATTTAATTTGTATAAAAAAAAAATCATTTTTTTTTCGAAACTAATTAAAACTGATTTATAAGATAAGTAGTTTATCTTAACGTACCAAGCATTATGTCGAAGTTAACGCAAATAAAAAAAAACACCCTGTATTAACCCACATACATAAATTCGTTGCGAATGAGTAAGTTACGTGAACAGCCTCTTCCAGTTAGTTTTTATGCAATGTTTTATGTTAAACCTGAGAATCGTTACCTTGATGTCAATGAGTCATCCGAGACGCCGGCTCGGAGCCGGCTAGACCCACTTATAATGTAGCTGTACTCCACAAAGAACTCCTATAAGTAGGCACATATTACCGGTCTTATTCGAGAGTGAATTTATGACTTTTCGCCGCGGGAGTCTCGTTAGTCTTTCGCAGTCCTGTCCATACTCAACTGCTTTGTACGAAATTCAAATTACCCTGCAATTTAGTTTACTGACTTGTTTTCTTTATGCCTGCGGCCTTCAATGCAACACCAGACATTGAATATTTTAATCGCATCTCCTTGAGAATAATGTTCGAATAAGAGACCTACATTGTAATGAACTTCGACTTGATCGAGTCGGTTGATTCGGTAGTCCAATGCGCGATGCACCGTTAAGTACGTTGACCCAAATTCATCTCTTAAAACTGTCACCACGACGAAAACACGTTCATTAATTTGATGCATCGCATGATTGGTGATGTGTTGGTTATATATAAAACGATTGTTTTGCCTAATAATAATGTTAACACTATAACTATAACAGACTTATAAATTAAGTTACGGGCGCGTTGTATCAAACAGTCTGTAACCACCTATTACCATTGTTATGCATGGGTAAATTAGGTAACATGACGTTTTGACAGCTGTCGGCACCATTTTTATCGTGTTTGGATTAACAATTACTAGATAATTATTAACTTCCGGTCCGTGACTTAAGATGGCCGCATGCGTTTAGGTTTTGTTGTTCATTATTTATTCATTTTTGTCGTTCAATGTGTAGTATTGATAGCGTATTGTGCAGTGATCAAACGAATGTGTGAATAGCTAATGAAGAATTCAACTTGAAGCGTACATAGCCCTTCCTGGGTCAAGGCCCGGTAGTCCGTGTGGTTTTTTGTAAATCGCTATCACTTTACAAAAAGCACGATTTTATCAACTCACCGTACAACGTGGTATCAATCCTCTATCTAGTCGCCGAGTGCGATTGGCAACGAGACATTGGCAGTAATGGTCGCTTAACTGTGACCGGTTGCCATTTAAAAAAAAAAAAAATAGAATAGATAATTATTATAAATACGTGGATAATGGAACTCTGCCTTATATCCAATTTCACTTCGGTGTCAGTTATTAACAACTGCCGTAAATTTACGGCACCTTCATTTCTTGCCCAAAACGTTATGATGTAGTTGAAAAACAGACCATAGACGACTCATGGAATATTTCATTGTTACAGTTACAAAGTAAACGCGAGCTGTTTTTCAAGTCGGATTCCGTGAGCGGCGGCGTGAACGCCACGGGCCCGCCGACATCAGCGCCGCCGGCGCCGCCTCTCGCGCCTTCCGCGCTCAAAGACTCGCTCGCCAAGCGCTCGGCCACGCTGCCCGACAACCACGAGAACCACCACGAGGCCAACGGCGCGCCGCCCACCGCCAAGCTGAGCAATAGCGTGTCCATCGACTCCGCCAAGTCAAATGTTCCTCCATCCACCGCGGCGCCTCCTGTGCCCGCGACGGCGCCGCCCACCGGCCCCGCGCCGCTCAGGAGTACAGAAAACATAATCAAGGTGAACTTGACTTAATAACAATGTCTCTATCCTATCCTATGTGGTATATACTGGTACAGGGTAGTGCGTCTGCAAAGTCCCCTTTGCTTTTAATAATTTGCTTCCGCTTTTCCTCATCGACATTAACTCGCTTCTCACAAAAGCTCGTCTCCAGTTCGAACGCTATACAGTCTACAATATATGACTCGCTTCTGCACCTGATTAGTATATTTTTGCAAGCAGCTGGTTAAGTGTATGTTATGAATGTTTAAAGTTTTGTGAGGCCATGGACGAATGTCGTAGTTCTGTTTTATAAATATGTAATGGAACTTAACTTTATCCTTTGTATCTATATATGGAACTTGTTATGGGATTCACAGTGCGTTTACTGTTATAATTGTTAGCATTTGTAAATAAATAAATGATTAATAAATACGTGTCCAACTCTGCTGTGCTCAGCTAAATGGCGACCTTTTTGTATGGAGCTCCATAGCAAAAACGGTCGCCTTTTTACCTTAGTACCGTAGAACAGCACCGATGGCATTTACGTTGGTGGGTTTGCGCACTTTGCGCTGTTACCACTGTGTCCTGTTTCCACTACCTCTTACCACTAATAGAGAAAGCTCTACCCTATTCAATACTAGGTCCTAAAAAAGGAGCCGCCAACCCTCCCTCAGTCACATTGTATAATCAATTTGTAACCTATAGATACAAATCGAATTAGACATTAAGCCAATCCGCGCTATCGTGTATTCGACTTCTCTTTAAGGACTGACTGTGATAGCTGCCAACGCTATGTTTTTAACATTAATCGGTCCTTTAATGTAGTCGATCGAATCGGCCCTAGATCTTAAAACTGAAATAATATTCGCCTCTCGTATTGGGGGCAAAAAATCGAGTTTTATGAACATAATATATTACCTACAGAGTTCAGACAGTATAAGAGTTCCGTTATAATTATTGCTTTTTAGCTATGTTATTATCTAGCAACGACTAAATGAACTTCGAACAACGCTACGTTTGAACTCGTCTAATGATCTCATTATTCCATTCCGATGAATTACAACTCCATTTGAGAATCAAAATCGCCGAGACTATCATTACTATAATTAGCCTCATACTGTATCATTAAATATCTAACATTTTAGAATTATAACTGTAATTTGTGACGTCTATTGTTTTTTTTTTTCAGAAAACTGAGCACCCTCCTGTCGCGCCAAAACCAGACCTACCTAAGTTAGAAAAACCCAAAACCAAAGAACTAGATGGATATGTTGGATTTGCAAATCTACCAAATCAGGTGTACAGAAAGGCAGTGAAAAAGGGATTCGAGTTCACATTGATGGTAGTAGGTAAGAAAACGTAATTCTCTATTATAAAATAAACGATTCCCGTTACTAATAATTGAAATGCGCGATGATGATAAATGTTTTTAACGCAAAAGTAGGACAGTAAGGACGGCCTATTATAAAATCGATTGATAGGAACCAGATCATACATTGCGTGTGTTTTATAACTTTAAAGTTATTATAAAACATGTTTGAAGTACTCCGCGTTAATGCTCGGTTTGTGTTTGAATTTTATGGAACCATTACATTTCAGGTCATATTAAGATTTAAGATTTCAACTTAGATGGCTTTGTAACCATATTTGATGCTTTAAGCAATTTTTCTGAAAATTTCTTTTTTGTTCCATTCCAGGTGAGACGGGGCTTGGAAAGTCAACACTGATTAATTCGTTATTCCTCACCGATGTGTACGACAAGGACAAGCACCCAGGGCCATCACTGCGGGTAAAGAAGACCGTTGGCGTGGAGACCAGCGTCGTGGTCCTTAAGGAAAATGGTGTCAACCTTACGCTGACCATCGTCGATACGCCCGGTTTCGGCGATGCCGTCGATAACAGCAATTGGTAAGCATTACATCGTGCATTTGGGCCATGCCCTTAGTCATTGGTTCACCATCGCGTAGGGGAGGGATAAACACTACCTAGGGAGCGTCGCTGTGTGTGTGAAGACCGTGGCCGCGGAGACTAGTGTATTGGTCTTAAATGAATGATGAAATGGTGTCAACATTATACACTTACCATCATCGACTACTAAAACTGGGCATGGTTTAGTCGATGCCGTCGACAGCAAGAATTGGTAAGCATTATTATCGTCTGTTTTGACCAGCGTTCTTATGCAATTGGTCCTGTCCTTACCAACATTTACGATAAGGGTTGACGCCATCGCCGTGCCTGTAGTCGTCAAAACTTGTTTCGTGATTCTCAAGTTGTATGGCATCAAGTTCGTGTTTACCATTATGTAAACCGTCATTAAGTGCCGTCGATAAGAGCATTTGGGAAGCGTTGTCTAACGCCCCTATTCGTTTGATCCTCACCAACTTTTACGATTAGGATATGATCAAAATGAAAATATCGTAATCGTTAACCCTTCTTACCTAATCTCACTATTGAACTATCGGTGGATAAATACAGCTTTAGAAAGACTGTCAACAACAGCACCCAATTGTTAAATAAAATCTATTGTCTCACGTAATGATAGCTTTTGGTTAAAAATGATACGCCCTGGTCGTGGTTCAAAATTCGATGAAGTATTTATTAGCTGGCTCGAATTGAGGGAGATAACAAGGAGAATCTGTGTCCCCATGTTCTATTACTTAACCCATTATCACATTTACCGTTATTCCTTTTCAGCTGGCAACCGATAATCGACTTCGTAGAATCCAAATACGAAGAATTCCTGAATGCGGAGTCCCGCGTAACTCGCAAAGCGGCCCCGCCCGACACCCGTGTTCATTGCTGCCTGTACTTCATTGCGCCCAGCGGCCACGGACTCAAACCTCTTGATGTCGAGTTTATGCAAAGGCTGGGTGATAAAGTCAACATCATTCCAGTTATCGCGAAAGCTGACACCATGACGCCTGAAGAGTGCAAGGACTTTAAAGAACAGGTAATTTTGGTTTCTTCTTTTTTTTGAACACGCCAGCATTGGCTCTGCTGTTATTTCGATGCGTTGAGGCTACACTTTGAAAGTTCTCGATGTAGAGCTTGAAGTGTGCGCGAGAGTGAATAATTCATCATTCATCCGTCGATAAATGCTCGTTGGCTGCTGTTGCTCTCGTGAAGCCTGCAGCGCATATTGCTTTCCCCCTACCTGACTGCCCTTTAAAGAATCACGGAAGTATAGATCGTGACAATATACCTCCGCTGCGTTTGAAGATGGCTATTCCAGTAAGCGTAAGATTATTTTAGTTTAAATTTTCAGCTAGCTAGTCCCAGTACTAGTTATAAATTATGTTCAACGCGTCATCTAATTTCACCCACATTAACTTAATTTTCGTTTTTCCAGATAATGAAAGAGATAGCCCAGCACAAGATCAAGATCTACGACTTCCCGGAGAGCACGGGCGAGGAGGGAGACGGCGCGGAGGCGAGCAAGGCGCTGCGTGGGCGAGTGCCGTTCGCCGTCGTCGGCGCCAACACCGTCATCGAGCAGGACGGACGCCGCATCCGCGGTCGGAAGTACCCATGGGGAATAGCTGAAGGTACGGCACTGTACGATTTATCTTCTAGCTAGGTAAGGTAACCGTTTGCATGATGGATTTTATCGTACGAGTACATTCCCTGCGCCAGTTCCGTCTAAGAACAGCGTGGGGCGGCGTGTTGGTATTCGCTATTATCAGAGGGGTCACTTCAGGTTGAGGGATACTTTCCTATTGCTTGTAGCAGGCGCGGTAATCATAACATGATCGTGCGACTGTGATACAAATAAAAACAATCAAATTTTGAATAATGTTCGGCTCTCGAGCTTGGGCAGAATCTACCTGTCCTAAGTTATAAAAAGATGCGCAAACTTCCAAAATATTTGGTTAACGCCAAACCATTTGCAACAAGACACCAAAGAAACAATTATGTGTTGACACGTAGTATGCTAATACACTACCCACTAGCAACGACAGTGGTCGATACAGTTGCCGAGAAACTTCTTGAGCCTAACCTTGACTGCGCAGTAGCCGATTTACGTACAAATATGCATACGCAGATCCGCCATTTTGGGTCAAGAAGTTTCTCGGCAACTGTAGCATGTTAGCTCACGGCACGACAGTCGGCTAAAAACGTCGTTGACTGCTAAATGTACTAAACGAAATTATTCTCATTATCGTATTTACAGTGGAAAACCTGGAGCACTGCGATTTCCTAGCGCTGCGCAACATGGTCATCCGAACACACCTTCAGGACCTGAAGGACGTGACCAGCTCGGTCCACTACGAGAACTATCGCTGCCGCAAGCTCGCCGGCCTCTCGCACGACGGCAAACCGCACCGGATCAATTCCAACAAGTATGTCTATTCAAATACACTTTCGAATGATTTTATTTCTATGTTTTCATTATCACAGTGGTATTTAGTCGAAATTCACTATTTAGGATCTAAGGTGTGTTTAAAATTACTTTAAGTCAAAGTATTTATTTACTTTAAAGTGATACCAGCTGTGTAAATGACGCTTTTTACTAAGTTTGTATTGAAATAACTCACATTACTTAACATTTTTGAAGCTTTTAATGGTAGTCACCATAACGAGTTATTTTCGGATGTCCGTCTAATTATGAGAGGCATGGGATAGACTAACAACCTAATAGACTGGGTTGCTTTAATATTTTACTTATAATATAACTTATTAACATTGACTAATATTTCCGACTGACTACAGTCACCGCTTTAAAGGTGACCAGACTTCTATTATCTATGCAATATGTATGAAGTTCATCACGACAATGTTTTAACCCAATTATTCTCTCGTCATTTCTGCATGTCTGGTCACCTTCGACTGTTGCTCTGTCGCTCTCTCGCAGTTGTGTGCTAAACATTTTAATTTATATTCCATTACATTAGTCTACCGATAGTTGCATATAATATTCGATTACGTGAAGTTTTGTGCTTGGGCATGCAGAAATGATACATCATCTATGTCATCGTCTAATCATGGATCTTTGCAAATAATTAAAATGAGACTTTTAATTTTTATTGGTGAATATACTTGGTAAAAATCGAGCAAGTATTCCAATGACAATAAATCAGAAAATGCCTTAGAATAAAATAAATTAAATTGCAATGAATACCAATTATAGGTACGTTGTATGAAGTGTAATTTGTTATGTTTGTAAATATCCATGAGCTTATTCATTATTCATAATTATAACAATTGCGTATCATCAGTGGCATTAATAATACTTGACGTTTGTTGTGTGCTCCAACCATTTCTTTGTCCGTGTTACACTTCATCGCACATAGAGTCTTACGCTACTGTTCAATGTTGTATTTAAGATCCATTTGGATGTGGCGAGAACTCGTATGAGAGTTTCATTACATTGCGGGCTTGCATTACATTACGAGTTGGATCGCTCGCTCTAACCCTGCAATATAATCAAACTTGCATACGAGATCTCACTCCATCTAAATGGGTCTTTACTATCCCGTGCACTACTCTTTGTTCTATAGTCATCTGTAAAAACAGTAAATTTCTGCTGTGTTATTTTTGTGTCACTATTTTACTACACCCGTTCTTTAAAAAGAAAGTGTTGCAGAATATAAACGCAAATGAACGTACGTGGACTATTGATTTTTGTCTATATACGAAAAAACCGGTCTTACAATGCCTAGCCCAAACGTTTGGACGAAAAACAAGGATGGGTTCCTTGAAATTATTATAGGAGCTGGAGATTTTACTAACACTTCTTACGATGTCACATTAGTAATGCCACTGTGTGCGTTGTGTGCTCGCACAGCCGTGTCCTAACTATGGTTGTGTTGGTGTTCAGTTTGTGCCCACAAGGACTGATGAACAGTTTCATGACCGTGTGGTAAGTCCCGACACACACCAGTGTGTTTTAACCATCACTCATTCACTCTGCCTTGGAATTAATGTTTTGACAGCGATGTAGCTTGTTTGCCAGAGAGTCCCAGCATGCAAAATATTGTGTTTATAAACGTCCTTCCCTCTCGCTAGTTATTGTGTAAGGGATGTTTGATAATAACTCTACGATTGGTCTGATGTCAGAAGGAACAGAATTGTAGTATAGTGAAACTGGCAAAGAAAATCCTGACTTGAAAGCCGAAAACCTAAAAGGCTGTCACTTCTGTATAAGTATGGTCATGCAATTCTGCAGGTCATAAACTTAATTTAGTAGCTACGTGAAGTGCCCGTCGATTGTAATGCGATTTTTATTTAGAAAGTGGAGTGTAGGTAATACTCTATGACAACTTTACTCTCTGTTTATGCACTCTGCATATTTATGTGCTTATTATTGTGCATCTTGTTGATTATTTTTTATTTTAATACGTCCTATTTATCAAAGCTATTTCAACGATGTCAAAATGTTCTTTTGATGGCAGCACTGCTTTCATAACTCTAAAAATGTTCGGTCTATAACCTATTTTGCTGTTATATGGGACACGATAATTGGGACTCAGGAAAGACCTAAGATTTGTGGTTCACTAGTTCATAATGTGTTAGCACAAAATACCGATCCATCACATGTAGAATAATTATATCCCATAAATGTACGTGCATGACTAAATAGGTATTAGTTATTGCTTACAATTTCTCAGTGTAGCTTTTAGATTATGCATGTGATATTTGTAAACAAATTTATTTCTTCGATGTCTATGATAGTTGGTGTTCTGTATGTAAATAAACAGTTAGAACTAAAAAGGAAATGGGTGTAGTTTTAAAGTTTGATAATTGTTGTAACATAATGTTGCTTTTATCCAGGAACCCCTTGGCCCAAATGGAAGAAGAAAAGAGGGAACACGATCTTAAGATGAAGAAAATGGAGAGCGAAATGGAACAGGTAAGGTTATTAACAGTGATCGGCATTTTGTATGCCATTACAATCGACACTAGTAGAAATATAATTATAGTAGTTGAAAAAAAAAAACCTCTTATCATTTATAGGTAATCTATCTGGAACCTAAAATCAAATTATGCCATAATTCGTTACCTGATTCTCGTGCGACTTTTTAGGATTCCGTAGTCAACAAGGAACCCTTATAGTTTTGCCATGTCCGTCCGTCCGTCCGCAACTTAGCTCAGATACTGTGTGTACTAAATAAAAAGCTGCAATTTGGCACGGATACATATTAGATATGCTGACAAAGTGGTAAAATAAAAAAATATTTTAGAGCCTTCACCTAAGGAGGAGATGTAATTTAAAAAAATAGTGACTTTTTGCTTTCGAAAGAAAGTACATACATATTATTGCTTTTGACTTATCCGGTAAGAGGCTGTTGTTAATTTTTTTTTCTTTTCGCATAACATTTTCCAGGTTTAAATTTATTGATTCTTCCCTTAAATTCGACGTTACTTTAGTAGATTTGCATAGATCGACTTCGAAATAAACATGACATAAGTAAACATGTCGGGGTTATTTTGTAGCTGCGCGCTCGACATAGGTATCTACAAATGCGCATGTGCAAAACAAAATGTTTAGTGTTTGTCTATTTCAAACTAGCATGAGTGAGGTACATTCAGCCAAATGTATTAAATGACTAAGTATTTGACTTAGTTTATTGACCAAATTCTAAATCTAAAGTAATTGTTAACGTGTTTAATGAAACACTAGTTTTATTGGACTTTTATATTTAATAATAATCGCCATTTGACTAATTTATCAAACCTTTTTTAAATAGTGTAACTTACTATTTTTTATTCAAGCAGTAACGTTTTCTAGCGTAGAATGAAGCGGAAAATTGAAATTGTTTATGGTAGTGGTGACCCCGCCTGTACCATAATTTTTCTAAATTGTTCGGTTCATTCTAAAGTAGTACGTAGTAAAGTGGGGCTGTCAGAGTTAAAAATAACATTGAAAAGTAAATATCACTAGTGCGGATGCATACGTAGTGCTTTACGCACAGTTCTACTGCTTAGAAATGTCTCTTTTCGAGCACATGCATTGTAAATAATTTATGCCACGTTCTCTACCATCCGACAGCAATATCCTGAATTCCTGACATTTCCGACGTTACCAGACAAAACGAACTCATCGCTCGGTGAACTTTCTCACCGGTAACCGCCACGTGTTCTACATTATTAATTACTAGCGACCCGCCCCGGCTTTGCACGGGTGCAATGCTGATAAATTATGCATGTATTATTCATAAAAACCTTCCTCTTGAATGACTCTATCTATTTAAAAAAGCGCATCAGAATCCGTTGCGTAGTTTTCAAGATCTAAGCATACATAGCGACAGACAGACAGACAGCCGGAAGCTACTTTGTTTTATACTATGTGATTAATAAATACAGGATGGTATGCGCAGGTGCGGGGCGGTATGGATTGTCACAATATATCCATTCGGCATTGCCCGTCAGATCTGTAATTTGTTGATAGTGTTGCTCACCTGAGATAGGAAAGGAAAATCTCGAATCTAATTATATGAACCTGCTTTTTAACCGACTTCAAAAAAACGAGGGGGTTCTCAGTTCGGTTGTGTTTTTTTTTTTATTATTATGTTTGTTACCTCATAACTCCGTCATTTCTGAGTCGTTTTTGAAAATTCTTTTTAGGTTCATGAATAGACATCTCAAGGTTGGTCCCATAAAATTTTGGTGAAGATCGGATGACGAGATCAAATGTAATCTGTACTTGAACGGATTATTTTTGGCTTTTTAGTTTTACTGAAGTCGGTTCTTTTTTTTGTTAATTTTTTTTTACCAAGATGTCGTCGAACGGTGTTCCAGGTGTTCGAGATGAAGGTCCGCGAGAAGCGAGCCAAGCTGAAGGAGTCCGAGGCGGAGCTGGCGCGGCGGCACGAGGCCACGCGGCGCGCGCTCGAGGCGCAGGCGCGCGAGCTGGAGGTCATAACTCATGACTCATTTATTCATACTCATACTCATACTCATACTCATTTATTGATAAAAATTTCAATATTTTACAAGTCAACATTGTTCATTGAACAATATACATTGTTTAAGCATTAAATGCAAAGATCAAAGCTTAAAGAAAAAATGAGGAGCTAGGGTGGCGAAATGGTTAACGCGCTGGACCGGCAATCCAGAGGTACCGGGTTCGATTCCCGGTCTCTTCCACCAGGTAGCTCCTTTTTCAATTTTTCTTTAAGCTTTGATCTTTGTATTTAATGCTTAAATAAAAATTGTGGTGTACCTACCCACATTAAAAAAAAAATGAGACATTATATGTTTCATAAATTTATAATATACATTGTGTTTGAACGATTTTAAGTGTAAGACACAGTTACAGTAAACGGCGATAAAGTTTGCACATCGATCTTTGGAAAGAGGCAATCGGCTAATTTCGACTTCGTATAGCGATATCTGTGTCGCACACACCATGACGTTTGTTTTGTCAGTCGTGGTTCAAATGCGAGAGAGCGCAGTCGCATATCCAAGTCAATATATATATAGAGTTGATAAAACTTACACAAAATTAAATTGGTACTATGGCATCTATAGGGAAAAAAGGTAAGCCGTTACTTTGCAAGTCACGCGAAATTGTTTTATAAATATTTGTTTGAAATGTTTATAAATATTTAGTAACAGAAGCCGACCAATTTAAAAAACATGAAAATGTTAATGTAATTACACTTTTTGTCGATCTTAAACCCACATTTAAGTATCCTAGTAGTATAACATCAGTTGCTAATGCTCAGTCAACCCCTTTTAGGAATTTTTCCCCAACAAGAACATTATAGCAATAACTTTATATAATTACATCGAGTTTTACAGCTCTATATATTCCACGTGAAATCAAAACAAAACAACAATAAAGTACTTAGTTCTAAATTCAAATTCTGATAAACGATTAATCTAATAATTGATGTACATGGAAATTAGCATTCGTTTGTATTCGGAAATGCGATGATTGCCGATGTGCATTCTTTATCGCCGTTTACTGTAATTCTACATGAAATTTTACAATGATTGCTACAATAACGATTATTGTTATTACAGGAGCGGCAGCGAGCACTGCAGGCCGAGCGCGCCGCCTGGGAGCGCGACACCGGCCTGTCGCTCGACGAGCTGCGGCGCCGCTCGCTCGAGGCCAACAGCAAGGAGTCAGTCTACCTTTTTAATATCTTTTTAGGGTTCCGTACCCGAAGGGTAAAAAATTGGGCAAATGCGAGTCCGACTCGCGCATGAAGAGTTCCGTACCACAATCTGTAACAAGTTTGTTGTATGGGAGACCCCTTAAACATGTATTTTATTTTATTTTTAGTATTTGTTGTTGACAGACGGACGGACGGACGGCCGGACAGCGAAGTCTCAGTAATAGGGTCCCGTTTTTACCTTTTGGGTACGGAACCCTAAAAACGGGACCCTATTACTGAGACTTCGCTGTCCGTCCGTCCGTCCGTCCGTCCGTCTGTCACCAGGCTGTATCTCAAGAACGGTGATAGCTGGACAGTTGAAATTTTCACAGATGTATTTCTATTGCCGCTATAACAACAAATACTAAAAATAAAATAAAATAATATTTAAGGGGGGCTCTCATACAACAAACTTGTTATAGATTATATAATACATATGTATAGGTACGGAACCCTTCATGCGCGAGTCGGGCTCGCACTTGCCCAATTTTTAATATCTTTTTAGGGTTCCGTACCCAAAGGGTAAAAACGGGACGCTATTACTGAGACTTCGCTGTCCGTCCGTCCGTCCGTCCGTCACCAGGTTGTATCTCAAGAACGGTGATAGCTGGACAGTTGAAATTTTCACAGATGATGTATTTCTATTGCCGCTTTAACAACAAATACTAAAAATAAAATAAAATAATATTTAAGGGGGCTCCCATACAACAAACTTGTTATAGATTATGGTACGGAACCCTTCATGCGCGAGTCGGACTCGCACTTGCCCAATTTTTATTTTCTCAAACATGCAATCAAATGTCGTCATAACGTGCGTTATAACAGGCTTCGAAGTAGCACTATACATGCCTTAGCCGTGGAAAGGGCTTGCTGGCTTTGTATCACTATCCGTCAATACCTACTCACCCGGCAAGCCCTGCTTTCCCGGTTTCTGCAGTAATGTGTGTGTCTTGCGATTTTTGACAGGTTTTAGCACGTTCAGTATCGTTTGGCACGGAAAACGAACGTACGAACCGTCTGATGGCATTACCGGCCGATTACCGTAGCCTAGTAGTATCATCATTAACATGTCAGCCGAAAGGCGTACATGGCTGAAGAAAGCGCTTTCGATTTTCTCCCCAATCGCCAAAAATCGCAAGTCGTGCGCCGCCCTTATCCACCTGCTTTCCGCACCGATTCAGTCCTGCTACAACGGGTATCGGTTCTGGGTCCCGTCCCGAGTAGTAAGTAATGTGCCTGTCCAATGTCACACTCATGACTTATCGTATCTTTCCCACGGTTTGAACTCTTACAGGGCTCAGTGTGTTGCCGACCCTTTATTATGTTGTTTCATTAACACTGGGGGAACGAGTTTTTATTAGAATTTCAAATGTCTGCTTAACACAGTGGTTGTCATTTCCGATACGATGAAATGACACCATTTAAAACAAATAACGCACCTGCCACAGGCAGGCTGCAACAAACTTGTATGCACGTCATTTAATATGCGAGCTAATTGTAAATAATTAAAACATCCTGTATTTTGAAGAATACTTGCAAACTGGCAACATTATGGAGTGGGTCAATTATTTGCTATTGTGACATGATTACTGTTGTTAATTAATTTCTTAGTCTCGACAATGTTATTACTACCGCACGTACATACGGTACAATAGGTATCTGTCTAATTTTTCGCTAACAACGAATGTAATCTATTCCAGGACTGTCGACGGCAAAGAGAAGAAGGACAAGAAAAAGAAAGGTTTGTTCTAAATCTGCGCAGTCGCGTCGCAGCACCCACCGTATGTCGCGTGACTAACCGCGTGTCGCCGACTCTAACCCGGCGAGCGCAGTGCGATGACGTCAGGTCGGTTACTTACCACCCGGCTGACTTTAAGTTGGCTCCAGTGCCCGTGCCTGCCCATACAAACGAGATGTCAGCTTAAAACAGCCGGGTAGCATTCGTTCTCTCATTGCGGTCGTCACTTAACACCAAACGATCTAACTCTAGATCTCAATCGACTTGTGTTTCTTTGAAAATTTCGATTTTTAAAATCATTTTATGTTCGATAATTTGTCCGATTATGGAAACTATTTTCTAGTTTTTAGAAGCTAAACAGTCGAAATTTGTCAAGAAACGTAAGCTTTTAATAAACTATGTTCAATGTGTACCTGTATACATGTAAACAGGCAATAACATCGGTGATTAGACTTCTTCTTGTATAAATTGTCTAATGTAACAATTCTGGGATATTGTGCCATTTTCAGTGTTGTGACGGGTGTTGCTAACTAGCTAGACCTTAGCATGCACGTTCTTATTAATGAACTCGTGATGTATATTGCTTTGTCTCTTGTTGGACAACTAAGATGCGTCTTCACATTATTTCTTAACATTTAATAATTTACCGTAAAGTTTATTTGTGTTTAAATCTTTACAAATCGATTATTTAACATCTAAAGTATCCGTTGTAAATATCAGTAAGTAGATGTTTAGTTTCGTATTTCTTATGTATTTATCGAAATTATACGTATATCGGCATATTTATATTTCAGATTGGTCTTTTAAGAGTGTCACAACCGGAATAGCTATTTAATGTCGGTGGCTATCCCTATACGACGCACCACAAGTAGTTTACGTATTAAGAACTAGCTCTATGATAGTAGCATAATGGAACAACGATTTATTAAAGACTATCCGCTGAATGTAACCATAACGTAACCTTACTATTACAAACCGGACAGGTTTCTACACGAGATTACTTTTTGTATGTATTTTATAAGTTTTTTTTCCATGACAAAGCATTTATATGATAAGTGAGGCCTAATTTTGTACTTGTGTTTCAAGGGTTTTTGTAGTATGGATTTTACAAAGTTGTTTCATGTTTTGGATCCGTTTTTTAAATTACTGTATTATTAACGAAGAGTAAGCACAAACATTTCAACACTTTATGATTCGACATTAACGTCCAAGAAGATGCCAAATAGCTTGTAATGGTTCGCGTTAGCGACCGCGATCGTCTTAACAATATTGTATTTTATCGAATATTCTATGCGAGCTGTATTCATAATAATTAATACAAATCGAAACATCGACATAACTTACAGCTCAAAACTGTGTGAAATTAAACACTAGGCACTAAAGTCTTTACTGATAAATATAGCATAATAAACTACAAATGCTAGCTGTGAAGAGTTTTATTTTCTGTTATATTTGTAAGTAGAGATATTACGTTTTGTAGACGTATCAAAACTATGAATTTAGGACACCATTCTAAATCTTAATAATAAAATTAGATAAAGATAATTTTTACTTCGTTTTCATTAAAAATTCATATTTAATACGATTTCGGCTTTGGATGTATTGACTGGCCGCTACTATATGGCGGGCGAGGCGGGACGTGCGCGGCGAGGCAGTCTTTGTGCTTAGTGATACTGAACATGCTCATAGATCAGTTGTGACATAGACTCAATAGCTCTAGCTAGGTGTTAGCGTTTCAAATATTTGTAATGGAATGAAGTGAGGTTTGTTAACCAATAATATTATATTTGATTACCGCGGACTTGATACACTTTGTATTATTAATCACCTCTCATATCGTTAAAATATATAAGTTAATAAATATATTGATATAATATATATGACACCATATTCTCTTTTGTTAGCTAATTGGATATACTTGTAGAGTTTCTATTTATTGTGTATTACTGATTATATTCTTTAATGCATTGCATACTCTCATTTATTTATGTAAATATTTTTTGTTTTGTAGTCATGATTACATTACGAAACAGTTATTATAAAGTATAATATCAAGAAGTTGATCAATAGAAGAGTTGACTGCAAGTTATGATTTATGAATGCATAATCTTTAATCAGTATGCCATGGTTAAATTATATTTAATTCCTATAACACAGTATTGACTTCCGCATTAAATAAGGCGTTTAGTAGTAAGATTGCTTAATTTTGTATTTTGTGTAGGGTCGCGGCCCACTTACCATACTGATCATTTGCTTAGTCATAGAGACGGACATGTGATGTATGTCGGGAGAAGTTCAGCCGGTGTAATATATTGTACCTTTGAATAAAATATAAATAAATACGTAATATATAGGCCTTACTGTTTTATTTCTAAACATCCAAATGCTTAAGGAACCGATATAAAATTTTTTTCAATAAAATATATTCTGTAATAAAAATATTTTCAAACATGTTCATAGGTCGTTCGTTATAGCCAGGAACAGCGAACGTAAATTACTTGCGAATATAAATACAAATATATGTAATTATAAATAAATACCTATAAAAATCAGACAACCTCACACAATCACACATCTAGTCCCAAATCAAGCTCGAGAAGGCTTGTGTTATGTGTACTAGACGACGATATACATACTTATATAGTTATAGACACACTTAAATACATAGAACAACCATGACCCAAGCACAAATATTCGAGTTCATTACACAAATATTTGCCCTGGCCGGGATTCGAACCCGAGACCGCCGGCTCAGTAGGCAGGTACTTACAAACAGCCAACTGCGTCGTCAAATGTATCATAGCGATTATTTTCGGTTATCTTAATATTTTTCGCGTTTCGGTTTATTTAAACTAGACATATGGCATAGGGGTTGGTGGGGCATAATAAAATACGGTGTATTCGTATGAATCGTTTTTAATTAGTGATTTATTAGATCACGTACACAGTGTTATACATTCCTCGATCACATCAAAATACATTCCATAAATTCACGAACCTCAAAATATTCTGTTATGTAAACAACATGACTACATCTAGTATATAATTAATATTTTGGCAGCACTATGGAAAATATACTTCTAATTATTTTAATGAAAATGCAACTTCAAATATATAACAATCACAACAGTTTCATGACAATAGGTTCAATCTTTATTTATACACGTAATAAAGTTACATCAAATTGATTTCAAAATATTCGACGACACATGATATAAGTAACTAAAATCTTTAATTTACAACTTTACTTTATCGGGGTTTTACTCCTTCAGGGTCACGATTTATACATTAAATGTAAGAGAATGCCGAAATATATCTATCATTAGATAGGTACTTTGCACCTTAAATTATAGCATTTTGTTTTATTAGGCTAACATTCATTAAACTAAGTACTACACTTTTGGTTCATTTATGTTCCGACTTGGGACTTCACCTAGGATTACAAAAAGAGGACAAACACCACTGAAACTTATTTAATTTCATATTGAAGAAGTGAAAGAGATTTTAGGAAGCTCGATGCTAAAGTAGTCGCTAATACGAGATTTTTGAAATTAATTAGGTACTGTAATATTTTCATTAAGATAGTAAACATCGGAATTTACTATGAATTAAAATGGGAATCCATCACTTCAGTAGAACCGTCATCCCCAACTTTTCCATTCCTAAATTTAACTACGTGGTACTATTAAATAAGTTTGGTGTTCTTGTTGTCCATTAATTTATTAGCTACAATTTGAAAATTATACAGGACGTCGCTCTACATGTCAAGTATCACAAATTATCTCGAGTATCCTGTAATCTTTGAGTAATAAAACTACAGGAGACGCCTTCGCCGTTTCTTTCTGTAAAAAAGTCTGCCAAAACCTAAGGGGAGGGCGAGGTAACACACATATACACATTACTACGCACGCACTCTATAACAACAATTGAAATCGTCAGTTATACGCACGCATACTCCAAAACACTAAATATGAAAAATACGTGGTCAACTTTTATAAGTGTTTACATAACGTTTAATATCAGATGAATTTCTTACAAATTTTGAAATTTTTTCACATACTATCATATTTGCTTGTAATTAAAACAAAATATGAAGACAGCAGGTAGTCCTTATTTAGCTGAAATACGGCAAAATGTTAAACGCCACAATAGTCACCAACAGACAGAATCTAAAACGATTATTTTTAAACCAATTTTGTAATCGTTATTGTAAATATAATGATAATATTGATAATTAAAGCAAAATTAGACTTAACTGGAAAATAATATTCCATCTTCTTGTACTAGGCTTTTGCACTAAAAAACAATATAAAAATATTTTACGGAGCTTTATGACCACTGTGAATGATGACCAAAATTAGTGTAATCGTTTTTTTTTTTTTATTAACCAGAGACAGAGATTTAAGACAATTTATGAAAATGGCAGAGCGGGAGGCGTCTCCAGTAGTGTATGCTCTAAGCCTGTAATCTATTTCTTTATTATCTATATAACCACTAACCAGTTTAATCATTTATTTCGCAAAAGGTAATGACGTATTTGTAATAAAAAGAGTACCTTCGTGAAATAAATGATTGAATTTATATTACGTGGTGGAAGTCACATTATTGTATCAAGTGTATGCTTCCTAGTAGGTGACGTGGGGCAACGAGATTCCTTGTGAGGCGGCTGCGTGCCCTGAAATCTCAGCGTTCCCTATCTGTATGACTGCACTACGTACCTACCGAGGCACGAATGTGTAGAGGGTGTAGTTTTCTAACGTCTATTCCCCCTAATAACCTATTGTATAATAAGTACCTTAAATTCATATGTACCTTCGAGTTGCAGTATTTATTGCAATAGATTCACGTTTGCAGAACGTTTAATAATGGGGAATAGATCTTAACAATTATTAAATCTATTTAAGCAATAACCACCTATATTTGTTGTTATTAGTTCAGTCATCATCATTGTCGTAGCGCGTTGAAGTATTCGTAGGTGGGATAGAAGATGTATTATACTAATGTTAAAATGATTAATAAATTAACATAAATGAAGCTGCTGTAGTACTGATTTGCAGCCTTGTGTTCAAATTTATTATCTACTCAGTGTATTATTGAAGGAAAAGATTATCTCTCTATTTTATTGCTTGAGTATTGCAAGTAATTCTAATAATATTTTACTGATTACGTTCAAATAACTTTCTTTGATATGCGCCTCAAACAGCAGGTCAACAATATGATAAAATAATTGTACTTACCTACTACACGGTCTAGCATAAGGTTTCCGTGGTGATTTTGGCCCTGTGTGCTTTATACATTAATATGTGGCATTTATACGAAAACATTTGGCAAGCCATTCCATTAACGAAGCAAGAATTTGTTGATATTATTTTTTCAACGAGTGATAAATCACATAGCATTCAAATAATATCCCCTTAAATTTGCTGGAGCGGTGGGGGCTTAACACATTACCGTATACCAAGTTAGTCCAAATTATTTCAAGAAAATAGTGTGCATTACTTTAGCCTCAGTGGAATGACTCGACGCATAAATGCCACATTACGTGAGAATGTAGCACAGGACTTGATATTTCGATAACGGCTAACGTTCTGGAATACAACTATACCTATTATAACGTCGCTAGCTGAATAACTAAGTGAACTACCTACATCGTGAGTCCACTATTCGCGGTGGACGCTTATACACTTACTGAACAATCAAAGTGGCACGCGCGGGCTTTGGTTACGAGGTCCTTCTGCCCTTCCAGTATACATACAAGTACATACTGGGCATACTAACATACTGGGTCTATTTGTGGGGCCAAAATCAACGTAGACCCCTACCATCTCTCGCACTCATTGGTTATCTACGTGCGTGCGACTTTCATGACTAACGGCGCAATGATTTTGGCCCTACAATTAGTGTTCTCGTCAACTTGAAGCATTGGTTCTTTAAGCTTGCTTGCTTTAAGTTAGAAAATGAGAGTTTAAGTTGACGGTTATACTTATAACAGAACTAGACAGTCAGGTAACCAACCGACCCTCGCACCAGGCAGTGCGACTTCGCCTTATTCTAATCTTTGAATCTATTTAACGTGGCCACAAGTTCGATTCACAACTCTTCATTATAAAGCTTTGTCAAGCTCTTTACATTAAGTCGAATATTGTTAGCGAATAACTAGCCTAATCTCCAGAGCATTCTTATTAGGAATCTAATATAACAGTAAAATTATTTTTGAAGGCAATAATATTAAGAATAGTCGTTATAGTATTAAATGTAACAATATAATAGGTACCTACAATATAATTACAAATTATAGAAAGCTGACATCATTCACGTAGAATTAAAGAGTAAATGCTAAAAGTAGGTGTATGAAACATGCGAAGTGTTATATAGACCGTGGACAGGCGAGAGCACCGAGAGGCGAGCTAAGCGTGTAACTACTCCCACCGCGGTAATTGACAGCTGGCAACACTCAGTGACGTGATATGGCGAGAAGACACATCGATGCCTATCCTAAACTAAACGCTTCGAAACATAGGCCGATCGTGCACTATATAACAATGGCTTTTCAAAAATATACCTATAATACATATATTGTAAGCATAGATTCCAGCACCTACACAGGAAATTGATTAACACTTATATTACATTTCAAATTAATCGTCTCTGACGGTCGGTATAAACTATTGTAGGTAACTAACTCCCAAAAAACCCTATACACTAAATAACGACCTCGTCGTTTCTTCAGTAGATAACAATAATTCTAGATAATTTGATATGTTGATTATTGCCGTAACGGTTAATTAGTAATAGCGATAATGCAGATATGGTCTGTGGCGACATGCCGGCGATATGGTCTCAGCATAAGCGTGCAGTCGTGCCGCCACGTGGGCAGCCCGGTCTATATAACACCAGCGTTTCGGGCGACGTGGGTGCTGCAGAGGCAGCAACCAGAGTCAAGTTCCCTTATCTTAAACTTAGCATCCCCCGTCGGAAAGATGAAGTACGACATTCAATACAATAATCACGTACACACATGCAACACACATCTATTTGATCCGATTTACAATCATGCAATCCGCCGTCGTCCGGACGACGCGAACGACAACAGCCGAACCATATTACCTACGTATTTACACGAAGTCGTTGACAGAGAAACTTCTAGTAATGCGAAAACATCGAATGCGGAGTGACGCTGTGTTCTGAAGTAATGTATACTCGTTGACGTGATGTTTAGATAGTCATGACGCGTCTGATGCCAAAGTAATCGAGGAAGCAAACGTGCAGAAACAAAATAAAGTGCGACGAGGACCACGGAAGGTGCAGGTGCAAGTAGGAAATAGCTTAAAGATAAACAATACTCTGGGGTGAGAGTAATATAAAAGATATAATCATAGAGTAACATACAAGTAGGTAAAAGGTATAAGAAAGGTACATACTTAGATATATACTCTTAAGAAAGGGAAACTTAAAGAAATAGGAAATATTTGTACTTATAATTCTGTGTTATTGTTTACGTACGTATTATATTTTAACTAGGTAGTGTAACATTATGATTGTGTAGTTAACAAGTATTTATTGTACGATTTCACTCTTCTCTTACCGATCACAAATTAGTAATAAAGATAAAATTCGTAACGATTGTAACAACTGCTTGTAATGTAGATATCTTTAATGCCTGATCCCTAGTCTACGAATACAGTAAGAAATCGCTGCGGAACACAATACTTAGTAGATTATTATTTTTGCACAGCCAAATGCGTCGCGACCGCACGCTCGCTACCTACTTGTCTCTATTTACTACCTACCTAGTTCACTAGAAGAGATTAGACCTCGCGTCCGCGAGGGCGCGCCTGTGTGTCGCAAGTGTTTAGACAAAACTTACTCTGTAAATACTTTAAATTTATCGTACTGTCCATCTTATATTAAATAAAGCCGCCAACCTTTAAATGACCGCGATGGAATCCACATCGCTGATCATTTTGATTGACGGCCTTCGAAGTCGGATTGTAAAGTCACATGCATGCAGCGCTACAAGACTACGGTGTAGACACCGATCCATGTGATTTTCCAGGATACGCAATACTGGGGACGCATCGTTTCTTGTCACATTTCGTTGTACGACTAATACTCAATTTGATTTTCTCTATCACCACTCACCCGGGTTAGCACCCGATCGGAGCTCATAAAATGCAGATTTTTATCTATCATTTAAATTTTAAAGATATCAGAAAATACTATAATAGAATATCGGAAATATCTAGCGAAAAACTACGACGAATACGAATTCCATGAATAAAGTCAGAAAGTCTAAGCGGCGAGTCGGAGCGATCTCCGTCAAAAACCGTGTCTATCGGCAACGAGAGCGATACGTGCCCAAGAGAGCGATCCAGCCGACGTCAGGCGACGTTCGTTTCAGAGACGTAGTCTTTAAAACAAGAGGAAGCTGACCCTGGTCCGGCGCGCGTCGCCCTTGCCGCGCCGGCCCATGCCGTACTGTCACATGGCCGTGTCGCCGGAGCTCCCCCCCGGCTTGGCGTCGCCGCCGCCGCCGGCCGCCGGGTCCTCGTCGCGCACGCGCGCGCCGCCCACGCCGCCCGCCGACAGCCCCGTGAAGTCCAGCTTGTACTGCATCACAACACATCTTAGTTATACCTCTGTGCTGGATAACCGTGCGATTGTCTCGGGCTCGCTATTGCCATAGGTACTCCAAGTCGAATCTTAGCATGCTCGCCGTAAGAAAATATAGAGAAGCTGTCTTACACGTAGAGCAAGATTCAATTTGTAAGACACCGGGCTTGTGATCATTCAGGCGAAATGTTAGAATTGCCTTGATGTCAAGCCTCACTAATTTCTTACGACGAACTTATTACCCGTGTAAGAAATAGGCATCACATGCTGAATTATGACCCCCTTGCCTTTTCGTGAGGTGATTGAAAACCACAGCACAGCGAAACCGATGACGGCGGGCCTAGTTCAGTTTCATACCGACTTTTACTTCGCATTTATCACTTTATGCAAATGCATTATAAAAGTCAGATAAAAATGATCATGATGGACCCGGAGAGGAAATCATTCGCTAAGTGACGTTCTTGTACTTTTTCACATTTTGTGCTGGAATGACTATAGCGAGTCCGAGTGATAGCTCGGTGCGTGCCCACCGGTGGGAACCCACCGAGATGGTATGAAACATGCACGCGAAACGAACTGTTTATGCAAAGCAAATTTTTTTATCAGATTCCATATTATTGTCACATGTTCGATTCAAATATATTACTTAGCAAAACGTACAAATTCCATTATAACACCATATTCTAGCAGATGTAAAAATTTACTTTATAAACGGAAATATGAATACCACACAGAT
Source organism: Apotomis capreana (assembly GCA_947623375.1). NCBI lineage: Eukaryota > Metazoa > Arthropoda > Insecta > Lepidoptera > Tortricidae > Apotomis > Apotomis capreana. The sequence continues at coordinate 17,641,390 of OX392501.1, forward strand.
ACTATACTAGATATATTATTATCATTGCAACACCACACCAACAACATTCAAAAATTAGCTATGTAAGTTACACCACCAAACAAATCTACCTACACTAAATCTTGAGAAATGACAACATTGGTTATATGTTATATATCAGGAATTTCATAAGGTTATATATGTGTATATTATTGAATGAATGCGTTACGGATATAATTCATTTGGTATCACACAGTGTACCTACTTTAACCATTCAATACACTATTTTCACTCTTAAATGTGGATGCTTTTCGCAAATTTGGTTTCCAATGCATGGGAACTCTCTCAGGCATACACAGGGAAAACTGAAAACGGAAAACAAAGTAACGTAAAGGGGGCAAAACAAACCAACATAAGGAGAGGTTCTCGTCAGTTACAGATGCGAGTCCACTAATAAGAGCGCATTACAAGTCTGACGGATAGCACACATACGGTACAAAATGACGGTACCTACTTATGCACGCGTATTGACTCTATACACTGTTTCATAGGCCGAATATATCATTTTAGAAAATTTCTAGCTTCTAGCTAGTTACATTTACACCGAATTCTTGCTTCCTACGAATGTGTATTCAAAAATCACATCGTAATTAGCGAATTTCAATAACGGCAACGAAAACTCTAAAGTAGTCTTAAAATGTATGGGCATGATGACACAGACATGCTTCGGTACACTACGTAACGATAACACAAAGATACATGGAACAGGATGTGTTGTATGAGTGCAAGTCGAGACAGACCGAGTCGTCCCTTGAATTCGCTGAGGTTTTGTTTATCGCTTTGTCCAGCGGTATAAGACCCTGGAGTGGAGGGAACCACCCGGTGCGTGGCGATTGGAAAACAAACAAAACAAACAAAATGATATTAAAATTTAAATAATAATGGGATAGTCGAACTTTCGAAATGTTCTATAATTACTATCAAATCTAGTATCTAATCAACTAAAAAGATTTATTCTTGTCACGGGTCGGCCATTGAAACTTAACCAATTGGTTTATTAGTTTGATGCATTGAAACTGCCTTGTGTTGTGATTGTGACCAAGAATAAATCTTGAAACTGAGATCACACTGTTTCACCCGGTTCCCGATTTCTAACAGTCACGAATGAAGTAGAATCTTTAAAGTACTTAACAGGTGCAACACTCTGGTGCCTTTTAACCACTCCCACACTCGACTCCCACGGCAAAGGTACCTAAGGAACATTACGTTCCAATGCACTAAATTCTTAATGTTGCCTAGAAAATTCACGGTTTCAAAAAGTGCGACGTGTTGCTCGAAAATTGTAAATATGTCACATATAAGACAGAGAAGGGCAGTCACCTTGTTGGCGCAGTCGAAACACGTCGTGACGACTTTACTTATAACGTTCATCAAGTGTTTGGTTTCCTGGATGACGTTATCGACCTTACTAAAGGTGGCTGCGCGGCCGACCGTCGGCTCTTTCACGGTAAATTGCAGCTGTTGTACGTAAGTTGGAACCTTATCTAGTTGCTCGAGCAATTCCTTTTTCGTTGTACCCGCTGGTACCTGAAATATGAAATATAAACAAAGTTATCTGTTCGCAAGTGCCACTATTACTTTAAACGAGAGTATCACAACATAAGCAACATCGTTAGGGTGTATAAAAGAAACGTAAAGAGATCTAAACATATCTTACCTGGTATGAAAATTGTCGTATTATTTTATACAGTCTATTCGCTTCCTCGGCGAAGTACTCGGCTTGCGTGAAGAGGTCTTGCGTAGTGTTTAATCGGCCCTCGCCCTTTGTAAACTGGTACATAGCGAAGGCCATGGAAGACATATTTTTTGCCCTGAAATTTGGAAATAATACCATTTTCGTCAAGTCAAATGCCTGTCTGTTTACTGTAAGTACCCGTTATCACAGTTTCGCATGTCCGGAATATAACAGCAGGCGATGTGTACTATTATTATAACGATATGGAAACTTCCAACTAAAAATTTTGAAAGTTTATATGCGTTCGCTGAGATTCGTTTTGCTAAATAACAAAAAAATAACCATTATTGGGACATGCCCACATTAGATGTTAACGCCTCGTATGCTAGACATGGATCCGTGCAGATCACCTTTTTAAACCTTACGTACGCCAAATTGTCATTCAGTATCAATTAATTACAAAAATATTCACATCGCATGACAAGGGTGAAGGGTGACAAGTTCACAGCGACACTCCAGTTAGACCGGAGTTAGACTAGAACATTAAAAAAAAACTGCAACGCGTATAGGTCACGCTGTAGCGGCTGGCAAATAGTAAGGGCGTTTGTGGAGCAATGGTGAGAATACCGGACGAGGCTGGCATTTACGAAGCCGCTGTGTGCGAGAATAAAAATCGAGCAATTGAATTGCCTAGCATCGGTCAGTGCCATTCGGTATTGGAGCTGTAGTGCTACGGAAACCTACTAGGCTCTTAGTGGATACTTGGATAGACAACCTTAGGAGTCGCCACCCATGATTTTATAAAATAAAAAGTAATTACCTCTTCACAATATCGTTGTTTTCGTCGGCAGCAGCCCCCTGCCACTTTTCAGTCTCAGCGTCCATTTCCGACGACATCATTTTCATTTCCAACCCCGACTTGGCGATCTTCGCTTGCTCCTCAGAGTCTAATTTAACTGCTTTTAACGGTTTACTTGTCGTTCCATGTTTCTGTAATCAGTCCCATTTTAAAATTCAGATGATATGTTTCTTTGAGAGCTGAGATTTTCTTTTAGCGCAGAGGTGCTTACTAGTAGGGTAACACACATATTTTAAGGTAGCAGGTAGCCTGGCAACGTGTGTAATCTATGGACACATATGCGCAAACTCAGTATAAGAAAGTAGAATATTGGATATTATTTCGGGTGGCGTCATATGAGTAGGTATATAAGAGCTAAAACGGTATAAATCTATGAATGAGATTGAATTGACGACTTTTAAGAAATGTATGGCGGCCTAACCGAACACTGTTCTCTTTGTGCGAGGAATAAAAGTGGAGTGACAATTAATTATCCTGTATGTAAGGAGCTAAGCAACACCTTGGTGAGTAAATGTTGCTGTTGCACCTTTTCGTATGTTAATACTGATGCCCACCTATACTGTCGTGTCCATCACGTTTGCTAACAATATTCGTCAATACGTACAATGTCCATTTGTTTAAACAAATTATAGCAACAATTTAACATAGGTACGCCTGGCACTAAATTAAACGTGATATTCGAAAATATGAACGTAATGCTATAGTTTTCATCTGATACTATGAAAATGATAATGTTAGTCACGACAAGGTGCCAATTTAGTAAAATTTCCATTATTTGTAGAAGTAATAGTTATGAGTTGTAACGGCGTTGAGTCCGTATGTTTACCCCCGGCCTGGGCAAGCTGCTGTACTGCTGTTTGTCGAATCGCTCGCCCGTCAAGTCGAGCAGCTCTCTTGCCAGTCGCGCCGCGTCCGCTAACAGCCACGCCCACATATCCACAAACACGTCGAGGTTCTCCCGGGCCGCCGCACTCCCAGGATGCGCCGCCAACGTCCGCGCCGCCGTCACCACTTGCGGACCGTATATCCTCAAATTTATTTCCGCAAACTTCGCGCTAACTTGCAGTGTCTCCGACATCGCTATGTGTCTAAGTAATTTGCATACCTGAAATGAACGGGCGCGAGGATTATCTTTAGAAGAACTAGCATATAATGACAATTATGACCTTAGAAAACCACCTCTATTATGTGATCTAATTGTTCGTGGAGCCGGCTGGCTATATTGTGCAGTCTCTCTGATTCTCTCTCACCACAGGAACTAGCTGAAATGAGAAAAAATAAAGCTTTAGTAAATAAATCACGTTTGTTATGGCTATAAATGAGCTTTACGAGAGAGAAGAGCTTATGATTACAGGCACATGAGGTCTTAAAACTGTATTATCGAGATCATAAACCGTTATCTCTATTTTGCGCAAGAAGTAAATAGCTGTACTTTGTGTCCAACATTAGGTGAGTTGTATGTCCACCTATCTCTGCTACACTACCATGAATAGGTTACCTACTTTAAAAAATATATCGCTTTATGAAGGAAAAAACAATGTAATAAAACAAACGAACAAATATCTTAGTTTATTGCTCTGCATAAATTCAATCAATAAAACAACAATACAAAAAGTAACAATAAATAGGGACTCGATATACCTACAATTCGAGATACCTACAATTGTTATTATTCCAACAAACACTAACACAATTATAACTCAATACTCAAATATTTTATAGACGAATCGAGAAATTCGAGAAGAATAAAGACGCTCAATAGTTATAGGCATAGATTGCATGCTGCCTGGCGTGTCCATTTTCAGTGTTTGCGACGCTCTCGGCAAAAGCGCCACCTACGCTCGAACGGTTTAATCCTGTTCGACTTCAGCTTTATTTGTTCTGCTGATTGAACAGTTTACAAGCACAGGTAAAAATAAACGGGTGTCTAATATTTGACGACGTAGTTGGCATAGTGCACCTGCCTATGGTCCTGGGTTCGAATCCCGGAAAGGCCAAATATTTGTGTGATGAACTCGAATAATTTGTTCCTGGGTCATGGATGGTGTAATATGTATTTTTATGTATACCGTCGTCTACTATCCATAGTGCAAGCATTGCTTAGTTTGGGCTAGGTCGATTTGTGTATGATTGTCCCTTAATATTTATTAATTAGTTTTTATTGATGTGCACAAAGGATGAAAGTATAGCAGGGCCAGAAAAAATTGCAGATTTCTGAATTATACAATGCCATTAAGTCGGTTACGAGCGAGTGAATTTTAATCAATTCAGAGTGTTCTGCAAGTAGGTATTAAAGATTATTCAGGAAGGAGCGAGAAAAAGAAAATAAGCAAAATCTGGAAAGCTTTTGTAGCCAAATATCACTCAAGTTTAGGTTTCTTGTTTCGGTCGCGCCAGTGCGCCAGCTGCGCTATAGGAAAGACAACCGATTCAATTTAATTATATTTTTGTATTGACGTGCCATTATCTTTCACTATTGCCTGATAGTAGGTAAGTGACTAGTGGCTACATGGCCGAACATGGAGTGGGCTAGTGGGTTATATTAAATGTTATAATATTTTTATAAAGCAAATCAGAAACTAGTCTTTGCGCGTCGTCGGTGAGCGACGCGGATGATATTTGAAGGAGTAGCGTATCGTTCCTGAGGTTACATAATTATGCATCAGCTCGGAGGCGAGCCTGTGCGCGCGTCGACGGCGAGCGGGGCGAAGTCATCATCATACACGTATTAATTAGATGTGAGAGTGTAACGTACTAGGCACGATACCTATGTAAATAGTACGTTACCTGTATGTGCTAAGTCGGAGGTGACCGTCCGCGCATCGACGGTGAGCGGAGCGAGGTTACCACCATAACCAGGATACTGAGATACAGAGTGTAACGTAGGTAGTACCATACCACCAGGGGTATGGCTAGGGTCACGGTGGGTGTGATGGGTTTTTTACCTATATGTGCCAAGTCGGAGGCTAGCCTCCGCGCGTCGTCGGCGAGCGGCGCGAGGTCGCGCGCCTGATCCCGCGCAGCTTCGACGAGCGCTCGCTCGAGCTCGGCCGCCGCGCTGGTTGCGCCTGTACTTGCGCTCTCCAGCGCCGCGCCACTGCCCGTCGCGCCTTGCTCCTCCTGTCATAGGTTACACAGTTAAGTAACAATTGTACAAAAAGCATCCCATCCCCTTTGCTTCCCATTCACGCACCGTCCAAATGGGATTTAATTCGCTAATTAACTCCCATTCAGACCAGTCGTGAAACGGCATTCAACTTTCATTCGTTTCATTACAGTGCGGGGTCAGATAAGATTGATTTGGCTTACATTGAAACAAAATGCAAGCATTAAGAATTTCTTCCTCAAACTGTGTGGTGCCTACAAGACCTGTTCGATATCGATTTATTTACCTTTGTGAATTATTATGCCTATGCGAATGGGAAACTGCGAAAAAGCTTCTGACATTTTAAAAATAGGTCTATTCTATACACTGACGCGAATAGCTCAAACCTTAGATAAGTAAGTATACTTCTTCTTTGTCGTCACGCTCTTGGCAAAGTGGTCGTGGTCGTCACATCAAGGTTGGTAGCAAACTAATAGAGATAAGTATAAACCTACGCCTAAAATCTCCTCTGTTTCCATTTACAGACAATTCTAGTAACGTTATGTAACGCTTTGAACGCTAAGCGCTGAAGCAATTCACCGTGCCCCTGACGCCATAACAAAGAAATAAAAAATGCAGTGTTGATCCTTGAAAATTTGTCGTCACAAGACGACATTGGCTTCAGTGGCACAATTTTCCGATGTCGTGATAATATGACGATCGGGGCAACCAAAAGGTTTAACTCACCTGGAAAACTCGGTGAGCGCTAGATGCACTGCGGTGGTTGTGCGATGTGCACCTACGCAACGCTGAAACCGTGAAGTCGTGCGTCCGCTCGACTAACGCGCGTAATGTGGTCGTGAGCATCTATTCTCAAGCGAGTAACCAACGTTATTGCCAAGAAGTCCCAAAAGATGTCGCTTGAAAACTTACAAAGATATCAACTGTGACAAGCCTTTCGACGGCCTGTTCGCTTGGTGAGCTGCGAATATTGCCGCTAGCAACAATTTTTAACTCTAAGTACGTCATTTGAAAGGCTTACCATAGAGACAGCAACCGCGACGAGCCTCTCGAGCTCGTACGCTATCCGCTCCGCGAGCGCCAGTATCCGCTGCCGGTGGTTGTGCGACGTGTAGGCGGAGTCCGTGAAGTCATGCGTCCGCTCGACTAACGCGCGTAATGTGGAGGCCAGCGCGCGTCTCCGCGGAGCGTCTGCGCCGCCCCGCGCGCGCGCCGCCCGTACTTGCGACGTCAGGCCTCGGAGAGAGCCCAGCGCCGTACCCGCCTCCCATTGCGCAGCCTATAATAGGTAGACTGCAGGTAAATTTTACTAATAATATAAGATGATGATAGTTTCTATTCCTTACCCAATCGAACACGTATGAGTCATGTTAATTTTGTCTTTGGTTTTTTTCAGATTAGAATTTCAATGAACAAATTCGAAAACAATGCAATTCTTATTTAGCATATAAGTATGTTGTTTAAATTAGAAGAGGCTCGACTCTTGATTATGATTTTTCTAAGCTGAAAAATTCTTCAATGTTGGTATATGTCAGTATAATCCATGTTGTGTAGGCTAAATTGTATAGTAAACATGAGCGATGTTCGAGTGTTAAGAAAAACATTTTGATATAGGCATAAATAGTACAGTTTTGAAACAAAATGCTTCTTCAAAGATAAAACTAAACATGTAGAGCGTTAAGGTAGAGAACTGAGTGATATGAACAGGGTAAACTTTTACGTTAGAATAGTGAGCATAGTTACTACGGCTGCTGTGTACGCTGATAAAAAGCATCAAGTAAGAACTTAGTGTATAGTGGCGATGAAATGTCTACCTATTTACCCAGACCGTGTTGTCAACGAGAATCCTAATTTACAATATCTAATTCAGCTTGCCTAGGTATTATAGAGCAAGAAGCTTAGCTATGTGTATTACCTAAGCAAGTATGAGCGAGAAAATATACTAAATGCCTTGGTGAATTAAAAATCCCTTGTTTATATTACTCCCTGAGACTACGTTAATAAAAATATGTGCTAGGTATGTAATTTACTAGATATGTAAGTAAAGTGCTATTTAATGTAATGCGTCGTCTAGCTGAAAGTACTTACGGTTAGATGACAGGTTGCGATCGCTTGATTTTGAATCTTGATATTCGACAAAATGTGAAAGCAAGTTAATAATTTGTACGTGAAACACCATTTAAAATAAGCGTATAAAATACTCTACCTCTAAAACATGAAATAGCGATAAAATTTTGAAGGCACTCGACTACCTGCGTGGTAATTTGTACCTGTTCACGACTATCCGAGAAAGGTTGCAACTACAAGAAAAAAATAAAATCGTGTTTATGCATAGAAAGTCTGAATTGTATGAGATGAAAGTAGTTTTAAACTGTACTGTAAGGTAGATTAATGAAGTTACAAAGGAGTCGAAATGACACATCTTCCCACTTGCCTATAGGTATTAACATCCGTTCAACCACGAGACTAAATACACAATGGGGCTGTTTAAGGATTTAATCTACGTTGAGAGCCTCGTGTATGAACTTACGGTTTATTTATAAAGCTCATCAAAGACGAAACCTCATGATCATAGGAAGGGCGTTATACAATGGTATGATGCCTATATTCGCTAGCGGTTTGCGGTTTAAAAGATATCTTTTGGGTATATTAAATAACTGGGGACGTTATGGAAGTGAGTTGTATTTGGGGCTTCAGTCGGCTGCCCATTGCGACAGCAAGATCCTTATCGCATCATTAGCCGCTTGTGCGAGGACTGCTATCTATCGATAATTTCTTATTTAAAGGCACCTTTCGTTTTATCGTCTGTAAAGGCCACTTTACGATCAGTGTGGTTTGTCTACACTTGCGTTCCGGAGTGATAACATCGTACATTCCGTTTGTGCTGTCTAAAATTCTATTATGTTAATGCTAATTGTATATCAGTTGATTCTATAGAACTAGTAATCCTTTCGAATTAGTGCATTCTACTTACAGAAAATTTATAATCGTAAAGCAATTTTTGGAAAAAAAAACTTTCAAGGGTACAATATAAAAACAAAAACTTTAGATACTTGTTAAAGAACATCGTAGTAATCCTGAAATGACTACAAGTTAGAGATGTGTACTCAAAATCGAATGTCATGCAGTGAGTGAAAGGAAGAGATTACCGGTATTTATCGATAAAAGCGCACCGCTAGCCGCGGCCGAGTTGCGGTATACCGGTATACAGAACACATCCGGGCATGTCGCGGAAACCCCTCAGTGTGTGTTATGCATTGTACGTATAAGCGGAAGATTTTCAGTAGCAGCCTTTGCTATTCTGTATGGAATGTGGCTCTAATCGTCGATGTTGTTTAGTTTCTTAATGATGTTTAGGCCCAATTCATATTCAAGATGCTTTATCAGTTATAAAGCCTTTCAACGCCAACCATTTGATAGGCGGTAATCAGCTGTTAATAACTAGACATCGTATTTAGGTAGCATTTTCATTACAGGCATACATGTAAGTGTCATACTTAAGAATAATAAAATTAGGTATACATAGTTAATATCAACAATATTATTTCTAATCACGTAATCGTTAAATAATAATTTTCAATCAGGACTCTGCCACGTCGCCTGCAATAAAAATGTAACGATACCTGTTTATTAACTCAGTATAAATGGGTAAAATTTAGAGTTAGAGTTTTAGTATCAACAGTGTAGAATATCGATGTAGGTGAAACTCTGACAGTTTAGAGAAAAGTGAGTAAATGTGAAATGTTTATCTGCGGCAGATAGTAAATGAAAGTGCACGATAAAACATGTATGAGTCCCTGCACGTATTTTTCGACTTGTAAATACTTAAGTACATAGTTAGAAAAAATAAAACTTTTTTGAAGATATTTATGTAACCAGTGTGAGTTGTGTTTTCATAAACTTAATAATATCAAAAGGGGTAGAAAGTGGAGCATGGTCCTTTTGCGTTACCTGCGGGTTTTCCTTTTTGGACGTGTTTAAGGTCCACTATCCATTCGAGGGGCGGCGAGAAAAAGATATATCTTTTACATAAAATACATAACATGTTTTTTCAAATAAGTTATAATCGATTTAAAAAGAGGGAGATTTGCCGATTTGAGAATAAGAAAGAGATCAGGTCGAAGTCTTGCGTACGAGTAGGAATGTAAGATTATGTTTGAAATTGTTATGCAGAGCGTATATTCTTCATTTTCAAACTCAAATTTGTTAATGCATAACCAAACGTATTCCTCATGGCATGCTAGACAAAAGACCTGTATTCAGCATGCACTAGGGACAGAAACTGGCTGTCTCGATATCTCACCAGTATTTTACTTTACCTAATGGATTGTGGGTCCACCACCGCTGCGATAGCGCACATTTAGAGTTACGCTCTAAAAATTCCAGCAGGCATGCTGTTAATACATACGAGGGCGAAGCAAATAAAACAGAATTTAGTACCCGCTACAAATGTGTTGACCATTCCAGTGAATGTTTTCCGTGAAAAAGTTACGGGATTTGGTAACTGTTTCCAGTTTTTATGTCTAGGGCCCCATTTCCTAATACAAAATGGGCCATGATTTTGTTCCTAAAATGTTAACAATGTCGGTGAACATCATCAAATCACTTTCATCGAATCTGATTTAAGATTGATGGTTTGATTCCGAGAGCACAGATAATTGCTATAAAAGAATTAAATGTTCAAGTACATGTGCCTATTTATTTGAAGAGTTCGGTTAACGCCTCTGTCAGTATAAAAGCTCTGATTTGAAGTGACAAACAATTAGTGGTATGAAAAGTTTGAAAGTTTAGATTGTTAGCAAAACGTAATACTTTTGGCATCATATAATAAATCCATAAGGACACGTTGTAAAACAGCATTATACCACAAGATACACAGAGTATTCTCTTCACTGCCAAGTATATGTTAAACCTACGAAGTTACAGCGCATAGTGGCGCGACTTGGGATGCCTCAAGACACAACTTTTCCGATAAACAGTGCCAGTGCGCTCACTGTATAGGAAATATCCAATAAATATAGTTCCTAGTCTAGATTCTACGCCTGTGTTCTCGTTGGAATAGTTGCCACCAAATACTGCATCGTGGAGTTTAAGCCACCAAATATCTAGATTTGGTGGCTTAATATCCACGATGCAGTTTGGTTGCATAAACGGATGCACATTTCGATTAAGATAGTAATCCGCAAATACTTTATTGTTCAGTTTTAGATTTTCGTCTTCGTCTTTTAGATATCGGGTTCTAAAAGAGCGCATCGGAAATTGGTATAATTTTCATTGAAAGCTTTGCGGTAGAATGCCATAAGTGTGGGTGGGAGATTTCAATCAAAAATATTAACTTGGTTTAAAGTTAATAAAATTTGCTCTAATTTATAATTTAAATTCATAGTTAGCACACCCGGCATTCTATGGGCATACGATTAAAATGATACCAATTGCAATAATCTGGTGATCACCTTTAAAAGAGCAACAATTTTATACCTATAAATTACGTTAATAGCTGTATTGACTATTATGCGAATCGGTCAAGTTATTTTTAATCCATAAAAGAAAAAAGCCAACTCGAGAATAATCGGAGTGTTTCAAAATATCTGTACCTACTTTATGTAACACATCAAATACGTTCGAGCCTATTACAGGGGATAAAGGCGAAACAAAATTTACATAAAACCTTCGTAAAATATGAAACTTCCTCATACAAACGTGACTCGAAGCAGATATCAATGGAGCTCCCCTGGTGCTAGATGTTTATCGAGCACTGCGTCGTAATAGGAAATACGTCGCTGTGGGCCGGGCAACAGCCGGCTGGAATTATTATGCGCCCTACAGCAAAACCGCGCTCTGATTGATGTTTATGTTGAATTTCATATATCAAGAGAATATTAAACCATGTGTTTGTAAGCTGTATGCAGATACTAAGTTGATGGAGCGAGCGCAGCTGAAACAACGGTTTTTGTATCTGCTAGCTGTAGCGAGTTATCTATAATATTGTAAAACACACTTTGTAAGCTTATGGTTGATTACCTTCTAGCGCTAGTTTATGCAGCTCAAGTTTAGAAACAAGTTAAAAAGGGCTGTGGCTTTCTATATCAGGGGTATACAGTAATGTGTAAGCATTATCCTATCAATTTGAATTGCTAACCGCAGAACAAAAAACATACGCAGACAATATTTCGATATAAATTTAAGCCCCGGGCGGCGTTTTGTTCGACAATATGGACTGATTGACATTCTACGAATTGCTTTTTCAGTGTTTTATTTAGATGTATGGACTTCCGGTTCGTGACTTAAGATGGCCGCATGCGTTTAGGTTTCTTTGTTCATTATTTATTCATTTTCGTTGTTCAATGTGTAGTATTGATAGCGTATTGTGCAGTGATCTAACGTAGGAGTGAATAGCTAATGAAGAATTCAACTTGAAGCGTTCATAGCCCTTCCTGGGTCAAGGCCCGATAGTCCGCGTGGTTTTTTGTAAATCGCTATCACTTTACAAAAAGCAAAACCTCACCGAACAACGGCATGCTCTACGAGCAAACTTGAAATTGGCGAAATCATCATTAACTATGATGGAAGCCATATTTTAAAATTAGAATTAGAATTAGATGTATGGCTGAAGGCTGAACATTTATTTTTAATTGACGTAGGTATCACATGGCTTGCTGATTTGATTTGAAATGATGCGGATATAGCCTATACGTGTAATTCTCAGTCACGATCAATGTGGCCTAATAGATCTTAGCAGAAAGACAACGGTTTATTTCAGCAGTTGTATAAGGATGAAATGAAATAAACACCAATTTAGAAAGTGGAGAGCTGACAATTAAAATACGAAGATGTGTGTTATTGTTACTATTCTATCGTTCAGTGCTTACTGCTTTAATAAAAATTGGGCAAGTGCGAGTCGGACTCGCGCACTGAGGGTTCCGTACAAACACTTTTCATCCTTAAGTGGTTAAGTTAAGTTTGCACCTGGTATGTATAGCGCCCCATACAAATGAGGTGCAAAGTTAACGCAACCAACCCGTTTGTTGTATGGGAGCCCCCCTTAAATATTTGTTTTATTTTATTTTTAGTATTTGTTGTTATAGCGGCAATAGAAATACATCATCTGTGAAAATTTCAACTGTCTAGCTATCACCGTTCTTGAGATACAGCCTGGTGACAGACGGACGGACGGACGGACGGACGGACAGCGAAGTCTCAGTAATAGGGTCCCGTTTTTACCCTTTGGGTACGGAACCCTAAAAAGGTTACACTGCGGATGCAGCGGTTGATCGATGCGAGAGCGCGTCCGATGGTAACCAATCAAGATTTTAGTGCAATATACGAGTGCATCGTACTTGAGTATGAACTGCAACGTGCAATCATATTCGATGGATGGATAGTGGCTCAGGTAATGCAATGAGTTCGATAAACTAACACAATTTTATGATCTTCGATTGATTGTAGAACTCTAGCGTTGTTATGACCATGGGTGTAGCTATATTTCACATTGGGGGTCTGTGGATACAAAAATGTAGGAAGGTAATATAGGCGATTTAAAAAAAAAACATTGTGCACGCGTTATTTCGTTTTCCAGAAATTTTACGTTATGCCTATTTATAATCGATTGATTTTGTTAAGAGAAAAAAAGTGATCCTATCTCCGTGTACAAACCTCTTGCGAGTGGTCCTCGTGCCCGGGTAGGCCGTCGCGCACCACATAGTGTATGAGGTCCATGGCGCGCCGCATCTGGCAGAACACGGTGTCGCGGTTCTCCCGTGCGCTGGCGCTCCCGGGGTGCCTAAGGCAAGTCTGTGGATAAAACGACATGACCTCAATTAATATCTTACTAGCAATTTCAAAAAGTTTGATTAGGTTGGAAAAATTAAGTGAAATGAATGTACCTATACACGGATAGACAACAGTCTGCTTTAAACAATGTTTTTGAGGCGTTGAAATGACAACGCTTCGATCAGTGCGTTTGGTAACAGCCGTTTATCGTTCAGGACGATATTGTGCTAGTGCTGGAATGCTGAAATTACTCAACATATTAGTCATAAACAAACACAATACATACACATCGATCACTGGTCATTAAGAATCCTTTGATGAACACGTAAATATGTTATACGGAACGTAATCATTGTCTGTTTCTTGGAAATGTACCTAACTTGTACATGTAGCATGTATTTTAGTGTTTACTAAAATACCATGTAATTTCCATTTTCTTAACATCAAGGTTTTTCGATTTAGCATTTGGCAATCTGTTGATTGGTATAATGGCTTCTGATTTAATCTAGGCACGGCGGGCTGGGCTGTGCCGTGACATGGAATAATTCGCGAGCTATATCCAAGTCTGCGATCTCTTGGCTGCGATCCTTGACGGTGCGATGGAGCAGTCAACTGGCGAAGACACTCACTTAATCGGACCAACTTTTAAAACTTCAAATTAAAATGGGAACTTCTTATTTACATCGTATCGTCTTTTCTTAGCGAAAACGCTCTCGAAATCTTTTTTCTCGGCGTCATTTACCTTTCAAATCTAAGAGGTTTTTGTAATAAGTCACGGTTATACGACAGTAATAATTAAGGTTAAAGTTAGCGTATGCTTAAGAATAATTTCTAGACTCTCAAGATTTCAACTAGACGTGCGCAGCACAAAAATGTAACTGCAGGCGCCTAACCGCATTCATCTGCAGGCGCCTAACCGCATTCATCTGTTTTATTACGTCGTCAAATTCTCGTGAAATTCTCATGATAACCGTGGAGTTCTTACTATAAAAATGATTTGACAAAAATGCTCCCGTGACGTTATTTTAGTTCCGTATTTTACAGCTACGAGCAGATGTTCCTAAGAAATATCTCGAAAGAAGCACACGACGACTACCGCTAAAATATGTGATATGAAAGCGGGGAAGGCATCGAGCGTGCGACAAGGCCGCCCGGAAACGTTGACAGATTGCAGGCATTTGACTGCTTGATATCTCGAGCCCATATCTCTACAGTATCGTTTTGCAATATAGGCTCTAATTCAACAATGAAAAGGTTGATTTTTCAGTTGTAGGAGTTAGAAAGATAAGACGATGCAAAAGTAAGAGGTCATTCGCGGCGGACGATCCTCAGCGCACTCCACAGGCCACCGCCGAAGCTAACCGTAGGTATTTGAGAAATAGGGCCCTGTGCTTGAAATATGGGGCACGCTATTTTTATTGTACGATAGCGCTGTTAGGTCGTAGAGCCGTTTATCGGAAGTTCATAAGTGTTATTCGAGCTCTAGGCCTCGCAAACGGTCGTTGAGAAAATTTAGCACGCAATAATATATATGCGATCGTTTTCACGTAGAACGATTCAGTGGCAGCTTAACCGTGTACTTACTATCTAAGAGCTTCGTTGGATATCGAAACGAGATGTCATTTAGGGAGGTATACCCTGCATTCAAAATTTTCACTAAAGTCCAAGTGTGACTCGAACACACCACCTCAGCTCTGTTAAAACGGAAAAGTGTTCTTCTAACTGAGCTACAGGATCGCTATACAGACAGTATGAAATTATGCGTTCTTACCCCGCTTTTTTACAGCGCTCTCTATATTTCATGTTTAAAATGCTAAGTGCGTTGCACCAAGCTCCAACACGCACGCATTTTAATGTACTCTGTTCCACCGCTTTCCAGCAAGGTCCTGTAATAGCTCAGTTGGAAGAGCACTGTTCCGGTTAAACAAAGGTCGTGTGTTCGAGTCACATTTGGACTTCAGTGGCTCGCATAAAAATTTTATAGGTTCTTATTTATCCTTTATAACTATATACATATGAAGTTTATTACTTCAAATAGAATTTTAAAATGCATTTAAAATCCACGAAAGCCTATATTTTATAGCCTCTTCTTGTTAGTTTTTCGCGAGCAAGCGCTTACACGGCTGTCACTCCGTACAATGGGCGTGTAGCGGCTCATTTCGCAGCATTTGAAGCTATTCCATTGCTTAAATTCCAGTGCAATAAAAGTGCCATTACGTGGGCCTAGGACAAATCTCGGCATTTACATAAACGACTTTCATAACGCCCGACGGTCGACTCATGCACGTCATCATTTGTTAGTTCCATTTAATAGTCCGATTTATTTTTGTTGGCGACTCTATTTTAACTTACAGTTCATTATCTCACTATAACTTTTCGATACTGTTTATACTAAAAAAAAAAATACTTTAGATAACGCGTAAAATACCATTAATAACGTTATCTTAACCATTTCAAAATTAATATGAAATAATTTATGAAGCAACTAATTTATTAAGGTTGCGTGAAAAGCCCCGTGTCATTGAATCCGACGTTGATTAATCGCCACCGTTTCCGTGGATCGCCTACAATTTGCAGACATTTCTTTTATCGAGTTTCAATAAATCTAGGAGAAACAACAAGGTGTGGTCACGAGACCGGGCAGGGCACCTAAATAATTGATGGCCCGAGTAGCGATACCGACAGCGTTAATTTACCGGACCCACGGGACAAACACTGTGTTTGAAATTTATTACGTGCCATTTCTCTAAATCCTTCATCGCATTGCTTTCTTCTACCACGCTTTAATTAAATAGATCGCTTAGCGGTTCTGATGGCAGTTTTCTATCCGTCTGCTGTGGTTGATTGCTGCTATAAGCGCCGAGCGCCTTCAGCTACCTACGTCCTACATGTACCTAAGAGATATCAACCTGCTAACTTTCTTAGTCAAGATATATAATAAAGTTACTAGAAAGTGCCTGCAACTTGGTTCGTGTCGTGAAGGAGCAAAAATTCCTAACCATATTTTTTGCTTTATACCTATAAATGTCCCCGTAGGATAGGTAGATGAACAATCTACCCAGCAGAAATGACAGATTTCGATATTTTTTCTTATTTTAAGTATATGATAACTACAGCGGGCCTGCGATAGCAACGTTATTCACGTGATAGGTAAATGAGAAAGTGTATCTATTTGGTTACATGTAAAATAATCGAGTTGAATTTTAGTTTAATCTACGACTATGCACTGATTCTTCTTCAATTTCATTTATTTAAACTTTATTTCTCGAAACAAAATTCGATTCAAATGGCGGACTTAATGCCAAATGGCATATTACTTTCACTTTTCATTCCCACGTAACTCTCTCGCACCTAATAGGTCTAATAAATAATAAATTAATTGAATCAGGCGTTACTTTGCGAAAATCCATATTAATTAAAATAGTAATATTTCTTTGCTATTCCGCGATATAATGGTCCCATTGGTATGGAATGGCCCCATGGTAAGTAATAACGGGTTAGCACAAATTTAGCTGGCTCGATATTATATCGTGGCTACTAAATAATGTTAAAAAAAAATCGTTCGTCTACACTCCACTCTGGAACTGTTCATGTTGTTTCTACATAAATGCAACTGTCCCAGACACCGCGTGAGGATAGCACCGACTTCGAAATTATTTCATGTGTTTAGGATCGGGATCGGGACACTATAGGTTTGGTTAACATTGCTACTTATCCTACGATACCTTACCTTGGATGAGGTAAGAAGCATAAGCGTAGACCGTTCCAGAACGTTTCTCGCGGCGGCAACCTGTGCTCTTCTTCTCTCGTCTCTCAGATCAGCTCGTCTCTCCGCCGTCAGCCGGGCCAGTTCTACCATGCCGCCGCCGAACTCCGTGAAGGCTCGGACAAACTCCGCGAAGTTGGAGACGGACTCGAGGCGATCGAGCGAGCGCGCCACCTGCCGGTATTGATACAGGATCTTAGGTTACGGCATCTTAAATGCCTGCTGATGTTTATATCACCTTAGGTTAAATTGGCTAAACTAATACTACGAAGGGTGAAACCTAGTTGCTAACAGTTTTATAGGTACAGGTATTTACATATATAGTTATACGTCAAAAGTGTGTTGTATCTTAGATAGATCATGCAGTCATGCAATTATTACTAACGGTGCGGTGACTAAACTTTAATATAACATTTGCTTCTAATATAAAACTTATTATACGTTGGTTATACCACGTTATAGTTTTCTAGATTTTTTATTTTATTTACGAGTAGGTACAGCATGTGTATTGAACTTAAAAACTTGCACATTGAACTACATTGAATCTATTCAGCTGACAGTAGAAACTTGTAAGTTACATCGGGTACCTGTGCCCACGTTCTCGGTAGACGATGCAGTAGATGGCTGGTGGTAGACCTTGTTCTCGGCAGTCACCTTGACCTTGGCGAGTAGCAGCTGCCGCACGACCACGCGTCAGAGCGCCGCCAGCAACGCAACATACCCGCGCCACTCTCTAACTCTAGCTTAAACCTGATAGTCACCTTGTCCTTGGCCAGCAACAGCTGCCGCACGACCACCATGTCAGCCAGCAGCAGCACGCGAGTGACCGCCGCCAACAACGCGCGCGCCGCCGACACCATGCCCGCGCCGTCCGCGCCCGCGCACACCCGCTCGATCGCACGACCTGCACAAACAACCGCGTCAACATGTGATCAACGAGTCTACCTTGGAATAAAATGATGTTTTTTTTGCCCTAATTATAAATGTACTAATATTATGAAAAAGAGGACAACGTGCACCACGCTGCTAAGATTTTTTGTGCTGTTAAGATTTTTTCCGCAATCTTATTTATGATTGCCCCGTAGAAAATGGGACCTCAATACAATTTTAGTGATATATATTCATATTTAGTATAGGAGTAGGAATTCAGGCAGCTGGTTGAATAGCGATTTTTTTATCAGACCACGGCAAAGCCAAAATAATACAGAAGTTTTAGCAGTACCTACGTAGTGTATTACGTATCTGCGTAAGAACAATTTTCAGCATTGTTAGAGATCCACTTATAACTGGTGCACAATACGAGGAACTATCGAACGCGGAATTGGAATAGTGAATGCGCAATTGCGGTGATCAAGGCTGAAGCGTCACTTATTTCGAAGTAAAGCCGCAGCGCCCATAGATTACCTCTAGACCCTCTAGTATTCGAAAACGTCTGTTGCCCTATTTTCCATGACAGGTAAGTCGAAATCAGATTATGTACTTTCCAACAACAAGATATTTTATCGGCATGTTATGTCAATGAATAAGTTTTATAAGAAAGAAAGGAGGGTCTACATATAAAGTTAAAGTATCGATTTTTAAAGCCCATAACGTTATTTGTCATAATGATTGTTAGTCATGTTGTCGAAAGTCATAATTTGAATGAACATAATTGCCAGGTATCTATTTCTGCAAGTCAGAATAGAAAATTGACAAATAATAATCAAGCCTGTAATTCATAATCACGTTCACGATTGTATAACATTGTTGAAGTTCAACTGAATTAATAACGATTGTTGTAAGGATCATTAGGTTAAGTTATTTATGAGGACAAGCGATACTCGCCATTGTTCCGGGCCGATGCGTACGACCTTCAAACCTTTAAGAAAAGAGCCTACACCCATCTGAAAGGCCTACAACGCACTTGTATTTGATGAGGAGGTGCAGGTTTCCATGAGCGACGATAATAGCTTACCATGAGACGGTTCATCTACAGACGTTTGCGTCCTGAATAATGCAATGAAAAAATACATATATCTCCTGTAAAACTTTGCTTCCCGATTCAATAGGTTAGTGGTCAAAGCTGCCTAAATAATTCACCTTAGTATACTTGTTACTTGTTTATAATATATTCCTGCGAGCCTATGATGGTTGCTTTTATCACGCGATAAATAAGTGACAAAGCATCCGTCACGTTTTGACAAAACGCGAGTGTGAGTAACAGATGCTTTGTCACTTATTTATCACGTGATAAACGCATACAATCATAGACCGTAATTATTTTTTCGCTTGAGCATTCGTTGACTATTTACTCTAAAACAGGAGCTCTAAAGGGTACTCGTAAAACGTTATATGTACATCTACGAATGTACCTACAGCTTCAATTTAAATCTTACTTTCGGGCCCCGCGATGTAAAGCGACCCGAGCGAGTTAACGAGGTTTGTAAAATATTAATTACAGGCTCTTTGAAAACATGGTATTTATAAATTGTGTTAATTTTGATGGCAGTTAATCAATTTAAAGGCCTAGCATTATTGTGACTTGCGTATCGATTAATATTGATAAAATTGTCAAGTTAACATTCAAAAAGTATTAACCTGAATAGAAAATCTTAATGATACGTACTTACTTAAGTACTCGTACTCACGGGAAATTTATTATTAATCGAGCCTAACTATAACAGTTATTTACTGGTTTACATATTAAATAAAATAAATGTATAAAGCCCAGCAGTAAACGAAGGTTTTGAAAACCTGTCTTTATTTGATTCAAATGTTATTTTTACAATTTAATTATTTAATATGAGATTGAGTTACGAAACTTAACAAGCATCTTAAATTCATCTTTTTGCTTCTTTTATTTTTGAAAGAATCCACAAACTGACTTGTGTATTGATTTACTCAAGGAATTATCGCAGATATACAATTAGAAATTAGTAATATCATCACCTGAATTAGACATGGTTCCTAACAGAGAGTGATTCGAATTTTTTCCATCCCAGTTCCAAGGAAAATATTTCTACCTATTTGTGATGACTTATCATCACAAATAGGTAGAAAAAATTAGCAACACTATTTGCAGTCAGATCACGTAGAAATCTAGAGAAAGTTGCATTTAAAGGGTTATCAGAGGCAATCAGGCGAGTACGTGTGGGCCGCTGGGCCGAGGATATCGCAATACCCTCGAGCCGGCAGGTGGACGGACGACGTGACCCGGTGTTCAACCTATTGTTTTTCCAAACCCCTTATTTATGCGAGAACTTATCTTGTAGACTTGTGACCTATACATATGCATATTTATAAAAAACCCAAACCTATTTTAGTGTAACTAGTTTAAGTGGGCACTGTCTAAAATTTATATTGAGTAAATTATTTGTGTTTGAATTTTAAATTGTAATGATTAATGATACACTGGTTGCGTACCTTCCACACGAGAAACCGCAGATTGTAAGCTGACAAATGTAACCCATTAACCAGCTTTTTATAACAAGGAATTCCGTTTGATGATGATTAGAAAGGCCAATAAAAACCATAACAACTGTCGAGACAGTTGTTATATTAAATGCGTATTATCGTTGTTCGATTCTGCAGACATTATAGTGATAACATATAAATATTTGTCATATCATGGATGGATGGATGGTAGGTATGCATAGCTCACACGTCTATCGAATTAGGCCCCTGGGATCTGCGCCGAGATACATGTTCAACATTTGTTCAACTAATACACTTTCATTGTGCTGTTATGTAACTAACTCTGGTACCTTAGTAGGAATAGAATAAAAAAGGGAAAGATTCGCAAAGGCTATAGAAGCAGATTAGGTAATATAATTTTACTAAACCTCAGTTTTAATACATCGGTGATGGCCGACTCAGTCAATATTATTTGTTGACCCATTTTTGAGGTCTAGTCACATATTACTATCCATTCTTATACCCGACCAAATTTCTCCTAGGTTGTCTGGGCCTCAACTCCCTTCAAGTAAGGCGCAACTGCAAGCTTCTGGTGACAGCCTGCAATATTCTACGTGGTGATACTGACTGCCCTGAACTGGTAGCGCAAATAGTTAAGCTCGCTGTTCCGCGTTTGTCGAAAAAGGCCCTCAGACCGCGACAGTACAATTTGCTTGCCGTTCCTGTAGCACGGACTGTAGCGCACAGAAATTCTCCTACCGTTCGAGCACTCGCACTTCTCAACTCGTTTCTGTCATGGGCACCTGAAAGTGATTTATTTGCGAGTCGATGGGCAGATGTATGTCGGGAATGTCTGAGGTACTGCGAGGCGATGGATGATAGTAGAGTATCATAGCATGTATATACCAATAATGTCTTTGTCTTTTATTTGATGTAAACCTCAATAATAGCGCTTTGGTTCTGTACTGTAAAGCTGTATATATTTTGTTTATAATAATAATAATAATAATAATAGTGCTTGCCCACTTTATACAAGCTCCTTACCTCCATTCTGAGAACAATAATTAACACGCACATTGTTGCGAATAACATTTTGGCCTTTTCTCAGAATGGATGTAGGGTTGGGTCCCGTGGTACTAAGGAGCTCCTCCTCATTGACACGACCATTTGCCAACAAGTCCGGCGGAACAGGGGGTCTCTCTCGGCCGCTTGGGTTGACTATAAGAAGGCCTATGATTCGGTGCCTCATTCATGGCTGGAGAGCATCTTAGAGCCGTATTAAATCGATACAGCTCTAAGATCCCTCTTAAGCGCATGTATGGGGCAGTGGACCACAGTCCTTCGTCAACCAGGTGGCGGGGATGGCCCTCCTGGCCCGCAGGACTTGATAAGGATTGAGAGAGGTATTTTCCAAGGTGACAGTTTGCGTCCTCTGTGGTTTTGCCTAGCCATGAATCCGCTCAGCACTCTGCTGAAGGATTCAGGACTAGGTTGCCGACTTCGAAGAGGTGAGGTCATTTCTCATCTGCTATACATGGATGATCTTAAGCTGTATGCACCCAAACGCCAGGATCTGGTGGAACTACTGGAAGTGACGGAAACCTTCAGTAGCGCCATCAAAATGGAGTTTGGTGTAGACAAGTGTGCGGTCATGCATGTACAGCGGGGGAAAGTCGTAAATTCTGCGAACTTACAACTTTCTGAGACAATGTCCCTCAGGTCTATCTCCGAATCTGAAACCTACAAGTACCTTGGTATGTCACAGTCATTGGGTATTGCGGACGGAGACATTAGGCAGGCGTTGAAGGAGCGTTTTTTTTGTCGCCTGACAAAAGTACTTAACAGTCTTTTGTCCGGTGGCAATAAGGCGCGTGCCTTCAATGCTTGGGTGATGCCTCTGCTCACTTACTCCTTTGGCATACCTACTAAGGTGGACTCAGACTGAGCTGGACGCCCTGGATACGAGAGTCGAGGCTGCTCACTACACACCGCATGAGGCACCCACGCTCGTCAGTTATGAGAATGTACATCCCGCGTAAGTGTGGAGGCCGTGGCTTTTTAAACGCCAAGGACCTTCATAACCGCGAGGTGTGCAGTCTTAGGGAGTATTTCCTAAACAACGAGTGTGGGATTCATCGCGATGTAGTAGCAGTTGACAAAGGCCTCACCTCTCTCTCCTTAGCAAACGAGAACTGGCGCAGACCAAAGGTGCTTAGTACCGATGACCGCAAGGCCGTATGGAAGAGTAAGGAGCTACACGGGCGGTTCTACAAGGCCCTTACAGGGCCCGATGTAGATCTGCTCGCGTTGGTGAACTGGCTACGCTTCGGGGATCTCTTCGGGGAAACCGAAGGTTTTATCTGTGCAATTGCGGACGAAGTAATGATGACGAACAATTATCGGAGATATATCCTGAAGGACGGTACGGTCGACATTTGTCGGGCATGCCGCCGTCCCGGTGAGTCACTCAGGCATATAATCTCCGGTTGTTCCCATCTTGCTAACGGCGAGTACTTGCACAGACATAACCAAGTAGCCAGTATCATTCACCAGCAACTTGCTCTTCGATATGGTCTTGTGGGGTCTGTCTGAGGTGCCGTACTATAAGTACGCACCGATGCCAGTTCTCGAAACTGGTCGTGCCACGCTCTATTGGGATCGATATATCATCACGGACAGGACTATTGTAGCCAATAAGCCTGATATCGTGTTGGTAGATCGATCCAAGCGCCAGGCAGTGCTCGTCGACATTACCATCCCCCATGACGAGAACCTCGTGAAGGCCGAGAAGGACAAACTCAGCAAGTACCTTGACTTGGCTCACGAGGTGACCGCCATGTGGGATGTTGACTCGACGATCATTGTTCCGATAGTCGTTTCGGCGAACGGTCTTATAGCGAAGAGTCTCGACAAACATCTTAAGAGACTCTCGCTAGATGGCTGGATCAAGGGTCAGATACAGAAGGCGGTACTCCTGGACACGGCGCGCATTTTCAGGAGGTTCCTCTCTTTGCAGCCCTAACCACCGGTAGCCTGGGCCCTGCCCCGCTGCCGGCGGCACCCTAGGTTAGGTTTTTTATAATGTATTTATATTTTGTAACTTCTTTATTGTATTTTACTTTTTATATAAATTTATTGTAAAAAACCTAATCTAAGCTATAAAATGAATAAAGGAGATAATAATAATAAATAATAAATAATAATATTTTTTCTTTTTTTTTCAGAATCTCAGCTAGCATAAATATTTGTGCGATGAACTCGAATATTTGTTTCCCATGAATCATTGTTTTTTTTGTTCTATGTGTATATTATGACGATGACTTCTTATCTATAAACCAAGGACAGGTGTTATATACCCACCGTAGTACAAGCATAGCTTAAATTGGGAGTAGATCAATTTGTGTAAGATTAAGAACGTCTAACAGTCTTAGCAGCCCCTTTTAAGCGTAGTAAACACCAAAACACATATATATTTCACCAGTAAGTACGAAGCTGCTCATAATTTCCAGTTACAAAGTGTCTTCTTAAATTCAAATATCCAGCTATTAAATTTTCACTACTTTCGCTCGGTTTAACTTTACCGGTTTACGGTCCGCCGGCGCCTGCGGTCGATTTACTTTACAGATAGTATTTTTCAATATCGATAAACCATAACTAAGGATGTGCATTGTGGAGACTAGAACATTTTCCGTACAACTGTACTTGTTCGACGAAGGGAGAAGCGACTAAGTAATTTCATGAAATAGAGATACTCTAATATTTACTAACCCACTTCGTTGGGAATGTCATGCTTTCGATGGGAAGCTAAATATTTCATTATCTAATCAGCATTTCAAAATTATAAGTTAATTTTTACATACTGATAATAAATTAATCCCGGGCCCTGTTTACGTTGTTCTTGAGTGTTCAGCATTTGAGAAATATATTGTTATAATGTTCGTAATTGTGTTTTTATCCTTTGATAGTTCTAAGATTCTTATTATTCTGGTATTTTATAACTTTTCTTGTTTTCTTGTCTGTCTGTGTAATGTAATTATTTCTGTATTATCTGGAGCTGTGCGCGCGTTAGTCGCATTTTTCTAGGTTATGCCTCTTAACTTGACAGTGACGTGACATGGACAGCGCTATTGTCTACGTTCAGGTTAACGCATCCTAGATGCGATCAGCGCTCGTGCGTTCAGTTCTCCGTGGCGCCACCTATGGTCCCACCGGAAGATCAGCGCTAGCTCTCGAGCTAGCATCTTGCTGAGGTGGGACCTTTTCGTGGCACGGCCAAAATGTTTTTGTTTTTATTGTTATCTATTGTGTTAATTATGTATTATGGTCACGCCAGGAATAAATGTATTTCTTTCTTTCTTTTCTTTTTCAAATCTTATTCTTAATTATCAGCGTCAAATATGCTATTCAGAGATTTTTGAGATATTTTTTTTACTTTTTTATGGTCCAGGGGCTTGTAGGCTAATGTAGTTTGGCATGCCGTCAAAAGTGTCTGTAAGCAATGTACTGCAAAATACGCCAGTGTATTTTATTTAGGTACTTAAATATTAGTAATTTAGAATTTTTAAATCTTACTTAACCTTCTCCATCCTCTAATTAAAAAACCATTAACAATAACACTACTTGACACGCACTTGTCGCCTGTACACATGTCCCAATTCAGAGAGCAAGCCCAATCAAAAACGCTTCTAAAGTCCCGTTTTTGTTGTTTAAACCTCACCTCCACAATGCTCCCTAAACGCTTCGCGCTCGCTTTCCCCAGGATTGGAAATGTGATTAACACAGGCTCCAAAAACCGCTCCAACAGATTCCGTTAGTGACGTCACATATGGGGCACAGGCGCATATAGGTACACTTATATGCGCCTGTTATGCATAGGAACATTTAACCTAACGACTGCGGGCCCATCCCAAACGGTCGGTTTGCTATTTAGCATAGAAGCTACCTACGCTAAGGTTAGTAGTGAAGTTCTGTCCCGATATCGGTTTGGGTTGGTGTTGAATGTAAGATTGATTGTAATTTCTTTCTTGAGTATACTTGTGTATGTAAGTAAAAGTAAAATGGGTCTCGGATAACGGAACGGTTCTTTTCCATTGTTTCATTAGAGTGAAGGCACGTAAAGGTTTAAATAACCGTCATGATATGCAATCATGGTTTATGTCATATATATGCAGGAGTTGAGTGCAGGTCGGAGAATCAGTTGTGGGGATCATTCTACACTACAGCATTGTGTGATTGCTGAAAAGCACATTTCTAGGGAAATCCTAATACGGCTGCTTCTTCTGCGTTCCTGTTTATTTGTAGATATCTCTTACAATATTTACATAACAACCTTATCGATTACATTGACCAAGTTAAAGTCGTGCGTCATGCATAATAAGTATCAAAAGCTTACCTATCGCGACATTTTGTTCAAATATTGTTGTTGTGACCGGCATTTTCGCACAAAAGGAAGAAATTAAAGGTCAAAGTTTTAATAGGTTTGAGGGTAGATACGAGCGGGTCTCGGAAATGAGCCTTTAATAAATTCAAAAACTTTGCCATTCGTGCGGACAAAACTGGGATAATTCGTGTGGACCCAAACTCGGCATAAAGACAGCTTACAATTAAGACTGCCTGCAATCATTGTTAAAGGTTGATTTATGTTAGTACGTTACGTTCCGGTCCGGGATTTCCTCTTAAGGATTTATCTAACAGAATTAATACGCTTATACTGATTTCTAGCTTAGGAGTTCGTGAGTTAGCGGACAAACCCGACCAACCCTTCAGTTTAACCCTACGTTCCAAGCGAAATATTTACCGAAACTCAATCTTGACATGCCGGACGCTAATACACGTTTACCCTAAAGTTTGACTGTATTCAAACTTAGACTATAGCCGGGCATAGGAGATCTCAAGCTTTGTTCGCCATTAATTTCGATACTTGTGTCAACTGCAGATGTTGTGAAGTTTATTCAAGTTGCTGAATGGTACTCTGGAGAATCTAACACAATCGTAAGTGCTCTTAACGTTGTAAAAAGTGTACAAGATCTGCCTTTGAAATTCAAAGCAACTTCAGAATTTGTATCTCTATTTTTAGAATTAAAGTAAGTATAAGTCAAGTATAAATACATTACCAGAATATATCGACGAGTATAATGGGTTTATAGTGTTCTTGTCTATGGCTGTATTACGTATAGGTATGTATGTATGAATGTGAGTATATCAGAAAATTGTCTTTGTTTCCAAGAGTTATGCTATGTTAAATATAAAGATTAACTTCAGATTTTATAGATATCTCTCCGCTTTAGAATACAACATTAACATATCCAGAATATTTCGGGTCTTGCTGCTTCTTGCCACGCTAGTATTACATGAAACTAATTGCTAGCAAAGTCATTGTTTCCCTCATTAAAGGCTGCGAGCAATTAATATCCGTATATGTGAACCGCGGCAATGATTCAGCGTCTGTAAAATATTTTGGCATAATCGGGCTTTAGTTGCCCGGGCGGTTTTTGCCGCCCGCCCCCGTTTAGCGTCCCGTCTCTTAGTCTTGTTCATATATTAATACGCTGTTCATGTTTAAACGAATCTTCTGCAGTGCATTCATAAGACATGATATATCTAAGAAATCTCCTTAATAAGAGTAAATCGTATCAGTACCAGAAAAAAATTACCGTTAGTTAAAAATATTTAAAAAGTTTCTTAATTGAGTCTAGTGCGAGTAGGTTCCGCCCATCGAGGGTTCCGTACAACTTTATGCCGTTGCTTAACCTCGATGATTGACTACGTACTTTAAATGACTGCGAAATATATTTATTACGATTTAATTACAAATTTAAAAGTTTTCAGATTTTTTCCCTAGATTTGTAGTATAAGGCGTATATTATTTGCCACATTTCATAGTTCTAGGTTAACGGAAAATACCTCATCCCTTGAGAATGTCGAGATATACGCTTTTTGCGGGATTGGTAATGGTTGAGTGCTGTCTGGTTGACGATTAAAATGTAAGTTTTAATAGAATGAAATATGGAATGTGTTAGATTTGACGTATGACGAAGAGTGACAACGATAGAATGATTTTGCTGAGGACGGACGAAGTGTAAAAAAAAAAACGATTAAGAAGACCTAGTGCATTTTCCCAGCCCACATATATTTTTTACATAAACTAAGAGATCTGATTTTTTTCATAGATTCAAGGGACTACAGACATGGTTTTAATTTCAACTCAATACCTCCACGCGTTTTGGGATAAAGGGCCACAATGGACGGACAACAATGTGATCCTATAAATAAGGGTTCTGTCCGCCCTAAAACTGGTCTCACCTAATGTTATGGTATTTTCAGGAATTGGTGTGATGTGACCCATGGTCATATTATGTATTACCCTCATCTGGGCCATAATATTATTTCTCGAAAATAAACTTCGCATAACATTCAAGTATACTTGGCAGTCGGCAGAAAAGTTAGATAAACGATATTTCTGCCAAGTAACCTTATGCATTACAAATATAACAAACCTGTCTGCAACACATGAATAATCCATTATACATATATATAGGTACATTTATAGACATGCATACAAGCGCAAAGCTGCGGCTAGGGAATGCAATCTGCTTCACGCACAAATCCATCGATATTAATTGTAAGTCAGCGTTCTGAAAGCGTCTCAGCAAAACGTGGCCAAACTCCGGATTGGCGCGATACGTGCCCCGCATACACGCAATGTAAAATTTTGTCAAACCCGGCACGGAGTTAATTGCGTGTCAACAAAGCGCTTTAGTGTTAAATCGACCGCCGCCTGCTAAGTGATAACTCGTTCGGAAATAATGGAAATGCTATGCAATAGCTACGGTTTACGTGTACCCTTTGTTCTCTGCTTTATGGAGCTGTAGAGCGACAACTGTTAAGCCTGGCTGCTGGTTTAATGCTGTTTGCTAAGTTACAGACTTACACCAGGTTTACTCCACTAAGTTTCACAGGGACGTAATACATAAATTAGTACACGTAACGCAGTTATTGCATAATTTTAAAAGCTAAGTAAGGCTTAGGAGCGTTTCAACCGCTCCTTGACTTATGTTATGGCATCATGCATAATTAATATTATTTTTGAAGTAAATGAAACATTAATTAGTGAGCTCACAGCGCATTGTGATGGACTTCAAAAAATACGGTTTTAATCGTCTAGATTTAAGATAAGATAAGATGAGAATTCCTCTGTTGTTGTGTCAGTGCCCATGTTTCACAACCATATGTTATGCAAGGTAGAATACAAGTGTTAAATACTCTTCTTTTGACTGAGATACTTAATTCTCTGGATTTCATGACCTCCTTCAGAGACCAATATTTCCTCCATCCACTGGCTATTCTTAGATTGATCTCTTTGTTTGATTGATCTTTGGGGGATATGAGCTGGCCCAGGTATGAATACTGACACAACAACAGAGGAATAAACTGCAATATTGCCAAAGAGCCATGGAACGAAGCATGACAGGGACATGCAAAAGGGACAGAATAAGAAACAACCAACTAAGGGCAATGACAAAAGTGGCAGATATCCTTACCAAAATTGACCAGCAAAAGTGGAGGTGGACTGCCCACATGATGAGAGAAAAACAGGGAAAGTGGAGCAAAATAATCACTGACCATAGAAGATGGGAGGATGAGCTAAAACTTACAGCGGGGCCCAACTGGAGGAGGGTGGCCCGCGATAGAGTACAGTGGAAACAGCTAGAGGAGGCCTTTGCCAGGAGGCACGCTGAACTGAGGGATATACTCTAACGAAACACAACCTTGTAGAAATCAGTTCAGAATAAGAAGGCATTATTATTAAGATGAGAATTGATAAATCAATTGGGATTCATTGGAACCACTTTTGCATCGTCATTGAATACATAGCTATTGTATTAATTGATACAATAGTACATAATAACATTAACACACAATTAGGTACACAACATTTCCAAACATTTTCGATATTTCCGCGGTAATGCTTTGTCAAAAGTAAACTAAGTGATAAATTACATGAACAATTATGATTATTAAAATTACTTTAATCATTCTAATTACAAAAAATTACTTTACCCTCGTCGAAAGTGAATACGATCAATAAATAAAAAAGTAAATAGTTGAAAGATTTCATGGTTCGGCGGGGTTCGAACCCGCGTCTCAGTGATGCCTCCCTAAGGCAAGAAACAAACAGCTGGTTAAAAATCAATGGCTCTCGCATCAGGTTCAGAGGTCCAAAAGGTAAGACGCCCGTGTTGGCCCAGAAAGACATTGGGAAGGCGCGTTCGAAACCCGCCTGAAAAATTAAATTTTAAAATTTTTCGCTTCATTCTAAACATTTTGTTTACGCTAGCAGACGTTACTGCTTTAATAAAAATAAAAATATATGAGCTTCGCAGGTGCACCGTGCACAGACACGTACACATTATTACGGTAGTATAAATGATAATATAAGAAATATTACATGCAAGCCAATTCTGACGATATCGATAAGTATCGCCACTTACAATTTCTCAGTTATAAGTGCACCAGTTGTGGCGCATAATGTCATCCCAAGTGGCCGCTCGGCTCACGCAATTTTCTGTATGCAGCTCGCCTTCCAAGTTCTAATGTTACGTGCTAACCGTAATTTCCAGTAAGTATATATCTTACAAACTCCGAGCAACAATGTTGTTATCTCCGTCTCTAACTATTCCCGCTTAAAGTGAAAAGTTCGTCCATCGCCCTACCAATTTAATAAAGCGGCCAAGTTATGCGACTTGGAGTTACGAGTTACGACATTACAGGCGCAAGGAGCAGGTGTTAAGTCAAATGGTGTTGTTTCGAAACAGGGCTATTAGTGGAATTAGTAGGCTCTCTCATTGGGATGCTAGGCCGGCGCCTAGTTTATCCGCTCTGACGCGTTATGACTCCGTGACGGGAATTTAATGAGCGCTGTAGTATTTAAAATACGCGCTTTATGTAAACGTATGTTATAAATATGGCCACCGACTTAAATTATGAAAGAAAAAAGTAATATGATCCACTGCAATGTAAGCAGGACTCGTAACTGTGATTCTACGATTTCGGCGTAGTGGTCTTCCAAATGAGCCGTCATATCGTTACGTCAATCATATCAAATCTTTGATTCCATCATTCTACGCTGCGAGAGCGCCTTCTGCATCACGTTTTTTAAGCCTAGCCATACTCGTAGTACACTAGGATGGGCGTCACGCACTATTCCCAGTCGAAACGTACTTATGTATTGTCGTAGGTAGAATGTGGGTAGAATATTTCGTCTTTCAGGGAAAGACTTGCTTATCGACTGTCATCCGAATACGAGTTGGGAAACGTTTTCAAATTCCAGTACAACGCTGGGGAATAGAAAATCCGTAACAGCTTAAGGCGGGTTGCATTATCTGCTTTTAACGGGACTGAAATATAAAATAGGAGAAAAGGCAGTGATAAAAATACTTATTTACAATTTCAAATATGGTGGCTCTTGATAATATTATTTCTGTAAGTCATACGACTCAAAAGAAATTTCAATTAATTGCCGTGAGCTGCTGCGCTAGTTACAGCAGCGAGGCATTTTACGGAAGAAGTCATAAAAATTATTTGGATCGTAAAACGGGAATCTCCTAGAGAGGTAGTTAATAATAATGATTGAGTGAGTAGTGTAGCATGTGCCGGTAATAAAGCTGAAACTACCTAAAGTAAACATAATGAATGTATTGTTTTGTATAATAGTCTACTAGAAAGTGACGCAACTTTGAGAGAAAAATAAGTCATAACATAACCGTGTGGCAAAAATAGTTTAAATCTGTCCAATCGTTTGGCAATCACGGCGCCACAAAGAAACATAGATACAAAAATATATTTTTTCGATTAAGCTACCTCCAAATCATCACCTATTTTTATATTTGTGTTAAAAGCTTTAGCTGAACTCGAAATATCTCTAGTTTATTTATGTATATTGAACTGTAGCTTTTTAAACAGTTATTCTGTAACATCCAGCTTACTAGACAATCTTTCTAGTCGGAACTTCCTAATTGCACTGCAGCGAGCAACGGGCAGAGGTGAAGGCATTAAATATTCATTTAAGAGTCATTAGAGCACGCCGTCTTGCATTATTTCCTTCTCAGTCTAGGACATAAAGACTTCTGTAGTAGCTTGGCTTTGACATCAGCAAATATTGAAAGTGCTCTCCATATATCTTGAGCATTATAATTTAATTTACGTGTGCTGACAGCACACCGAACAGCATTTGAAATGTAACCCAGCTGTTGTTGCAGCTGGCGTTGCAAGCAAAATGCGCAGTTGGGTTGCAGTTTGGACGATGTTACGTCAACTGTATCAGAACTGAAATTTTTTAGCTGAGTTGTAGTTTATTGTTTATTTGTATATATTTGAGCCGTAGATCAGTATTGGCCCTAAACCGTTGTAAACATTAGTTTTCTTGAAAGTTGTAGTAATCGGCAATTTCATATTTTAAGATCTGGCCACTAGAGGGGCGCCGATAAGAAGCCAGCCTAATGCCTAGGGCGCTTTTGACAACTTAACCCGCCTGGGTGCTGTCTGTAGATACATATAGCTATTTAGTTGTGAGTAGCTTCACAAAAATATTTTATAATCTGGCCGGGGTAAGTAAATATTAAGCTACAATGTAAGTCTTAAAAAAATAAATTCATTATCGCCATCTGGGCAGTCGTGTTAAACCTAGTGTGCCTTTGCTAAAATATATCTAAATTTAATTTTCGGCCACATGTGGTTTAAATTTTACAGCGTGATGCAATTAGATAACAATGCACCTAAATGTCCATTGAAACAGCCATCCGCATCGAATAAACGCGTCCGCATCGTCCCACAATTTAATACGAATTACCTACTCTCGCTCGACGACCGCGGCATGTGGCGTTTGAGTTGCGACATATACCCAAATACCCATTGAATATACTAATCGTGTATGTAAAATAATGCTAATTAACATATGTATCCCACCAAAAACATTCTGTAAAAAACTAGCCAAGTCTCGATGGAGCTGCTTGTTTATCTCTAAAAAGTAATGAAATCTAGACAAAGTCATACCAAGTCTAAGGTTCCTTACTGCGATTTCTTTATTATTATAGTTAATGCTGTGTGACTAGGCCGTTGAAGGGTACACCATTATGGGCTATTATCTCGCTTAACAAACATAGGTAATTACAACAGATATAACATTACGTGTAAACAAAATTGACTTACAGCGGTTCTGGCCACAGATTGGTGCAATGGTGTCATGGAGCACCTGGTTTTGTACCCTTGTGTACCCTTCAACGGCCAAGTCACACAACATTAACTATAATAATAAAGAAATCGCAGTAGATAAGGAACCTTAGACTTGGTATGACTTTGTCTAGATTTCATTACTTTTTAGAGATAAACAAGCAGCTCCATCGAGACTTGGCTAGTTTTTTACAGAATGTTTTTGGTGGGATTTCACTACTTTTTGTAGAAACGTGGGCATATTGTTTTATAACAACCTGCTAATTAACTTTAGCAAACCTCACGAAGTAATAAGCGAAATCAACGAAATGCAAATAATCCCTCCTAATCCCTAGCAAACGTTTCCAAGCGCAGTAGAAGAATATCGTAAACGACTGTAACGCGGCCGGTTGCCACTTCGCCATATAAGATTATCGGAAAAACAAACGACGGCGCGTTTTAAAATACAGTCAGCGCCATCTAGCGACGTGTGCGGGTATCACCGCCACTCTTAGTCCAATGCATTATATTTTGACCAAATTTCGAGCGAAATTAATATTTTGGTGTAATTTGTTTATTTAATTTGTGTAATGTTAGAGTAGAATAAAGATAATCGTTCCACTATTTCTTCTTGTAAACTTGTAAGTATAAGTATAAAAGCCAGTCTAGTCTTGTCCAGAGTTTTCCTTTAATTTTATTTATATGCGTATTAAAAGCAGAAGGGGAGGCATTCGCCCAGCGGGTACGTATTACAATGCCGAAGTTCAAAATACCGAATATCATAAGACCTATGGACGGAAGGCCGAAAATTAAAATGTCGAATGTTTATTTGACCGAAAGTTTAAAATCCCGAAAGAACGTTTGATCGAAAGGATGAAATACCGAATATTATAATCCCGAAGACTGTAATCCCGAAGAATGTAATCCCGAAGACTGTAATCCCGAAGATTATAATCCCGAAGACTATGATCCTGCCTGAAGGTTGTAATCCGGAATATTATTTAAACTCCCAGATGATCTATTTCTATTGCCGCTATAACAACAAATACTAAAAATAAAATAAAATAAACATTTTAGGGCTCCCATACAACAAACTTGTTTTATGGTACAGAACCCTTCATGCGCGAGTCGGACTCGCACTTGGCCAATTTTTATAGTTTTCGCTTTATGTAGCCATTAAACCCTAACTCTGTACCAAATTTCAGCTCTCTGAATTTATGGGAAGTACTACTTCTTTACTGATGATCATGAGTGAGTGAGTGAGTGAGTGTCGTAAATGCGAAACTTTGCTTTCGCTTAACTTCGGAACTAAATGACCTACAGGCTTGAAATTTTGGATTTTAAGTATGTGATTATAGCTTACTGGATGACGAAAATTTCTGCGTTCTGGTCTTATCCAGAGGTGCTCAAATAGGGGCCTGAGAATGCGGCGAAATGGTTCCAGTAAAGGATGGTACGGCAGTGTTTGCTTCGCGCTCGACTTGGCGGGGGCACTGCCGTGCCCCCCGATATGATACCTAAACAATTGTCATCTCTCGTCGCTACTTCAATAAAAAAGGCCAATGACAATATTCACGTTTATATTTGACGTTGACGGATAAAATTTGCGAATAACAAAAGTAACAAACAAAACTACAGTTAATCTCAAAATTACAAGCAACTGCTGATTTTACAGTTCAAATTTTAATACAAATTATATAATATTAACCTAATTGGACCGCATATGGTTTCAAAACTACGCACTTATCCTAAATGCACGTTGAAGTGTTCACTGATCAGCACATATTCACATATCGGTCGCATTGAATAAATTAAGTACGTATCGGGGCATTTCTCAGGAGTGGCATTTTTAAGTGTCCGGGCTTGAAAATGGTTAAATTTACCATCGAATATTTCTGAATAAAATCAAGCTAGTACCTAACGGTTTGTTTCGTCTGGCGAGCTATGTAAACATTTCATGATAATTCATTAACATGACAATAAAAAAAAGTTATTATAAAAATTGACGTTCACTGGGAGCGTCCGCTTGCCAGATTTGTTGAAATAAAAAATCATAACTGGATATTGGGTCTGGATACTATGATTTCAAATGTATTCCCGTATTCAGCATTAGTTTATTAATTATTTTGTTCCTATAGATGTAATTTATCTGCTAAACATTTTAAATAAAAACTATTTTTCGGAGCGTCCGAGGGTAACTAGTGATTTCAGTGTACACTTTAAAACACGTCAGCACTGCCTTAAAGAAGTATACTAGAAACCCGCAGCTCGCAAGCAACTAGCTTCAGTTGTGTTCTGACCGCCGCCGAGAGTAGACGTCGGCTCAATGGCTTGTAGGTAGAGTTCGTGTGGGTTCGTTCGTCATTCGGTGGATTTGGTTACGTGTTTTGTTAAATTCGGTGGAACAATTTGTGTGAAATGAAATGAAATAATTTATTCAGTAAGTAGGCCACAAGGGCACTTTTACAAGTCAGATTGTGAGTCTACCGGCATTTCGCAAGAGGAGACCGCTGTTGAGAAGAAAGCCGAAAGAAACTCAACAGTAAGTCATTTTTTCGTGAATTATACTTAAACACTAATACAATTATATTATAGCTAGGTAATTGATACATATATGTTAGAGGAGATGTACAAGTCTCCAAATCAATGTTTACACTAAAAATTATATAAAATAAAGTGATTTTTTCAGAGATGTAGAAGGTCTCTAGGCGTAACGACACGCAATATAGATCGGTATAATTAATTAATGAAATAATTCAATTCCGTTGAGATGTATAAGGTCTCAAGGAGTCAAAATCAATAACTGATGCAACAAAATAATTAAGTACTTAATTTAGATTTCTTAGAGATGTACATGGTCTCTAGGCGTCACAACATGCAAAACAAAATAAATTAATTTAAAACCTTAGAAAAGTTAAGGACTGAATAAGAAACTAACAATACAAAAGAAAAAAAAAAAAAAAAAAACTAAATTTCTTAGAGATGTATATGGTCTCTAGGCGTCACAATTTACAAAATAAAAAAAAAATTATAAATAATAAATATATGATAATAGTTAAATTTCATTCCTCAGAGATGTATAAGGTCTCTGAGCGTCATTGAACAGTACACTAAGTTTATTAGAGATGTATACAGTCTCTAAGTCTCTAAGTAAAAAATTGTTCAGTGTTCAGTTGTTCAGTGATTGTGTGTCTGCAATTTTATAAGTGAATAAACTATCTCCGGAAGAATGTAAGTCCATAATAATTTGTTCGTGTCTATATTACTTTTAGTATTCCTTAAATCGATGAAAAACATTAAATTTTGAAATCAGTGGAATAGATATCCATTGATTCGGTGTAATTTTTGACCACTGAAGTCAATAAAAATTGCCACCGCTATCCATTTTTACGATAAAACCATCTGGTTTTACATTATTTCTATATTGCCATGCCCCTCAATCGGTTCCTCAATGCTTATAATCGTGATTTTGTTAATGCAGCATAGTTCTGACTGTGCTTCTCTTGTTTACTAATTTCGGTGGGTTGCTGTTCGTTAGGCTGCTTTCACCGGCATCTCATTGGCATTTTAGCACATGGTTTACCCATCTCGTTGAACTGGTGCATCAGGGTATTATGCCTCAACAGCCTGACAATACAAATATTCCTAAGGGTCGTCATTTCAGCGAGCTACAACACATCAAAATCTCTGAAGTATTGAGCCTTTGATTTCGGTGATTGTAAAATCTTAAATATCTTTTGAACCACTAAGTTCAGAAGAGGGCCTTTGCTACCAATATTTTTTAAAATTAGGCCATTTTATATATTAAAGTCACGAATCAAAAATATGAAAAATAAAATTGACCACCGAAGTCAAGCAAAATAGCTCGGCCCGGAGAATCGCCCATCGTCGTCCCACAATTCAATGCGGATTACTCTCGCTCGGCGACCGCAGGTGCGGGTAGCGGCGTGTAGCAGTTGTGAGATACGTTCATTGGATAGATGTGTAAACTGTGTACCTAAATAAAATAAGTTTATTTTACGTAGTCTATAGGAAAAATAAATAAATCGGACTATCCATTAAAGTGGTGTGCGGCACTTGCGTGTATTTATATCGGTTGCTAATGCATCGAGATAGGCCTACTATATTGTCCCACAATTTAATGCGGATTACTCTCGCTCGCCGACCGCACGTGCGGTCCGCGGAAGGTAGCGTTTGCGAGATGTGTCGATTAAGTCAACGAATTGTGTATATAATGTTAAATTAGAAATGTAATAGATCAAAAATTGTAATCGAAGCAAACTTGGAAACTCGACGACGCGGTTGGCTGTGTGTTAGTATTCTTCTTATCTTATCTTATTAGGAAGGGGTCCTTGCGGATACACTTCGACCCAATGGGATCTTTTGTGTAGTTACCCCCATCGCGCCTACTCAAAGGATTGTTCCACCACCTTCATTATGTTAGTATTAACTGCTCTCATTGTGTTAGTATTAACTGCTACATGTGAAGTTGGCGGCCATGGGTTCGAATTCACGCAGCTAATATTGGTGTGATGATCACGAAAATCATTTATTGGTCATGAATGTTTTTAATGTTTTTGTTTATGTTATGTATATTGTAGTCTGTCTATTTTAATTTTAAGAGACAAGCTTATTTTTCCCTGGCACACCAACACAGCAGTGTGCCGCAGAACATACTTTGCGGAACAATGGTTTAGTGAATAGCATTGCTTGCACTTTACAATAATGTGTCTAGTAACCCATAGTTAGTACAAACAATGCTGCATTGTTTACTTTGGGGCTTCATCGATTTATCAAACATTGTCCCCTAATATTTATTTCATTTTGATTAAATTAACATTTATACATTTTGATATTTATTTAAATTTATGATGATGGCTGTAAGGCCTGTAACTAAGCATCGCGTCGTCCCACAAGTATAATGCGGATTATTCGCACGCCGCCCGCCCGCAGCGACCGCAGGTGCGGGCCGGGGCGCTACAGGATGGACGTAATAGAGAAAATGTTGAAAGAAAAGGATAGGAAGTCTTGGACAGTTGAAAATTAGTCGTATGGAAAACAAATAACACGGCTTGGTTTATCTAATGGTACAAGACATAAGCTTTGCAAGTCGTCGTCGCCTGAGTGAGTATGTCGTGGGTTGTTAGTTTACTACGATACAATATTAAAGTTGTAAATTTATTAGCAATAGGAAACTTGGGTAACCTACGTCTGATATCTTTGATATTGACTACTCTGTTAGTATTCATACTCTTAGGGCGCCCTGACTGGAACGGTTGCGAGATTCGCCCATTAACAAATAAAGTTAATTTGCTATTATAAATGAAGTGGTGTCACAATGCGCTACTGCACGTGTAAAAAAGACAAATAGTGTACGAATTACAATGCAAATAATTAATTTACATAAGCTTCTCCACATATTTGAAAACAGTTAATTAACAGCACAGCAGCACATCAGTTAATTATCTTTACGGCATATTATGAAATGATCGTCTCTAGACTCTAAATTGTTCTACAATAATTGTATATTGTATTTTCAAATGACAAGTTGTTGATAGGAAAATTGAATGAGGCTTACGCTAATTTGGAAAATTCGACGACTTTTCCAAAGCATTCGCGTTAAGGAGCCTATATTAAAAGTGTTAATATTAATAAATAGATCTTGCTCGCTATTAAATAACATGTTTACGGCAGGCACGAAAGGACACATTACAAAATAGAGACTCCGTTATTCTCGATATTTAGGATGCTCTCTGGCAATCCTATACACAACTCGACACTGCTATACGATAATTACACTATTCGAATAATTATGACAACGATAAAATTTCCTTATAAAACCTATAAAGTTACCTGAACCGTATCAATCCATAACTTTGAGAGCTATGACGTCTACTAGTTCGGCGGAATTTCGCTCACGAAGTGATCATAATTTCCCGGAGCTCTTCATGTATGAAAAATGTGGCAGTAGCTTCCGCAAACGATATTTTCTCATACACCTGCGGTAGAGAGGTACTATAAAGTTACGCCAGAAGGGATATAGGATAATATATTGACAACCACTACATCATACTGTTATGGCAGCATTGGCAGAGGATTAAAGGATTCTGCCGTGTAGCAAAATATTATATTGAATTTAGATTAAGTAGTCTAAGTAATTTTCATTAAGTATGGTGGCTTATAAATAATAACTAGTGGTTTGGTGAGCTGCAGACTCGCGATCACTTTTCGAAATGCCTGAAATAAGTGTAACTTTTCCGCCAAAAAGACTCAACAAAAGAAATTAATTATTATTGAACCTGCTCACAAAATTTCACGGGTACCGGTTGAGAAATGCGCCATGTAGGTGAGAGTAGCTGGAAATCCGGACATCCGGACATACGAATGATTTTTTGGTCAAGCTGAAACGGATACGCTTCGTATCGCTCGCTCAGTCAGTGAAAATCAAAACCAATGTCGAGAAAAATTAGCAATTTTTCCATTTTGTAAAAAAAACTATGTTATTGAAATCTATACTTCAATGACGTTGTACATACATACGTACTTTTAGCATATAGGGCAGATCGCCAATTACTGACCACCATTCAATAACATTTTACTATAACGTGGCCAGTTATTGAAGGGTGGCCAGTAATTACCATCTTTTATACTAAATAAGTTTCTGTCAAAAATGACATTTTAGTGGCAAGCTTTTATAGCCGACTGTACTTTTCTTTGGATATCCATCAAATGCTCACTGAGACGATTCTAAAGAGCCCAAGCTCGGTAGGATTGATTTTTTCTATTATAGAGTTCCTATGGCCACCTTCCGGCTCCATCATCAGATCAGCCCCATGGTACCATATTATTGTATTGTCATCAAAGTTAAGTAAGTATGCAAAATTTCAGCTCAATCGGTTGACGATATCTGCTTCAAAATTGAGTTGCAAGATTTCACCCGAACATACATACTTTAAACATACCATGCAAGTTAAATAAAAGCTTTAAAAATTATGTTGATTTTTATATGAACATAGTTAATTTTTAGTAGGTGTTGGCCAGTTATTGAACGGTGGCCAGTAATTGGCGATTTACCCTAGGTATTATTTACTCATATTAATATTATCCTATAGAAATCTACAAGCAGTTAGTAATATCAAGCGCTGTTAACCAAACACGCGTGTTTCAGTATAAGATATAATCGCATCATGTATCGCACCCGCCAATCAACTCATCCGCCAGGAAGATTTATTCTCTGTCACGACATGAATTTATCGTTCCTAACCGGCGTTTTTACGAGCCTTTCCGATAACACATCAATATCCTTTGCAAACAAGTTCCATTCTATGCGCGTGTTACACCGACGAGGTGGGAAATACCGGAGGCACCAATGGTCTAGAGACGAGAGTTCGCCTCGCGGTAGGTTAGAGACGTTTCGTTGGTGAGTGTGTGGTTTGGGTAACTTGGTGCTTTTTGATGAAGATTTAGTTCGTTTTTTTCCACTCTTTAGACAGAAATTCCGAGTAGATATAATATTTTCTAATAAGCTTTTTAGGACTTTTAAATAACATTATTATTAGTTTTGACATTATGAGGAGTCGCTATATATTTCAAAGGCATCTGATAAGTCCATTTTCACATATTGATCTCAGCGGGCCTATGATGGTTCCTTTTATCACGTGGTAAATAAGTGACAAAGCATTCGTCACGTTTTGACAAAATGCGAGTGTAAGTGACAGATATTTTGTCACTTATTTATAACGTGATAAACGCAACCATTAAAGGCCCCCTGGAAGTCAAATCAAAGTACAAATATCATAATATATGTTTTGATAAAATAATCAATTACAATCAATGCTCGTTGCTAAATTTGAGGTGACCAGACAGAAATGAAAACCATTTTAAATGATAAAAAATTAAAGGAAACTCAAATCTGGATCTGCTTTCTCCAATGTTTAATGTTTGTAAAAGTAATGAAGGCGGGCTCCAGCGGCCCGCGAACAATTTGTAAGCCCTCGCTGCCTGCCGCGACGGGTTGCGTTCCTTTTAACGAATTACGAACAATCATTTTTCTTATTATAAGTAGCCAAAGTTTCGTCTCGGGAAGCGGGGCTAAAGTGGTCATTTTACTCCTTAGGGTTTAAATGGAAACCATATATTATTTTCTAAGAACATTAAAAAGATAATATGTTATCGGCCATGCAGCTGCATACCTACAAGATGCAGATAATTAATATACTATTTTTTTTGTTGTATCTTGGAAAATGGGCTGAAAAAAATTTGTCTCGTATAATAAAAAAATATTTGAAATATTTCATTCTGTTAAATAAAAATCTTACGAAAGGAATTATCCATTCATACGCTGCAGTTAAAAATAAAAATAAAACGCCTAAGATGTCTGTTTACGATTTTACGGTTCTTTTTATTCTGATATTAGTTTGCACGTTGTCACAGTAAAAAAAAATTGAAGCGCCAAATCTATAAAATTTTCAGAGTGCGTCTGGTGACAGACCGTTCTTTTTAATATAAATTTTATTTTGTCGTATTTGAACATTCCACACCGCCCATAGTATCAAAAGATTTCTCTACATCGTTCAATCGTCGCAAAACCGTAGAATCTAAAGTGAGTGATGGTGATCTGAAAGGCGCCGCTAGTCTCCTTTTTTCTAATGACGTGCTAGCTCCCGTTACCCCTGACACCCTTTCGGCCCTACAGTCTAAACATGGGGATGCAGGTCCTCCATTACCATATTTTTTCAACCCACCAGCGGCAAACCAGGCCTGCCTCCAAATAAAAAATAGAGACGTCATCGAAGGAATATCATCTTTCAAAATCGGTTCCTCCGCAGGCCTGGATGGCCTTTCACCCCAACATTTGAAGGATTTGACGTCTCACTCCGTGGGTGATGCGGGCGAGCGCCTAGTTGAGTCACTTACTAAATTAATCAATAATATGTACTTGGGTAACGTCAACCCAACAATAGTTCCAATTTTATACGGCGCAAACCTCATCGCTCTAACCAAAAGGACGGAGGGGTGAGGCCAATCGCCGTTGGTTCCACTCTCAGACGTCTCGCCTCCAAAATTGCAGTAGTAAGATACATAGCTTCAAAATTACAAACTCTTTTCGAACCAATTCAACTCGGTTTTGGGACCAAAGGTGGTTCTGAGGCAGCCGTCAATGCCTTGCGTACATTCCTTTCCAACAAACCTTGCGATATTTTGGTCAAAATTGATGTGAAAAACGCCTTCAATTCGGTAAACAGAGACGTCTTGCTGACTGAAATTAAAAACAATGTTCCAGGACTCTACAATTACCTCCTGCACTGTTATGCAGAGCCCTCAAATTTAATGTACCGCAAAAACGTTATATCCTCTGAAGTAGGCTGTCAGCAGGGCGATCCCCTCGGGCCAGCAATTTTCAGCTTAGCTATTAATCCTTTTATTCAAAATTTAAAATCCAAATTCAATGTTTGGTATCTTGACGACGGAACCCCAGGTGGTGACTTAGACACCGTGCTGATTGATCTCGAAACAATCAAAGCTAAATTTCTGTCCATGGGCTTAGAGCTCAATTTCAGCAAGTGCGAACTTATTATCCAAAACCTTGCACTAAATGTTCAAGACATAAAACAAAAGTTTGATGCCCTTACACCGAATATTAAAATTGTTGACAGAAACTCACTTTGCCTCCTAGGGTCCCCTATTTTTGAAGAGTCTTTCTCGAACCATATTCTTAAGTCCATTTCTAAATTCAAAAACTACGAAAGTCGTCTCCTTGAAATTAGCCCTCATTACGCAATTTCTATTTTAAAATTCTGTCTTTTCGTCCCAAAATTCACCTACGTGCTTCGCTGCTGCCCTTTCTCTAAATTCCAAAATGAATTATTACAAATGGACGTTTTAATCAAAGCAAACCTAGAATCCATTCTGAACATTCAGCTCAGCGAAAAGTCCTGGACCCAAGCGTCCCTTCCCATTCGCTTTGGTGGTATAGGGACGCGCAAAATTTCATCCATATCCGCACCAGCTTTCTTGTCTTCCGTCCACAGCTCTGCAGACCTCATAGGTAAAATTCTAAAGGCCGGTCCTTTAAACTATGAGTCTGCGGGCTTAACGGAGACCAAGAGAGCATGGTCAATTGCTTGCCCAGGTAAGGATATCCCCCAAAATTTAAAATCGCAAAGGGCCTGGGATGACATCATGTCTAAATTAACGTATGATTCCCTTTTAAACCATAGCAGCGGTCCAGAACGAGCCAGACTTTTAGCGGCAGGCGCTTTAGAAGCAGGCCATTGGCTGCAGGCATATCCATCCACCAATACGGGAACTTTTTTGGAACCCGACACTTTCCGCATAGCTACCTGCCTGCGTCTTTGCCCCTGCGGCAGTGAAGTCGATTCACTGGGACACCACGGACTTTCCTGTCAGAAAAGCGCCGGCCGCTTCTGCAGACACGCCGCCCTCAATGACACAATCCGCCGTTCGCTTGCCACCGTCAACGTGCCGGCCATATTGGAACCACCGGGCATCGCACGTGACGATGGCAAGAGACCCGACGGAATGTCGTTGATTCCGTGGAAATTGGGCCGGGTGCTGGTGTGGGACGCCACCTGCGTAGACACACTGGCCCCGTCCCACCTCCACGGAACATCGGGCAGGGCGGGGGCGGCAGCAGAGGGGGCCGAAAAATAAAAAATTAATAAATATAGGGGTCTCGGTCCCGAATATAATTTTGTTCCTTTTGGGGTCGAGACCCTAGGTCCGTGGGGTCCCAGTGCCCACAAACTACTAAATGAAATTAGTAAAAGGCTCATTGAGTCCACTGGTGATCGAAGAGCTGGCAGCTTCCTCGCACAACGCATCAGCATTGCGATTCAGCGAGGAAATGCTGCCAGCGTCTTCGGGACTATGCCGCGGGGGCACAGTTTTGTAGATTTATTTTAGCATAATTTAATTTACTTTATTTTAGTTCTTTAGTTTTAATTTGAATTTAATTGTCCATTTATATATTTTGTTATAAT
Organism: Apotomis capreana; assembly: GCA_947623375.1. Lineage (NCBI taxonomy): Eukaryota > Metazoa > Arthropoda > Insecta > Lepidoptera > Tortricidae > Apotomis > Apotomis capreana. The sequence continues at coordinate 17,685,187 of OX392501.1, forward strand.
GCGTAAATAAATATAGAATTTTGAAGTAATGATATCATAATGACTTATTTTAGCCCTTTGTCAAACACCATATTATTAGACATCTTAAGGTAAACTGACTCCCAAGTGTGGGCGAGAAGTAAAATGAAACTTAATCATTTTCTTTACATGTTGTCCATTCTATTCGACATATCAACCAAAGAAATTTTTTTTCGTCCTTCAGTACGAAAATCGCTTGGCTGAATGAGGTCTAAAAGCGAATAGATTCGTTACGCCGTCTTTGTCAATAAATCGAATATTTTAGTACGTCGGGTGTCTGCGAGCAGAGTTAGGGCAAAATTTATGACGGTTTGGCGGGGAAAGGAAATTTCCCACACAAAATTGTTTATGATGGCTGTAGGGTATTGAATTGAAAAGCTGAAAACAGAAGATGACATACTAATGGCTTTTATGTGGCTACCAGATTAAATAAGTACGCATTTGCTTTGGTTTTTAGAAACGATAGTGTTTTGGCAGCGTACGTAGATATTAGTTTTGGCTGGGTGGGAAAACAGTTAATTGGCGGCATTTGAAAAAAGCGAAATGTCTGTTTAAAAGAAACCTTTCCTAAAATGTTAGCACTTACATACAGGGCCGGCCTTAGCGTTACAGGCACCCTGCCCGTCTAGCACAACAAGCTTCGCGACTCGTGTCGCGCGACATAGCGCTACCCGTCACTTTCTCACATTATTGCACAGAAAGAGACGGATAGTTATCCCGCCCGAGTAATAGTCGCGTATGACAGTTATGCTAGAGGTGCTGGGCGAGTCATTCATTGTGAGGCGCTCTAGTCCTGGGTCGACCCCCCCTAGGGCGGCCACTAGTTACATACATCTGTCATATGATTTCTGCTTCCGAAAATACTTATTTATTTGAATGTCTGTTTCCAATAGTGGCAATTTTATATTTTGTTTTTCAAAGTTTGTTTATCGTAAAAATGTTAGCATGTTTAAACGACGACTTTTGCAAATACTTTTAAAAATGGACTTTATTAAAATCCAGCAGACACTGAAACTGTTTTTTTTATTCCAATCTTATTAGTAAATGAGGTATAATCGAAGTGACGTAAATTTCGAGCCTGAGCCCGTTATTCAAACGGCTTTCATGCTAGTTATTTGAGTTTAACCACTGTAAATTTAAGAGCACTTGACATTATCTTGACCATTGCCTACTATAAAAAACCTAATTAAACGAACATTAAATGCATCCGAAGCTAGCGAGAAAAACGCAATAAAAAGCTTTTATCGGCTTGTGTTGCCATTAAAGCAACTTCAACGTTTAATCGAGGGCAAGTTATTTTGAATTGGCAGATTGACTTAATTAAGTGTATCGGCTTACAAAACTTTTAATTATAGTTTTAACTTTCTTCGGTAAATTTATTAATTCAATCCTTATTAAGCTTTGTTGATTGTAATCTACTTTATCTGGTCAAACGGAGTGGTTGAAATTGCAAGTAAAAAGTAAGAAATGAAACTCTTCAAATGAAAGTTTTAACTCAAACTTCAACCGAATAATCAACTTAAGATTTTTTGTAGCGACGTGAAAACATAATCATAAAGTTTTTTGGTTCGGCAAACCTTTTTAACAAAATCATTCGATTGAACGAATATCCAGCAAAGTAAAAGGATCTGCTCGGCTATCGTTTCAACTTTCAATCTCTTTGTGACTTGTAACAAATATAAAGGAGCACGCAATGGGTGCGACAAATGAGGTCCAAGGACCTTTTAGAAGGTTGTCTGTGCTGTTTCAGGTTTTAAACAATTAGGAATAGAGCGTTTAACAAAAGGTCAAGCTTTAGGGTTAAGATTTCTGAACAGAATTTTATAACATACTTTTTAGTGACACGGTTAGAATTTCAAATATTTTTTCATAAATATTAACTCGAAAAAAAAATGGAAATTAAAACTTTAAAAACGTAGTATTTTTAGTGGAAATTAACGCTCTGCGCAGGCGCACGCGCATTAAGTCTTTTCGCTACATATGATTTTTTTTTCTAGCTGAATTTCCTCACTTCATGGAGGGTGCGTAATTGAATTCTTTCAGTCTATTATTGCAGTCTATTATTTTGATACATTATTATTTTTATTAAGTGGTTTCAAAAAGTAGCTTACGACGTTTAACTTTCCATCCGCCCTTCCTCTTTTTGCAAAAATCATGTCGATCTTCTGCTTTATTTTCACGACCAACGATTTTACGCATCTGTGGCGTGCGGAAAAGTAGTCTTTTGATAGACATAAAGCCAGATTATGAATTCCATTCATAAATGCGTGTATTCATGAGGTGGTTCAGTTTATAGCCTTCAATTTCCTCCACATGTCGCAAAGCCGTCTGCTATCGTGGAAATAGAATCGACACTATAAATCAAATGTGGGCTGCACTATGGCTGTCAGTACGTAGCGTATGTATAGCAACCGACCGACAATGTTTCGGTTTCAGCCAGTTTCGGCCAAAATACTAGTTTCAGCTCAAAGAGTTTCAGTCAAGGGTTTGGTTTTATTCGGAGAAATTTTCTTCCAGCGGATTTTAATGGTCTCTGTGTCATATGATAAATAAATGATTAAAATCTTTAATTTTTCAGCACGAACATGAATTCGAGACTGACACAAATGTTTTATTTTAGTTTTATTGGTACGCACTATTTCGATCCTCCAGGTGTTTATTGGCTGGATGTTTTTGATACATTCCACGTAAACAAACTTTGCGGACGACCGGTTCTGGAAGGTTTTATTTCCATATTTTCTTACATATACTTATAATGATTAATGAGCGGTGATGGTGAACTGGGTTTCGTACTAGTTTCGGTTTTAGCTCCGGCCGAAAAGATTCCAAAACCGAAACCGATGGTGGACACTAGTATTTTGCGTTGCGCTCATAAACTCATCGCGTAATCTGCCCGCCCGCAAACGCCACGTTAAGCTCGACTAATGGTCTAGTTAGTACAATAATAGCTGCTGTTTATACAAGTAGATGTTCTTAATTGCTTAAGTAATAGTGAGAATGTGACGGGGGACGCCTACATTAATAACCAAACGTTAACGTCCTCTGCGCAGGACATTAGGTTAGATCGGCTTACGTGATGTTTGTCACTAAACAGCAATTAGTAGGCACGAACTCCTGAGCTGATTGGGTAAAGACTAACTTTCTTGATGCGGTTTTAAGACTTCCAAGTATACTCCTAGGTTAACAACCATGTTCTTATCTTACTTGGATATCCGAAGACCTGATTTGATATGATTCATCATAATATCCATGTAGTCGTTTTACCTGTAACAACACAGAAACATTAAGAATATTGAAATTTGAGAATCGCATTCCTAAAATAATATTTGTATCGGATATTTCGAGAACCAGATGTTATATTTGCATAACATCGTTTACATCTGAATTTGGAACAAGCGTACGGAGCATCTGCATAGCAAAGAGGGATTCATATTACGAAGAAAGTTTAACTGGGTTTTTGGTACCGTCACGTAAATAACGTTTACGTTGCATGCCTCTCGTAGAAATTCTTAGAAACATCCAGGCGACTCCCAGTTATTTCATTAACGGATACCGAGAGTTTTAAACCTTGGCACAAAGTATTACCCAGGGGAAATTTGCTTTGTAGTAGTAAATTATACCTGTAAAAGTTTGATGTCAATTAGAAGTTGTATTCATAAATGTTGCAGATGAAAAGGAAGTGAAGGGGCGTCTTTGAGAGATTTCGTTGGCCTTTAAAAAGGTGTAATGTAGTCACGTGAATAAATAATTCTAAGTTAGTTTTATCAAGTTGGGGAACAAAGGCTTAATTTAATTTAGAGCCGACTCTCAGAGAAGACGCTCTTAATTGTGAAAGGAAAATTGTATTCCTGACAATTTATAATGGACTGCGACTCGAGCTTTTATGTCAATTTCTTAAAAGCACCGCATTTGAAACACAAATTCTTTTATAGGTCGTGACCCTTATTAAAATGCAATGGTTCTTTTAGAGTTTAAAATTTAAGCAATGCTTGTTCATTTTCTTTCATTTGATTTGTTCCTGTTCGCTTTCTAGGGTGTGTAGAGGATTTACTTGCCTACTGTTCCTGTAAACTTGCTTGTAAACCAATCATAAAACCTACAGACTTAATAATCGTCATGTTTATCATGCGATAAATAAAGTGACGGATATTTTGTAATTTATTTTAATATATTATTGTAATTTATTGTAATTTATGTTTTAATTAAAAGTATATTTTATTTGTCGGGCACGGGCATCAAATTGGTAGCGTAAGGGACACAAGGGCCGGCCCAGTTGGACAGAGAATTAATTACCAATTTATTTTGCTCCTTGTTCGGACCAGTGGCTTTGTGCCCTTATTACACAATCCCCTATCGATTGCCTACTATGATAGTGATAGCGTTCGAAATTAATAGAACGTAAGGAAAGGTAACAAGTAGGTATTACATTCACAAAATCAACATAATATCAGATCGGACAATTCAAGCCGATTCGAAATTCGAGCCAAGTGTGTCTTTTGATGACATCATAGAAACAAAAAAGCAACACTTTGAACCTATCCCCATACCAGCTTCAGGCAGGGAGGGACTCAAGTTTGGTATTAAAAAAGGACGCAAGTAGTTTTAGTGGGTTACTTATCAAAATACGCACTAGTTTGCTTCTATAGACATAATTGTCCCCTCTGATAACACAGTTGACACACATGGCTGAAAAGAGTTACAATAGTAACTGTGAACTCCAACATACTTAAGTGTTCTAATGTGTACAGTTTGCACGAGTACGCAGTCTATTCCAAATCCTTAAAAGCATCCATCTCAAACTTGTAAAGCGGCCAGCAGTAACTTTTACTAGCCAGAGTAGAACTAAGTTCGAACTGGGAATAGTACTCTCGCATTTGGGCAGGGTACCTCCTATCCATAACATAAACCACTCAGCAAAGTTATTTACCAAACGTAACTTTCAAAGTGTCGAAGTAAAATCAATTGCGAACTAAATATAAGCCATGTTGAGGAGTTAGCGTGTAATTAGGTTAAATTGCGTGTCCCCGCAGCGTTAACTTGTATCCTTAGCGTTCAGCGTTGAGAGCCAGCTGACTAATGACATGCATTGAACCGTGGCGGCTAGTATGGACATTTTCTAAAGTAAGCGAAACGAGTAGAAAGGATCCAGATGAAAATGTTTAACAATTAAAGTTGAAGGGATACGTATTAAAAAAAATACGAGGCGCTATATAGAGCCGCTAAAAATGTATAATCATAAGATTCATAAGTACTTAAGTAACGAAACTAAGATGACAAACGAGAGCATCACAGAAAGTTGCACTTGATTGAGATTACAATAATAAATTCAATTAACTAGTATTAAAACTTATAGTATGAAGAAATGGAAATGGCTCCGTTGAAACTGTATGCCATATCTTGATAACTCATTTCCTTTGACCTTACTTGGATTTCCGGAATTTGGCGTCAGTCCAAGGTTACACTCGTATCGACAAATAAAAATTGAAAAATCCGCTAAGAGCCTTCTGAATTTTTATTGACATGATTTTTTAACGCATCGTAAGGATATTCTATTCTTTTCTGAAGTACACTTACCAGCAATTTGTGCAAGATTAAATAGCGTTCATTTTTGAGAAACATCTCGAGTACCACAAAACACTGTACGTATTTTTGAAAACTTTAGGAAATACCCTATTTTGTCCGCCTGTTGTTTATCTTATCTTGTAATTTTTTAAAGTATTTTTCCTGTTTGTTTTTGTAAGGTGTGCAATGAAAAGTACTTATAATTTTATGTCGATGGGAATAAACGCTCACAAAAATAATTATTGCACTATTATTGCATTGCAGTACGTTGATTTTTCATTTAGTTTTTCTGATGGATTTTGGTCGGAAATCCAGACTAGAGCCAGACGGACAGTTCCCTGAACGAACGTCTAGACTCGTATCGATGCACATTAATTAGAGCGCAACGAGATAAGGTGCTCAGCTAGTTTCCTGGAGCAGAGCACTTTTGCTGTAAATAGCATCCATTGACGGCGGCGCGGCGCGGGGGCAGAACGGGCTAAAAATAGGCGACCGCCAGTAGGACAAGGTCACTCCCGCCTTCGCCCGGATCGCAGGTACGGCTTACGAACATCCTTGTGATTAATCTAAGCGTATTTACGACCCCGGTCAAGTGTCGGCTTAGGCGCACTTAGCGTAAATCTGAGTGGCCCTTAACGCGCGGAATGCTCAAATAGCAGCAAAACAAATAGATACACTCCGATCACTGACCCCGACTCATATTTTACGTGATTTATTTATCATTTTAGTTATTGTTAGTATGCTTAAAATGGGACGGTATGCGATAAATATCGCACCGTATGGTTTTAATTACACCGTGCCAATAATTACGTTGCGTGTTACGTTATGTAGATTTTTCCTGAAACGGTTTCAGGACTAAATAAATTCGGCGTATATTTTATTAATTACTGAGATAATGTATTCAAATTCAACACATATATTCTATACACAAGCTTGAAGCAGCAAGCTTTATACTAGTTTGAAAGAAAACAAATACAAGGCTAGGGGACTTATGTTTTCGGATAAAAATATTATTTGTCAAAATACTGACCCGGACAAGGGTTTCTTAGTAATAACAAATGGGGTTCAGAATCACTACCGTGCAATATGTTGGCTTCAGTAATTTTATGTTTCGGAGGAAGCCGTAATAGCGTGGGGTGGGTTGGGTTCAAATAACTATGACGGCAAGTGCTGCTTTACGGAGCATAGGTGAGCGTTATTGAAGGCAAAGTATCGTCGCGGTAACCAAATCTAATTATGTGCATCCTTTGCTTTTCGGAAATAGCTTAGCAATTGTACATAAGGTATTATTGTACTCAGAAATGTGTACGTAGCGGATACACGAGCAGATACGCCCTAAATTCGTGAAACGTATCTTAAAACACAAGCAATAAATAACCTAAATATTTTTATTAGACTTTGTTGGCGAATAAAGTTTGCGTTATTTAATTTTACGATCGTAGATTTAAAACAAACGATTAATAGTGTCATTATTTAGCACTGGTGACAATTGCTTCCGAAACGCATTCAGCGGTTTCAGGTTGACAGATTTATTATATCCGGACTGAAAATTAGTAAAACATTAAATCTACTAAAATGCCTAGCTGATGTTACTCGTTTATTTTATAGTAAACTATAAAAAAATGCTACGTAATTATAGAAACATCGATAAGTGCACCTTTTATTCCGGCAAAGTGGAGGTATTATTAAAAAGAGTTGAATAAGAAAGTAGCCAAAGCAATATTAGAGTCGGTGGCACTCGCATCATTCCCCAATGAGCAAAACCTGCCTGCAAAATTAAGAACCAACGACGGACTTTATTTGCGTAAATGGGGTTTTTTCGAATACGCAACGAAAAAACGTTTATCTTATTTAACTTTTCTGAAATATTAATTAATATCAACAATACAAATGTTTGACCACCACATCCGCTGCGATATATCTGATGTGACAACGTTTGATAGAAATGTAGCCAGCATTATTCCAAATTTTCCCAATAGCAACTGTATTTTATTGAAACGTTCGAACGTTTGTTTGCGCGCGAATTAACACGACCAATTTATCCAGTCAGCATGTGATGACCATTTTCACGGCCCATGGTCGCGTCGCGTCTATACGTAAACCTATGGCTGCGAATATTTGCGGCACAGCGAGTTTGAGGGTACAGTCCAGGGGTAACATTCGATGCTCTTACTCACATCATCTGATCTCAGATCGGTGATCTGCATTTAAATTCAAATTCAAATAAATGATTGTCAGGCAACTATGGCCCATAGATACCTGCCCTGATACATTGCCAGCTATGAATTGATGCAGCGTCAGTAATGGAACAGCGTCGAATACTGAGACATTTACCTTACTGGAACTTGTCCGACCGCCTTTAAATTAGTCGCCAAAGTAAAATAAAACGTTCTATTGTACAGCAGAAAAAGCATTCTTAGTAACGTTTAATTGCGACTACTAATTAAGGAAATCTGCATTTGTTGAAACATTCTTTACGGCTCCGCACTTTACCACCCACAAGTCTGTGGGTGAGAACGGTGTATAAGTAGATGGAAATGTAATTCAATGACTGCCATTATTTTAACGACATTTATTTCCCCCCCATCTTAATTAAAATAAGCTCTAAGGACAACGTCGGAGTTGAACATAAAACTGCAGTTCTATTTATAATTTTATGTAAAAGTGCAAAAGTTTTACATAATTCACCGCGTTTAAAGAAGAATTGTCGTCCTCACACGACTACTGTTATATTGGTTCTAGTCCTAATTGAAATACAATACAAACAGCTATCTCCTAACAATGGGACCACCATAGCTAACTTGGCTCTCTCCTATTTAGTTACCAATTGTAATTTTCATATTCCACATAAGCATAGCCACATAATTATTTACATAATATGATATTATGCAGTTTCATAATCCTGTCTAAGCCGAGACCCCAGAATTTGAACTAAATATTAATAAAGCCCTTTAAAGTTCTTCAGACTTCAAACAGACTTGTGCATAGTATTGTTAGTAGTGGATATATTTCAGTACCTACTGTAAATAGCGTTTTCTGGGTGTGAAACGTAGAAGGAGGTTAGCACTTTTATTCAGGTTTTGTTCGAGGATCGTACGCTGCACTTGTGTGCAATTTACATGGATTGCCGGAATAACGGTTAAAAGATATAAATTTAAAACTACGATATTTAACGCTAGATTTAAATTCAAAACGGGCGTAGGCAACATGAGGGAGTTTTAGGAATGATATAACCCGTAGTATTTCTTACGAAAAGGAAAAAGGTCAAATAAACTTTTATGGGTCCTGAGACTCGAAGGTTTTCTAATTGCTTTAATATCTGTACATAATACGAATGGCACGAGTATAAGAATCAAGGTAAGGTCAGTCGGGACAAGTTTTATTTTTAATTTTTATTTATTTTAGGTACTAATTCTACCATTGATACAAAGATCAAAGCACAAAGAAAAATTTAAACGCGTAACCTGGCAGAAGAGACCGGGAATCGAACTCGGTACCTCTAGATTAGGTCTAAGGTGTTACCCACATTAAAAATAATGAGATATTAGATACCTACTAACGCCATTTTATTTTTGTCAACCACTGGGTGGTTGTAAGATGGCGCTATTAAGTAGTATAACATGTGTTCATTTTTTTCGATATTTAGATATGCGCTAGGTAGGTGTGTCCGCTGGCGCACTGGTCCCGGTGGCTTTATGGCTGCATGGGTTCCATGTGAATACATATTTATAAAACATATTACGCGTTGTTAAAACACAAGACCTTGGTGGCCGGTCACTAAATCATTAGATTATGAATCCATAGAAGTGCTTCTTCACAAATCTATATTTCTGGAACTGTATATGATATGGATGTTTTTCGCTTACCACATTGGCATATAGTTTGAGATGAGACTTGTTTGTCTGATTGTTATAATAGTGTACTAGTATATTTTTACCTTATTTTAATGTTTTTCGTCCGTCTCGTCTTTCCAAAACTTCTTACCCATCCCAATAAAATTGAGAGCGTTGTAAAGTTTTATATACAACTATATTATATCTTAAACATCAGGCATAAAAAGAGAGTAAAAGAAAGTACGCGATATAAACTGCCTAAATTGGTTCATTGTAGAAAATAAATAACTACTATTTATATGCCAAACTAAAAAAAATCCTATCGTGTACATAATGTATTTGTAATAGTTTTTAAACACAACAATAAGCCAATTACCATACAACATGCGTGTATTAAATTTAACAAATTTAATGATGTTTACCAACTCGCAAAGAGCAAATTAACTGGTGTTCGTTTGAGGATGTCCCTCTAATGAATAATTAACGGAATTCGGTGGGAGTGTACACACTAACGGTTGTGCATAAGTAATAACATCGCACTCAGCTGCTGTCTCAAGCAAAACACAAAAACACCCGAGACATTATTTTACCCTATCATCATGGATAATAAGGGGTTCTATTCGGTATAATATAATTTAGCACTGGTGTGAGTTGTTCCTGTGAGGATAAATTCGACGTTTTTTACGTGGTAAACTCGATAAATGAAAAAAAGGGTCAAAGAAAAAAAATAACTATAGTCTGGCTAATGAAATATTACTCAAAGAATTGGCGGGAATTTTAAAAAATCTGCGGCTTGCACTTTGCGTAGTAGGAATTATAGTTTTGATACTAGAACATATTTTGGTTTTCTATGCACACGTAAGGTACACATAAGGAAATAAGTTAAATATATGCTGACGTATACTCATAGTTAGCTCACGTAATTTCTACCACAATGTACAGTACAGTCAACGACAAACACATATGTTTACACTTTCTAACTATACATATACAAGGCGGAAAATTAAATGTGGTGTAAATAAGACCTAGCACGATAATACGAGTACTATATAAATCCATTACCAAAAAAATTACATAAGTACTATGTCAAATTTCTTCTCGATCGTTATAGTTATTAGAACAAATACATAAAACTCGCTCCAGACCTTCCGATCCGATCCGACTTATCGGAAGAAATTTCCTAACAACTGCACTACACATTATCCGATTTCTTCCGATAAATCGGACAACTGCACTTCGCATTATCCGATTGCTTCCGATCGGTCGGACGATCCGAACGAAAGGTCTGGAGCGGGTTTAAAGTATCAAAATTATATATAGAACACTCACCTACCAAATTGTTTAAATCATAGACAATTGGTAATACCACAAGGAAATATCTGTCAACATTATTTGGCTAGCCAGACTCTAGGTGAACTAGACATATAGTTTTTATTTCAAAGATAAATTTTTCAACCACGCAACACTCGTTGTATATCTATGACTTAAGCGATGTAATGTTTACTTTTTACGTTGACTATTTGTCAATGTCACTTACTATAACTCGTCAACAAAAGCGACATGCAAAATTGAAAGTGATTTTAACAAATTAATAAGAAAATCCTTAATGTTTATTATCATAAGTTACAGAGAAATTCGATCTTATAGGATCAAGGCGTAATCGTATTAATAAACAATCTACATTTGCGATGTAATCGAAGCATAACGTGTGAAGAAAACGTTTCTTACGTATGAGCTCGGATTACTCTACGTATATGTATATTACTCACATCCAGAATAACTTATTCTTACGAAGTTTCTAAACAAGAGCGTTTTTCGCAACTCCTACCGACTTCACGAGCCAGATACGGCCGAAAGACAAATGGGTCGGATTAGTTTAGATGGGCTATTCAGTTTAGAGTTACCAAATGATAAGATACTACAGGATAGTTAGCTTTTAATCTTCGCATAAACCGCCTGGGAACTGCAATTAATAAAAATAAATATCTGACAACCTCACACACTAGTCCCATGTTAAGGTTTAGTTGGCTTGTGTTATGGGCACTAGACGACGATAAATATTTAAATAGACATGTATGCGCTATTTAGGTATCCACGCATGGCTATAGAATACTTTTTACCCGACTACAGAAACAAAATGAGGTTATGACTTTTCTCCCATACAAACAAAGTTGCGGTTGTTAGTGTATCATAAACGTACTTACACGGTAAGGTCGAGCACGACCCGGGACAATTCTCGGCTATAAATCATTAAGTATAGTAATTAGCTGAAGGGATTTTGCACAAAAAACCGGAAACATTAACGCAGGTCCATTTAAGGAGTTATTATACTAATTACACGCACCTGAAGCTAAGTTATTCAATTTTGTTCCCGAATAACGGTTTTTACGTGGAAATGCATTAAGGTGTTTTTGGGAGCAAGTAATTAACGGTTTAACAACGTTTTTTACTGAGGACTTACAATTTTGGAATTGAGTAGGTATGTGGGTTATTGAAAATTTTGGAAATTCTGTCATTTTCGATAATTCTCAATACTAGCCACTTCCGGGAATCGCAAGCATTAATGTTACTTTTGGACTAACATAGCTGGTTGCGATTTCGGTGATCACATTCTTGTCGAATAACCGGCTAAAATCCAATCGGGATTTTTGTAGCTCAAATTAAGGAAAAAAGTCTCAAGCCAATTCTAATACTGACTTGGATTTTAGTTAAAAATCAGAATCAGTAATTTATGTATTTAAACATGGTACGTACAAGAAGTGGCCTTAACGTTTAAAAAATTACATGTTTTGTCACAGAGACATGCAAATCTTAGGTACTAGTTATCAATTGAATCTATATCCGATAAACATACTACTCGTATTATGCAAAAATGAAAATATAGGCCGTTTTCATATGTTAATGTAGGCCGGAAACTGGCTTGATCCTCACTAATCTGAAAAATTCAAAGTTTCGAAACGATAAAGAAACTTCCTAGACCGACTTATCTATAGCTTTTGTTCTATGCCGTCTCTATCTTTTTGTTCCACGTGAATGCTTTTCAAGTAGTGTCTTTTCTCAGTTGCCCGTAACAACGGATTTAACTAATTATCCGGTTAGTTTTCGTGCTGCGAAAGCGCATCTACGTCTGAATGCAGCCTTATGCTAACGAGTCTCGTAATGAGTCCCCGGGGCTACGAGCTACGCCGCTACGTCGTAGCACCCGTAGCAGCCGTAGCGCATAGCGAAAATAGGAGGACGTATTTATAGACAGACGTAGAGTATTTATAGACAGACGTATTTACCTTAATGTATCGATAATATTAGATTTGTTTTAGTACTGAACATTCGGCAAATACTTTTAAAATAGACGATGGTTAAAATTTACTTGTTATGAATTCGAAAGGCAATCTTGAGCCTGATACTACTTTTGTCACAGCTATAGCGCCTCGCTCTTCCGTTGTGAGAATTACCATGTAGTGCAGTCATTGAAGCATTATGGCTCCGATTTTTTTTACGGTGAACCGAATTGCATACAATTTTGGAATTAGGTTCATCTTACCCTTAACTTCAAAAGTGAAAATGATTTGAACTCCGCAACCACCCTGGGGGTGGTTGCCACCCCTTCTCGGGGGTGAATTATTTTTTTTTCAAAATAACCTCGGATATCGATAGAAGACCTAATTTTAAGCAAAAAATCGTCTATAAAGTTTTTCAAAAAATCCAATACTTTTCAAGTTATTGGCAATTGAAAATTCGCAATTTTTTTCACGTTTTTCATCGGTTTTTTGCAAATATCTCCAAAAATATACGTTTTATCGAAAATTTTATAAAGAACAAAATTGTAGCAGGTTACACAATGAACAATTTGGTTTTTTATAAAGTATTCTAAGTGCAATATTAAGCTAGATATTAAAGATCAAAGCCGTTTTTTATTATGTCTGAAATTTAATCGATGTGGTCAATGCCATCTAGCGGTATGTATTCATGCCTACCTTTTCAAAATATATGAGCCATATTATGTATATATATACACATTACAATAGTTGTGGGTCTCTATTATACTGCGTACTTTCACATTGCTCCAAATATTCACACTCCGAAATTTTCAGTTACTAAGTAGAAAAAAATATGATAAGTTTTTGGACCATAACTCCTTCAATTTTCATGCTATCACAATTTATAATTTATATTTTGAAAAAAAAAAAAATCACCCCCGAGAAGGGGTGGCAACCACCCCCAGGGTGGTTGCGGAGTTCAAATCATTTTCACTTTTGAAGTTAAGGGTAAGATGATCCTAATTCCAAAATTTCAAGCAAATCGGTTCACCGTAAAAAAATTCGGAGGTAAGACCGTATTTTTCGCTTCAATGACTGCACTAATGAAACAACAAAGACGTTTATAACGTAATTTGTCCGAGAATTCCCCACTGATATGTCTAATATAGTACTGCGCTTTATTCTGGAAATATGTCAGTTATACAACCGCAATAAAGTAGAAAGTGAGATTTGTTAAATCGGGGAGACTGTAACGCTTCGCCTAATGTACGTCACTCAAGGGGGTTTATACAGTAGAGCCCAAAATCCATAGTGAAAAAAAATATATGCAAGGATAAGATCAAAATGAAATCTTTTAAAATTGTAATAGATAACACATATGAAAAAAAAACTTCCATATGTAGGTACGTAGGTAGTTCCTACTGAATCTGAAAACGGTAAAAAAACATGTATTTAAAAAAACGCACTACGTCGAATGCATTGATGTAAATAACTATTTGTATAGAAACAAATAAGTTTTATTTTCTGAAAGCAAAATTATGTTCTATAAAATTATATTAGTAGTATTTTGTTCTAACGTTTTTTGTGTGTTTGTGCTTTAAGTGTGGCAACTTTCATACGAAATACACCTATACGAGTATACCGTATTTAAAAAAAACGCACTACGTCGAATGCATTGATGTAAATAACTATTTGTATAGAAACAAATAAGTTTTCTTTTCTGAAAGCTAAATTATGTTCTATAAAATTATATTTGTAGTATTTTGTTCTAACGTTTTTTGTGTGTGTGCTTTAAGTGTGGCAACTTTCATACAAAATACACCTATATTCCAAGTAAGTATTAACGCTGTTAATACTTACTTGGAATTATAAAATGAATTATAAGTATAAAAGCTGAAATTACCACATAGGGATCGATCAGTGCCTCGGCTAAGCCCGACTGAAGTAAATTGGTTGCATTATAAATTTTTCAACAGTGCATGCCCAGCTGGCGGAGTCAATTTAAAACGACATTAAAAATTCAACTGTACTTTAACATTAACGCGGTCATTGTTAATGGACAGGATATTGCTATCGTAAACTAAATGATTCGCGCAAATTATCCGTCTCTTTACTATTAAAAAAGTGAATCCAGAAATAATGTGTTTAAACTTTGTTGCACATTACAAATAAGTATTAATGACGGATTTGAGCCTTCCTCAAAAAATATGCCCACAATGGACAACATTTCATTTTTTGAAGGTACCTGTAATAGAAAGACTGTATACAGATTCGGGCCTTCTGATCACGAAAAAAAATATTTTGAATTTTTTGGATCACTGGTTTTTGAAAAAAATGATAATAACTAGCATATAATTATTTCCAGGCTGGATAATGTTAATTCCCTCACGTTCTTTTTACTGTTAGTTAAAAGAATACATTGTACGACACTCCTTCATTTATGGCTGTAAACACGTCAATGTCATACATTTAAAGTATTATCATCGCTTTCTTAGATTGGTTATTTAAATTACTCCGTTTTAACCATGAAAGTAAGTGAAGGATATGCAGTAGCGGACAGTCGCAATCTACCGCAAGTCGATGATATAATGTTGTTGGAGTACATGCGAAAAAGCGACAGTTTCCATGTCGCAGAAATCCGGGGAGCCAAAATCCTGATGTCTTCCAGAGATTCCTATGTAGAGGTGAAAAGAGAAGGCCCTGTTTGCTTCGTGAGGTGTAGGGTTACACCGGAGCACAGAATAAATTCCAAAATGTATTCTGTGCTTGCAACCATAAATGAAGCGGAAGACATAATTGTAGAAGTGGAGTGTAAAGACTGTGCTGCTAGTTCGGGAGGGTGCAAACATGGCATTTGTTTTCTGATGTGGCTTATTAAGAGAGCTGATGAGCCATCAGTTACATCAGTGATATGCTACTGGACTCGGCCTAAGCTATCGGAAGCAGTCTCAAAAGATAAATTTATTTTAGCTAAAGAGATTGGAAAACGTACTGTTTTGCCATCCCCGCAGAGCTCGGCTAATTTATCTTCATTCTTGGCTGAATGTAAAAAGAGAAAACTTTCCGATTCTCTTATTACAAACTACAACCAAGAAAAAAATACTCTAGATAAATACAGCATATTTGATCTGATGTTAGATTTCGATTCCAAACGTAATACACGTGGTGTAACCATTGACAATTTTAAATCATATGCAGAACAAATCAGGTCCAATATAATTTTCCATGTTACGAGTTATTTTAGTAATTTTATATCAATGTTATGGCTATGTTCGATAATTAAGGTTCTGTTATGCTTATACTTTTTTAATGATTCATAATCTGATATCCATATATTGGAAATCACAAAGAAAATTGGTAACAAAATAGGAAAATTATATTGGACCTTAATTTCGGTCTTAATTGTGGGATTTTTTTTGAGTAATGCTCATTTAATGCTATGAGAAATTCTCTATATTATTTTTAGACCGACTTAGAGAAAAAGTAATATACATAAAATGATTTCGACACTAATCGTTATTTTAAACAAAATTTGACACTGACAAATAAATAGTTGACTAGGACAATATTATTCTGTACAATATTTTAGCAGTCAAAGCATAATTGAAAATTACGTAGATTTAAGCTCGTTTATTTTTAAATTATTTTATTATTATTGCTTTTGTAAACTCATCGCGTTGAAAGGATTTCAATAAATGAAAGCAGAGACCTTACTTTATAAGTAACAATTTTACTAAGAAGCATTTGCTGCCGTCGTAAAAAAGGTACAGTAATTTAGTACAAGACAAAAGAATGAAGATGGGAGTTTTCCAACAATGTTACTTTTCTTTCGTACCAAGGGACTGAAAATTCTTCTGGGTTTTAAATTATGCATGTTGAGACGCTGTTGCCGTTTGTTAAGCATATATTATGTAAATACAAACGTCTCATTTGATTTAAATATATATTTTGTATTCACCAGATTATCCTTCAACGAAATATGCGGCTTTTTTCGAGATGTGGCTAAAGCGGTTCATAATTAGTGAAAAAAAAAATGTTCTAGTTGCTAACCGATGCCCTAATTCCACACATCAGCCAAAATACATCCACTGCTGAACATAGGCCTCCCCCAGAGAACGCCACCATGATTGGTCCTGCGCCGCCCGCATCCAGCGGTCTCCAGCGACCTTCATCAGGTCATCAGTCCAGCTTGTGGGGAGCTGCGTCGTACGGTGCGTGGTCGCCACTGTATGGCCCCAGCGTAATTCCAGCCATAACTGATATCTCGGAGATCCCGGAAGACGCATCGTGGGAAGGCCCCCAACAAGATGGATCAACGACCTGGTTAGGATTGCAGGCAGAAATTGGATGAGGGCGGCGTTATGGAGAACTTTGGGGGAGGCCTTTGTCCAGCAGTGGACGTGTATCGGCTGATATGATGAAGTTGAATCCGTGCAATAATCAGCAATCGCAGTCGCAAATCTTAATTTGATTTTGTCCGTGCATACCTACCTTAATCCTGCCATTTACTCGAGCCCGTAAACAGTAATTTTTAGGCGCCATTCGCGAAAGTATTTGATCGAAATATTCCACGGTATTCAGAATAACCTCATTATCATTGAAATTTCACCCTCCTGTCTTAAAAACGAAAAGCATGCCGTTAAAAGGGCAAATGCTTGATTATGTTTATTATACGGTTGAACATAAAATGAACGAGTACGCTTGTAGTTAATATTTCTTTAGAATATTAAAGCTGAAGAGCATTTTAATATTAAATTTGCAGTTTATGGCCCTCAAGTAATCACGCGATAACAACATCTTATACCACAAAAAGGTATAGACAGTTAATGCGGTCTTTAAATTGTGAATATTATACCGTACTTATTATGGTAAACCTACACAAACAGGGTAAAGCTCTGATTTTAGAGGGTGTAAAGAATTTGAACACCTACAGGATTAAGCATTGCTAAAACAAACCTATGTTCAACTTTTATTCTCAGGTCTGCTACCCTAAAAAAAAACAAATTTCGTAAGTCACAGCTATCGAAAAGTATGAGCGTATGATTGAACATTTTCGATAACCGTGAATTTGTAGTTTTATTAGAGCAAATATATCTTTTGTGATCACATACTTATTTGCAGTAGATAAACTAACCCCGACGTATGTTGATGTATGGGGACAACAGTTTTGCAACACCAATGTTAAGTTTGCCGATCAGTACAGTTTATCTTTTTGTTGGAGTAATATTTTAGTGCTTTCATTGTTTGTACGGAACCCTCAGTGCGCGAATCCGATTTGCACTTGACCGGCATTTTTATAACATGTATAGCCTGATACACTTTTCAGATGTATCTTAGGAAGTCGGTAATAGTAGACAAACTCATACTTTATCAAAGCAAAAAGATAAATATTACCTAATTATTTGTTCTCGTCGTTTCAGTAGTTTCCGAGCCGTGGCGAGAGTGGTCGATATGTCCGAAAATTACCAACGCAAGCTAATTAAATAACATTTATACGCCATAAATATACCGTTTTCGTTACGATAATGTGCGAAAATCGAGTAAGTAAACCAATATATTGTATAAGATTGTCCCCTAATATTTATAATATTTATATTTGTATTAAGCTCAAAACTTAGTAATTAGGTAAAACTAATTGCAAATTATATTATTATGTCATTCGTTTGTCACAAAAATTACACTTACTTAGTGCACTGTTACTGTCAATATTTAAGTATGTATTTATCTAGGTATATAAATAAGTACGTATATCGTCGGCGTCGTCTAGTACCCATAATACAAGCCTTCTTGAGCTTAATTTGGGACTTGATCGATTTGTGTGAGGTTGTCTGATATTTTCGTCCTGTATGGTACAGTCAGGCGAAAGTGGTCTACCACTTTTGGATCTTAATACTCATGAAATAGAGTTGACATTAAAATAAACTATTATAACCTAATTATAATTATGTATTGTGACATTTTTAATTTGCGAATGATTTGTATGTGTTTTCGACTGAATACTGATACATTCAAACATCATGGGTCATTTTGTACCATACGTGTTCTGGCAAATAAAAACATTCTATTCTATGGTACCTATTCTAAAAGTGGTAGAACATTTTTTTGGCTGACTGTTCCCCTCAAGAATTTCCGCACTAAGGAGCTTCTTTGCTTTTGCACAACCCTTATTGCCATACTGTAAATTAAACGCTGCCGTTTTAAAAAGAACCAGTCTAAATAGGAAAAAATCTCTCGTATTATGAAATGGCGGCTTCCTTGTAAATGAAAAGCAAATTAAAACATAAGCCTAGTTGTTTTTGCGAGCGGCGCCGCGACGCTATGGCCCCGTGCCAACAAGCCATCTCAAAGGACACTCCTTCGCCTGGGCATTAATTCGTTGAGACAGTGCTATATCCCCAATTTAGCAATTTTGCTGTTATATTATGGCCGTTTAATTGGCAAATGGCAAGTATCGATATTTGTTATTCAAGCTGCATTGTCAACTTAGGAGTAATAATATAAGTCAACTTGTCAATCTCACATCAACAAGTTAACAAAGGAGCAAAGGAGGTTATGGACCAGTATATCAAGGACCCTAATTTGGGGAGCGTTGTGATATCTATTTAGAACTAACTCAGCTTTATTGACATAACTCGGCATCTCTTATTTTCAGTATATGAAAAAGAAAAACATGAAAATGTCTAAATGGTCACTTTGAATAAAGGCGAGATTTCGGATAGATTTCATTGTTAAATTAATGTCGACATAAGCCAAGATTAGACATTATTCGCGCATGTAAATTTTTTCTACTTCATTGATACGAGTAGGACTCCCTATTTTGAATTTCTGAATTGTTTTTATCTGAATGCAAAATGTCATGCCGGTTACTAGAAACCGGGAACATTATTTATATACCTATAGTGGTAATACTGGTGATATTACGGAAAAATGTTATTAGAAATGTTGAATTTAGGCCCTGGCTATTTGTTCCGGTCGGCGGCCGGCGCGATATTTCTACTGCATCTTTAGAGCCCAAGGTCAACAGCATTTAATGCTGAAGGGATGTTTCCAGCTTCACCGAAGGTCGTTTATACATTTGACATTTGGCCTAAATTTTACCTTAATTAAAATTGGTCATGTTCTTGAATAAAATACACATATACTTATACATATACGTATATAAGTTATTCTCATTTAACATACCAATACCTAACTGATATGTTTAAGGAATGCCATTAATTTTAACACATATTAAAGGGTGGGGGTGGGGTGGGGTGCTATTTATCCGGAGCGAATATTTACAAAGTTTCACTGACTTTATCAAAAAATATTGTTTGGAGACCCCTATTATTTTTAAAATACCTACGCAATGACACCCCACACACTAGTGTTGGAATCAAAAAAATAATGCACACCCACTTTAGGTGTACGAGAGGTACCCGAAAAAAAGTTTTTTTTTACCGTTTGGTCGGCGTGATACATACACATACTCATACCAAATTTCAGCTTTCTAGTACTAATGATCACGGAACTAAGCCGCGGACGGACAGACAGACGGACAGATGTATATGGCCAAACTATAAGGGTTCCTAGTTGACTACGGAACCCTAAAAACGGCAGATAACAGGCGGTCTTCTCGCTATAGAGCGACCTCTTTTTCGTCTTCCAGACAACGTTTGGGTAGTGAAGTTGATGCTAAAAATCACATAGCTATTACGTATATACTCGATTGAGTTAAGTTTGCATCTGAATCTTATGGCGCTACTTAGGAAGGAGCCAACTTTTTCAAACATGTGCTAAAACTATCTGTTATTGTATCAGGAGATAAACTAACAGATGGCGCTGAAGTTAACCCTTAAAGCATTTTCTTTGTCCACGATGGAAATCATATTCTGGCAGTATATATATACGGTTCATTTGATTTTTTTAATCTTTTTTAACGGAGATTTTTTGAATTTTTCCTTGAGATTAACGAGATATATAAGACGACATATTTGCCGCTGTCCGTGAAGCGACTGACAGTTCGTAGTTCATCCATACCTAGGTAATCTATGGGGACACAGCGATGATACATCATCGCATTTTGAAAACAAAATATTTCACCACCACCATAATCTTCGAAAACCTACTTAATATTATGACTAGTAACAAAATCAGATGATACGAATTTTATTTTCTAGCTTTTTTCTACAAGTTACGTCAATTAAGATATCCTGTCGAAGAAGAACCCTGGTATCAATGGAAAAAACAAGTTTTACGTGCTGTGGTACGGTTTTTTTATGGATTCGTATGTTTATATTTTCTGGCATTATGTAATAAATTTCCAATAAGTCTCCAGGTATATTCAGTGAATTAAATAAATTAGGACGTCAAATATATTGCCGCTAACCGCTAATATGTTGTGACATGAGTAAGCTGCAAGTAGGGATTTCTATTCTGTGTCGTTTAAATCACGTCAAAAAAATTCATAAGGGCGAAAAAACCTATTCATTTTGGAGTGTAGTTTTATTTAGTGGTAATTGTAAAATATTTAATCTAGACAACAGTCATGTATCGTATTCACTTAACTTTACTTCAAGTTCCGTTTACTTCAACTTCAAGCTCCAGGAGAGAGGGAAAGAAATTAGGGGTGAATTAGTAGTTTTCTGACATAGACCGATTTCCACGCGTGCGGAGCCGCGGGCACAAATAAATAGGTACCATGCATATAGCTGTCGCTGCGATATAGTCAGCAGAAAACATGATAAATTCGTGATGTGAAGTGTTCTTATGTAAAACTCTATTACTCGTAAGTAAAAACAATTGACTAAGTTACTTGTGACGAATTATTTCGTTAACTACCTACAACAGATGAAAACTAGATGACTTAGATACAATTTGGATTTGTCATTGTTGTTACACAACAAAAAACCATGCTATTCAATGTAGCAGGAAAATTCCAAGAATGTAGAAAACCAACAAGCATACAATACAGCAGCTGTTCTCTCCCAAGACTGGCCTGAAACTTATTCAGTTAAACTTTCACAACCATTTTCTGCTTGTTTCATAGCTGACTTTATGTTTTCTTCTTATTTTTGTAAATTCATTTAAAATGGGTATTTTGCACAAATGCCATATTAAAAAGAGAAATATGTTAGTCTCAATCTACCCCGTAAAAACGGGATCCGTAAAGCTTCTAAATCCTCGGGAGCTCAAATGAATTAGCATTCGCGATATAAACAATTTTAATTGTTTTATTCATATGAAATTATTTTGTTATGAATAAACTAAAATAAGTCGGTGACATTTACAGTCATACTATTTCAATACCCACCAAATTTAAATCAACTGAATATAAATAGAAATTAGGTCAGCTCTTACGTCGACCTCTAAGATTTATTTAAACGTATAATTCACGCAAGAATTTGTGTACGTAAATGAACCCATATTTAAACGCAAATCTAACAAAATAATAACATATACCTAAATGCCAATATTGCTTAAGAAGGTCTCGTAAAAAGTTACCCGTGCCAGTCTAATTCATATCTAAAAAGAGAAACAGACATCAAAGTTACTCACCTGTTTAAAAACATGTTTCAACCATTTTTAAATAGAATTCATCCAAAATGTCGAAGTCAGTCCAACAAAGTTTCTGAGGAAGAGTTACCCTAATTCAACCACTGAGGTGGAGAAATTAAGGACCCGTGGATAATGACTTCTTTGAAATAGTCGCAGAGTTGAAAACACGACATCTCATTTATTCGAGTGAAAAAGATATTGGATTTTCACAATCCAATAGCATTTTGTTATGTCTATCTTTCTAATACTTTGAGCAGCAAGAAGCAACACGTGATAGTATAATTGTCATGATAAACTTGCAGGGTGCAGTTGTGTCGTTCTTTTTCTCATGAACAGAGAAGAGCGATGATTTTCTGCATATAGATAGGACTTATGTAGATAGTTGATTTTATAAAGTTAAAAGATCTGTTATTCATGGCTTAAATATTTTTATGTGGTTACGGACAAAGTCGCAGGAAAGCTAAACTTCCACTGAGCTATCATTTGCAACATCTTATTGATTAAGTCGGCAAAAAGCCGAAATCTTTTACAAGATTTGTCTTCACAAAGACTTGAGTCTAACGACGACGTTTCACTTTTGATACTGTTACGTCAGCGCGATCGCTAACGACGTCGGGATAATACAATTTACAGACACTTCGAACATCCGAGGCAGGTCATCATAAGGTCAACAGTGACAGCCAATGACGTGTCTCACAGACCTCCTACGCTGAACTCTGAAATAGCAAAGCAGAACTGATACAAACAGTTAACAATCACATTATTATTGTATTCTATTTCTGACGACCACATTGCCACACTTTAAATGTTGAACTAAATATCGGGCGAAATGTGCATCATAAATATACCAATATCAAATTATTTATACTTTCGAGTAGGTGTTAAGCGAATGTTACAAATGATATACGCGTAGGTCTTGATTTGGATTAATGTAATTTAAAAAACTGCTGACAGTTACAAACAGGCACATTTAAAAGATTGATGGAAATAAAATTCATTCGATACATTTCAGATATTTTTTTGCCTCGTATATTTTTTTTTTACGGACGCCTTTTAGTGGAAACAGAAAACGTTAGTTTTCCGTTTCTACAAAGGCATCGTAAAGTAGAAAGTTGTTAATGTCTGTTGTCGCAAACTTTTTGTACGTGTTCTTTGTACTAATCGCCGCGGATAATGTTCTAGCCAATGTAATGGTCTCGAACGTATGGTACGGTCATAAATTTGTCCCCTAATTTACTGGCTTCCCACAACTTAATCTTCCACTTCCATTTGGTAGGTCTGTACATTGTTAAAGTACATAGAGTCTTATTATAATAATACGAGTACGAGGGGCAAACCGAAATGATCGGGAATTTAAAAAACTATGTGCACTATATACATAAATTATATTTTATTGTTTTTCGAAGTATTCTCCGTTACATTCAATGCACTTTTGCATTCTTTTAAACCAGTCATTAAAACAATAATTCCAGTTTGAAGTAGGCATTGCCAAAATGGCCGATTTATAGGCTTCCACAGCGGCTTCTGGGTTCTCAAACCGCTGACCACGCAATAAATCTTTAATTCTAGGGAACGTAAGAAAATCATTTGGACTCAGGTCAGGGCTGTATGGAGGATGGGACATCAACTCAACGTTTTCGTCGTTCAAAAATTTAGTTGTTTTGTGGGCGGTGTGGGAGCTCGCATTGTCGTGGTGTAAGATGACGCGGCGTCTCGGGTTCCCTTGGCGAAGTTCGGCCAGCACCTCCGGCAAACAAACTGTGATATACCAATCAGCGGTAACGGTTCTTTGTTCTTCTAGAGGAATTGTGGCAACATGCCCCTTTTTTGAGACGAACGAAGCCACCATCTTCTTAGACACGCTTCGAGAACGCACAACTTTCGTTGGTTTGACCTCGTCATCGAAGACCCATACTGCCGACTGGTGCTTTCTTTCAGGCTCATAAGAATAAATCCAGGATTCGTCACCCGAGACCATATTATAAACGGCTTTTGACTTTCCTCCATTGTAGCATTTCAGAATAGATCGGCACCAATCAACACGAGCCGCCTTTTGCTCTTCAGACAAATTATGGGGTACCCATCGGGAAATCAATTTTCTGACACCCAATTCACCATGCAAAATAGTGTGAATTGCAGTCATTCCAATGCCTATGGTTGCCCGAATCTGCTCGTATGTCACATGTCTATCTTCTTTTAGTAGTTTTTCCACAGCCGCGATGTTTTCAGGCGAAACCGCCGTTTTCGGCCGACCTGATGAAGGTACGGTGCCAAGAGAGGCACGACCCCGTCGAAACTCAGCATACCACCGATATATTGTCGTCTGACTAGGTGCTTCAATGTCGTATATAGTAACAAGCTCATTGCGACATTCATCTGGAGATAAGCCACGACGAAAGTTATGGTAAATAATTGCACGAAAATTTTCACGCGTCAGCTCCATTTTGTTCATCGAGTTGTCAATTTAAAAATGGAATTAAAAAAATATATCGTTCTTTTTTTAAATTGTAAAAACGGCATCGTGATTGTAAGTCGCCAGTATGCATGTGACAAAAAAGGATTTAATGTAACTCAGTTTAAAGTACTCTATTCCCGATCATTTCGGTGTGCCCCTCGTACATAGGAGTATACACGCGTCAAAAATGTATAACGTTTTTCTTCAAGTTGGTATAGTATGTACAGAAATCTAAGATTAAATTATGCCAAACTGGTATTAGTGAAATAAGACCTTAATTTTACAAGTATACAGTCGTTTGCAGCTGATGCAAATTGACATAATTTAATCTTTAGAGTTTCGGATAAACTATACCGTTTTCATGATCCTAATTGTTATTCTAAGGCAGATGTTTTAGAGCGTGCAATGGTGGTGGAGTTACTTAACGGTTAGTCGATAAACTCCTAACCTAGCTAGAAAAAAGCTTTGTTCTATAAACTAGAATTTTATTGACCAAGTGAGCGAAGCGTTTCCGTTTCGGCTTCTCCCAAAATTCTTCCGCATGCCCGGATGTTTGGATGTCCAGATGCTTTCCGGATGTTCTCGCATAAAGGTCTCATTTTTAAACCGATTAATTTTGTGAGTAGGTTCGATCTCTCTCTTTGTGGTCGCTCCCTCATGACTGAGGATCGTGGTCATCGGTGGATATAGATGCTCTACACCTAGTTTTTATGATCTGCCTCCACCGGTGCCTGTTCATCGCATCTCTGATGACCGAGCAAAACTTGGTTGAGGAAGGGCCCTTCACTTGATCGGTCTACCTGGTTGGGGACCGTCCCCGGGCTCGTTTGCCCTCCGTGTCCACAACAATGATCAGCTTTTCAAGGCTTTCATCTTCCCTCCTCATTATCTGGCCGAAGTAGGTCAATATACGCTGCTGGCAAATTGTGGATAGGCGGGTTTGGACACGAAGCTGGGAAAGGATCGATACATTGGTGCGCATGGCGGTCCAGGGTATCCTCAGCATACGCCTCCAGCACCACATCTCGAATGCATCGATCCTTTGCCTTTCTCGAGCTCGAATCGTCCATGTTTCTACGTCATAGAGAAATATGGGGAATACTAGAGCGCGTACTAGCCGAGTTTTGGTGGTGATGATTATACCTCTCTTATTCCAGATGACATTCAGTCGGGTCATCGCGTCCTTAGCCATACCAATACGCCTCTTTATCTCCGGTACGCAGTTGCCATGATCACAAATCAGTGCGCCTAAATCAAGGTAGGTTCGATAAGTATGTAGAATTTATTTGCCGAAACAGTTTTTCGAAATTTTTCAAAATGGTGGAGATGAAAACATAAAAAAATACAAATTTCAGCAATTTCTAGAAACTCGGGAGGTCTAGAACTTACAGAACCACTAGTTTAAAATGTAACCACAGTCAGTTGCTTCCTTAATCTCGTTTATTTAATGGAAAGAAACGGCATTACTTAATGAGTATGCTATATTTCCCCGCATTTATTTCGTTAAACGTACGTACTAAAATACTGTTTTTCATGCAAAATGTAATATCCTGTTACAATTTCCGGTGTTACTGAATAATCAAGCTGAACTCGAAACACTAACTTGCGTTGGGCTTGTTTAATTTCGCGCGTCACCGCTTCTAAGTGACACAGAGGTTGGGTCATCGTGACGTCATAGTCTGAGCTAGTCGCCGCAGACCGCGAGATGTACACTGACACTAGATGTACCTAGTCTAGCCATAAGTTCTGTTACAAATGAAAATAAACATATTTTTAAAATAATGTAATTTATTTACAATAACTAAATGTTTACTTATAGGTAAGTTAATATAGTTTTTAAACAATATATTTGTTATTCGAAATGACCGCCTTTAGCTTTAATACACGCCTTCAAACGACCTGGCGATTTGTCTATCGATTTACGCACTGTCTCCATTGGGAAATTTGCTACTGCAGCCTTCAAAGATTTTTTCAGGGAATCGATATTGGCATGGCGTTTAGAGCAGGCCATGTCCTCTAACACTGACCACAATTTATAGTCCAGGGGATTTAAGTCGGGACTGGAGGAGGGCCAATCATCTGACCTGATGAAGTCCGGAACATTCCTTTCCAGCCAAATCTGAGTGGTGCGAGCTTTATGACCCGGGGCTGAGTCCTGCTGAAAGGTCCAGTGTTTATTTTTGAACAAAGTGTCGTTAAGTGGTTTAACTACAGTTTCTAAATGGATCTCAGAAACCCCTTGGTACGACACGCCCCACCAAACCATAACGTAAGCTGGATGATGACCTCGCTGAACCCTTCCTACTATCTCTTTGGCTTCTCGAGAGTCGTGTGCGTACACTTTATCGTTTTGTTTGTTAAAGTGCTGCTCGATAGTAAAAATTTTTTCATCCGTGAAAAGAATATGTTTATATTTTTCATCTGCGTATCGAGATAACAGGCGTTTTGATCTCTCTACTCTGTTGTTTTTTAGTGACTGATTCAAGGTATGTCCTGTATATCTTCGGTAAGCTCCAAGACTCAAGTCTTCTTTGATTATACGCGAAAGTGTCCTAGGCGGTATTTTCATTTCCCTAGAAAGGATCTTCTGTTTTCTTATGGGATTTCGGCGAATTCTGGCTCTTACAGCATTAACGGCTTGTTTTGTTCTAACAGAACGTGGTCGTCCAGATCTTTTACTGTCATCGACAGATGACGTTTTAGTGTACCTTTGGATGGTACGATAAACAAACATTCGATTGATCTCTAACTTTTTTAATGTCTCAAAAATGTGAGATGGCTCCATTCCTACCTTATACAGAGCAATCACAGCAATTCTGTTTTCTTTGACACCCCACTCCATTATTATTTTATATATTTTAATGTTAAATTATAGTAGGAGAGCCGAAGAGGGGATTTCGGATTTCGGGAGTACCTAAAGCGCGGCAGATTAATATATAGGGGGATACTTTATACCCAGTTAAGTACTTCCACCAAATATGAGCCTCATATATATGGCCGCCCGTCAAGGATAAAAGATCTGATTAGTAAAAAAAAATTGTTCATCTGAAATTCTCGAGCGCGTCAGATTAAGGTAGGGTGAGTTAGTTACATGCTAAAACGTGTATATTCCTCTAATCTGTCAATTTAAAGGTGACGTAAAGAAGGCGGAGGGCTACAAAGTTGTAAAAAAAAAACTTCATCTCGACATTCTCGAACGTGGCTAATTTTTTATTTATTTATAAGGGAATGAATCAATGGTAACGGAAAATATATAATCTGACGATTTCCACTAGCCGAAGTAACAAAAATTCATCGATAAAGTATAATGCGTGCAGTTACGTGATGCCTGTATTCCACTCTGGTTTCTGTTGCCAATGACGCCATGACAGTTGATCATGTTGTTTATGTAGGAAGTTGAGGACTGTGAAATTAAACTAATGAGTTGATATTTATAATAAACCGATTTTATTTAATCGTTTTAATACCACTAGGAAGTTATACGTCCATTTGACATGAATGATGGGTAGCGAGAGAATTGCCAGTGTAAAAATATAAAAAGTGAATACAGATTAATTTTTGAGACTTTACAGGTACTGATTTCGGCCCACAGGCACTAAGTATCAGTTTAATCCTGGGAATATTCCACATTACTCCCTTCAGGCTTTGATAAAGGCCTGGATTCAAGATAATTTGTCTCATCAACGACGACATCCCTGACAGCTTTATTTTTTCGCATTCTGTGTTCCATACTTTATTTTTAACCGTTTGGCTCGTAGCCTACCAATATACCTTTCCGTGACTTTTTGTCGATTTTTGTTCTACAGGTTTTATCATGTATGTATATGTACACAGTTGAACCAAATTAAGAGTTTTTATACATAGGTTTTTCGGTCGTGCCACATTTCAAATGGTGTTTAAAGTGTTTTAAAGCTCTTGTTGGTGTTATATTGAAATATACAGCAGTTTGGACTGCTTCGCCTCAGAGACATTTATTCAATTTAGTACTAGTCAACATAGTACGAGCCTTTTCAGTTATTGTTCACACCATGTGTTTTGATACACCATATAACTGTGGAGACCTAGGTACTGATAAATAATACGGGATACCTTTCTGTATGCAGTAATCTTCCTGTCGGTAGACAAATATTATCCACCGTTAACACAGTATAAAGTTTACTAATTTAAAATTCAATTTAGCTTCACTTTTTACGACAAAACCTTGAAAATTGAAAATACGTCTGATTTATACGTCAGTGTACACACAACACAATAATGTGTAAACTGATACAAACAATACAAACTAGTTTCTGTTATCAGTTGTTGTAGGTGTGATGGGGTCACATACATCATAGTGCATTATAAATAAATAGCGGTCGCTTAACATAATTTTTATACTGAGATGTATTAAAGGGTAGGCGAGTCTGTTTCCCATTTTATGCAGGCCTCACATAAGCTATAATTCAGAACAACATTCAAATTTGTTGTATAAACGCAACCATGTTATTTCTCTTTAATTCCATGAATTTACTTTTGCTCATATGGCCTATATGTTCACACCATAGTTCATAATCTATGTTTTTGCTTTGACATACTTGAGAAACAGACTGACGTATTTTTGCAGGTAGTACAATTTTTAAAACAATAAAATTGCGCGAAAATTTACCTGGCATGATATTTGTACCTTCACTTATGACGTGAGCTCCTTCCTGATCAAATATTACCGTCAAACACGCCTGTTGCATCTTAGAAACCGACAGCAATTTGTATGGCACCTCGCGGCAGAACAGCACGTTCTCCAACACGCCTGGGACGCCGGTGTCGCTGATGACATTGATGTGAACTCGTTTGGTCGCTGCAATGTAAGTTGAATTTTTAGCAACAGATATTTTAAAAAGTGGAATAATGTTTCATATTTACAGAAAAGATCTTCCCTTTTTATTATATGATCCGATACTCTGCGATCCAATAAAACGAGTTTATTTTGTCATTATTTTCTTGTTGGTACTCGCCGGTCATAAATGCATAGTCTGAAAAATCGTCAGACGGTGATGCTTCTTTCAGGTAAACAGATTGAATTGTTCTTTTCCTCTCTGGGTTATCTTTCTGACTACTCGTCCTCTTGAAATAGTAGCATTCCCTTTTAGTGTGTCCTTTGCAGCAGCAATGACGGCATTTTATGGAATTTGTCTTTGATTTGCTTTTCAACTTCTTATTATTTTATGTGGGTAGTTTTGGTTTATTTATCCATCGTAGAATGTCCGTTTGTGATTTGATTCTAAACTATTTTCGACTTTGTGCTAGAATCACAACCCTCATTCTTCAATTTAACTTCATGACCCAATAATCGCGTCTTGACAAATACCAAAATTAAACTGTCTTTAGATAATGCTTTTATGGCATTTATACCTCGTAATGTTAGCAAAAAATGTGCAAACTTATGTCTCGTCCATTCTTGTCCCGGCCGCCGACAATTCCGTGATTTAATCATCAAATATGGTGAATGGTGAATTGTTGCTATAATCCTATTTTTTTTATAAAACCAATTGCATAGCTATGCTTTTACGCTCGTTCAAAACACTTCCTCAGCAGTAACATAGTCATTTACAAACCCAATATATGAATCAGACAAATACTTCATCAATATATTTTATCAATATATATATTTTTTGCAACTCGATTACTGTATTCCCAGTCCTCAGTTCGATTTTCTGGAATTTCGCCGTCAACAGCATTAAACACATCTAACTTACTCAGTAAGAATCATATTCGAAATTTCCATATGCTGTATATTTCACCGTCAAATGGCCTAATGTTCCGTTTTTGCTTGAAGATGTCCATAGCAACGGAATTCAAAAATTGATTTCATAACGGCACTTTTTCACTGATTCGATTTTACTGTATTCACAAATTATTTCACAACGTGACTAGGTCCATAACCTGTAGGAAGTTGAGGACTGTGAAATTAAACTAATGAGTTGATATTTATAATAAACCGATTTTATTTAATCGTTTTAATACCACAAGGAAGTTATACGTCCATTTGACATGAATGATGGGTAGCGAGAGAATTGCCAGTGTAAAAATATAAATAGTGAATACAGATTAATTTTTGTATATTTAAGGAGGTCAAATTCAACAGTTTACAACACTAAAGTACTAGCACTATTAAATATTTATAGTTGCCGGCAACTTTTAGAACAAAAATGGCAGATTTGCGCATGTACCTACATTTGTACGTAAATCGGCTACTGCGCAGTCAAGATTATGCTCTAAAAGTTTCCCGGCAGCTGTACTATGAGTGATATTAATATAAAGTGTGTATTTTGTGGTAAAACTACTTTACAAAAAACAATTAAGTAAATTTACATTAGAAACATAACAAAAATGTGTAAATTAGCACGTAAGGTTGAACTGTCAGTGTTAATTGTATGCAATAAACAATAAACAATAAATATTTTAGAATATAGTCTGAGCAAACCGGTTCTCCGAAAATCCCGAACAACATACGATAATCTTGAACTTTCGAGAGAATCTTCATTAAATGAAGTAAATCACGCACAGTGCTATAAATTATTTATAGCAATAAAAATACCGCGAGTCTTTCAGTATTTACAACAGCGGCAACGTATAATGGAATATGACAGTGCATCGGAAGTTTCTGGGAATAGCTCCGAATCACATGCCCCTGCTTCTGGGGAGTGCTCCGAGTCACATTTTCCTGTTTCAGGAGAGTGCTCTGAGTCACAAGTTCCTGTTAATTTTTTTAATTGTCAGATTAGGCGAATCCCGCCAGATAATCGTCAGATTATGAGACAGCACGTCTAGGGCATAAAGATGAACCATATATATCTTAATCTGACGCGCTTGAGTATTTCAAAATGGCGATTTTTTTTTGCACATTCTAATAATAACTGCGAGTTTGCGTCACATCCAAATCGTCAGATTATTATATAAGAGCTTTTTCTTAGGTTCACTTAACATCCCCTTAGAAAATCTGACGCACCCGATGAAAAATTTTTTTTTTTAATTTTCAACCCTCAAGGACGACCACCCCCATCATGGAAACAATCAGTTTAACATGCGTACATCTTTAAAAATGTGTAGGACATGGATGCTATCAATATCTGACGCGCTCGAGTATGTCCATGCAACAGTTTTTTTTTTACATTTTTGAAAATCTGTAGCCGCTCCCCCCACCGATGAAAAGGTATATCTTATATGACATTTTTTTCTTTTTATCATCTAAGCTTCGCAACCCAATAGGTCTCTATGACGCTCGAGTGAATCCCGAGTTAGCATCGTGGCGTACCCTACTATTACATATTAATGGCGACAGAAACATTCAAACAGTTACGTCAAAACAAAACATTCGAAATTCGAATTATTATTTTTCCTTAAATCATTGTTAATTGCCAGTAACAGAACTTATGGCTAGACTAGGTACAGCCAATGTTACGTCTGACTATGACGGAGCGTGCGTCGCGATTAAATGACTAAGTGTGTGACGACGCGGTTGGCTCAGTTTGTGAGCACTTGCCTACTGAGCCGGCGGTCCCGGGTCCGAATCCTGGCCAGGGCAAATATTTGTGTGATGAACTCGAATATTTGTGCTTGGGTCATGATTGTTCTATGTACTTAAGAATATATTTATCTATATAAGTATGTATATTGTCGTCTAGTACCCATAACACAAGCCTTCTTGAGTTTAATTTGGGACTAGATCGATTTGTGTGAGGTTGTCTGATATTTATTTATTTATTTATTAGTTATTAAGTGACACAGAGGTTGGGTCATCGTGACGTCATAGTCTGAGGTAGTTGCCGCAGACTGCGAGATGTCCACTGGACATGCACTGACACTAGATGTACAGCCAATGTGACATCTGACTATGACGGAGCGTGCGTCGCGATCAAATGACTAAGTGACACTGAGATTGGGTCATCGTGACGTCATAGTCACCGCAGACCGCGAGATATGCACTAGAATACACAGACACTGGTTGTACGAACACGAACCACGATGTCTGACTGTGACAGAGCGTTCAGGCTTATGCTGCAGAGTAATTTGTGAGGTGGACGTATTGCAACGTAAATGGCTTAGATGTAGCAATGATCTAACTTCATCCAGCGGTCGATAGCCGAGCGATTATATTGCCCATATTTAAGGCATTGCGATGATAATATATGCATGTTTCTAGAAGTGCCTATTATGTATAACGCTAAATGCTTCCAAAAACATAGCTCTAGTTAATATAATATTTATTGAAATACGCTCACATAGCTATAACTATAAGTACGTACTAGCCATAACCTTAAGTCTGTAAAAGTTAGTCGAAATAAATGATTTGTTATTAATGATAATATTCCACATATCACTTAGTTTAGGGGATCGTGACGTCATAGCCTGCTAGGCAGGCACCGCAGGTGGGCTAGACCACGAGATGTTCACTAGATATATAATTATGACCACCGTGGCTGTGTCCGTCTAGGGTGATCTGTGAGGTGAGCGTTTCTACCGTAATAGCTTAAATGTAACAACGATATTCGGTGTACCTATTAGTCCAGGTAAAAAACGTGAAGATTTGTTTATGTGAAGATGAATTTGAAAATGTTCATTTTTGCCACTTCAAACCAAAACTAATGAACTTTTTTCGGTAAGTGAGCCACAAGAGCTAGCGCTTTCACTTGTCTGAGTCTACCGGCATTTTGCAAGAGGAGACCATTGTTGAAAATATACGCCGAAAGATACATAGATAGTACTTTTAATGCGGACAAATATTGATATAAGTAATATAAATAAACCTAATACATATATATAACTGCAGGAACAATGTAGCTCAACGAAGCAATAAAAAGTATAGTTTAAACAACACTGTTTAACGGTTCCTAGCAATAAATCAAAACAGAAGCGTCCCCAAATCAACATTCCATATTTTCTTTAAAAAGTAAAAGTAAAATATTATGCGCTTAAAAATAGGTGATCCATTACGAATAAGTCAACTGTCAAATAAGAATTCGCTAATCGATTGACTGATAGACTTATTGAAATCGATCTTTCGTCGGTTCATTGTAACCTGAGAGATTACTCTGAATGAGAGCTTATTCGAGATTCAAAATTCGTGTCACACCGTCCCGCTCATTCAAATACAGATTCACACGAAAGCGAGAGGATTGGCACGATACGAACGTTTTCGAACTTCAGAGTAACACCTCTGAACGTTGGCAGCGATTGTAATATCTAACTAAGCATCGATTGCTATCAATCATGCCCACTCGGATGTCGATTCAAGATGACTTTGATGATTAATCGCCCAATCAGTGACCGAACTTCCTAATTCTCATAAACTTGGTATACAGGATGGAAAAATCAAACGTCACAGGAAAGGCAAGTATATGTAAAATATTGGAAATAAACAGTTATGCGCAATGGGAATATATACTTTTATTAATGAACTCTTTTTGTGAATCGACTGGAAAGAAATGGCATAACATTTTAACATGTTTTTTTATCAATATTGGCCGTTTTGATTTCCAATATGACAGACGAATATTCGCAAATCCGTGTATATTTATTTGTTTTTAAAAATAAACGTATGTCTCCCCTGTATATTTCTAATATTTAAGATTAGGTACCTTACCTACCCTACTCACCTTCCATCTTATACTAATATAAGTTTGTGACGATCTATTTTTATTTCTCATAATTTGCTGATGGAAAGTTATCAACGGTTTACTTATTGACGCAATGTGAGCTATCGTGTGGGAATGCAAACATCGGTTAACCATAAGTATTGCAGTGATCATTCCGGGATAGTTTACTGAACGTTTAACGTATTGGGAAGACAAGCTTATAAGGCATCGCCGGCACCAGGACACAGCACTAATTCGAGTATGCTTTTGTTTGATATATCGCCAAATAAGTAATACCATATATCGATTATGTTGCCTTGTGATATAATTTGAGCTGCAATAACATTTGAATGGAAATATGATAAAATTATAAGTATTTCTCGCTATTGTTATTTGTACTTTCACCTAGACTCTGCTCCGTTTGCTACCAATTGTGAAGCATTTGAACAAATAACCAATAAAATACAGTCGTCTGTTGACTTTTACGAAAACCCCATGGGAAGACCGTTCTGTAGTAATTCCAATCTGTACTTAAACAGGAATACTTCGCGGTGATAAATTACAGATAATTTTCTGCAGGTTCACGTATCGGGAGTATCTGCAAATAATTTATGTATCTAAGAATAGTAATTGAAGTGCAATCCACGCATTAAATAGAGCAGCGCGCCGTTCGCGGAAACTGATTGATGTTTTATTGCCAACAAATGGGATAGAGATGGGCGCTCATGGGTAAATACCCGATAAATACCGGGTAAATACCCAATCTACCGGGCAGTAGTCATAGTAGATTGGGTATTTACCCGGCCTTCATCGGGTATTTACCCATGAGCGCCCATCTCTAAATGGGAGTGTTCGTTCAACCTCGTATGTAATAAATAAATAATAAATAAATAAATATTAAGGGACAATCATACACAAATCGACCTAGTCCCAAACTAAGCAAAGCTTGTACTATGGGTACTAGACGACGATATACATAATATATAAATACATATATACTATATAGATAACATCCATGACCCAAGAACAAATAAATATTTGCACAAATATTTGCCCCCGCCGGGATTCGAACCCGGGACCGCCGATTCAGTAGGCAGGTGTCTACAAACCGAGCCAAACGCAAGAAAGTATGTGGAAGAAACTATTAGAACCTTAACTGTCAAAAGCCAAGGTTTATATTTGAAGCTATTGATGTAGGAAACGGTTTTAAATTGTTAATATTATACTAATAAATAATACGAGACAAACATTATTTAAGAGCAAAAATTTTAATTGACAATATGTGCTAAGAAATAAATCGTGGTATTCTTCGATACACAATTTAATACCTAACGAAAGTGTCTAACCTCATTAGGCTCATCGTAGCTCTAGCAAATATAATGCCGTGATAAAACCGAGATACTAGTATATCGGATGGCCGGACCCCTAATTCGATATACATCTCTCTGATATCTCGGAGAAATTTCCGAAGTGGCGATATACAACAGTGTTCATTTGTATACAACGCAATAGATATTAGGAGAAAATATTACATTACCGGATAGTACCGTGAAATTTACGCAGCTCGAATCTCAAATATCGCGTTTTAATGACAGTCGAAGGCGAAAATATACCTGCGAACTCGCTTTACTTCGCGATCTTTTTTTTTTATGTCATAGGGGGCAAACGAGCAAACGTATCGGCTGATGGAAAGCGATAACCGTCGCCCATAAACACCTGCAACACCAGAGGAGTCACAAGTGCTTGCCTACCCGGCCCGGAGGACGAAGATAGAATGCCTCTATGCTAGTAATTTCACCGGCTATCTTACCCCGACACCGGAACACAACAATGCGAACATTGCTGTTTGGCGGTGGGTTAGTAGGCAAGACGATCTTACAGCACCCTGAAATTAGCGGATAATCGAATGCTTTTATACCTATACTTTTGCGGCGGCTTTGTCGTTCAGTTGTATCAGTCAGTATAGGCGGCTTTGTTTGAGGTATGAGACTCATACCTCATACTATGAGTGAGATAACAATAGGATTTTGTCAACTTTAGGTAAATATCTACCCGAATTTCTGATCCCAAGTTATCTAGTAGTTATTTTGCTAAATGTTTTGTTTTCTTTGAACGTTCCAAACGTGCCGATACAACTTTCAACGAGTGTCGCCAATGTGACAGGAAACATGCCTAGCTACACTTTCAATTTGGCATGCCGTTTCCAGATTCTGGGCACAATGAGATAAGTAATAATTTTTTCACAAACCGCTGTTTTGAAAGCTTTTAGAAATATCAAAATAAACGGATTATGTCACGTACAATATTCTGTTTAATGAAAGTAATAACATTTGGGTAGTTCTCAGAGCGTTTCAACCACTATCAACTTTAATCGAAAAATTGCCTAACGTAACTCTTGTCGTACACAATATGGCCGATAATATATGTAAATTGTTCAAATGTCAATAGATAACGAATCATTGAATGCACTTTACTACTCGACATCAGTATACAGTTTTACAGTGCTTGAGTTGCTGTCTCGCTCGCTCTTATGGGGATAAGAACCTCTCAGTTTTAGCCCAAAGTCGAATAGCAATCTGAGACCTCACGGACCTAATCATAATCGATGTATCTTTTGATTTTCTATCTTGTCAGTTGCCAGTACAGGCGCAGCACAGAATCGTTGCGAAAATCAGCCGGCTATAAAATTGCATTTTGTCGAGGAGGCCGTGACTGGCAGACGGATGTATCAAGCAGATTATAAGGGTTCCTGGAAAACCTACGGAACCAGAAAAAAAGGCGCGCAAAGAAAAGTAAAGTTGAAGGACCAAGCCGCGGTGGGAAAGTATGTAAATAAATGTGAATAAATATGTTGCTGGAACCGTACTTTTTACGAAATAAAAGGAAAATATAAATGCGATGTTTTAAAGATGCTCGAGTTTAGGTAAGCTCCAGTGGTTAGGAGTTTTTTCCTTAACATTTCTTCTGGACTTTTCAACTATTAATGTATCATGATAAGAAAGTACCTAACTAAATAGAACATGATTTTAATAAGAGTACTATTTAAACAGGCTTCTTTTTAATAGCATTATTCGCCTCAGAAAATATAAGTTACCTTCTAAATTACTAAGTCAGCCACAACCAACGCGCGTCTGAATAATAATATCTCAGCCACTAGTTATCTTCTTTGTAAGCCACTGTAATTTAGTGCAGCCATTGAAGCGAAAAATACGGTCTTACCTCCGAATTTATTTACTGTGAACCGATTTGCATGAAATTTTGGAATTAGGCTCATCTTACCCTTAACTTCAAAAGTGAAAATGATCTGAACTCCGCCTATTATTTTTAAGGAGTGTAAACAACCCCTTAATGGAAAAATTTACATTGAGCCATTTTATCGCTAGAAAACATGTCTAATAGTAAGTGGTGAAATTGTAAAGTATTTTCTAACATAATTACCTCATATTAAAATCATTTTCAACCCCTTGAAAATCTTACAACCCTTGCAAACAACCCCTAAATTGAAAAAATCACAAAAAAATACTTTGGTATGACATAAAAAGATGTAAGTATAGAGTAAGTAATATTTTATATTCTCTATAATAATTATCAAATTTTTAACCCCCTTTCAACCCTTGAAAACTACCCCTTGATAAAAAATTGACAAATATTTTTTTTTATAAAATGAAAAGGATTTAAATATTATTCCACACTCTCGAAAATGACTATCATATTCTTAAGCTTTTCTACCCTTAAAACTACCCCCAAATTAAAACAGTAAATATATATGATTACATATTTAAAACTAATTTAATTTAGAGTAAAAAATTGCCATTTGTGTTAAATGTGTTATATATACATATAAGAACGTTGGTATGTATTCATGCCTACGTTTCCAAAATATATGAGCCATATTATGTATATATATACACATTACAATCGTTGTGGGTCTCTATTATACTGCGTACTTTCACATTGCTCCAAATATTCACACTCCGAAATTTTCAGTTACTAAGTAGAATAAATATGATAAGTTTTTGGACTATAACTCCTTCAATTTTCATGTTATCACAATTTATAAAAAACCATTGTAAAGGTAATTAAGAGAGCTACAACATTCTTTATTGCAATATGTAGTAAAAAACCTTTTTCTAAAACGGTGAAGGGTTAAAGGGCTTAAGAGAGGCTGTGATTGCGCTGCCACGCGCTCTTTAAACAATCATATCTCCGTCAATTTTTGTTTGACAGAAAAAACAAAAAAACCAAATTGTTTGTCAGAAAAATACCCAAATTTTTAATCCGTACACTTTTATACGTATCTGTCGTAATTTTTGAGATATTATGAAAAAAATGTGGGTTTTTTTTAAATTTGAAATTTTTTTTTTTTTTAATCGTGACTTTTTTGAAAATTATGTGTCCTGAAGCAGCCAAACTGATACTATCTATCAAACTCTTCATAATAAAGTTAATTCTAGGCGGAATACGATTAATTTTAATTTTGGTGGAAATGGCACTTATGAAACCCATTGATTTAAAAGAAAAAACATTAGATGCTCCCCTTATTTGCAATACAGCTCACTTATTTTACGTGCAAAAAACTTTTAAAAGTGCTCATTTTAAAGCTTATTTCAAGCACTACAAAATCCTTTCGTATTAAAATGCATAAAATGCATCTGCTCGCCGCTAGATGGCCTTGACCACATCGATTAAATTTAAGACAAAATAAAAAACGGCTTTGATCTTTAATATCTAGCTTAATATTGCACTTAGAATACTTTATAAAACCCAAATTGTTCATTGTTTTACCTGCTACAATTTTGTTTTTTTCTAAAGTTTTCGATAAAACGTATATTTTTGGAGATATTTGCAAATAACCGATGAAAAACGTGAAAAAATTGCGAATTTTCAATTGCCAATAACTTGAAAAGTATTGGATTTTTTGAAAAACTTTATAGATGATTTTTTGCTTAAAATTAGGCTTTCTATCGATATCCGAGGTTATTTTGAAAAAAAAAAATTCACCCCCGAGAAGGGGTGCCAACCACCCCCAGGGTGGTTGCTGAGTTCAAATCATTTTCACTTTTGAAGTTAAGGGTAAGATGAACCTAATGCCAAAATTGTATGCAATTCGGTTCACAGTGAAAAAATTCGGAGCAATAATGCTTCAATGACTGCACTAATTGTAACTTAGCATGGTGATTATTTGTTAGCATCTAAATTTGAGGCATGCATTCAAATAGCAAACTTCTAAAATATTATTATATGACACCAAAATAGTAACTCTATTAGCTTCTAATTTTATAACTTAGTATGATTAAAATGTAAGTCATCCTACATTAATCGATCGTAAAATTTACCTAAAATTGTCATCAAATAGTATATTAAAGCCACTATTATTACATATGAACTATTGAGGAGAGAACAAAACAAAATACTTAAATCTAATTTTAGGTTAGGGTCGCAGTTGAACCTAACACTCCTCCTCGCTTCGCTCGTCGTCGTACCTAACCTAAGCCAAGTCGGACCTGCCTTAGAACTAGATTAGAGAGAACGCAGATGAACCTATTGCAATATGAACGAACGAATGACAATAAACAAACACGGGCGGGTCGGTCGGTACAAGAATCGAATGGCGCTCTCTGATTGGTGCAAATGGCCGTGGCTGTCTTGGCGCGCAGTCGCGCCAAATCGTTCCTACAGTGGCTATTTTCATGATAAAAGAATATGAAGTATTATTTTAGATGTTAAGTTATAATATATGAT
Organism: Apotomis capreana; assembly: GCA_947623375.1. Taxonomy (NCBI): domain Eukaryota; kingdom Metazoa; phylum Arthropoda; class Insecta; order Lepidoptera; family Tortricidae; genus Apotomis; species Apotomis capreana. The sequence goes on from OX392501.1 coordinate 17,725,202, forward strand.
GCTGTCTATTGAAGCTCGAATATATAATTTTTGAGGAGCTTGTATTGAAGCTGTAAAACGAAAAATGATGATGAGTTGCAAATTCCGTGGCTGAGTTAGTAAATTAGATGGCAATGTATAAATCAGAAGGACAAGTAATTATAATTGTTGATTATGACTTGATGCTTTCTTTAACATTTTTAGATGGCGTTGTAAAGAAGATGAATTAGTTTATTAGAGGCTATCTCATATTCCCGATGCTTAGTTATTAAATGAGAAGTTCGACCAAGTGGCCAAAAAATAAAATTGCGGCCGGATTTATTATTTCTCTTTTAATAATTATAAAAACGGTTTAAACTCACTTACAAATTTTTAGGAACGGCCCGACATTTTTCGAACTCATATGGAGCTCTTCATTAGGGACAGCTATCCGTTCTGCTACGCGTCCCGCGGCCCACTTCACGGCGGCGGCAGCACCCCCGTGTCCCTGATGAAGTACTCTATATGTGTTCTAAACATGTCAAACCGTTCCTGTCAATTTTTACGAGAGTTTATGCCTGTAAAATGTAATATAATGACGTATAAAATGTATTTTTACGAATAAATAATTGAATTGAATTTGAATTTGTTTAAAACGTTTTTATAATTATTTAAGATGTCTCACGATAGTTTTAATAATATTAACACATGACTTTCTTCAAGACATGTAACGCACCATAATTATAACAAGAACGGATTTTACGCGATTAGTTCCGTTTTTATTTTGATAATGTGCGGAATGTAATAAATAATTCAATAAATTTATTTATATGCTAACGTGTCCCTTTTAGATAAATTGACTAATAGTTTCTCGTTGATTACGTCAAACAACCGCATAAAAACAATCTAGGTCTGAATTAAATCCAGAAACCACTTGATATGTAGGTAGGTGGAGCTCATTCTGCGTCAGCGTGTGACTTCGCATGAATGAGGCACGATCGATATCTCGGCTAAGTGATGACCACGCTGCAACCGACTTTCATCTAAAAACTATCCGCTAACTTCCCCCACATTGGTTTCACCCCGAACTAGGCCAGATAACTTCGCAAAGATTCGTGGTAGTGCAAAGTGACTGCCTCTAATACGCCTCTATTGAACCTTAATTATTGAGATCTTGATGTGTTTTAGCGGAGTTTAAATGGCCATGATAAAAGATTAGCTAAGGATGTTGGGGCTGAAATAGCTTAATATGGGTTGATCGGTCAAGGGGCTGCATGCCGTTTAGTAGAGGTAGTAGCTTATTTCCCGTTAGCAATGACCATTTCCGAGAGCACTCATGAATTGCCAGTATTCTGCGATACGTAAGGGTTTTTTTACGGATTATATACCCCTTATGACAGCTTTATGCCGTTCCAGCTATGCTTATGAAGTGAAAACCTATAAAAAAAGTCGTAATCCCGCTCTTGGGAGTGACCTGTATAACGAATTGAGTTTGATTTCTCTAGAAGACATCTACATAATCGGTTTATATCGAGGGGAAGGTTTTAGGGGATTTGTATTTTGGAGTTGATTTTATGAGGCCTATGTATGATGTGTATAATCTGCATTACAATACAATGACTGTAGGTCGCACCGCCTGCCCCATCAATATTTGTACGGCGCTCGGGACCAAATCCTTTGTATGCGGCTTTTGTCACTGGACACTGATTAATGCCGCTCCCAGATATATGCCACCTCCTGTCACAATACTCGCCTAAACGTTATTATTCTGGTAATGGAGAAATTTAATATTCATTAAATGTCTAGAATCGGGAACAGCGGGAATGGTCTGATTAACTGATTTTATTGTTAGAATTGTGAACAGCTTCCAATATTTGAATTGGTCTCGTTATAATTAGTAATCTAATCAGCATAGGTAGGTACTTCATTCCGGCAACGAAGATTCCCGTTAGAATTGTTTGATATTTTAGTGTAAAAGTGATTTATGCCTGCAGCGCGTGTTTTTGAGTAGATGGCAACTATGTCACGATGTCTTAACAAACTATGGTTATTGTAATCCATTAAAAGGTACATAATGTATCGATTCAGAATAAAATTAATTTAGGATTGCATTTTATTGTAATAGCAGTATTGTCATTCATATCAGAAAGAATGTCATTACGGAATGTCGAATAGCGTATATTTAATGTAGAATTATAGTAGCGCGATTTCAAAGAGACGTCATTGACACGTCAGAGGCAAACGTCGAATTGTGGCCCACGCTGTCCAATACACTAACGGCTTACCTATAAGCTGGTGGAAAGCCTATACAACCACAATTCGCTAACCGACTCATAACTGTTAATTCCGGTTTTAGTGTACCCTGTACTTATGTCATGTACTCCTTAATAACATTTTTATTCATCAAATTAATGAGAATTATATTAGTCCAGCGATTCTGAAGCGTGGTCCACGGAACCCTGAGGTAGTTACGTAGTTTCATGCTTATAAAATATAATAGAACTGTGAACCTTATTATAAATTTATGAAACATGTAATGTCTCTTTTTTATGTGGGTACACACCACAATTTTTATTTAAAATACATTGATACAAAGATCAAAGCTTAAAGAAAAATTGAAAAACCGGCCAAGTGCGAGTCGGACTCGCGCACCGAGGGTTCCGTACAAACACTTTCCATCCCTAAGTGGTTAAGTTAAGTTTGCACCTGGTATGTATAGCGCCCCATATAAATTAGGTGCAAAGTTAGGTATTAATAGGTATTAAAAAAAAACTACTTACTAGATCTCGTTCAAAACTATTTTCGTTGGTAGTTTTTATAGTAATGTACATCATATGTTATTTTTAGATTTTTAATTTTCTTATTTTAGAAGTTAGAGGGGGGGGGGACCAACTTTTTTCCACTTTGGAAGCGTCTGTCACGCAAACTATTCGGTTTAGAAAAAAAATATTATATAAACCTCGATATCATTTTTGAAGACCTATCCATAGATACCCCACACGTATGTGTTTGATGAAAAAAAAAAAATTTAGTTTCAGTTCTAAGTATGGGGAGCCCCCAATATTTATTATTTTTTTTTTATTTTTGCATCAAAATCTTAATGCGGTTCACAGAATACATCTACCTACCAAGTTTCAACAGTACAGGTCTTATAGTTTCGGAAAAAAATGGCTGTGATATACGGACGGACAGACGGACAGACGGACAGACACAGACAGACAGACAGACAGACAGACAGACAGACATGACGAATCTATAAGGGTTCCGTTTTTTGCCATTTGGCTACGGAACCCTAAAAAGGAGTTACCTGGTGGAAGAAACCGGGTATCGAGCCTGGTACCTCTGGATTGCCGGTCCAGCGCATTAATCACTTTGCTACCCTATCGAAATAAAATAAGCATTTGAAAGTAAGCATTTGAACTGCTGTATTAGAATAAAAGAATTAAAATCTTAATCTTAACCGTTCCAATTTCCTTCCTTTCATTCAGGCCTACCACGTTCCCATGTAACCACAGAGTTAATTTAAACCTTTTTTATACTTGCGTACTTTTATCTGTCAATTATAATTTCACAGACAAAAATCACAATAACGCACTTTTTAATCCTGTACCAAAATTCTATACTCTATGGTACACGCTACAGAACTTTAATATTCATAAGACATCTCTGTTCTCAACTCTAATAATTTAATCAGCATATTTGATTTCAAAAAAGCACGCTACTGTTCCCTGATTGGTTAAAATTACTTGTCAAAAAATTTAACCAATCACGAGGCATTCGCCATGACCATCGCGATCATGTTTTTTTTAATAGGTCAGTTTTAGTTGAAAGAAAAAGGTTACAACAATAATAAAAAATCATAGTGGGGAATGACGATTAAAGTCAAAAATGTTTTTCTGCGTTTTGCTCGTATAAAAAGTATTGTATGCAATAGTTACACAATTAGGTCTTAAAATCTTGACTCGGCAAGCCTCGTGACCTAAACGCGGTTCTCGATTTTAAGAACCTTTATTGTGCAACGATTGCATAAAATACTATTAAAAACCTAGAACGCCGTCCAAATCCACAAGTAAACTTGATTGGTTTTTAATAATTTGAACTCGTCACTAGGTCACGTGCAGTATGCTTCGACATGTTCCGAGAGGCCGTGCCGGCCGCCGGAAATTCGTCGGAGTCGCAATTTGTTGCTCTGCTAGAAAATTGACAGGAAACTGCTGAGTCGCAATCGCAAATACGTCGGCGCTGACTTATTGGTGTGTCTTAATAAAACTACGCTGCAGTGTAAATTTCTTATTACAACGTCGTATATTGACTGTTGAGTTTGAGATATATGTATATAGGCCCTCAATTTCATGCTAAGAACTCCATCATCCAAGATCTAGCCACTGTATTTCTACTTTAGCGATATTTAGGTACCTATTCAATCGTCAACCGCCATGAAAATTTTTTTTCTGATTGCGATGAATATATTGTATCTAAAAGTAAGTAAATACTTAAAACAGAAATCATAAAACAGTTAAGATATGCGTAAAATTAAAAATTGCGAGGCGCGAGTAATATCTTTATTTTTACCACATATCCCTGAAAAATTACAATTGGTAGTAAATATCACTCATTGCTCAACTCAGCCTAGCATATCACTCAATGCATGGATATATTTCCGATACGTTAAAAATATTGCAAAGATTGCCGAATTAGCGCCTTAATTATTGTCTGTCTTCTTTATTATATACCAGAATCAGTTTGTCATTAAACCACATGGAATTTGAATCCCGATAGTCGGAATTAAGCAAACATTTTATAAACAAGTTAACCAAAACATGTGTTCATAACAAGCGCAAGTTGAAATTTTATTTATCGCGTGTATCGCACCAGAAACTATACGCTAGAGAGCACTTTACAAAATTTACATTGTTTAACTCGGGTAAACCAGAATGCTTTCGGGTTAATTATGCATAATTCAAGTAGAGTGTCTTGTGAACGACCGTTTTTTTAACCGACTTCAAAAAAAGGAGGGGGTTCTCAGTTCGGTTGTATGTTTTTTTTTTTTAATGTTTGTTACCTCATAACTCCGTCATTTATGAGTCGATTTGGATTTTTTTTTTGGGTTATTGAATAGACATCTCAAGGTTGGTCCCATAAAATTTTGGTGAAGATCAGATGACGAAATCTATGAGGAATCGAAGGAATTCCTGAAATTTTATAGGCACTCATAATATTTTTCATATATTTTCTAAAACTATTTAAGTATTTGCATATGGTAGTCATCATCTTCCAATGATGAACTGATGATGGAAGGTACAACTCCTTAACGGTTAGGAGTTAGGAGATAATTCAAACGAGATGCATGCCTTCAAGACCTCCCTGATCACCCCGCCATAAGTATTTTATATGAATCACTAAAAAGCGATTAAAAATTTTTTTAACAAAAAAAAAGGACCGACTTCGGTAAAACTAAAAAGCCAAAAATAACCCGTTCAAGTACAGATTACATTTGACTCACCCTTTGAAGTCGGTGCCAAACCTCACGTAAACTTTAATATATAAATATAATAACTGAGTGGTTTGGGATCGATTTCAAAGGGTGAGTCAAATGTAATCTGTACTTGAACGGGTTATTTTTGGCTTTTTAGTTTTACCGAAGTCGGTTCTTTTTTTTGTATTTTTTTTTTATATCACGGTGGTGACAAACAGTACGGTCCGCCTGATTAAACGGTGGTATATCGCCTTTAACTGACATTGAAACAGTCAAGTTTAGTTTGCATACAGGGCCCTAATTCCATATATATATATCTCGGGGAGATCGCCGAAGAGGCGATATGATATACCTAGTATGCCGCCACTTCACCAACCCGGTCGCATTAAGTTTGCGCTTTAATTATATGCGATGCCACTGATATCAGGCGCAAACTTATAAAATTTACCGGTTAGTAACGTCAAATGTCAGTATATGACGAATCACAAACATCGTGTTTTAATGACAGTTAAAGGTGTATCTCTGAGATATTGTATACCTGAGAAATCGCTTATTTGGCGACATCACGAATTAGCCCCCAGGATACGACGACTTGCCACGTCGGTCGACGTAACATGGAAATAAATGCATAAAAAAGGTTTCGTTACCATTAGCGAAACCTGAAATATTTATGACCTGAAACACCTCTTTGAGAAATTATCATTTTCTACGCGGCCAGCCAGAGAGGCGGTCCGACTCATCTGCTCACGGCCGGGAAGGACAGCAGCGTTTCGTGGAAGTTTCCGCTACTCTGCCACGAGATGTTGGAACAATATCCCTCCACCCATTAGGAATGCTAAATCTTTAAGCACTTTTAAATTTAAGTTTCGCAGGCATCTATTAAATCTCCAACTCTCCAATTCTTAATTCCAGACACCTTGTCAATAAATTACACCTCCTTCAATATAGGTTATATTATCTTAAGTATGATACTTCCACTATTCTACTACTTATCCTATCCTATACACTATAGGTAACACTGCTCGCCATTTTAAGTAAGTATTTAATATATTTTATTTTATTTATATAAACTAATACGTCACAACACATCATACACATGAATTACATGCGCTGGAATGTAAACACACGTCACCATTTGCTGTTCCCACCTACCTGCTCGCCCTCTGGGTGCCACGGAAGACCAGCGTTGCGACATCTCCTGGATGCCGTAGCATATGCTGAGTGGTGTCCTTTTGGGATCTGACATGACAGCACCATTTATTTGTATTTCGTTATTTCTAATTACTTTGTTTGTTTTAATTTTTCTGTCTACCCATTGTTTAGATTTAAGTTTGTATTATGGTTTTTTTAGATTAAGTATGTTTGATTATTATGATTTATGGTTTTGGTGCTGTTTAGTTTGTCTCAATAAATTTATTTTCTTTCTTTCTTTCAAACAAAAAAAAAGCATTTGTTAGGTATATAAAGACAATCATGACAATTGGCAGGCAGACTGTGCAGATTTACTTGTACGCAGATTTTTAATGACGTTTGTGTTTTAGCTCAGGTCGAATTTCCAAACGAACATAAGTACTGCGCTGAATTCTTGAAATAATGAAATAATGAACTTTATTCTGCAAGTAGGCCACAAGGGCACTTTTACATGTCTGAGTCTACCGGCATTTCACAAGAGGAGACCACTGTTGAGAAGAAACTTGTGTTGTATAGGGGCGATGAAAATTGTTAACACAAATTAAAATGTACAAATCGCCCATTTTACATATTTATTACATGGCTAATAAAATATCGGCCAAGTGCGAGTGCGACTCGCGCACGAAGGGTTCCGTACCATTATCTGTAAGTTTGTTGTATGGGAGCCCCCCTTAGACGGACGGACGGACGGACGGACAGCGAAGTCTCAGTAATAGGGTCCCGTTTTTACCCTATGGGTACGGAACCCTAAAAAGGAAACTTAATCAAACAATCAGTGCTCTGGCCTTCCTCACAATCAAACCGTCAAGCTACAACATGTTTTTACTAGGTGTAATCCTTACTTACTTCAAGGAGTAGCTACTACATATCTTCACGTACACTTCAAGAGTACTTCTAATTGGTCAGAGCCGTGTCGGACCGGTCTTAATCATTAAACAATCTTGGTTTGCCCAACAGCTCTTAAATGGATTCTGTTGAGAATTGTTCAAATATTATTTTCTCAAACATGCAATGAAATATCCTCATAACGTGCGTTAAAACAGGCTTCGAAGTGTCAAGTTTCACGCGGAACAATTCGAGAGAACTGTTAAGAAATTTCATACAAAATTGAAGGCCTAGGCCGGGAAGTAATTTGTTTTTAATTTTAATGTAAACATGGCGTCTGCGATCTATGTGTTTATGAACAGCTGATATATATATATATATATTTTTCTAGTGGCTACCCATTCAGCCATCAGACCAACAATATCCGCGTTAATGCCTAGTATACACGAATTGATATTAAGAATACAAATCTGTATGATTCAACGGTTGATGAATACATTTAAAATACTGTCTATACGTAAGTCACCAGAGACCATAGACAATATTAAAAATCCTCTGCCTTTATTTTATTTAGTATATAAATTTAGATACTTATTATCAGGTTGTGTATAATGGCCCTAATATTCGAACACTACACACGTGGACGATTTAATAAAGAAAAAAAATATAGAGGGATTGGAGGGAAAATTTAAAATACTATTTCTTAAACATGGCGTCTGTGTTCATGGTAATGTCCTTGGCAATGTGGAAAGTTATAAGCCTATCGCCATACTTCCTACCGTTCATTCTCCATCGGACACTCTCTGCATCTTTAAAACCTTTTTTGGGTGACTCTCAGCATGGGTTTAGGGAGAACCGTTCGGTTAATACGAACCTATTTATCCTGACTAACACCATTTCCGAGTCCCTCGACAAGGGCATCCAAGTCGATGTCGTTTATTTCGATTTTCAGAAAGCTTTCGATCGTGTAGATAACGATGTGCTTCTCCAAAAACTCTACAGTATTGGTTTCTCACCTAATCTGCTTAATTTCTTTTCCAGTTATCTATGCGATCGACAGCAGTATGTTCAGCACGCGGTCATTTTGTGTCATTTCCCTACCATACCAGATCTGGTGTTAGTCAGGGTCCGATTTTGGGACCTTTGTTATTTGGAATTATGATTAATGACCTTGAATCTGTGGTTCTAAATGCAAAATGTCTTCTCCATGCCGACGATTTTAAACTAATTTACGGAAAAAAACAAGTTACCGATAGAAAAAATCTCCAAGCATATCGCAGCAGTGTTCCGGTGGAGTGTGGATAATAAGCTTCACTTCAATGGGTCGAAGTGCTGTGTGTGCACTTTCAGTCTCGCATGTATTCCCATTTATGCACAATATATGCTTGGTTCGGGGCCAATTAATAGGGTCTCCTTTATTAGGGACCTAGGTGTTGTGTTTGATCAACTTTCCACTTTTGATTGATTGGGTTTTGTTACGCGCAACGCCAGAGATTTTCACGACCCTGGGGCTATAAAGTTGCTGTTTAATGCTCTGGTGAGAAGTAAATTGGAGTCGTCTGCTGTAGTCTGGAGCCCTTGCGAGTCTTCTTACAGCTTACTTCTGGAAAAAGTCCAGAAAACTTTTTTTTATACCCTACTAAGTTCCTTCTCGGAAGTCTAGGCTTCCATTCCCTTGAAGTAAGGCGCAATTTCAGTCTGCTTACCTTAGTCTGCCGTGTGCTGCGAGGAGAGTCAGATTGCCTAGAGCTGATAAATAATTTAGTTAGGTTGTATGTTCCAGAAGTCCCTCGAATCACGCTTAGACCCCGCACGCGACCGTTGTTGGCTGTGCCAGCAGCTCGTACTGTGTCGCACAGGAACTCGCTGCACCTCCGGGCCTTGACGCTGCTCAATGCACTTCTGGTGTCAACACCGGAATGTGATCTGTTTGCGTGGCGATGGACGGCTGTGTGTAGTGCGTGTTTGAGGTACTGTGAGTTGATGGATGACAGGATTACTAGTGTTCCTCTTTGATAAGTGTACATCTTGTTTCACAGTGTATTAGATTTAAGTCTGTAATGCTGTGTAAATATATTTATAAATAAATAAATTCATGAACTGGCTGAACAGCTGAATTAGGTATGTTTTTTTGAGTGGTGTATTTTTTTATTTCATTGCATATGTTTGAGAAAAGCACTATACATGCCTTAGTCGTGAAAAGGGCTTGCCGGCTTCGTATCACTAGACGGCCTCCCTTACGGTCGGCCGTCTATACCTACACAGCCGGCAAGCCCTTATTTCCCGGCATCTGCAGTAATGTACTAATATGGTGTTACAAACCAAGTTATATTGACATTAGACATGTTATTTTCGTATGACACCCTGAATAAACACGTTAGTCATGCATGTAGGAAAACATTCGAACGTGTTCGTGATGGGACTGAAATTGTGTTATTTCTTTTAGGAGCTTCCGTGAGCGCCGTGTCATAAACATGTCAGCATGCTACATTTTATTCGCCAACAAAATATAGATAATGTTGTTTTCTGAAACATTCGGCAGCTTGATAAAAGCTAGATCATTGTGTATCGGTACTAAAAATGTCTCGGTATTTGTTTGATATGACAATCGTGGGCTTTGTTATGAATAGTGTACATGTTCCAGTCAAAACGAATGTAAAGTTATTGTTGCTATCATTCTATAGATCAGTCGCTCTCTTATTTATTATTATGTTAACTATAAACAAACCGCTTCAGACAGTAACGGCTGAGAAACAATATTAAAAAATACCAAAAAAATATATATTTGTATTTAATTTTATTTCGTGACAACTTCGTTGACACGCCACTGTCAATATAAATTCGATCAAGGAAATAGAATGTCTACACACGGCACCTTTTCTATCCGTTTCTAAGTTACCAGTGACATCCTTCGTCTCGTAAGAAATGGAGCATTTATTTTAGTGTTTCGTGTAGTAGAAATGTTTGCGTTCATTCAATTTGCAGCGAAGCCCCTGAGGGCGGTAATCCCGTGCTCAGGCCTGTTGCGTCCCGCTCCCGCGCGTTCCTTCTCATAATATACTCGTCACAATACATCAATAGATTTTTATATCTAGGGCATAATTTATTACGCAAATCTAGTTGAAATACAAATACCAAAATGAATACATTAGCAATTCCTTTGGTTTCTGATTTACCTTTCCAACTGATATGCTCAATTTGATACCTACTCGTATAGACGCATATAGATCGAGATTAATCATAAACGCGAAACGTGGTTGTCATCATAGGAGTAGGTACCTAGATTCAATCACTCTAAATGCAGCTCAAGTTTCACTGGCTAAATTTATACGCGACGTGGATGGGGTTGTGACATCCAGCCCTCCCGTGAGGGCGCAACTGTCACCTTAATTAATTCCCACCTGAATTGTGGATTATTCCGCGACTGAGATGCTGCGATACCGCGGTTTTATGAGACTGCGGCAGCTCGTGTTTTCGCACTAATTTGACGCATTGGGGAACTTACGGCAAAACGCCCGTTTACTCTCTAAACCTTATATTTTGGCACGCTTTGTTTGGAAATGTAAACCGTATTTTGCACGGCGTTTGGATTGCTACGATTGTAAGTCTGACTGGAATACGAGTTTGTGGAATTAACAACCCGGATGGTGGCTCTGTTATAATTATAACAATTCACGTATTATTTTAAATTACCTTGATAAAACTTTACGCGTAACAAAAAGTAACCTCGCCGAGTGCGTTACCGAGTCAGCTTATCATTAGAACTAAGTATTACAAATACCTACGTCTAAAAGGTCTCCGTCTAACTTGAACGATCTTGATATGTGTATCATAGCAATATCACTATTATTCAATTACCTTTTTATTGAAAAACAAATGAAAACCAATTGAATGGAATCATGGTAGAACAAAAATGGCGACATAAATGTGTAGTTGAAGCGTCGGAAGTAGTTGGCACTGTACAAAGGTCGGCTGTTGGCATTGGAATCTCAATAAGATGAAAAGTTTTAAGCAAACTTCAGCCAAATGTGGCAATAAAACGTTGAAAGTGCTTTTATTTCATCTGCGTGACTCGCCACAGTTTTCCACTTCACATGTATCTAGTTGTGGATTTCCATATTATATCTTTCAGTTGATTCTGAAAACCCTCTTGATTTTTTCTGGGCCTTTTTTGTGTACGAGGCTTAAATCCTATTGACATTTAGCTAACAATCTATCACCCGTATCACGGGGATTCGTGATAATTATGGCCGATATAAATCGATTTTTGCTATGCGGTCTGCATTAAATGATACTGAGTTAGTAGTTATTTAAAAATAAATAGTATTTACGTCACCCTAGGCCGTAAGAGGGATATTCGGCCCGCTACGCGGAGAGAAAATCTCACTTTCTGGCCAATGCGAGACGTAAAACATTAGACAAACCATGGGCGGTAATTCGTAAAGCCCCAGATCGCATATTTATGGCCCTCACCTTCGGTTCGAGCCGCAAATACCTGCGATCTTCACGAAAATTCACGAATTCACCGCCCTAGGTATGTAATGTACTATTAACATACACACATTAACACCTTAAATTACGTTTTTAAAAGTAATTGTAATGTAGATAAATTAATTTTATCTAGATTATAATTTCATAAGCCGCACTATTTTTAGTAATCTTTTGTGGTTTTGGATCCCACGACACAGGCATCGCGTAGAGTGGGAATGACTGTTCCTGTTTCTTTCTATACTTGAAATAAACAAATTTATTTTTGTTTTCTTATTTACCTTTTTTAAATACCTACAGCAAATCACTGCAGTGTAGATATATAGTGGCGATATTTCAGAGACATATAATTAGGAACGTTGAATTTGGACCTAGTTAGGTCGTCCGCATACTGTATTTAGGATGCTCGGTTGATTAAATGTTTATTCACATCCCTAAACAGCGTACTTCCTCGTCAATTTCCCAAATATTTGGTTATTGCCGCGCCTACACGCCGCCGATTGTTTGACTCATATAACTTCGCGTAGTAATTTAATTTCGAAGCTTGTTTCTAATTAAACGATTGAGCGAGTTCAAAATTTCGCCGCAACCAGGAAGCACTCGATTCTGACGTTTCCGACAAGCGCCTCCAATACCTTTCAGCGGACGCGTTTACACTCCTTTGGGGTTATTGATTCGATGTTATCACTGTCGCCGCCAGCTGGGCACAAAGCGGGTCGCCTTTGCAAAAATATAGCTGAGTGACAACCTAAAATTGAATTTGTAATCAAGTGTCCCGTGAAAACACGGCCGTACTTACGTATAGCCTTGTTTTGGTTTCACTCCCATTTGCTCGATCGCACGTTTTCAGCATTTCGCGCCGCTCAAACCAGAAAGCGGTCGTGATTGCGTTTAATATTAAAACATTCTTTCGGAAACGCCGACTGTAGTTGCAGTATTGTGAAAACTACAAGGCAGCGGAACTTACAACGGAAATAGGGTTTCAGGGATTACGTCTACGTAAAAATTCGAGAGTAATAAGGTCCGCACAGAAGATAGGGCAGGCAGGCATAAAGAGCTTATTTGGGCGTGGAGGCTTTAGCCATAATACAGCAGGCGCGTGCTCTCGTCCCTCTCAAGGAGCACATTATCACAGTATTATGCTGATGCGGGCCGCCTGCCGGAGCTATGACGTCACTCTTAGCAGAATTATGTCGATAGTAGCGTCTTGAGAGCCTCAGGCGGCACTGCTGTTATTTATCGCTAAAAAACAACGTAGCTATTTTCAAAGGAAAACATTTTACATATGAAAATAACCGTTGAGACTATTCTAAGACTGTTGAAACGGAAAAACAGGGATCTATTGAAATGTAGCGAAAATATAAAAAGGATAGTCGAGTCGTTGATAGAAATGGCGAGATCGTCCCCGCCGCCAGTGAACTTAATTGATTTATTTTTAATCTTCTTAGGATTATCCGGGATGAACCGGGTAGGTAAACTAATACGATTAGGTACGATGAAAATGCTTCCTTCGAGCGTTAACGCTGTGTGTACCACGGACGATGAACAAACATTATTATTTAAGCGAATAGACTACAACTTAAAACTCACTGAGATCTGAACCACGGACGGTTTAACGGGAATTACAAACGAGAACTTATGATTCTTTAGTCCAAAACAAACCTGTGATTTTCAATTTCTATACGAGTCATAAGATAACAAAAATTATCTAAATAAATGGAAGCACAATATTATAGTCTAAACACGATAGCTATCTTGGAATCAAAAATTTATGAAATATGCACCTTCAAAAATCTAAAAACGACACCGAGGGCACGAGACTATCCAATCCAATAAAACATAGATCCACCTCCTTGAAATTCCACATTGATGGTATATATAGGTGACAGCCCAAATGGATGATAGTTTCCTACGGCATACGCGTGACCTTATTGTAGTGGAACCAACGTTCAACCATATAACTACTTTAACGATGTGCTCTACTCACCTTTAAATTATAACTTATTATTAGCATGTATTTTATCTCGAATAGCAAAGACTAATATCTATCAGCCGTGGGTATATCCGTGATACGGCCTAACTATACGGAATGGGTATATGTCAATGTCAACCGAATTAGGCCTATTATATAGACTGCCATGTACAAGTACGTACAGATACTTGAACGGTTTCTTACGCCAAACATCATGACGTCAAGAATACCAACTTCAAAAGAACCTTGCTTATATTATAATTCCATGCAAAGGGGTAAATCGCCGGGGCATGATCGTCTCAGCATTGAGCACCTAAAGCATGCGACGTTCACTTGCCGCGTGTCTTGGCTATGTTTTATACGCTCTGTCTGAGTCACACTTATCTCCCTCAGCAACTCACACGTACTGTGGTTATCCCACTGGTAAAAAACAAAACAGGTGATCTATCGGACATGGGGAATTATAGGCCCATCTCACTAGCGACGGTACTTGCGAAAGTGCTGGATAGCTTGCTTAACGCACAACTTTGCAAGCATATTAAAATTCGGCTTTAGGCCGGGTTTGTCGACGGAGAGTGCTATCTTGTGCGTTAAGCAGGCTGTCAGGTACTACAAGGATAGAAACACGCCTGTGTACGCGTGCTTTTTGGACTTATCGAAAGCTTTTGACCTGGTTGTTTACGAGAGACTTTGGACGAAATTAGAAAAAACAGATCTACCCGTAGAGTGCGTTAACTTGCTCAAATATTGGTACAACAACCAGGTCAATCAGGTGAGATGGGCGAGGGCGGTCTCTGACGCGTATAGGTTACAATGCGGAGTAAGGCAGGGTGGGCTGTCATCACCGATCCTGTTTAACCTATATGTGAACGAGCTGATTGAGGATCTCAGCAGTGCACATGTCGGCTGCCACATAGGGGAAACTTGTTTCAATAACATTAGTTACGCGGACGATATGGTCCTGCTGGGACCCTCAATCGACTCGATAAAGCAACTTGTCAAGCTGTGCGAGGGATACGCTCAACGGCATGGTCTTAAATATAACGCTAACAAAAGTGAGTTGCTCATTTTTAAGGCACGAAAATTTAATATAAAGAGAATACCTAAGATCATGCTGGGGGGCGTGCCTCTCAAAATAGTTGATAAGTTTAAATATCTTGGGCACATGCTAACTGTGGATTTAAATGATGATATGGATGTGGAAAGGGAGAGGAGAGCATTGTCAGTGCGTGGTAATATGCTCGCCCGCAGGTTTGCACGCTGTAACGAACAAGTAAAAGTGACGCTTTTCAAAGCATATTGCCAAACTTTTTACACGTGCAGCCTGTGGGTGACATATTCGCAAAGGGCCTATAATACACTGCGTGTGCAGTATAATAATATTCTTAGGATGCTGTTGAGGTTTCCGAAGCACTGCAGTGCGTCGGGCATGTTCGCCGAGGCCCGAACGGATGACTTTTTTGCGATCCGGCGAAAAAGAATAGCCTCGCTTCTCCAACGCGTGCGCGGTAGCAGCAACAGCATGCTGAGAATACTGGCCGATCGTCTCGACTGCCCGCTCACGAGATACTGGGTAGACGTAGTCATCGGGAAGGCAAAGTAGTGCCCCCGGGAGGTACTACTGGCCCTCCCGATATGCGCTACAAACAGGTGTACGCTTGTTACTAGAGCTACATATTATAATAGACTAACATAGAGTTTAAGTTAATTACTAACAACAGCATATGGATTTTTGATAGTCCGAAATAAACGTTTTTTATTTTATTTTATTATTTATAAATTATAAGACATAAGTTTTCCGCGTTCATTTACTGCTGAAAATTATATACTTACGAGTACGTATGATGGTAATAACACCAATTGTCTAAGTCACGAAGAAATAGCGCTAAGTGTCTAGGTACACCTGCAGGGGAGTACATGATATTTTTTATTTAATTTCTCTAATGACTTGTGTCTTTTTCAATGACATTGTATATTTTTTATATTACTGAGTCTCGAGGTAGAAAAAGAAAAAAACAGTAGAATTAAGATTTTATGAGTACCTATCCCTAATTTGTCGATTTTTTCCCTGTTTGTCTACACATCTGGGGCATTTGGGGCGTCCCGATACAGCCCATATCTGGAATAGTCAACACAAATGCCTCTAAGATTCGGCCATGGCGCCCAGCGGGTAGATACGAGGAAACCGTCCTAAAATACCCTCATAAAAAGTAATAGACCCTAGAAGCGATACTTTAAGTAACTGCTGCGGCGTAAACGCTAACAAATTAGTGGTGGGGCTCGTTAGACGGCCTATGGGATATGTTTTGATACCTTTTAACTAACTTTTAAGCATCACACTTGACTCAAGTTTACGACATCAATCAAAAATTTATTATAGACCATCAAAGACTGCTTTTTTATCAAAAAGTATTATCGGTATGGCCTTTAAAAATATTTAATAAATTACCGACATGAATTTTAAAGCTAGAAAGCATTAATGAATTTAAAAATGCATTATTAAAGTTCCTAGAATCTAAGGCTTAGTACTCGATTCGAGAATATTTGAATGATATGGTTACTAATTCATAAATAATTTATGCATGTGACACACATAACATACCTATATATATTTGCATGTCTCTGTGACGAAACATGTAGTTCTTTAAGTACATTTAAGACCACCTGTATGTACCATGTTTGAGTAAATAAATGTCTGATTCTGATTCAAAATAGTCTTTACCAAGACTAAGGTACCTTTATTATTACGCACCGCCAGCGAATACGCTTTTCGGAGGCTGTCGCTTTTGATCAGTCAAAATCGGTTCGCATTTAAATCAAATCGTGTCTATCTAGTTAGTCTGATTATCCTGTGGCAATCAACGTTACTTAGACAAAGGGCCATCTATGCAAAATCACTTCTATTTATTTTAAGGATTACAAAAGAGAACAAATTCATACAAACACGTTAAAACGATCGACCTCGTATATTATATTCATATTCATATTCATATTCATTTATTTATAATATTTTCAATATTACACGTCAATACATTAAACTCATTTATAACTTAATACGTATACAAATTTAATTAACATTAACTCGTATATAGCAAATCCGTATATAAGTATTATTATTTTATAATTTAACATTCAAAAATTCATTAAAGCTATAGAATGTGTGCTCGAGAAGCCAACTTTTTAGTCTCTTTTTAAAACAACCCAAAGAGGGAGCTGAGGTAATTGCCACTGGTAACTTATTGTAAACTGTTGGGCACACAACGTGAGTTACCTTTCCAGATCTTGCTTGATTATTAAGTTCGGGCTTTTATGGTCGCGCAGAACGACGGAATGAAAATAAGTTAATTAACGGAATAAAATAATATTTTATTTAAATCGCGGAAACCGAAGATAATTTTAAGAAATAAATTCACTCTGGCATTTATTTAAACTGGAGTAGGTGTAGTAATTGACATATAGTGGAATACTAATTAAATTAGGTTTTACTGACATGAAAACTTCCGCATCATTTTATCGTAATAACTGAAGGTATTTTAAGTTCAAACTTTCACCTGCTTTGTAACATTTTATGTAATAACTTCTTTCAGAAGTTGCCTAACAGTTCATTATTTACGTTTTGTTCGGCGCTTCCTAACTACTGGGGTGTACTTTAGACAATAGAAGGGGAAATTATATTGCACCTCGAAACAAAGCGTTCATTATTTTTAAAAGGGCTATTCAGAAGTCTGTGTTTATCAGGGAATGTACATTAACCTACCTTCTCTAATCACTTGCTGCTAGGTAGGTCAGATAATAAAGGAAGATTGTCTTATTCTTAGATAGAAGCCCACCATGGTGCTTAGACATTCCGCTTTTTACACGTTTATAGGACGCGCTTCAAAGGCACTCTCAGTGGCGCATATGGGTTATCGGTGGTATCGTTACGAGCAATTGCGTAGCTATTGACACAAACAACCAACAAAATACAATTCTTCGGCAGTGTTCTATTTTATTCTGTGGGTATAATAAAATGGACAGTGGCGTTACTAAGTCAGTCGTCTAGTTTTCTTTATGTCGCAATTTAAAATTTTAGAAAGCAAAGATTGTACTTATCAGTTACTTCTGAAATTAAGTGTGATAAAAAGTAAGCGAGTGTTTCAAACAGCTCTATAAACCCCGCTTAAGGCTTGCTTTTATTCGCTCGTACATTTGGAAGTGCAATTACTGCCAGCAAATACATACAATTGGCTCCATAACAAAAGACTATGGGAATAATTCATAGCCTCAGTACAAGCAAGAGCTAAAACCGTAGCGCTATTTACCAATCTTCCAAAAGGTAAGTCACATGGTTGACCTACTTCAGCTAAACAAAGAGCGAAAGTGGTTAGGTGACGTTTCGCCTCAAGCTTTGCCTGGAATGTTTGTTCCCTGCCCTCGACAAACACGCCGCATCTTTGCAATGTGTTGACACTTTCTTAATACTGCAACTAGGGTATAGTAGAGTTGCTAAGCCGCGAAATTGTGCGCATCGGGTTACAAGCATGAAATTTCTACCACTCATAGAACGTTCCACGGTGATTATTTTCAGATGTGGAGGGAAGTCAGATTCGTCCCCTATGTGGTGGGAGAGCGGGTGAAGAGGACCAAGTACTGTTCATTTTCTTTTTATATTACTGATCAGGTAACGCTAGTAGGACTTGTGTCGTATCGTTTTCGTGTAAAAGAGATATCAGGAATTAATTTTTCATGTTATTTATTCATAGTACCATATAAAAATATGGTTGTATTTCCGAAATTGTAAAAATCACAACTAGTTTTTTTTATTCAGGGAGATAAATTAGATGTGTGTGAACCTAGCATATCAAATGTTAGAATCTCACAATTTAAGGACAGTTCTAGTAGCATCCCCAATAGTTCTACAGTTCCTCATACTTTTTTTCAAAAGTTCTGTTCAACTTTTTGAAAAAAAAATTTTTCAAAATGAGATGCTAACTTCACACTACCCCGACCAGCATCTCAGCAGTTCTTGATTGCTAGACCATAAATACGTGAGAAACTGCATAGTTCTATCGCCTGGAGCCAGCACAGCAATAGTTCTGGCCCAAAAACAAAAAAAAAATGAGATGCTAACTTCACAATACACATAGTAGCTACTAGAACTGTCCTTAAATTGTGAGATTCTAACATTTGATATGCTAGGTTCACACACATATAAATTAGTTATATTTCCTGAATATTTACAACAAAAAAAAATATTGCTAAATAGCAAATTTAATCTAGTTTTTAAAAATATATAAATATTGGGCACTCTTCATACAAACAGTAACTTAAATAAATTGTTGATGTTGAGATTAGCCCGTGTGCTCGTGATACATTAGCAAAAAAATATTTTGTTTTAATTACATTAATTTGTTTTTCTAGTACGTATATAGTAAATATTATATGTAAAAGAATGTTAACAATCATTATTTAATGTATTTAATGAAGCGAAATAGGATGCGTTCGGAGATTTACGTTGGTTACGTCGACGTAAAGATATATTTTAAGCTACTGTTTGTATGAGAAGTACCCAACATGCATATATTTTTAGAAACCAGATTAAATGAACTTTTTGAAATAATAATAATAATTTGAAAATGTTCACGAAATTGAACTAATTTACCTCACTGAATAAAAAAACTTGTTGTGATTTTTACCTTTTCGGCCATTACACCCATATTTTTATATAGAACTATACAAAAATAACATAAAAAATTAATTTCTGATATTTGTTTTACACGGAAACGATACCAAACACGTCCTGGTAGACTTTACTGACCAGCAATAAAGAAAGAAAAGAGGGATACTTGGCCGTATTCACTCCGCTCTCCCGCCTGACAGGGGACGAATCTGACTTCCTTCCACATCTGAAAATAATCACCGTGGAACACTCTGTCTGTGGTAGAAATTTCATGCTTGTAACCCGATGCGCACAATTATGTTAGAAAATAGCGGACTAACAACTCTACTAGTAGCACTATGGTAGATGTACTTTAATTTTGTTACGTTTTAGGAAACAATGATAGTACATTATTGAAGAAGTTGGAAAGTAAGCAATAGTTGAACGAGTGCGTTCGTTTTTTTCTTAAATGAGCCCGTTTTTATAGTCCGGTCTATGTGAACTCAAAAAGACATATAAAAAATATAATAGCTGCATTAAGGCGCCCTAATTCTGATGGATCGGGATTTAGATAATTTATTACCATATTTTCGAGCAGTATCGGCATTTCTTTTTTTTTCTTAAATGTGCAATGTAGCATATAAACGTACCCTTAAGCGGGTTTTATGGGGCTGTTCGAAATGGTCGCGTTTGTGGAGTTAAGTAAGGTTATTTTTAGTATTATTTTAGCTTTATAATATCTTTAGAAAGTTGGCGACTGATTTAATAATGCCACTATCCAGTGGGATGTTTTTCATGTTAATTGGTCATTACTAATTTTCGATATTTTAATTTAAAAATTGTATTTCAATTTTAATTGATTTGGCATTTATTAAATCATAATATGATCATATTATTTAATATCATATAGACATGATATGATTTCCATTTCCGTCGTTAAAATCTGTAGCCTACTTTATTCGCTAATGTGAGAAATAAGGTATCTGCAACGGCATTTCATCAAAGTCCAGCTAAATACTGAATAACTGCATAATATATAAATATTATGATTAAAATTGCAATCGTCCCATCTCCGTTATCTTAACGTTGGGAAAATCATTTCCTTGATTGCGATGAAAAATGTAGGCGCCTTAAAACAAAACTTCCGCCTAAAAATAGCAGCGACATAAAGCAGGCACTAAAATATGTAAGAGGTTCTTACCAGCGGGTTCCGGTTTCTCTGGTGCAATTTCAAAAGAAGAAAAATGAATTTTCAATCGACTTAAAAAGGAAGAACTGAATTCGCCTGTATTTCTAAAAGCTTTTATTTAACTTGATATTATTATGTATGTATGTATGTTTGTTCGGGTGGAATCTTGCTACTCAATTTTGAAGCAGATATATTCAACCGATTGAGCTGAAATTTTGTATATACGTTTAGTTTGGATGACAATACACGATAACCTGTGTGACGTCATTAGGAACATCCAAAATGGCGGAATAGTTATTTTTTATGCACTTCTACAATATGGGTATCAAATGAAAGGGCTTGTTGAGAGTAACTCGAAAAATAATGTGACGTCATTATAAATCCAATATGGTGGAACATCAAAGATGGCGGAATAGTTATTTAACTTGCAATTTATGTATGTATGTATGTAAGTATGTCTGTTCGGGTGGAATCTTATAGCGTTTTTATCTTGTTCTTATAAGCTTTTATTTAAATGCTCTAAAAAGAAGAAAATTAAATTTTCCTTTAAAACTTTAACTATCATAAAAGCTTTGTCACCATGTAGAAACTGATGATGAGATCCCAGGATAATAGAGGGCAACCCTCAAATAATAGCACTAACAATGTTTTTCATGTATTTTATTAAAGTTATTTAGGTATTTGCGTCTGGTAGTCATCATCTCATCATGCTGAGCTGATGATGGAATGTACATTGTACAATTCCTTAATGGCTCCTGACTATTAGATGATAATTCTTAAAATAATATTATAGTATTATAGTATTTCGTTCACTTGGTCTCAAAAAATACAATTTCTTAACGTTGAAATCGGTTCTTGTTTGTGAAGTGACTATTGCTCTGCTATGTGCCATAAAATCGGGCGTGAATTTTAGTGACATTAAAGTGAAGAGTAAAAAAATATCTGTAGGTAATCATATCCACATCACAGCATCATATAATCCAACACTGTAAGTGAACACATAATACGTAAAGGTTTATATTTTATTATATGATGATATTAGTCCTTAGTGTATTTGTGCATACTAACTTGTTCGTTTGTTCTTCTTGGATATCCCATTATTTTCTAATTTGCTCAAAGGTTAACTGGAAGAGATCCCTTATAGGGATAGGTTCGCCTTTGTACATGTCTATTATTTTTTGAAGTTTTGTAAATTGTTTTTGTGTACAATAAAGTTTTTACATACATACATACATTTATTGGCAGCGTGGTAGGTAGTATCAAAATCTAGTGGAAGAGGTAATAGATATTAGTAATAATTTATATATTTAGATTTAAAGCTTTTACTTATAGTTTTAGCTACTAGTTTAGTGTTTAAATCTAATTGTTTATACACCTAATAAATTCATCCCATATTTATGCAATATTAGAAAATTTAGAATTGATACCTATTGAATATATTATAAGCAAAAACGAATCACAAGGTACAAAATAAATGGTAATTTCGTTACTATCCCATAGCAATATATTACCTATGATGGATTTGAAAAAACAAGAATTTACCTTAATATGCGCTATAATGATGTGGATTACTTACCCAACAGGACTTTACACTTTGGTCTTGTTCAATTGGCATTGGGGACGGTATATCGTAAAGAACTTTATTTTATTAAAGGCGTTATACCAAAGAAAGCGCTACCATTTTAAATCAGCCAAAAGAAAATGTTTTCCAAGTTAACTCTTCCTAAAGCGTTGGCCGTTAAAGTTAAAAGTGTTGTAAGCAGATCCGCTATCCAATAAAGCTTTTACAACTTCCTTTGAGCATTCTTTTATGGATAATAGGTATCTTGTTAGTAAGTAACTGGCACTAGGCTTATGCTAGCAGGTTATATGAAAGCCTAAGCTAGAAGAAACGAGAACAAGGGATATCGTACAGAATTTTATTCTGGCACATTTACTGACTGTATACAAGAAAATTGAAGAATGAACGTTTTTCGCTTTTGTCTCAACATGGCAAATAGTTAAAAAAGTTAGCATTGAGACAAGAGCGAAAACGTTCACTTTTATTTTCTTGCTATACATGTAATAGGTATGTGCTATTAGCACATAACAACATGTTCATGGTGAACATACAGAAGTAAGTCATAAATTGGTAGTTCCATCGTAAAATAAAATACTACAGAAGTCTTTCTCTTCTGCGTTTTTGTACAAAACAGTCTACGTCTAAGAATGCGTGCGACAAACGGGCGCCGTTTTTCCCGAATCCTAATCAAGCGAGTCAAGAACCTTGGCGCGTTGTTCTCGTAATAGTTGGAGGCAAAAATATGCGACTCACAAAATTAATTCGGAATTTAATTATATGGCGAAAATATGCTACACTCATTGAATAAGACTAGAAGAAAAGCATAGCACTTGATTTAAAAATGCTTATTATAATTATGTGCAATTACCTACACCACTAACGCGGTCACTCTTTTTCGCGTTTGATATATATAATGCATGTAGTATGTTAATATTTAATTCATATTATCAATATAACAATATACCTGATATACAATTTTAAGAGATAAGGCCTCTTCCTTTTAAAATGCTGATTGTTTTAGACATTTTTCTCTACGATCAAATATGTTTCTTAACATATTATGGCTACTAGCTAGAACAGGGCTATTGGGATTTATTGGTATGTATTTGAATTGAAACTTACAGTTTGGATTTTTCATTGATAACTTTTGTTTAAAATTGACAAAATTCACGCGGAAAATTAGTTATTTTTAAACTTATTTTCAACTGCACGCAATAAAAGTATGTAATCTATGTTACTACCTAGAACTCGGGGAAATGTATTATTTACTTACTTCAAAAAGTTGGTTGAAATTATCAATATATTTGTCATAATATGAAAAAAAAAATGTTAAAAGGAATAAGGTCTCATAAGCTTTTTATCGATTCTTGTAGTTGTTTGTACTCGTATTTAACAAAATGGAATTTAAAACGTAAATATCAAATACATATTATTAGCAAAACGCTGTAAAACTTTTGTTGTACTACTATTATCTATAAATATCTTCCAACCAATGCTTTCCTCATTACGGTAAACCAAATCGGTTATTGGAATTCCTTTTATAAGGCTATATCAAGTTTCCGTGCATTTTCCGATACACGTTAGTTGGGTAAATGATTAGGGTAACAGGGTGGCGTCTTTACCGCAAGGATATTAATTAACTATTGACTTAGATCATTAATAATTTACCCAGTAATACATTATCTAAATATTGTGATGTTCCCCTTGGGAAGCATATCCAGATTATTTATGTAGATCGGTCTTATGTAATGTTCTCCTATGTACACATATCTAAAGGTTTTGGTAAATACCGGTTGACTATTAGATTTCCATTTGGAATTGAATCAGTGTTAGTGCGACCCAGGAGTTAAGGTAGGTAACTAAGTACAATGGTTTGTATGCTAATCGCGATAAGTCCAGGAACGTAATGTGAGTGAAGACCAAAAAGTTTACCACCTTAACTCACCCTTAACTCACTCAATTAATATTTGTATTAAAGTCTCCGTTGTGCGACGACAGTTAACCTTCCAATAACGTAGCTCAAGGTTCTATTTTAAGGTTCCTTATTGTATCGTAAATTTTTGTCGCACAACGGAACTTATTCCAATCGCTTTTATTTCTTCGCTAACTACGCCTTAATTTCATCCAACTTTTTGGTCCTGACCCAAATAGTTGTCATCACGCCTTATTATATTTTAGTATAGTTTAGAATAGAAAAATGCTGACTGGTGATAGTTGTTAAATAATATGTTAGATCGATAAAAGGTTTCACATTTATCAATTATAGACCATTAAGCATATAAACAAGTAAAACCGAATTTTACCACCTTGTGTCACAAAATATACGTATGACTATGTAAATAAAATATATTTTAAAATTATATTCTGATATACATTTTTCGACTATTCTAAAAACGTCTTTACCTGAAAAGGCACTGCAAGCACCCAAGTAGGTAGCGAAGGTTCATTATGTTGCTATTAACTTAAGTATACAAACTGAACCACATTCGCAGGCAACACTCACTGCGCCCGAGGCGTCCGCTTCCGGCTCCCATGTTCCGCAAATAATAGGCTTCGGACGACTTTAACAAAATTGTGCTACAACTTGGAGTGCGCTATGCTTAAAGGGGCGGAGTTGAGAACAGTAATGACGCTCCTTTCAAATTATGCAGTAACAAGAAGCACAAAACAAAACACTACTGAAGGTTATTTCTATTGAACTTCGTAAAAACCGCTTGAAAACTGTATTTTATTCGTTGTTGTGTGAAATGCAATGCAATTGGTTGTGCAAATCGACCGACCGACGCATGTATGCTACGCGCTTCATTTGTCTCAGCAAATGCGGTGGAGAGCAAAGGTTCATTATATTTGCTATTAACTTAATTATACAAACTAAATCACATCCACACAGCTTTGAGGGGCGAAGTTGAGTACAGTAATGATGCCCTTATCAAATTATGCAGTCAAGACGGGCCCATCGCCGCGATCCGTGTGGGAAGCCTACGAAAGAGCGCACACCTGGGTGGTCGAACTTAAAAGAGAGCTTGAATAAATATTAAAATGTGCAACTCGACACACCTTACTCCGTCTAAAACATGGATTTTTTTCATACCATCTTGCTCCGAGTATTCTAGCGCTATTGCGGGCGGCATTGGAACCGTTATTTACTGTTTACATCTGGAAACTTTTTCAAATATTCTCCTTTACAACATATTGCTCCTGGTATTCCACCTTCCATACTTTGAAACAAACTTTCGGCATCAACTTACGGTGATAAGCACGTGCTCATTAATATTAAATACTTGATAGCCATAATGTTCATGAATAAATGGATGAAACCGAGAAATACATGGGGAATCTCTTTACGAGGTCTGCGTGTTAGGCGAGCAACAGTAAAAGTGAGTCGGTGCGGGCAGCAGCCGGCATACGTGACTCGCAGACATGCTATGTATAACCGTGAAATAAGAGCTGAAATCGCTAGTTTTCAACTGGAATCCGTCGTTTTATCTAAATAAAGCTATATTGTAGGTTACGATGCGACGTGTTCTGATGGAAGTCCGAATTTAGGATAGGTACGTGTTTGCGGCTAGAAATCTGTATTCAGGAATAACGCTGACTTTGGGCAACTGTGCCATTCAAATGGAAATATGTGGGGAAATCGGATTCCAGAGTTTCAGTCTGT
The DNA here is from genome assembly GCA_947623375.1 of Apotomis capreana. NCBI lineage: Eukaryota > Metazoa > Arthropoda > Insecta > Lepidoptera > Tortricidae > Apotomis > Apotomis capreana. The sequence goes on from OX392501.1 coordinate 17,751,161, forward strand.
GACGACGAAGCGACTATTGGTGCATGTTTTTCACCGTAGTTTTCAGTTGGTAACGTAATTTTTGCGCTTCCTGCCTACCTATTATATATTCTGGTTAAAGACATTTATTTTACTCAAAAGAAATATTACATTTCGCGTAATGAGTATTTCACTATTATAAAACAATTATAGTCGCTATTCGTGAGCATCTAAAAACCTAATTGTTACTAATGTAAATAAATAAGTAAGCTTACTAGCTGTTGCCCGCGACTTCATCCGCGTGGAACCTTTATCTTGAAAATTTTAGATCTTTATTATTTTCAGATCTAAGTAATGTTGAAATTGCTAAACGTGCTTTTTTGCAATTGTTTACGAAATAGTAACGAACCCTTCGTACGCGAGTCCGACTCGCTCTTGGCCTTTTTTTACTTTTTTTTCGGCTAATTTGCTCTAATTACGCGGTATCATTATAAAATCAGGTACATCCACGAACGAATAGCTTTACTAAATCTAAATGAGTTTAAGAACGACGTTTATAAATTCTTTGATAAGAATAATAGTGCCTTTACACAAAGTTACAAGTACCGCACTCAAAAAAATGTTTCATCTACATACAAATTTTCAACCCCTTTTTCACCACCTTCAGGGCTGAATTTTCAAAAACGCTGAAATGAGTTTTCTTATCTTTTAATTAAATACCTTTTTACAAAGTTTCTAATTCCTAACTTAAAATACAACTTATACCCGATACAACCTTTTATCCTCTTTTTAACCCCCTTAGGGGTAGAATTTTCAAAAACGCTGAAATTACTTTTGTTGTATTCTAATTATATGCCTTTAAAATCCCGCAATCAAAAAAATTTTTGATCTTCATACAAATTTTCGTCCCCATTTTCACCACCGGGCTGAATTTTCAAAAATGCTGAAATGACTTTTCTTGTATTTCAATAATATGCTCTTATATAAAGTTTCAAGTCCAAAAAAATTTTTGATCTTATACAAACTTTCAATCCCCTTATAGAATCCTCCGGTAGAATTTTCAAAAACGATGAAATTACTTTTCTTGTATTCTAATTAAATGCCTTTATACAAAGTTTAAAATCCCGAAATAAAAAAAATGATCTTCATACAAATTTTAAACCCCTATGGGGCTGAATTTAAAAAAAAAAAACACTGAAATTACTTTTCTTATATTTTATAATTATGCTTTTATATAAAGTTTCAAGTCCCGCACTCAAAAAAAAATTTGATCGTCATACATACTTTCAACCCCTTCTTAACCCTTCTGAAATTAGTTTTCTTCAATTTTACTTTAATACATTTTTACGAAGTTTCAAGTTCCTAACATAAAAAAAAAACTTGTACCCCATACAACCTTTCATCCCCTTTTTAACCCCCCCAGGGGTTGAATTTTTCAAAATCGCTTCTTATCTCTTGTACACTTTATAAATGCAACCTACTGTGCAAATTTCAACTCTCTAGCATTTGTAGTTTCGGCTCTGCGTTGATGAGTCAGTCAGTCAGTCAGTCAGTCAGTCAGTCAGTCAGCACTTGATGAAGTAGTCATATGGTCATCATCATAATAAAAGATAATAAATTATTTATGTTTTTAAAGCATTTTTTTTTATTACAGCCTAGGAGCCCGGTAATTTAAAGATGTCCTTGAAATTTTATTCCAGGTACACGGCAAGATTTTTACAGTAAAAAACCTACAGATACTTTGAATCTGATGTTATATAAATCTCACATTGTGATCTTTTTTAATACAGGGTGAAACCGAAGTGGCAAACAGCAATTGTTGTTTCTATCGCATTACTTTAAGGCAAATTCATTGCATTAACTTTAGAAGCAAATAATTAAACTTTATTGGAATAAATACCAAAAACATCACCCTATTCGACAACACTTGGTCTGTACGGTCTATGACAGCTTAATGTAGTAATTAGGGTGACCATGAGACTCCGTCAATTTAAAACAATTGTTTTAATTAACGAATTAACAAACAAAGTTTACATATTTTTGCATGTTGTCACGTCCACGTGTTTAAAATTAAATAGTAAGAAACACATATTTCTGTTTACGACATAGTATTTACCCTGTATATCGTCACCTGTAATATGAATTAATGTAACCGCCAAATTGACGAAATTGAGTTAAGTATACAGTTCGTCTGTAAATTTGACGATCTATCCATTGCTGTTATTAAAATTACGATATCTTGAAAAAAATGTTGGTTACATTAAACAAAAATTGACCGTTTTTTTTAGTTTTCTGTATTTATTTTGGTGTATGGCACATTTTTTGTAAACTACTTAATATCAGATTAACGTAACCACAAGTATTGGCCAAAGTTGAACAAAAGTCATTAATGTAAGACTCATCGATAAATAAATGACTCTTACATTACTCAATTTATAGCACTTTATTACCGATTGACTGTTACGTTAGCTTCAAAGCTAGATAAAAAATATAAAATGGTTCTTACATTAAATGGGTTATACTTTAAGTTTTTGAATCAAATCATGTAAATAATAAGGTACATAAATGATTTATATGCTCAGATTAGATAGGTAAAAAAAAATTAAACGAGATTATAAGACAGCAACCATTTAAAGTCAATTATAGTCTAATCTTGTCACAAATTGTGCTTACTGCAAGCTGGGTGAATATATAATTTAGTCAGTAACATTAAAGTTTTCGTAGTTTTTAAAGCAATTATTGCCTCTTACATTATTATTTGTCTTCCCAAGGCTCGAGTGATGACGGTTACATTAAATTTATGTACTTAATTTAGACGGACCTGGTGCTTACGTTATTTTGGTTACCAGGAACTTTGCGACCATCTCTTTCCTTTGCAGTGTTAATGAGTAGATACCGGTGAGACGACCATACATTTGCCTGTAGGAAGCAATTACAAACACTACCGCGTGTGTCTGTTTACGATTTGGTGTTGTGATGAATATGATAGCCACTTTAGTTTGTACCGACCAGCGATCGGATGCCGGTTTTCGACTGCATTGCATACAAATACTGGTATTAAATTTCGGTATTTCGCTTATTATTAAGTACACATTTCTTTATTTTACTGAGCTCATTTCAGTTTTATACCAATACTTTAATTATATGTTATGGCATTTCAAATAAAATCTGTAATATTTTTTTTGTAATTTTTATGAATACCGGTAACGGTTGGTTCGAACAATTCGTGATAAGGACAGTATTGTGCGATTGCGTTGTTATATATCAATAAGTACAGTTAAAAATTACGAGTTAAGTACATTCATCGCTTTACATCAGGCGATCCGTTTGCTCGTTTGCCCTCATCGACATAAAAAATTAATAAATAATAATATTATACAAAAAAAAACTTTCAAAAATTAAGGGAAATTTGATAAGGATAAGTACTAAGTAAGTATTATAGAAATTGTTATCACCTCAAAAGGGAGTTCTAAGGCGGAATGAAGTTTGTCGGGATTTCCAGTATCAAATAGAAATTGATGTTTTAAACTTTTTAAAGTTAAGTTCTTTATTAATTAGCTATTATGCCTATTTATATCATGTCTTATTCTTGAATTAGGGACTTCTAATTGAAACAATCTAGCTTAATGCATTTCGTTTTTAGGGAATCTCTTAAATGTCTGGTTAAACGGACTGTGAAAACTTTTTCTGTGAAAATCAGTAACTGCCACTACCATGTAGCAACATTTAGGCATAATAAAATGTATATACTTGTATATTATTTTTATAAAACAAGAGACAGGAATGAATGATGGTAGTAATAGTGATATGGTGGAGGTTAGTGACATTGAGATACTCCCAATCATTTTTTTCAGTAGCCTACGTATCCAACATAATGTCATTGTATTGATGCGATGATTCAATAAAATACGTTAACTATTTGCTTGCCCCTTGACCATTATTTTTTTCAGCCAGAGAAAGGCGTTGAGCTGGGCCATACTTTCTACTAATAACGGGACATCAATGATGCTTCAAATAAGTAGTTAGCCAGAAAACAACAGCTTACAAGATATAAGAAAATCTCTAAATCCGTTTATAAATAGCGAAGGTATTCGAAGCATTTCAGTCGTAAATTTACCCCTTGATGTTCAAGTTCATAATAGTGATGTGAGAGTGAGTTACTAATTATGTGACGAAACATTTAGTCACCAGTTTGCCAGGAAATGGTCAAATTACTAATGAAGAATCAAATAAAGATCATTCGGCTAGTTTCAGACAGGGACAAGCCTTACACTGAAAATAGGACTGAGGGTTTGTAAAGACAAAATTGATTATTTAAACGAAATTATACAACGTTAAGCTGAAGTTTAAACTTAAGTCACTAAAATCAAAAGGAGGGAGTTGATGAATGGAACAGAAAGAAGGTAATAAATACGAAGAAAACTATATAGAAAGAAATAAAAAAGAAAGAGAAAAAGGGAAAGCAGAATGTGCAGTAAAAGTCGTAAGTAAAAAAGGTACATAAATATTGTAGGAAAGGGAGAAAAAAAAGCAGAGTGAGGAAAAACAGTAAGGAAAAGTATCAGATTGGAAAGAAAATGAAGTGTTTTTTTAATACTCTTTAAATCTAAAGGTGCCTTTACTAATTTTGGTTTTTATAAACAAAAAAGAAACTGTTTCCCGCTTATAAACCGGTTTTTATCATGACTTACTATCCTGCCACTAATTAACTGAAAAACAAGAAATAACTCTATGTTAAACCTTATTACAATTGGATAAGTTTAAAAATTCCTTAGCTGAATTCCGCTAATGTAAGTCCACGTTTTGAAAATGTGTGTCCCTTACGTTAGATTTTTTTTACTTTTTTGTGACTTACTTTAAATTAGGGCTCATTTTTTGAAATCAATGTTGTGTTGTGTTAACGTAACTCCTCATTTTTGGAAAAAAATTAACGTAAGCGCCACGCTATTTTCTAAGCTATGATAGCAGCCTTTTTGAGACCATTATCAACTGAAAGATCTTACAAAATTAATCTATAACTACTTTACATCATTTTAATCGGATTAGGAAATAAAATGTTACTGCACTTTTTTTAATTTGCAATTTCGTTTTTGGCCTCTCCTGAAAAATCGTCATTTGGCGGTTACCTTAATTCATATTACAAGTGACGATATGTATATATACATTGCTTTTTCATTACAAAACCTCAAAGCGGCGCGAGTAGCCATTAGTGTCCGCCGCGTTCAAGGCGCAGTTTGTGACAATAATTTATCTTTAATAACGAAACGATTGCTGAAAACTTTCAAAGAATCTTTTTTGTTCTCTCTAAATCTTGGAAGAAATATTCCGTTTGTCGGTGTAATTAACGCTGAAAAAGAGCAGTCCAGCCGAGTTCAACTTGATAAATTTATCAGCATTTTAGTTTGTAACTTTTTTAGTAAATCATCGTAAATCGTCTGTTGAGAAAATAAACAGACTAAGTACCGTAAACATACTTATACTCAGTTTTTTTTTCCGACTAGGAAAGTTGCGTCATTAGTCGTGCTATTTCAAGGAAAACAATCAATAAAAAGAAAAATATGCATATGTCATGAAATACTTAAGTAAAGTTGGTACAATATTTCCCTTTGATATCCTAGAAAACCGAAGGAACGTGGGCCAATGGCCGTTGAAATTCTAATATTAAAAAACCGTGGATAGATCAGTGCCAACATACTAGGAATTTGATGAGTACTGGCAGCTTTTTGTGAGCTTTGCTTCTCAACTGATGATGCGTTCTCGTCGAGATATTTACATTTAGAAGAATTGGCACGAATACACTCAATAATTGAATTGGAGTCATGAAATGAGTATGTGTAAATAATGAGATTAATTCAATACAGGCGGATCAAAGTTGACCGTTTACTAAAGAGCTTTGTCGAAGCGATTATGTCTGCATTTCAGGCGAGGCGCCTGAAATGTTGGTTGAGATATCGTTACTTGCTCGCTTTATGTCGACCCAAAATGAGACTTCCAAGCCTATATGGAACACAATGTCAATATATCATAGCATATTTGAGAAAAACATATTACCTCTACAACAGGACACTAGTACATATGCTATGTGCAAACAACCGTGCCAATAGTTGGCAAGGCGGAGGCGTGCCGTTGACACCTGTATTGTGTTTTATTAGATTTGTTTCGTTCGATCCCGGATAATCTCGTTACACCAGCCGACCCGCTATGCCGACCGTCCACGGGATTTTCGGTGGTTTCAATACGAATTTACTAATATTTACCACAAAATATACCTACTAATATACCTATAGGATAGGCGAACTTAATCGTAGCTCGAATATCTATGCATGTATGTTGATTTTGTTTTGTTTTTATATTTGGAGCTTTTCTATATCAGTAGCCTTGAATGTGTTATTGAATATTATTTTGTAGCAATTTTTTTTTAAATAAATACTTATTACTTATAGATTGTTACTGCTTTAAAAAAGTTTGTTAATGTTTGAAACCAACATAGGGGATCCAAAAGGTAGTAAGTGCATAGTTACTAGCGTCATATATTATTATGTAAAGCTACTAAACTTACATTTACTATGACGTTATTCGTTTGAGCAAAAAGAAATAGGGCTTTTTAGTAAAGTTTTTAATTAAAAAAGTAAAGGTATCTTAGTTCTGGTAGCGCTCTCCTACTCGAAATTTTCATTATATTTTTGGGCTGTGGATAATTGTCGGGAAAACGGTGTAGATCTACTAAAATCTTCGCTGTAGTATTCAGTGTTCGCGTTCTCGGCCACAATTATTCTTTATTTCCAGTGTTTGCATGACTTATCAAAAGTCTACTTGTTTAGGTATACTGCCAAACTGTTAAAGTCAAACCCAGGATATGGCCATGACAGTAGTTGGCAGTCATTCCGTAGCAGTTACACTAATTACATCACTCGCGCTTTGGAACAAAAGCACGTACAATGATTGATGATTGTAGGTAGATTTAGTTTAAACCAAATGTGAAAAGACTTCGCAGAAACGGTTGATTGATGAGTTCGTTTGCCATAGACACAACTAGGCTTGCCAATTTGGTTTGTTTATTGCTTACTTATATTTAGTGGCATAGTATGTATGGAATCAATAATTTCGCCTTGTTATTTATTAGTTGATGCACCTATTTTTTGGAAAATTCCAAGACTACTAGGTACTACCGGCCAAAAGTTCTGTGGATCAACTTAAGGCTGGCAGCGTCTAACATCTTGGCAGTGACAATAACAGTTAGGCAAAGCCATCAGTGCAAGCAAAACTGTTTTGAAAGTGGTCAACTCTGGCTATTGCGGATAGTACTTAACTGTTTGGTTTCATGAGATGGGTTGATAGAACTTTGAATTGCACACGACAGCGCACGTTTTTTAGATACGCATAGAACGCATGCGTGTTATGAACGCGCTTCGTCAGCGAGTATAGAAAACGCGAACGCAAAGGCCCTTATATAAATAACAGCTGTTGTTGCTTTCCGTCAAAAAGCGACATGCTCAGTCACGTAGCTAACCTAAGGTCTAAGAGCCCCTGCCCATGTTCAATTGTTCATATTGTGCTTTTTCTGCAATAAAATTCGAATTGGCATGGGTCCCAAATCTTTGTTTTCCCCTTTGCCACTGGTATGCTGTATTATTTCTTGGTATGAATAAATACAGAATGCGGAAATCGGTTTATGTACACACTACCAATATTTATGTGATTGGAATTAGTAACTGGCTAAATTTGAGAACGTAACTTTCCTCCCTAGTTCAGTTTACGATGAAATGGAGTAGGCTTGTTTTATGAAGTAGTCCTTTTTATGGCCCGTGTGTTGACAAACACGCCCAAATCGGAAACACTCACCAAATCACCATTTAGTGCCGTATAACAATTTTATTACTCGTAAAAATGACCTTATAAAAGGGAATAAAAGAAGCGTAATTTATATCGAAATAAGTCGATTGTTATCTTGGTGCGTGTGGCTCCTTTAAGATAAAGTTCTATTTCAACACCTTTATTTATCGAGAATCTATTGTTTTGTGGGGCGAAAGGGGAAGAAAAAGAAAATAAACATAACGTGGCAAAAGGTCAAATTCGAAACGAAGTGGATTCAATTCACGACATTTTTACTTATTTTATTTAAACCTAAATGACGTTTGTGCCGATGTCTCGTCAGCCAACAATAACCGCCGTCTCCTTATTATTTTTATCGCATTATTGTAACCTAGTAAAATGGAAATATACGTAAATAGTAGAAATGACTAGTTACTTTTTAAGGTAATAAATAATTTCAGCTATCTTAAAATAAGCACGAAGCACGATCACGATCATCAACGTCACGGCATGTCGTGGTACCATTTTTCAGCGCCATTTGTTTTTTCTTCTTTTTTATTACAATTTACTTTCTAAATATTTTATTTTATAGAAAATTAAAGCATTATAATCAAACTATTATTTATTTATACAGGAGCAAAACATTCACTGTCAGAGTAATTGCTAATAAAATGTCTAAAGAAACATATAGCGCTCTCTTAAAGCACATTATTCCCTGAGGTCCCGACAGCCCTTTGTTTGCTGGTATTCTGGATACGGCAATAACGTTCAAGCATTAAAATTCGGGTCAGGCTGTTGACACAAATTTATGAGGGCTTTAGCGAATGGTAGCCCCGATTTTAGCTTAATCATCCGACTACGGCGAAACCGAAAACAAAGTAATGTGTTTGTTTTTTTTTTACCAATAATGGTGTAAAAATAAGTTGCACAATCGTTATTTGTCACATTGGACTGAGGTATCTAACTTTTTATGGTTCTGGTTTTATTTTAGTTCAGGTCATAGTTCTGGTTTTATATTTACTGCTTTAGGGTTACTGTTATGACTTTTGTCGAACTAAAATATAGAATAACATCATCATTATTGGAATAACTATTATACAGCGTGTATATTTGATATAACCGCAAATTGAAGCCAGACGTAGAATTAAGTGTTATAAACTGATATTTGTAACAATTATTAATTTAGCGTTAACTGCCATAGCGTAATTAATTTTTGAAAATTTTCTGAGCAGCAATGTATGGTGTACACTTATTTGACACATGGAAGGCTAGCAGAGTCTTTACGTACTGTTTAATTATTGTTGACTACTTACTTTCTTTATAATATGACTATTTGGCAACTAGAATTTAATAATGATTGTACATTCTAACGCATTTAATATTTTATTTCTTTGGGTATAAAACCAAATTTTATTTAGAAAATAATACTTACAATTTTATTGTAACTCAGATTGAGGCAAAACACAAATCACATGCACTTGAATTATCTACTAATAATCTATTACACATATTTTCTAGTTCGTCTATTATTGTTATTGAACCGCTAATTTTAAACATAAATTAATATTTTAATTTATTACGAACACAATAAAGTAAATAATCAACAAACGATTGACAAGATAACGTCAATTATACACTTCAACCTGAAAGGATAACACAGATATGGTTACTTGAATAAAAAGGTAAATACAAGAAAGTATTTACTTCATTCAAGATTAATTTTATGTCCTTATACTTAGTACCAACATAAAGACACATATTATTGCATATTTGGACAAAAAATTAATTACTCCTTGCTAGCTGGTAGATTAGGATGCCATTAAACCAAATTACAAATTAAAATAAAGGACTTTGTTGTGACATAGGTTGTCTGGTGAATCAGTGTTGTAATTTTTTGGTAAAAATGCCAAGACCATCAACTTTTAGCTCTCGGGAATTAGCCGACATGATTTTAATTTATGGTGAAGCTAGACAAACAGGACGGCGAGCAATAGCTTTATACATGGAGCGATTTCCAGACCGTAGGCAACCCCAAGATGCTCGTGTTATAACTCGTGCATTACAACGGTTTCGTGAGGATGTTCCTATTACGGGAAGAGTCGTGAGACCAGATAATAACGTACGTGTTCCTGTTCAGAGAGAGGAGAGAGTTTTACGCCACTTTGCTGAAAATCCCGAAAGTAGCACAAGAGAAGCAGGGCGGAATTTTGCTATGAACCACAGTACGGTTCACAAAATTCTTAAAAGAGACCGACAACACCCGTTCAAGTTTTTAAAAGCTCACGCGTTGTTACCTAAGGACTTACCACCCCGTATAGTATTTTGTGATTGGTTACGCAGGCAACATCAAAATGACCGCCGATTTTTGTCAAGAATTATCTGGACTGACGAAAGTACATTCACCAGAAACGGTGTATGGAATCAGAGGAATTGCCACTATTGGGCCCGAGTGAACCCGCACGTATTAAAAGAAACGGGCCACCAGTACCGCTGGGCAGTAAACGTATGGGCGGCAATCCATGGAGATCGAATTATCGGACCAGTCTTTATTAACGGAAATCTAACCCGTGATAAATTTCTCGAACTGATAAACGGCACTTTGGCAGAGTACGTAAACGCATTGCCGGAAGCAGAACGTATGCAGACATGGCTGCAATTGGATGGGGCTCCGGCACACTCTGCAATTGTTGTACGTGATGCTCTAAACGCAATCTTTCAAGACAGATGGATTGGAAGGTTCGGTCCGCGTCGATGGCCAGCTCGTTCTCCAGACCTCACGCCGCTAGACTTTTACTTATGGGGAGCCGTGAAAAATGAAGTTTATTCACAACCTAGAGAGTCTGTCGAACAACTGAAGAGAAAAATAACAGAAGTATTTCATAACCTTCGGGAAGTACCTATGGAGAATGTGCGACAATCAATCCTACGACGTTGTAACGCCTGCATTGAACTGCAAGGACGGCACGTGGAAAATCATTATCTCAGGCGTATGAACCGTAACGATTAATTTGATTTAATTTTTAATAACTATCGTGCAACTTAATTAACGTCTTTTATTGACAGTATAGAAGTGTCAACAAACAACATACATTGCGTGCTGAATTATTTTATATGGAAAAAAAAAAGTTAGATTTTTTTAATAATTTACGGATCAATATATTAATAAGTGCCTATACTAACACCCCGTAAAGTTTGCGGTTATATCAAATATACACGTGTATGTAATAGTGTAATTTTAGAAGTACGGTTGTATATGCCTTACATAGTAACGGACTGAGGGTTTACTCGTACTACAACTATTTACTATCAATAAATTATTTTACTCCTCGAACCCTTTCCAATAAGCTTTTATTACCCAGCTGACACTTCCAGACCCATCCCTCCCTTAACTTCACATAACCCGACGTAGACGACTTCACATGATAGCTTTCAATGTTGTTTTCAAATAAACATAGAAATATTTTAGAGATAAAGAACCGCAATTCAAGCAAAAAAGGGAATGAAAGAAGCTTAAATGAGGGGAGCGATTTAATGACGGGGTTTCCGATATGCATGCGCGCGACATGTATACGACCGCAGCGCGCCGCCACGGCGGGTAAAAATAAACAACGGTCAGATGGAGCGATTTTTGATATTCGTACACGAATGTTTCATTCGAAAGTGAAAGCGTTGAATTGATTTTAATGTTTGTGAAAAAAGGATTAACAGCAATAAGTATTGATATTTCAACAATTCACAATTTTAAATGATATAATGAAACGTAAGTCCGATTTACCCACTTTCTGTCATTCGATTGCGCATTCAATAGAAATTCCTGAAAATCGAAAGGGGATCGCAGTTTTGTAATGTTCAGTCGATCCAGAATTGCATTTTATAAGATTAAAAGGTGGCTGTCACCGACGTCGGGTAAGTATCCACTTATACCTAACAGACAGTTAAATATCACTTAAATGTAAAAATATTAACGGTTTGAAACGTTATTACATAGAAAATTGGTCCATGTTTTTAGGGTTCCGTACCCAAAGGGTAAAAACGTGACTCTATTACTGAGACTTCGCTGTCCGTCCGTCCGTCCGTCCGTCTGTCACCAGGCTGTATCTCAAGAACGGTGATAGCTAGACAGTTGAAATTTTCACAGATGATGTATTTCTATTGCCGCTATAACAACAAATACTAAAAATAAAATAAAACAAATATTTAAGGGGGGCTCCCATACAACAAACGGGTTGGTTGCGTTAAGTTTGCACCTCATTTTGTATGGGGCGCTATACATACCAGGTGCAAACTTAACCACTTAAGGATGGAAAGTGTTTGTACGGAACCCTCGGTGCGCGAGTCCGACTCGTACTTGACCGGTTTTTTTATCCTAACTGCCGGGGGTTTAAAAAGATGCAACTTGTTCATTAAAAAATAATCAGTTAGAAAATATAGATGTCAAGCGCTACATGGAAAATAAATAGCCATCGGTCACCGGCTCATCGCTTCACACAAAGAATTTAGTAAAAACTATTATCAACATGAAGCGTCATTTAAGAATCTGCTAATTTATTCAATTAACCCTGTAAAACCTTTGGCCTGGTACCGGGCTAACAGCCTTAGATGTTGAACGCTAACGGACGCGGCCAGGAAGGGGCAATAATTAAACGGGTAAACAGCAAGTAGCAATAAGTCTAACTGTAAACAGCCTAAATCACAGGATACGATCTTAATTTTACTGCTGGTTAGGTGAGGTCAGAGTCTTTGGTCAGTTTTTAAGGCCAAAGCACAATATTCGAATTAGGTAGTTAATAATTTCTGAATAATTTTGCATACCCGTAGGATGCTATTTTTTTTTCTTTTTTTTGGTATTACTTTTATTTTGTAAAACTTAACAAATTTTCTTAAACTTATATTTTTTCCGAGTTATTTTAACCGTTATATAGGTTTCAGTGGGTTTAGTCAAGCCAATTTATAGGGGTAGTAATATGAAAAGTTGTGAAAAGTGTAAACTTTTTAGGAAATTAAATTCTATTCGTAATATAATTTGTCAATTCATTAGTAATTCTTGCAGAATTCATGAATAAAATATTCAAACATCTCTTGACTTCTTGCTTGTAAACATTTATACCTACAAAAGTAGCTATTTAAATATCATAAATATGCAAGACGAACTCGGTTTTTATGAAATCACAGAACGGAAATACCAATATGTGAAGGAATTTATAAATAAGCATAAGCCTAAGATTACGTCGCTGAGTGTGGCATTCTTACTTTGATGTTGAAATTTCAAATGAATTAAAAAGAACATAATCAAGACGAGTAAAATGATCATATTTTTATGTCAAAGCAAGGCCAGAGGAATAATTACAGCGACCCGGTAGGGCCGACAAAGGAAGAGGGACCCAAATAAAATCACGCGGCGCTCGTAAATGTGAACTTTGGATTCTATTAAGGGCCGACGAGAGGACGCACAATTTATTTTACACTAGGATTTACCCGCAACGTTATCCGCGACAATGAAAACAGTCACATAATTTTTCAACATCCAACACAAACAAGAAATATGGAGTTATGAGTGTCAAGCGTTATACGAGTAATACGAGTATAAGGCGTAAGGTGTTTGAACCTTAAATAAGACGAACTGCCTGGGAGTTTGTCTTCGGTATCGTAGTACGCAAACTCGTGAACCGATACCATAGCTAGATAAATAACTACGGTAACGTAGTCAGTTTCCTTGTTATTCTAAAAACTTCCTTGCACATCCTTCTATTGACTACTCTTGAGTACTACTGATTGAAATTACAAAATTAAATATATAATTTGTTTGTAGGTACATCACGTGACTACAAAAATTTGTTTGTTTATAGGTAAACGCAAACATATAAAAATGCAAATAAAGTATTTCGGATTCAGGGGCTTTCAAGTCACGTAATCTTTAACGAACATACTAGCATTTGTGCAGTGTTTTGTCTATACCATTATGCAAAGTTCTGAGCTCGTTTTGTCCCAGTTTGTTTTTTCTGTGCGAAGCAAGCTATATAATTACACCTTTTATTTCGAGACTGTCGTTGGTCTAAATTGAAGAAGGTTATGAACTGCTGTGATATCCGGACTGATTTCATGAAATATTAAAATGCTAAGTCAGTCATGCTAAAGTATCACATATTTCATAGCTATATACTCGTAAATGCATTGGATAAGACGTGCAGCCATGAACGGCGAAGTTTTCACCTTTAACCAGTCCATATTGCGCTTTAGCTATAGCATGAATATTCCAGTCTCTGAGGTCGGAACCGCGGAGGGGAGAATATGCCTGTATCGCCTTAGCTGTACAATAGAGATATCGGAGAGATTTATAGGTCACGCAAGCCAGCCTTGATTAAAAACGCTCTAAATGGGTATATACGAGACATTCATTTCCTCTGTTTTCCTTTGTAACTTTGTTCTAGGGCGATATTGCCTTTTGGCTATAAAACGACTTAATTTAATGCAGCGAATAAATGTCGAATCGGTTATTCTTTTGGTTTACTGTGTTTTATATTGGGTCATGATTTATGATACGGGTTTATATTCGCAAACTCAAATGCCACAAAGGTTTCGGGACGATTTATTACAATACATTGAATAATAATGTAAAGGATTAGCAAGACTTGGAACTGTAAAATCTCATATTTTAAGCAGCGCAATCGTATTCGATTAAAATCGACAGCGGTGACAACATAGTTTGAGGTCGGGTCTAGATGAAAATACCTCTGGAACTATTTCGGCAAAATGGCACAATCAACGCAAAGTTCTCCCAACTTACGCGATTTCTATGCAAATTTATTATCCTTAGGTACTCGGCTGAGTTATTCCAGCTCAAATAAAAGGCGCGGAATGAACAATTTGATTTGGAATTTAAATATTTTAAATGGGCGTTGGAATTTTAAATCAGGTAATACGTATAATGTAAAATGTGCTTTAAAAAATCATGGTAGCTGGAGCTAAGTTAAGCAGCATACGAATATTTTTCATTAACCCTTAATTGATTTGGACAGAATCTTTGTTTATTTATAGGTCGTAAACCTAGTTTTTTAGATATCATTTTTTAAAACCTAGATGTGACTTTTGGTCACATCCCAAATGTATAAAACATTTTTCTGTTTCGAAAACTGATTCTGAGTCAAAATAACGTAGTATATCGCGAAAAAATATATTAATATAACACCTTTGGAAAACTTAATGTTCCTCATTGCAATTATTTAGGCACTAACTATTTCAAATATGTGTGCAGATTAATAATATAACGTTACCTCCTTTTGATATTGCAAAAGGTTCAACATGTAGGCATATTTACTTAAACGTCTCCTTTGACTACGGAATAGTCAGAATATGATGTAAACCTTTGATCGCCTTTCTCTTTGACCATCCGATCCAACGGGGTGCCTGATGCAAAGTTAATTGCAAATTGGTTTGTGGGATGTTGCCTTAAACTATCGTTCAAATTGGTCTATCAAATTGTTTTACTTAACTATGTATACATGATGTATACTATATTTATTATGGGGTTACCATAGGTCATAAACTGATAATATTCATGTGGGGTATCAATAACTAATCAAATTTGAAAGTTAGACTGCAAGAAACAAGTTAGTGGTGTCCTGATTGGTAATTTGGAGTCTTTGTATTGGGGACGAAATGTAGTTGGTTTTTAATTTAATCGAAGGCAATTTCTTGTTATTAAATAGTTACTTAACAGTTTTTATACGTGTAGTTCCTCTCGTCTGAGTAGTCGTCTCGCACATGAGATGATCTGTCAATAACTGTTACCTGCTACCACATGGTACCTGGGGCCTTACCACAATCTTATTAAAAGCTATCCAAAAGCAGTGCAGTTCAGTTTAGGCACCTAAATTGAATCGCTGAATTTGGTACCATAACAAATTTAAAGCAGCGCTGATTCTCGATCGCATAAAGTGGGGTACGTATTACAATGCCGAAGTTCAAAATACCGAATTTCATAAGACCTATGGATGGAAGGCCGAAAATTAAAATGTCGAATGTTTATTTGACCGAAAGTTTAAAATCCCGAAAGAACGTTTGACCGAAAGGATGAAATCCCGAAGACTGTAATCCCGAAGATTGTAATCCCGAAGACTGTAATCCCGAAGACTGTAATCCCGAAGACTGTAATCCCGAAGAATGTAATCCCGACGGCTAGAATTCCTACAGTTCACATACATACGTATCACAAGTACAACAAAAGGAGCGTTTTTTAGGGATATAAAAAAAAAAACTAACCTAACCTAACCCGGCCGAGTCGGATCTGCTCTGAAAGGTGATTGATTCACCTCAACCTATTCTCAAACTTTAAATGATTCACCTTTCAGAGCAGATCCGACTCGGCCGGGTTAGGTTAGGTTAGTTTTTTTTTTTATATCCCTAAAAAACGCTCCTTTTGTTGTAGTTATGATCATATTCTTAAAAAAAAAATATTTTTTTTTTCATTGGCATTTTACTGACAATGGTTGACTTTCGGGATTATAACATTTCGAGATTCAAAACTTTCGGGATTATAAAATTTCGAGATTTTAAACTTTCGGTATTGTAAATTTCGAGATTTTGAACATTCGATCTTTTCAAAATAGGTCTTTTGAGCATCGGTATATCGAATATCGGCTTTTAGTACTTTCGGTATTTTGATTTTCGGTATTTTGACCATCGGTATTTCAACTGTAGGTATTATGAACTTTCGGGATTGTAATACGTACCCCATAAAGTGAATGAAAGATATTTGTCTCTGGTCCGCCATTGAGATGCTACGGCGCGAAAGGGATGCCGCTATGTGAGTTTCGTATATGTTTATCTCTTTCTGACTTCTATCCGTTCGGTAACTAAAATATTATAAATTAATTTCGCAGCACACTTTGTTGGTAATTTTGAAAAGAAAAGACATATATTTAATAGCGGACTTATGTTCTTTTTTTTAATTTAATGACAATATTTGCCATACCAAATGCTTTATTGAATGAAATAAAGTTTAAAATGTCTGTATTTCAAAAGAATTGTAGTTAAGTCTCGGAACGTGTGCCGCCTTCTGTCATTTTTCTTGTCAATCATTGACATGTAAATTTGTTAAATTTCAAATGAATTTTACGTGTTATGCCAGTCTTTGAATTCAGTTTAATCCTCCGCGGATTTAGTGTATTCGTTCAGCGGAAAGAAATTGTGACCACAGAATGCTGTGAAGTAATTTTATCACCCATATAATATCAAGTGTGTCAATGACAATGTTAAGAGCTCCGTGTTTATCGCCAGCTGTCTCCCGCCGAGATTAAGACCTTTGAAATCGGGCTTATATTTTGGACCCCATGATATCAATATTATCCAGCTGCAGTCCCGGCACTACGAGTACTTCAGCTCATTTGTGGTGTGCGTGCCGCGGCCGCTGCAGGACACCATCGCAAGTGCAGACTTCTGGAGGAAGGGTGTTTCGGCGGTTCCGCGGTAATTTGCCGAATTACTTATACACCAGATCAGACGAAACAAAGGACCCACGCGGTTGTGTCGCCTAAATTAACTAGTTTTAAGTCTTGTTAATATGTATTTTTGTAGTTCAGTGCCTTATTGGTTTTATTACTGTAATGCTGTGTAACTTTTTTGAATAATAAATAAATTATCAACTGCTTAAAGATATGTTCAATTATAGTTGCCTATTTTAGGTTCAGTGCAAATGTTTGTAACTCCAGTTCTTTGTTTTACAAAATAGTTTACTTGTTTTTATAATTCAATCTATTAAAAATCATATTGTGGTTTAAGAACTTAAATAGTAACCAAATAAAGAAGCATGATGTAAAGCACCCTCGAGTGGCTAATTTAGTTAATACAGTCTGCAATGCTACGGAAAAAAAACGTATCTTACTTACTATGAAATCCATACAAAGCTACGAGCTCTTTACCGTAGTATTGCAGTAGTCATATTTGGAACCGAAAAACACGAAGTTAGCTATCTACTTATTACCAGTAATGCACTCTTATATCTATGCGCATTGTGCATCTTTTTTTTCCCCGTTGCAGTATCCAAGAGATCGTATTATAATAACTCAAAAGAAATTAACTCTCTATTCTGAAAAACCTGTCAAACACTTCGCTACCCTAGCTCCAGGTAGACCTGACGAATTTTTCCTTATGCTTTGTGTGTCGATCTTTGCATTGTTTTATTTGAAAGGGTTTTTACACCTTAGCAACCTCTAAGTCAATACGTTAATATTCAGGCCTTACTTTTAAATTCGTAGTCCGTGAAAGCACAGTAATATTTTTATTATGTAATCTATACATATAAACAGAAAAGTCCTGAGTGACTGACTGACTGACTCATCAACGTAAAACCAAAACTAGGTACTGAACCTAGGAACTTCAAATTTGGATAATAGACCAAGTATACAATGGAGGCAAGGAATAAGAAGGGATATTTTAAAATTCATCCCCTAAGGTGGTCCAATTGGGGTTGAAAGTTTTTATGGAAATCGTGTAATTTTTGAGTAGGTAAGAGATTTTTGAGTTAGAACTTTGTTTACAGATTCTCCATCAATGTGAAAGTATATGTGAGGAAATATTTTCGTGTATGAACTCTGCTCTGCATTTATTTTTGGTAATTAATCTTCTAAAAGGGTTAAATTTAAGGTGATTAGATGGTAAAACTTTGTATGAAAAACGATAGATCCTGTACATTAGAGCATTATTGTCTCAGTTAGTAATAGAATTGTAATTAACTGAGAATACTGATTTAAACGGTATCCGGAATTCCTACCCTTAAGATGAAACGGAAAGCCAAGGTTTGTATGAGAAATGTATTGTTTTTTGAGTAAGACCTGAGTAACAACGCAAATTTCAACGTCTTTAAAAATAAAAAAAAACTCGTGTTATAAGTTTTTTAACTTTCCATGAGGTACGACGACGAACTATTACGAACAAGTGTTAGGTATGTTGCGATCACAACTCACCTAGATTAGTCTCGATAAATTAGAGTCGCCATTAGATACTACGATTGTCAATAAAGTAGGACGATTCAAAGTTTTATTTAGGTAATACAACGAAGAGAGAAAAATTAAGAACATTTTGATGGGAATAAGGTATGAGTATAGGTTTTAAGAAACAATAAAACGGTAGGAAGTTACACAGACACGTTTCCAGACCTGTGCGAGACAAGCCGCGGGCAAAAGCTAGGAACTAATAAATATTCTACACAAAACTATCCAGAACAATACATTCAATGAGGAACTTTTTATGAGTCGCAAAATTTGACACTCGTGCGATTCAGTTTCGTCTCAAGTGACATATCGTGGTACGAAAAGTACTTGAAATGAGAGAATGAAATAGTTGAGACGCTCTTACTGAACTGCATCTGAACTGAGTCGTAAATACAATGTCATGGTATGAAACAGCGATACAGTTCAGTTTAGGGCCTAAAGTGAGTCGCGTTAAGAGATCGTGGTAAGGCTCCTGGTGATACCGGCGGTATGCGATGCGTCCTCTTGTTCTTAGGTCGGGGTTGCCGTCCGCGATGGTTGGCTCCCCACTACTGTACTAATTTGTGTCGCCTCCTTGCAGGCTTGCACCATGCTATTGGTGATTTGTGTGCAAGCGTACCTGCGGCCCGTGCCTCCTTGCACGACAGCACCATGCTGTGACACACGCCGGGGTTGTCGACCGCGATGGTTTCTCCCCAATAGTCTACTGATCTGTGTTCAAGTGTACCTGCGGCCCGTGCCTCCTTGCACGCCAGCACCATGCTGTGGCGCACGTCGGGGTTGTCGTCTGCGATGGTCTCTCCCACGGCCACGAACCGCTCAACCGCGCAACACACCGCAGCTCCCACGCGCTGCACAGCAGCGCCCGAGGCCTCGGCGCGTGTCGCCACCAAACTACTGATCTGAAATAGGAAATGATTGTTACTTCACGTAGTTTTTTTTTCGAGACAAATTGGCGCCATTTATTCAATTCAGTAGGTCGATTTTTCATTAGCTATTCACTCATACGTTAGATCACTGCACAATACGCTATTAATACTACACATTGAACAACAAAAATGAATAAATAATGAACAACGCAACTTAAACGCATGCGGCCATCTTGAGACACGAACCGGAAGCCTTGAGTTTGCTTGATGTTTCGGCAACTTTAGGTACAGTTACCGTTGTCAAAGGTTAACAACGGTAGAGTGAGAAAAACACATTTTTCTCTGTCTAGTTTAATTTGTGCTAAATACCCATTTTATAAATATGAATTATAATAGATGTGTAGGTACATGCATGCCAGATGGGCCCAATGTGTAAAGACAGGTACACATGTATCAGAAAGGCATTAATTATTTTATTGAAAAATATCTACCAGCGGTTTACTAAAAGGCCTGCTGGGGAAAAAGAAAACTCGAAGACTGCCTTAAATATTGTGTTTTTCTCACTCAACCTTGCACAACAGTAACTGTAAAGTTGCTGAAATATCAGGAAGGCTCAAATAATGAATATAAGCGATATAATCAGTTTAATTATTTGATTTATTTAAATGTGTGACAGTCGCGGAAACCAGAGAAAATAACAAAAACTAATAAACGTGAGATATATCAAACACTTATTAAAACGATCATCGACATCTTTCTCTCTCTTATCTTCCTAGTTATTATCTAACTTGGTGGTAGGGTGCGCTTTCCTCAAATTACGTCGCCACTTCGTCATGTTTTTCCTAAAACTAATAATAAAGCATATATTTGCTATATCAAATTAATCGAGTTTTCGAAGTATGTCGATCTCATTTCAGTAGCTTTTAGCCCCACTATCAACCAAACTGTGCGATCCCGACCCGATAAGGATGAGGTATCAATGATGAGGTGCTGATAACCGACATGGATAGCTATTCGATTTGATACCGATGCATGAAGTATGGAAAAGCCTAAAACGTGTCAGAAATTTGCATACCATGTTAACATGATTAATAAATAAAATTATGGAAGGTAAACATTTCTTAGCGCATTGTGTAACCATATAACACTTAATTTATCATCACCATAAAATGTATCTAAAGTTGATAGCAGATACATTTAACACTTTGAAAATCCGACTATGTACTTATATATTTTTCATTTCACGACATTGGTCATTAAAAAAATACTAATTCCCATTGTATTGTTGCATTGTTGTTAATATATGTGGGACTTAGGTCTACAAATTAATTGATATGATACGTAAAGATACTAAAAAAATCCTGACCGAATGATGACTACACGTGGTTTTATTGACGAAGCAAAGAGGTTTTTAGCTGATGATGAGTTAATCCACAGTTGAACTACATTAGTTACAAACTTTTCATTAAAGTTGTGAGTCGTTGGGGAGAGGCGAAAAGACCTGTGACATAATCGTTACAAGAATTTAATTTTGAAAATTGTGAGGCAGGAATCCCCGGATTCAGTGAAGGAAATAATAATTCAGCTGTTGCAGTTAATTAGTGCGGACTTATTGTCTTATGAAAACTTCCAACGCTTCGGGAGTGTTTGCAGCGAGGTAAGACTTTAATTACGGTGGAGAGCACTGCAGTATTGGAACTAATGAGTAATACTAATTTACTCACATGACGCTACCGTACTATAATTAGGTATGTGTAGTTTAACATTTGTTCCCTGACCCTGTTCTTTTAGATACAAATTGTTAACAGGGTCCAGGAACGTTTTGAACGCTCTTTGACCTATGTTAAGTTTTCACGAATAAATAACATTATTTTTGCAAAAAAATTGCGTTAATTTGTGAGCTCATAACAGAGCGTTTGTTGCGAATTGTAGTAGAATCCAACAATAAGATTATATTAGCCTAAATTTCGTAACACAAGGGAACGAGCAAAAACGCTTGTGAGCCTTACCCATCACTGGTATGATTCTGACGTTGGTAAAATATTCATGGTATCTGTATCCTACGAGTATTATAACTACGAAAGATTGTTTCCCATCTGTAACGTTCCGCCAAATTTTTGTTTAACCGGATTTTTTATAAAACCTTAATAAATTCAAGATGTTTTTAAATATCGTTGAGAAAATCAAAGTTAATGTTATAAAATTGGGCTTAAACTTTGTTGTTGCAAAGCAACATCTCTAAGAGGGAAAACAAAACCATAATAACGATAATGTGGTGAGCAGCCATATACCTGGAATTTGAGCCATGATGACCATTGTATGCACATGCCTACTGACGTCACGGTTGGCCGGAGGCTTGAGCCATGCTTGGTTTGATGACCTTTCCTACATAATTGGTCTTCATTGAGAGCATTTAGATACTAGACTGAAAAATTGAAATTACTAATTTCAATTCATGAAACACTATAACATACAACAATCAGGCATTACAATCAAGTCGCACCACTAATTAAGATTTCTTTATATATGAATGTAAAGTTTACAAGTATACACATAAAACTTGTACTAATTCGCTTAATATTGCTTATGTAGGATATAGGAGGTAGGTGAAATTACGATTTATGATATCCTAGGAATACCAGGCACTTTCCCGGATAGGTACATTGAAGAGTGATCCTTTTCAACAAAATACGTTTTTTGGGGGAAATTGCGAGGATCTCCCGGGTCGGAATGTGCGGTTATTACTTAAACCATCTAAAGTGAAAATCGGACCATGGGTGGTATAAATCGTATGATAAATTATGCCACGTTCCCGGGATTAGTTGGAAAGGTTTAATTTTACGAACCCGTAATAAAGAATGGCGTGACTAAATATCGTAATCACTTTAAATCGTTCATTATTTATGATTACATCTTTACAATCTACTTTGTTTATGGGTGAACTAGCTATATAACTTCTAATACATACATACATATGCATATGCATAAGGAACTAGACTTAACAATTACAATTGTACATTACTTATCAAATAACACTTGTCGCGTTGTTTTGAATTACATTTTCGCTATTCTTTTTAAAAACAAAAGTTCTAAAAGTAATTTTGAAATTCGTGAAGTTGTAGAATAAGCTTTTCAATTATTCATATAATAGCTTTCAATAGTCCCCGCAATTTTTTTTAAGCTGATCTATTATCATAATAACCTTTGTTTATATGTTAACTTAACCCATGATAAACAATAACTGTGGAAATATCGGATGGACCATTAATTGCTCACTAAGCACAACGTCAGGCTCATTTTAATTATGTTCTGGGCTCAAAGGAAAGGCATCAATTAGCGGATCAAATCGTTTAAGACTTCGTGAGCGACAGCGGGCTGGCCGGGGAGCGGGGTGAGCTCGAGCTGCGATCAAGGTCGTGGTGGCACGCGAGCTGCAAGGCTGCCTGGCACTTGTTGCGTCCACGAGGTCCAGGACCTTCGAGCTGGTCGTGTTTAGTCGGACACGTGACGTTTGTTGTTGTTGTGATAGCGGCCGTACCTGCGGTTCCCGACGTGTGTATTCGTCGTCATCGGAGAGCGCGTCCATGTCTGGGAGGAGTGCGCGGGCGGCGCGTGGCGGGCGCGCGCGTGCTCGAGCGGGACGCGCACACCGTACCGCGACCGCGCCGCTCTGCCCGCGTCCGCCGCGGCACTGCCCGGCCCGCTGCCGCTGCCGCCGCCATCGATCCACCCAGACACCCCGCCCGACCCTGCCCTACCCCATTCCACCCTACACCGACACATCACCACGTGGCCGCCCGCCCTTGCAAAGTCCTACACACCTGAACGAGTCGCTACCACTCACTTTCAAGTATTCAAAGTAATATCAAATATCGTACAAGATAAAATTTTGTTGTTATAAAGAAATAAAATACATTTGTAGCCTCGGAAAGAAGCATTTTTCATTCAAAATGCCCGCCAACTGAAACATCTCACTGCGACGGCGCGGGTTATGGTGCAACAGTTTGTTGTCGTGGGCGGGAAATTCTAACAGTAAACGTCATCTGACGTAACAAAAGCGACGTGTTTAATGGTTTGGCCGCTCCGAAAATAAAATTATGATTTTAGACTACGCATAAAAGTCGGAGTTCCCGTCAGAGTTCGAAGCGACGTCAGGAGGCGACCGCTGACGCGATTTAGTTGCGATTACACAAATTAACGTCATTGGTTGCATGGGGTTAACCTAAATTTTTGTATTTGGGCTGCAGAATTTTTGCGTGTTTTGCGTACCTGTTTGATGAGTGGGAGTAGGGTTCGTTCTACGGAGCGCGTTTTTATTTGCGAGAGGTCGAATTCAGGCAGGCCAGCGGCCGCCATGGCTGGCGCGGACGCGACTGCGCGGTTGCGCGCGCAGCCGGCGCCGCGAAGCCATTGGCCGTCGGCGCCGTCACGTGGCCCGAGAGGCCCCGACCAATCCCGAGCGCTGCCGACCGCCCGCCGTAAACACGCGCTGTTTAGTTTTACACGTACTCCTGCGGGCTTATAAAACTACGGATTTACGTTACGATTCACTTTGTTTTGATTGCGGGCGCCAATTATACACATGGCGTGCAAGCGTTTTCAATATAACGATAATTTGCATGCGTATGAGCTTAGGGACTTAGTTTTACAACGTAGGTATGTAGGTTATGGAGGAACATTGTCTAAAACATTTATTGTGGTTGTGCCTTTAGTTAACAACTGTAGACCATTTACGACAACATCACGATTTTCCGCCACCTGGTGCAACAGTTGACCAGTAAATAGGAAAACAAGTGGCCAACAATTTGGTCTTAGTGTGAACTATTACTGATACACTCGCTAATAACGCCATCTATTTAAACTTTCCCAAAGACACTTAGTAAAGGCACTTTGGGAAAGTAAATAAAGATGGCGTTATTATTGTCATCCATTCCGATATTAACAAAATATATTATAAGGAGTAACATGATGAGATGGTAAGGCATGGTGTCATTTTTTTGAGGATGTGAATCGATCGAGTGTCTATAAAGTATTAACTGCACTTAAACTAGACTTCTCTAAAAGTAATTCAGTGAATAAAGGGGTTTTGAATTTTTTGAAAGAATTTAAAACTACCGGACCATTTGTAAGGTCACCAGTACTTTAGTCTCCAAAGTCTCTATTCACCGAACTAAAGTCAGAAGTGGCCGTTGAAGTTCGGCCATGACTGAATTCAAGAATGCATTGTTTAAGTTTTTAGCGTCTAAAGCTTACTACACAATTCAGGAATATTTAAATGACACTCCTAGTACATAACTAATTTACGCATATGCTGCACACACATAGTACCTAAGATTTGCATGTCTCTGTGACAAAACATGTAGTTCTGTAAATAGATTTAAGACCAACTGTATAGTTATACCATG
Organism: Apotomis capreana; assembly: GCA_947623375.1. NCBI lineage: Eukaryota > Metazoa > Arthropoda > Insecta > Lepidoptera > Tortricidae > Apotomis > Apotomis capreana. The sequence continues at coordinate 17,776,193 of OX392501.1, forward strand.
TTTAAGCAAATAAATGACTGATTACTGATTACTGATTACTGCTTTCCTTCGGAGCGCTCAAAATCGCTCCATATATCTATGTGGCCACCATACAGTGACTAAGTACCGGAAAGTGCGTTTAATTACATGGTTGTAATACAATCATTGTTTTGTGATTCAAGTGAGGATTCTGAAAACAATCTCACATTTACTTTCGGATTCAATATCAGTTGGCCATATTCAAACATGTTAACGTACGTACCTTTCTCATATTTAAATATTTTTGTTTTCATTATTTCATGACATATTCAGCTATTTTTATTCATATAACTACTTAGGTACAGTATGTTGTAGAATGCAATATAAGATATCATCGTTATCATCCCTATTGAAGGGGATTTACGCACATTAATATCACAGTTTTACTCTACAGCGTGTATATTTGATCCCACCGAAAACATTTCATGTAAAATTGACGGCCAAGACTCACATTCTCATAACGCTTTCGCTGTAAAAAAGTTATCAGATCCCAGGAAAAGCCAAGCCCCTAAGCCCCGACTTTACTAACCCCACCACCTTGGTTTAAAAAGTATGGCATCAACTGGCTTCAAGCCCCTAAACCCGGAGTTTACTAACCCTGCACCTTTGTTTCAAAAGTATGGCTTGGCCGTTTCATAGAGTACCGTAAATAAGTCCAACGGACCGTCTGGCCCATATGGTGTCAAGAACATAAGATTATGTCCTTACCATATGGGCCGGACAGTCCGCTAGACTTATTTACGGTACTCTATGAAACGGCCAAGCCATACTTTAGAAACAAAGGTGTAGGGTTAGTAAACTCCGGGTTTAGGGGCTTGAAGCCAGTTGATGCCATACTTTTTAAACCAAGGTGGTGGGGTTAGTAAAGTCGGGGCTTAGGGACTTGGCTTTTCCTGGGATCTGATAACTTTTTTACAGCGAAAGCGTTATGAGAATGTGAGTCTTGGCCGTCAATTTTACATGAAATGTTTTTGGTGGGATCTCATTTCTTTTTGTAAGGTGCCCTAGTTTTTTTAATTTTTTTGGGCTGTAGGGTTTCTTGAGCGTCAACTGAAGTAGACAATTGTGTATTTAAGAAATACTTAAGTTTAGCCCCTTTTATATACACTTTTATCCCCTATTATAATTAAGTGAATTAAGGATTTTGACCTTACAAACGGTCCGGTAGTTTTGAATTTTTGATATGTTGTCTAGGATGGTTAGTCAGTGTTTAAAATGCAAAATGCACAATTCCCCCCCCTCCGCGCCCGTCGCCATATTGAAAAAACCGGCACTCTCTTCATATTTTTGCTCATATCTTCCTTTAGGAGCATTTTAGCTAGAAGTAAGCTTCGACAATGTTATAGAGAGTTAAATTTACTACATTTTCCATTTTATATTTTGTTTATAGGACAGATAGTTACGGAGATATGCACATTTAAATAAACTTAAGAAATTGCAATTTCCAACTCAAAAACAAACTTCTGCATTATATCTTCGTTTAGGAGCATTTTAGCTAGAACAGTGCTTGGGCAATTTTGTAGAGAATTAAATTTACTATAATTTACATTTCAAATTTTGTTTCTAGGACAGATAATTACGGAGATATGTAAAAAATAAAGTCACATTTTCCGAAAATGTATGTAAAAATGGACATGAGTTTTATAAGCAATTATATTTCCTACATGTTTTAATTTGTCCTAGACTAGTCCGTCACTGAATGACAGCGTTCTAAACCAAGAATTTTGAGAAATTTTCGGAAAATTTGACTTTTCCTGTTTCTTAAATGTGCATATCTCCGTAACTAACCGTCCTTGAAACAAAATTTGAAGTGTAAATTATAGTAAATTTAATTCTCTACAACATTGCCCAAGCTTTGTTGTAGCTAAAATGGTCCTAAACGAAGATATAATCCAGAAGTTTGTTTTTCAGTAGGAATTTGCGATTTTGTACGGTTTTTTAAATGTGGATATCTCCGTAACTATCTGTCCTAGAAAAAAAAATATAAAATGAAGAATGTAGTAAATTTAACTCTCTATAACATTGTCCAAGCTTTCTTCTAGCTAAAATGCTCCTAAAGGAAGATATGAGCAAAAATATGAAGAAAGTGCCGGTTTTTTCAATATGGCGGCGGGCGCGGAGGGGGGGAATTGTGCATTTTGCTTTTTAAGCACTGACTAACCATCCTAGACAACATATCAAAAATTCAAAACTACCGGGCCGTTTGTAAGGTCACACATAGTACTTTAGTCTCTATTCACCGTATTATTATGGGAAACCCATAAAAACTTCCATCCCCTTATTTAAAGGGTGGGGGGTGATTTTTTAAAAATCCTACAATATGTATTTGATTTATAACAATGAGTCCCTATAGGTTTCAATTTTCAGACCTCTATAGCACACCTCGGACAGTGGTGATCAAATGTATGAAAGAAACGCGTTGCTACGCACACAGTCTAAGCTCGTGTAGGTGAACGCGTACCATGATTGTGTGAGTGAGATAAGACATGCTAGGGTTGCCGCCATTTTTACCTAACGCACGAGTCGGGATCGGGAACACAATGTGCAGCAATATGAGATGACCTTGTAATAGCGGCGTCGAATTAATTTTGTGTGCACGGCTTATAATTAAACTAATGTTAAACTATGATTTCTAATTCCGCCCGCGTTCAAATTCGATAACCTCAATGACTAAAAACTCATTGCGCGAATTAGTAAGAAATAAGAATCATACATATAAACGCTGTAAGGTGGGGCGGTAAGCTCGATTTATATAAATAGTTTCCTATTTTGAATCAGTATAAACGAAGTAACTAAATTTTTGTAAGGAAATTCAGGCCGCCAAAATATTACGTAAGTTGAAAACATGATTTTTTGTTCATATATATATTGTGTTGTTTTCAGTGTGATCTGATAGGTTTATGTCGAAAACGGATAGGGCAAAAAAATACTAAACATAAGTACCTACCTCTTGTAAGTTGGTTTTCTACTAAAACATAAAACACTTTGAAAATAACTGGGTATGTACTTGTCTTGATCATCCAATGGGAATCTGTAGAACTTTCTTTTATTTTTGTTGTTTATAGAGCTTAAACAACCGTACACAGCACAACACACGCCCATTACAAAAGCATTTGTTTAATATTTGAATATTATACGTGGCCTCCGCTCTGCGCACCGCGTCGTCGCGTCCTTGCCAGCCGGTAACTGCGAGGTAACCGAGCGCGGGTGGGCGGCACTTTCGGTGGGAGGCAGGGAGTGTCCATACTGTACGTTAGTACTCTTTATTATACTGTGTCTATAGTATCAAAATTTTGCGGAAGTTTCATACAAACTTCCATCCCCTAGTTTAAGGGGTTGGGGGGTAAAAGTTCCAAGTTTTAGAATTATTTTGTTGTTTTTGTACTAATACTAGCTTACATACCAAATTTCAGCTTTCTAGGTCATCGGGAAGTACCCCAGAGGTTTTGATACGTCAGTGAGTGAGTGGCAAAATCGGCGTATTTTAGGTACCTATAAAACCTAAAGTATAAAAGCTAGATCAATTAAATTTAGTACATTTTATATGTTTGCTAACTGCATCTTAACCTGAGAATTTGGGCGCTCTAGTGTTAACTGACTGGGACGAAACTATGAGGGTTTGAATATGAGACGAAACGGTTTGAGAAAAGGTAGGTAGTGCCCCCTTCTTTTTTGTTCGTCTTGGCGGGGGCACTACCGTGCCCCCAGGTAGAACCGCAAACTTTACGGGATGTTAGTATAGGCACTTATTAATATATTGATCCGTAAATTATTAAAAAATAACGATATTTTTTTTCATATATAGTTATTAATAATACAGCACGCAATGTACTTGTCTAACATCCTTAACATCGTGAGGTCGCAACTGTCACTAGTAATAACTACGTCCTACATTGCTGCTCAGAAAAAAAAAACGAAAATTAATTACGCTATAGCAGTTAACGCTTAATTAATAATAGTTATAAATATCAGATTATAGCACTACAATCTCCGTCTGACTACAATTTGCGGTTATATCAAATATACACGCTGTATATTATACTCTTTGCTAGGTTCAATTAACTGTAAACTCAAACTACTCAATTAATAATAAAAAGTGTGATGCAGAACGTAGCCCTCCTCTAGCAAAGGACGCCAACATTATTTACTTATATAAATATTTGATTGACCAATCACGCATTAAACACTATAAATGGGTTTATCACATTTCAAGCAGCATACTTGATTTTCACTTCTTTTATATACAAATACTTTATTATTATTGTTTTTAGGGTTCCGTAGCCAAATGGCAAAAAACGGAACCCTTATAGATTCGTCATGTCTGTCTGTCTGTCTGTCCGTCTGTCCGTCCGTATGTCACAGCCATTTTTTTCCGAAACTATAAGAGCTATACTGTTGAAACTTGGTAGGTAGATGTATTCTGTGAACCGCATTAAGATTTTGATGATAGCTGAAAAATTTAATGACTTCTTCATTGACTCCACCGATGTACAAAACACTGCTACAAGTCTTCGAGATATATTATCAAAAGTCCAAAGCATTAACAACAGTTTGTTCTTAATACCATGCACTGAAAATGAACTGATTAAGATAATAAGGTCACTGAATGATACCAAATCTGTAGGATTCGATCACGTTGCTACAAGAGTGTTAAATAAATAAAATAAATAAAATAAAAAATAAAATAGTTTATTGCAGACCAATGATCCATAGGATGTTAGTAACAATTTTAACTTAAAGTTAAAGACCTGTGCTGATAGTCTAGCTCCGATCCTAACCCACCTGATAAAGGAGGATGGGCAAAACGTCCCCACCCACCAACAGAGATGGGACATATCTCATCTTGTAGATCTCAACAATGTGATTGTTTTTTAGTATGGGAACAATCCCCGGAAATATGGGGTTTTCCTGGAAAATCGTGTTTTGTTAAGAAGAATGTGGACAAAATTGGTACTATTTAACTCATACAAAACGACTACTTATGCATAGCCGGTGGCGCCAATATTAATTTACACTTTTTATTTAACGGTGGGGGGCAATGTTCCCGATAACCAACAGAAATGAAACATATCTCTATTTATAGGCCTTAACAACATGATGTTTTTTCACTAAGACAGCATTCGGCTTAAGCATGGTGTTGTCTTGGAAAATCGTATTTTGTGTTTTATATATATTTTGTCTATTTACTTAATGAGCACTCTGTTTTGGAGGTTGGCCTATTAACGTCCCGTGATAGTTTTCATTTTAAATGTTGTAGTAACTAGTGTTATCTTATTATTACACTATTGTATTACTTAAAACTTGATTCATGTGCAGATTTTTTATTTCTGTAAACTTGCATATGCTTAGTATTTAAGGTTTATTGCATGGAATACAAATGTATTATGGTAGTTACTGTTTCTAATTACGTACTTATAATCGTATATATTCGTATATCAGTATAGTTAGAGCCATTTTACACTTTTGATTTAGCAAGATTGCAATTCTTCTACTCCTCACTAGAGTTCTCTAGTGCTAACAACTAGATGTATTAGACTACCGACCTCTGGTGGTGAGTAGTTATTTTTTTAAACATCAGTCTAGCTTTAGCATTAAAAATATTTAAAAGCATTGTCTATGGGCTAAAAATTATAAAGAAATTATACCAAACAAAAGTCACCTGTCACTTTAAAAATATGTCAAGTCTTCAAACAGTTGCAAAATTGAATTCTCATCGAGAAAATGCTGCAAAAATGAAAATGATTACCATAATACAGGTACGTAGATATTTTAAATAACATTTCTTTATAAGGCATCAACGATTTATGTATTTGTAAGATTGTAAGATTTCCATTTCAACCGTATTTCTATTCTCGGAGAAAGTATACCGAACCCAAAACCAAACAGAACCGCTTGTTGTACAAATCGCCAGGGAGATATACTTATATATGTATAAAACAGTGAACGTCTTGGGGTTGAAATGATGATGAACTGCATTTTATTAGTTGTTCCTAGAAAATGCAAGGCGATTATTCATATTACGTCGCCATACAAGTGATACAAGTAATCGACGCTATGAACGGAGCCGAACATCCAAGTGTACGCTGATGCGCAGGCTAATAGCGCGGTTTGCGGCGCGCAGTAAGCCCATCATCGTCTCAGTTTCCTGTTCAACTAACGTTTAGAACTCTCGACGAAAAAAAAGGGGTATTATAAGTTTAATATGTGTATGTGTGTAGCTGTTTATCTACATATCTGTGTGTTTGTCTGTGGCATCGTAGCTCTCAAACGGATAGACCCATTTGAATGCAGTTTTTAAACCGAATGTCTTGTCTGTCCAGATGGTTTTTAGATTTGTTTGTTGAAAATAACCGCAGCCATTTCCTAGATACTCAACTTTGAAACAAGTCATAGGCAACATTTTTTACCACTCATTAAAATGAGGGAAGCAACCAGCATCTTGTGACGGGAGTTTCAAAATTTTGAATTTAGGTTATTGCTACTTACTAAAGATGATCTGATATCGAGAACATCCAGTTATGAATCAAGAATATCTGTATAGCTGTCTCGAGATCATCAGGTTGTTTTCGGGAGATGTTTATCGTTTACCGGTGGAAGACTTAAAGAACAGCCGCCTTACATATAGATAGCAGCAAGATGAATTTAGAGTTCTTACTGGACGAGTTAACTACAACTGATAGTATAGTTGATTTTACTGGTCAGATGTTTCAGTCCTCATTAAAATGATAATCCCTAATATTATAGATGCGAAATAAATCTCTGTTCCCATTTAAACTGCTGCACCGATTTAGATGTATCACGGAACTAATACTTAAGCTTAACATTTTGCGTTAAATCTAACTTATTTCATACTTTAAGGTAGCTAGGTACTTATAAAGTATTTGTTTTTCTTGTTAACAGAATGTTTCTTTTTTCAGCACAGAGTCATATTATAAAATATGAAAATAAGACAAATCAGGATGGTATTTAAGGTATTATGAAAATCCTGCATAATGTTATTTTTACATTACACGGAGGTGGCAAACATGGGCATGGTCCGCCTGAAGGTAAGCGGTTACTGCAGTCAACTCCATACTAAACGATCTTGAGAGAATTTTTTTTGGAACCGTACCATATGCGTACATTTAGGCTCCAAGGACGAATGCCCTGCTGTGGACAAGAACGGCGCGGTGAAGGAGGATACAAGTCTGATTTACTAGTCTAGCTGGCGAGACAACTGTTAAGCTTCTCCTATTCTCAAGCTTCTGCCTATCTATTTATGAGCCACGGACGTCCATTGTTAAACACAGGCAGGAGCTATAGGGGAGCTCGCTACAGAAAAAGACCCTGCTTGTAGTGCATCCACCGCCTCCCCGCGGCCTACACGAGGTCATCTGTCCACCTAGCTGGAAGCCTTCCTACGCTGAGTTTTTCTATAACTACGTAGTCGCTACTCCAGGACTTTTCTGCCCCAGTAGCCATTCGCTCACTCAAGGATGTCATACATAATATTAAAGTATGTATTGTATACGTGTCTGTGTATCTGTGGCGTCACAATAAACATTCTTTAGGTACAGCAGTTTGGATGTTGGAGCATAAAAGGTATACAGAAAAGAACTGCTTTACCCCTGCATAAATGGATTAAACTATTTCTGTCTGTCTGTCTGTCTATTTTTCATGTTTGTATGTATGTCTGTCTAACGTTTAATAACGTTTCTGTAATACACACGAACGATATATTATTATTCCACTTTTTAAAGCTTATTTTTATTGTCAGCTCACTGCAAGTATGGTGATTAGAAGTATTTTTTATCAACCCAGGATGTTGCGACTTGCGCACTGAGCCCATCTTGGTACGGACACCATCGTCTCAGTTTCCTGTTCAACTAACGTTTTGAACCCCCGACAAAAAAAGAGGGGTGTTATAAGTTTTATATGTGTACGTGTATTGTATCTGTTTATCTGTGTGTCTGTCTGTGGCATCGTAGCTCTCAAGCAGATGGACCCATTAGAATGCGTTTTTTTTTATCGAATGCGTTGGCTGTCGAGATGGTTCTTATATTTGTTTGTTGAAAATAACCGCAGCCGTTTCCAAGATATTCACTTATTATAACTTTGGATCAAGACATAGGATTTCGGCCAATATTAAAGTCAAGAACTCGAATTTTAAGTTTAGGTTTTGTAGAATTTTTTACCACATTTTGTATTTAGGTTATTGTTACTTACGCCACCTATATGATTCTGAGAACAGCGTGCTACAAGATCGCCTAATAAAACAAATACACTTGAAATCGGATTTTAAGGTGATTGTTTTGATTGTACACGTCGAAGAGAGAAAAAGTAATGATGATGCTCAAATCGTAGCCTATTTTATTGTTATTATCTGAAATTCCGCTCCATATAACATGGACATATTCATTCACACGTATCTGGTGTTCAGTTGTTGAGGGATGAATGTTACCTTATAGTATTTTCCATTATTTTTAACCTCGATTATGTGTCATCATGTTTACGTATGTAAGTATGTATGGCTGTATGTATTACTAAGTCTGTCTGTGCGTCATAGCTCCTGAACAGATGCTTTGATATTCATTAAACATCGAATTGTGTTTTTATCTAAAGATTCTAGAGCATGGAGTTCTGAACCAATAAAATCTGTACAGCTGTGTGGAGAGGATCAGGTTCTTTCTATACCGCAAAATGTTAGCAGTAAAAGCTTGACCCTGCAATAAATCTAACTTTTGACATAATTTAAGATCAGTTTAAAAAGTAGTTTTTTTTTCATTTTAACAGAATGTTTTTTTTTCAGCTCAGTCATATTATAAAATACCTATGAAAATCAAAACAAATCAGGAAAGTATTTAAGGTAGTATTAAAATCGTGCATAGTTCGGAGGTGGCAAGCAAACGTATGACCCGCCTGATGGTAAGCGGTTACTACAGCCTATAGGTACGGACGCTTGCATCTCCAGTGGATTCACATAGGTACGTGTTGCCGACCCAGTACACTTTTTTTTTAAATGCTCATTTTTAGGGTTCCGTAGTCAACTAGGAACCCTTATAACTTTGCCATGTCCGTCTATCCGTCTATCCGTCTGTCTGTCTGTCCGTCTGTCAATCTGTCCGTCTGTCCGTCTGTCCGTCTGTCCGTCTCTCCGTCTGTCCATCTGTCCGTCTGTCCATCTGTCCGTCTGTCCATCTGTCCGTCTGTCCGTCTGTCCGTCTCTCCGTCTCTCCGTCTCTCCGTCTGTCCGTCTGTCCGTCTGTCCGTCTGTCCGTCTGTCCGTCTGCCCGTCTGTCCGTCTGTCCGTCTGTCCGTGATCATCACTACTAGAAAGCTAAAATTTTGTTTGAGTATGTGTACTTTCAATGAAAACTAATATTGAGTAAAATCGGTCGAGCCGTTTATGAGTTATTGCAAAATTTCATAATTTTCTTTAAAATGACGTTAGTGCTCGTAAAACCGATGGCCGCTGGGGCCATCGAGTTCTTGAGTGCCGACCACGCACTGGACGACACAGCGTGGGTAAGCCCCCCACAGGGTGGACTGATGACCTGGTGAAGGTTGCTGGAGTCCGCTGGATGCGGGAGGCGCAGGACCGGTAATGGTGGCGCTCTCTGGGGGAGGCCTATGTCCAGCAGTGGACGTCTTTTGGCTGGTGATGATGATGATGATGTCGTAAGTGCCGTGCGGTGTCCTTATACTTTGAACATTACACACACTGCAATCTGTCGCGTATAATCGATAACGTCCAGAAGGTAATAAGTAATTACGGTTACTTTGGAGTTTACTACCTTTTTTATAAAGCTTGAAATCTTTCTCGTAATTTTAGCAACAACAAGTGTCTATTGTGAAGGATGGGCAACTACGGAACCCTACACTGAGCGTGGCCCGACATGCTCTTGGCTGGTTTTTTTGTACGTAGTCTCCCGGGATAACCGGGAGGATGTTGTTTACCTCTAATTGTAATGTCTTGCATGGTATTTCTCCTGTATATTTTATGAGGTGTGCAATAAAGAGTACCTGTATTTGTATAACCTCGGCACGGACAGCATCAGCAGGGTCATTCCATAGCCTAAACGTTACCGGGAGAAAATTCCAAGCAGCATAGGAATGTCCTAATTTTAACGTATGTATTGTATGCGTGTCTGTGTATTGTGAGTCTGTCTGTGGCATCACAATAAACATTCTTGTTCATAAAGCAGTTTGAATTTTGGATTGCTTTACCCCTGCATAAAATAATTGAAATCTGTGTGTCTATCTGTTTTTCATGTTTGTTTGTCTGTTTAACGTTTAATAACGTTTCTGTATTACACATCAACGTTATATTATTATTCCACTTAAACCTTATTTGTAGTATCAGAGCAGACCAGCAGAGCCGTGTAAACACGACGATGTTATTAGCTCGCTGCAAAGTATGATGATTAGAAGAAATCTTTTTTATTAAGCTAGGGATACTGGGTTCGATGCCCAGTGAGAGCGCGGTTTTCCCACGGTTGCGTTGATGAGGTACCTAGGTGATAATATTTCATTTCCTTCGACCTCATTTCTTTAGAGAACTGAACAGTTGTACTGTTTTTGTATTGTCCACTAAAATTATAATATATATATATATATACGTATATAGAATGTACAGGCAACCGAAATGAAACCAAACTGAACCGTACCAAAACGAACCGTTTTGTTATGGAAGTCTATAGGGAGACATGTATGAAACTATGGACATCTCGGAGTCAAAATGGTGATGAACTGTATTTTATTGGTTGTTTGTGTAAAATTCAAGGCGAACGCTTCTTGGGACGTGGTGACACGAGCTACCGACGCGTGTCCACCGCTACGTCTTGCCATTGTATCTTCGACAGATACTCTGTCATATACCGCAGCGTTACCTGATTTCATACTTTTCAACCCTTTCACAATCTTGTCCAATACTGTGCATTTAATTTCCCTTTTATTTGTCTAGTTCAAATCGTCAAAGGGCTCTTGTCCTAACATATTTATACGGTATATCCTGACATATACCGTTTCGCTAGGCTTGGTACGGTCACCATAATGTATGTATCAACACATGTGAACGTTATATCCTTCGTTTTTTTCTTCGAACCTGAAAGTGCCTCAAATCCTGCTTGCATGATTTGACCAAAACATACATACATAGATAGCAAGTAAAATAAAAGCTTGTAAAAATAATTGCTAAACTCTGTTTCAGAATAAAACAAGAGATAACAACTCAGCGTGCACTAACAATCGAGTGAGACGAGTAAATGAAAATGTTCTTAGAGCTGGCATACAAAATGTAACTGGCGCTGAAAAGGACCGGTTTTTGGGCCTCTGGAGGTGAAGGGTTTTTTTGGGACTTGTGCATCGGCTACGCGAGAGGACTCATGACACCCGTTCTGGGTCAATATTGGGGCAAAGGCTGCCCATCGTGATTCAACGTGATTTAGGGGCCTTTGCGCCTGTATAGATTAGGGGCGGGTTATTTGATTAGATAGTTTATTTTGTACAGTTTTTTGTTATATTTGTAAATATTAATATTTTTTTTATCAAATAAACTTTTTTTTCTTGGTAACATAACGTTCGAAGGTTTAGTCCGCAGTTAAATTGTCTAATTAGTATTGAAAATGTTCGCTATCTTTGTATTTTACTCAAATATATTTGCTTCCCTCCCCACTTGAACTAACTCCATGTGAGATCTATTTACTGAAAAATAAGTTCTACATAGATTTCTTAAAAGTGGATACAATAATGGATTAAGTGAAGTTACCAACGGGAGCGAAGCGTAGCTGTCTGGTGCGACTGCTTAAGAAGGAATGGGAAGGAATTTAGGAAAGCGTAAAAGACGTTTTAAACATTACGGTGGGTACCCGCCGAAAAGCCGAGGCCAGAGCGTAGTGGAGAGTAAGTTATACTGCGTTTTGAATTTGTGTAGGAGGAAAGACCGGAGACTGGTGCACGGTTGTAAATATGAGTGTCGGTTCAATATCCAACGGTAATAGACATGGATGTACGTGTAACGATAGTGTTTCTATTATTTATTTATGAAGTAACTAACTCTCTGACAGAATTAAAAGAGAATGATTGTGGATTGATGATGGAGTAATTACGTGTTCAATTCTTCTTTTACGATGCTGTCAGTTCAGTCAAGTATCGCTTTCGTCGACAGATTGAATTTTGCAGGAGATTGTGATAATCATAATAATGTTTCGTAAACGAAAGGAATTAAAGTGAATGCGAAAAAGGCGAAAGCCATGGTATTTGATAAAGAAAATAGTATAAAAATAGTGTGTGTATGGTTGCGAATGAGGGTGAGATATATAGAACAAGTGAATTAGGCTGTTCACAAGAGACGGTCGACCCGTTTGCCGAGCTGCCCAGCCATGAAATCTCTAAGATAAGGCGTCTCTGGATGTGCATAGAAGTGTATTGGTTCCAACATTTTTGTGTACGGAAAGTTGGATGTAGCAGACGAAGCAAGAAATTAAAATAAATGCAGTTTGTAAACTTTAAGGTGTGAAAAAAGATGTAGTAATTCAAATTGAGAAAGGGATGCTAAGATATAGTTTGGGTATGTTGGAGAGGATGCATGGAAGTAGATTGAGAAGACAAATCTTCAAGGTAAATGGATATGTTGGAAGAAGAAGACATAGACAAAGGTTTCTCGATTACACGTTCTATAAAAGGGCAGGTCAAACGTACTCTAAACCAACGATCATGCAGGCGAGATAAATTAGTGTTGAAGTGCAACCACAGAATAGATAATAGTACGTGCACGCCAGGACCGTAGCAAGAGTATGAACTTAGCTATGGCTACGCCGTTGGGAAAAAGGCGTGATTATAAATATCAAGTCACAAAATCTTTTACTAGATTCTTACTTCAGAACAATGGATCTGGGTGGAAAATAAACGCTGATGCTGAAAGTAGAATGGATCTTAAGAGAATGATGCAAACGGTATGCTAGGACATAAGGTAGGGAGAGATTTGCTGCTGAAAGAGAGTAAATTCAGTAAATTCAAATATCAGCATCGTCATGTATTGTATGTATATAATATTTAATTTTTAAAACCTTTATAAATAAAATATAAGAAAGAAAATATGCATATTAAGGTAACTAATTGGCCAACTTTGAACCCGTTGCAGCCTAATTTCCATATTGTCATAACGGTTATGGCGATTAGATGGCAGTCACTTAAGGGTGAGCGTCAGGAGGGCTAGACTACTCGATTTTGTGTGGTTCGCAGATTTAGTACCTACGTCTTTGGTACTGTTTAGGACCTATAACTATATATAATAATAAAATAATTTAAATATTTGGGCCACTACAATACTAAACACTAAGAGATAAGTATGAAAACAATTATATTTTAATAACTACAAGCCTAAAATATATATTAAAACCTTTTTATAAAACTAAAATTACAATATAACTGGTTCCTAGTTACCGCCTGTCTGTTACAGTTCTGTCAATATGATTTGTATGAAATATTGATTGTCGGTTTGTGCTTATTAAAGAATTCGACCCTTGCACCGATTTGTTTGTGATTGTGGCAATAATTTTAAGTTTGAAGATGGAACGGGGACTACGTTGCGTAATGTGTCCACGTTCTATATTACGACGGAGACGACATGTATTACAGGCTCAGTTGCCTCTAGAGAACCCGGAGCTAACTGCCTACATAGCACAGAATGCGCTAATAGAAGTTGTATTCAACGACGTGATGGCAGTATGCCATAGATGTTGGCAAACGGCTCATAATAACGCAGTTTTGCCTGAGGAGCACGTTGCAGATATTACGTATTGCTCTCCCAACTGAGCTATTAGATCGCTACGTCAATCACACCAAATCCTCCATTCCATAATTATTACGCTACACAACAACACACATATGACGCGGAGGGCACTCCAGTAGAATTATGGAATGAAGGATTTGGTGTGATTGACGAAGCGATCTAATAGCTCAGTTGGGAGAGCAATGCGCCGGAAACGCAGAGGTCGCAGGTTCGAGTCCTGTTTAGATTGTAGTGGATAGCATTCAATTTTTTTTCATAATTTACCTTTGTGTCATTATTTATAAAAGTAGTTTGATTTTAATGATATTATTTTATAGGTCTACGATTGAAAGCGATCATCTACGAATTCAAAATTCGAATACAGTATGTTTCACGAGATATTCATGGCGTTCTACAAACTTACTCCACACGAATCGCTTTGTAAATAGGTTGAGTGGTAAGTTTAACAGTCCGACAATTTTGGAAAATGTATAGAATTTACGGACAACTCAATTTTATAATAATAGTAGCTGACCCTACAGTCATTCAGTCGAATCATAAAAAAAAAAACATTAACATTAGAACATTTATACATTAATCCTTACAAATTCCATTGAATTTTAGTTATTACAAAGTACTGCATTGCTCAGAATTTGTAAGATGACATTCTGTTCCATTAGGTGAAACTTGTCCCGTAGGAAGCCATAACACTTATAACGAAAACAATTGGCGCGAGTAATTAACCAGGTTTACATTCATTTCGTCCGCGCGCGCGACTGTTTCAATAGACTTTGCCACGTGTAAAATAGATGTTGCTTCTAGAAAGTGGTATATGCCACTTACGGACTTATCTACGTATATTATACAAAAAGGCCTAACAAACAAAATAGTAAATATGAGTAAAAGTTGCGCCATGTCCATCTGTCTGTATCACCGTTGTCGTTCGTCTGTGTGTATACAATACAATACAAGTACAAGTTTAACCTTGATATCTTATATTAGTTAACTGTGAAAAAGTACAATCATTTTCATGATATGTACTGATTACTTACGGTTCTGATACCACTATACGTATATAACGAAAATTTTACTATACTTTCTGAATTGCTGCTCATTATTTCAGGGCTGGATTTTGCTTCATAGAAGGTTGTTAACTGATATTTTTAGGGTTCCGTACCTCTCACTTCGGTGTATGTTCGTCCGTCTGTCTCTGTCAAGTTTTATAATAAAGAACTATAGAGTATCCTCTACAAAGTAGTATTCAAAGTTTGACTCTGGCCGTCGAAAAAATCCGCAAAGCAATATCCCGAAAAATGAGCTTCTGAACCAACTGGTGATGCTCATGACATGATCAAACTGAGAAGATTACTGTGATCCTACTGGTAACGCTCATGGTAGCCAACGTGTTAAAAATGCATCGGCATATTCTGCTATTGAAGTGAGTAGTATGTGTAAGGAAAAAAAAGGAAATGTGCAGAAAAGAAGCTGATTAGACTATGAAGCAAGATTAGACCTCAAACATACAAACATTGCTAGTTAAATAAAAGCTAGTAAAATAATCACTATTTCACTCTGTTTCAGAATAAAACAAGAAATAACAATTGACAATGGACTGACAATCGAGTGACAAGCGTACTAGCTGATAAGAGCGCTGAACGCAGACTCGTGTACCTAAGCACGACGACATTATTAGCTCGCTGCAAAGTATGGTGATTAGAAGAAGTCATTTTTATCAAGCTTCGGGATCCTGGGTTCGATTCCCAGTGAGAGCGCGGTTCTCCCGCGGCTACTAAGTGATTGTGTCTACGATTGTAATTATGTTATTTTATTTCCTCCGACTTCATTTCCTTAGAGAACTGAACAGTTGGACTGTTTCTGTATTGTGCTCTAAAGTAAAATGTTCTCCATCCATAACATGGGATGTATGTTATGGAAGTCTTTACGGAGACATATATTAAACAATGGACGTCTCCGAGTCAAAATGATGATGAACTGTATTTTATTGATTATTTGTGTAAAATTCAAGGCAAACGCTTCTTGGTACGTGGCGACATGGAGCTACCGACGCGTGTCCACCGCTAAGTCTTGCCACCGTATCCTCGACGGATACGCAGCCTTACCTGATTTCATAATTTTCAACGCTTTCACAATCTTGTCAATACTATGTATTTAATTTCTTTTTTGTATATTTAGTTCATTTCGAGAAAGGGCTCTTGTCCGGATACCCTCTCATATACGGTCGTATGTATGAACACATGTAAACGTAATTTCCTTCGTTTTTTTCTTTCAACATCCATCAATCAGTCACCGAGACGATTATAAAGAGTCCAAATTCGGAAGGATTATGTTATTTTTTTACTGACTTCAATCGGTGACTAGAAAGTGCTTCAGATACTGCTTGCATGATTTGTCCAAGATATTCTAAGCTTGGTTGCTTTTAAAGCTTGTAAAAATTATCACTATATAACTCTGTTTCAGATTAAAACAAGAGATAAAAACCCAGCTTGGACTGACAATCGAGTGAGACGATGTTCTTAGAGTCGGCGTAGAAAATCATACTGGCGGCGAAAAGAGGGCCCATGACACCCATTCTGGGTCAATCTTGGTGCCAAAGGCCATCGTGATCCTTGGTCCATCGTGATTCCACGTGTTTTTGTGACTGTAATGATAAGAGTCGAACTATCTGATTAGATAGTCTATTTTGTACTGTTTTTTGTTACTAAATATTACATATTTTCTTTGTTTCAAATAAACTTTTTCTATTTAGTAACATATCTTTCGAAGATTTAGTCCCCAGTTAAAATGTCTAAGTATTATTGAAAACGTCCACTACATAAAACAATTAATTATGTATTTTTAAGAATGTTTACTTCCCACTTGAACTGACTCCATAAGGACAAAGTAAGATCTATCTACTAAAAAATAAAAGTTTTCTATAAATCCATTTCGTAAAAGTGGATACAATAATGTATCAAGTGAATTTACCAACGGGGGCGAAGCTTAGCGGTCTGGTGTATCGAGTACCTAAGAAGGAATGGAAGGGGTTTTGGGAGAGGCTAAGAGACGTTTTAAAGATAACGGCGGGTACCCGCCGGGAAACTGTGGGCCAGCCAGAGCGTAGTGGAGAGTAAGTTATACAGCGTTTCAATTTGTATTGGAGGAAAGACCGGAGACTGGTGTACAGTTGTAATCGTGCCTCTGTCTCTGTACACATAGGATTCAATAAAACTGCAGAAATTACCGCAGAATTAGCCTCTGTCAGTTTAACATCCAAGAAGGTATTGTAATGGATGTATAACGGTAGCTGTTCAATTATTTATTCATGAATAACTGTCTAATAGAATATAATAGAGAGTGATTGTGGCTTGATGATAGGGGAATTACGTGTCAATTTATGTTTACTTTGCGCCGATGCTCAGTCAAGTATCGCATTCATCGTCGGCACTGGCCGATGGATTGAATTGCAGGAGATGGTGACAATCATGAATAAAGGAAAGGAATTAAAGTGAATGCGAAAAAAGCGAAAACCATGGTATTTAAAAAGGAAATAGTATAAAAGTGGTGTGTGTACGGTTGCGAATGACAGATTTTGCACAAAAGGCAGTCGAGCCATTTGCCGAGTTGCCCAGCCATCAAAAAATACTTAAAATCCATTAAATTAAGTAGGTGTCTCTGGATGTGCATAGAGAGGTGTATTTGGTTCCAATACTTGTATACGGAAGTGAACGTTGGATGTAGCAGCGGAAGCAAGAAATTAAAATATAGTTTGTAAAACTTAAGGTGTGAAAGAAGATGTAGTAACTCGAATTGAGAAAGGGATGCTAAGATAGTTTGGACATGCAGAAAGGGAGATTGAGTAGACAAATCTACATGGCGAATTTAAATGAAAATGTTGGAACAGAGATGACCTAGACAAACATTTCTCGATCAGATTGAACACGTTATAAAAATGGGCAAGTCAAAAGTACGCTAAACCGACGAGCATGCAGGCGAGATTAATAAGTGTTGAAGTGGAACGTTCATGCCAGGACCGTAGCAAAAGTTTGGACGTAGCTCTTTCTACGCCCTTGACAAATACTCTAACTAGATCTATCGCAGAGATTTGGTCCAATTTCTGAATTTTCCATGCTGCGGTATTTACCAGATTCCGTTTTTTACGGAATCGTTTATAACCAAATTATGAAATTCACAAATTCCGATTTTTCCACATTCGTTTTATTCCTGATGTTGAATTATCCAATTTCTGATTGTTTATTTGTTGTAACTTATTACTTCATTGATTACTATACAAAATACGTACTATGGAATAACACGCATGCGTTCAAAATAATAATGGGTTAATTTAATAATGTGGAAAATTCTGAATATGACAAAAGTCGAAATGGAAAATAAATAAATGTGTAAAATATCTGAAATTGGATAATTCAGAATCAGTAATAAAACGAATGTGGAAAAATCGGAATTTGTGAATTTCACAATTTGGTTATAAACGATTCCGTAAAAAAAAGAAGCTGGTAAATACCGTAGCATGGAAAATTCAGAAATTGGACCTCATCTCTGCGATCACTAGATCCTTATTTTAGAACGATGAATCTTGAGTGAATGATTGCAAACCTTATGTAAGAAATAGATTGTAGAAACCATGCATATTAAGGCAACTAAATGGGCAACTTTGAACCCGTTCAGCCTAATTTCCACATCATCATAATGGTTATGGTGATTGGATAGCAGTCGCTTAAAGGTCACAGCACACATATCAACTCGGAAAGGGATCGTCACCCTATCAACTCGAGCCGTTCAGTATCATTTGTATGAAACTATCTACTGCAGACTAATCGGAATCGTAACGTAATCGCCTCACCTCGGGACAAGCTCACGAACCGCGTCCACGCTCCTCCCACGGCCGGCGTTACCGAACAACCATACGGTCGTCGAGCCGTAGGCACGGCGTCGTCTATATAGCCGTAGCCGAGTTGACGTGCCGGAGCTTCTTATCCGCTTACGTTACGTCAGTTACGTGGTTACGTTACGTGGACGCCTGTTTGACGGGGAAAGGCGAGGCGGTGTTGATCTGCTCCTGAATTGATATGTGTGCTGTGACCTTAAGGGTGAGCGTCAGGATGGCTGGAGCACTTTATGTTGTGTGGTTCGGGCGAAGTTTAATAATTAATGGGAACCTCGACATAACAAAATTATACCTCGTTTAAAAGAATTAAAAGCTAAAAAGGATGTGATTTAGGCATTCTGACACCAGAATGGCCTGATCAAGTCCGTGTCACCTTGTTCATATTTACAACTTGCATGCATCTTTTCATAAAAAAATGGTAATAACGTCCTGACTTCAAAATGGTTGAACCACATTCATTATAATTTTATACAAGGTTTGATTGAAGTTTCTGAATAGTACTAAATAGGTCCTTAATCTGGAAACTACATCTTAGAAAATCGCGTAATTCTGACGATCACTCTGAAAAAGGTATAAAATGATTAAGCTTCAGCATATAAAATGATCAGTCAGAATCAAAGCGCGCCGTGAGAAACGAACAAAACATTAGAGAAAAAATCCACATTTAACTTCTAGGGAAAGTGGTGGTACGGATAGTCAGAATCGGGGGCATGATGATGATGGTTAATTTTCTGTTAAGTCTAGTCACATATTATATAACTTTATACTACAGTGATGCATGCACGACTTTATTGGAATTAACAACCAACTTCTCATGTTTACTGATAAGTACTGATTAAGTACTTTAAAACATATCCTGGTTGGTCGGAAATATTGACATAGGTAAGTTTGTGTATAGTCCCGAGGAGTTTTTTTATACCCATCATAATACCAGACATGGAATAATACTTAATGTTATCATAATAAAACGAAGCTGCCTGGTAGACATCTGATAGAGCAGTTCCAGAGTACTATATTTTAAGGAGAGTAGGGATGATTTGCATACTTCACTGAAAATGTGCAAGCGAAAGTATTTTGGAAACGACAAGTATAAGGCTACCACTGCGACAATACATTTTTTGTCTCTTTTTCACCATCATAATGAGAAAAAGATGGTATACTGTCAAGATGACAGTACCTAAATCAAAATCATGCTTTCGCGTTTAGAGCCAACAGTAACTCTGAACCTGTGAACACTCGCTACCTGCTGTAGTAGATGTATAATACATGAATCTACTTGACCAAGTATACTTGCGGAATCAGCTAATCTTGTACAGTTTGTGAGCTGACAGAATATGATTCGAGTTTTATACCTGTCTCGCTTGCACATATGCGACTGAGACAAGAACCTTTCCGATTTCACCCAATCCCGAACTCCAATCTTAAAGCTTAGAGCCTGTATGTGAAACGCTCCTTATGCTATGGAATGCTCGAAATATGGCAAAAGCTGGCTTATTAGTAAGTAATGGGGACGCCCAGGTATCAAGTTGCAGGAATGTAGATAAATATCGTAACGAAATTATTGTATCATCGTCCCGCTCTAATTCATACCGCATGAGTAAAATAGAATGTACATTTATGCTCTGAATTTTCGTTCCTCCTATACAAACTTTTATGTATTTTAACTGTCTTTTGCGCGCGGCGTGTATAAACGATAATATGGTTCTAGCATTATTGGCGTATATATTAGTTCGGCTACTCAACACGTGTAGTAATTACTGTCAAGAATAATGTCAGTGTCAGTTCGCCTATTCCACACTAGATGGCCAGTGTAGTTTCAATAAAATTGCATTTTATTGCAATATAAACATTTATGACGGCAAGTTAAGCATATTTATTTAATAATATAATTATATCATTCATTTCCGACCATTTCTAAAGTTGTCAAGCTATTTATTAATATACTGGCGCTACCATCTATGTAAAAGCTCTAAAAATATATGAGTTAATTAGTACCAACTTTCGCCACATGCAGTTAATTACCGAACTTTAAACTCTAATTACGGGAGAACCCCATTGATTTTTAAGTTAATAATTATCTAACCACCTTTTTTGGGTCATTATAAAACTATCTACACCGGTCTCATCTCTGTTGGTGGGTGGGGACACCCCCCATACAAATTTGCCCATCGTCCTTTATCTTTTCTACAGGGTACTTTTCCAGATCGTTTAAAACGATCAATCGTTAAACCCCTTTATAAAAAAGGGGAGAAACAAAACCTACATAATTATCGTCCAATAACTTTAGTACCAGTTCTTTCAAAAGTTTTTGAAAAAGCTTTTCTCACCAGACTTTCGCAATTCTTAGATAAACACAAAGTCATGGTCAGGTGCCGCCTTCTCACTTATACAAAGCATAACGCAATCTATTGATAAAAAGGTCTCGGTAGTAGGGACGTTTTTCGATATGTCAAAGGCGTTTGACTTTGTTGACCATAAAATACTACTCCGTAAATGTGAGAATTATGGCATCAGAGGAAATGCTCTGGAGTGGGTAGATAGCTACCTAAGAAATCGTCTGCAGTGTGTGCAAATAGATAGAATAGGGAAAAACAACGAAAATTTTACCTACTGCTCAGGTTATAGACATAATAAATGTGGAGTCCCACAAGGGAGTGTTCTGGGCCCGCTATTGTTTTTGATATATATCAATGACCTTCCAAAAGAGATACCATACCCTATGTCGCTATTTGCAGACGACATAGCCGTCATCATACCAAATAAAGATAAGACACCCACATACGAGCGTAAAATTAACGATACTATAGAGTCTATAGACGCGTGGCTAAATAAAAATAATTTACATGTTAATGTGACAAAGACGTGTTATATTCAGTTTTTGAACCACAAAATGCATAAGCTGGACCTTAGGATACTATGTCAACACCATGTACTTAAACAGGTGAATGAAACCAATTTTTTAGGTATTACGTTAGACCAACACTGCTCCTGGAAGCCGCATATAAAAGTAACCTGTAATAAGTTGGAACGATTTGTTTACGCTCTAAAACAATTGAGACTGGTTGCAGGCGAAAAAAATGCTCTGCTTGCATACCATGGCTACGTAACATCAGTTTTAAGATATGGTTTATTAATATGGGGCAATTCAACAGACATAAACAAGGCTTTTATAATACAAAAAAAAAAATGTTTAAGAGCAATTTGTGGAATAGGGCCTAGAGTGTCTTGCAGACCATTTTTCCAAAAACTAGGGCTGCTAACATTGACTGCGTTATATGTCCTTGAGGTAGCATCACATGTGCGGAAAAATTCATCTTCATTTACCCTGCTAAAATCGAACGAAAGGCTTAGGGAAAGAGACAAATACAAGTTAAAAATGCCTCCATACTCAACTGCATTGCATAAAAACAACAGTTATGTCATGAGTATTATTGTATATAACAAGATATCACAAGAACTACGCCAACTACATGATAACTTATTCATGGCAAAGCTAAGGAAATGGTTGATAGAAAAATGTTTTTATACGATAAGAGAATTTTTTGAATGTAATGAGTAATAATTTGATAGACATTTGTTGATGTAATAATGAACTTGAATAATATAAATAATATATGTATGACCGGTGAATAATAATATATAGTGATAAATAGATAGACCGTACAATTATAAGAATAACTTGACATTATCTTTATTTTTATTTTTTTATCTGAAATATCAATTCAATTATTGTTATTGTTATAATATGCAAGCGTACCTATACTACTTAGTACTAATGTAATAAATAATTGTGAAATAATTTGCATGCCATAATCGGTTAAACATGTGAAACAAGCTATTATAATTGTTATAATGACCATCTACATTGTACTACCATGTTTATGCAAATAAATATATTATTATTATTATTATGTGTTTCTCATTTTTTGAGTCTCGGGCTCATACTCGTACGTCCCGGTCTTTTGGAAGGCTTGCGTGGGGATATGGATCCAACACGTAGAGGCCCCTTGGAGAAAATTTGCTGTGGCTTTTGCCCTGCTGGGACCCGTTCCTGATCATATCAATAAGATGATACATCCATGAACCGGTCCCAGCAGGTGATTGAACTATTGCATTCATATGGAAAAGAAACCGGGCTATTAAAGTGAATTATTATTATTATGCAAAAATAAAAAAATAATAATAAATATTGGGGGCTCCCCATACTTAGAACTGAAACTCAAAAGTGTTTTTTTCATCAAACACATACGTGTGGGATAGATACTCCACACGTATAGGTCTTCAAAAATGATATCGAGGTCTCTAATAGTAGATTGTACGACAAGTGCATAAAACGCATCATTTTACACGAGACGTTTATCCATCCGAGCGAGCTTGCGAGCGAGGATGAATATAAAGTCGAGTGTAAAATGCGTTTTATGGACGAGTTGCACACTCTACTTTTCACTTCGATTGCGAGGAAATGAAACTGTATCATGTAAATAACATATATACACATATCATGTATACCACCTACTTAAAAAGAAATTTAAGAAGTTTTATTGTGTACTTTGGCTGTTGGTACATTTGCCTTGGTCTTAGAATACTAACAAAACGAAATAAAATAAAGAGTTAAAACCCGTTCCAGACCTTCTGATCCGATCCGATATATCGGAAGAAATCGGATAATGTGTAGTGCAATTGTTAGGATCTTAATACACTACACATTATCCGATTTCTCGGATAAATCTGATCGGATCGGAAGGTCTGGAACGGGTTTTAACGCTTTATTTTACGTTCGTTTTGTTAGTATTCTAAGACCAAGGTAAATATACCAACAGCCAAAGTACACAATAAAAGTTCTTGAAATAAACTTGTAACTTTTATGTACTATCATTTATTACTTTTTAAACTATTACTTTAAATTTTAATTAAATTTGTTTTTAAGTAGGTATACATGATATGTGTATATATGTTATTTACATGATACAGTTTCATTTCCTCGCAATCGAAGTGAAAAGTAGAGTGTGCAACTCGTTCATAAAACGCATTTTACACTCGACTTTATATTCATCCTCGCTCGCAAGCTCGCTCGGATGGATAAACGTCTCGTGTAAAATGATGCGTTTTATGCACTTGTCGTACAATCTACTATTTTTCTAAACCGAATAGTTTTCGTGACAGACGCTTCCAAAGTGGAAAAAAACAACCCCCCCCCCCTCTAACTTCTAAAATAAGAAAATGAAAAATCTAAAAAAACATATGCTGTACATTACTATAAAAACTACCAACGAAAATTGTTTTGAACGGGATCTAGTAAGTAGTTTTTTTTTAATACCTAACTGCACCTAATTTATATGGGGCGCTATACATACCAGGTGCAAACTTAACTTAACCACTTAGGGATGGAAAGTGTTTGTACGGAACCCTCGGTGCGCGAGTCCGACTCGCACTTGGCCGGTTTTTAAATCAGGCTTCGTCTCAAGACGACCTTGCTTAATAATATAATAGTAGCAAAACTGTAAATAGTCTAGACTAGATTTTCGGTCATAAATTAGATATAATTAAATTAGTTAAGTTTACTTAAAACCATTAACCATTAAATAAATAAAAATACATGTAACCGAAAGGAAGAGCAGTGCCACCCAACACAGGCTTGTTTGCTTACCGGGTGGCTCCATCACCTTAGATCATAGACTAGTGTGTTTTATGAAATAAAGAATTTCGTTTTTTTTTTTATTTTTTTTGAATACAGGTTGTATAAGCGCGTATACAGCTCTTGTACGGGTATGCTACTTGAGATGGGCACCAGTAATAGACCAATTGAATTTAATATGATTACAGTGCTATGACAAAGATAAATAAGTAATTGTCCTTAATGTTAAGGACAATTACGTATACACAAAGTTATTACTTATAAGCATTTTTCTAAGTGATCTGTAACTGGTGCTTGCCCCCCGTAAATCACAGGCTGCATAAGAGCTTATGCAGCTCTTATACGACTTATTTCAGCTGTGTAAGGGGTGTACGAGTATAAGTTCGTCCGTTCGTCTACCTATGAGTTCTCAGTGGCGCCGCTGCAGTATACCTACATATGCTCCCCAGCGGCGCCACAATCAATATCCATTAGTTATTTCGTTCCCTGGTACAGGTACAGCCAAAAACATGATACGCACATAGTGTACGTCCAACTTACATCATTGCACCATATAATTAATTGATTTTCTTTATGATGGCGCCGCCACAGAGTAGCACACAATTGGTAAGATAAATTCAAAACCTGGTATGTGGGCCAGTAAAGGTACTCGAAAAAATACGATTTAGAGTTGTTACGCGTATCTCATGTATGTTAAGATAACGGACATACATAAGTATGACACGGCAGTACAGCATTGTGTGTTACTTAGGTGGTAATTTATAGGACCGACCATAATAAATAAAATCAAGGATTTTGGTTAAATAAAAACTCATTTTTATCAACAATGTTTATTTTCAATTCATACCTTTCAAACAACTAAAACTTACGAGTAATCATTGGCACATTATCACAAAGGTTGTCAATGATCTATGTTTATTCTTTATCTTTGCTCTACATGTATGAAATGGCAATATCAGAGTAAATAATAACATCTATGCAATCGTGTTCTCCGATGAAATCTAATTACATAATATATAACTAACAATTTTGTAGACTACATACATAATATATAATAATACTGATGAAAAACGTGATGATGACAAAATATAATACTATAACTACAAAGTGCATAAATACCATACAAGTTTTATGCAATAGTTAACATATAAAAGAAAAATAGTGCAAGTATACATACATAATATTCTACACGATTCACACGGATTAGTAATAAAATAACAAAGTAATTGGTGAAAACACATGCAACCTTTTAAATGGATTAACTAGTACTAGTATTACATGAATAACAAGTCACATTTCGTGACAAAATAGAAAATTGTTATATGTATAAGTAATTTAAGAGTTAGACTTTGGTAATCGCATTATATAATATAATTAATAGGTATTAACATTATAATAATTGTATTTAATTTAATATAATCTTTTTATTGGTGGTACGAGAACATAAGCACGAACTATTAACAAACATATCTTATTCCTTATTATTGATTCTTAACAATTAAACTATAGTATAAGAAGTTTAGGACGGTATCAGTGGCGTAACGTCAAAGTAGGCCGAAGTAGGTCGGAGTAGAATATGCTTACTTTTTCTCTAAGAACAATAAAAAAAAAATGCTGTAACACTCTAAAATAGACAAGCCGGTAGGAATCCGGATCTGTGGACGCCTCGCCACTGGACGAATCGAGATAATACCCTAACTGAATGGTATAATTTATATATAGAAATCTATAATAAAGACCCCGTACTATTTTTAGACGCATCCGAATGCGTTACGCGCATTCTTGGTAATTCTGGAGAGTATGCGTAACGCGTTTCAAACATGTTATCAATTATAAACTACTTATGGCAAAATAATCAGATAATTTTCATCAATTTAGTAAACACATTGGAATAATAACAATCCTCGAAGTATTTACCGTAACTCAATCCACAGAGTTTTAAAACAGGCCTTATTTCTTTTTTTTATATATATATATAATGACAAATAAATTGATAATTTAACAAACTTTTTAAAATAAATAATACTTTTTCCCGAGTTCTAGGTAGTAACATAGCTATTTCATGCTTTCATTGCGTGCAGTCGAAAATAAGTTGAAAAAACTAATTTTCCGCGTGAATTTTGGAAATTTTGAGTAGTTTTTGAAACAAAAATTATCAATGAAAAATTCAGACTGCAGGTTTCAAATATATACCAATAAATCCCAATAGCCCTTATAGGTAGTAAGATGGTAGTAACAATAATATGTTAAGAAAGATGTCTGATCATAGAGAAAAATGTCAAAAACAATCTGCATTTTAAAAGGAATAAGGCCTCTTTTTGCCAGATCGCCACATACTTACATACTGGATTAGACCAATGCAGTTGTTATGCAATGATATCTCATTGTAGATACCTCTGGATTTAAGCTTGGGCCACTACGAGCTAATCAAAGGTTGCAAGTCCGTAGCAAAATGACCAAATTTAGGGCCTGTGACGTTTTTGCTCCAGGGCGAAACTGCGCAAATTCATGAATTTATTGAGTTTGGTGATTAGTTATAATAGACGCCCATACTAATTTGCGGCCTGCGCTTATTATATAACGCCTGCTTAGAGCCCGTGCTATCCTGCGAACTATCTGACATCCACGGACTTTGTCCAGGAGAATTCCGGACTTTTCTCTTCCTCAAGCTCTCCGTCGGTCCCAGAGTAGGTCTGAGTAGCTGTTTGAACCTGAACGGCCCCTCGGTGTAGTCGTCATCGGAACTGAAGATGGGCGTCGCGAGGATCTCGGGCGAATTGCGGAGAATCTTTCGGAAGTCTGATTCAGGATCGTGTTTGGGGTTATAGATGGGTCGCGGCGGTGGGTCCGCCTTATGGGACTGTTTCACCAGCTCGATTATCTTGTTACTGGAAAGATAACAAGAAATTTACTAACTATAATACGTATTTTTAACATAATAAATTATGAGAAAGAAATGCACCCAAAATAATGACCAAAACATTGGAGATTCACGACAAAGTCAAGAGATGTAAATATTTAGACCTCCCTGCAATTGCTGCCTATATGCTACATATTTTATTTTACTTTAAATAAGATTAATTTTCAACTACGTCCCTTGACTTGGCCATGATTTGACGATATAGTAAGTTTGACAATGGCTTAGCAACAGATTAATAGTGATAGAACTGATAGATAATTATTTAGATTCCAATATGGTGATACAAATTAGCGATAATATTAATTGAGAAAATGTGCCTTTTGGATTATTTGCTCTCTAATGACATGATTATGAGTACTGAACTACGACAAAAATGGAAAATGACACCGCTTTAGTGCATGAAACACACTCACGTATGGAGACGGATGCATGATTTATTATTAGAGTTTATCATACCCATATTTCCTGAATTTTCGTAAGGACAGGCATGCGATACAGTCAGATAGATTAATAAGAGTCACGGCCAGAAGTTAGTAAAGTCATTATCTTGGTCATACCTGACCAGGCCGCCGCACTGCCTGCTGCATGGAAGGTTTTGCCAGTTTTGGTTGGCCAGGTGATGACGGTGTTCACCGCAGTTCTGATCTACTGCTGGGTGTTGTTTGTTCTGATGGGCTCTGGAAACAATCGTTATGAAATCAATTAATTTACAACTGGGTATACCTATAGAAGACTTCGGACTAATGTGAACTGAAATTGATGGATACTTTATTGACCCTCTCAGCCAAACAAGTGATACCATATGAGCTAGAGCCTATTTTATCGTAATGCATAAAAATTGACATTAAAATGAGCTTAGACGGGTAACTAACTAGACACTAAACTTCTCATAACACCATAATAATAATACAACACTATTAGGACCCTAGTTCACGTACCTTAAAGGTCTCATGTCATACACTTTATTAAGAAGTGGCTCATCCCAGGGGCAAATAGGTTCCTCTAGACATTCTGGTGACAGACTGTTCCCAGCGTGCATGAGTAACAACAAGGGTAATAGATACAATTTTAGAAATGCTTTCTCGCTCATAGTTATATAGAACGTATCTGTTTTTGTATTTAAAAAAAGATGAATTTCACACATCGTCGTCGTTGTATATTCTTAGACAGTCCTCATGCAGTATGGGCAGTAAAAAAAAAACAATGTATTACCTATACACGTTTATCAGTAGGTTCATATACTCCTATTACTCGTAGCAGCAAAACGCTGAGTGTTCAATACTACTCATACCTACCTTTAGCTTTAATGGAAATATGGTTTTTCTGTTTTTACAATTAAGTACTACAGAAAAAACGAACAATCACATGACAAAGATTTAAAACGGTATGAACACGACCACACAACAGATCATTACATAACACGAGTTTTATTGACCCACCTTGAGGGCCTGATCTCATACTCTTTACTAAGAAGCGGTTCATCCCAAGGTCGTGCAGGACACTCTAAGAATTCTGGTGAAGGACTGTTCCAGGAGAGCATGTGCGCAAACAAGGAAACATAAACATATTATAAGGGGTCCAGCTATTCAAGTGTTAATAGGGTTGGATAGACTATCGTATCGTATTGCATCAGATGAACTCAGACTTTTTCAAATTGCCATGTTGGCTAACACCCTGAAAAAAATACTATGCATGTAGGTAAATTATGGTATAATCAGAGAAAGGAGTATAAACCCAACCATAATGGAATTTGACGGCTTACGGAAGACTCGACCCAAACCTACTTACCTACGCTATGCCTACGCTTATGCTTTTAACACCCAAGCGCAACTTGATTGGGCACAGTGTGGCCGAACTTTCATTCAAAACCAAGTCTGACTGCAAGTCACATCTGCGCACATGGACGGTGTTTGTAAGTGTCACCGTCTTCGGATAAGACGAGGAGGACTATATTATACATTTGGAGAACCAAGGTTACCTCGAAAGGCGGCTGGCATCTTGCTCGAGCTGAGACGGTTGGCCGCGAATGATAGCAGGTACGAGAGTGAAACCAGGCGGCGGCCGATACTCCGGCGATGGCCGCTGCACCTGCTGTAGTCGAATGCCTGGCTTGTTGCGGCGCAGGTTTTTGTGCACCTCTTGATTTTTGTCATGCACCTGTAACATTGTAAAAAAATGTGTTTATCATTGTTGACAGAAAATACATGAATGTGTTTCTCGATTTTTTTACAAATGAATAAGCTGTACGACAAGTTAAAGTAGTTATACTAGTCACAGACATACTGCTGCATGTACTGTTGCGACGTAGACAACAAGCGCTGCTCGAAAATCTCTTTCCTTAATAACACCGCGTCCAATAGCTCTATGCTCTGATCTGAGAACGATT
Organism: Apotomis capreana; assembly: GCA_947623375.1. NCBI lineage: Eukaryota > Metazoa > Arthropoda > Insecta > Lepidoptera > Tortricidae > Apotomis > Apotomis capreana. The sequence continues at coordinate 17,805,808 of OX392501.1, forward strand.
CCGGTGAACTACTGATACGGTAGCAGCGAAGGAAGGCGGAGCTTAGCCTTTGGTTTTAGCTTTTTAAATGTACCTGATCTGAGAACGCCTGTAGTTGGCTGGCGCGCTCCTGGACAGAGTACTGCTGCATGACCTGCTGCGGTGTAGGCGCCGGGTGCTGCGGAGGCGGCGGCGCCCGACCTTTGGCCCATTTGCGCCGCGCCGTGTAGCCGCGGAAATCTTCAGATCAGATCAAAATCGTGAAAATGTAACGTTTGGATAAATGTCAAATTGTCAGGCAATTATTTAATACAGTAGCCGCTTATTGAAAGCCAGTAGACATAATTTTGGCTGAGAGCATCACATGTATATTTACGTACACATTGTAAAACAATTGCTCGAGTAATCATTTTCACTGTCAGACGTTCCCGGCGCCAGATGAAACTAAACAAAACAGATAACTGCGCCAAAGCAATTTTAAGGGTATTATATTTTTTCTACTTAATTTCCCTCCGCCGCAGGGATACCACGAGTGCTTCAGCGACTCAGGTATATCCCACCAAAACATTCTGTAAAAAACTAGCCAAGTCTCGATGGAGCTGCTTGTTTATCTCTAAAAAGTAATGAAATCTAGACAAAGTCATACCAAGTCTAAGGTTCCTTACTGCGATTTCTTTATTATTATAGTTAATGCTGTGTGACTAGGCCGTTGAAGGGTACACCATTATGGGCTATTATCTCGCTTAACAAACATAGGTAATTACAACAGATATAACATTACGTGTAAACAAAATTAACTTATAGCGGTTCTGGCCACAGATTGGTGCAATGGTGTCATGGAGCACCTGGTTTTGTACCCTTGTGTACCCTTCAACGGCCAAGTCACACAACATTAACTATAATAATAAAGAAATCGCAGTAAGGAACCTTAGACTTGGTATGACTTTGTCTAGATTTCATTACTTTTTAGAGATAAACAAGCAGCTCCATCGAGACTTGGCTAGTTTTTTACAGAATGTTTTTGGTGGGATTTCACTACTTTTTGTAGAAACGTGGGCATATTGTTTTATAACAACCTGCTAATTAACTTTAGCAAACCTCACGAAGTAATAAGCGAAATCAACGAAATGCAAATAATCCCTCCTAATCCCTAGCAAACGTTTCCAAGCGCAGTAGAAGAATATCGTAAACGGCTGTAACGCGGCCGGTTGCCACTTCGCCATATAAGATTATCGGAAAAACAAACGACGGCGCGTTTTAAAATGCAGTCAGCGCCATCTAGCGACGTGTGCGGGTATCACCGCCACTTTTAGTCCAATGCATTATATTTTGACCAAATTTTGAGCGAAATTAATATTTTGATGTAATTTGTTTATTTAATTTGTGTAATGTTCGAGTAGAATAAAGATAATCGTTCCACTATTTCTTCTTGTAAACTTGTAAGTATAAGTATAAAAGCCAGTCTAGTCTTGTCCAGAGTTTTCCTTTAATTTTATTTATATGCGTATTAAAAGCAGAAGGGGAGGCATTCGCCCAGCGGGTACGTATTACAATGCCGAAGTTCAAAATACCGAATATCATAAGACCTATGGACGGAAGGCCGAAAATTCAAATGTCGAATGTTTATTTGACCGAAAGTTTAAAATCCCGAAAGAACGTTTGATCGAAAGGATGAAATACCGAATATTATAATCCCGAAGACTGTAATCCCGAAGAATGTAATCCCGAAGACTGTAATCCCGAAGATTATAATCCCGAAGACTATGATCCTGCCTGAAGGTTGTAATCCGGAATATTATTTAAACTCTCACATGATCTATTTCTATTGCCGCTATAACAACAAATACTAAAAATAAAATAAAATAAACATTTTAGGGCTCCCATACAACAAACTTGTTTTATGGTACAGAACCCTTCATGCGCGAGTCGGACTCGCACTTGGCCAATTTTTATAGTTTTCGCTTTATGTAGCCAAACCCTAACTCTGTACCAAATTTCAGCTCTCTGAATTTATGGGAAGTACTACTTCTTTACTGATGATCATGAGTGAGTGAGTGAGTGAGTGTCGTAAATGCGAAACTTTGCTTTCGCTTAACTTCGGAACTAAATGACCTACAGGCTTGAAATTTTGGATTTTAAGTATGTGATTATAGCTTACTGGATGACGAAAATTTCTGCGTTCTGGTCTTATCCAGAGGTGCTCAAATAGGGGCCTGAAAATGCGGCGAAATGGTTCCAGTAAAGGATGGTACGGCAGTGTTTGCTTCGCGCTCGACTTGGCGGGGGCACTGCCGTGCCCCCCGATAACTATATTCAGTTAGCAGGAGAAGTAACTAAGCAGTATAACACGCTCACAAGGATCTATATAACCCTTATTTTCTTGATAATAGAGTCCGCGTGTGATAATGATATATGAGCACCTGGCGTACGTTCGCAACTTCTGCTGGTGACTGTACGCTATTAAAAAGAAGATTACAGACAAAGTGGTTAATATAAAGCTGTATAACTAATTAGTATAGGTTTCGTCTTACGACTTTGAATAACGACGGCAGCTTTATTCGAATCGACGTTTTCTTTATTGCTCCCGGAGTTGGTGTCGTTGTCGCTGTCATTCGAAGTCATTTTCCTTAGTATCTTCGCTTTCATCATGGCCTTGTTTTTATTTGCTACACCTGAAATTTTAGGGAACACGGTAACTGATATCTGTACGAGAAAGAGGAATTTCAACAAAGATATGAGACGATGACACGTTGAACCGGTAATACGGATGTGCCGGGTTCGATTTCCTGTCTCACCGCCAAATTACGCATTTAAACTTTTCTTTGTGCTTTGATCCTTCATGGTCTCTTGGTTCTTCCTCAGTTGGTAACACCTTTAGTACACTGCAAATTGAAGCCTGGCAGTGACGATGGATATTGTTCGGATTAGAGACACGCGCCTATCTAATATACTTAGTAGACATATTAAACAGGTGGATTTGTCATCACACCGCCTCTCAATGTACCATTTCACGTGGATGATCGCTAATAATACTGATTTCGGCCGTTTTTAAAGATCAGCATTTAAATATCTACGTGGTATCTTAGAAAACCGGATAGGAAATATTCTCGTAAGTCGTACCACCGGATTTGTGTTTCCGATTGTCTTGTTCCATCTGTTCCCTCTGGAACTCTATAGCCAGTTGTCTCTGTCGTTCCTGGAGTCGTTTTCTGGTGAGCCAGCCCCTCACATGCTTCTGTAGCGTCAGTACAGATATTGCCATCTGAGCCTTCAGTCGCAAGAAGTACCGTCGAGCCAGCCAACCTCGACCGCACGCTTGTACTAATACTACTTTCCGAATCTGTAACAATATGTATAATATAATAAATATGTTCCGATGGTAAAGTTTAGCTCAATTTACTTCCACAATAGTAACAAGGAAGTAGATTTACATTAACGGTATCAACGGTCAGAATATTTAAAGAATATTTTGTTTGTTTGATAAAACGTTAAGTTAATGATGGTTTTTGAGACTTCACCAATCAATCTTACACTGGAGCTTGACTAAAATATAGGGTTGTCAACCCCCATTGGTTTGACCCCCATTCCCATAAAAATAATTAATGCTTTAATAAGATACTGACAACTCCAGTCCAGTCAAATACATCTTCAGCATTTTATACGTGTTTTAAAGTCACATTAATTTTATCTTATCGAATTACAAATCTTCCAACCAAAGGCTTTTATTGCCAATGAAAAATATGCAACCTACGTGAGATAAAAGAAAGTAATAATGAAAGTACCTGTTCCTCATAGATTCGGGCGAGTACCTCAACGTGATAGTACTTCAAGAAGACTTTTGATTTCCCTAGCGCCCAACCGTCCATTTTCAATCTTAGGAGTAAAAGGCGACAAGTATCTCGGTTGGGTTTTACTTCTTCATTGTAGTTAAACGCTAAGAAACTGTACCTGAAATTAATAATCGCTTTTTGACAAAAAATACCGAAGTCAACGAAACAAAGTTGGACCAGCTAGAAAATATGCTTTTCGAAACAAAAAAAAATCCAAATCGGTTTAGCCGTTTTCGAGTAGGTTGGAGAAAATGTCAAACTTTCAATTCTAGATTATATTTATAATCGATTACTGTAGCCGTGTATATGAAGAAATTTTATTGCAATATGTAAACAAATAGCCCAGATAGAAAACTCCCAAGGAAAAAGCATAATTATTTACACACTAAGTATGAGCAGTGATATCTGAGTCTGGTTAAAAACGCCCTCACCAACGGCTTGCAGTGATAAATATCTGCAATACATGTGTCCTTGGCTTCAAGTTACAAACTAACTAGTTAAAAAACAAAAAAAACATACCTCTTCAAAAACTCTTCAAACGTTAATCGGTGGGAGAACCCGTTTTGTCTTATTCTAATAGTTTCGAGAACACCCGTATATCTAAGTTGCTTTAATATTTTCGCTGAATCGAAATGTCTTGGCGATCTTGAGTCGTTTGGTTTCAGGCATCTCACGAATTGTGGTGAGCCACTGACCATCTTTTGGAGCAGTTCCATTAAAGAGTATCGGAAATATGTAGACACAGTTTGCTGGGCACGGGACTGAGACGCTAGGCCGCGGCTGTTATAGCGTTCTTGCTGAAAATATAACATATTACATATAAGTGATATTTATATACATTTGGTGTAGTACGTTTGCCACAATAAAATGACCGTTTTAGTCTCACAATACTGTTCCTGAACAGTAAGTGTGGAAAATTAAATGAAATTGCACTTAAGACTTAAAATCCTTACACGAGTGTCACCACATGTGGGACTATCTAAGCTCCTAGTGTCCATATCGCCTTGCAGAGGCGAATACAAATTTCCTGTCTTCGTAATTGGACATTGGAACAAGAACCTGATGATATCATATTGGCTCTGTCGCATTAGCTGGACTACTTCAGGGGGCAAGAAATTCCGGTTCTTCTCCAAAAACCCGTCCGCTTGATAAACTACTCGACCAGCAAAGTGGTGTATGGCGAAGCAAATGGCATCCGATTTTGGTCGGACATAATATTTGCTCTTGATATTGTTATGGAATTTCTCTGTAACAAATTAATATTATTCACAACTGTCATAAATAACAGCTCGTTAAGCTCGGGTTTCCTAGGATAGCGGTGCCGTCACCTAGGACATTAGTGCTTACCGATAAGAGTTCTATCAGTAGATCTTGGAAAGCGACTCTCTTCATCGAGCAAAGCCAGCAGACCCATAGGTCTTGACAACAGCATGTCTAATACAGGTCTGTTATCGGAGAATTCTACAAGATCAACTGGTACACCCTCAGCCATATACTCTTGCTGCTCCCACGTGAAGATGTGTTGGTTGAAATAGTATTGTATTTGTTCGTTTGCAATGTTGATGCATAATTGCTCAAAAGAGTTTCTGCTAAAGTTTTCAAACCCGAAGATATCTAATATTCCAATGGATAGTTGTTCAATGCTGAAAAAATAGAAATAGAAGAACATCATAACACATTTGTATCAGTACTTTAAGAAGAAAGGGAAATGGGGCAAGCCGATATTTGATATTATTATCAGGTAACAGATGGTGATATGACACTGGTCTTTGAGCACTAAGACGAAGTCTTAAGATTCGGGTGATTTCGTAGAGATTCAAATCTCGACAGCATCAAGTGAGCAAGGTACGCACAAATCCCAGGCAATTTAAACAGCAGAATTTCTCATGGATTATTAGAGCATAAGCACATGTTGTCCAGATTAGTTAGTTGTAGTTGTTAGTAGAAAAGTGTAAATACCCATACGGTCTATTCTGGCAGAGTAAAGCGTTGATCCTTTCGACTATTCTGTCGAAGGCGCGTGCATAGAGGCCACGAGCGGTGGCATCTCTAGCGACAGCTGCTTCGGTGGGTGAGCAGTGCCGCGCTATTGTCTCTCCTCTTGCTACTACGCTGCTGCTAGTCAGACACTCTCGAAGATCTACCGTCTCTACGCCTAAGAGGCACGAAGCTAAAAAATCATACAACACATTAATATTTTGATGATCACAATACAATCTTGAGAGTGCAATGAACGAGTATTGAACTAATAACTACCTCTATGCAGTGGTGCAGTGTCAATAATGGTAGCTTTGTTATCAGTATTGGCTTCCCCAGCAATCTCACTGAATTCAATGTCGCCAAGATGTAATATTGCTGAGAGCATTTTGTAAATAATTTGTACTTCTTCTTCTTGAAATCCGACCACCTGGAATGTAAGAAACGTTGTATTATCTATTTTATCTGTAAACATAACTCTTTAAAATAGTATATAAAGAAACTTATATTTGTGGTATCTGTTGATTTTACCTTAAACGCCTGATTTAGTTGTCTCCAGCGATGAACATTATGTTCTCTATGAGCAACAGAAAGCGGCTGCAAATACCGATGTCGGGATTTTAATTGTTCATCGAGGTAAAATTTTCGCCAACGCCCTTCGCTTTCCAATCCATCGTATAAATAATAAAATACGTGAAAATTACTTTCACCCCTGAAATTATTGTGTTAATGAAATCATATTTTTATTCTAGCGGAAATCAAAGTAAGTAGATATATTCCAACTTCAGACGTGTAATCAATATATTGTAATAAGAATAGATTGTAAAACTTACAGCGCCTGGTGAACGACCCTCGATTGCTCTAAAAGGTAAACAGAAATCCGCGCCCCAGAAATCCGTCCGACTCTCATGAGAGACAAATCCAAATATTTACCGAAACGCGAACTGTTAGCGTTGATGCCTGTTCGTGCGTTTCCGAACGCCTCCATGATCGGATTCACTTGGAGAATTTTATCTTCCACGTTACCAGTTTGTGTCTGTAATAAGAATAAATATAATAGTTTCAAACTTATTATTTTACTTATTACTTTCTTCATTTTTATTGCACAAAAGTAAGTATTATAAAATCTACTTACATTATCCTTATGTTTCAATGAAAATGAAATTGTGTGTATTTATAAACACAGTTTTTCATATCCAGAACAACATATGGATTCAAAATGAAAACTATGCCTACCTTAGAAAGGAATACAAGTTGCTTTAACAAGAGGTTGGCCGATTCAGTCTTGCCGGCCCCGCTCTCCCCTGAGATGACTATGGCTTGGTGCTGCTTCTGGTGCATGAGTGCTTGGTGTGCCGCATCTGCCACTGCGTAGATATGTGGAGGGTTGTCTGAGCGGCATCGGCCTTGGTAAATTTGCTGACTCTGGAAATTTAAAAACAAAATTATTTCGGGCCGAAAATCTAACCTTCTATATTTATCTATGACCTATGACGCACCAGGGCGACACAGTGAGCTCTGTGTCAACCCGTCAAAATTAAAATCTTAGGTTATAAATTTTATTTCTGATTTATATAATGTCGTCAATTACGTAACAAAATAAAAAAATCTACTTTCAGAATTTATCCCTTTACACGCGTAACGAGTTGTCCATAAAAGGTCATGGTTAACTGTTGGCCTATTACCTATTTATTATTCTTATTAAGGCGACGGGTAGGGCGAAATTAGCGTCACTTTCGACTTTTTTCTTATACCTTCATAATCTGATATTTTTTTAGAAATACCTGAAGTCTAGGAGCTAGCAAAACACTTTTAATATGTATTAAATCACTATATACAATTTGTTCAGTGTAGTTCACCCTACAAAACTTGTTCACGTCAAAAGCGGCCACAATAGTTTTGGGCAAGTTTTTAGAGACAACTAAAGAACAAGAAACTGTGTATAATAATTTAATAAATACTATAGGTGTTTTTCCAGTTCCAGCTCAAATATTGCAATTACTGGAAATTGATCTGGTTTAGAACATATAATAAAAATTTGTGAGTGGCGCTAGTTTCGCACTACCCGTCGCCTTAAGCACTAATGATGTATAAGCAAAACGAATTCGTTGGTCACCTTGGTCGTGTATATCCCTATATCGGTGAAAGGATTGACAGCCACGAGTATATCACCAATATAAGTATAAATTTGATTCTGATTGTATCGTTTTTGCAGCTGTTCTACAATGGCATCTTCTGTTAATACTTCTAATGTTGCCAGATCATCTGTATACATTTTTTCTGGGCGGGCTTTTCGATGTGATTTGAGTTTTCCTCTTTTAGTTGTAACGTCAGGAGCACGACAGCTTCGGCCTTCAGCTCGTTGTCGTTTTATTTCTGTTTGAAGCTCTTTGCGAATCTGAAAGGGTAAATAAACAAAGTTAACAATCAGCTAATATAATGAAATCTGTATGTATTAGTAGCGTGGCATTTAAATAAATTCTTGGTAGAGCCGAAGTAAATCTTAGATTACTAGGCTTTCCTCAGGAGCTGTAGATGAGTCTCGCCAAATGCCTTAGAATAGGCAAACCGATAAAAATCTGATTCTATCTTCATGCATGACTTTGATATGTTTCATTTAAGATTTTGTTTTTTTTTTGCGTAATTAGCCTTTAGTGTCTCTGTGAATTTTTAATAGTTTTGCGGCATTAAATCAATCAACTATATAGGAGCGCCAGTACCACGATATGTTTTCGTGCATAAGCCATAGTTGACAACCCTAGAGCGACCGCCGACCACCGTATGAAAAGTGAAGTAAGTACATACATGTGGTTGATTTCTGTACCTGGTTTTGTGGTATAAGTTAACGTACACAAGTAAGTACAATGTCAGCCTAGGTCTAAAATGGCTATACGCCTTTAAAAAGGCCTAAAGCCCCTTAAACGGCTAAAATAAAAATAAAAACCCATAGGCTTTTTTTAAGACTAAGGCTTTTATTGTCACTAGCTCTTCGAAACTCATTTCATCAAGCCAGCTCTTCAAATTCGGGCTAAAAGGCCTCGAGTCTTATGGAACACTAGTTTTGCCTATCTTCTTGGATCTTTACTGTTCTCTCCCATTTGCTCAAAGGTTAACTGGAAGAAATCCCTTACAGGGATAAGTTCGCCTTTGTACATATCATAAGTTTAATGTCCTTGCTGTGTATATACATATATTTTTGTACAATAATGAGCTTACAAACATATGTATAAGAATAACAGAGAACTGACAGACACATAGCCTTTGGATCTGCAAAAGCTTTAACTTTTACACAGAAATAATGAGACAAATTTTATATTATGATATATCATCAATTTAATACCAATCCGTTGCAGCCCACTGTTGGATGTATGTCTCTCCTTTCATTAATTGGGTCAATCAACTTTTCTCTGTTGCTTGTTGCTATACTATGATTTTCGGCGGCAATATCCAACTAAAATTTTGTAATTGCAGCAGTTATAAGCCCATTCTTATTTATAATATCTCTTGAAAATACCAGTATAATAAATTATCAACACTTTTCTAAGAAGTTTAATCACCATTGTCTCCTGGTTGACAGGACCGAATAACAAAAAGAAAAAGTTGATCTACCTAATTACACAATTGATATGTTTTATTCTCAAGTATCAAAATGAAATAGCACTTACTTTTTCTTCGAAACTAGTAACAGCTAACAACAAAGGATGTTCAAGAAGCTCCCTCGCGAACGGTCTTTGATTCATATCTTTGACCAAGCACTCGGCAATGAAGTCTGCTAGTTGTGATGAGAATAGTTCTGGGTGCGCTAACATAGGAGGCGGGTTTCTTGGTATTTGGAACAACGCCCTCATTGGATGAAGTCCGGATAGAGGGGGTTCGCCTTCAGCTAGTTCTATAGCGGTGATGCCGACTGACCAGACGTCGCATCTGCAGTCGTAAGATTGATCCAGCTGCTGCTCGCAGGCTATGACCTGGAATAAGATACAATGTCAGGTTAGTGTTGTCTTTTGTTTCATGGATAATCTAGTGATTCCTTGATATGTTTAAGAAAAAAAATGAAACTGCCTAAAACCTTTAAGGGGTTTTCTTACATAAACAATTAAAAAATTGGGCAAGTGCGAGTCCGACTCGCGCATGATGGGTTCCGTACCATAAAACAAGTTTGTTGTATGGGAGCCCCCTTAAATATTTATTTTATTTTAGTTTTAGTATTTGTTGTTATAGCGGCAATAGAAATACATCATCTATGAAAATTTCAACTGTCTAGCTATCACCGTTCTTGAGATAGATCCTGGTGACAGACGGACGGACGGACGGACGGACGGACGGACGGACGGACGGACAGCGAAGTCTCAGTAATAGGGTCCCGTTTTTACCCTTTGGGTACGAAACCCTAAAAATCTTCAGCATGCCCATAATTATCAATATCGTGATACATTTAACCTTATCTCTTTATTTGGTGTCGGTGCAGCATATAATTTCCGTTCATGCCTGTCATCACCTTCACCTATCGCCCTTCATCATTTAAGTATATATTTCCTAGCCATATTATCGCTCACACAACCCTTTTTTACAGGGTTTCCGTATTCAAACCCAATACTCGCCTAGCTTCATAACTTACTTTCATCCCTTCACATCATCATCCATGCTAGGCGGTTGCTCCTTAATTTTGTTGACGATTAGTACGACTCTCAGACTTGTTAAGAGGCCTTATTCCTTTTAAAATGCTGATTGTTTTAGACATTTTTCTCTATGATCAAACATGTTTCTTAACATATTATTGATGTTACTACGTAGAACAGGGATATTAGGATTTATTGGTATATATTTGAAACCTACAGTATAAATTTTTCATTGATAATTTTTGTTTCAAAATTATACTCGCGATTGACACATTTCGCGCGGAAAAATAGTTTTTTCCGCTTATTTTCGACTGCACGCAATGAAAGCATGAAATAGCTATTGTTACTACCAAGATATCGGGGAAAACTATTACTCACTTAAAAAAGTTGGTTCAAATTATGAATATGTTTGTCATAATATGAAAAAAAAAAACAATTTTTAAAGGAATGAGGCGTCTTAAGCTTCGTTGTATGGGATTAATTTGCAACTAAAAGTCAATCCTAAATTATTATCTTTTTCAGTGTGTTACCTCCGGGGCCATCCAATATGGCGTGCCTACTGAAGTATTCCTCCTCGCAGCAGTCGCAGCTAAGTGCGAAGAAACCCCAAAATCTACGAGTTTCACCTCGCCGTTCTCTGTGAGGAGTATGTTGTGTCCCTTCACATCTCGGTGCATGCATCGGTGGGCGTGGAGATGGGTCAGCGCGCGGACGGTTCCACGCAGCACGTAGGCCAGTTGAGGCTCGGTGAGGTTGTTACCATGCTCGCGGATGCCAGCGCATAGGTCTGTCACTGAACCTCCGGTGCAGAGCTGGAATTACATTAAAATATAATTACATACACGGACTAGATAATTATCTACCTACATTGAATGACCGAGAAATTGAACGTTTTGAACTGCATAGATACCTTTCTTGCCATACCAACTCAATACCACCCAAGATTTAAATTGAGCAGTGAGCACACTTGCGCACAATGCCTAATTTATCCTCGGGAAAGTAATGAGCCTTATCGGCTGTAAAGCCAATTGTATAACGCATTGCTGCCGAAACTGTCATTCGAACGTTCGGTCCAAGGATTGTTCGATTATATTTTTCTCGTATTTTAATGATGTAGAGTGCGTACTGAAATACTTAAACACATTTAAAGAGTCTATTGTTAAGTATAGGTACGTAGACTGTATATTTAATGTATTATTTATAGATTATGTTCATTATCATTATGCTGTACCTACATATATGGAATCTTAATTTATTAATAATGTGTAAGTGTTTTGGTGTGCAACTGTTAACTTACATGTATTTGACATTAAATAAAGCATGAATGTAGACGCGTACGAACAAAACGGATAAATTTTTATTTAAATTCAATAAAAAGTGTTTCCGATTTTAATGCTGGTGAGGCACATCGTTGTACCTCACCAGCAATAAAATCATCAATAAGGACAAACAAAATACACTTTTGCATTTACCAGTGAAAATAAATTGACAAGGATAATTTGGATAAGGTTAAGCACGGACAAGGATCACAAGGATCACAACATAGATAAAGATTGACGTACATCGTCAATATTTACCCATATTATGTGTGTGTGCGGTTTTCTCACCTCCATGACGAACCATATCTGGTCATCGTCAGAGCAGACGCCGCGCTTCAAAAACAATCCGAAGAACTCAGGAATGTTCGGGTGGCTAGACAGATCTCGAAATACAAGGAATTCTTCCTCTATTTCTTCGATGTTTTCGGTGATGTTCTCCAAAATCTGAAAATTAAATAAAGTCTCAGATGAAACACACATATTGGTAAACACAAATAAAACATTTCATCATTTAATTTATGCCAGTTGACAATGATAACAGATCTAGTTTTAATTTGAATAAAATTCTTACGATAGAAATTTTATTTCTTTTAGCTAGTTGCAACATAGACTTAATTAATTTGGCAAGCATATAGATTAAGATAATGCAATATTTTAATGCAATCACTCACAATATATATAAAAAAAAGGCCTGAACTGAACTTTGATTAAATTATTGAAATCGTCACTACTTCTCTTTGTTTTACATAATCATGTTATATCCATGTTCTAAAAGAAGTCATTCGGACTTTCTCTATAAATGATGACAGCACGTCTCTAAAAGTTCATCATATAAACAACTATGCATACAATGATGTGCATTATAATTAAAAAAGCTAACATTACTCTTATTGCCACGCTTCTCCGCACCGGCGATCGGATAACGGGCGTGTGCGGTCGGCCTTACGTAACATGCTTTATGTTTCGAACATTGACACTAAGTAGTGTAGAACGAGAGGCTACAGAGTTATGTATTGTTTGGTGGCCTTGACACGAATACGAAGTTTAGAGATAACATCTACGCAATCAATTACAGGCGGCGTGTTAACAATGGCCAACATAAAATAAGTGCTTGTTAGCGTTTGTGGAGGTCGAGTACACCTAGGCTTTCCTGTGCTTAATTAAAAGTATTAGGATACTACTTACTAAAGGCTGGTAATTAATCAGTATTTGTACGAACCCTGATCGTGAAATCTCATGCTCCTAAAATAATTATTCATTATATTCGTGGATAACTGTGTTGAGTTATGTATAATTCTAAAGTAATAAACTTGCAGATTTACTATTCCAATTGCCACTTTTTCCACCAGCATCTTTTTAATATCTTCTCCTTTAAAAATCTTTAAAACTTTAAAGTATAGATTTAGAAAATCTAAATCCCAAGTACGGTAATCTAGCTATAATGAATATTTGGTAGCTTTTCTTTTCAATTCAATAATGTCTCAAAATTATTTATAACCAGTTTCTATTAGATTTGAATCACTATACATTTTGATCGTCAATTTATGCGTGCGATAGCGGGTCAAGTTCGATGGCAACATTTACTTAACAACCTCATTAGCATTTATAAACATCGACGGTAATGGTATATTTTAATGGGAAATTCATTTTGCCATTTTAACCTTCGATTATTTTCGTCACGTTGTTTGTTACATGCTAAATTGGATTGTGTGTAACATTTGAAATCAAATTAAATATACAGAAGTGAAATACATAGGAAACTTTTCAATCTCTTTAGATCTGATTGGCGCAATTTACATAAAACATAACAACGACTATAACTAGTTCGTTAAGTTATAAATTTTGGGACCTTAATACAACTGGCTTACATAAATATTTTATATGCGCTGTTTCCAATCTGCAATGAAGTTAACATCTTTTCCAGGCATTACCGGCCCCATGTTACCCTTGGGTGGGCACTGTGTTAAAGTATCCTTTGCTGCTCAAAGCAGGTCTGAGCTGAGGTAAGTATTAGATCATTATTCATTAAAAAGCGAGGTCACATGGCAGATGGCGTACCTGCAACTATATTGAGTATGTGCACAATAAGACAGCTGCTATTTGAATTTGACGCAAATTATATCACTTAGCTACACTACACATTTGGTTACAACTAGTTGCCGACGAAGGCAAGACTTTGTTAAAGGTAATGAAGGCTTGCTAACTTTCAATACATTGATAATGATTATTAAATTTATTAAGTTCAGATTGAAAGAAAAGTACTAACTTGATCTTATCTCATTACTTCGGTTGTTGCACAATTGCAAATTCTGAAAACTTTGAGTCAGTAACTTTTTTGACTTCGATGACCCCTTTTGCCTTATTAGAGAGACAGTAGACTTCGCTACAAGTACACTCACCAATCAAGCAAGTTGAGGTGAAGAAATTTCGCAGGTAACCTGCGCGGTGCCACCTGATTTTTTTCTGAGTGTCACAATGGAAAAAATAGATAAATCCTATAAAAAAAAATTGTTAATGAATCATTTTAACATAACGTACTCTTATCTTGGGCGCAGGTAGACTTCGCCGGATGTGCCCTTGCCGATAAGCTCTTGCAAAAGTGACGCGGTCTAACTCAACTGTTGCTATTGGGGTGCCACAGGGCATACCATTGGGCCCTTTTCTTTTTTCTAGTACAAATTGAATTCAAATGACATTTACCTTAACAGCGACTCGTCTCCCGGTCTTCTTGTCTCGGGCGCAGTAGACTTCGCCATAGGTGCCCTCACCGATGAGCTCTTGCAGCGTGAAGCGGTCGCTCGGGTCGGCTGCGCGGTCCAACTCCACGTGCTGCGAGAGCCCGCGATACGCCATGTCACTGCGCATCTTCGAGGCTCACATTGATATCGTTTCTGGAACAAATATATATTTAAAATATTTCATGTGTAAGATTGTAACTAAACGTGAATATGAGATCGTTCCCGATCTTTTGCTATATACTGCCGCCCGTCCCATAATTTCGTATCATGGCAACTTATAATTTTTCGTCAAGTACGTTTCACTGAGTTCTAACAGTTTCTTTAGGTTTAATTAAGCATGAAAACTGGCAATTTAAAAAGAATGTCTACAAGAACACAACTAACCACAAAACGGCACATAAAGAAAATTAATAGCGTGCAAATAGGGACTATTGGCTCAACACTACATCCGAGAGATTGAAATATTTTTATAAATGACATATATATGAAATTACCAAAGTTTCGTTTAGTTGCGATTTTGCAGTAATCTACCAACTCGTAAAATGAGTAATATTACTTTATAGAAAGAACGCTGCTAACGATAGCTAACAATGTATATTATTAATAGATGCATTCATTAGCAATCGCAATGCACTTACTCGAAGTAAAAAATCCTGTAACTGGCACGTGGATCCGCTCAAACGTCCGGTAGAAACGAGGCTATTCGGTTACTGTACAAAAACACCGATTTGCCAAGTTCGATAGCTAATTTGTATCCTTATAACCATTATGTGAAAGTACATGAAATCCAAATCTGTGACCAAGCCAGAGCAAACGGGAAAGGTAACGTTAATTTGTCGTAAAATCGAGATACCGAACCCGTTATCACTTCTTTGGCCAAACCCGCTTTGGTTAAAAAAATTATGGCGTAAACATTCCTTATTAAAACATGTTAAGTATAGAAAACCTTTTAGCCGATTGACCTTAATAGAATTTGCATAAATAAAATTTTATCTTGGTCACACTGCTTGCTTTCAAGGATAAAAAGTCGGTTTATATTTTTGTTGGCCATAATTCGATAATTGAGTAGTACCTATACCTATAGATATTATGACCAGCACCGTCTCGCACACGTACTGTAGGATTATATACGATTTACGAGTATATAGTGCTTTTTGTGGTTTGCGATTGGAAACGATAATTTACTACAGTTCAAAATGATACGTGAAAAATACCAAAACAAGCTTGAAATTTCCATAAAATGTACATACACAACTTTTAGCTTTTGGGCGTTTTCAGGAAAAAACTCGTTTCTTCTAGAACTCGATTGTAGGTTCACCTGTTCAGAAACGACTAGTCTAAGATCCCGATATAGAACGACCTTCACCGAGATGTTTATTTGATGAAATGTATTTTATATTTTAACGTGCCAGCTGTACTAGAACCACCTGGCCTCGCACGTGACGATGGCAAGAGACCCGACGGAATGACCCTCATTCCATGGCAAATGGGACGGCCTCTCATCTGGGACGCTACTTGCGTAGACACCCTGGCTCCGTCCCATTTGTCCAGTACGTCGCTGAGAGCTGGCGGAGCAGCGGTTTGCGCTGAGGCTGCAAAGCGCCGCAAATATGTAGGGCTCTCTAATAACTTCATATTTGCGGCGTTCGCAGTGGAGACACTCGGACCGTGGAGTCCGGACGCCCACAAACTTTACTCTTTAATCAAAAAAAAACTTTCCGAATGTTCTTCGGACCACAGAGCCGGCTCATTCCTCGGCCAAAGGATTAGCTTGGCTATTCAACGGGGGAATGTAGCCGGCATCATGGGTACCCTGCCGCAGGGCCATGATCTGGGGGACATCGGTTTTGTTAGTTAATTTTATTTAGGTTAAGTTGTGTACTGTTAATTTTTACTTGTGTTTCGTTTACTAATAAATATTTACTCTGTTTTATATTTAATTTAATATGTCAATAAATATTTTGCATATAGGTTGCCTAACAAATTTTAGTCCAGGGTATGTTTAATTAATAATTAAAAAAAAATAATTTAAACATTTCAACGATTTGATTAATATTAGATAAATTCTATACCATTCGAAAGTATGAAGCCCATAGAATATGCAAACGTTAGGTTGCCTATTCTTTTCCCGTCACATCTATCGGGTAGCGAGGTATAAACAGGTAAATCTATACCTACTAGCATTTTGCAACGGTCTGATTATTGAATTGAAATTAAATAAAATCAAGATAATTTTATTTTGAATTTATCTAATAATCAATCCGGTGAAATGTTTAATTATTTTTTATAATTTTTAACAAAACATACCCTGGCCTAAAATTTGTTAGGCAACCCATACGCAATATATTTATTGACATACTAAATTAAATATAAAATACATTTCATCAAATAAACATCTCGGTGAAGGTCGTTCTATATCGGGATCCTCTACTATACTGTCATTTTGATCTGAATATTAAAAAGTGTCCTATTAAATTTGTCCGTCCCAGTACGATACGACACGGTTGAATATGCATGTTTTTTTTTAATTTGTACGAGAGCGTTACGTGGTGGAAACTAAAATTCAAATACAAAACATTTTTTTGGTAACCTATCTCAAACACTAAAAACCATTGACCGAATTTCATTTGCCCGAAAACTATTGGAATTATTATCGTTTGTCCGATGACAGGATTCGTACATTTTTCTTTTCACCATTTTACATTAAGTAGAAGTATCGTTTGTCCGAAAAACTTTCCCCGTCACATTCACTTGCCCTATGAGTTGTTACGTATTTTTTTTCGTAGCCCATATTTCATTTACCCTATGATACTTTTGGCACTGCATACATTTGAACAAATTTTCAGTTCACCTTTTAACTTTTCCCGCCCCATTCACTTGCCATCTGAATTGAGACGTTTTTTGTTTAATACCCATTTTTTCATTTAGCCAAATTTTCAGTTCACGTTTTAACTTTTCCCGCCCCGTTCATTTGCCATCTGAATTGAGACGTCTTTTGTTTAATACCCATTTTTTCATTTACCCAATGATATTTTCGGCATTACATAAGAACTGCGACCACAACAATAGCCCGCGAGCCGAACGAGCGAAGCTACCGTGCTGCGGCAGCAGCCGACAAACCGTCAAAACCGACCTGGTTGGGTTAGGTTAGAACTGTGACCACAACAGCGCGCGAGCCGAGCGAGCGAAGCTACCGTGCTGCGGCAGCAGCAGACAAACCGCCAAAACCGACCTGGTTGGGTTAGGTTAGGTTAGAACTGTGACCACAACAGCCCGCGAGCTGAGCGAGCGAAGCTACCGTGCTGCGGCAGCAGACGACAAACCGCCAAAACCGACCTGGTTGGGTTAGGTTAGGTTAGAACTGTGACCACAACAGCGCGCGAGCCGAGCGAGCGAAGCTACCGTGCTGCGGCAGCAGCCGACAAACCGCCAAAACCGACCTGGTTGGGTTAGGTTAGAACTGTGACCACAACAGCGCGCGAGCCGAACGAGCGAAGCTACCGTGCTGCGGCAGCAGCCGACAAACCGCCAAAACCGACCTGGTTGGGTTAGGTTAGGTTAGAACTGTGACCACAACAGCCCGCGAGCTGAGCGAGCGAAGCTACCGTGCTGCGGCAGCAGCCGACAAACCGCCAAAACCGACCTGGTTGGGTTAGGTTAGGTTAGAACTGTGACCACAACAGCGCGCGAGCCGAGCGAGCGAAGCTACCGTGCTGCGGCAGCAGCCGACAAACCGCCAAAACCGACCTGGTTGGGTTAGGTTAGAACTGTGACCACAACAGCGCGCGAGCCGAGCGAGCGAAGCTACCGTGCTGTGGCAGCAGCCGACAAACCGCCAAAACCGACCTGGTTTGGTTAGGTTAGGTTAGAACTGTGACCACAACAGCGCGTGAGCCGAGCGAGCGAAGCTACCGTGCTGCGGCAGCAGCCGACAAACCGCCAAAACCGACCTGGTTGGGTTAGGTTAGGTTAGAACTGTGACCACAACAGCGCACGAGCCGAGCGAGCGAAGCTACCGTGCTGCAGCAGCAGCCGCCAAAACTGACCTGGTTGGGTTAGATTAGGTTAGAACTGTGACCACAACAGCGCGCGAGCCGAGCGAATGCTACTCGCTGTTAGATTATTAATACGCCATAAAAAGTTTTATGTGGCGGGTAGGGTTATCTTTATCAAAGTACAAAGCGGGTAAATTGTTGCAGACTAGTTTGCCAGTTTGCCATTATAATGCCGACTATACACATACATTATGTTAATTTGACAAATTGTTGAAAAAGGATACAATAATATGACTAAAATTAAAAAGTCCACTTGAAAACAGTCGAGTAGTTAATAAACCGAGTCGTTACATCGGACAAATGAAATCAGTCATACAAAAAAAGTCGAGTAGTTAATAAATCGAATCGTAACATCGGTCAAATGAAATCAAAGTCATACAAAAAAAGTTGAGTAGTTAATAAACCGAAACGTTACATCGGAAAACTGATATTACGGACAAATGAGATTTAGGGAAACGTGTCATTAGTCGAGTGAATAAAAATCCTAAACAATTAATGTCCAATCGTAAATTATCGAATTGAATTTTCGGACAAATGAAAAAAAGTTAAAATGATATTTGTCGAATAGTTTTTGTCGAAATGAAATTCGGACTAACGTTTTTAGTGTTTCAGATATGTAACCCATTTTTTTTTATAAAAACCACTGTTGAACGACTATGCTGAAATTTAGACCCCATGGTCTAAGTTGAATAACTATGCTGAAGTTTAGACCATGGAGTTGATTTGAAGATGGAGTCGGAAGGTGGCCATAGGAGAGTTTCTATGGCTACCTTCCGCCTTCATCATACCGCCGCGATTTATGAGTATAAACTAGACATATATTCATCGAGTTTGGATTTAATTGATTTTTCTTGACGCAAGTAATGATTAATGAACGTTTGTGCAAAAAGTGTAGTCGACAATTAAAAAGCTTGTCTCAGCCACTTTTAAGATTAGATAAGTACTTTTACGTCACCCTATACCGTAAATGGCCGTAAAACTTTAGATTAGACAAACCACGGGCAGTAATTCGTAAAGCCCCAGATCGTATATTTAGGCCCTCACCGCAATCAGGGACCTTCACGAATTCGCCACCCTAGGTATATAATGTACTATTTACCACAGCAGAACAACAGGAAAACGTCCCTACGTAGCTGACACCAATATCCACTTGCTGCTTAACTGCGAATACTACTGACCAAATGCTTGCACCCGATATGGCCGTGTTCGTATTAAACTTAAAAGGAGATTTGAATTATTTATAAAAGTGCAATGAACGCTCGATACGTTTATGAAAGTATGAATAATAAAAACGTTTAGACGCAGGTTAGTAGGTACTTTAGTAAGTAGAGTATCAAAGAGTAAGGAGTTTTGCAGAGTGATACTGATTGAAATAATTTCAGAATAGAACCTACTATCCAAATAGTTACTAACGTTGCCATTGTCGTTGGTAACGCCATCCATACATTCATTGAACCACCATTGTATATATTAGGTACCGACTTAAGCTGAAGTTAGACCTAAGGCAGTTTGTGTAAGATAAACCTGTAGAAATGTACAAATGTATCATATCATAAATCTTGACAAATTAAGTATTTCTGATACCACGGGTTAATTAAGTACCCATAATGAGGTCAGTAAAACATGAATCTTACGACACTCGCATGTTTATCAACAAGGCCGTTTATCTCATATGGCGTTAAATGCATTTTAGCAATTTATTCGTTACGATTAAAATCATTAATGGGGTATTGTTTACATTCTATTGTATTCAGCTATTTAAGACTTATGTACTTATGCAGTAACAGTTAAGGATGTAAACACATTTTATCTAAGCCTTTGTCTAACTAAGTTGGTTGTAAACGATCTCCGAATGCGAACGCAAAGCTGGTGGCGCGGGGACAACAAGTTGTGAGATAAGAATGAATATTTGCTCCAGGTGTTCAAGTGTGGCTTTTCCATGAGCCAAGCTGATAAATCTTGTGAAGTTGTGGGAAGCTGTGGATGATATATCATAGGACCTTTCAACGAGTAGTTAGGAGGCCTTTGTACAGCAGAAGTCGGCTGACAAGATCAGCGAAGTTTCGGGTACTTTCTAGTAACAAATAAAACCATATGTCCCATAGTATTAATGCATGGATAAGTGGGAAGCGGAAACTAGTTGCATGGCATTATGAATACAATAATGCATAAAACCCCGTTGCATGCCACTGCGCCGCCGCACGCACCCAGTGTTAACTGTCAGCATAAAGTATACCCTGTAGTATGACTGTTTTTAGAAAATGTACGTGATCATCCTTTGTATGTCCGTATTATAACAACGCATAGTATATTATATGGACAAACACTTGATGCATTAATATGAAAGTAAATTAATTTAACCGAGCAATTATGATATTTCAATCTGCTGGTATAGTATGGCAGACTGGCAGTGCTCCCCGCCTACTGGGCCTAACAAGATAGGTATCTTCACATGAAATTTTGAAACTCGATCACAATGTGTTGAACTATAATCAACCTGTCAATTCAAGGTGAGCTCAATCCTCTTAAATACACAAATGTACGGTACGAATTAGTGGTTGTGCGTTATTTTACAGACATTTTTATAGAATGAAAAAATGTTTCTTGTAATATTGTTTCAAATAATGATCATTCTGCAGAGCAGAATAATCATTTCATAGTATTATGGTTTACCGAAATTTCATACTAAACAATATTCACTGATCGAATATTCATGTCATAGAACGGTATTTCATATATTCTTAATTCTTATTTACTTACCTAAAATAATACTCGTTACGAATAATCCCTTGACTTTATTACAAAGACTCTCTTCTTCGATGCCTTAGGCTTTAAGAAAATACTGTAGGTTGCCCTATGCCGGCACGCGGCCTAACCAGACTACTAACCGGGGGAGAGCCCTAGATTCGGATTTTCTCAGCCTAATGTACTCTACACATATCCTAACCTACTATACTGGTACCAGTTCGGTTCGGTAAAATAAAAATACTTCAAATGTTCTTCTATGAAGTGAATAATCAATAAATATTCTTTACTACGAAATTTCGATGAACTAAAAATCTATGAAATATTTATATATTTCGATGAAAATTCTGTCGGTAAATCAATCAATTAGTAATTGTAACAAAAACAATAAACATGAATGCACGTCATTTTAAAATCTCATTTACTTACTTTTCTTGCATGACAGTGTAATTGAGTAGGTAATTTGTTACTTTCTTTATTAGTTTTATGGTAAAAGGCATGGTATCAGTACAAATAATTGTTACTTTTCACTATTTTTAATTAGTTATTATATAATTTAGGTAATTGTGTACAGATAAACTATGAGTATTAATTAAACAACTTTTTTGCTCATCGCTTATTTGTTAAAATTGTTATTTTTTTTAAACTTCTATATCCAGTATTCTTTATATTCTCAACAATCAGTCTGAACTCTTACTCTCTTTGTTCCTTCCCCGCCAATATTAGATTTAAATTCGATGTTTCTTAGACATATGTCCCAATTATTACCACTATGTAAACAAAAGTCTAGGGGTAATATTATAGCGAAGATGAATCCGGCAACGACTGTGCGTTACAGCGTTAGTATTATGCTCTTTTAGCATATTCTATGAATGAAATGCCCGTGCGTGCTACTTCAAGTTGCTGACGCGTGTTTACTAACACAGACTCTAATTTAAATTCATCACTTAAGATATTTATAATAAGATTCGAAATTAATTTACCGTTAAAACGGGTTTGTTCGCGCCTATTTTTATTACTCGAATTTGTTATATTTAAACACTAATTAAAAAGAGAAGACAACATTTTCATGACATGATGAAGATAATTAGTTTCCATTTTAATATAATCTGTTGAGTAAATGTTTCTATATATAAAAGAAGAAGTCCTGACTGACTCATCAACGCACAGCCGAAACTACTAATGTTAGAGAGTTGATTTTTGTACAGTAGGTTACTTTTATAACTTGGGCTAGGGATAAGAAGGGATTTTTGGAAATACCTCCCCTAAGAGGGTTAAATAGGGGTGCAAATTTTGTATGGGGGAAACTTTTTTTTTTTAGCTAGAGACTTGAAACTTTGTTGGAAGATTACTTATTAAAAAACACAAAAAGTACTTTCAGCGTTTTAGAAAATTCTACCCCTAAGGGGGTTAAATAGGGGTGCAATGTTTATATGGGAGAAACTTTATTTTTTGAACTCTTAGAGACTTGAAAATTTGTAGAAAGCTTACTTAATCAAATACAAAAGTAATTTCAGCGTTTTAATAAATTCTGTCCCTAAGGGGGTGAAATAGGGACGTCATTCTCCAGACGTACATTTTTGCTTGTCTTCGCTGTTTAAAAATATAAAATTATTGATTTAATTATATCTTATATTTTTTGATCGTAGCAGGTATTCGTATTGAGCTGTACATGAATTTTCAAGAGCATATTTCAAACCCTTCGGGTAGAAAAAAAAACTTTTAGTCCTATTCTCCTAATTGACACGTCGCGTCCCACTACCCAAATTACTTACATACCAATTTCTCCTGGTGATATACATGAATAAAAAACAATGTAAGCAAGATTATTAAACAAAAGAATACATGTTTTAATCGTACAAAAAAAACCTAGTCAATACAAATAATATATCACAAAGATATCAATTATAGTAACTTTGTCTCGAAACGTATAATAATTGACGCGTCGCGGTCGGTTGTGATTACACAACTTCTCTGAAAGAAGGTACGGATCTCACTAACGCATTTCGGTGAAGCGGTCAGTCGTGCCCAGAGCCCCGTGTGGGATGGTTGTGTCAGCTGTGTACGGGTTGCGGACTATGACTGTAAGTATCTAATTCACGCGTTTTGGCTCACGAAATTTCTAATTCACACGTTCACGTTTTAAAAATCAACCAGTAACTCTATCGCGCAGAGAATTTTAGTGTACATTAAAGGCCGCATTATTTAATAGATACTAGATTCTGTAGATTATTACATGTACCCATAAAAAGTTATTTTGTATTTTTCAAGAATCCCTAATTCACAAGTCTAATTCACGCATCAAAAATGAACGCGTTAATTAGAATTTAACCATCCATGCGGTTCTAATCATCAGTTTGGTTTTTTTCCTAGAAGATTTGTATATATAATAGTAATAGTACCTATAATATATAGCCACATCTTCATGGGCTCATTTTAAAACCTCATCAGGTAGCAAGCTGTATTTCTCAGCGCTGGAAAATTCTAGCCGAAGCGGTTTTGCCATATATTAGCACCAGCAGGCATGAACAATATTTCGTACTTGGATATAACCCTGTGTCTGATAGAATAATAACAATGAAGCTGATCACCAATTTATGTCTTCTCAACATCGTGCAAGTTTACAACACAGTCCACGGAAGAGGATATCAACTAGAGGAAACTCTAGACGGCATACCAAGCCGGCAAATCGCAATGGTATTGGGAGACTGGAATGCTAAAACAGGAAGCTCAGAAATAGTCCATGAAATCCTAGACACCATTGGAAAATATGGTCTAGACTAGGAACGAACGAGGTCAGAGGCTTGCAGAGTTCTGTGTTTTGTGTCTGACCATTACTTTAACACTCTTTCACCATCACAAAAGATGACTCTACACTTGGAAGTCTCCTGGAACCTGGGTCGTTTTAGGAATCAGATAGAATACATACTGGTAGACAAGCGCTGGAAGTCATCTGTCAAAAATGCGAAAACCTTCCCTTGAGCTGAATGCGGTTACTGGTTACCTCCTTCGCCATTCGTCTCAAAGCCGTTTACCGTAACGCGCGACCTAAACCCAGAACTTAGAATCCAATAGAGCAATCCCATTTCCAGAATCTGACGGAAGCGACGCTCATGAATTTAGATCCACCGCGGACAGGTGATGCTGAGTCCAGGTAATAAATTAATATTTTGAGGATATCGTATCTAAGAGAGGAAGGGACTGTGGAAGGTCCACATGGATCACTGAGGAAACGTGGAACCTAATTCAGCGCCAGAAAGAAATTAAAATTAATGCCCGTCAAGACTCCAAGGTGAAAAGGGAATACTCGAAACTATGTACCTAAAGCAATTCAAAGGGAACGCCGCAGAGACAAGAACGAGCATATGCCAAGAAGTCGAGTCGCATCCACTTAAATTACAACCCCGGATCTGTTCAAGAAAGTTCGCCTGCTGAGACGAAAGTTCAAATCCATGTTCTGGGTCATTGAAAATCACGATGAGCAACCGCTGCATGGGTTTGACAAAATTGCAGAACGCTTGCGTGGCTACGATTAGCAGCTGTACAAAAGACCCTGTACATCCACCGATACTCAGCTGCACTGGGGACTTCTGAACCTGAAGCCCAACATCTTCAAATCAGAGATAATAGCAGCAATCGATCGCCTTAAAATTAAAACAGCTCCAGGACCAGACGACATTAATTCCGAGGTTTTCAAAGCTCTGGGTGATAAAAGCAGCCATATCTTGCACAAGATCTGCCACCAATTATGGCAAAACGGCAGATGGCCAAAAGTCTGGACCCAATCCGTCATCATCCCGTTACACAAAAAAGGTTCATCGAAAAAATGCGACAACTACCGTACACTTGCTCTGACTCAGTTTTGCTCCACATGATAAACAACAGACTTCGTCACTATCTAGACTGGCAGATCGCGCAAAAACAAGCGGGTTTTGAGAAGGGAAAGGGCACGAACGAGAAAATACTGAACGTGAGGCAAATCGAACAGAAGTGATACGAGTTCAATACACCTTCATCATGTGCTTTGTCGACTATATCAAGGCTTTTGACTGTCGACTGGGACTGTCTATGGGATATTTTGACCGATTTGGGTGTTCCGTTCCTCCTCACTGCACTACTACACTACAACTACTTTACTACAACAGCCAAGGACCAGTGAGAATAGATAAGACGTCATACAATCCCTTCAGTTTCCAAAAGGGTGTAAGACAAGGTTGCATTCTTTCACCTATCCTGTTCAATATATACGGCGAATACATCATAAGAAGGACGGCTATGATAGTAGCATTACTGTTGGGGGACGTAAAGTCTTGCGATACGCCGATGACACGACCCTCCTAGCAGCTAGCGAAAGCATAAGATGGGCAGTTTATTGAACAGGATGGCGCGCTTTAGTGAAGAATTCGGACTCTCAATCAACAGATCCAAGACCAAACTCATGATTATTGATCGTACAGGCAAGGTAGAACTCAATGAAACACTTAACTTCGAAATCACGGAGAACCTGGGTTCTAACATTAGCAATAATGGTTCATGTAAGACGGAAGTTCGCAGAATTCGCGCTAGGATGGCCAAGGGCGCAATGTCGCAGCTTAATTATGTACGGAAGGACAGGAACATCTCCGCCAACACTAAGACTACCTTAGTCCGAACTATGGTGTTCTCCCTATTTTCATACGGCTCATAAACATGGACACTGAAGAAAATGGACCGTGATCGAATTGATGCTTTCTGCTGGAGAAGAATGCTGCGCATACCATGGACAGCACGCCACGCCAACGCACCGATCTAGCCCAACTCAAGATCCGAACTAAACTGTCGATGACCTATCTTCGCAGGGTTCTGGAGTACTTCGATCGCATTGCCAGGAAAGACAGTGATAACCTGGAAAAACGACAATCACTGGAAAAGATGAAGGCAAGCGACCAAGAGGCAGGAGCACGACACGCTGGACAGACCAGATTCTCACAACCCTTGGCACTACATTACACGATGCTCTACACACGGCTACTGACAGCAACAGATGGCGCCGCATCATCCGGGAATGACCACGACCCTCAGCAATGAGGCAACCGACGCAAGGAGAAGGAAGAGATAATATAGTAAGCGTAGCGAGGGCGGGTACATGTATAAATTATTTATTATAACTTATCATAATAATTCAATTTACATACGTAATTGCATACCTAACCTACCTAGTAACTAACGGCCGGTGTGCTTGTTTCTTGAGTACTTAGGTACTTTCATATTATTTAAAACATAGCTTATATCATATAACTGTCACCGTATCAGTCATATATTATTATACAAAACGTTTTTATTTAATTTAAAAAAATATAACTGAATTTGTATAATTAACGCGTCGCTTTTCTAATTAACGCGTCATACAAAAAGTCAAAAATTCTAATTAACACGACGTTTTTCTAATTCACGCGTCATATAAATTTTAATTTGCTTATAAGTAATGAACCTTTAATAATTATAAAGTGCCCTATCCACATTTAAGTTTCAATGATCGATATGTTACTATATTTCAGATAAAAATGATTGAAAAGTAAGTAGAAAAAAAGCGACGCGTTAATTCGAATTAGACCACAAATCTGGAGAATGACCGGGGTACAAAGTTTGTATGGGGGGAACTTTTTTTTGAGCTAGAGACCTAAAACTTTGTAAAAAGATTACTTTTTAGAATACAAATAAAGTACTTTCAGTGTTTTGGAAAATTTCACCTCTAAGGGGGTTAAAAAGGGGTGCTTAGTTTGTATGGGGAAAACTTTATTTTTGTAGCTAGAGACTTGAAACTTTGTACAAAAAATAACTTATAAAAATACAAAAAAGTAGGTAATTTAAGCGTTTAAGAAAATTCTATCCCTATGGGGGTTAAAAAAGGTTGAAGGTTTTAGTAGTAGAGTACCTAGTCATTTTGTTTGTCAACAGGTGGGTTAGTGTACGGATTGAATGGTTTTTCAAGTCATTTTCTTATTTATTACTTATCTGTTTTCATGTTATTTGGTGTTCATTTGATAAATGACAAAGCATAATATCTTATGTTATCATTTGATTTACACCTGCTAAATAAAAACAAAACAAAAATTATTTTTTTTTGTCTGACGTACAGTCATCATTTGATGTACATACATAAAACGAACTTGCACCCCCTTTTGCCCTATCTAGTTGACTGTCAACAATATTTTCTTAGTGCTGTCTCTTATTAATTCTGTTCCAAACTTTATGGTCCTATATTTAGTGAGTTGTCTATGACCACATGAAAAATCTATACTTTATATACCTATTCTTACTTTATTTAGCTTCTTGAGAAATATAGAGAACTGTAGCACCAGAATATATTGAATCACTCTTCAAACAATACTACTAGCCTGTAGACCAAAATATTAATCGCATCATTAAATTCGCTTATGTGCATTTAGTTTTTAATAGTCACATTGAAATGTGACCTGAAGGTCTTGGTTTTTTTTGCTTTGCCTTTAAACACTAGCCTTTTTAATAACTGGGGTACCTTCTAGACCATTTAGAAACATTTTGGCCAGCCTCGGGAACTCCGCCACACCACTATTTTCGTTTAATAGCCAGGTGTACAAATACCAGTGCTGCCTTCATATGAAAGAAGGTCATTATTTATTATTGTTATGAAATAAAGTTTATTATTTATTATTATTGAACGAGATACTCTTCATTAAACTGCCTCCATCTCTCGATTACCAGTGCTGAGCTTAAGATTGTTTTAACAGCCTTACGATATTTAACTTTTTTTTTAAATCTCACTCATAATAACTAAAATCCCTATTTTCTAACTCCAAATCCATGCGTCGCTCTATATCTTGCAGAGTCATTTTTGACAAAGATTAAAAGCATCCGGTAACTGACGGAATAAGTATTAAGCATCCTGCAAACAATTCCCGTAATCCAATTGGAAAATCTTCTAAAATTCTTTAAGAATTGCATATCAGTGTCTACCACTACCACTGTGATAAGATAACACTACATTTCTTGGGTTTGTACGAGTACTCGATGACCATTGTAATTGGAAACTGCATGTCAATAAAGTCTGCTCAAAAATTAATAGATTTGCATATGTTTTGCGCCGACTCTCACGAATAACCGATAGAAAAACTGCTTTAAAAGCTTATCATGGTTTTGTGGCTTCTAATCTTCGTTATGGAATACTAATTTGGGGAAACTCTGTCCATATTAATCGTGCATTTATAGCTCAAAAAGAATGCGTTAGGGCTATTACAAATATTAGTTCACGCTTGTCGTGTAAGAGCTCGTTTATTGAACTCGGCTTGCTTACTGTGTGCTCAATATATATTTTGGAGATTTGTATGTTCGTAAAATTACACACTGAATTATTCAAGAAGAAAAGTGATATTGTGAATTTTAATACTAGATACCCGGGGCAGACTGGTAGTTCCCAAAATGCACACGACAATGAAGGGTAGAAATTACTATTTCATGTGTATAAAAAAATTTAATCACCTACCAAATCAGCTCAAGCAACTACCTTCTAATAAATTTAAAAACAGTTTACTTGGCTTATCGAAAAATGTTTTTACAATATTAAAGAATACTTTGATGTAGCACATAAGTAGAGTAAAATTGTTAAATAGTAGAATATAATGTCAATATTGACAATTAAAGATTTGCATGACTTACTCACGTCTAGACATATGATACGATTTTTTTATATTTTAAGACCAATATGTTAACTATATCTATTGCAAATAAATATATTTCATTTCATTTCATTTTATTTTTTAAATGTAATATGTCTAGACCATTTTAACTAAGAATAAAATTCACTTACTACCTATTTTAATATCTT
Organism: Apotomis capreana; assembly: GCA_947623375.1. Lineage (NCBI taxonomy): Eukaryota > Metazoa > Arthropoda > Insecta > Lepidoptera > Tortricidae > Apotomis > Apotomis capreana. Next base: position 17,834,913 of record OX392501.1, read on the forward strand.
TGTCATCATCAAAAATCTACGCGGACGAAGTCGCGGGCGGTCGCTAGTATAATATATGCAAAGGAGGAAGCTCATTATTATTTAATAGTTTCGTGTTAAGATACCACCTCAATGATAAGATCTTTTCCCATGAATTAAAGGAATTTATTATACTTTCCAAATTTCCCACCTTGGTGTAAAACAACTAGAACAGACAAATATTTATTTTGTCTGCAGGTACTTAACGAGTGCGAATGTCGAAAAATATTGGTTACATTTGTGTCGTAATGCCTTTATTGACTTTTTACACAAGCGTCCAACGGTGTCAACCTTGTCTTGCGGTGTGGTGTAATAAAACATGAGATCTCAATTTTACATGTTAAGTACCAGTTGACCGGGAAAAAAATATTTCTCACATCGTAGGTAAGTTCAATAGTCTAAGCGATATGACACCTCGAGAACGCCTTTGAATCTTACGGTATATACGGTAGAGCGCGATAGGTTTCAAAATAATTTAACAACACATCTCACATCAATCGTGAGTCAAACACAATTTGCTCATAACTGTTTGAGTTTTAATCCTAATGGTAATAACATAACTATATCATCACTATGCACATATTATACGGCTAGAATGCGAAACTCACAGAAGTCTTGTCGCCGAGGCGTTGACCCTGATCCATCATAACACTGACACCAAACTCTCTTACAGAATAAAGTCATATACCACTACAGAAGCTACGGGCGCTTACGACCTAGTTATTCCGACGGGAAACTCTCAGAACGGCGTCACAAGTAATTAGTTCCCACAATGCTATAATGAAAGCATTAAAATGTTTTCATGCAGAGGTTTTGCCCGGCGGCGGACGGACGTGGCAGAAGCGACACTTTCACTATTTGTTGCTGTCACGGAGACTGACCACCGGTTGGCGGCAAAACGTCCGATTCTCATGCATAATTATTGAATATTTAAAAACAAATTATTAAAATAAATCTTAAAGCGGATTAGCGATAGTGAAACCCAGTTCTGGAGGGCTTCATTTGATGATGAGTCCGGAAGATAAAATGGAACTGGACACGAAATAGCGGATCAAAGTGCTTATAAAATCAAAATTGGGCTCTTCGCAACCATTAAGAAACTGATTCGACATATTTCAGTCTTTTTTATCGTTGTGTAGAGCCCAATTTTCGAAGACAAACGAAAACGTTAGAAAAATGCGGTACTATGGGAAAAATATTTCGTCGAAATGAAAGGATTGCAAGTGCAGCGTGAACACTAGAGCAAGGTAATTAAGATTGAGAAATTACCTATATTACAAAATAATATCCGAGTCAACTCTGTAGCACTGTACAGCAGTACTGTACATGCATATCTATATAAGAGTGTCTAGGTGACACACCGTTCGCGAATACCTAACCTAAATTAACATAGGTATCACAGTATATTAAGCAAACGATCCGGTTTCATTTACTTCCGAGGAGCTCATTCGAGCAAATATCTACCTTGGTTGACACGTAAACCTACTGTGTTAATTTCCTGTATGTAAACAATAAGTTTTTAATCACATTCTTAAAATTATCTAGATCGTTACTTATAATTACCGGTACTGTAGGTTAGTTCTGAAAAATTCCGTGTAGAACCCATTGAAACATGTCAGGACCCCAGGGGCCACGTTCTCATAATAATGTATGTTAATGATGTGTTCCCAGGCTCTGTGGTTGGTATTGTTTTATTGTTTGCATACACATTTTGGTTGCTGTTTTTGTATGTTGTCTGATCCAAGTCTGTGAGTAGCAAAGGATATTGAATAATCGTCATGGTGAAGATATCGTTATTAGGTGCCTAGCATTTAGGAGTTTTATACTTAATTAATATACCACGATTCAACATCATCATTCTCCTAGCGTTTGCTCCGCATTCCAATATAGCGCGATTGATAAATAATAAAGGATTCGCCGCTTTCTGAAGTGCAAGAGTAACAAATGCTTTGTCATTTGTCTGTCGCGTGATGAACACGACAATCATAGGCCTACTGCTTTCCCACAATATCTAAAACGTGTCTGTCAGGATGGCGTGAGAGATGTCTGAATAGTCACAAAATTTGCACCAAATAACTGTACCTAAACTGTACTAAACTGTACCTATGTGAAAAAAAACTGTACCTCAAGCAATTAAACATTAAATAGATAGTGAGCTAGACACGCCATTCTGACGTCAGCTTGGCGCGCATAGTCGTGTATCGCCCCAACGTGTGGGAATTATGTTCTGGAACATACATCAATAAACTGTACCTAAACTGTACTAAACTGTACCTATGTGAAAAAAAACTGTACCTCAAGCAATTAAACATTAAATAGATAGTGAGCTAGACACGCCATTGTGACGTCAGCTTGGCGCGCATAATCGTGTATCGCCCCAACGTGTGGGAATTATGTTCTGGAACATACATCAATAAACTGTACCTAAACTGTACTAAACTGTACCTATGTGAAGAAAACTGTACCTCAAGCAATTAAATAGATAGTGAGCTAGACACGCCATTCTGACGTCAGCTTGGCGCGCATAGTCGTGTATCGCCCCAACGTGTGGGAATTATGTTCTGGAACATACATCAATAAACTGTACCTACACTGTACTAAACTGTACCTATGTGAAAAAAAACTGTACCTCAAGCAATTAAACATTAAATAGATAGTCACATAGACACGCCGTTCTGACGACAGAATGGCGTGTCTAGCTCACTATCTATTTAATTGCTTGAGGTACAGTTTTTTTCACATAGGTACAGTTTAGTACAGTTTAGGTACAGTTTATTGATGTATGTTCCAGAACATAATTCCCACACGTTGGGGCGATACACGACTATGCGCGCCAAGCTGACGTCAGAATGGCGTGTCTAGCTCACTATCTATTTAATGTTTAATTGCTTGAGGTACAGTTTTTTTTCACATAGGTACAGTTTAGTACAGTTTAGGTACAGTTATTTGGTACAAATTTTGTGACTATTCAGACATCTCTCACGCCATCCTGACATACACTAAAACTTGTATAGTGTTAGACGGTTACGACACACGCGGGTGTAAAGTTAGACATTATGTACAATCGGATTCATCGGACATTGTGGAAGAAAAGCAGGTTTCTTATTTATGAGGCCGTATTCGACCTTTTATAGCCTGCCATTTACTCCGTCATTGTATTTATGGGCTTACATTGGAATACAGAAAGTTCTGCAGTACCTGTAATGATATCCATTAGCTCGTGGTGAGATAAAGTTGTAGCATTAGCTCTTAAGGGAAGCAAAGTAAAAGTAAGGCAAGGTTTATAAAGATTTATAGTGGCGGTGAATAAACTGAGATTATCGACAATTTCTTAGTTCATACCTTTCTTTTATGCTGTAAGTAATCAATTAAACTATCATATTTTCTCGAAAGCGTCGATGAAAGAGAATATTTCATTGAAAGGTTTTGATTCGTTCTGATTTAAATGGATTGAAATGCTTTTACCGGCGTTCGTTTTTGGAATATGAATACGCCTTTTGTGACGACTGTTCAACCTTTAGGCGCTTACAATGGATTTATGCTTGTTGGCACAACATGGTTGTCACGACGAAGCCTATGATCTGCACAATACAATCCTTTCATAGCATTAGAGAGTGCTTGCTAATGCTTCCCCACGGTCGTCGGACGGATTATCTGTGACAGATGGCATATAAATACAGACGCGAAACCACACAGGAATTCAAGCCCGTAAAGTGCTGACTAAAGTTTTTGCATACAGTTCCTTGCTTCATGGCGTTAACGATGAAAAATACAGCTACATCCACATTTCTTGTTCATTTGTTTTTCGTAACTTTTCACATGATTGAACTTTCCGGGTCGAGTGGCCATGTTATTCAATAGCTTGCTGTCCTGTTCGCTGTACCGTTCGCTTCCGAGCATAAGTTTTATTTGAATAACATACCGAATGATATAAACACACTGTCATTGTGTGTTTGTTTACAGGTTGATTTAGCTGCTAGCCACAAAGATATACTTGCAAGACAATACCGCATAATGGGTTGATGAAAGCTAAGCATCGTACTTACAATTCACATCGCGTAAATGGGGAATTTCAAAATAAAGAAGAGTTAAATAAATAAGGAGATACATCAACCTACCTAATGAGGAAAAAATACTCATACGTACCTGTATGTTGTGTATTAAAGAATTAAATATACCGAGCAAAATACTCTTATTTACCCAGCAGAAGAGAGCGTTTAAAATCACATTGTCTCCACACTCCTTGTTAGTGCAAGTGACAAAAAGATTTCTTTTTGCGCTTAATAACCCCAGCGTGATGACTGTGGCGCAAACAGGCAGAACAGCGAGCGCGGTGTCTTCAGAATAACCGTGAAGCTAAAATTATTGTTACCGCCATCGCTTTGAGAAAGCAACACTTTCTATTCGCAATCAAGGGTAAATAATGGCTTTCAATTATCAATAACAATCGTGCAATAGCGAGATGGATCAATTTGCATTTCCGCACATTTGATCTGTCACCTTTTTACTTCAGTACCTACCTTGCGTAACTTCAAACGCTACATTACAGTGAACAATTAGTTACTTATTTATATATTATACAGTATAATATATAAATAAGATACCTAGGATAACTCGGGGTACCTATACGAAAGTGACGTAGCAAAATATTTTATCGACAAAAAAATATATCGATGTTACTGTCAACATCTAAATGTCATCGACAGAAATAAATATTACTTTATTTCTCCACTTTTCAAATGAAAAAATTAACATATTGAAACGTGTATTTACATGTTTATTTTAAAATAATTTTCATTATTTACGTAAATTGACATTTTGATTGAAATTACATCCTCATACTTTTATTATTTTAATTTAAGAGGCTCGATATCAGATCAGATATGACATCGAACCTCTTTATAGTAATCCAGAATGTTCATTGAGCACATATATTAATTTAATTATATCGACATCTTTTTTATCGATATCCTATCCCTAGAACGTGCCCCGAGTTATCCTAGGTATTATACTTATAGTTTTATTTGCTAGCGAAACTTGAATATATGTACTTAACTGTGAATTATTGGCAACGATATACGTAAGAGTTGAGTGTTATCAGGTGACGGAACGCCCCGCATGCCTGCAATGTGTACGGCAGCAAAGAATTGACGGCGAACAAGTTAAGTATATCGTCATGACAATATAATTATAACGTATTCAAAAATAATGTCAGCAAATTTTCTCACGTCCCGTCATCGTCAGATAGTCATAATGCGGTCGTATATGATACGACGTGGAGTGTGTAAACAATCTTATTGATACCATGATGACTATTGTGATGCAATGAATTTTCAGATGTTATTTGTACGAAGACTAATACAAAGTGTTTAAAATTACTCTCACAAACCTACTTTGACATTGGATCATAATTTAAAGTATGGAATTCCATAATTAAATCAACTACGAGCTACGAGCAAAAAAGGTAAGTGTTTAAATTTCCTTAACTGCGCTTAGATATTAAAAATGTTCTTTGAAGTTTCGTGGTCATTGGTTTCATTTTCTAAGTAATTATTTTAAAAGTATACATAAGTTTCCCTTTAATTGATTGGCGATGATCTAATTCCTGGATTCTGTAAATTGAAATTTAGTCAGTATAATAATAAAAAGCCAAATGGCGCTGACGGCGGCACCGGCACCCTCTTTCGTCTTTTTCATATTTTAGTTTTTATACTTAGACATTTTGTAAACAGCCTAGCTTAAAGTTGAAATAAATACATATAAGAGTCACATGACGTAAATATAATTATATTAATTTTTAGGACCCTCTTTTAATGATATTAGTTTATTTGGATTAAGGTTTTATACTTATCTTTTTTATTACTTTATGTACATATATGTACTAATCAATTGTTACATACAAATTATAAGGAAAAAATTAACAATTGTGGGTTGAATAATTGTGGGTTGAATATATGCATATTGTGTATTTTATTTCATAGCAAAGTAGCAAGATACAAACAAAAACAGACGCCCTAATGTACCTAAGATTTTTATAATGTGTCATCATGTCATGACTCATAATCATAACATCAAATTTTAAAGTATATCAAGTTTCACAAAAGGAACCGGTAAATTTTTAATGGCAATCAAGGAAATTAAGCCGTCGTTCTTTTAACCAGAAGCAATTATTTATTTGTATGAATCTAGAAGTTGATTTTCCTGTACAAAAAGATTAATATAAAGTTCTGCTATTACGCAGCAACCAATGGACGTGATAATATGGGTTGAAGAGTGAAATATTCAACTTCTTGTCCCGTAAAATGCATAATGGCTAAAAATTTGCAAAAAATCTACGTGCCACCGGGAAAACCTGTTAAAATAAGTAGGAATATATAATAATAATTTTAAATAAACGAAAACTAGTTCCTAACTAGCATACTTGGGTGGAAATTGTGTAAATGTGTATCAATCGATTGCACACAAGTTTAAGCAAACAATGGTTCAATGATGCGTAGTTCCGCGCGGGCGCAGCCGACGCTTTATTAGGTTAGGTGAGGTTAGGTGCATTATGATTCACAATAAGGCGCATTCCAATATTGGGTACGTAGGACTGGGGACTGCACTTGCGGCACAACGGTGACTTGCGACTCATTGTCGCGCAGCGAATATTGCCCGTAAGTAGGTACCTACCTTTTTTTTAATTTCCGTGCGCGCAATATAAGTGCTGTGGGTCGCGGCTAGATATGCTTTTGTTTGCTGTACGACGTAGGTACCTAAGTATCTTACTGATAATGTTAATTTGTTTTTGTTGAAACATTATTGGGCTGTTCTTCTTTCATGCAATAAACCAAATGATAAATCAAAGTCACATATACAAATATTGGCGTGGACGTATCTACAGATACATAGAATACTTTTTATCTACGAAAACAAATCATGACTTTGGTGTGCGAGCTACATAAGTCGCAGACACCTTCTACCTACTATGTCATTAAAAACGTAGTAAAATGACCCAATACAAGATAGATATAAACGTGGACAAAGCCGCATGATAAACTTTGCGTAGGCAATACACACATTTCAATTCGTAAAAAAATATAAGGCCTCATATTGATCAGTGTCTTATTTCCCATATTGGTCCCGTGGTTGCTTGATTTAAACAGATTAGGTAACTGTTGATTAAACAATCGACGGCTTTGTGTAGGTTATACCTGTTCGCGTGTAGGTCACCAGATACGCTAAAAAGGACCGAACAGCCAAATACGCAATAAAAATTTGAGTGCACTCAGATATGGCGAAGAAAAAGTTAAATTGCTATGTAATGAGTCGTTTATTTATGTAAGAATTATTGAGTGTTGTTAAAATAATTAGGTATCTTAACTTGACACCTGCAGTCCTTTTTTAAAATAAGTAATGTTGCGTAAGTAGCTTTTTGTAATAACATGAATGTCCCGAATTTTTGTATACCTAACATTACTGCGATTTATCAGTTGCAACAATGACTATATATTAAGCCCTTTCTCTTTTTAATGATTTAAGGTGTAATTCCGCGCATCGATTGCCTGCGATTGACGCGCGGGACTGATGCGACAATAGTCAGTGTAGACAATACAGTTAGTGTATGAAAATGTATGGCGCCGTTTCCGAAGTCTGCGACGGAAGCGTGGCCATGTGCGGCCGACGTCTGTCGTAGGCGATGCACGGAATTGTACCTTTATAATATATCCAATGTGTATTGAACCATTCTGTGTATTGATTTATTAAGCTTAGAAGCAAAATGCTGTCGGTTGTTCAATTGGAACAAGGGGTGACAGTTAAAAATCGTTCAACTATGTATTTATAACCAGTAAGTATCATCTTATGCATGAAAACGTTACATTTGTACCGATTTCGTGTAAAATCTTAATGCAATGATTAATGTATAATGGCAGTTTTATGACACGCACTGCAGAGTACAATACAATCAATAATTCAACTTCGTGAGCAGCGAGGTTTCTATTTCATCGCCTGAAAAATCATGAAATGTTTTCCTAGAATTAGTTTTTCCGAAAAGAGAAGTTTCTCAAATCAGGATTCATGATTTTTGAGAAAATCATCCTAGTTATATAAGTTATTCGTTATATAAGTACCAAATTTCTGTTTGTAACAATTTCATCCTGCCCTAACAACGGTTTGAAAAATATTTTCCATGAAACTGATACCTACTAGCTACTTCCATGAAATATCTGTATACGTGTAATTACGTTCATCTATAAAAAGTTTGTATATACCTACTTGTACTTACCATTATTGTATTATGCTTATCAACAATCTTCAAGGAAAAAAATCGTACACAAAAATAAAAATAATTATTAAAAATTTGGGAGGGAAAAATTGTTACATACTTAATCAGTTCATAAAATGGTGGAGCTCTAATGTAGCAACATAAAGAATAAACATGCGTAGAATTAGAACTTAAGTTGTTTTATAAAGCAGTAAAAAATTGTAAATAGTTCAGTTCAAATATGATCCTTGTAACCTCGGATCTTCTTCTAATTTAATTGCGTTAATTAACAGTAATATGAGTGACGTCGCAGCGCTGAAATGGTTTCTTAATTACCCCTGAAACGCGCACGTGGGCAATGTCACGAGCAAGGCTAATCCTTGGCCATCACCTTCGAACACGTGAGTACGTGAACGCAAGCACATCTATCGAACCATTCTACTTTTATTTTATGAAGGTGCCTTTCATTTATGGAGGAGTACTTATCCATAAATTGTATCATGCGATTAAAAGATCTTGACTCAATCGTGTCCCCGGTAGGTAAGGCAACTAGATTTTATAATTTAAGTAAAGTGTGACACAATGCCACGAGGCCCCTTTTTAGATTTATTTTACACTGAGGTATATTATAATTGCTATGTTATTTTGTTTTAAGTTTCTAAATAAATATGTTAACTGTAAAGTAAGTACTAAGTATATCAATTAGCTAGACTACATTATTCAATTTTTATATAGAACACCTTGCTTTTTAATTTGTGAAAGGATCTATGTATCGTGGTTATATCTTAGAATAGATCACTTAATGATGCGCTGACCATTTCACGAAGCCATGAAATAGTCGGCCTCATCATGAAAATATTCATTCTAAGATCTGACAACTACTTATTGATATGCACAATTGTTTATGTTTGGAAGCGTGGACTTTTATGGAATATAAGTAAGTAAGACTCACGCTAGGAAGCAGGATACCGAATTGCTTCATGTTCTTACATACAACGTTCGAACACTCATGAAAGAAGAGCGTCTCGTTGAGCTAGAGCATGCTTTGAAAGAGATAAAATGGGACGTTTTAGGTCTATCAGAAGTTCGCAGAGAAGGAGAACAGACCGTAGAGAGAGATGATAATGTGTTCTACCATTTTGGCACAGCAGGCGGGCTGTATGGAGTGGGCTTCCTAGTAAACAAAAAATGGAAAGACAACATTATCGAATTTAAAGGCTACTCTGAGAGAATCGCAGTTTTAAAATTATTTATTACAAAACACCATATCATCACCTTTGTCCAAGCCTACGCTCCAACATCTACACATTGTGACGAGGAGATTGAAGAGTTTTACGACCTTCTTAACACAGCTTGTGATGAAAGCCGTGGCACATGGAATATGGTCCTCGGCGACTTCAATGCTAAGATCGGTATAAGAAGAGAACTGGATAATAACAATGTACTCGGGCCTCATGGATCCGACAGACGCAATGAACGTGGGACTTGTCTTATCCAGTTCGCTTTTGGACAAAGCTTGAGGATCTGTAATACATTATTTCTCAAAAGCAGTATCGTCGCTGGACATGGGTTTCACCTGACGGAAACACAAAAAATGAAATAGATTTTATTTTATCATCCAACTCACACATAGTAAAGGATGTCTCCGTACTCAATAAAATAAAATTTTCTTCCGACCACAGACCAATAAGAGCGAAACTTAGACTCGATTTAAAAATCCATAGACAACAGCTATTTTTGAAACAAATTAAACGCCTCAGTAAAGATACTCTTATCACAAACCAGGATCAATTTTGTTTAGAATTGAGTAACCAATTTAGCGCTCTTGATACGGACACCGATGTACAGACACAATACAATAACATCACAAACAGCATCAAAGTAGCAAGTACCAAAATCAAAAAACCAAAAAATAACAGCAATAAACTAACACAGGTCACAATTAATTTAATAGAATGCAGAGAGCAAAACAGATCCAACAAAGAACAATACGCAATTCTAGATAAACAGGTGAAGCGCAGTATAAGACGAGACATTAGGAATTTTAATACAAAGTTAGTAGAAATAACCATAAAAACAAATACTTCTCTCAGAGCAGCCAAAAATGGAGCGAAAAAAGGCAGGGCGTGGATCACGAACTTACGGGACGAGAATGGGATTAAATATAGCAGTAGAGACAAAGTCACTGATATTTGTACAAAATTTTACTCTGCGCTTTATTCGGACCTTTCTGTTTCTGTATCATCAAATGAACCTTACTCCTGTCCCGACACCATCCCTCCCATAACAGGTTACGAAGTCAATGCCGCTCTCAAGAGTTTAAAATATCAGAAAAGCCCTGGAGATGATGGTGTCTCGACGGAAGCACTTAAAACTGGAAAAACCATCTTACTGCCCTATTTAACAAACCTTTATAACTCCATTTTGTACAGTGGTAAATTTCCTCAAGACTTTTGTCACTCAAATATAATCCTCCTCCATAAAAAAGCCGACAAATCAGATATTGGAAATTACAGACCAATCAGCTTAATTTCACACATTTATAAGTTATTTATAAAAGTAATTGAAAACCGAATTGCCTCACTGCTGGACAAACATCAACCTCCGGAACAAGCCGGTTTCCGACCCAACTTTTCCACTACCGACCACCTCCACACGCTAAACCAAATAATAGAGAAGTCTAATGAGTTCAACAAACCACTTTACCTCGCATTTGTGGATTACAGCAAGGCGTTTGACAGTGTCAAGCACTCCGCTGTATTTTCCGCCATGCGTCAACAAGATATTGAAAACACTTACATCGAACTCATTGGATCAATATACCAACAAAGTACAGCAAGTGTCAACCTGTATGCTCCCGGCCCTAAATTTCGCGTTGAAAAAGGAGTTAAACAGGGAGATCCGCTATCTCCAAAACTGTTCACAAGTTGCCTACAAGAGATCTTCCAAAAGCTGGCGACCTCTTGGGAAACAATGGGAATCGATATAGGTGGCAAAAAGCTAACCAATTTACGTTTTGCAGATGACATTGTCTTATTCTCCCATACGGCACCCCATCTAGAGCAAATGTTGCAAGAACTGAGCACGGCAAGTCTTGAAGTCGGACTCAAAATGAACAGGGCAAAGACACAGTTAATGACCAATAGCGTGAAACGTAGGGTAAAGGTAGACGGGGAAGATATACAATACGTTGACGAGTATATATACTTGGGCCAGATAGCATCCTTCGAAAACAGGCAGTCTAAAGAAATCGATCGACGCATCGAAAATGCCTGGAAGAGCTTCTGGTCCATGAAGCCGCTAATAAATAAATAAATAAAATAAATAAATATTAAGGGACAATCATACACAAATCGGAAGTTAATGAAGGGGAACCTTCCATTGACTCTGAAGCGCAAACTCGTCGACATGTGTATCCTTCCTATCCTAACCTACGGCGCCCAAACTTGGTCATTAACGGAAGCTCAGAAGTCCCGACTCAAGGTTTGCCAGCGAGCGATGGAGCGCAGCATACTTGGAGTTCGCAGGACTGATCGTGTCAGAAACACCGAACTGCGCTCCAAAACAGGCATTACAGATGTGGGTGTCAAGGCCGCCAAGCTCAAGTGGGACTGGGCAGGACACGTCTGCCGAATGCATCCGGAACGTTGGGCCAAACTATCATCTGAGTGGATACCGCAGGATGGGTACCGGTGCAGAGGCAGACCGAAACGGAGATGGCGGGATGACCTGTACGCATTTGAGAACGTTTGGGAGCAACTTGCTCTTCAGCGAGACGACTGGAGAGAAAGAGGGGAGGCCTTTGCCCAGCAGTGGGACACACACAAACTGGCTAGATAAAAAAAAAAAAAAAAAGTAAGTAAGTAAACACTTTATTGTACACAAAAACAGTTACAAAATACATCTATTACAAATAACATATAGGTACAAAGGCGAACTTATCCCTATAAGGGATCTCTTCCAGTTAACCTTTATATAAAGTAACGTAGCATAGGTTAATAAAGCATCAATTTATTTTTAATGCACGTAATAAAACTTTTGTAAGATTAAGTAGTACAAGTATCTGAATCTGAAATAAGCGTAAATGAGATATAATAAGATTAGAAATACAAAAGACCACCGCCACGTGCATTAATTGGCTAGGTTCTACACTGCGATATAAACAGACTAGAAAAACAACTAGGACATAATGATTGCACAATTTGCAAAGGTGTAAAAATTTATTACCTTCTTTTTTATCGTAGTTGGGTATAAAGTCTCATATTAGTAACATGTGCAGCTATCGACGTATAATATTACGGCCATATTATCGGGATTCGACGAATATTCGTGTTGCCGTCTCTTTATTTTTGTATATCATATACAGAGCCGCAAACACGAATCTTCGCCGAATCTCCGATAACGGGGGTAGCATAATTATTGAAATATGTAGACATATTGACACAAAGTGGCTACAATGGTACATACGTAAATATAACAGTTAGATACACTCACAAAGATATACAGATATCAAAAATCTAAAAACACTATTTGTATTCACGGACCTTTACTTAGTTTCTGTAAAATATAATTAAAATACGTACATAAAACTTTACTGTTTCATTATATTTCGTATAGAAGACATAATTTCAACGTAATAATAATAATGATAACGTTTATTTATTAATAATAATGATAACCAGCAAATATGTTTTAAAAATCTAAATTTAATAGATTTGGTATAAATTTCTTGCAAGATACCTAGGTAATAAAATAATATGATTTCCCATTTGATTGAATTGAATTTACAACCACAGACTGGCTAGATATTAATCGGTCTCTAAAACCTGCTATTTCATAATAACATATTAAGATAGGTATGTAATTATGTATATAATTTACTTGCCAAAATGTGAAGGTATTATAACCATTTCATGTGTTTGATTTATTTTGATGATAAAGAACTACATGCGTAACCGAAACACATTGCAGGTTGCAATGTTGATTTATGACCATTGCCCGTTTTACAATAATATAATAATTATGTACTTAACATGATGGACTACATTCTGTGATTGAGCCCATCCCTATTTTCATATAAAAAGAAAGAAATTAATTTATTCGAGCTCAATACTTCAAATACAAATAGAAAGATAAGTATCATAATTTCACCTATTTATTTTGCTACTCTGTATTTTGCTTTGCTACTCTGTGCTACTCCGAAAAGAATATCTATAAATAAGCACATGAGTATCCAATGATGTAGGTAGGTTTGATTACCTATTACGACATAATCGCTACTATATTGTAATAATAGTGGAATAGAATCGACGTAACATAACACAATATTGCACATACATGCAGTATCTGCGTAAATTAGATAATCACATTTTGTAATGGCTAGGTTGCGGTCAAGCAGTTATTTGCTAAATCATGTTTTTTTTTTATAATAAGTGATGGTTCTAAGGCTATATTCATTCATATTTATTTTATAGGTCTGTCTCAATGAAAATTATCTCAAATTATATCGATCTAAATCACAATATTTATAAAAAAATGTAAGCTATTCAAAGGATTTAGTTAGCTTTTGTAAAAGCAAACTTTGCCGACTAAAATCGACTGTTATTAACTTATTAAACCAAAATGTACTAATATACTAAATAAATTAAGTCCCTATTCTTTGAGAGATTCCGTAAATTGTTTTATGTGATTTTGCAAGATGTATGCCAATTAATACAACTAAACATTTACTTTCTGTTATAAGAATCGTGTCGATTTTAACATACAAAACAAGCAGAAAGTTATGAGTGATGTACGAAAGTTATTTTTAAGAATCTTCCGAGTTCGAAAGGTTTAGAATACAATTAGTAACGCTATTGTAATGTTAATTCCCGACTGCCGCGTAAATACGCATATTCTGCATCAATGACATTTCATACTCATGCCGGAGCCTGGTTATTGTTTTGCTTTGGTGGTATTCAGTGCATGTATGCCACTCAACCATTTAGTGTTGCAAAACCTAACATGGTAAAAATGCTAATAGATACGTCCCAAGCGGTTGGATGCTTTATAATTTCATACGACTGAAGATGATCGATAGTATTATGGTATTAATGATCCAATGAAGGTAATTACAGAGTAATTGCTTATGTTAATAATCATTAGCACTGACGAATAATTTAAGATAATGCCTATACAAACTACACAGTCAAGTTCCATGAGACTGTTGGAGATGGCGTCAAATTGTCTGGTTCTGGTGTGTTCAATATAAGCGCCGGCCCGGCAGTCCTCTGATATCACACTAGAAGGGTGTAAAGTCGCGTAATTTCGGTCGCGCCATACATCATGTAGGTACGTGATCACGTCACACTAAGTATGGCGCGACCGAAATTACGCGATTCAAATTAAGCTGGCCTGGCTTCACACTAATAATTATTATAAAGGCGAAAGTTTGTGGGTGTGTTTATAAATAATAATAATAATAAATACATTTATTTCGAATAGCTACGATTCATTTTTACAATTACATTAAATTACAATACATTAAGATAACATGTTAAGGTTAATAAAATAGTTAAAAGCTAATGTGTTAGTATCTCCTTACTTTAGCTGTTACCATTACGTGGATGGCACTGCAATGACTCAGGTAGGCTGCATCTAGCCTATTTGCAAACATTGCCAGGATGCTGTTGGAACTGGCCCCCACCCTGCCCAGCAGAGATGGGGCCCTTTTGCGCATAATGGCCGAGAAGCTCTCTACGCGCGCCTCTGCAAGCATTGTTGATGCACTGCACTGCAGTAGCGGGGCAGCCCCATCAGCACCCTGAACGCATTGTTATATTGGACACGCAGGGCGCTAAACTGTTTTTGCGTGTAGTTCACCCACAGGCTACTCGTATAAAAGGATGTACAAAATGCTGCTGAATAGGGTCACCTTTACATGAGTTGAGCTACGAGCAAACCTGCGAGCGATCATGTTCGCTCTAACAGCTAACGCCCTGCGCTCCCTTTCAATATCGGCTCCATCTTCAAAGTCAGATGTAATTATATGCCAAAGATATTTAAATCGGTCAACTCGTAATAACGGGCTACCACTCAACCTCAAAGAAGGAACCGACACGGGACCTCTTCCTTTGGCTCCAAATACCATCACTTCACTTTTTTTACAGTTATATCTCAGACCATGAGCGGAAACATACTGCTCACATACCTCCATAAGCTTCGCAAGACCACACGGCGACGCGCTCAGCAGCACCATATCATCCGCGTAACTTATATTATTAACAGAAACGCCTCCCACGTGACAACCGATATGAGTGCTGCTGAGCTCGGCGATTAGTTCATTTACGTATAGGTTGAAGAGCTTTGGCGAGGTTAGACCCCCTTGCCTCACCCCGCACTCCAACCCATATGGCTCCGACAGAGTACCGGCCCATCGAACACTATTGACCTGACCCCCGTACCAACATTTCAGAATTGACACTATTTCTAGAGGTACTTCCATGTCCTCCAGCTTCTTCCAGAGAATGTTTAGGAGACCAGGTCCAAAGATCTCGAGAGGTCGAGAAAACAGGCGTATACACGGGTGTACCTCTGTCTATATAGTGCCTGACAGTTTGCTTTAAACACAGTATAGCACTTTCAGTCGACAACCCGGATCTAAACCCGAATTGGTTATCATGCAACTGTATCTAGACACGCGGCAGCGTGTCCAGCCAAGTTCACCGCAGGAACTGGCGAGCAGCAGCCGTGTGTTATATTACACGAACCGTTTGGAGCCACTTTTGACCCCTCAATAACTCCAAATCTATTCAACAGAAAAAAATGAAATTTGGCTTATGTATTTAGGTCCCTGAGAACAACTAGAACCACAAATTTCATAAATGTAGATGAAATAGTTATTGAGATATTGACGTCCAAAAAACGGCATTTTTATCACTGACTGACTGACTGACTCACTAGTAATCAAAAACCTAACCCACTTCCAGGTGACCTAGAAAGATGAAATTTGGCATTCAGCTTGGTAATTGTGTGTGTACACATATAAAAATCAAAAACAGTGATATTTTTTAGTTTTATTATTATTATTATTTATGCTTGTTGCCTCAGAAACCGTCATTTATTAACCGATTTGGAAAATTCTTTCTTTGTTTGTAAGATGGCACTCTCTCTCTCACACACACACCACACACACACACACACACACACACACACACACACACAGAGAAGGTTAATAAATTGCCGTGGCGCGGGGACGGATAGCGAAGCGCGGGAGCGCGGCGTGGCGAGGAGCGGTCCGGCCCCTCCCTCTACCCCGCGTCACTCTAGTCAAGACAGGTGGGGCGTCAATTCAAATTTCTGTACAAAAAGTAATGATATCCCATCAAAAACATAAATGTTAAATTAGAGCCAAGTTCTCGCATGCAACGTTGTCGACTTCGCCGACAAAAGAATTGAGATCTATATGGGCGCCAAGTTCTTTGCCCTAATTTTTTTAGATACAAGGACATGCGACATACTCAATGCATTTATTTTACTTGGGGTGTAATTCAATATCAAGATTTGACTTGGCTAGTTTTCACAAACTGACTTAATTTTATCAAAGTAACATAGTATTATTATCAAGCTAACAGTATAAGTAACAGGACGTACACTAACTTGCGTACATACCTTTACGAAAATAGGTTAATGATTAGACAAATGTAATATACATTTATATGTAAAAACTAGCCAAGTCCAGTCTTGATATTGAATTACACCCCAAGTAAAATAAATGCATTGAGTATGTCGCATGTCCTTGTATCTAAAAAAATTAGGGCAAAGAACTTGGCGCCCATATAGATCTCAATTCTTTTGTCGGCGAAGTCGACAACGTTGCATGCGAGAACTTGGCTCTAATTTAACATTTATGTTTTTGATGGGTATACCTATCTGTGTGTTAAGCAAACTATCAAACACCTTAGCTACTACCGTGGCCAGAGAAATGGGTCTGTAATTATTTTTGTCCGATGTGTCTCCAGTCTTGTTTTTCACGATCGGTATGACAATAGTTTTTATAAGGTCCGGAGGTTGATAGGAGTGACTACACACAAGCTATAAAACATAGCTAGTACTCGAGGTAAGTGGGGACCATCATTCTAAAGGTGCTCGATGCTGAGACCATCGTGGCCCGGTGATTTTCCTCGACACATCTTTTTTATGGCTATACCTACATCCTTTGCTGTAAATTTTAAGTTAACCAACACTCGCTCACTTATGGCCTCAGCACCGTTCACCGACAAAGACGGACCCAGCGGTGATTCAACGTGAAAATGTTTTTTAAACAATTCTGCAATCTCTTCTAAGCCAGGCTTCGGGTTCATCTTGTTTGCACACTTCCAGAACTGACGAAAATCCTTTTTTGAATGTAGTGATGCCATTCTGTCGAGTTTTATCTGTTCCTCATTTTTTTGAAACCATTTCAATCGATACTTAAAAATCCGCCTACTCTCACACATAGCATCATAAATGGGGCCCGATCTTGGCCTGTTATACCGCAACCAAGCTTGAAACCTTTTTATGTGTATGTTTGTTACTTCTTCACGCTCAAACGGCTGAACCAATTTTGATAAACTTTGGTATGAAGGTAGCTGACACCCTGAATTAACACGTAGGATACTTTTTATCCCGAAAAATTGAGTGTTCTAGTGGGATAAGCGAGATACAACGCGCGGCGCAGCTAGTATTAATATATATTAAGGTTTCTTCATGTAGGATGTAACAAAATAAGTAAGTGTATGTACCAGTAGGATAATGGAGAGCTTATTTGCCGTCATTGTGCACCAGTTTTTTAAAGAAAGGGTGTAATTGCATAAGCAAGTGGTCACTTAGGTAACCTGCGCTTATTAAGTACGAAATAAGTAGCCAAATATCTACACACGTAAGTATTGGTACGTAATGTAAACCACAGGTGAATTGCGGTCAGGTGGTTGTCAATTATGCTGGTGTCGACTTGCCGTGCTGGTGTTCATTAACTTATCTGTATCAGTCAATTTGTCATTGTTGTAGAAGTTCGCGATATGATATTCTACACACTTCACACACCCACGCTGCGCCGTGTACAGCCAAAGACTACTTACAGTAATAACATCCAATCCACGTCGCACCCTTAAATTGACAAAAAAAAACGTAGGTCGCCAGTTCAAGCCTTGTTAAGGTTGAATAGAGCAAACAATTCTCGTTCGAAAAAGAATAGAAAAAGATGGTCAAAGAGTGACTGGCGAACATTGTCAAATTAAGGGTTAAAACGACCAAAAAACCCTTTAAGAATTAAATACGTTTCGGCTATTGACAACATTTCATATTTTTAAGATTACAATCCCGCTTTGAAAGAGGATGTAATCACTTTTTCTATATTTTCAATGAGATTACTAATTATTATATTATTCATTTATAAAATGTACCTACTCATTCTAAAATGTAGTTACTCCAAAACTGTGACATAATGGAAAGTTACGTTTTGTTTGACATTTTACAGGTCTATGACGACAACTCTCATAGTTGTCGTAGATTTCGGTTAATTTATGTATTTTTTTTACATTTGTTTACATACAGAAAAACGAATTCTAATAAATATGTTAGCGTGTAAACGACGTTGAGGTCGCTCGATCTCTGTATTCAGTTTCATCTGTTAATAATATTAAATGTTGTCAATTATGTACGAGTTTAATTTCAAGTTTCCTTCAAAGTTGTTCTGAACGGATTTGACTGTAACTCTGCGGCGTTTCTATTAGGTAACTAACTTCAGAGATGCAAACTTACGTGACCCGAATTGCATTGTACCTGCAACATAGTGGTTTCATTGGCTCCAAATGAACGATTGAACCAGAATGGCACAATGGGTTATAGGTCATTTCCATGAATTAGAAATCATGACGAAGTAGAATGGTTGTGACGATAGCGACCTAGAAATGCGACCATTGCTAATTATCGGTCATCGATTTGACATTTCGATGACCACTTATTTGCGACGGTAGTAGTGTCAATTATTGAATAGGCGGCTTCGACCACTAAAAACACTGCCTATGATTTGCATGTATGTACCTAATTGTTTGTTAAATATATATTACTTGGGAAGCCATGCGTGTAATGATGAATGGGGTCGGACAGAACAATAACACTGTTAGTCAAATTTATGACAATGTATTTTTCTTACCCAAAATGTTGAAATATTTTTTATTGAAAATCTGTTTATTTGTGAGAAACAATATCTTAAATGTTCATTTTGAGTGTAGAAAGTCGTTTGCTAGATTAGACAAGTAAGGACGATTGGCCTGTCCCTTTTTATTTTAATATGACCTGGGTTAATTTTAGAAGTACCTGTTTCTATTACATTATGATAAACGCTACAGTTTTTTAAATTAAGTGAGAAGGTTATTTTGTAGAGGTTTTTTTGTATACTACTATGTTTATAAACAACTAGCTGTGCCCCGCGGTGTTACCCGCTCATCCCACGGGAACACTACATTTTTTCGGGATGAAAAGTATCCTATGTCCTTTCCCGGGTCTCAAACTATCTCCATACCAAATTTCATCTAAGTCGGTTCAGCGGTTGAAGCGTGAAGAGGTAGCAGACAGACAGACAGACACACTTTCGCATTTATAATATTAGTATGGATTACCGTAATTTTCTGTTAATTAAATTGTTTCTGTTAAAATGTAGCCCTTTTGATATTCCGATCCTCATCTGTGATTAATTTTGTACGAAAGTTTAGAATTTCCATACTATAACTTTCGAATAATATTAGAAAATCGGGCTGTGATATACTAGTAGTTTTAGTTGAACGCTGGCGTGTTCAAGATCATTAATAAAGTCTTTGTGAAGGCCTGGTCACATAGCCAATCAAACGATGCGGGTTAATTTCTTACTCGTATTCGTTTTCTGTTCAGAATCGAAGCTCACAGCGAGCTAACCAATGGTTTTAAGTTTAAATATTACTGTTATTGGTACATTTCTCAAAATTAATATGCTAAAATAGGGACAAATAAATTTCCTAATCACTTTGATGCGCGCCGTGTTTAAGAGCTGTCATCATCAAAAACATTAAAAAAAGAACGACGAAGCGCTGCGAGAAAAGGTAGGTAGTGCCCTCGCGTTTCGCATGGCTCATCTTGGCGGGGGCAATAACTGTGTCCGCAGATTCAGACTTGCGATTAGGAACCCTAAGTATAGCCTAACAAAATGTCGGTCCGGCCCAGGGATAGTGACGCTACAAACAGCTTTCAAATGGCAATAGTGTGCATACGTCATATATTTGCATTATTAAAAAGCGATTTGTCAAGGATTTGTCATTAATCATATTCAAAACACTGTTTTCCGGAATGCTGCTCAATCTTTCGTCCTTCTTGCGAAATAAATACTGAATCCTATTGATAAATTTGACTTTCTTCACTGTGGAATGGATAGTTTTGGCTTTATAATGCAAAAAAATACTTGAAACTTGCGGAACATTTAATCCTGTTTCCTCTTTGTTTTGTTTACATCATTGACTTTCAAATGTCAGTAACCAAAAATTTGCCCTCGCCAGTTAGATAACTAGGTACCTTCAAAAACCCGCATTATGTCGTGGGTTGTAAAACCCCCTGTTGGGCTATAATATCGCGTCTTTCTTTTAATTGCTCAATGAAAAATAATAGATAACAATCAAAGACAAATTATCTATCTTTATTACTGAATATGAAAATTGAGATTTGCTTGCAAGGCCCACGAAAAAACTGGCCGTGTGATCGGGCCTTAACCTAGCTGCGCGTGAGTGCCAAACTCGTTCGAGGCGTCATGATTGACGCGGTGGATCCACGCCGAATGCGCAGATCATTACGCATGTGTAACAGTCACGTTTAAGTATAACAAACATTAGCCTTAATTTTGGCCACCTATCCGCTTTCGGCCTTTTTGTTGCTTCAATGCGATTGAGAGATCTTCTCACGATCTCGCAGCCATCAATAGGCCCTTGTCGCTGTTACTTGAAACTTTCGAATTTGGAAGATTCCGTGATTCAAACTGACAAATACTTTACATTCTTTAAAAATGGGAACAATTTAAACGCTCACCAAAATGGCTTTTATACCCCAAAACTAAATTCCCAATAAAATGAATTGCCTCCATATAAATTAAACCCACTCTATACGTATACAGTGCTCCCCAAATTAAATCATTTTGTATTTCAAAATCGATATACATTACACCAGAATAATTTTATGTTTAGTCAGTATGTCTTTTTGCTACCCAAAATGGATTTTTTGCTCACCAAATATTGTATTTAATAAAACATCAAAATTATTACCAAAAATATCTTTTTGCTTCCCAAAATGGATTTTTTAAATATTGTTTTCATAAATTAGTGTTTCAGCTAGGTAACCATCTAATCCTGATCACCTTTCAGAGCAGATCCGACTCGGCCGGGTTAGGTTAGGTTAGTTTTTTTTTATATCCCTAAAAAACGCTCCATAATGTGCGGTAGTCATTATTAGCTATGCTATATCAATTTGAAATTTTCTCCATACAAATCGTTTTTTTTTTTCGATATTTTCCGAATTTGACCGAATTTTCGGACAAGATTTCAGATTCATATTTTTGAGCCCCGAGAGCCCCCCGATACCGAGTTTTAGCCGCCTAGCACCAATTTGAAATTTTGAATAGTTTTTTTTTTCGATATTTTCCGAATTTTACCGAATTTTCGGACAAGATTTCAGATTCATATTTTTGAGCCCCGAGAGCCCCCCGATACCGAGTTTTAACCGCCTAGCACCAATTTGAAATTTTGGTGAAAAAAGCCATTTTGGTGAGCATTTAGTTTTTTACCTCAGCAAAAATGACTAAAATGGAAGTAATAATATAAAATATTCGTGACATCCATTTAACAATAATATAGATTATTTGGTCTGAAATTAACTTTAACGGTGTTCATATATTTTTATAGCATGTAAGAAAAATAATTATTTGCTTTATTTATAGAATAGTTTGGGATACACTATTTGGTGAGCATTCATCCGTTTTGGCAAGCATTAAGAATTTATTGGAAGTAATTTATCAACATATTTGGTAGGCGTTTAAACACAAGCCTTTAAAAATATCGCCAGAATGTCTAAATGATTACTGATTATTACCATTAGCTGTTGCTAAACTAAGTTTCTGTTATTACATTTAGCTACTCGAATTGTATGATATTGTTTTTTTCGGTTTCCGTGATTATCACTCATTAAAGCATTTTATTATATTACACATTACACTGTGTTAAGTTAAAATAAATATAATTAAAGCCTTTTCTGTTCTACCACATGTGATATCGTCTTTATAATTACGCCCACTAAGCATGTTTACAATATCTGTTTGTAATTAAAAAATGTTAAATAGGAAGTTTGCAGAAATATGTAATTGACATACAAACATTGTTTTTCTTCTCTCTCTAGTAAAGCATCCTATACTCAAATTGAAACTTAAATACAGCTTTATATTGTATGTAATGTAATACGGGTTATAATCTATTTCAAATTTAAATTATATTATTCAAATACTAATATTCTAGTCCATCAAGTACTGAATATAATATAATACTGGATAATTAGTATCACCCGAAATCAGAAAGGCATTTCTTGGAGAATTATAAAAGCAGCAATACTCATAACTGTTGCAGACTCACAACTCCAATAACAATTCCAATTGTCAGACGATTAAAACGGGTACATGTAACTCGGATTTGGTAATAAAAATGAATACCATTGGCCACAGTGAAATCACTGCAGTAACGGGGTCGCCATCATGCAATTGTAAGCGCATCGGGCATCGTCCGCCGCTCTGATTGACAGCTGCCGTGACGTATCGATACCGGACCACTTTCTGACCACCAGACCGAATTAAACGCTTTTTTTGTGAAAATTGAGATGAGCTCTTTGCGGGCTGTGGATTTTTATTTGTGGTTTGGTTATGCTCGTTAAATTAATGGATGGTTAAGCATTTCAGGCTTCGTAGGGAAGTTACATGAAGAAGGTAAAGTTATGTATATTAAGTATTGTTGGTACCTAAGTTTCGACCCTGGCTTTTAGCGCGGCTTGCTGCCAAAATATCGCAGCGTAAAGCGGCATGAAGATAAATAACCACCTGGGAAGGAGGATTAACGTGTTTAAGTACCGCCTATTCACCGTTGAAATATTCCCCGTTATTTGTTTCTACCTAGAAACTATAATTAGAACAAGACATAACCAGGATTAAGTGATCAAGCATTCACCAGACGATATTATTCAGTTACGAATAAAATAATAATACACTTTAAGTAAAACTCTAAAACAAGTTTATCATGAAACCATAAATTCAAATCGAACATTTGAATTCTCTAACATCAGAACTAATGTAGCAAATCGAAGCCATTGAAAATATTGTCATTAAACCAGCGCACAACCTTACCTGTGCAGGCGCATCGAACTGAACAAATGTCGCCACCGGGCAATTAGATGCGGAAGTGTCGCGCGGCCGCGGCCGGCCGAGACTAATGTGCGCCTACAAATTCACGAACTCATGTAGGTTAGGTGTTCCATTATTGTGTTTGTATGACATGAATCAGTTTATGCTACTCTGAAAAGTAAGCAAAAAATATACCTAAATGTCGCGGGTGTCTAAGGACACAAATTTTAGATAAGTAGTTAAGGACATTTAGAAAGTAGGTAAAAAAAAAAAGTAGTAAAGGAAAGTAGGTAAGGAAAATGTAATATTTTCTTCGGTTTCCGTGATTGTCGATTGTGCTAAATATATTTTTTTCTTCCAGTTGCCGGGGTTGTTAACTCTTCGAAAACGGCAACCGGAAGGTTGTTGAAACGTTGGGGAGGCTATATAATGAATTATAAGCGATATAATACGTTTAAATTGTTTTATTGTAATAAGCAAACATAGGTAAGTACGGTAAAATTGCGTCGTCACGACATGGATAAGAATATTAAGAATTGAATTTAGTTAGATACAAACGTTTTAATATTGCATTTGAATGAGATGAGCTATGTCGAAACAAGAACTTGGTTGGTTGGGTAAAAATTACGATATCAAAACAACATAGTGCGGTTTGTTGGGTTGTCACCTATGTATTATTTTGTACTTACTTATCATTTGGCGTCCAAAAGTTGGAATAGGTATACAAATACCATTAGAAACTGCTTACAACGGGCCTTGTGAGGTTAAATTACGCTTATTTGGTTTTTACGATAACGACCTCTAATCTGAGTTATCTATCTTGCCGACATAGTTTTCTTCCGACACGTTTTTACGTACAATATTGTACAAAACCTACTTTACAACCATAGAAAATGATGAGAAAAGTGCAACATACTTGTATGAAATTTCTCACATTAAGATAATGTGCATTATGGTGGTAAAAAATAACAGTTCTATTGTGTTTTACTCGATCGGTGATCAGCCGTATAATCCTAAGACAATAATAGTGTGTTTACCGGCGTATATCTTCGTTCCTTTCTTATGCATTGGTTTAGGTATATGTAAGACAGAGAGTGCAATAGTCATAGATAAATGGTAGCAACGATAAATATCTTATAAAATTAGACCTCCATGCTGAAGGACAGGTTTTAGTAGCCCTCATACTCGTATAAATGAATGTTCAAGTAACTCAAATGTCTCGCATACAATAATAATTATTGTACTTATCAATTATTGATGCTATAATGATATGTACCTATGTGATCCGCGGGTTTTTAGGCATTACATAATTATAGTCTACACAACTGAATCTGGACTTGAACCGAGTTAAAAGTTCCAAGCACGCATTAATTCGATAAATAAAAATATATATACTTTTTTCATTTATTCGGACTATCATTGTAGTGTTGCGCCGCTATCTTAAGTGATTGATCGTACATCATCTATTTTTAGATAAATTGACTGCATGATAAAAGTTAAAACTTTTTCAAATCGCTAAAAATATGTCAATCGGCATGTTCGTGGTTTCTATAATTATCGAAATATTATTTTTGTAAATAGATTTTCCTTTATCAGAAACATGATTCCCCTGAATTCGCTACGTTTTTCGGATTATTTCAGAACCGCTCTAAGTATTTATATTAACAGATAAATTATTCGAAATGATAGTCTCATGTTTTTAGTGTATAAATGGAAAACTGTTTAAAGTTTTTTTTTATATGTCTCGTAAGCCAGCAGCTTATCAACAAAGAATTCTGAATATATGTTAATAAAACTATAATATCACAGCCTGTTTCTGGCAAGAATGCCTCATTTAGGCATAAACTTATGGAATCTCATACCACGCCGTTGCACTCTGTTGCAGCCACTATAACGGCAATTATCTTTACGCAACATGTACAAGCACCGAGCGATGCACTCGCCGTGTCGCACTACAAAATGTCGCAAGTGTGCCTAGTTACCTTTATACATACGCCCTTTTAATTATACAGCGTGATATAACCAACTACAAGGTCAGGATTCACTGTAGCACACTTACCCCATGAACAGATTGATTAACACTTTGTAAGGAGAGGTGGAAAATGATTCATAGTGAAGATGGGAGTAATTAGGAACGACGGAGTAGCAGACAGATGAAACAATACTATAAAGTCTATAATCTCTATATAAAATCATAAAAAAATAGGTTATCTTAAGATATTTATTTCATCCACTTCTCATTTGGATGAGTTACTCTTTATTGCACACCTCATAAAACATACAGGAAAAATACAGTGCAAAAAATAACAATTAGAGGTTAACAACAGGCGGTCTTATCGCTAAAGAGCGATCTCTTCCAGACAAACTTTGGGTAGTGGAGAAACTTAAAAATTGATGTTTTTACTTCCTGGTTGTTTCATGTTTTTTATTATTTTTCCACACTTGATGATGTCACTCGCTTTGTTTCTTGGACTACGAAACAAGACAAGAATTCAAATACGAAGTTATTCATATTAAATATACGAAGTTATTTTTTAGTTTTAACATAAAAAATATAAAAGTTGCAAATACTTATTATACATTTTCAAAATGTTTGATTGCTACTTAAAAGTCCTAAACTCCGAAACTAACAAATATTTAGTTCTGATTATATCGGGACTCATAAGAGAATTATGTATTGTCGTAAAAAATATGTGATATTAATTATCTAGGTATATCATTGCGGATAGTTTTTAAAAGCAACTCGTTCATAGGTACTATTTTAAATGTAATGTAATAGGTATAGGTTGTGCGAAAAATATAGGGTATGCATTAAGCACAGACAACTTAACCTATAGACCCCGCTTATAAGGGCACCCGGGTGAGCCAAGCTAATGCTCAAAAAATACGCAGCGCTCACCACGCCCCCAAACGCTCTCTTAGTTCGCGGTCGACTGTTGACGAAGTAACATGAAATATTTCACTGCTTACTGGACTTATAAGGTGTTCAAAATATGCCTTATTGTATGGTAAAATTGTTTGGAAAATGTAGCAAGACATCTAGTCTTCAAAAGATGGGATTTCATTTCACAAGTAAGCTATTTTTACTATTTTACAACGAATGTTATTAAGTTATAAAATGTAGGTTGGTAACCTAGCGACGCGATGATGTCTTCTGTCAATTGTAAACTGTCTCTTACCTTCGTATGCAAATTTTTGTAATTCCGTCTTCGTCTAACCTTTGCAGTGTTTTTAGTAGTGATGTGACTGATTAATTACGTAACCGATACCCGTTAAACAACATTGAACTTTTTATAGAGTACAAACTTTTTTTATTATTGAATAATCGAAATGTATGTTACTTAAGTTCATAAATATACAATTATGAAACCATAAATGTCTAAACTGCTGAACCAATTTCGATGCATTTTCGAAAACAGATAGAATCTTGAAGAAGGGCTACTTAATATCCTGGATAAATACGATACATCTATACATATAATAAAGCTGAAGTGGCTCTAAAGTCTGTACATGGAAGATATTAGAAATAAAGTTGGCGGGGGATGCTTAAAACCGATAACAGAACACGTTCCAACAGTTTTTAGAATATTTGTGTTTATCTGTTCGTTCGTTTGTCTGTTTATTTGACCGCGCATCACGTGAAAACGCCTGAACAGACTGATGAAAACTTCATTAATATGTCGAAAAAAAATATATATTATACCTACGCTGTAAAAATTTTGCCAATAAAAGGGGGGTACCCATTACACTCGATTGAGTTAAGTTGGCACCTGAATCTTATGGCGCTACATAAGAAGGATGTTATTTGAAGTTTTGATTTTTCAATTTTCACTGTATTTGTTGATCTACTACTACACTAGAGTGCATTTTCACCAAGGTCCAATTAAAAATGCACTCAGGTACATAATTAATTAATAAATACCATTTTTGTATTCTTATTGATTCCAATTAAAAACATATATACTTACATTCTGCAGTTTCTTTTTCGAGTGTGTCCCATCACTATCAAAAAAGGCGCGCGTCTTGCAACGCATGCGTTATTGCTCGCTGACCTTGAACTAGCCAATCACAGTGCACTTGATGCCCTCCTCACCCCGCCAATTTGGCAAATTGAGATACTAGAGAAAGTTTTATGAAGCGGGGTCTATAGGGTTAAGTTGTCTGTGGCATTAAGTAAATCAAAAGACTTAAGATATGGTTTATAAATCTAAATTCAAAAGGCTAAGTGTGATACATAGTCAATAACTTCACGTGAGACGAGCGTAGGTCAATTCAATAGTTTCAATAAGGAAAAGACTAAGTTAATGTTTAATTATTTTAGCAAGCAGGAAACTACACTGAACCCATCGTTAATTAAAATGTGTTATTTTAGGTTTTAGCATGTTTGCGTTTCAGGGTCAAAAACAAAATACATAAATAATAAACTCGTTTTTCTTATCGTAGAGGTCCAAAAAGGCTACTATTTTAGGAACAAAACACTATTACGAAAAACGATGCTCAATACGTAGCAAATATTATGCTTTTGGTTTGAGGATTCCAATCAGTCAAACAGATTTCTACTAAGTACCAATAGTAAACAAAGATTTACTAGATTATTCAAAATATATGCATTTTTTTAGGAATATATCTATGAATTTTCTAAACTTGTGCAACCAAGTTCCATAGGTACTCGAAACGTAAATGCAAATTTAGCGAAAACGCTCAAGGCACCGGCACTTGGCCCTTGCTGCCCAAGAGCCTAAGAAAGCCTGTTTCCAACCGGTGCAATAAACTCTGTTCCATTATGTCCAGCTCATGTTTCATCAGACGGTAAAACTGCTTTGCTACTCTCGTAAATCTTAATTAAACATGCATTTGAATGAACTACTTCATAATAATAAGTATGTAATTTCATTATAATAACGCAACTTACCCGCCAATGCAGAAATAACACCGTTACACACTAACGTCTTTTTCCGAAAATCACAGCACAATTTTTTAATCCAGTTTATTGACACGTATTTTAATCGCGTGTATTTATTTTTGTTATCGTATTGCCGGCATAGCGCGGCGCGGAGCGTTCGCGTTCGAGTTACGTCGCGATCGGAGACACATGTGAAATCAGCTGTGGCCGCCGTCGACTAACGGAACGCGGCCCCTCCCCGCGCGGCAGATAAGCCTTCAGATAAGATACGGTTCGACTCCAATAGGTGCGAGTGCGACATTGAGTTAGCCTAAAATCAATTTTGTAGCAATACCAAAAAATATGCGTCTAAAGAAGTGTTCACGAACTTAAAAAAAAAAAAACAAAAAACATTTTTAAATGGCGCAACACGATGCACGTTTTTTTTGTTCAGTATGGACATTGGTTACAAAGCAATTAGTCAGTCGCAGCATTTTGGTCGGAATATTATCACGCCAAAAAGGAAGGTTGTCTGGATTAAATTGCATCCTGCATAGTATAAGGAAGCTTAATTATAACATAATATAGTTATTTATTATTAGCTTTTGCCCGCGACTACGTACGCGTGGAACTTGATGAAAGGGATTATTAAAAGCGCCTAAGCAAATGTAAGAGCAATTGTGCTATTGTGCTTTTGGTCTAATAATTACTTTTCCTACAGGGTCACCGCACCCCAACAGAAATGTTCACTCACTTTTCAATCTTTTTAGGTATAATTACCAGTATGAAAACTATCCTATGTCCTTCCTTGTATCTTAAACTATCTCTATGCCAAATTTCATCAAAATCGATTCAGCGGTTTAAGCGTGAAGAGGTAACTGACAGACAGACACACTTTCGCATTTATAATATTAGTATGGATTCGGTCTATAGTAATTATAGAAACATGAAATTTATTTAAAACTAGGTAATTATAAACCATGAATACAAAAAAATAATAGGTAATTATAATTACATCGGAGGCTTATTAATTTACAAATCGCTTTAATCGCTATTAAAATTGACACAGTTGCCAGGTGCGCGCTGTTGTTCTTTCTATTAAGTATTTAACTATAATATGATAAATTTTATTGATACTTCTATAATTTAAAGGTTAATTGGAAGAGATTATTTCAGGGAACGTCAGCATTTTTAATGTCTGTACATACACAGCAACTGTTGTGCGCCAAATGTATTTAGAGTGACGACTATGTGTAACTATGTGACAAAATTATTATTTTAAACCTACATCCCAAGTTATGTATGCTTGTATCTGGGTATGTTGAGAAATTTGGTCAAAAATAGAGATACGATATTCCAATTGATAAGATATTTAAAATTTGTTTCGTATGGGACAAACGTGTCAATTTTTCTACGACACATATTTTCTTCTACTATGAACAGCGAGCATATCATGATGGCGTTTAGCATGGGATATATAAATGACAAAGCAAATGGCAATAAATGTGTCATTTTGCAACACTACCCCAGGCCAAAAGTATGGAAACAAAGTTTATTCCTTGAATATTTAAAGTTTCCAATAACTATTCCTTGTGTAAATGTTAGTAACCGTTAGGCCACCCCCAAAAGATAAAAAATAGAACATCCACTATTAAAACATCTGCATATTGTAAAAATATATATAAACTTAACTCCGAGACAAAGTGCCTGTCGTCGTTTTTTATAATTCCCTTCCTATAAAATGTTGCACTGGCAATTTTCATAAGCAGAATTTTCGTTAAATATTGACTTTTAAAAATGTTTATAATCATTTTTAAATTGTGATTTTGTGTTTTATTTCGTAAGGAAATCACAGGTTTGTATAGAAAGTAATATCCCATCAAAAACATAAATGTTAAATTAGAGCCAAGTTCTCGCATGCAACGTTGTCGACTTCGCCGACAAAAGAATTGAGATCTATATGGGCGCCAAGTTCTTTGCCCTAAATTTTTTAGATACAAGGACATGCGACATACTCAATGCATTTATTTTACTTGGGGTGTAATTCAATATCAAGACTGGACTTGGCTAGTTTTTACATATAAATGTATATTACATTTGTCTAATCATTAACCTATTTTCGTAAAGGTATGTACGCAAGTTAGTGTACGTCCTGTTACTTATACTGTTAGCTTGATAATAATACTATGTTACTTTGATAAAATTAAGTCAGTTTGTGAAAACTAGCCAAGTCAAATCTTGATATTGAATTACACCCCAAGTAAAATAAATGCATTGAGTATGTCGCATGTCCTTGTATCTAAAAAATTTAGGGCAAAGAACTTGGCGCCCATATAGATCTCAATTCTTTTGTCGGCGAAGTCGACAACGTTGCATGCGAGAACTTGGCTCTAATTTAACATTTATGTTTTTGATGGGATATCATTACTTTTTGTACAGAAATTTGAATTGACGCCCCACCTGTCTTGACTAGAGTGACGCGGGGTAGAGGGAGGGGCCGGACCGCTCCTCGCCACGCCGCGCTCCCGCGCTTCGCTATCCGTCCCCGCGCCACGGCAATTTATTAACCTTCTCTGTCTGTGTTGTGTGTGTGTGTGTGTGTGTGTGTGTGTGTGTGTGTGTGTGGTGTGTGTGTGAGAGAGAGAGTGCCATCTTACAAACAAAGAAAGAATTTTCCAAATCGGTTAGTAAATGACGGAGTTCTGAGGCAACAAGCATAAATAATAATAATAATAAAACTAAAAAATATCACTGTTTTTGATTTTTATATGTGTACACACACAATTACCAAGCTGAATGCCAAATTTCATCTTTCTAGGTCACCTGGAAGTGGGTTAGGTTTTTGATTACTAGTGAGTCAGTCAGTCAGTGATAAAAATGCCGTTTTTTGGACGTCAATATCTCAATAACTATTTCATCTACATTTATGAAATTTGTGGTTCTAGTTGTTCTCAGGGACCTAAATACATAAGCCAAATTTCATTTTTTTCTGTTGAATAGATTTGGAGTTATTGAGGGGTCAAAAGTGGCTCCAAACGGTTCGTGTAATATAACACACGGCTGCTGCTCGCCAGTTCCTGCGGTGAACTTGGCTGGACACGCTGCCGCGTGTCTAGATAAGCTTGTTTCCATACTTTTGGCCTAGGGTGTATAATGTATAAATTATGAGTAAGATAGTTTAGCTTCTTTATTTACTAGCTTTGATCACGGCTTCGCCCAAGTAGAAGGAATTAAAGTCTGAGTAAAATATATTTCGGAGCTTTAAAACAATATCGTAAAAACTAACGACAGTAGATCTATCTACTAGATAGTATATTTCAGTTTAAGTTTGAAGATACCCACTATTAATAAATAGATGTCCATATAAACTTTCAACTCGTATAGCCCTTTTATGAATTAATATCTTTATAATTTGTAGCATGTTCTATTCGATCTTAGCTATATTACTAAATAGTTTTAAATAAATCGTAGTTTTGCGTTTAAGTGGAACGTCCATTCCTACAAACTTGGACGATGGACGTTGACGATATCATTAAAATGGCAATATTTTGGCTTTATCACGGCATTACAAAAACAACTGTTACTGCTGGAACTTAAAATATACTTAGGTTTGACTCGATCAAAATGTATTGGGGTAAGAATTTGTCGCCGCCTCTCCCCTCGCCGCCTTCGGTACATACACAAGACCGATAAAGGGGGGAGACGGTGACATACGTATATATGTATATCCAGAATGCATCGCATACCTTTCATATCCAGTTAGAGGTTCCCTGTGTTCTGCCTATTCTTTTCCTACGGGTCAGAGGAACCGTCACTCTGCTTCGCGGGCGTTAGTTTGGCGGCTGTAACCGGCATATAACGATCTGTGGGAAAATTAGCTCTATGAACATGGCTTCTCTACACAATCAACCTCTCACACTCAACTTCATATATTTACTGTACTTAACTACGGGTGACACATCTCGCGGGTCGGAGGAGGAGTCTCCAGCTCAAACTTATGTCATTAGAGATAGTCGCAAACAGCGTACCTCTACTCTCTTTGAGGATGCGGACCAGGCCGAGGTACCGGACCCGGTGGCTACCACATCTCGGCACTGTTATTCGGTGCGCTAATGAGAATGCGGCCGGGGGTCTGGCGGTACCCGACATGGGCGGCTTCCCCTACCTTCTTTGAGAATGCGGACCAGGTCGAGGTACCGGACACGGTGGCTACCACATCTCGACACAGTTAGTCTGTGCGCTAATGAGAATGCGGCCGGGAGTCTGGCGGTACCCGACATGGGCGGCTTCCCCTACCTTCTTTGAGAATGCGGACCAGGAAGAGGTACCGGACCCGGTGGCTACCACATCTCGACACAGTTAGTCTGTGCGCTAATGAGAATGCGGCCGGAGGTCTGGCGGTACCCGACATGGGCGGCCACCACATCTCAACACAGATCTGTGTGCCTCTGCGAGATTGCGCTATACGGGGATAACGCATCTCGTATGGAGTACCTTTCCGCCCATATAAGATGGTTTCTTACTATAACAACTTTAATGGCCTCCATGGCGCACCCGCCATGGCAAGCTAAATCAATACAAAGTCAACTGTACAGAGAATCCATAAACCACTGTGAGCTTTCACCAAGAGAATTAAAATCACTTAGCTTTAGATAACTCCGGATAGCCTCAGACTCTTCACCTTCAATCACACTATCACTACTTTAAGAACTTGCACGCTTTCGCGCCACATTGGAACTGACTAGTCTACTTAACGGAAACTGATTTGATTTACTCCCTACGGCCCCCTCCAGGCGGCGCTGTTCAGTGTTGCTGTAGGGAAAGGATATTTGAGTGTCAGGTTTTCGCGTCCGTCGCGACACTCCCCACAGAGGACAAAAGTATGACTACTAAAGAGCTGTGCTACTCTCTTATCTTTCCATTGCCAATCTGTAGGACACTAAACACAAGTTTCGGCGCTTTAGGGAAAAGATATTTGAGTGTCAGATTCTCGCGTTCGTCGCGACACTCCCCACAAGGGCAAAGCATGACTACCAGAAAGCTGCGCCACTCTTCCATCTTCCCATGGCCAATCTGGAGGACACCAAACACAAGTTTGGGCGCTGTTGGGAAGGCATGGCTCGATGGGGTCTGTTTCGGGATCACTCAACTCAATGCGTCGGCACTAACTCAGCATCACAAACGATGGTGCACCTGCTGGTGTGTCCAGCATGCCTACATTCCTGTTCGGGGGTTTGTCATTTAAGGACGCAAACTTCTCTAGGTCGTGTGAGTTTATATCAAGGCATTCTACTTGTTAGGCTCGAGGCCGCGTGAAATGTTCTAGCTGTCTCTAGCATAAAACCAGGCTCGCTCAAATTACTAGACATAGGATCAACTACTTGCAGAGGAATGCGTCTCCTAAGATTGTGAGGCGTTAGATAGGACTTGTTCTCTATCGGTTAGCAAGTTCTTTTCCGTAAGATATTTGGCAACGTTCTTTATTTGATGGAATCCTACATAACTAATTGAAAACAAATAATTCACAATAAAGCTTTCGGTTAGTATACAAACTGAAGAAATTTATTCGTCATTTCCGTAAAGAGGTGTATTGGGTCCATTACTCTTTCTGATCTACATTCATGATATTCCTAAGGATAGAAAACTCAATGTTCCTCTTTGCTGATGGCGGAGTTCTATTTTCTGGACGGGATGTGCAAATATATGAATCTGATATTATCAAAGCATTTAACCCGTAAATGCATGATGATGTATATATTTACACGTTACTGAAATGACACAAGTCAAAATCTGTAAATTGCCAATAAAGACTTTGTCATGATTGTCCCGAAATTTCAAACTGACGTGGATTTCATTGTTTAATTACGTCATTTCAGAAATACAATTAGTGTAATTGTATGCGTTTAAAGGTTAAATCGATTAAATAATGGACAAAAAATAGCAACTTAAAAATGTATATACCGACTTTAATATTATGACCTTTGGACAAAGTCTTGAACAATACTATTAATTCATCTATAGCTTATAATATAAAGGCCGCAATTTAACTGAAACCAAAATAACAAATTTTGTTGGGCTCAGTGTACCTACACGTGCGTGCTGTGTATCTTATCTACGAGTTGAAAAGAAACAACCAGATCGATTGTATGTGTAAGAGGTCAAGTATATTCTAGTGTGCTGTTCACTATTTGAGGCACATTGTTAATTAGTCAACAAATACACAAATTGGGTGATAGGAAAATTAAACCTAAACTTAAACTCTTTTGATCTTCTTCGTTTTCTTGCATATGTCAAGACCCTCCCCAGTCGAGAAAAAACTGGTTAGCCACTCACTGGATGTAGCCAGCTACGTCAGTGGGTCTTCTTCGTCTTCCATTATGAACCGTGGATCATTTGGTCATTTCTTCCTACCCTCGTTAAAGAGGTAGGTTTTGTCCCCACGTCTGCTGGATTTAAGTCCGATTAAAGGTGTCACATCTTTGAGTAGGTTACATTTACTTCATCATCATAAACTAAAAGGCTAGGCTCTTGCCGGTGGAGCAATTTCCAATTTTCTCTATCTTGAGCTCTCTCCTTGACTGCCTGGTACAATACGACGTTCACATTTTCCTTCATTTGGTTATATATATTCCGTTATATATTCCTTTGGTTGGATAAAGTGAATTGAATTTGATTTTGTTACGAGACTTAAATAAAAACTAGCTTCATTACAAAATACGTATCAAGGACTACCTAATATATGTCTACAGCCTGATTCTGGAGACCAAGGTAACTATGGGTATGGAGTTTGCAAAATTTCCAGAAGTTTACGATCTAAATATTTACGTCTATCAAATGTATACACTCTTCTGTCGACCCAACGCCTAACGCTTCACCGCGAATCGAGTCCTCAATGTGTCGATCGTGCAACGTAACTATAGTATCCGAGATTCGAATTTGGTCATATCACTCTCAGTTTACCTCGTGCTTGACAATAAATAAATTAATATGGGACGACCTCACATATATATTAACCTAGTCCCGAATGAAGCCCCAGATGTCTTGTATTCTTTTATAAGTGCATTAGCTTACGACCTGTGCTCTCTGGGGGATCCGAACAAAGTAAGACTTTGAAGACCTGTCAGATTTTTTGGATGAATTAATTGATCCGAAGCCTAGTGTAATGGGTCTAACAGCACGCATTCATATCACGTAGGACATGCTCCCGATTTTGATGTTGAATGGCGAGAGCAAGGAATTCCCGGTTCTGGTACTGAGTTTGTATATAAAAAGAAGGCGTACCGGAAGGATACCCCAGTGTCACGCTTAGGACATGCTGAGGGGATAGTCGCAACTTATGCATCTCAACGATCTGCATTTAAAGATTATTACTACTCTAAATTCAAATGTTCACGCTGACAGAAACCCATGCTAGATTATTTCTCTCAATATAATCCATTCTCAGACATAAAGATGGAGAAATTTATACACGTAGGTATATCTCCAAAGAAAGGGAATTACGTCATTCTTATCTTTGATTCAGTAAGCTATATCATCGAAAATGGGCCTACAAGATAATAGAATAGAATATT
Source organism: Apotomis capreana (assembly GCA_947623375.1). NCBI lineage: Eukaryota > Metazoa > Arthropoda > Insecta > Lepidoptera > Tortricidae > Apotomis > Apotomis capreana. The sequence goes on from OX392501.1 coordinate 17,871,044, forward strand.
CTTCATTGGACACCTCGACGAGAAATTATTAGTACACGCTAACTCAGATTACACGTTAACTTCATTAGAGGTAAACAACAGGGCACTTTGAACAGCGATTCAACCACTAACTTGAAATTCCTCAACGGATCAAATCAATGAAGTGTCAAACGTACCTAACGGGCCCTGTTTCTTGACAATACAACACTCTTTGCGGATGTCTAACGTCAGTTGAGGTTAAGGAGTTTAGGGATCTTACCGATGCGGTAAAGATGGTAATAGCCAAACAATATGGCCCCTATTGCCAACAGAGACTTTCAGGTAATGACACCTACTACATACGGATTTTGACACTGGAGCGACGCTATAATACTACTTTGTTTCATGGGAGTGATCCTTCCTAGATATTATTTTTTCATCGTCGAGTAACCGAAACCGAAGCACGAGATCTTGTCTACTTCGGGTAGGTTGAGGGAGTCCTAAACTCCCACCAAGTCAGCACATTTTAATGGCATCTGAAGTAGTATTGGGAGTAGGCATGGGAATTTGCTTCCTAAGAGGTTCGCTTATAGAAAGATCAGAATAATTATATCCCGCAAAACTAAAGTGAGACTAGGGTGAGCGTTGATTTTCTCTGTTTTGTCCAAGATGTTGCGGATGCACGCGAACCAACGTGTGCATTCCCAAGGAGCTCGGAATAACCCAAAGGCTGTCCACCATCTGCTTCCAGCAGGTACTTAACTACTTCGCACGCGTTGCTCACAGGAGCCCGGAAAGTATGGTTAAGCTGATGGTAGTTGGCTAGGTAGACGGAAAAGGACCGTGCGTGTGATCGCCTACTCGCTTGTCCGATCTCATAAGGACAAGTACTGGCCTGCCTATAGGTACTTAAAGCTATCAAGACCGCCGAGAACAGCAACGAGTGGAAACGCATGGTATATCAAGTGGCGAACATTAATATTTTAAGTTATACATGACCTTCAGCAATGATGATGTCGACTAAAAAGACTGAAATGGGACTGATTCAATTTGGCTTTTAATTGCTTCTGTTCTCCTAAATTTGTGCTTAGTTGTCAGGCAAATAAGATTCTGTCAAAAATGACACTTTAGTGGCAAGCTTTTATAGCTGACTGTACTTTTCTTTGGATACCCATCAAATGCTCACTGAGACGATTCTAAAGAGTCCAAGCTCGGTAGGATGGCCTTTTCTATTATAGAGTTCCTATGGCCACCTACCGGCTCCATCATTAGATCAGCCCCATGGTACCACATCATTGTATTGTCATCAAAGTTAAGTAAGTATGCAAAACTTCAGCTCAATCGGTTGACGATATCTGCGTCAAATTTGAGTTGCAAGATTTCACCCGAACAAACATACATTAAACATACAATGCAAGTCAATAAAAGCTTACACAATACTGGATCTATTTAAGTGTTACGGGCCGGCAGTATGTCTCTTAATTTCCCACACATTAACATAAAGAAGCAAGATGTTGATGATGATTTGACTACGAACCGTATTTTCATTTAACGGGTCGCGAGAGGAAATGTGAACAACATCTACGACCGATTTGGTTCACCAGACTCGACAAGTTAATAATCGCAAATGAAAAGTGACAAATCGCAAATTGCAAACCAATTTATAAATGTAAATCTATCAAAACTCGTTTTATAATATCCGTATCGTTTACACGTTAAACTGATAAAAGTATGGTCAATGTGAAGATGAGCCGAGGTTTGTACACCTTCACCCTGATCCATAACACGAAGTTTGTCACTTAGGCCACTGGTACTGGCCCGCGTCACCGAGAATTTGCCGTCCCCTAGTAATAAATTAAGTGATAAGATACAATTTCCCTTTCATCCCTCGTGCAAAAATTATATTTACACCCGTCACCTTCTCGCACTGAATCTTACTTTGTCATAACAAATACTTTAAACACTTGCGACTTCATTAGCGTCAATAGAGTAACAAGGGAATCGGAGTGTCATGATCATGATAGGCCACTGGGAACAAACGGTTCGTCGGAACCAAACCGACCAATCATAGCAGTGATGACGTCAGCCACGTGTCGCCCTCTGTGCCGCAACGACGAACTATAATTTTATGCTATGACTTTTACTACAATAACTATCTACTGTAATTGTCATCAATTTCACAGGGTTATGACATTTTTGCAGTCATTTGGCTAATACTTTATTCCTCTCAAGGCATAGATAAGAACCAATATTTCTCAACGGGAAGACACCGACTTTATGCAAAAAAGTACTTTACATTGTATGTGTACTGATATATACCAGTATGTATAAGGTATACCATCATAAGACCCGCACCTCTTGAGGGAAATTGTCACATGAGATGAGACATGACTAACAAGTCTCAAAGGTGGGAGTAAACTAGGAATACGTCAAGCAGGGACATGTTAAAAGGCAAATTATATAAAGGAACACAAATAGGTCAAATACTACTTACTTACTCGTTACTACCACATCATTAGCACCGTCTTTAAAAGATAACACGCCAGAACTAATGCTAAATATAATCATTACGAATAAATTGAATGTGTGTGTGCCTGTGTGCCACCGGCAGGTAATATTCTATATCACTAATAATTAATTTCTTCGAAGTCTTATAACACTATATTATAAAACCCATGGCGCAACAAGGGTTAGGGTTTAATTTAGTCTGAATTTAATGCAATATTAATTACTATTAAGGAAAACTTCTTTAAAAGATAATAGTTCTAACATCTTCCCGTATTTCCTCAATTTCTCAAATGTTAACTGAAGGGGGACTCTTATAAGGGTAGTTCGCCTCTGTATCTGTGTTATTGGTTTGTGTACAACAATAAAGTTGTATCTACTATAATAATAACATCAACCCCTAATGTACAAATACCAACTCTGCTTTAAGGACATATCTACATTAAGAACGGAAGTAATAGCTCGAGTTCTAAATCCGAAACCCGAATTTCGGAGTCGAAACTCGGAACTCCGATTCATAACCCGAAACTCGAAACTCAAAATATGAACCTCCAAATTCGGAATCAGATACTTGAAATTCGAAACTAAATTAATTCACGAAAGTATAAACTTTGAACTCGACGTTCGGAGTATAAAACATGAAACTCGAAATTAGATACTCGAAATTCGAAACCCAAAACAAATTTAAAATTGAGGACAGTAAGAGTAAGGTAGATTAATTAACGTTAAGATTCATTAGTTGAAACTGATGATAGGGTCGATGATCGCGACTAAAGGGTTGGTCCTCGCTACCGTTGAATTCCCTTTGGTCCGGGTATCTTGTTAGAAAATTATTAACTGACCCAGCGGAGCCGAGTGAACCCGGCGTTTCCCACAACATTCATATCGATGTCTTAAAGCACAATGGCATCAACTTTTCTATGGAAATCTCACCGAGGCATCGATATAAGTTTCCTCAATGCATTAAGCAACTACAAAAAACAAGAGGTCATACCTACTTATACTCAACTACAATTCACTGTATTTTTTACCAGATTTTATTCTTGGGCCGCTTTTATTTTCAATATATCGATGAATAGCGCAATAACCTCCCTTTGCGAGGAGAATTGAGTATATATGCAGCTGACACTTGCATATATTACTCCGAATATTATAATAAATGAACTGTAAAACGACACTGAATGCACGAAATGATCTCAATGTGTTACATGATTGGGTTTACAAATAACCTACCCTCTATAAACGTTCTCAAGAGTTCGAGACAAGCTATCGATATTCAGACGGTAATTCACTCAAAGGTAAGGAAACAAATACCGGAATGCCATTCGTATCTAATAAATGCGAATAAAGAATCACCCCAAGAGAAGTATTTAGGAATGGTGCTGGATAGTGAATTAGAATGGAAACTAAGTATACCTAGACTATCATCGTCATGTGGAAGTCCTGTATGACACTAAAGCAATGTTTGTTCGCCAAATGAGACATACATTCATAACCGACTTGTAAAGTATTATCCTAACCGCCTTACAGAGCCTTTCACAATCCGAACAAGAATTATTGACGGAGTCGCCGTCGCCGGACACGATGAGGAAGTCTATATATATATATAGGTATGGGACAGAGGTAGTGCTAATGAAACAACGCTCAGAAATCTACAAATCGCTCAAAATAAAACTATATACCATATTACCCAAATACTAAAAACCAAATATTAAAAACCAAAGCGAAATGGGAATACACTCATTATGTAACGCTAACAATCTGTCCCTTCAACCAGCGTACTAGATTTGATCAGAAACACAGGATTTCAAAGGAGCACTTAATTCTACTCTCCAGCCAGTTACCGTAGCAAATCCTCGAATGTAAAATCTTTAATATAAGTACGAAAACTGAGAGACTATGTAATATATTAATAACATTTATCCGGCACTAGGAATTCGGTATTGTAGGCAAAGGACATTATGCGTTTTACTTTATAATGTATTTTAAATATACGAAGTCTTGTAAATGTAAATGAGGGAATTTTGGTTTTCCACCGTACACATAAATCTCTGCTTACCCAGAATTTACTTTGCTTACTTATTGTTATGTCGCATTATTCAACAATGTTTTGGTACCAGTGTTGATCTTGCTGGTATATTAAATAATTACTGGGCAACCTATCATAACTTTGTATCGCACTGTGTTCACTGATCATAGGCAATAAATTGTCATTAAATTAAATATAGGCATAATTTCCTTTGAGAAAAGTAAAGGTCTTTAACTATAGTATATCTCGTAGCTATCAAATAGTCTCATAGGAAAGTTGTCGTTACATGGAAAGGAAAAGGACATTTTTAAATGTATCTTCCATATCTAGGAAATTTATAATTTGAATCTTTAAAAGATTTTGGAAATTCTGATTACCGTTACATATTTCATTTGTTTTACGGGGTTTCTTAGTTACTTTCTAGTTTGTGCATTAGGTACTCGTTGTTTACCATCCCTTTCTATGTAAGGGCACATACGGTATAACACATCGCTATGGTCTTCTATGGTCAACTAAACCTAATGACGGAATAACGGAACGTAATGTTTAAACTTAATGAATACTCCTTATAGTATTTGTAATATTCATATATTTTCCTTTAATTGAAATTAAGTCGTCGATCTAACTAAGAAATGAAATTAGTCTATTTGAGTTTATGAAAACGTAATCACATTCGCTACCGCGTAGCACTACGGGCTACGCTCGTAGCCGATAACATGGGAAAAACCGTATGTATCGAAAACTTACTACGAGCAGAGCGCCCGGCTACCGGGTTGTTGGTGTCGAAAGTGTTAACCGGAACTATCCACTATGATACACGATAACACGATTCTTCATGTGGGCGCGTGGGAGTCTTGTTGTTTTCCTTAGTTTCAATGTTACTTGTTACTTATTTACTCTAAGGCATCCTTTTATACATAATCACTTCTCACCATCAACTACCTAATTCAAACGAGCCAAGGATCATGCCGTGTTAAATGTTGTATGAAAACATCTTATTAAGAATACACGCATTCCGAGGTTTCGCGACTCGCGACTACATAGTAGCTCAATCTTATCTAGAAGTTCCTATAGGACTTCATCGTGGGACAAAGGCACGTCCAAGTTTCTCAATTTGCTGTTTGCTACTGTTTATTTGAAGGGTAGGCTACGTTTTACGCATGTGTATTTTATGCGTTGAGTTTTAATAAGTACCGACATTTTATGGGCCAAAAAATTGTATTATTTTTTGTGACAGAACTCCATAAGACTATGCTAACTCGATTAGTGATCCTAATAACACGTAAAATAAGGAAATGTATGCATTGCATTGCTGAATTATACTCAATGTGGGCCTAAGATCATTCATCCCAGCACATTAACCACCATTGTCGCCGCCTCTCCCCTCGCCGCCTTCGGTACATACACAAGACCGATAAAGGGGGGAGACGGTGACATACGTATATATGTATATCCAGAATGCATCGCATACCTTTCATATCCAGTTAGAGGTTCCCTGTGTTCTGCCTATTCTTTTCCTACGGGTCAGAGGAACCGTCACTCTGCTTCGCGGGCGTTAGTTTGGCGGCTGTAACCGGCATATAACGATCTGTGGGAAAATTAGCTCTATGAACATGGCTTCTCTACACAATCAACCTCTCACACTCAACTTCATATATTTACTGTACTTAACTACGGGTGACACATCTCGCGGGTCGGAGGAGGAGTCTCCAGCTCAAACTTATGTCATTAGAGATAGTCGCAAACAGCGTACCTCTACTCTCTTTGAGGATGCGGACCAGGCCGAGGTACCGGACCCGGTGGCTACCACATCTCGGCACTGTTATTCGGTGCGCTAATGAGAATGCGGCCGGGGGTCTGGCGGTACCCGACATGGGCGGCTTCCCCTACCTTCTTTGAGAATGCGGACCAGGTCGAGGTACCGGACACGGTGGCTACCACATCTCGACACAGTTAGTCTGTGCGCTAATGAGAATGCGGCCGGGAGTCTGGCGGTACCCGACATGGGCGGCTTCCCCTACCTTCTTTGAGAATGCGGACCAGGAAGAGGTACCGGACCCGGTGGCTACCACATCTCGACACAGTTAGTCTGTGCGCTAATGAGAATGCGGCCGGAGGTCTGGCGGTACCCGACATGGGCGGCCACCACATCTCAACACAGATCTGTGTGCCTCTGCGAGATTGCGCTATACGGGGATAACGCATCTCGTATGGAGTACCTTTCCGCCCATATAAGATGGTTTCTTACTATAACAACTTTAATGGCCTCCATGGCGCACCCGCCATGGCAAGCTAAATCAATACAAAGTCAACTGTACAGAGAATCCATAAACCACTGTGAGCTTTCACCAAGAGAATTAAAATCACTTAGCTTTAGATAACTCCGGATAGCCTCAGACTCTTCACCTTCAATCACACTATCACTACTTTAAGAACTTGCACGCTTTCGCGCCACATTGGAACTGACTAGTCTACTTAACGGAAACTGATTTGATTTACTCCCTACGGCCCCCTCCAGGCGGCGCTGTTCAGTGTTGCTGTAGGGAAAGGATATTTGAGTGTCAGGTTTTCGCGTCCGTCGCGACAGAATTAATATCAAGTTCCTATGAGTTTTGTCGTTTAATCTCCGAGTACCTAAGTCTTATTCCAGTTTGGATAAAAAACGCACCTAGTGACAGAGCATTTTTATATAAACTAAAGAACAAACTGATATGTGACGCGTTTTACTCAGTTGACGAGTTTTTTCAAACGCCTGGATAACGTAACCCTGGTCACTTACCCAACAATAATGTAGTGTTCTAATGTAAAAACTATATTAAATTATAATTATACCTAACCTTAAAGTTTTTTGAACTTATGATCTCCGAATGATAAATATGGTATGGTTTCTAAAAAAAACAGTGTGTTTAGAAGTTGTTAATTTAACTAAAATTTATAATTACCTATGTGCATATTTTTTGTTATTGGGTTTTCAAAAATATTTATAGTAACAAATTGACATGTAAAATATTATTTTATAAATAAATGTTTGAATTGAATTGAATTGGTCAATTTAGTCTTAGAAACGTATCCATCGATCGAGCAAAGCTTCTGGTTTAATTCAAGAAACTTGATACCTACTTGCGTAAAGAAGGGCTTCGTCGGGCATCGGAGGTTAAGAGTCAAATTTCAAAACCTGGTAATAAAAGTTATATCTATAAATTTATACTTACTTACATGAAACGTAAGTTAAATTGTGTTCTATTGTATTCTGTTTTATTGTAAAATAAGTAAATGCGCCCTCGTATCTAGTGGCTAGCATATCTTGCTGTGACTTCGTTTGTTGCGCGACTCAGCATCCCCTGTCTTGCTCACACGGTATTGAAAAGAAAGTGACAGGTAGTATTTGTCGCGCGACAATGAGTTGCGTGTCAAAGTTCTGTTAGGGCTGATGTTGATATAGTAGGTGGAAATATTTATAGGCCATGATAAAAGTCTTGAAACGTTCATTTGAGATTGTTTTAATGACAAATTGATACCGGCTCAATTTGATAAATTTGAATTGTATTTGAATCTCGTATTATTTAAATGAAAAAAAAAAAAAAAAAAGATACATGCAATACGCTAAACCTATTAGATAACCTATGCATGCAGAACGAACTGCATGTTATATATAAGTAATTTCTCAATAATTATATAGCAATAATATTTTATAGTTACTTAGAATTAGCATTTGAATTAGCTAAAATTAATGGTTCGTAGAACCACAGAACTATCGCTATAATAGGAATGATGGATGACTGATGTTAATTTCTTCAACATTGAGTTTGAGTGAGTTATTTTTGTTCATCTAACTACAGTAGTAGTAATAAGAAAAATAAGTTAAGGGTCAGTATTGAATAGACAATAAAATGGAGCTATAGTTAAGCTAGGAGTGCCACAGGGCTCTATTTTAGGTCCATTTCTATTTTTGGTTTATATAAATGACTTACCATCTATAGTAGATAATCTTTGTAATATAGTACTATTTGCTGACGATACATCATTAATTTTCAAGGTTCACCGGAAATCAACCGACTATGCGGAAATTAATGGCACACTAGAGAAAGTACTTAACTGGTTTACTACTAATAATCTTCTATTAAATGCCAAGAAGACTAAATGTGTTAGATTTGCTTTACCGAATATTACGGCGGTAGATTCTACTATATTACTAAAGGGTGAATGTTTAGAAATAGTGAATAAGGCATTATTCTTAGGTATAACATTGGACAGTAATTTGCAATGGAGTCCACATATAGCAGTGCTTGCAGGTAAATTAAGTTCAGCGGCGTACGCTGTTAGGAAAATTAGACAATTGAGTAATAATAATAATACTCTTTATTGTGCACCACTAAATATAAATAAAGATTACACAAAGAAATTGCAAAAAATAAATCAGTAGGTAACAACAGGCGGTCTTATCGCTAAAAAGCGATCACTGTTGTCAGAGTAATGTTGATACAGCTCGCTTAGTTTATCATAGTTATTTTCATAGTGTCATGTCATATGGTATTCTGGTTTGGGGCAAAGCAGCTGACATTCAGACTATATTTGTGCTACAAAAAAGAGCCATTCGTTCTATATATAACCTAAATTCTCGTGACTCCTTAAGAGACATTTTCAAAGATATAAACATCTCTGTAGCGTCCCAATATATTTATGAGAGTATTATGTATGTTATTAGAAACCTAGATTCATTTACAAAAAATTCCGATGTCCACAGTTTTAACACTAGAAATAAAAATAAAATTGCTATTAGAAAGTTTCGTGTTCGTAAAGTAAGTAAATCATTTTTAGGCCAATGTATTCATTTTTATAATAAGTTACCTGATCATGTTTTAAAATTAGCCTTTCCATCTCTCAAAAATTATTTAAAAAAATCTCTAATGTCAAAAGCATATTATACAGTAGAGGACTATCTGACAGACAAAAATGCATGGCCTGAACCAGAAACCGCGTAGCTGACTCCTTCTTAGATTGTACCTAACTAGTTTAAGGGACACAGTTCTAATAAGAAATCATATCAAACGTAGATAAATTGTGATAAACCGTCAGGCTCAGGCTTTCTTGTAGTTTCTATTTTATTCTTACACTTTTCCTCACTTACATCTTAAAATACACTTTTAATATGTTTTCTTGTAGAACTACGTATAGTTAAGTTCATATCATTGTAATAGTTAAGTAACTACTTATGCTTTCTGAAAAAATGACTTACTGTTGAGTTTATTTCGGCGTTTCTTCTCAACAGTGGTCTCCTCTTGTGAAATGCCGGTAGACTCAGACATGTAAAAGTGCCCTTGTGCCCCATGAAATAATGAACTTTATTCTGCAAGTAGGCCTACTTGCAGAATAAAGTTCATTATTTCATTATTTCATTAATTAAGCTTTTATTCGACGTATTCAATGAAATAAGATATCATGATCATGACTTAATTTTTACGTATGATTGGAACTTTATTTTAATAATTCTTCACTAGTCAAAATTGCATCTATCTATCAGCCATAGCTTGCAAAAAGGCACAATCGCGACACTGTCTCCTCCGCGGTGGGGTCTTCATGGACATGTAGAAAATGTGGACGTGTATGTTGCTCCCGGATAGGACTAAATAGACACGAGAGGCGTTGCCTCTCGCAAACTGACGCTGCTTAATTCATCTTTCGCGATGTATAAGGCCTTTTTAGTTATCAGCCATAGACGTCTGCTGCTGAACATAGGCCTCTCCCATAACTCGCCACAAGGTGCGATCCTGTGCAGACCGCATCCATCGACTCGCTGCAACCCTAACAAGTCCGGGGCCTAGTCGGGGGCCGCCCCACGCTGCGCTTTTTCATACGTGGTCGCCACTTCAGGACTGCTGCCCCAACGGCCATCCGCTCTCCGGGCTACATGGCCCCCCCATTGCCACTTCAGCCGTGTAACCCTGTGGGCTACATCGGTTAGTTTGGTTCTTCTGCGAATATCCTCGTTTCTGATTCTATCAGGTAGAGAAACTTCGAGAATAGCCCTTTTTATTTCACGTTTTGTGACTCTAAGCCGCCTAATAAGTCCCATTGTGAACGACCATGTCTCAGTTCCGTAAGTGACTGGCAACACGCACTGTTCTAAGACTTTTGTCTTCAGGCGCTGGGGAATTTTCGACGAGAAGATATGACGGAGCTTCCCGAACGCTGCCCAGCCGAGTTTAATTCGACGATTAATCTCCTTCTCAAAGTTGGACTTACCTAGCTGGACAATTTGTCCCGGGTAAACATCGAGTATGTTTACCTGGGAATAATCAACAACTTCGAGGGCATAGTTCCCAACAAATACCGGGTAACGTGCAACATGGTCATTTGACATGAGTTTGGTCTACTCCATGTTCATTTCTAGACCTACCTGCTGAAAATATGCACACACAAAACTAATTTCAAAGTTTCTAATCACAAATATCCAATATATTATCACCGCTATAGATATACTTTAGCCACAGCTTTATAAAGGCTAAAAGTCTGGCTCTCACTTTATACGCCCCTGGTCTCACTTTGGGCACATAGTGCTGTGCTAAGGTGTAACCCAGAATGTCTGGGTCTGGTGCGGCCCTAATTCTATTAGGCACATGAATTAGTGTTACATGTTCGAGATCAGAGGTCATTAACAACATCAGAAACAATCTAAGTCAAGGGCAAGTTCTTGTTTGAGTTCATACGTTGATGTCTGCGAGTACGACTATTAGGTATAAATACTAACTAGAAGTTCAACATCATCAACCGATTACGATAAATGCATAATTACAATTAATCGGGAAGTATACATAACTGCACGTTAGTGAAAACTGTATCTGGATCGATCCATCAGTATTTAAAGACCAGATAGGCGTGACCGGGGGCTTTAAACAGACACTCTGTGTTCACACAGAGTCATAACCTTCCCTTGCAGAACAAGTCATAACTCCTCTTAAATTTATTAAGTACCACAGTGAGGACGCCCTAGCTACCAGCTGTGTTTCAAAATTTGTTGAAATTAATTAAGTCACTTTTACGTACGAGTAGAACGACAAAGGACACACACAATTTATGATTTTTTATAATAGAATGGAAATATCTGCTAATTCTTATCAAACGCGATGTCAAAAATTAGCTGTACAACTTGAAAGTAGCTGATATTTTAACACGGATGCATGCGAGGATGCATGGCATTAAGCATACGAGGGGTTAAAACAAATATGAACGTAGGCGGCAAGTTGCTTTTACGTTCAGTCACCTACCGTCAAATTTGGCGCTTTCTTTTGCTTTGAAGTTCTTTACCTCAGCCGAAATAACCGGCATCCTGTATCACGATCAAACAGCTAACTGTTCCTCGTATAATTTGCGCGTCTAGTGCATCCATACGGCTATTACTCACGGATGTTCCATCAGAGGCAATTACTGGTTACGAATTGATTCAGCGTTTAATACAATAATTGCTTTAATTGTTGGAGTTCCTTCGTGCATTCTGTGAACGAAGTTTCAAACTTACGTATCGTTCGTAGAAACTTCAATCAGTTTTTATGTAACTAATACCGTTTATAATTAGATAAGTTCCGATATAGTCACGTTTTCGATATTCTCTGTCGATTTTTAGCGATGAGATTCAACCGAGTCTATAATTATGAATCATCTTTAAATTGCTTGCAAATATACGTACTCTTACATAATTATACCCAAATTGACTGCAAGAGTAGATAACAACACTTTATAAAGTATTTTATGTTAAATTGAGAGTAGGTAAGTAGAATATAATTAATAAGCAATCAATATAGCGCCTTTGGCTATATTAATACGTTTTTTTGCGTAGGTTTCGATAAATTGCTTGAATCTCGTATAATAAATTATCAAAACACATATAAGTACTCGTAATACGTGTAAAAAAACGCCGCTGCAGTGGATAATAAAAACAAAAGTGAGTGCCGAAAAGTTATTCCTGAAGCGTTTACGATTAAGTACGACTCTTTTGAAACTTAAATACCCAGTATTTTTGGTAACATTCATAATATTCATTGACTTTCAACGTCAGTAACCAAAAATGTGTCGTTGCCAGTTAGATAAATTAGTAGTTAGTACCACTAAATATCCGCAATTATGGCGTGGGTTGTAAAACCCTCTGTTGGGCTATATATACAGTCCGACCAAACAGAGTAGAAATTAAAAAGTGGCAATACTGTAGTGTCGTCCCCGTTTGGGACACGGAGGACACTACAGTATTGCCACTTTTTAATTTCTACTCTTTTTGGTCGGCCTGTATCAGCCAAAATACTGATAGAAAGACTTATCCACTTATCCCAAGGATCCCCAAAAAACTGGTCCCGCTCTTATTACGCTTCTCTATTCTTGTCATCTTAACCAGATCGTCGGTGTAGTCCTATTAAGTGAAAGTGCATTCGAGCCCACAGGTAAATTGCTAGTATTTGTAGAAAAACTTAAATAAATCTTTAGTAGCTAAAGTGATTGAACTACAATACGTTGTGGAGCTTTATTTATACTCTAAGGATCGAACGGTTCTTTAAAACAATTTTTAAGTAGTTTTAAGCGTGCACGTTCGCAGAAAATGATACATTATAATTACGACTGCAGGCGACATCACAGTCTCACGAGTCACTTTTCTCGTCCACAAGTGTCGTGACTATAATGGCCCTAAACTGTGGGACGCAGACAGCTAGACATGCTCTGATTATCAGCGCGCTTTTTGGGTACCGTTGAGTAATTATCTTCTTTTCACATGTTTCATAAAGGCAGTGCCACTATTTACGTAAAAAACGAGTGTTTGATTATAACTTGACCAAATTATTTCCCCAATTAGGCGTTCTGGCACGCAGGACCTACAATAGATGAGGCACAATTTTATTTTGACGTCTTCTAAATCTAATTGTCATATAATGTAAACCTTTAAATATTTATATGACATTAATAATAATAAAATAAAAAAACAAATATTCCTAAACAACACTGGTTAAGTTTTAATAATTATAACTTTCAACAAGATACAATCATGAACTACCTACATTACCGAAAACTAAGAAAAGAATGAGAAAAAAGAAGAATAGAAATATGATATTTATTTCTTCATTAAAACAACTGAATAAAAATAGGTAGTAGGTAAGTATATTATTTTCACTTCTCTCGCTCTAAAAGTTCGACTTTATGCTGTGCGTAGGCGACATAAAGTAGCTTTTTATGCTCTAGAGCATAAAGTAAAATCGTCGTCGAAGACCAAGGCGATCGGTCCAACAGCCACACGAAAAAGGTTCTCAATAAACAGTTAAAAAAAAAAACATAAAACTTCATACAATAAAACCCGTTCCAGACCTTCCGATCCGATCAGATTTATCCGAGAAATCGGATAATGTGTAGTGTATAAGATCCTAACAATTGCACTACACATTATCCGATTTCTTCCGATATATCGGATCGGATCAGAAGGTCTGGAACGGGTTTTAACTCTTTATTTTATTTCGTTTTGTTAGTATTCTAAGACCAAGGCAAATGTACCAACAGCCAAAGTACACAATAAAACTTCTTGAAATAAACTTGTAACTTTTATGTACTATCATTTATTACTTTTTAAACTATTACTTTAAATATTTATTAAATTTATTTTTAAGTAGGTGGTATACATGATATGTGTATATATGTTATTTACATGATACAGTTTCATTTCCTCGCAATCGAAGTGAAAAGTAGAGTGTGCAACTCGTCCATAAAACGCATTTTACACTCGACTTTATATTCATCCTCGCTCGCAAGCTCGCTCGGATGGATAAACGTCTCGTGTAAAATGATGCGTTTTATGCACTTGTCGTACAATCTACTATTAATTTATGATTTCTCATGTAATATTTTTCTTGTTGGTGTGCAATAAAGTATTGTTGTATTGTATTGTATTGTATTGTATTGTATTGTATTGTATTGTATATTTCTGATGTTTTTAATACTAGGATTTCGATAAAAAATATTATCATTATTTTGTACCTATTTTATTTTATAGTACTTTACTTCAATTGTAAAGGTACGGAACCCAAAACAAATCTCGTTTGTGTGCGGCCGCGACCGAGATGGTATCTGACCAATTGCCTTGATCTTTAGACAAAACTGCGAGCGGACTTTACCGAACACTACTTGACCTCTCGCTGCCTTTTTTGTTGCAAGCTGGGGATAACAATATACAGTACGACTGAATGTTATGCTGCTAGGGGTCTAAATTATCGAGTGTCACTGCATGTCTACTTTGGCTATGTGCTTTAAATGAAGTTAAAGTTAAAGTGTTATTACACAAGAAAACTGTTATGACACTTTCTTTCTCAATGAGATATTTTAATAGACGTACAATTAATAATGGCGAGATGGCGAGTCATATCTTTCAGTCGTCAAAATGTGACCTTGTGTGTAAATGTGAGCTATGACTTCAGAGTTCAGCATGTAAGTAGTTATTGAGAGTTTAATGCAGCTCGATTAGCAAACAACGATATACAAACAATCCTTACATGACCGAGATGAAGCCGAAATATTGCTAAAATGTGTATTTCACATTGCAATGCCCTATCGAATTAAGGCCTTGGTCATAATAGCTACATTATTCGTGCTAGTTATGCTACACAGTTGAAATTATACAATGAGCTGCATAATTGCATGGCCATCATAAATGGCATTTATAAATGGGTCATGCATTTGTGCAGCCCATACTACATTTGCTACATATATGTATAATATGATGGTTGCTTTTATCGCGTGATAAATAAATGACTAAGCATCTGTCACTCTCGCACTCCTACTTGTGAAAAAAATACGAATGGTCTATCACTTATATTACACAGACATTTTAAACGTTTCCTACAATATGTTTAAAAATAATTTATAAACATTTAAGGCTGGTCTAAATAATTAAATATATTTGAGTAGTTTTGATCCCTCGATGCATCTAGTTATCTACCTATTCCTAGAATTGTGTATACTGAAATATAACACTTTAGTCTTTTAAGTATAATGCAATAGCTTTTTAAATATTGTAACATTGTAAATTTTCATTAAATTTAGTGTTTTTTTTTCTATGTTACCTATTGAACATAAAGTCAGTTATTAACGTAGATAAGCGAATTTTTGTTCATAACGCATGTTGTGTTTGCCTGTAATTGGGTAAATACTCTGATATGTTTCGTACCTGCATTTGTTTTTATGTATGTGATATAGTATTTGTACCTGTTGGAAAACCTAATAAATAAATAAAAATAAATATATCGCGTGACAAATGTGGCCAGCCAGTATGATGGTTGCGTTTATCACGCGATAAATAAGTGACAAAGCATCCGTCACGTTTTGACAAAATGTGTGCGTGAGTAACAGATGCTTTATCCTTTATTTATCACGTGATAACGCAACCTTCATGGGCGCGCAGGAGTGGTAAACAGGACTCCTGAATACTTTACGCCAAAGCTTAATAAACACTTTGGTAGCGTCTTCATTTACTTACTAGTTACTTATTTACATATGGACTAATTACCGAATACTAAGTAAAACGAATGAAACAAGTAGGTAGTTTCATTTCCGATGCACATTTTCAAATGAACTAGCTAAACATGAGCATTCGATGGACATAACCACGGACCAAAATAAAAATATAGGCGCTGAGTGCTACTCAGGCATAACCGCGAAGGGTTCCGTCGTATAAATACTATATAACTCTGTAATATAATCGAAGAGAAAGAGAGTACTCGTGGACAACATAAATCGAAGAATTGAGAAATTAAAGTGACAATGTGGAGTAAATTTGTCATCGAAACGAAGACCGATGAAGTTGTTTGTTTGTAAAGTTACGTACCTCAAAAAGAAAAAAAAAACACCCTTCTGTTCGTCCGTCTGTCTGTCAAGACCCTTTATCTCGGGAACGCGTGGGATATCGAGTTGAAATTAAAATCATACTCAGACAGGTCTAAATCTCTTGAAACTTCTAAGTAAACGTAAAAGATACAGCGTATAGAGTATTTTCCGTTGACTTAGAACTATGAAATTCGGCAAGTAATACCGTCTTATACTACAAGTATAGGGAAAAATATGAAAACTAGTAAATCATAAAAATCTGTAAAATTAAGTTTGTCTCACAGAGAACAATATACAGCGCATTCTTTTGTTGATCTATCCCACAACTGTTTCGCCAACTTTTCATTTGTTCGAAAGTATTTTTTTTTTCCTGAAACTCGTAATGTTTACAGGATTTTATAAAGCTCGTTTTAAAGAACCCATTAGGTTAGGTTAGGTTTGTTTTATAATTATTCTGAAAAATTAACAGTTTTGGAAACAAATAGCTTTCGGACAAATGAAAATTTCGCGAGACGTTACAAATGGGAAACAAAAATTATTGTTTCAGACAGGTAACCCTATTACCTATCGAAAGATTAGTATTAAGTATTTAAATTTTTCGACAGGGACCCCAAAGATCACTAGCGAAAATACAATAAGCATGGGAATTAGGTGAAAAGAATGTAAATAGTTGTGACCCTGTTTAGCGCATGCGCGCGCGTCGTTTTAATATTATTACGGTACACGAATACTGCATTTACGAGTTTGGTTGGCGTTTATCAAATAGAAAACGAATGGTGTTCATTACATTACATATTGCATTATCTAGGCCTAATGCAAACGTTTTTGGGTCATTTCATTGAACTGTTTATTTTATTTCTCAAGCGCATTTTACTAATTAATGTTTACTTTACTGCTACATGTACAAAAGGGCTTATGAAAGTGGAAGCTGTAGTCGGTTACGTCTTTATTTGTATGGAGCAGTAAGGGAGTGGGACTAGCGGTAGGCCACAGACCACTTTAGGCATTAACATCTTAATACAATAGAATTGCCTCTTATGGGATATCCACAGTAAATAAAAATTTCGAGTGTGCATATTTTTGCAGTACCAATAATGTAGTTGCTAAAAATCAGGTTGGTATTTTTGTTTTACCTAAAGTAATTATACCAGAAAAGTATGTTCACTGGTTTTCGGTTCCACCACGAGTACCATGACCATTGTATTATTTTCCTGATAGGGAAACTCGCGCTTCGGGCGGTAACATTGTAGAAATATGAGCTAGAAATCTGTCATTCACAACATAACAACAGTGTTCAATTTTCACCGCAAATAACTTCTTTTATGCCCGCGACAGCCTGGGGACAGTCGATGGCCATTAAGTCAGATATGTATACGTATATTGCAGCTTGTAGCTATAACGTATAACTGGAATGGGCTTGCAGGGAAAATCACAATTGGAACTTTGTTCGGCGGGCTGCTTGTTTTTTTTGTGTTCCCTTATCATTATCAACTACTCGAAAACGGATGGATAGATGTGAAAAATCTTTTATTTTAGTTATAAAGAAGGGATGTCTTCAAAAATTTAGGCACACGTCGCATATTGTGTTTTGGGTAATATTTTTAGTACCTTAGAATTGTTCTCGAAAATATAATATTTCGTTTCGTTAAGTTCGGTTACGTATTTTGCATGCACGAAAACAGTGAGACACGCAGCAGTCATGTCACTTACACGTCTCAAATAAAGAATTTAATCTGGAATTATTCAACTAACTTAATAGTACAACTAATGTTGGCAAAAATAATATGAAGATGACGTTAATAATTGTTATATAATAACATCTGTACTTTTAGATATTTCGGTATGGTACATAGGTTCGCTTGCCCCGCTTTGGTGTTGGCACCTACAGTGACGCCGTCTACAACCAGTTGGTTTATATCCTATCCAATGATAAGGTCAGTCTGGACAAGTGCATCTGCAATATCGAACTGCAGTATCTAAAAAAAATACATACAGTGAAACATAGAACCTCCTCCTTTTTTGGAAGTTGGTTAAAAAGTACCTACAAATCTTATATCACAAACGCCACGCCATCATACCTTTGCCTACTAACGATGGCTTCTTGATTGTAAGACTTGTATGGTATCCCACCAACGGTAGCCAATCACTTGCTAAACATCGTTTCATAAATATTCAATTTACAAACAACGTTAGACAAATGAACGATTCCCAAATTAGACGTTTCATAAAAAATAGTTTTACAAATAGATCATGATACAAATTATTTATTGGACAAAACATCATATCACAAAACATTATTTCGCAAATTATTCATTTATTATTCTAGTCAATTAACAAAATAACGAATGATAAAACAACGTTAATAAAATGCATTGTTTGGTAAACATTTCGTTTAATAAATCATCGTGGTGTGAACGTCATTCATATGTGTAGTTTTCTACGAGTACAAAATAGTAACATACTAAATTACTCAGATGAGCATACAGACGTCTTAGTGTTCAGGTTATTGAGTTTTTTTAGGTAACATGGCTCAAAAACCGAAAGTTGTAGGTTAGGTTAGGTTTGTTTTATGACCATGTATAGCGGAGCGAGCGAAGCGAGCGCAGCGTCAAAATGTTTGCTTAAAAAATGGAACATCACTCAATCTAATTTAGCCTAAAAATGGCAAATATTGAAAAAAATATTTTTTTGAACCCCAATATCTCGGTAAATATCGCTCTGAGAGAAAAAGTTTAAAGAACAAAGCAAGCTTATTTTAGTGTAACCTACAAAATTCAATCTAATTTAAGTCCAAAAACAGCAAATCAAAGTGTAAAAAATTATTCAGTCCCAGAAACGGCCCGTCTTTGGTACAATCTGACCGAAATAAGTACTTGTTTGTTTAATATTTGGTCCAAGTGTTTCGAGCATTAAACTTCATACTCATACTGGACACGCGTCCCAAAAAGCCTTATTACTAGGCACTCGCACCGTGTTCAAAATGAAACAACGTATGCTAGACGAATGACAATTTAATTTTGTTTCTCAGACTATATATACAAGCAGTAAGAAAATCTCTATACCGCGATGCAGCGGAAATGACATACGGTACACCGACATCTAGCGGATAATTAAACAAACATGGTATTACATACGACATGAACATACCGCCCACCATGGACAGCATGTCCATCAGTCAAAACTGCAATACTTAACTTGCATATATACAAAACAATGTAACTTCGAACAACCAACAATTAGACATACATCGTAATGCTTTAATTGCATTTACAAAAAACATAGTGCACTCCGATGTGTCTTGTTACGGTCATATTAATAACTTGTACCTAAATAATATGACCTAAAATTAGTTGACCATAACAACAAAAACAAAAACAAAAACACACATCGAATACTAAGAAATATCACTGATATCTTAACTCAAGACAATGACAATAGCAATAGCAATTAGTATACGATTTAAAAACAACAACAACATATTGACCGCATTAATCAGTCACTGGTAAAAATATATAACTGAAACAGCCCTTTTTGTAGTGCTATTGTTGAACAGCAAGCTAACAACAATAACACAAGTAACCTTGTCCAAACCAGAGTATTTTTGATTGATAATTCCATAAAGCAAGATGGTAAGTTATTTTCCTTAATTATGACGATATCTCAAATTCTGGCCGTAGGGATAGACTTCGTCCACTATGTTGGAACCAAAATTGAGTCAAATATTCCGGAAGCCTGGCGTCGTCAGAAATCTTGAAGCATTCGTAATGTCATCTGCCATCGCTTATGGATTCATAACAAAAATGTCAGTACTTCATAACGACTCTAATAGTCAACAATACGAATATAAATGCATTATGTAGTAATCCTCCTTGTCTAACTTACCATTATCAACAAAAGGCCTAAATAAAGAAAAACTTACAATTACAGTGAACTGAATACGTATATTCCAGTAACTTTTGAGGCTTGGATTTGCTGTACTTGATTGGGGCCTAGTCTACCACGTACTGAATGTATTTAATGGGTCAGTAGCTCGCACAAACCTTCTGCAATAGGATAGCACACGC
The DNA here is from genome assembly GCA_947623375.1 of Apotomis capreana. Taxonomy (NCBI): domain Eukaryota; kingdom Metazoa; phylum Arthropoda; class Insecta; order Lepidoptera; family Tortricidae; genus Apotomis; species Apotomis capreana. Next base: position 17,891,447 of record OX392501.1, read on the forward strand.
ATTGTTCTGCTTAACGAAGATAATCTCCCACAAACCTCATCTCATTCAGTTAGGTTAGTGGTCAAATGGCATGGTGGTTTGGTTTCTTCGATTTTCTGTGGACTGTATCTAAGGTTTATATTTAGTAACCAAACTGGACCCTCATTCCACAACATGCATTCAGCACAATCACCTTATTTTAAAACCTCTGAATGTGTAGTCTACTGAGCGACGATACGTGTAACTATTGACCAACATCTATTGCAGTATCTCCCAGACTCGATACTACAAAGGTCTTCCACCTAACGGGATGACTGCTCAGCCATGCACGAAATTTCAAACGGACCCTTAACAAATCAAGCCGAATATTATGATCCCACTGACAATCTTACACCCAAATCCGTCGTATACCAAAAGTTTCGAAAGGACGAGACATGTCAGATATTTCCTTCGACTTAATTGTAGGAACACTTGCTGGATGAAGCTGAATAGAATACTTGAAAACATCACTCTTCACATTCCAAGTGATTCCTAAAGACTTCATGACGTCATCTTCCTTCAACTGCAGATTACCTTGATCAGTCTGCTTATCTCCATGAATCTCACATAGGAGCTCATCACTACTACTGAACCACTTCTGTAACTCAAAACAACTTCGTTTGAGTAACTCATTCATCTCATGACACACCCGTTTTCCTTCCAATACTGACTGACAGCCGGTCATGAGATCATAAACGTAAAAATCATTTAATACCCTCTCCGAAGCTATAGGGAAATTATTAACATCTTCATGCGCAACTTCTTGAAGTGTTCGAAAAGCTAAGTTTTGATCCGATGCAGTTCCAATTGTAACGCGTGATAGTCTCATATCCTTTAGAGTTTCTTCTGTATTGTCGCGCAACAGAAGTCGTTGGCAATCTGCACCTGCATCTGCCACTTTGACCTGTTGATGCTCCTTGACAATGTCTGAGATTATGCTTATGGGATACTCACGCCACCGCATAATGATATGTTTTAAATCCAGCTGTAATCTCGGTTCAGTTAACATATCATTATTCAAGGTTACTCCATTGGTTCCCTGACAAGAAGCGTCAAAAGCAACACTGTCTTTGGTCGTTCTTCTCTCTCTACAAACAACTGCACGGTGGGCCAGATACTCTACGTCTTTATCGTCACGTTGGTCCTTGGGGACAACTGCGGCGTGACCCAAGTCCAGATACTGGTTTATGACAGCAGAGTATTGATTCTTGAGAGGATTACTCGACAATTTATTCTCCGACCAAAGAAACCGTTTTACTACAATACCTTTTGAATTGCCATATTTGCACTGCGGGTCATCATCACGAAAAGGCAATTTAACAACACCAAAATCATTTCTATTTGTAGTCTGGCCAAAGGAGTCTTCACACAACTGCTCTTCTATTGTAAGATGTTTGATGGAATTCATCCCATTGGTTTCCGATTCCATCTCCCAAAACTTTTTGAGCAATTTGTTTTCGTCAACTGATGCATGCAAACTAACAACCGTACTATGGCAATTCACATTCACTGGAACTTCACTTGTATCAACACGACCACTCAAAATCCATCCAAGCTTGGTTTGTTGAGCAATTGGAGAACCTGAAGGACCCTTAATAAATCCCTTGCATAATATTTGCGCATAAACATCAGCTCCTAGGAGCATATCAACTTCATTAGGTGTGTCGAATTCGGGATCTGCTAACTTTAAGTTAGCAAACTCTGACCACTGAATTACAACTTTCTTCTCTGGAAGAAAAGTTGTAAGTTTGTTTAAAACGTGAGCCCCAACCTCTACCTTAAATTCAGGATCGTGAAGTGAATGTAAACTGACAGTCACCAACGATTGGGAAGCTAGAGTAGCATTACCGTCACCTCCTAACCCTGAAATACTAATATTATTAGGCCTCTTCTTCAGACCTAATAACTGAACAGCGGACTCAGTTATTAAACAACTGTGCGATCCCTGATCGAGCAAACACCGTAAAATCACAACATTCCCAGTCGGCGACACAGCTTTTACCAATGCTGTGGCCAGAAGTACTTGACTGCTTGTTTTTGACAAACAGCCAACCACTTTTGAGTTGGTCATGTCTAGTGCCTTAGATGTTGAAGCATGAGCGACAACATTTTTATCAACCGAGTAATTCTCGACTTCACTGGTATCGGTTGATACTATAGCATTTTCGGGATGCAATAAGGTATGGTGCTTTTTTCTACATATATGGCATCTAGAAAGCTGACGACACGAAAAGGCTGAATGGTTTGAACACAAACAATTATAGCACAGTCTGCTGGTCTGGACAAGGCTACGACGAGTATCTATATCATAAGAGACAAACTTCTTACAACTACTTAATTTATGACTCTCATTGCAGCAGTGACAAGTTGAAGGCGTAGCAATGTGAAACGATTTCATTGGACTAGTTGGATGCTGAGGTTTGGGTTGTAATTTGGGCTCAATGAATTCAAGTGCTCTGAATCTATTTTCCAAAAAGGTGTGGAACTGTACAAACTTGGGAAGCTCATCATTAATCTCACATGCCTTTAACTCCCACTGCTTCCTAGATTCAGAGTCTAGCTTAGATGATATCAAAAAAATGATCATAACATCCCACGAACTTGTGTTGATACCCAGGTTGACTAACGCTGACAAACATTCTGAAGTAGTATCTAGCAAATTCTTAATTGCATGAGAGGCTTCCACTGACATTGACTTTTGATTAAATAGCCTCTTCAGAATACAATTTGCTAAATACTTCTTATTGTTATACCTACGCTCAAGCATTCCCCAACTAATTTCATAATTATCATTGGTAATCGGGATGTGTCTTAGGAGTTGTTCCGCTTCTCCAAGTAAATGGGATTTGAGATGAAGCAACTTAGTAACATAGTCAAGACGCTCGTTCTTATGGATCAGAGAGACAAACAAATCGTGAAAACTCGTCCATTCTTCATATTTCCCAGAAAACTTTGGAATTGACACGTCACTCAATCTGACACTGCAACAGGGATCTCCCATCTGAGTGACGTTGATAACTGGCTCGACATGTGAACACTTCGCAGGCTCTGCCTTGTTTTGGAATGTCGACAGAACAGTCTTCAGGTCAGACTTGTATTCAACATACAGTTCTTCGGTCTGCTCGTATAAATCATCCTTGTGATACGCGGAATCCTCAAAATCTGTGCGCTCTATTTCGACAAGAATGTTCCTGTGCGTCTCCGTAAATAATGTCCAATTCTGTTCCAAAGTGTCGAGTCTAGTTTCCACATAAGCCTGAGTAACACGATCTTTTGGCGACTTTTTGTAGTTTACTCTAGCTCTATTTATGTTTGACTTTATGTCATCTTGACATTTTGCGTATGCCTCCATTTTTCTAAGTTGAAGAAATTTCGAAAAAATTAAAAGTCTTTTTTTTGCGATAATTTTCTAAGTGCTTGACAACTGGGAAAAATCCGGCATGGATTCCCCGTCTCACCACTTTTCACTAAACTATTCTAAGTCCTAAAATTCTTCAAAATTTTCTAAGTCCAAACTATCCGAATTTTTTAATTAAGTCCCAAATATTCTTCAATTTTGCACAACCCTAACAATTCTCAATTTGGCACAACCCTATTATGAAACGTCAAAGTACTCACAGATTATCCATTTTACATAATTATGACACTTGTATACCCGTCCGCCTGATGCCGTCCTGCAGCAGCTCAGCTCCTTCGCCTCCTCCGCGGTACCTCTTCTCCTCCAGGTAGCTCCAGCGTCACCGCGCTGAGAGCGTCACCACCAGCAGCAACACGCCACCGTTCTGGTGCCCGCAGTGGATGCCGTCGCCAGTCTTCTGAGCCTCATCCGGCTCGAAGGACCATGGACACGCGTCCCAAAAAGCCTATTACTAGGCACTCGCACCGTGTTCAAAATGAAACAACGTATGCTAGACGAATGACAATTTAATTTTGTTTCTCAGACTATATATACAAGCAGTAAGAAAATCTCTATACCGCGATGCAGCGGAAATGACATACGGTACACCGACATCTAGCGGATAATTAAACAAACATGGTATTACATACGACATGAACCACGGAGTATATGGAGATGGCATTCAGCGCAGTTTGTTCTAGCACCGCTGTAGCTGACTTTTACACGCACACAATTATATTCGTATAAAAATAAGGTTTTACAACAAACAGAAGTGAGTTGACATTGGCTGAGCTAATGTGTGCGTATTACGTGGTCATACACTACTACGATCAATGTATCGAGAATTTTAGTCCTTATATGCATATCAGACAATGTCTTTATTTTTATTATAACTTAAATAGAAATAAAATAAAAGGCAAATGAGACCTTGTGATTCAGTACGACAAAGCCTCGAATTGACAAGAAATTGATTTCTACTTCCGTCAATTCAGTAGTGTCACTTTTGATATTAACGCTGGCTAAATATCGCAAGGTTTTATGTTACAATTTTAAAACATTTAAAATTGAACCCTATCCTTGTAACACGGGGTCTAATTTTAACGACCCAGAAAATGTAATGTAAGCTCTGCCAGCGGTATGCATCTAATGATTCTAAAGGTTAAGGGCGTGATCAAATCAAAATAGTCGATATCGATAAAATAATAATATATATAGGCTTATAATATGTTTAATGCATGTTGAAAATATTTATTTTGTATGGTCGTAAACGTCGTAAATTAAATGATCAGACCTTTTAATTTCTGGCGACGAAATCAAATGGAAGCGTCCATCTCAATCTTTCTATCGTTCAGAATGTTTACTTTACATATAGTGATATATGAATAATAAAAACATCACCTTACAACATTTGGAACAGGTAGTGGGTAAATTATAAACGGAGTAGATTTATTTATTTCATCATATAAAATGTAAACAAAATAATTAAGGGACAATCGTACACAACTCGACCTGGCCTTATACTAACCAATAGTAGACGACGATTTAAACAATATATATAGATAACATCCATGACCCAGGAACAAATATTCGAGTTCATCACACAAATATTTGCCCTTGCCGAGATTCGAACCCAGGACCGCCGGCTCAGTAGGCAGATGCAATAAAACTGCGCCAACCTCGTCGTCAACTGACTAGCACGTATTACATTGTGGATTAGCAAAACAATAATACTGTTTTAATCTAATGATTTAGTCACCCACTGCTATTGATTTCGCTGTAATAAAATTACATGTCTGAATAAAAAAAAAACCGGCCAGGTGCGATTCTGACTCGCGCACCGAGGGTTCCGTACAAAATTTCACTTATCCCATCTTAATTGGCCTGGTTGAGTTAAGTTTGCATCTGAAATGTATGGCGCCGCAAACAAACCAGGTGCAAATACTTATAAAAATAATGTAATAATTAATGTAATTTAATCTGCAAATTCTGAGTTTTAGTAATTATTTTTGACATAAGTAACAAATTGAAATATGTAACAATTAAGTATTTGAAAAAGAACAAAGGCCTTCTTATCACCGTACCCAAAAAAGGAGACCTCAGTGAATGTGGCAATTGGAGAGGCATCACCTTGCTCTCGATTCCTTCTAGGGTGCTCTGCAGGATCATCCTAGATAGGCTGTCGGGGGCCGTTGAACCTCTTCTTCGCAGAGAGCAAGCTGGCTTCCGACCCAATCGATCGTGCACGGACCAGATCAACACCTTGCGCATAATTCTCGAACAGGCATCAGAATGGCAGAGGGAAATGTACCTGACCTTTGTGGACTTCGAAAAAGCTTTCGACACGCTGAGATGGAGCTGTATCTGGGATCGGCTACGTGAAATTGGAGTCCCCGAGAAGATCATTAACATAATTAAGGCCATCTACGGGATGTATTCTTGTAGAGTAACTCACGACGGCCTCGTCTCGGAGGACATACCGGTCCATGCGGGTGTACGCCAGGGGTGCCTTCTTTCACCTCTCCTTTTCCTTGTCGTCCTGGATGGCATCATGAATAACACCACCAACAGCAAGCGCCGCGGCATAGAGTGGGGACTGTCCAACGTCTTGGAAGATTTGGACTATGCCGATGACCTATGCCTATTGAGCCACACGCGCGCAGACATGCAAGCCAAACTGGACGACCTACGACGAGAGGCTCTGGAGACGGGACTTAAAATTAACACCCGGAAGACCCAGGAAATGAGGTGCGGAGCGACAAGCTCTTTGCCGTTGCTCATCGGCACAGAGGGGGTGGAGAGAGTCCACAAATTTACTTACCTCGGTAGTGTAGTGTCGGAAACAGGAGGGACCGAAGAGGACACCGCTTCGAGAATCGCCAAGGGGAAGGCAACCTTCGCACAGCTCCGTCCTGTCTGGCAATCGCGGAAACTGACTAGGAGAGTTAAGCTCAAGATATTCCGGTCCAACGTGAAAACCGTGTTGCTGTACGGATGTGAGACGTGGAAGGTCACTAAAGACATCACGCACCGGTTCCAGGTCTTCATCAACAGCTGTCTTCCCCGAATTCTCGGTGTATACTGGCCCGAGAAAATCTCCAACGTAGACCTGTGGGAACGCTGTGGTGAGACTCCGATCGACCAGCAAATCAAACGCCGCAAGTGGAACTGGATCGGCCACACGCTCCGAAAGGACCCTGATCACATTCCAAGGCAAGCCCTAGACTGGAATCCCCAAGGAAAGCGGAAACGTGGTCGCCCTAAACAAACCTGGCGGCGGACGATCACTGCAGAAGCGAAGGCGATAGGAATGACCTGGAGCGAAGTGAAGCGCGAAGCCCAAGACCGTTCGGGATGGCGACGTACTGTGGACGCCCTCTGCCCCATCCAGGGGACATAGGACATTAAGTCAAGTAAGTCAAGTATTTGAATATTGTTTTATTTGGTTTGTATGCCTTTTTGGTAGAACATAAGCAACACTGTATATACCAGTATCACCTAATTTATTACTATGTTCTTGCAATAAACGACTTTGAATTTGAATTTGAATCAAACTTAACGCAACCAAGTTCTCCAAATATGATTTACCTATTTATTTATTTAATTAATCTTTATTGCACAAAAGAAAACGTATCGTACAAAAGGTGGATTTGATGTTTGAAAAGGACTATATTTTTTAAGATTTTTATTAGTATTTGTAGTAAGTATGTGACGATTTCAGATTTTTATAAGTATTTGTAGTACTTGCCAAATTTCATAGTTCTAGGTCATCGGGAAGTACTCTATCACTTTGATTCCCTTGAGTGACGAGTGCGTTTTTGGCGACAGAAACGGCCGTATCTTTTTTCACGTTAACATAGAAGCTTTATTTTTTTTCACAGCTTTAAGGGACCCTAGACCTGAGTATATATACATATAGTGTTAATTTCAACTCGATACCTCCACGCGTTCTCGAGATAAAGGGTCTTGACAGACAGACAGACAGACGGACGGACGGGAAACAAAGTGATCCCATAAGATTTCCGTTTTTCCGATAGAGTTATGGAACCCTAAAAAACAAGGTGATAAAGTGTAAATTATATTATTAAAATGGACAAGTTAGTATGAAACACGAGCGGCTCACATTAAAACCTCCATACAGAATATCGACAATTTATGGTTTAGACTTGTTCCCCCGCACTAAATTGTCAGACGGACGTATACATTGCGTGCTCCTAAAGATGTTGCGTGAATAGTTGCCATGTCAAGCTAGTAATGTATAATTGTCATAATGCACTGCAATATTTTACGAAATATTACAAAATACCGAATTTTATTACTTTCCAGTGAAATTAAACGGTATCAGGTATCTTTTTGAGTATGCAGATCTCGCCTGTGACGATTATAATGGCACAATTCGGCATATTTCAAATTTTTTGGCACATAATTACCCCTTCATCCACGTTCATAACCAAGATTTCATAACCAGTTATGAATATGGATTTTTTTTCACTGTTTCATAACCAGTTATCAATCAAAACTTTTTTTTCCATTTTTACAACCAGAACCTCCTATACATGTCTGGTCTCCTGGTACTTTTCTGAATAATAAGAGTTTACTCAAACATGCAATTGGGTATGAGATTCAGTTAAACTGATAAGGTGAAATTAAGTCTTAAAATACAAATTTAATAGTAAAAAAACACTTATATGAACACGTAAAACTTAATCTTGTCAACTTGAACCCTTCGGCCGCGTACGAAACCGCAGGTTCGTAACCAATTGCGGCAGAAGAAATAATCTACTTTGCACGACACTAGTTACAACGAAAGTCTTTTTTTTACTCAAACGAAGCCTAGTAATTCATTCGTAACTGGATTCGAGCGACAACTTTTATGTTTTTTTCCGACACTAGATTCTTACGAGGGTAGGAGGAATAGTCAGAAACAAACTCTTAATGAATATAATAGAAACTTAAATCTTCAATATTCTATGGTGTAAGTATGTGAATTTTACTTCATTGTTTTCTTTTGAAATAAATAAAATACTGCTAAATGCTCGTAACTGTTATGTATTTGCCTTCACATATTATTAATTAACAATTTGTTACAATGTACTGTTAGGTTCTTACATAACAAGCTAAGAATAAAAAAGAAAAGATGAGGCAATACCATTAATTTTCAGCAACGCTTGTCTCATAAGGTTTACTATGTCTTTACTATTTTCGTGTTCATAGTTATAAGTGTTTTTAACTATTAAATTTGTATTTTAAGACTTAACTGAATCTCATACCCAATTGCATGTTTGAGTAAACACTTATTATTCAGAAAAGTACCAGGAGACCAGACATGTATAGGAGGTTCTGGTTGTAAAAATGGAAAAAAAAGTTTTGTTTGATAACTGGTTATGAAACAGTGAAAAAAAATCCATATTCATAACTGGTTATGAAATCTTGGTTATGAACGTGGATGAAGGGAAAGTTTTCCCCTAAGCCATGATGGCGATTTGTTGTCACATGCACGGAGTGCAAACATCTAGATGGGTACCTCGTTTTCAAATTACTTTAGACGCTTTATGCCAGAAAAGCAAAATGTCAGATTAGCGAAATGCCAGAAAAGCAAAATAAGTACCGTATTTGAAACGGCTCAATTGGAAAAGTGGACCATCTAAGAAAGTGCACTTTTTGGGGAAGTGCACCGCCTGATAAGGTGCACTTTATGGGAAAGTGCCCCTTCTGAGAATGTGCTTTATCTGAGAAAGTGTACTAATAGGGAAATATACTTTTTAGGACAGTGCGCCTTCCGAGAAAGTGATCCTTCTCAACAAGTTTCCTTTAGAAAAAGTGCACATTTTGGGAAAGTGAGTTTTATGAGCCTAAGCCGCGCTGGATTAGGTGAGCTGGAATGAAAAGTTGACGGTCTCTCCATGGACTGCAATGCTCACTGGAACGGGTACATTCCAGTGCATTCCAGTGTCGGTTCACATTCCAGTAGTATTCCAGTACTGGATTGGATTGCAGGGCTTGAATGCTACTGGAATAATGTGAACCGGCCATATTTAATAGCAATGAGGGCGTTTTACAGACCAAGACCTTTTGCTACCCAGACAATTTACAACCTAAGATGTTTTGAATGCCAAGACTAAATGCAATTTAGATACCGGATTTGCAACGGCTCATTTGGAAAAGTGGACCATCTTAAAGTGGTCTACTTGAGAAAGTGCTCCATTTAAGAAAGTGCACTTTTGGGAAAGTGCACCTTCTGAGAATGTGCTTTATCTGAGAAAGTGTACCAATAGGGAAATGCATTCGTGTTCCTCATTTTGGGAAAGTGAGTTTTATGAGCCTAAGCCCCCATTTAGTAGTATCACCTGAGGAGCAGGAATATATATATACATCCCCAGGGATTCTACCGCTAATTCTAGCCACAAATAAGAAAATCCAATACGCTTAAAACATAATTTTATTCACAAAACGGTACTGAGAATGCGATTCATACATAATACTGGCACCGTAGAGCACGACCGATTAACCCGCCAGAACCCTACGCGCCATGACGTCAGCTAGCAGATCTTGGTGCAGCACGTGTAGATGGTGATACAGGGGCATCCGCAGCCGCCACAGGGGCCTCCGCAGCAACCTCCACAGCACCTGGGGATGAAATGTAAAACATTTAGTGACGGGTTACATCAAAGTTGCTGGGAACCTTGAAGTCCTTTGATAGGCCCTACAGGAGAAGATACGCGAATGATACTTACATAGTTAAAGTTAAAGAATTCTGGTATCAATAGAGATAAATAAGATGAGTCCGGAGACTAGATTATGATTTCTAGGGGTACGTAGATTAAAGTTAAAAGCTTAAATGTTTTTATATTTTTTTATATTTTTATACGAAACCCGTAAATGATTAAAGTATACTGACGTACTCGGCCAAAAAATCTTCTTTATATTGCCTCGATTCTACTTTGAATGTAGAAGGCTAGGTCTTGACGATGAGATTTATTTTTAATATAAAAGTTAGATTGCCAGTATTTGGTAATAAAATAAAGCAAGCCATTAGCAAGCATGTCATTGATGAAATGCAATAACCGACTTCAAAGACAAGGGAGTTTTAAACTGTATTAGTGTCTTATTATTTTATTTGGCGGTTCCATACGTCAATACATTTTAGGCGGCACTGCCAACAGCTTAAATTCAGATGAAAAGCTAAATTACAGGTTTTGATATAAATTATATACTATAATATTCTTTCAGATAATAAAAGTAATATACTGTTTTTATAGTAATGAGTTAAATTGTTTGGCTTGTTTTCATTTATTACGGATAAATTAAACTTAAATAACTACGTTAGTGCCTCAACAAAGATGATTATTTAAAGAGAGTATAAGCTTAAAGAATGATATCTATAATAGGCTTGAAAGTTTCGACCATTTCAGGCGCCTCAACTGAAAAGAAACCTTCTTTTGTTTCAATATCAACTTTTGATTCAACTTCAACAAGCGGCACTCGGCCACTACGTCCGTAAAAAATCAAGAAGCGATGTTTGCAGTATTAATTAATTAATTACATAAATATTAAAAAAAAAATAAAGTCTTGCTTTTTTAAGATACATAACTTTTAGTATTAACTTCAAACAAATTTTAGACTAAACTACAGTTGTTTCTTATACCTACACTGATTTATTTTGCATTTTTTTTATCTAACCTGGAGATGTGCCTTGTAAAGTTTCCGGGTTTGTAAGGGGAAAGAACGTTCTCAAGAACAGCATATCTCTAATCTGGGACCTAATCGAGAATGCCGTTTGAGAGATCGCAAAACGTCAAGACTCTATTAGATAACAGTGATATCGCCTTTGAACTGTCATTTAAATGCGATGAGCTTTAAGTGACATATCTCATCTCAATTTTGGAAATACGAAGGCGATAATGATTGACAAAAATGCTATTCATGCATATGAATTTTTGTTTTGAACGAAACTGTCTAATGTCACGCACTACACGGTCAAGTTAAAGTATGCGCCTGTTATTTATGCCATCACATACAAAAGAAACGCAAATTAACCGCGACCGGATTGACGAAGTTGCGATGTTCTAGGGATATCGCAACCTGTCAAGTAGGGACACGTAAAAAGTGACGGATGGCGATGAAATGGAGAGATCTCTATCATCTCTCTAAAATTGGTCGAATTACCCCTGTGATCTGACCAGATTGAACAGCGGCGTCTGGAAGCCTTTTAAATAATTATATTCGCATGCTCAAACAGAATATATAAAAAAAAAGTTTTCACATTTGATAGTCAAATTGTAAATATTTTCATCATTGTACGTTTGAGAAATATCCTCATATCCCTAGCCGGCAGGCAATCCTCATTTTCCAGCCTCTGCACTCTGTAGTAATGTACTATTATTCAAACGAGCATAGTCACGATTTATCTTTATGTCATATACGTAAATTGCCGGAAAGATTGCATCTGACCTATTTTCTTATTTATATAATTATGTATGTACACTGTACACTGCTACGGTCAGTATCAAAGAGTGTGTAACATCCAAAATGTCAAACATATCGCACCCATCTTTATTCATACAGGAATAAAGTTTTGAAGTGTTGTGTATTGTGGGCTATTTGCATGCAAACATTTTTGAATGTTGACTACAGATTTGGTTACTAAAAATATTAACCTGAGTTTGGATGTCCTACATATAGTACATACACTTATCTATGTCTATTTGACAAGGCTTATATCAATCTGACAGATAGTTTGTAGTTAGGAGTTTAAAATTACATTGACTGTACAGGATACAAATTACCAGATGGCATAGCCAGTCATGGCCATCGGGAATCAAACACAATGCATAGCCTATTGGTATTTTCAGTTTGTAACAAAATTTACGTGTATTCAGTTTTGTCAAATTAAATTCTCAGCTAAAAAGTTTATTTTTATTTTATTTCAAAATTCAAAATGCCTTACTTAAATAACTGTAACACAAACTGTAAAAGAGATTCATTTAAAAGAAAGCCGAAGCCGGGCGTCTACATAGTCAAAAGTCGCGAGCTGAGAGGCAGCATTCTTTATACTGACTGCCATTGTCTTCGTAGAAATGGTTTACAGTACGATTGCCGACGGACCTGCTGCCAAAATTCAGAATGCTGTAATGTTCTGCCGGCCCCTTTATGTGTGCCAGCTGCCGTGGCCTGTGAAAAGCACAGCAGGAACCCTCATGCTCAAGCATTGACAGCCATTTGCAATATGCGACGCTGTTGACAACAGCCACAAGAATTACCGTGTTTATTGGCAAAAAAAAATATACAGGAATATAGAAACAACAAAAATCCAGAACTACTTTACATGGAAATCTGATTGTGAATGATAATGAATAGCTTACTTCTTACAGAATGACAGACAACCAATTTCAAATACAGAATTCAAACAATTTGTTCTGGGAAAAAATATGGTTTGACAGAATACCAAACTTTATTGAATCGGTCGGATGTATTAAAAAAAATTGTAAAATTATTTTTACTTTCAAAATTTTTGTGAAAAAATTATACACAGTTTTGGAGTTTTTTAGCTAAATTTACCGATTTTTTTAATAAATTATTATCAAAAAGCGCCTCCTCTGTTCATCTACACGTTAGCGGATTTTATTTACAAGTTAAGAAAATGTAAGTATGGTCGGCTCAGTTTCGTAATCGGCATGTAATGTAATGTCTATACGTGAATCCTTGCATGTATTCATTGTTGTTGCTTTCAGGTGTACCCCTTGTGGTCAGTCAGTATGCTATAAATATGAAGATTGTGGCCCAGCAGTAAGTATTAATAAAATTATTTCGTTCATAATTATTCTCACCCATTGGTATTGTCCAGAATTCCACATTTCAATGTCTTTTGTCAATGTTCTTATTTCCATGTCGTCCTTAATTTTCGTCTCGCAAATTTTGAATTTGTATGTGCCGTCGTGCTAAGCTAAAAGGCGACCTTTTTGTATGGAGCTCCATACCAAAAGGCCGCCTTTTACCTTAACACGGCAGTGTGAGAGAGGGTTCAGGATGACTACGTCCAGTCCTATTTCATCACCTTCTATCCTCCCTGTGGACGATTTTATGACCCCATTTCGTCAGCTTAAAACTCCTAAATCGTAAACTTCCTAACTCGTCCACATTATTATATTGTCAATATCCTATTTCGTCTACATTCTTGGTCCACAGTGCGATAGAAATGTTGACGAATTCTGATTCGTCATAATATTATGGGTCTAATGCTCTGGCATTAGACCCATAATATTATGACAATGAGGAAAAGTTAGGAAGGTGACGAAAAAGGATTGTGGACGAAGTCTTCTTGAGCCTGGAGGATTTGGGATGTGGGCAATTTAAAGATTGGTATGTGACCGAGTTAGGAATGCGTACAAAATAATGAGTACACATGTTTGTCGTCATTCATCTTACCTAACCCAGTTTGCATTTCACCCTGCATATAAAAAAAAAAATTAGATTGATTGTACTACTATTTATCTACAGCTGCAGTGTCTCCCGAGATCTGCGTTCAAGAGAAATGGACTGCAAGACTGCCAGTTTTTCCAGCAGGGATCAATCCGGTACTTGTGTCGGGCGGGTCCTTGCTGTACTAGGCCTTGCCCGCCGCGCTGTCCGCCCTGCGTGCGCAGGCCACCTCCCGGAAAGACATACGTGACTCGCTTCAGTGACTTTGACCTGATTTCCCAGTGGTAGCAAGATCTCGGCGTTGCTTCCTAGCATTCGGTAATACAATTGTGCAATCACACAAGGCGGACAGTTGGTGGGTAAATTTCATCTACCAATAATTGTTCTCATTGTTCACAGAAAGGAAAGCCCCACGAAAGCCAGGGTGGCCACACTTCGCATGCAGAGGAAGGCAGCGCACATAAAAATGATGAAAAAGAAAACCAGTTGAAAAGAACAAAGAGCCGCGAACTGCGGGGAGGGATTATGTATTACAGTTGCCACTGCATAAAGCGCAATGGGCTTCAACACGACTGTCGCCGCACGGGATGTGGCGGGGAGCCAGCGTGTTTAGTACTGCCCGATCCTGTGTGTCCTCCTAGTCAGTTGGCTCGCGCCCGCGGGCTCGCAGCGCCGCTGGTAGTCGACGACGCACCGGGAAGCGGCGGTGCCTCGGGCGGACACGCACACTCTCACTCGCACGGCGGTGGGAAGCGGTTTATAGTTTGCGAACTTAGAGAAGCGCACCATGAAGCCGAAAAGCAAAGCAGTGACGGCAAATGCTGTAAGTGTCCCATTTCTCAAGATCATACTTTACATAACAACCCTAATGCTTCCAGTGGAGTCTGCTGTTTAGCTAATGTCCCAGTCTCTCCTATAGCTCCCATGAACAAAGCAGATGCATGATGCCCCTGTAAGTCCGTAAATACCGCACAGCCTCATTCGAGTGGGCAGTATACAGCATTCAAGTTCGACGATGAAACTTTAAACACTGTTCTTAAACATTTCGAAGGCGAGGGGAGCGAGGTAGTAAGTAATAGCGATAAAGCAGTGATAGGGCCCGGAGGCAGAGCACGTAAACCAAAGCCACCTGTTGTCAAGGAAACTTGTACGAGACCGGGCTGTATGCACTGGAAGCCGCCACCGCCGTGCGTTTGGGATTTGCCTTGTAAAGCGGATTGCTTTGAAACTCCGGCTGGTATTCAACCCGGACGTAACAAACTGAAGAGTGGTAGTGGCGGCTGGATTTCAAAAGAAGGCCATTAGATTTGTAAGGACACGTTGTAGTCACGATCTTGGATTGAAATTCTTGACGCCTCAATGTTACGCAGGTTGTCTGGGGTCGGCTGGCAGCGGAGGTGCGGCACATTCTGCGGACGGAACGCCAGCTGGAGTCCCGGTCTTGATATTGAAGCTGGTCTGACGCTATTCTCATGTATCAAGGCTTAAGAAAAAGTGTAAAATGTAATGAAGTTGGTAAAAATAAATGTTTATATGTTAATCTTTTCATCTTATTCCAGTAGTAGTTCGAAAATAAGGCAATTTAAGAATTTTGACAAGTTGGGAGTGTATACTGATTGCGAATGTGGACGAAGTAGAAACCGATGAGTTACGGACGTAATGTCTGCCACCATTTGAACAGCAAACCCAGCTGCAAAATTGCAGTTTCGAGGGCAGTTGCAATGCAATTGTAGTTGGAGTAACTGCATCCAAGCCTGATCTACTCTGCACACCAGGTCCAAGTAGACTACTTTGCAGTTTGAATACAGTTAAGCCAACTGCATCGAAACTGCAAATCTTGAAGTTGGTGCTGTCAGTCTATTTCCGCCTTTAGAAGAATTTACGAGATAGAAACGTGGACGAGATGGAAATGTGAATCGTGTACTTGCCACGTCAAAATTCACGTATCCACATTCCTAACTCGTCCAGACTGTAAATTTCGTTCACATTCCTATCTCGTCCTCGTTTTCGTTTCGACTGCATTTATTCCCGTCTCGTGCCGGAAATATAGACATGTTACCGCAATCACTCGCATTCTCTTCGTCCACATTCTCATTTTGTTCACATTGTCATTTCATCCACACACTAGTCCAAAGTTGTTCAGATTTGCATGCTATTTACAAGGATGCTAACGTTAAGCGTGCTCGCAGCGAACTCAACACGAGCGACGCAGATGCAAACCCACTGGTCTTCGACGCACGCGTTGCAGTGCAGTGCAACGTACGCTAGGGAGCGGGCATGCTTAGCTCCGAATAACATTTATTCGCAATTGGCTTGGCGAAGTCAATGCCTTGTGTTATTGCAACGGTTAGTATATATATTACTTGGCAATGGCTCAATTAATTGCGAATGAGTGATTAGCATTCGTTCAGTAGGCCATAAATGTCATGGATGAAGTCAGCATCAAGCAGATCTGAAAATAGTTTTAGTGAAGACGATATTTACAGTGGCAAGGCACTACTTTTCGAGAAGCTTGGAAAAGCCACCAGATCCAAACTCGACGGAGGAAAGGAGGTATCAAGAGTCTCCAGGATATCACCAAACTTCCCGAAGGCGAGTTTGGTAGAGATGCAGGCCAAGTCGGAGAGGCCAGCAGTGGGACACTACAGGAAAAACGCATGATTAAGTTTTATGCAAAATTTATAAATAAGCCGTTGCTAAGTAACGGAACTACTTTCAGCCAACTACTTTCGGACACTTTTGCCCGGGCTACACGAGGCTAGTGTGTTAGTAAGCTAGCAAGCTAGTATTCTGGTTTCGTGTAGACAAAACTGCCTTCATTTGTAAGCTAAGTAAGCTAGTTTACAAGCCAAGACAGTTTTTAATAGGATGGAGTTCTATTTTTAGGCTATAGTATAGCGTCCCCCCACCACTGATTTTACCATCCTGGCTTGTTTACTAGGCAAAGCTAGTCTGCAGTTGGCTAGTAAGCAGGAACCACGCGTTTGGGTTGTTTTTCTACCGCGACGAGTTTTTAAGGCGACGGGTAATGCGAAACTAGCGCCACTTACGAATTTTTATTATATCGTCTAAACCAGATCAATTTTCAGTAATTACAAGATATGAGGAGCTGGAAAAACACCTTTAGTATTTATTAAATCGTTATACACAATTTCTTGTTCTTAAGTTGTCTCTAAAAACTTGCCCAAAACTATTGTGGCCGCTTTTGACGTGAACAAGTTTTGTAGGATAATCTACAGTGAACAAATTGTGTAAAGTCATTTAATAAATATTAAAGATGTTTTGCTAGCTCCTAGACTTCATTTATTTCAAAAAAAAATCAGATTATGAAGATATAAGAAAAAAATCGAAAGTGGCGCTAGTTTCGCAGTACCCGTCGCCTTAAGATTTTAAGCCCGGCCTACACGAGGCTAGTTTTTGAAGCTAGGATAGCCAGCTAGTTCTGTACTAAATTGTCCTGGCTTGCTGACTTGGCTTGGAGCATGCTGGTTCTATTTACACGAAGCCCTATTATTTTAGTAGTACTTGAAGATGAATTACAAAAACGGGCGTGGACAAGACCGTGGAATTGAAGAAGAGATGAACGTGGATCATCTGCTTTTCGTGAGCTTTTAGATTGCGATTCGGGTTTGGGTGAAAACTGAGAGGATCCTATCTGGATCGCGTAAGAGCGAGCGACACAGGTATAAAACGCACTCTGACAGCACACGCACTGTACAAGTTTGGGGGCAAACGAGCAAACGTATCGCCTGATGGAAAGCGATTACCGTCGCCCATCAACACCTGCAACACCAGAGGAGTCACAAGTGCTTGCCTACCCGGAGGACGAAGATAGAATGCCTCTATGCTAGTAATTTCACCGGCTATCTTACCCCCACACCGGAACACAACAATGCGAACATTGCTGATTGAAGTGATGATGACGAGTACAGTTGCCATCAGATAAATCGCAGCATATAAGGCGTTCATAAATATCTGAACATGACTTTTTCACTGGCCGTTACAGTACATGCGCAGATATTTATGAACGCCTTATATGCTGCGATTTATCTGATGGCGACTGTATATTAAGTACCTACGTTAAGATAGCATAATAATATTCCTATGGGTACCCGTCATAATTGTAGCATTTTTGCGGAAAATCTGCGTATGTAGCCAGATCAGACGGGGACAAGGGAGCACAAGCAAAGTTTCGCATACTATTTTAGTTTGTTTCAATTTTACAAATGCAAATCTCGATCGTGTAGAAGCCACAGTTTTTTGCGCCAACTTCTGCACAAACAACGTTTAAACGCAATTGCGCTTACAAGATTGTGCAGTTTGCATAAGTTTCACCGCGTGGCAAGCCGCGTGGCTGAAACTATATAACCTACCTACGCATATGATAATGTGGACGAGGCCTAACAACATGTAGGTCTGAAATTAGCAAAACTATTTACATAATACTTACATGTCACAATTATTAAAAGTCATACTATATATGACATATATCAAACAAATGTGAGTACAGTGATACATTCAATATACTCTATGGTACAGTGGTGTACATTTTAAATTTAAGATGTAAATCAGCATAAACACAATAAAGTTAAATCAAATCAGTGTAAATACTAATCACATTCGCCACCTGAAATTAATAAATAGCAATGATTGTTATCCGTAACCGCGTCTTTACTAAAAATCTTTACCGTTGTGTGAGGCGCTGCTATTGTCAAAATTCTTGCGGCGGATCAGATACTGCAGGAGATCAGCACTCACAAGGAGATCAGCAATCAGGATCGGGCCCAATCAATCCAAACATGCCACGTTACGATGTAAGTTTCGATCCCAAACAAGCAGCTGTCTCATGGCTGTAAAAATGTATGGTGCCATGCTACGGTAAAATGACGTAAGTAAGTATATTACTATGAGATCCGTATAAAGATACGACCTTTTACCGTAACACGGCAGTATGCTTAACCCCTCGTATGCTTAGACACGAAAACGTGCGGGACATTTGAACGTTATGTTAAAATATCAGTTAATTGAAATTTCATTTTTCGACATCGGAAACGAGGGGTTGAGTCGACTCAAGTCATGAGTGACTGCTATTCAGTTTTAAATCAGATGTAATATTATCATATATGCATCGGATTTCTGATACCACGGAAGGACTTTAAAGAGCTATGGAGCCGATACTATACACTCATAAGTGTATTTAATTCGTATTTGTAATTTTATTGTGTAGGACAACGTGCAGCGTTAGAAGAAAGACCTGATTTGTGTAGGCTTTTTTTGTGTCATCATTAAATACATACCGATCGAATATCGAGTTATCACTAGAAAATACATGAAATCGACAATTAATATAGTTAAATCTAGGAGTTTGTAATATTGGATAAAAAATATTTTATTTATAATTTGAGTAATTTAATGCTTGGGATAGTTAATGTAAATGTTTAGCATGAATCGAAAAATTTAAAAATGTAACGGTTCAGGCGGAATCGGAACATTTCGGACCCGCGTCTGCAACGGCTTTCCGGGCCATCACGGTATGAAATTTTCCAATTTTTCGATTCATTTGGTTTACGCTAGCTGACGATACTGCATGAATAAAAATAATTAAAATTATAAACTGTTTATCGTCAATTGGTCCTCGGCATATTTTGTTGTATTTTCAATTCCCCATATTTACCAAATTCTGAGGATAAGAATTAGTAGACTTATAAAAGAATGTGGGCAAAATTCATTGCGCCTACTGAAATTTTAGAGGCAAAATCATTTATGTCGACAAATGTATATCTTTTATTTTTATAAATTTGATTAGATAAAAAACGTCATGGGTATTATTAATTGATTGCAGGACAGGAAGTACAGTCCTAATCTACCTGCTCACGACATTTGCCTGCCTTTTGAAGGCTTGTGTAACATACCGAATGGTGTTTTCCGACGCACCGACTGCGAGGTAATATTAAACACATACTCAGAATAATTATTGAAAAAATTGGGCAAGTGCGAGCCCGACTCGCGCATGAAGGGTTCCGTACCTTTACATATATATAATCTATAACAAGTTTGTTGTATGGGAGCCCCCCTTAAATATTTATTTTATTTTATTTTTAGTATTTGTTGTTATAGCGGCAATAGAAATACATCATCTGTGAAAATTTCAACTGTCTAGCTATCACCGTTGTTGAGATACAGCCTGGTGACAGACGGACGGACGGACGGACGGACGGACAGCGAAGTCTCAGTAATAGGGTCCCGTTTTTACCCTTTGGGTACGGAACCCTAAAAAGTATTACCTAGTCCTATATCAAAACACTAGCAACATAAGCGGAATCACAACTCTTTAAATTTACTATATCTTTTATATACTTCACTACCCAAAAGTTGTCTGGAAGAGATCGCTTTTTAGCGAAAATAACGCCCGTTGTCTACCGTTTTTATTTTATTTTGATTTCTTGTGTTAATTTATGCTGGTGTGCTATAAATAATATTTGTATGTAGGTATTGTATTGTATTGGAACTATATATGTATATACTTTTCGGCTGTGTCATCATAGTACGGTCAGAATCATAAGTTGCTTAAAATTTTGTTACAGGCATAGTATTTATGTCAAATTGCATACAAATATACGTCAAGTACTTTTTATGTTGACTGTACAACAAACTAACACAGGTGCTTAAACAATATTTTTAACTAAGGGTAAAGATATAAATATTGCCCTACATCACAATATCACAAATTCACAACACCCTCTCGAATTACGAGAATAGACTACTTAATACCATTCGTTTCTCATCTTCTCGTAATTTATAACGTTTTTTAACGTAATTTTTTTATTGTTTGTGTATTTTGCAGAAAATTGGGCCTGGAGCTGGTAAGTGTTGTTATTACCAGAATCCGGAGTTTTATTCCTTTCATAATATGACGTTCTTTGACATGCATTTGCTTTTGCGTCCGTGTAGAAAACCTCAAATAGACACTGGACGAAAACCTATTTAAATCTATAGTCTACGAAACGTCAACGTCTACAGAATATACCTATGTATTCAATTTGTTTATTATTTTGGTTATTATACATATTACTTTGTATTAGTATTATTTTCGATCAGACTTTACAATGTAACGTATATTAAAATGTAATTTAGTCGATATCTAATATTATCTCCAACAAACAACTCTGTTAATAAATAACTAAGTAAATGAAATTTAAATGTTTTTATTACATGTTTGTCACATACTTATGATATGTATACGGCATACTTAGACCATGTTAAGGTGGGGCCATCTACGACAGTTTGCTGGAGCGCGACTTTATTAAGATATTGTCAGTTTTATTGAACCAAAATCGGTTAGCAGATAGACAAACATACTTACATTCAAATATTTTTTCTTGATATGAATGGATAGCCGTGAAAGCCGTGAATAAAATGTAATCTTTACCACATGCTATTTGAATGCGGTGGAAACTCATAAAACCACGCGGATTATACAGGACTGCTGTGGCAACACGAAAACAATATATCAAGATGATTAATGTGACGTCAATAATTAGTAGTCATCGTCTTGCTAATTACGGTTGCGTTCCAGTGCTTGTGATAAAGCAACTTGTTCGTCTGACAGGTTGCGGCGAGCGAAAAACTGCTTTTCTCTCACGCATCATTGCACTTAGGTGTTGTTTGGTGCATTGTATTTGCATGGTACTGAATACATAGCTTTGTAATCTAGCTTGATTCAATCTAAGTTCTTGCATTGGTCTATCTATGTGTTACAAAAATATTTGTCTATAAATTAGGTCTTATTTCTTGAGCTCATTGAAGTTATGGGAAGATTTCAGGGTAGCGTGTGTGTCAATTAAATTAACATTAAAAGGAAATGTTAATAAAAATACTTTTATAAAATCTTCGATTTCATCACTGAAACTTTTGTGTTGTTGTGCTCACAAGGCGCCAAAATGGTGAGACGTATTTCAACTATTTTTCTATAGACATCGGAGGTCGATGGTAAATGTAAGCCCACAGACTTTACAGAGGGTGGGCTTAGTTGAGCAATGAGATAGATTATAAATAATAAAATATATAAAAGAAGAAGTCCTGACTGACTCATCAACGCACAGCCGAAACTACTAATGTTAGAGAGTTGATTTTTGCACAGTAGGTTACTTTTATAACGTGGGCTAGGGATAAGAAGGGATTTTTGGAAATATCTCCCCTAAGAGGGTTAAATAGGGGTGCAAAGTTTGTATGGGGTACAAGTTTTTTTGCATGCTAGGAACTTGAAACTTTGTCAAAAGGTATTAAAATAAAATGGAAGAAAACTAACTTCAGCGTTTTTGAAAATTCACCCCCTAAGGTGGTAAAAAAGGTGTTAAAAGTTTGTATGGAGATTAAGTATTTTATTGAGCGCGGGACTGGAATTTTTGTGTAAAGTTACACTATTAGAATACAAGAAAAGGAATTTCAGCGTTTTCAAAAATTCGTCCCCTAAAAGGGTTAAAAAGGGGTTTAAAAGTTTGAATTCATTAGAAATTCCTTGTAACTTCTTATCTTATGTATCTATATATATAAAAGAAGAAGTCCTGACTGACTCATCAACGCACAGCCGAAACTACTAATGTTAGAGAGTTAATTTTTGCACAGTAGGTTACTTTTATAACGTGGGCTATAGGGATAAGAAGGGATTTTTGGAAATACCTCCCCTAAGAGGGTTAAATAAGGGTGCAAAGTTTGTATGGATGGGGTACAAGTTTTTTGCATGCTAGGAACTTGAAACTTTGTCAAAAGGTATTAAAATAAAATGGAAGAAAACTAATTTCAGCGTTTTTGAAAATTCACCCCCTAAGGTGGTAAAAAAGGGGTTAAAATTATGTATGGGAGAAACTTTATTTTTTGAGCTAGAGACTTGAAACTTTGTAGAAAGCTTACTTAATCAAATACAAAAAAGTTATTTCAGCGTTTTAAAAAATCCTGCCCCTAAGGGGGGAATTAACTAAGAATAAAATTCCTTACCTACCTATTTTAATATCTTTGTCATCATCAAAAATCTACGCGGACGAAGTCGCGGGCGGCCGCTAGTAATATAATATTTTTAACCTTTATCTGATTATAAAATACATACTGAAACCACAAGCGACATCTTGCCCTCAACAGGAAAATAACTATAAAGCCAATACCCGAGATAACGATAAAGCATATAACAAAAACACATAGACACGTAAAGACACTACAGAACGAGGCAAGTTTTTAGTTATTCTCACAGTATCGGGAGATACTATTGCTACATGGTAATTAAAACAGCGAGGATGATAGCGGTGCTCAAACTTTGGCATGTAATAGTATAATTGTGTCATAAGGGTGGGATGGTAAGAAGAGAATTACTAACGAAGGTCAATTAGAAGTCCGATGTATGTTTTATGAGGCCAATAAGTGAATGAGACAAAAGTCGAAGGGGATGAATGAGTCCGAGGAAGACCGTGACGAATAACGAATAAGACTTAATAAGAATGAGAAATTACTGAATTAGCCTTAAAAAGATAAGGACAGATAGTGAACACGACGAATAAAGAATGCGACGAAAAAATAAGTTGACGAAAATTATTGTAATATAATAAGATTATGTATATTTTCGGAAATTTATTTTAGTGGTCATCAGTGTCTTCAGGAATTTAGCCTATTGCAGTCCATTTGAAAAAGGTGTGGAGGCGCAGGCTACTCGGTATGTTCGTCAAAACAATAGCCGGCATCGACACGCACTGCGAGACGTTTCCAATTTCTCACAGCCCGGTGCACGGCCTGCGGGACGCTATTCAACATGAATCCAAGTTATATTTTAATTGTTTTGCTAGTTCTGTTGATCCGCGTTGAAGACGTTACCAGCTCATGGTGGAACGTCAGGGCGCCTAGTCCAAACTGCCTAAAATATCGCAACACATGTATATTATTTCGATAGATATAATATTTGGTCACTTAACAAACTGCATTTTATACTGCACTTTGGCATACAATTGCTTTTACTGTGTAACATAATGACTATAATGATATTAATGATATAACAGAACCGTTGGTATTCTAATCTACTTGAACTTCTACGACCTGCACTCGTCACCGTGTTATTATCCATAATGCTATACTCTAGAAGTAAAATATACCTACCCATTCGTTACTATGGCCGTACATGACAAAATGAAGGTGATTTATTTGATGTTAGTATACTTATCGTTAGTTATCACTCCGGTTTATTTCCGTGAAAGTCTACTTTATGTCTAACAACTACTGATCAGTGACGATCACTGTTAAGTATAGCTTGTTATACTTAGTTACATTGTAACTTAGTTCCGCGCTTCACCGGAACGTCATATCATATAGTCAAGTCGCTAACGTATTAAAAAAACGAATCATATTTTTATTGGAATGTAAACCACTTGACGACTTCACTGAGGATTTCTTCAGAATCCCATCGTCAGATCGTGACTTCATGACAATGGGACCAACTGGAAAGTACCTGTAGGTAACACTTTCAAACAAAAAATGTTTTTTTTCAAGGTAGGTCCATCCATTTTCGAGTAATCGGGGGAACATAAAAAACAATCAGACAGACGAACAAAGTCACTACTTACATTTTTGTAAGGCACGTAAGGCACGTAGCCATGGCGTCCCAATGCAAGGGCCTAAGACGATACCAATTAATTCGAACTATTGTCACAACCGATGATACTGAGCCTTACATTCAGTTCAAAGGTATCACATTGAAAGATGAAACGTACAATTTATAAACATTACAGTGAAATATTGAAAGAAACAAACTACTGGAACGAATCTCACCATTTTATTCGAGTATAAAACGAAAAATACGACCATCTCTTTTAACATACAACCAATAAATTAACAACGACGATTGAGTACGCTATTAATCTGTTTACTTTACGTAAACACAAAGATCTTTTCTTTGATCCCAAGCGCCATATCAAGTTATTGTGTGCTCCATTAAATCTGAAAGAAAACTCACGCAAGCACTCAATATACTAACCGGTGATTAAAATTGTAATTGCACCGATCGCGCCACTCTGCGAACCTCTGTGTACCAATTTCTCAACTGTCATATCAGTAGCTGTTACACCCATACCGCTGGGCCCAAATTCGACGAGACATTGCATTAATCTCAATTTAGCAACATTTAGGCTTTATCACGGGCTGATAACAGAGATATGGATTTTTTTTCGTGTTCGACATTAACTAGGTATGATATTTTAAAAGATATATGGCTCAATATATCGAGATCAGACATATATAACGCGCCCGTTTTTTGGTCTCGGACTCGCCATCATGAATTTTACGCAAGTCAAACCCTATACTCATACATCTCAATGAGAAATAAATTGGCATATGTATTTAATGGTTACTTCGGAATCTTCGGATAGAACATTTTGCTAAAGTAGCTACATCTTGGACATATATTAAGACTAGAAACGTCGCATTTGGTCCCTAGATTTTTATAATAGTGATTGATAAGACAACATACAGGTAAATTGAACGGTATTAAGAATTAAATTGAAGCATTCTATTTTTATAAGAAACTATGATACCGGGATTAATAAACATGCCATCTAGAGCAAGCTTCTAAGCACGCCAGTAGGTATTTTAAGCAGCGGTCTAAGTGCCTTAAGAAATGTATGGGATAGAGGACAGAGGCTGTCCTTTACGCGCACCGTTTACAACCAGTTGGTGGGGGTTTATCATCATTTGCTAAACAACTTTTTACAAATAATCACTTAACAAACAACGATATACAAACTATTCATTTCACAAACCTATCATTCCTTAAAATGCTTATTTTACAAATAATTACTCGACAAATATACATTCAGTAACTTAGACGCTTTATAAAAATATTGAATGGCAAAGTTTCATTTAAAAAATGACTTCACTTCACGAATAAATCGTTTTAAAAATCAGTTATTTTGCAAAACATTCATTGATAAACTATTGTTTCATAAAAATATTAAAAAAAACCTCTCTATGTAACGAAACGCAGGACGGTATGTGTTCATGTCACAGACCATAAGAATACTATAGACTGGGTATTGGGCGGGGCACGCGTAACCGAGCTTATGCCCAAATACCCAAAGATATGTCAACGTGATGTCAACAGTCACTTAGTTACCGTACGAACGTGCTTGAGTAATTATCCCTTCATCCACGTTCATAACCAAGATTTCATAACCAGTTATGAATATGGATTTTTTTTCACTGTTTCATAACCAGTTATCAAACAAAACTTTTTTTTCCATTTTTACAACCAGAACCTCCTATACATGTCTGGTCTCCTGGTACTTTTCTGAATAATAAGTGTTTACTCAAACATGCAATTGGGTATGAGATTCAGTTAAGTCTTAAAATACAAATTTAATAGTTAAAAACACTTATAACTATGAACACGAAAATAGTAAAGACATAGTAAACCTTATGAGACAAGCGTTGCTGAAAATTAATGGTATTGCCTCATCTTTTCTTTTTTATTCTTAGCTTGTTATGTAAGAACCTAACAGTACATTGTAACAAATTGTTAATTAATAATATGTGAAGGCAAATACATAACAGTTACGAGCATTTAGCAGTATTTTATTTATTTCAAAAGAAAACAATGAAGTAAAATTCACATACACCATAGAATATTGAAGATTTAAGTTTCTATTATATTCATTAAGAGTTTGTTTCTGACTATTCCTCCTACCCTCGTAAGAATCTAGTGTCGGAAAAAAACATAAAAGTTGTCGCTCGAATCCAGTTACGAATGAATTACTAGGCTTCGTTTGAGTAAAAAAAAGACTTTCGTTGTAACTAGTGTCGTGCAAAGTAGATTATTTCTTCTGCCGCAATTGGTTACGAACCTGCGGTTTCGTACGCGGCCGAAGGGTTCAAGTTGACAAGATTAAGTTTTACGTGTTCATATAAGTGTTTTTTTACTATTAAATTTGTATTTTAAGACTTAATTTCACCTTATCAGTTTAACTGAATCTCATACCCAATTGCATGTTTGAGTAAACTCTTATTATTCAGAAAAGTACCAGGAGACCAGACATGTATAGGAGGTTCTGGTTGTAAAAATGGAAAAAAAAGTTTTGATTGATAACTGGTTATGAAACAGTGAAAAAAAATCCATATTCATAACTGGTTATGAAATCTTGGTTATGAACGTGGATGAAGGGCCCAATTGCATGTTTGAGTAAACACTTATTATTCAGAAAAGTACCAGGAGACCAGACATGTATAGGAGGTTCTGGTTGTAAAAATGGAAAAAAAAGTTTTGTTTGATAACTGGTTATGAAACAGTGAAAAAAAATCCATATTCATAACTGGTTATGAAATCTTGGTTATGAACGTGGATGAAGGGTTATGATCCAACTTGTTAGGGAAGTGGACGTTCAGGGAAATGGACTTAATGAACCGACTGGACATTCCGGTAATAAGACCTAAAGTGCCGGAGGGCATGGTATACCTGGGTGAACTACGGATACTGACGCAGATCCGGTGTACACCTGGTGGACTACGGAAACTAATCAATTTGCATGTTTAATAGCTAGGGATTTCTATATTATAAATATAGAAAATCACCTGCTAGTTTCTGTTTGGCCCTATGGTTGACTGGTAGAGAATGGGTTAGGTTCGTAAGGACTAGATTACATAACGACTGTATAAGCAAAACGTCTTAGTTGCATAAGGTCTTGGTAGCTAAATGTCTAATTGTACAAACGTCTTAATAGTAGAATGCCCGGGTTTAAGATTGGACTTAGTTCTATTACGTCTTGTTTGTATAACGCCCTAATATCAAAATGTTGTAATAGCAAAACGACTAGGTAGGCATATCGTCAAACATTAATAACGTCTGAATGGCATAACGACTAGATGGTTGAATGACAAGAAAACTCAAACGTAGTTTGTGAAGAAACTTTTTGATGATATTCATTCATCTAATATTACCTAGCCGGTATGCAATCACGACGTTTTGCCACCAAGACCATATGCTATCCAGACACTTTTCCTTATGCGTCGTTTTACAATCAAGACTTATTAATAACTTGGACGTAAACTCTATTAGTCATTTTGCAACTTCGGGCGTTATGCTATAGTTGTCGATCGAACAACTAAGACATTCTACTCACTAGGGCATTCTGCAAAAAAGACATTGTGCTTACCAAGACCTTATGCAACTAAGACGTTTTGCTTATAGAGTCGTTATGCAATCTAGTCCTTACGAACCTAACCCTAGAGAATGCCTTATGGCATTAAGTCCGCCATTTGTACTCTTACTTTTGTATTTTGTGCAATGAAGTTTAAATAAATAAATAAATAGTCAATTCATTATTTTTCCATTAAATGTATATTAAAATAGGTAAATGAATTTTATTCTTAGTTAAAATGGTCTAGACATATTACATTTCAAACAGTGGCAGACACTGATATGCAATTGTTAAAGAATTTTAGAAGATTTTCCAATTAGATTACGGGAATTGTTTGCAGGATGATATTTATTCCGTCAGTCACTGGAAATTATCTCTTTCAACAATAATAAATAATAAACTTTATTTCAAAACAATAATAAATAATGACCTCTTTTCATAAGAAGGCAGCACTGGTATTTGTACACGCCGGCCTGGCTATTAAACGAAAAGAGTGGTGTGGCAGAGTACCCGAGGCTGGCCAAAATGTTTCTAAATGGTCTAGCAGGTACCCCAGTTATTAAAAAGGCTAGTGTTTAAAGAAAATGCTGAAATGTGACCATTAAAAACTAAATGCAAATAAGCGAATTTAATGATGCAATTACTATTTTGGTCTACAGGCTAGTAGTATTGTTTGAAGAGTGATTCAATATATTCTGGTGCTACAGTTCTCTATATTTCTCAAGAAGCTAAATGAAGTAAGAATAGGTACATAAGTATAGATTATTCATGTGCTGATAGACAACTCATTAAATGTAGGAACACATAAAGTTTAGAACACAATTAATAAGAGACAGCACTAAGAAAATATTGTTGACAGTCAACCATAGAAAAGGGGTGCAAGTTCGTTTTAAAAAAAATACGTAGTCACTGGGTAGAAGACAGGAAATAAAAATAAAAAAAAACTGATAACCTTAGCGTAACACTTCTTTATAAACAACATTAGCGGTGTTCCCCATACAAACTTTGCACCCCTTTTTAACCCCCTTAGAGGTGAAATTTTCCAAAACGCTGAAATTACTTTTTTTATTTGGTTAAGTAACCTTTCTACAAAGTTTCAAGTTTCTAGTTAAAAAAAAAAGTTTCTCCCATATAAACATTGCACCCCTTTTTAACCCTCTTAGGGGTGAAATTTTTTAAAACGCTGAAAGTACTTTTTGTGTTTTTGAATAAGTAATCTTTCTACAAAGTTTCAAGTCTCTAGCTCCAAAAAAAAAGTTTCCCCCATAATAACTTTGCACCCCTATTTAACCCTCTTAGGGGAGGTATTTCCAAAAATCCCTTCTTATCCCTAGCCCACGTTATAAAAGTAACCTAACCCCTTTTATATATATAGATAAAAGAAAGTCTTGTTAGTTACACTATTTATAACTCACGGCTGAACCTTTTTGGCTGAAAATTGGTGGGGAGGTAGGTTGGAACCAGGAGACGGACATAGGATACTTTTTATCCCGTTCGCACAGGGGTGAAATGGGGGAAGAAAGTACTCAGTTCACGCAGACGAAGTCGCGGGCAGAAGCTTACTTACTTGCTTACTTACTTACTCCGATGGCTCAGTGACCCAAAGTGAGTCTTGGCCTCCGATAAGAGATTTCGCCACTCCTGACGATTTAGTGCCGTCTCCAGCCAGTTATCGGCGTTCAACTCCGCCAGGTCCGCCTCCACTGCATCTCTCCAGCGATATCTGGGGCGGCCGACGGGCCGTCGTCCAGTCGGTCGACCCAGGTATGCTCTCCTGACACCACGATCATCCCCCATCCGGATCACGTGGCCGAGCCAGCGCAGTCTGTGCGCTTTAGTTTCCCCCATTACATTTGGGCAGTGGGCCTTGAAGTCCGGACCCGAAGCTAGTACCTATTTTATAAATGGTACTATAAATAAAACGGATAAACAATGAATGGTTTTATTTATTTATTTTATTCTAATGCGGATGCTGTAGTAAGCTGCAACAGAAGCAAAACACTTTTATAAATTTGCACAATATCAGCGGCATGTTCTGTAGTAAAGTCTGAAATAGCTGTACTGGAATTAATCACATCCGTCCAATTTCGAAGAAAAATACACTACGTTATTTTACTTATTAACTGTACCTATTTGATTTATTTAATACTAAGATATCATCTGCATGTCCAAGAGTAAATTGTCGAATATGTTTTTCAACTGAGGTGTACCTAGGTCAGAATAAGTCCCCTTTGTCCACCCAGGTGAACTTGTTAGGTGGCCCACGGGTAAGAGACGGAATAGCGTACCACTAGTACACCTGGTGTACCACGGACACATCATTTTTCAATGTAGCAATAGACCACCCGGTCGGTTGAACCGTGGATAATAAGATTTGTAGTTGTGCCCGTGGTACACCTCCGGGGTGTACCATGGATCATAACAAGTTTCCGTAGTTCACCCAGGTGAACTTGTGAGGTGGACCGCGGGTAAGAAAGGTGCCAAAGATACATTATTGGTTTTTGAAGCGTGCCGTGAATTAAGATCATAAAATAATGTTTTCAGTGATTGATATAATGTTTCGTAGTAGATTTGGAGTGACTATGATAACCGATATAAGATGTGGGAGAAATATCTCCCTTCGCCTGATCAAGAACGTATTAAGACGAAATCGAGTATGGCAGTTTGTTAATTACTTAGACAGGCGATGGGATAACCGTAACCTAAGTTTTAATTTCCGGTTTAAAGGAACATCTCCGACTTTCGTAAATACGTTTTTTACAAGGCGTTCAATACGGTTGTAATAGTATAATTATACAGTACGTGACACGCTAGTTCTTAGGGGCCTGATAAGGGTTAACTTAACACCATAATTATATACTCAAGTAATATCGTCACATACTACAAATACTTATAAAAATCTGAAAACTATACAATTTAAACCATGAAAAACCAATTGTAATAAAATCATAAAAAATATAGTCCTTTTCAAACATCCTATTTGGAGAACTCGGTTGCGTTAAGTTTGCACCTCGTTTGTATGCTGCGCCATACATTTCAGATGAAAATTTAACTCAACCAGACCAATTAAGATGGGATAAGTGAAAGTTTGTACGGAGCCCTCGGTGCGCGAGTCAGACTCGCACTTGCCCGGTTTTACCACTCATATCGAACAAGTATCGAACCTTCAATATTGAATGAACATCTGTGGGTGCAAATATATATGCAATTATTGAAACAAAACGTTACATATCGCACAACAAAAACGATTCCGTACCCAAAGAGTAAGAACGGGACTCTATTACTAAGTTTGCACCTCATTTGTATGCGGGGCCAAACATAACAGGTGCAAGCTTAGCTTAACCCGGCCAGTTAAGATAGGAAGTGTTTTTACGGAACCCTCGGTGCGCGAGTCCGACTCGCACTTGGCCGGTTTTTTTATTGCAAGATCAGAAATAGTAGGCGATTTGGCAGACAAGAGGAAATGTAGACAGATACAGCGGACTTTCTGATACTGTGGAATGTTCTGAAACCGTTGACTTTCTTACACAGTGGACGTTCGGATACAGTAGACGTTTTGATGCAGTGGCTGTTTGAAATCAAAGGACGTTCTGATACGGTGGACATTTTGATACAGTGGACAGTTTTGACCTAAAGGGTACCTCCCCCTTCCGTTTAAGGTCAGCCGAGGGCCCTGGGGCCCCTTTACCGTTGTACCGCGGAATGTGTTGATTGGACAGATTCGGCAGTCGCTGTAGCCAAACACGGCTTGGAGTACGAGTATATAAACTCATATAATCTAAACAATCTACATCAAGAACTCGTGTACTTATTTTACTGACATTTCTGGCATGTGTGAAACTGTAAACTTGTAAGACTTTCAGAAAGTCTTACAAGAATACAAGAGTATACGAGTTCTTGATGCAGATTGTTTAGATTATATGAGTTTATATACTCCAAAACATTGGTTTTCACATTGGTGAAAAGCACCTACTAGAAACGTTAGTTTGTGATTTTTAACATTTAAATATTTAACATTTAAATAAAACAATTTAAACGGATTATATCGCGTATATTAATTATTTGAGCCTCCCTGACGTTTCAGTACCTTTACAGATACCGTTGTCAATAATTAATATATGCGATATAATTAATATAAAGTAAAGTAAAGTAATACGCGATATAATCCGTTTAAATTGTTTTATTTAAATGTGTGACAGTCGCGGAAACCGAAGAAAATATTCGTGTTTTTTAAGTTTTTATAAACTAGTGCTAAAATTGAGATTCTCAATTTTAACATTGGTTTCTCTACGTAATTTTCATCCATTCCCTCTTATTGAGGTAGACTCGATCGCCAGTTGCCAAAATTATAAGAACGCATACCTCGCGGCGCTGTAATCCATGGTGTGTATTTTTATGACTACGCCGTGGGCTGTGCGAGCTAATTTGTACCTAGCGAGCAGATGGTTTGGCGGTTCCTATGATTTCCTAGAGATGGAGTTACTACCTACGTATAAGTGGATTTATGTTTTAATTGTAAGGAACCGAATATTTTCTTTTATTTTTAATAAACATTACTTTCAATTATTAGTTATAGTTGTTTTTAATCGACTCCAAAATAAAAATTTAAGGTTTTTAATCGTCAGGGTGTTTATTTTTACGTATGTTCCGATGACTCGAAGATGGATCGGTTCGACTGGACTTGAAAAACAATTTTCGTTTGAGAGCGTGTACTTTCTAGTTGGTCCCATGGTCATCAATCATCGTGTCAGGATTTCTTGGGGATCCTGAAAAAATCGAGGGAAGTGTTAAATATTATAGGCACATCGTCATATTACTAGTATATTGATTCAGAAAATTAACCCCGTGACCTCTGAATCAGTAACCGAAGGAATAAAAACATCAAAGGAAACCTGATTTCTGGGAAGTAGAGATGTATACCTTATTAATTAGGTACTTTCTGAAACAGAAGTAAGATTAGTATGTCGTCAAAATAGTCCACTTCAAAATTCTCAGATGGATGAACTTTATGCAAATACTAGAGCTGCGCCGCGCGGTGTTGACCGCTCATCCCACGAATACTAATTTTTTTTGCGATAAAAAGTAGTAATGTTTTAACCCAGGGTGGGTCCTACCTTCATACCAAAACTTATCAAAATTAGTGTAGCCGTTTGAGCGTGAAGAAGAAACAGACATACACATAAACACTCGCAAACGTTTGCCTTTATAATATAATATTAGTTTGATAATTTAGTACAAAGTGAAGCACAATTTTACTACTCACAGTGTCAAATAGTTGAATGTTAAAATAAGATAATGTAAACTGAAGCGCGTACCTTTTTGACCTTTATTGTCAATGTGATAAAAGCGAAAAAGGTGCGTGTTTTAATTTCCATGACTGTACCTGACATGTAACCAACTTCAAAATAGGAGATTTTTTTATATCTGTATAAACCTTTAGCTTGATTTTGTGGAATCAAACGCTATCCAGACGCTTGCGAATGCGTAAAGTAGTTTGTTTTGAAGAGGCAAGCCTGACGGACATCGAGGTTGTTGTGTCGGCGTTTTAGCTTAACTTATTTACTTACATCGTAAATATAAAAACAATTTGACAAAAGGAACGAATAAAATGGCATAGATTTTCAATAAGTTACAAGGCGAATCCGTGCATCGGCTATTTTTTTATTATCCTTGTAATCACTATGTACTGCTCGGGTCCAAAATACATGGCTCTCCTTGGTAACAATAATACACGCACAAACCCACATAGAAGGTTGTGTGTGTACAAACATGCAGTGAACGCGTTGCAAGCGCTTGCGGCAAATACCCTTTAATATGTGTCAAAAAACCGACACTTTATCGGATTGGCTAATACAAGAGCTTGTAAACCGACGCAAGCCAAGACACGCACGTTTGAATTTGTGACGGATTGTGGAGCTTTAACAAGCTTGCTGACGCGGCATCGTTTTGTAACATTTCGGCGGTATTTCAAATAGGCAGATGATTTTAATTCGCAAACCTGGGGACCAGCGATTCAAGAGTTTGAACCGCGGGATATATCTTCGAATCTGCGCGCGGATGTTGTGTGTTGTACCGGTGATAAAAAAAGAAAACAAATGGATGGTACTCCGATTATGTTTCCTGCAATCTGTGCTTCATTTGGCCGACATCTCCAGTAACAACTCGCTGATTCACCATACATCTGAAATGCGCGAAATTCATTACACTTAAAATAATGGTGCATACTAAGCATATTTTATAAAACTTAACTGTAATAAACTATACAAATTACTGCGACTAACCTAATAATTTGATCCAAACTGCAAATCAACCGCGCAGTCCGCTTGCAGCTAGCGTGCAGTTCTGTAGACTCACTGCTGCGACAACATTCTATTGAATATCCTCAGATTCTTCAGCTGTCTTTCTGTTATTTTTCTTCTCGAACCTTTTAGTCTCGCTTTTTGCGTATAATATAACCATATAAACAATAATTAAGAATTAAACCTGAACAACATCATGAATTCAGCGCTCGCACTGTTGACATTACCTGACATTTCAACAACAAAACATTTACTGCTTAGACATGGTTCAATCCTTCTTGTTTTCATTGAAATTTATATATTTGAAATAATTTTACCAAGGTTTCTTCCATATGCGCGGAATATTCTGGGTAATGTATTGTGATTATTGGAAATTAAAAATCTTATCTTAGTAACCTCCTGGGACCCGACTCCGTCCATCCAACTATTACGGACATGTTTGTGAATGGCGTGCTTTATTATTTGTTTCAAATGCTGGCAGCCAAAGTTCATAATAAAAAAGAAATGTGAATTCGAATTCTTTATTCTACATTTGAAGTAGAATAAGGGCTATATAAAGACGATTTTTCGACCGATTGATTCAGTACATTAAATTTGTCTACGAGTATCACGCTATAAAAAGTAAAAAAAATATTAAAATCTTATAAGCCTTTCAAAAATATATCTACACATTCTAGAATCAATTCCAGTCTTCGGACTCATTCTAAGCACTTCGTTTGATACTAGTACTCTCTTCCACATACAATCATGTAAGTACAGGCCTTGGTCGTTATTCATAACCGCAGCGGCCCGTCGGCTGCGGCGTTTTTTTGCTGTTTGGGAGCGGTCCCTGTTACCCGCCAAATGCTGCGGGTTAGCAGCTGAGAAAGATCAATGCTTGCAAGATTCTACAGATTTGTGGTTCTCGGGAGGGGGGTATTCATTGTTCTTCTGGCTAATGATTACGAATTCTTGCAGGTGCTGCGGAGGCTGCTGTGGTGGGTGCTGCGGATGCGGCTGCCCCTGTATCACAATCTACACATGCTGCACGAAGATCTGCTAGCTGACGTAGTCCCGTCGACCATGGCACTGCGTAGTGCTCTGGTGGGTTTACCCGCCTTGCCCTGTAGTGTCGTGTCCGTGTTGTGTACGAATAACCTCGTTTCGTGAATAAAATTATGTTTTAAGCGTAATATGGTTTTTAATTTTAGTATTACAAAGTTGAACCAACTGCGTCACAGCTGCCCGCTGTAATTTTGCAGCCAGTTCAACTGCAGTCCGTCCGTTAGTTCAACTTCGTAATAAAAGCACCATGGTACCTACCATGGCCTCTACTACCCTTTAGGCGAGGCAGGTCGTTTTCGTTGTCGCCGGTCAAGGCGCGTAGGGTGCCCCGCAAGACTCTGAGTGGCACTGCCGAGCCGGTTGGTTCTGGTCTTCGGATTGCCACACCGAGTAAGGCGCTCTGCGTGTCGCGCTTGTATTACTCCGCCGTGGCTAACGATGTGGTGGAGTACGTCCGCCGGAAGACAGGCTTCTCGCTGAGGGTGCAACAGCTGCAGTCCCGCCACTACGTGCACTTCAGCTCGTTTGTGGTGCGCGTACCGCGGCCGCTGCAGAACACCATCGCAAGTGCAGACTTCTGGCCGAAGGGTGTTGTTTCGGCAGTTCCGGGGCAATCTGCCGAATCTTGTGCCAGATCAGACGACGCAACGGAGCCACGCTGTTACGTCGCCTAAAACTATTTTATGTAAGTTTTTGTTTTTAACCCCCGACGAAAAAAGAGGGGTGTTATAAGTTGTTTACATGTGTATCCTTGTGTCTTATTACCGGAATGTCCAGTCGGTTCCTTAAGTCCATTTCCCTGAACGTCCATTCCCTAATGGTCCACTTCCCTTATAGTCCACTTACCTGATAGTCCACTTCCCTGATAGTCCAGTTCACTGATAGTCCACTTCCCTGAACGTCCATTCCCTGATAGTCATACATCGGGCCTTTCGGAGCGGGAACAGTTTGCAACAGACCCTCCGGTCGACTTCGGCCACTTGCTAATTTGTATCTTTCCAAACTTGTGCACTTCCTAATTCGTCCACTCCAACATCGTCCTTTTCCTAAGTTGTCATTTTATAGATTCCGAAGTTGACTACTTCCTAAACAGTCATTTTCCTTTTCGTATTTTCGTTACGTGCCCAAGGAGGCAATGATAGTGACATCTTTTCTCACTTTTCAAAATAAAATACTACCTACTATACATACCTACTTCTGTTGCAAGTGGCCTGTAATCGTCATGGAAAACGTATTAAGATCCTGATATTTCCAATAGATAAAGATAAACCTATTTATAGCATAATAAATATAATTCTTCTGTACGTGTTTTTGAACACTACTCCTCTTAAACGGCTGGACCGATTCAGCTGAAATTTTGTGTGTACAGGTATTTCTAGGTCTCTAGATGATTTGAAAAGACATTTGGACCCAGTAGATGATGCAGTCGTATGAAAACGTCTGCTGGGTCCGCTTGTACAGGCTAAGGCGTGAATATATTGCTACATAATGAAAGTGAAATTTCAGTTTAGGAAAGTTAAATAAAGTGGACAAATTAGGAAAGAGACTAGTTAGGAAATAGTCAAGTTTGGAAGTGGACCAGTTAAGAAAGACAGGTTGGGAAGTGGACAAGTTTGGAAAGATACAAATTAGGAAGTGGCCGAAGTCGACCGGAGGGGCAAAAGAGTAGAGATAAACAGACACGTTAGTCTGAGAAAATATAATATTATGCCTAATGAATAACTACCTCTCTGCGAATTGTATACACTCTATGAGACAGTTTTATTTTAATTCATGTAGTAATTAAGCTTTACTACCAAGCCTCGTAAGATAACAATAAAAAGAACTTGCGTTCTAATGAATTACCTGCACTAAATTTAGTAGTTGACACGGTTTTCAGAATAAAATAAACTATTAATATTTTTTATATATTTGGAACAGTCAATCTGCGGCATCTTGCTGTAAATATTCTTTTCAATGAACTGAACGATCTTTCCACGTTGACAGTTGTAAAAGGTGCAAATTTAAACTTTTTGAAGGAATCGATTGAGGCACGAGAAGTTTGCGATTGAAGTTCTATTTCTTTTCCTTTTAGAAATTGGATGATTTTTATAGCGTGCTATAGCCAGAATTGTTATTCAACACCAACTTCAGTTTATTAAAAATAAATTTTTCTCTTTCATTTTACGCTCAAAATTAATTTAGAAACATCTTGATAGGTTTTATAAACTGTTTTTAAATTATGGCTGGTGGACAGACTTGCACCCTGTAGTTTTTTAATAGCATTTGGGATAGTCATTTAATAATTTACTATGATGTTTAAGTAGCTTCTTATATTTGCATAACCAACAGCTCTTTTTGCTGTATTAATTATAATATAGTATTTTTAAAATGCAATTGCATATAAGTAATTAATCTACTAGACAAGGGTACGGTATGGCAATAAGTGTCTAATATAAATGTCAAAATTGACACCCGATATCTATGAACTATTTGCTTATAAATGAGTAGGGACTTAACTGTAGAGGTTTCACTGACCATTATAACATGTACCTACATATATGAATGATTAATTATTTTATATTTTTCAATTAATTATTCATGACCTAGAAACCTGCTAGAGTACATTCTGTTTTTTATACTCTTTGGCAAATGTCAAACGTTCCCGCTCTGAAAACCCCGATGTATGCTGATAGTCCAGTTCACTGATAGTCCACTTCCCTGATAGTTCAGTTCCCTGAACGTCCATGTTTGAGGCACGGCTAGCCAAACCACAAAGCCAATAGAAGTAAAAATCAGGAGAAAGATTCTCGTATTTACATTACCTTTATAGGACAACCTCTTTTTATCTTTGAAGTGGTACTTGTAATTACGAATAATAGGTATGACAGATATCAAAATGTCATTGTTTTATTTGTATTGTACGCAAGGAAATCGTGATTTGGGTGAAATTAAAATATAATTTCACAATGGACGAGAAGGATATAACGTTTGTGAAAAGTCGAAAAGGCAAAACGTCGTTATTATTAGATGGGTTTAAATATAATTTAAGTCGGAAGAACAAGAATGACACTACACTATGGAGGTGTTGGAAGCGATCAGAATGTTCTGCGACAATCACATGTAAGTCGAATCAAGTGATTCGTGAAAGCAAGGAACACACCTGTCCGGCAAATAGGATAAGAAATGAGATACTGGCTATTATGGATAAATGTAAACAAGATGTATGTCGAGATTTCCGGCCCATACAACACATATTTGAAGAAAATTTTGAAAATTTCAAGAGGTCGGGCGAGGAGTATTGCGATGCGATGCCGTCGTTTGCGTCAAAGAAAAACGAATTGTATAAGGCCAGAAAAGATTTCCTTAACGCAGACAGACTTTATTATAAAAGTTTACGAGATGTTAAACTGTCATCAACATTAAACGATAAGTTTCTGGTTTGTGAGGATGGTGACGACGAAAAGCTTGTTATATTAGCCTCGCCTCTTTACAAGGTCCTGAAAACCTATAAAGGAATTTACTACGCAGATGGTACGTTTAAGGCAGCTCCTACACCATTTTATCAAGTGTATACACTGCACATTGACCTAGGATCAACAATTACTTCCTCCAATATCGTACCAGCTATTTACGTGTTGCTACCGAATAAGTCCGAAGTAACTTATCTTCGGTTATTCCAGCTTTTAAAAAATAAATTGGGCCTCAATATCAACAAATTCAAATGTGATTACGAAATAGGTCCTATGAATGCTGTGCGTACCGTTTTTCCCAAAGTTCGATGAACAGGATGTTATTTTCATTATAATAATAAAGCAATATGGCGTAATGGAAAGGAATTGAAAGTAAATAAGACAAAAGCTGGTAGAAATACTTTGAGAATGATAGCTCTACTTCCGCTTTTGCCTTCGAATAAAATAGACGATGCCTTAAATGTAATATGGAATAACGCCCCACAATCTCCGGAAATGATTAAATTTATGCAGTATTACCACCGTCAATGGTCCAAAAAATCAAATGAAATATTGAGTTGTGCAGAGGACCAACATCGCACAACCAACTCGCTAGAGGGATGGCACCGCCGACTCAATTCGAGGATTCCCAAAACGCCAAATTTGTATTTAGTTATCATGACCCTGAAAAAAGAATCCATTCATTTTGATTCTATTATAAGAAAAAGTCTATTTCAAACACTGTCCCAAAAGAATAGAATATGGCTAGATGTCCAGTTCGATAAAAAATACAATAAACTATTAAAGAAATTGAACCATGGGGATCTGGACATCGAAGGTTTTTTGAAAAAGATTATATATTTACGGTTGAAATTCAAAACTAAGCTGAAAACATGTAATTCAGTGAATAAAGGATTTTGACCTTACAAACGGTCCGGTAGTTTTGAATTTTTGATATGTTGTCTAGGATGGTTAGTCAGTGTTTAAAATGCAAAATGCACAATTCCCCCCCCTCCGCGCCCGCCGCCATATTGAAAAAACCGGCACTCTCTTCATATTTTTGCTCATATCTTGCTTTAGGAGCATTTTAGCTAGAAGAAAGTTTCGAAAATGTTATAGAGAGTTAAATTTACTACATTTTCCATTTTATATTTTGTTTCTAGGACAGATAGTTACGGAGCAATGCACATTTAAAAAAACTTAAGAAATTGCAATTTCCAACTCAAAAGCAAACTTTTGGATTATATCTTCGTTTAGGAGCATTTTAGCTAGAACAGTGCTTGACCAATGTTGTAGAGAATTAAATTTGCTATAATTTACATTTCAAATTTTGTTTCTAGGATAGATAATTACGGAGATATGTACGTAAAAAATAAAGTCACATTTTCCGAAAATGTATGTAAAAATCGACATGAGTTTTATAAGCAATTACGAGTATATTTCCTACATGTTTTAATTTGTCCTAGACTAGTCCGTAACTGAATGACAGCGTTCTAAACCAAGAATTTTGAGAAATTTTCGGAAAATTCGACTTTTCCTGTTTTTTGAATGTGCATATCTCCGTAACTAACCGTCCTTGAAACAAAATTTGAAGTGTAAATTATAGTAAATTTAATTCTCTACAACATTGCCCAAGCTTTGTTGTAGCTAAAAAGCTCCTAAACGAAGATATAATCCAGAAGTTGGTTTTTCAGTAGGAAATTGCGATTTTTTACGTTTTTTTAAATGTGGATATCTCCGTAACTATCTGTCCTAGAAAAAAAATATAAAATGGAAAATGTAGTAAATTTAACTTTCTATAACATTGTTGAAGCTTTCTTCTAGCTAAAATGCTCCTAAAGGAAGATATGAGCAAAAATATGAAGAAAGTGCCGGTTTTTTCAATATGGCGGCGGGCGCGGAGGGGGAGGAATTGTGCATTTTGCATTTTAAACAGTGACTAACCATCCTAGACAACATATCAAAAATTCAAAACTACCGGACCGTTTGTAAGGTCACACATAGTACTTTAGTCTCTATTCACCGTATTAATGTTAAAAACAGTGTATTAGGGCAAGAAAGGAAGTGTATTAAGTTTATTTTACAAACTAAAGTGCTAAAATAGCTCTTTTTACAAGCTTTTATTTAACTTGCATTGTATGTATGTATGTAAGTATGTTTGTTCGGGTGGAATCTTGCAACTAAATTTTGAAGCAGATATCGTCAACCGATTGAGCTGAAATTTTGCATACTTACTTAACTTTGATGACAACGCAATAATATGGTACCATGAGGCTGATCTGATGATGGAGCCGGAAGGTGGCCATAGGAACTCTATAATAGAAAAAGCAATCCTACCGAGCTTGGCTCTTTAGAATCGTCTCAGTTAGCATTTGATTGATATCCAAAGAAAAGTACAGTCGGCTATAAAAGCTTGTCACTAAAATGAAATTTTTGACAGAAACTTATTACTTATTATAGTTACGTAATATTATTAAAAAAAATAAAAGAAGAGTTTGGAGTAAATTATTTATTTCTTTTATTTTATTTTAAAAACCTGACCTAATGATTGTAGGTTACGTGAAATGTTAAAGTAACATCGTCACAACTATCAAAAGTCTGTGATTATGCGTGAGTGTGACAAAATTCTGGTTTAAATAATGAATTTTAAGGAATCCTATTTGTAAACATGGCGAAACAAAAAAGATCTTACGGTGTTTATTTTTACTTATTTGTTCCCCATTTGGAACTTTCAGGTCTAAAAATTACTTATTTGTATCTTGCGAGTGGCAAAGCAGTGAATGCTATTACCAATAGTAATTATTGCTCTTTTGTAGATCGCCCGTGCTCGTGAATTAGGGGTCCTCAATACTGCTGCGAAATCCCAAGTTGTCTTTGTAAGCAAATCTATGAGAGAACTTGCTTCCATTTTTTTATAACTTTACTAAACTGCAACCGTGGGCGGGACTCGAACCCATAACTTCTTCATTCGGGCCCGGGCCGGGCTAAAAAATTTGTGGCTTCTTTTTACCCAATTGGTAGGTATTCTGTTTTTAAAATAAGTAAGGTCCATGGGGGTAAGCCCGCCTTCAACTTATTTCTTTTGTATCATACAGGTAATTTTTGCCAAAATTCTAATCATAATTACCTACCTTTCAACAGTACCCTACAAGTACAGGTGCCGGCAAACTTTTATAAAAAATGGCGGATCTGCGCATGTACATTTGTACGTAAATCGGCTACTGGGCAGTCAAGGTCTCTAAAAGCTTGCCGGCTACTGTATCTTCTTTGGATCTCTGATTACCAACTTCATGGTGTATCGGTATCTTCTGTGTCCATCTCCATAATATTCCTTAAAGTATCAACAACCTGCCGATGATAACTACCACATCTTTTAACTTTTTAGGGTTCCGTAGTCAACTAGGAACCCTTATAGTTTCGCCATGTCCGTCTGTCCGTCCGCGGCTTAGCTCCGTCATCATTAATAATAGAACTTTTAGTTCGTTAGTGGTTTGAAATAAGTGAAAATAACTGCTTTTGGTTCCAAGAACCTCCTATTGAGACTTATTTATGCGTTGGAGTGGCAATAAGGTACTTCTTAGGCCTTAAAGTTGCAATAATATTTGGTTCCAAAAGAGCCGTAAAATTATCTCTTTAGCCACTATTGGTGATATACTTCGCTATTATACTAGTCATTTGCAACTTTTAGTTCCAACTAAGGGTATATTCCCACTTATATGTAAAAGTTGCTTATAAGTGATTTTAGGGCCTTATATATTGCTTCTTATTGAGTGACAATTTGAACCTGCATGCAACTTTAAGTAGCAACATCGACCTTATCCCACCATAAGTAATAAAGTAGAAACAAAAAACGTTAATATGCAACTACAAGTGATATGATGAACTCATATACAGTTTTGAGTTGTGTTTAAAGCTATAAGTTGTATCAAACACTGTTAAACCACTTATTTAGAACTTAAAGCTATAAGATAAGCTGCAAAATTCATTGCTTGGGAATGTATGTTTTTGCTAAATATTTAATAAAGGTAAAAATAGTGATCGGCATTAATTTTGTGTAGTAAAAAAGTCATCATCCTCCTAGCCTTTGTCCCGTATCTTTGTAGATAATGAATTCTCAATCGGGGTCGGCTACCTAAAATCCCAAGATGTGGCGTTGGCACTAAGTTTTTACGCAAGCGACTGCCATCTGACCTTCCAACCCAGAGGGGAAACTAGGCCTTATTGGGCTTAGGGTGGTTTCCTCACGATGTTTTCCTTCACCGAAAAGCGAGTGGTAAATGATGAAAAAAGTGACAGATCACTCCTTTTGTAAAACTCCATTCAGCTGTAGCCCCCCGGAACTTATGGGAATTTATTTACGAGAATGGGCAAATTGGCCCCAGAACCAACAGAGTTGAGAGTTATGTCATTCATTAGGGTTCCATACCTCAATCGGAAAAAACGGAACCGAATATGGTATTCAGTGACAGAGGGGTCGAAATATACTGGGGTGGGGGTGTTGTGTTTAACACGCTGCACGTCACTCTCGAGCGTCGACGAGGGCCTTGCTTTTAGGTTTTAACTTCTCTTCTAAATTACGTAGGTAAAATAAATAGTTGAGATGTTGAGATTGAACTTAAAAAAAAACTTGTTAAGTAACCTTTAAATCTTTAATTTAAGCATAATCTGGTGCACCTAGTACATTTGAAACTGTGGAATGAATTAAAATTAGTGCTTTCCGCATAACGGTCACATTACTTGCGTATGTGCTTGACTAAAATTTTCACAGACATTTGGTGCCTCCACCAGAATCTCCCAGGTACCAGCTACCAAATGCTCGCCGCACACACGAGTATTTTGTGGTATATAAAAGTTCAAGTCACACAGTAAGCGTACCCTTACCATGTCGGGTATCATTAATAAAGGCGCATTAGGACACCCGATAAATATACAATGATTTATATTTTCGTACGCTCGTACCAGACTCATTTTCATACACTAATCCAGATCCACTAATAGATAAGAGTGTGCACTAATCTATGAAATGAACGTCAATAACAAAGTTGAGTGAACAAGGGCATTATTGACAATGATACGAGGGGCAAACCGAA
Organism: Apotomis capreana; assembly: GCA_947623375.1. Taxonomy (NCBI): domain Eukaryota; kingdom Metazoa; phylum Arthropoda; class Insecta; order Lepidoptera; family Tortricidae; genus Apotomis; species Apotomis capreana. The sequence goes on from OX392501.1 coordinate 17,935,304, forward strand.
ATGATCGGGAATTTAAAAAACTATGTGCACTATATACATAAATTATATTTTATTGTTTTTCGAAGTATTCTCCGTTACATTCAATGCACTTTTGCATTCTTTTAAACCAGTCATTAAAACAATAATTCCAGTTTGAAGTAGGCATTGCCAAAATGGCCGATTTATAGGCTTCCACAGCGGCTTCTGGGTTCTCAAACCGCTGACCACGCAATAAATCTTTAATTCTAGGGAACGTAAAAAAATCATTTGGACTCAGGTCAGGGCTGTATGGAGGATGGGACATCAACTCAACGTTTTCGTCGTTCAAAAATTTAGTTGTTTTGTGGGCGGTGTGGGAGCTCGCATTGTCGTGGTGTAAGATGACGCGGCGTCTCGGGTTCCCTTGGCGAAGTTCGGCCAGCACCTCCGGCAAACAAACTGTGATATACCAATCAGCGGTAACGGTTCTTTGTTCTTCTAGAGGAATTGTGGCAACATGCCCCTTTTTTGAGACGAACGAAGCCACCATCTTCTTCGACACGCTTCGAGAACGCACAACTTTCGTTGGTTTGACCTCGTCATCGAAGACCCATACTGCCGACTGGTGCTTTCTTTCAGGCTCATAAGAATAAATCCAGGATTCGTCACCCGAGACCATATTATAAACGGCTTTTGACTTTCCTCCATTGTAGCATTTCAGAATAGATCGGCACCAATCAACACGAGCCGCCTTTTGCTCTTCAGACAAATTATGGGGTACCCATCGGGAAATCAATTTTCTGACACCCAATTCACCATGCAAAATAGTGTGAATTGCAGTCATTCCAATGCCTATGGTTGCCCGAATCTGCTCGTATGTCACATGTCTATCTTCTTTTAGTAGTTTTTCCACAGCCGCGATGTTTTCAGGCGAAACCGCCGTTTTCGGCCGACCTGATGAAGGTACGGTGCCAAGAGAGGCACGACCCCGTCGAAACTCAGCATACCACCGATATATTGTCGTCTGACTAGGTGCTTCAATGTCGTATATAGTAACAAGCTCATTGCGACATTCATCTGGAGATAAGCCACGACGAAAGTTATGGTAAATAATTGCACGAAAATTTTCACGCGTCAGCTCCATTTTGTTCATCGAGTTGTCAATTTAAAAATGGAATTAAAAAAATATATCGTTCTTTTTTTAAATTGTAAAAACGGCATCGTGATTGTAAGTCGCCAGTATGCATGTGACAAAAAAGGATTTAATGTAACTCAGTTTAAAGTACTCTATTCCCGATCATTTCGGTGTGCCCCTCGTAACTTTTTAAAGAGCGTCTCCTAGTCGATTAGGTGAGCATGCAACAAGGTTATACATCCATACTAATATTATAAATGCGAAAGTGTGTCTGTCTGTCTGTTACCTCTTCACGCTTAAACCGCTGAACCGATTTTGATGAAATTTGGCATGGAGATAGTTTAAGATCCGAGGAAGGACATAGGATAGTTTTCATCCTGGAAATTATCCCTAAAAAGATACCTACTTCTGTACCTTAGCTTACAATCAAGGAAAAGGACGTTGTAAAAGTGGACCAATCGGGAAGTTGGCGATTCTGGAAATGGACATGGTAGGAAAATACGAATAGGAAAATGACTGTTTAGGAAGTAGTCAACTTCGGAATCTATAAAGTGACAACTTAGGAAAAGGACGATCTTGGAGTGGACGAATTAGGAAGTGGACAAGTTGGGAAAGATACAAATTAGGAAGTGGCCGAAGTCGACCGGAGGGGTAGATAGTTATAGGACATATGTCAGAGCAAAGCAAGAGCAAGGAAGGAAGGAAGGAAGGAACTGGACTATCAGGGAATGGACGTTCAGGGAAGTGGACTATCAGGGAACTGGACTATCAGGGAATGGACGTTCAGGGAAGTGAACTATCAGGGAAGTGGACTATCAGGAAACTGAACTATCAGGGAAGTGGACGTTCAGGGAAGTGGACTATCAGGGAATGGACTATCAGGGAAATGGATTATCAGGGAAGTGGACTATCAGGGAAGTGGACCATTAGGGAAGTGGACGTTCAGGGAAATGGACTTAATGAACTGACTGGACATTCCGGTAATAAGACCTAAAGTGCCGGAGGGATCTCAGCTAATAATAAAGTCAATAATTCGAAATATTGGCTAAATGTTAAGTTTTATTAGGATTTTCTATGAAGACCAGGTAGTTGTTAATGGATCTCAGCCAATATTGAAGCCAAGAATTCAAAATTTTTGTGAAATGTTAAGTATTAATAGCATTTTCTATATGACTTACTAAATGAAGGTCTCATGAAGACCAGGTAGTTGTGAAAGGATCTAAGCCAAGAATTTATTATGTTGGTTAAATGTTAAGTTTTATTAGCGTAATGAACAGACTAATACATTTTTGACAGTACAATAATTAGGTAAGTACCTTGGAGCTGAAGATCCCTTCAGACCCACCGTACCCCTGGCCATACCCCTGGTGGTACGGTGGGTCTTTTAAAGTTAAACGATACCACTGACTACTAGTGATGTGATGTCGATGTCGATGTCGATGTCATCTATAGCTGAAAGTAATAAAAACACTCAAGGTTCCAGGTAGCTACTATATTTTTTGTTCTCAATTTGTTGAACATATATTTTAGCGTAATTAATAATAATACAAGCACCCTTCGGTGGAATTAAAACAAAACACACAAACAGTGCTGAAAAATAACTAAATGAATATTTATACGTATAACCTACATAGGAACCTTCTGGAAGCCGGGTACACTACATAAATACGAAAAACTAAATTCCGATTATCGGAATCACAAAATTCATAATACCGATAATTATAATTCCGAATGTTTTAAAACTCCGACTATAAGTATTTAGATTTTTATAAATCCGAAATTTCAAAACGTTTAACGTTTACAATCACGGTTTTCAAAATTCCGAATTTCAATACACCGAACGAAAGAAGTCCGAATGAATAATAATATTAATAATCCAAAATATCAAATATACGAATCCTTTCGGCGGCTAAGGACCACAATTAGAAATGACCACAATTAAAAAAGACCACTTCTTGAAATGTCCATTCTTAAAATAACCACTTCATGAAATTACCATTCTTAAAATGACCACTTCTTGAAATGTCCACTTTTTGAAATAACCACTTCATGAAATGACCACTTCTTGAAATGACCACTTCATGAAAGTAGGACTAAATATAAATTAATGCTTTTTTGGCTAAAATGCTCTAACCACGCGGAATGATTTATGAAATCAGGTACAGCTAGTGCCACGTAGGAACGAATAGCTTTACTAAATTCAATGAGATTAATAACATTACGCATAATATAACCGCATATGTATTCAAATTGTTGTAAACATCGATTAATATAGCATACAATTTTTTTTTCTAATTGTATAAATCTATGATCATCTATGATTCACTATCTCTATGAATGAAAAGCTAAAAATTAAAAAAAAAAAAAGAAATTTTATGCATTAAAAATCATAAAGTGATTTGCCTAAAAAATGCCTTGCCAGACTATGTAAGCAGAGCCCTGCTCCTAAACAAAATGTATGCAGTGTGAGGTCACTTTATATTGGTTCTGTAACTTCACCTAGAGATGGGCGCTCATGGGTAAATACCCGGTAGATTGGGAAAATACCGGGTAAATACCCGATAATCACCTTGGGTATTTACCCACCGCCCATCTCTATTCACCATAACCAATCCAGTCCAGTGACCAATATAAAGTGACCTCACACTGCATACATTTTGTTTAGGAGCAGAGATAGGCAAAATGTAATCGAACACGTTTATGACATGAAAAAAGCCCGTGGTACTACTAGTTGAAATACAGGTATTGCTACTTGCGTATGGTCCTACTGATAGAGCCACGGACAAAGAAAATGCCCCTGGACCTACCAGTAGGACTACGAAGTAGGACCACGGGCAACAAATGGAAGTTTTATCTACGAAGCACGCTCCTCTTTTATGACGGACGATAATGACTGAGGTACGAGGCTAATACAATAGGCATAGGCACAATAGCTTTGTTTTATTTAAGTAGATCGTATACAATCCAACATACAGACTATACCCCTTTGTTGCCCGTGGTCCCTGTGATAGTCCCTGGAAGGTGCCACGGGAATTATTTTACCCGTGGTCCCTGAATTTTGTATAAGCCAACTAATTTAAAAAGGTATAATAACTTAACTGTATATTTTTACTGTATCTAACCTGAAAAAAAAAATGTTTTGAATGAAATCAAAATACTTACGTACTTACTGTAATGTAGGAAGATATAAAACCAGATTGATGTACCGTCATACTAGTTATAATAAACCAGTCTTTCATTGAACGCCTTGTGTTTTAGTCAATACACCCTACTTACGTACTTTTCCAGGACATAAATAAGTATACTTTATTTTTTGAAATCCACCCTGATCGTCTTTGTCATTAACCAAATTCCACGCGGGCCGAGCCGCGGGCACAGCTAGTTCTGTTCAATGATTTTATTGAGTATCTTTTAGTACCTATTATGTCCTCTACCTAAAAGCATTAGGATAGGACTGACCAGTAAGACTTCCTTCCTATTATGAATAATATGACAATGTCATCATCAGTTTATTGTCATAATTGTTCTTGTAGCATTGTATGTAGCAAAAACAATTAAAATGGATTGTAATAAAAGTGAAATAAAAATTATAACAAGTCAAAAAGGTAAACCAACTCTGTTACACAACGGATACAGGTATAATTTTTATTTAAAAAATAAGTCTGGCACTACAAACTGGCGATGTTCCAAACAACAAGATTGCCGGACTTCCATAACAATGAAATTGCCAGACCTGCTAAACATACCTGTGACTCTCCAGATCATTTAAAAAATGAAATAGATGCATTTATGGATGTCTGCAAAAAGGAAGTTTGCGGAAATTTTGAATCCATCCAAAAGATTTTTGAAAAAAATATAGTAAAACACGAGTTTACAGTAATGCATGAAGCTCCTAAATACGAATCGAAAAAGGATACTCTTTCTAGAGCACGCAGAAAATTTCTGAACACGGTCAATTCAAAAGTATTGGACTCAAAACATGTGAGGTTATCACATAATTTAGTAGAAGAGTTTTTCTTATATGACGAATGCGATTCGATCGACAGAATAATAATATTCTCAACACTGTGTCGCGAAGACCTAAAAGAATATTTTAAATGTATAACTACCGTTTACGGCGACGGTACGTTTAAAGCTGTACCTGCACCGTATTACCAGATGTATAGTTTACATGTAGACGTAGCACGAAATGACAAATCGGTAAATTTTATACCATTAGTTTTTGCCCTACTACCAAACAAGAAACAGACTACGTACATGAGACTTTTTGGTATACTAAAAGAACAATTTGGTTTGAGCTTGAATACTTATAAATGCGATTATGAAATGGCCTTTGTACAGGCCATTAAAGAGGTGTTTCCTCAGATAGAAGTAAAAGGTTGTTATTACCATTTCTGCAATGCCGTTTTCAAAATGAGTGACAAACTGAATGTTGAACAATCTAACGAAGGTAGTAAGATAATACAATACTGCACTTTATTGCCTTTGCTGCCCCCGAAGATGATACCAGAGGCTTTTAATACTATCATCGAAATGGCACCACAATGTACCAACAAATTTCTGGACTACTTCAATCGACAATGGATAAAAACTATTAGTAACGACATATTAAGTTGTTATAATCAGAAAAATAGAACTACAAATGGTGTCGAGGGTTGGCATCGCCGGCTTAATAGTAAAATACAATCAAAACCACCTCTGAATTTGTTCATATCACAGCTGAAAAAGGAAGCTAAATTGCAAAAAATAAAATTGGAAAAGAACGCTATGCATTGTCCGAATACTAAAAGAAGTAGAAAAATTATACAAAAAAATATTCAAATTAACGAAATAGTCGAAGATTGCATAAATAAAAAAATAAGCATTCATGTTTGCTTGAAACGACTCTTAGCTCTAAGGGGCCACTGAGTTAGTTAAGCCAAAGTTTGAAAACGGAAGATAGTTAAGTTGTTATTTTTAAACGTTTTTGTTATGAATAAAGCCATATTTTTATGTTATGTTAAAATTAATTAAAAAGTTCGGAATAAGTTATTAAATTGTTCTTTTATTTATATTTTTTCTCACTAGTTGTATTTCTGATTTCAATATGCTATTAAAGCCGATATGATAACAAGGGAGGCAGGATCCTTCGTTACCCCTGTTACAACCCATGTTACTACCAGTAGTAACACGGGAGTTTTGTTTACCCGTGTTACCACTACTACTCTGGTAGTAAGACGGATTTTTTTTATTTCCCCTATTACTACTGCTCATTATCATGGTAAAACCTTTCTTCCTTTTTTCAAAATCATACACTTTTATCGGCAGAAATTAAAGGTCTCGATGAGATCTTCACTTCGGATGACAAAGTTCAACGCTCATCGCAATATCTCGTCGTGTCTCGTTTATTTACACGGTAGCGACTATATTTTGTTTCACCAATCGCCGGTTGCTCATCGCTTACTCGCTCTTGGTAGAACCAGTGCACTTCCACCCAAATTCTCCTGATCATTCCCATTAGACATTCTGCTGGGTTTAAAAACTTTATGCTATTCGTAAGTATAAGGTAGAAAATATACAAGCCCCTAGAATGTACCTAACTGTCATAAAATGATGTCTGTCAATCAGTTCTAAAAAGTACTAATTGACAATTTGTAATTGATTCAGCTTTTCAAAGTGCGAAGAATTTTAATTCTGTACTTATAATATTGGGAATAAATATGAGCTACTTCGAGTTAAAGAACGAAAATGTTTCCGGGGTTCGACCTACATTGAAAAGGGCAATATGCGATAGCAACAGATGCATATTTAATGAATGCCCCGCAGTGAATCTTCTCCATATACCTTATCTGCAAAAGGCCATGCTTTTGTCTAATGTAATTTTTATGTACCGGAAAATGCAAGGGTGTGCAGTCAACATATAGAGTCTGAGAACTGGGAGCTTGTAATAAATTGTAATATGTCTGTTACGGATTTTAACGAAATCCACACAGCGGACATCGTACAAATTTTCAAAAGTGCTTTACTATTGATGCAAGTTACCGTGTCATCTGCCCTAGAATAAGATCAGATGTGTTGCAGACCAAAATGGAATATATTATACGTATGATATTTTAAATAATGCGTAATTATTATTGCGATACTGTCTACGGACCTCGTCTGTACGCTAAGACAGCACAGGCTATTCAAAGAGTTCAGAACGCTTGTACTAGGTTTTGCTTCTCGGTACCAAAACGAACACGAATCACGCCAATCCTTAACACCTTTTTTTTTTTTTAATGCTATGGCCATTTAAGTGCTTAGTTCAAATATAAATAATGTATAATGTATTAATTAAGTTTAATAAATTATTTAACCAGGTATTCTCTCAATAGTTTTTAATAATAAATCCTCTCGTGTTGGAACATTATTTGTTACATAGAATATATATATATATATATATATAATTTGTTTTAATATTTTTTAATTTTAATTTAGTTGATGTCACTTTTAGCATGTACTCATGTACATACATGTATGTGTGGGCGTGTTGTGTGCACGCACATACATGCATGTATACCTAGGTCGCACCCGCAAGTATGACAATGTGGTTCAGAGTGAGAAAAGGGACGGCCTGAAAACCAGCGCTGCGCAGACGCCCTGTCTGTCGCAGCACATGCTGAGTCCGCTCCTTTTGTCACACGGAATAATTTGGGTGGACAATATAATGTTAATGTTGTTATTGTTTAATCTATGTACCTATTTTATTTTTTTGTTGTGGCAATAAACGTTTCTTTCTTTCTTTCTTTCTTTAATTTATTTCTACCTTTGTACTAGGGCTCGCGGTCGTGTCCGTGTTTCGTATACCTGTAGCCGTGTGTCCGTTTCCGTGTTAGACGGGTAGATTGAGATTGAGGTTGAGTATGGGTATGATTATGAGTGCGAGTGTGAGTCTGAGTAATTGGGTATGAGTTTAGGGTAATAATTAGTTTAAGAATTTTAGAAAAAGAGGGTGGAGTGAAAAGTATCTGGTAATTTGCGAAATCCATTTCTGGCCATCCGCGTATAAGGTAATTTGCGTTTCTGGTACTATGCGTCTGAATGATTGTTATCATTATCACTTATCACGTGCGATTTGATAGCAATATGTTGATTGCCTGAGAGATATTATACCACCTACGTGTACCTACATATTTCAGAATATTTTTTGCTTTGCCATAAATAGTAGATTCTTTATTCTTTATTATTTCTCTAATTTCGTGGTAGGTTCTTAACACACAAGCTAAATTAGGATATTTTGTAGGAGGTTTGGAGTTAAAATCTAACCACAGTAACCAATATAAGATGTGGGAGGAATATATCCCTTCGCCTGGTAAAGGGTTAATTTATATTATTACGTTATCTGAGAGTTACAAGCCTAATGCAAAACTGAGTGTACCTGAGGCATGGGAGCAGAACGGGATTACGTGTACAGCGAGACGTCACGTCATGTCACTTTTAACCCCCACTCTTACCGCTCCCATACCTTAGAAACAGACTCAGACCTGCAGTAATCGGTGACAGGTACGGGTACAGTAGGCAACAAAACTCTTGTTTGTAATATTTTGCGAATATCGTGACTCGCTAATGTGATATTCTGCGAATGTCATAACCAGCTAATATGATGTGTCGCTAATATGCTGTTTTGCGAATATCGTGTTTTGATAATATCATATTTTGCTAATATCGTGTTTTGAAAATATCATGTTTTGCGAAAATGATGTTCAGCGACGGAAGGATTACACCGACCAATAATAAACCCGACTAATCAAAAGTCCGAAACATCAAAATTACGAATTGCTGTTATTAATAACTATAAAATACAAACCTAAATATGTGAAAGTTTTTCGGGCTAACGGAGGCCTGCTTCAAGGTGAAATAGGTAATGTTAGGCTTTAACCTAACCTACAGTTTTCGGAGTTCAGCAAATGTGTTGACGCTCCGCTCGCTTTGTTCGCTCCGTCGTTCATCGGTCACAATACAAACCTAACCTAGCCTACAGTTTTCGGGGTTCAGCAAGTCTTTTGACGCTCCGCTCGCTCCGCTATAACGTTGTCACAATACAAACCTAACCTAACCTACAGTTTTCGGGGTACAGTCAATTCGATATTTGTCCAAATCCGGTTTTCTATTTTTGTTTTAAATATAAATACTCCGAAATATTTTATTACGAATTTACCAATTCCGATTTTTAAAACTCCGAATTTCTTAATTCCTAAGAAATAAATTTCCGATTATTGAAAACACGAATGTCATTATCCCGAATATCAAATTTCCGATTAAGTAATGAAGTTTCGGAAAATTAATAATCGGAATATTCTTTTTCAGGCCAATTCGAATATTGGCTCGTATCTGCACTTCTTACTTACGCGGTATTGCACTATCCCCGACGATATGTAGATAATCATGCGAGAGATATGCAGGTCACCACTAGTGACCTACACTCGGTGGTACCGTTTAACTTTAAAAGACCCACCGTACCCCCAGGGGTATTGCCAGGGGTACGGTGGGTCTGAAGGGCTGAAGATGACCGTAGGAATTCCGAAACAGCACAAGATAAACCCATGGTGTTTGGGCTTGTCTGATTGTTCTGATAATGAGCAATTAACGTTTGTGTAAGAAAGTACATTCGATATTAAGCCGAGTCTCAGAAAATCTTTTTAATTTCTGTCACAATACTGGGTCACTGTTTCTAAGTTTTGCAATTCTGCTAAAGCTGAAATGTCATTAGTAAGTACTATTGAACAGGTTCCTTTGATTGAGGTCACAAATAGCATCACCTTGCAAGATTTTAACGCTACTAAATGAAACGTAAGCTTTAGCAAAAGTACTGTTGCCTAAGTGAATAGCAGCTTTTTAGGATTTTGTAGTTTGTGTCAGTCAGTCTGTCCACAGCTTTTTTAAAATCATTTTTAGGGTTCCGTAGTCAACTAGGAACCCTTATAGTTTCGCCATGTCCGTCTGTCCGTCTGTCCGTCCGCGGCTTAGCTCCGTGATCATAAGTGCTAGAAAGCTGAAATTTGGTATGAGTATGTGTATGTATTACGCCGACATAACGGTAAAATAAAAACTATAAAAAACTTTTTTCGGGTAGGTACCTTCCGTACACCTAAAGTGGGGGTGAATTTTTTTCGTTCCAACACTAGCGTGTGGGGTGTCGTTGAATAGGTCTTTTAAAACCAATAGGGGTCTTCAAACATCATTTTTTTGATAAAGTCAGCAGTTTTGTAAATATTCGCTCGGGAAATCCAAAAAATAGTGTCCCCCCCTCTAACTTCTCAACCACGGGTAGAAAAATTATGGAAAAATTCATGAAAATAAGGCCTTATTAGTACTTTCAATGAAAACTATATTGAATAAAATCGGTCGAGCCGTTTTTGAGTTATCGCGAAATATCATAATTTTCTTTAAAATGACGTAAGTGCCGCGCGGTGTTCTTATACTTCGAACGTTACACATATTAGTTAAATGCCATACTGTATTAAAACATTTCGCTCAATCTGGTGCGTATAATGGATAACTTCCAGAAGGTAATAAGTAATTACAGTTACTTTGGCGTTTACGACCTTTTTATAGAGCTTGAAATCTCTCGTAATTTAAATTTGATTTTATTGTCTATTGTGAAGGATGGGCAACTACGGAACCCTAAATAGGGTATGGTTTCTAAAAAAAAATCGTGCGTTTAGTAGTTGCTGATTTAACCATTCAAAATGTAGATTGGTGATTATTTTCAAGCATATTTGGAGAAAAGCACTATACAGGTCTTGGTGGAAATGACAGTTAGTGGATTCGTATTAATTTAAGGACTTCCTTCAAAATCATACTCAAATAGGAACTGACTTTTCCCGCCCTCTGCTCTGCATCCAATTTTTTTTAATCCGAGTGAGCCATATAACTTCTTATTTTGGTGCAAGAAAGTTTTTGTTTGGTGTTTCATATGACTTTTTAGGTAATACTGGTTTAAAGTCCCAAAAGTTTTTTGGATCTCAAAATATTTGTTGCCTTTTTATAATGTGTTTCTTGATATTTTTATAGCTCGTTATTTATCCTTAGCGTTTATTATTGAGGTAAAGATAAAGATACATTTTACTCTCATTATAAATACTAATATATGTATAGATACTTCATCAATATTTTTATCTGGTTCGAAGTACTGGCTACTAATAATAACTTATTTATGTATGTGATAAATTTTACACATTGACGTTTGTCATCCGGGAGATGCATTTGCTTTGTAATTCTGAAAACTGTGATTATGGATACACCAAAATTTGAATTCACGAAGAATAAAAGAGGTAAAGAAACACTACTGCAAGATGAGTATAGGTATAATTTAAGTGCGAGCAACAAAAACAGAACTACGTGATGGAGGTGTGTACAAAGAGATGTTTGCAGTTTGCAGCTCCACTGTAACTTTAAATAAGGAGAGAAACGCGATAGTGAAAAAGGCGACACATACGTGATCGCCAAGCAAAATTCAAAACAAAGTGTTATTAACACTCAATACATGCAAAGTTGAGGTTTGTAATAACTTTGAGCCGGTACAAAAAATAATCGAGAAAAATTTCGAAAACTTAAAAAAAATTGTACGTCTGAAGATGAAGTTAGTAGTAGGATATTAGGGTATCTGGATACAAAGAGCTATCCAGATACCCTAATACCCTCTATTCAAGATGTAATTGGCATCTATTCAAAAACTACTTTTTCCTCAGTCGACAAAATGATCTACTCAAAATGTTGTTAAGCTAACCTTCTTATACCCAGGACACCAATTCCTATTCAAGGCGTCACTTTTACTTGCTTTAAAAAAAATGTATTTATTTATTTATTAAACGCTAATAGATGGCTGCCAAATCGATAAAATATTTGTTGCTTTTGATAACACGTGCTCTTAGTTTTAATCCTGCATAGTAAATTCGCATGGATGTGTTCACGTTCAGCGAGTTACTTAATGTTAGTAATATGGCGTCATACTGCTCATTATTTATTATTTTGACTCGATGCAGACCACATAGCTGCCACTTATCAATAACTACGACCACCATGTCCCCAATTTGCAAATCCATAATTTTGTTTATTTCTAATAAACAATATAAGAGAATATGGAAAATTACTAAGCTACTGCACCGACAAGAGTGTAGATTTTCAGTTATGATATTTTTAAAAGTTGGTAATAAACTAAAATTGATCTTGTACTTATAATAGGTGTGTGAAATCAAACAAATTTTATGTATTTATAATTTTATTTCAAAAAACATCATTTTCTATACACCACTTCTTCAAGCAAGTTACATTTTTAAAAGCGCAAATATTATTATGATAAATACAAGTTTGAATATCTAATGCTGTCGTATATCTTTTATATAAGGTTTCTAAATTAAGACAGTTAAAATCTTCTAAATTATGTACATTGTTGTTATCTAATATTTCTTTCAACCACTTTACTTTTTCATAACCTTTAGCATAAATGTACTTATTTTTAAAGAATTCTGATATTAAGGACTTATAACTAAAATATATTTTGTCTCTCTCACTCATCAACCGTGAGCGATCAACCGTGAGCGGGCGTTACACTTTTTCATGAGTGACTCCGAGCCGCAACCTAATTTAAGACGTTGTCACGTCAATATATTTTGTCTCTCTCACTCATCAACCGTGAGCGATCAACCGTGAGCGGGCGTTACATTTTTTCATGAGTGACTCCGAGCGCAACCTAAATTAAGACGTTGTCACGTCAATAAGGCACAAAGCCTTCATTCCATAAAATTCCTTTGTTTTTTTCGATCCATGCCACAGTTATACGTTCTTTCCTTGTTAAATTATAAAATGGATACGGCGGTTTAATTAACAACATTAGGGCACGGTTTTCGCTTAGAATTGCTATTTCTTTAGGTATAAACAGGTTACTTTCATTTTTAAAGCCCTGTACATCCACGATCACATTCATGATAGTTTTCTAACGATGTTACTCAATGGCTTATACTCAAAAAGACGATCGTTTATGATAAGGCAGTAGGCAGTAGTATTATCGGGAATAACTTGTGATGACTCAATTTCTAAACGTACATCAACGGGCCCGGTTTTTAGGGTATCATTCTGTCTTGAACAATCTATAACAAACAATGGGGCTTTTTCTCCAAATGTCTGTAAGTCGAGCAACGGGTCGACGCAGGTGTTGTAATATGACTGACGAAAATTTGCATACATCTCATATAATATATTGTACCTGTTTTCATCAAATTTTAAGTTTAATGAATCATAGGGGAAGTATTGTGAATTTAAAAACAACTTCACGTTTGTTATGTTGCAATTATCAAATAAAGACGAACTTCTTGTCGGATTTAATTTTCTATTGGTTTGTAGTCCTAAAATAACGAATCGGGGTTTCTCTAACTGAGAGGTAGTTTTAACAGACCATGAATGTTTAGTTGTCTTAGGTAGTAATGGATATTCGTATAAATCCCAATTTCTAAACGCTACTTGTATAGACCTGTCTTTTTCCAAATGTTTAAGTAGTAATAATCTATCGCGATCAGATACTCTAATATGGGGTACACGCCATTGGACCTTTTGTATTTCTACAGTAACGTTATCGTTTTTCTCCATAGTCACGCTGTTTGAAACAGTATTACTTCTATGTAAAATAAGTTCATGTCTACAATTGAGGAGTATTTTATTATAATCTTCTGCAAATCCTAATACTTTATTCAATGGCACGATAACAGAGAAATGTTTTTTTTTGCCCTGAGTTCCATTTATATCCCACCCCCATATAGCGGCATTTTTACTTTCCCCTTCATTCATTGAAACGTAAGACTTCATGGTCGTTGTTATTCCGGCATTTTTTATGTGATCTATTTCCACACCATTCAGTTCGTATTTGATATCTTGAAATAAAAACAATATTGGATTGTTTATAAACTTGATTTCTTTCTCAACTGGCTTTCCCGTTGCATCTAGGGCAGCCGCACTTGCATAGCCTTCTATGTAAATTGAACTAGCAGAAGGAAGTACATAGACATCTTGCTGGTGAATTGGTATTCTTATTTCATCATTTTCTTTATAGCTCTGACTATACGGATTGTATGTATGAATTTCATAACTTTCAATAGAATTATCATGCTGAGGTAAATCGGTGATTTAGAGCATTTTTAAATTTTAAAACCGAGAGAACGTAAAAAAATCTTATTGTTTTTAGTGATCGTGCTAGTTGTTTTTAAACGTCTTCTATCTTTCGACACCCGAGATGAAATACTAGGTGTTCTTGTATGAATCAGGATTTTGTTAAAAACAATCATGGTACTTATTCATTTATGTTCTATGTATGAATTGAGTATTATTATTTACTAGCAAATGACATGTAATTTCGTTCACTGACGATGCGAGAATGTAAACTGACTATAATCGTTATTTTATTTATTTGTTTTACACTAGTCATCGAAATACTGGATATACGTCTTACTTATCTCCCCCAAAACGAGCTTAGGAACTTTAAACACAAATGTCCGCAGTTGTAAGACTTATTTCTTTGTATATTATGATAATTGTATTGAATTTTTGATCCTATATACTTAATGAATTCTTTTGGTGGTTTCAGATTACCATAACTGTCAAAATATTCGATATAATCATTTATTTTTGCGTAGGCTACCCAATGAGTACCAGAACTTGTAGATGAATCTAAATTAATAACCCCACATTCTATCGGTAGCGGTAATTCTGGTAATTCATCTCTCATAAATACACCGCGAAAAAAAGGGACATATTTTGAGTACTTTATAATATCGATGTTAGTTAATGCTCTTTTAGGGGCCATCCATAAATTACGTCACACGTTAAGGGGGAGGGAGGGGGTCGACGAAGTGTGACATTGTGTGACAAGGGGGTGGGAGGGGTCCTAAATTTCGTGACGTCACATTTCAAAATGTATTACAAGTGTTAAAACACGAACTTTAAACTATTACTTTACGAAAACCTCAAAAACATATACTACTATATCTGTGTAAATATAAGATATCAATTGTTTTGTCGACCACTCGCTCTACTATCATCGTTTTTTGTTTTGTTAATTGTTTGATTTGATGTTAATTAAAAAAAAAATGTAATGGAAATAAACCCGATTTCGGAACCGCTGTTTTCATTCAATCATTTTTAAATGTAAATTTGCAAAATATGTGACGTCACACTAGGGAGGGGGGAGTCTCCAAAATGTGACCAGCTGTGACAAGGACGGGGGGAGGGGCAAAAATCATGAAATTCGTGTGACGTAATTTATGGATGACCCCTTAGGTAGCCGAGTGATTAGTTTTTTTTCTTAGTAATATAGATCCCTAACCCCTTCTTGTACGGTTTAAGATGTAATCCTTTTCCAATACACAATGCTTCCATATCCATATTGTGCCTTTTAAATTCTGCTAGCTGTTTTTTAGCTGATTTGTAATCGTTGATAGCTTTCGTAATTCCGGCGATACCGCCCGCTAAACTGCCGGTGGCCGACAATCCAGCAAATATAGGTATTAATGGTAGAAACCCTCCAGTTTTAGGTATAGGTATGACTCTTGGTGTTTTTATAGGTATGTCAGATACCAGTTCTCGAGCAGCTGTGTATGCCATTTCGGTAAGCATTTTCTTGCATTTTGGCTTTAGTTTACGGATGTGTCTTTTAGTATGAGAGACAATATTGTTAAACGTTTTTTTAAAGCCAAAGGGAACTTTAGCCGCGGAGCTTAATGGTACTTTTCCCGGTACTAATAAACTATTGGAATTCTTTTTAGGTTGACTTTTCATATTTATATTGAATTTTATAGAATTGAACAAATAGTAAAATGTCCTTATTGTTTCAAGATCAGTATATGAATGAAACCAAAATAAGAAATCAGTATTCTTAAATACTTTTGTCAGTATTCAACATTTACAAACGATTTCCTTTTTCTATCCAGCTATTCTCGCTTGAAGGCAGTCCTAACCACTTTACATATACTTTGTTTCCTCTAGTTTTTAATACTTTTTCAACGAGATATACATCCGGATGTAAAGTTTTTTGGATTTCTTGAGCATAAAACGCGCCTAATATTGGTCTACACTTTGCATCTTCTAGTAAATAAGTTGTAGGATTAGTATGTTGAACTTTTGTTAACTTAAATATTTCCGTAGACCAATTAGGAGTATACCCTTTCTCAAAACAACCTTTGTATTTGCTGATTCTGACAAAATCTCCGACTCGAAATCTCCTGCATTTTGTTATTTTCTTAGCTTTCAAGTAAACGTATCTCCGTAATACTTCTGCCTTATTTTTATAGTTAATTGTAGCCGGCGCCCTTCCTACAGTTCTATGAACGGTATTATTATATTCGTTAATTTTAGAATGTAGTGTTCCACGTATCCATTTATAAGTTCCTTTTAAGCTAAACTCTTTGAAAAGTTTATTTTTTAGTGTTCTTATAAACCTTTCCACAATGTGTAATGGTTACGAGCTACCTAAGCACTTCAACTCTAGTGATATCCTGAGTCACGGGACCACCAATCGTAATGTATGCTAAACCCTAAACTAAAGGTACAGGTCCTACGCTTCCTCCTCCCTCGCCTCCAGACTCTACTCCTACAACGAAGCCCAAGGAAATCCTACAACAATTACCTAAGAATATCTTAACAGCAGCTCCCAGTCTTCTATATCCTACAACTAAACAAATCTGAATATGAAAAGGATCTTTATAACAATTGAGTTTGAACTTTTCTTAATAACGTATGGCCAAAGGTGATCGGTAAAACCGTTGTGAACGTCTAGATTGGTCGGATCCTACGTTGTAGTAGTAACTCAAGCTCTTTTAAGAGAAATCTAACCGTGATGTGTCGCCAAGTGCTTCCATACCCATTCACTGTGCTATGTTACCATGTATTACCAAATAAATGTGTATTCTTTTACTTATTTAATGCAAGCTTCTCCTACCCTACTGCTACCTTGGTTCTTTGTACTAATTAAATTTCTAACTTAGTTTAATGTTATCTATCCTTAAAACATAACTTGTTACTTCCTATGTAGGCTAGCCAACAAAATACTTATAGTTCCTATAGCAAATTTCTATATGAAATATCTTAGATACTCTTATAAAAGTTGTTTATTCTGTATGAAGTATCAAATTCATTTAGACCATAGTCAGATATAGTTGAACTAAATTTCTTTATGTAACAATAAAAGTCAATATGTGATTCTATCCAAATTTTATTAGAATTCTGGAATGAAAGATAATTCAGTTCTTAAAATTGCATGTCCTTACTCCAGAATGATTAGAAAACATATGTCTATGTACAATATGGAACTACACTTCATTACCAATCTATATATATGTGGAAGTTACAAGATCTATGAGATTTTATTATGAATTTAATTAATCTTAAGTTTTCATATTTGACAATATTAAATAAATGTTGTCATTACACCTTAATCTGAGAAGATGGTATGCTTCCCTTGAATAAACTATAGTAGAACAATCTGAAGTGGATTCTAGACCTATACAATAAATAGGAAGTAGTTATAGTCTTCACAATTAAGACCTAGTAAAACCTAGATTGTAGTAGGATGAAGAAGGTAACTTTAAGGTGTATATAAAAAAAAAATTATTAATTGGTAATGGTCCCCTACCAAACTAAGTGCGCGGAGAATGTCACTGAACGCTTTACCTATCTATTCCTAAGAAGCAAATCGAATTAAAGCGAACAGCGAGAGGATGGGGAACTCCGCTCCTAGTCTAAGCTAGACAAACCACTGTGGGATCTCATCACATCTATGCATGACGTCCTACCTAAGGCAAGTGTCAAGGATCCATCTTTTAGAGAAGCCTCTTGGCGCAAGCTTCTTAAGTTAACTACACAAGGCCTACGCTAGGTTAAGCTACCTGCCTAAACCTACAACTTGCTAAATATATGAAAAGGTTGAAAAGATTATGACGTATCCAAATGATGAAGTTATAATTAAAATTGTAAGAAGTCTAATACACTACTCTTCCCTAGTAGGTATGAACCCTTCTAATGAGTTCTAGAACTTGGTTTTCGTTTGACCATATTCATAAATGTAGTATACCCTTGAAATCATGAAGACTATTGTGCCGATCGGAGTATCTTTCAACTCTCGAATGACTGGTTCTGATAAAGGAAATTACTCTCAACCCTTGTGATATAAATTACTTTAGTTCTGAGATCTGTGATGTAAATACGAGAACGAATAACTTTCATTATTGCTATCCATAAGTCCCCGGCTTTTCTTTTAGCAATTTACACTTCAGATACTCCACATCCAGTCTTAGGAATGCTCTGTATTTCCATACTATACAACGATCCACAATTTCCTTATCAAAATTATAACAAAGTTTAAACTATTTCTGTTCATTGAGAAAGCGAATATCTACTGCTAATTGACTCAACTTTACTTCAGTGATGCTATTCTATCACTTAAGCTATATCAAAGGTACATTGCTTCAACACATAATCGGTAAATTTTAATTAATTATTTCTATAATTAATGTTGGTAAGTTAAAGGTGTTAAATATCTGGATGACCTAAATACCAGATTCCCTATTCCCAATCTTTACAAACCGCTACAAGACTCTGCTTTTCCCCTACTAACTTCCCCTGGCCATAACCACTTAAGAAAATAATAATTCAACCTCTTAACCACTATACCTAACAAGGTTAAAATAATTTGGATAAATGTTATGCTAGTTAGTGACGATTGACCGATTGCTCGGTAGGTAAAGATCCCCGTCCTAATGTTCCTATCAAGGTGTACCTATCGCTAATCCCTGTTCCCTAGCTAATACAAAGAACACTAGAGACCTAGGTCTCATATTTATATTTAATCGTGTATGGGCCTAGCTAAACTGAACTGTAAGTTCGGGTGATTAGCCCGAAAAGGTGACTATCATCGGTGTTTTTGAGCCCCCCCCATGTGGCTGAAGAGACGCCGGAAACATGGAGTAGCTCGCCCTGATATGTGTATATAACAGATATATAAATATATAGTTTATGAGACCGAGCCTGGAGGTCCGTTTGGCTTCAGCAAGCGCAGATTACTCCGCATGTCCATCACGTGTGGTCCTTGCGTTCACCAAACAAAACCATCCACACTCGTAGGCTATTCACTGCACTTGTATATGGCTAGTGCCCGAGTCGCCTAGCTCGGGTAAAACTAGAAGAGTCTGAAGGATATTCGTTTAACAGCCGCAAGGTTAAATATCCTTCACCTGGCAACCATGTACCAAAACACTATTTCTGGCATGTGACTAGACTTAATAGCCTTACAGCAACAAACCCCACTAAATCTCAATAGGTAATTATAGTTCAAGAAACAAGCAATAACCCGACAGAAATTCCCCTTAGAATTAATTTTTAATACCTTAACTGCCAGAAAGTAATGTTACTCCGACGAAGTTCCAAACAAAAAGAATCCCCTTCTACTAAGCCCTTGCCTATTTATAACCAATAGCTCGAGACATTCGACAGCTTTGACAGCTTTGACAGCTTCAACAGCTTCGACAGCTTCGACAGCTTCAACAGCTTCGACAGCTTCGGGACACTCGGGACACTCCCGACACGTCACGTGACCTAGCCCCCGCCCTCTAAGCGTGGTATATGGGATTTTGATTCTTATTTAGTCTAAATAAAGCTCAACTCCTCTGTTGTCAATTTGTGAATATCAACTTGCTATTTTTAAATAGTGGTAATATGTTTAGTTATAAGAATGGTTTTACTTGCTTCCGCAAACATTCACACTGTTATTCTTACTTTGCATTTGTATTGCCTATATCTAATAAATGATAATTTTAGTATTAGCTTGATGACGTATGATGCTAATATGTCTTAAATTCGTTGATGATAATGATGATGTGAGTATCACGATGATGATATATGACTACATGATGGCGGGCACATGACGAGATCATGTGAATCGCCACAATCGCCCCCCTGCGAAAGTTTGAAGTGGATTGACATCGTCAAATAACGTAGAACTTCGCATTCCCCTTAGAATTGTAAAAACAATTAAAAAATATAATTTATATATATATAACAATTATTCTTAAAGCAAATAACATTTTGTGATAACCTTGGATATTCTAAATCCGTTAGTATTCGTACCCTTAACTGTGTGTGTGTTTAAACCAATACTTGGGAACTCACTTGTGTATTAAATCAGAATTCGAACCATAGAATAATATCATTGAATCGTGAATATATTTCTCCAAATCTTAACCACATCGTAAGAAGTGTTTGGTTGTGAGTCAAACAAGCCCTATTAGCTCGGTTTTGCCTAAACACCTCAAACTTGACCTGCCCATTGCTCAGCCTCATTTGCGAATTCACATTGTACGAATTCTTCGATGAATTGACGAAACTCTCCTCAGACAACATAGCAAGACCTTTGGTATAGATACTGAATATTCATTTTCACTTCAATTCAATAACTGATTCCGATTTCAAATTCTTCTCCAAAATCACATGTGACTCCCCTTATTGGCGCGTGTATCATATCAAGAATAAACAAGCCAATTTCAGCTCTATAATCATACAATTGTGTTTTTTTTTTTTTTTTCTTGTAAGACTATAGACTTACTTGTCGAATTGTGACATTATGTTTGATTTCAAAATTATGCTAAATAATACTATTATACCAGAGGTTCATACAAATATACCAATTTAGTTTTATCCTGCCTTTACGGACAAAACAATCCACAATTCCTTTTGTTTAAAAAAAATATACAGTTGGCCAATCTAATCGTTGACATGGGTGTGTGTGAAACCTGCACGTTCCTGCCCGCGCTCAATGAAGAATAGCCCGTAGGCACTGTAGAGTATTGTTTCGCACAAACTACCGCACATCGGTCTTAAATCGAAACTTCGATTTACTATGCCTAACTTCTAAGTATGTGCAAAGCAATTGATGTCTTTAGAAAATACTCCCGTTCGTACCTCTAAAGATAGAAGACCCCCCGTTTTCGGATCCGAATACTTTCGAACTTAGCTTGAATACATACAGGCAACATCCAACTCAAAAAGTCCACTCATTCATCCTCTCATACATCGCACTACAGGCTCCTACATTCGTTTTTCCGCATCGACTTAGTCAGAAGAACATCACCCATTATGTATTCAAAATCCATACTACTTTATCTTCCTATAATATCCCAAGTTCCCCTTTACTTCTTACATCAAATTCAAAATAAAGATTTTCTCTAATATAAATAATAACATTGTCCATCCACTTCACTCATTTCGTATTTTTGTTATACTCTAATAAACCTCGTAATTATCTTATCTACCTAGTTCGATTCACCTCTAACTACTCTTTTGAAAATTATCGAATCTCAACTTATTAAAGAAACTCAAAATACGTATTAATGGAATCGAACCATTACGTAATCATCCATGTAACTTATCGAATTTAAACTTATTAAAGAACCTCAAAATACGTATTAATGGAATCGAACCATTACGCAAATCATTCGATGAAATATTCTTCTAGCGACTTCTAGTTAAAATTTCCTACAACTCATTCGTTTCTCATACTGTTGCAATACTTTTACTGCGGTACAACGTATATGGTGACATCACTATTGTCCTTTAAAAAATTTCGTCTGTAATCGATTCCTTAATCGATCCTATCTTAATATCCCTATTGAATACTACATATTGCTTAAATATTATCACTGTTTAATTAAATAATATATATAAAAAATGTACTTGTTTCCATAAATGTTACGTAAATCTTATGAACTCGGTAAAGTGAATCTATGCCTTAATAATAGCCTACTATTTATGTCATCTTATCTCTTTAACCTGGTAACACTGTCTTATGACATGTCAAATGTCAAAAATTTTTCATAACCTATATCTATTCTATGAAATGGGAATGAAATTACGAATAGAAGAATAATGAACAATAAAACGGATTGTTATGAAGAAAACTGTGATAAAATAGTTCTATGATAATAAGGTAACTATTTTCTACGCTCGTTACTATGATCTGACTAAAATATTGAGTAAAGAAAAGTCGTGTTGTATGTTTACAATCAAAATTTGTTTTTGTTACAGAATCAAAACAGTTACGTTAACCTTCGCGCAACAGTTATAAGTTATATCTCAAAATTTATGCAAAAATAATATATTCCGGATAATTAAACAAGAAGCAAAGAAGTCGAACTCTGCGCGCCATCTGTAACAGACTAACAGAATGTAAGTTAACAAAAGTTGAATAGTAGTAGATATAAAATTAAAGTTAAATTTTTCTGTACGCCAATTTTTGTTCTTTTCTTGATTGTAACTTCTGTTTTTGATTTCCAGACTGCTCGTAAATCTTGACAACTTCTTCAGTACAAATTAATCTTCAAGCAAAAATAATGAAGGATGGCATGGACTCCCCACAACTACTGCTGCAGCTTATTGGAACTTCTTCATAAGGTAATATTATTTATCTTACTCTATTATTGTTTCAAATTTCGAAGAACATAGTTGTTTAAAAATATCCTTATGATAATGTTCATGGAAATTACTTAGATAAAAAAAAAAGTAGGTACTTCTTCAGGTTCGAAATTTTATTTATTTCTTCCTATTATTACTGCTAATTCGCTTCTTGTCTTCATCCTATTGTTCTCTCAAATTTGTTTCCATCGCCTGATTACAATTTTCATTTCATTTGAAGACGAGCAGCTTAATGAACTACATTTATTTTCCTACTGCTATATATGTATATATCTCAAAGTAAAGTATGTAAATGTACTGCATAACCTTTCAACCTTGTTTAATAACATTTATTCTAACTTGTTTCAATAATTATTTATTTTACTTTCCAGGTTTTTGGATTTCAACGGCAACCTCCACACAAAATCTACTATAAATCTAAAATGTAACCTGAGTATCATGGCTAATGCATAATAAGAACTTGATTGAAGATGTATCTACTTATTTATAAGAATACTTAACAGAACTGAATACCTTAATAAATCTAATGATAACAATACAGACATATTTACTTCGCTTCAAAAACAGATTAAATATATGTCAATTGGTTTTCTTGTCTGGTTCTATGGTCATACCCTTATACTACATGTGAACATATATGTAAGTCATTCTAATGATAATCTATAAGCCATAAATGTACCAAAATTATTGTAATAAAATTACTTTCCTTTCATTTGTTTCATTATGTGTTAAAAGAAACTCAAAAGAGATCGCCCCCCCACTTATGAAATCACTAACACTCCTGCTTTCCTTATAATTGCTATATTTAATGTTTCTAACAAGTCTTATAATAAGTTAAAAGATGAATAACTTAATACTACAGCTAGGAGCCTTATACAAAGGTTACCATTGTAGCTAGGGTCATGTTTATCAGATCTCATTGTGAAACATTTCCTACACTGAACTAAAGCCTATAAATAAACCCGCGCTCCTCCCCAAATAATAAATCCTTAGTAACTTCACAACTTATCTTTAGTTCCTTAACTAATTTTCAACACAACTTGAACTAATAACTGATGTAAAAATAAATCTTCAAAACTCATATTTCCTGTAGTCAAGAACAATGACATATCTATTCTACCTCACTTAAACTAATTTCCTACGATATTCCGACTTTATAACTAAAATAAAATTAAATTTATTTAAATAATCATCCCATCTCGATATCATATCCATTTACTGATAAGATAGCACCTGTCAGCTGTCAACTTGTCGTATCAACTTATTTAAAAGCGTTTCTATTCACTCAGCCTTGGTTATGTTTTTAGTTTAAAAATGAATTACCTATTATTATTTTCCCCAATTATGTAAATAATGCGTAAATAATGTTAAATGTATCCCTAAATATCTCAATCTTATGTTATATTAATAATACGAACATATTGAGTAAAGTTGTCTACGTATCTGATTGAAACTAAAGTAAGTAAATGATTACTTGATATTATTATTTTATGTAACGTAAATTATTATCTAAAGTTTAAATAATACACCTATTTAATTATTAATCAGTGTTAAAAATAACTTTTTGTAAAGCGTTAACACAAACGTAACGGATTTAATTGTATTTCAAATAGTTCAATACCTGACTGAACTGACAAAACGTCAACTGTCAATTAATTTCTATGTAACATATCTGTTGAAAACAAAATCACGTTGTTTTAATATAAATCTTTTGTTTCAGGTACTATTACTATGTGAAATAAGAAAAATATCGTGCGTTATATCAAGAAGCTACTCTATTCACTATAATTTGTGTATAAAATTGCAACAAATTGTGTTTCGAGGCGACACGCACAACACCCATCACATCACGGCTAATCTCTTTTCCATTCTCACGTCAGCAATTGTACCCGTAAGGGCATAATTCAAGCTCAAATGTTCAAAGATCCCTTCAGTAAAACCGTCACTAACAACTCAACTAAAATTCCATGGCGAAATAACAAAATGAAGGACAATTGTTGAACGCAAGAAGAAAGCAAGACATGAAACTTCACGACAAACTACATCGGCACGACCTCAACAATCCCGGACTGATCCTATCCATGGTCACGGCGCAAATTGTAATGTCTGATCATGGCAGCAATTGGAATAATCCCTGGTCAACGGCACCAATTGTAATACCTATAAACCCATCTGCTAAATAAATACATCCTGGGAACGAGCACCAACTGTAATGGTTACGAGCTACCTAAGCACTTCAACTCTAGTGATATCCTGAGTCACGGGACCACCAATCGTAATGTATGCTAAACCCTAAACTAAAGGTACAGGTCCTACGCTTCCTCCTCCCTCGCCTCCAGACTCTACTCCTACAACGAAGCCCAAGGAAACCCTACAACAATTACCTAAGAATATCTTAACAGCAGCTCCCAGTCTTCTATATCCTACAACTAAACAAATCTGAATATGAAAAGGATCTTTATAACAATTGAGTTTGAACTTTTCTTAATAACGTATGGCCAAAGGTGATCGGTAAAACCGTTGTGAACGTCTAGATTGGTCGGATCCTACGTTGTAGTAGTAACTCAAGCTCTTTTAAGAGAAATCTAACCGTGATGTGTCGCCAAGTGCTTCCATACCCATTCACTGTGCTATGTTACCATGTATTACCAAATAAATGTGTATTCTTTTACTTATTTAATGCAAGCTTCTCCTACCCTACTGCTACCTTGGTTCTTTGTACTAATTAAATTTCTAACTTAGTTTAATGTTATCTATCCTTAAAACATAACTTGTTACTTCCTATGTAGGCTAGCCAACAAAATACTTATAGTTCCTATAGCAAATTTCTATATGAAATATCTTAGATACTCTTATAAAAGTTGTTTATTCTGTATGAAGTATCAAATTCATTTAGACCATAGTCAGATATAGTTGAACTAAATTTCTTTATGTAACAATAAAAGTCAATATGTGATTCTATCCAAATTTTATTAGAATTCTGGAATGAAAGATAATTCAGTTCTTAAAATTGCATGTCCTTACTCCAGAATGATTAGAAAACATATGTCTATGTACAATATGGAACTACACTTCATTACCAATCTATATATATGTGGAAGTTACAAGATCTATGAGATTTTATTATGAATTTAATTAATCTTAAGTTTTCATATTTGACAATATTAAATAAATGTTGTCATTACACCTTAATCTGAGAAGATGGTATGCTTCCCTTGAATAAACTATAGTAGAACAATCTGAAGTGGATTCTAGACCTATACAATAAATAGGAAGTAGTTATAGTCTTCACAATTAAGACCTAGTAAAACCTAGATTGTAGTAGGATGAAGAAGGTAACTTTAAGGTGTATATAAAAAAAAAATTATTAATTGGTAATGGTCCCCTACCAAACTAAGTGCGCGGAGAATGTCACTGAACGCTTTACCTATCTATTCCTAAGAAGCAAATCGAATTAAAGCGAACAGCGAGAGGATGGGGAACTCCGCTCCTAGTCTAAGCTAGACAAACCACTGTGGGATCTCATCACATCTATGCATGACGTCCTACCTAAGGCAAGTGTCAAGGATCCATCTTTTAGAGAAGCCTCTTGGCGCAAGCTTCTTAAGTTAACTACACAAGGCCTACGCTAGGTTAAGCTACCTGCCTAAACCTACAACTTGCTAAATATATGAAAAGGTTGAAAAGATTATGACGTATCCAAATGATGAAGTTATAATTAAAATTGTAAGAAGTCTAATACACTACTCTTCCCTAGTAGGTATGAACCCTTCTAATGAGTTCTAGAACTTGGTTTTCGTTTGACCATATTCATAAATGTAGTATACCCTTGAAATCATGAAGACTATTGTGCCGATCGGAGTATCTTTCAACTCTCGAATGACTGGTTCTGATAAAGGAAATTACTCTCAACCCTTGTGATATAAATTACTTTAGTTCTGAGATCTGTGATGTAAATACGAGAACGAATAACTTTCATTATTGCTATCCATAAGTCCCCGGCTTTTCTTTTAGCAATTTACACTTCAGATACTCCACATCCAGTCTTAGGAATGCTCTGTATTTCCATACTATACAACGATCCACAATTTCCTTATCAAAATTATAACAAAGTTTAAACTATTTCTGTTCATTGAGAAAGCGAATATCTACTGCTAATTGACTCAACTTTACTTCAGTGATGCTATTCTATCACTTAAGCTATATCAAAGGTACATTGCTTCAACACATAATCGGTAAATTTTAATTAATTATTTCTATAATTAATGTTGGTAAGTTAAAGGTGTTAAATATCTGGATGACCTAAATACCAGATTCCCTATTCCCAATCTTTACAAACCGCTACAAGACTCTGCTTTTCCCCTACTAACTTCCCCTGGCCATAACCACTTAAGAAAATAATAATTCAACCTCTTAACCACTATACCTAACAAGGTTAAAATAATTTGGATAAATGTTATGCTAGTTAGTGACGATTGACCGATTGCTCGGTAGGTAAAGATCCCCGTCCTAATGTTCCTATCAAGGTGTACCTATCGCTAATCCCTGTTCCCTAGCTAATACAAAGAACACTAGAGACCTAGGTCTCATATTTATATTTAATCGTGTATGGGCCTAGCTAAACTGAACTGTAAGTTCGGGTGATTAGCCCGAAAAGGTGACTATCATCGGTGTTTTTGAGCCCCCCCCATGTGGCTGAAGAGACGCCGGAAACATGGAGTAGCTCGCCCTGATATGTGTATATAACAGATATATAAATATATAGTTTATGAGACCGAGCCTGGAGGTCCGTTTGGCTTCAGCAAGCGCAGATTACTCCGCATGTCCATCACGTGTGGTCCTTGCGTTCACCAAACAAAACCATCCACACTCGTAGGCTATTCACTGCACTTGTATATGGCTAGTGCCCGAGTCGCCTAGCTCGGGTAAAACTAGAAGAGTCTGAAGGATATTCGTTTAACAGCCGCAAGGTTAAATATCCTTCACCTGGCAACCATGTACCAAAACACTATTTCTGGCATGTGACTAGACTTAATAGCCTTACAGCAACAAACCCCACTAAATCTCAATAGGTAATTATAGTTCAAGAAACAAGCAATAACCCGACAGAAATTCCCCTTAGAATTAATTTTTAATACCTTAACTGCCAGAAAGTAATGTTACTCCGACGAAGTTCCAAACAAAAAGAATCCCCTTCTACTAAGCCCTTGCCTATTTATAACCAATAGCTCGAGACATTCGACAGCTTTGACAGCTTTGACAGCTTCAACAGCTTCGACAGCTTCGACAGCTTCAACAGCTTCGACAGCTTCGGGACACTCGGGACACTCCCGACACGTCACGTGACCTAGCCCCCGCCCTCTAAGCGTGGTATATGGGATTTTGATTCTTATTTAGTCTAAATAAAGCTCAACTCCTCTGTTGTCAATTTGTGAATATCAACTTGCTATTTTTAAATAGTGGTAATATGTTTAGTTATAAGAATGGTTTTACTTGCTTCCGCAAACATTCACACTGTTATTCTTACTTTGCATTTGTATTGCCTATATCTAATAAATGATAATTTTAGTATTAGCTTGATGACGTATGATGCTAATATGTCTTAAATTCGTTGATGATAATGATGATGTGAGTATCACGATGATGATATATGACTACATGATGGCGGGCACATGACGAGATCATGTGAATCGCCACAAATGGAAGCTTTTTTGGTAGAATATGTGGAATAATGATTAATATGATGTTGTTTGATAATCTTTAAAAATGTTTTATTATAAAATTCCTTGCCCATATCTGTTTGTAAATTTTTTGAGACTCGCCCTTTCTTTAATAAAAGTCGAAATTGTTTAGACACGATTTCTTGAGATTTTGCTTAAGAGGAAATGCCCAAGCAAACTTAGAAAAACAGTCAATAATTACTAATATGTATTTAAAGCTAGAATTGACATCTGATAATACCTGCATATCAATCAAATCTGCTTGCCAAAGGTCATCTATATCTTTTAAAATAACGCTTCTCCGAGGGAAGTTCACTCTTACGTTTTTGTGTATTTCGTCAACGACGTCGGCTTTGCTCATAGTGTTTATTTAACGTTCCTTGAAGTTCCTTTAAAGCGATATTCTTTTCAATATCTTTCATGCGTTCCATTAAACTTTTTGCTAACTTTTCAGAATGCTGTATTTGACGTGCTTTTAAAGCAAGGTCTTTTTCAATGCATTTTAATCGGTCTCTTAAATCTGCAATCAGCCTTGAATTTTCTTCAATATAAAGTATATTGAAGAAAATTCATTGCTAACATTTGATTCTTTTGCTTCATTAACAGTCGTTATTTTTATGGTTTCTATTTTACAACAATCAACTGTGATTTTTTCTTTTTTTTCAACAATCATATCCGGCGTTCATCCAATTACTGTTAGAATGATTCAATTAAGGAGGCTTTTATTTTTTTATTATACCGGCTTCCCTCAATTCTTCAATGATTGAAAGAATTTCATTATCGTGATTGCTATTACCAGCACTTTTGGAAGCAATTAATAGTTTAAGTCTTTCAATAAGTTCATTCGGATCATCCCAATACACGTAATCGGTATTACTTTTATATGTTTTTAAATTAGGTAACCTACAACCATTTTTTAAACTTGTTAACTGATCAGAGAAATCCTGAATAGCGCTATCAGCCCGATTTTTGTATGTTTTTAAATGATGTAAACTACTGCCAACTTTTAATTCAGGAATCTGTTCAGGAATATCCTGACTAGCGTCATCAGGTTGTGAAAACAAAGGCTTAATAATCTGACGATATTTAATACCTTTATCACCTTTGAGTTGCCCGTTAGGATTGAAGTCTCGTTTATGCGCATTTGTGTTAATAAGCATTTCCTTATATACAGTTTTATCATGATCTGATACTAACTCCAGATTAGGTTTATTACGCATTATAAGCTCCTTTAAACCATCAGTAAGTTCATAATTGTTGTTATTAACGGATACCATATATTTTTTTTCTTTGTCACCATCATTGGTTAAAGATAAACTAACAGCGACATTTCCCATCATAAGTTTATTATTTTCGCTACGAATGCCGAATGGTACATTTATTTTTTCGTAAATATTAAGAACATCTTCTTTTTTAAGGGACAGTAATGTATCATTATCATTTTTTTGTAAATTCAGATCTTTTTCTTCGGCTATATCATAATATTCTGAATGTTTACTTGTGTCAGCTCTGATTATATCTCTAAACTTCTGATAATCAACGGAAGAATCTAAATCCATGCCAGTATCATTGATCTTAGTGTTTGTCGATACGTTAAAGTCAGAAATTTGTGTACCTTTCACTTTAATCAGTGTTTCAAGAGGATCTGTAATAGGCTTAAACACTTTTTTAAATTTAAGATCAGTTGCATGTTCTTCATTCTGAATTGTTTTTATTTTCTTTTTTATGCTACTGATAGCTTTAACAAGTTGCTTTTTTATGTTAGTATTCATTGCGTCGTCTGTTTAACACTAATAACAAGCTTCAAGTGAGATATTACAAGCTTAATATGTAATATATAAGCTACTTAAAAATAAATAAACGTGTTAAATCCTTTTCTATACCTTCCATTATTAACTGCGCAGTCTTTATTTATAACTAAAAAGCTGTATTGGTTTTGCCACACGGTGAAACAAATCTTTCTAAATGTTAACCAATCGGCGTCTGTATTTACATGCTCATTGTATACAACGTGTCCCAAAATTCAACGATAAGCGGGCACCAGAGGATGGATCTGGTCATAATACCTCGAGAAAAAAAAAGAAAAAAAATTAAGTTCAATCCCTTTAGAAATTATTTAAAAAAAATGAAATTCTTAAAATATCGACACCCCTAATGGTATTTTTAACGACCATGTCTACAACTTTTGAAATATTTCAGATATTTTTTTTGTATCGGCAACCTAAGTAGCACTGCTATCCACCACAGCCCTTAAAAATGTCAGAATACATGTAGTTTTAACACAAAAAATAATCAAAATTATTTTTATCCCAAAATGTTTGAATGATTTTTTCTTTTAGTCCACTTTCACTCATCATGGTACATAAAAAAAGTATGGACACTACTATGGCAAGTGTTTTAAAAAGTTGACGCAACTAACCAAGATTCTAAAATGGTAGGATACTCTATGAAAACTAGCGCCGAAAAAAGAACAGCTATTTTTAAACAAGAACCGACATTTTTTTAATGTTGTTAGTACTTACTTTTACGTGCTACCACTAACCCGTCCCGAACTCAGACTTGAACTATGCTGCTGCAGAGACACGCTGAGGCACCCTCTGGGTGGAAAGGCTAGCCTCCAGGAGCGGGTCACCAGCCCTCTGTCTATCCGCATCCCATCATCGGCCACTCCAAAATTGGACTAAAAGAAAGACTAGCAAAGCAGGCTAACCTATGCCCACCCAAAGTACTGTGGCAGTGGGCGCTTTGGCGGGCACCACGCCCTGCGAGCTGGATGCCCAGGGGCTCGCGGAGGCGCATAGGGAGCGGGTGAGAGCAGAGCCCTTAATGAGTTCCCCGCTTCCGAAGAGCTGCGTGAGGAGCGCCGACAGGCGCAGCGCCGCCGGATGAGGGACCGGTGGAGGAACGACCTGGAGGACTCCCCCTATGAAGCCCGCACCATAGGGGCACTCCTCCCATCGTTCGACCACTGGTTGGAGAGGGTTCATGCGAGCATTGGCTTCCGACTGGCGCAGGTAATGACCGGACACGTGTGTTTCGATCATTACCTGCATCAAATCGGCAGGGAAACCAGCCCGGTGTACCGCGAGCGGCGACCCGGATGACACCGCCCAGCACACCCTAAAGGTGTTCACACAAAAAATTCACTGGGTTGGTGAACGCCGTACTATGGTGGGCGCCCTTGGAGTGGGGGATCTCTCGCTCGACAGCGTCGTAGCGGCCATACTGAGGAGCGAGAGATCGTGGGAGGTGGTGGCCTCCTTCTGTGAGTCTGTTATCGCACAGAAGGAGGCCTTGGTACGGGAGCGCAAAGACAGGGCAGATGCTGTCATTGTCTTGGTGTGCACTCTTAGGTACCCATCTCGCCTAGATCAGACTTTGCAAGTTATGGGCAGCACTTGGGGTGGGCATAGGTTAGATTGCTTTGCTAGTCTTTGTCTTAGTTCACTTCGGAAGTGGCCGATGATGGGTTGCGGATAGGCAGAGGGCCGGTGACCCGCTCCTGGAGGCTAGCCTTTCCACCCAGAGGGTGCCTCAGAGTGTCTCTGCAGCAGCATAGTTCAAGTCTGAGTTCGGGACGGGTTAGTGGTAGCACGTAAAAGTGATTACTATCAACATAAAAAAATGTTGGTTCTTGTTTAAAAATAGCTGTTTTTTTTTCGGGGCTTGTTTTCCAAGAGTATCTTACCATTTTGGAATCTTGGTTAGTTGCGTCAACTTTTAAAAACACTTGCCATAGTAGTGTCCATACTTTTTTTATGCACCATGATGATTGAAAGTGGACTGAAAGAAAAAATCAATAACAATTTTTGAGGTAAAAATAAACTTGATTATTGTTTGTGTTAAAACTACATGTATTCTGATATTTTTAAGGGCTGTGGTAGATAGCAGGGCTACTTAGGTTGCCGATACAAAAAAAAATTTTGAAATATTCCAAAAATTGTAGGCATGGTCCTTAAAAGTACCATTAGGGGTGTCGATATTTTAAGAATTTCATTTTTTTTTAATAATTTCTAAAGGGATTGAGATATATTTTTTTTCTTTTTTTTCCTCGAGGTATCATGACCAGATCCATCTTCTGGTGCCCGCTTATCGTTGAATTTTGGGACACGTTGTATATGTTTAAAATTTATATCATCTTGCTTGAATATAATTAAAAGATTAGCGTTATCTCTTATTAATGGTTTTGGTATCTTTGAGTAGGTTTGCGATAAATAAAAACAGTCTATTTGCTTATGTCTCCCCATGGCAAAGTAATTTCGAATGTTCATTTGGTTTTCACATGCTACGTCATCGAAAATTATAACTGAATTAGTTAACGCTTCATTGGGATGTACTACTTCTTTATTATCGCTAAACAAAAATAATTCTGCGCCCGGAATATTCTGCATGATTCGTTTTAAAAAAGATACTTTGGCTGAAATGCAGTCTTTGAGTACAAATAAATGTGCATAAATCTTAATCCATTTTCGTGTAATAACAAGTTCAGCATAACGTTAGTTTTACCGCAGTTGGAAGGGCCACATATTATGCAGCGGATTGTATTAGGCAGCAGAGTGCCGTGTTTTACTTTATGCAACGATTTTTCTACATTTATAGCGTTCACCTCTAATGTTTGAGTTTGCTTAACGAACTTCATGGTGAAGTGTGAAGTTTAGTAATTATCGCTAGTCTTTATATAGGGTAGTCACATAATTACAATGCAGTGGATTGTATTTGGTAACAACGAGTTATGCATCACAATTTCCGATTATTTTTTAAATTTAATATTATTTATTTCTAAGGTTTACGTTTGCTTCAGGAACTGCATTTTGAAAATGCAAAAGAGCTGAAAACTTTCGTCTTTATATACACATCAGTCAGTAGGGATTTCGAAGATTGAGAAAAACAAAAGATACAACTTAAAAGAATATTTATTCAACTTAGCTCGGTACAGTACATAATTGTACGTATATAATACTGTAATTCTTAAATGAACATAAGCATACATATAACATAATAAGGTAATCTTAGGTTAACTGATCCTTATAGAGATAAGTTCAACTACGTACATTCGTTGTCTGTCGTAATTGCATTTTTAAGCCACTAAAAACACTTGCATAATATCTTAAACCAAATAATATACCCTTAAATTAGTGCACCATCACTTAAAATTACATAATGTTATAATCACCATCGCGTAAATATAGGTACATAATGTTATGCAAATAAAATTATTTCATTTTACCTACTAAGTGATAAACAAATGTCAAAAATACGTTAATATGAATAAGATTTGAACTTCTTACACATTATTACTAAGTGCTATTGAGCACGAATTAAAAGATAGTTTTGTAATGCCCCCAAGGCAATGTATTGATTTTATTTTTTAGTATCTGCCTCTTATCATCAGTACTATTTAAAACCATTTTACTAAGCTCTTGAGAATAAAGTACGTGTTTAATAGATTTTATTAGATTCATTTTACATTTTAAAGTTTTGTGATTAAATAATGAGTCTTTGTATTGTGATAAAGTTAGATTTTTAGTAATACATTTAGATATACCTTTAGCTTTATTGATTTGTGTTTTAACACTACGCATGGAATAAAGTTTTGCTCTAAGACCGGCAAATTCGCTAATGACATCACCCCCTAATTCATCTTTCGTCATCATCGGTGCTTTCAGTCTTCGGCAAGGTGTTTGAAACAATCGTTGATTACCAAATCAGTCGTCAAATTGAAGGCCAACTGGACGTCAGTCAGCACGGTTTTCGTAGAGGCCGCTCCACCACTACAAACCTTGTCGATTTTGTCGACTACGTCTCAACGCCGATGGACGAGCGACGCCAGGTAGACGCGGCGTATTTTGACTTCAAAAAGGCGTTTGACGTAGTGGACAATGACATCTTGCTCCAAAAATTCGCGGCTATAGGGTTTTCTCCAAATCTGTTGCGTTTTTTCGCGAGCTATTTGAGTAATCGCCGTCAGTTTGTTCGATTAGCGGGCTATGATTCGCCGCCTTATTTTACTCGATCAGGTGTTAGCCAGGGGAGTACATTGGGCCCAACGCAGTTTCTGATAATGATCAACGACTTGCCGGGGGTTGTTAGTGCTGCTAAATGTCTTATGTTTGCTGACGACTTAAAACTATGCTTGGATATCGGAAGTAGTGTCGACTGTGAGCGTTTGCAACAAGACATTAACGCTGTAACTGAATGGAGTGAAGTCAATCGACTTCATTTTAATACTTCCAAATGCAAGGTGATCACCTTCACTAGAACAAAGCACCCTATTCTTGTGAAGTATCACATTGGTGGTGCAGAGCTGGAAAGGGTGTATGACATACGAGACCTTGGACTGACTGTGGATGCTGAGCTTGACTTTAGACAGCACATAACCATGGCTTGTAAAAGTGCCTGCAAAATTTTAGGTTTCATTATGAGGATTTCATCACAATTTGCTAGTCCTAGAATAGCGTTGACACTCTATTTTGCTTACGTTCGGAGCCGTTTAGAGTATGCAGCCGTCGTGTGGGATCCGCACGAGGCGAAATACATCCTTATGCTCGAAAGAGTGCAGCGCAAATTCGCCAGATTTCTTTATAAAAGGACATACGGATATTACCCATATCTCTTCCCTTCTGGCTTTGTCTTGGGTATGGTCGGCCTTGACACCCTGGAGCTCAGACGAAAACTAAACCTACTAGTTCACTACCATTCGTTAGTCCACAGCGGAATTTACAACCCCAGTGTTCTGGCCAGGGTTGGGCTAGCGGTTCCACCGCCTAAACTCTGTCCAGCGGGTTCAAGTACGGGTGGGGCGAGGGTGGCGCGGCGACTTCGGCCACTGCTGGCGAGCCCTGCGACGCGCACAGTGCGTGCCGCAAACGCGCCCACCGCTCGAGCTATCTCTCTCGTTAATAACTTAGCGACCCAGGTCCCGGAGGTTGACATTTTTGCTGACTCATTGTGCAGGTTTATCAAAGCCACTGTATCTTTTCTGAATTCTGCCTCAAATTAGATAACATAGGTATATTATTAATTATTATGACAATTTTAATGCTATTATTATTATTATTCTCTTGTGTTTGACTGTACTTAGTGATTATTATGATATTATTGTGTTCTCTTGTGTCTACTGTCTACCGTGTAAGCGTCTTGGTATTGTTACTGTAAGCTTATATGTGACGAAATAAAGAAATTCAAATTCAAATTCAAATTCAAATCTTTAAATAAACCAGGAATTTTTGCATTTGCTCGTTCTATGTTATAAGGGTTATTTTAATCGAAATTACTGGTATCAAATTCTGACAGATTATTTTTAATGTCGCGATAAATGTCCTCTGTATATATCAAGTAAAGAAGGCTATCAGTGTCTGTGTAACAAAGTTTTGCATCCTCATTATATCTTCTTCGAATGAAATCGTAATGAAACTTGTATATGTGTTGCTTCGCGTATTCTAAAACAGAAAATCCTATATAAATCGGCTTGTCTAGCACAAT
This sequence comes from Apotomis capreana, assembly GCA_947623375.1. Lineage (NCBI taxonomy): Eukaryota > Metazoa > Arthropoda > Insecta > Lepidoptera > Tortricidae > Apotomis > Apotomis capreana. The sequence continues at coordinate 17,971,064 of OX392501.1, forward strand.
TTTCTCTGGAGCTAATTGAACAGCTAAAAAGTTCTCAGAAAACACTGAAATATTTTTTAAATTAGGACGAGCAATAAGTGTTTCGGCACCAATTCGTTTGTTTGTAGCGTTATCTTTATCATCCCAAATTGTGATCAATTTAACGTCTACCTGCTTGCGCCTGTTTTCAATTGTCTTACCAAAAATTGCATTATTCATGAGCTTAAAGAAGTCTTTTTCAAAAACAGATTTAGAGGTTTGGCGAAGATCTGTATTCAAATCAATATATTTTTGTAGAAAATTTGTCTGTTTAAAACTAAGTATACGGTGTGTGTTTTTTAAAATTAAACCATTTTTTAACATTTCTTTCAAATGCACAAAATGAACTACATAGTTATATTTATCGTATAAATTTGCTATCAATTTCCCAGTTTTTCCTGCGGGAGGAACAAATTTCTCCGGTGCAAAAGGCAAATCACTGTGTAAATCATGCAAGTTTTCAGGATACTCGTATTCTAGATCTACTTCCAAAATATAGCCTGTCTCTCCATTTTCAGGTACAGTCAAAACATTAAACTTTTCAATATCATATTTATTTAAGAATCTAAATTCTGAAAAAGGCAAACATTTAGTCATCGCATGTCCGTACAAATTATTACAATCTAAATATATCAAATAAGATGAAGGCTCAAAGTCGTCAAATTCTGGCAAATATTTATTATTGGCTTTAGCGTGTCGTAGCGAGCATTGAACCAATCCTCCACGTATTCCTCTTTCTATCATTTGATATATTTCCAAATCGTCAATCAAGTCGAGTTTAATGCCCGTCGAGAGGAGCATTGCATCCCAACTCAAGCTCGCTGATGTTATATAAGATCTAACTTGTAATATTTTAAACTCAAGCTTCTAAAATTTTCGAATACATCGCTCAGCAATAAAACATCACATTTAAGGTATATATAGATCGGTATATTCGCCCAGAGTGTTAATATTAAAAGCATCCCAAACCGAGTGTGCATGTTGAATTTCTACATCGGTTATGTCTTCCATTTTCAAATTATTAAAAAAATGTTTTTTTGAAGGAAGTGAAGTCTCGTCATATTTCTCCCACGACTCCATATAGTAATAAGGATAAATACCTTTACTTTTTAATAAATGCATATTTCGGCCTTCAAATTGTGTAGAAAGATTGATAAAATCATTATCAGATAAATTTTTACTCAACACGTCTAGACTTGAACTCAAAAACTGAAATGAATCAATAAATTTAATTTGTAATGGTTTATCGAAGCCTTCTACTTCTACACATTTGGTGATAGTGAGGTATTTTTCTTTAGTTTTTGGTATTATATTAATCGAGCCGTCGCATTTTGATAATTCTTTAATAAATAAATGCGAGTCGTAGTTAGTTAAATTATAAAATACTACTGGTATGAATGGACACACTTTGCACTTTAAATTACAATGTGAATGAGCAGGCCCTCTATACTGAGAGGTGACATGGTCGTGGTCGCGTACCTTGTCACCGAATAAGAAATGGCCGCAAATGTGGCACGTCGTAGCTTTCTCGTAACTATTTGCTTGTTCTTTTGTTAAAGGCACCATGGGGTTATTAGCTCTTAAAATCTTATAAAGGCGAGTTGTATCTTCAATCAATCTTTCAATAAACACTTCTACGCAATCCGAGCCCCTGTAAGTAACGAGCTTGTTCAAGCTCGGGTCATGTGAACAACAAATATAATACGCAAAACATGAAGGTTGGTGAACTTTTAATTTTCGCGTATTTGTAGTAGTATTTTCTTCACAATTAATTAACAGGCTTTCAAAATCAGCATATATAACAAAATTAATCTTTTGTTGTCTATCGAAATTTTTAAATCCGATTACACTATTTTTCCTTTCAGGTAAGACTGTCAAAACTTGTGAGCAATCATGCGCCTCATATTTCGATTGTGAACAGAAAAAACGCAGGCATTGCTCGCACATATATATTTTTCCCTTAGATTTAGTAATCTGACGGTGTACTAATCGGATAAGATCTTTAATAAGACAGTAATGACCTTTAATTCTATCTTCAAAATATAATAAGTTTACGTGTTTATTCTTTCGATCTTTAGAAAAATATAGTGGTCCAGTTACTGAACAATCTTTTCTGTTTAATCCATATATGTTAATACTGATATCGTTATTAGCTTCAAATAATTTTATGTCTTTACAAGATGGGGGGAAAGTCATACCGTTTATTTTAAGAACTTCTGAATAGTGAGGATAGGAACTTGTTTTGCATACATTACGCTTGGCGGGAAACAATGCAGCTTCAATACTCCACAAAAAACAGTGCTCATCTTTATTCTGGACATTCAAACAACTTTTACTATTTTTGACAATTTGCGGCAAGTCTATGAAAGTGCCGCCTCTCATTGGACAATATTTATTTATATTTAATTCTAAATGACTTATTGACAGTAGCGACCAACCCGATTCACAGTGTTCAAATTCAGAAAATTTTTGCTTAAATGTTTCTAAAGCATTAAAATACAAATCATCTATGTCAGTGCTATTAAAAACACAATCAAACTTTGTATTAAATGATTTTAACTGAGGAGTATCAGACTGCGGTAACACAAAATAAGCAAACAGTTCAAAATTAAACTTTAAGCATGTATGTTTTAGTAATGATAAACTTATAACTTTTAAAACATCGTCTTTGTGGCGGCACAGGAACGCCTAGGGTGTGAGGTGCTCGACTTCCTGTGCAGGGTTTATGCGATAAGTCACAATTCTGTTTTTAAATGCAGTTGCGATAATGTCAATATTCTTGAATTCAGTCTTTAACAAACAATTTTTTTTATGAATATTCGTTCTCAAATGATATGGATACTTCTTTTGCGGAATTTCGACATTACAAGGTTCACACTTGGCCATCTTTGGCTCACGGGATATAACTGTAAAAGAAGAAGAAAGTTAGTGAAGTAATGAGTATTTATTAATCCATAATATTACGAAGTTCGGTTACATAGAGACGCTAATAGTTTTAAGTATTTTTTTATTATTACATAGTATACGCAAATAATATTAATAATACAATATCGTAATACACGTTCAGGAAATCGTAATTTTTTTTCAAAACATCAAATAATATCATCAAGATGAATAATACGAGCTATTAAATGACGCTGTGCAATCTTTGAACTCTTTACGCGTAGCGCTTATAAAGTCCGCGAGATGTGTCCAAGCCTCAGTATTAATGTTGGTCCTATTTTTAATCGTGACGATACTGTGGCGCCATCTGTTCATCGGCTGCACTTTCTCAATTTCATCACATGAATATACTTTTAATTCGACGTAATGAGAACCTGTTTTATCGTCATCTGTTTGGCGAGAAGTGCCATTTGCCAGCCTTCGAGTAATATATGAATAAATGGGCGTACCCTTCTTAACTCCCGAACCCTCTAAAAAGTAGAAAAAAAACACCCCAGGGCTGTCAACGGGAAATACGTACATTTGTTTACTCCAAGAGTTTAAATTGTGAAATAATACTATAAACATCATACTCCTAAAAATAACACCGGAACTGTGCTTCATAACAAATTTGTCAAGAATAAGTGACAAAATATCGTTCGGACTTACTGCGGAAATGTGAGTAAATGGTTTTGACGCTTTGTGCCAGATTTGCAAAGCACCAGATTCGCGGAAGGCCAGATTCGCAGAACGCCAGATTCGCATAATGCCAGATTTTCAGATTCGCAGTATACCAGATTCGCAGAATGCCAGATTCGTACGATGCCAGATTTGAAATTCGCATAGTACCAGATTCGCGGAACGCCAGATTCGCGGAACGCCAGATTCGCGGAACGCCAGATTCGCAGAACGCCAGATTCGCGCAATGCCAGATTCGTTTCTTGTCTGCATTATTTACCATTTACCTGTAGATTCAGATTTGTATTTTGAGTCACTTTCTACCGGTGAAACCTAACGCCGTGTAACTAACCGTGTAACTGAAAACGGTAATCAAATCTATGAAGTAATGGCAACAGGAAATTGACAGCGGTTAAACCACCGTGAGAACTTACTCTGGAGACCCGCCTTTGTTTCCAATATAATAAATTGTCATAATGACGTTTACATGTTACATCCGATATCCAAAATGTATAGTTGGTAAAAAGGACAATTTGTTCAAATGCCAAATTATCATTAAGACTGAAAGTTAAAACGCAATAGTTTCATAATTACCAAAATTCAAAAATATCTCTCAGGTCCAAAGATCAAAATGACATTGTCTCATAATACCTAAAATTTTGACTAGGTACATTGAAATTTGACCAGTTTTTTAAAAGAGTATTTTAGCTTTAGTAAAAGTCTCATGGTGACAATCGGAGTTTAAGTTTATTTTTCGGTTAGACCTTGCTTCACTCTTCTATGTTCATCTGTGCAATAACGACGAGTCATACATAATTAAACACGTTCTGGAAAGGGGTTCTTAATACGTATATTTATTTTATTCGTTTTAGTACTTAACATAGGCAACAAAAATATGTATATTTCTTACATTTACAACATAAATTCTTACTTTATTTAATGTCTGACCTAAAATCGCACTTGACCGGTGGACTTCAGTCTGGTTTACAGTAGCGCTAATTTTAAGCGTATAATTTTTTTTATAAAGTTCAAATTTGTTACTTCGTTTCTTTCCAATTTCAACAACAGTTTCTTGTATTTCCGGTCAAACAGACAATCCTTTAACCTTCTGTTCCTATTCTGCCGGCGTGCTAGAATTTGTTTCAAGCGGTAGTCGTAGAAAGTACACTCTTTTTTAATTTTGTGCAAGAAATTAAAAAAGGTGGGTTTCCTCGGTATCTTTTTATTTAATCGGTGGTGAAACCCTTCTAGGATGTTGTTCGTACGATGTCGGTGCTCGTCGTGCACAACACTTAAAGTGTTGGGATTAAATTTTTGCAACCATTGCTTTTCAAAGTACGCTTTAAATTTTAGCATTTCTTCAGTCATTGGGTAAATGTCCAAAATTTGCGTCCAGCATTCTAAAATCCGGTTTGACGGTAACAAAGCCAAATTTGTGGTAATTCTAGTCAGTGTCTTTCCTTCTGCAGTAGTATCACACTTTAATTTTGATGAGTTTTTCCATATTGCCTTACTAAAGTGATACTGACAGCCCGATAAGTTCGCGTCAGGAAATACAGTACTTACGGCATTCATTACTGCAAGTTTCGTAGTCACATTTGAACGAGGAAATTGATATTTTCAATTTATTTTCTAATAACTGGAAAAACCTTATATAAGTGTCTTGACTTTTATCGGGTAATAACCCATACACTACGGGAACAACATTCATCGAGTTAATGTCGGAACCGAGATCTAAGTGCAGGGAATATACCTGATAAAATGGTGGAGGACATATTTTGAAGGTCCCATCTCCGAAGTACGACCCGGATCCTCGGTAAGCTTTGATGACATTTTTGCTCGTTTTGGAGTACAATATAATAATTTTATCGTCCTCTCCGTCCTCTATAACCTTTATGTTATTTGTAAATAAGTTTTCTGGCACTTTTGCGTCTTTTAAGGAGGAAATCTTTAGAGAGTCGCTGCCTAAGAATTTCCTTCGATGTCTGGATAGGGCGTCCTTCAACTGTTTAAAGGTTGGTATTGGAGTTTGATCACTATTGGCCTCTTCTTTTAATGGTTCAAATTTATTTTCAAAAATATTTTGAAGGGAATCAAAATTTTTGGTCACTTCTAACTTGCAATCTTGTATTGCGGCATATATTTTATTTTTAACAAAGTCTGGTTGGCAAGTGTGTTCGCTCTGTTTAACGATACAAGTCTTTGTAGAGTTTAAAGTTATCGATGCATTGCAATATTTGCGATTGCTGCATCGCCAATTGGTGGTGCCGTTTTTGTTCTTTGCATTGTGGTTATAACGATACCCGTCAGGCCGTCATGCAAGAAAGTCGGGTGTCCACTTTTATTTTCCAAAAAACTCAACTCTTCATCCATTTTATAGAACTGTCTTTTAGTTTCTTCTATGTAATTTGATTGACGTTGACTAATCAAAATTATAAATAGACAATACACATTTATTTCAAGATAATAAAGAGGCGGTTTGATAAGTCAGTGACTTTAAGTAAAAAAAAAAACTTTTTCATAATCGAACCTTTTTATTCCAATTCTTAACTCTTTGGTTACTGGCTGTCATAATTTTTTTCTTATATTGCGAATATTAAAAAAGAAATCGAGGCATATGTCAGATAAGAGCGGGAAATTGACGGAAAATGGAGAAAAGTGAATTTCGTGTGCTAATTAAGCATTACTTTTTACGTGGCAAAACTATCAAAGAGACTGAAGACCGGTTAAAAAAATATTATGGGGAATCTGCTCCATCGCATGGAATGGTACACAAGTGGTTTACAGAATTTCGTTGTGGACGTATCACCACCAATGACGCAGTACGGTCTGGAAGGCCGATTGAAGTGACCACTGATGACATGGTGAATAAAGTCCACGATATTGTTTTGGATGACCGTCGAATGAAGATACGTGAGATAGCCGAGATTGTACACATTTCATCTGAACGAGTTTTTCATATCTTACATAATATTTTAAGTATGAAAAAACTTTCCGCAAGATGGGTGCCGCGCTTGCTGACAGCCGACCAAAAACGAATTCGCGTAAGAACTTCCGAGCAATGCTTAGCCAAAGTCACTGACTTATCAAACCGCCCTCGTAAATGAACTTCAGAATCATGAAATGAATACCTTAAATTGATATTCGGCGAAAAGTAGCGTAACAAATCGAGATAAAATGTAGTCTATGTGGTATAATTCGGGTTATAAACTATCTCTATACCTAGTTTCAGCGATATCCGTTCAGCCGTTTTTGCATGATCGAGTCACAAACATCCAGACATCCAAACATCCAAACTTTCACATTTATAATATTAGTAGGATACTCGTAAATCCTAAATGCTTCTTTTATCATATCAAATACCTTTTAAATAAATACCCCATACCCCACTTGACATAGTTCTTTGACTTAAAGAGCAATTCTTTTTAAATTTTAATGTTGTTTCTTCACGCGTATTTTTGATTCTCGTGGAAATTTTGGAAAAAATTATAGCCTACGTCACTTCTGCAACTGAGACGAATTAAATGATACCTCATATGTCGAAATCCGTTAACGGTTTAAGCTGCCGGGCGTGACAAAGAAATGGACATAGTCACATACATACATACATACGCTCGAAAAACATAACCCTCGTCTCCTTCGGGCAGTCGGGTAAAAAAGAAAGCTCTGGAACAGTTTTTGTTGTCTTCTTTCCCATAGCTGTTTACTACATGGGCTAAGTTCTCAAGATAGGTTAATGGATGGTTCTCACGGTGGTTTTGATTACCGTTTTCAGTTACGGCGTTAGGTTTCACCGGTAGAAAGTGACTCAAAATACAAATCTGAGTCTACAGGAAAATGGTAAATAATGCTGACAAGAAACGAATCTGGCATTGCGCGAATCTGGCGTTCTGCGAATCTGGCGTTCTGCGAATCTGGCGTTCCGCGAATCTGGCGTTCTGCGAATCTGGTACTATGCGAATCTGGTATTATGCGAATTTCAAATCTGGCATCGTGCGAATCTGACATTCTGCGAATCTGGTATACTGCGAATCTGAAAATCTGGCATTATGCGAATCTGGCGTTCTGCGAATCTGGCCTTCCGCGAATCTGGTGCTTTGCAAATCTGGCACAAAGCGTCAAAACCGAGTAAATTATCTCTACAAATCAAAAACATCGTTAAACCACCAATGATTCAAACCCGCTTTGTATACTGTGCGAAAACCGCTTCTGCGCATGCTCACTACGCTTATCGCCAGCCAATCAGCGCAAGCGCATCTACCTACACACGCAAACAATAGAGGAGTATTTCACAGCGGTCCGAAGCAAGCGCGTTTGGATCTCGATGCCGGCTAATGACACACAAGCACGGTCCGAATTGGACTTTTGAAGTCGGTCCAAATTTAGCTCACATGTTAAGTCCGAATCGGGCTTAAATACCGGTCCAAACTATACATTTTAAAAAACAAACTAGACCCATACTTACTAATTAATCATGGACGAACATGTTACATTCCGAAAAATAAATAAGAGAGCGATGTCAGCTGAAGATATTTCCATGACGCTTTCAAATCGTTCGATATTAAATTCTACTCTACTAAATGACACAATGCGAAGCCAGCCGACTCTGGGAATGGAGTCATCTCTAATCATAGAGCTAAAGCAACAAATAGATGATATTACGACAGCTCTGAATAGTGCTCATCTTGAGATTGAAAAGTTGAGCCTGGAAAACGCAAATCTCACAGTAAAGCTTGATGAAAAAATTAAGCAATTTGAAATATTAAAAAAGGTATCGATTGAGCCGGCGTCGCCCAGGGATAACTATCTTACTCCGAAAAATAAGCTATTGTCAGCAGCAGTCAAACATATTACTTCAATTAACATGAAAACGCTTCGCACATCTCCTTTAAATACACCAAAACAATTGTCAAAAAGTTTAAATACCACAGCCCAGGAAATCCAGGAAATATACCAGCCTTCATCATCTTCCAAGGGGATATCTGCAAACCTTTCGATAATTACTATACCACCGTCAAACATCGACAAGTCAACTACTATTATAGGACCACACATAAATCCAGTGGCAATAAGTAGGAGCCAACCAAGAACTCCAGAGGGTACTGAAGAAAAGGGCCAGAATACAAGAAGAATCATACTTTTGGCCGATCAGCGCGGTAGACATCTTGGGAAAATGCTGCAAAAAGTTCTAGGTAGCACGTTTCAATTTCTCTCATTTTTTAAACCAGGCGCAAATATGCGCAGTTTATTGGATTCTAAAGACGATGAATACAAAAAATTAACTGTTAATGATTTTATTATTGTATTAGGAGGAACGAATGATAGTAATCCATTTGAATTCAAAATGTATCTTAGTAGTTGGTTAAAAAACGTTCCGCACACCAATGTCATAATACCGGAAATTCCATTCAATAAATATCTAAATGAGTGCAAACTAAATTATGAATTAAGATATATGTGTAGCATGTTTAAAAATGTGTCATTTGTTAATATGAACTACCAGCAACACATACCTAAGAAACCATACTTTTTACATAGTTTAAGCATAGCTCTAGTACATAAAATTGAAAGTATACCATCTACCTTGGCAAAAAATACGCAAGCTGATCCTAGGAATTTTGTAACTCAAGACAACGTTCTTCCCAATACAGCCGTAGAAATGACCCCAGTGGGTCTTTACAGTAAAGCCTCTAGGGGCACTCAGACAGATGTTGAAGTAGGCCTAACAAATCAAGGACCACCATCTTTAAATCTCACTTTAGAAACGGTCAATTCGAAGCTAACTGTAGGCCATCAGACTAAAGAGAGAGCGATTGTGTTAGGGTCTGATCAACCTTCGAGTAATGATAATGCTAATATCAATAAGGATTTTTTTCGTTAACAAAATTTATATTATGCACCAAAACATTAATGGTCTTTTAAGTAAAGCTGATCAACTCAACATACATTTGCAAGAAATTGTTGGTGAGAATAAGTGGGTGGATGTCGTCTGCATCACGGAACATAACATGCGGGAAGGCGATGAAATATACTTGAATGTCACTAACTATGTTTTAGCAGACATTTTTTCTAGGGAAAATCGTAACGGAGGGTCTTGCATACTTGTTAATAGGAAACACAAATTCTTGGCCTTGAAAAAAATTACTTCGCTTAGTATTCCAAATATAGTCGAGTGCTCCGCCGTAGAGCTCCCTGAGCATAAATTAATTATTATTTGCATATATCGGATCCCTAAGACAGACTCGAAGTCATTATCAATATTTTATAATAAATTAGGTGGAATTCTAAACAATCTACGCTTTAAGAATAAAAATGTCATAATTTGCGGAGATTTCAACATTGACTTGTTAAAAAATACAACTGCTTCATCGAAATTCAAACATTTAATACAAGGCTATAACCTTAGAATCGGGCTCAATAAACCCACACGTATGGTAAGCAAGACCTGCATAGATAATATCATTCACAACATAAAAGGCAGCAAATGTGAAATCATCGAACTAGCTCTCTCCGACCACACGGCACAACTAATGACATGCCCAGTCAAAAAAACATATGTACTAACACACTGGTATAGAGAGCAAAGAGACTACTCCGAGGAAAACATACAGAAATTTTATGAATGTATTGACAAGCTGAGCTTTAGTGAAGTATATGCGACTAACGATCCAAATCAAGCTTACAATTACTTTATAGAAGAACTTCAACTTTTCTATAATCTATGTTTCCCATTAAGGAAAATAAAAATCTCGATCGCGAAAAAAACAAAATGGCTCACAAAAGGTATACGACACTGCTGTAAACGGAAAAGACAAATGCTATGGAAATATAGGTTATCTTCTAAGACTAGTGACAAAATAAAGTTTAAAACGTACTCTACTAGACTCAAGAAAATAATTAAGTTGACACAAAAGTCACAAAACGATCATTATATTAAAAGCTCAACTAATAAAACGAAAGCCACATGGCAAGTCATAAACAACAATAAACCGAAGTTGCCTAAGGATACCATTACACGTTTAAATATTAAGGGTACAGTCATAACCGATCCTCAAGCAATAGCTCAGGAATTCAACAATTATTTTATTGATATAGCTGGAAATAACAACGATTGCAAACCTAATAAAAAGGACATAGCTTTAAATAATAAGGACATCGATAATCATAAATATATAGCAACATTTGCACACGCCTCTAGCAATTCTATTTTCATGTCACCTACGATACCAGAAGATATTCACAAGATTATATGTACACTGAAAAATACTAACAGTGCCGGGTACGATAGTATATGTACAAAAATTCTAAAAAGAGTATCACATTTAATTGCTCCTGTACTCAGCTATATAACAAACATATGTATTGAGTTTGGAATATTCCCTGAAAAACCAAAAGTATCTATAATCAAACCTATATATAAAAAGGACAAAAAAGATGAAATTAAAAACTATAGGCCGATAGCATTAGTACCTATCATATCCAAAATAATTGAGAAGGTAATATACAATAGTCTTTATAATTACTTCGAAAGTAATCATTTATTGGCCAACGAACAAAAAGGCTTCCGCAAAAATAAATCAATTAACATGGCGATCTTCGAGTTAGTTCAAAAAATTGTAATAAACATGGACAAGAGATTGCCCGTTTCTGCAATTTACATGGATATGACGAAGGCCTTTGACCTAGTAAACCATGAGATACTTTTAATCAAATTAAATAAATATGGAATCAGGGGTATTGTACTTGAACTAATAAAGTCTTACTTGAGTAATAGGAAGCAAATGACCCAGATTACTCAACTGTGCAATAAAACTAAAAATGAAGTTACGTACACCTCGCAACTGAAAACAGTGCGATATGGAGTTCCACAGGGAAGTATATTGGGACCTTTGCTATTCCTAGTATACATAAATGACATGCCTAAAATTACTAAACATCCAATGATATTATTTGCAGATGATAGCACTATTATATTTAATGACATAACAACTTGTAATAATGAATATGAAATAAACGACACTTTAGAAGCTGTAATTGGATGGCTAAACAATAACTCTTTAAAAATTAATTTAAATAAGACTTGCATTATGCACTTTGGGCTACGAGGTAATAATTCAGGAAATGTAAAAATACAGTACAAGGAACATACAATCACAGAAACAAATGAAACAAAATTTTTAGGTCTTATCCTAGACAGTACTATGTCATGGAAAATGCACATAGAAAGCATATGTAACAAACTTAATAGGTATTCGTATGCCCTATACATGCTTAATAAGATAGTAAGTAAACCAGCTGTATTATCAGCTTATCATGCGTATGTGTCCTCAACGCTACGATATGGGGTTATCTTCTGGGGTAATTCAACAAATCGCGGTCTTGCATTTAAAGCCCAGAAGAAATGCCTAAGAGCGATATGTGGCTTAATGCCCACCGAATCATGTAAACAGCATTTTATAAGCCACAAAATCTTAACGCTGCCATGCTTATATGTCTATGAAGTTGCTATATTCGTAAAAAACAATATAACACTGTTTCAATGCTTCAACAGTAAACGGCAACAGAATAAATTGTTTGCACATCCGTCAAAAACAGCTCTCCTCTCTAAATGCATTCTTGGGATGGCCCCAAAAATTTTTAATAAACTGCCGAAAGCTGTTACGGAGCTCAATACTACAATTGAATTTAAAAAATGTTTAAAGAGCTTCTTAATCAGTAAAGCTTACTATACTATTGAGGAATATTTTAATGACATTACCGATTAATATTTGCGACCTGATAATTGTTACTGTATATATAATTGTATAAAATGATGTTTAATTAAGTAGAATAATAATTTGGAAGTCAAAGGAACATGTTAATATTTAATGATAATTATAAACAATAATAAAATAATGTAATATGGAATATGAATCTAGCCTAGCTGATTCACACATTTTTGCATGCCACATGTGGGCAAATTGTGCTGTTCTGACACTTTTTATGCATGACCTTTATGTACCACAATTTGAGCAATAAATAATTTGAATTTGAATTTGAATTTGAATTTAAAATGTCTTCTTCGCTGTCGCTACCAAACAGCTCCTTCATGTTCGGCTTCATCGCAGGGCTGATCGGGTTGATAGTTGTTTTTCTTTTCTTGGGGGCGGGAACCGAAGAGGGTTCATCGCGGCGTTTCTTGGTCACCGCGGACGTTGAGGGCTCGACGCGCTCTTCACTCTTGCACCTCGAACGTTTCTTGTGCTTCACGGTCTTGGGCGACTGCACCGCCTCGCACTCGTCGTCGGAGAGGAAAAGATCCCGTGCAGCAGACCTAATCAAATAAAATCTATTAGACAATGGATAAAAACCCGGCGCAGCATCAAACCAACCTCGTATAAAATACAACATACAGATAACTATGTAAGAATACTATGCGAATAGGTAATGATAAAAATAATTTATTTAATTATTTATGATTTCGGACACGGATTCGAACCCCACGACTCATTGACATAGCAAATAAAATTATGTTGCGCTCTTTCGTAATGAAAATTAAGGCTAATATTCCAGTGCTCAACAGTGTCCTAATAGTCGTCACCGTCAACCTTAGGTCATTGCAATAGAGACGATAAATAGGGTCTCAATTATTAAAATAATGGCGACTAGCATGGGGCCATTTGATTGTAAAATAAAATGTAAGAAATTGTGACACAGGATAAAAGATGAATTATTGAATCTATTAACTCAGTATGTATGAATAATTTGAATAAATAAAGCTATAACAGTAACAAGTTCAATAAAGTTATTTCAATTCACTTACATCGTTCTTCGTTGTGTTTTGCAGGCAGCTGATTCTGTTGTACCAGTGGTGTTGTCCCGTGGGATGGTGATCTGAACAATGATCTTGGATAGTCAAACCGCTTTTTATAGGCCTTCGCGTTACTATCACGCGTCATTCTTTGCCTAATTTGTAAAAATGCACTGTCAAGACACATCCAAAACAGAAACCTCGCACTATGCAAAATCGCGGAAGGATACAGGGTGGAACAGATCGAGGGACTTTTAAGCCAGGGAATTGTTCAGACTGGATACTTTATTTTTCATCAACGAACTATGTAAATGTTTTAATCCGTTTATGAGATATTATAAAACATTAGTGTAAATATCTGATACGTATCAACCCTAGCAACTTATGAACACAGATGTCAAGTTTAAAAATGTTGTCGCTGATATTTTTTTTTTTACTTTATATCCAGTTTTACAATAATTATAATAGGTTGAATGTAAATCACTAAGATGGCACTATTGCGTCAGCCCAGTCTTTAGAAATATTCCGCCCTGTATATGATGAATTGATGATAGCATCATTGGTGACTTAAGTGGAAACGTAGTAAGCGTCAAGTGAATTCACTGGCGTTTATTACTTTTAGATTTTTGCCGTCGATTATCTACCCATTCTAGAGCCTCGTAATTTGTGTATGTATATTCGACGACGCGTTTGGCTCGGTTTGTAAACACCTGCCTACTGAGCCGGGCGGCCCCGGGTTCGAATCCCGGCCGAGGCAAATATTTGTGTGAAGAACTCGAATATTTGTGCTTGGGTCATGGTTGTTCTATGTATTTAAGTATATATTTATCTATATAAGTATGCAGGTATATTGTCGTCTAGTACCCATAACACAAGCCTTCTTGAGCTTTATTTGGGACTAGATCGATTTGTGTGAGGTTGTCCGATATTTATTTATATTCGCGCATAGTCTGGGGATGTTACTAGTATTATTGAATATGGATATGAGCCAGACGGATCCTCTTACTCTGGCGTCAACCGCTCCATATTACTTTCCTTAACAGGTTTATGCTACGTATGGAAAAAGTCAGTAAATAATATACGGATTTTCAACTTTAATGACACTCTTCTCATAGAATATAAACGATGGAACCAGGAACTAAAAATCATTGTAAAAAGTGCACATTTACTTGCAACACTTCGGAACTATGTCGGTAAGTTACCAACTTTTAATACTATGATTAATATTATCTATATCTTTATTTCATCATCATCATCATCAGCCTTATACGTCCCGCTGCACTGTACTGCTACAGGCTGCCTTCTCTCATGGATGAGAGGTAATGGGCTCTTAGTGCAGTGCGGATTGGAGACTTCACATACGCCCTTGAATTTCTTGACAGTTTTATACAGGTTAGCTCACGATGTTTTCCTTCACCGAAATCTATATATTCGATATTCTTATTTGCGATGACAAACTATTTAAAATCAATAAATGTAATCAAAATCCTTTAATTGTTTTCAGGACTCTGAAGGTCAACTATTCAACTTCGTACCCTGCGCTACACCGCAAAGAAAATCTCCAAATGAAACACGGCTCGGATTGGGGCGCAAAAGAAAAGCTGAAAACACTGCAGCTTACACATTTATCAAGAAACGACTTCGTAGTGGCGCCACCAAGATCATAAAAATAGAAATTTTTGACAGTGAAAAAATTGATAACAGTGAGCAAATGTGCAAGTGTAATGCCGAATTATGTGTGCAATATGCAGTTAAAAACGTTTTATTAGACGACATTTACAACTCGACAAAAGATCTTATCGATAAAATAGTGTCGCCTCTATCGTCAGATTCATGTAACGGTTATACAATCTTGTAAGATAGGCACATAATATTTCAAAATTAAAATAATATATACATTTGAATAATAGTTTTTATTACCTAGCGACATTTCCCCAACTAGACAATTAAGTTCTTTATACTCGTACGATATGATAGATACCTCTTATAATTTCCGCTAGTACCTATTTTCTAGTATTTTTATTTAACTCACAATGATTCATAAAATTAATGTAACTCATTTGTTTGACGTACTCAGGTATAACACGGATAAGGAAAGATATGTAACACATTACTAAAAGCATAACAATTTGCTGACATATCAACGCATTTAGACTCAAAGAGCGTAAACGATGCACAAATCAATTACGGATATGTCCTTTGAATCTAAAGGTATCGATATTGCGGCTACCTTAAAATATGTCTGTTCGAGCCACCCACGCATTTGCCGCCGTCTCAGCGTAGCATAGCAGGATCATATTCATTAATGTAGGTACCTAATATATTTAAATTATCGATACATGGAACGAGTTATTGAATAGATGAGTGAATACTTTAAGTTACAATGGGTATTTATCAGTTCTTGAATAGACGCCTAATGGTTTTGGAATATTAGGATGCAACTTGGAAAAGGTACATTTGAGATTATTAATTTCAATAGCTGATGTAACTAATTATTGAATAAATATGCGAATACTTTGGAATAAAGGCAAGACCACTTATTAACCCTTAAATGCATGAATTAAAAAAACACAACATTATAAAATATTATGTTATTTCAAATAAATGTTTCTAGTTTTCAACCAGTAATTCATTTTTGTTTATGTAAGCTGCATCTTACACCATGCATTTAAGGGTTAAATAGAAGATGCTAATTACTTCTTGAATAGAGGGTATAAGGGTACCTATCTGAAGATATAACGAGTTATTGAATAAATATGCGAATACTTTTTGAATAGATGCGAATTACTTCTTGAATAGAGGGTATTAGGGTATCTGGATAGCTCTTTGTATCCAGATACCCTAATATCCTACTACTGAAGTTGAGGATATTCCCAATTTCTCATCTGTGAAAGACGGTCTGTATACGGCCAAAAAAACATACTTAGAATTTAAAAAAACTGAATTTCAACAAAATTGAAGACGTGTATGTTCCACGAGGTTTAGGCAAAGATTTTTATGTTTGCGAAGGTGGGGACAGTAATAAAATAATAATTTTTTGTTCGAAAATCTCAAGAAAGATTATAAAAAATGATGATAAGAGCAAATTTTTGGTGATGGGACATTTTGATGTGTGCCTAGTGTATTTGACCAGTTGTATACATTGCATCTTGATCTATGCTCAAATGAAAACGCCACAAACGTTATCCCAGTAATTTATGCGTTGCTCCCGGATAAAAGCGAGGCGACTTATACATGATTTTTTAACCTGGTTAAGGAGAAATTGGGAGTAGTAATCGAAAATTATAAATGCGGTTACGACATTGCAGCAATGAATGCTGAACAAACAGTTTACCCGAACTACCAGGTAACCACCTGCTTTTACCATTTCAACAAAAATATTTAGAAAAAGGCAAAATCGTTAAAACTGACATCCAATAGTAATGGACGAAACTTAACAAGAATGACAGCCTTGTTACCTTTGCTGCCTTATAATCGAATTTATAATACTTGGTATGAATTGTTGGAACTTGTGCCGCATACAGACGAGATTATTTTATTAAAAAAATATTGTGAGGATCGGTGGATCTCCAAATTGGATCCAAAAATATTAAGCTGTGCATACGAACGCCACCGCACAACCAATGCGCTTGAAGGATGGCACGTCGCAATACTCAATCATTTATTGCATTCCACAATGTTAGTTTACGGAATACTATATAAACTTAAGTTCTAGTTGTACATGACGATGAATTTAATTGTGGACCCTGTTGGGCACAGCAAAATCGTGAAGAGAAGACGGCTTATGTGTTGTTAAAATTACGTATTCTATGTTAAACTTTAATTTCTTAGAATTTCTAAATTCGTTTCTATATTATTTATTATTTAATTAAATCTATTTTGTATTTATATATATTATTATATAATGTAATAGATTATGTAACTGGTGAAATATATGTACTTTTATGTTTTTATTGTAGTTTTTCCTCTAAGTATTCTGTTAGCTTTTGTTAATAAGGAATTATTTTAATAATTTTATGAATGGATAATATTTTTTCTCGGATTTTATTATCTCTGGCAGTTTATTATATACTTTTATTGACATACTGTAGGTTGCATTATATATATTATATTGCATTTTATATTATATTATATTGCAATTTATGAAATATTATATTGCAATTTATGAAATATTACTTTTTTTTTTTTTTTTTTACCAAATGAATACATTAGAGGCAGTTATAAAATAGCACCCATTGCGGACAAACTAGTGGAACGACGTTTGAGATGGTTCGGACATATCCAACGACGTCCAGACGACCACGTAGTCAAAGTGGCTCTGGATTTGCCCTCGACGACGCGTAGACGCGGAAGACCCCCCCACCACCTGGTGGACGACGGTCCAAAGAGACCTAAAATCTTTGAATTTAGACCCAAAGATAGCACTTAATCGTGCAGAATGGAAGAAAAGGACAGGGAAGGCCGACCCCAAGTAAATGGGACAAGGTCCAGGAAGAAGAAGAAGAAGAAGAAGAAGATTATATTGCATTTTAAGTTTAGACGAAGGTAATATAAGTTTTTCCCTATATCGGAGCTGATGAGATGTGGGTATATCTTCGCGTTTTTGTAGTATTCGGGATATTTTCGTACGAACTTACATATTTCCAGAATGTATAACCCAGTAATTGTTAATATTTTCTGTTCCTGGAAATGGGGTTTGCAACTGTCTGTGTTATCAATATTTACTAATATGCGAATTAGTTTTTTCTGTAGAGTAAATAGAGATGGTACGTCTGTGCTATTGCCCTAAAGGATTATACCGTAACTGAACCATGCATTAGCATAAGCATAATAGGTGGCGAGTGCAGTTTTCATGTCAGTAGATGTTTTTATCTCTCGGAGTGCATATACATATGATGATATTTTTGTTTTTATGTTTTCAATATGTTTTTTCCAGTTGACATGCGTATCTATGATAAAGCCGAGTATGATGAAAATGTATTAACTACCTCTAACTTTTTATTTTTATAGCAAAAGTCTATTTCCAAGGTTTTTTTTTGGTATGGGTGGAATACTATTATTTTAGTTTTTGTGAAGTTTATTTGTGGTTTTGTTCGCTAAGCCAGTTGTTAGTTTTATCAAGTATTGTTTCTAGTGTGTTATTTAGGTTTATATTGTTTTCACATGTTGTTGGTATAGAGATATCGTCCGCGAACAGGATACAATATCGTTCATCCATTGTTTTGGGGAGGTCATTTATGTATAAAATAAACAAAAGACATCCGATAACGCTTCCCTGTGGGATGGAAGCACCTGTTGTTCTGCTATCTGTACGAATTCTCATTATTTGGCCAGTAACGTTATCAAAATATTCCATTTCTATGCACTGCTGTCGATCTTTTAGATATGACGCGAACCAAGAATTGCAAGAATAGCAAAGAGGCCCACGCTATTTGCATTTGTCAGTGGTTTGAAAAAAGAAGCCATACATTATGACTTTACGATAAAAAAGAGTATGTTTGTTTCTTCAAAAAGGAACCGAAGACTGCAGACATGCAATTTGACCGGAAATTGAAGCGTCTCCTGCAGGAATTGGAGAACAATGTCCTTTCGAACATAAATTTCCCTCTCAAAAAAAATATTTATTTGAAACTGCGTTTCTAATATGTGGTTATTGATTGAATAATACATGGTGTTTGGTATAACGATGTAGGAACTTTTGGAGGTAAAACAGGGGACTATTTAGTAGAGTTTATGAGCAAGTATTAATAGATAGTCCACTAGTCCACTAGATAGTCCACTTCCCTAATGGTCCACTTCCCTGAACGTCTATTCCCTGATAGTCCATTTCCCTGATAGTCCACTTCACTGAACGTCTATTCCCTGATAGTCCATTTCCCTGAACGTCCATTCCCTGATAGTCCAGTTCCCTGAACGTCCATTATCTGATAGTCCAGTTCCTATCAGGGAATGAACGTTCAGGGAAGGCAAAACAAAATTCTAGTGTTTTGTTCAAAAATTGCCAGAAAAACTAAACTGTCCGCTGAAAACAGGTATTTTTTTGAACCATTCAAGCAATTTTTTTCGGTACATGTGGATTTAAATAGCTGTGAAGAGTACACAAACGTAATACCAATTATTTATGCCTTACTACCGGACAAAACCGAAATGACTTACCATAGGCTGTTTTCTATAATTAGAGACTTGCTTAATTTCAACATACAGAAATTTAAGTGCGATTATGAACCAGCCCTGGTTAATGCGTTCAAATCAGTGTTTCCTCGGGCGACAGTCACTGGCTGCTACTATCATTATAATCGGGCCATATGGAAAAAAGAAAACGATTTAAACGTTACACACAAGCAAACGGTCCGGAACACTGCTTTACGTTTGTTGCCGGCTGCCTATACAAAAGATGATTGGATGGAAATGTATAAAAGAACAAGCTCCCGAAGATGAAGCCACTAAGAAATTTATAAAATATTTTGAACGGCAGTGGGCAAAATCTTTCTCACTAATATGTTGTGGAGAAGAAAGGCATCGAACGAACAACACCTTAGAAAGCTGGCACAGGCGGTTGAACACCCGTGTGCCGCACAAGGCGACATTGATTTTATTTTTATACATTTTAAGAAAAGAAGCCAGGCTGAAAGTTATTCGCCTTAAACAATTTTATTTTGAAAGGTCACGAAGATTGCGACGCCATATACAGTTCGATAAAATGTACAAAAATGAAATTACCAGTTTGCAGCAAGGTAATATTACCGTGTTGGAGTTTTTAAGCAATATTAAATTAAAGCACAAATTTTACGTGAAACCCAGTAAAAAAAATGAAACAAATAAAAACCATCTTCTTAGAAAAAACATTTTGCTTTAGGATAGCGGTGTGTCCAATGAATTTTCGTTTGTTAATTATTACCTGTTATGTAGAATTATTTAATTAAAATAAGTTCACGAAACTTGTTGTTTTTGTTGGCCTTTGTGAAAACAAAGGCTTAATAATCTGACGATATTTAATACCTTTATCACCTTTGAGTTGCCCGTTAGGATTGAAGTCTCGTTTTTGCGCATTTGTGTTAATAAGCATTTCCTTATATACAGTTTTATCATGATCTGATACTAACTCCAGATTAGGTTTATTACGCATTATAAGCTCCTTCAAACCATCAGTAAGTTCATAATTGTTGTTATTAACGGATACCATATATTTTTTTTCTTTGTCACCATCATTGGTTAAAGATAAACTAACAGCGACATTTCCCATCATAAGTTTATTATTTTCGCTACGAATGCCGAATGGTACATTTATTTTTTCGTAAATATTAAGAACATCTTCTTTTTTAAGGGACAGTAATGTATCATTATCATTTTTTTGTAAATTCAGATCTTTTTCTTCGGCTATATCATAATATTCTGAATGTTTACTTGTGTCAGCTCTGATTATATCTCTAAACTTCTGATAATCGACGGAAGAATCTAAATCCATGCCAGTATCATTGATCTTAGTGTTTGTCGATACGTTAAAGTCAGAAATTTGTGTACCTTTCACTTTAATCAGTGTTTCAAGAGGATCTGTAATAGGCTTAAACACTTTTTTAAATTTAAGATCAGTTGCATGTTCTTCATTCTGAATTGTTTTTATTTTCTTTTTTATGCTACTGATAGCTTTAACAAGTTGCTTTTTTATGTTAGTATTCATTGCGTCGTCTGTTTAACACTAATAACAAGCTTCAAGTGAGATATTACAAGCTTAATATGTAATATATAAGCTACTTAAAAATAAATAAACGTGTCAAATCCTTTTCTATACCTTCCATTATTAACTGCGCAGTCTTTATTTATAACTAAAAAGCTGTATTGGTTTTGCCACACGGTGAAACAAATCTTTCTAAATGTTAACCAATCGGCGTCTGTATTTACATGCTCATTGTATATATGTTTTAAATTTATATCATCTTGCTTGAATATAATTAAAAGATTAGCGTTATCTCTTATTAATTGTTTTGGTATCTTTGAGTAGGTTTGCGATAAATAAAAACAGTCTATTTGCTTATGTCTCCCCATGGCAAAGTAATTTCGAATGTTCATTTGGTTTTCACATGCTACGTCATCGAAAATTATAACTGAATTAGTTAACGCTTCATTGGGATGTACTACTTCTTTATTATCGCTAAACAAAAATAATTCTGCGCCCGGAATATTCTGCATGATTCGTTTTAAAAAAAGATACTTTGGCTGAAAAGCAGTCTTTGAGTACAAATAAATGTGCATAAATCTTAATCCATTTTCGTGTAATAACAAGTTCAGCATAACGTTAGTTTTACCGCAGTTGGAAGGGCCACATATTATGCAGCGGATTGTATTAGGCAGCAGAGTGCCGTGTTTTACTTTATGCAACGATTTTTCTACATTTATAGCGTTCACCTCTAATGTTTGAGTTTGCTTAACGAACTTCATGGTGAAGTGTGAAGTTTAGTAATTATCGCTAGTCTTTATATAGGGTAGTCACATAATTACAATGCAGTGGATTGTATTTGGTAACAACGAGTTATGCATCACAATTTCCGATTATTTTTTAAATTTAATATTATTTATTTCTAAGGTTTACGTTTGCTTCA
This sequence comes from Apotomis capreana, assembly GCA_947623375.1. Lineage (NCBI taxonomy): Eukaryota > Metazoa > Arthropoda > Insecta > Lepidoptera > Tortricidae > Apotomis > Apotomis capreana. The sequence continues at coordinate 17,993,069 of OX392501.1, forward strand.
GGAACTGCATTTTGAAAATGCAAAAGAGCTGAAAACTTTCGTCTTTATATACACATCAGTCAGTAGGGATTTCGAAGATTGAGAAAAACAAAAGATACAACTTAAAAGAATATTTATTCAACTTAGCTCGGTACAGTACATAATTGTACGTATATAATACTGTAATTCTTAAATGAACATAAGCATACATATAACATAATAAGGTAATCTTAGGTTAACTGATCCTTATAGAGATAAGTTCAACTACGTACATTCGTTGTCTGTCGTAATTGCATTTTTAAGCCACTAAAAACACTTGCATAATATCTTAAACCAAATAATATACCCTTAAATTAGTGCACCATCACTTAAAATTACATAATGTTATAATCACCATCGCGTAAATATAGGTACATAATGTTATGCAAATAAAATTATTTCATTTTACCTACTAAGTGATAAACAAATGTCAAAAATACGTTAATATGAATAAGATTTGAACTTCTTACACATTATTACTAAGTGCTATTGAGCACGAATTAAAAGATAGTTTTGTAATGCCCCCAAGGCAATGTATTGATTTTATTTTTTAGTATCTGCCTCTTATCATCAGTACTATTTAAAACCATTTTACTAAGCTCTTGAGAATAAAGTACGTGTTTAATAGATTTTATTTGATTCATTTTACATTTTAAAGTTTTGTGATTAAATAATGAGTCTTTGTATTGTGATAAAGTTAGATTTTTAGTAATACATTTAGATATACCTTTAGCTTTATTGATTTGTGTTTTAACACTACGCATGGAATAAAGTTTTGCTCTAAGACCGGCAAATTCGCTAATGACATCACCCCCTAATTCATCTTTAAATAAACCAGGAATTTTTGCATTTGCTCGTTCTATGTTATAAGGGTTATTTTAATCGAAATTACTGGTATCAAATTCTGACAGATTATTTTTAATGTCGCGATAAATGTCCTCTGTATATATCAAGTAAAGAAGGCTATCAGTGTCTGTGTAACAAAGTTTTGCATCCTCATTATATCTTCTTCGAATGAAATCGTAATGAAACTTGTATATGTGTTGCTTCGCGTATTCTAAAACGGAAAATCCTATATAAATCGGCTTGTCTAGCACAATTTTCTCTGGAGCTAATTGAACAGCTAAAAAGTTCTCAGAAAACACTGAAATATTTTTTAAATTAGGACGAGCAATAAGTGTTTCGGCACCAATTCGTTTGTTTGTAGCGTTATCTTTATCATCCCAAATTGTGATCAATTTAACGTCTACCTGCTTGCGCCTGTTTTCAATTGTCTTACCAAAAATTGCATTATTCATGAGCTTAAAGAAGTCTTTTTCAAAAACAGATTTAGAGGTTTGGCGAAGATCTGTATTCAAATCAATATATTTTTGTAGAAAATTTGTCTGTTTAAAACTAAGAATACGGTGTGTGTTTTTTAAAATTAAACCATTTTTTAACATTTCTTTCAAATGCACAAAATGAACTACATAGTTATATTTATCGTATAAATTTGCTATCAATTTCCCAGTTTTTCCTGCGGGAGGAACAAATTTCTCCGGTGCAAAAGGCAAATCACTGTGTAAATCATGCAAGTTTTCAGGATATTCTAGATCTACTTCCAAAATATAGCCTGTCTCTCCATTTTCAGGTACAGTCAAAACATTAAACTTTTCAATATCATATTTATTTAAGAATCTAAATTCTGAAAAAGGCAAACATTTAGTCATCGCATGTCCGTACAAATTATTACAATCTAAATATATCAAATAAGATGAAGGCTCAAAGTCGTCAAATTCTGGCAAATATTTATTATTGGCTTTAGCGTGTCGTAGCGAGCATTGAACCAATCCTCCACGTATTCCTCTTTCTATCATTTGATATATTTCCAAATCGTCAATCAAGTCGAGTTTAATGCCCGTCGAGAGGAGCATTGCATCCCAACTCAAGCTCGCTGATGTTATATAAGATCTAACTTGTAATATTTTAAACTCAAGCTTCTAAAATTTTCGAATACATCGCTCAGCAATAAAACATCACATTTAAGGTATATATAAATCGGTATATTCGCCCAGAGTGTTAATATTAAAAGCATCCCAAACCGAGTGTGCATGTTGAAATTCTACATCGGTTATGTCTTCCATTTTCAAATTATTAAAAAAATGTTTTTTTGAAAGAAGTGAAGTCTCGTCATATTTCTCCCACGACTCCATATAGTCATAAGGATAAATACCTTTACTTTTTAATAAATGCGTATTTCGGCCTTCAAATTGTGTAGAAAGATTGATAAAATCATTATCAGATAAATTTTTACTCAACACGTCTAGACTTGAACTCAAAAACTGAAATGAATCAATAAATTTAATTTGTAATGGTTTATCGAAGCCTTCTACTTCTACACATTTGGTGATAGTGAGGTGTTTTTCTTTAGTTTTTGGTATTATATTAATCGAGCCGTCGCATTTTGATAATTCTTTAATAAATAAATTCAAATTCAAATATTTTATTTCAGATAAAATCCATATCAATGTTAGTACCAAATAAAAATATAAATCTTAAACGTAATGTTAGTAATAAATTAAAAGTAACACTAAGACTAAAAGCGGCGTGGTGCGGCTACGACTGGCGCATGCAGCCGCACCCAGCGCGCGAGCAGCGGCGACTCCCAGCGCTGCGACAACACGCTCACAATGCTGTTGAAGCTGCGGCGACAGCGGTCTAGTAAGGAGGCGCACCGTTTTCTTACTATAGCGTCAAAGCTATCTATGTGCGCCTCGGCGAACATGGCTGACGCGCTGCAATGTCGCGGCAGCCCGAACAGTACCCTAAACGCGTTATTATATTGCACGCGCAGAGCATTGTATGCCCGCTGCGTAAAACTGACCCACAGGCTACACGTGTAGAATGTTTGGCAATATGCTTTAAAAAGGGTTAATTTAACTTCATTACTACAACGTGCAAACCTGCGAGCCAGCATATTACAGCGCACACACAACGCTCTGCGCTCCCTCTCAATGTCATCGACGTCTGACATATTCTCTGTTACCCAGTGGCCCAGGTACTTAAATTTTGACACTATCTTCAAGGCGGTACCATAAAGCGTAACGGGCGGCATGCGATACGATTTTTTGCCAGCTTTAAACTGCAATAACTCGCTTTTAGATGTGTTGTACCTGAGCCCATGGGACTTTGCAAAAATTTCACACATGCTCAATAGTCGCTGCAATGCACCTACCGAGGGACTCAACAGCACCATGTCATCCGCGTAACTAATGTTGTTAACACAGACCCCGTCCACGTGACATCCGACACGCGTGCTGCTGAGCTCCTCAATAAGTTGGTTCATATAGAGATTAAACAACTTCGGTGAACTAAGTCCACCCTGCCTTACCCCGCAATCCATCCTATACACGTCAGAATACGTGCCAGCCCATTTAACAGTATTCATCTGGTGGGCGTACCAGTACTTAAATACGGACGTGACTTCGCGGGGAACACTTGTATGTTCACGTAGTTTATGCCATAGCTTATCATATATAACCAAATCGAATGCCTTTGATAAGTCCAAAAAAACAGGCGAATATCGGTGTTTTACGACTGGTGTAGTACTGAACAGTCTGCTTGAGACACAATATTGCGCTTTCAGTAGATAAGCCCGGCTTGAAGCCGAACTGAGCGTCATGCAAGTCCAGGTGTTTTCCTAGTATGTCGTCAAGCAGACTATCCAGCACCTTAGCCACAACTGTGGCACGTGATATGGGCCTGTAGTTGGACAAATCAGAAGCATCGCCTGTTTTATTTTTTATAATAGGTACTACGACGGTATGCATTAGCTCATCAGGCAAATAACTATGGGTAATACATAGGTTGAAAAACAGAGAGAGGACTCTAGGGAGATGATCGCCAGCAAACTTGAGATGCTCAATACTGAGGCTATCATACCCCGGCGACTTGCCCCTCGCCATATTTTTAATAGTACAACCCACTTGCTTCGCTGTAAACCTGACACTCGGCACCTCGGGTTGGTCCCCAGTATCGAGCGTCTCCGTTGACTGGGGTAGCGGTGACGTAACCTTGAAATGTTGCCTAAAAGCATTCGCAATACTGCTCGGATCATGAACGCCAGCCACGCTCACAGGGAGGCTCGACTTGGTATTAAATTTATTAGTGTTTTTCCAAAATTTATTAAAGTCCCTTTTCGAATGATTTTTCGCTAAAATGTCCATTTTAATGTCTTGTTCATGCTCCTGGCAATATTTAAGTTTTGATTTGAATACCTTTTTTGACTCGGGCATCTTGTCACAAACCATACGTTATCCACCATTGATACCAAAATCGAGCCTCCCTGTGAGCCTCGCTGACATATTTATTCCACCCTGTTATGTGTCTGTGTTTTTTACGTGAAGTATGTCTGTGACTAAGTTCCGCGCCCTCCTTTAAAATAGATATAATTTTTAAATACATATCTCTTAAAACCTGGCTATGCGCACGATTTGAACACATTTTATCGGCACAGTCACACAGCTCAGTCGGAAAGTTTATATTTCTAAATTCAGAGTTACAGTAGTTACTATACAGTTCAATTTGCGCGGAGTCTCTTTCACCCCAAGTCACTTTGTTATGAGTTAATTGTGGAATAAAAATTTTAGGTCTAACAAGATCATAATTACATTCGATCAGTAATGGGTAGTGGTCGGACCAATAAACGTTATGTAATACAGAGGCGTTAAGTACTGTGGGGCGTTAAGTAAATGCGAGTCGTAGTTAGTTAAATTATAAAATACTACTGGTATGAATGGACACACTTTGCACTTTAAATTACAATGTGAATGAGCAGGCCCTCTATACTGAGAGGTGACATGGTCGTGGTCGCGTACCTTGTCACCGAATAAGAAATGGCCGCAAATGTGACACGTCGTAGCTTTCTCGTAACTATTTGCTTGTTCTTTTGTTAAAGGCACCTGCAGCATAATACGCTGCATACTTACCTTTTTTCATCAATCGCATGCTAACCTCCTTTGTGGTACTGGCCGTTAACAATAAGTAGATGTTTTTATTTAAAATTTCGTTCTTGTCAAATTAGTTTTCTGTTGACAGGTTGTCATGGAAAAGATTATTTGTTTTTCTGATTTGTTACTTCGAGGCGTTTTGAGAAGTTATTTTCAGTAAATTATATTTGATTGTAGCCTGGAAGTTTTTTGTGATATATGTGAACGTTGTCTTGGGGCAAGCTGCGTGTTTTGGTCGGCTGTTCTATCTATGTTTTTTAACGGCTGGGCATCCGAGGTAAGTGGTATCATGACCAGACTTATTTAAAGATATTGTTTTTATTGATATATTCTAGCAGTTCAAAAATCTTATGTTTACAATATTATTTCCAGTATTCTGCCCGGAAACTAAATAACTAACGGCTGTTTGGACTGTTGAGTCGTCGACGCGAGCCACGGGGTGGTGTTGTTTAAGTTGAAGTTGATTTTCTCGGCGGAGCCAGTTTTCCCCGGAAGCCCGAGCAGTATCATCACCTTCTCCACATGCACTTCACATACTCAAGCTAAGATAGACTAACAAGCTTGTATAGTCATTATTTTTTATTTATATCTACCTACAATTCTTCACTGCGTTTGCCGGTTGTCTACGTTTTAGTTATTATAATGTTTTAAGTTTTCAATTCCAAATTGTACGTCAACGACCGAGCTGACTCCGGGTCGCAAAACATGATCAGAACTTTATGTGACTCCAATGCATATTTTTTTCTTTTTTACGCCACCGACATTTAAGTGTAGAATGTAGTTAGTTTTAGTTAAGTTTACTTATATTGATTAGTTAGTTTTTATTTTATTTAGTTCGGCTGATAGAAGAATTTCGGCAACAATATTTTGTGTTTAGTTATTTTTAAATTTAGCTGGGAGGTTAACTCTTCCACAGTGCACGGATGAAATTTCCCTCCATTTTGTTACGTGGCATGAAAAACCTTTAATTTTACGCGCGCGAACTTTGATATCAGTCAGCTGTGGGTCAGCGACCTGTTAAATAATTAATTCCTTTTTACGTTTTAACTTTCTTGTAAATATAGCGAGTAAATTCTTTTTTACGTTTTATCTGTTTTTTTTTGTGTAAATAAAAGTGTAAATAATTAAATTTAAATAGTATCGAAAATAATTAAAATTTTAATATTATCGTGAAGTGGCTTTTTTTATAAGTTTATGCTACACACCATGGGGTTATTAGCTCTTAAAATCTTATAAAGGCGAGTTGTATCTTCAATCAATCTTTCAATAAACACTTCTACGCAATCCGAGCCCCTGTAAGTAACGAGCTTGTTCAAGCTCGGGTCATGTGAACAACAAATATAATACGCAAAACATGAAGGTTGGTGAACTTTTAATTTTCGCGTATTTGTAGTAGTATTTTCTTCACAATTAATTAACAGGCTTTCAAAATCAGCATATATAACAAAATTAATCTTTTGTTGTCTATCGAAATTTTTAAATCCGATTACACTATTTTTCCTTTCAGGTAAGACTGTCAAAACTTGTGATCAATCATGCGCCTCATATTTCGATTGTGAACAGAAAAAACGCAGGCATTGCTCGCACATATATATTTTTCCCTTAGATTTAGTAATCTGACGGTGTACTAATCGGATAAGATCTTTAATAAGACAGTAATGACCTTTAATTCCATCTTCAAAATATAATAAGTTTACGTGTTTATTCTTTCGATCTTTAGAAAAATATAGTGGTCCAGTTACTGAACAATCTTTTCTGTTTAATCCATATATGTTAATACTGATATCGTTATTAGCTTCAAATAATTTTATGTCTTTACAAGATGGGGGGAAAGTCATACCGTTTATTTTAAGAACTTCTGAATAGTGAGGATAGGAACTTGTTTTGCATACATTACGCTTGGCGGGAAACAATGCAGCTTCAATACTCCACAAAAAACAGTGCTCAACTTTATTCTGGACATTCAAACAACTTTTACTATTTTTGACAATTTGCGGCAAGTCTATGAAAGTGCCGCCTCTCATTGGACAATATTTATTTATATTTAATTCTAAATGACTTATTGACAGTAGCGACCAACCCGATTCACAGTGTTCATATTCAGAAAATTTTTGCTTAAATGTTTCTAAAGCATTAAAATACAAATCATCTATGTCAGTGCTATTAAAAACACAATCAAACTTTGTATTAAACGATTTTAACTGAGGAGTATCAGACTGCGGTAACACAAAATAAGCAAACAGTTCAAAATTAAACTTTAAGCATGTATGTTTTAGTAATGATAAACTTATAACTTTTAAAACATCGTCTTTGTGGCGGCACAGGAACGCCTCGGGTGTGAGGTGCTCGACTTCCTGTGCAGGGTTTATGCGATAAGTCACAATTCTGTTTTTAAATGCAGTTGCGATAATGTCAATATTCTTGAATTCAGTCTTTAACAAACAATTTTTTTATGAATATTCGTTCTAAAATGATATGGATACTTCTTTTGCGGAATTTCGACATTACAAGGTTCACACTTGGCCATCTTTGGCTCACGGGATATAACTGTAAAAGAAGAAGAAAGTTAGTGAAGTAATGAGTATTTATTAACCCATAATATTACGAAGTTCGGTTACATAGAGACGCTAATAGTTTTAAGTATTTTTTATTATTACATAGTATACGCAAATAATATTAATAATACAATATCGTAATACACGTTCAGGAAATCGTAATTTTTTTTCAAAACATCAAATAATATCATCAAGATGAATAATACGAGCTATTAAATGACGCTGTGCAATCTTTGAACTCTTTACGCGTAGCGCTTATAAAGTCCGCGAGATGTGTCCAAGCCTCAGTATTAATGTTGGTCCTATTTTTAATCGTGTATCGTCACGATTAAAAATAGGACCAACATTAATACTGTGGCGCCATCTGTTCATCGGCTGCACTTTCTCAATTTCATCACATGAATATACTTTTAATTCGACGTAATGAGAACCTGTTTTATCGTCATCTGTTTGGCGAGAAGTGCCATTTGCCAGCCTTCGAGTAATATATGAATAAATGGGCGTACCCTTCTTAACTCCCGAACCCTCTAAAATGTCTTCTTCGCTGTCGCTACCAAACAGCTCCTTCATGTTCGGCTTCATCGCAGGGCTGATCGGGTTGATAGTTGTTTTTCTTTTCTTGGGGGCGGGAACCGAAGAGGGTTCATCGCGGCGTTTCTTGGTCACCGCGGACGTTGAGGGCTCGACGCGCTCTTCACTCGTGCACCTCGAACGTTTCTTGTGCTTCACGGTCTTGGGCGACTGCACCGCCTCGCACTCGTCGTCGGAGAGGAAAAGATCCCGTGCAGCAGACCTAATCAAATAAAATCTATTAGACAATGGATAAAAACCCGGCGCAGCATCAAACCAACCTCGTATAAAATACAACATACAGATAACTATGTAAGAATACTATGCGAATAGGTAATGATAAAAATAATTTATTTAATTATTTATGATTTCGGACACGGATTCGAACCCCACGACTCATTGACATAGCAAATAAAATTATGTTGCGCTCTTTCGTAATGAAAATTAAGGCTAATATTCCAGTGCTCGACAGTGTCCTAATAGTCGTCACCGTCAACCTTAGGTCCATTGCAATAGAGACGATAAATAGGGTCTCAATTATTAAAATAATGGCGACTAGCATGGGGCCATTTGATTGTAAAATAAAATGTAAGAAATTGTGACACAGGATAAAAGATGAATTATTGAATCTATTAACTCAGTATGTATGAATAATTTGAATAAATAAAGCTATAACAGTAACAAGTTCAATAAAGTTATTTCAATTCACTTACATCGTTCTTCGTTGTGTTTTGCAGGCAGCTGATTCTGTTGTACCAGTGGTGTTGTCCCGTGGGATGGTGATCTGAACAATGATCTTGATGAAAACATTAGTGTAAAGATCTGATACGTATCAACCCTAGCAACTTATGAACACAGATGTCAAGTTTAAAAATGTTGTCGCTGTTTTTTTTTTTTTTACTTTATATCCAGTTTTACAATAATTATAATAGGTTGAATGTAAATCACTAAGATGGCACTATTGCGTCAGCCCAGTCTTTAGAAATATTCCGCCCTGTATATGATGAATTGATGATAGCATCATTGGTGACTTAAGTGGAAACGTATAGTAAGCGTCAAGTGAATTCACTGGCGTTTATTACTTTTAGGTTTTTGCCGTCGATTATCTACCCATTCTAGAGCCTCGTAATTTGTGTATGTATATTCGACGACGCGTTTGGCTCGGTTTGTAAACACCTGCCTACTGAGCCGGGCGGCCCCGGGTTCGAATCCCGGCCGAGGCAAATATTTGTGTGAAGAACTCGAATATTTGTGCTTGGGTCATGGTTGTTTATATATTTAAGTATATATTTATCTATATAAGTATGCAGGTATATTGTCGTCTAGTACCCATAACACAAGCCTTCTTGAGCTTTATTTGGGACTAGATCGATTTGTGTGAGGTTGTCCGATATTTATTTATATTCGCGCATAGTCTGGGGATGTTACTAGTATTATTGAATATGGATATGAGCCAGACGGATCCTCTTACTCTGGCGTCAACCGCTCCATATTACTTTCCTTAACAGGTTTATGCTACGTATGGAAAAAGTCAGTAAATAATATACGGATTTTCAACTTTAATGACACTCTTCTCATAGAATATAAACGATGGAACCAGGAACTAAAAATCATTGTAAAAAGTGCACATTTACTTGCAACACTTCGGAACTATGTCGGTAAGTTACCAACTTTTAATACTATGATTAATATTATCTATATCTTTATTTCATCATCATCATCATCAGCCTTATACGTCCCGCTGCACTGTACTGCTACAGGCTGCCTTCTCTCATGGATGAGAGGTAATGGGCTCTTAGTGCAGTGCGGATTGGAGACTTCACATACGCCCTTGAATTTCTTGACAGTTTTATACAGGTTAGCTCACGATGTTTTCCTTCACCGAAATCTATATATTCGATATTCTTATTTGCGATGACAAACTATTTAAAATCAATAAATGTAATCAAAATCCTCTAATTGTTTTCAGGACTCTGAAGGTCAACTATTCAACTTCGTACCCTGCGCTACACCGCAAAGAAAATCTCCAAATGAAACACGGCTCGGATTGGGGCGCAAAAGAAAAGCTGAAAACACTGCAGCTTACACATTTATCAAGAAACGACTTCGTAGTGGCGCCACCAAGATCATAAAAATAGAAATTTTTGACAGTGAAAAAATTGATAACAGTGAGCAAATGTGCAAGTGTAATGCCGAATTATGTGTGCAATATGCAGTTAAAAACGTTTTATTAGACGACATTTACAACTCGACAAAAGATCTTATCGATAAAATAGTGTCGCCTCTATCGTCAGATTCATGTAACGGTTATACAATCTTGTAAGATAGGCACATAATATTTCAAAATTAAAATAATATATACATTTGAATAATAGTTTTTATTACCTAGCGACATTTCCCCAACTAGACAATTAAGTTCTTTATACTCGTACGATATGATAGATACCTCTTATAATTTCCGCTAGTACCTATTTTCTAGTATTTTTATTTAACTCACAATGATTCATAAAATTAATGTAACTCATTTGTTTGACGTACTCAGGTATAAGGAAAGATATGTAACACATTACTAAAAGCATAACAATTTGCTGACATATCAACGCATTTAGACTCAAAGAGCGTAAACGATGCACAAATCAATGACGGATATGTCCTTTGAATCTAAAGGTATCGATATTGCGGCTACCTTAAAATATGTCTGTTCGAGCCACCCACGCATTTGCCGCCGTCTCAGCGTAGCATAGCAGGATCATATTCATTAATGTAGGTACCTAATATATTTAAATTATCGATACTTACATGGAACGAGTTATTGAATAGATGAGTGAATACTTTAAGTTACAATGGGTATTTATCAGTTCTTGAATAGACGCCTAATGGTTTTGGAATAATAGGATGCAACTTGGAAAAGGTACATTTGAGATTATTAATTTCAATAGCTGATGTAACTAATTATTGAATAAATATGCGAATACTTTGGAATAAAGGCAAGACCACTTATTAACCCTTAAATGCATGAATTAAAAAAACACAACATTATAAAATATTATGTTATTTCAAATAAATGTTTCTAGTTTTCAACCAGTAATTCATTTTTGTTTATGTAAGCTGCATCTTACACCATGCATTTAAGGGTTAAATAGAAGATGCTAATTACTTCTTGAATAGAGGGTATAAGGGTACCTATCTGAAGATATAACGAGTTATTGAATAAATATGCGAATACTTTTTGAATAGATGCGAATTACTTCTTGAATAGAGGGTATTAGGGTATCTGGATAGCTCTTTGTATCCAGATACCCTAATATCCTACTACTGAAGTTGAGGATATTCCCAATTTCTCATCTGTGAAAGACGGTCTGTATACGGCCAAAAAAACATACTTAGAATTTAAAAAAACTGAATTTCAACAAAATTGAAGACGTGTATGTTCCACGAGGTTTAGGCAAAGATTTTTATGTTTGCGAAGGTGGGGACAGTAATAAAATAATAATTTTTTGTTCGAAAATCTCAAGAAAGATTATAAAAAATGATGATAAGAGCAAATTTTTGGTGATGGGACATTTTGATGTGTGCCTAGTGTATTTGACCAGTTGTATACATTGCATCTTGATCTATGCTCAAATGAAAACGCCACAAACGTTATCCCAGTAATTTATGCGTTGCTCCCGGATAAAAGCGAGGCGACTTATACATGATTTTTTAACCTGGTTAAGGAGAAATTGGGAGTAGTAATCGAAAATTATAAATGCGGTTACGACATTGCAGCAATGAATGCTGAACAAACAGTTTACCCGAACTACCAGGTAACCACCTGCTTTTACCATTTCAACAAAAATATTTAGAAAAAGGCAAAATCGTTAAAACTGACATCCAATAGTAATGGACGAAACTTAACAAGAATGACAGCCTTGTTACCTTTGCTGCCTTATAATCGAATTTATAATACTTGGTATGAATTGTTGGAACTTGTGCCGCATACTGACGAGATTATTTTATTAAAAAAATATTGTGAGGATCAGTGGATCTCCAAATTGGATCCAAAAATATTAAGCTGTGCATACGAACGCCACCGCACAACCAATGCGCTTGAAGGATGGCACGTCGTGTAAATGCAATACTCAATCATTTATTGCATTCCACAATGTTAGTTTACAGAATACTATATAAACTTAAGTTCTAGTTGTACATGACGATGAACTTAATTGTGGACCCTGTTGGGCACAGCAAAATCGTGAAGAGAAGACGGCTTATGTGTTGTTAAAATTACGTATTCTATGTTAAACTTTAATTTCTTAGAATTTCTAAATTCGTTTCTATATTATTTATTATTTAATTAAATCTATTTTGTATTTATATATATTATTATATAATGTAATAGATTATGTAACTGGTGAAATATATGTACTTTTATTATGTTTTTATTGTAGTTTTTCCTCTAAGTATTCTGTTAGCTTTTGTTAATAAGGAATTATTTTAATAATTTTATGAATGCATAATATTTTTTCTCGGATTTTATTATCTCTGGCAGTTTATTATATACTTTTATTGACATACTGTAGGTTGCATTATATATATATTATATTGCATTTTATATTATATTATATTGCATTTTACGAAATATTACTTTTTTTTTTTACGAAATGAATACATCAGCCAACGACGTCCAGACGACCACGTAGTCAAAGTGGCTCTGGATTTGCCCTCGACGACGCGTAGACGCGGAAGACCCCCCACCACCTGGTGGACGACGGTCCAAAGAGACCTAAAATCTTTGAATTTAGACCCAAAGATAGCACTTAATCGTGCAGAATGGAAGAAAAGGACAGGGAAGGCCGACCCCAAGTAAATGGGACAAGGTCCAGGAAGAAGAAGAAGAAGAAGAAGAAGATTATATTGCATTTTAAGTTAAGACGAAGGTAATATAAGTTTTTCCCTATATCGGAGCTGATGAGATGTGGGTATATCTTCGCGTTTTTGTAGTATTCGGGATATTTTCGTACGAACTTACATATTTCCAGAATGTATAACCCAGTAATTGTTAATATTTTCTGTTCCTGGAAATGGGGTTTGCAACTGTCTGTGTTATCAATATTTACTAATATGCGAATTAGTTTTTTCTGTAGAGTAAATAGAGATGGTACGTCTGTGCTATTGCCCTAAAGGATTATACCGTAACTGAACCATGCATTAGCATAAGCATAATAGGTGGCGAGTGCAGTTTTCATGTCAGTAGATGTTTTTATCTCTCGGAGTGCATATACATATGATGATATTTTTGTTTTTATGTTTTCAATATGTTTTTTCCAGTTGACATGCGTATCTATGATAAAGCCGAGTATGATGAAAATGTATTAACTACCTCTAACTTTTTATTTTTATAGCAAAAGTCTATTTCCAAGGTTTTTTTTTGGTATGGGTGGAATACTATTATTTTAGTTTTTGTGAAGTTTATTTGTGGTTTTGTTCGCTAAGCCAGTTGTTAGTTTTATCAAGTATTGTTTCTAGTGTGTTATTTAGGTTTATATTGTTTTCACATGTTGTTGGTATAGAGATATCGTCCGCGAACAGGATACAATATCGTTCATCCATTGTTTTGGGGAGGTCATTTATGTATAAAATAAACAAAAGACATCCGATAACGCTTCCCTGTGGGATGGAAGCACCTGTTGTTCTGCTATCTGTACGAATTCTCATTATTTGGCCAGTAACGTTATCAAAATATTCCATTTCTATGCACTGCTGTCAATCTTTTAGATATGACGCGAACCAAGAATTGCAAGAATAGCAAAGAGGCCCACGCTATTTGCATTTGTCAGTGGTTTGAAAAAAGAAGCCATACATTATGACTTTACGATAAAAAAGAGTATGTTTGTTTCTTCAAAAAGGAACCGAAGACTGCAGACATGCAATTTGACCGGAAATTGAAGCGTCTCCTGCAGGAATTGGAGAACAATGTCCTTTCGAACATAAATTTCCCTCTCAAAAAAAATATTTATTTGAAACTGCGTTTCTAATATGTGGTTATTGATTGAATAATACATGGTGTTTGGTATAACGATGTAGGAACTTTTGGAGGTAAAACAGGGGACTATTTAGTAGAGTTTATGAGCAAGTATTAATAGATAGTCCACTAGTCCACTAGATAGTCCACTTCCCTAATGGTCCACTTCCCTGAACGTCTATTCCCTGATAGTCCATTTCCCTGATAGTCCACTTCACTGAACGTCTATTCCCTGATAGTCCATTTCCCTGAACGTCCATTCCCTGATAGTCCAGTTCCCTGAAAGTCCATTATCTGATAGTCCAGTTCCTATCAGGGAATGAACGTTCAGGGAAGGCAAAACAAAATTCTAGTGTTTTGTTCAAAAATTGCCAGAAAAACTAAACTGTCCGCTGAAAACAGGTATTTTTTTGAACCATTCAAGCAATTTTTTTCGGTACATGTGGATTTAAATAGCTGTGAAGAGTACACAAACGTAATACCAATTATTTATGCCTTACTACCGGACAAAACCGAAATGACTTACCATAGGCTGTTTTCTATAATTAGAGACTTGCTTAATTTCAACATACAGAAATTTAAGTGCGATTATGAACCAGCCCTGGTTAATGCGTTCAAATCAGTGTTTCCTCGGGCGACAGTCACTGGCTGCTACTATCATTATAATCGGGCCATATGGAAAAAAGAAAACGATTTAAACGTTACACACAAGCAAACGGTCCGGAACACTGCTTTACGTTTGTTGCCGGCTGCCTATACAAAAGATGATTGGATGGAAATGTATAAAAGAACAAGCTCCCGAAGATGAAGCCACTAAGAAATTTATAAAATATTTTGAACGGCAGTGGGCAAAATCTTTCTCACTAATATGTTGTGGAGAAGAAAGGCATCGAACGAACAACACCTTAGAAAGCTGGCACAGGCGGTTGAACACCCGTGTGCCGCACAAGGCGACATTGATTTTATTTTTATACATTTTAAGAAAAGAAGCCAGGCTGAAAGTTATTCGCCTTAAACAATTTTATTTTGAAATGTCACGCAGATTGCGACGCCATATACAGTTCGATAAAATGTACAAAAATGAAATTACCAGTTTGCAGCAAGGTAATATTACCGTGTTGGAGTTTTTAAGCAATATTAAATTAAAGCACAAATTTTACGTGAAACCCAGTAAAAAAAATTAAACAAATAAAAACCATCTTCTTAGAAAAAACATTTTGCTTTAGGATAGCGGTGTGTCCAATGAATTTTCGTTTGTTAATTATTACCTGTTATGTAGAATTATTTAATTAAAATAAGTTCACGAAACTTGTTGTTTTTGTTGGCCGTATATTTTGAAAGGTAGACATTTTGCGACTGAGTCATTTTGCGATGCAGTCTTAACACTAAGTAGTTGTGGCTGTGTTGTGGGTTTCTTTCGCTGTCGGCTTTCGGCTGGATGGACATCTTTCCTACGTTGACATTGTTCATTGAAGGCTTTATGCCTCATAAACATTTTGCAATGTAGTTTTTTTGCCGTATAGTCATTTTGCAAAGTAGGCCTTGAAGTCCGGACCCCCAAAAAGTACATTTTCCAAAACGCACACTCCCAAAATGTACATTTTCTCAAAACAGACACTTTCCCACACAATGTACATTTTCTAAAAACGGACACTTCCACACAATGTACATTTTCTAAAAACGGACACTTTCCCACACGATGTACATTTTCTCAAAACGGACACTTTCCCACACAATGTACATTTTCTCAAAACGGACACTTTTCCACACAATGTACATTTTCTCAAAACGCACACTTTCCCGAAATGTACACTAGCCAAAAACTTTGTGGTGAAGATTCACCACAAAGTTTTCCTCAGGTGAAGATCCTAAGCCATGATGTCTTTGAGTATTTATATGACAGGAGATGCCATACACGGGCCACCCCCTCCGGCAAAATAATTGGTCAACTGGTCAGGCACGTTATATAAAACTACTTGAAGTAGCTCCACCGCCATTTTTCATGGGTTTAGAGTGACACTAATCCCCTAAAAATAGTGAATTGTGCAGATATTTTCTTGTAAAAGGCGATCTGACAGCTCAAATTCGCAGCAAGATCGCGTTTCCTATCACAAGTAAGTATTTTTACTAAATATTCAATGTGTATTGAAGTACAACCTCTATTTAAAGAAAAGAGCGTTGCGATACGTAAACGGCAGAAATGTGGACATAAAAACAGTAGTACGGGGGCGAGGGATGTGACCAAGTCAAAACAGCGACTCAACATTGAATGAATCATTCAGTAAATTCGATCAAAGCAGTTCGTTTAATAGTTAGTGTTTTATTAGATATTGAATTAAAGAGTAGGCATATTCAAATTCAAATTCAAATATTTTATTTGCTTTACGTACGAGTACATGCAAATACAGTTTTAGCATACTTAATACAATAGTCAATTTATAAATAGGTACCTATTAACAATTTCACACCGATATTTACACTATGATTACAAAAATACTTTCTATTCGTCCAGAGCATTAGCAAAAAATTCATCAATTGAGTAGAATGGTCTATTAATAAAATAATCTTTCACTTTTTTATCAAAAGCTCTAATGTTACTACATACCTTGATGTCATCATTTAGCTTATTAAAAACCTTAATGGCAATATTATTAAAACTATTGTTAAAATGCGCATAGTGTGATTTGCTTATAGTTAAATTATTTTTATTTCTTAGATTAAAGTTATGTAATTGTGAATTAGTCGAATATTTATCCTTATTTTTAAACACGTTAATAGATAGGCGGTATAGATATAGTGACGTAATTGTTAAAATTTTGTTTTCTACAAACATATTTCTATGAGTAACGGGTATATCTTTCGATCCCACAATAAGTCGCATAGCCTTCTTTTGCATAAGCAATACAGAATTTATTCCAGTACCATTGCCCCAGACTTCCAAGCAATACCTAACAATGCTCTCAAAATAAGAGCAGTAAACCGTTTTTAATATCTTGGCTATCTTTGAGAGACTTTTTAGTGTATAGCACGCATTAGCCAACTTTTTGTTTACTGCTTCTATTTGGTTATACCATCTCAGATAGGGGTCAAGTTCAACTCCCAAAAATCGGATGCAATCAGATTTCTCTATGGGCATGTTGCATTCAAAGTCTGGGCTTTTGGAACTTCGACGGAAAATAATGTAGAAACTTTTGTCGCAGTTGATTTTGAGTCCATTGAAAGCAAACCAGCTCTCCAGTTTCTCCCAACATTTTTGAATCCTAACATGAAATTGTTCCCTGGTATTTCCACTTAAAATAATGCTCGTATCATCTGCATATAAGTACGGTGTACCACAAGTAAGATAGCTAGGTAGATCGTTTATGAATACTAGAAATAATAGAGGACCTAGTACTGAGCCCTGCGGTACACCGTAGTATATGATTCCTTCTTCGGAACGAAACGCATTTTTCTCTGCGTTAGAAATTTCTACGTATTGTGTGCGATTAGTCAGGTAGGATTCAAAAATATTTAAAGCTGTGCCACGGACACCATAGTGCTCTAGTTTGTTGAGAAGTATTCTGTGATCGACGCTGTCGAACGCTTTCGTTAGATCACAGAATACTCCTCCACATGTGTTACACTTGTTCAAATTGAGCATTACTTCGGAAACTAAATTTATAACTGCGTCTGAAGTGTTTTTCCCCTTTCTGAAACCATATTGACATGAGGTAAAGAAATCATTTTTCTCAAGGTGGCCTTCTAATCTATCGGCCAAGCATTTTTCGACTATTTTTGATATCACAGACAATAACTGGCTATACGAACAATACTGGCCTGTAGTTGTTTAGCTCAGTGCGACTTCCCTTTTTATGCAGCATAACTTTGGCTTTTTTTAATAAATCGGGAAACTGTAGTGTTTTATGTTGTCACTTCAGTAATAAACCAGTTGTTGAGTACGCAGGTTGTTTCATTATAGCTCTCATATTTGTCAATGGCGATCGAGTTTGACGGATCTGACAGGCAATAAAATGTCGATTTTAGGAAATTTGTCCGTTTTTGACCATAAAGTAGGAGATTGGTCGATTTTTAAAGGGAAATTAAATAAATTTTTCACTTTAAACGACAGCAAAGATGAGAACAAAAGTGCCGTCCTAATAACCCACGTATCTGATGAGACCTATCGGTTGCTACGTAACATTGTGTACCCAAGCGACATTGAAGCTCAAACGTATAAACAATTGGTTGATGTACTCGAAAAACATTTCAAGCCTAGGCAGTGCTCGTTTGTAGAGAAGGCCAAGTTTTATAGTGCGATCAGGAGCCCAGGAGAAAGTTTAGGGGAGTGGGCGGCGCGACTAAGGGGTCTCGCGAGTTTCTGCGATTTCGGCTCCGCCCTGGAAATGGTTCTCCTTGATCGTTTCGTCCTCGGCCTGGGCGCCGGTCCCGAGCGGGACAAGCTTTTTGAGCAAGATTGCAAGACGTTAACTTAGTCAAAAGCACTGGAGATCGCGGAGAACGCCGAAAGTGCGCGGCAAGCGAAGAAGTGGGTATCATCCGGCGCTGAGGTGATGGCGAAGCAGGAGCCGGTGTATCGCGTTGGCAGCGACGGCAGGTCGAGCGACGGGCCCGGCCGCCAGCCCGCCGGCCGCGCGCACCCGTTTTTCGGCTCGCGATGTCAGCGCGATAATGATATTGTCTCTCGTTGCTCTGTGTGTGGCATGAAAAATCATATTGGTAATAAGTGTCGATTATCATTGCCAAAAGTGTGGCGAAAAGGGACATTTGAAGAAAGTCTGTAAGGTTCGGATGAACAATTTGGATGTCCAAGGTGGAGACTCTGATTCAACATGCCCGGATTGTAAAGAATGCGAATTCTTTAACCTAAGGTACGAAAGCTATGTTCCTATAACCAAAATTGTTAATATCGACAACAAGGAAGTTTGCATGGAGGTGGACTCCGGTTCTGGAATTTCGGTTATCTCAGAGAGTCTATATGAAAAACAATTTTCCGAACTACCATTAGTAAAGAGTTTTATTAAATTATGTGTATATAATGGACACAAAATCATGCCCCGTGGATATTTTTCAGCTGACGTGAATTATAACGGTATGATAAATATAATTCGAATTTATGTTATTAAGAATGGTGGGCCACCGCTTCTGGGTCGTGATTTTATGTCCAAATTTGGATTGAGCATATGCTCCATCCAAAATAATAGTTTGACAGCACAATTTAATGATAGTGATGATAATGATGTAAAACGTCTAATGGAGGAATATGCCGAATTATGGAAGGATGGTTTAGGTACATTTAATAAATTCAAAATTAAATTGAGTCTCAAAGAAAATGCCGAACCAAAGTTTTTTAAGGCCCGTAGTGTTCCGTTTGCCATTAAAACAAAGGTAGAAGAGGAGATTGAGAGGTTAATTAAGTTAGGTATATTGATACCAGTAAACTTTTCAAAATACGCTACGCCTATTGTGCCCGTTTTAAAGGCTAACGGAAAAGTTCGAATAGCTGGAGACTATTCGGTTACGTTGAATAAAGATATGCATGTAGACAGGTGCCTCGTATTGAGGAAGTTTTTGCGAAAATCGGGGGCGGCCAGTCTTACACTAAGATTGATCTTAGTGATGCGTATAACCAATTTCCTATTGATGAAGAATCACAGGAACTCACCACTATTAACACATCGCGTGGGCTGCTGAAATACTCAAGGCTAGTTTATGGTATGGCGAACGCGCCAGCTATTTTTCAAAGGACGATGGAAACGCTATTATCCGGTATTGATGGTGTCTCGTGCTGGATTGACGATGTGTGTATAACGGGCAACACGAGGGAGCAACACATGTCACGGCTGCGTAAAGTGTTGCACAGATTACGGGATGCTGGTCTACGGTTACAAAAGGGTAAGTGTGAATTTTTCCGTCCGAGTGTCACGTACCTAGGCTACGTGATAGACAAGAACGGTATCAAAACGTGCCCCAAAAAGACCGAAGCAATTTTAAATTCACCTAGGCCTCAAAATGTCCTCGACGTAAAAAGGTTTTTGGGGGTCATAAATTACTACCGTAATTTCATCCCGAACGCAGCATCTATTCTAAGCCCGTTGCACGATTTGCTTCGTAAAGATGCACAGTGGGCGTGGAATAATACGCATGAGTGCGCCTATAATGCAGTTAAGCGAGAATTAGCATCCGATAGGGTGTTGACACATTTCGACCCCGCGGCGCGTCTTGTTTTGTCGGTTGACGCGGGCCCAGGTGGGCTCGGTGCTTGGCTCGCGCAGGGTAGCGAAGGTCACGAACGTCCTCTCGCTTTTGCATCGAGATCTTTGTCGGCAAGCGAAAAAAACTATAGTCAGATTCATAAGGAATCGGCAGCTATAGTTTTTGGTGTCAAGCATTTTCACCAATATCTGTACGGACGTGATATACCGTTTATCCTTAAGACTGACCATCGTCCTCTGTTAGCTATTTTTGGAAAAAAAAAATGGGATTCCTATAATGGCAGCCTCGCGATTACAACGATATGCAATTTTTCTGTCTGCTTATAACTATAGCATTCAGTACATAACTAGTGAAAAGAATATGATAGCCGACTATTTCTCAAGATCACCCGTTGAAACAACGACAACCGAGCAGGATTTCTGTAAGGAGGGGTCTTATTTAAATTTCTTTTCTGATGATACTTTACCTGTTTTATTTAAAGACATTAAAGAGGCTACCTTCAAAGACAAAGTGTTGCAAACGGTTTCTAAATACATACGTTTGGGGTGGCCGCGAAAAATAAAGTGTAAAAATATTTTACCTTTCTACAATTGTAAAAACGATCTCGACGTTGAAGACGGTTGTATTTTACGCGGTCATAGGATTGTTATTCCACAAATATTTAGAGAACGACTCATTAACGAATTACATAAGGGTCATTTCGGTGTGGTAAAAACAAAAAAATTGGCGCGGAGTAAATTTTGGTTTCCCGGTATAGATAATGAAATCGAACGCGCGGTGTTATCATGTAGCACGTGCAGCGCACTGCGCGACGCGCCCGCGCGCGCCCCTCCGCGCGCCTGGCCGCGCGCCGCCGGGCCCTGGCAGCGACTTCACATAGATTATGCTCAAGTAGCTCAAAAGGTTTTCCTCATCGTTGTAGATAACTACAGTAAATGGGTGGAATGCATATACATGAATGATTTGTTTACGAAGTCGCTCATTTCAAAATTGGAAACGTTATTTTGTACTTTTGGCCTTCCGATGTTGATTGTGTCCGATAACGATCCGAAAATAAGTAACGAGGAATTCAGTCAATTTTGTTTATCGAACGGAATAAAACATTTGACGTCTCCTATTTACCATCCGTGCAGCAATGGTCAGGCTGAAATATCTGTTAAATTATGTAAAAAAATGTTAAAATGCATATTATTGAACAACGCCAATCTCTCAATTCAGGAAATGAATAAACAGCTAGCGAGTTTTTTGTTCGAATATCGTAGCACGCCGCACTGCAGCACGGGTGACTCGCCATCCAGGTTAATGTTTTCACGAGATTTGCGCACGAGGCTGGACTTACTTTTACCACAGCAAAAAGGTGACAAATCCAACTCTGACGGCGATGTTGCTGATTGTAGGATTTTTGAGATTGGTGAGGATGTTTGGGTGCGTTGTTACATATCTCAAAAACCAATTTGGATGTTAGGGAAGATTATAAATAAATTAGGTAATCGAATGTTTTCGGTGTTTGTAGATAGCCAAGGGCTATGTAATCGGCATATTGATCAATTGAGACGTTACTATGAACCGGTTAGGACCGGTGAAAAATGTCCCGTTTTACCCATTACGCAGGCTCGACCATCAAACTCTGAACCGCCTCGTATGAGTTGCACTCAGACTAATTCTACAGAGCTAGAATTACCAACTTCGCAGTTTTTACCTCCAAGTGATTCGGTCAATGTCAATGACGAATATTTTGAATGCGAGGATAATACGGTTGCTGATCCTAGCATCTTGGGCGGAGATGGCCAGCCGGCTACTACCTCTGCGTCCGCGCCGCCTTTGAATGTTAACGCGGAGGAAGTACCGCAAGCGCAACACTCACCCGACTTCGGTGCCTCAGGTGCCACGGAAACAATTGAAGGCAATTTGTCTGAGGTTAGTGATAACGCTCGTCGTTTTAGCTTACGCCCTAGAGATAAATTAATTAATTATAAGGTTTAGTAAGTTTGTTTTTCGGTTTTTAATTTTGTGTTATTTATTTGTTGTCAGGTTCCCAGAATAGCGTGGGAGGAGTGTAGTGTTTTATGTTGTCACTTCAGTAATAAACCAGTTGTTGAGTACGCAGGTTGTTTCATTATAGCTCTCATATTTGTCAGAAACACACCCATTTCTAAGCATGTGTTAAAAATTAAACAAAGAGGTATGCATAGTACATTAATATTGTCTTTTACAAAGGACATTGGGTACTTTACTATGAAAAATTTCCCCACGGCGGACAAAGCTGAAACATACCTCAATTGAAAGCTTTAATCTTCTAGATTTGATAAGCAAAGGGGCATTATTGTGGCGTATGGGAATACCGAAATATAATTACATTAATAATTCAGGTCCGGTGATCGTATTACTTTAATATTGTACTGAATGTAAATGTTTAGTTCTGTATGTAGATATATTTAGTGTTATTTGATGACTAGCTTGGTATAGATAGCAGTCGAAGTGGCAAACTCATGAGCTTGTGGTTTATAGTCTTGTCAAGTTAGAGGACGCGCACATTTTGGGCGGGCTACTACGGGCCGGCCCCCAGCGCAGAAATCGCTGTCGAGTATTTTATGTTGCGGCCCGCCTTACTCGTAATATGCGCGTGCTCTCCAGCACTCAAAGAGGACATAAACAATTGAAAGAAAATAAACAAAAATGGTAGTTTATTATTGGTCATAATCTATTATTATAATATCATCCAAAAAGGCAGCTGGCATAAGGTTAATATTTTCTTCGTGTCTAGCCCAAGAGAGATAATATATCATGCTTGCGATATGTGCACAACAACCTACTATTCGCCGTCCATGAATACACGAGCAATCCCTGTAATCCTTCGTATCCATTTCGCGTGGGATCAATTAAAATATATGTATAGTATTGTCTCAAACGCACATGTCTTGATTGGATCCGGCCTCTTATGAGAGTGTTATTTTCTATCATTTCTGGATGTCGATGCACTTCAATTGAATAAACATTGGTATTTCTTAAATGCTCACGGCAATAGGAACGGGCCAGTTTTAAATGATAGATTCCCAAGGTTAGGTTCAAAAGTTCTTCGAATGTCAATCTGAGGAAATCAGCTAGGTTAGGATGGTCCGCTTCCATTCTTATAAAAACAGCTCTTTGGCGGTTAATATTATTATTTATAATGTAATTCGCCAAATCATTTCCCACATTTAGTTTTTCTCTTATAATATTGATATATTATTGAGCCGTTTCGTTGTCTTCATAAGGCATTTGAGTGGCATTTATAATAGCGGCACAAATCTTAAAATCTATCATCATATTCTGCATCGTGACATTAAAATAGCTTTGTCGAAATATTTTAAAGTCTCTCTTGAACCTTCCGTTTATTGCTTCTACCACCCACCGGCATATTGTAACTAATCTAGATTTATTTGCTTCAATGGTGGTTAACTGTTGGCCAAATCTACTGAAGGTTGGCATGTGTGCTTGAAATCCACACTCTTCTACGAAAGGTATGGCGTCACGAAAACCTCTATCGAGAATAAATGAGTCTTCTGGTCGGAAATACCAGTGCAGTCCAGATTCAGATTCAATTGACAGTAGGTGACGTAGAATTGTCGCATCGGATGTTGTTGCTGCGTATGGGCCATAAACGTCGATTATATGTCCATTTGAACATACTATTAAAAAAGGTTTCAATAGATTCCTGTATTTATGAAGACTATAAGTCTTTCTTTGAAATAAAAAGTTCATGCTTTTTTGCAGATAGATGTATGTTCCATCTAAAACAATCACAGCGTTTTGACCTTCAGTTCCAAAAAAACATTTGGAATTGTAAGATTCTTTGCTACAACTTCCTTTTTGGTTAAATGATTAATCCCGATATGAAGAGGGACGAAGTCTTCTGTTAGACATTGTCTCGCTAATCTAAGTTTTTCTCCAAAGTTTTTCTAGTCATTTTAAACAATGTTGCCAATCGCTCATTTGGTTCTCCAGTCCTTATTTTTGCAAGATATACGAGTATGCCCAAAACTGTAGCAGGTTTTCGTGATCTTACTCGTAAAGATGGTGTTTGATCTAAAATGTTGTTGAATTGATGTTTTGTTAAAGATGTTCAAAAATGGAATTCATCGTCATCAAAGCTCTAAGTTTTCAAAATCTTGTTTCCTTTCTAGGCCTAAATGTTAATAATGTCTAGCATATAATCACTGCTAAATTCTTGGTGATTTCCTTGCAACAATAGTTCTTCCCATACGTTATTTCCTAAGTGCACATTACAGACTCGAGCACGATAAGGAATGTAAAAATTATTGTCTCGTAACATTAGGAGTTTGGTTAATTGGCATAAGGTTTTCTTTGTTTATACCACAATGAAAACCTTATTGCCATTAGTTATGGGAAAAAAATACACAGTGGTAAAGCCCGTAACATTATCTATTGGTTTCGTTTGTGTCCGTTAGTGGGGAAGAAAGTACCCAATGAAAACCTTATTGCCGTGGTAAGTATAAAAATCTCATTTTCTCAGCTTTCCCATTAGTTATGGAAAAAAAATACACAGTGGTAAAGCCCGTAACATTATCTATTGGTTTCGTTTGTGTCCGTTAGTGGGGAAGAAAGTACCCAATGAAAACCTTATTGCTGTGGTAAGTATAAAAATCTCATTTTCTCAGCTTTCCCATTAGTTATGGGAAAAAAAATACACAGTGGTAAAGCCCGTAACATTATCTAAAAACTTTAATTGGTTTCGTTTGTGTCCGTTACTGGGGAAGAAAGTACCCAATGTCCTTTTGTGTTAAGATTATCAGTTCCACTAGAGTTGCTATTTTTGAGGTTTTTAGCGATTTTTATAACTTCTGGCTCAATTATGAGATTAAAGAATATGGAATTACCATTTTTTAATTTCATGTCATGTAATACTGTCATGTATTGTTTATTAGAGTTATTGCTAGTTGATTTTCCGACATTCAGAAAATAATCATTAAAAGCATTAGATATGATCCTTACATCTGTAGTTGTCCCACTGTCAAGTTTCAAAGTTAACTTCGGTTTCATTTTAGCACCTTTGCCTGTAGTTTCCTTGACTAAATTCCAAATAGTCTTGGCCTTATTTTTAGCTTTGAAAATAGTTCTATGCAAGTGATTTTTTTTGGCGTGTATTAGTACTTTTTTAAATGTGTCTTTATAAAGCTTAAAATAATTATTAAATGCTTCGTCGTTCACATATCGCGATTTCACTAACAGTTTTCTTTTTCTCAGACTGGATTTTTTAATACCCTTTGTTATCCAGGTGTTTGGTTTCTTACGAGATTGAACTTTTTTTAAAGGAAAATGTTTGTCAATAAGTAAAAATATAGTTTCATAAAAAGTTTTCAATTGGCTATTAACATCTTTATTAGCAAAGGCTATATGCCACTTAACATGTTTTATTTCCTCTTGAAATTTTATAGTAGCCTTTTTATGGAATATGCGTTTCTCTGTCGTTTTCTGTGGTGCCGATTGCCTCATGAGTGAAGTTGGCAATTCAAGTATCTGGGCATCATGATCTGAAAAACTGCACGGTACTACATAGGCTCTAGTATATTCACTAATATCAGTTAGAATGTTATCTACCATTGTTGATGTATTGGCTGTTATACGAGTGAAATCAGAGATTGTGGGCTTAATATGATGTTCTAATAGGGTACGAGAGAAAGATTTTGTTTTACTGTCATCTTTATCTGCAAGGTTTACATTAAAATCTCCTGCGATAATAATATTATGCGACCTGAAGTGGGATAAGGTATTACTAAACTGTTTGATAAATAGATCGAAACTTGAGCTTGGGCACCTGTAAACTACCAGTAAAAATATATACTAATGTTATTTCCCAATTCCAGACAAATTTCGCAAGCCTCAAATACTTTTTCTACAAAATATTTAGATACATCAATTACTTTAAAACTATTTGAGTAGTCGTCACTTACAAGAATAATTGTACCACCGCCCTTAAATAAGGTTCTTGATGTTTGCATTGCAACGGTGTACCCTGGTAAATTTAGACATGTATATTCGTTAGGTTTGTGGTGACCAACCTGCTTACTCTCACCACAAGGCTGCGCTGCGCGCCAAATCGCCGCGCAACATCGTCGCGCTCCATGGCAACGAAATAACAAGAATGTCACTTCTCTTACTTACTGCTTCTACAAACGTTTTCATGATATTCTGTTGTAAAATAATTTATGTAATTTATTGTAAATATCGTTGTACATAAACAGCTGTAAATAATATATTTGTTTCTCTCCGTCGGGTGCATAACGCGCACCCACATGTTCAAGCCATGTTTCTGTAAGCATGATAACTTTAGGTTTACACTTAAGTTCACACTCAACAAAGGCTTCTAAATTAAGCAACTTATTTCTGAGTCTGTTTATGTTTAGATGCATTATCCCAAGATTTTCAGTTACGTGGCTAGTTTCTTCGAGGCAATTGACTGTAAAAAATGGGAACTATTATAAAATCTTTCATTTATTTGCTTCAATGCAAGACTTACAGCAGTCGCTACTTTAAATTTGCCTTTTATACGTAAGTTAAAACCATTATATGCATAGATGTATGTTACATTAAAAGTAAGTTTATGTTTAGTAAGTAAGGTTGAATTAGAAATATTACCTTTCTCTGGACATACAACGCTGTAATTTAATAATGAAAATAATTGTTGGCTAAAAATATATCTACGTAAAAGGAATACATTTAGTGCTGGGCTATGAGTAAATGCGTTAAACATGTACTATTATTTATATATTTTATTTCATATTCTTTCCTTCTTCACTCCTTCCTCCTTATTTCCTTATTCTTCTTTTCTTTTAAAGAATGAGAAATGAGGATATCCGCAGAAAAACCAACGTAACTGACATAGCTCACAGGACTGCACGGTTGAAGTGGCTATAAGCAAGCCATGTAGCCCGGAGAATGGATGGCAGTTAATCAGCAAAGTCCTAGAGTGGCGCCCACGTTTAGGAAAGCGCAGCATAGCGAGCGTTGTAGCGAGTCTTGGGTAGGCCTGTGTTCAGAAGTAGACGTCTGTGGCTGATAGATAGATAAATATAAGATAAATATATAATTATAATTTTTATAAATAATGACACAAAGGTAAATTAAGAAAGAAAAATTGAATGCGAGCTACTGCAATCGAAGCGGGATTTGAACCCGCGACCTCTGCGTTTCCGGCGCATTGCTCTTCCAACTGAGCTATCCGACCGCTACGTCAATCGCACGAAATCTTTCATCCCTTAATTCTTTACGCTACTGGAGCGCCCTCTGTGTCATATATGTTTTTTGAAATGCTTATGCGCATTAGCCATACCCTAGGATGTGCGTTTTACACGCACGATCCCCAATCCCCATTGCTTTACAGCAAGTGCGAAGACTGCGAGAGAGATGGCGCTGTTCTAAATATTTGTATAGAATAAAAATATGAATCGATAAAAAGATTCTATACAAATATATAATTATAACTTTTTTTTGTGGTAAATTCTAATTAAATTAATTATAATTTGTTTTATTGTTTTCTCTTTTCTCATTCATATGTCTAAATAACTTTATATGTGGTTTCATATAAGTAAATAGGTTCTCACAAATACCACTACTTTATAATACCTATAAATTAAGTTAGTTAAAGAAATCAATGTCCGATAAAATCAAATAAAATATAAGAAATTATTTAATCAACTGCAAGAAGGGTTACAAGCGTGTTGCTGGGTTTTAAGATGGGTGTACGTTCTTTTATTGAAGGTTATATCCACTGACCTCTATACCACTAGCACGCTGGACTAAATATTCCATAGGCAATGACAGTTGTTTTCAGTGCCCATTCAAAGCGTCCTGCGTGAACGTCTCGGGTACTAATATTTACATTTCATGCAAACGGCTCTTTGATCTGTGAATCTCTAATATTAGATCCATGCACGCTCACACATTTTGCACATAGCTATCAGCGCCAAAATGGAGAAAATCAACTAGTTTCATTTTGGCAACGACAATATGAAGGCGAGCGTACTTGTTTTAGAAGTCAGTTGTTGTTTAAGCCCGAAAAAACCGCGGGCCAGTTTCATTTCACAGTTTAGCTATGCGAGAGTGATAAAGAAAGATGACAAAAATGTAGACAGACATACACAGAAACAAATATTTTTTTTGGATAACAACTTCAATATACAGAATTTTCACTTTTCAAATTTCACAATAAATAGTACCTATAAGAATTAA
Source organism: Apotomis capreana (assembly GCA_947623375.1). Lineage (NCBI taxonomy): Eukaryota > Metazoa > Arthropoda > Insecta > Lepidoptera > Tortricidae > Apotomis > Apotomis capreana. The sequence goes on from OX392501.1 coordinate 18,021,646, forward strand.
GTTCATTCATCAAACTGATTTGACTCATTCTTCAGATATGTCCCACAACTATTTTATTCGTATGTAGGTATGCTGCATAGTTACGTGAAAACTGTGTCTGTGTGCGTGTAATTTTTGAGGTGTTGAATTTTTCTGTAGGTTGCGTTTATCGCAACAGTAAAATTTGTGTCTGTTGAGTTATTCATCTTTTAGTGGTGTGCTGTACGTGTTTACCTCGCCCCCCGCTAAAATTGGCGAAAAAATTTGTTCGAAGAGTACGTTATGACACCTCCATTTCTCTATGCTCTAAGATTTTTACCATTTATGGAATAGTCCATATACCTATACGTACTTTTCCAAATATTTCAAGATTTTAATTTCAGATTACTGTCCCCTCTACTTTCAAGCAGTTTCTTTTCAGCTTGTCATTCTGGCATTTTGCATTGTGAATCTCTTTGTCCTAAGCAATATCAAAATGGATTTTACAATAATATTCAATCAAAAAGGTAAAAAATCAATCATCAAAGATGGGTATCAATATAATTTATGTAAAACAAATACGCCAGGAACAACGTTGTGGCAGTGCAGAAACCGCGACTATTGCTTGGCAACTTTGACATTGACTACACGAAATCTCTTATTTTAAAAGAAAAACATCCACACGCTTGTCTACCAGATCCGGTGCAAAACAAACAATCTTTAATTATTAATATCTTAAAAGATGAAGTGTGTCAAGATCTTAGCTCGGTGCAGAAAATTGTGGAAAATCAAATTGCGGAAATGATAAATATTGGAACTGCTACAGCCGAAGACATGCCCACTTTTGAAGAAATTAAAAGGGCACTACACAGAGCACAAAAAAAATCCTTGCAAATAAACAGATTAGTTTTTGATCGCGTAGATGACGTCAGCGTTCCCGATGCTGTAGTTTAATTGCCAATGATGGAGATTCAGAAAAAATCCTGATATTTTCCTCTTCGGCCTCCAGACAGCTAATAAATAGTTACGGACAAAACTCAGATGCCTTATATTTTTGTGATGGCACCTTCAAAAGTGTTCCAAAACTCTTATACCAATTGGTACCTATACATTTAGACTTCAAATCCAGCGACAAAGTGACTAACATCATTCCAATTATTTTTGGGCTTCTGCCTAATAAAACGGAACAAACTTATGTACGATTTTTCCGTTTAATTAAAGAAAACCTGGGTATTACTATCCAAAACTTCAAATCAGATTATGAAGTGGCTCTAATGAACAGCGTACGATTGATTTTTCCTGATATTCATGTCACGGGATGCTTTCATCACTATAACCACGCCGTGTGGAAAAAAGCAAAAAAATTGAATGTTTTGCGAACAGCAGAAGGAAGAAATATCGTTCGGTCAATTGCATTACTCCCTTTGCTGCCACCACTCCACATACCAGAGGCATGCGCAAACATCCTTGACGTTATTCCGGATCAAAATGAAATCATATTATTCAAACAATACTTTCGTTCACAATGAAGCGGTGGTAGCCTAGTGGTTAGGGCATGTGACTTTCAATCCGGAGGTCGCGGGTTCGAACCCGGCCCGTACCAATGAGTTTTTCGGAACTTATGTACGGAATGTCATTTGATATTTACCACTCGCTTTTCGGTGAAGGAAAAACATCGTGAGGAAACCACCTAAGCCCAATAAGGCCTAGTTTCCCCTCTGGGTTGGAAGGTCAGATGGCAGTCGCTTGCGTAAAAACTAGTGCCTACGCCTCATCTTGGGATTTAGGTAGCCGACCCCGATTGAGAATTTATTCTCAAAAAATGGGACAAAGGCTAGGAGGATGATGATGACTTTTGTTCACAATGGTACCCAAAAAGTGATCCAAATATTTTGAGTTCCACCGATAGTCGTCACCGCACAACAAATGCTCTGGAAGCATGGTGCATGGCATCGCCGTTTAAATAGCAGGGTTCCGCGTAGGCCGAATATATTTTTATTCTTCCATTGCCTGCGAAAGGAAGCAAAAATGTGCGATCGGAAAATCAGGGACGCCCAGCGCGAAATTTTGAAGAAGAACCGAAGAGCACAAGATATGCTTTTTGATCGCAAATATAAAAAAAATATCCAAAAACTTGAAAATGGACATACTTCCCCAGACAACGCGTTAAAAAAAATTGTATCGCTCAAGCTTCATACTTGAAATAGGTAGATAAGCCTAAAATTATATTTTTAATAAGAAGCAATTTATTGTTTAAGTTTAGCCACATGTTATTTAGTTATCGTTTTTGTAAATAAATTACCATTGACTTTTTTTCTTCTTTTTATACCTTTTATAACTCACATATAAATCAATAAGAGAAATGGTAAACGACAGGCAGGCAGGGTCGTTAATATCATATGCATGCCTTATTTTTATACTGCTTTTATTATTTCACGTTCAAGTACTATTAAATATTCTGTGGTTCAGTATAGTCTATCCGGAATTTTAAGATCAAATTCTGTCAAACTGGCACAAGTGAAAAAGTCCTTCAATTTACAATTATACGGTTGTTTGTACCTTGTGCCAAAGTTACTTCATTTGATCTTAGAGATCGGACAGGCTATACAGGGCGTTTTTTTTAATTATCTCCTAACTCCTTACCGTTAAGGAGTTGTACCTTCCATCATCAGCTCAGCATTGGAAGATGATGACTATCATATGCAAATACTTATATAGTTTTAATATTATGAGTGCCTATAAAATTTCAGGAATTCCTTCGATTCCTTATAGATCTCGTCATCCGATCTTCACCAAAATTTTATGGGATGGGGGGAGAATTTTCCAAATCGACTCATAAATGACGGAGTTCTGTGGTAACAAACATTTAAAAAAAAACATACAACCGAACTGAGAACCTCCTCCTTTTTTGAAGTCGGTTAAAAAAAATAGAATATGATAGTCAGGTTACAACGCAAAACTGTTTAATAACAAAAAATAATAGTCATCAAAGTCTTGTTGCAACAACTCGGCTAGTGTTAGACCTGGTACTGCAGTGGAGATTGGAGGTGCTGTCATCTCATTTTCAATTTGTGTCGGAGTAGGCATAGGCAACGAAGCATGCGGAGGAGGCAATGACGTCGATGGTGCAGAGGAAGATTAGATCGATGGTGTTATTATTAGATTTTCAGTCTCTGGTAGATGTGAAGGTGACAGGGTAGCTGCGTTTGTTGGGGAGTTGAAAGTTGACAAAGGAGGCAGTGGCGATGACGATACAGAGCTGAACGAGGATGCTCGGATACGACGATTCGTATATTTGCGAAGCAACTGCATCACGTCGATTCTGAACTCCAGTCTATCATCTTCTCTTATACGTTTAATAGTTGGCAAAATAGACATCAAAAATGCTTTATTGTCATCATCTTTAAATTCATTCTTTCGTGGCTCATGAGTTTGGAGCATCTTCAATATCTCCACATCAACTGGATTTAATCTTTTTTTACGGATCTGAGTTGGTGGCGTTGTAGGGCGAATTCTGGATGTACCTGGCCCGGATACATTCAAAGTCAAAATATTCTTTATTCAAGTAGGCCTAGCTACAAGCACTTTCGAATCGTCAGTTACAGAGAGCAGAGCAATTTATTGATAAACTTTTACTAAAAATATAATAAAAAAACATAAAAAACAACATTATAGAAATAAAAGATAATCCTAAAAAGGATCGTCAACACATAAAAAAATTATATAAATAAAAAACTAGAGGCTAGAATATTTCTAGAATAAAATTCTAAATGTCAAAAATTATAATAAGAATAATTAAAATTTAAATATCAGTACCCTGATAGGTAGGTACTCGTTACAATAATTACACATAACATTGCTTGATTTTCACTTATCCCACGACACGTTATCACTTATCATTCATGTAGTCTTGAGTGCTATAATAAGCTTTCGAAATAAGTTTACGTTTTACATAGTTCTTGAATTTACCAACAGACAAGTCAGTTACGCTTCTAGGAAGTTTATTATAAAATCTTACACAGTTACCCATGAATGATTTTCTTATTTTATGGAGCCTAGTGGCAGGCACTGAGAGCTTATGCTTATTTCTATTATAATATTATGTATATCACAGTTCTTCTTAAAATTGGCAATGTTCTTATGTACATACATAAGATTCTCATAAATGTATTGATAATGCACTGTCATTATATTAATGTCCTTAAACTTATCTCTAAGCGAGTCTCTATGGTGCATTTTATATATCGCATGAATAGCCCGTTTCTGGAGAACAAAAATTATATTAATATCTGACCCAAATAAATAAACAAAGTAATATGCAATACGACATAATGCTATGGAAATAACTAAAATATACTAATCGAGCTGTTTTCACGTCTGTTAATTGACGGATCTTACTAACTGCAAAAGCTGCAGAACTCAGTCTATTCGAGAGATTAGCAATATGGGGACCCCATTGGAGCTTAGAATCTAATGTAATACCGAGAAAAACTGTGCTATCAACTAGTTCCAGTTCCAGTATCTTTAATAATAACACTTGCTTGCTCGTGTATAACGTTACTCGTGACAAACTTAACACATTTAGTCTTTTTCTCATTTAAAAATAAATTATTTACATTAAACCAATTCACTACTTTACATATAGCATTGTTTACGTCATTATAAGATTGTTGGTTTCGTGCGACTTTGAAAATAAGTGAAGTATCATCCGCAAACAAAACTATATCATGGTGGGTCTTTAAGAGCTGTGGCAAGTCGTTAATGTAGATAAGGAACAAGAAGGGTCCCAATATTGATCCTTGCGGCACACCCATATAGACAAATGACCCAGGTGATCGCTTTCCATTCACGTCAACCCTCTGTATTCTACCATTTACATAAGATTCTAACAATTTCAGTGCCGATCCTCTAACTCCATAGTGGTGTAGCTTCCTGATCAGTGTCTCATGGTTAACGCAGTCGAAGGCCTTAGATAAATCACAGAAGATACCTAAAGCATCTCGTGATTCCTTCCAGGCATCGAAAATACATTTTACTAGCTCGACTCCAGCGTCGGATGTCGAGCGACCCCGCGTAAAACCAAATTGCTTGTTATGCATTAAATTGTTCAAATTAAAGTGTCTTAATAATTGAGACATAATTAACTTTTCAAAAATTTTACTAAATGTTGGTAGTACAGATATTGGTCTAAAGTTATTGGGGTCAGAAGTACTACCTGATTTAAATAAAGGAGTTATTTTACTATGTTTCATCAGATCAGGAAACTCACCGCAATCTACACTGTTATTGAATATAACTACTAAGTCAGGCGCTATAATATCTATGAGGGATTTGACAGCATGGACGGAGACCCCCCAGAAGTCACTAGTTTTTTTGACATTAATCGATTTAAACGCCTTTACTACATCTGAGGTACTGATATGTTCAAAACTAAGGTCTCTACTACATTCTGGGACGTAATCTTTTAACAAAGTAACGGCTGATGAGGGTGATGAGTTTATAGTAGTTTATGCAACTGATACATAATGAGAGGCATTAAAACACGAGTGGGTTTTATGAAACGAGCGTCAGCGAGTTTCATAATAGGATCACACGAGTGTTTTAATGCCTAATTATGTACAGTTGTATACACTACTTTATCTATACACATATCATAAGTACTCTAAGATGGGTTCAGAAGCCATATGGAAATGACCTGCACCACTAGTGCTACCTGTAAAATATCTAAAGACTAAATTATACTTAAAATGCAGTAAGAAATAAATCTGAACAAATACATAAACAGATTATTTATTGTAATAGCTGTAATTGACATTTACATTGAAACAATATATTTTCAACTAAAATGTGAATTACAAACAAATCTTCACAATAAGGACGGTGTTATGGAATAAGCGATCAAGCGACAGTTAGTTGAAATCGAGAAAATGAGCTAGAAAGATTTGAAATTTGAATCAGTTATTGTAAGTTCATTTATAAAGCAAAAAAGTTAATTTTGACATTGAACGTATAAAAGTGTTCATAATTTAAATAAATAAAAAAATAACACCATACCTATTCAAGTTTCAAAGTTATTAACGTTTTTCCGCTTGATTCTTTATTGCACTAATACTGCGATGAGGTTAATTTATTCCGTCGTAGCGTACTATGAGACATATTTTGTCGCTTGATTCTTTAATGCAAATTGTTAGAGGTAAAGTGAATACTGGAATAAAATAAAATTCCATATATTTGAGTAAATAGTTATATTGTTAATAAATCAACAACATTTTTTTCCTCTACAATGATTAGGACTCATCCGTCTAACAATTTAGTTTTGTTCTGCAATCAACTTTTTTTAATAAATGTCAAAAAAATCAGCATAAATGGCAGAATTGGCGTTGTAACTAATAATAATTCATAAGTACTAGCCAGGGTTACACACATAAGATATTATGATATAACAAAACCGCTTGATACATTTCATGCCTTTAAACATGAAAAAAATATTCTGTTTATTCTTCTTCTATATCAAAATCTAAAGGTCCATTAAAACCTTCAACGTCTTCAACAACGTCTTGAGATCCAGTTAATTTTTCATACCAGCATCTGGCATCAGAAGGAATCAGGTGCAGCAGGGATTTTATATCATCCAGTTTAGGTTGTGCAATAGGTTTTCCTTCAGGCCAAAGTTGCTCGTAAAGACTGGAAAAACTGAATGAGGTACAATTTTGACCTCTTATGGGTCTCTTGTTAAGGTTGACTTCTTGAGGGTGACCACCGTGAGAAGTTGAAAGAAATATCCTTCCAGGTTTATTCTTAAAGATAGATATTTCTTTAGTTTTAAGCCAACTTACAGAATTTCCTTCTAAATCTTTTTTTCTGTTTACTATTTTCTTCATCATTTTAGATACTCCCACAAAGTCGTCTTTTTCCATGTTAAAAGCAGTCAACTTGTTTTTTTTGCGACAACTGGTCATCACATTGATGTAATCTTGAGGAGTATAAAGTCGCGTCTGAGTTTTCAAGCATGATTCAATATCACTAAACTCACTATCGTTTTCTAAGAAGCTGTGGCCAGGAATCATAAACCGTAGTGTGATTTTCTCCAAGTTTTCATTTTCTTCCATCACTGCAAAGAGTAATAAAGAGTACTGCACTTTGATGTTGCGGTTTTGGCCACCACATGAATCTGACCAAAGAATGAGCTCTTTGACTTTTGAATCTAGGTTTAAGGATATATGTTTGCGTAAAGAGGAACCCACTAATATTAGAAACCTCAATATCATTTTTGAAGACCTATCCACAGATACCCCACACGTATGGTTTTGATGAATTTTTTTTTTTTTGAGTTTCAGTTCTAAGTATGGGGAACCCCCAAAATTTATTGTTTTTTTTTCTATTTTTGTATGAAAATCTTAATGCGGTTCACAGAATACATCTACTTACCAAGTTTCAACAGTATAGTTCTTATAGTTTCGGAGAAAAGTGGCTGTGGTGTGGTGTGTGGTCACGTCAATTTCGCTAATGAGCATTGAGATATGGCGAAGTATGAAATGCAACATCGAATCTAACGCCAGAAAATGGTACTTAGTTCTCATTAAGCGAAATATCCTGCAATTTCAAATATGTAACAACGAATTAAACGACACCATAGGGCGCTTAAATCGATATTGCGTTTATGAATCATCAAAACTTTAAACCAAAACGAATTAACAACATCTTTATGGCGTTTAACTCGATTTTGAGATTTAGAATATACGCTTATTATAATTTGTAAAAGTAAATTTGGCGTTCAATTCGTTTTTACGTAACGACTTAGTGCATAGGGCCATACAAATTTTAACGTGTCGCTTGATTCTACCGCTTAAAATAAGGCTGTAAGCATGATTTTTCAACAAAGAAATAGTCAATACTATAGATTATCACATTTATATCCGAACTGCATTCATAACTTTTTTTTCGGATTTTGGCGCTTAGTTCGCTATTCCATAACACCGTCCAATTCTACTTTCGTAACAGCAAAAAACCAACAAACAAATGACAACAATAATGGCGGCAATTCGAACCTCTGTCAAGACAAATGTTTTTTTTTTCTAAATCATATGTATCCATATTCTCATGTCACTCGAGATCAAATGTCGTACGGTTTTTATAAAAAAAACATACTAAATTGACGTTTCGTATCGATACCAATATTAATATCTATGACTTACTTGACTTAATGTCCTATGTCCCCTGGATGGGGCAGAGGGCGTCCACAGTACGTCGCCATCCCGAACGGTCTTGGGCTTCGCGCTTCACTTCGCTCCAGGTCATTCCTATCGCCTTCGCTTCTGCAGTGATCGTCCGCCGCCAGGTTTGTTTAGGGCGACCACGTTTCCGCTTTCCTTGGGGATTCCAGTCTAGAGCTTGCCTTGGAATGTGATCAGGGTCCCTTCGGAGCGTGTGGCCGATCCAGTTCCACTTGCGGCGTTTGATTTGCTGGTCGATCGGAGTCTCACCACAGCGTTCCCACAGGTCTACGTTGGAGATTTTCTCGGGCCAGTATACACCGAGAATTCGGCGAAGAATTCTCGGTGTATACTTAATATCTATGGATACTAGAATAGAGACCAGCTTGTGTTTTGACAGCTGTTCCTAATTTAAACTCGTAACCTTACAAAAATTGGTACTGTAATAAATAACATTACAGTACAGATTTTACCTACTACCACAGACAAAAAAGTTTTCATAGTAAACTTGGTTGTAATAATGCTGGTCATTTCCTACGGTTTCTGAACGCATTTTAGAGAACTAATGTGCGTAGATAAAAAACTTTGTAGTGGACACTGGTATATCGGTGAAAAAGTTTTCAAATTCTGTTGCTACATCTAAACTAGAATCTATAATTTTACCTTCAATATTTAATTTAGGATCACTAATAGCATGCCTCGATTTACCAGTTTCCATATTAATTACTTTCCAGGTAGTTTTGATAATATCAGAACTAGTCTTGATTTTCTGGGATAAATAATTGCGTTTAGCAATATGGCAATCAATTTTGAATTGCTTCGAATACTGTTTTACGTGTTCTTTAAATTCATCACTCGTATTAAACCGCCGCGTCATTGCCACTATCTTGAGAGCATAGTGACGCTGATGTACCTGGCCTGAATACATTGTCACTATCTTGAGAGCATAGTGACGCTGATGTACCTGGCCTGAATACATTGTCACTATCTTGAGAGCATAGTGACGCTGATGTTCCTGGCCTGGATACATTGTCACTATCTTGAGAGCATAGTGACGCTGATGTACCTTGCCTGGATTCTTGGTTTTCTATATTGGAGATAGTCGTATCCTCTTTAATAATTTTTAATAAAAATAGCAAGTGTTTGTGGTAAATATATTGCTTTTTCTGAGATTGCCCAGATTTCATTTTCAAAGATTTAATGAAATAATCTCTTTCCATTTATTGGTGAATTGATAGTATTGACTGAAACAAAATAATGATGAAAGTATGTATTTGTTACAGGTACTTAGCCAGTGGAAACACTTTCACCGATATGTTTTATACCTACCATTTGGGTATTAAAACGATAAGTGAAATTATTAGTTGTGTATGCCGTACAATGTGGGATGAATTAAGCAGCAAATTTCTCGCGCCACCGAATACAGATATGTGGAAACTTGTGGCAAGTGAATTTCAAGCCAAAGCAAATTTTCCAAACTGCTTAGGTGCCGTGGATGGAAAACACAAACGGTTTGAGAACTTTCCCTCTGCTGGGTCTATGAATTATAATTATAAAGGCTATTATTCAATAGTGCTTCTAGCAGTGGCCGATTCGAACTATAAATTTGTGTTTGTTAATACGAGCTTATGGAAAAGACTGTGATTCGGCCATTTTGCAGCATACAATGTTTTATACGCTACTGACTGAAGGAAGATTACAATTACCTAATGCAACTCCTCTCCATCCTTCCCTAAGCAACAGAATGCCATTCGTTTTAGTGGGTGACGAAGCTTTTCAACTTCATAACAATATGTTACGACCGTATGGTGGAAAGCATCTTGATGTAAAAAAATGAATATTTAACTATCGAATGTCTCGGGCACGCAGATATGTGGAATGTGCTTTTGGTATATTGGCCAATAAATGGCGCATACTTCATCGTCCACTAAACGTCTCAAAAGAATTAAGTAAAGACATAGTCAAAGCATGTGTCGTATTACACAATATTGTCCGTGAAAGAGATGGATATACACATAAAGACATGTTTGTACGTGTAATTCGTGTAAATCACAACGGTTTGCAGGATATTCCCTCCGCTACCAATAATTCCCAGACGGGACGAACAGCTAACGACATAAGAAATAATTTCGCAGATTTTTTCTCAAGGTCAGCAGGATCTGTGCCATGGCAAATGTCAAAAATTTAATACAGATAATTGATATAAGTACTTACGAATGTGGGTTTTCTTTTTGTCATCGAATGCCTCATTATATTATATATATATCCTCCTGACCGTTTTCGGCCACGCCACGGAGACTGCTTCAACTCCTCTGTCGGCGTTCGCTAGACCCCGTAAAAGTACGTACCCTGGACAAAGATGGTAAGACGGTGGCCTACCTCAGGCCGTTACAACCTCAACATATACTCTTCAACACTCTTTATTATAGAAATAGAGTTCAACACTAAGTTCGAAGCAAGTGAGTGGAGCTGCGACCTACCATAGCCATGGTTTTTGTTTCAAAATATTGAATGGGGTCATTCAATTAGTTGCGGATGGTCGAACGTGATATTAACAAGTGTGATTTCCTACCTGTGTACTGTAAATGTAACTATTTTATCTTTTCGTTTTCAGTCAGAAAGTTGTTACTAACGTGGCATGATGTTGATGCGACATACATGTTTGCTTAAATGTAGTTAGTCATGTTCTTACTTAAATTTTTATTCTACTTAATTATTAGGCAACCTGGTTTCAAACTTCTTGTTTTAAGATGGCGAATGTTGTTAGTTATTACTGAGTATTCGATTTAGGTAGCTAGTTAAAAAAAAGATATATATTTCAATATCTAAAAATAACATTGCTGTTTTGTGTACTAATGCTAATACATTTAACTGTTTGTGTTAGTAGACTTGAATATTGTTTGAATTCTTCATCTTCTTTTGTATCATATTTTTCATTGCTGAGGGTGGGTCATGGCCTCTATTAATCACTCTTCGGACGATGGACCTCCACTTATTTCCATTTCCTGCAGACCGCATGGCGTCGGGAAACTTGGTGACTGTTGTGTCTCGAATCTGATCGGTCCAGCGCATGGGACTCCTGCCTCTTGATCTTCTTCCTTAAATCTTTCCTGTCACTAAGAGCTTTTCCAAGTTGTCATTTTTCTTCCTGGCTACATGACCGAAGAGCTCAAGGATTCTACGGAGGCAGATGTTGGACAGTCTCATTGTGATTTCCAAATCCTGAAGGATGGATGCATTGGTGCGACGGGCATACTAACGCATTGCTGCGCAAGGCAAATATAAATATTGATGATCATCTAAGTGTTGTGTATTATGACAATAACGCCACATAAAATACATAATACAAACACTTTCCGTTTAAAAGATTTGGACATATTTATCACACGACACGACACCTCAAATGCAAGTGATTTTCGAAATGGCGGACGAATTCCGCCAATTTAGAGAAAACAAATATTTACATGTCACTACTGAGGATTCTGATTGGTTAAAAAACAAATTTGTGTGCTCTGATAGCTGTTGTTGGCTAGTAAAATATCTATCAAGCTGCCACCATAACGAAGCGATGCAGAGAAATTGAACCAATGAGTGGTTTGGGCTGTAGACTAGCGTGTGTCTACTGGACACTACCGGCACAAAATTGCTGTAGACTAACGTTAGTCTACAGGACGCTTGACGGGTTAAAGCACTTTTGAAATTTTCATCCATTCCCCATTCCATCTCAAATTAAAATGCCTTTGAATCAGAATAAAGTAAATATATCGTAGCCCAAGTACGCCACAAGCCGGTTGTAACGGTTCCCCTAAATATGTCTTTGGTCTACTCGCAGAGCCAAGGTGACGAGCAGAGAAGGAGTCCGCTACGAATGATGCGAGTGCAGCTTGCTGAGAGGAGCGTGCTGATGCAGTTGGTCAAGTTGAAGATGGCCTTCGTGGACGAAGGTTTCTTCAGGATGGCCGATTGTTAGAACGTTATTTCGGAACTTACTTTGGTCGCTGGCAACCCAAGAGACTGACAGCAATATATAGCCGCGTATTGTCAGCGTAGCGACCCTGATTAAGATCGATTATTATTCAATACTAAAATATATTATTATCCAATATCTAGTGTTTTTAATATTTATGACGGGCATCGTTACAATTTTAGTCATAACAACAAAAATTCCAACAACTGGAATGTGCCAATCGTAGTACTGGTAGCTTTGCATCCGCAACTCTGAACAACAGTAAAGACACGGTGCTGAAGGTAAGCGAGCATGTCTGCAAGAGGCACTATAGTGAAAACATACGAAATATTGCCATAGATACTTGCAAGACAGAAGTGTGCAAGAAAATTACACCCGTAAAAAAATTGTTTGAAAAAATGGTGACAGATTTGCATGAAGCCGATCCTAACTTTAGTATGTGCTCCTTTGATGAAGTTAGAAGTTGGTTACACCGGGCCAGGCACAGATATATGAACCAAAAGACTACGGAGTTTACTCTGCTGGAAAATGTCGAAGTACCTGATTTATTGGCAGATGAATTTCTGGTACTGGAAGATGGAGACACGGAGAAAATTTTATTTTTTTCAACGAAGATTAGCAGAGAATATCTGGGGAAAACAGCGGAAAAACAAATTCAGTACTGCGGCGATGGGACTTATAAAAGAAAACCAAAACCCTTTGGCCAATTGTACTCTATACATGCTAACATAGAGGCTAACAAAACTATAACCAATGTTGTACCCGTACTGTTCGAGTTGCTGCCAAATAAAAATCAAAACACTTATACAAGATTTTTCACGTTGCTACGGGATGAAATGGGAGTAAATATACAAATGTTTAAATGCGACTACGAATTAGCGCAAATGAATGCATGCGAATCTGTTTACCCGAACTGCGAATTGACAGGGTGCTATTTCCATTATAATCGTGCGATTTGGAAGAAAGCAGAGTCCTTAAAAATTGATACTACCACTGAGGGCCGCAAATTTACTGAAATTTGTGCTGTTATGCCGCTGTTGCCACAGTCAGAGATATACGATATGTGGGTGACACTACTAAGTGAGGCTCCAGTAAGAAATGAATTCTTGCGGTTAAAACAGTACATGGAAAAGACTTGGTTGAAATTAGGACCCCATAAATTGAGTTGCACTCAAGAAAAACACCGCACCAATAATCCGGTTGAGGGCTGGCATCGGCGGCTTAATATTCGCATGCCGCACAAGCCAACATTAGTGCGGTTCCTATATAAACTAAGGCGAGAGGCCAAGTACCAAGACACTCGCATATGCAATCCGTTGTTCAGTGGAGCGAAGAGGCAACGATGTGACATTGTTTTTGATCGCAAGTCTCAACAGCAATTAGCGGATCTCAGTGAGGGATTAATATACGCTACAGACTTTTTAGAAAACGTCATCCGACTCAAGAAACGTCGGAGATAAACGACGAAGATTAACAAAAACAACCATAATTTAAGTTTAAAATAGAAATGTTTTGTTTTAAGCATAATTTAAGTTTAAGTTTATTGCTACTGTATTTTTTTACGAATATTTGCATAATCCTAGTCGGACGTACAATACGATTGCATTGTTGTATAGCATGTCTACCACGAACATCGAAAATTGGCATTGAAGGAAAAACCTTTTTGTCACTCCAATATGCACGTGTGACAGAGATGGAAATACATATCCGCAATCGTTCGATTTTCGTGGTACCAGGGCCTATACCACGAACTACTTCGTTTCCCTCTCTATTACTCTCGCATATTTGAGCCAGATAGACAAAATACCTAGTTCGTGGTATAGGCCCAGGCCAGGACTTCCAAAGGACAACAAATTTAAGGCTGCGTTTCCACTAGCACTGAGCGAGGATCAGTAGTACAGCGTATGATAATCGAGAATTTGGGGTATTTTGGGAAGATGCCGTTTTGTGCATCAATCATTAAGGGAATTCAAATTTAGGGTATTTTGGGAAAAGAGCCTTCTGTGTATCGGCTTTTATGAGCTTCAATCCATTTGGGATTAGGCCATATTGAGAAACGTGTAAATGAAGAACGGTTCATATTGGTAATAAGTTCATTTGGGTTTCGTTCATTACGACATTAGTTTTTTATTGGAATCAATTGAGAATTGGTGTCTTTTGAGTTTAGTGTCGCGTGCACCGGATTGGCCCAAAATACCATATCACCAAAAAGGCTCATTCTCGATTTACACGAGAACCATTGAGTCTAACTAGTCCCAAAATATACCTTTCCCAAAATACCCCAAATTGTGTTCACCTGTGCGTAGCGTAATACTTTATTCTCATAATCTAGGTCTCAAAACACTCTAGTTCCAAAATACCCTATTTTTTTTGGAATGTCTCTTTGTGATTACTTTCAGCCGTAACCATTACCCGTTTGATGCCAAAAATATCTTTTGCAAAATTAGGATTGATTTAATTATTATTTTGAGCTATACAGGGTGTAATCGTTAAGTGTTTATCGGCGATAGTTCCGTAAATATAGCAGATTTCAGAAAATTTCAAATTGATATCGAAAGTGCATAAAGTGAAAGTGAAGGGCAATATACGAGTGTTGTAATGCCTAATTATGATAGTTCCATACACTGCTTTATCCACACAGCTGACGCCTCGTTTCATAAACCCACGCTCGACTTTTAATGCCTTTCATCATGTACAGACACATAATAGAAGTTTATGCAACAGTGATATAATAAGGGTTCTTAAAACTCAAGGGTAGCCGTTACAAAACGAGAAGTAGTCGAGTAATAGACCCGATAGTTTTAAGAGCCCTTATTATACCCAGTGATGCAACAACAGTTTGCATAAACTACGAATCAAACCGTCAGATAATCGATCCGATAGATCGTGTAACAACTTGAAAAGGATAATGATTGTTATCGATAAGTGGATAAAATAAAACAATTCAATGAATTTGATAACGGTAAAATAACTAGACCCTTCAGACTAGTCTGTCGACGCAGGTCGTACTGAATGTATGGGAGGGTTTGAAGTTAATTTTTGGAATATACCTACGTTTTTAAAAAAAAAAATGGTTAATGTAAAATTTTCTAATCTATTATAGTTATTTACGGAATATCTAATCGTCTGGCTACACTTAACCATTACACTCTGTACGTAGCTGTTTAAAAACTTCTTGTCCGGTCTCATTCATAAACACTTACTATCAAAATTAATTCTGGCCATTTACATTATTTCAGTGTCAACTTATGACATAAACCTTAATAAATATTGTTTTCCAATCGTGTTGCAATGGCTTCCAATTTATTAAAAATCAAAAAGGAAAACCGGCTTTATTACATGACGGGCATAAGTATAACTGGAACCGTACAAACAAAAATGGTTCTGTAAATTTCAAGTGTTCGAATCGTAGTGAATATTGCTACGCCTCAATCACATTGAATGCAAATCAAGTTTCTGTTTTAAAAGTCAGCGAGCATGCCTGTAAACGACATGACAACCAGAATATCAGAGACATTGCATTAAATTCGTGTAAAGAAGAAGCCGCAGTAAAAATGGGTTCCATGTTTTTTTTTTTGAAAAGGCAGCAACTGAATTACATGAAGCTGACCCAAAGTTCAGCATGTGTTCATATGAAGAAGTAAAAGGCTCCTTAAACAGGGCTAGACACAAGGCTTTAGACCTACACAACACCGAATTCTCCCGCCTGAAAGACGTCAAGGTACCGCAAATACTCAAAGAAGACTTTATGGTTGTAGATGATGGCGATGAATACAAAATACTTATATTTTCGACTGGACATGCGCAGCAATTCATGGTAAATTCCAACAGTAACGCCATCCAATACTTTGGAGATGGCACTTATAAAAGGGTGCCTAAGCCCTTCAAACAACTCTAAACAGTGCATGCCGGAATAGGTAAGAGCATCGAGACGACTAATGTGGTACCTGTCTTGTTTGCCTTGCTCCCCAATAAAACAGAGGATACTTACCGCCGATTGTTCAAACTAATTTGGGCGTATTCATAAACAAATTTAAGTGCGATTACGAACTCGCTCAAATTAATGGTTGTCAATCAGCTTTTCCATACGATAAACTTTCGGGATGTTTTTTCCACTATAATCGGGTAGTGTGGGAAAAGGACAGACAAATTAAAGTAAGTGAAACCAAGGAAAGCAGAAAAATGGTGGAATTTTCTGCGGTTTTACCTCTGTTATCTGAGTCCGAGATAAATAATAGTTGGGTAACTATACTTGCGGAAATACCGGCACCGGCTACCACGCCAGTACTAAAATTAAAAAAATATATGGAAGACACCTGGCTGAGACTGGGCCCAAAAAAGTTAAGTTGCAGCAAGGATAAACACCGAAGTAACAAACCTGTGGAGGGCTGGCACAGGAGGCTTAACATTCGGATGCCACATAAGCCCACACTCATAAGGTTCATAACCACTCAATTGCTTTGATTTTTGAGTTGGACTCTATTTGTATACTAAAATAAGAGCGATGACAGGTAGCCGTAGTTACCAAAAGCAATTGAGTGGTTATACAAGTTGAAAAAAGAGACACGGTACCAAAATACCCGTAAGTATATCTAACTATTTATTTAGTGGGGCGAGCTGGAAACGATGTGATATAGTTTTCGATCGCCACTACAAAAGACAGCTCGTAGACCTAAGTGAAGGTGCCATCAACTCCATGCAGTTTTTGGAAAACATGCAGATTCTCCGAAAACGCCTTAAGTAAGCAGCAGGTTCATTTTATTTGTTAAAGTAAAACAAACTTAAAAAACATGTAATATGTTTGATATTACACAATTCTCACACATTATAAATTTGCTAAAACGGGACTTAATCGTGTAAAACTTTGAAAATAAACCTCCGACGTTTCAAGGGCGACATTGTCCCCGTGGTCCCGGAGAACCTCGGAGGTTTGTTTTCAAAGCTTTACACTATTAACCCTTTAACCGCCATCAATTTTGCATCAAACTTGCTCGTGTCGCCGCCGATACGAAGGTGCATCACGAAGAGTAGGGCTTGACTAATAGTTACGATAAAATTTATTAATTATTAAATAAGCTATTATTTTCGTTAAAAGTTTTTTTTTACCACCCTATCACAAAATTACAGTATATATATTATAATTCAGAACGTTACCTTATTAATTTCTCCAAGAATTAAATGAATTATCTGTTTTTCTATATAGTCGCAGACATTAACATTTTAATCATGGTCGCATCGCTGCAACCAGAAACGGTCTACTAAATAAGACATTGGCATAGAAAAAAATATTAATTCAATCTAGTCCAGTTGACAATGTTGACATTACTAGGAAAGCAATTAAATAAGTACCTACATTTGGAAAATATCGGATTTAAATATTCTTATTGTTGATATTTTAAGTAGTCTCACATTTTACTGTTTACTCTTATTTGCACAATATTTTAAATAGAACTAGCTTTTGCCTGCGACTACATACGCGTGGAACTTGATAAAAGGGATTAATAAAAGCGCCTAAGCAAATGTAAGAGCAATTGTGCTTTTGGTCTAATAATTACATTTCCTACAGGATCACCGCACCCCAACAGAAATGTTCACTCGTTTTTCAATCTTTTTAGGAATAATTTCCAGGATGAAAACTATACTATGTCCTTCCTCGGATCTTCAACTATCTCTATGCCAAATTTCATCAAAATCGATTCAGCGGTTTAAGCGTGAAGAGGTAACAGACAGACAAACACACTTTCGCATTTATAATACTAGCTGTGCCCCGCGGTGTTACCCGCTCATCCCACGGGAACACTACATTTATTCGGGATGAAAAGTATCCTATGTCCTTCCCCGGGATTGAAACTATCTATATACCAAATTTCATCTAAATCGGTTCAGCGGTTTAAGCGTGAAGAGGTAACAGACAGACAGACAGACAGAAAGACAGACACACTTTCGCATTTATAATATTAGTATGGATAGTATGGATTAAGTATGGATTAAAAATGTGTACCTACCACAAAGGTACCTAGCTATTATAACTAAAGCACATACCCAACAAACAAAATAACCTTATAAAATTAAATCTATAAGGACTAAAGTCTCATAGTTGTTTTAAAATGGCATTCATTACAACAATGTACCTTTTAACGGCTTTTTATAAGACAATTTGGCTAAAATTGCCTTTATTCTTATAATTTGGTTATGTTAACGTTAATAAAACCAATTAATATGGCTACAATAAGGGTTCAATTTTTTATATTCTTATAGAAGCTAGCTACATTGCGTTTTAGCTGTATAATATGGAAAGCCTTGTAAAGGCGTTTTATATGGCCAATCATTCTTATAAAAGTAATGCACAAGGTACCTATAAAGCCTTTCGGCTTATAGGAGCTTTTTATAAGATGTTTACCCAACGAATGAATCATAGCATTTTATATAGTCTTAATAAGAATTAAAGCAATCCATATTCACTTATATAATACTAATAAGGGCTATGTTCTCTATAGTGTTATATTAAAAGGTTTTATATGACACGTGGTTGTAGATCGATTTATAATTACGTAGTTTTAACAGTGAACATTTAAAAATATGAATTCAAAAGACTGGAAGAAGTACAAGAGGAGTGGTGGTTATAGGAGAAAAGTAAAAATGGTTTACGAAAATATGGTTACGCCTAATACTTCTTTAAATCTAGAAAATGACCAATCTGGTACCGAGGTAGCAGCCGGTGGTTCCGTAGAAGATTATTTTATGGAACATGGGAGTGAGCAGGAAAGCACTGAGGAATACATTTGTAGCGGCAGTGACAGTGATACAGACATATCGTTAATTGAAGAATTGAAGAATATTGATATTCGTAGTGATATTAGAGGCTGGGCAGTGAAATTTAATATTTCCCATAACGCTTTAAGTGACTTATTAAAAATAATGCATAACGTAATGCCACATAAAATGCCAATAGATGCCCGTACATTGCTCAAAACAAATCAAGTAGAAATACATATTACTGAAATTGGTAATGGACATTACTGGCATAATGGATCATTACTTACACAATTACAAAAAGTCTTACGAAATCACGAGGTGCCCAATAAAATAACCTTGAATTTCAATATCGATGGCTTACCTATATATAAAAGCTCGAATCATCAACTCTGGCCAATATTATGCAACGTAACGGAAATAAAAAACATATCACCCATTGTGGTGGGAATATATGAAGGAAAATCTAAACCTTCCGATTTAAACTTATATTTAAACCCTTTCGTCAATGAAATGAAGCAAATTGAGAATGGTTTCACAATTACTACTTTTACTGGAGAGCAAAAGATGATTGAAGTCAGTATAAGAGCATTTATATGTGATTCTCCTGCGAGGGCTTTTATAAAAGGTAATGTACCTATTCGTATCGATAACTGTATATAATGTAAAATATTTCCTTCTCTTATATTAAAATAGGGTTCAGAGTATTTTTCACTACATAGTTCGTAGTATTTATATTATATATATAAAAAAAACTTGCCAAGTCTCACTACTAAGTAGCAAATAATATAACAAATCATTTTAAGCTGTTGTTAAACGTTATACATGACAGGCGGTGTGGTTAAAGGAGCATTCAAAGAACTTGATCTTCAGTTAGATCTCACTTCTTTTATTAGCGAAAGCGTTAAAGAACTTGGCATTTTTTCACATTTATATTTTTGGTGGGATACCTATCTAACTACTTACATACAAAAAATAAATTAGCTATTTATTTGTAACAATTATGTTTCTTTTTGCAGGTGTTTCTAATTTCAATAGTAAGCACGGATGTTTGAAATGCACAGTGGTCGGTGATTATTCACATTTGTCACATACAGTCATATTTCCAAAAATAGATTGTCCGAAACGAAACGATCATGACTTTCGCGACAAGAAATATGGTCTGCATCACAAAGTTGATTCACCGCTACTGGAATTAAAAATCGACATGATTGAAAATTTTCCAGTAGGTGATTCACTTCATCTCATAGACCTTGGAGTTATGAAGCGATTATTAATTGGATGGCGAGATGGAAATTTTATTAATAAACGTACAAAGTGGTGTAAGCGCGATATTGAAAGAGTGAATGCATTTTTGGTCACAATTAAGTTACCCAAAGAAATACATAGATCTGTTCGGACTATTGATGTTTTATCACACTGGAAAGGTTCTGAATACCGCACTTTTTTGCTATACCTGAGTTTGGTAATACTGAAGCATGTTTTAGATGAAGACGCATACAAACATTTCACTTGTTTATTCTGTGCCATCACGATTTGTTCAAATGAAAATCATTTTAAGTTTTTACGTCTAGCACAGGCGTTATTAAACTCATTTATAAAAAAATTTGCAAGTATATATCGAAAAGATTACATTACAAGTAATGTGCATAATTTATCACACCTCGTGGATGAGGTTCGAAGATTTGGCACTTTACAAAGTTTTAATGCATACCCTTTTGAGAATGAACTCCAAATTATCAAACATATGTTGAGACAGGGAAATAAGCCACTGGCACAAGTAGCTAGAAGGTTACACGAAAGAAATCAAGTCGTAATTGACACTTATAATCAAAACAAATTGAAGTACCCTTTTGCAAAACAGTGCAACAGCAGAAATGGACATATATTGATACTACATTTTGAATCTTTTATTTTATCGTCCCAAAAATACGATAAATGGTTTTTAACAACGGACGAAAAAGTTATCGAAATAATAGCAGTACACCTTAATGAAAATGAAGACATACAACTAGAAGGATACCGCATAAATAATTTAATTGACGTTTTTGACTACCCCTTAAAGTCTTCGTTAATTAATATTTATAAATGTGAAGATTACATTGGTGGCAAATCAAAAAATAAACGTAACTTTTCATGTGCTGACATTAAATGTAAGTTAATTAATATAGAATATAATTCGATATTGTATTTCATACCATTAATACATACTTTATAAAATAAAACAACTAATTTGTAAATCACTCATTTTAATTACACCAGTCTTTTTGTCATCACCATCAGTCTTTATATAAACAATTTTAATAATATAACAGTGGTAAGTTATATTTAACGACATATTCTAATTAAATATTATTGAACTTAATTCGAATGTCATAGATTTACTATTAATAGTAACATAGTCAACCATCATCAAAAGAAATATTGCTTCCGTGTTGACAAGTAAATAAAAAAAAAGTCTCCCCTAGGACAAACAATTATTAGGTAATCAGCAGTTGTCGTAAATGTGAATTTTCAGTGCAGGCGTCATAAGGTCCAGTAGGCGTGTGCAATTGGAATTGAAACGAACCCAAAACCCAAAAGAAAAACGATGTGTAATCCTTAAATATAATGTCGATGGTTGCGTTAAATAAAGCCCTGAACCGAATTACTTTTCCATTGTGGCTTTATTCACCACAACTATCGATAGGTATATAAAATCAAAATATAACAAAACAAAGCTATTAATACATATACCGGGTGATCTATCCAAATTGGTCAGCAGGGATCTATGAACACAGTTTTCCTTGCCAATAAAATCTTACTGACCCATTTGCATTAATCATTCGGTATAATAAGAAGGTTGCAAATCACAGTATTAAGTTTACGCATTTTTATCACAGCAATCTTTTTAATAGCATTTTAATGATATCTATAACAGTAGTAACTTCTTATGTTGTTATATTATTTAACCACATATTCTAATTAAGTATCGACTATTGAACTTAATTCATATAAAAAATTACTTACACATTTATAGTAACATAATCAACCATCATCAAGAAAAATCGGACATTCAAACGAAACAATTGAGTTACAAATTGTTAAGTTTAGTTATAGGTATTAAAAACAACAGATTTACTTCACACACTTGTTTCAAATGGCTTACCCTGTTTTTCTGCAACGGATTCAGACAATATCTGATCGTTCTTTTCTGGACTAGAGGCAGACATTCCAGCAACTGGAGAAGAAACATTTGAGCGATTTTCTGGTGCAGAAGTTTCGGTCATGGGTAAAGATGTCTGTTTTCCGTTACACAACTTTTTACGGTATGCCTTTATTTTTGGTCGATTCTTAGTTGTAGATGATCGTTCTTGTTTGCTTTTATTGCGTTGACACGAGTTTTTCAGTATATTTTTGAAGAATTTGTGGCAGTCTAATAAAGTAAATGAACTATCTGAATCATGAATTATATCAAAAAAGAAATTAATCACTTTAGTGTGGCTTTTAAAGCAAACCTTTTGTTCAGCTGTTCGAGAACCTCCAGCCCAGCTGCACTGGTGTAAAAAGCTTCTGCTAAACATTAAATCGACCAATGCATACGCGTTATTGATACCTCGACCTTTTCCTTTCCCGCAAACAATTGAAAACTTCTTCTTACATTCTAATTCTGCCTCCGGATTTTCCAATTCTTTTTCAAAATTTTTGAGATCGTTTTCATTTTTAATAGTGTTTGTAATGGTTTCTTTTTGTTTTTTATTTTCCGCTTGGTTAAACTGATTCATTACTTGTTCAAACTGTACTGTAATATTCGATATACCGCGCAAAATGGACTGTAAGGTTTCATTTATAAATTTTCTATCCTCTTGTTGGACTTTGATATTTTCGGAAAGTTTCTCGTTGAGAGTTTTGTAATTTTCTTGCATAGTTTCAATCTTCTCCAGAACCATCAAAGTAAATGAAGCGTTATCAATTTGTACTTCGGTAGTCTCATTCTGCTGAGCGTTGGAATCACTATATTCGGGGGCTGGAGATTGAAGTACAAATAGTGCATTTTCTACATTTCTTGCGTCGTCAGGCTGAGACACATTTTGTTGAGCGTTGGAAACAGTATTTGTCGCTAGAGTATGAATTTCCACTTGTATTGTATCAATAGATTGACTAAGTACACCATTTTCCTGTCTTTCTACTATTCCGACTGAGTTAGCCAACTCTTCTGGCGAAATACAATCCTGGACTATTTCCTCGAACGTCATATCGATATCTTTTGGGTCTACCAGATATTTAGTAACTTGCTGCTGTTCAGTATCTGTCTCTGTCTCAGATTTTTGGCACATTCTGACAATTACATCTTCCGCCATACGAAAATTGGTTATTCCAGACCTTTTTACTTTGCAGTTTAACTTCTTCCAATTACTCTCTGGCTGGCTGTTTTCAATTTTTCTTAGTTTATTTTCGCAAAATTTCGGCCATCTTAACACTCCAGCTTCCTCCCAAGTACTGGGAATTGCAGTAAGCCTTGATTTACCTTTCTCGTATGTTTTTACTATCTTATACGGCATTTTGTATTAATGAATCTGAAAAGAAAAATAAATAAACATTACAACCTAAAAAAACGTACCTAATATGTAATTTCTTTAGGTAGATAAAGTCCTAATAATTACTATAAGACGATACACCTATACCTGTTATAATTTTTTACTTATTCAATAACGTTTTACGGGTTATAATTTATTGATTCGTCCTTTATCTCGGCATTATTTCAGCAGATTTTCACATAAAACTTCGAAATAAACTAGTAATTAATAAAAAATGGCGGGGTTATTTGTAATCGCTTGACATCTACTACCGCGCATGTGCAAAAGCATTTTTTTAATATTCGTCTTATGTCAAAATGGCACAAGCGCGTGCACATTCAGCCAAATGTATTTAATGAATAACGATTTTAAGTTCGATTATTAATCAAATTTTATATCTAATGTAATTAATGACGTGTTAAATGAATGAATTAATGAAGTATTTGGTTTTATTGTACTTTTATATGTAATAATAATCGGTATTTGACTAATTTATCAAACTTTTTTAAATATTAAATGTATACTTACTCGTCCGATTAATAATAAGTGTCAATGTTTATTTAGAAATATTGTTACTATTTAAATTACGGATTACAAATTTGGATGAGTCGGATATATCTACAATTATAACATTTCTTACTTAGTTACTTAGTAGATAAGGGATTTCACTTGTGAGAAAGGAACCCTAACGACATATAAAATGGCGAATCATAAGCAACACCTATTGCTAATGAAAGATTTTTAATCTCATAGTGTATTTGTAGATGATGTGCAAATTTCTTTCGCTCTTATAATGGCCTTTTATAAAACATGACTAATTAATTAACCACATTTTCAGTACAAAACCGCAATAATACAAAGGCGCGTTGATAACACATCACGTTTTATACCATAATCTATCACAAATTTAAATTCCCACACAGTTTTCACTATAAATTTGCATTTTTCGGGTACTCTAACATAGAATAAGAAAATAACTTACCGTTTACTATTAATCATGAAGATGTTGACTTATTATTTTTCGTCAAACTATTACAAAAAATAAAATAAACTTATTGCACAGTCATAAACATACAGTTATAAGTGCCAAATACCTTATTAGGGGAATTTGTTTTGCCGTTATGAATTTTACGCCCTTAAATCGGACCATAACAAAACGCGTATAAGGACGATCGCCCTTATAAACGCTTTAAAATTAGTTCTTATAAGTATATTAACCTTTTTAGTGCATTTTCCATGCCATTATAAGTTTGACTACCTTGTTGCTTGTCACAATAAAGCACTTACAAGATAAATAAAGCAAATAATAAAGCAACTATAAGTTGAGTATAAGGTTATTGTATTTATAATTTGTGCCCAAATCCACCCTTATTAGCGATAATATGGCCTTTACAAGAACATTATTTTTGGCTATATAAGCCACTACAAGAGGATTTTTTGTTTGTTGGGTATAACATATACATATTATATACATAGAAAGTAGGTAGTGGGACTGTTGTATTATCGACATTGTCACATCACTACGGACGGATACGACTTTCATATCTCTAACGTAACATGCGGTCTGAAAAATAAGACTGTTGCGAACAATCTATGATACGTTATTTTATTGAGGGAAGACATCATAGTGACTAGAGTCGGGCGCCAAGTTTCGTCGATAAAATCGAATCGATCAACACGACGTCGATACCGAGAGAGTCGGAATGGCGGGTGCACCATTACGAATATTATGTAAAACAACGTTACCAAAAAAAAATACAGGTCTAGAGCATAATCGTACATCGTTTTTCGCGGAAAAGTTCGTTTTATATGTCCATCTCAACTTTTTCGCCGAAAGTCGTTTATACACTGGACCTGTAATTGAATAGCATTTGTCAATTATCAACAGCATCATAATAAACAGAGGTGAAGCCATTCTGATTGTCAGAATGGCGGGGGTGCACCTTCACTTACATCGTAATAACTGTTTTAAAGGTACTAAATAGATTTTTTTGGTATAGTTGTTTTATATATTCGTGATAGTGCACCCGCCATTCTGATTCTCACGTCGATAACTACAAATAAAAATCGATATCGTTTTAAAAATGTATTTGAAATAAAGTAACTGAAAACAAGACTTGCTTGAATGACTACTGCTCATTCAGCGAGTACAACGTCATGTTCCTCAAGGTCGTGCGTCACCATACCTTTTTGAAACGTCATTCGCTATGCGAACGGTAACGGCCAGAAAAGCCCTTTTAAATATTTCTTTCAACGATTGATTACGTTCAAAATATTCTTCGGCCCAATAAGTCCGCCATAAACTCATGCCGTTTTGTGAGACCAAAACTGTCATCCTGCATCTGCGTGGAAATATGCTCAGCAGATTTGTCGGTCTGAGTAAAGACATCCTGGGCAGATGAATTCGGGGTTTGTGAGAAGCTTTCTTCTAATTGTGGCTGAGGTGTTTGTGTGCCACGATCACGATGTATTTAAGTATAGGTCAGGTGTAGAATCGGTTGATCTCAACCTGAAATCTCTTTGAGTTTCAGCTTGATAAGCTTCCTCTACAATTCCAAGTAGTATTGATTGGCTATATTCGTTATCCATCTTTGAAAAAAAAAAAAACACTTGTAACTACCTATTTATCTGTCTTTCTTAGATACCTATTCAGCTAGAAAATTTATGTTATTTGAATAAAATGTGTGCTGCTTCTGACAGTTTAAGTGACAATCAGCATTTATTCTACATTCTCAATTTAAATAAAATATTGCATAAATGCCAGTGTGTGCCTACTATTTAAATAACCTTTATTACTTATTGCTATCAAAGCTTAGCTTAGACAAACTCTATGATACTCTATGAACTCTTTTTAACACTTTGTCTGTCCCTCGCTTTCACCACTGTCATGGGTCGATACGTCCGTGCATGACATGTAATGCACAAATGTATAGAATCATCTATGTCTGACGTCACGTAGACGTGGCAGACCTAGTTTGACGGTGCATTACATATAATGCACGGACAATTGTGTGTTAATTTACAAGTGCTAATTTACCACATCTTACTTACCTAGTCTCGTGATAAAGTCGACTACAAGGGTCAACACATAAATAAACATTATTACATTACATTTTTTGCACATAAATCTGGTTTGCTTTCTTTTTTGGGTTGCAGCACACATTTTGCAACGTTGACTTTTACGATTTGGTATTATTACCGGAAAGTGCTTAGTTACGTCAGAAGGGAGTATGCTGCATACATTTGATGGTAAAGACCTTGCCGTCGACGATGTAGATACAGTTGTGTGCTTGGTAATAAGTTGTCTAATAACATTCAGCTGAAATTCTGCTAACTGCAGCCGCGAACCATTTTTTAAGGATTTGAACAAAAAAAAAATGCTTTCAGTAGTTCCATATCGAATACACGAAATGTTAACTTTTTGTACCATTTTTTGGTTTTTCGGATGCACGTTAGTGAACTCATCATCATGTCAGCAGTGTCAACCGAGCCCATGTTTTTTGAATAATCATCAATACATCTTGGTTTCATTTTAGGGAGTCTAGTATTCCTGTCCTCCATTAATGTTGGTACCATTTTTGCACCATGCACTTTTGTTGTCAATATATACGAGTATGTACACTTTTTTTGTCCTGCCATTTCAGTGCCATCAGAGGGGCAGCATAGAATGCCTGTATTTCACCTTTTTAAGTTTTTTAAATTTTGGCATCCCTTTCCTATTTGTGCGAACAGTACCGCATGCAGATATGTCCCTCTGTTTTAAGTGTAAGAACAGCTGTGGCGATGTATACCAATTGTCAACGTAAAGCTGTCTATTATAATCAATGTAATCTGCAACAAGAGTGGTAACTACTGAACCAGTAATGCCTTAATTAGGAAAAAATGTAATGTTAGTCTCTTTACCGCAGTAGATTACAAAATCAAGTATGTAACCGGTTTCCACATCACATAGTACAAATAGTTTAATCCCGAATCTATGTCTTTTGTTCGACAAATATTGCTTAAGCGTTAGTCGCCCTTTAAAAGGAACAATACTCTCATCAATGCACAGTTTTGCGTGAGGAATAAAAGTCTCTTTAAACACTTTACGACAACTTTCTATTAAAGACTCCACTTTATGTAATCTTAACGTTACATTTTGCGTAAAGCAATCCGTAAAATGTATCATAGCCATAATAGAGCAGTAACGATTCCTACTCATCAATTTACCAAAAATTGGCGAATTTAATAGATCATCTTGTGACCAATGCTCCTCTATTGTCAATCTTTGATTCCTTGTAAATAGCATTGTGATAGCCAAAAGCAAATGTATTTCAGGATTTGTGACGTCAGTCCAACATTTAAGTCGGGAATATATGCGAATGTCTACATGTCGTATAAAGTATTGATGGTATAAATTCGTGCAACGCACAATTTCTTCAACTTGACTATTATTGAAGAAATGATTAAAAAAATCAAGTTCTGTAGAGTTTCCGGACAGGTTCACATCTGGTCGGATACCGGCATTAAAATCTTCGAAATTTTCTGTTATTGGAGAACTAGCTTCTGAAGTCCATTTAATGTCTGAAGCATGGAGCACTTTTACCTAAAATTATTATGGTTATAAAAATATTGAACGAATACTGAGGCGTAAAAAGGAAGATTAG
The DNA here is from genome assembly GCA_947623375.1 of Apotomis capreana. NCBI lineage: Eukaryota > Metazoa > Arthropoda > Insecta > Lepidoptera > Tortricidae > Apotomis > Apotomis capreana. Next base: position 18,049,739 of record OX392501.1, read on the forward strand.
AATTGTAGGACCGGCCGGGCGTACTACAACGTTAAACATAATGTTAAGGAATCTCTATACCTGTTCGTTGGTTAATAATTCGTCATCTGACTCAAATTCTTCGCCAGTATCATCGGCTCCTTCTAAAATCTTCATTAGTTCTTCCGCAGTCGACATTATTAATAATATAAATAATTGACAGCTAATACAATTTCAATTAGACATAGAAATTGCATTATGCCAAATTCAAATGATCTATTTGTCAAAAGAAAAAATATTATCGATATACGACCAACTATGTTTAGGCGTTAGGCGTTCAAATATAAATGTTAACTTAATATATATTTAGATGCGTAAGGATAGCATTGAGATAAGTATTTAGGTCATATGTAAGTTAGTACCTATAATCGATCAGTAGGTAGGCATCATCATCATCAGCCTATTCTTGTCCACTGCTGGACATAGGCCTCTCCAACTGCACGCCATTGTACGCGATCCTCGGCTACTCTCATCCAGCTTTTGCCAGCCACCCTGCACAGATCATCGCTCCACCTAGTCTGAGGGCGTCCCACACTACGCTTGCCGATCCACGGTCTCCACTCAAGAACACGTTTACCCCACCGGTTATCGGTTCTTCGGCTAATATGGCCAGCCCACTGCCACTTCAAATTGCTAATACGGTGAGCTATGTCGGTAACTTTGGTTCTCTGACGGATCACTTCGTTCCGAATTCGATCCTTCAAAGAAACTCCGAGCATTGCCCTTTCCATAGCTCTCTGAGCGACTTTAAATTTGTGGACCAGCCCAACCGTGAGTGTCCACGTCTCAGCACCGTATGTCATTACGGGTAGGACGCACTGGTTGAAAACTTTCGTTTTCAGATATTGTGGAATTGGCGATGTGAAGACCCGACGAAGTTTGCCATATGCTGCCCAGCCCAGCTGTATTCTTCTATTAGCCTCTCTCTCGAAGTTTTTTTTACCCAACTGCAATATTTGCCCAAGGTAGACGTACTCTTTAACAACATCGAGAAAGCTGCCCTGTACCGCAATTGGTTCCGGACTAACATGTTCATTGAACATAAACTTGGTTTTGTCCAAGTTCATCCGGAGGCCAATGCGTTTTGAAGACTCAGCTAGGCCGTTGAGTGAAGTCTTGCAGCGTTTCCGCCAGGATGACAATTGTCGCGAGCTATCGCGAATGTACATGTAAGTGACGTTACCATGACAACGAAAAGATGGCGGGCAGTTTTTGAGAGGGAACGAAACGAAGTGGAAGGATGCTGCTAGTGATTAATGAATTAGTTATTGTAATACCAACAATTATGTCATGAAGTTGAGGTAACACTGATCGGGAGATCAGGGTCATTTACACAGATCAGTTAGTAACATGTTTGATAGAATAGGAAAGGGAATCGCTACCGTGAGTGGTAGGCGAGACTGCTCAGGCCTCAGCAGACTTCTCAGACCGTCAACACGGAAGCGTTATTTCTCAGTTATGGTTCAGCTCAGATATTTCAGATCATCAGTAAGAAGCGTTATGTCTCAGATCAGCAGTAAGAAGCGTTATGTCTCAGATCAGCAGTAAGAAGCGTTATGTCTCAGATCATCAGTAAGAAGCGTTATGTCTCAGATCAGCAGTAAGAAGCGTTATGTCTCAGATCATTAGTAAGAAGCGTTATGTCTCAGATCATCAGTAAGAAGCGTTATGTCTCAGCTCAGCTCAGACATCTCAGATCATCAGTAAGAAGCGTTATGGCTCAGTTCAGGCCTCTCAGATCATCATTAAGAAGCGTTGTGTCTCAGCTCAGACTACTCAGACCATCAGCGTAGAAGAGTAATTCCTCAGTTCAGAACCCTCATGCATCAACTCAGCTTCAGTACCTATAGCTCAAGGATTCATCGTCAGCGGGCCTCGGGTACCTGTGCGGACGATTCCAGCCGCCTACATAAACAGTACTTCTACCTAATAACCGAGGTCAGTGAACTAGGTATATTTCGTATATTCAGTAATTCTGTACCAGTCTATTATTATGTAAACATCGTCACCTCGTGAATTGCCAGGCTTCTCCTACAATATATCTCATTTATTCATTTAAAGATTTGACCATAACGAGCGTGACGACAACAATGTCGTCTGCAAATCGCAAGTGTGAAAGGTACTCACCGTTTATGTTAATGCCTTGTCCTTTCCAGTCCAACGTCTTGAACATATCCTCCAATGCATTTGTGAACAATTTGGGGGATATAACATCCCCTTGTCTCACACCACGATGCATGGGGATAGGTTCAGACTGCCGGTTCTGTATTTGGACGGCCATGCTAGTGGCATTATAAAGACCTTTCAACACTTGGATGTATCGCCAATCGACTTGGCATCGCTGCAGAGACTCCAAAACCGACCAGGTTTCGATGGAGTCAAAAGCCTTCTCGTAGTCCACGAACGCTAAGCACAGGGGCCGATTATACTCTTCCGTCAGAAGACGGAAGGGGCAGATTATACAGAAGTATAATCTGCCTCACTGTATGAATGTGGTCTACGGTGCTGTATCCTGATCGAAACCCCGCCTGTTCCGGGGGCTGAAACTCGTCGAGTCTTCGTGCAAGACGGTTCGTGATAACTCTCGAAAACAGCTTCTAGACGTGACTTAGGAGCGAAATGGGTCGGTAGTTTTTCAAAAGAGTTTTATCACCCTTTTTGAAAAACAGCACGACAATACTCCTACTCCACGTCCCCGGTTATCCCATCAAAGAGGAAAGTATTAAAGATGTTTTGGAGCTCCTTCATTACTGGTTTACCACCAGATTTCAGGAGCTCAGTCGTAATACCGTCCTCTCCAGGGGCTTTTCCATTTTTAAGCTGTTTTAGAGCTATTTCGATTTCTGCTAGGCTGATTTCTGGCAAGTCTTCAGTAAAGTGGCGCGTAAGTGTGGCTCTGGAATCCTCATTTCCGGGATCAGGTTGAGTTGCGTGTGAAGCGTATAACAGGCTGTAGAAGTTCTCAACTAGGATAAGTAGAAGTTCTCGATGAGTAGGTATCTACTCGTAAAGGAATCAGTCACACGATAGATATCATCACATTACTAGTGTCTTATAAATCAGACATTGGCTGACTGCTTTTTATAAATTGTAGAAAGAAGTAATGGTATGTAGAAACACATATTTCGTTTAAAACTTTAAAATAATAGAAAAAATGGTTTTTCACCTCACTCGCTCGGAAAACCTCCGTTTATAGGGTGAAATCTGCGTGCAAAAGTCTATTTTATCCGCTAGCGTGCAAAAGTCATTTGAATTTCGAATACGACGATTTTGATTGTCTGTGGTGCATGTAACTTTTTTATATTTAAGACTCCTTCAACGCGTGATTGATTTCATCAGTCGATAAATCTTCGGATAACCAATCAACGCATGCTAATAAAGGGCGATCTGGTCAGGCCGCCTACAATCATAATATATGTACGTTTGAATACTTCTTTTAAAAAAAATACACCTATAATATCACGTCCAGAAACCTGGTTTGTGGCTACAGATTTTTAAGTTTTTAGTAAGTATTTCAGTTTCATTTACATATTTTGACTAGTAAATATATTAAATACAACACAAATTTTAATCTTTTATTTATTATAAAAGTTGGAACATAAGTGTAATTTCTGAACGCACCCGAGAAAAAAAAATAAAAAGTTGGAAGTTGTCACAGTTCACGTAAACAACGTAAATTTGTTATGTGGAGAATACATACTGTTGTCTTACTTTATATAAATATCGAAAACAAGAAAGTTAAGCCCAATTTGGAGTATTTATTCAACGCTAATAAAAGCCTGCATTCAAACGAAAAAGGATTTGTTATAATATAAATATTAGGAGACGATAAGTAATTTACCGAAACTATTGCCGTTTTAAAAGAAGACAAAGCCAAAATAATCTCGTTCGTATCCCGTCGTCCAATAACTTCCAAAGCAAGTGTTATGGAAAATACTTCCGAGTGGCCAACTAATCCTTCCCAGAATGCCATTCTCCCACATTCACAACGAATGTGTCAAGTAGTTTCAAATACAAATATAATATAATTGTGCTTAAGAAAAACTCACGATAAAATATACACGACGATAATACAAATTACGGCCATATTACTTTTAATTTTGGGTTGGGATCATAACGAATACATTGTCAAAACGACCAAATCATCATAAGGTCCAGATCTCTAAAGGACCATCTCTTTAGAAAGCCCATATCTCCGAATGACTTAGATAGCAAAACGACTACTTCTTGAGAAGACTACATCATTAATAGTCCACATATCACAAAGACCAAGGAGCAAAACGACTAGTTCGTGAAAAGACTATTTCGTTAATAGACAACATCTCAATAAGACGAGGTAGGAAAACGACTTACTGAATTTGTGTCAATGCAAGTACAGTTTATTGCATATTTTTTATTCATAACATAAAAGCGCAGAAAAGCAGTAAATTAAAATAGACTTTATTCATTAATTAATATTAACTTACAGTGAAATAAATTATACTTTTATATTCTTAATTATACGTAAATGGTAACCGTTACGACCCAATTAATAACTATAAATAAATAATAAATATCAGACAACCTCACACAAATCAACCTAGTCCCAAATTAAGCTCAAGAAGGCTTGTGTTATGGTTACTAGGCGACGATATACATACTTATATAGATAAATAAATACTTAAATACATAGAACATCCATGACCCAGGCACAAATATTCGTGTTCATCACACAAATATTTGCCCTTGCCGGGATTCGAACCCGGGACCGTTGGCTCAGTAGGCATTTGCTTAACCACTGCGCCAACCGCGTCGTCGAATAACTAATATACAAACAAAAATTAAACATACCTAACACAAAATATTACATACTTGACAATGGCTTCTCATTTAGAACTAAATTATATTTTATACAGGAAATATGATCTAAAAACGCGAATGCGTCGAGGTCTCCTTCCATAAGTACTTTGAGCTCTATTTTATATTTTCGGTCGAACAAAAATTATCGATATCCGAAATGTTTCTTGTAATAGATTGCCATGCATCGTCTATTAATGTGCAGGTACAAGTGGTAAATTCGCTATCGTTCTAATAATTTTGTTACCCTTAGGTGATGATTTCATTTTCATTTATTTTCATTTATTTATTGCAATACCATGGTTATAATTACAAGGTGTTAAAAGATGTTAGTGTACATGGTTACCCTGATAGGGTGATGATGTCAGGTCGATGTCAGCAGCTTTCTTCCAAATACTTTTGTTGTAGTGATAGTAGCATCCTGTAAGCGTTGCATTTACGAAAACAGCTTTAAAAGCGTTGATTTGGGCCAGCTCAAAATCGCATTTGTATCTTCTTATGTGTGCACCCAGCACATCGCGTATTAATATAAACATTGCGTGATATGTGCTTTCACATTTGTTAGGCAACAAAGCAAACACGATAGGTAAGTACAACGTTGGTAGAGTTTTCGCAGCTCTCTGAATCTACACTTACGGTATAAAGTTGATAGAAGGGCTGAGGGACCCTAAACGTGCCGTCACCGAAAAAGTATTTACCCTGGTCAGCGTAGCATTTTAAAATGTTTCGGTTTTCTTGAGAACAAAACAAAAAGATCTTATTTTCTCTATCCAGGTCATATTCTGCCACTAAAAAGTCACTTTGTATCATCTCTGGAATTTCAACATCGATTGACTTTGAAAATTCAGTTCTTTTCACATTCAAAAAATTACGTCTAGTTCGACGTAACGCATCTTTTACAGACGTGAAACACGGCAATTGATCTTCGGAAATCCCGTTTTCATTGACATGTTCAATTACAGCTTTTTCGAAATTCTTTTTTATAGATTTCATATTTTTGCAAACGTTAACCTTTGCTTTGTCGACTATTATATCCCTTATAATATTTTCATGATCTGCCTCACACAAATGCTGACTCTCGCGGAGCACTGCAGTCTTCTCCTTATTTATTGTGATGGGTGCACTGCACTCCTCGCGTTTATTACACCTCCAAAAAGAAGTTCCATTTTATTTATTTATTTATTATTTATTTATTTATTCATATTTTAACACAGCATTACAGTATACAAATACAAAATTTATTTATTTTCCAAAAGTAATGCACAAGAAGATACAGATGGTTTAACGATATTGTAAAGTGAGCTTATAGAACAATAATGGTCCTCACACTAGGTCAAGCCTGTGTCGTGAAGACCGCGAGGTACTTAACAACTAGAGATTTACAGTATAGAGATGCGCGTACAGATATTTATATTACTTAAATAAATTGAGGATGAAATATTTTTAAAAGCTAAGACTGAATAAAATGACAATACAGTGATTTAATGATTACCAACAATAAACATGGGCGGTTTAAGAAAATTAAGTGTGTGTGTGTGTGTGTGTGTGTGTGTGTGTGTGTGTGTGTGTGCGTGCGTGCGTGCGTGCGTGCGTGCGTGCGTGCGTGCGTGCGTGCGTGCGTGCGACAGCTGTTTATTTATTACATTATCGCAGAGGTATTATTTATTTATTTAATGCACAGGCAGCTTATAGCTGATGCGTGCATACTGCATATCACTGTTCACTTGTGTTCTGTGTTTGTAAATGTTTGTCAAGTCTATTTTTGAAAGAGTTCACTGATGGTGCACTAATCACGGATTCAGGTAAACTGTTCCACACTTTGACCACGCGATTGGCTAGAAAGTGACGCCTAGGGTTGCTAGTACTGGCTGTTAATACCAATTTCAAAGAGTGTCCTCTCAGTCGCTCGTTTGTATTTCTTGTGTAGATGTCGCTCATCGCAGGAACATTGTACACTCCTGTGAGTATTTTATATGTTTCAATCAGATCACCGCGTTGTCTTCTCTGTTCTAGCGTTGTTAAGCCTAATACCTTTAGTCGGGCTTCATATGGTTTGTTGCGCAGAAATGGTACCATTTTTGTAGCTCTTCTTTGAACTCTCTCTATCATGATGATGTCTTTTTGGAAATATGGGTTCCAAATTTGGAAAGCATATTCCAATAATGGTCTCACATATGTTTTGTATAGCTTAATGAAGAGGTTCTTATCCATATAAGAGAAGGCCTTCCGGATCATGTATAGAAGAGAGTTTGCTTTCTTTGTAATTTTGAGTATGTGCTCCTCCCATTTCAAGTTTTCACTAACGACAACACCAAGATCCTTCTGTGAAGTAACACTTTGTAGGGCTTGAGGTCCGATTTTGTATGTGTATCTGGGGTTCTTATTCCCCATATGGAGTACCGTGCACTTATCTGTATTAAGAGTCATGAGCCAGTCTTTGGTCCATTGTAAAATGCGATCAAGATCCTGTTGTATGGTGTTGTGGCTTGTAAGTGGATTTCCCATTATTTTCGTATCATCAGCGAATAAATACAGTTCTGAGTTAATAATTTGTTTGATATCCGTTAAGAAAATCCCAAAAAGCATCGGTCCCAGCACCGATCCTTGCGGTACTCCGCTATGAACATCATGGGGTTCAGAAAGATATTCACCAACTCTAACACGGAATTTTCTACCACTTAAGAAGTCCTTAATCCAATTAAGTAAATTACCACGAATTCCAAAGTGTTCTAACTTAACGAGGAGTCTTATTATCGGGACACGATCGAAGGCCTTTTCGTAATCCAGATAGATGACATCAGTCGGGAGCTTCTCATTCCAGTTACGTGTCCATCTATCAAGACAACATAGAAGGTTGGTCACAGTTGATCTCCGTTGAGCAAAACCGTGCTGTTCCTCCATGATAACATGTTCCCTGGTGATAAATTTCCGTAATTCTGTGGCCACTATCCTTTCCATTACTTTACATGCTATACAAGTAAGACTTATGGGTCGAGTATTTCCTGCTGTTAGCTTGTTTCCTTTTTTATAGATCGGGGTGACATTTGCATTTTTCCAGTCTGGGGGTAGTTTTTGTTGGCTCATTGATAGTGACATAATGTGGGCTAAGCGAGGAGCAAGAATCTTCACACATCTCTTGAGTAGGATTGCAGGTATTCCATCAGGTCCCATTGCAGAGTTATCATCAAAGCTCAAAATTGCCTCTGTGACTGATTCCGATGTAAAGTTGACATTTTCTATTGAGTTGATGATCCTGGTTGCATTGATATCGGGTATTGGTTCATTTAAGGGTTCGCGTACATAAGACTTCTCAAACTGCTTTGCGAATAAATTCGCTACTTCTTTGCTGTCTGTTATCAATTGTTGGGTAAGGTCGTTTTTCAGACAGGGCGGGATGGTTACTTTAGATGAAAGTTGCTCTCGGACGTAACTGTATAGAGATTTGGGTCCTTTCTCTGCCACACCTTTTTCGTAAACAAGTCTAGCATTCCGTACAACTGACGTAATCTTATTATTGATTTTGCGATATCTACTATAATTATCGTATGTTTTATCCAGCATATACTTATTCCACAATTTAGTTTTTTCGTTTATCAGTTGAAGTATATCAGGTCCTATCCAGGGTTTTTTATTGATTTTGTCGGGTTTTGATTTTTTTAGCGGTACATGTAAGCCAATAGCGTTTTCAATTTTTTGAGTGAAGTCGAGCCAGGCATCAACTGCATCTAAATCGTCGTTAGTTTGTGTAATCTCAGATAAGGTTTGCGTCATATGATCATAATTGGTTGAAAGGAAGTTCCTTCTGGGTGGGTTGTTCTCCTTATTTATTTTATCTTGCAGTAAGAATTGTATTGTGGCAAGTAAAACCAGGTGGTCACTTTTACCAATGTTGGCTCGATACTCAACCTCGGTACACAAGTTCTCTTCGTTACACAGTATTAAATCGAGTAGCGATTCTTGATCATTTCTTTTCCGAGTGATTCCTGTGACTAATTGGTGCAAACTAGTGTCGGTAATTAGTAAGCTTTCTGTATCCTTGTAAGAGAGGGTCAGCAACCAGTCTTTAATATTTTTAGAGAGCGTTTTGTTTCGAGTGCTGGGCTGTATGTTTAGTTTCTTTATCAGTTTGTTGTATATAAGTGGATGTAGAAATGTAGGAAAGCGTCGCGCAAATGATGTTTTAATGGTAGCAACTGGGACACGGAAAATTCTTATGCCACGTGATCTGCCAAGACCCGTTGAGTGAGCCATATTCCGGTGCATTGTTGTGGCTATCTTATAGATAAATAGTTGGCGGACAGAACGTAGTTGTGACTCAGAGAGCAATTTATCTGTCGGATACTGGACAGGTTTTCTGCTCATTACTTTGAGAACCGCTCTTTAAGCTCTCTCTAGACCAATCATTGTTGAAGTACCAGCACCGCCCCACACCGAGATACAATATCCCAGAATCGACCGGCACAACGACACATACACGAGCCTCAGAACATTTCCCTCCGCAGAGCAACGGAGTAGACGCATTACATAAATAAGTTTCCTCACGCGCTTCGTCAAGGAAGCAATGTGTTGTTTAAAATTAAGGTGATGGTCAATCTCAACTCCAAGGTATCGTATACATTTTTCTCTACCAATAGGGCTACGATTGTCACCAGCAATGTTGATACTAGTGACACTTTCAGGTTCAGATGCCTTGGTCTTGTGAAAGCAAATAAACTTAGTTTTGTCCAGATTAAGGGTGAGCAAATTGTTATCGAGCCAGTCTTTTATGTCCTTTATACCCGTTTCAGCTTTATGCAGAGCCTCGATCCACGAGTTACCATAGAACAGTGCTGCTGTGTCGTCGGCATAACATGTAATATCGTGTAATACACTAAGACACTGTGAAAAACAGCAACATACGTAATGTATATACAAAAATTACAAATGAAGCACAACCAAAAATACAACAATATTATCCAATCTTACATCTATATTAATATATGGTCGATTGACGTGTATCCATCACCTCACAGAACCTCAAGCATTCTTTATAAAGAGCCATCCATCAACATGCAAAAATATCGCATTCAGGTGCTGACGCGAGGAGCGCATTGAGATGCCGTAGTACGCAGATAAGCGGAGAATTACGATGTGCCACCGTGCGCGCTGTTGGCACTGCCAGCAGGGGGCGATGGCGCGGTCGGAGGTTCAGTTTAGATTTGGATAGGGAAGGAACCTTAAGGCGAACAAGTTGACACACCAAATCAGAGCAGTCCGAATCTCCCCTTAATATCTTGATCACAAAAGTCAAAACTCCTAAATTACGCCTCACTTCTAGAGAATTAAGCCCCAGGGCACCCAAGAGAAATTTGGAAGGGTACAGGAAAGGATAGTAACCATCTATTTTTTTATAATAGAATCTAAGGAACGCCTTTTGAATTTTCTCCAACAGTAAGATGTAAGAGGTCTCGTGGGGGTTCCATACTATAGAGGCAGCCTCAAGCTTGCTCCTGACTAGACAGTAGTAAACAAGCTTAATAGCTAGAGGGTTAAAGAAATCACGACAATTACGGATAACAAATCCCAATCTTCGATAGCCAGCGACCGCTAGCGCTTTCATATGCTCATGAAAATTGAGATTTGTATCAAAAACTATGCCAAGATCCTTCATGGAATTGACCCGCTCTATGAGTTCATTGCCTAGCCGATATGTTGAGATCAAAGGAGTTTTAGATCGACTAAAAGTCATTATGGAGCACTTACTAGCATTGAAAAGCAACCTATTTTCAATACTCCATTGGAATACTAAGTTGATGTCCCTTTGAAGGGATTCACTATCTGTTGATTGCTGCACACCGTAAATAAGTTTTGATTATTTGATACAAAATTATACCCTCTCTATATAACACTGCTGGCTTATTTTTATTACTTTTGACAAATGTTATTAGGTTTATATCTGTAGTGAACTCTTTAGTGAACTAACTTTATGGTGTTGTTTTAAATATACTTTTACAATACTTCAAGATTGACTAATGTCACTTATATTCTTCTACTAAATAAAATGCACGTTTGTTATTGAAAAGCTACTTTATTTTATTGGCGACGAAATGGACGCCGAACAATTTGCGCAATTCCTTGGCGTTCAACAAGCGCAACAGGAACTAATTTTAAAACTCCTAACCGTGGCACTCGCGCCCACCACAACACATGCGGCAGCGAGCCCCACGTCGACAGGCGGCAGCGTGACGAGCACTGCCAACTCACAGGAACAACCACGTAACAAAATGGCAACATTAAAATCGTTTAATATGGATCGGTACAACCCGGACAACTTTCGGGTAAGCGATTACATAGACTTCTTCGAAGCCAGGTGCACAATACACGACGTGAATAAAAACGACGAGATAAAGAAAGACTTACTTCTTAATTGCATTACACCTGACGTCTTTAGGGAACTAAAAACAGCCCTTATTCCCAATTTCGAAACATGTACATACACAGACATACGTACGAAACTTCTTGATTTATACCGCGTAAAGAAGACTAGATACCGCGCACTTACGGAGTTTTGGAGCTGCGTAAGAGAAGACACAGAATCTATGGAGCATTATGCTAACAGATTAAAGGGCTTAAGCATAGATTGCGGGTATGACGACGCACTTCTGGAACGGCAGCTTCGTGATCGGTTTGCGACTGGGTTGAATCACGCGGAGCTGGAAACAGATTTAAAACAAAAGTGGCCTGATCTAACCGAAACACATGATAAACAGACCACTGAAGTATCTTTTGCTCAATTGTTTGCAGTCGCACAGTCACGTGAGCAAGCAGAGCACGACACCAACACTGCAACAACAAGTATCAAACGGATTACAAAAAAGTACAAAGCCAACAATAATCGCCGACCAGAAACTTATACTAGCCCACGGAAAATACGGTCTAGCCAATGTCTTCGCTGCGGCAAGCATGAAAAACATAACGTGGCTAATTGTCCAGCCCAGAACCATACGTGTGAAGAATGCCACACACAAGGGCATTATGAAAGTTGCTGTATTAAAACTGGTCGAGCGTACCTGATGAAACACAGAGCCAAGACATCGACACCTCGACACAAACTACAACGTGTAACAAACACCGCAGACAAAACATCTTCAGACTCAAACTTTTCTTCGGATGATGACGACAGTGACAACGAGCTGGTATGCAATATAGTTCCGGCACAAAACAGAGACTGCAAGAGAATAGACACCATCATCAACGGCAGACGCTGTACAATGGACTGGGACCCTGGATCGGCGTATTCTATTATCAGTACAACATTTTGGCGGCAAATAGGGTCCCCAGCACTCACTAAAGCACCTAAGCTAAAGGCATACTGCAACTACAAACTGAAGTCAAAGGGCCTCACGGACGTTACTGTGGAAGTCGAAGGGAAGCAGAAAATAGTACCAGTAGTAGTCATGAAGCACGCAGACCCAATGCTCTTTGGATTGCAATGGAGTGAAACATTTGGGATGACGTTTCCTAAACCTGTCTACTCAATTAAAAACGCGACACCAAAAACATTACAACAAGTCCTTGACAAATACAAGCAACTGTTTGACGGCAAACTCGGAAAAGTCAAAAACTATCAAGTCAATATTCACGTAAAACCAGGAGCAGAACCTGTACACCTACCAGCACGGCCTATCAAATTCGGAATGAAGAGGAATATAGAAAAAGAAATTGCACGTCTTGTGGATGAGAATATTATTTACCAAGTAGACCCCAACCTTACACCTGTAGAGTGGGCCACACCCACCGTCAATGTCGTCAAACCAAATGGTGACATTAGAATATGTGGAGACTACAGAAGTACATTAAATCCTGTTTTGGTAAAACATTTACACCCAGTTCCACTATTTGATCAATTACGACAGAAACTGGCACGCGGACAACTATTTTCTAAAATTGATTTAAAAGATGCCTACCTACAATTTGAAATAGCACCAGAATCAAAACAATACCCTACGCTTGCAACTCACAAAGGCTATTTTCGATATAATCGGATGCCGTTTGGAATTTCCATAGCGCCATCTGTGTTTCAACATTATTTAGACGAACTACTCAGCGATTTACCTAACACAGCTGTATATTTTGACGACATTACGGTAGCCGGAATTAACATGGAAGAACATCTACGTACACTATGCCTAATTTTTGACCGTCTACAGAAAGCGGGACTAAAGGTTAATTTAAAGAAGTGTTCTTTCCTAGAAAAGGAGATAGAGTACCTGGGACACACGATAGACAAAAATGGTATACGCCCTACAAAGAAAAAACTTGAAGCCATTTCCAAAGCCGCCGTACCCACCTGTTCGAAAGAATTGAGATCATTTCTTGGGCTTGTCAATTTCTACGAACGCTTTATTCCACATTTACACGGACTATGTGCAGACCTCCATGAATTAACAAGCGGGAGACAACCGTGGCGCTGGACAAACCATGAAACGATGGTTTTTGAAGCTACAAAGGAATGTATAGCTTCATCAAGACCGCTAGCTGCATTTGATGAGGATCGACCTATCTTTCTTGCCTGCGACGCCTCTGAAAAAGGCGTAAGGGCCGTATTGTATCATAAAAATGGGAATACTGAACACCACATAGCTTTCGCTTCGAGAAAGTTACGCTCGGCGGAATCCAAATATTCCGTTATTGACAGAGAAGCTCTCGCCATCTTATTCGGTATAAAGAAATTTGATCAATATTTACGCGGAACTAAATTCACATTAGTGACTGATCACAAACCATTGATACACATATTAGGATCACAACGAAACCTCCCAAAGATGGCTAACAACAGACTTGTGCGGTGGGCCCTAATAATTGGAAGTTACAATTACGAAATCTTGTACCAAAAGGGTGAAAACAACATACTGGCAGACTGTTTATCCAGATTACCCAACAATGACACACAGCCATCGGAATGTGAGCGTACAGTGCACAGGATAGAGTCACGCCTTCTCGAGAACAGAATGTCCGACTTACATCTCTCTGAGGACATTTTGAGAGAGGGAACTAGACAAGATGCCACACTACTAGAAGTATTAAAATGTATTAAAACTGGCTGGAGAGAGTTACAGTATACAAACGATATTAAGCATTTTTTCAAGCGGAATGAGCTCTCTATAGAAAATAAAATAATGATGTGGCAAGGCAGAATGATAATTCCAACGAGCCTGCGACGGAAAGTACTGACATACCTTCATAGAGGTCATCCAGGTATTTCAGCTATGAAGTCTCTGGCTCGTTTTTATGTTTGGTGGCCATCCATTGATGAAGACATAGATGATCATGTTAAGAGATGCATTCGATGCCAGCAAAATAGACCTCATAACCCAGAACTTCCGGTATACTCTTGGTCTATTCCAGAACGGGTGTGGGAGAGAATACATATCGATTTTGCCGGACCTTTCGAAGGCACTTATTGGTTGGTTCTAAGTGACGCCTTGTCCAAGTGGATAGAGATCAAATTAAACCCATGAAAAATATAACCACACCAAACTTGTGTAACGTGCTAGATGACATCTTTTGCACATTTGGTCTTCCGGAAATTATAGTTTCTGACAACGGCCCTCAGTTTACTTCATCGGAATTCAAGGAGTACTGTAAACGTCAAGGTATTTTACACATAAGATCATCACCTTATCATCCCCGAACCAATGGTCTAGCGGAACGGTTAGTCTGGACATTTAAATCGAGATTTGCCTCAGCGGCCGAGCCTCAACAACAACGGCCACGTGAATTCCTATTCACCTACAGAATCACTCCTCATAACGCCACGGGTAAATCGCCGGCTGAGATGATGTTTGGGCGAACGTTGAATACCCTACTATCCAATATACGACCCAATAAAAGGAGAATGATGCAATATAAACAAATGCAAGATAACATACAACTCTCGGTGAATAAAGCAGAGTATGTACCTGGCAATACGGTTTACCATAGGACCCGACTTGATAAAACCTGGCAGCCCGGAGTCATAGCAGAACGAAAACACCGCTATTCATATACAATTTCAACACCAAATGGAAACACCATTCGGCGACACGGAGATCACATCCGTCCACGGCTGCCATCACCTGTTAGTTCCCAAGAGTCATCCAAAATTTCACAACAATCACCTTCAAGAAGTCCCACTAATACCGAGTTTTTCCGCACACCTAGCGCCTCTCCAAGTGCCGGATCGTCAAGGACGCCTGATACGCCCTCTGCACAGGTACATTGCTACATTGTACCAGAACGTCATGAGGGAGTGTCACCTCTAAAAGATACTCGGACTGGTTCACCTACAATTCTAGAACAAGATGAATCGCAGCATTCGCAGTCAAAGGTCAACCCGAAATCACCTTCTGCTTCTATACCTACACCAGAGCCGCAGCAACGTAGTAAGCGGGTAACCAGACCACCTCGAAGACTTATAGATGAGATGTGACCAAAGATGGGGAGGGAACGAATATAGTGAACTCTTTAGTGAACTAACTTTATGGTGTTGTTTTAAATATACTTTTACAATACTTCAAGATTGACTAATGTCACTTATATTCTTCTACTAAAAATAAATGCACGTTTGTTATTGAAAAGCTACTTTATTTTAATATCCATTTTCCACACAATAATTATTCATACATGAATAAGAAAACCTCACTTCAAAATTCGCTGTCACTCATATTTATTAATAAAGTTTCAAGTGGCCAGGGAAGTTATAAACTAGACGAAATCTGTTGGTTAAAAATTACATTACAAAATTATTAAAAATAAATAAATAGTTAGGTACATTACAATATGAAATAGGCATGATGTTTAATTTAGCAATGTACTGTAGGTGCTCGCTAAGAGGAATCAAAAAACCCACACAGCATAACTCTATGTCAAACCAACCCCGAGATCCGTCGCACTTCTTCCAAATCCAGCATCAGGTCCATCTTATGTCACTGGCTCTAACTGCTCGCTAAGAGGAATCGAAAAATCCCAAAAACAAAACTCGATGTGAAATCAACTCCGAGATCCGTCGCACTTCCTCCGAGTCCTTCATCAGGTCCATCTTGTGACACTAGCTCTAACTGCTCGCTAAGAGGAATCAAAAAACCCAAACAGCAAAACTCAATGTCAAACCAACCCCGAGATCCGTCGCACTTCCTTCAAGTCCATTATCAGGTCCATCTTGTGACCCTGGTTCTCATCTTGCTGCTAACGAAAACGAAACGAAAAAAGAACGAAATACGTGCGTTTACCGATTTAAAATACGGTAAAGCTATAAGTCTATTTACACTGTCTGCAGGACATCACTAAAGATCACGTGCTTTCGTAAGAATCGGGAGAAAGGAAAAGCTTAATTGCTTTCTTCATTTGATCAAAAGGGACAGACATATTGACGTGAAGTTCACTAGTTCCAAGTGACCAGTGTAAAGAGAACGTGGTTAGACTGGTTAGGAACAAAATCTTCGTTTTATACAATGAAATAGACTCATCAATGAAATGTTATATAATCTTTTAATAACTTGAAGTCCTAGAGGTCTTTCCACACCACTTAACACTAAAATTTACTATGTTTTAGCATGTTATTTATTTAATTTCTTTTTTCGTTGACGTACGCACGGGTCGTAAACATGGACGCAATTAAACGGTGGCGCCAGTGTAGAAACTTTTATATGATCGCAGTACCATACCGTTGGTGCGCGCAGGTCGCCTTACATGCTCCGTCTAGTGGGGGTTGTCTGTGAGTTGACCACTCTCTACCACTATAGGGTTTACTTAGCTAATGGGTTCAGTTGGCCACTCTCTACCACTATAGGGTTTACTTAGCCAATGGGTTCAGTTGGCCACTCTCTACCGCTAAAGGGTTACTCAGCCCACGGGTTCAGTCGACGACTCTACCGCTAAAGGGTTACTCAGCCCACGGGTTCAGTCGACCACTCTCTACCGCTAAAGTGTTACTCAGCCCACGGGTTCAGTCGACGACTCTCTAGCGCTAAAGGGTTACTCAGCCCACGGGTTCAGTCGACCACTCAAAGTGTTACTCAGCCCACGGGTTCAGTCGACGACTCTCTAGCGCTAAAGGGTTACTCAGCCCACGGGTTCAGTCGACCACTCTCTACCGCTAAAGGGTTACTCAGCCCACGGGTTCAGTCGACGACTCTCTACCGCTAAAGGGTTACTCAGCCCACGGGTTCAGTCGACCACTCTCTACCGCTAAAGGGTTACTCAGCCCACGGGTTCAGTCGACCACTCTCTACCGCTAAAGGGTTACTCAGCCCACGGGTTCAGTCGACCACTCTCTACCGCTAATGGGTTACTCAGCCTACGGGTTCAGTCGACCACTCTCTACCGCTAAAGGGTTACTCAGCCCACGCGTTCTGTCGACCACTCTCCGTCGATTCCGATCACTGGTTATTCTATGATCTCTTACGTAATTTAATTACAGTGCAAACTTTGGTTTTCATATAAAATTCAGTATAGCTGATAAATCTAGAAATAGGTTGCATAATTCCTAGTTACTGGCTCGCATTAATTTATGTATCAGTCCTCTGATGTCACTGTGTTTGACTTGTCATTGAAGGTTTCTTTTCTTTCAAGTTTCTCAAAAATTTTCACGGATTTTTAAACAAAATGCAGCCATATCCATACAAACCAAGTGCAGCGTCGTCTAGTTTGGACACTATAGAATTTATATCCTCGCAACGAGGCGGTCGTATCATAATGCGATCAGGGCTCCGTTACCGTATTAAAAGAACAAAGACAATTCTATCTTGTGGAGATGTGTACAGTCTAAATGCTATGCAGCCGTAAAAATTAGTGAAGATGAGAGATTCATTTTTAATGAGACTATCCATAACCACAATTCAGATTTTGCTGGGAATGAAGTCAAAAAGTACATGGACAGCTTAGACCAACAAGTCGTCCATGACTTAGCGACACCTATTTCTCATATATATGAGCACGTCAATAAGTAAATTCAAGATGCAGGCTTGGATAAAGTCTCAAAAATTTCTACGTTGGAAAACATAAAAAAAAAAATATCAGACGGAGCACTGGGGTTAAAAAAAATACACACAATAAAGCCATTGATGTTGTAATACCACAAAAAAAAACGCACTTTCTATTTGCCGATTACACGGAAAATAATACCAGAATATTGATATTTTCGTGCCATGAGTTAAAGAAACTACTATAGGAAAATAAAGAATTTTACATAGATGGGACTTTTAAATCATGTCAACGAAATTTCTATCAACAAGTGACATTGCATGTAGATTTGGGAAGCGACCAAAAACACATCAAAGTGGTGCCAGTTATGTACGCGTTGTTACCTGACAAGGGAAAAGGAACTTATGATTATGAGACATTATTTCAACTAATCAAAAGTGAAGCTCCTACTTGGAAACCGGCTCACATTAAAGTGGACTTCGAGAAAACCTTGATATCGGCATTAATTAGTACTTGCCCGGGAACACAAATTGATGGATGTTTTTATCATTTCACGCAAAGTCTGTGGAGAAAGGCAAAATAATGCGGTTTGAAAAAGACTAAATTAGGCAAAGTTCACATTAAGCGGTTGTCAGCTTTGGCCCATTTACCGTTTGAAGGATTACTAGATGCCTGGTTATACAACCAAGCATACGCTTTTAATTATTAGTCTAGCAACACAGGTTGCCACATCACTAATGTCCTCCGTATGAGCAAGACTAAAGTGCTCGCAGACATTTGGTGCCTCCGTCAGATCTTCCCACGTGCCAGCTTCTAAATGTTCGCCGCACACACGGGTATTTTGTAGGATGTAAAAGTTCATGTCACATAACATTTTCAATCTTACCATGTCTGGTATGCACAACAATGGTGTGTTTGAACATCCAATAAATATACATCGAACTGTATCTTCGTACGCTCGAATAAGACTCATGTTTATATCCGACTGAGCCTCTGTTCATATAACAAATTTGGAAACAACCTCAATGAAGAACTTTAGCTAATATAGATATTACTGACAGATATAAACTTTTTCGATATTACTAACAGTCAAAATCTGGCATTCGCCAGTGATTTTAAATCAACAAAAAGGTCCATTCGTATTGCATTAATAAAGTATTTAATTATCTCTATTAAATCACTACCATCATACAAATTTATACATTCATTACATTACATGCATTTTTTCATGGAACTCGAGGCACAGAAAAAAAAGTACCTACAGTAAGCAATAGTTTAGGTCTACACTCGCAATTTCTCTAAGGCATGACCAACTTCAATCTCACCATTAATCAATTCCATCTGTACAAATGTTATGGATTCGTCATTTAAAATATTCCCTTTTTTACGCTTATTTAGTTTCATTTCCTTATTTACATTTTCAAACTTTGCTATAACATTCAATAGACGAAGTATTAATATGACATTGTTTTTGTTGATTTCCCTGTTCAAACCTGCATGCCAGCCTTCTACTGGGTTATTTGTACAATGGCGTTCACCCAATACACTTATTTTATCACAGTGTTTATTTAACCAGAACTTCTGTATGTAAGCCAAATATTTGGCCATTTTATTTACCGCTCTGCATTCCACTTTAATATACTCCCATCCTTCTAGCAATCTGGATGGTGGCAGCAAAGGTGTAAACTGGCACACAGAGCAACGATTCGTCTTTCTGCTTTGCTGTTTGTATGTTTATGTGATTTGGCATGTTTCCAAATGTTTTTGGTCCAATGATAGTAGCATAATACTATATCCACTTTTTGGGAAAATTAACAGTAACGCATTTATGGCCGCCAATTCCATGTCACAATGTACTTTGACTGGGTTAAACGGTGGTAATCGCGAATTTAGAATTTGAAAAACAATAATGTAAGATTGCTCTTTTTTGTTGCACATTAAAATATAAATTAAAGGTATTACATGAGTAGTGCTTGTTGAACTATTGAACTCGCCATGTAGGTATACAATATAATGGAGTAAATGGCACTGGACAACTCTTGAACGTTCCATCCACTCCGGAACCGTGGTCCCAATGCGATGTCCCACTGGTTGGACAAAACTTTCTCGTGGTCCCACCAAACACACACTTGACCGTTTTGTTGCAATGTGGTATGTGAGTATGTAATAAAATAATAAGTAAACGAGATAAAATAGTAATAATTAAAAGGCAATAAAATTTAAATTTATTCCAGCATTTATTTTACCGCAAAGTTTTTAAATAATAGCCAACTGAAATTTCTTCGTGAAGTAACTGCATTTGCAGTTCAATAATTTCGTTGTCTTTTTCTATTTCGATTTTTCTTCGTTTTTGAAATGTTTTATTATGAATTTTTATTTTTTGGATTGTCACGTTTTGTTGGAGCACTTCAAGGAGTTTTGCCAACGTCGCATAGTTTTTGTTTATGGACTTGTTTAATAAAGAATGCCATAATATTATTTGTCCCGTGTCTCTCTTGGACAACACACCATTCATTTATAGTAGTTTTATTTTTCATCCATGTCTTCTTTACGCATGCCATAAAGATACTTAATTTTTCATCTCTTTTGTCCAAAGTCCGCGATTGGATCGTATTTCCATCCATCGTCAATTTTGTCAATAGGAACCAGCGGTAGCACTGCACATAAACCAACTATACGTCTGTAAAGCTTATGGTTGATGCCCAACGCCTTTGCCTTCTTCCAGATACAATTATTAAAATGGTAATAGCATCTCTTTATAGCCACATCAGGTAATATTTTTATTAAACCATTAGATGCAGCTATTTCGAAGTCCATATGAATCCTTAGTGGGTTCCACTCGTTTTTAAATACAGACTTTATTATATCAAATAAAGCAAAATACGACGCTTCTTTCTTATCGCTCATTAGAGCATAAAACATTGGGACTGCTAGGATTGAATTGGGCGAGCTAACTATGTCGCCGTGTATACTGAATAATTGGTAAAACGGATCAGGAATCCTCTTAAATGTTGCATCTACGAAAAATTCCTTTATTTGGGGAAGTAAATCCGTCACTTCAGTATTGAAGAATATCAGTATTCTAGTATCTTTTTCTATAAATTCCCCTAGTAATGATAGTTCGCGTAAAGTTTTAGGCACTTCAACTTCTGTAAATTTATGAAATTTTACTTTTTTCACATTCCATGCCTTTTTACGGGCCGTGTTCAAGCAACCCTTGACCTTTTCAAAATTAGGCAACGTCGCAATATCATTTTCATGAATCAATGGTGTTAATGCTTCGTGTAAATTTGTGGCAGTGGTTCGGCAGATGTAGATGCTTCTTGTTTCATTCTTTCTACAACTAAATCCAATTCATTTCTCTTTATATTAGGATTACACTCCGTGCCCGCCGTTGATATTTTGTGCTCGATTTGTCGAATTACTTTGTCCGTCTGTCAGAGAAAAATAATATAGGGAAGTTGTTATTTAGTCTTTTAACTAATATAACTTTCTCTGCTTGCTATAGATATATCGGACCCTGACTGACCAAATGAAACTATGTATCTAATTCGATATGGAGATCAACGCTCATTAATAGATACGTAGGAAAGTTTGCGTACCCTAACATATAAAAGACATTTGGATAAAAATCTTACCTCAGTAGTTATAGATCCAGTACATTTTAAATTTCGCTTTTGGCTACAGTGCCATATTACAGATTTATTCGAATAAACTTTTTGACGATAATATCTGCGTCCACCGTAGAGCAACACTTGGCCGCCTTTTCTGTTTATTGTAATTTTAATCTCGTCAGTATTATCCATGGTTAAGTAGTCTTAGTATTCCGCAAAATTATATTATTGTGCTAGCATAATATGTTACATTATTGTCAATTTCAAAAACAAATGAAATTAATGTTACTGTCAGTTCAGGTCATAGTTTATAATTCAAGAGAATGTCAGATTCAATAAAGAGTTTTATCAAATTAAGGTACCTATACCTACTTCAAAATCGAGTGGGTCCTCTTTTGGATTGCTACCTACCTAGGTACTTAATAGGTACCTAGGATACGTACGTACGTAGGATAATAACACAGATCAAGAAAAAAATATTAATAATGTGGGTAATATTTACCATATGGCGTTCCTTCAATTCGGCGTAACAAAACGGCCTAGTGTGTGTTTGGTGGGACCACAAAAAAGTTTGGACATCGCAGTGGGTCACCACGGTTCCGGAGTGGTTCTTGTGTCCATAATAAAAATACTGTATTGTTCCGTCAATCAATACCCAAATCGTGGTCAGGGTCCGCCAAAATATTTATAATCCTGTGATATATATCATGATAAATATCGATTTGTATACATAGTAGAGTTGTTAGTCCGCTGTTTTCTAACATAATTGTGCACATCGGGTTACAAGCATGAAATTTTTACCAGAGATAGAGTGTTCCACGGTGATTATTTTCAGATGTAGAGGGAAGTCAGATTCGTCCCCTGTGAGGCGGGAGAGTGGAGTGAATACGGCCAAGTATCCCTCTTTTCTTTCTTTATTGCTGGTCAGTTAAGTCTACCAGGACGTGTTTGGTATCGTTTCCGTGTAAAACAAATATCAGAAATTAATTTTTTATATTAGTTTTGTATAGTTCTATACAAAAATATGGGTGTAATGGCCGAAAAGGTAAAAATCACAACAAGTTTTTTTATTCAGTGAGGTAAATTAGTTCAATTTCGTGAACTTTTTTCAACTTATTATTATTATTTCAAAAAGCTCATTTAATCTGGTTTCTAAAAATATATGCATGTTGGGCACTTCTCATACAAACAGTAGCTTAAAATATATCTTTATATATATGGCCGGCTGTCCCTCATAGCATGCGCGCTTCGCATCTCATCGCAATGGAGTCATAGCTTTTCAGCCGAATAAAAAAAAAATGAACTCAATATTTATATAAGTAATGAAAAGTATTTATTTGTTGAAAACTGTTTATTTGTTGAGAAATTAGTAATTGTAGAAATTAGGAAATTGTTTTACGCCCCATAACTAATTTTAAAATATAAATGTTCATGATTTTCAGACTAAAACCTTTTTTAACAAAAACTTATTAAAAACCTAAACCTGAGGAGTTGTAGAAAATACACCAGTTTAGTAATATATATGTATTAAAACACGGAGAACGTGACCTATTTCCGAGACATTTCGGCGTTGACACACATAACAACTGACAGAACATTCATAGACCAGAACATTAAATAAGGCTGGAGTTTGTATTCCAACACTCCCTCTAAATTTCAGCCTTCTAACACAATACAACAATAATTACACGCCATGAGTAAAAAATAAGTTAGCTATAGAATATACAAAACAAACTGTTAAATTAGAAATTAAACCTCAGCTCAGAGAAGATGGACATAATCCAAGGAACAAAAATAGCATTACGTAACATAAGCAACATTTCTACAAAAACATGAAAATTCAACATTTCAATACATTAACCACAAATGGAAACAAAATTATTCCGAAATTTACTTTAAAATATTTGGGTTTTCAACAACTCCCAATTTACCCCTGAAATGTTGAAATTTGGGTTTAGCCAGAGCTTTCGTAAAAATATCTGCTATTTGACAATCAGTACTAACATATTTAAGATCTATAAGTTTTTCATAATACTTCTCTTTCACAAAATTGTACTTAATGTCTATGTGCTTACATCTTTTGTGAAAGTCAGAGTTCTTAATTAAACATATAGCACTTTGATTGTCCATATTAACTACAATAGAATCTTGTTGAAACTCACCAACGTCCAGCATTAATTGTCTCACCCATAATGCCTCTTTGGTGGCGCAACACGATGCCATGAACTCGGCTTCAGTAGTCGACAGCGCGACCGTGGGTTGTCGCTGAGTGCTCCATGTCACTGCGGCTCCATTTTTCATGAAAACATACCCTGTAACGGACCGTCTCGTCAAGGAGTCATTTGCATAGTCGGCATCTGAAAAACACTCCAGGGTAGCACTCTGATTTGATTTGAAACAGAGTCCATATGACATCGTTTCCTTTAAGTATTTGAAGATCCGCTTGACTGCATTCCAATGCGTATTGTCAAAGCTGTTGAGATAACGACTTGCCTTGCAGACTGCATACATTATATCTGGTCTCGTAACTATGGCTGCAAATATAAGAGATCCTACCGCTTCTCTGTATGGTATCCGCTTATCATTTTCCGGCACACTACTTTTCTCTAGCGTGGCATGTGGATCACACGGTATGCTAATCGGGTTGACATTACACATGTCAAATCTCGTAAGCATTTGTTCAATATACTTTCGCTGATGTATAAAGATATAATCGTCACATTGCTCAATCTGCATTCCTATAAAGTTCGATGATTTGCAAATCTTCACGCTGAATTCTTTTTGAAAATCACTCAATACTTCTGTCAGTATATTAGGATCCGTAGAGAACAACAATCCATCATCCACATATAATAATAAATACACTTTTGCTGCTCTACTATTGCTCACATAGACACATCTGTCAGCATGACTGTTTTCAAATCCATATTTCTTTAAAACCGAGTCAAATTTTGCATTCCAACACCTTGGCGCTTGCTTTAATCCATACAATGACTTTATAAGCTTGCATACTAAATTCCCTTCAACATTGAGCCCTTCTGGCGGTTTCATAAATATTTCTTCTTGTAATTCACCGTACAAGAAAGCAGTCTTTATATCAAATTGCATCATATTTAAACGTTTCTCAGCTGCCGTAGATAACAGAAGACGGATGGAGTCATATCTAACTGTTGGTGCGAATGTTTCCGTATAATCGATACCATTTTTCTGAGCGTAGCCTTTCGCACAGAGCCTTGATTTATACCTTGGTCCCGTCGGTTCGTCCTTCAGTCGGAATACCCACTTACATCCTAAGAGCCTGGCACCATCTGGTTTCTCAACTAGCTGCCATGTGCCGTTATCCTCATGAGCCTTTAGCTCCTCCTTTATTGACTCGATCCATAACTTCGAGTCTTTGGATGACAGCGCTTCAGCATACGTCTCTGGAACCAGGCAGGACGATGCATCAGTATTAGTACACAGACAAATCTCAGGTTCGGGCATTGTATCTATCTTATTACGAGGACGAAGTGTCATAGTTAACTTCGGGGGAGGATCAATTGGTTGCTGAGGTATAAATTCATCGTCATCTAAGGCTTCACTAGTCTCGACTGCTGTATGAGTGGACAAATCCGTACTGCAATCGTCATCTGATTGGCTACCATCACTTACTTGATGACTTTCAGGACCTGATAAGGAAACGGGTACCATATCTCTCTTAACAGAGTTTTCAAGGAACACTACATCTCGACTTTTTATTGCCTTTTTTGTATTAGGGTCAAAAAATCGGTACCCCTTTGTATTTTCGCAATAGCCAATAAAAATCATCTTACGTGACCTCAGATCCCATTTTTTGTTTTTTTCTTTAGGTACGTGCACCATCGCCTCACAGCCGAAGACTCTCATGTGGCTCAAGTCTGGTTTGCAGCCACTCCATCTCTCCTCAGGTGTTTGATAGTCCAGGACGCGTGTCGGTGACCGGTTTACTACGTATGCAGATGTTAAAACTGCCTCAGCCCACAGCTCTTTCTGTAAATTTGCATTAATTAACATACACCGTGCTCTTTCGAGTAAAGTCCGGTTTATACGTTCTGACAAACCATTTTGTTGAGGCGTATATGGTGTTGACGTCTGATGTTGTATACCTGACAACTTTAAAAAAACAGTAAAGTTTTTACTGGTGTACTCAGTCCCATTATCAGTTCTTAAAATTTTAATTTTATTGCTTATTTGATTTTCAACAAGACTTTTATATTCCTTAAATTTATCTAGGCATTCTGACTTCGACTTGAGTGTATAAACTACTACTTTTCTAGAATAATCATCAATAAAGGTGAGAAAATACCTTGCACCTCCAAATGATTTCACCTCCATTGGCCCGACTATATCAGAATGAATAACTGCTAGACTTTGACTTGCCCGGGAGCCTTCATTGTAGAACGGAAGCCTTGCCTGTTTACCCTTAAGACAAGGAACGCAGGTGACCTTGGTGCTCGGAGACATTTTCACGCCTTCTGTATGATCTTCAAGCTTCTTTAAGTCGGAGAAGTTGAGATGACCAAGTCTTTGATGCCATAGATAACTGTCATCGGTAGCACTTCCGGAGCAAAAAGCTTGAACGGAGGCAGTATTAAGCCTATACATATTATTCACAAGCTTTGCTGTTGCTACTTCTTTCTTATGTTTGTTGAAAATTCGACAACCATTGCTGTTAAACTTTATACCGCATTTGTTTTTAATCATCTGACTGACGGAGAGAAGATTCGTTGACAGCTCAGGCACATAAAGAACATCAGTCACTTGTATTGTGCTTTTCGATCCGTTCTGTAGCACGTCGATGTTTACTTTGCCGCTGCACTCAACTCGGAGTTCCTTATTGTTCGCTACTCTGATCGTTTTGATTGGAGGTGGTTTTTTGTCATAAATCCAGTCCTTGCACATCGTCATATGCATAGCCGATCCACTATCTATTAGCCATCCGGAATCATAGCTGGTTGTGGCAGAAAAGATGGCAACAAACGAGTTATCATTTTTCTCAACGCTCTTCACATTACAGTCTTTGCTAACATGTCCAAGTTTATTGCAAGAAAAACATCTTGGAATTCGGTGACCTTTATACGGAGGCCCCTGCTTTGACCGTGTTTTAGCATAAAACACGCTTGTATCATTACTGTCATTAGTCTTGACTTCCTGTAACAGTTTCGTCTTTACGAAATCGGCTGTTATAGCGACACCGGAGCTTTCCATGGCCATAAGCATGGGCTTGTATTGATCAGGGAGACCGGCAAGTAACAAGGTCCCTAGCCATTCGTCATCGACTTTAAAACCGATGTTTCGGAGCTTGTGCGCTGTAGTCAAAATTTTATTCACATACTCTTCGATATTTTGACAGCCGTCAAGAGTCGTTGTTATAAGATCCCGTAACAATCCCACTCGACGGGTGAGGCCGGAGTCATCAAAGGCTTTACAGAGGTTGGACCACACTTCTTTTGCGGTTTTAGCCTCCTGCACGTGGATGTAGTTTATCGGATCCACTAAAAGCACTATTTTTGACTTTGCCATAATATCCTTTTTCGGGTCAACGGTCGTACCGGCGGCGACGGAGCCTGTGACGACGTCCCAAAGGTCTTCATGCTCTAAGTACGTTTGTACGGCAAACTTCCAACTCGCAAAATTTTCTCTGCCTTGCAGTCTTTCGATCAATGGCATATTATTAACGGATGACATTTTACTGCACGTTTTTCGTCAATATATCATCAACGAAAATTTGGCATACCGTTGCGAAGCGAAGTACGTTCTTTTGTTTTATGAAATTTACTGAAAATATGTTTTGAACTAGAAATTGGCGTATTTATATTATTTAAGCGTAAATTTTAGCGTAAAGGGCCGCATAACCTGTAGAAAATACACCAGTTTAGTAATATATATGTATTAAAACACGGAGAACGTGACCTATTTCCGAGACATTTCGGCGTTGACACACATAACAACTGACAGAACATTCATAGACCAGAACATTAAATAAGGCTGGAGTTTGTATTCCAACAGGAGTATTATCTTACTTAAGAAAATAAACTCGTTTATGGGTATTTATAAGTTCAAGAAAAAATAATACACCTCATAAATGACGCATTCTCATTGGTCAATTTAATTTGACATGCAGCAGACGATTAAGCTTGGATTGGTTAAATTGTCTTTTATGCCGACCGAGAAAATTAGTCTGAAATATTTTCTAAAATGTCGTATCTTACTATGAAATTTAAGTGTAGATACGAAGTGTTGGGAGCTAACATAGATTATACAGTTTACAAATGAACATATATATAAGCAGTTTTGTGTACTGGATTCAAGTAATCTATAAACACATTTTCGAGCAGTGTCGTGAAAATTATCTTTTTACATTCATATACGACCTTATCGCCTTCACATCCTTAGTTTTTTTTATAGGTCGGTGACGATGTAAATCGTGTTTCGAAATTTAAATATCTTGATACGTAATAGGAATTACATACTTACTGATACATACTGGATAAATATTGATTCCAAATTTAAAATCTCGCTGTTTACTGGACACTTCTAATATAGTCTTTGGTATTTTCCACTGACTGTAGTCTTTCCAGCAATTGTATGGCAACATGAAATGGCATTTTTGAGAAAAAATTGTTTATTTCAACTTACAAGATATAATTAGATATGTTATCTTAAATTTTCCAACCACTAATAAACAGAAAATATTATAACCCTGCATATCATAAAAAAAAAAACAAGTCCTTTAGTTATAATAACACCATACAGTGTTATTATAACTAAAGGACTTGTTTTTTTTTTGTTCTTATTCACTTCACTAAAATAAGAGTTTAACTTTGCATTAAACTGTAATTTAAAGAAGCTATTTAATTCAAGCAGTCGCGTACACTAATTTTCTCATAAAAACGATCAAAAATTTGTTTATCAATTTTTTCATTATTTTCTATCAATTTTCGATTTCTTTTAGTTTTTTTGCAATCGACTGCGTTTTTATGCATTTTTATAGCTTGAATTTCAGCTTGTTTTTTCAATATTAAGATGCATTTAAAGAGGGTTGGTTTTGTTGTTATGCCACCCTTCTAAGGCATTTGTCGTCCTATTTTTTTTCTCTATAACAGCTGTAAACTTCGGAGGTTAGTATTTTACTGAGAACTAGTTCTAGTTGACTACGGAACCCTAAAAAATTGAACCCTGACCCAACATAGAACTTTGTCTAACTAATTAATGTTAAATAAATACATGTTGAGAATAAAGTTATAAAACATTTCCTGAGAATCAATGTAGACATAATTCCATAGCGGATCAGTGTTTCTTTTCGTCGTACACATCACTACTGTTATAAATTGTCCTCTCTTATCTCATTACTTCTTAAATACATGCCGTCCTATATGTATGATTTTCTTCAAAAAAGCTTTAGGTTGTATTTCATCGTTATTAATTTTCATCAAAAGTGAAAGAATTTGACATAAAACCGGTGCGATGAGGAGGGACAATGAGCATGAGTTTACGAGAAGTGCGAAGGACGCAACCGGGTCGAGCAGATACAAATTGAAATTTAGATCTAAGATACTCGGGTGCAGTGCAGCTGGATCAAATAAAATGGAATAAAGAGTGGATAAGACTCGTTATGACCTACATTCACGAATGGGAAGCCAATTAAGTTGACGGCGAAAATCAGATATGTGGTCATATTCACGAAGTCCAAAAATGAATCTAATGCAGTTATTAAGAACACGATCCAAACGATTCAATGAAGCCTGAGTGATATTTGAATAACACACATCAGCATAATCAAATATGGGCAGAACAAGAGCTTGAATAAGGAGAGTTTTGGTGCTGACAGGAAGAAAGTGTTTTAGTCGGTAAAGCGATCGAAGTGTGTTGGTCACTCTGCGACATACGTCAGACACCTGTGGCAAAGAATATATATATTAACGTAAAAAGAAACGACAGGGACACTTGTGTGCAGTAACAGAACTCGCGGCTATGTGTGCGTGTCGTGAGGCGAGCGGGGGCGAGCGCGGGACGCGCGAGGTGGGGAAAGTCGAGCCGCGGCTCGACGACTCAAAGGGTCACACCACCGCGTGCCGCCGTCTCAGTCTGCTCGAATCAATTCACATTGTTCGCTCGCGCCGCGTCGTATGCGCTTTCATACTTTTCGATGTACCTTTACCTTTTGATATACCTTGTGAATGCTTCCCATTCGATTTTTTGAAAAAACTGTTCGTAGTACGATTTCGAATCTTCGCCGTAATTAAAGAGAATAATAAAAATTTTAAAGTAAGTCGCAAAAACAGAAAATATATAAAAGTAAGCAATTTATAACATATGTCAAGACTATTATACTAAATAAATAAATATCACACAACCTCCCACAAATCAACTTAGTCCCAAATTAAGCTCAAGAAGGCTTGTGTTAATGGGTACTATGCGACGATATACATACTTATATAGATAAATAAATGCTTAAATACATAGAACATCCATGACCCAGGCACAAATATTCGTGTTCATCACACAAATATTTGCCCTTGCCGGGATTCGAACCCGGGACCGTCGGCTCAGTAGAAAGAAAGAAAGAAAGAAAGAAAAACATTTATTCGGGGACAAAACATAATTGCGCAGAAAAGTGACAAACAAAGAAAAAAAAAACTATAACTAAGTACTTAAGCTAATTATGAGTGCCTCGAAACGGTCCCACCTCAGCATAATGCTAGCTCCCGAGAGAGCCAGCGCTGATCTTCCGGTGGGACCATAGGTGGCGCCACGGTACGGCACACACGAAATACTGATCGCGCTCAGATTGCATTTAACCTGAACGCGACGTCCGACAAGCAAAGCAAATGCTGTCAGCATGTCACTGTCAATAATAAAATTGCAGTATTTGCAGTAACTCAGGTTACTTTCCACAGAGTACCTTTGTATATTTACTTTCCTTATAACTTTAAACAGCCCAGAATTCTTTATTATAATGAAAATTATTATTAATATTTACACGAAAAATAGACATACACATGGACAAAAGAAACAAACGAAACCATAAAGTAATACAGTGAACATCAGAACAACAAAGAATAAATGAAACCAACACACAAAATATGGGACATAAAAGTAAGTACATTTATCTACAACTACTTAAGGAGCTATTTAGAAACAGCTTGTATCCAGTCTCAAAGTTTCCTGTTTAAGTTGATGTTCATATACGAAGTTTGTAAGTTTTGTTTTCAAATTGAATAATGTTGCAGGTTCCTAACTGGCGGTGGAATATTATTCCAACATTTCGTGGCGACATATCGGAAACTTCCTCTGAAAGCAGCTGAAGCGTGTTGCGGAGTCATTAGCTGTAAGCTGCACTGGCGGGTTCCGCGAGTTCTGTGATTGGAGAACCATGACAACTTCTCATACAGATAAGATGGTGCTTTGTGCTGTATTACTCCAAAGAGCAAACATGCCAAGTGGAGTTTACGACGGTGCTGCATTTTAAGAATTTTGTGATCATTCAGAAATGGTGTAACATGGGCCCTCAATGGAATATTAAAACAGTATCGAGAGCAAGCGTTTTGAACGCGCTGGATGAGCCTCTTTGTTTTAGCAAGAAGACGTGGACCAAACACAGTATCCATATAATTTAATTTAGATAGAACAAGTGCCTCAACCAGTTGAACACGTAATTTTTCATTCATAAAAGGCCTGATTCTGTATAGTAATTTAAGTTTATAGAAACAGCTTCTAACAGAACTTGCAACATGCTTCTCGTATCTTAAATGACAGTCCATTATGAGACCTAGGTTCCGTGCTTCATATACCCGTTCTATTTGCTCAGCCATCAGTTTTACATCATAGGATGGACTAAGCCCCTTCAACATAGGATTGCTGCCAAAAATTAGATATTTTGTTTTAGCAGGGTTAAGTAGTAAACTGTTATTTGTGGCCCAGGTAGATATGTTGGACAGATCACAGTTAAGTTTATGTATAGCTTGTTCAATATCAGAAGGTTTGCAAGAGATGTAGACTTGAATATCATCTGCATAGATATGGTACTTGCAGTGTGCAATGTGTGATATAATGTCGGCTGAGTATAAAATAAAAAGGATTGGGCCGAGGATCGATCCCTGGGGTACTCCTCTAGTGACTTCCATCTTCTCTGAAACCCGAGTGGAGCCATCATTAAGGTTAAGTTTGACATATTGGTAACGATTCCTAAGATAGCTAGCGAACCAATTTAAAGCATCATTGTCAAAACCGTAATAACTTAACTTAGATAGTAATAAGTCAATGTCGAGGCAGTCGAAAGCCCTAGAAAAATCAAGCAGTACGAGCAATGTACACATTCCCTTATCCTGAGAACACAAAATGTTGTCAGTGACATCCAGCAGAGCAGTGGTAGTACTTCGTCCCTTCCTAAAACCTGACTGGACATCGGGCAAAATATTGTTGTTCTCAAGATACTGTGTTAATTGTAAGCATACTGCTTTCTCCAGTATCTTGGACAAACATGGCAATATGCTTATTGGTCTAAGATCCTTTAATTCAGATGGATTTGTTTTTTTAGGCAGCGGTCGCACAATAGCTAGCTTCCAAAGGTCAGGAAATGTGGAGGTTGTAATTGACGTGTTTATTAAATCCATTATTATGTCCAAAGTTTGTGGAAGAGTCATTATTAACATGCCTAAATTAATACCGTCACCGCCTTCTGCATTTGATTTTAGACTTTTAATAAGTTTCAACATTGTATCTTGGCCAACTGGCTCAATATGGAAAACAGAATTACCAAACCTGTGAAATTCGAAATAAGTTAGTTGAGAAATGGTGACTTGTGAATTAATTGGTAAGGTTAAAAAGTGTTTGTTGATAACATTGGGATCATTAAAACTGGTAGGTAATTCTGTGTTATTGTCAGGCAACAGAGTAGATTTAAGATTTTTCCATAATAATTTGGGATTGTTTACTTTATTATTTATATTATGTTTGAAATAGGCAGCTTTTTCGTTGTACATAGCTTTATTTACCAATGGATTTTAATTCTTTATAATAAAGTTTTTTACTATCTGACCCAGTTTTGTGATAATCTGAAGCAGCCTTGTCGCGCAACCTCATCATTAGCCTGATGGTATCCGTTATCCAAGGATAGGATGGGCCTCGGACTACAGTTGTTTGATTTTGATTGATTGGGGCATGCATGTCAAATAAATAGACTAAGTGCCTAGTAAACGCTTCAACCTCATCATTAACGCTTGACAACGGTGTTAGTAGATCCCAGCGTACATTCTGTAAGTCCGTCTCAAAAATCGAGAGTTCAATTTTTGCGATGGGTCTGTGTGTTATGGTGTAAGGCTTTGGTTTTTCCCTTCTAATATTGTACTCGCACACAACTAGACAGTGTCCATACAGAGGGCCCACGCGTACAATACATGTTTTTTTAGCTTGCGTGTCAGTACAAACTACGTCAAGTAGTGTCTTACTATTGTTTGTAAAATGTGTAGGCTCCTTTATTAATTGTGACAACTTAAAGGTAAATAAAAACTGGTTAAATGTTTCTACTTTTGAGCCAGTTGTCTGTAACAAGTCAATGTTTAGGTCACCTAACAGAATCAAGTGGTCGTAAATAGGTATTGAACTGATCGAGCCAGAAATAGCGTCAAAAAACAAATCAACATCCATCCAAGGCGGCCTGTACGCAACTCCTATCACTATTTTCTTCCCATTGAGGTTTAAATTTACCCACATTTGTTCCACCGACTTATGCTGAGGATCTACGGGGTGTGGCCAAGTGTGTGCATTCAAATGTCGTTTGATATAAAACCCGACGCCTCCTCCACGCAAGCGTGTGCCCGGTGGTCGGGGATTGTGACGTAGCTTGAAACCAGGTAGGACAGGAGCTCGCCCTTCCTCCCCTTCCCTTAGCCAGGTTTCATTTATCGCCAAAACATCCAGGTCTTGACGTATGCATGCTGCTATGAAATTGTCATGATCCGTGCCCAATGAACCCGCATTATACAAACCTACCCTAAAATGTTTACAAGCCATGATCCGTGTGTAAGCGCAGAGCGCTGCAAACCGGTTTAGCGTTCGTAGTAAACAAAGTGATTAGGCGTGCTACAGTATATATGTTATTCGCGTCTGAGTGTAGTGTGTGGTAAAAAGTCAAGAAAATGATTGAATTTAAAATATGATATTGTGTGTTATTGTGTGGCGTTTTATAATCATTGAGTGACAAGATGTCTATTATGAGATATACGAAACAATAGTGCAATAAGTTCAACAAAATAGTAACTTCGAGACTGGATTGAGTATTTTGGCTGCTAAGAAACAAACAAGAAAGAACAAAAAGTATAGATGAAAACCAGGCAATCAAACATGTCGTGTGCCAAAAACCCGTTCCAGATCATGCTCTGTGCGAATGCGATGACGAGGTGCATCCGTACCCGGCTGTTGTCGCACGTAGATCCTACCGTCCCTGGTCCAAACATATCGCCAGCCAAATTGCTGCTTCAGTTCTCGAGCCTTCTGGAACAGGCGTCGGTTATACGAAGTTAGTCGTTCATTGATGTAGAAGCGACAGTTTGGACCAGGTATACCAGTGCCTTCCGTGGTTGCGCCGCGACGCACCCGCGCCGCCTGGAGCAGTTGGTCTCGCACGGCGCGACGAGCGAGGCGCACCACGAGCAGCCGCGGCCGCGGCGCTGGACCCTGGACGCCCTCTTCCAGCTGCGGCGCGCGACCGACGCGCGTAGCATCCACGATGTCGTGCTCTGTTAGCGGGTTCCCTAACTTCTGGCCCAACGTAATTGCCAAATGCGTTGCGTTTTCGCCATTGCTTTCGGGGATGCATGATATCTCGACGTCCTTTAGCAATAATTCTTGGTCCCGATCATTTAGCTCCAACTTGAGCTGTGAAATTGTGTCCTCAAGCGCTGCTGCGACTCCACCATCTACGCTGGTGCTTTGTGTATGGGGCCTGGCCTCTAAAGCCTCGACGCGGGCACAGAGGGTGTCAATGCGCCCATCACAGCCATCGATCCGCGACGCCAAGCTTACCATGGCCGTGCGAAGAGCGTGAATTTCTTGGTTCATCGTCCGCATCTCCTCACGGAAGAGACGGAGCTCCGTGACCAGCAGATGCATGTCAGTAGGCAGTTGCTTAACCAGTGCGCCAACCGCGTCGTCAAAATATTTATATATTTTAAACCTTAAATAAATAAACATCTTTCATTAAGTAATAATTAATAATTATTATTTCATTGTGCCGCGGTAGCTAAACCGCCAACCCTACGCGTAGACGCGGCACTACAAGGTCACTGACGCACGAGTTACACCGATATGCCTTTGTCGCCCCTGTGCCTGTGGCTCCCACGTAAGGCCAGAGTCAAAAATCAGACCCAGGTTCTTCACTTGCGACGCCAACGGAATAGGAGTGTCTTCAAACCGGATAGGAGCTATGTGCGCCATTTCAGTTGTAGAGAGCAAACGGGGACTTCCGAGTACAATGGCCTGACATTTAGACGGGTTCACGGTGATCCCAAAACTACGATACCAAGCAGAAATCCGGTCCAGGTCATCATTGATGTCAGAAACTGCGCGATTTAAATCGTCAGCGCTCGCCTGGGTATACAGCTGCAAGTCGTCGGCATACAAATGATGAGAGCATACTAAGTGAGACACAATTAAATTAATAAAAAGAGAGAATAAGAGTGGAGAGAGAATTCCGCCTTGCGGTACACCGGAAGTGAGATCACACCAGTCAGAAAATGATCGATCTGCGTGAACCCTCTGACGGCGACCGCGAAGATAGGAGGCAAACCATGATGAGAATTGATCTCATTATCTTGATATCATAGTGTGTTGTTTCTTTTTTTACACACTGCAAAAACAAATAAATATTCGGGGTTTGAGGCAATTTCAAATTAATCCTATAATGCCACCGCTCCAAAGAATTGGTTGTGCGATTTTGGGCTTCATGTGCACATCTTAATGTTTTCGGTGTAAATTTTTTTAGCCACTCGACACCTCCTACGTATAC
Organism: Apotomis capreana; assembly: GCA_947623375.1. Lineage (NCBI taxonomy): Eukaryota > Metazoa > Arthropoda > Insecta > Lepidoptera > Tortricidae > Apotomis > Apotomis capreana. Next base: position 18,085,175 of record OX392501.1, read on the forward strand.
TGATACAAGTGCAAAATCACGATTTTACAGGAGGGCTGTTCAAAGGTATAAAGTGCCATAACTAACTCATACGTTGAAATAATGTAATGAAATTTTCAAATAATTTTAATGAATATATTTTCCTTAAATCTACATATTTACTATTTCAAAATTAATTGTACTTTTAGAAAAAAAGGTAGTTATACCAGTATACGTGAAATTTACGAGTTCTAGTTTTCGGGTATACGAGGGTAGTCCCAGAAGTATCCGACCTGATAAAGAAAACAAAAGAAAATCTAAATTTTTATTTTTTATTTTTCTACATAATCTCCTTTTAGTTGGCCCAGCGATGTTCGATAGCTTCAACACCTTGTTTGTAGTGAGATTGGTCGAGCTCGTCGAAATACCCATCAACCGCAGCCTCCACTTCATCATTGCTGGCAAATCTTTTACCACCAAGCCATTTTTTAAAATTTGGAAACAAAAAATAATCTGAAGGGGCCAAATCGGGCGAATAGGGTGCATGAGGAAGTAATTCGAACTTTAAATCGCGGATTTTGGTCATGGCCTTGGTACACGTGTGTACTGGTGCATTGTCTTGGTGAAACAAAATTTTTTTTTTCGCTTTAAGCGGTCGTTTATGACAGATTTTTTTCACTCAATTGATGCAAAAGGTTAGCATAATACTCGCCAGTGATAGTCTTTCCTTTCTGAAGATAATCTATGAAGATTATCCCACGGCAATCCCAAAAAACGGAGGCCATGACCTTTCCTGCTGATGGAACGGTTTTTGCCTTCTTTGGGGCCGGTTCTCCTCTTCGAGTCCATTGCTTCGACTGTTCTTTCGTCTCTGGTGTGAAATAATGCACCCACGTTTCATCCATAGTGATAAAACACCGCAAAAACTCCGCTTTATTGTTATGAAATTTTGCCAGACACTCGGTTGAAATATCTTCGCGACGTCGTTTTTGTTCGTCTGTGAGCAATCGCGGCACCCACCTTGCGCACATCTTTTTCATACCCAAATTTTCAGTTAATATGCGATGTACAGCACTTTTTGAAATCCCTGCCATATCTGCTAGCTCGCGTACTTTCAATCGACGGTCATCTAATACCATTTTGTGGATTTTTTTACTGTTTCTGGCGTAGTCACTTCATTTGGTCGACCACATCGATGTTCATCTTCGCAACAAGAGCGACCTCGTTTAAACTCGGCCACCCAATATTTTACTGTTGTAAACGATGGAGCAGACTCCCCCAAAGTAGAATCTAGCTCCGCTTTAATGCTAGTTGGACTAAAACCTTTTAAATGAAAGTATTGTATCACATAACGATGGCCAATTTTCTCCATGGCTGAAAAAGTGTTCACAGCGTCCACTATTGATGGCTACTAAACAAAAGACAAACGATGCTACGTGTTCTAATTTCAAATTTAAACTTTATAAAATGCGTTATTTTTAAAAAGAGTATTTACTCAAAATAAAAACCTCTTTAAGTGTATCAGGTCAGGTACTTCTGGGACTGCCCTCGTACTGAGACAACTACCACTTGATCCAGTATACGTCGTAAACTATGATTAGATGAATATGGATAATTATATTATTACTATGCCTATTATGCGACATGTACCATTTATTAGATATATAAACAAACTAAAAGCTCGTGTTTGGATGGATCTGATCGGTTAGTTTCATCTGATTTGTCACTTGTACCAGTATACGCCTGAATGAATCCGTTATGTACCAGTATACTGTTCTGCCGTGCAATACTTAAACAACAGTAAGTGCTACTTTTGCGATTTTTTGTTTTTTCTTGATCGTAGATCACCGTGTTAAGACGCACACATGTATATAGTCCACGTGCGATTATGACAATGGGAACATATAAAAATCGAAGCCTCCATGTACAGTAAATCAGAAGAATTTAGTAAATTATTGAGGTAAAACTAACTAAAATGCCGTAATAGAGTTGTCGGCTGTGAATTTTTAGACTTCACTGATTAAAATACAGTAAAGGTCTCCTGACAATCGTAAATTAACATGTAAACAGAAGTTAATACTTACGCCAAAAACTGTTTAAAATACAGTACAATATAAATGTTCTAAAATATTTGTACTGTGTTTGGAATTTTAATGATTTTTCAGCATAATTACTAATTAAAATGCAGTAACAGTATTTCCTTACTATAATTTAAGTGGTCGAACTAGTCCATTGAATAAAAAGTTCTAGAGTGCGTGAGTTAGTAACGTAAGATGTTTCTTCGGAAACATGTCAAGAGTCCCTAGGTAATAAACATACTAAAACCCCGGGGACACTAGGAGGAGCCCCGGAGTGGGGGGAGGGGGGGGGGGAAGGGTCCATTTTTTCATTTTTCGCTTAAATCTCAAAAACGGTACATGTTAGAGAAAAACTTTCAAGGAAAAGTTGAAAGGCCATAAAATTATCTACAAGTTGTACCTAAATATTTTTTTCCTATATCCTACCGTTTCTGAGTTACACGCAGTAAAAAATGATTTTGGCTCAAACAATTTCCCCATACTACATACCCATGTTTATCACATCAATCGATCAAAAAATATTTCTTTCTTCCAAAAAACTCAAATGTGCAACTTGTGACCGGTACTGATAGATTGCTCTTAATTAGGTCTATAATTGGTAAAGTAAACACATTCCTCCATGGAAGCCTTTAGGAGGAATCGATTGTCAAAATATTATATTAGGGCAGTTTGAGTTACTGAACTTGATCTTTTTATTTGTTCTTCCAAAAAAACTCAAAAGTGCAACTTGTGACCGGTACAGATAGATTGCTCATAATTAGGTCTATCATTGATAAAAATACCAGATTCCACCACGGAGGCGTTTACGGGGAATTGAATTGTATTAGGGTAGTTACGATACTTGAACTTTTTATTTTTTTTTCTTCCAAAAAGCTCAAAAGTGCAACTTGTGACCGGTACTGATAGATTGCTCTTAATTAGGTCAATCATTGGTAAAAAAAACACATTCCTCCATGGAAGCCTTTAGGAGGAATTGATTGTCAAAATATTATATTGGGGTAGTTACGCAACTTGACCTTTTTATTTTTTTTCTTCCAAAAAGCTCAAAAGTGCAACTTGTGACCGGTACTGATAGATTGCTCTTAATTAGGTCTATAATTGGTAAAAAAAACACATTCCTCCATGGAAGCCTTTAGGAGGAATCGATTGTCAAAATATTATATAAGGGTAGTTTTCGAATTTTTCACCTTTCATGGGATGTAGCTCGAAAACGGCTGCGAATAGAAAAAAAATATCTAGGTACAACTTGTAGATAATTTTATGGGCTTTCAACTTTTCCTTGAAATTTTTTCTCTAACATGTACCGTTTTTGAGATTTAAGCGAAAAATGAAAAAATGGACCCTTTCCCCCCCTCCCCCCACTCCGGGGCTCCTCCTAGTGTCCCGGGGTTTTAGTATGTTTATTACCTAGGGACTCTTGACATGTTTCCGAAGAAACATCTTACGTTACTAACTCACGCACTCTAGACCCCCCTTGGACTCATTCAATGGACTAAACAGTCGTAAATAAGAGAGCAAAATACAACCTAAAGTACAGTACTAAGCTCACTTACTGTGACTTAAACTGTCGTTTGACTATTTTTAAATGTGTTTACTGCAAACACGACAGCAATTTACTGTAGATTAGGTTGAATTTTGCTCTTCAAACATAAAATGGTTCTAAAATACTTTGAGCCAAGCCACACTTTCATGTCTGATGACTCCTTCCACCACAATGTCGAGCAAAGTTTACTTCAAAAAATGCGAAAAGTGTTAGTTTTTGGAGTTTTTACTCGAGCTTGTAACCCCAGGAAAAGTACAGGTAAAATCTATGAATATATCCGATTTCTATGATTTCAAATCGCACATTTATCTACAGAAGTTGAATGATTGATAACCGTGGAAATCGAGTCTATTTAAAAGACATTGTCGAAGCCATGGTACAGAGGGGGCAGATATTGTTTATTTCGAGTTGCAAGAATACGACAAATTAACATGTCTGAAATAAAAAAAAACCCTGATGCACCAATGAAAACTGTGCCTAAAGTCAACAATTTAATCAAGAAATGTAATCTCTTTAAAAAGCTATACCAACTTATGTCCAAATTTAATAAAAAAATAATTCCAAGTCTATTTAAATAGACTTCTGTTTTGGAGAAAAATACCTGTTACTGCAGGCTCAGGTGAAGAAGAAGATTTGACAAATACAATACAAATACAAATAGGTACTCTTTATTGCACACCATTGATTTTGCGTTTGAAGACAGAGTGAAGATGTGTAAGTTACATATACTTAGATGTCTGTGAATGTTTTTATTACTAGTATTTTTATTCAGTAGCCTTACCCAAACATTTCAGTGTCACGTCGGTGTCAACCTCGTGGTAAGGCTACAGCATGTAGACGAGAAGATAAAAATTTCATTTTTCTTGAATTTGTATGTAACATAGTCACAAATTGGTATCCTGCCTTTTCGCCGAAATATTTTTCCAAACTGATTTATTTGCCAAACTGTTTCATTTCCCAACTCACGATTTTCTCTTAAAGCAAAAAAAAAATCTCAGTGTACTTTTTATGCTCTTATAGAATACAGTAGGTTTGGTTAGATTTGTTTTATGAAAGATCCGAAAAAAATTTGGTTTCAGAGAAAATCGTGAGTTGGGAAATGAAACAGTTTGGGAAGTGATACTTTGGAAAACAATTTTTGGCCAAATATGTTTATTATTTATAAACATACCTTATTTTGTACCACGACGTGTTGGTATCACGAAGAACTCAATTAATATAAATACTAAGTAAATTGCAGTAAATTGTTATGAATACTGTACTTTAGTCTGCAATTAATTCAAGTAGCTATTAGTGTACGAGGGTTATTTGCAGTGATCCGCTTTTTTACTGCACTTTAGTCTGCATTTATTGTGTTTTTAGTTCTTTTCGAGAGTACAGTAAAACTATAAAAAAAATTAAAATAGCAATAATTTATTCAATTATTGTTAAAATAAAAAAATGTTCACGTATTCGTATTTCATGTATTCCGTGCTATATTTTGATATTCAAGTATTTGTAAATAATCATCGAGAACACCAAAAAAAACCGGTTTGAAAGGGTTTTTTGCGTTTTTCTCGAAACTCACTTTTTGCACTTACTGTTGTTTAAGTATTGCACGGCAGTGTTAAGGTTATTTTGTATGTTATGTCCAATATAGTAAGTTCAGACGTAGGTATTTAGGATATTTAAACAAATTACTTTTGAAAGACAATAAATAAAGCAAATTTACACTAAAATTACGTTTATTTAAAAGGTAATTAAAATCACAGCCCGCATTTAGGGAATGGTGTTTTTTGTCTTTGTTACAGCGGTATTATCAACATTATTACTGTTTTAACATTTATATAGTAGATTCCAGTTCCTATTTTGTCCATCACAATTGTCAGACCAAAACCTGAATTCATCTACATCATCTTGAAGTATTAATTTAATTAAGTCAAATAATTTGTCATTTAGTCATGTCAACAGTAAGGTGGAAGTACTAGTACTCGACGCGGTACTAATAGGCGACCTACGCGTCACCATACTTTCAACTGCGATAAATAAGATAAGATTACCGTTACTTTCATAGCAAATAGAATGAATACATGAGAAACGTTTGTAGCTATCGAATTTCACACGCAAAATAATAAAATATACAACCTGACTGCCTGCAAAAGCACGTGACATGTACTGGGACATCCTATTGACTTACATTTCATTACATTACAAGATTTTTTTATATGATCATTATATGATATAAATACCATTTAATAAAGGTAAAAGTCATACCTCTCATAAGGGATAAATAAATTTGCGATAGACGTGTAAATTAACGTACTATTACGAAACATAAAATAAATATCCCTTGCAATGTCGAGTACTAGTACTTCCACCTTACCTAACAAGTAGCATTCCCAAATCAAATGCTGTGAAATTATACAGTTTAAGTTTTTTTTTGTAATAAAACACGCTTAATATTACCGTGAGGAGATGACAAGGTTTTTGAAGGTCGAATACAGCACTCGCATTTTTTTATTAAGTTTGAGTTTTTTTTTTCTATTTATTTCAAGTCTCTCCTCCATGTGCCAATGTGTTTGGTTGTTGGTTTTTCAGTAGGTGTTTTCAAATTCTCGTAAATGTGACAAGCGTCAACTTAATATTTTGACTGAAAATATCACGGTATTGTCGAACAGAATAAGCTTGCGCTTCGTATTTGGTAGAATTAAACCACTCCTTGTACAAATTATATTATATTTCAATGAAATTCAAACTTCCGCCAGCAAAAATGTGTGTTACGAACTTGAATATTTATTCCTGGTCATGGATGTTATCTCTACATGTACTTTATAAATTATTTATATATCGTCGTCTAGTACTCATAGTACAAGCTTTTCTTTGCTTGGGACACTGGGTCGATTTGTGTAAGATGGTGCCTTAATATTTATTTATAATTAAAAAAAAAACCGTTCAAAATTTTACGTAATTTTTGTCTTACATGTTTATTATTTGTTTTCTTGGCTTGTTTTTCCCGTATTTTTATTTTATTTAAACTCATGATTAGATTTTTACTTTCTTTGTTCGTTGATCCACATATTATTTAAATTACACGTAAGTTACCGACATCTTTTTTGCTATTTTATTTTACGATTGCCTGTCGTGCCAACTAAGCAGCTGCCATCTCTCACAAGCAAGCATACTGAGGTAACTGCCACTTGTGCCACGCCCGCGCCACCCTTCTCCGATAGGTGTACTGCGTATAGTGGTACAAGCGACTTATCTCAGTATACGATGTTCTAAATTATAAAACGGTGTTAGTTGTATCAGTATACGTCACTTTATTTCGAAAACTAGCAGTAATTTTGTCATGAAAAGTTTATAACATGTAGATATAAGTATTTTGATCCTAAATATGCAAAAAAACGAAAATCGTAAAAATGTCAGCTCTCATCAGTATACGTAGGAGGTATCGCACTGGTCTTACACATATTTCTGGAAACGTTTTCCATTTGATGTTTGGGGGGCATTCTCTTCGATTGCAGACCACCCTTCCTCAATTTTTTCTGAAGGCAGTAACGGCAATAGAGCAGTCATTCTAGTGGTGTTTCTGCCTTCTCTGTTCTTATTAAGCTTCAACTTCTTAGCCTGTTTCCAAATGGCTCTACTGTAATGGAATAGACAGCCAGATATATTTGCATTTGGATAAATTATGCGTATTGCATTTATTTGTGCTTGTTCGTAGTCGCTTTTAAATTTAGCAATTATCCAATCCAAGTTTTTCTTTTAACAGCCGGAAAAACCGACAGCTTGCTTTTTATCAGGTCCATCCATAAACGACCGGTATTACATTTATGGTGTCCAGGCTAGAATTGTAATCTAAATGTAGCACGTACATTTGGGCGAACGGCGTCGGAGCAGCTTTGAAAGTTCCATCTACTAGTTAGGGACCTTTGCAGTGTCGTTTAATGTTTTTACATAACGGCGATTGTATTATTATTAATAAAAGATGTGATGATCAATATAATATTTATTGTATTTCTTGTTACAATTAGTTTTATAAAATATCTTAAGACAATCGAGATCGTGTTACCGTGTCTCTGACAGCTTAGTAAGAGAGGGTGGCGGGGTAGGTGCCACAGAGCATGGTAGACAGTAATCGTTGCGTTCTGTTACATCTTCCCCTTTTAAGCAAAATCATACACAAACAAAATCATAAAACAACTTTCTCTACAATAGTACTAAAGTTAAACATTGTTTACCAAGTTAACAAACAATACAAATTTAACTTTTAGTTTTGCATTAGTAATACTGAGGTCTTATTAACTAAAGTATACAGCTAGCTTAACATTTACATTTTCTCCCCCCCTTTCACAAATAATTTATGAGCAGCCACAAAAGTCAAGCATCAGCCAGGTGCTGTGACTCCGCTGGACCACAAAGTATTAAGCCGGTCGAATATGGAAAGAGGTTCTAGTGTACTCTACATTGTCTTTATCAACTAAATTATATGATCTAAACCCATTATTTTTAACAATTTTCCCTTCTAGCCATTTCTTTTTATTCACATCTTTCTTGAACCAGACCTGGTGCCCATTATAAAATACATTCTTACTTCTAACGGTATTATTATAATGTATCAAATTTCGCTGTAATCCTTTATCAAATTGCTGTTTAACATTAACATTCATTTTGGGTTTTAAATATTCATAATTAACAATACCTTTGGTTTTTATATTCCTATTCATCATTAATTGGCCTGGTGAAAAATTTGTTCCACAAGTGGGTGAAGCCCTGTATTGTAGTAAAGCTATTCTAAAGTCAGTCTTGTCTTCGTTGCATTTCACTAAAATTTTCTTAGCTATTTGGACACCCCTTTCTGCCATCCCATTGGACTGTGGATATCTTGGACTTGTGTAAGTAAATTTAAAGCCCCATTCATGGGCAAATTGATGGCACTCCCTAGACTCAAAAGGTACATGATCAGATACTACTTCATTAGGAATACCAAAGTTACTAAAAACATCAATCAGACTATTAATTATACATTTAGCACTCTTGTTTGAAATTAATTTAATATCCAGCCATTTAGAAAAGTAATCGTATATTACAAGATAACTTTTTGTTTTAAAATCCATTATATCGGTTCCAATTTTTAGGAATGGCAGGCCTGGTACTTCATGCGGCTTCATACGGTGGTTATTTTGATAAGTTTGACAAATGAAACATCGTTTTACAAAAATATCTAAATGCTCATCAATTTTTGGCCAATAATACAAATTTCTCGCAAGTTGCTTCATTTTAGTTGTTCCAAGATGTCCTTCATGTAACAGTTTCATAATTTTCAAACGTAATGACGTCGGTATTATCAACCTGTGATTCAAAAATATTAAATCTTCATCTGTGTGTATTTCAGCTCTAAATTTATAATAATATTGCAAATTATCTGCCACATATTTCTTATCTGGCCACCCATTTTTAGTATATTCTATTAATTTTGATAATTCCGAGTCATTAATAGTTTCATTTATTAGTTCCTGTTTCTGCTCCTGCGTGCATTGTAGGTGACTTGCAAGTCCTACACAATGTATCATGTCATTTAAATATGGTTCATCAATCTCATCACCTTTAATATATGCACGTGAGAGCAGATCAGCAATGTACATGTATTTTCCTTTTAAATATTTAAATTCTATCTCATATTTTAAAAGTTTTAGTTTCATCCGTTGTAACCTTGGAGAAGGAACTTCATGAATATGTTTCTTTTTAACAAAGACTCTAATGGTTTGTGGTCATTTACAACTAAACATTTCTGTCCATAAATATAATAATGAAATTTATGTGTAGCCCAGACAATACTCAGCAGTTCTTTTTCTATTTGGGAGAAATTTTGTTCAGCTGCTGTTAAACTTCTTGAGGCAAAACTTACAGGCTTTCCGTTTTGTAACAGGCAACATCCCAAGCCATCTTTTGATGCATCTGATTGGATTACTATTGGAAGTTTGTGATTAAAATTCTGTAAAGTGGGGGCTTCAGTTAATTTTTTCTTAATATTATTATAAACCTGTTCATGAGTTTCCGTCCATAGCCAGTTTACATCCTTTTTTAATAATAACTGTAGCGGTGATGCAATATCAGCCAAATTCGGTATGAATTTTCTCAAATAATTTATCATTCCAAGAAAGATTTGTAATTCTTTTTTATTACCCGGGCTTTTCATGTTAATAATGGCACTTACCCTTTCAGGATCAATTTTCATGCCTTGTTCAGAGAAAATGTGTCCAAAGTATTTAACTTCATTTAACTTATACTGAAATTTATTTTTATTAAATCGAACATTATGTTCATTAGCACGCTCAAAAACTTTCTTTAATATTGCATCATGCTCTTGTTCAGTCTCACCACATATTAATAAATCATCACAGTACACTATTACCCCTGGAATGTCCCCAAAGGCGGTTTCACTGTATCTTTGGAAAACTTCTGGAGCTACTGAAATCCCAAACAGGCATCTTAAAAATCTATAGCACCCATATGGGCTGTTAAAAGTGCACAGATGACTGGAGTCCTCTGTTAATTTAATATTATAAAACCCATCAGACAAATCGAGTACTGAAAAGAATTTTTTGTTACATAATTTTGGGATAATTTCATCCAAAGTCGGGATTAAGTGATGCTCTCTTATTAATACTTTATTAAGGTCTTTTGGATCAAGACATATTCTTAGTGAATGATCTTTTTTCTCTATTATGACAAGATTGCTTACAAAATTTCTAGGATGGTCGACCTCGGCTATTACTTTGTGCTCCACCAGAGCCTTCAGCTTCTCTGCGAGGCGTGTCATCAATGCGTGAGGCACTCGCCGAGGCGGTCTTACTACTGGCTGCACCCCTGGCTGAATGCGCAACTCCAATGGCTGCTCAAATTCTCCAACACCCTGGAATAATGCAGAATTACTATTAACAATTGTGTCTTTACTGGTGCTTAAAGTTTTCTTCATTAGTATATTAATATTATTATTAGTTAAAACTCTGTGCTTTATTAATGACTTTAATCCTAAAATAGGTCGCACATTTTCATTAACAATTATTATATATTATATTATATTATTATTATAATATAGTTTTACACATTTCCTCATCATTTTTAGAATATGTTTTTAATGAAATTTTTCCTAGTGGCATTAACTTGCCGCCTCCAAATACTTCTATTAAACTCCTAGTCTCAGATAATTTTATTTTATTATCATCATTGACAATTAATTTGAGATCTTTTAATGAAAGCACATTAATTTGAGCACCGGTGTCACATTTAAAACATACTCTTTTATTTTCAACCCTAAGTTGCTCAGTCCACTCATTATTATTTAAATCTATAGAATATACTAGTCACAAATCATGCACATTGTTAATACTGTCATTAATGTTTTCATTATTCACTTCATGAACTTTTCTATTTGTCCCTGGACATCCAACACTGAAATGATTCAGTTTTTTACATTTACTGCAAATTTTTCCATAGGCCGGGCAGTTCCTCGGGCCATGTTCAGTCTTACACTTTCTACACAAATAATAATTCTTGCTATATCTGCTTTCATTGTTATTTCTATGTACGAACCTAACATTGCTATTGTACTTATCTTTAAAATCTGAAGAGCCATGATGCCGCTGTAGTAGACCCGAAGAGCCAGGTTGATGTGATGCGCCTCGTGTGTGTACTGCATGTACTTCCATTTTATTCAGAGTCTTCATATGTTCTTTAGAAAGTTCAGCAGAGCGGCATATTTCTACAGCTTTTTCCAGGGTGAGATCTTTAATTTCTAAAAGTTTCTGTTGCACTCGCTGCTCTCGAACACCAATTACTATGCGGTCTCTGAGCATTCTATCCTTCTCCGTATAATTACAATTTTCCGCTATTTTTCTCAGGTCTGAATAGAACGCATCGAAGGATTCCCCAAGTTCTTGACTGCGCTTGTTAAAGTGATAACTATTGATTACTTCATTCTGTTTGGGTTTAAAATGTTCGTCGAACAATTTAATAATATCGTCTAATTTGTTTTTTTCTTCGTCTTGTTTTAACACGTTGAAGTATAATTCTTGAGCTTGCTGGCCGATGCAATTCAATAATATTGCAGCCTTTCTTGTTTCTACCAACCGGTCAAAACCGGCCGGCAGTAAAAAGATCTTGAAACTTTGTTTAAAGCGTTGCCACTGTGGCCAGCAATTGCCAATATCTTCAAGATTGAGCCCTTGGGGCATTTTATACTCTATTGCACACATCTTTTCTACCTCTGTGTTAATTTCGTTAGCTTCCTCCAGCATTCTTCAACAATTTCTTCTATTGTTCAGCGTGCCGGCGGCCATTAGTGTTACTCGTACCTTGTGATTTTTAATCCGCTTGTATCTATGACAGTTCTTTCACGACGACTGCGCCATGTATTATTATTAATAAAAGATGTGATGATCCTTTTATTATTTATTGTATTTCTTGTTACAATTAGTTTTATAAAATATCTTAAGACAATCGAGATCGTGTTACCGTGTCTCTGACAGCTTAGTAAGAGAGGGTGGCGGGGTAGGTGCCACAGAGCATGGTAGACAGTAATCGTTGCGTTCTGTTACAGCGATGAAAATATTAGAATTTTGTTTTCGACACCGTCTTCATACACTAAAAAATTGTCGAGCAAACTCCCCGATAAGTGCACGTCCTCCAGTTTATTAAACGTTAGTTTTTCAACCGACAAAAACTTTTTTCTTGCACCGTAACAGGCGTTTTCCTTTTTCTGTAAATTCCGGTATATATAAATTGCTAATTTTTAGGGTTCCGTAGCCAAAATGGCAAAAAACGGAACCCTAATAGATGTCATGTCTGTCTGTCCGTCTGTCCGTCTGTCTGTCCGTCCGTATGTCACAGCCATTTTTTTCCGAAACTATAAGAGCTATACTATTGAAACTTGGTAGGTAGATGTATTCTGTGAACCGCATTAAGATTTTCATGCAAAAATAAAAAAATAATAATAAATATTGGGGGCTCCCCATACTTAGAACAGAAACTCAAAAAAATTTTTTTCATCAAACACATACGTGTGGGGTATCTATGGATAGGTCTTAAAAAATGATATCGAGGTTTCTAAAATATTTTTTTTCTAAACCGAATACTTTGCGTGACAGACGCTTCCAAAGTGGAAAAAAGTTGGTCCCCCCCCCCCCCCCTTTAGCTTCTAAAATAAGAAAATGAAAAATCTAAAAAAAACATATGATGTGCATTACTATAAAAACTACCAACGAAAATTGTTTTGAACGAGATCTAGTTAGTAGTTTTTTTTAATACCTAACTGCACCTAATTTATATGGGGCGCTATACATACCAGGTGCAAACTTAACTTAACCACTTAGGGATGGAAAGTGTTTGTACGGAACCCTCGGTGCGCGAGTCCGACTCGCACTTGGCCGGTTTTTTGTTCTTCTCGGTCTTGAGAAACTCATTAAAATTATTTTCATATATTGTTTGAATCGGACCCAGATCTTCGCACACATCTTTTTTTATTTTGTCAACAACCATATCTATTTTATTTTGCGCTTATGTGGTTTCTCTCGTAAAATTGCACTACATCTAGTGTGACCGTGGCAGTACAAATTAACCGCTACTGCATCTCCATAACGTAGTGTAACTTTTTTTATTTGTCGTGCTTAAATTATATTGAAAGCCACACCACAGTAAAAGTTTTTTGCCCTTTCGGATTGTTATGAAACGAACGTCCATTTTTACACTTATTGCACTTGATATACAGACTAGTGACATCTTGACCTCAGTCAGAAGCATAGATTTTAGAACCCAAAATTTATCAAGCTCGCCAAGATTCCGTAAATTTAATTAATTTACTGTAAATTTTTACTCTTGCGAGCATCCCTAAAATAATCAGGGGATTTAGACAACCCGACAAATCCTTCTTTGCACACGAAGACTGCACCGCGGGCCTGTGTGCTACGCCCCGTGCGAAATGACAGATGTCAAAAAAGACACCGGAGATTTCAAGGATATATATTTACAAACACAATAATATAATGATGTTTTTCCGAAGGTCGCTTTGAGCCTGCTCAAGTGTTATAGTTTTGTGATTGCACCAGTGTGCAGTGCAGTGTCTTAGGTCTCAGTTTTATTCAGTGTCGATTTTGCTCCAGAAAACCAGATCTATACTTCAACACATTCTGTGTCAGTGCCATTTTTGTAGCTTTTACACTCTGTTTTTGTATTCGTAAGTGTTGTATTTTGTGTTTTTGTATCTTGCGTGAATGCAATCTGCGACTCAGCCCTCAGACAGCACGTCGACTGGCCTACACACCTGTCAAATATGTAACAAATCATTTCAATCCACCAAAGGCCTGAATATTCATATAAGTAAAACCCATCGTTGTTGTCTCAGCCAAAACGCCGTACCTTCAAGCAACAATTTATTCACTTCTTCTCCGGCCGCCCTTCCATCCGCCATCCAACCCACCACACCATTTCATCTTCACCTCAATCATCTTAAAAACAACACCCCGGTAGTAAAACGAGTTCCGCGTGGTGCGAGAATCACCGCCGCGACACATTTATCACACTTAAGAGACAAATGTGTCGAGGTTAATGACATCGAAGCATGGCATAACCTTTTACTTTTCTCTTTTCACATCCTTCACGCCCACAATGACGGTACATCAACATCGCTCACCCAAAAAATTAAAAACAACTGCATGAACCATTCCTCACCTCCCTTAGCCCATGCAAATTCCACCTCATCGTTCAACCGTCGCAAAGCCGTCGAAGCCAAAATCAGCGACGGAGATTTGAAAGGTGCCGCCCGTCTTTTATTTTCTAACGACGTGCTGTCACCAAATACCCCTGACACTCTTTCGGCCCTACAAACGAAACATCCCCCAGGACCTTCAACGCCGTATTTTTTCGATCCACCAGCGGCAAACCAGGCCTGCCTAAAAATTAAAAATAGAGATGTCACCCAAGCAATTGAATCTTTCAAAACTGGTTCCGCTGCAGGCCTGGATGGACTCTCACCCCAACATTTAAAGGATTTGACATCTCACTCTGTGGGCGATGCTGGTGAACGCCTAGTAGAGTCCTTAACAAAATTGGTCAATGCTATGTACTTGGGCAATGTCAACCCACAGATAGTTCCGATTCTCTATGGCGCAAACCTCATTGCCCTAACTAAAAAGGACGGAGGGGTGAGACCAATTGCCGTTGGAGCTACTCTCAGACGTCTCGCATCCAAAACTGCTGTTAGGTTTATCTCTTCCAAATTACAATTCGTTTTCGAATCTACACAACTCGGTTTCGCTGTAAAAGGAGGGTGTGAGGCAGCCGTCCATGCCTTGCGAACTTACCTCTCTGAAGAATCCTGCGATGTACTAGTCAAAATTGATGTAAAAAATGCTTTTAATTCTGTAAATAGGGACACCCTGCTGACAGAAGTCAAAAACAATGTTCCGGAAATATACAACTACCTTCTCCATTGTAATGCCGATCCATCACATCTTATTTACCGAGAAAATGCTTTATCATCAGAAGTAGGCTGTCAGCAGGGCGACCCACTCGGGCCAGCAATTTTCAGTTTGGCTCTTAACCCTATTATTGGAAATTTAAACTCAAAATTTAACGTTTGGTACCTGGATGACGGAACCCTAGGAGGCGACCTGACCTTTCAACCGTCAATTCTGAATTCAAATCTTAGACTTAGAGCTCAACTTTAGCAAATGCGAGCTATTCATACAAAACCCCACCTTAAATGTTCTCGATTTAAAACAAAAATTCGATGGTCTAACACCGAACATAAAAATGGTAGACCGATTTTCCCTCAGCCTCCTAGGGTCTCCAATTTTCGAGGAATCTTTTCCGAACTTCATTTCAGAATGTGTTTCCAAATTCAAAAGCTATGAAAGCCGTCTACTTGAAATTAGCCCCCATTTCGCTACGACCATTCTTAAATTCTGCCTTTTTGTCCCGAAATTCACTTATGTCCTTCGCTGCTGTCCATTCTTTAAATTTCCAAATTTACTTGGTCAAATTGATGACATAATTTTATTCATAAATTAAAAGCAAATCTAGAATGCATTTTAAATATTCAGTTCAGCGAAGAATCCTGGACCCAAGCATCCCTTCCCATTCGCTTTGGTGGGCTTGGGATTCGCAAAATTACCTCCATCTCCACGCCAGCTTTTTTGTCCTCTGCCCATAGCTTGGCAGGTCTCATAGGTAAAATTCTAAGGGCTTTCTTTCCCATAAACTATGAGACTGCGGGCTTGACAGAGGCCAAAAGAGCTTGGTCCGCTGCTAGCCCGGGAGAGGACTTCCCTGAAAATTTAAATTCCCAAAGGGCCTGGGATGACATTCAATCAAATTTTATTTATTATTCCCTCTTGAGTCGCAGTACGGGCTGAGTGGCAGCGGGTATCAAAGAAGCTGGCCACTGGCTGCACGCTTTCCCATCTGCCAACACTGGTACCTTTTTAGAGCCCGACACCCTCCGCATTGCCACCTGCCTGCGCCTAGGAATTAATTTATGCACGCCACACGCATGCCCCTGCGGCAGCGAGGTCAACGCGCTGGGACATCACGGGCTTTTATGTCAAAAAAGTGCAGGCCGCTTCTCTAGACATGCCGCTCTTAACGACATTATCCGCCGCTCTCTTGCCACCGCCAACGTGCCGGCAGTTCTAGAGCCACCGGGCATCGCCAGGGATGATGGCAAGAGACCGGACGGAATGTCACTGATTCCGTGGAGGGCGGGTGCTGGTGTGGGACGCCACTTGCGTAGACACACTGGCCCCGTCTCACCTTCACGGAACATCAAACAGAGCAGGGGCGGCAGCAGAGGCGGCCGCAAAATTGAAACATAATAAGTATAGAGGTCTCGGCCCCGAATATAATTTTATTCCTTTCGGGGTCGAGACTTTAGGTCCGTGGGGTCCCAGCGCCCACAAACTCTATAAAGACCTCGCTAAAAGATTGTTTGAAACTACTGGGGAACGAAGATCTGACAGTTTCCTCGCACAACGCATTAGCATTGCTATTCAGCGAGGAAATGCTGCCAGCGTCTTCGGGACCATGCCGCGGGGGCACAGTTTTTTACACCTTTTTTAGTTTATTTTAGTTACGTAATTATTTTATTTATAACTAATTCCTTGATTAAGTTTTTAAAATAAATGATTTTTTTGTTTACACTTAGTACCAGAAAAGCTACATTTATTGCAAACCGATTTTTGCGTTGACAGTAATAAATTCTCAGAAATAAATGTTGCAAAAAATTTGTAAAAATTATTTATCTAATAATATAATTCACCAATTTTTTCAATAGACATTTATTGATCTCTAAAAATAATATTTATTTACATATGATGATCAGTTTAAGATTTATTGATCCAGAATCTTCTGTTTTCCCTTGACCCCTGCCATTAAGTTTTATACATCATCATCAGTGATTAATTTGGAAGCTTCGTTCCTTTTCCGCTTGTTGTTTTCAACTGAAGTGGCATTGCTTTTATGTTTTAACAACTTCTGTTTCACGCGAGCCCAATATTTTTCAATGGGTCGCAACTCAGGGCAATTGGGCGGATTGTGCTGTTTTTCAACAAAATCGACATTTATCTCTTTGAACCACTTTATTGCTTTCTTTGTGTAGAGACACGTGGCCAAATCAGGCCAAAATAGGACAGATGTAGTATGCCTCTTGATGAATGGCAATAATCGTTTTTTAAGGCACTCATTCAGATATACATCACCATCTACCGTTCCTTTTGCAAAATATGGTGTACTACGTTTGCCACATGAACAGATTGCCTGCCATACGAGTTTTTTTTTTGCAAATTTATCCGTTTTGATGTCCTTTCATCACTAACAGTCTTTCTATCAGAATAAAAATGGTGTCCTGGAAGTGATTCAAAGTCTAGTTTGCAGTAACTTTCATCATCCATAACAATGCAAGAATCATTCTTGACCATTTTTAAATAAAGTTTTCTAGATCTAGTATTAGACACTTTTGACTGTTTTGTATTTCTGTTAGGTACGTACGTTTGTTTGAATGTTTTTATAGAATTTTGTTTTTTTACTCGTTGCACTGTAGATTTAGACGTTTTGAATTTTTTTGCCAAATCTCGTACCGAAAGCGTAGGTATTTTCTACAAAGCTACTAGAATTTTCTTCTCTAAGATCTTGTTCACAAAACCTGGTTTACGTCCACTTCCTGGCAGTCGCCGTATTCCGCCAGTCTCTCTGAACCGTTTTAATACCCTTTGAACGGTTCTTACAGATACATTCAGCTCCGATGTCGCTTTTTTTGCTGAAATACCTCCGTAATGAACATAATTGTACAAAATTTCATGTAATTTCTCTCGTACCGACGACATCTTTGAACTTTGTAATGACGGGTTTATTTATTTTTATTTAATTTGCATAATAAACGGCCTGCTATGGGGGTACACAGTTTTCAAACCTATTTGGCTTCATCTTCACGCACAAACTCGGTTTTGACGCTTTGTGCCAGATTTGCAAAGCACCAGATTCGCGGAAGGCCAGATTCGCAGAACGCCAGATTCGCATAATGCCAGATTTTCAGATTCGCAGTATACCAGATTCGCAGAATGCCAGATTCGTACGATGCCAGATTTGAAATTCGCATAGTACCAGATTCGCGGAACGCCAGATTCGCGGAACGCCAGATTCGCGGAACGCCAGATTCGCAGAACGCCAGATTCGCGCAATGCCAGATTCGTTTCTTGTCTGCATTATTTACCATTTACCTGTAGATTCAGATTTGTATTTTGAGTCACTTTCTACCGGTGAAACCTAACGCCGTGTAACTAACCGTGTAACTGAAAACGGTAATCAAATCTATGAAGTAATGGCAACAGGAAATTGACAGCGGTTAAACCACCGTGAGAACTTACTCTGGAGACCCGCCTTTGTTTCCAATATAATAAATTGTCATAATGACGTTTACATGTTACATCCGATATCCAAAATGTATAGTTGGTAAAAAGGACAATTTGTTCAAATGCCAAATTATCATTAAGACTGAAAGTTAAAACGCAATAGTTTCATAATTACCAAAATTCAAAAATATCTCTCAGGCCCAAAGATCAAAATGACATTGTCTCATAATACCTAAAATTTTGACTAGGTACATTGAAATTTGACCAGTTTTTTAAAAGAGTATTTTAGCTTTAGTAAAAGTCTCATGGT
This sequence comes from Apotomis capreana, assembly GCA_947623375.1. Taxonomy (NCBI): domain Eukaryota; kingdom Metazoa; phylum Arthropoda; class Insecta; order Lepidoptera; family Tortricidae; genus Apotomis; species Apotomis capreana. The sequence continues at coordinate 18,103,946 of OX392501.1, forward strand.
GACAATCGGAGTTTAAGTTTATTTTTCGGTTAGACCTTGCTTCACTCTTCTATGTTCATCTGTGCAATAACGACGAGTCATACATAATTAAACACGTTCTGGAAAAGGGTTCTTAATACGTATATTTATTTTATTCGTTTTAGTACTTAACATAGGCAACAAAAATATGTATATTTCTTACATTTACAACATAAATTCTTACTTTATTTAATGTCTGACCTAAAATCGCACTTGACCGGTGGACTTCAGTCTGGTTTACAGTAGCGCTAATTTTAAGCGTATAATTTTTTTTATAAAGTTCAAATTTGTTACTTCGTTTCTTTCCAATTTCAACAACAGTTTCTTGTATTTCCGGTCAAACAGACAATCCTTTAACCTTCTGTTCCTATTCTGCCGGCGTGCTAGAATTTGTTTCAAGCGGTAGTCGTAGAAAGTACACTCTTTTTTAATTTTGTGCAAGAAATTAAAAAAGGTGGGTTTCCTCGGTATCTTTTTATTTAATCGGTGGTGAAACCCTTCTAGGATGTTGTTCGTACGATGTCGGTGCTCGTCGTGCACAACACTTAAAGTGTTGGGATTAAATTTTTGCAACCATTGCTTTTCAAAGTACGCTTTAAATTTTAGCATTTCTTCAGTCATTGGGTAAATGTCCAAAATTTGCGTCCAGCATTCTAAAATCCGGTTTGACGGTAACAAAGCCAAATTTGTGGTAATTCTAGTCAGTGTCTTTCCTTCTGCAGTAGTATCACACTTTAATTTTGATGAGTTTTTCCATATTGCCTTACTAAAGTGATACTGACAGCCCGATAAGTTCGCGTCAGGAAATACAGTACTTACGGCATTCATTACTGCAAGTTCGTAGTCACATTTGAACGAGGAAATTGATATTTTCAATTTATTTTCTAATAACTGGAAAAACCTCATATAAGTGTCTTGACTTTTATCGGGTAATAACCCATACACTACGGGAACAACATTCATCGAGTTAATGTCGGAACCGAGATCTAAGTGCAGGGAATATACCTGATAAAATGGTGGAGGACATATTTTGAAGGTCCCATCTCCGAAGTACGACCCGGATCCTCGGTAAGCTTTGATGACATTTTTGCTCGTTTTGGAGTACAATATAATAATTTTATCGTCCTCTCCGTCCTCTATAACCTTTATGTTATTTGTAAATAAGTTTTCTGGCACTTTTGCGTCTTTTAAGGAGGAAATCTTTAGAGAGTCGCTGCCTAAGAATTTCCTTCGATGTCTGGATAGGGCGTCCTTCAACTGTTTAAAGGTTGGTATTGGAGTTTGATCACTATTGGCCTCTTCTTTTAATGGTTCAAATTTATTTTCAAAAATATTTTGAAGGGAATCAAAATTTTTGGTCACTTCTAACTTGCAATCTTGTATTGCGGCATATATTTTATTTTTAACAAAGTCTGGTTGGCAAGTGTGTTCGCTCTGTTTAACGATACAAGTCTTTGTAGAGTTTAAAGTAATCGATGCATTGCAATATTTGCGATTGCTGCATCGCCAATTGGTGGTGCCGTTTTTGTTCTTTGCATTGTGGTTATAACGATACCCGTCATGCAAGAAAGTCGGGTGTCCACTTTTATTTTCCAAAAAACTCAACTCTTCATCCATTTTATAGAACTGTCTTTTAGTTTCTTCTATGTAATTTGATTGACGTTGACTAATCAAAATTATAAATAGACAATACACATTTATTTCAAGATAATAAAGAGGCGGTTTGATAAGTCAGTGACTTTAAGTAAAAAAAAAAACTTTTTCATAATCGAACCTTTTTATTCCAATTCTTAACTCTTTGGTTACTGGCTGTCATAATTTTTTTCTTATATTGCGAATATTAAAAAAGAAATCGAGGCATATGTCAGATAAGAGCGGGAAATTGACGGAAAATGGAGAAAAGTGAATTTCGTGTGCTAATTAAGCATTACTTTTTACGTGGCAAAACTATCAAAGAGACTGAAGACCGGTTAAAAAAATATTATGGGGAATCTGCTCCATCGCATGGAATGGTACACAAGTGGTTTACAGAATTTCGTTGTGGACGTATCACCACCAATGACGCAGTACGGTCTGGAAGGCCGATTGAAGTGACCACTGATGACATGGTGAATAAAGTCCACGATATTGTTTTGGATGACCGTCGAATGAAGATACGTGAGATAGCCGAGATTGTACACATTTCATCTGAACGAGTTTTTCATATCTTACATAATATTTTAAGTATGAAAAAACTTTCCGCAAGATGGGTGCCGCGCTTGCTGACAGCCGACCAAAAACGAATTCGCGTAAGAACTTCCGAGCAATGCTTAGCCAAAGTCACTGACTTATCAAACCGCCCTCGTAAATGAACTTCAGAATCATGAAATGAATACCTTAAATTGATATTCGGCGAAAAGTAGCGTAACAAATCGAGATAAAATGTAGTCTATGTGGTATAATTCGGGTTATAAACTATCTCTATACCTAGTTTCAGCGATATCCGTTCAGCCGTTTTTGCATGATCGAGTCACAAACATCCAGACATCCAAACATCCAAACTTTCACATTTATAATATTAGTAGGATACTCGTAAATCCTAAATGCTTCTTTTATCATATCAAATACCTTTTAAATAAATACCCCATACCCCACTTGACATAGTTCTTTGACTTAAAGAGCAATTCTTTTTAAATTTTAATGTTGTTTTTTCACGCGTATTTTTGATTCTCGTGGAAATTTTGGAAAAAATTATAGCCTACGTCACTTCTGCAACTGAGATGAATTAAATGATACCTCATATGTCGAAATCCGTTAACGGTTTAAGCTGCCGGGCGTGACAAAGAAATGGACATAGTCACATACATACATACATACGCTCGAAAAACATAACCCTCGTCTCCTTCGGGCAGTCGGGTAAAAAAGAAAGCTCTGGAACAGTTTTTGTTGTCTTCTTTCCCATAGCTGTTTACTACATGGGCTAAGTTCTCAAGATAGGTTAATGGATGGTTCTCACGGTGGTTTTGATTACCGTTTTCAGTTACGGCGTTAGGTTTCACCGGTAGAAAGTGACTCAAAATACAAATCTGAGTCTACAGGAAAATGGTAAATAATGCTGACAAGAAACGAATCTGGCATTGCGCGAATCTGGCGTTCTGCGAATCTGGCGTTCTGCGAATCTGGCGTTCCGCGAATCTGGCGTTCTGCGAATCTGGTACTATGCGAATCTGGTATTATGCGAATTTCAAATCTGGCATCGTGCGAATCTGACATTCTGCGAATCTGGTATACTGCGAATCTGAAAATCTGGCATTATGCGAATCTGGCGTTCTGCGAATCTGGCCTTCCGCGAATCTGGTGCTTTGCAAATCTGGCACAAAGCGTCAAAACCACAAACTCATTTTCAGCCAAACCAGATTTTCAGTATCCCACGCATTCAAAATACCAATTCCCCAAAATTTCAGATGTACGGTCAGGTACAAGCAAAACTAGGGATATCTATATTTTATAAACAACAAGCTTTGACCTGTGGCTTTGCCCGCGTAAGAAATGAACATCAAGTCCTATGTCTCAATCTCAATTCAGATCTTTGTCTATCTGTGCCTACACCAATTTTCATGTAAATCCGTTCAGCCATTATTGCTTGATTGAGTAACAAACATCCAAATATCTTCACAAACTTTTACATTTATAATATTAGTAGGAAGTGGGATTAGTAGGATTTAGCATTAACCTTTAATGTACCCTATTACCTACCTCTTTGGCGTGATTGCTTGTACTTTTTAACCCCCGACGAAAAAAGAGGGGTGTTATAAGTTTAACATGTGTATCTGTGTGTCTGTCTGTGGCATCGTAGCGCCCAAGCGGATGGACCAATATAAGTGCGGTTTTTTTTAATCGAAAGACTTTTCCGTCGAGATGGTTCTTAGCTATGTTTCGTGGAAATAGGACCAGTAGTTTCCAAGATATTCAGCTTTAATTGGAACAAGTGATGAGATCTCAGCCAATAATGAAGTCAATAATTCGAAATATTGGCTAAATGTTAAGTTTTATTAGCATTTTCTATATGACTCACTAATTGAGGGTCTCATGATGTCCAGGTAGTTGTTAATGGATCTCAGCCAATATTGAAGCTTAAGGATTCCAAATTTTGGTTAAATGTTAAGTTGTATTAGCATTTTCTATATCACTCAGTAAATGAAGGTCTCATGATGACCAGCTAGTTGTTAATGGATCTCAGCCAATATTGAAGCCAAGAATTCCAAATTTTGGATAAATGATAAGTTTTATTAGCATTTTCTTTATCACTCAATAAATGAATGTCTCATGATGACCAGCTAGTTGTGAAAGGATAAGCCAAGAATTTCTAATGTTGGTTAAATGTTAAATTTTATTAGCGTAATCAACAGATTAATTAATTTTTGACCGTACAATCATTTGGTACCTTGGAGCTGAAGATGGCCGTAGGAACTCCTAAACAGCACAAAATAAACCCATGGTGTTTGGGCTCGTCTGATTGTTCTTGATGAGCAATTAACATTTGTGTAAGAAAGTACAGTCAATAAAAAAACCGAGTCTCAAAAAAAATTTCTTAACAAAAAAAAACTCATTATAATTTCTGTCACAGTACTGGGTCACTATTTTTAACTTTCGGAATTCTGCTAAAGTTGAATTGTTATTAGGACTATTGAACAGGTTCCTTTGATTGAGGTCACAAATAGCAACACCCTGCAAGATTTTAACGCGACTAAATGACACGTAAGCTTTAGCAAAAGTACTCCTGCCAAAGTGAATAACAGCTTTTTAGGATTTTGTAGTTTGTCAGTCTGTCCACAGCTTAGCACAGAGACATAGGGGTTGAATACATTTTTAAAAACATTTTTTTGTGTACCTTCCCTACACGTAACGAAAGTGGAGATGTTTATCCCATGGTGTGGGATATCGATGATTAGGTCTCTCAAAACTAATTCAAGTTACCTAGCACCAACTACAATTTTTAAGGAGCTAAGTAAGCCACCCGTACCATATTTGGATCCTGTAGAATAGAAACCTGGTTCTGTTTTAGGCCATAAGTAGCAGGTTCTTGCGACTCATGCAGTGCATTTAAAGTTATTTTGATTGTCTTGGCTGATAACTTCGCCATTTTGCCATTATAAGGATTAACTAGTCTGACTTTAACGATTTCTTCCCAGAATGTTGCTTAAGGCTATTGAAATCAAAATATATCCTACCTTCAATCTTAGAGAAGACGGCATTCATTACCACTGGCTTTTGATCCTGTTGTACCTACATATAATCAAGGATCAAGCTCGACGAAAGATTGGAAACCCTGGACCTTAAACGGTGTAAAACAAAAATAGTGTCAAAACAAAAAAAATCCGGGACGAAACTTCTGTTTGTTTAAAAAATATGAAATAAAAATAAAATTAAAAATTTTAAAAACCCCCGACCTGACAACCAATAAAAAGAAAGAAATAAAATCTACGAAATGTGCCTATACAATGAACAGTAAAAAAAGAATCCAAGCTTCGTTGCGTCGGGGGACCGCTAAGTAAATGAAATGCAATGTACTGAAAATCGTAAAGTGGGAAGCCCAAATGCATACATGCAATTCTGCGTTGAAAAATATATTTCATTTCATATTTCGTTTAGGTCTGTAATGTGATATGCAATAAAAATTGAATTTGAATTTGAATTACTTAGCGGTCCCCCGAACGCAACGAAGCTTGGATTCTTTTTCTACTGTTCATTGTATAGGCACATTTCGTAGATTTTATTTCTTTCTTTTTATTGGTTGTCAGGTCGGGGGTTTTTTAAATTTTAAATTTTATTTTTTTCATAAATTAGAGGGATTGAATTCGTTGTTTCTTCGGTACTGCCTAAATCTCCGAAAATGACATATATTTATAAAAACGGTTCGCAGCTGCTTCGAAATGTACCATCGGCTAAAAAATGCTTCACTTTTTGCATAAGTTTTTTGGTCTCATCTGACGCAAACACTCTATTGTCCACATCGAAATTACCGTCTGCTAAAAGAAATTTTTTGAAGCGATCCGGTACTTCAACTTCAGAGGGGTCTTTGTATACCGATTTTCGAACTGTTAAATCTCTATTTTTCTTATTGTACAAACCAGTCTTCACATTCTGAAATTTAGGAATTTCCTCCACAAAGTGAATTCCAACGTCATTTAGGCGACATATCGCCTCGTTGAATTGCTGTGGTATAGGTCTCAAATCTTCGCTCACATTTTTTCGTAATACGTCCATTTCCTTCCGTATTATATTTTTGTTCTGGTTTGGAAGACATTGCTCATCGTGGCGAGCTGCTTTCGCGATCGTTTTTTCTGGAGATAACGTAATATTCCCGTAACACTTCTTATTCGTGCATTTCCAAAATTGACTACCATTCACATATGACTTCCCTTTATGGTACTGATGACCGCCGAGCAGCAGTATCTCTCCTCCCTTCCTAGACGTGACGAACGTGACTCCTTTCTAACGTGAAGAACAGTACCCATATAACATATTATGTTGAAATAAAGTGGCAATGTTATTGTGACGTAGGCTTGTGTCACTCTGGGAATGGAAGACCTTGTTTTATTAGACCATGGTTAGCGGTTTGTTTTGTATTTTCCAAATTCTCATAAATGAATTTTACTTAACTATACAAGAAGAAGATTGGAAGCATGGATTTTATTCCAAATAGAACTACTATAAATATTATAATACACTCAGGAATTGAATAGGTGCTTGAAATATATTCGTATCTTGAGAAGGAATTTGTTTGTCCTTTTTGTTATGACTTATCAATCCTCTGTGAAAGATCACTTAAAACAATTATGATTTATTATTACATGTCACTCATTTTTTTTGTCATAAAAATTCATAGTTTACATGTGATGCATGGGTGGTAGGTACAGTACAGGAGTAGCGAAGATGGAAGTAAGTGAAGAAGAATTTAGAGTTGTGTTAAACAAGTTTTGGATGAAGGATGAGGACTTCATCAATTCTCGGTGTGTCTTTGGTGAAACGCACCGTACAAACAACTTTATACTTAGAAGGGTGGCATATGAAAATTAACAACGAATGTAGAAGGAAGAAGGATTCAGGCATCAACTCGTTACAACAAAATTTTGTTCTAACCGGTCATATGCCCGGGCTACACGAGGCTAGTTTTTCGGGCTAGGATAGCAAGCTAGTTTTTTACCAAACTGTCCTGGCTTGCTGACCTAGCTTGGAGCATGCTAGTTCTGTTTACATGAGGCTAGATTTTTTTAAGCTAGTACTTACTGGAGTGCTGAGGTGACCACTCGTCCAAAATGAACTGCATACGGAAAAAAAAAAAAACACTATTCGACTAAAACAGTTACTTCGAAAACTGTGCCAATTCGCACTGGACGAACTAGAGGATGAATTACAAAAACGGGTGTGGACAAGACCGTGGATTTTAAGAAGAGATAGAGAGAAGAATTTCGCAATGAAGATTTGGGAGAGTATAAGAGTATTTTGCGATTGACGCCTGATTTGTTTGATATTTAAAATCTCAAAAACTCGTCGCGGTAGAAAAACAAACCAAAGGTGTGGTCCCTGTTTACTAGCCAACTGCAAACTAGCTTCGCTGGTCACATGAAGCTAGTAAACAAGCCAGGATAGTAAAATCAGTGGTTGGGGGACGCTACTAGCCTGAAAATAGAACTCCATCCTATTAAAAACTGTCCTGGCTTGTAAACTAGCTTACTAGCTTACAAATGAAGATAGTTTTGTCTACACGAAGCCAGAAGTACTAGCTTGCTAGCTTACTGACACTAGCTTGCTATCCTATCTTGTAAAACTAGCCTCGTGTAGCCCGGGCAATACTGCCGAAAGCAATAATATTTGTTTCAACCCGTGTAAACGAAAGGTTTACAGTACCTTTGAATATAATTAAATAAATACATGTGTTTTATAAATAGCTGTTATTATTGAAGTATTTCTTTGGAATTTAGTCCTATAAAAAACTGTCGCCGCGTCTAGATTCAAGCGTCAAGCAACTTTCGTCTCGTGAGAAATCTCAAGTGTCCAGCTCATTTAGAACAAGTAATGAAAAGGTCGTATGAACATTAATTAACATATGCGTTATACCTTATTATTATTGAATGCGTTGTCCTTTAAAACAAAAGGGCATATTGATAGTTATTTTATAGGTGTTAGATCGTTTGGTTCCGCAGTATTGATATGCGTAAAATATTATTTTGAAAAAATATTAGGGCAGTAGGGATTGAGAGTTCGGATTGGGAGCTGGTCGGTGACCCGCGCGTATAACAAGCCCCCTTTATTATTGAATTTTCGTATTCAGTAAATGAAATATTCTACGTAGAAAAGGTTTCATAAAGGTTTAATCACGAGTATTAGCTTAGGTTTCGGAATCGTTGACGTCGTTTAATAAAATACGGACTAGGTATAGACTTTATATTTCAAACTCTAAGTGCTAGTCATTTTGCTTTAATGTTAATTAATGTAGTGTTTAGTACAGGGAGTACAATTTTTAAATTGTATCATATAGGTGCTGCTGTGTTCTGCAACTTTCGAGTCGAGTCATCCTCCGTTGTCTTTGTCTTGTCATTGTAGATCACTTCTGCAATTGTTCGACCACAACGATGGCAAGTTCGAGTGTTCCAGAGTACGACCGTTCCAGACAATAGATTCCTAAAATCTAAATTGTGTTTTTTTATTCTATAGCGTCTTAAAATAATGGATGTGCTTTATCTTTGCATTTCAATGTTTTGTCGCTAATTTTACAGTTAGTATTTTATATAGGTAGTTAGGTTTTATTTAAGGGCAGCTGCGCCCAGGCTATCACTTTGTTGGCTTCGATAGTTAAATTCACTCCAATATTATGTAGCTCCCGTCTTGTCGGTTTGCCTGATTGGAGTTATAAATTACTTAGGGATTATCGAAGCACTAAGACCAGTAGTGTACGCCTCGATTGTGATAACTACTTGCTGCTAGCTTAGGCAGGGCACCGAGATCGTCTCTGACCGGTCGGAGTATACTCGGTAGGACGAGATTCAGTGACGGCTGAAATACGTCCCGATATGTTTTTCTCTTAACCACTATGGTTCCCTCTTTTTAGGCTACGTAGGTAGGAGAGATGAATTAATGGATGATGTCGACTAGTATGTTGACTGACGGTTTGATTGTTGAATGGATTTATTAGGCCATCAATAAGGTCATAGGGCAGGTGAAGACTGTTGACTTGCTGCTTGGCTGGGTTATAGGCGTGAAGGGAGACCGGGTTCTTGAAAAAAATATATAAGAACCTAGCTTCCTAAGGTCCCTTTGAAGTCGGGTTTTCAGGTCGTCGTTGTTTATCATCGAGCCAGAGTTCACTTTCTATACTTAATATTAATATAATTTCGTTTTACTATATTTTTAGTATAATAATATTTAATTATTTCTATTCCGGTTTAGCTTATGCTGATTTGGGTGAGTTTGCATGTTCACTAAAACTTATTTTGACTTATTTTAACATTTTAAGTTTTATCGGAGTTATTGCGTTGCGAATTTATTTTATTACGGTCGGTTTTACTTTAAACCAAAATTTGTTTATTGCGGATTCTTTTCAATTATTTTATTTTTACATGATTATTTTCGTTTTATAGCGGACGGTTGTCTTTAAACCGAAGTTTTGGATTATTACGGATTTTGATTTATTATTTTATTTGAATGTGGAAGGTTTTATGCGGACTTTGTTTTCTTAATTATTTTATTTATTTACGATCGGTTTTATTTTAATCCGATTTCTTTAACACAACGTAAAAGGATCCTACATTTAGTACTAGACGACCACAAGTTTTTTTTTGTTTATGGTCAATATTTTCGATTACTGATATTTTCTTTAAATTGTCTTATATACTTACTTATATGGGTATATTAGGATATTTACACCCGTCACAAGTAAAATTAGTTCTATTAAGTCGAACAGTAATTTTGTAGCTATTGGTCACACTAAAAATCTGTTCCTATTCGTCATCCCGTCAATAAGTTCTAACTGGTCACAAGGAGGATACAGAATATAGAGTCATAACAGTTAGTCTATGTTATGTATTAAAACTGGCTTATAGCTATAGCTTTGACATTCAATTCAAAGTCACAAGAAATAAGAACTTCACTTAGACTTCAGATAGCTTGTGCGTTGTGCGTGAATCTAGTATCTCAGAAATTTCTTTAACCTAGTTAAAGGTTATAATAAAAATAAAATGGAAAACGAATATCTGTTGAAGAGAGTAATGGTGGAAGGAAATAAATGTCTTGTTAACGGTTGCTATGAAGTGAATCTCCACCGACCTTCGGATTTCCATAAGGCAATGTTGTTGAGCAAATTCAATTTATATTTACCGTCTAACGCAAAATTATGTGTCGATCACATGGACTCCGAAGATTGGGATTCTTTTATTACATCCGCTGCAATACCTACACAAGTTATTGACGACGAACTTACTCAGGATGTCGTTAATACATTCAAAAGTGTATTAGAACACGTTTTACTTACTGTTTCTTCTGCGTTACATAAGCTTTAACCCTTAGCCAGGCCTAAAAAAATATTTTTACTTTTGAATTATAATTTCTATATAAAATTGCGTTTAAAAAAAGTTAAACCTAATTTCTAGTTTTTTTTTAAATATCATTATTTCCTAAAAGAAAGCCTGTGGTCCGTATAGGCCCGCTGCTCATTGCCGGTGCAACCCTGCTAGCCATACATTGGCGTTTTAAGGGTTAGCCATAATGTTTACATATAATTATCGACATAATAAAACCACAATAAAAGTAAAAAATGGAATATTATTGTGGAAATTAAGTGTTATCGACTGAAAACTAAATACTTGAACGAAGCTGTTTACTTAGAAATAAATAAAACAATATTCATTCAATTCAAAACTTGCAATGTAAATTTCTGCTGTAAATAAACCATAAAAACAATATAATAAATCAAAAACAATACAATTAATAATGTATTTATTTTAATCTTAACATTACATAAATATATTCCATCCTTCGTATATTCATATTCATTTATTTATAATATTTTCAATATTACACGTCAATACATAAAAATCATTTATAACTTAATACATATAATCATTTATACAAAACTTAAGCAAACTCTCATTCTTATATTTAATACAAAACATTACTTTAAACGCCGTATCTTATTTAAACACTCGTAAACAGTGACTTTATCATGAATACAGTTTTCTACCAATATGTTCATTTTATATTGTTTTAAGAGATATTTTTCGATCTGGTCTTCACTAGGGTTGGAAAAACCCGGAAAATTTCCCGTTTTTTTCAAAAAGCCATGTTTTTTTAAGTTTTTTTCGGTAAAAAACAATGTAACTTAGTTTTTTTAGGTAAAAAACAATGTCACTTAGTGTGTATATTTTTCCGATAAAAACGAAAAAATCGGAAAAAACGCACTTTGAAAAGAACTTGTGAATTTTTCCATTCTAATCCATAGTTTAGGTAGGTGTAGCTACACCTGCTTAGGTTTGCTTTGTTTTCCAAATGCTGGCGATCGTTTGTGAAAATGTCTATTGACTTTGACGCTGTCGTTAGTGGCATAATGCAATTTTATCATATCTTTGATCTTGTCGCATTTCTAATTGAATCTTGCGCTTAGCGTCTGATATCGATATTATCGTGAAGTAACTATGTAGAAGATGCCTCGTGTAAAGAGCGGTGTGTGGCAGCATTGCGAAATAGTCGAGAAGGATGGCAAAAAATTAGCTAAATGTGTGTTTTGTTTAAAAGAATATTCGTTTCCAAATGCAACACGTTTAACGGAGCACATGTTAATATGTACCAAGTGCCCTCATGACATAAAAAAAAAACATTAAAAAAGAAACCATTGCGTAAGAAGATATCCCCGTACGTTAATTCAAATACGTCACGTACGTCCAGTAATTTTTTGGATTGTTCACGACAACAGGAAGATAAGGACGAAAACACCCAAATTGACTTGTCCTCACATTCGACTTCGCAAGATTCCGAAAATGAGCCCCTTATAATATTAAAAACTCTGAATACAAAAAGTTTGTATTCTTATGTTTACAACTGCCTTTAATAATTATAAAAACGGTTTAAACTCGCGTAAAAATTGTCAGGAACGGCCCGACATGTTTCGAACTCATTTGGAGCTCTTCATCAGGGTTAGCTATCCGTGCTGCTATGATACTCGCGACCGACTCACACGGATAGCTACCCCTGATGAAGAGCTTCAAATGAGTTCGAAACATGTCGGGCCGTTCCTGTTAATTTTTACGTGAGTTTAAACCGTTTTTATAATTATTAAAGATGTCTCACGATAGTTGTAATAACATTACAACTGCCTTATTTACCGTCTGTGTTCATACCTGAACGATGGCTCTCTATATCTGAAAACCTTACAGAAAGCATAAATATCAATAAATTTAAGTAGTACTTCACCGGTTGGTGGATGTCTAATAAATTCATTACAACTATTTCCTGTTATGGTGAGAAACACCTGACAAATAACCCAGTAGAAGGTTGGCTCAGTCGGATTAATAAAAAAGTGGCTAGGAAACCAAATATTATGAATTTTATACAAAAAAATAATAATGAAATCGCTGTAGGTACAAGATTTTTAATTACATAAAATGAAATATCATAACTTAGTGAAGACTAGGGTTGAAAATTCTCGAAAAAAATCAACGCGTTTTTTTTCAGGACGTTTATTTGAAATAATCGTTTTTTTCCGTAAATTTCAGTATTTTTGAAAAAAAAAAAAAACTTTACACTAATTATTAATATTTATTAATCACTGTCACAGCCATCATCTAAGTCTATTATACCCGAATCGATGCCTGATGAATTAATTTTCAAGTGCAAATTAGATCGAATAAAAATTAGTTTGTTCAGCCGTTCTGGCCAAAGCCGGTTTCTATCAAATCAAATCAAATCGTTTATTTGCATAAATTGCGGTACCTCTGTACCGCAATTTTGAGATCGAAATTACATATTGACAACACAATTTGCCAGTATAGTGGCATGCAAAAATTTTCAATAATCAATAATTACTAGTACACATACAACTCATTACATTACAATTCATTACCATTATTAAAATTATTTGAACAAATCCTTATGCAATTACATAATAAACATAATTCATTTACATTTACTTCCTAAAAAAATCATTAATTGAATAAAAACATTCACTAAGTAACCATTTTGTTAGTTGTTTTTTAAATTGAGTTGGCGGACAATCTTTAAGAACGCTTGGTACGTTATTATAAATTTTTATTGCCATGCAGAATGAGTTACTGCTATGGATTTTTAATTTTGCACTTGGCAGGTACAGCCTATTTCTGTGTCATGTAGACCTTGGAAAAGCATCGGCATGAGTAGTAAACAAGCTTGGATGTTCATGAACAAATATGGCCATCTGCCTTATATACATACATGGAAAAGGTAACACACGAGTCTCTTGAAATAACGGCCTACATGAGTCCAAAAAGTGGGCATTGCAAACCGCTCTAATACATTTCTTTTGAGCCAGAAAAGCCTTATTCATATCCATGGAATTGCCCCACACTAGCAACCCATAGCTCAAAATGGAGGATACATAGCCATGATAAGCTGTGAGTGCGACCTCTCTGGAACAGGTAGTGCTTAGTCTGCGTAAGGCAAATACAAATTTGTGAAGTTTTCCACAGATTTCCGAAATGTGCGGTTTCCAAGTACAATATTGGTCAATATTTATGCCTAAAAATGTTGTCGTTTTAACCACATCAACCTGCTCGTTATTATAACTAACATTTAATGTAGCAGTTCCACTATTACGACTTTTAAATTGCAAAAGTTGTGTTTTATTTACATTAAGTTTTAGATTATTATTGTTCAGCCATTCAGCGACCTTTCCAAGAGCGTCGTTTACATCTTTATTGCAGTTATTTATGTTATCCGATCGCACAATTAATTTTGTATCATCAGCAAACATTATGCAGTTATCACCGACATGAAAGGGCAAGTCGTTGATATACAATAGGAAGAGAAGGGGTCCCAAAATACTACCCTGAGGAACTCCGCAGTGGTTATATTTAAATTCTGACCGTGTTGTAACTTGCTCACCGTTGTGAATGTATTGTATTTCCGTACACTGCTGCCTATCGGATAAATAACTTAGTAGCCAATCATACGCATTGCCTCGGATACCGTACCGCTCTAATTTGTTGAGCAGTAATGAGTGACTGACAAAATCAAACGCCTTACTCAAATCTAGGAAAATTGTTACTACATGTTGTTTGTTATTTATGGACTCAGTCACAACTTTCATAAGATTTGCGCAAGCCAAAGTGGTCGAGCTGCCTTTACAGAATCCGTACTGATTTTTACTGATAATAGAGTTTGCATTTAGAAAAGAAATCAAACGCTTGTACATGGCTTTTTCCAAAATTTTGGAAATAATTGGTATTAAAGCTATTGGCCTATAGTTATTCATACTTGTTTGTCACCTTTTTAGGGTTCCGTAGCCAAATGGCAAAAACGGAACCCTTATAGATTCGTCATGTCTGTCTGTCCGTCTGTCTGTCCGTCCGAATGTCACAGCCATTTTTTCCGAAATTATAAGAGCTATACTGTTGAAACTTGGTAGGTAGATGTATTCTGTAAACCGCATTAAGATTTTGATGCAAAAATAAAAAATATAATAATAAATATTGGGGCTCCCCATACTTAGAACTGAAACTCAAAAATTTTTTTTTCATCAAACACATACGTGTGGGGTATCTATGGATAGGTCTTAAAAAATGATATCGAGGTTTCTAAAATATTTTTTTTCTAAACCGAATAGTTTGCGTGACAGACGCTTCCAAAGTGGAAAAAAGTTGCCCCCCCCCCCTAACTTCTAAAATAAGAAAATGAAAAATCAAAAAAAAACATATGATGTACATTACTATAAAAACTACCAACGAAAATTGTTTTGAACGAGATCTAGTAAGTAGTTTTTTAGGGTTCCGTACCCAAAGGGTAAAAACGGGACCCTATTACTAAGACTTCGCTGTCCATCCGTCCGTCCGTCTGTCACCAGGCTGTATCTCAACAACGGTGATAGCTAGACAGTTGAAATTTTCACAGATGATGTATTTCTTTTGCCGCTATAACAACAAATACTAAAAATAAAATAAATATTTAAGGGGGGCTCCCATACAACAAACTTGTTATAGATTATATTATATATATATATGTATAGGTACGGAACCCTTCATGCGCGAGTCGGGCTCGCACTTGCCCAATTTTTTTTAATACCTAACTTTGCACCTAATTTATATGGGGCGCTATACATACCAGGTGCAAACTTAACTTAACCACTTAGGGATGGAAAAGTGTTTGTACGGAACCCTCGGTGCGCGAGTCCGACTCGCACTTGGCCGGTTTTTTTTAAAGAGAGGTTTAATTATTGTAGACTTCAGAGTCTTAGGATAACAGCCATCTACCAGTGACAAATTTATAATATGCGTCAGTGGTTTAGCAATATATTCCGAACAGTATTTAATTATCTTACTGATACCATCTATGCCAGTTGCGTTACTATTATTCAGAGACTGAATTAACTTTTGTACGTCTTCTACGCTAAATGGACTTAGAAATATAGTATTTTCATTAAATGGTATTAAATTAGTGTTCTTTATGTCAAAATGATTAATAGTTGGAGACGAGTTTGTAATGTTAATAAAGAAATCATTGAATAATCTAGCAACGTCAATAGCATTATTATATTTTATTTTGTCAACTTCAATACAATCTATATTTTTGCAGTTAGATCTAGTGTCTCCATGAACGATTTGCCAATACGCTTTAGATTTGTTTTTGGCTGTCATAATCTTTTTTTATTTTACAATCTTTGAGCTGTGTGTATACATCTTCTTAAAAGCTTAGTATATTTATTGTATTTGTATATTTATATTCACAGACTTATGTGAACTATCATGGACATATTTCAAATATAATTTCGTTTTCTGCACACAAGACCTACGTAATCCTTTAGACATCCACTTGCTGTTTTGGCGTCTACACATTACCTTAATTCTAATAAAAGGAAAACATAATTCATTAAACAAAGAGAGTATTTCAACAAATAGGAGATAAGCTGTGTTAGTATCGGTTTCATTGAATACTTCAGAAAAAGTGAGAGATTCTAGACAATTTTTAAACTTATCTAAATTATCCTGACAATAGTCTCTTCTTCTAATGTAATCATCTCCAATTAGTTTTGTGTTTTTAACACTAAATGAAACAAATTGGGCAGTCTCATGATCAGAGAGTGCCAATGGAAGAACAAATGAAGATATTTTTTTTTTCATATTACTGGCAATCTGGTCTAGGCAAGATTGACCTCGAGTAGGAACATTTATATGGGGCTTAAAATGATAATTCTTTAGCAAGCTGGTAATTTCAGCAATGCTTCTGTTATCTTTTAAAATATTATAATTCCAATCCCCACTAAGGATAATTTTATGTTGTTTCTTTTTTTATTTAAACTATATAAGTGTGCTTCTTGATGTAATAGGAATTGCTTTTCGTATGTACGTTTTGGAACACGGTAAATATTTACAATTATGAGATTATGTTCAGGAATTTCGATGCCACAACACTCAAAAACTTTGGGAACAGCTAGGTCTTTACATAGCTGTAATTGTTTACAATCCATTTTTTTTTCGACCAGGATACAAGAACCGCCTCTTTTTTGATTAGGACGGCAAAAACTGGAGGCTAGACTGTAATTATTAATCTTCAAGTTATTTTCAGCTCCCCTCTGAATAAAAAGTTTCACTAAGGCATAAAATATTAACATGTTTCCCACTTTTCATTAATTCGTTTAAACTGATATTGGTAAAGTCAATTTTATTCAAAGCACCCTGTATATTTTGGCGCATTAATGTAAAATTCTCGATAGTAGGCACGAAAAAAACCATCCCGCGGAAAATTTTTCTGAAGTACTGTCCCTCGTGTCACATTGAGGATACTAAGAACATTGATAATTAGGTTTGCTACATCGTTAAATATAGTAACAAGTCCTCGTCTATTGACCTTACCAGTACCTCGCGAAAACATATTGCCGGAACGTAATAGATTTACATTTGTATCTATAATATAAGCATACTCATGTGCCAAGTTGTCATTATACAATAATTGATTAAACAGGTCAATTCGCTTGTTAAAGAAATTTGAATAATTATTTGTCTTAAATGTAGGTAAACAAATGATTACATTGGTATGTTTAATAATTTGAAGTTGCGATCTTATAAAATTAATTAGGCCATTAAAATCCGGCGTTGTAATGAAGTCTGACTCAGCAATGTATATAATGCAGTAGTCTTTGTGTGTGAATTTCTTTAATTTTTCTTGAAGGTCACCGAATAGCTGACGTATACCTCCGCCGGGTATTAGGTAGTGGCAAATGTTACTTGTGCCTACTCGTAGTGATCTTCGTGTAATATTTAATAAGTCCGTATCCTTGGTGTGAGTGCGACCAAACAACGACCAGTTCCTCTCTGATGCGGCAGATGACGGAGGTACACTAAGTAACCTTAAGGCAATGGTGGATAGAAGTTTTGTTGCACACAATCCTTTCCACCAATTCAGAGGACTTATCCTCAGTATAGGTTGCCATATGAATTCGTGGCCCAGAAACTGCCTTTTGCTTGGTATTCAGCGAACTGTCCCATTACATCACAGGTATTCATGTGCATCATCATCTCAGCCATAGGACGTCCACTGCTAAACATAGGCCTCCCCTTTGGAATTCCATATATACCGGTTGGAAGCGACCTGCATCCAGCGCCTTCCGGCGACCTTTATTAGGTCATCTGTCCATCTTGTAGGTGGACGTCCTACGCTGCGCTTGCTGGTTCGAGGTCTCCACTCGAGCACTTTTCGGCCCCATCGGCCATCTGCTCTGCGTGCTATGTGGCCTGCCCATTGCCACTTCAACTTGCTAATGCGGTGAGCTATATCGGTCACTTTAGTTCGTCTACGGATTTCCTCATTTCTGATTCGATCACGTAGAGACACCCCGAGCATAGCCCTCTCCATTGCTCGTTGAGCGACTTTGAGCTTTGAGATGAGGCCGATAGTGAAAGACCACGTTTCGGTGCCGTACGTCATCACTGGTAACACACATTGGTTGAAGACTTTCGTCTTGAGGCACTGAGGTATGTCGGACGAAAAGAAATTGAGTAGTTTCATGTGCATACAGTCCGCTAATTTAGTTAAATATTGTGCCATTTTTAAGAAATCATTGTCCGTTAACATTTCATAATCGGTGAAAATAGATTTGTGGAATCTGGGGTCCAACATATATGCGGCTAAATGCATCGGTTGTATGCAAAATTCTCTACGGTTTTTCACGTACGTTAAAATAGCATCTTTGCTTTCTGCAAATTCGTGACAGTTTTTCTATTGCCATAAATGCAGCGGGAACCTCTGAAAGAAGTGCATTGTCGGATTCTATGCTATGAATCGCACTCGAAATGGGCAACAAAATTGTTTCTGCAACTTTCAATTGAGACCACATAGAATCAGATAAAATTGTTAGTTTAATATTACGATCAACGTGAGCTCCCCCGTTTGCAATAGCTAGAGCATTTAAAGCTTCTCGATTCTCGATAAGAGATTTAATTGTTTACAATCCATTTTTTTAGATTAAAGGTCGCAATGGCACCAGCGGAAGCACGAACGGTTGTCAAATCCTTGTTTCGACAAATGCTTGTTTCGTCAAATGCTTGTTTCGTCAAATGCTTATTTCGTGAAATGCTAGTTTCGTCTAATCTTCTGTTCGTCAATCCCTTGTATTGTCCAGTCCCTGAATCGTAATAATTTTGTTCTGTCACATACTTGTTTTTTGTCTAATTCTCGTTACGTCCAATCTTTATTTAGTCAGATCCTCTTTTCGTCAAATCATTGTCTCGTCTAATGCTTAGTGAGTCAGTCAGGTTAAGAATCGATCGTGTTTTATCAATTTTACGTGTACATGTACAAACAAAACTTTTATAATTAATTTATTTTATAATTCTTACATATTTTTTTTATAATCAGCCTCTTTTTGGGTAGAGGGCATTTATACTAGACAGTCACAGTTTTACAAAGAAAGTAGGTACGTAGTCAATCATTTAACCCAAGACAATTTCATCAAACAGGTTTCAACTGTAATTTTTTCATTTTGGAAATCCGGAATTATTTTTTCAATTGTGTTGTCCTTTAGTATGTCAGCTGTTCTCCTTTTTTTGTTGATGCTGAACCAACCTCTTCTTTTTGATACTTTTTATTTTATAATGTATTGCTTCACTCTTTAAAGTTTTGAAATAAATTGCCTTTTTCTGCCGATATTTTAAGTTTTAACGTGCGATGCCATCTTTTGATGGCGTTTGTAGTGCGATGTCGTTCTAGAGCACAACACCAAATTAATTTTTTTGATCCATTGATCGTTAAAATACTTTATAAATGTTTCACTTTCATTGCATTCTGGTGCTTTTTGGACAATGGTTAACCACGCCTCGGGTATGTACGATTGGGGTAACAGAGCAAGATTATCTAGATGTCATATGCACGAGTTTTATCAACGACTTTTTCTTTTGATTGTCTTGGTTTTGACAGTCCTTTTTGTTCATTGGTTCCAGCATTCCTAATTCTTTTGCTTTTTTAAATAATGGCTTGTTTCAAATGAAAAAAAGCAACCTCTTACTTGGACATTTGGAAAAACTTCTTTCACTGCATTTATGACGGCTATTTCGTAGTCGCATTTAAAAAATGAAATGTTAAGCTTCAGTTGTTCCTTGAGAACAGTAAATACTTTTTGGTAAGTCGATTGGTGTTTGCAAGGATACAAGTAGATTCCTTTGTGCTTCCTGTGTCAATATGTAACGAGTAATAGTTGATAGAATGGTCGTGGCATTGTTGAAAACGTGCCATTCCCAAGAACCAAATCTGTCCTTTGCATTATATCAAGCCCCAGACTGGTGCCAGATATAAAAAATGGTTTCCTTCTGTGCTTTCATAAAGCAAAAAAAAAATCTGTCAAGATTTCGGGAACTTTACATTGTCTACTGAATCAAATCTACTGGGTGCTTTGAAAGCAGATTTTTTTTTTATTGTAAAGAGCATTTGATTTAGAGCGAAAATCAGGGACATCTGGTCCATCCGAATCTGACGTATCCAACTCTTCAAAACACTCCTCATAAATTTTGGATACCGATTTGAATTCCGTGACAACCCGTTTTTTACATGTCTCGAGGCAAACTTCAACTTTATTTTTGTGAAAATCCGGCACGCAGATATGCTGGCTTTCTCGGATGATGGTGTCAGATTTAGGGTTTATTGTGATCGAGCCTGAAACAATACCACATAAATACTTAGTAGGTAGGTAGTCAAAGATTTTTTCATTTCTCCTGTTCGGAAAGTGTAATTTTCATGAGTAGATAGCCGGGTGGAAAATAGCTTTTCCATCCCTAGGGTGGAAAGTAATTTTTTTTTAATTGCCACGGAGTCAAAGATAATTGCCATCTAGATGCACGTCGTGACCAACTCAATTAGGTACAATCTAGTCGGTCGTGGTAAGTGGCCATTGAAAAAATGTCTCCAAAAGTTAGATATCTGCAAGCTTAATTTATTTACATCTAATTATTAAATATAAATATGCATTATATTCATAATACATTCATATAATTCTGGTCCCTGATTTATTGATAGAATCGTACATTTAGATAAAAAACAAAATAGAAACCATTGTATTTAATTTTTTTTTAATGTTGGCGGTACGTATATTTTTTTTCTGTTAAAAATAATAATAATGAAATGTTTGCAATAGAAAAAGCGGGAACACGAGATTAAATATAAATACCGTGTCTTTTATTAATTATTGGTTAAAAATGACATGGACATTAATTTAACACACTCATGACATGTGCGTGTAGTATTTTATTTTCCTCGCAGTCGAAATGAAAAGTAGAGTGTTTAACTCGGGTGATATTACCCATTTCACCCTCGAACTATTGGCGCTCTCACTTCGTTCGAGCGCCAGAAATATCTCGGGTGCAATGGGTCACATTCTACCCTTGGTTAACAATCTACTAATTTATACAGAGGAATTTACAGAATGACCAAATGCACTTACCATTACATATATCCCTTTTGACACATCTCCATATCGTAGATCCGTTGGTATTTTTCATGTTTAAATTGTATTGATGACCCGCTCTTAATAATTTTGGTTTCCCCCTTTTGCTTTCAATGAAAGTAAATTCATTTTGCCCCGCTGAACTAGATGCCATAAATACTTTAATAATCTAATTGTAAGATGTTCTTATCCGTATAAGCGACTAAGTAACGCTTAAAATACATAGATGACATAAACGCAACGACATTTATATTCTTCCTTTAATGTAGTAAAGAGGTCAGGATTTAGTAGACAATACAAGTTTTAATTATGGTTTACTAAGTAGGTAAGGTATTTATGAATAGTGTTAATTTTTGTCTTTAAAATTTATAAAGAAATAATATACTTAAAATTTCATAAAAACTATCGTGATACCTACTTATAAAAAACGATGTTTTAACTCACGTAATAATTATTAATAACAATTATTACGTTAGTTAAAACAGTGTTTTCTATAATAAATATTGTTATAATTTGTAAAAGGTATAAATAAATGCTACATTCGTTAACACATTCGGTGCCAGTGACACAACATCTGTGATCAAAAGTTTTAACTCCTATGCCAGTGACACGCTTACGTGATTTTGAGTGTGTGTCCTTTTCTCGGCGAATTCGTTGTACTATTTGTACAGTATTATTCGTGCAGTATAATTATACAAATATGAATTCAGTGGACTGGTAGTTCAAATCAAAATTTTCAAGTCTAACGGCATTTTGTGAGCCATTTTGGCAACATGACTTTTTCGAAGTAAAAAAGCCTGCTGAATTCGATTCTGGATGTTGCCAAGCCGAATTTTGCCCCCCTCCCCCCCATTTCCCCCCTTTTTACCTCAAAATATGTCCCTAATCACGGTTTTTACGGTTTTATACAAAAAGTATTACAGCTAGAAAAAAAATGTCAAAGACAAGAATGATCTCTATAAAATTTCCTATAACATGGTGTATAAACTTTTTTAGTAGGCCTTATGGTTTGTGAGCAATATCTTCCCGAACTTCATAGACTGGTAGAAAATTCTAAATATCGGCTTCCTTTACCGTGCTAACGGCATTTTGGGATCCATTTTGGCAACATGACTTTTCCGATGTAAAAAAGCCTGCTGCATTCGGTTCTGAATGTTGCCAAGCCGAATTTTGCCCCCCTCCCCCCCTTTTCCCCCTTTTTGACCTCAAAATATGTCCCTAATCACGATTTTTAGTTTTATACAAAAAGTTTTACAGCTAGAAAAAAAGTGTCAAAGACAAAAATGATCTCTTATAAAATTTCCAATAACATGTTGTATAATTTTTTTTAGTAGGCCTTATGGTTTGTGAGCAATATCTTCCCGAACTTCATTATTAAAAAAAATTGATGAACTTGGTCGAGGCAGTGAAATACACTTTTTTGGGATAATTGGTTTCGCACAGGATCCAGCCGCTCTGCAGCTCTTGAAGCTGACATCCAGTTGGCATGCTGCTTATTATATGTCAAGACTTACGAGGCTATCAGTCATAAGCAGCCGTCAGATTTACACGCAGAACTGTATCCAAGTAGGGCTAAAAGCGACGTAGAAAATAAAAATGCTTTACTTCTGACCATGAAGTCATTCAAAATGCTCAGTTATACGCCAGATTCTCCAGAAACGGGCCTTAGAAATGCAGTTACCCAGGATGTTGCAGCAGAAAACAATAAAGTTTTACTTCTCACTGCCAAGCAGCTCCTTAAAATTTACTCAATACCTTCAAACTAGGTTGGGCTCGCAGTTTTTATCTCGCGAACGCGCGAGCGGGACTAATGTCATCGTAGTGCGAGGATTTGCAGACGAGACTAAGGTTCAAGCGTCACCAACTGAGGTCGATACCTCAACATACGTGCTATTCATGAGGAAACCGACACTCGACATGTGCTCCACACGGTGCATAGCCCACCCAGAAGACTGGTTATTAGTGTTGTTGTTGCTTATGATTCATCATCATGACAAAATTAAGGGACTGAGAAAACAGGCTGAGAAGTTCCTGTCCCTGCTGTACAAGTCGAGTTTGTGACGATGCAGGCTATGCTTTGTTTGGCACCACTCCAGCGCCTGAGCGTTTGCCCCCCACATCAGACGCCAATATGGTAGATTTTGAACGACCTGCCTTGTACAGATCTTGAAGGTCGGACTAAAGTTCATTTTGAACTTTGCGTTGTAGCTTGTAGACCTGCACCCCTAGCACAACTATCGCAAACGGCCATTTCTGGCGCGAGATAATTGCCTGTCTCTTTCTGTGCAGTAATGTAAGAGGGTGACGGGTAGCGCTATGTCGCGTGACAAGAGTCGCAAAGCATAGTTGTGCTAGACGGGCTGCTGTTGGTGAGCCTTTCGGAAACAAACTTCGTTACTTAGAGTGAGCCAAGCTGCTTAGCAGTGTGAATTGACACTTTATTTTTTCTGTTGCAAGATCCCGGGTAACTGCATTTCTAAGGCACATTTCTGGAGAATCTGGCGTAGAACTGAGCATTTCGAAGGATTTCATGTTCAGAAGCAAAGCATTTTTATTTTCTATGGCCCTTTTAGCCCGACTTGGGTACGGTTCTGCGTGTAAATCTGACGACTGCTTATGACTGAAAGTCTCGTGAGTCTTGACAGATAATAAGCAGCATGCCAACTGGATGTCAGCGTCAAGCGCTGCAGAGCGGCTGGATCCTGTGCGATTCCAATTATCCTAAAATAAGTGCATTTCACTTCCTCGACCAAGTTTATCATTTTTTTTTTAAATAATGAAGTTCGGGAAGGTATTGCTCACAAACCATAAGGCCTACTAAAAAAAATTATACACCATGTTATTGGAAATTTTATAGAGATCATTTTTGTTTTTGACACTTTTTTTCTAGCTGTAAAACTTTTTGTATAAAACCGTAAAAATCGTGATTAGGGACATATTTTGAGGTCAAAAAGGAGGAGGGGGGCAAAATTCGGCTTGGCAACATTCAGAACCGAATTCAGCAGGCTTTTTTACATCGGAAAAGTCATGTTGCCAAAATGGATCTCAAAATGCCGTTAGCACGGTAAAGGAAGCCGATATTTAGAATTTTCTACCAGTCTATGAAGTTCGGGAAGATATTGCTCACAAACCATAAGGCCTACTAAAAAAGTTTATACACCATGTTATAGGAAATTTTATAGAGATCATTCTTGTCTTTGACATTTTTTTTCTAGCTGTAATACTTTTTGTATAAAACCGTAAAAACCGTGATTAGGGACATATTTTGAGGTAAGAAGGGGGGAAATGGGGGGAGGGGGGCAAAATTCGGCTTGGCAACATCCAGAATCGAATTCAGCAGGCTTTTTTACATCAGAAAAGTCATGTTGCCAAAATGGCTCACAAAATGCCGTTAGGACGGTAAAGGAAGCCGATATTTGGATTTTTCTACCAGTCTATCACCTTGGTTTCAAATTTGGTAAATTTTTGAAATGTTACTAAAAATGACTCCTCTACAGTGCCGATGACACGCAACCGTGTCATTTTTTGAAACGCTTTAGAGATTCTCATCTTTGATTTGCTTTAACACTAGGAAATAAAATTTTACCTTTTTTAGGGTTCTGTAGTAAACTAGGAACCCTTATGGTTTCGCCATGTCCGTCTGTCCGTCTCGAAAACCTAAAGTGGGGGTGATTTATTTTTCGTTTCAACACTAGTGTGTGGGGTGTCGTTGAATAGGTCTTTTAAAAATAATAGGGGTACCCAAAACTATCGTGAGTCTCAGACATTAAAATACTTAAACGGGTTTTCTCACGTCGTAGAAGTCAAATAACGCTCGACATGTTTCTAATCGGTACGCGATTCATCGTCAGGAGAGACGATCAGTCGCGGCGGCGGCCAATCGAACACTGCGGGCACGCGTTTTGTCCGCGCGGCTGCTCGACGCGGGTGTCACCGGCGAAGGCGCAAAACTACCCTCATCATCACGCACAATGCCAATTGTCGGGTTGCACACAACACTCACTACGTCATTTACTAAGGTCTCGTCCACACTAACCACCGATGTAGTATCTTAAACCGTCCTCCAATCCAACTAGGGGGCACTGACCATCCACAACTTTGATTAAAATTCGGATGACGACTAATTTCGATAGCCTCCCCTACACACATACGTTGTATGAAAAATCAAGATACCCGGGGTTCTGCAGTGACGGAACATTCACTGAATTCGGATACGTCTCACTATCTTCGGTTTGATAATGTAACTGTGCTGGCGAGAGAAAAGTTTTTCATTCCGCGGAAATTACGGGACCGCACAAACAATAGTATGTATGTATGTAAACACTTTATTGTACACAACAACTGGTTATAAATACATTGATAACATAAATTAACATAATGCAAGGAAATTAATATAAACCCCGTTATTTTTTCGCACTGACGTTGCTTTTTCGTAGGGTTTGAATGTGTTTATGGTTGTTATTTAACTAAATTCATTAAATTCATTTTTCTCAAAAAAATTATTGCCAAGAGCTGCTTGTTCACCAGCTATTTTAATAACTGCTTGTACTTTTCATCGAAACTTAAATCCCGGTTTCTACGGTTTTTTTTTTCAAATCATGGAATAAACTTGTGATAATTCGATTATCGCAATGATCAGCTTCTTTTTAAAGTTTATATGGGAATAAAAAAAGTTTGGCTTGCGAGGAATGTTGCCATTTAATCTACGATGCCAACCCTTACGGGCGTTAGTTGTTCGGTGTTTGTCCTCAACGCAGCTAAGGACCTCGAGTTCCATATTAGGGAACCATTGAGATTCAAAATACTTTTTGAAGTTTATCCACTCGCTTGTCTGTGCTGCAATATTATCTCAAATATACAACCATGCTTCAGAAATATAGTCTGCCGGGAGGAGAGGAATAAGTGCACTGAGTCGGCCACAAGTCCTACCTTCTTTAGTGACTTTCAGTTTATACTCTTTTGCTTTTTTCCAGACAGCTTTGTTAGTGATGAAAGCAACCTGAAATATACGCATCAGGATGTACACAGCGTACAGCATTCATTTGCGCCTTTTCAGTCCCGTTTAAAATTTGAAATTTTTACCTTTAATTTATCTTTAATTAGTGTGTAAAATCGAGTGTACATGTATCTTCGCTTTTGTTTGGCAACAATCCGTATATAACAGGCAAAACGTTTGTCGTTTGTCGGTAGAATTGTGGTCAATATGTACAGTATATAACTGGTAAAAGGGAGACGGTGCCGCCCAAAATGTGCCATCAGTTAAATATGATCCGCAGTTTTCATATTTTTTTATTGATTTTGCTGCCATTCTTGTGCAAAATATTTTTTAATTTTCCCCGTCTTCACAGATTAAATTTCTTTTAAAGAGGTTTGGAACTTTAACATCTTTCACACTATCAAAAGTAAGAGTATTGGTCTCCAGGAAAGTCTTGCGTTTTCTGTACAATTTGCTTGTTACAGATATAAACAAAGGCATGTCGACTAGCGACTTTTCACCATTCTCTTGCTTGAACACAGCTACATTTTCTTCGAATATTTTTTGGGTTGGCCGAAAATCATTACACACGTCTTGTTCGCATTTATTCAAAAAGATTGATATTTTATTTTCAATTGCAAGAGGTTTACTTCTTCTCTTTATAAAGTACAGCATACGCTTGTAAAACAGCATCAAATGCGCAAGTATTTTGTAAAATTATGTCTTTCATTCCTGATGTTTCTATTGCTTTAAGGTTAATTTTTTTCGATTAAAGGTTTCGATATAATAGTGTTTTGCTATGAATATAGAATTATCTCCGAAAGATTTATCACTGTCATCAATCCTTCCCATTGTTTTTTGTTGTGAATCATCAAGACAACCATTTGGTTTCTGAACTATATCATGATTGTGAACTACATATATAAGAGCATTGTGCGGCCTTTAATTCTCCAGATAAATAATCAGTATGAATCATAATAAAACTATCCACACGCAAAATACCACTTCTAGAATTGAGTAGTAGCTGTTTAATGTTTTTAAAATAACTTTCAGCGTTGCTGCTACTTGCATTGTAAGTGGATTCCTTGAAAAAAGGCAACTATGCGGCGATAGAGTTTGGCTTTAAGTCCTACAGATTTTGATTTTCGCCATATTGAATTGACAAAATGGTAACAACAACGCTTTACCATAACTGCCGGGAATACTTTTTTAAGGCATTTGTCATTGCTACCTCAAAATCACAATAGAAAATTTTAGGCTCCCATATTGGACATTGTGATTTGATCATTTCAAACAAAACTGAATAAGCCTCCTCAGTTTTCTCGCTCATAAGGCAATTAATTATCGGCACTATATTCGTAGTCTCCGTTGTACTACCAAAATTCCCATGCATAGTCCATAGTTGTGAGAAAGGGCGAGGCATGCTCTTTTGAATGTGCCGTCTCAATAATATTCGTTAATTTTCTCCATTGATTGCTTGAAATCATTGGAACAAAAAACAATAACTCTTATCCCGTAATTATTGTAAGTAATCCGCTATTAAAAACGATTTAAATTTTGCTCGTATGTCTACTTCTTGTGCAGTATTGTAAACTATTTTTTTACTTTAAATTCCCGTTTTCTTCTGCCGTAAATAGAACTTTTTGAACTGTCATATGATATTTTGGTAACTTGGTCCAATCCCTTGTCGTACAATGAAGCCATAGAAAAATTATACATAAATTATAAAAATTTTACATCATGAAAAATTTTTGGAACTGGGTCAGTCGAAGAGGCACCTTTTAACTAGATTTCATCAATAACCAAATCTACCGTGTTTTCAGCTTCGTTCGGTATACAGTCAACCGAATGTTCAGTAAACTTTTCTATTTTGTTACCCTACAAAAAAAGACAGATAATATTAAGTGCACATTGTAATACTTAAATATGGTTCCATATTGGATTGCATAAATTTTAAAGCCATAATGTCGGTGCGCATAACCACTTTTGTCATAATAGTCCTTGCGCATAAGGTGTATAGTCATTAATTGATCCGGATAAATTTTATGACCATAATGTTTTTACGCATAAGTAAGGAATGTCATATAATTTTGGAGCATATCAACCTGAATCATAATCATTAACTGTCATAATGTTCTTATGCATATCGTGCATTGGCGCATAATACTGAAGAACATAAATATCAAGCTCCTAATTTTTTATTTCAACATCAGCCTGGTTTTCTGGCAGCAGTTCATTTCTGAGGGGGTCGGAGTTCTTTCAAACCTAACCTAACCTACTTTTCTGGCCGATGTTCGTATTTGTAGGTTCACAATTCTAACCTAACCTAACCTAACCTACAACAAAGAGGTCAGTGTGGAGAAGGATTTCTTAATGCGGGGGGCTTTGCCCCCCGAGCCCCCCTTGTGGGGGGCTTCGCCCCCCCGTCCCCCCATTTTGTTTTTGTGCTCATGTAACTTTTGTATCATTATTTCAAATGTTATAAAGTATTATGATTGGTACATGTAATTTAACTTATACTATATAATTTCTATTGCCATTAATTATGAAAACCATAATTTATGCGTTGCTCTTCTTCGTACTATCAATTATTATGACATTCAATAATATTACTTGAAATTTTGTGCCATACTAAATTATGCTTATGAAAAGCCTGCCAAACAACAATTATGACATATAAAATGTTATGCAAATAATAATTTATGACAAATAACATGTATGAGGAAAGCCATTATGCGAAATGAGTTATGACAATCAAATTTATGACAAGAATTTTTATTCCACTAGAGGTGATCCCCTTAAATATGCATAAAATAGAATCAGAAAAACAAATATTCGTGCTCATCACATACACCCAATTGGGTTAAAGTATAGGAAAGGTGGGCCAGTTTTGGGACTTGGAATTTTTTTGTTGATTTTTTACTTTTATTTTCTTCTTTTACCATCATAAAGAATGCGAAATAAATGTGTTTTGTTATAATATAATATATATATATATATTTACTCGTATATAAACTTTTCCTCTCAGATCGATATTTACCGAGATATTGGGGTCAGTAATTATAAAGGGCTGTAGCACTTAGCATAATTTCGGAGTCGTGTGATTTATGTCAATATAACACCTCATTTTCATTAAAGTATCCTTTAAAACATGCTACTGCATAAGCATGGTTTGTTATATAAACTTTTTCTCTCAGATCAATATTTACCGAGATATTGGTGTTCAAAGGTCAGACATTTTTCAAAGGCTTCGTTGCTAAAAAAAATTGAGTAGTGAAATTATTCAATATACGCACTATACCACGTATAGGACACGTTAAAATAGGGATAATTTAATTGAAAATCTATTCTCTAAAATTAAAGATGGCTGAAAAAATTAGAATTTACTTAGAAAAAATCAGAGCGCGGTGCACGTCCGCACACCACGGTGCCCGATCGCGCGGTGTGCTCGCGCGGTTTTGTGTTCACGGCGAAGACCCCCACTTCGCTGCCGACCGAGTTGATGTAGGCGCGCGAAATGCCGTAAGTTTTTTACTAATTTCTTATGTTCTTAGTGCGCTTTCCGTGAGTGTAGGCTTTGTCAGGAAGAATTGTTATTGTTAGTTGTTTTTGTTTGTAGAAGTTGTTGGTTGTTTTATTGATTTTTTTTATAGTTTATTATTGTTAAGTTGTTGGTTATTTTTTTATATGTTATTATTATCAAGTTGTTGGTTGTTTTGTTGATTTTTTTATAGTTTATTATTGTTGTTGGTTGTTGATTATAGTTTATTTTTGCCATGTTGCCGTTAGAGGTGATTTTAGCGAGAAATTTTTCGATATGGGACTACGCGGCGACAATTTCCACCACTGAGGACGACGCGGTGAACGCCGCAGAGGAATGGCTCTTGTTGCCTAGACAGCCACCGCGTTGTCCAAAGTGCAGGAAAAGGATGTCCCGAGAGTCGAAGGCATCTTATAAATTCGGTGCTGTAAGGCAGATTGCAAAAAACTAGTGCTGTCACTTACAAAAAATACTTTTTTTTACAGCAAAGTCTGGGCGTCATGAAGACACTGCGGCTTGTGTCCCACTTTTTCTGTAAGGTAACAGTAACGCAAGCCGCTAAAGACGCGAGCGTCATGAAATTTACCAATACCTCCGAGAGGTGTGCGAGGTAGCGGAAGCGCACCAACGTTGGAAGATTGGGGGTCCCCATGATGTCGTAGAGGTGGACGAGAGCCACCTTTACACACCCAAGTACCACTGAGGGGTCGTCTGCTGAAGCGCCGGACGTGGAGTTTTGAGAATCTCGCCATCTCGCAATCTCGCCATTCCTCAGTGTTCGGAGCTAAATTGACAATGGCTCGCCATGCTTCTGTCATAAATTTAGTAGGAAGTAATACGAAATGGGAACAGCCGGGCGATAGTTCTGCCTTCTTTGTACCTGTTAGTTTACACAATACAGGCGAGAGCTTTAACCTCTTCCATATCGCTTTGTTAAAGTGTTGGTAGCACCCCGTTAACACAGCTTCTGGGAAGATGGCTTGTACCGCATTCCCCTCCGGACTCGTAGTCACACCATTTTGTCCCACCAGTGTGACTATTAGTAATTACTTTCCTCGTTGTCACACTGTTTGGTTGACCATTAGTAAGTTACCAAAACATGAGACTTGTGGCCACACTACTAGTGCGGGAAATTGTGTACGCTATAATGTGCAGGTGATCAAGCATATTTTAAAACTTATATTCATTAGTCTGCAGTAATTAATCAGTTTGCTATTCTGTTAAAATAAAATTAAACACGCATGTACATACGAAATGGCTTATGTTTAATGGAGCACCAGTTTAATGATAACCAAAAGTTGTATTACTAATCACCAGATAGAGTAAAGTTTATTAGCAAAAAAATCACTTTTTGCGACCAAAAATAGTAAATGTGCACCCAATTTAGAACACCAATTTTATGTAAAATTAAAACCTAAAATACAATTAGAAGTGCAGTCATGACTAAAATAGGTAGAAGCATTGTAATTTTAGGCTATCTTATTTTGGTGCAAGTAATTTTTTTTGGTGTTTGATGTGAATTTTAGGTGATACTGGTTCGGAGGCCCAAATTTTTTTGGGGCGTCCAATATATTTTGTTGCCATAATTAATTGTATTTTAATCTATCTATTATCACCCAAATGCATAAAAGCTCGTCTAGTACGAAGCAACAATGTAAACCAATGTTTATCCAATCTATCTCAATATCTCCAAAAAGTGACCAACAGTTATTTCATTACGCAGAAGTTGCATCTGAGCAGAGAGAATAATTTGGTCTTTTTTTTTCTAGCTTTCTTCGTTCACTTGGTTCTCCTTTACTTAAATTTGCAATTTTTATGTTTGTAATAGTTACATCATCGTGTAATAACTTTTAACAATTTATTGAGAGTAACATAATTTTTGTTTATACTTTTATTTATTACAGAATTGTAGCTTTCTGCCACATTATTAGTTCTATGTCGTTCTTTGCTGACATTTCACTCCCTTATACAGGTGTCATTTTTAAGCCAGGTATTCGTCATGTACGCCATAAAGGCGTTAATCTTCTTGTTATCAAAATCATTGCATTGCGACTGTATATAACTCCAGCCCTCTTTTATTCGGCTCTCGGGTAAAAGTGGAAGACCAGTGCACAAACCTACGATGCGGCGGTAAAGCTTTTTCTTAATGCTTATAGACTTTGCTTTTCTACATAAACTGTTAGTAAAATGGTAATAGCACTTTTTTATTTCAATATCAGGAAAAAACAATTTGAGTGCATTTGAAGTAGCAGACTCGAAGTCTTGATGGAACTTAACAGGTTTC
Source organism: Apotomis capreana (assembly GCA_947623375.1). Lineage (NCBI taxonomy): Eukaryota > Metazoa > Arthropoda > Insecta > Lepidoptera > Tortricidae > Apotomis > Apotomis capreana. The sequence goes on from OX392501.1 coordinate 18,135,915, forward strand.
CATTCCGGAAACAGAGATTGCAAAATGTCAAACAAAGCCGCATACGACTCTTCCTTTTTGTCACTCATTAGGGCGAAAACAAGCGGTGCGACATTAATTGTTTCTGAGGGACTCCCCAAATCTCCATGAATAATAAATAATTGATAAAACGGTTTGGGTGCACTTTTGAATGTACCGTCGCCGAAATATTCTTTTACTAGACCAAGTTGTTGCTTTGCTTCTTCTGAGCAAAACACCAACATTCGTGTGGCCTCGAAACGGTAGTCAGCTACCATAAAGTCTTTATTTTGTGCTGGTATCTCAACCTCGCCGAGCTCTTTAAAAGCGGTTTTATTTATTTCCAATTTACGTTTCCTAGCAGAATAAAAGCCGCCCTTAACACGGCGAAACGACGGTAATTTGGTGACAAAATGTATGCCTTGGTCATATAAATGTTTTAAATGTTTTTTGTAAATAACAGGCATGGGATCTGCCGAAGTACCAGCCTCCTCCTTCATATCATCTATCGACATATCGTTTTTTACTTGATCGGGCTCACACGCACCGCTATGGTTTACCTGTTTTACGAGTATAATTTGGCCATCCTAAAACAAGAGACAATACATTATTAGACCGTTAAAATAAAATCCATACCTAAATTTGAGTTTCAACACATGTTATCTAACAGATATCTTATTATTAAAGTACTTACTAGGATAGTGATAGACCCCACACATTTTGATTTTCGGCACCGGCTACAAAACCATATTACACTACCATTTGCATACACTTTTTGTTTGTAATATTGGTATCCATGGCTTAAAAGCACTTCACCACCTTTTCTTTTAATTATTTTAAAACTATCGGTACTCATTTTAATTAGTATGATTGTCCATACGCAGAATAATCAAGTATAATATTGTAAACCAACGGACAAGCAATTGAATAGACACATGTCAAATCAAGGATTGTGACTTACCATGAAGTATTTATAAGTATGTTTGGCTTTTACATATATCGCCTTTTTTATCAAGTGCTTCGCATCACTCAATAAATATGATATACAGCAAAGTGCGATCTTGTTTAAAGTGGTGTGACCACGAGGAAAATAATTATTAATAGTCACACTGGTGTGACAAAATGGTGTGACTACGAGTCTGCACTGCCGCATTCAACTGTGTGACTTCATAATCACATTTCGTTTTAAATTTATTTTGACACCCAACTGCTCTTTAACCAATCGAAACAAACGTTTATACGTTCGTTTAGTCTGGACAAGGCAATTTGGCAGCAAAATTACCGGAAGTGTGTGAACCCTGTAAATGTCTGAGTGATAAGTCCACATGTGGAATGTATAATTGGTAGAACGGTTTTGGAGCGGATCGAAAGGTTACATCGCCATAATATGAGCTGTATTTTTCTTGCTTTATGATCTTTTTTGCTAGGTTAGAACACATAATTATATTTTTTTCTGTATCACCATCTTCGATAATGTGCATTGAGTCCATACCTTTTGCCATCTGTACATCGTCTACCTTTTTGAAGATTAAAGCGGTCGACTTCTAAAAATGTCTTTCTTGCTTTACACAATGTGCTTTTGACTGACGCAAACGATGGAATATCGGTTGTGGATATGCCACTCCTTACATATTTCTCGACTAAATTTTCATATATTTGTTGTACGGGAATTTCATTTTTTCAAACCTGTTCTTTAGCCTCGATGATTTACTGTCGCATATTTCTAAGAGTTAAAGTAGAATTTCCTCTTTGATTTTTACTAATTTTAAACGGATTCATTTTAGAAAAACAATGTTCCTTTTATGTTCATAAGCAACTAATTTTGTTTCTCGTTTATAAGTGTATGATATAACTGTATCAAAAGAAATTGACTTATTACATCAGATTTGAAAATAGAATCTCTTTTACTTCAGTCATAATCATAAGTGGCACGGATGATTTTATCATTTCTTTTGCGGTACAAATTCACCAAATAATTAGTACTTTTATGTACTTATCATATAAAAAATGTACACGCACGGTTTCGGCATAGCAACATAGAGGTCGTGGTTTGTACTGGTCAGATGCTAACTGGCACGACCTTACTATATTTATGGTTAATTTAACCTCTTGTATGCTTAGGCGCAGATCTGCGCGGGACATTTGAACCTTACTTTAAAATATCGGTTAATTTCAATTTGATTAGCAAATTTTTGACATTGCATATGTTAATGGTCAAATGAATACAAAACAAATGTACCTACTTGTAGTGTTCACTAGGGTTTCCTACTGGGATACTTCAATAAACACATTAATCGGGCTTTCAGTAAACCTGCAGCGCGTCCGCCACCGGTGACGTATGTCACTGTAATGACCGGTAGCTGGCGGATCGGGGGTACATTTATAATCTATAAATGTCTATATACTCGTACTACATCTCTCCCTTTTTAACCAATTAGGAATTGCTTGGAATTAGGTAGTTACAAGTATTACAAGCCTTTAGTAGACTTACTCACTGCCTCGCCCAAGTGCCAACTAATTCTGTTTATGGACCACTTCCAGGCGCCCTACACCAGACAGCGATGACAAGCACCAACACACAAAATGCTCGCTCAAAGATCTCGAGGACAAACAACACAACGCTCTTTACACTATGTCGATTACGACGTCTTGATAACAACCAAAGGTGTTTTGTATTATGATTTAATAATCCTCTATTTACTTAGTTTGCCTCAAGTTAATACAATTAGTAGTCAACATGAACAATTTGGTCTTCTATACTTATTTATTTTAATCATACCCACTTTTTTCCTATATCCAATAGAAACTTCTATGCCGCCCTCCATATCCCGTTGACGACTTTTTTTTTGCGTTTATTTTTAATATTTATATCAAATTTTTTGTTACTTTTATTTACTGTTTAGTTAATTTATATTTTTCCATCTCATACTAAATGTTTTTAAGATATTTATTAAGTATTTACTCATGTGCTAGCTAGAAAGCTATTTTTGAAATTTATATTTGAAAATTTACAATATCTACCAGCGCTTCTAAACAAGGCTTCCTGTAAGAAAGAAGCGCCTCAATAAAACTCACAGATTGCCTTTTTAATATTTCTATCAAGCCTGTCAGCAAAAGATATAAATTAGTTCAAAGATTTTAATGAATGTTTTTCCGAGCTTACTTTCCTTATCGTAAAGTGCCGTTAGTATGTATACTTCTAAACCAGTGATAGTTCTCGACATTAGTGACTTGAAACAACATTCCTGAGAACATACTTGAAAATAATATTCTGAAATCAAGTCAAATTTAAAATTTAATTCGTTTTACACACAACCCTTTAGAACTAGTGCAATATAAACTTGCCCTGAACCTTGTTTCATACATAACGGTATAGAGGATGCACAAAGGATACTGTATCGAAGTCGCGTCTGCGTGCAATATGCTGTGTAGTCGCCGGTCAGTCTGTCGCAGCTAACCGGTCCGGCGGTCCCCGTACGGGTTCGCGATTAGGAAGAGTTCTCCCATACCAACGTGGATAGGGAGGGAGTCACACTGGCGGAAAGGAAGGGCAAGGCGCGCATGGTGCCCCGCAAGACTATGTGGCATAGGCGAGCCGGTTATTTCAGTTCTTGGGATTGCACCGTGTCCAACAAGGACATGAAGGTGTACCATTTCAGACATGTCACTACGTGCAATTCAGCTCGTTTGAGCTACGCGTGTCCCAGCCGCTACAGGCTCCTACTATCTGTCTAATCCTACGCCAGCCTGTCCAGCACAACTATGCTTCGCGACTCCTGTCGCGCGACATAGCGTCAACCGTCACTCCCCCACACCACTGCACAGCAAGAGACAGGCAAATATATCGCGCGAGTAATAGTCGCATATGAATATGACAGTTATGCCAGAGGTGCGGGTCAAACAACGCAACGGAGCCACGCCGTTACGTCGCTTAAGCCATTAAGGCGCTTATTTAATTAAATTTAACTAGTTTTAAGTTTGGTCTGCATGTAGTTTTGTAGTTTCAAAGCATGTAGGTTTTATTACTGTAATATTGTGTAACTTATTTGAAAAATAAATGAATTATAAAAACAAAGGTATACACTTGATTCCAGAAATTTTAAGAATTGTGACATAGGTGTAGCCTTATCTGTATAATTATTTCACAACAACCATCTTGTCAAGCGCTTAAGGACTATTGCTTGATGCTCTTTTCCCCCTTTTACCATCTTCAATTATTTTAAATGAAACTGAAACTGAAAGTAGCTTACTTGCTTGACACGTCATCGTGTACTCTCGTTCAATATTCTCACTAAAGCCATCTTTTATAATTTGTCATCTGAAATTCCGATATACCATTCAAAAGAATATGAGAATCCAAATGAATTTTCGAAATTGCAACTAAAGTTCAATTGAATTGAGATGTAGAAACCGCGTCTTTCCGTATTGGATCTAGATTTTAAATCACAGATAAACAAATTCCAATTTAATTGCGGCACTCATTTAGAATACCTGACCATTCTCCATGTAAGGTTAATAACCGATTCCAATTTAATGGAGCCATTCATTTGAAATATAGGACTATTGACAATTTAATTAATGTTGTCTAATGATTCCTATTTAATGAAGGCACTTATTTGAAATATTAAACTAAATTGCAATATAGTCCAATTGAATTGAGATCTTGAAACCGCAACTTTTCTAATTGGATCGAGGTTTTAAATCACAGTGATATGCCAATTCCAATTTAATTCCGGCATTCATCTGTAATACCAGACCATTCTCAATTGAAGGTTGATAAAGAATTCCTATTTAATGTAGGCATACGTTTGAAATACCGGACTATTGTCAATTTAATTAATGTTTTCAGACGATTGGAACTTAATGGAAGCTCTTATTCTAAATACTAAACTATTGTCATTATAATGGAGGTTGTTAAACAATTCCAACGTAATAGGTATAGGCATTCGTTTGACATACCGGACTATTGTCAATTTAATTAATGTTGTCAAACGATTCAAACTTACTGTAAGCTCTTATTCTAAATACTAACTTTTGTCAATATAATGTAGGTTGTTAAACAATCCCAACCTAATATAGGCATTCATTTTAAATGCCAAACTTTTGTCAATTTAAAATTGTTCTTACACAATTATAGTTTTATCCAGGCATTCATTTGAAGTACCAAACTATTGTTAATTCAATGAAGGTTGTCAATCAATTCCAATTCACTGGAGGCTTTCAGATCTCTAGTATCCCAATTAAATGGGAGTCAAAACCAAGTCATATTCCCATGTTACGGACCCTCTGATACCTCAGATATTCCAATTTTATGAGAGTCTTAAAACAACAGCCGTTTTTAATTGAATGAAAGTTTTAAAGCACAGCATATTTCAATTTAATCGACGCGTCGAAGCCATCGATATTCAAATTTTAATGGAAGTCTCAAAAACACATACTCCAGTTTATGAACGCTTTGAGACCGGTTCAGATTCATTACAAATTCGAATTTCAAGTCTCAAAACTACTATTATATTTCCCAATTCAAAAGAAGCTTTAATACATATAGTATTCAAATTTAATAATATGGTATTTGAAATTGAGCTTCCAGCACGAACGCGGCACTTTACATACCGCTTATAATATTTCTATGGTCTATCAAATTTACCTTCCATGCAATTATATTTGCTTCGCCTTTAAGCCTTACGATATCTTTCTTACGAATACTTTGGTTCCCGTGGTCTATTAAATAGACGTTTCAAAATGCATTTCGATTACTTTAACAATCCTCTTAGCCTATCATATTGGCAATCCAGCGTGGTCTATCAAATTGACCTCTCATACAGTCTTAGCCTATCATATTGGCAATCCAGCATGGTCTATCAAATTGACCTCTCATACGGCCTTAGCCTATCATATTGGCAATCCAGCATGGTCTATCAAATTGACCTCTCATACGGCCTTAGCCTATCATATTGGCAATCCAGCATGGTCTATCAAATTGACCTCTCATACGGCCTTAGCCTATCATATTGGCAATCCAGCATGGTCTATCAAATTGACCTCTCATACGGCCTTAGCCTACCATATTGGCAATCCAGCATGGTCTATCAAATTGACCTTCAACTTAAAAGTCTTCCATATCACTTTTAAATTCAACTTGGTCTATCATATTGACCTTCCTTATAGATACATCTATTTTCTATAACAATCCAGTCATAGCCTATCATATTGACTTCCACTGTATACTAAGTCAGTAACATTTTAATTAAAAGTATTAAACTCCTCAATAATACAAATGACTTTACCATGTAGAAGAGCGCTGCCTCTTAGCACAAGTATTAAATACTTAAGAGATACTAAACTGTTTGTATACTGGATTACGGTGTTACTGAACAAATACATTTATAATTTAACTTAAAATTATTTTCCAAATAAGTCTTCCATATCACTTTTAATCCGTCTTGGTATATAATGATAATGACCGCTCAACACTCTCAAATAGCTTATAATTACAACGAAATTCCCACAGATGTATGGCTCTCTTGCCTCTATATATTTCGTTGTTCTATACCTTACAAGACGCTGGTCTGTAATTCTATAAAAATATCTGCTGGTATGTAATTACTGATTTTGTTATACCAAATTGATAACATGTGACATATGCACCTATGTGTGTCATGTGTACTAATAATAATAATAATATTTATTTATTTCAAGCATCAAGTACTCATACATGACCCTTGAGCTGAATGTTCATACGGTCTATCAACTATACAAGATACTCTGGATAATTATTCCAAAAAACATTTCCAACATAAGACAAGTAAGCTTATCACACTATAATATTTAACCCGTCAATAGATTTTGGAATTCAGAACAATCAAGCCCACTCCATAGGAAAGTATTAAGTAGCGTATTCAATTAAGTACGCACGCACAAATGAACCGTCGTATAAATTAAATAGACGCCCCTAGCAGTCCAATCGTTTTCCCAATCTGTTCATAATTATTATATTGTGATTTGTCATCCACTACGCCACTGCGCAGTCGAAGATTAGTAACACGACCAATTCAAGAATTACAGTAAACTGCTAAATACGAGTATTTATACTCCTCGAGTGCACAACTACAAATTAATATTCAAAATAATACACTTCGCCTGTGTTCCTATTTATTTAAGCAACTTTCCACAAGGTGGTGCTTTGTGGGTAGGCCTCAGCCTCATGTCGTGGGTAGGCCTCAGCACGAATTCCGTGACTATCTAATAGGTATACACTACCCAAAATAAAATTATCCTACATTTAGCAACCGAAAACTTGTGTTAATAGTCTTATCACCCCCAAAGAAACCGCATCTACTTTTCCAATGCCCTTGTCGTCCCTTTTTATTTTCCAAGAAAATACTGTCAAGGACGTCGGTAATTACGTCAATGATTTTTAAGTCAAATTTAACTCACGCTTTTATTCCGTTGCTTTATACTCGTCGCCATTGTAGTGTTCACTAGGGTTTCCTACTGGGATACTTCAATAAACACAATACATTAATCGGGCTTTCAGTAAACCTGCAGCGCGTCCGCCACCGGTGACGTCTGTCACTGTAATGACCGGTAGCTGGCGGATCGGGGGTACATTTATAATCTATAAATGTCTATATACTACACTACTCAAATTGTACTATTCTACAAGCACATAAAATGAACGCCCGTAAAGCGCACAAAGCCACTGTCATTATTACAAAAGATGAACCTAACAGCCTGGCAACGACTTTGCGCGCTCGAGACGTTCACTACATAGCGGTTAGTTGGCAGCGGGCGCAATGAATAGAGAAATCGCTTGCCGCTGTCGCCGTCGCGCAAAGTCGTGGCCAAGTCCTAAAGGGCCCTTTGAAGTGGTATATGTACGGTCAGCTCTAAGAATTACTGACACTTAATGTATTTGGTACATACTCGTATTATTATTAGACATGACTGTACATAGCAAAAGCAAATAAATAAACTTATACTGATAATTATATTTATTATCTTAGATTTTTATGATTGATGATTTACATAATTTAGCAAAGCAGCAACCTCCATTATTGTAAAATATTCTGCAATGCTCTTACAACAGGGCCTAAAGCAATTTTCATAAGTTTTATAATCACTGACATGGCTTCTGTCAAACACAATTAAGTTGTCTTCTGCCTCCGATATTTTTTGCCAGTCTTGATTTGGACGAAGATGATACTCGTAAACTGCATGCCCGGCGAAATATAAACATTTAATTTCAACAACAATTCAGCCCTTAGTTCACCCGGGATTGACTTTGGCGGCAATGGGCACCCACCAAATATACAGTTTGATTGGTTTTCGGGTGTTCTTGTAAGCTCCAATGTTACATTTTCCGCAGTTTCTCCTTCATCTTTATCTCTTCGGGGTGGTTCACCCTGTTTCCGATTCATTTCAAAATTGGAAACACTTTGCATACCTATTTGTATAATTAGGTGCAATTATAATAGCAAAAGTCGTGGATGCAAACCGAAGGTGTTACACAAATAATTTTATTTTTACACAAATACCCGCAATCTCAACTACACACCACCAAAATACGCAGTGTCACAAGAGGTAAAAATCTGGGGAAACACTTGGCATGCAAAAACCTCTTATAGTTTGTCCATTCGTTTATTTACTTTTTGACAGCTTACACCTATGATGAATTATCGTTCTTTTTTTCGAAATAATGCACTACCGTGATGTCGTATTTTATTGACGGGCAATGCCCACAAAGTGAAGTCCTATTTATATAATAAACAACCACAGATTATTATGACAGGATTTGAAATAAGATAAATCGAACATTAAAAAAGCAAACGCAGACGTGGCTATTACAAGTCGAATTTAAGAAGCAGTGTAAAATTTGTATGCATATACATATGCATTTCGAACATACTGAAGTCATTTCGAATTATCCGTCCGACCAACCAGAACGTTCAAACATAGCCTAACAAGACACTTTCGACGGCTACGACGCAGTCCACCATTAGTGTCAGGCCACCCGCCGATAATGCAAAAAAAATGCAAGGAGGTCTCGTATGCGCCGGGGGCTGCGCCCCGAAGTGAATGACATTCAGTTTGACTTTGAAGTTTCTATATAGACGTTTCAGTTTGTTATTTTATATTATTATTGTTATTGTTCTCTAGGTAAATTTTTATTAGTGTCTTCAAATATAGGTACATATCTGTCGCTGACCCGCATGCAGTGCTGTGTGGTGTGCCAAAAACAGTTTATATCAACAAGAGGCCTCCACATACACCAAGCTCGTGTGCACCAGGTTCGTGTCCTATCAGCACCCTCTGACCCCATTTCCCAAAACCTTAGCCCCTCTCATACTCATTCTCAAAACCACAGCTCCTCACAATTACTATCAAACCATGTCATTCCGCTTCATACTCTTCTCGGCCAATTAAAACATTCCACACCGCTATTAAAGCGCATACCCCGCGGCGCCAGGGCCGAGGCTTTTGCCGACCCTGTAACTAAATGCGTCCGGAACAATAACACATCATCCTGGTATGATCTTTTGACTTTCACTTACAAAATTTTTCATGTCTCTGTAAATAATACAAATAATATTTCGCTAACACAAAGAATAAAAAACAACACTTTGACTCCGACAATCCCAATCTAGACCCCCTTGCACCACACTCAAAAAAAAATATCTGTATAGAAAAGTAGAAGAAAAAATTCAGGACGGGGACGCTACGCGGCTTTTATTTTCTAATGATACCGTAGCCCCTAATACACCGGAGACCATCACCGCACTACAGAGCAAACACCCCCCAGACCCTTCCTCCCCTATTTTCGCCGACCCTCCTTCTGACCCGACTACTTATCTCCGCGCTACAGAACGAGACATAGTAGCAGCCCTCAATTCCTTTCCAAAAGGATCGGCGTCAGGTCTAGACGGCATCTCCCCTTATAGACCTCACCAGCCATGGTACAGGGGTAGCTGGTGAGCACCTCATTACCAGTTTAACGAAGCTCGTGAATCTTATGTTGTTGGGAGATGTTTGTCAGGACGTGACACCGGTGCTCTATGGGGCTAATTTAATCGCCCTCACCAAGAAAGATGGCGGCGTGCGCCCAATCGCTGTGGGATCGACTTTACGCCGCTTAGCAGCCAAAGTGTGTTTCCGACTCACTCGCGCCAAATTACAGGGCCTTTTCGAGCCCGTGCAGGTCGGATTCGGAACTCGCGGAGGTTGCGAAGCGGCAGTCCACGCCGTGCGCACGTTTGTGCAGAACGACTTGTGTGAGGTACTTTTAAAATTCGATGTCAAAAATGCTTTCAACTCGGTCAACAGGGACACCTTGCTAAACGAAATAAAAATGCATATTCCGGAAATATATAATTTTCTTCTGCAATGCTATCATTGCCCATCTAAATTAGTATACAAAAGCAATGAAATCCTTTCGGCTGTAGGATGCCAGCAAGGTGATCCCCTCGGTCCCGCAATATTTAGTTTAGCAATAAATTCGGCAATTCGCAGCTTAAATTCTAAATTAAATGCGTGGTATCTCGACGACGGCACCCTAGGTGGAGACTTTCAGACTGTCCTGGCAGACCTATCAGAAATTAAAACCAAATTTGGCTCAATCGGTCTAGAAATTAATTTTAACAAGTGCGAATTGTTTATATCAAATAAAGTGAGCGCTTCCTTGGCCTCACAAATCTGTCAGAATTTCAATAACATTGCCCCAAACATCAAAATTGTGTCGAAAGACGGTCTGTATCTTCTCGGATCACCAATTTTTGACGATGCCATACCTTCCCTTCTTAACAATTCAGTTTCAAAATTTAGTGAACATTCGGACCGCCTAACCAAAATTAGTAGTCATTCGGCTTTATTTATTCTAAAATTCTGTTTGCTTGTGATAAATTTACATACCTGCTCCGCTGTAGTTGTCCCATTTGGAAATTTCCCAACCTAGTTAAACCAATTGATACTCTTTTAAAATCCCAAATCGAGGCAATAGTAAATATCAGACTAAGCGAGCAGGCATGGACCCAAGCCACCTTACCGATAAGATATGGCGGTCTGGGAATCCGTAAAATTTCGAGTGTTGCATTGCCAGCGTTCCTGTCTTCAAAACACAGCACCACTGATCTCGTAGGTAAAATCCTTCAAGCCCCTACGGGTAGAAACTACGTCAATCTCGTGTTTGATTGAAGCCTCGAACGCTTGGCTGGCCGGACCGAGTCCAAATTTACCGGCTAAACCCAAAATTCAAAGGGCCTGGGACACCATAATCTTGTATACACACCTTGACGGTTAACTAACAACAGTTCGGGTAGGGATCGTTCGAGGCTCCTAGCAGTCTCCAGACCAGAGTCTGGACAGAGGCTTCACGCTTACCCCTCTCCGAACACCGGCACCTTCATCGACCCTAGCACACTTCGAATAGCCATTGGTCTCAGAATAGGCGCAGATATTTGTGCGGAGCACTCCTGCACCTCTTGTGGAGCCTCTGTCGACCGCCTGGGACACCATGGCCTCGTCTGTTCTTCGGGCGCCGGCCGCCGCTCTCGTCACGCCGCACTCAACGATATCTTGAGAAGGGCACTTGTCAGCGCCAACGTCCCCGCGGTCCTGGAACCCCATATCATCCGGGACGATGGAAAGCGCCCTGACGGGATGTCGTTGATCCCGTGGAGAATGGGCCGCGCGTTGGTTTGGGATGCCACTTGCGCTGATACGCTGGCGGCGTCCTACCTTTCGGCGACCAGCAAAAGAGCTGGTGCGGCGGACGCCCGGGAGCACTCGAAGGTGGCCAAATATAGTAGTCTCGGCGCCCAGTACGAGTTTGTGGCGTTTGGCGTCGAGACACTCGGCTCGTGGGGCCAGGGGGCACGCCGCCTGGTCAAATGTGTCAGCAAGCGCTTGCGGGAGGCGACAGGCGATCCACGCGCGGGCAGCTTTCTCGCGCAAAGGTTAGCCATTGCTATCCAGCGCGGGAATGCTGCCTGCGTTTTGGGTACCCTACCACGGGGTCCCGATCTTTTTTAATGTTATTTAGTTATAGTTCCTAATTTAATGTTTTTATATCTTTCTTTATAATGTAATTGTTTATTGCATAAAATAATTTCCAAGTTAATCGAATATTTAAAAAATCGAGTATTATTTGACTTTACATGAAGTCACTGAATATTTTGGCTTAATTACGAGTATCAGTATCCCAAATTCCCAAACTGCAATTAATAAAAAAAAAGTGAACATTATCAATCAAATGAGGCCTTGGCGCTAATTTTGTGTTTTGTCATTTAACATTGATCGGATTGGAGTTTATTATAACTTTTAGTTGTTCAGTTGCATAGAAATTTATAATAGATACGTTAGTAGTATGCTTACAATGAATTTTATTTGTTGATATTTAGAGCCTTATCACACTTGCGATTTGCGAGCGAGTTTTCTATACAAATAAGCGACGCGGCGAGCTCGCTGCGTGATCGCCTTCATACAAAAGTCGCTCGCAAATCGCAAGTGTGATAAGGCCGTTATCCTGTTGATCACGTAAGTTATATCAAAATAATATTAAATTGTTTTTCCTACATTTTTCTAAGTACGTCTATTAGCGGACGTCTATATTTTGTAAAGGTTTGTTACTTGGCCGGTTTTTCATAATAACGTTTCTTGGCAGTTGTGGTACGATTGCTATGGGTCGAAAACCAAAAGTGAGTTATGAAGTACAAACAGCAACTGTAGCGGTTCACCCGAAATTAATTTTCTCTAGTATTTTACGTAATTTCCATTCCCTTTTTTCCCCATTTTTAGGGTTCCGTACCCAAAGGGTAAAAACGGGACCCTATTACTGAGACTTCGCTGTCCGTCCGTCCGTCCGTCCGTCCGTCCGTCTGTCACCAGGCTGTATCTCAAGAACGGTGATAGCTAGACAGTTGAAATTTTCACAGATGATGTATTTCTATTGCCGCTATAACAACAAATACTAAAAATAAAATAAAATAAATATTTAAGGGGGGCTCCCATACAACAAACGGGTTGGTTGCGTTAACTTTGCACCTCATTTGTATGGGGCGCTATACATACCAGGTGCAAACTTAACTTAACCACTTAAGGATAAGTGTTTGTACGGAACCCTCGGTGCGCGAGTCCGACTCGCACTTGCCCAATTTTTTTCTTTTTACTATGCGGAAATTTTCCCAAAACGTTTTGGCCCATGCTCATAAATTCTTAGTCGATTTTCACACCGAACGATATTTTAACCAATTCATTATATTGTCAGTCCATGAAATTATCGTTAAATATGACCTTATCTACTGATTGGTTTTCTTCAGAATACCGATTGTCCAATGGTAGTGAAACCTCTTTAGATTACAATGTCAATGAATACTGAAGAGGTACTATTGCTTTTAATGACTATGACAGTAACAAACAATATACTATCAACTAGGAGCTTGTCAGCCGGATACAGACATCTTTTGAAAAGAGTTAACAAAAAAGGTGCTTCTGTATGGGAATGTCACTTAAAACAAAACTTCAAGGGGTTTGTTGTATTGGACGTTGAAGAAAGAAATATTATATGAGATGCATACCATAGTTGTGTGCCGGATTTCGAAGGGATTGACATCGAGAAGAAAATGACCGATTTAAAAGAAAAGGTTCAAAAAGATTATAGACCTAAGTCCTATGCTCTATAAAAGAGCAAATGAGATAATTTTTGACCGAGGAGTACGCAGATAAATTGCAGCCCTTCCATTGTGTTAAAAGTTCACTATATGTTACACGCCGGTCATCGGCTAAAACATCGTCTTTCCAAACTTGTGCCGAAGTGACATTTACCTGAAAACTTATCTGTCAATTTTCTGTGCACTCAGGACGATGACATATTAATTTTTGTTACTAACGAATGTAAGCAGTGAATTGCAGCCATAAAGACATTTTTTGCTGATGGAACCTTTAAAGTGGTACCCTCTCCGTTCAAACAATTATACACGGTGCATGGTGATATAGGCTCAGATGATTATCGCACTAGAGTTATCCCGTGTATATATGCGTTACTACCGAATAAGCAACGACAAACGTACGAACGATTGTTTAATTGTATCAAACAAAACATTCCTAACTTTCAACCTGTACTGATGAAAATAGATTTTGAAACCGCAGCAATGAATGCATTGGCCTAAACCAGGAAATGGCCGAATAAGGAATTTAGTCGGTGGTCGTTGGAGTTAGTGGCCCTAGGTGACCGAATCTATTGAAAACTGTATACCCCACAGCAACGGTCAGCGGATGTCACTTTCACTATGCCCAGGCTCTCTACAAAAAAGCAAATAAACTTGAAATTACTACGACTTGGGATGGATTTAGCATGATTAATTATACATGTCGCAAAATGTGTAGCATTAGCACACCTGCCACCATTATAAATCCACGAGGGATGGCTCGTTGTAAAGGCAGCGGCACCTCTGAATAATATAAGAAGAAGAAGAATAGAAGCGTTTAATATCTATATGTCAAAGCAGTGGATTAGATTTGAGATGGTACACATAATTTCGTATTATGGGCACCGCCACCGCACGATCAACGTAGTGAAAAGCTGGCATAAAGTGATTAACAAAAGAGTTAACAAAATATTAAATAAATAAATATTAAGGGACAATCATACACAAATCGACCTAGTCCCAAACTAAGCAAAGCTTGTACTATGGGTACTAGACGACGATATACATAATATATAAATACATATATAGATAACATCCATGACCCAAGAACAAATATTTGCACAAATATTTGCCCCGGCCGGGATTCGAACCCGGGACCGCCGACTCAGTAGGCAGGTGTCTACCAACCGAGCCAAACGCGTCGTCAAAAAATATAAACATTCTTTTTTTTATCTCACAGCTCTAGCCCTAGAAGCCCTAGCAAACAACTTTAATCATTTATGTCATTGAGGAACAGGAAGTTGAGTTCCAATAATGTTGAGTTTGCAAAAAGTTGAATTTGCAGCATGTTGAATATCAATTTGTCGAATTTGCATAAAGTTGGATTCCTAAAATGTACAGTTTGCAAAAAGTTGTATTTGCAGCATGTTGAATATCAGTATAATTATTGAATTCGCATAAATGTGGAAATTGCATATTGTTGAATTTGCGGCATGTTGAATCTCAAAATGGTAAACTGTTATGCCCATATCGACCCCGAAAATAAGGAAAAAGCTTGAAGTCTATAAAAGGAAGAAGCCCTAGCAAACATCTTTAATCATTTATGTATTGGGTTGCGTCCAGATATAGATAGTAAAATACAACAGATCGTTAACAATTATTTACAAGGAATCACCACACTGGAATAATGTATCTACCTACTATCTGTTCTGAAATATAATTAAAAAAAATTGGGCAAGTGCGAGTCCGACTCGCGCATGAAGAGTTCCGTATATCTATAATCTATAACAAGCTTGTTGCTACAGAACTTTAATATTGATAAGACATCTCTCTACTCAACTCTAATAATTTCAAAAAGAGAACATCAGCATATTTGATTTAAAAATAAAATTGGACAAGTGCGAGTTCGACTCGCGCAGGAAGGGTTCCGTACATATACCTACATATATATATATATATAATCTATAACAAGTTTGTTGTATGGGAGCCCCCCTTAAATATTTATTTTATTTTATTTTTAGTATTTGTTGTTATAGCGGCAATAGAAATACATCATCTGTGAAAATTTCAACTGTCTAGCTATCACCGTTCTTGAGATACAGCCTGGTGACAGACGGACGGACGGACGGACAGCGAAGTCTCAGTAATAAGGTCCCGTTTTTACCCTTTGGGTACGGAACCCTAAAAACAAACATGTTTCCTGAATATACTAAATAAACAACATGTTACGATTTTACTAAGTGTAAGTGGAAATAAATCTATGGAAGTAATTTTTAAGTTATGTTATATGCACGGTAGAAAAAAATGTGGCATATAATGAAAATGTTAAATTCGTTAAAAACGGAAACATATGTCCACTTTTGCGTTTAATGCGGTAATGTACCTGTTGAGCGAAACTTATGACAAGAATCATAATTTTCGATGTAAAATGGCAAATGGTAATTACGATTTCATTTCTAAAATATCAACGTATATTGAAAATTTAAGTGATAATAAATGCAAAATGTATGATATTTGATACATGGTTACAACACAAATAATTCCCCAAGCATGTAGTAAAGTAAATAAAATCCAAAACACCGTTATTGACAGTTGCGAATGTAATGTTACTACCATTTTCGAAGAGATTTTGAATAGTATTTTTTAATAGTGTTGAATTCTTAAAAAAAATGTAGCAATACATTGTGTCAAACAGGAAACATTTTAAAAAGATATACATTTATCAGTTTGAACACTTTTTTTTTAATTTTTTTGGCATTAGTGTTTTGGAAGAAGCCGTTTTAATTAGTACTTAACGAAAAGAAGAACTGTTTATTTTGTAACAATCAAGTCACATACGAATATGCGCTTACAGATTTTATATCGTTAGATTTAAATGACACGCCTTAAAATACTATTAGCGAAATACCTCGGACGATCAAGGTCAAACAATATTTTTACAAATTAGTTGGGGCTATTGAATTTATTCCCGGCACTAGCGTCGGTGACATCGGCCATCCAAACGAACTAATTTTTATACATACATTAAGTAAAGCTACTGTCAAATTAATAGTAATGTTTGAATTAAAATGATCAGGGTAAAATTGTCACTGCAATGTATTTTTTTATTTTCTTATTGTGATAATTAGCCAAGATACGTCAAACTTAAAATGTCCAATGGCATTAAGTCCGCCTTTTGCAATAAAGATTAAATAAATAAAAAAAACGCCAACAAACAGTAATTAATTATTTTTTATTTACTTATCCTAACACCTATTTTTTATGGGTGCGTCCCATATTATATACAAACTTTTGGTATAATTTCAATTTATAAACATACAAAAGATATAATGCACGATATATATAATAATAAATACCATATTTTCATGAAAAATAAGGTTTGATTGGTATAACATTCAATTCATATAATATCATATGTTATAATGGTTATTTTGTCTAATAATTTTAGATATAATATTTATTTTGTATAACAATTATGACATATAATATAATATCATTTGAAATATCTATCATATAAAATAATATTATATGACATACCTAGTACCATTTTATACGCATTTTATAAAAAAAATCGCAGTACTTACCTATATCTGTAAGAGCGAAACGAGCGCAGGCAAGGCAGGTAAAGCAGGTCTGACTTGGCTTAAGTTAGGTACGACGACGAGCGAAGCGAGGAGGAGTGTTAGGTTGAACTGCGACCCTAACGAGCGAGCGAAGCGAGCGAGCCGCCCCAGGTCTGACTTGGCTTACGATTCCTAACAGTACCCTTATCACCTTATGGCAGATCCGACTTGGCTTAGGTTAGGTACGACGACGAGCGAAGCGAGGAGGAGTGTAAAGTTGAACTATGACCCTAACGAGCGAGCGAAGCGAGCGAGCCGCGCAGGTCCGACTTGGCTTATGATTCCTAACAGTACTTATTTTACTTTAAGGCAGATCTGACTTTGTTTAGGTTAGGTACGACGACGAGCGAAGCGAGGAGGAGTGTTAGGTTGAACTATGACCCTAACGAGCGAGCGAAGCGAGCGAGCCGCGCAGGTCCGACTTGGCTTACGATTCCTAACATTACTTATTTTACCTTAAGGCAGATCTGACTTTGTTTAGGTTAGGTACGACGACGAGCGAAGCGAGGAGGAGTGTTACGTTGAACTACGACCCTAACGAGCGAGCGAAGCGAGCGAGCCGCGCAGGTCCAACCTGGCTTACGATTTATAACATTACTTCAATGCTTCGATTGCTTCGATGTTTCGAGTAAATGTATATTATATGTAATAATAATTAAGTGTTTTAAATGTTATACCACTAGATGATTATACACAATGTCATTATACCTACAGTTCATTATATACTATGAAAATATGCATTTTATTGTTATATGTTTCGTTCAGTATACAAATTGAATATTATACCAATTAAATTTATTCCAATTGAGCCTATGTCTAATGAGTGTTATATCTATTGTTTATATATGTTCTATTACTTACCCATTTTTTATTTACTAATCCTAACAAAATTCTAATATTATGTGGTCACCTGGACCGTAGTATTTCTTCACAGGCGTTTGATTATTATTTCAAGTAAAACGGTACATTTGTTTATACTGTTCGATGGAGCAATAATTAGTATTTTTTTTTACTAACGAATAGACTATAGCAATTGTCTATTTAACAACCAAATTATACGTAAATTGATTAATTTTTATGACAAACGTTTCAATTGAGGGAGCATCTTTAATTGTTTGAAACGTTTGAATGGCTTCTTTTATAAACTAAAGATTGAATTTACAATGATTCAAGTACTTTTAAATATTACTATTGTTCTCACTTAATGTGTACTTATCGCGATAAATTGAGGGACCACCTTCTGCATGCTACTTTTTCTTATTAACAGAAAGGAGTCACAATTAATGAAATTAGTTTTACAAACCTTTTACTAAGAGTAGCCATTTACAGCAGTTGTAAATTTAAGTAGATTATTAAATATGGATACCTGACAGTCACGACTTAGGGTCCACCTTTTACCGAATGTAACTTTTGAGTGCCGACTTTTACAAATTAGAGGTTGAATTTACAATCGTTTGAGAACTTTTACTATAAACTGACTGCTGACACCATTCAAAAGCTCTAAATTCCAACGTGGACCTTCAATTAATTGGGAACGCGGAACGCACATTAATATTTGTATACGATTTTTTAGTAAAACCTAATATGCTAACTTACCTTTATAATTTTTAGATCACCTAGTAACGTATTTAAGGTTTCACAAACAATTTCTTATGCTCACTCAATCCGCACATTTTCGAAAACCCGATTTCTGATGAAAAAACTAAAGATTTAAACTGCTATATATGTGTATACTTAACGAACCACTAACGTGGCAGGTTTTTGGATAATAAATATTTGTGAGTGCTCACTCAGTCAACATATTATCATAGGTAAGTTAAAAATGTAAATATCTAAAGATTTGTAGTATCGCAGAAACTTAACTCAACAACAGAACTTATAGTAAAATATTTTACTAAATACCCACCATCTAATATATTATATTCGTTGTCTGTTTTTTAAATGTAATTTTTCTAACGTAAATATATCTCGTAGATGTATCTCTATATTATGGTACACTTCGTTATATTATGATCCTTTCCAAAATACAGAACATTTTGATAGAAAACAATTTTTTTCACTTAATCAGCCTTCTTTATTGAAGTAGGCAATAGAATAATAAGTTTTACCCGGCAAAGCAAAAAGGAGGTTAATTAAATTTACAAAAATATTATTATAGTTTAACTTACCTTGCCATTTGTATTTGGTTAAAATGTGCTGGCGTCCAACCTAAATACTTTTAAGAAACATCTGTAAGCTTTTCCTGGAAATTTGAAGCTCCAAAACACCCTCCGGAACCATGGGTTGCAAGCCGTCTACTTTTCCGATAGGCCCACTTGCTTTTCCTTATCCGTCTACTTTCTGATCAGTCCATTTTCCTGATCTGTCACTTACCGAACGGTCCACTTTCCATAACTGTCTATTTGCTTCTCCTCATTCGGCTGTCCTTAGATTTGGGTCGAAGTTAAAAAGGATTGTAAGTGTAGTATAAACTACAATAACGTTAACTGTATACATTAGTACCCTGTCAATTGCCCGTCATGTATGAACTGGCATGGGCAGTTGTCCGCAGAAAAATTCTCCTCGAACAAATTTTGTGCCTAAGTTATTTTAGTCCTAGACCTTACTGTGACACATCAATGATACTTTATGTTTAATATTAAAGTACTAGCTGTTGCCCGCGAGTTCGTCCGCGTGGAATCTTATCTTGAACAGTTTACATCTTTATTATATTATTTTCAGATCTAAACAATGTTGAAATTACTTTTCTTTTTTTGTAAGTTGATGATTTTGATGTTGGTTACTGTAATTCAACAAAAAATAAATAATAATAAATTATTAAGTGCTGCTCCCATACAATAAGCGTGTTTTTTTTGCCTTTTTATACGTAATGGTACCGAACTTCGTACGCGAGTTCGACTCGCTCTTGGCCTCTTTTTAGTTTTTTTTTCGGCTAAATTGCTCTAATTACGCTGAATCATTATGAACTCAGGTTTCAAGTCCCGCACCCAAAATAAATATTTGAGCTTCAAACAAATTTTCAACCCCTTTTTCACCACCTTCTGGGCTGAATTTTCAAAAACGAATTCACTTTTCTTGAATTCTGATAATATGCCCTTATACAAAGTTTCAAGTCCTGCGCTCAAAAAAATGTTTGATCTCAATACAAACTATCAACCTCCTTTTTACCGCCTCAGGGGTTGAATTTTCAAAAACGCTGAAGTTACTTTTTTTGATTTCTAATTATATGCCTTTGTACAAAGTTTCAAGTCCGGCGCTCAAAAAAAGGTTTGATCTCCATTCCATTCCAAACATTCAACCCCTTTTTAGGGTTCCGTACCCAAAGGGTAAAAACGGGACCCTATTACTGAGACTTCACTGTCCGTCCGTCCGTCCGTCCGTCCGTCTGTCAGGCTGTATCTCAAGAACGGTGATAGCTAGACAGTTCACAGATGTATTTCTATTGCCGCTAAATATAACAACAATTACTAAAAATAAAATAAAACAAATATTTAAGGGGGGCTCCCATACAACAAACTTGTTATAGATATATATATATATATAGGTACGGAACCCTTCATGCGCGAGTCGGACTCGCACTTGCCCAATTTTCACCATCTTCAGTGCTACATATATTTTCAAAAACGCTGAATCACTTTTTTGTATTCTAATTATACGCCTCTATTTAAAGTTTCAAGTCCCACACTCAAAAATTTTTTTAATCTTCATACAAACTTTCAACCCCTTTTCACCACCTTCAGGGCTGAATTTTCAAAAACGCTGAAATTCTTCTTTTCTTGTATTCTAAGTATATGCACTAATACAAAGTTTAAAGTCCCGCGCTCAGAAAAAGTTTTGATCTCCATTCAAAGTTTCAACCCCTTATTTACCAGTTTCAGGGATGAATTTTCAAAAACAATTAAATCAGTTTTCTTTTATTTTATTTTAATACCTATTTACAAAGTTTCAAGTTCCTAGCTTAAAATTAAAATTGAACCCCGAGACAAACTTTCATTCCCCTTTTAACCCTCTTAGATGACGTTAAATTAATGTTATTTTGTTATTATTATATATGCCTTAGTCAAAGAATTTGTGATGGAATCAAACTTTCAACCCTTTTTAACCATTTTAGGGGACGAATTATTGAAAACGCTGAAATTACTTTCCTTGTATTTTAATTATATGCCTTTATACAAAGTTTAAAGTCCCACGCTCAAGAAAAGGTTTGATCTCCATACAAACTTTCAACCCCCTTTTTACCACCTAAGAGGATGAATTTTCAAAAACGCTGAAATCACTTTTGTTCCATTTTATTTGCATAACTTTTTACGAAGTTTAAAGTTCCTAGCTTAAAATTAAATTTGAACCCCAAGACGAACTTTCATCCCCCTTTTAACCCCCTTAGAGGTTGAATCTTTGATGACGTTAAATTAATGTTATTTTGTTATTATTGTATATGCCTTAATAAGAAGTTTCAAGGAATTTGTAATGGATTCACACTATCAACCCCTTTTTAACCCTTTTAGCGGACGAATTTTTGAAAACGTTGAAATAACTTTTCTTGTATTCTAATAGTATGCCTTAACACAAAGATTCAAGTCCCGCGCTCAAAAAAATACTTGATCTCCATACAAACTTTAAACCCCTTTTTTACCCTTTCAGGGGTAGAATTTTTTAAAACGCTAAAATGACTTTTCTTGTATTCTAATAATATGCTTTTACACAAAGATTCAAGTCCCGCGCTCAAAATAATACTTGATCTCCATACAAACTTTCAAACCCTTTTTTACCACCTTAGGGGATGAATTTTCAAAAACGCTGAAATTAGTTTTCTTTTATTTTATTTTAATATCTTCTAACAAGGTTTCAAGTTCCTAGCTTTAAAAAAAACTTGTATCCCATACAAACTTTGCACCCCTTTTTAACACCCTTAGGGATAGAATTTTTCAAAATCGCTTCTTATCTCTAGTCCACGTTATAAAAGTAACCTACTGTGCAAAAATCAACTCTCTAACATTAGTAGTTTCGGCTGTGCGTTGATGAGTCAGTTAGGACTTCTTTTATATATATAGACTAGCATTAACCCGCGGCTTCGCTCGCGTGCCTATATAATAAACATCATCCTACGGTAACAATGCTCTTTTTTTCAGGATTGAAAGTAGGCTTATTTGTTAAGTTGGGGTATAATCTGTAATCTCCATTTCCCTCATGCATATCCGTCCAGCCGTTTTAGCGTGAAGAAGTAACAAACATACATAGACTTTCGCTTTTCTAATATTACTGGGAAATACTTTTTATGTTATCACAACTCCACTTTAACAAATCAAACCGAAAACTCAAGCACTCAAATCAAGCGATCTCAGCTTTTACTGTATCCAAATAAAGTTCACTTCAAAATTCATAACTCGAAGTGAAGCTAAGACACCGGAATATGTGTGCATTTTATTTGTATAAAATGCTTTTATAATGTCCCGAGCCTCCGCGCTTATCAACTTGGGATATTCGAGATTGGTTTAATGATTCTAAGCCATGTTCTAAGTTACGTCATGTTCTATTGTAAGATATTGAGGTTCTCTTCGATGATGAATGAAAAATGTATTACTCCGAGCCAGATAAACGTAATTCAGAATTCTGAAATGACTTAACATAACTATTGAAAAGCTTGAATGTATTTATTACGGATGCAGGAAGTTTCCCGATGATAACTCCTCCCGTCCCAACGCGCCGCCCGTCTAGGTACCGATTGACGATGATCGAGATGCCACCAAATACTATTTTTTAATCTATTAGGATAACGCAGGTCTCTATCCATACCTCAAAAGCCAAAATAGAACCCCCTTATAGGATCACGTGTAGCTGTCTGTCAGTCCCTGTTACAACCGATTTGCTGCAAAACTACTGGACCATTTAATCGGTCAAATGCTGCAATTTGGCGCAAATGCTTTCAAGAATTTTCAAGTCCACAATATAACATTTCAAAATCGGTGGCATTTTCGTAATTAACGTCCTAAGAAACCATAAAAATTACACCCATACTCATATTTAGACATTTCAACCCCATTTCACCCCAACAGGGAAGATGTTAATTCACGTCCGCCACGTTGGATTTTAAAATCGTTGCGGTTTTTGTAATCAGCGATCCGTTAAACCATAAAAGCATTACCAATGTTGATTTTCAGAATTTGTCACCACATTTCTCCCTTTTAGGGGTTGAATTAAAAAAAAACTGAAACACGTGTTTTTTCATTTATCGTTCAATACTCCTGTGAAGGTTCGAATAAAATTGTTTAACTAATCTTGTTTCCCCATACAAACTTTGGCCCCCATTTCACTCCTTTGGGGGGTGACTTTTGAAAAATTCTCTCTTAGTGCAACCCCTACACCTTATAAGGAACCTACGTGCCAAATTGGACTCTCTAGAACCAGCGGTTTAGTATTTAGACATTTCAACTCCATTTCCTACAGTTTAACTAATCTTGTTTCCCCATACAAACTTTGGACCCCCATTTCACCCCTTTGGGAGACGACTTTTGAAAAATTCTTTCTTAGTGCACCCCTACACCTTATAAGAAACCTACGTGCCAATTTGGACTCTCTAGACCAGCGGTTTAGCATTTAGACATTTCAACCCCAACAGGGGAGATTTTAATTCACATCCGCCACGTTGGATTTTAAAATTGTTGCGGTTTTCGTAATCAGCGACCCGATAAACCATAAAAACAATACCCATGTTGATTTTCAGACTTTGTCACCACATTTCTCCCTTATAGGTGTTGAGTTTTTAAAAAACCTGAAACTCGTATTTACTCATTTATCGTTAGAATTACTCCTGTAAAGTTTCGAATAAAATAGTCTTACTAATCTTGTTTCCCCATACAAACTTTGGAACCCCATTTCACCCCTTCAGGGGGTGAGTTTTGAAAAATCCTTTCTTAGTACACCCCTACACCTTATAAGGACCCTACGTGCCAAATTTGAACTCTTTAGAAACAGCGGTTGAGTATTTAGACATTTCAACCCCATTTTACCCCAACAGGGGAGATGGTAGCTCACGTCCGCCACGTCGGAATTTAAAATCGTTGCGGTTTTCGTAATCAGCGACCCGATAAACCATAAAAACCATACCCATGCTGATTTTCAGACTTTGTCACATTTCTCCCTTATAGGGGTTGAATTTTCGAAAAACCTGAAACATTTATTTACTCATTTATCGTTAGAAATACTCCTGTGAAGTTTCGAATAAAATGGTCAAACAAATCTTGTTTCCCCATACAAACTTTGGAACCCCATTTCACCCCTTTAGGGGGTGGGTTTTAAAAATCATTTCTTAGTGCACCCTTACACCTTATAAGAAACCTACGTGCCAAATTTGAACTCTCTAGAACCAGCGGTTTAGTATTTAGACATTTCAACCCCATTTCACCCCAACAGGGGAGATGGTAACTCACGTCTGCCTCGTTGGCGTTTGAAAATCTTTGTGGTTTTCGTAATCAGCGATCCGATAAACCATAAAAACAATACACATGCTGATTTTCAAACTTTGTCACCACATTTCTCCATTTTAGGGGTTGAATTTTCAAAATCCTGAAACACGTGTTTACTCATTTATTGTTAGAAATACTCCTGTGAAGTTTCGAATAAAATGGTCTAACTAATCTTGTTTCCCCATACAAACTTTGGAACCCCATTTCACCCCTTCAGGGGGTGAGTTTTGAAAAATTATTTCTTAGTGCACCCCTACACCTTATAAGGAACCTACGTACCAAATTTGAACTCTCTAGAACCAGCGGTTTGGGCTGTGCGTTGATATGTCAGTCAGTCAATCTGTCAGTCAGTCAGTCAGTCAGTTTCTTCTTTTATATATTTAGATAAGAAGATAGATTAGCGTAACACTTCTTTATAAACAACATTAGCGGTGTTCCCCATACAAACTTTGCACCCCTTTTTAACCCCCTTAGAGGTGAAATTTTCCAAAACGCTGAAATTACTTTTTTTTTATTTGATTAAGTAAGTTATCTACAAAGTTTCAAGTCTCTAGTTCAAAAAATAAAGTTTCTCCCATATAAACATTGCATCCCTTTTTAACCCCCTTAGGGGTGAAATTTTCTAAAACGCTGAAAGTACTTTTTGTGTTTTTGAATAAGTAATCTTTCTACAAAGTTTCAAGTCTCTAACTCCAAAAAAAAGTTTACCCCATACAAACTTTGCACCCCTATTTAACCCTCTTAGGGGAGGTATTTCCAAAAATCCCTTCTTATCCCTAGCCCACGTTATAAAAGTAACCTACTGTGCAAAAATCAACTCTCTACCATTAGTAGTTTCGGCTGTGCGTTGATGAGTCAGTCAGGACTTCTTCTTTCATATATATAGATTATAAAGGAGGCACTTCACGAAAATCATTATTTTGCTTCTTATTCGAAATTGAAAAAAAAAGAGCAGTGACCAACAATGACGAACTGTGTCCACAATGACATTTTTACAAACAGCAATGACGCGGTGTAGGTAACAATGACGTATTTCTTAAGTCGGCAAGTAAGAAGGTCATAATATGTACATAGTAAGCACTTACCAGCAACAGTCGTTTTTGAATAACCTGAATAAAATGAAATAAAAAATTTTTAACAAAAAAAAGAACCGACTTCAGTAAAACTAAAAATCCAAAAATAACCCGTTCAAGTACAGATTACATTTGACTCACCCTTTGAAGTCGATCCCAAACCACTGTTATTATATTTATATATTAAAGTTTACGTGAGGTTTGGCACCGACTTTTTTTTTCGCTTTTTAGTGATTCATATAAAATACTTAAGGCGGGGTGATCAGGGAGGTCTTGAACGAATGCATCTCGTTTTAATTATCTCCTAACTCCTAACCGTTAAGGAGTTGTACCTTCCATCATCAGTTCAGCATTGGAAGATGATGACTACCATATGCAAATACTTAAATAGTTTTAGAAAATATATGAAAAATATTATGACTGCCTATAAAATTTCAGGAATTCCTTCGATTCCTCATGGATCTCGTCATCCGATCTTCACTAAAATTTTATGGGACCAACCTTGAAATGTCTATTCATGAACCTAAAAAGAATTTTCCAAATCGACTCATAAATGACGGAGTTATGAGGTAACAAACATTAAAAAAAAAAAAAAAAAAAACATACAACCGAACTGAGAACCCCCTCCTTTTTTTGAAGTCGGTTAAAAACAAAAGTTTAAGATTTAAGTTTTGTGATTTATTTAATAAATAATCAACATGTAGGTACGTACTACCTCTATAAAATTTAAGAACTGGTCAATATAATCAGAACTGTATAGGCCTATTCCCAATTGCCTACGTCCCTATATTCTGCACTGCGACCTACTGAAAAAAAATCCATCAGTTCGCAGTGAGAACAAAAATGTTGCGGACTAGTTGAAATAGCCCAATTTACAATAGTTTAAGTAATACAGTTTTCTTTAGTGTCTAAAAAATATGCTTTGATGATTAATTTTCTTCAATTAGGTACTACACGAAAAAAAATTTTTCATTTACGTATACTGTACTCATGTACTCACACTTTAAATTGCTATTATTAGACTTTCTTCTGTGATTTAAGATTTATCTTTACTATAATCATTATACAAAAAGTAAATGATATTTGTCGTCACCAAAATTTAACTGTCTACATTAATATCACAATTGACCATGATTAGACGTATTTTATTTATTTATCTAAAGTAATGTCACATATTAAACATGACTTATTTTTCTCAATTTGAGCAACTTTTCCGCATTAATCCCTCTCAATTTCGCCTACAATGACGTAGCCAACAATGACAAATTCAATTAAAACTGCCGAAACTCCTTTTTTTTTGATGCGAACTAAAAATGCTTATTTCGACATCATAAAGATTTATATAAACACAGTTAAGGATTCACTTAAATATCATGCATTATTATCGACGAATAGTTAAAAATGACAATGACGAAAACATTGACAAGAATGGAAGAACTATTTTCAGTGGCTTACCTGGCCCTAACGCAGCGCATGTTGCTCGTCCGCGTGCTGTGAGCTGATTGAGGGTCGGGAGACGAACGCCCGGGCCGTTTGTTTGGTGTTCAAATGAGTTTTGTTTTTGAGAAACTTCACAAACAATCGCTGCGTCCAACAATGACGTATTTTTTTACCAATTTTTCGAAATAAATTTTATTGATGTTATATAATAAGTTTACAGGCGTAATTATTACTTAATACTGAGCATTATGTGTAATGTAAATATGTGTGAAAATGATATTGAATGATTTATTGTACTTTATGTTTTATCCCTTCGTATGCCGCCTCCCCGTATTTTACCTATATCTGTATAGGACGGATTCGGGACACGGCATACGAAGGGTTAATCAACTTTTAAGTCTGGTGACTAGGTTGGCCACATGTAAAAAACGGCCGGCTTTCCACTTTCTTGCCAAATATTTTATTTTATAGGGCACTAAACTTAAAAACGGTTCAGACACCTTTGGCATTAGTTAATAATATGCTTAAATAATGATTTTTGTGTACGAATAATCAACCAGTTAAAAAATATGTCATACGTGTACCTGTAAAATGAGCCTTCTGGAGAACCGCCCGCATACATTTTTTTTCCTCCCAAGTGTCAAATAAACAGGGTTGTGTACTCGTAGGTATAGAAGGCAGTAAGGGTAAGGGCCGAGACAGATGGACAGTATTCTGACTGTCCCGTTGGCCGCACACCGACTGGAAGCCAACTGCACGGTTGTAATGCATTCCTATTGCAGTTGTAAGGACTGCAACAGAACTGTAATTCTAACTCTATTGCACCTTACTTGCAGTCAGTGTGTGGTTCAATCAATTACCGATCCATTAATGAAAAATAATAAAGGGATTTATTATTAAATAATTAACAAAATTGAACAACAAATAAAACGTCGTCTCAGACTTGTTTCAAAACAACTAAAAACATCTTCGATTATTATAATATTCTTGTTTGATTATATGAAATTATCTTAATGTCTACGTCTGTTTTTCTTGATGCGTAATTTAAAATGAACGCCCAAAGCTATTTTAATTAGGTAATTTTTCTTTAAGAAGTTTATGTTACTGATCTGCCTGGTTTCTAGTTTCCGTAAAAGTTTTGATAGTTTGCATTGACGTAATAATTACATGGACGTTAATCAGACGCGAAAAAATTGCACCCTCCCAAGTAATGCAAAATCACAAATCGCATTAGTTGGGCGAACAGTCTCGTTTAGACCATGACAATGTTCAGTGAAAAATTGCAGAAATAACAGCTATAAAATAAAGGAAAAGGTCGGAATATTCTTTTTAACTTAAGATCTATTGATTAATTAACGAATCCTATGTGAAATCATAGCATATTTTAAATTAGAATTATTAACTTAGTCCCTACAAAATGCACCTCATCACAGAACAAAAATCTAAGGAGTCGTATAGTTTTATATTTTATTAATAAATAAAGGAGTGCAATAAATATTTTTTTTGTTTATTTAAATTCCCACACGAAGCTCAACAACGTGAAAAATAAAATACATAAATAAATAATAAATGGAGGTCACGTTTAGCAAGAAACAGACGCGGACAATATTTCAAGCCAAATAATAGGCTAGTTAACTCATGTCAAATTGTAATAAACTAATGTTTATTCCGTATAGTATTTAGCAAAGGAAACCTAAATATATATTTTTCAATTCATAAAAGTGAAAGATACCTGAAAAAATTGAATTTGAAAAAATGGTTTTTAATCTGTATTTTGAAATGCTTAAAACGCTGTCCATTTTCGCTTATGATAGTGACTAGATTTACCTGTTTATAACTGGCTACCCGATAGTTGTGACGGGAAAAGAATAGGCAACCTAACGTTTGCATATTCTATGGGCTTCATACTTTCGATTGGTATAGAATTTATCTAATATTAATCAAACCGGTGAAATGGTTAAAACATTTTTTTTATTATTAATTAAACATACCCTGGACTAGAATTGGTTAGGCAACCAATATGCAATATATTTATTGACATATTAAATTAAATATAAAATACATTTCATCAAATAAACATCTCGGTGAAGGTCATTTTATATCGGGATCTTAGTCTATAACGCTTAACGCATAACCTGCTAAATTAAGAAGTCGTATTTTTACCCCGATCGTATACTGAGATACGACTTTTTAAATTAGCACGGCAGATACGTTTGATTTTATACCCCATATTTTTCATACCCCGGCCTTATATATGAAAATCGATTCTTAAGTAGTAAACTCCAAAAACATTTGTGGTAATAAGTACGTAAGTCAATTTGACACTTAAACGTTTGAGCAATGAGTTCTTTTTTACGACGTAATTATGTTATTGAAAATTATAAATAAGCGGTATTGGCATCTACTTGAACATGTCAACGGCGCCACTTTTTAGGGTTCCGTACCCAAAGGGTAAAAACGGGACCCTATTACTGAGACTTCGCTGTCAGGCTGTATCTCAAGAACGGTGATAGCTAGACAGTTGAAATTTTCACAGATGATGTATTTCTATTGCCGCTATAACAACAAATACTAAAAATAAAATAAAATAAATATTTAAGGGGGGCTCCCATACAACAAACGGGTTGGTTGCGTTAACTTTGCACCTCATTTGTATGGGGCGCTATACAAACCAGGTGCAAACTAACTTAAACACTTAAGGATGAAAAGTGTTTGTACGGAACCCTCGGTGCGCGAGTCCGACTCGCACTTGCCCAATTTTTTTTGACATTTTTGTTCGGTTCTGTGGCTCTATAAATTATACCTCAATGATAGTTTGCTATCAAAGGCTATATCGCTTTTTCGCCTATTTCTAAGTGTTTTGCTAAAGAGGTTGAATTGAATTTTATTTGACACATATCTTCCTTCTTGGATCAGCTTATAGAGGAAGTAATAGAAGTTAGGCCTTTTGGGTATGTTTTAGGCATTCATTCTTCTATGCCAACCCTCTATTGGGTTCGTAGTACGATGTCTTTCATAAGAATTGCTTACAATTCGGCATATCCATCAGGGTCCTACTGATGTTGGAAGTATCTTAAAAATTGTTGGATTTCTCGTATCCTTGGAGAGCAGTCAACTATTTACACCAACCTTCTGTCATTTCCTGGGGAGGAAAAAGCGGCAAGAAAGCACACATCTTTGTTACAATTCTGCCTTCTTTGTGCTCCCTCGTTGTTAGCTCCTTTTAGTCTAAGATCCCTTTAAGAACGACCTTCACCGAGATGCTTATTTGATGAAATGTATTTTATATTTAATTTAATATGTCATAAAATATATTGCATATGGGTTGCCTAACAAATTTTAGTCCAGGGTATGTTTAATTAATGATTAAAAAATTTTTTTTTTTAAACATTTGATTATTAGATAAATTCTATACCAATCGAAAGTATGAAGCCCATAGAATATGCAAACGTTAGGTTGCCTATTCTTTTCCCGTCACAACTATCGGGTAGCCAGGTTTAAACTGGTAAATCTATACTAGCATTTTGCAACGGTCTGATTATTGAATTGAAATTAAATAACATTAAAGATTATTTTATTATGAACACGGTGGTATAGGGTTGCCTGCGAAAAATCAGTCCAGAATTCCGGTTGTCGAATTTTGAAAAGAAAAATATTGCAGCGAGTGAATGTGTACGACTGAGAGGTCCCAACCAAAACCATCCCATACGATAGAAGAGGACACAACATAGCAGCTGTTTGAAGTCCGCCCATTTAAAAAAAGAGAGTGCGCATGCTATTTGTGCTTGAAAATGAAAAGCATAGCGATAGACTCGTATTATGCTGTGCATTATTTTGGAGTAGTTTATTATTAAAATAGAGAAATAGTTATTTAACTTCTTTTTTAATCAATTAATTAATGAAATAATGATCTTTATTCTGCAAGTAGGCCACAAGGGCACTTTTACATGTCTGAGTCTATCGACATTTCACAAGAGGTGACCACTGTTGAGAAGAAACTCCGAAAGATTAGATACATTATCTACTACCTATGTTTCTACTTGAATCACTTAAAATTAATGCCGTTTAAACACTTTTCACCGTTGGTTAAAATTCTCCAACATTTAAAAGTATGAGAATCTCTGAACACCATGATGACGTAGGCTTGTGTCAGTCACGTGGTTCGCGAGTCTCGGAAGAGAGTACCAGGCGGAGTATATTATTATACCATGCATTTTATTGTATCTATAGCGACAATCTACTCCAAAATAATGCACAGCATATACGAGTCTATCGCTATCAAAGGATTTTCAAGCACAAATAGCATGCGCACTCTCTTTTTTTAAATGGGCGGACTTCAAACAGCTGCTATGCTGTGTCCTCTTCTATCGTATGGGATGGTTTTGGTTGGGACCTCTCAGTCGCACACATTCACTCGCTGCAATATTTTACTTTTCAAAATTCGACAACCGGAATTCTGGACTGATTTTTCGCAGGCAACCCTATACCACCGTGTTCATAATAAAATAATCTTTAATGTTATTTAATTTCAATTCAATAATCAGACCGTTGCAAAATGCTAGTATAGATTTACCAGTTTAAACCTGGCTACCCGATAGTTGTGACGGGAAAAGAATAGGCAACCTAACGTTTGCATATTCTATGGGCTTCATACTTTCGATTGGTATAGAATTTATCTAATAATCAAATGTTTAAAAAAAAATTTTTTTTAATCATTAATTAAACATACCCTGGACTAAAATTTGTTAGGCAACCCATATGCAATATATTTATTGACATATTAAATTAAATATAAAATACATTTAATCAAATAAACATCTCGGTGAAGGTCGTTCTTAAAGGGATCCTCTACTATTTGCTTTACCCCAAACTGCCGCATTAAAATGATAGAAGCAGCCACTCACGTGGGCTTGTGGAAATATATTTTAGACGGCGTTAATTTGAGCTTGTTCGAAATCACATTTATATTTTGTGATATTTCTACCGAGTAAGTCTCGGATAAGCCGGCAAAATCTGGTATAGGTGATTTCGGTTTTATTCGGTAATAGACCGTATATAACTGGAACTACGTTGGTGCTTGTTTTCATCGAATTTAGGTCTATGTGCATTGTAAAAAGTTTGAAAAACTGTTTAGGCACACACCTAAATGTTCTGTCGCCAAAATATGTTGTTGATAGTGATGCTCGTGCTTTTATTAAATTTCTGGCTACGGTATATGCAAATACAGTATTTTTCCTTCAACACATACAAGATTTTTTTGCCAATTTCTGGAGGAACCTTGACGTCTTCTAATCTTTCGAGGACTAGTTTATTGGCGGAAAGGTATTTCTTTCGCTCTCTGTATAGCAAATACTTTCCGCCTTTCCCTTTATTAATTTTTTAAACATTTTTCGTATATTGGTTGGATCGGACCAAAATCCTTACAAACTTTTTCCTTGCACTTGGCTAATGCTTTCAACATTTTATTTTTTAATATATCCTTAGAACACCAATGCACTCTCCTTCTCAATATTGTTGTTCTGGTTATGTCTATGTTACAGTCGCCGAGCATTCTCTTCGATTGCTGCAACGCCATAAAGTGGACCCATTTTTTTTGGTTACTGCAATTATACGTATAATCCCTTTCGGCGATTAAGGACCACAATTAAAAAGGACCACTTCTTGAAATGACCACTTCTTGAAATGACCACTTCATGAAATGACCACTTCTTGAAATGACTACTTCTTGAAATGACCACTTCATGAAATTACCACTTCTTGAAATGACCACTTCTTCGTCTATTACTAGCCGACCAACCACTCTGTCCACCTGGTTGGATGGTTAGTAATTTTTTTCTTAATCATCAACCTGGATGGTTGGTTGTTTTTTTTTTTTTTTTTTTTTTTTTTTTTCCATACTGCATTAAAACATTCCGCTCAATCTGGCGCGTATAATCGATACCTTCCAGAAGGTAATAAGTAATTACTGTTACTTCGGCGTTTACGACCTTTTTATAGAGCTTGAAATCTTACTCGTCTATTGTGAAGGATGGGCAACTACGGCACCGTACACTGAGCGTGGCCCAACAACCCAACATGCTCTTGGCCGGTTTTGAGATAATGATAACAATCGATATAAGCACTAAGCACAGCCACTTCTCAGTATTATATAATTAAAACTTTTTATTCTGACACATTCTTTTTAAGAATCTATCCACTATGCTCTACGATCTGTATCGACTAATAGAGCAAATTGTACATTTTCCTCCAGTTTGCTCTACGAGTTTTACGGATAGAGCAAATTGAACTGTATTTTTTTTAATTTGCTATACTAGTTCTAACGATAGAGCAAATGGGAGGAAAACAGTTCGATTTACCCTATTAGTTGGGAAAGTAGAGCAAACCTAACTTTTTCTCTCCAAATTGGAGAGAAAAAGTTAGGTTTGCTCTACTTTTCCATTGCTGCTTTACCATTTTTACTATTTTAATTGTATTTTATTTTATGGTATTCATTTCAACCCAATCTTTAATTCGGTTGTTTGCATGGTTCTGACGCTTCGCCGACCGCTACCGCGGTACGCTTCGCTCGCTCGGCTCGCGCGCTGTTGTGGTCGCAGTTCTAACATAACCTAACCCATTAATGAATCTATCCACTATGCTCTACGATCTAAAACAGTAAAAATAGTAGAGCAAACTGGAGGAAAATGTACAATTTGCTGTTACCGGTCCGTTACAACCAAGTACCATAATACCATGTTAATATTACGTCGCATTGTCAAAACAGACTAGTTTCAAAATGTCTAAATGTTGAAATGACTTTCACCTATTTCTTAAATTGCCATACTTTTGATAGAACTATAATTCAAATTAACTTTATTGTGAATTTACTAATTTTCAATTCTACCACATCCTAAATTGTCTTAAGCTTATATTACATTGATATCAAACTGTCAATAAGGTTAAAACATCAAATGCTCAAAATACCTAAAGTTCAATTCCTATGGAAAAATGTCTAATTTTCGGAATTAATGTTTTATGTGATTGTTATATTTTCACGTGAGTCATTAACCATCAATTTGGCGGAAAATGCACAAGATCCAAGGTTCAAGCCGAGATGATTTTGGTCACAAAAAAAATACAAAAATATGCTCATTGAGGATGTCCAGTAAGTATACTGTACATTGTCAAATTAAGGGTTAAATAAATTATAAAATTACTGATACCATTCAGTTTCGTCTCATAATCTTGTATATGATTTGGGCTTATAACCACAAAATTTAATTTTACCTCATTATCAATATTCCCAGATCTCAAAACTTCATGGTCTCAAAATACCTAAATTGCAGAATGCCTAAATTTTTTTTCACAATCAACCGAAACCTTAAAATCGCCGATGTTCAAAATACCTTAGGCTCATAATACCTAAACTTCAAAACAGCATTATGGCAAAACAACATATGCTTAAAACAACCAAACCTCAAAATACCAGTGCGAAGATTTGCTTTTATATTTGAACGTCAAAAAACATAATTTAAAATAGATAATAATATAGGTTTGACTTTTATAAATAATCAAAAGGGATATCCAGCTCTTTTGTATGATGGGCACAAATATAATTTTGGTTACACCAACAAAAATGATACTAAAATGCAACTACTATGTGGCGATGCATTAATCGTCCCGAATGCAACGCGTCGGTCACATTGAACTCACAAAAACACACCGTGCTCCGTGAAAGTGAACATATTTGCAGTTCTCTTTATCATGAATATTATAATTATATGGATTGGTCAAAACGCTCAAATAAGCACTTTTATGATTAATTTGTACGACTTGGGAGTGCACCAAACATATTTAACGTAAAACAAAACACTGTTTACAAATCTACACCTTTGGCTTTCTGATAATATTATACGATCTGATAAACCCGTATGTTACAGCGATTCTCGTATAAAAATAATCTGAGAAACAGCTGAACCACAAATGATTTCACAATGTTTTGTATTCATAAAATATGTAGGCCTACAATATTTTCTCAGGATGAGTATTCATAAAAAATGTTGCAAATTTATGTTTTTTTTTTTAATTTCGGAGATTGGGGTTGAGAACGTAAAAGAAAGTTTAAGCAATTGTGAAACAGACTCCATCGCCAGGTCAACAGCCCACGGAGTGCTAGCTAGTATGTATACATATACAATCTACAAAATATTTAAGGGGTCTCCCATGCAATACAATAAACTTGATCAGTTACAGTTACGCTAACTTTGCACCCCATTTGTATCCGGCGCCATACATATCAGGCGCAAACTTAACTTACTCGGCCAGTGAAGATAGGATAAGTATTTATACGGAACCCTCGGTGCGCGAGTCAGACTTGTAAAAAAAAAGTAAAAAGTAAAAAAGTTTTATTTCATACAGCGAGCCAAATATTTTACAGAGTATAATATACATTAGTACAATTAATGGACACTGTTCGGAAACATTAAATAAGTCGACTACCCGTATCACCTACACTAGGCTAAGCCTGTCTTGTAGGATGACACATTGTCACGATTACGGCATTATAGTGTTGTATAATGTATTAAATTATGCGCTAAAGAAAACAATACAGAAAAGAAAAGAAGGAATCTATTTTAGGTATTCAATAGTATATATATAATCAGTCAAAAAGTGTGGGAAGGTGAATATAAGCCAGGGAGTATAAACTTTTATGTGTGTCGAAGTGTGTATGTGTATAAGTGGGTGTGTGTATGTGTTGTGTGCTGTATTCATTAATTATTGTGATAATATTATTTCCGTGTCCTTATAATTTAGGGTGTTTAACCATTTCAGGACTTTAAATTTGGCCTCACTTAGTGAGCAATTTTTTATGTCGCATATATAGTTGACTTTTTTATATATGTATAAATACCTGTAAGAACCAAATCTTTTAGCAAAATGTGACCTTATTGATGGTAAAGGAAAATTAAAAGTGCGCTTTTGTACCAGTGTGGGGTAATTAGGCATATTCAGGATTTGTGCATGAGCTATGGCAGTACAACGTAGGATATATAACTTGCGAACACTAAGTACTCCACTCTCCTTAAACAAAGTGTCTGTTGGGTACCTACGGGGCCTCGAATGCATTACCTTTAAAAGACTACGTTGAGCTCTCTCTAGGAGTATCATATGAGAGCTAGCCGCTCCTCCCCAAATTGATAGACAATACGTTAGTATGGATTGCGCGAGAGCAATGTATATCGTCCGAAGTCGCTCTTTACACATAATTTCACGCAGTTTTTTAAATATATATATTAATTTTCTTATACGACTCGCGGTGACCACAATATGTTCTATAAACGTGAGTTTTTCATCCAAAACAACTCCCAGGTACTTTATGGAGGACGCTCTCGTGATGTTCCCACAGTTACATAGAGTCACATCCCCAGAACATGTATGAATTTTCACCGTGTTCAGGGAGAAAGTATTAGAGGCCGCCGTTTTATGAAAACATACATACTTGGTTTTGTCTGTATTGAGCGTTAACAGGTTGTTTTGAAGCCACTTGGCTACAGTAGACATGCCTTTTTCGACAATGGAGTAAACGGAATCCCACGATGTGCCATGGAAAACAATCGCGGTGTCGTCTGCGTAACAGACGATGGTAGCGTTAGGTAGATCCAGGGAGGCCAGGTCGTTGATGTAGAGGAGAAAGAGAGTTGGTCCGAGTATGCTACCTTGCGGTACCCCGAAGCAAGTTTCTCTCACATCGCTGACGAGGTCATCCACTTTGACACATTGCGATCGACCCGATAAGTAGCTTTGTATCCAATGAAGTGGTATTCCGCGTATCCCTGTTAGCTCAAGCTTTTTAATCAGAATTGGGATAGAGACAGTGTCGAAAGCCTTGGCAAGATCAAGGAACACTCCAATACATGCCTTATTTTCGTCTAGATTTTTGGAAATATTGTCTGTAAGTAAGGTAATTGCATCTTCGGTACATTTCCCATGTCTGAAACCAAATTGCTTATTTGTGAGTATGTTGTTCTTCTCTAAAAAGTTTACTAATCTTTTATTGACGACTCTTTCCAAGACTTTCGACAACGCTCCCAGTAGAGAAATGGGTCTGTAATTGCTACAGTTACTTTTGTCTCCATTTTTATGGATTGGAGTGACCGCTGCAGTCTTCCAACCATCAGGAAATATACCTTTTGATATGCTCATGTTGCAAATGTGTGTTAGTGGCGAAATAATGCATTTTTTAATTTTTTTCAGCAAGTTGTTCGTGATGCCGTCCAGGCCAGGAGCACTATCTGTCCGCAAGTCCATTATGATTCGCTCTATTTCAGATTCATCGGTAGGCTGCAAAAATAATGAATCGGGAACGAAAGCATTTGTCGTTGTTTTAGCAGCAAGAGAGTCCTGGTTGTCTTTAATATCTTTGAGAATTTTTTTGGCTAGGTTCGGTCCGACACTCGCAAAATACTCGTTACAGCTGTCTATTGACTCGGGTTTTGATTGCTTCGATTTTAATAATTCACTGCATTTAGTTTTGGTTTTATTACTATAAGTTATGTTCCGAATACTGTTCCAAAGCTTCTTAGGATGATTTTGATTTTGATCAATTTTTTTAGTTTCATAGTCGTTTTTCAACTTACGCAATAGGTTAATATAAAAATTTCTGTAACGTGTATATATAGTTCTGGCGGTGGGATCGTTAGGGTTTTTTCTTGAACGGGCATGCAATGCATCTTTGTGTTTAGAGCACCTTAGGAGTCCCTGTGTCATCCAGGGTTGAACTAAGAGTTTTGATCGACTGACAGTAACTATCTGGGTATGAGCATCTATAATACGGCACAAGGTTGTATCGAATTCAGTTACAGTTTCATGTATTGTACTTTTCGAGGTCACGGTGGTCCAGTCCAGTTTGTTTAGATCTGCTTCGATAGCCTGGTAATCTATTTTTTTAACTTGGCGGTTACAGTTGATAGGTCTATTTTGCTTAATATTTATACCAGCCATTACAACGTCGTGGTCAGTTATATCTGTGTTACATATGACTGACTCCGCACAGCATTTTGAGGAAACGTTGACATGATCGAGGCATGTCTCGTTTTTCGTGGGTTTATTTACTATAGGTGTCATCCCAAGTTCAGCCAGTAGGCAGAGGTATTTCATACAATTACTGTGTCTATTTTCTGAGCATATATTAATGTTTATATCTCCTGCCTTACCTTACATGGGAATTTAGAGCAATTTTTTACATTGAGTTCGAGCGAATCTAAGAAAGGGCTTAGATCTGTAAATGAGGGTGAACGGTATATAGCAAGTATGGTAAGCTGCTTATTAATATTCACACAAAGGCAATTGGCATCGTTAAAAACTGGCTCATTCACTTCGTGCTCCCATCGATTGTTAATGTATACCACTACACCGCCAGATTGATTTATGTACTTGGTAGTTTTGTACGAGGTATATCCGCTTATTTGTGGAATGCTGGTGTCATCATTGATCCAGCACTCAGTCAGGACGATTACATCGATATTAAACTTTAGGCGAGCTAGGAAAACATTAAAGCAATCAATATTCTTATTGATGCTACGGATATTTAATGTCAACACTTTGAAAGAAAATTTGTTAATTAGTTTTTTACATTTGTGTGGTGAATCTGTAACGTGGCATGGAGTATCGGTTAAATCGATTTCTTGGAGGATGTCATGATCTATCATGTTTACGTAAGAGGAGATAGGAAATATATATCAATGAAAGTATGCAATTTGTATGATAGTCCAGCCACGAACTGATTGTTAATTGAATTAGTGTAATTATAATGTAGGTAATATACTTGTGTTTGTGTATGAATAGTTGTGTGTGTGTGTGCAGTGTGAGTATCGACACAATTTCTAACTTAAAAACAATAAAATTATTTTTGTTGCGTATCAATAAGCCGTAGAAGAAAGCCTGATATATTAAACCACATAGAATACTAAGGACAGTCATCTCTTGAAGTGCTTGGCGTTGCAGGTTCTTCGGCGACGTCTTCTTTGTCCTCTTCCATGATTTGGTCGAGATCGTGTGTGCTTTTGATAGGGATAGCTTGGGACCCTGGTCCTTTCCCGTCTCGTTTCCTAACGTATACCGTGCCTCCGTTTGTCCATCCGTCCATCCTCCGTGTGTACTTATTTAAATTTCATACCTATCGATAATAGGCAAAAGTTAAATCATTGTCGGTTGAAGACCACGGCTAGTTGAACTAAGACTAAAAGGATGAGAGACATCCATAATATTTTTTCTACTAAACGTCTGCTAGCGTAAACCTAATGTTTTACATTGAAGCGAAAATTTTAAAAATGTAATTGTTCAGGCAGGGTTTGAAACGCAGGTTCAAACCATTAAATTTTTATTTTGTTTTTTGCTTCATTGTAAACATTTGTCCTACTACACTTAAATATTTGGAGGTTTGTCGCTTTACCACGCCTCTGCTAATTCTACAGCATTTTCGCGACTTCCTTTCGGAGAGTCATTATCATGAAAACATGGGATGTTGTGATGGATTCGTGCAAAAACGCAGTGTGTGAAAGAATGTCACCTATAAAACAAATATTTGAAAAAGCTGTGGCGGAAATTATGGAGACTGACGCCAATTTTGTTATGTGTTCATACGAAGAGAAGAGGAGTGCTTTACGTAGGACGAGGAACAAATTCTTAGGACAGCAAAAAACTGAATTTGTTAATTTAAGAGATGTTCAAATACCTACCTGAACTGTTTAAAAAAGATTTTTTGGCAATCGAAAGCGGAACAGAAGAAAAAATATTAATATTTGCGACGCAAATCAGCAGACAGTATTTGAATAATACCGAGGCAGACCAGCAGTACTTTGGAGACGGCACATTCAAACGGGTACCTAAACCCTTTTTTCAATTATATTCCATACATGTTGATCTGGTTACTAACGGCAGGTCGACTAATGTGGTTCCAATAATTTTCGCGCTGCTTCCGAACAAGACGCAAGATACATATTGTCGATTATTTACACTATTGAGATATGAACTAAACATGAACATCAATCAATTCAAATGTGACTTCGAATGGGGCGTAATAAATGCGTGTAAAATTGTTTTTCCAAACGTCCGTATAACAGGCTGCTTTTTCCATTATTCCCGTGCTGTATGGAAGAAAGCCAAAGCAATCAAAGCTGATTCAACAGCGGAAGGTCGGGAGATTATTGAGTTATGTGCAAATCTGCCTCTGCTGCCGGAAACAAAGATAAACAACTGTTGGTTCACCATACTTGACATCGCACCAGAGACCGAAGAAATGCTGCATTTAAAATCCTACATGGAGAGACAATGGATAAGGTTAGGTGCATCGATGCAAAGTTGTGCTCAAGATAAACATCGTACAAATAATCCGGTGGAAGGTTGGCATAGACGCCTGAACATCCGAATGCCACATAAGCCATCTCTGGTACGGTTCCTTTACAGACTGAGGATAGAAGCGAAATACCAAAATACAAGAATATTAAATTCTTTATTCTCCACAATAAGTAGAAGACGGAAACAAATTTTCTTCGACCGTCAATATCGTCTTCAACTGACAGATTTAAATGATGGAATTGTAACTCCAGTAGAGTTTTTAAGAAATATGTGTACGATAAGAAAACGATTATATTAAGTAAAAAACGGTAAATGATTACTAAACGTGATTGTGGTATTTTGTTTTTTTTGGATATTTTCTACTACTATGTAAAAATGTTAGCAGTATGTATACACGCGGAAACCGGTCTATATTCCTTTTGAATACCAACAGATAAAATAAGTGTAAGTAGAATTTTTTTACGGGTTGAATTCATATTATTGTAAAAACCAATCTGCTTATTCTAATAATAAAAAAATACAAAATATTCGTTTATATTTTTTAAAGTCGTTAGCTATACAGTGTGTCCCATAACTATGCCACACGGAGAGAAAAATCATTGAATGCAGTACCACTCATAATAAAAAACAAAATTAAGTCTTCTACCACGAGCATTAAGGTGGTTTTCCACCGGCGAGGCGTGGCGGGGCGTGGATGGGCGAGAATTGAAATTAGTACGACAAATTTTCAATCCCCGCCACGCGCATCTTCGGTGGAAATAGTAAGGAGAGGCGGGGATGTGCCGGGCTTGAATTGAAATATTTGTTTGTGTAAAAATGAACCCTATTGCTTTTAATATAGGGTAGAGATTGAATCTGATTTTCCCACCGGCGAAGCAGGAAGCACAGTGGCGAGGCGTGGAGAGACGGGACGGGGCGGGAATTTTAATTTGTATTGCATTTTTTCAATCCCCTCTCAGCCCATCTTCGGTCGGTGGAAATAGTAGGAATTGGCGAGGATGTGCGGTGCGGGACATGAATTGAATTATTTGTTGGTGTAAAAATGAACCGTCTTGCTTTCGTCAGATTATAAATGAATTAACAGAAAAACCGCTTCACGCGATCGATAGGCGTTTTGTTGTTCGTTACCGCTGCCGTTTGTCTTGATTTTCTTTCTACACTGAAAAAAATAGTCAGTGAATCCCACTGACATAACAATTAGGCAATAAATAAGAACAATATTAGATTGTTTTAGATACCCGATTAAGGATATAAATGTTAATTGATTTATTTGATAGTAGGTGGCTTTGTGGTAATAAAAAAATCATTAAGAGTACATTCTCGTTAATAAAA
Source organism: Apotomis capreana (assembly GCA_947623375.1). Classification (NCBI taxonomy): domain Eukaryota; kingdom Metazoa; phylum Arthropoda; class Insecta; order Lepidoptera; family Tortricidae; genus Apotomis; species Apotomis capreana. The sequence continues at coordinate 18,177,818 of OX392501.1, forward strand.
GATTGTTTTAAATAAATATTTTAAAATGTATTTTTTCTTATTGAGCTAACTGAGGGACTAAGGCGAGTTGAGTAAGATTGTCCCTTGATATTTATTATATTATAGTAAATAAAATGATGATTCGAGAAAATCGCTCCTGATGAATATTGATAGCAATATTTTATCTTGCAAAGGGAGTCGGTCAGTATGGTCTTTATATTTTTTTTCACCACAGTCACGATATCCACTAGGATCACCCGACCTGATCACCCAAATGATCGTATTCGACGAATATGTCCTCTGAGATCACCCAGGTGATCTTATTGGATGCTATATTCTGCACGATCCCCTGGGTGATTTTAGTGGACAGAATTATATCCACTAGGATACCCCTGAAAATAATATTAATTTGCAAGTGATTCTAGTGGACGAGCTTATCCGGTAAGATCACCCAGGTGATCGTGCAGGATATATATAGCGTCCAATAAGATCACCTGGGTGATTATATTGGACAAAATGATATCCAGAAGGATACCCTAGAAAGTAATATAACTCTGCAAGTGATTCTAGTGGACGAACTTATCCAGAAAAATCACCCAGGTGATTCTTTTGGATTATGCTGTATATTAGGATCACCCAGGGGATTTAAATGGACTGTTATGTCCGAAACAATCACCCGGGTGATCCATTTATACTAATACTACTTATTTTGATTGTTAGTTATATACAATTGAATCACACTATTCCATTACAATAAAGTGAAAAAGTGTAAACATATCTTTTAAGTCGACTATTCCAAATGCCACGGTAAGTCAATAGGAAAAATAACTAGGTACATAGAAATAATGCTGTGGGACATTATTTAGAAACCATAAAGACATAAGTAGTGTGTTTACTATACTATGTTGTAACACTATTAATTCATTTCATTTCATTTCATTTCATTTCATTTCATTTCATTTCATAAATATATTTGTATAAAAATTACCATGGTTTTTAAGTTACGTATAAATACAGTCTGCTGCTGAGAGAAATGTAGCCACCGTACCAAAAGTTTTGTTGCACATGCACAGAGTGGTTATTTTTCTTTGCAGCTGGTTGATTGATGCTATTTTGCTCGTAGTCTACTGACAGAACCACGGGCATGAAAAAAATGCCCGTGTTACTATCAGTTGAACTAGAGGTAATGCTACTTGCCTGTGATGCTACTGATAGAACCACGGACAAAGAAAGTTAGGCGTGGTACTACCGGTAAGACTACGCAGGACCACGGGCAAAGAATGTTTATTCCATTGCAAGAACTAAAGGTGCTACTGCCACTTTTCTTTCGCTTTTAGTCCTTTACATGAGAGCTGAAGGAACAACCGAGAACTGTTTTCGCACTGGTTCCTTCAAATTACTAGAAGGAACTAATGCTAGATTGTATTTGTCCTGTTAACTCTTTATCGAGCCAAATTAATTAATTAATACAAATAAAAATAAGAGCAATATTACAAAAGCATTTATTTCTTTATTTAGGATAAATTACACTGATCGTATCACTACTGACATGCTTTCCTTTAAACCCATCAACAATTTTCAATATGTGTCGGTAGACAGTGGTTCTCATACACCGTGGAACATACTGTAAATCGTCTAGCATAAGCATGCCGAAATACTCATTTCGCTTGTCCTTGTTTTCTGTTTCACCGTAGTATGTGCATTTATTTTTAGAACCAGGATGAGAATCGCAGTTTTCTTGTTCATCCGTTGAAACATAATCTTCAGGTTCATAAACAGGCGACCCTTCATTTTTTTCTGATGAAGACCTTTTAATAGCTCTACTTGGTAGTAAGGTACTTTGAGAGTCTTCAGTAATATCCGTATCTTCATTTTCGTCCTGAATTTTCCTCACTGAATCATTGTCAAGAACTTTATCACCTGAGGTGTAAGTAATTCATTTATTTAAAGCATATAAGTCCAACGTTGTCAAGAAAAACTTTCAGCCTTAATAAAATAACGAAGGACAGGACAGTATCCACAGACATCAAATCATGACCAAAATCACTTCACGTGCCCGAATCACAATAGTAAAATTCAAAATACTTGCTTTTGTGCTCCATTTCTCAAATAGTAATTTTCTTCAGAGTATTCACAACTGAAAAATAATTTGATCGTTTGAATTGTCTATGTTTCTGTTTATGAACCTGAAGATTATTTATTAGAATTCTGTCACCCGGGTGATTCTTTCGGACATAACAGTCCATTTAAATCCCCTGGGTGATCCTAATATACAGCATAATCCAAAAGAATCACCTGGGTGATTTTGCTGGATAAGTTTGTCCACTAGAATCACTTGCAGAGTTATATTACTTTCTAGGGTATCCTTCTGGATATAATTTTGTCCAATATAATCACCCAGGTGATCTTATTGGACGCTATATCCTGCACGATCACCTGGGTGATCTTACCGGATAAGCTCGTCCACTAGAATCACTTACAAATTAATATTATTTTCAGGGGTATCCTAGTGGATATAATTCTGTCCACTAAAATCACCCAGGGGATCGTGCAGAATATAGCATCCAATAAGATCACCTGGGTGATCTCAGAGGACATATTCGTCGAATACGATCACCTGGGTGATCAGGTCTGGTGATCCTAGTGGATATCGCGACCACAGTTGATTAAACTTGTAGACAATTTTCAAGCAAATTGCATTTCCAACAATTATTACCTAAGTAATTCTTGAAAATAGTCCTAGAGCCTGGATTAAAATGCAGATACACGCTAGGTAGCCTCACTTTCTAGGAATTTTAACGATAAACAGACGAAAACATGTGCCTGCCCAGGCCACAAATTAATAATCTAGAAGAGCAAAGCAAAGTCTCTAACCAAAAATAAACTTAAATTCCGATTGTTTCCAATACTATAGTAAAACTACTATAGCTAAATAGTCTTTTTCTTTTTCTACCGACCTGAATTGCCCTATCGGTTAGAAGGTTTGCTAATAATAACCGGACATCCTGTATGAAGTGAATTGTTTATAAATAAAATATTTCGTTAGGAAGTACAGAATACCCGTTCCGGAAATAAGAATAGGTTTTATTTTAATTCCTGGAAAAAACTAGTCAATTTTTTATTTTAAACGTTAAAATTTTAGGTATTATGGGTCAAAGTCATTTTCATCTTTGGGCCTAACAGTTAAAAGTATTTTTGAATTTTGGTAATTATGAAACTGTTGCGTTTTAACCTTCAGTCTTAATGATAATTAGGCATTTGAACAAATTGTCCTTTTTACCAACTATACATTATAGATATCGGCTGAAACATGTAGACATCATTATGATATTTTATTATATTGGAAACAAATCTTTTTGAGTTTTCAGGTATTTTGGAACTAAGCCAATGTGAGATTGAGTCAAAATATGTAACCTGATATCAGGTATTTTGGAACTAAGCCCATGTGAGATTGAGTCAAAATATGTAACCTGATATTATGCAACTTGGTTGTACCGGACCGGTAACATGATTAGAAAGAAGATGTTAGTGAGTATTCTATTGTCATTTAATTGAATATTATTGACGTTACCATTCTTGGTTTTTCCTGTCACTGGCTTATTTACGTTGCTGCAATGGAAAGTAAAGAATTAATAATTACATTAAATCAGAAAGTAAAGGAGACTGTAATATTTGGCCAGAACCGATATAACTTCAGTATACAAAATGATAACGGTACGTCACGTTGGAGATGTATCAACCGAAACGATTGCAGCTCCACAATAACACTTAATTGCGATCGAAACATCATACTTAGATCTTCAGTCCATACATGTTCACAAAAACAAATTGCCAATGATGTTTTTATGGCCATCAATGATTGCAAAAAAAAAAGCGTGCCGCAATTTTGGACCAGTAGAAAAAAAAATTGAAAAGAAAATGTTAAAATTGAAAAATAAATGCGACCCTAACGACGTGGGTGATACACCCGAATTTTCATCAAAAAAATACAAGGTTTATACAATGCCCGGAAGAAATATTTGGAAACCAAAAGCTTAAGCTTCAAAATCCTCGAAGACGTACATGTGCCCACAAAATTAGGAAAAGATTTCGTTGTGTGTGAAGAAGGAACAACGGAAAAAATAATTTTTCTCAAACATGCTCGGAAATGTTTCACTTCCCATTTGAAAATAGAATACGCAAAGAGCCACATTCTTACTAATGAAATTAAAAAAAAGAATATTCGCTCCCTCGGGAAAAAATAAATGTATGAAAACCCATTTTCACCCGCTTCCATAACTTTTTAAAATTTCATAGGTACTGTACATAAATTGAAATCGACGTAGAACAAATCTCATACAGCCATGACAACCACACGTTTAACATTAAGTAGTATTCACACATTCGCAAACTTTGCCAAGCTGATCAGATTGGCCTTTGTTTCTAATTGGCGCCCGACAACATCCAACGCCATTCGAGCGGGCGAATAGTCAGCTGACGGAATCAGGAACGTGTAAAGTATGTTTAACAGTTCGTGCAAGTTTTGTTTTTTTTTTTAGATGTCAGAAGAAATAAGTAAGTTTAGGCGGTAAAATTAAAATTTTATTTAATTGCTATTGAGCGTATGCGCGTAAATGATTTTCGAGTAAATAAATAATATAATGCTACCTACTAAATTAAGAGATAAATATAATCAAGTGTACGACCAATTTATGTTATGGAAAGAAAGCAAACATGCAAATACGTTTTCTACACGAACCTGACAACTTTTTGAAAAGACAATCCGATGGTTATAAAAGCAAGAAATTTAAGGTTTTGACTGGAGAAAATGTTGTAAATTTTTTAAAGAGAGCACCAGACGCTACTTGGCTGTTAAGGTAAAAGTTTTATCATAAAATGTACCTATTTTGAACTGGTTATTTTTGTTTAAGTTAAGTGTGTGCTTTACTGTAATTCAATATATTTTATTTACAGGTTGCCCTTATCATGGAACTAAACGGAGCGAGCCGCAGTTAACAATTTACAAATATTACCATGGAAGACATCAAAAGCCACGACCAATCTATGATTGTCAAATTGTGCGACACTAAAACAAAACTTTACCGAGTGTTTGTCATCCGCGGTGAATACCTCAATATCGTTCGAAAATATATGCATAGAACTTCGTATCCCAAACACTAATACATAATAGTAGATTGTTAACCAAGGGTAGAAAGTTACCCATTGCACCCGAGATATTTCTGGCGCTCGAACGAAGTGAGAGCGCCAATAGTTCGAGGGTGAAATGGGTAATTTCACCTGAGTTAAACACTCTACTTTTCATTTCGACTGCGAGGAAAATAAAATACTACACTCACATGTCATGAGTGAGTTAAATTAATGTCCATGTTATTTTTAACCAATAATCAATGAAATACATGGTATTTATATTTAATCTCGGGGAGCTTTTTCTATTGCAAACTTTCATTATAATTATTTTTAATTGAAAGAAAAAGTTAAAATATACATACCGCCAATATTTAAAAAATAAACTTTCATTATAATTATTTTTAATTGAAAGAAAAAGTTAAAATATACGTACCGCCAATATTTAAAACAAAAAAACAAATTCATCAATTTTGTTTTTTTATATAAATGTGTGATTCTATCAATAAAATGAGGGACAGAATTATATGTATGTATTATAAATAATACATACATATTTATATTTAATAATAATTGGATATAAATAAATATATCTAACCTTTGGAGATTTTTTTTAATGGCCACTTACCACGGCCGACTAGATTGTACCTAATTAAGTTGGTCACGACGTGCATCTAGAAGGCAATTGTCTTTGACTCCGTGGCAATTAAAAAAAAAATACTTTCCACCCTAGGGATGGAAAAGCTATTTTCCACCCTAGGGATGGAAAAGCTATTTTCCACCCTAGGGATGGAAAAGCTATTTTCCACCCGGCTATCTACTCATGAAAATGACACTTTCCGAACAGGAGAGATGAAAATGGATTTTTCTTAATTTATAAGGACGGAAAGTGTACGCGGCAGCCTATTGGAAAGAATAAAACAAACATACCTCTACTTTGTGTACTTAAATGATTGTTGTTCGGTTTTCTTGTTAATCCTATTAAATTACTTGTTATTTTGCAAGTCGACCTATTTTTATTATTTCCTCACGTTGTTTGAGAAAAGCACTATATTAAGGTGGTTGCAGAGATGTCACTTTCATACAAATCGTTTGATCAATACACACTTAGGCGGTTATGGCTTTAGGTTATTAAACATTCTTAAAAAAATCTTTAAGCGATCTTATACTCGCCAAGGAAATCAGTTTTGCTATAAATCATACAATTACAAAGTTATTAAAGCTTTAAAACCCGTTGAAATATTGTCCATATATGTATGTGTGCGTTGCTTTTACACACATACAAACGTACGCGCACGTAAAGCTATTCATGAACAGTGCGTTCTGAAATATAATACTACTTAACTTATGATTTAGGATAATAAATTTAAATTGATGTTTCGATACGAATGCATAACAGTTTATTTTTAAATGATTACAGCTTTCATTAAACATGTAACAAATAATTGGAAACATTTGGATTTTAAAGATACCTATTGTGTTTATTTGCTCATAACAATAAAGTGGAACAGATTTCGAACGCACTAAATCTTGTGAATGAAATAATGAATTGTGTCAATACTGTCATGTCAATTGTGGAAATTCGTATAAAATGAATCATGTTTGGTTTACATTTTTTTCGTTTCGTGAGTTTTTACTTTATGCAGTGTGAATAATGAAACGTGCATATAATAATAATAAACATGTGTACTCAGGACATAGTGATCCCTAAACGATATTGCGATATCATGGGTCAGAAATTGCGGGGAAAGTATTGTGTTTGAAAACATTACAAATCGAAGCGTCCTGCCGTGAAAGAGGTCTCGCGCTATTTTCTTTTTAGGCGAAGACAAGCATGGCGTGATGACAACCGTAACCAACCACAAAAACTGAACGCAATCGCTCGCTTTGGGTGATGAAAAAAAAACAAAGCTGTTCATGGTGGGTTCATATAGGTAGTTTCTTCTCTCTGACTGAATTGATACCAAGACCTACCCATGTTTTTCAATAGGTGTGGGAAACCAAACCCTTTTGGAATTATCGATTCAGTGACTAAGTTTCCTCCTTGAAGGATACCTGTAATAACACTAATTACCCTAACACCCTGTAAGATAGGACATGCATACAGCCGTTTCCATTGCCGGCATTTTTGTGACGTAATAAATAATTTCATTACAGATTCAAGGCCAGCTTAGAGCTTCATCCAAAGGGATTACTGCAAGATGATTTCCTTCATTGAATGATCAACAAAAATAATGTCAATTAAAGTTCAAACAGATGAAGGCTTCATCCAAGAAAAGCTGCAGAAACTTATAATTTTCTACAAAACATGCGTGTTGCCTAAAATAATATTACAACGTATACCTACACCATTTCGAATTAAAGCGACGTCTACAACTCACGCAAACACTAGTATTATAATAAAACCTACACGTAACAAAAATTGTTTTATTTTATTTAGTGGTTGGTGGTTCTAAAATCCATATATGTACATAATAACAATATATTGTCATATATTTTTATATGGCGCGAGCTAGCTCGGGGTCGTGAAGCGTGGCGCAAACAACTGGTGCTGCGCTCAGTTAGTAGTAGTTCTAGTAGTTATATATTTTTAGACTGAACATTTTTACAATTAGAGACTCCATGGAACCACGATTTAGAACCACGAAAATCCCAACCCTAATCAGTACCTACTATACTTGATGTCGGGTTTTTGTATATCAGGTCAGAGTATAGCAAAAAGGGCCCGATCTTGTCATTAAGTAATAAAAAAACAGAGGTATACTTGTGTTTTTTTTTCATCGTAAATTTCTAAGTCCCAGCACAGAATGGATGATAGTACAAGTAGTCCCAGGCTACGTAGTAATTCTATGGCAATTTAGGACCACTCTAGTTCTTAAACGGGCAAGTTAATTAAACAATTGTAATTTATAAAAGATACTTATTTTAATGTATTCTTTAGTTCTAATCAAATAGTAACAAAAATGAGAAAAATATTTTTCAACAAAATATGTGTCCTAAAATTGGGCCCTTTTTGCTGTACCCCAATCTATCATTCAGAAAAACTTAGGACAAACTCAATAACATCACAAATCAGATCACAATATATCAGAACAGAAACCCAACAAATATACTCATTTAATTTCACCACATACTTAAAAAATATAGAACTGCCAAAGATTTGTAATTTCTTCGTATTATTTATTTTGACAATCGAGCCCGTCTAATACAACTAGGCTTCACGATTCTTGTCACGCGACATAGCATCGCCCGTCAGTCTCCTACAGTACCGCAAAGAAAGAGATAGGAAATATTTTTCGCGCGAGAAAGAGTTGCGTGTCACAGTTGTGCTAGAGGTGCATCTTTACTTCATCGTCAAAATCAAATATCATGCCTGCTTATTTATTCAGCGCTTACTATCAAACTGACAGATGATACGCGAGCCTTTAATGAATGAATCACCCGCACACACTCACAATTAGTGTCTATTAGTGTGAGTACTTGCTGATTTTTCACAAATTGCCAACACATGGGAGAATAAGACAATTTATGACGTGCTACTAATACTACATGAATAAAAGACAAATACGCGGACTCGCCAAGATACAAATTTTACTTCAAACTAAAGTAACATACGAAATAATACACAAAAACTACAAATCTTGCTTTTCAGCGCCATCTAGCGTGGAATGTCTAGTTTTGTTTCCTCTGCAACCACCTTAACCTCGGCGGAAACGGGGATTGCCTGACTCGCATCTTTTGCAAGCCTCGCGATGCTTGGCTTGCAAACCACCTCGTCAGGCAATCCCCTACTTTCCGGGCCTCGGCAATAATGTACTATTATTTTGTTCCATGAATCAGGAAGAAGACAGTATCGTACAGTATTTTGGAGATGGCACCTTTTTCTGTGTTACTCAGCATTTTTACCAACTTTATTCGGTACATGTCGACATTGGATCGAATGCAAACGTATCAAACGTGGTTCCTTTTATATTCGGCCTCCTTCCAAACAAAAGCGAACAAACTTATACACGATTTTTTGAACTAGTAAAAAGTATGCTATCAATTAATATTATGAAATTTAAATGAGATTTTGAAACTGCAGTCATGAACGCTGTTACAAAAGTTTTCCCAAGTTGTGAGTTATCTGGCTGCTTCTACCACTATAATAGAGCAATTTGGCGTAAAGCAAAATCTTGCAATTAAGTGTCCAGAAATGGTAGAAAAATGGTGCGGATGGTATCTTATTTGCCATTATTGCCCACAAAACTAATTCAACAAGCATGGAATGCCATAATTAATGAAACTGAAATAACACAAGAAGTAAATACATCTATAAATAAACTGTTGCCCCCTTTATAAAATATTTCAACAAACAATGGATTCCGCTAAGCAATATACTACGTTGTGCTTTTGCACTTCGAGGGATGGATGGCATCGACGTGTGAATGCCAGATTCGAAAAGAAGACTCCTTTTTTTAAACTCATCAAGATCTTAAAATAATGAAGAGCTATTTTGATGTACCAAAGAAAAACAGGCAAAATCGCCTGATTGCCTGGGATACGAAGATTAAACAACTTGCGCATGATGTTGACAGAGGAAAAAAATCCCCAGTACAATTTATTAAAAGGGTAATTTTATATAAGTTAATATATTAAAGCATCGTCATTTTCGTTTCATAGTTTTAAGTTATACTTTGTCGTAATAAGTGGTCGACATTTATTTTAATAAGTTTTAATTTATCGCATTAAACTTGCATAATTCTAATGTACATTAGAAGTCTTGTTTTATTCTGTTTATTTTTCGAATGGCTTTTGACGGTTGAAGTCGTGTATAGACGACGGATTAAGTTTGATGGTTGGTATAGTCTGTAGGTTGGAGTGTGTACGATCTACTTAAAGAAAAGAAAGCTATTGTGCCTATGCCTATTGTATTAGCCTCGTACCTCAGTCATTATCGTCCGTCATAAAAGAGGAGCGTGCTTCGTAGATAAAACTTCCATTTGTTGCCCGTGGTCCTACTTCGTAGTCCTACTGGTAGTACCAGGGGCAATTTTTTTTGTCCGTGGCTCTGTCAGTAGGACCATAGGCAAGTAGCAATACCTGTAGTTCAACTAGTAGTACCACGGGCATTTTTTCATGTCATACTCGTAAACCTGTTCGATTACATTTTGCCCATCTCTGCTCCTAAACAAAATATATGCAGTGTGAGGTCACTTTATATTGGTCACTGGACTGGATTGGTTATGGTGAAGTTGGAGAACCGATATAAAGTGACCTCACACTTCATACATTTTGTTTGGGAGCAGGGCTCTGCTTACATTGTTTATTAATTAATCATAGTCTGGCAAGGATTTTTTTAGGCAAATCACTCGAGATATGATTTTTAATGCATAAAATTTCATCTTTATTTATTTAATTTAGCTTTTCATTCATAGATAGCGAATCATAGATAATCATAGATTTATTAAATTAGTAAAAAAAAATTGTATGCTATATTAATGGATGTTTACAACATTTTGAATACATATGCGGTTATATTATGCGTAATGTTGTCAAACTCATTGAATTTAGTAAAGCTATTCGTTCCTATGTGGCACTAGCTGTACCTAATTTCATAATCATTCCGCGTGGTTAGAGCAATTTCCTTCCTGCTCGCATATAATTAAGGAGATAGAGAGTTCTGAGAACATTTTATCAACAGATACCCCCAAAATTACTCCAGTTGATTTAGATGCGTGTATTTTTCTGAATCTTGACCCATCGGATAATGATCCACAGTCACACACTGATTTATATTCCGACTCAGAATCAACTACAGGACTCGAGATATCTTTAGACTCCGTTAGAGCTCAAGAAAAACTGTCAAAGAGTGTTGACTACTCTATCAATGATGCTCTTACTGGACTTGAAATGAAGGAAGAGATAAATCGGCTTACAGCTTTGCTAGCTTCAACCCAAGATCAATTCGAAGAGGTTAGTATTGAAAATAATGGTCTGAAAAGAACGATTCATAAATTGCAAAGAGAAATCGATACTCTCAAAAAACTATGCCTATGCCCTAACCTTGGATCAACTTCTAAGCTGGCCAAAAATAAGAGACATTCCATACATTGTGAGAAGAATGTAAATTTTAGTCCACTCCACTCATCATCGGCACCAACATCACCGGCTGGTTTAAGGCGCTGTCCAGACCCTGCATGTGCGATCGAACTACGGCGCTTGAACAAGCTGGTAAAAACATTGGAGGATGAGTTAAAAAAAAATATAAGGATCAAATTGCAGACCTCAACATACAAGTTGAATATCTATCACAGAGGACTCTTCACTTCAATGATGTGGAAAATAACGAAGGCACGCTCTTACAAACTTCACCCATACGTGGCGCTACACAAGAACACGCATCAGTGACCCCGGCACTTCGACAGTCAAAATTGTGTATCATTAGTAACCACCCAAATTATATGTTGAAACTGTTGAAACAAACATTTTCTCCTGTAAATGCCTGTACCTATTTATCGCCTGGGGCAGGCACTCGAGAGATGTTTTGCGGTCTGCAAAACAAGCTTAAAGATTTCACTTTTAATGATTACTGTATCATTTATATTGGAGACCAAGATTTTAAAAATAGCGTCAATTATCATAGTTTGGTTGATTTCATACAAACGCAATTAAGCACTGTTCAACACACTAACATTGTCATTTCTTTACCAGTATTCAAAATTAACTATTATTCGCACTTATTTATCAAACGCGTAGAATCATTCAACCATCTAATGTATACCAATAATTTGATACAATCCTATTGCTACATCTTGGACTCCAATTTAAACCTGTCCTATGATAACGTTATGTTCTCCCGAATTGGAAATATAAACCGACAGGGGTTTATTGTTATCTTTAATGACCTTCTAAAACTAATTAAATTGCTTCCAATTGATTCTAACATCTATAACTTAGACCAGAAATAAACAATAATTTTTTTCGTGGCTGATGTAAAAAATCTATCTAATCTGTCTAATAATACGAATACTAAACCTAGTCTAATTATAAGTAGAATCAGAACCCTCCATCAAAACATAGCAGGGCTTAGTAGTAAATTGGACATAGTAGAGCTTGCTTTAAATCAATTGACAAATAAAGGCAAAGAAATAGATATTGTATGTTTTAGCGAAACCTTTGTGAAACAGGGATTGGAAAGTAATATTAAGTTGAGTAATTATAAATTAGTGGCTTCATTTTGTCGAGAAACTAGTAGAGGGGGCACAGGCATCCTTGTAAACAAATGGCTAGAAGTTAAATCTGTGACCATCCCAACAGGCATAGCAATGAAGTTAAATTTTGAATGCTGTGGTACGGAAATAGTTGGCTTGAATATAATTGTTTTCTGTATTTATAGAATACCACAAAAAAGAAAGTCACAAATCGATTTATTTATGCGTAGTTTAGAAAGATTGCTACAGTTTGCCACGGAAAAATACAAGAGAAAAAGAATTATAATATGTGGCGACTGGAATCTAGATACGATGAGAGATAATGCCACTACAAAAGACTTGTTATGTGTATTAAAAAACTATGGTCTCAACATCCACATAAACACTCCGACCAGACAGAATGCGTGTTTAGACCAAATAGCGAGTAATATCCGAGACGTAGAGTCCGAGGTAGTTCATCTAGGACTATCAGACCACGAATCCGCTCAAATCATAGAGGTAAAATCAAGTAAGCAAAAAGCAATTACTAAATGGTTCGAATATAAAAGAGATTATAGCAAAGACAATTTACGTAAATTTTCCAATTACTTATCAATGTTATCATTTAATGACGTGTATGAATCGGACGTGGCTTCTGAAGCATTTACTAAATTTTATGACATTTTCTGTTTATTTTATAAACTCTGTTTTCCCATTATTAAGGTAAAAGTTATAAATCGACCTAGGAAAATTAAATGGCTAACGTTAGGATTAAGAAAAGCCAGTAAAACTAAACGTAATCTGTATTTTAAGTATAGGACCTCTGGGAATAAACAGACACAAATTAGATATAAGCAATATAACCGAATATTTAAGACATGTTTACACAAAGCACAGCAGATATGCAATAATAAGTTTATAAAAAATAATAAAAATAAATGTAGGGCCACTTGGAAAACAATTTCCTCGACTGTATCGAACGAGTTTAACAAGTATGAAATTGAAATATTGAATTTTCAAAATAAATCATACACAGATCCGACTGACATATGTAATTCTTTCAATAAATATTTTATTAATTTAAGTGGTAATAAAAAACACAAGGCGTCTGGAATGAAATTGGACTCATCATTAAACAATACTCAATCAATATTTCTGAAACCAACAAATGAGTGTGAAATCTATAAAGTACTCATGTCATTAAATAATACGAAAACAACAGGGTACGACGAGATTTCAACCTCGATTCTCAAGTTATGTGCTCAGACTATCTGTCGTCCCCTCTCGCACATAATTAATTTATCATTTGGGGATGGAGTATTTCCGGCTCAATTAAAGATGTCTATAGTCAAACCACTGTTCAAGAATGGGGACAAAACTGACGCAAGTAATTATAGGCCCATAACCATTATCCCGATTTTGTCTAAAGTATTTGAGAAATGTATACTATATAGAATAAATGAATTCTTAGACAAATATGACATTTTAACACCGAAACAATTTGGGTTTCGTAAAGGAAAATCTACAACATTAGCCGGATTTAATTTGATAAAAACTATTACAAAAAGCTTAAACAATAAAAAGGAAGTCCTAGCTCTTTTCCTCGATCTTAGTAAAGCATTTGATTTTGTCGACCACTCAATCCTTCTGAAAAAACTAGAAACATGTGGAATTAGAGGTAGAGCCTATGATTGGGTAGAGAGTTATTTAACGGAAAGAACTCAATATACAGAAATAGAAAAGATAGTTCGGAAAAAGAACAATATTCTCACTAAAGAGAAATATAAATCCGATCTACTGATCAATAAAACCGGAGTTCCTCAAGGAAGTATTCTTGGACCGTTACTATTTCTAATCGCAATTAATGATTTTCCGTTTTTTGTTACGCAAGACTGTATTATTTTCTCCGATGATACTACCCTTATAATAAAAAGAGAAGGTGAAAGTCAGTCTAGTTTTCAATCAAAAGTAAACATAACTTTAGCAAAGGCGATTAGATGGTTTGATGATAATAACCTGAAAATTAATTTAACAAAAACTAAAGCCATTCAATTCTGTTCATATAATGCAAATATATCGCCTTTACAAATTAATTACGATAAATTGAATATAGAGTTGGTTGACACTTATAAATTCTTAGGTTTTAATTTAGACAAAAATTTAAATTGGAAACTGCACGTTGACTCTGTTTGCAAAAAACTTGAACGATTTGTCTTTGCACTTAGAAGGTTAAGACAAACGGTATCAGTAGAGGCAGCACTTATAGCGTATCACGGCTATGTGTCTTCCGTCTTAACCTATGGGCTGTTATTGTGGGGAAATTCTGTGGACGCTGACAGAGCCTTCAAACTCCAAAAACGGTGTATTAGAGCCTTAGACAATGTGTGGTTTCTGGAAAGCTGTAAACCGCTTTTCAAAAAATTTAATATACTTCCCCTTCCATGTCTCTATATAAGAGAAGCATGTCTCCAAGTTAAGAGCAACCCTAACCACTTCGTCAATCGTTCTGAAGCTACTACAAGATATACAAGAGCCCAATACAGAAATCTATTGTACCAGCCTCCTTGCAAAACAGCTATTTATAAGAAAAACTGTTACAACATGTGTATATTGCTGTATAACCACTTACCTGATGACATTAAATTAGAACATAAGACCTTGTTTAAAAAGAAATTGACTAACTGGCTGCATGATAAGTGTTTTTATAGCATGAATGATTATTTGACATAGGATATTTTTAGTTTTTAGTTTTTAATTTGTTATCTGGGCCAAATATAGGACTTGTAATATACATTGATAATTAAGAATGAATTGTAATTAATAATAATAATAATCATTTATTTTTGCCGCAATATTTGCCCATTGATTAAATTTGTAACATTATTGGAAAATTTTGCACACCTGCATGCAGGTCGAATATGCACGTACAAATTATACTTTGTAAGACCTTGTGTTTTTACCATATTCTAGCAAATAAAGAGATTTTGTTTGTTTGTCTGTTTGTCTCCGAAACTGTTTAACTTGTACATTAATGAGCTTATAGAAGGGCTTAGCAGCATGCATGCTGGTTGCTACGTGGGGAGCACCTGTATTAATAACGTCAGCTACGCCGATGATATGGTGCTGCTCGGCCCTTCTGTTGGGGCCATCGAACAACTGCTGGCTACTTGCGAGGCGTATGCCCTGGCTCATGGGCTTGTGTACAACCCCACTAAAAGTGAGGTCATGGTTTTTACGGCGGGTAAAATCAAGCCCTACCATGTACCGCCAATTTGGCTAAGCGGTAGTCAGTTGTCGGTCGTGAACAGCGTGAAGTACCTGGGGCATGTTATCACGAGTGATTTAAAAGACGATCTGGATATGGAGAGGGAGCGCAGGGCGCTAGCGGTTCGTAGTAATATGCTTGCCCGCAGGTTTGCTCGATGTTCGTATGAAGTAAAAATAACGCTTTTTAAAGCCTACACACAATCTTTTTACTCGAGCAGCATGTGGGTTAGGTATACAAAGCGAGCCTATAGCGCCCTGCGTGTGCAATACAATAATGCTTTTAGAATGCTGTTGGGGCTGCCGAGGTGGTGTAGTGCCTCAGGCATGTTTGCCGAAGCCCGTGTAGACGGATTCCAGGCAATCATGCGCAAAAAGATTGCTTCTCTTTTAGGCAGGGTGAGAGCAAGCGACAACAGCATTCTAAAGGCAATAGCTTGTAGATTTGACTGTCCAATTCTAGCTTTCTGGGTTGGACAGATCAAGAGTGTGGCCGAATTCATTATTTAAAAAAAATGTAATTTATTGTGTTAGTTGATAAGTGTTACTAATCTAGTCCTAAGTAAATTGTTACTAACACACTATGGATGTAATTGTCCGAAATAAAGAATTATTATTATTATTAATAAGGAACCTACGTGCCTAATTTGAACTCCTTAGAACCAGCAGTTTCGTATTTAGACATTTCAACCCCATTTCACCCCAACAGGGGAGATGGTAACTCACGTCCGCCACGTTGGATTTTAAAATTGTTGCGGTTTTCATAATCAGTGACCCGATAAACCATAAAAGCAATACCTATGCTGATTTTCAGACTTTGTCACCACATTTCTCTCTTATAGGGGTTGAATTTTCAAAAACCCTGAAACACGTGTTTACTTATTTATCGTCAGAAATACTCCTGTGAAGTTTCGAATAAAATAGTCTAACTAATCTTGTTTCCCCATATAAACTTTGGAACCCCATTTCACCTCTTTAGGGGGTGAGTTTTGAAAAATCCTTTCTTAGTGCACCCCTACATCTTATAGGGAACCTACGTGCCAAATTTCAACTCTTTAGAACCAGCGGTTTAGTATTTAGACATTTCAACCCCATTTCACCCCAACAGGGGAGGTGGTAACTCACGTCTGCCACGTTAGATTTTAAAATCGTTGCGGTTTTCGTAATCAACGACCCGATAAACCATAAAAACAATACCCATGCTGATTTTCAGACTTTGTCACCACATTTCTCTCTTATAGGGGTTGAACTTTCAAAAACCCTGAAACACGTGTTTACTTATTTATCGTTAGAAATACTCCTGTGAAGTTTCGAATAAAATAGTCTAACTAATCTTGTTTCCCCATACAAACTTTGGAACCCCATTTCACCCCTTTAGGGGGTGTTTTGAAAAATCCTTTCTTAGTGCACCCCTACACCTTATAAGGAACCTACGTGTTAAATTTGAACTCTCTAGAACCAGCGGTTTGGGCTGCATCTTAAACTAAAGCCAAGTCCGAATCAAGATCACCAGATCCCACCAGAAGTTCAGGGCTACAATCTGAAGAAGAAACACCGGGGCCAGAAATATGATTGGACCTAGTATGAACCACAGAAGGCTGCCCCTTAGTAACAACATTACTAAAGGATAAAGAGTTACAAGAGGCTTGATTTGTAGACTTACGCAATGCCGAATTCATCAAAGGTCCCTGCTTAGCTGACTGAGGAACCTTAATAGAAAATGAATCTTGACGATTACATGGATACCCTGCATGATTACCTTGCTGGACAGTATCTGAATTTGGGCCTTAGTTGAAATTTTCAAACGATCACCAACACCACCAGAGGAGTTAGCACCCGGAACAGGGTCAATAACCATCACCTGAGAGTTATCAAGATGAAACCCATGAGCAGACAAAGGGCTTTGGTTAATATGGGGAGCCAAATCAGATAACGTCACCGCATCATGGGAAGCAGTGCCATCATGAGCATCTGACCACTTCTGCGCAGCCTCTACCAATTGCTGAGCTTCCAGATCCTTGTCATGAGCAGAACTTACATCATGAAAGGGGGCACTAGGACGCAAGGCAGAATTATGCTGCCTCTTAACCCCCAAGGAAGGAAAGGAACGCTGATTCTGGAAATCATCAGCAAAAAGAACAGACTGCTTTTTCATTAATTTCTTACCCGTGGCTTTGGACGCACGCTTCTTCTTTTCTTTGTTCTGTTTAAGAGCCGCCGGACAGTTCCAAAAATTGGATGGATGCGGACCACCACAGTTACAACAAGTGGCTGGACCAGCAGCCGTCTCTTTCTTTCTTTCACACTCGGACGTATGATGAGGCAAAGGACACTTGACACACCTCGAAGGTAACTTACAATTATTATGGGTATGACCAAAATACTGAAAATTCCTACATTGAGGAATCCTTCCCGATTTGATAGGATGTTCTACCCTGATACCGCTGAGACCACAGGCAGTCTTTAAATTGAAAACACCTTTACCTGCAGGAGAAGATTCGAGGGACACAAATACAGCCTCAAAGGGTTCCCTTCTATCCCCTTTGCGCATCCTAGTAATACTCCTGACAGTGAGATTCTGCTCAACTAGGTCCTCAAAAATTGAGTCGTTATCAATTTCCGTAGGAATACCTTTCATAACCACATGAAGCAGTTTATCAGCATTATAGGTGTAAAAAGCATTACCCAAAAGGGCCACCCACGCCTTATATTGAGTAATGTTAGCGGTAGCAATAGCGATGCCACCAGGCCACCCCGTTTTCTCTTTAAAAGAAAAAGCTCTGAGGAGCCCAATTCCTTTACCAATCGCATCTTTTTTCAAGGACAACCACCTAGCCTTATCCTTACATACAAGCAAAGGTGGACGCCTCTCTTTCTTTGCAAATTCAGCCTGAAGATCCATATCCTCTACACCTAATACAAGAGGAGGTAAGGGAGTATCCTGCCTTAACCGTTTGGGTTGAGTCAAAGAAGACCCACTGGATGACTTAACACCCTCCGACTTATGAGATGGAACAGACAAACCTTTGTCTATAATAATAGAACCCGAAGGGCTAATATTGCCCCTTTTCCTACTGCTCCTGACAGGCTGAAAGCCCTCATCATCGCCAGAAGCACCAGAGACCAACTCCATATCCGATTCCGATGCAGGTTTAAGCAAAGGAGCCAGAGAAGGAACCGACGCTGACAGAGAAATTGAATTAGTCAGCGGAAGAACATCCCCCGAGAAATAATTATGCAGTTCATCAAGTGACCCATCCTGACCAAGCAGCAACTGTGTGTCAGGGGTAGGTTGACCCAAGTCGAGATGAGTATCAACAGTACTAACAGTATTAGTGACACCATGATAACCACAACCAGCAGTCAAATCATCCTCATTCTCACTACCACCAGAACCTGTTGAGGGTGGACGCGAGAGAGAGGGCGACCGAGAGCGAGAAGAGGAACACGCCTTAGAAAAAGTGTTAAAGACATTAAGACATTAAAGACATTTATTTATTGTCAAGACTGTGTACACAAGGTCATATTACAGAATTATAGTTTCAACAGCTTATCCATTTCGGACGTACAATATTAATTTCACTGAATAATTACATAAAACTTAACTTCATAGCCCTACGCTTGGAACTAGAGCCAGAATTATGAATTGTCTCCAAAGAAGACCGCGATCTGGAAGTCGAAACTATAAGAATCCTCTAAGGAATCCCCTACACTAGCAGTAATGGAGCTAACGGGGTTACAAACAATTAATGGAATGGAAGATTTAGTATTTGTCATGGTCAAGTCAGTTACAGAGACAGGCACCTTACCTTGTCCACGAGCAAGACTCATTGATTCCTCCCTTGTGTAGGCCAGGTATTCCTTCATAATGTCCGGATGTGTTTGGACCAGGAAATTCGCCAGGGTAATCGACTTCTTAATACCGTCTTCCATAGTAAACATGAAAGGAACAGCAAAGGAACAGAGCGTTAGTTACACATGATAACACAAACAATAATGAACTAAAACATGCACTTAATAGAAAAAGATGACAAGACAGAAACACACGAGTTAATCTTTTCTCGTGCCGAGATAATCTTTTCTCGGTAAAGCGCAAGTAAATCTTTTCTTGCATACGAGTTACTTTTTCCTCGCAAAAACTGAGTTAATCTTTTCACAAACAAAATAAAATAACATAAACTAAGCTAATTCCACAAGCCACAGTCACAAAAAACAATAAATTGGAGATAAGCGCCAACCGCACTATAACACATGCAACAACATGCAACACTACCACAGCAATGTATCAAAAACACTTTGGAATTAGTCCCAGGCACAATTGCAAACACAGGAACATAACGTAAACAGCACCGCCCGCAAGGGCGAGGCCAAATTGAAATGACCACACCGCACTAAGTAGGCAAATACGTCACGGCCATAATAAAATAACACAGCGCTACAGCGCAGGCGTAGCGCAACTTGAAATATTAAAATTATATATGTAAGCAGACAACTGTCATCAGAGCACAACCACTCACTTGAGCTGATGGCAGCGCTTTTATAATGAAAATACTTGAAACGTTATCTTTGAGGTAAAATTCGACGACCTTTGACCTTTTTTCGAAGTACTGCCATTAGTGTACGAATTGAAGTAGAAGTGAAGTTCTGGGCAATTTGGTGGGCTCTTTCTTTTTGTAACATAATTGATACTTTCCTTATCAAGGAACTTTAAAGTGTCCTTAGCGTAATGAGCACAACTAAATCTAGCCAAAATATTGGGGGATGTTCATGTTTCCTATACAAGGGCAGAATTCGCTTCTTAAGACACTCCTTTCGACATTTCGACAGACATCGCCACGCCCCGTAGTGAAAAAGCTGGAACTTTTAAGCCCACATGAGCAAATTGCTAGCCATATGAGGATTTTTAGAGCAAATTTTTCAAATGCCACGCACTTATGCTCTCCTGGAATATCCTCGCCAGCCTCACACGTATAAAACTGGGGTCCTGGTAACGTTCGTATGTTTCATCATCCATGAGTATGCGTATCTGTCGCGATTTTTAATTAAAAACTTGTTAAATAGTTTAGTTCGAGATTTCGCTCTTTCAAGCAGGGCAGCACCTTTTTTCGGGATTTTCTGTTTCTTCCTAATCTGTAAATTATTTCTCTTTTTTGCATTATGCACGTTCCAAACCGAAGTTTTCAACTTTTTTGCTACCTATATCTCGCGTAGACGCCGATGGATTTTGACGAAACGACGCAACTATTGCCTCGTCCAATTTCGGTTTAACGCAGCGTTTTCTGCGAACTTGACCTGGAAGATCATCTAGTGTATTAAATTCCCAAAACTTGTATGATTTTTCATACACCATCTTTAGATGTCTTTTTGCGAGTTGACGCATGGATATGCCCTTTTCTGCGCAATAAGAAACTATAATTTATTTTCAAATATTTTCATTTATCCTCGGCATCTTGATTCAATCAAGCCAATGACATCCAATATATATTTTTCTTAAACCAGACATTATATAATATGTTGACCTATGACATCAAACGTTATCAAAAACTATCTATATAATTATGTAACCCCGAATTTACGTGGCTACTTTATTTCGTGAACAAGCCTTATATTATGTTATTTTTTTATATCTTTTTCTATATATCTCTTAACCACAGCTACTTGTGTCCCTTTCGGGTCATGGCGGGCATCGAATGTGTAGGTGTCAAAATGTACAACGTTTATTGGTTATTTTGCGGAGACAATATGACAAAAGTTAACATTGTATTTATGTTTCATTATGCTTGTGTCAGAATGTTAACATTTTACAATGTGTTTACGTCAATTTCTGTCAGAGATAAAATATATAAATGTTACAACATTTTAATGACTAATCATGTAGGTAATTGACTAAATAACTGATTCTTATAATGGCAAAAATCTATGTACGTACCTAATCTACCTATGAATAATTGGGATATACTATAAATTTATTTATTTAATCGTATGGCGAAAATAATAGGCAAAGATTGCGATGAATACTATAAATAATAAATACCCAATTATTTTGTTTAAATCGTAAAATATAGGCCAATTTAAGAAAACAATCATCCGATTTTCTCCTTAGGAAGCCTTTTTGTAGTGACGTACCCAATGACTAGGTACCGACTTGAGTTGTACTGCAAAACAGCAAGGACAGATGAAAGTCGATAAATTAAATGTTAATAACTTTTCCCAGGTGTAATATTGTCCCAATCTAATTAATAATAATGTTTATTGCGGTATAAGAACCCTATTCCGAGAAATGGTTTCTGAATTAACATAGGTTGTAAAAAGTTAGTATATCCCAATTCCGTGGTGTCTACTGTAGATCCGACCTAAACCTATTGGCAGAGACTAGGTAAATATTAATAATTATAAAATACTCTGGTGCACGCGGTGAAATTCTCTTATTTATTTTTATGTCAAGCAGCTTGTCAACAATTTCTTGAAATTTAATTTCAAGTAAGTAGTCTATTATAAATTGGAAATTGGGCGAAACAAACATGGGCTAAGTGACGGCATCTCGCGATCGACCTCTTCTCACGCGAGCTCCTGTTAAAAGTGCTGATTGCATTTTTAGTGGTTGCAGCAATACATTATCATTGGAAATACCAGCTTTATTGAAGTTTTCCTGTGTAACCATTGAAAATTGAAGATTGAGTGAAGAATTTGCGAATAATATTATAAGTTTATTCCGGCCAGCTCTCAAATGGTGGGTTTTACAGTAACAACTGTATTTAAGCCATTATCCCTTCGAGTGGCAGAAACCGGGAGCCGGACCCCACGTCAAGTGGCAGGCATCCGGGAGCCGGACCTGACAAAACAAGCCGTTGAGTGGCAAGGTTTCTGATTGCATGACAGGAGAAGTGGCACAGCCATCTTGGCAAAATATACCGTTAAGTGGCGGGCCTCCCACGGGTGGTCATCGCGAATTTCCGCATGTTACAAAACATATCTTTTCTCAAAAAACAAAAATAGATGTTTTTTATAAACTATATATCGTTGGATTCATCATAAAATGCCATATTTATTGTATAGAAATTAATGCCATTCCATTTATGGAAATTTTGCTAGTCTTGATCAATCGTCGAATGACTAAATTTTAACCACTTTATGTATAAAAATAACTATAATTAGGAAAAAAACAGTGAACCGTATAAAAAACTAATTTAATGGCAAATCTATATATTTATTTACACCTATAACCCTTTTTATTACACCTCACTATACAATATTTTCTAACCACACGGTTTTTAAAATGCTCACGGCTCGGCGGTCGACGCGTGATGGTCGGGGGGGTCGGGAAGATGACGCAATTTCTAACGAACGAACTTTGCTTTGCGCGGCAATTCGACCGTTAGTGAATGCCGTCCTTGTTTAGTGACGAATGCATCTTGAAAGTGTGAGCAAGCAAGATATAGTTTTAACGGTTTTATTTCGGGTGCGAAATAAGACATCGCACAGGGTCCGGGAGCCGGATCCTGCCACCCAACGGCTTGTTTAATCCGATCCGGCTCCCGGATCTCTGCCACTTGACGTTGGGTCCGGCTCCCGGTTCCTGCCACTTAACGGTAAATTTTGTAAAATAGACGCGCCACTTCTCCTGCCATGCAACTGGTGGCGCTGCCTGAAGGGTTATACAAATAAACTGTTTATGCTTTGTTTTTGATAGGGTAAGGCTTTAGATGAATTAAAACGTAAAAATACTAAACATTATGTTTATATTTTATTATTATTATTATTATTTGTTTCTCATTTTTTGAGTCACGGGCTCATATGTTCCGGTCTTTTGGAAGGCTTGCGTGGGGATATGGATCCAACACGTAGAGGCCCCTTGGAGAAATTTGCCGTGGCTGTAGCCCTGCTGGAACCCGTTCCTGATCATATCAATAAGATGATACATCCACGAACAGGTCCCAGCAGGTGGTTGAACTATTGCATTGATATGAAAAAGAAAACGGGCTATTAAAATGAAGTTTGATTGGACTATTTATTTGGGCTATTGCAGTAGGAAAAACTTCACCCGCCGTAACCATCAATGCGACTGTTACCTCTGGCGGGTGGTGACTCGCCCCTCACTAGGTGGGCCCCGTAATGCCATCGTGCCGACGGCCGGAAGCAACACGAGCGTGAGGGCTCAGGGGTGTCGAGAGGTGTGCTGCGCTTTCTCCGAAGTTACTCGCGGCGTGATGCCCTTTAACACTTCCACCCCTGGAGCATATAGCTCTAACGCTCCTCTCTGGACGGCCAATGAAGGCAAGCCAGAGCTGAGAGTCCTACGGTTCCTCTTGGGTTTCCACTCCGGCCGATGAAGGCACACCGGAGACGAGGACCCTAACCGACTCTCTGGAGATCTCGGGTCCGTGGGGTCGTCACTCCCCAACAGCTCGCCACAAGCTGCCCTGCGGGCTTATTATTATTATATAATTACTTATTACCTTCTGGAAGTCAACTTACGTCATTTTAAGAAAATTTTGAAATTTTGCGATAACTCAAAAACGGCTCGACCGATTTTGTTCAATATAGTTTTTATTGAAAGTACGTATAAAGTGTCATGTTTATGAATTTTTTCATAATTTTTTGACCCGAGGTTGAAAAGTTAGAGGGGTGGGGGGGGGGGACGCTATTTTTTTATTTTTGGAGCGAATATTTACAAAACTGCTGACTTTTTCAAAAATAATGTTTGGAGACCCCTATTATTTTCAAAAGAACTATTCAACGTCACCCCACACACTAGTGTTGAAACGAAAAAAAAAATTCACCTCCACTTTAGGTGTTCGAGAGGTACACGAAAAAAAATATTTTTTCTAGTTTTTATTGTACCGTTTTGTCGGCGTGATAAATACCACATACCCATACCAAATTTCAGCTTTCTAGCACTAATGATCACGGAGCTAATCCGCGGACGGACAGACGGACATGGCGAAACTATAAAGGTTGCTAGTTGACTACGGAACCCTGAAAAACAGATTAAATTACATGACACTGTACATTAATCAATTTTTTACATCATAGACAAACATGGACAGCATCACGACTTTCCAACACCTTCTCCTGATGTTCGTTCATGTTGCTGAGACACGTCTCTATACATGCATTAATCTTGCACGGTGTCTTTCAAACTTACTTTTGACAGTGGTTTTGTCATTACGTCAGCTAACTGAATCTCAGTTGGACAGTAGCTGAATATTGATGAGTCCGTTCACGAAGTGTGTGGTATCGCACATCTATGTGCTTCGACCTTTTGTTGAAGGATCGAGATTTTACAAGTTGAATGGAACTTTGGTTGTCAATGTATAAATTTATTTTTATGTCCATATCGGTTATTTCCTTCAATAAAGATATCAGATGCAATGCCTCTTTGCAACAGTCTGCTGCATAGCCATGTACTCGGCTTCGGTCGACGATAACGCCACTATAGGCTGTCTCTTTGATGCCCATACGATTGGTCCATCTGCTATCATGAGCACGGAGCCAGAAGTACTTCTTCGCGTCAATGGATTTCCAGCATAGTCCGAATCGCTTTATACATCGATATTCTCTATCGGCGCGTTTCTTTTGAACAAAATGCCTTTGTCTTTGGTTCCAACCAAATACTTACTTAAATATTTTCTTCAGTTTTGTGACATCTTCTATAGTGGGATTTTCGACCTTCCTGCTAACTTGATTGACCGCTTGTGCGATATCTGGTCTAGTTCTGGTAGACAGGTACAGTAAACTTCCCACTGCCTCCCTGTAGGGATATTCCTTCTCCTGGGCAGTTTCCTGCGTCTATTACTAGCCGACCAACCACTCTGTCCACCTGGTTGGACGGTTAGTAATTTTTTTTTCTTAACCAACAACCAACCGGGTTGGTTGGTTAGTTATATGAATTTTTAGTTTTAGCCGACCAATTATTTACGCATTAGTTAATGGTTTGTCGGTTGGTAATCGGTCTATTACCAACCGAAAAACCGCCTGGCATACCTACAGTTGTTCGATTAGGTTATAAGAAACACACGACTGCTTTTACATAAATAGTTTATTCATGCAAAAAATTGCTAACTTAACTTTGTGTAAAAAATGACCGACACAAATCTCACCATTTAAAAGTTGCATCTGACATCTTAATATGTACGCATTATTTTTTATATCTGAAATTTGTCTTTTTGTAGGTGCTTTGTCTTCAATTATCTGCTTACTACATACCGTATAATATGCCGTATCCCGATTCAAGAAACTTAGTAATTGGAAAATGTTAACCTGTTTCTTTCCTAGATTACTATTCAGTTTAAAATCCCAACCTTCAAGAAAATTCGTCGTACGATGCCGTTCTCCGAACACTGTCCATATTTTTATAAACTCCTCGCTACGGAGCCAGTAATTCTCGAAGGAGCTGAAGAAGATTGACAAGCGGTTTTCGTTGTCCAATTCGACTGATTCTGTTTTTAAGTAATCCCAGCCATCGAGCACTTTATTATGGGGCAGCAAAGGTAGTACAGCACACAGAGCAATAATGCGTCGAGTAAGCTTTCCCGATGTAAGATTTAATTCTTTACCTTTCCTCCATATACATTTATTAAAATGGTAGTAGCAACCATGCAGATCAATTCCTGGGAAAACGTTAAGTAAAGCTTGCATAGCTGCTTCCTCGTAATCTGTTTTATACTGCAAAGGCTTCCACTTTGGTACTGTTCTTTTCATCAAGTGAAAAAATATTTCATAAGTACGTTTCGTCGTCGTCGTAAGTAGGTGCCGTCACTAAAATATGAGGTGACTTTTCCCATAAGAATTCGTGATTCTTTTGAACAAAAAATTTATATGCGAACTCCTTCAGCCTTGTCCGCGTAGTCAGCCAATAAAAATGACTTATATTTTTTAGGCACATCCACGTCCATTACATCTTTACATACAATTTTAGCTACTCCCGCTTCTTTATTCTTATTATAATACATACGTGACTTTATGTTACGAAATCGTGGAATCTTGCATAACATGTCTAACCCTCTATCCTTTAGAGAACCAACGGTTTTTTGATAAATTTGAGGTATAGGGACATCGTCAGATTGTATGCATTTCTTTACACACAAATCTAGTTCTAAATCCACCTCATTCTTGTTGAAATCTTGAAGACACGTGTGTCCACTTCTCTTTGTGACAGTTTCATCCTGTAAATAATTATTTATTTGCGTTTTATTGTGAAAAAAAAAATGTACTTTGTATTTATATACATTTTTCATTAGTTTGCAAAAATCATTGGATATTAAACGTAATTGTATTACAGACAAGAAATATGTAATAACTTACCGAAGTTGTAATACTTCCCATACATTGAATCTTTTTTCGTTGGGAGCAAATCCAAAACGTACTTTCGTTTTTATATACCTTCTGTTTGTAGTATTGGCAGCAGCGAACGAATAAAACATAGAACACCAGCTACATACAAAATTACAATCAAAAACCGGCCCAACAGTCGAAATGCGCATGCTCACCGGTGTACCAATCACAGCCACTCAAATGTTTTCAATTACGCATAACAAATAAATGTGATTCGTCAATTTCCGAATGGCCAGCTGTGATTCGACAAAACGCATGACATTTGTCTATGGTAACATGGCGGTGACAGTGAAAACTCATAATTGGTGAATCGTTAATGCAATAAAGATCCATTTTTGTTTCCTTCATTATAAATCTTGAATGTTAAGGTTATTGCTTACATACGAATTTCAAAAAATCTTTTCAGGAATCCTTGTTTGTTCCTTGTTGTTACTAATACATTGAATGATTATTATTAATGCGTGCTGTAACTGCTGTATATTATATTATTATTCCTCCTTCTTTGTAATAACTAATATTTTACGTGTAAAGTCGATACAATCTTTGTAGTGAAAAAATATCAAACATAATTAGGAACTTAAACGTTTTCCTACCGGACAGACGGAAAACGCATAGCCCTTTAGGGACGGTCTTATACAAGCACAAAAGCCCGGCTTTCCCTAGTAATATTAACAAACGATAAGAAATGATTTACTTGAACAATATAAAATTGCGCGCCGTGGCGTGTTTCATAATTTCAAATTTTGTCGACGCCGCGTGGTTCAA
Source organism: Apotomis capreana (assembly GCA_947623375.1). Lineage (NCBI taxonomy): Eukaryota > Metazoa > Arthropoda > Insecta > Lepidoptera > Tortricidae > Apotomis > Apotomis capreana. The sequence goes on from OX392501.1 coordinate 18,205,456, forward strand.
AATTTGTCCGCGCACCGACCGCGCCGCGCTATGGCTCGTCGCCGTTCTATGTCACCGCTAGTCATCTCCCTCGCACGCGTTGGCTTGCAATCGGGCTTCATACCGCCTACTCTAATACATGGAAGTAACCTATGTATCAACATAACTATACGTTGCTTTAAGTGAAGTGAAGTTAGATACGGATCGGCCACTTGCAAATTTCGCGTAAACAGGGGTGATTTAACTTCACGTTGTTTAGAAATGTTTAGTTAGTGTAGTGTTTGTTTGAGCGTAGTAATAAGTAGAAGTAGGTAATATTATAGATAGTGATCGTGTTTTGATTTTGTTTGTTGTTCTGATTACTGTGGCTTTAAACAATGAAAGGAGTTGTTCCGTGCGGTTGTGATGAGTTAAAGTGTGCTTTTAATAGGCGAAGGAAAGGTAGGCACTCTTAACTTTCGCTCAGAAAAAACAGCTCATATTTTCCCCAAAACCCACGCCCAACCTGTGTATTATTGAAATTGAACTTTGAACAGTAATGCGGCAATAAAATGGATTTACCCATAAGCCTAGGCACGCCACTGATTGCATTACTTTTTTCAAACATCGTATATAAATTAGTCATCATATGGCATAACACCATCCCTATACAAAATCTGTTCCGTAAAATAAATTAAATTAATATGTGTACGGCTTTATTTACGTATGAAAACTGATAACATCTTTTTTTTGTGTTTTCCTGAGTGATTAATACACCATTTCACTGAACATTATGGCATATTTTGTTACTTTGAGACTTCATATATGTCACGTAATGCAACTGGTCGGCTGCGTCGCCATTTGCAAACTAGACAGCCGTTTGACACAAAATTTACGCCCCGCCTTAACTGACACAAAATCCGTGGGGCCATTTTCCGACGCTAGTTAGGCTTCTATGTTTTATTCGTTCGCTGATTGGCAGCCATCATGAAGTAATACCCTCCCGCCATTTCTAGAAATATATTGTAATTCACTCATATTTTACAATATACGTGCAATATGAAATGTAATTGTGACAAGCGAAGAAACAAAATAATAGTGGAAAAATACTTTCAAAATATAGAACGTCTATTATGAACCCGTTCAAATCTGTTACAGAAAGGTACGATATGTATGTACACGATCAAAAGAGGATCATAATATACTCGTAATTAACAGATAACGAGATAAGAACTAAAAGCAATCAGATACTAGAGAAATATGTACGTAGGTATACAAAACAATTGATTGAAAATACATATCATGAATCATGACTGACCATTTTCTGTATTTTCCGAAATGGTATATAAATGCTAAAAACTCCATCTTTGACCTCCATTCAAAAATTCAATTGTCAGTCGATCAGGGTTCTGACATTTATCAGGATTCGAGTAAAATTTAACGGATTATCGACGAACCTGACTCATCTCTTGAAATGATATTAAAAAGAACGCCTGAAAATTATTCCTGTATCTTTGGCGGGTGTCCGAACCAAACTCAAACCATACCAAACATGTTAAAAGCTAAAATGCTTTATAAATACAACTTGTATTTATCACCTGAAATGCGAGCCTGCATGTATCACCTTCGCCCAGAACAAAATTGGCAAGAAGTAGCTGAAGCGGAGGATAATAATTGCGATTTTAACTTGTACCACATACAACATATTGTAAATATTATGAAATTGCCAATGGAAATTGTAAAATTTATGGTTTCAAGTGTATTAGATTAAGATATTTTTACAATCTGGTGCATATAAAATTTTGTTTCTAATCAATTTGTTTGTTTAAAGACGTACAAATATAATTATGTTGAAGAAAATTAAACAACTGTAGGTACTGAGACATGGTAAAGTTTTGTCTAAGTTAAAAGGTGTCGGTTGAGAAAAATAAACTAACCGAACAACCAGTTTGGTAGTTAGAAAAAAAAATATCAACCAACCAACCAGGTAGTCAGTTAAGAAAAAAAATATGAGCCAACCAACCAGGTAGTCAGTTAAGAAAAAAAAATATCAACCAACCAACCAGGTTGTTGGTTAAGAAAAAAAATTACTAACCGACCAACCAGGTGGACAGAGTGGTTGGTCGGCTAGTAATAGACGGTTTCCTGTATCGACTTCGAATCGCTACTTGTACCTACTTGCGGGCGTGTCACAAGGTTCGGAATTTTTCATATTATATTTTTCCAGTACGTCATTTATATATCTTTTTCATGTCGTTTCCTATGACAAGTCCGTCACCGACAAATAATCCGATTATTATTGACTTATCTTCGTTTATGAAAACGCACCGATCGAGCCGGCATACTACTTCAGTAGTGTTGCAGTCAGTTTTATAGCCAAAGGTAATTTCATATAAACTTCATTTATTTATTTAAACTTTATTGCACAAAACAAAAGTCAGTACAAATGGCGGACTTAATGCCAAATGGCATTCTCTACCAGTCAACCATAGGGCCAAACAGAGATACTAAGTAGAAGTCATCTGTCAACTCTCCGCACAAGAATGCTGTCTTTACGTCAAATGTCATGAAGTGGTAAGATTTGGATGCGGCAACGGCTAGTAAAGTTTTCAATGCAGATTGAGCCACTTCTGCTCGCAGCCACGTACGACTAATCTGGCCTTGTACGTACCGTCATCTTTAATCCGAAATACCCATCTGTTCGACAAAATGTTTTGTCTTTTGGCTTCTGACCTGTTAACTAGTACCCAGGTGTTATTTTTCTGCAATGAATCTATTTCAAACTGTATTGCCTTCTCCCAATTTTGTCTGTCGGTGCCCGTCACTGCATCTTGATATGTAAGAAATGAACAATCATAATCATCATTACTATCTGATGTAAACATAGTCACGCAACGACTTAACTCATACACTTTGGTCCATGCTGGTGGTCTCATTTTTTTTTGTGGTCTTCCACCTGACGGAGGTGGGTCAATTGGATCTTGACTGCAGCTAGAAGAAGGAAGATTTGTAGGTGCCTGAAATGGAAAGTTATTGTTAATATTGTTTTTGATTTCAGGTTCTTCAATCTCAGGTCTGTTCATGCTAGCAAGGGCCAAATTAAATATGTAGGAACCGCAAACTAGTGTTAAATTAAGCAAACGTGAGAAACTTCATCCTGTACTCGATTGAAGTTATTCAATGTTGATTTTAACTTTTTGAACTCTTAGTGACTGTATACATCTCTAAGAAACAGCTTAGTATAGTATGACACTCAGAGACTTTATACATCTCTGAGGAAATTAAATAATTTTAAAATATTTTATTGCATGTTATGACGCCTAGAGACCATATACATCTCAAAGAAATTTAGGTTTAATAATTATTTTCTATTGTAAATTATTCACGTTGACGCCTAGAGACCTTATACATCTCTAAGGAGTTTAATTAATTAAGTAATTATATTCTATTGCATGTTGTGACACCCAGAGACTTTATACATCTCTGGGTATATTTAATATTTTTAATTTATCGTTAAATTTTCATTTTAATGTTCCTAATTAACATTGATTTGGAGTATCTATACATTTCCTTTACGTGTACCAGTGTAATTAGTTATAACACAAATGTATTATGTAATTGTTTTAAGTATTATTTACGAAAAAATGACTTACTGTTGACTTTCTTTCGGCTTTCTTCTCAACAGCGGGCTCCTCTTGCGAAATGCCGGTAGATTGACAATCTGACTTGTAAAAGTGCACCTGTGGCCTACTTACTGAATAAATTATTTCATTTCATTTCTCAATTAATTCGTCCGATTTTGGTCCTAGAGTAGTCTTCGTTTTTCTCAGCAGAAGTATTGCCATAATGCATCTTTTCGATTACTTTTACGTCTCTGCTCATAACAACGTCATTCTTTTCCGGTATGTAGATTCTAAAGCATTTGGTATTATTCGCATATCCCAAAAATACTCCTTCTGTCGCTTTGGCTGTGAATTCTCCTCTTCGGTTCTTGTTCATCACAAATGCTCTATTTCCGAACACGTGTAGATGATTTCCCGATGGTGTTCTTCCTACCCACTTCTCATATGGGGAGATTCCTTTGAGACCTTTTGCTGGGCTTCTATTTATCAAATAGTTTGCAGTATTCAATTCAGAATCCATTTCAAACTGTAAAGCTGGGAGAGGAACGACTTGAGCGTGTTAACGTGGCCCGTAATCTTGGTCTTCTTATGGACGACACTTTACACTTCATGTGCATGTGCTTGACTCCGTTAAGAACTGCTTTTACCGGTTAAGAGTGCTGTATCAGATTCGAAGGTGTCTTAGCATTGATCTTAGGATAAAGCTTTGTGATGCCTTGATCTTGTCTAAGCTCAACTATGTTGACACTGTCATTAACGGTTGTTTGTTGGCTCGCTCAAGGGCTCTCATTCAACGCGTCCAAAACGCATGTGCTCGTTTTCGCGTCCCGATCCCACCTAGAAATCATGTCACCCCCTTTCTAAATGAAAATAGATTGCTAAAGATGGAGGCACGACGGTCGTTACATTTCACTACTTTGCTTTTTGGTGTGCTACATACTCAGCAACCTAAATACCTATTTGAGAAATTAAGATTCTCGATGCGCCCCACGAGGGAAGCTGTCTGCCCCATCTGCTCGCGTCCCGGAAAAACAGTGGCATTTCGTGGTAGCTGTCGCTACTCCGCCATGAAATGTTGGAACAATATTCCACCTCCTATCAGAAATTCTAAAACTTTGCACACTATTAAAATATAACTTCGAAAATATCTTTTAAATATCTATCGGGGATGGTCCGATATAGGTGTTAAAAGGTTACCTCGTCAAATAGAAAAACAGTCTACTTAGTGACCTCGTTTTATTTTACCACACGTAATTTACATTTACTTTAAAACAACAGTAATCTCCATAAGTAACCAATAATTAAACTACAATACTACTCAATGGTTTGGACAACAAGTGCACACGACCAGGGCGCAAGCAAGAATGATCCCCACCAACCCTGGTAGGGCAATTTATCGACAGAGGTCGTGACGTCACAGTGGCCTGATCGGTCTGGCCAGGTGCAGCTGCGGTTTACACCTGTTTCCCGGGTAAGGTAATTTATTAAAAATGCGAGCACGACGACGCCGCCGTCATATCCAACTCTCCAACTCATAAGTTCTGAGCCTAATTTAAGTACTATATAAACTGTATATTTAATACCCCACTTATACTTATCGTATTGTTTCTTATCCGCCATCTTTTTATGCAAACCTCCTTCTTTTCTTATATACCGTGTCACGCTATTTACACAAAGGCATTCACACACAACACACAACCTATCTTATTTAATAGTATTGTGCACCCGTAACTTATCAGTTTATTTTTTCTACAAACATTCAAAAGATGCGTGTAGACATTACCGTCCCGACTTGTTGTCGCTGTTCTCGCCTACCTACCTCAGGTCTCACGGAAGACCAGCGCTGCGACATTTCCCCAATGGCACAGTATATATATGGGCTAAAGCAGTATGGAAACTACGAACAAACGGTCGAAACAGCGCACACACACAGACGCAAGCGTTTACGAGGCGTCTCAACGGACTTCACGGTGCTGTCAGTCGCGCGTGGCGCATCGAGACGACCGGTCATTGTTTGTGTTTATTGCGCGTGCGTGCGCTGTCCGCGATTTTTTAAAGATGCCACGAGTGTATTGCGTTGTATACGGCTGCTTGAATTCTGCTTCTTTAAAACCAGAGCTTTCTTTTTTTAAACTTCCTGCTGATATTGGAAGGAAAGAATGCTTTATTATCACTACATAGTATAAAACAAAGCCGCTTCCTGTCTGTCTATTCCTATATATGCTTAGATCTTTAAAACTAAGCAACGGATTTTGATGCGTTTTTTTTAAAGATAGATTGATTCAATATAAAGTTTATACGTATAATACCTACATGCATAATTTATCAGCATTGCATTTTGTATAATCGAATGTTCGGGAGTCGGGACCGACCGACGCGAGGGTGATGCGTGCCGGCGCCGCCGCATGTGCCGCCCGCTCTCCTAACTAACCCCTCGGCTGTCCGTGGATTACGTGCGTAAACACGACGAATACTGCGTGTGCTATGTATATATAAGTATTAATATTGTAAAGGATGACCTTTATACCAATATAAAAATTGATAACAATATAATAATATAAACATTGTGGTGTGTATCCACATAAAAAAAAAGTCAAGTGCAAGTGAGACTCACGCACTGAGGGTTCCGTACAAAAACTTCCAATTTTAACTGCCTGTTTAAATTAGTAAACTCATTCGATTATTATCTCCTTTATTTATCTTTCATCTTAGGCTAGGTTTTTTACAATAAATGTATATAAAAAGTAAAATACAATAAAGTAATTACAAAATCTAAATACATTATAAAAAATCTAACCTAGGGTGCCGCCGGCAGCGGGTGACAACCCTAGCGCGTAGGTATTTATCTTCAAAAAAGGCCTTAGTTTCCATACTGCTTTAGCCCATATATATACTGTGCCAATGGGGCATTCCACGTGAACCGGACAGGTAAAAAAAAATTATGTTTCCGATTTTAGTGATATTTAAGTAAATAGTATCCGTATATGTCCTTGGCCTAGATGTGCAATATTGTTGCTGTACATTGTATAATAAGTTACAGTACATTTAAGTTTTGGTTAACTAACAGGTATACACTATTTCAGACCCAAGGATCAAGTTTAAAAAAGTTATAATCAAATAAACGGAGCAGTGAATAATATACTCTTTTTTTTTCTCAAAATAGGTATTAGCGTACAGATAATATGTGCCAAGTTTCATAATGGGCCCGAGAGCGGTTTAGGAGCTAGACATTGCTCGAGCGCGGCGGCCGGTGCCGGCCTGCGACCGGCCGGGTCGCATTGTAGACTGCCGCCCTCACTTTATTTTTCGTTTTATATGAAAAAGAAACCATTATAATAACAATATTTACAAATTTATTTCTTATATTTACACTTCTACAACTTGTGCGCTTTATCATAATACCCTTTGCAGTCGGTATGGATGCATGGTATTTTTTTGTGCCCGGTATTGTAATAGCTGAAGCAAATCTGCTTTTAAGAAAACATCTGTTTTCTTCAATGTCTTCTTTTTTAGCATAGTAGACATTTGTTTGCGGCATTGAAGCTTTTGCCCATTCGTACAACCGCTCTGGCTGGAGTCGTGATGGCTTTATTCGACGCCGATTGCAAACTAGCCTCTAGATCTCATTACAGCCAAGCTTCTGACTCTACACTCCCTAACTCTACAAGGCCTAACAAACTCTTCACCTTATAGCCCACTAGCTTTTGCCCGCGACTACGTCCGCGTGGAACTTGGAAGAATGGAAGCAACCTCGTACAACACGATAGATATCCACCTAATCACCTTAATTAATAAAAGGGATTATTAAAAGCGCCTAAGCAAATGTAATAGCAATTGTGCTTTTGGTCTAATCATTACATTTTCTACAGGGTCATCAATGTCATCATGAATTACTTACTCACTTTTCAATCTTTTTAGGGATAATTTCCAGGATGAAAACTATCCTATGTCCTTCCTCGGATCTTAAACTATCTCCATGCCAAATTTCATCAAAATCGATTCAGCGGTTTAAGCGTGAAGAGGTAACAGACAGACAGACACACTTTCGCATTTATAATATTAGTATGGATAGTATGGATATCGTAATTTTTTAAATTTAAACACACCCGTCACAATTAGCTGGTTATCATAAGACCCTCTTTCCCTGCGGTTGCCTGGCGGCACCCAGGCGTTTTAAATTGCCACCAAGGCCATCACACGGTCCCTTACCATGTGACGTGGCATGAAAATGAAGTTCCGCTTCTGTACCAAAATCTTCTTTGAAATGGAAGAGGTTAATGAAATTAAACCTGTTCTTAAAATGTTGTGAAGCCCCGTCAGTGATATAAATGTATTTTTTTGTCGTTATGTTGTGTTCCTGAAGATGTTGGTGCAGAATTTTTTGGAAGGTGTAGAAAGTAGCTGTGTCGTGCTTTAGGTCGTCTGATATCAGCACGATGCTTCCGTTTAAATTTTGCTCTTTTTTATAGTAAAATACTAATGTCAAGAGAGTGGCTTGGTCATTGTTCCAATGAAATGATTGGGCTGCATCTTGAACTATAAAGCTGTAGTTTTCGCCAAAATCACATTGAGTGATTATGTTTCCTTCTTCAACTGACTCTTTTAACAATTTAAAATATTGAGTGTATATGTAAGAATGCGGCTTTATAACATCTAACGCTGAGCAAAGGCTGTCGACAAATTCATCAGATGGAAGAACTTGAGTGGCGATAGTGAACCGGTCCGTACCAATCCACGTATTAAATTGCACATTAGTTATCTGGTTGTCATCGAATGTTTTCTTCAGGTGCACTCTAATTTCTTCATGGCCGGGGCATTCACTGCAGCGTTCGTTAGTTGGTGATTTTTGAGTCATTAAATGGCAAGTTGGTGTAGAATTTATACACATCATCTTATGCAGGCAATCTTTATACGACGTTAGAGGAATCGCTGTCTCATAAGTAAGGGATGCAATATCTCCTCCACTTAGGATCAGTTTTACATTCTGGTGATAAATACACACACAAACTATATGTGTGCCCGAGTCCCCGGCAAAAATACACTGCTTAGGCCGCAATGTAAAAAACTTTGAAAGGCCAACTTTTACAGTAGGGTATTCTAATTTAACTTGTTGAAATAACTCATCAATGTTACACATTAGTAGCTGCTTTTGCAGATGAGCTCTTTTTCCATCATCTAATTTTACAGACACAAAGTCTTTTTTTCCAGGCATTATTCGAGAGTTATCTTCTCTAAGATAAAATGATTTTACTAACTCTATCACATCCGTTGTCAAGTGTCGTCCCGGCCGTGGATTAGGTGATGATAAAATACCGTTCTTCTCGACCAGATCCTTTGCTTTTCTTGATTGCCTTCGAGATGTATGGAACTCTTCAGCAAGCCTGTTTTCGCTCCATGATTTAGGCGCCAAAGTGAGGATCATTGTTTTCAAACTTCTCTTAACTGTAAAAGTATTTCGTTGTCATCTGATTTCACGTCGTCTGTCTGTGTAGATTTTGTGAGTGTATCTTCTTCCGGAATATAACATGAACCTTGTGATTGCTGTGAGAATTGGTTTGATGTTTCGGTTGATTGGCTACTATGGGCAATATCGTCATTGATTGATGGTGGCACCTCATTAGCAAGACGATTTCTGCACTGTTTACACACATATAAATTCTTATTTTTAAATGACCACTTATCTGTCAACACTTTTGATAACTTTCTTAAGTCTTTAGATTTTCTATGCACTGGTAAATTAAATGGATTAAAACAGCGATCACTATAAGGCGCCATGTATAATCAAGTACTTAACAGCGTAAGAACTTCACTAAAAATAATAATAATATATCACTTGTCAGCGTCACGCGTCCGTTCACTAAGCAGTTGCTAAGCCACTAGTAAAAATAATGTCATAATTTAAATGCAGAGCGTCATCGCTCCGTCTCTTTTTAACCGACTTCAAAAAAAGGAGGGGGTTCTCAGTTCGGTTGTATGTTTTTTTTTTTTTTTTTTTTTTTAATGTTTGTTACCTCAGAACTCCGTCATTTATGAGTCGATTTGGAAAATTCTTTTTAGGTTCATGAATAGACATCTCAAGGTTGGTCCCATAAAATTTTGGTGAAGATCGGATGACGAGATCCATGAGGAATCAAAGGAATTCCCGAAATTTTATAGGCACTTATAATATTTTTCACATATTTTATAAAACTATTTAAGTATTTGCATATGGTAGTCATCATCTTCCAATGCTGAGCTGATGATGGAAGGTACAACTCCTCAACGGTTAGGAGTTAGGAGATAATTCAAACGAGATGCATGCCTTTAAGACCTCCCTGATCACCCTGCCATAAGTGTTTTTAACAATCACTAAAAAGCAAAAAAAAAAAAAATTTAACAAAAAATAGAACCGACTTCAGTAAAACTAAAAAGCCAAAAATAACCCGTTCAAGTACAGATTACCTTTGACTCACCCTTTGAAGTCGGGGCCAAACCTCACGTAAACTATAAAATATACATATAATAACTGAGTGGTTTGGGATCGACTTCAAAGGGTGAGTCAAAGGTAATCTGTACTTGAACGGGTTATTTTTGGCTTTTTAGTTTTACTGAAGTCGGTTCTATTTTTTGTTAAAATTTTTTTCACAATTAACGTAATATTTGTGGCTATAAAATTACGAACTAGTTTTGCTTAATAATCAGAGATGGAGCCACTACAATTAAAATATAGGTACTTCTATTAAATATACTGTAAACTTCGATACCTTGTTACTTATTTGACAGGAATATCTGTGTTATATATCATTAAAATATCGCGGGTCCATGTTAAGCATTCCATCTGTAAGTATTTTGATCTTATATTAAAAGTTTCTGTAAGCGGGCGGCAGTCTACGAGCCGACCCGGCCGGTTGCAGGCCGGCACCGGCCGCCGCGCTCGAGCAATGTAATTGGTCTAGCTCCTAAACCACTCTCGGGCCCATTATGAAACTTGGCACAGATTATCTGTACGCTAATACCTATTTTGAGAAAAAAAATAAAAAAATTAAACTAGTCCAGCTTTGAAAAAAACGTGTTTAAAAAATAAATTTAATTTTTTTTACTAAAAAAGGATTAAAAAAATAATAATTTAAAAATGCAGTTTGAACGATCCTTATATTAAGTATATTATTCACTGCTCCGTTTATTTGATTATAACTTTTTTAAACTTGATTCTTGGGTCTGAAATAGTGTATACCTGTTAGTTAGCCAAAATTTAAATGTACTGTAACTTATTAACTATACAATGTACAGCATATTGCACATCTAGGCCAAGGACATATACAGATACTATTTACTTAAATATCACTAAAATAGGAAACATCATTTTTTTTTACCTGTCTGGTTCACGTGGAATGCCCCCAATGTAGCAGTATTATGCTGAGTGGTGTCCTTTTGCGGTGGACATGGCAGCACCATCATATACCCTCTATCTATATTTATATGATTTTCTGTTTAAATTAAATTTATGATATTGTATGATATTGTTAAGTTATAAATTTAGTTTTTAAGTTCTTTGTAATGGTGGTGCGGCTTCTACGCTGCAATAAATGTGTTTTCTTTCTTTCTTTCTTTCTTTCTTTCACTTGTCATGAATGAAACAACAAAATCATTCTCCAGACATAGCTTACAATGACGTTAAGAAATGCATGGATAAGATGGAAAAAAAGTTGGCCGAGGATTTAAGTACCCCTGTTCAGGCATATATAATGACTGTATTAATAATTTAGAATATGCAGGGTTAGGCATGGTGACTAAACTATCAAAATTTTAAAATATCAAGAAAAAGTTATACGGGAAGCGAAATAAATCGCTAGGCATAAAACGGGTCACGTTTGCATCTTCGGATGATATTATCGTGCCCAAGAAATTTCAACATTTATTGTTTGCTGATTATGATGTGGAAGGTAATCGAATATTAATATTTGCTTGCGATGAATTATCAAGTCTACTTTCACAATGTACGACGTTTTATATTGATGGAACTTTTAAAAGTTGCCAGAAGAATTTTTATCAACTATTTACGATGCATGCCGATTTAGGGAGTGATAGGGAGCATGTCAGAGTTCTGCCGATCTTATACGCGTTGCTTCCTAACAAAAAACAGACAACCTATGAATTACTTTTTCGCATTGTGGTGAAGTGAATGCCATAAACGACGATATTAGACTGTCATACTTATATACATGTCAAAGTTTTAACTAAATAAAGCCTAATAATTCGGGTAATGATTCTTTATCTCAATTTATTTAGTTAAAACAATAATGGAAAAATATTTACGCCCCGAGCGATTCGACGCTGATCCAGCGTCAAGCGTGGACAATGCCGCTGCGTGGATTCATTGGCGAAAAACATTTGAAAGCTTTTTGTCGTCGATGCAGACGGCCGACAAGAAACCATGCGCTGAAGAATTGAAATACGAACTACTAGTAAACCACCTATCGTCAGGTGTATACAGCTACATACGCGACGAGAAAAAGTATACGGATGCTGTAACAAAACTGGAAACGCTCTTTGTTAAACCAGCTAACGAAATTTATTCGCGCTATAAGCTAATCAAAAGGCAACAACAACCAGGTGAGACCATTGATAAGTACGTCCAAGAACTTAAACTACTGGCCAAGGACTGTGCATTCAAATCCGTATCTGCAGAAACTAACGAAAGTGAATATATAAGAGACGCTTTCATAGCAGGCCTGTCGTCAGCCGCTATTCGACAAAGACTCCTAGAAAACACCTCTCTTAGCTTAGACGCTGCTTACAGGCAAGCTCGTTCGCTTGAAATGGCGCAGATTAACAATGAACACTATCAACAGCCATCGGTTAGCACATTCGTGAACGCTACCGCTGCGTCTAAGCCAGTTTCGCAGTACGAAGCCTGCTATTTCTGTGGATCAAAAAGACACCTACGTCGAGTCTGTCCTGCTTTCAACGCTACTTGTTTGACGTGTGGAAAAAAAGGACATTTTGCAAAGGTATGCAGAAGCAAGCCTCAACAACAGAGTGCTGATTGCAACATAACTTGCTGCAATGAAACCCAAGAATCTGGCCCGGACGTGCCACCGACATTTCTATCATGCCTCACTGCAGCTACGAATAATGATATCAGTAAAGCAACCGTCGACATTACCATAAACAATAATACTATCACTGCCAAGGGTCTCATTGACACGGGCAGCTCAGCCAGCTTCATCAACAGCCGACTAGTCGATAATTACAAGCTAAATAAGACTGCTTGTAAACAGAACGTGACTATGGCTGCGACACACATGGTATCTACAGTCAACGAGCTCTGTATATTAAATATTGGACTATTGGGACAAAGCATTGAGGCTGAGTTTCTAGTACTACAGGGACTATGCGCTGATATCATCATAGGGCATGACATTCTAAAGAAACATAAGGCCCTCGAAATGCACTTCGGCGGGCTACGTGCGCCACTGAAACTATATTCTCTATCACGAGCCAACATCGAGCCTGTCAGTCTGTTCCCGAACCTCCTGCCGGACTGTAAACCTGTGGCCATCAAGTCAAGGAAATATTTACCAGATGACGCTGCATTCATCAGCGCAGAGGTTAAGAAACTTTTAGATGACAAAATCATCGAGCCAAGCCAATCACCATGGCGAGCTCAAGTTTTAGTAACATCAAACGAGAATCATAGAAAAAGAATGTGTATTGATTACTCACTCACGATCAACAAGTTCACTCAGCTGGATGCGTACCCCTTGCCCAGCATCGAAGACATAGTAACAAAGGTAGCGAAATTCAGGGTATTCAGCAAGATCGACTTACGAAGTGCCTATCATCAGATACCAATAGTAGCTAATGAAAAGCCCTATACTGCATTTGAAGCCGATGGTAATTTATACCAATTTTGTTCAATTCCATTCGGAGTCACCAACGGCGTTGCTGCTTTTCAGCGAGCTATTAACTCAATCCTAAGTAAAGAAAAAACTCAAGGGATATACGCTTACCTCGACGATATAACTATATGTGGACGTGATCAAGATGACCATAACGAAAAATTGAAACATTTTTTAGATATTGCTACCCGCTATAACCTTACATTGAATCTAGAGAAAAGCGAATTCTCGAAGCGACAAATTAGCATTCTGGGGTATAATATTCAAGACGGTATTATAAAACCTGACCCTGAAAGGTTACGCCCACTCTTAGAGCTCCCTATTCCGACCAATTCAGCCTCTTTAAGGCGAGCACTAGGACTATTTGCTCATTATTCAAAATGGGTACCTACCTTTTCTAAGAAAATACATCCTCTTGTGGCACATCAAACATTTCCGCTTTCACTTGAAGCTAGGCAAGCTTTTGATCAAATAAAGAAAGAGATAGCCGAGTCAACGCTACACGCCATTGATGACAAGATCCCTTTTACGGTTGAAACTGACGCAGCAGACCACACTATCGCTGGGACATTAACACAGGAAGGGAGACCAATAGCTTTTTTTTCTCGCACACTTTCTAGCTGTGAATGAAATTACCCTGCCGTTGAAAAAGAAGCAACAGCTATAGTCGAATCGATCAGGAAATGGCGCCAGTTTCTTTGCGGAAGAGCATTCAGACTAATCACGGATCAAAAGTCGGTATCCTATATGTTTGACCAAACACATTCGTCAAGAATAAAAAATTATAAAATTCAACGTTGGAGATTGGAGCTAGCTATATTTAAATTCGACATCGTATATCGACCTGGAAAAGACAATCAAGCCGCCGATGCACTATCCCGCGCTAACTTAATAGCTTCTTCAACGACAAAAGATGATTTACGGACACTTCACGACAACCTTTGCCATCCGGGAGTCACGAGGATGAGTCATTGGGTAAGAAATAAAAATCTACCATATTCTATCGAAGAAATAAAACAAATAACATCTTCATGTCGTGTTTGTGCCGAATTGAAGCCTCGGTTTCACAAATATACGAGAGAGGAACGATCATAAAGGCGACGTCCCCATTCGAAAGGCTGTCCATTGATTTTAAAGGGCCGTTGCCGTCAGAAGGCACTAAAAACCGCTACATTTTGACCATAGTTGACGAATATTCACGCTTTCTATTTGCTTACCCCTGCTCAGATCTTACTTCAGAGACTGTCAAGTCTAAGCTAACAGATCTTTTTGCAACGTTTGGGATGCCAACTTATATTCATAGCGATCGAGGGGCAACCTTCTTGTCTGATGATCTAAGACAATTCTTACATGAGAAATCCATAGCTACTAGCTATACTACACCTTACAACCCACGTGGTAACGGACAAACAGAACGGTACAATGGAATTATCTGGAAAACTATATAATTGGCCCTGAAGACGCAAAATTTACCTACGACAAAGTGGGAGCTAGTTCTAACGGGGGCGCTCCATGCTATCCGCTCCCTGTTATGCACGGCAACTAATTGCACTCCTCACGAGCGGATGTTTACACACCCAAGGCGTTCCGCGAATGGCCAATCTCTACCATCATGGCTGCCTAGCTCCGAGCGAGTCTTGCTAAAGAATTACCACAGAACAAGCAAATATGACCCCATCGTGGAGGAAGTAGAACTGCTCGAAGTAAACCCACAGCACTCCCTCGTCCGTTTTTCGAATGGAAGAGAATCCGTAGTCGCAAACCGTCACCTTGCCCCTGGTGGGAGCCGTCCAAGGGGTGACGACGACAGTGACGAAAAGGAATGGGCGGAGGCTGAAGAACAACCGTCCATAAATAATGACGATACGGTACCCACACCAGAGACCCCTCAATCTCGACGTTCCGCTAGGCAATGCCGTCCCCCACTTCGCCTAGGCGAGACTACGTGTGTAACACTATGCCGGGGAGAATGTGGTGAAGTGAATGCCATAAACGACGATATTAGACTGTCATATATACATGTCAAAGTTTTAACTAAATAAAGCCTAATAATTCGGGTAATGATTCTTTATCTCACGCATAATAAAAAAAATAGTATCAGCTTGGAAGCCCACTAATATTAAAATGTACTATGAAAAGGCTATGATGTTAGCAGTAATAAATGTGTGTCCAGACGTGGAAATAGATGGATATTTCTATCATTTCACAAAATGTTTGTGGAAAGAGGCAAAAGAATATGGCTTAAATAAAACTAAATTGGGTAAGGTACATGTGAAGCGTTTGTGTGCTTTAGCACATTTACTATTTCCTATTCCAGCGGCTTGGCAGTACGCCCTGCAGGAATGTCCAATGACTTCATTGAAGATAGATCGAGTAAAGGCTTTTATTTATTTATTTATTTATTTACTGAAAAACAGGTTACATAACATTACAGTTTACACCAATGAATACTTTTAATGAATACTTTTTTGATACATGAATGAGCCCTAGACTAGGGCCCCTAGTTCTGTGTTCTTTAACACTTGGACATGCCATAAGCAGACTAATCGGACAAACAATGTTATTAAAGGAGTTAATTTAAAAATTAACAAGATTCTGAAACCAAAACCCAACATTGTACAATTTTTAGCGGCAATAGGAAAACTAATGAAAAACGATCGGAAAAGCTTAAAGACCGGCATCTAGTAGTTATAGTATCTTGTAGAAACTTTTTTGACATATATTTGTTTTGCATAACGATACTTGGCAGAAGTAACGTTTGGCAGAAACATCTTATGCAGAGTATGCTTTGGCATAAATCATTTCGCAGATTTCTATAATACCGAATCTTATATTGGCATAATGTTCATGAGCATAACAGTCTTCTAAACGAATAGTACTTTCGCAGATAATTTTTTTGCATAATATTTTAGGCGGCATAAAGTTGTCAAGCCGAATACCATTTGATTCTAAGATAGACTTCATTGTCTTATCTTGTTGAACAGGACATATGCGGAATACCTAACCTAATCCAAGTCGGACCTGCCCTAAGGTGCAATCAGTACCTAATTTATGCATTGCAAATTGTTGTGATTACACATTTTGTCCATGGAGTGGTATAGTATAGCCGGCCGATGCCGCGCGGCTCGCTCGCTCGTTAGGGTCTCAGTTCACCCTAACACTCCTCCTCGCTTCGCTCGTCGTCGTACCTAACCTAATCCAAGTCAGACCTGGGGCCCAATTCGAGAATGCCGTTGGAGATATCTTCAAACGTCAAATCTCCATTAGATAACAGTTATATCGCCATTGAACTGTCATTTAAATGCAATGAGCTTAAAAGTGACATATCTCATCTCAATTTTGGAAATACGAATGCGATAATGATTGTCAAAAATGTTATTCATGTATATAAATTTCTGTTTTGAACGAAACGTAACGGACCAATTTCACGTACTATGCGGTCAATTTAAAGTATGCGCCTGTTATTTATGCCGTCACATACAAAGGAAACGAAAATTTTGCGCGTCCGAATTAACGAAGTTGCGATATCGCCACTTGTCAAGGCACACGTCAAAAGTGACGGATGGCGATGAAAATGAGAGATCTCCATTATATCTCTAAAATTGGTCGAATACCCCCCCAGCACTAAGGTGCAATCAGTACCTAATTTATGCATTACAAATTGTTGTGATTACACATTTTGTCCATGGAGTGGTATTTTAGCCGGCTGATGCCGCGCGGCTCGCTCGCTCGTTAGGGTCTCAGTTCAACCTAACACTCCTCCTCGCTTCGCTCGTCGTCGTACCTAACCTAATCCAAGTCGGACCTGCCCTAAGGTGGAATCAGGACCTAATTTATGCATTACATTGTTGTGATTAAAAATTTTGTGGCAGTTGCCCCGCGGCGGCAAGATACCTAACACTGCAGTGCTCCTCGAACCGCTCGTCGTCGTACCTAACGGTACTTACATTCTACTACGTAAAGTTTACTTAACGCACTTTTCTGCTAGTAGAAAATAATTATGCTATTGTAACCGTATGCTATAGGATTATTATGGTACATAAAATGATGCTAAACCAAAGTCGGCCAAAGAGATATTCTACAAAACAATGTGCTGCAAAATGTGTCGTATGCGAGGTAGTACTACTACTACTACTACCGTAGTAGTAATGCCAACTATACCTTTATGCCATCTTACCATTCGACCGAAAGTGTTTCTGCGAAACGTGTTATGCGAAGTGTATTTCTGACCAATATTATTCTGCCAGATGAGGGTAACCCATATTGACCGCATATGAACAAAAAACAATAAGTTTAGAGTTATGTATAGAAAAACTGAGGTATTAGAAGGTTGATATTTAATTTAGAGGGATGAATTTTTTTTGTAACCTTGGTTGAAAATAGGCAAGTTAATGTTTTACGTTATTTTATTATCTTGGATAATATTTTTTCCTCGTGGTCAGACCGATTTATAAACTAGTTTGCCCAGTAGGATGAGTCTTTACTCGTCGATGTCACGTTGATCTCTCTGTGTTTGTTAGGCTAAGGTCTTCTATCCGACGCTATGCACAGCGTACAGCTTCTTTCCATAATATTTATCTATTCATATTTATCATTAGTATGGAAAGACGCTGTACGCTGCGCATAGCGTCGGATAGGAGACCTTAGCCTCATACTTTATCTATAACATAAATAAATAAATAAGTTATTAGTTAAAAACAACATTTTATTTGATATTATTTTTTTATTTTTGATGCTTTCTACAAGGCTCATATTAATGGAGATGAGATAATGGTAGATAATTAATTTACCCGGACTAAACTTACAAGATGCCCTACTCTCACTATTACCCCACCTAATGAATTCATATTTCAACTGAGTTGAAATAGTATATTGTGTCATAAGGGGTTCCATATTGGGTTGCATAAATTTTAAAGCCATAATGTCGGTGCGCATAACCACTTTTGTCATAATAGTCCTTGCGCATAAGGTGTATAGTCATTAATTGATCCGCATAAATTTTATGACCATAATGTTTTTACGCATAAGTAAGGAATGTCATATAATTTTGGAGCATATCAACCTGAATCATAATCATTAACTGTCATAATGTTCTTATGCATATCGTGCATTGGCGCATAATACTGAAGAACATAAATATCAAGCTCCTAATTTTTTATTTCAACATCAGCCTGGTTTTCTGGCAGCAGTTCATTTCTGAGGGGGTCGGAGTTCTTTCAAAACTAACCTAACCTACTTTTCTGGCCGATGTTCGTATTTGTAGGTTCACAATTCTAACCTAACCTAACCTACAACAAAGAGGTCAGTGTGGAGAAGGATTTCTTAATGCGGGGGGCTTTGCCCCCCGAGCCCCCCTTGTGGGGGGCTTCGCCCCCCGTCCCCCCATTTTGTTTTTGTGCTCATGTAACTTTTGTATCATTATTTCAAATGTTATAAAGTATTATGATTGGTACATGTGATTTAACTTATACTATATAATTTCTATTGCCATTAATTATGAAAACCATAATTTATGCGTTGCTCTTCTTCGTACTATCAATTATTATGACATTCAATAATATTACTTGAAATTTTGTGCCATACTAAATTATGCTTATGAAAAGCCTGCCAAACAACAATTATGACATATAAAATGTTATGCAAATAATAATTTATGACAAATAACATGTATGAGGAAAGCCATTATGCGAAATGAGTTATGACAATCAAATTTATGACAATATTTTTTATTCCACTAGAGGTGATCCCGTCATAAGGGTAGTAAGTAGGGGATTACTAACGAAGGACTATACGGCCGAAGGCGGAGGGCTTTTAATGTCCTGAGTTTGTAATCCCCTTACTACCCGCCATACACACAATATTTTTCATCACATTTGGGAGTAAATAACAAATAAATAAGTAAAAAATAAACATTAAACGATAACGATTGAGAACTAACTTTTTTCTGTATATATTTTTTTAATTTACTATAAGCACTGGCAAAACGGCCATCAGCTTAAAACAGAAAACAAATGTACACAGAATCTTACTATCCATCATTAAACAAATAACAATTAACAATATTAAGCAGCAATAATTAACACCGTAATATTATAAAACTTAAATACGAACAGTAATTTTGTTACAAAACTAAATAGTATCTAACCAATAATATTTAACTTTTTTTATTTTCTTTGTGTCGTCTACCACAGATAATGCTAAGAAATGCCTTTAGTTTAGAAACAAGACAGGCTATACTGCCAGATTGTAACGATAATTCAAAATTAAATTTAATAAAGCAATTGCAAAATACACTTAAATAATTGTAAAACATAAATATTAATGCAGTTACATATACCACATTAATTCAATACACAATAAAATTTGCTGGTAGGCAAGTTTTGTTGATACAACAAAAAACCTTGGCTGGGTTGAAACCTCCTTAGTCTGAAGTAGTCTGCGAGTGCATACTATATTTTTAAAACTAAAACCATAACTCCCTCGGGAGTTATAACAATTTATAACTCCCGCGGGAACTATATAGGCCTTAGTTCTTCAGTACACCTGCATGTAATACCATCTTTTACGAGCAAATGTGATGAAAAAAACATTTCATAGTGGTCGCTCCGGCCCGCGGGCTATAAATAAATTTCGTAGTGGGCGTTTCGGCCCGCGGGCTGAGTGAGGTGTGGGCTGAGAGAGGTGTGGGCTGAGTTGACCAAAGAATCCTGAAAGTGATACATGATGCCAAAGTTAAAAACAAACTTACTCAAGATAAAAGAGCCCGACTTTCGGAGAATTAAAAAGAAATATCCAACTGTACTGCATAAAAAAATTACCAATGAAGCAATGGACGACAGTGATAATTACGAACCACCTTTTGTGCCGTCCTTGAAGTCTTTATAAAATATCAAGCAAAGAAGCAAAGAGGAAACCTACTTCCGCAAGATGGTACTAGCGTCTTTGTATATAATGACAATTGCACCGCCATATAACGAGTACATAAAACTGTTATCGTAACTACCATTTATTATGTTGACAAGTTTACAGGATAAATTTTACAAGGTCATTACGAATATTAACAGCAAAATTAAATTAAGTATAGCCCCAATAGGAAGCATGTTAAAATCATTTCAACCACCTCATGATGCTAATAGAAGCTGCAAAGACTAAACATATATTCTTTTATGTCGCCGTTATGGAAGTATCTGGAAGTAGTTGTGTGCCAATGACACAAATGTTAACACATTCTCATAGTTTAGACAATATTCATAATTGGTTGAAGAAATGGATCTCTGGTTAAAAAACTCCAAATGAAGTTGTATGTGATGACTCTTCTGCATTGCTGGGCGCAATGGTTAAGTCCTTTACACACTGTAAATCTACTCGTGAGCACCTACATCTCCTATCGTTTCGATGTTTTACTCCAAAAATCACCATGCAAAAAAATCACTGCCTAATTCGTTTAGATACGTCTCACTGTATGAAGGTTTTGTATAACTTGAAATGTTTTAAATATAAAGACAAAAGAGTAAGAAATTTCTTTGTGAAATATTTAATCCGAATTAAACAATTTTCATCTTTGGAAGACACTAAGTACATAGCTGACCCGCCTTGTCGTTATCGCACTGAGTACGCACGTTATGACCCGAAACCCGACTTATGAGGAATAAGGTGAAGTGAACGTATGTGAACAATACGGACTGGTAAAAAAATGCATTCAGCGAAAAATACGATTAGAAAAAAAAACGTGTAAGAAATTAAATGCCGGCCATAATGACGAATGGAAAATGAGCAATTTGGGGAAAAACGCGAATGGTAATAAAACGACTGGGGAAACAAAATATTGGGTAATTCATCTATACAGTCTCCGTACCTATACAATATAAGTATATAATCTATAACAAGTTTGTTGTATGGCAGCCCCCCTTAAATATTTATTTTATTTTGTTTTTAGTATTTGTTGTTATAGCGGCAATAGAAATACATCATCTGTGAAAATTTCAACTGTCTAGCTATCACCGTTCTTGAGATACAGCCTGGTGACAGACGGACGGACTGACGGACGGACGGACAGCGAAGTCTCAGTAATAGGGTCCCGTTTTTACCCTTTGGGTACGGAACCCTAATAAGCCGCAGGAGAGTCGGCTTCGTTGGTTTGGGCATGTCAAAAGAAGACCCTTAGAGTATGTCGACAATAGAGCACTCAGTCTTGCCTTGCCGGGTTCTCGGCGAAGAGGTAGACCCAAGTTGCGGTGGCTCGATGTCGTTCGTAAAGACCTGAACGACTGCGGCTTGGAAGAACACGATGTCCAGGATAGAGCGAAGTGGAAGAGAAAAAGTAGGAAAGCGGACCCTGTCGCAAGACGGGACCAACGCTAGGAGGATGATGATGAAAACCGACCTATTAAAAAAAACATGATCGCGATGGTCATGGCGGGTACCTGGTTAAATATTTTGACATGTAATTTCAGCCAATCAGAGAACAGTAGCGTGTTTTTAGGGTTCCGTACCCAAAGGGTAAAAACGGGACCCTATTACTGAGACTTCGCTGTCCGTCCGTCCGTCCGTCCGTCCGTCTGTCACCAGGCTGTATCTCAAGAACGGTGATAGCTAGACAGTTGAAATTTTCACAGATGATGTATTTCTATTGCCGCTATAACAACAAATACTAAAAATAAAATAAAATAAATATTTAAGGGGGGCTCCCATACAACAAACTTGTTATAGATTATATATATATATGTAGGTATATGTACGGAACCCTTCCTGCGCGAGTCGAACTCGCACTTGTCCAATTTTATTTTTAAATCAAATATGCTGATGTTCTCTTTTTGAAATTATTAGAGTTGAGTAGAGAGATGTCTTATCAATATTAAAGTTCTGTAGCGGGTACCATAGAGTATAGAATTTTGGTACAGGATTAAAAAGTGCGTTATTGTGATTTTTTCTCGTATAGGTAATATAAATAAATACAATCACTTATTAATAATGATTCTTATCAATACGTACACAATAAACAGCATTGGTACATCAATTTCCATAAGAAACACATAGCTTACATCATTTATATCTATGAGTTCCGTTCAGTTTAGTGCCTATCATACATTATCTACAAACAGTCTGCTGTTCAATTACTCATTACGGGTCCATAGGTGGTTTCGTCCTTTACAGCGTAATATTTTATCAGTTTAGATTTTATGCCTCAGGACGACTTCGTTCACAATTCTATTTCGTCAATCACCTTTAACTTGTCGTCATTATAATATGGTCCACTGATCTGACACAGTGGACGAAATAGCACTGTCTGTGGTCGATATAAAAATTTCCCCTCCGGCCGCGTGGTTCGACAGCGTTGTCCCACACTCGCACTACAAGGAATTTTATATTCCACTTAGTCCGATACTCAGACTGTAAGGAATTCTTATTTTCCACTTAGTCCGTCACTCGGACTGTAAGGAATTCTTATTTTTTACTTAGTCCGACACTCGGACTGCAAGGAATTCTTATTTTCCAGTTAGTTCGACCTTCAAACATCAATTTCATCATCTTCATTAATTAAAACACCCATGGGTTACAGAATAATAAGCACACATTTATTGAATAAAATAGTAAACCAAATATAACATACTTCTTGAAACTAAACTATGATTTATCCCTCGACTCGTGTGGCAAATTCCCGCTCCGGGAGACAAGGTTGCTAGTTCAAGCCTCGTTATGGTAAAATAGAGCAAAAGATTCTGGTTCGAAAAAAAATGGAAAAAGATGGTCAAAGAATTTGTTCACCCTGCCATACACGCCAAATTAAAGGATATCCTATTTTTAATACATATTTTTTTTACTTGAACATCAACCCTTTCCAGGACATTCGCTCGAGAAAGAATCCTATGTCAATGTTCTACATGATCAAGCATAATATTAGTTTAATATGTATACAAACTCATCGCGTATAGTAGTTTTCTTGTTGCGTTTTTCTAATATTCCTCCCTTTATTTTAAGCACATTCAGGTCACTATCCTTTTTCGATATGCATAATAATTTTAATAAGTTGGTTTTTTTTTCCTGCCGACGAGTTCATTTAATTTCGCCATTTTTCAGGCTGTTATTTGTGCGAAGTGTTTCCCCGTGCACCGACCACTTTCTGATAAAATTATCGCTGGTTAGCCATTATCCTTTCATGTACTTCTTAAACTTATGCAATCCTGTATTATCTGAGGCGTACAGGTCGTCCAAAATATACTCCCATCCAGCCCGAATCAAATGTGCTAGTAGGAATGGCAGTGCTGTTGCAAGAGCAAACTATCCTTTTCCCATTTTGACCTTTAGTAATATTAACAAACGTCTTAGCATTTCTGAAAACTGCTCTGGCGAAATGGTAATAACACCCTTTTAAAATTACCCGAGGAAATGCTGTTTGTAAAGCGTTCATTAGAGCGGGCTCAAAATCGGTCATAATTTGAAGAGGGTTGAACTCTGGTAAACAAGTTTTAAGGACATCGAATAAGGCTACAATAGGTTTCCATCTGCCTATCTGTCATTAGTACATAAATCATCGGAACTATATTTAAACAATCAGATGTAGATCCAACATCTCCGTGAATGGTTAACAGCTGCTGACATGGTGCAGGGCAGCTATGGAAGGTACCATCTGCGAAAAAAAGTATTCATTTCGCCAATCTGTTGTCTGGCTTCTTCTGAACAGAATGCGATAATACACTTTTCTTCACAGTGATATTCAAACAATTTAAAGTCATTAAACTGCGGTGGAATTTCTATCTCACTTGGCACCCCATGAACTAATTTTGATACATGAGCAGTTATTTTTCTTTTGTCCTAAAGTCCACTTTTCACGGATGTAAATTTTGGTATATTTGTTATCAAATCTAAACCAGCATTCTTTAAAGGTATCACATGTTGATCATAAATCTGTTTCATTGGTTTTGAAGTGTCTTCACACGCCTCTCTTCTCATTTTATGCAATTGTAAATCAATATAATTTTTAACTTTAAAGTTTAGTTTCAAAAAGTATGTTATATTTGGTTTACTATTTCATTCAATAAATGTGTACTTATTATTCCGTAACCCATGGGTGTTTTAATTAATGAAAAAAGATGAAATTGAGGTTCGAAGGTCGAACTAACTGGAAAATAAGAATTCCTTACAGTCCGAGTGTCGGACTAAGTGGAAAATAAGAATTCCTTACCGTCCGAGTGTCAGGCTAAGTGGACTATAAAATTCCTTGTAGTCCGAATGTCGGACAACGCTGTCGAACCACGCGGCCGGAGGGAAATTGTCGACGAATTAGAATGCTGATGTGAACCATACAGACATGTGGATGAGTTAGCACTGTGGACCATATCGGAGTGTAGACGATATAAGAATGTGGACGAGTAAGGAATGTGATGATTTAAAAATTGTATGCTGAGGACATTTAAGACTGCGCCGAGCGTTAGCGACTGAACCATAGAGCGCGGGGAATGCGTATTTAGATCGGCGCGCGTCCGCCATAGTAAAAATTTATGGAGAATTTAAAAGCACTTTTTGATAAATCTGGAATTTTAATACCAAACAATAATTGAAATATTTGATGCGGACAAATTGCAATGTAAACATTCATCTTTATTTGAACTGAAAATCAGAATAGATTTCCATTGTTAAAGTATAAAAAAAAACACTTAACGCCTGCTTACGATTTTACAATTTTCGTCCAACTTTACTTAGTTTTCTAGGGTAAAATATTAATAATCTTATAATTTTTCCACGGAGAAGTTGTTAACACATTCTTCGAAGTGCTAAATATATAGTTTAGAAATGGATTAAACAACTAGTGTTGACGTTATCTACTTAACGGTAACTGCCTATTTTTCACACTTCGCTCGGTGCAGTCTTAAGAAGGGAACTAATTCTTAAGAAGGGAGGCCGTGGTAAGAAGCTGAGTGGACAAAATCACTGTCACAGTCACTGATAGGTTCGAAGGACCATATGATGTACGAGTCGTACACCAGAACTGATCTGATTGTTGATGGTTGATTGTAGATTTGATAGAATCACTGATGTCGGTGTATGAATTTATTGATAACGAAGGTATATGAGTACTAGCTAGGAGCACGTATAAACGTAGACTAAAATTATAATTCATAAGTAGTGCGATTGCAAATACAATAATTATTACCTATTCATTATGTATTTAATGCTGACTCGTAAATGTGCAATGCTTGCATTGTACAGTTATCATACCACGTGCTACAAAAAAGTAACCGTTTTGAATAAAAAATATAACGAAGAATTTCTTAATTTTAGTGCTAAATATACAGTAAGTTTAGGTTTAAAGATTAAGGTATTAAAAGTAAGGTAAACAAACAATACAGGCCAATCTTAATGTTTAGGTAAGTACTCATCCAAGACATGTAAAAGTGCCCTTGTGGCCTACTTGCAGAATAAAGTTCATTATTTCATTAATTGATTGAAAAAAAAAAGTTAAATAACTATTTCTCTATTTTAATAATAAACTACTCCAAATTAGTCTATCGCTATCCTTTTCATTTTCAAGCACAAATAGCATGCGCACTCTCTTTCTTTAAATGGGCGGACTTCAAACAGCCGCTATGCTGACGCTATTGACGAGCTGATTCCAATGGTGCAATAAAAACCAAAGGGAAATAACTCGTGTTAGTCCGTTCTTCACTGGAGGCACTGAGTTGTGACGGGAAAAGAATAGGCAACCTAACGTTTGCATATTCTATGGGCTTCATACTTTCGATTGGTATAGAATTTTATCTAATAATCGAACCGGTGAAATGTTTGAAAAAATATTTGCAATATATTTATTGACATATAAAATTAAATATACAATACATTTCATCAAATAAACATCTCGGTGAAGGTCGTTTTATATCGGGATCCTATTCTCATTTAAGACATAAATAGTCACTTACATGAGAACTTAACTAACATAAATAATTTTAAAAATACAAGACGTTAGTCGTCGCATATTAAAAGTAAGGTAACGGCCAATCTTAATGTTTAGGTAAGTACTCATCCAAGACATGTAAAAGTGCCCTTGTGGCCTACTTGCAGAATAAAGTTCATTATTTCATTAATTGATTGAAAAAAAAAAGTTAAATAACTATTTCTCTATTTTAATAATAAACTACTCCAAATTAGTCTATCGCTATCCTTTTCATTTTCAAGCACAAATAGCATGCGCACTCTCTTTCTTTAAATGGGCGGACTTCAAACAGCCGCTATGCTGACGCTATTGACGAGCTGATTCCAATGGTGCAATAAAAACCAAAGGGAAATAACTCGTGTTAGTCCGTTCTTCACTGGAGGCACTGAGTTGTGACGGGAAAAGAATAGGCAACCTAACGTTTGCATATTCTATGGGCTTCATACTTTCGATTGGTATAGAATTTTATCTAATAATCGAACCGGTGAAATGTTTGAAAAAATATTTGCAATATATTTATTGACATATAAAATTAAATATACAATACATTTCATCAAATAAACATCTCGGTGAAGGTCGTTTTATATCGGGATCCTATACTATGAGATAGGTTGGGAATCTGTTTAGATGGGAATTCGTAATATAAAGAGTTTGTAGTATTGAGAATCTGAAGTATTGGAATTCTGTAGTATTGAGAATCTGTAGTATTGGAATTCTGTAGTATTGAGAATCTGTAGTATTGAGAATTTGTAGTATTGGGAACCTGTAGAATTGGGAATCTGTAGAATTGGGAATCTGTAAAATAAATCTGTAGAATTGGGAACAATGCAATTAAATCCTGGCCACTTTTTAAAGAACAACCTTCTTTCAAATAACTGGGTTTATAGGTGGATGTCATGTTCGGCTTTAGTCATGTTCTATTCTTGGTCATGTTCGGCTTAAGTCATAATCTAGCTCTGATTCGGTTATGTTCTTGTTTCGTCATAATTAGTTTGTGTTTGTCATATTATGTTGTAGTCATGTTCCGATTTGGTCATGTTCTCCTTTAGTCTTGTTTTTCTATAGCCTACTTTACTACTAGTAGGTAGTCAAGAAATCCAATATATATATATTAGTTTTGTGGCTTTTTATACTACTAGTAGTATAGTGACATCTGGAGTAACTGACCGTAGGCACCCAAAACAAGACTAAAAACAATGAATGAACGTTTGTAGATGTTATTTAGGACTCGAATTTTGGTTTCATTTGGATTTTATATTTATATACAATACCTATTCCCGCGATTTCATCCACTATTAACCTCTTTTTTTACAAATTCGGTAAAAAAGTAGTTCATCTAAATCGGTTCAGATGTTTAAGCGTGAAAAGGTAAGATACAGACACGCTTTCGGATTTAAAATATTAGTAAGGATTTCTATATGTACTTATATTCGTTCAGATGAATTATCGTATCGTACAACGCAGTAGGTAGAAGTAATAAACTCTTTTTGCTAAAAATGCATCAATAGTGTTCACACTGGCTGATCTTGAGTTTATATTTCTAGTAATGATTTTTTATTACATGTCATTGTCATTACAATGGACACGTGTCAAACTTATTGCTTCTTCTCATCTTATAGTCTTAAAATAATTTAGTTTTATAATGGAAGAACCAACGAGTACAAGTGGCGGCCTAGCTGACATTCATAGAAAGTTCAGATGTTTAAGCGTGAACAGGTAAGAGACAGACACGCTTTCGGATTTAAAATATTAGTAAGGATTTCTATATATTCATTCAGATGCATTATCGTAAGCTAAAATAAATAAATAACAAAATAAATAAATATTATGGAACAATTATACACAAATCAACCTCGTCTCAAACTAAACAAAAGCTACAACGCAGTATATATAGTCTGTTCGGTAGCGTAAGAGTAAAAACCGGCCGAGAGCATGTCGGGCCACGCTCAGTGTGGGGTTCCGTAGTTGCCCATCCTATCCTTCACAATAGACGGGTTTAAGGAAGGATGAGAGGTTTAAATTACGAGAAAGATTTCAAGCTCTATAAAAAGGTCGTAAACGTCAAAGTAACTGTAATTACTTATTACCTTCTGGAAGTTATCGATTATACGCGCCAGATTGAGCGAAATGTTTTAATACAGTATGGCACTTCACTACATAGTATAAAACAAAGTCGCTTTCTCTGTCCCTATGTCCCTTTGTATGCTTTAAATCTTTAAAGCTACGCAACGGATTTTGATGCGGTTTTTTTAATAGATAGAGTGATTCAAGAGGAAGGTTTATATGTATAATACATGCATAATTTATCAGCATTGCACCCGTGCGAAGCCGGGGCGGGTCGCTAGTAACTAATATGTGTAACGTTCGAAGTATAAGGACACCGCGCGGCACTTACGTAATTTTAAAGAAAATTATGAATTTTTGCGATAACTCAAAAACGGCTCGACCGATTTTATTCAATATAGTTTTCATTGAAATTACTTATAAGGCCTCATTTTTATGATTTTTTTCATAATTTTTGGTCCGTGGTTGAAAAGTTAGCGAGGGGGCGCTCTTTTTTTGGATTTCTTGAGCGAATATTTACAAAACTGCTGACTTTATCAATAGCTAATGATGTTTGAAGACCCCTATTATTTTTAAAATTGTCGGCGTGATACATACACATACTCATACCAAATTTCAGCTTTCTAGTACTATGACCACGGAGCTAAGCCGCGGACGGACATACAGACAGACAGACATGGCGAAACTATAAGGGTTCCTAGTTGACTACGGAACCATGTAAGAAATCACTTACGTACCTACGCTCTTTTAACTTTATATATTAGTTTTGTGGCTTTTTAATCGAATGCCGCTGAACAAACTATAATTACCTAAGTAATGTTGACAAATATTTCCTTGTGGTATGACTAAATTGTCTATGATTTAAATAATTTTGTAGGTGGGTCCTATATAAATAATTCTGATACTTTATGTACTAGTTCTAACATTCCGATTGAGTTGAAATTTGGCATAGTACTTACTATGTAATTTTTTTGGTGATGGATTAATATATGGTATTATCGAGCTTGGTCTTATTTACACTACATTTAATTTTTCGCCTTGTACCTATATGGTTAGAAAGTGTAAATGTGTTTGTCGTTGACTGTGCTGTACATAGTGGTAGAAATTATGTGAGCTATGAGTGCACGTCAACATATTATATTTAACTTATTTCCTTACTTTAGGTACCTTACGTGTTGTACATGAAAAACAAAAATATTTTCTAGTATCAAAACTACAAACAGTACAGACGTCGCACACCTATTCAGACTCCAAAAACGCTGCATAAGAATATTAGTAAATATAGATGACATGATAAGTTGCAAACCATATTTCATTAAACATAGTATCCTAACCCTGACATCTATATATATTCTGCAAGTAGGTATTTTCGTAAAAAGAAACTCCGAACTTTTCCCGCAATACTCACGCGCGCCTAACTTGCGACCCAGAAATAGACTGGCTCTACCTGACTCAAAAAATGAAAATGGTTCACTCTAATTCTCTTGGCATGTGCATCCAAATATATAATAAAATCCCTAAGGCAATCAAGGATCTTAATAACTTAAACCAATTTAAGAAAAATGTTCAAAGTTCTTAACACACAAGGCTTACTACACTGTCCAAGAATTCCATGATGAAAATGAAATTGACATAGAAAATGCTGATACATAAGACTAATTTAATGATCTCAAATTCAAATATTGTTGTTATTAAATGTTTTAAATTATTATTATCTCATTATCTTAATTTTTTTTGTATAAATCTTAATAATAATCAAGTTTGTAATTGACATAATGTTTGTAATTGATATTCCATCTTAGTTGTAAGATATTGCTGTGCCCGACAGGGCTCATGTTTTGAACCTACTTACCTAGCAATATGTGCTAGTATTATAGATCTTTTATGTACAACATGAATCGCAATAAACCGAATTTGAATTTGAACTATAATTCGTACGACACAAAGTGTGACCAGCCGCACATTTTTAAAATTTATCGCCTAAACTTTGAGTAATATTTCATTAGCCAGACTATATCCTTAAATAATTTCGTTTTATAATGGAAGAACCAACGAGTACAAATGGCTGCCTGACATTCATAGAAAGCGGAAAAGGGAAAAAGATTTTGTTACTTGATGGTTACAAGTATACATTAATTTTAAACAATAAAAACGGTTCATCACATTGGTGTTGCTCGATGAGAGGGGTTTTTGTAATGGGTGGGTGACTTTAGACGGAAAAGAAGTGATAAAGGTGAACATTTGTGAACCTGATATCTCCAAAAACATAGTGAGAGAACATCTCGATTTGTGCAAAGAAATGGTTGAAGAGGTATATCATCCGATACCAACGATTTTTGAGTATATTGTTGAAAAAATGGCGAAGGACAAAGACGTAGATGTGGTAGACACCTGATTTTAAATTTGTCAAAGATGAAGTTAGAAATAAAGCACTGAATGTGCCTAGGACGACGTTTCATAAAACCGCTGAAGTTATTATTCCCCCAATTCTAGCACGTGATTTTTTGATATGTGAAGAAATGTTAAACGGAGAGAAGATACTGATATTCTCTTCGTAGTCAGCACGGAAATTAGTAACTAAACAGACCATTTTCTTTGCGGATGGGACTTTTTATATTACACCCCGTAGTGGGTACTCCTTCGTCATTTACATTGATACCCGTTCATTTCTGCCTATTGCCGGGTAAAACAAAAAGTATTTACACAAAGTTATTTGAAATACTAAAAGAAAAATTAACAATGAATGTAACTTACATGAAATTAGATTATGAACTGGCTGCAATAAATGCTATACGTTAATGTTATCCCGAGTAGTGTTGTGAATTTAAGCTTCGAGGCTTGAACTATAAGACTCGGTCGCGACTTATGAGTGTAGAAGCCTCGAACCTTAAAGCCTCGAGCGTATAAGCCTCAAATTAAAAAGTTCGTGTTGACGTTACGAGCATAGAAACCTCGAGTCTTTAGGCCTCAAGCTTTAAAGCCTACTAAGCTTCGAAGGTTTAAGTCCATAAGGTTTGGAGCATTCACAAGTCTTAAACGCTTTGGACAAATTTGAATCTTTGACTTATATAATTATTTGATCACTTTTTATATTCCTTTTAGGGTTCCGTACCCAAAGGGTAAAAACGGGACCCTATTACTGAGACTTCGCTGTCCGTCCGTCCGTCCGTCTGTCACCAGGCTGTATCTCAAGAACGGTGATAGCTAGACAGTTGAAATTTTCACAGATGATGTATTTCTATTGCCGCTATAACAACAAATACTGAAAATAAAATAAAATAAATATTTAAGGGGGGAGGGGGGCCCATACTACAAATGGGTTTGGTTGCGTTAACTTTGCACCTTATTTGTATGGGGCGCTATACATACCAGGTGCAAACTTAACTTAACCACTTAAGGATGGAAAGTGTTTGTGCGGAACCCTCGGTGCGCGAGTCCGACTCGCACTTGACCGGGTTTTTTTTGAAGTTGTTACTTGTTCAACCAAATTTGAGTCAGCCAGGAAAAAACTGGTTAAGTAGTTGTACCTATTTGTAAAGTTAGTAAAAACCTCGTACTATCAAACACAGACCTACTAATCAGATAAAATCGAATTGTCATTGTCAATACTGTCACACGGTTTATTTATTGGAGAAAAACTATTAAGCTTATTTCTATAATAGCTGACTGTTACTGAATGTGAATTGATATAGATTATGGACATTGGACAGCTCAAATATTAATAATAATTCATCGACTTCTTCGTCCCCGGGAACAAGCCGCGTAAGCGTGTATTTTGACACATAAAGCGCGTAATTGTTATAAGTGGACACATTTTACACTTGTAGATTCAAAGATAACTTGAAAACATTGCTCTAAAAAATATTCGATAAAAACATCACAGAGTGTTTTAAAGAAACATTATACACTCCATGAAACCCGACAGCCGAACGATGGTTCAAGAAACACTCCTCGGAGAAATCTGGTTGAGTTGCTAATCGACTTCATAATACTTGGAAATCATTCCTTTAGAATTGTGGAGGAAGAAGCTTTTGGAAAACTGCTTAATGCACTAAATGCAACGTTTGTGATTCCAAATCGATTCCAGCTTACTACAATGGTAATGGACATGTATAAAGAACAGAAAACACGAATGTGAAACATAACATTGCTCGAACATTCGACTTGTGGACCTCGGTGACAAACAAGCCCTAGCCCTAGCCCGTCGTCACAGCACATTTCATGTCAAATGCATCAAAATTGGCTCATATCACCCTAGATTTCGACATTATACCTTACCCACACAATGCTGAACAGCTTAGTAATAAAATATTGCAAATAATATTGGACTTTGGCATTAAAGATCAATTAATTAGTATCACAACCGACAATGAGAGAACTAATATCAAGTGCATGAAATATATCTCCTTATTTCAAAAATAATTAACAAACTTAAAACATTTAATGTGTATGGCACACGTGCTTAATTTAATAGTACAAAAAGGCCTATCTGTACAAAAAATAAAAGAAATAGTCACCCAAGTCCACAAAGTTGTTAATTTGATTTTAACGTCTCAAAAGAAAACGCAGCTCTTCCAAGAAATATGCATGACCCTTGAAATACCCTCTCTAAACCTCATAATTTATTTATTTATTTTTATTTATTTCATAAGTACAAACAAAATTACATTTTATTATAACGGCATCGTTAAACCAATTTGGTTTGTCTCGATGCTACATTCCGCAATAAATAATAATCTATATATATAAAACTCAAACGTGACTGACTGACTGACATAGTGATCTATCAACGCACAGCCCAAACCACTGGACGGATCGGGCTGAAATTTGGCATGCAGGTAGATGTTATGTAGTAGGCATCTGCTAAGAAAGGATTTTTCAAAACTCACCCCCTAAAGGGGTGAAATGGGGTTCCAAAGTTTGTATGGGGAAACAAGATTAGTAAGACTATTTTATTCGAAACTTCACAGGAGTATTTCTAACGATAAATGAGTAAACACGTGTTTCAGGTTTTTTGAAAATTCAACCCCTAAAAGGTAGAAATGTGGTGACAAAGTCTGAAAATCAGCATGGGTATTGTTTTTATGGTTTATCGGGTCGCTGATTACGAAAACCGCAACGATTTTCAATACAACGTGGCGGACGTGAATTAACATCTTCCCTGTTGGGATGAAATGGGGTTAAAATGTCTAAATACTAAACCGCTGGTTCTAGAGTCCATATTTGGAACCTACGTGTCCTTATAAAGTCTAGGGGTGCAATAAAAGAAGCATTTGCCAAAAGTCACCCCCCCAAAGGGGTGAAATGGGGGTCGTAAGTTTGTATGGGGAAAAAAGATTAGACTATTTTATTGAAAACTTCCAAGGAGTATTTCTAACGATAAATGAGTAAGCACGTGTTTCGTGTTTTTTGAGAATTCAACCCCTAAAGGAGGAGAATATGGTGACAAAGTCTGAAAGTCAACAAGGGTAATGTTTCTATGGTTTTTCGGGTCGCTGATTACCAAAACAACAACGATTTAAAAAAACAAACGTGGTGGACGTGAAATACCGTCTCGCCTGTTGGGGTGCGATGGGGTTGAAATGACTAAATTTGAGTATGGGTAATTTTTACGGTTTGTTGGGACGTTAATTACGAAAATACCACCGATTTTGAAATTTGATTTGTGGTCATGAAAATTCTTGAAAGCATTTGCGCCAAATTGCAATTTAATCGGTCCAGTAGTTTTGCAGCAAATCGGTTGTAACAGACGGACTGACAGACAGCTACACGTGATCCTATAAGGGGGTTCTGTTTTTGCTTTTGAGGTATGGATAGAGACCTGCGTTATCCTAATAGATTAAAAAAATAGTATTTGGTGGCATCTCGATCGTCGTCAATCGGTACCTATAGGCGGGCGGCGCGTTGGGACGGGAGAAGTAATGATGGGGAAACTTCCTGCATCCGTAATAAATACATTTAAGCTTTTCAATAATTATGTTAAGTAAGTAAGATAAACGGAGAACTTATTGCATAATTATGTCCATGAATACCTCTACTTGGGCCAATTAGTCTCCTTCCAGACGCGTCAGGAAAAGGAGGTCGCAAGACGGACTGAAAACGCCTGGCGGAGATATTGGTCCATGAAACATCTAATGAAAGGTGACCTACCACTGTCACTTAAACGTAGGCTCATGGACATGTGCATACTTCCAGTTCTCACCTACGGTGCTCAGACGTGGTCTTTGACTGAGGGTCAGAAGTCCAAACTCGGGGTTTGCCAGCGAGCTATGGAGCGCAGCATATTAGGTGTAAAACTAATGGATCGAATCCGGAACACCACGCTGCGCTCACAAACCAAGATAGTTGATGTAGCTTGGAAGGCGGCCAAGTTGAAGTGGGACTGGGCTGGTCACATCTGTCGCATGCCCGACGACTTGTGGGCCAAAAAAACCACAGAGTGGAAGCCCCACAACTCGAAACGGAGACGTGGCAGACCCCGTAGGCGATGGCGGGATGACTTGGACTCATTTTCGAAGGACTGGCCAGATACAGCTCAAAACCGCGACAGATGGAAGAAAAGGGGGGAGGCCTTTGCCCAGCAGTGGGACATAATAGGCTCATAATAAAAAATAAAATAAATGTTAAGTCATTTTAGAATTCTGAATTATGTTTATCTGGCTCAAAATAATTCATTTTTCATTCATCAACGAAGAGAACCTCAATATCTTACAATAGAACATGACGTAACTTAGAACATGGCTTAGAATCATTAAACCAATCTCGAATATCCCAAGTCGATAAGCGGACGCTCGGGACATTATAAAAGCTTTATACAAATAAAATGCACACATATCCCGGTGTCTTAGCGCCACTTCGAGTTATGAAGTTTGAAGTGAACTTTATTTGGTACAGTAAAAGCTAAGATCGCTTGATTTGAGTGCTTGAGTTTTCGGTTTGATTTGATAAAGTGGACTTATGATAAAATAAAAAGTATTTCCCAGTAATATTAGAAAAGCGAAAGTCTGTGTATGTTTTGTTACTTCTTCACGCTAAAACGGCTGGACGGATATACATGAGGGAAATGCAGATTGCAGATTATACCCTAACTTAACAAATAGCCTACTTTTAATCCCGAAAAAAGAGCATTGTTCCCGTAGGATGATGTACACTATATAGGCACGCGAGCGAAGCCGCGGGTTAATGCTAGTACATTATAAACTAATTCCTTAAACACATCTTAAAGTAAACAGAATTGCACTGAGCGTTATCAGCCAGCGCGCTGCAATAACCGGTCCGCGCGCCCACTGTACAGGATGCTCCATAAGCGATGCAATAATATTATAAAAATTGACTAACGAATTGTTCTAACATTTGTTTTTTTAAAACGTTGGCTATATTTGTTGGTGTTATTTTGTCCTTGCCTTCAGTTGGAAGTTTGTTTATTAAATCTGGTATTATGTACTCTGATGTTCTACGTCCGTAATAGTTATGAAATTTAGGTTTCTGTAGTACGTGGTTAATTACTCGCCGTGTTATTTTTGGGTGTGATGTTAAATGCTGAATTTCGGTTCTGAAATATTGTTCTTTCAAAATTTGGCATCTAAATTTAACATGTATGGGCAAGACTTTGCATATATTAAATAGCTCGTGATCATATTTTAAATTCTTTTTTATACTCGCAGACTTTAATCTGTCAATTATAATTTCACTGACAAAATCACAATAACGCACTTTTTAATCCTGTAACAAAATTCTATACTCTATGGTACCCGCTACAGAACTTTAATATTCATAAGACATCTCTCTACACAACTCTAATAATTTCAAAGAGAGAACATAATCTTATTTGATGCTCACTGATTGGTTGAAATTACTTGTCAAAAAAATTCACCAATCACGAGGCACCCGCCATGGCCATCGCGATCGTGTTTTTTTTTTAATAGGTCAGTTTTAGTTGAACTAAAAAGGTTACATCAAAAATAAAAAAATCATATTGGAGAATGACGATTAAAGTAAAAAAATATTTTCTGAGTTTTGCTCGTATAAAAAGAATTGTATGCAATAGTTACACAATTAGGCCTTAAAGTCTCGTACCTTACTTATGCCACTCGGCAAGCCTCGTGACCTAAACGCGGTACTCGACTTTAAGAACCTCTATTGTGCAACGATTGCATAAAATACTATTTAATATTATAAGGTACAATTATCTTTAGTATTCTGACTTGCAAGTTATATATTTTGTCCAGATAGGACTTAAAGGTACGACCGTAACTACTTAAACCATAAGAAGTGATACTTTCTACGAGTGCATTATACATATCTAACCTAATTTTATATGGAATTCTGTTTCGTATGATATATAATTTTGCCATAACGGCACGAAGCCTGGTGCAGACAGCATCTATGTGTCGCCCCAGTTCAGGCGATTGTCTATTACAAGGCCCAAATATTTTTGCTTATTGACCTGTTCTAGAGGCGTGCATTTGCAGCTATAACAGCTAGCTGGTCTGGAGTGTAAGCACTGGTGGTTGTGTCCAATGATGCTGACTGCCCCAACTGTTCTTGATTGGCTAGAATGTACATGTAGTAGCTTCGTCTTATCTGCGTTTAGAACAAGTCCTGCATCGTGAGACCATTTGCAAATGATATCAAAGATATGCCTGTAAGATGGAACTCTACTTACGCTATGTTGGAAACCTTTCGTCGCTGAACATCATTTTCGCAAAACATGATATTTTCAAAACACGATATTAGCAAAATATGATATTAT
Source organism: Apotomis capreana (assembly GCA_947623375.1). Lineage (NCBI taxonomy): Eukaryota > Metazoa > Arthropoda > Insecta > Lepidoptera > Tortricidae > Apotomis > Apotomis capreana. The sequence goes on from OX392501.1 coordinate 18,242,662, forward strand.
CAAAACACGATATTAGCAGAACATGATATTCGCAAAACAGCATATTAGCGACACATCATATTAGCTGGTTATGACATTCGCAGAATATCACATTAGCGAGTCACGATATTCGCAAAATATTACAAACAAGAGTTTTGTTGCCTACTGTAGGTACCCGTACCTGTCACCGATTACTGCAGGTCTGAGTCTGTTTCTAAGGTATGGGAGCGGTAAGAGTGGGGGTTAAAAGTGACATGACGTGTCGTCTCGCTGTACACGTAATCCCGTTCCGCTCCCACGCCTCAGGTACACTCAGTTTTATTGCATTAGGCTTGTAACTCTCAGATAACATAATAATATAAATTAACCCTTTACCAGTCGAAGGGATATATTCCTCCCACATCTTATATTGGTTACTGTGGTTAGATTTTAACTCCAAACCTCCTACAAAATATCCTAATTTAGCTTGTGTGTTAAGAACCTACCACGAAATTAGAGAAATAATAAAGAATAAAGAATCTACTATTTATGGCAAAGCAAAAAATATTCTGAAATATGTACACGTAGGTGGTATATTATCTCTCTGGAAATCAACATATTGCTATCAAATCGCACGTGATAAGTGATAATGATAACAATCATTCAGACGCATAGGACCAGAAACGCAAATTACCTTATACGCGGATGGCCAGAAATGGATTTCGCAAATTACCAGATACTTTTCACTCCACCCTCTATTTCTAAAATTCTTAAACTAATTATTACCCTAAACTCATACCCAATTACTCAGACTCACACTCGCACTCATAATCATACCCATACTCAACCTCAATCTCAATCTACCCGTCTAACACGGAAACGGACACACGGCTACAGGTATACGAAACACGGACACGACCGCGAGCCCTAGTACAAAGGTAGAAATAAATTACGCATTATTTAAAATATCATACGTATAATATATTCCATTATGGTCTACAACACATCTGATCTTATTCTAGGGCAGATGACACGGTAACTTGCATCAATAGTAAAGCACTTTTGAAAATTTGTACGATGTCCGCTGTGTGGATTTCGTTAAAATCCGTAACAGACATATTACAATTTATTACAAGCTCAGAGTCTATATGTTGACTGCACACCCTTGCATTTTCCGGTACATAAAATTATACTTAGACAAAAGCATGGCCTTTTGCAGATAAGGTATATGGTGAAGATTCACTGCGGGGCATTCATTAAATATGCATCTGTTGCTGTCGCATATTGCCCTTTTCAATGTAGGTCGAACCCCGGAAATATTTTCGTTCTTTAACTCGAAGTAGCTCATATTTATTCCCAACATTATAAATACAGAATTAAAATTCTTCGCACTTTGAAAATCTGAACCAATTACAAATTGTCAATTAGTACTTTTAGGAACTGATTGACAGACATCATTTTATGACAGTTAGGTACATTCTAGGGGCTTGTATATTTTCTACCTTATACTTACGAATAGCATAAAGTTTTTAAACCCAGCAGAATGTCTAATGGGAATGAGCAGGACAATTTGGGTGGAAGTGCACTGGTTCTACCAAGAGCGAGTAAGCGATGAGCAACCGGCGATTGGTGAAACAAAATATAGTCGCTACCGTGTAAATAAACGAGACACGACGAGATATTGCGATGAGCGTTGAACTTTGTCATCCGAAGTGAAGAACTCATCGAGACCTTTAATTTCTACCGATAAAAGTGTATGATTTTGAAAAAGGAAGAAGGGTTTTACCATGATAATGAGCAGTAGTAATAGGGGAAATAAAAATCCGTCTTACTACCAGAGTAGTTAGTGGTAACATGGGTAAAACAAAACTCCCGTGTTACTACTGGTAGTAACATGGGTTGTAACAGGGGTAACGAAGGATCCTGCCTCCCTTGTTATCATATCGGCTTTAATAGCATATTGAAATCAGAAATACAACTAGTGGGAAAAAATATAAATAAAAGAACAACTTAATAACTTATTCCGAACTTTTTAATTCATTTTAACATAACATAAAAATATGGCTTTATTCATAACAAAAACGTTTAAAAATAACAACTTAACTATCTTCCGTTTTCAAACTTTGGCTTAACCATGGGCTTAACTAACTCAGTGGCCCCTTAGAGCTAAGAGTCGTTTCAAGCAAACATGAATGCTTATTTTTTTATTTATGCAATCTTCGACTATTCCGCTATTTGAATATTTTTTTGTATAATTTTTCTACTTCTTTTAGTATCCGGACAATGCATAGCGTTCTTTTCCAATTTTTTTTTTTTGCAATTTAGCTTCCTTTTTCAGCTGTGATATGAACAAATTCAGAGGTGGTTTTGATTGTATTTTACTATTAAGCCGGCGATGCCAACCCTCGACACCATTTGTAGTTCTATTTTTCTCATTATAACAACTTAATATGTCGTTACTAATAGTTTTTATCCATTGTCGATTGAAGTAGTCCAGAAATTTGTTGGTACATTGTGGTGCCATTTCGATGATAGTATTAAAAGCCTCTGGTATCATCTTCGGGGGCAGCAAAGGCAATAAAGTGCAGTATTGTATTATCTTATTACCTTCGTTAGATTGTTCAACATTCAGTTTGTCACTCATTTTGAAAACGGCATTGCAGAAATGGTAATAACAACCTTTTACTTCTATCTGAGGAAACACCTCTTTAATGGCCTGTACAACGGCCATTTCATAATCGCATTTATAAGTATTCAAGCTCAAACCAAATTGTTCTTTTAGTATACCAAAAAGTATCATGTACGTAGTCTGTTTCTTGTTTGGTAGTAGGGCAAAAACTAATGGTATAAAATTTACCGATTTGTCATTTCGTGCTACGTCTACATGTAAAGTATACATCTGGTAATACGGTGCAGGTACAGCTTTAAACGTACCGTCGCCGTAAACGGTAGTTATACATTTAAAATATTCTTTTAGGTCTTCGCGACACAGTGTTGAGAATATTATTATTCTGTCGATCGAATCGCATTCGTCATATAAGAAAAACTCTTCTACTAAATTATGTGATAACCTCACATGTTTTGAGTCCAATACTTTTGAATTGACCGTGTTCAGAAATTTTCTGCGTGCTCTAGAAAGAGTATCCTTTTTTGATTCGTATTTAGGAGCTTCATGCATTACTGTAAACTCGTGTTTTACTATATTTTTTTCAAAAATCTTTTGGATGGATTCAAAATTTTCGCAAACTTCCTTTTTGCAGACATCCATAAATGCATCTATTTCATTTTTTAAATGAAATAGATGCATTTATGGTATGTTTCGCAGGTCTGGCAATTTCATTGTTGACGCTGAGAGTTATGGAAGTCCGGCAATCTTGTTGTTTGGAACATCGCCAGTTTGTAGTGCCAGACTTATTTTTTAAATTAAAATGATACCTGTATCCGTTGTGTAACAGAGTTGGTTTACCTTTTTGACTTGTTATAATTTTTATTTCACTTTTATTACAATCCATTTTAATTGTTTTTGCTACATACAATGCTACAAGAACAATTATGACAATAAACTGATGATGACATTGTCATATTATTCATAATAGGAAGGAAGTCTTACTGGTCAGTCCTATCCTAATGCTTTTAGGTAGAGGACATAATAGGTACTAAAAGATACTCAATAAAATCATTGAACAGAACTAGCTGTGCCCGCAGCTCGGCCCGCGTGGAATTTGGTTAATGACAAAGACGATCAGGGTGGATTTCAAAAAATAAAGTATACTTATTTATGTCCTGGAAAAGTACGTAAGTAGGGTGTATTGACTAAAACACAAGGCGTTCAATGAAAGACTGGTTTATTATAACTAGTATGACGGTACATCGATCTGGTTTTATATCTTCCTACATTACAGTAAGTACGTAAGTATTTTGACTCATTCAAAATATATTTTTTTTCAGGTTAGATACAGTAGGCAACAAAACTCTTGTTTGTAATATTTTGCGAATATCGTGACTCGCTAATGTGATATTCTGCGAATGTCATAACCAGCTAATATGATGTGTCGCTAATATGCTGTTTTGCGAATATCATGTTCTGCTAATATCGTGTTTTGATAATATCATATTTTGCTAATATCGTGTTTTGAAAATATCATGTTTTGCGAAAATGATGTTCAGCGACGGAAGGCATTAGAGATTGGGGTGAAGTAATTTAACTGATTTTTTAAAACCTTTTAAAGAAGCCACTATAATGTAATGCTGTACCTCATAAAAGATATGCCTGTAAGATGGAACTCTACTTACGCTATGTTGGAAAGAGCTTTAAAAATGAAATCCGCGTTAGATTATCTTGGAGTTAATAATGTTGATTTCAGTGAATATACCATTAGAGATTGGGGCGAAGTACAATATTTAACTGATTTTTTAAAACCTTTTAAAGAAGCCACTATAATGCTGTCAAAACAAGAGTATCCCAGGTTATATTACGTCAGGCCAATAGCAGATATTATATTGTTACAACACATTTCGTCATTTTCGTCGCATTCTCAAAATAATTTTCTGAAAGACTGTGCGAAGAGCATTTTGTTCGGACATATGACTCACGGCGTACACAAACGAAATAGGGCTAGGTATGTAGGTAAATGTATCTGCTACTCAGTGGTATGAGTCGCATTCTTGTAAACCATGGGACAATTGAGAATAAAAATATAAATTATTTCTTATCATTATAGCATTTTTGCAATGAATTAAGTCAGAACTATTGAAACTATTTCAAAAATACTTCGAATAGCTGCTGTAATATTGCGTTGCTGTAGTTATATTGTTTAATATAAAGAGGAACAAAAATAAAATCCAGTTCTAAAGTTGTTGATTCGTCTAAAAACGCAGCAGGCGCGTCAATCACTTCTTGATGCCTGGCCCACGATAAAAAAACGTACACATACTTAATAACTTTTTCTGCCGGTTGATACATAAAAAAAAATACATATTTAGAAAAGTAAGATTAAATTCTCTTTTTAAAAACTAGTTTGGTCTCTGTACGCGAAAGTTCGGAAAGCGGGTCACAAACGCCCAATGACCTTTGTATAGGGGGTGTCCCCACCCACCAACAGAGATGAGACCGGTGCAGATAGTTTTATAATGACCAAAAAAAGGTGGTTAGATAATTATTAAAAATCAATGGGGTTCTCCCGTAATTAGAGTTTAAAGTTCGGTAATTAACTGCATGTGGCGAAAGTTGGTACTAATTAACTCATATATTTTTAGAGCTTTTACATAGATGGTAGCGCCAATATATTATAGCTTGACAACCAGAAATTGGATAATTCAACATCAGGAATAAAACGAATGTGGAAAAATCGGAATTTGTGCATTTCATAATTTGGTTATAAACGATTCCGTAAAAAACGGAATCAGGTAAATACCGCAGCATGGAAAATTCAGAAATTGGACCTCATCTCTGCGATCGATCTAGTTAGAGTATTTGTCAAGGGCGTAGAAAGAGCTACGTCCAAACTTTTGCTACGGTCCTGGCATGAACGTTCCACTTCAACACTTATTAATCTCGCCTGCATGCTCGTCGGTTTAGCGTACTTTTGCCTTGCCCATTTTTATAACGTGTTCAATCTGATCGAGAAATGTTTGTCTAGGTCTTCTCTGTTCCAACATTTTCATTTAAATTCGCCATGTAGATTTGTCTACTCAATCTCCCTTTCTGCATGTCCAAACTATCTTAGCATCCCTTTCTCAATTCGAGTTACTACATCTTCTTTCACACCTTAAGTTTTACAAACTATATTTCAATTTCTTGCTTCCGGTGCTACATCCAACGTTCAATTCCGTATACAAGTGTTGGAACCAAATACACCTCTCTATGCACATCCAGAGACACCTACTTAATTTAATGGATTTTAAGTGTTTTCTAATGGCTGGGCAACTCGGCAAATGGCTCGATTGTCTTTTGTGCATCTCTGTCATTCGCAACCGTACACACACCACTTTTATACTATTTCCTTTTTAAATACCATGGTTTTCGCTTTTTTCGCATTCACTTTAATTCCTTTCCTTTATTCATGATTGTCACAATCTCCTGCAATTCAATCCATCGGCCAGTGCCGCAGATGAATGCGATACTTGACTGAGCATCGGCGCAAAGTAAACATAAATTGACACGTAATTCCCCTATCATCAAAGCCACAATCACTCTCTATTATATTCTATTAGACAGTTATTCATGAATAAATGATTGAACAGCTACCTTTATACATCCATTACAATACCTTCTTGGATGTTAAACTAACAGAGGCTAATTCTGCGGTAATTTCTGCAGTTTTATTGAATCCTATTTGTACAGAGACAGAGGCACGATTACAACTGTACACCAGTCTCCGGTCTTTCCTCCAATACAAATTGAAACGCTGTATAACTTACTCTCCACTAAGCTCTGGCTGGCCCACGGTTTCCCGGCGGGTACCTATATACATATGGATAATATATTATCGAAGGAAGTTTGCTTTAATACTCGTTAAAACTGTTTTCCCACTTACATGGAAAGCTGTACAAAATAGATTAATCACGTTCTGTAGGTCCTAATTTTTTTGTTAGTGTGACGTAAAGCTCAAAGCAGAATTGCAGCCTAAATAAAATAATTTCATTCGTTTATGGGGCACATGGGGCAAGGGCATGACAAGGTATGTCCATGTTATGTAAACAGCTGAAAACAGCTCACCCACGCCGAGCTCTGATTATTGTATCCACTTTTACGAAATGGATTTATAGAAAACTTTTATTTTTTAGTAGATAGATCTTACTTTGTCCTTATGGAGTCAGTTCAAGTGGGAAGTAAACATTCTTAAAAATAAATATTTAATTGTTTTATGTAGTGGACGTTTTCAATACTACTTAGACATTTTAACTGGGGACTAAATCTTCGAAAGATTATGTTACTAAATAGAAAAAGTTTATTTGAAACAAAGAAAATATGGTAATATTTACTAACAAAAAACAGTACAAAATAGACTATCTAATCAGATAGTTCGACTCTTATCATTACAGTCACAAAAACACGTGGAATCACGATGGACCAAGGATCACGATGACCTTTGGCACCAACATTGACCCAGAAAGGGTGTCATGAGCCCTCTTTTCGCCGCCAGTACGATTTTCTATGCCGACTCTAAGAACATCGTCTCACTCGATTGTCAGTCCAAGCTGGATTTTTATCTCTTGTTTTAATCTGAAACAGAGTTAAATAGTGATATTTTTTACAAGCTTTAAAAGCAAGCAAGCTTAGAATATCTTGGACAAATCATGCAAGCAGTATCTGAAGCACTTTCTAGTCACCGATTTAAGTCAGTAAAAAAATAACATAATCCTTCCGAATTTGGACTCTTTATAATCGTCTCGGTGACTGATTGAAAAAACGAAGGAAATTACGTTTACATGTGTTCATACATACGACCGTATATGAGAGGGTATCCGGACAACAGCCCTTTCTCGAAATGAACTAAATATACAAAAAAGAAATTAAATACATAGTATTGACAAGATTGCGAAAGCGTTGAAAAGTATGAAATCAGGTAAGGCTGCGTATCCGTCGAGGATACGGTGGCAAGACTTAGCGGTGGACACGCGTCGGTAGCTCCATGTCGCCACGTACCAAGAAGCGTTTGCCTTGAATTTTACACAAATAATCAATAAAATACAGTTCATCATCATTTTGACTCGGAGACGTCCATTGTTTAATATACTCGTATGTCTCCCTAAAGACTTCCATAACGAACGGTTCGTTTTGGTACGGGTTTGATTTTGGTCGCCACTGACTGCCTGTGTACATCCTATGTTATGGATGGAGAACATTTTACTTTAGAGCACAATACAGAAACAGTCCACTTGTCAAGTCTCTAAGGAAATGAAGTCGGAGGAAATAAAATAACATACAATCGTAGACACAATCACTTTAGTAGCCGCGGGAGAACCGCGCTCTCACTGGGAATCGAACCCAGGATCCCTAAGCTTGATAAAAATGACTTCTTCTAATCACCATACTTTGCAGCGAGCTAATAATGTGGTCGTGCTTAGGTACACGAGTCTGCGTTCAGCGCTCTTATCAGCTAGTACGCTTGTCACTCGATTGTCAGTCCATTGTCAATTGTTATCTCTTGTTTTATTCTGAAACAGAGTGAAATAGTGATTATTTTACTAGCTTTTATTTAACTAGCAATGTTTGTATGTTTGAGGTCTAATCTTGCTTCATAGTCTAATCAGCTTCTTTTCTGCATATTTCCTTTTTTTTCCTTACACATACTACTCACTTCAATAGCAGAATATGCCGATGCATTTTTAACACGTTGGCTACCATGAGCGTTACCAGTAGGATCACAGTAATCTTCTCAGTTTGATCATGTCATGAGCATCACCAGTTGGTTCAGAAGCTCATTTTTCGGGATATTGCTTTGCGGATTTTTTCGAGGGCCAGAGTCAAACTTTTAATACTTCTTTGTAGAGGATACTCTATAGTTCTTTATTATAAAACTTGACAGAGACAGACGGACGACCATACACCAAAGTGGGAGGTACGGAACCCTAAAAATATCAGTTAACCAACCTTCATGAATCAAAATCCAGCCCTGAAATAATGAGCAGCAATTCAGAAAGTGAAGTAAAATTTTCGTTTATATACGTATAGTGGTATCAGAACCGTAAGTAATCGGTACATATCATGAAAATGATTGTACTTTATCACAGTTAACTAATATAAGATATCAAGGTTAAACTTGTACTTGTATTGTATTGTATACACACAGACGAACGACAACGGTGATACAGACAGATGGACATGGCGCAACTAGTGCTTTTACTCATATTTACTATTTTGTTGGTTAGGCCTTTTTGTATAATATACGTAGATAAGTGGCATATACCACTTTCTAGAAGCAACATCTATTTTTCACGTGGCAAAGTCTATTGCAACATTCGCGCGCGCGGACGAAATGAATGTAAACCTGGTTAATTACTCGCGCCAATTGTTTTCGTTATAAGTGTTATGGCTTCCTACGGGACAAGTTTCACCTAATGGAACAAAATGTCATCTTACAAATTCTGAGCAATTCAGTACTTTGTAATAACTTAAATTCAATGGAATTTGTAAGGATTAATGTATAAATGTTCTAATGTTAATGTTTTTTTTCATGTTTCAACTGAATGACTGTAGGGTCAGCTACTATTATTATAATAATTATTATTTGACGTTATTAATTTATATAATGTCAAAAAAGCACCATTCAGTTCAATTCATATTGAGTGGTGAGTAGTTAAGAACGAAAGATATACTAATACTAGGTGTGCCCGCGGCTCCGCCCGCGTGGAAATCGGTCTGTGTCAGTAAGCTGCTAATATATCACCGTATAAACCTTCCCCGGGCTATGTCAAACATTTCAAAAGCAAAATCAGCTAAATCTGCCCAGCCGTTTTCGAGTTTTAGCGAGACAAATGAACAGCAATATATGTACTAATATAGTGAGTTGGTTTAACCTTCAGTTAGTGAGTGAGTTGCCATCAATGAAAAGGTATAGTTAATTTGAATCACTCACTAGCGCACAACACATCTCTCTCTATCTATCAGCCACGTCGTCTTTACGATAACCAGCAGTGGAAGGGTCACGTAGTAATTGGGAATGGATGTAAATATGAGAAATGCTTAATGCTCGAATGTTCTGAGTATAGCTATCTCTTTCTAATATTGCTATAATATATGAACTTCAGAGGTCCATAATGGGTCCTGAAAATTCATCATCTGATAGAGATTGGCCTGAAATGGACTTAAACCTGTATAAGGCGCCTGAAAATGACTGGAACTTGGGTGAAATTTTGACGATCTTTTAATATTATGTTATAGAGATATTCCTGAAACGCTCCGAAAATATTTTCAGCCTGCGGAAAACGCTTCTAAAGCAATGAAATTGAAGTTCGAAGTTTTTGATCTAATGCACCGGCGTATCAATACAATTTAACGCTTATTTTTAACTAAATATTTATTATAACGTAGATATAGGTGAACAAACCTACAGTCAGTAAGTTTTTATTGATACGTCGTAGGAACGGCATACATAATATCGTCTGAGTCAAGACTAGCAACAACAACGAATGACAAGCTTATTCTAAAATGCGAATATAATTAAAAACCTAATATAATTCCTTCATTCTAAACCCGGCGAGGGCATGACATTCGCATCGATACGCAAAATGTGTCACTGAATTTAAAATATAAACACTGAATTTGGGAGCGATTTCATCCTTATGTTGTCAGATTTCCACTTATTGGCACGAAGCGATTTTCATCATTTCTAATGCGAACCGCTAAGGAATGGAATTCTCTCCCATCGTGTGTATTTCCAGAAAATTATAATTGGGGTCTCTTCAGCGCAATAGTGCATAGGCTACTGAACCAGCAAATTACATCTTCAACCCTGTAGTCACTTACTACCAGTCACTTACTTAACCCTTTACCAGGCCCCTAAGAACTAGCGTGTCTTCATTCGTACTGTATATATACGTACTGTTACAACCGTATTGAACGCCTTGTCAAAAATGTATCTACGAAAGTCGTAGATGTTCCTTTAAACCAGAAATAAAAATGTGGGTTACGGTTATCCCATCGCCTGTCTAAGTAACTAACTGTCTTATTATATTCTTGATCAGGCGAAGGGATATATTCCTCTCACATCTTATATCGGTTATCATAGTCAAGATTTAACTCCAAATCCACTACGAAACATTATATCAATCACTGAAAACATTATTCTAACACAAAAACAATTTTATTACTTACGTGAGTTTTTATAACATGACAAGACAATTTACCGGGCCGTGGGAAGAATAGCTCCCGTACAGTTAAACTCTAATAAGGCCATTGGATAATGTCAACCCACATCCTAATTCTGGTCATGCACAATAATGCATGAATATTTAGCAATGTTTACGATTACATTACCTTTCAACTCTCAAAATCAACAAAATATCAAAAATTTGTTCGACCTATGTACTTCTGTTTCATAGAAATTAAGGAAAGTGTTCGGATTTATCCGTAGTTTACTGAAATTAGAGTTCAAGTGAATTTAAACGGCTGCCAAAGATATATATATTACGCGATTTAGAAGCGTGTTGTGAATGAAGATCATAAAATAGTACTATTTTCAGGGATTGTCAAAATATTTTGTAGGAGGTTTGGAGATAAAACCTGACTACGGTAACCGATATAAGATGTGGGAGGAATATATCCCTTCGCCTGGTAAAGGGTTAAAGGGATAGCGCAGGATAATCCAGCTTTCTTAGCTTGGCTTATAGGCAAGATTACGATGCTTTAAGGATTTCAGTCCGTTGCTTAACCACGCCGACGCATTCCAAGATCACGTAAGGATGGTGTTTCTTCAGGTACACACACAGATCTCCCCTAGACAAGACGTATTGGTCATTCCGAGACTATATAAATGGTTGTTAAGTGGGTAATGTCCAGTGAGGGCGCTAACTACACAAAGAGTCAGGTTGTTTAGCCTTAGCGTAGGTACCGTGAAATAATGAAATCCCATCAAAAACATAAATGTAAAATGAGAGCCAAGTTCAATATCGCGTGCACTTCGCCGACAAAAGAATTGAGATCTGCAAGAGCGCCAAGTTCTTTGCCCTAAAATTTTTAGATACAAGGACATGCTACATACTCAATGCATTTATTTTACTTGGGGAGTAATTCAATATCAAGATTTGACTTGGCTAGTTTTCACAAACTAACTAAATTTTATAAAAGTAACATAGTCATAGTGATAGTTCATTATCAAGCTAACAGTATAAGTAACAAGACGTAAACTAACTTACGTACTTACCTTTACGAAAATAGGTTAATGATTTGATTGATTTTGATTTATAATATAAATTTATATTTTAAAACTAGCCAAGTCACGTCTTGATATTGAATTACACCCCAAGTAAAATAAATGCATTGAGTATGTAGCATGTCCTTGTATCTAAAAATTTTAGGGCAAAGAACTTGGCGCTCTTGCAGATCTCAATTCTTTTGTCGGCGAAGTGCACGCGATATTGAACTTGGTTCTCATTTTACATTTATGTTTTTGATGGGATATCATTACTTTTTGTACAGAAATTATTATGATGTGTAAATTACTTAATTATTATTTGTTAATTAGCTCTGTGTGCTAATCTAGTACATCTTTTGAAAGTTTTGAACAAACAAAGAATTTACCAAAACGGTTAGTACGTATTGGATTTTATGTGCATGTATGTGTAAGTGTGTGCGTGTGAGTGTATATGCTATTCTAGTATATCTTTCAAACAAAAAAAGAATTTTCCAAATCGGTTTATAAATGACAGAGTTCTGAGGCAACAACCATCAATAATAATAATAATAAAAAAAACATAAAAAAATCACTGTTTTAGATTTTTATATGTATACACACACAATTACTAAGCTGGATGCCAAATTTCACCTTTCTAGGTCACTTGGAAGTGGGTTAGGTTTTTGATTACTAGTCAGTCAGTCAGTCAGTCAGTCAGTCAGTGCTAAAAATACCGTTTTTTGGACTTTAATATCTCAATAACTATTTAACCTATATTAATGAAATTTGGGGTTCTACTTGTTCTAAAGGATCTTAATACATAAGCCAAATTTCATTTTTTTATGTTAAATAGATTTGGAGTTATTGGGGGGTCAAAAGTGGCTCCAAACGGTTCGTGTAATATAACACACGGCTGCTGCTCGCCAGTTCCTGCGGTGAACTTGGCTGGACACGCTGCCGCGTGTCTAGATAATGAACTTTATTCTGCAAGTACACTTTTACATGTCTGAGTCTACCGGCATTTCACAAGAGGAGACCACTGTTGAGAAGAAACGCCGAAAGAAACTCAACAGTCAGTAATTTTTCAGTGAATTAAATTTCATTTTTGTAACAAGCTTTTATAGCCGACTATACTTTTACTTGAAAATCCACCAATTGCTCACTAATACAACAACTAGGCTTTTGTCAAAGATTTAGGACCCCTAAAAAATTTGGCAGGGTTCCGCAGATCCTCATTTCTAATGCCAAGTAAAGTCATAAAAGTTTCACTGATATAGTAAACAGTTTTTAGACGTGTTAACACGAGTGCACTTGTGTATTTTTTAACTAAAATTGAGCGAGTCCTAAATATACGTAAACTGAAAACCCATAAATAACCCGTTCATGTACAAATTACATTTGAATCACTTTCTGAAATCTGTGCCAAACCATGTGGCAGGGGGAATAATTTATTTACTCACTTACGTTTAGAACTCATCTAATAATACAGTGTTTAACAGTTCTGCTGGCAAATTAAATTCACTATGTCGGCCTATCCGCATACGTACCAAATTATGGAAATTATGTGGGCACAACTTCCTAGTGTGCGGCTTCCCGTTAAACAGGTGCAGTACCAGTGAGCAATGGCGTTCATGTTCTCCGAATCACGGTCTATGAGAACGTAGGTAACAATAATGCGTTCGCGCTCTCACATGCCGTGATTGGATGCGGCCTCTGATGAGGTATGCATTATTTTGGGTTATATTGTATGTTGCTAAATCATTTAAGTTATTATTTTGGTATAACTCAATATGATAGATACCATTTCGGAGTTGCTCTGCAGAGTAGGACATTGCAAGTTTTATGTGAAAGGTACCTAATGCAAATAAAATAATTTCGTCATTGTTTAACAATGGAAAGTGTTCCAAATGCGGCATGTTAGCTTCCACGAAATGAACTCTTTGCCTATTAAGGTTCTTTGTCTGGACATAACCCTGCAAAAGATTCGGTGTGTGTACCAGAAGATTTATCCTGTTGAGGATATCCGCGGCCAATGGATTATCGCTAGCAACGCGGTAATTGCCGTTTATTATAGCGGCCGCTATCCGAAAATCGGCGAAAATATGCGGCAGAGCCCTATTAAAATAGGTTTGCCTTAGTAATTTAAATCTATTCTTAAATTTGCCGTTGACAGCTTCGACTACCCACCTGCATATCGTCACCAATCGTGGCTTGTTCGCTTCTTCAGTCGACAATTGAGTGGCGTCTCTATTTTTAGTTGGCGGCATATGAGCTTCGTATCCGTTAGACTCTATATCGTAAATACTATCTCTAAATCCTCTGTCCAGAATAAAGACGTCCCCCATTCATCAACGAAGAGAACCTCAATATCTTACAATAGAACATGACGTAACTTAGAACATGGCTTAGAATCATTAAACCAATCTCGAATATCCCAAGTCGATAAGCGGACGCTCGGGACATTATAAAAGCTTTATACAAATAAAATGCACACATATCCCGGTGTCTTAGCGCCACTTCGAGTTATGAAGTTTGAAGTGAACTTTATTTGGTACAGTAAAAGCTAAGATCGCTTGATTTGAGTGCTTGAGTTTTCGGTTTGATTTGATAAAGTGGACTTATGATAAAATAAAAAGTATTTCCCAGTAATATTAGAAAAGCGAAAGTCTGTGTATGTTTTGTTACTTCTTCACGCTAAAACGGCTGGACGGATATACATGAGGGAAATGCAGATTGCAGATTATACCCTAACTTAACAAATAGCCTACTTTTAATCCCGAAAAAAGAGCATTGTTCCCGTAGGATGATGTACACTATATAGGCACGCGAGCGAAGCCGCGGGTTAATGCTAGTACATTATAAACTAATTCCTTAAACACATCTTAAAGTAAACAGAATTGCACTGAGCGTTATCAGCCAGCGCGCTGCAATAACCGGTCCGCGCGCCCACTGTACAGGATGCTCCATAAGCGATGCAATAATATTATAAAAATTGACTAACGAATTGTTCTAACATTTGTTTTTTTAAAACGTTGGCTATATTTGTTGGTGTTATTTTGTCCTTGCCTTCAGTTGGAAGTTTGTTTATTAAATCTGGTATTATGTACTCTGATGTTCTACGTCCGTAATAGTTATGAAATTTAGGTTTCTGTAGTACGTGGTTAATTACTCGCCGTGTTATTTTTGGGTGTGATGTTAAATGCTGAATTTCGGTTCTGAAATATTGTTCTTTCAAAATTTGGCATCTAAATTTAACATGTATGGGCAAGACTTTGCATATATTAAATAGCTCGTGATCATATTTTAAATTCTTTTTTATACTCGCAGACTTTAATCTGTCAATTATAATTTCACTGACAAAATCACAATAACGCACTTTTTAATCCTGTAACAAAATTCTATACTCTATGGTACCCGCTACAGAACTTTAATATTCATAAGACATCTCTCTACACAACTCTAATAATTTCAAAGAGAGAACATAATCTTATTTGATGCTCACTGATTGGTTGAAATTACTTGTAAAAAAAATTCACCAATCACGAGGCACCCGCCATGGCCATCGCGATCGTGTTTTTTTTTTAATAGGTCAGTTTTAGTTGAACTAAAAAGGTTACATCAAAAATAAAAAAATCATATTGGAGAATGACGATTAAAGTAAAAAAATATTTTCTGAGTTTTGCTCGTATAAAAAGAATTGTATGCAATAGTTACACAATTAGGCCTTAAAGTCTCGTACCTTACTTATGCCACTCGGCAAGCCTCGTGACCTAAACGCGGTACTCGACTTTAAGAACCTCTATTGTGCAACGATTGCATAAAATACTATTTAATATTATAAGGTACAATTATCTTTAGTATTCTGACTTGCAAGTTATATATTTTGTCCAGATAGGACTTAAAGGTACGACCGTAACTACTTAAACCATAAGAAGTGATACTTTCTACGAGTGCATTATACATATCTAACCTAATTTTATATGGAATTCTGTTTCGTATGATATATAATTTTGCCATAACGGCACGAAGCCTGGTGCAGACAGCATCTATGTGTCGCCCCAGTTCAGGCGATTGTCTATTACAAGGCCCAAATATTTTTGCTTATTGACCTGTTCTAGAGGCGTGCATTTGCAGCTATAACAGCTAGCTGGTCTGGAGTGTAAGCACTGGTGGTTGTGTCCAATGATGCTGACTGCCCCAACTGTTCTTGATTGGCTAGAATGTACATGTAGTAGCTTCGTCTTATCTGCGTTTAGAACAAGTCCTGCATCGTGAGACCATTTGCAAATGATATCAAAGATATGCCTGTAAGATGGAACTCTACTTACGCTATGTTGGAAACCTTTCGTCGCTGAACATCATTTTCGCAAAACATGATATTTTCAAAACACGATATTAGCAAAATATGATATTATCAAAACACGATATTAGCAGAACATGATATTCGCAAAACAGCATATTAGCGACACATCATATTAGCTGGTTATGACATTCGCAGAATATCACATTAGCGAGTCACGATATTCGCAAAATATTACAAACAAGAGTTTTGTTGCCTACTGTAGGTACCCGTACCTGTCACCGATTACTGCAGGTCTGAGTCTGTTTCTAAGGTATGGGAGCGGTAAGAGTGGGGGTTAAAAGTGACATGACGTGTCGTCTCGCTGTACACGTAATCCCGTTCCGCTCCCACGCCTCAGGTACACTCAGTTTTATTGCATTAGGCTTGTAACTCTCAGATAACATAATAATATAAATTAACCCTTTACCAGTCGAAGGGATATATTCCTCCCACATCTTATATTGGTTACTGTGGTTAGATTTTAACTCCAAACCTCCTACAAAATATCCTAATTTAGCTTGTGTGTTAAGAACCTACCACGAAATTAGAGAAATAATAAAGAATCTACTATTTATGGCAAAGCAAAAAATATTCTGAAATATGTACACGTAGGTGGTATATTATCTCTCTGGAAATCAACATATTGCTATCAAATCGCACGTGATAAGTGATAATGATAACAATCATTCAGACGCATAGGACCAGAAACGCAAATTACCTTATACGCGGATGGCCAGAAATGGATTTCGCAAATTACCAGATACTTTTCACTCCACCCTCTATTTCTAAAATTCTTAAACTAATTATTACCCTAAACTCATACCCAATTACTCAGACTCACACTCGCACTCATAATCATACCCATACTCAACCTCAATCTCAATCTACCCGTCTAACACGGAAACGGACACACGGCTACAGGTATACGAAACACGGACACGACCGCGAGCCCTAGTACAAAGGTAGAAATAAATTACGCATTATTTAAAATATCATACGTATAATATATTCCATTATGGTCTACAACACATCTGATCTTATTCTAGGGCAGATGACACGGTAACTTGCATCAATAGTAAAGCACTTTTGAAAATTTGTACGATGTCCGCTGTGTGGATTTCGTTAAAATCCGTAACAGACATATTACAATTTATTACAAGCTCAGAGTCTATATGTTGACTGCACACCCTTGCATTTTCCGGTACATAAAATTATACTTAGACAAAAGCATGGCCTTTTGCAGATAAGGTATATGGTGAAGATTCACTGCGGGGCATTCATTAAATATGCATCTGTTGCTGTCGCATATTGCCCTTTTCAATGTAGGTCGAACCCCGGAAATATTTTCGTTCTTTAACTCGAAGTAGCTCATATTTATTCCCAACATTATAAATACAGAATTAAAATTCTTCGCACTTTGAAAATCTGAACCAATTACAAATTGTCAATTAGTACTTTTAGGAACTGATTGACAGACATCATTTTATGACAGTTAGGTACATTCTAGGGGCTTGTATATTTTCTACCTTATACTTACGAATAGCATAAAGTTTTTAAACCCAGCAGAATGTCTAATGGGAATGAGCAGGACAATTTGGGTGGAAGTGCACTGGTTCTACCAAGAGCGAGTAAGCGATGAGCAACCGGCGATTGGTGAAACAAAATATAGTCGCTACCGTGTAAATAAACGAGACACGACGAGATATTGCGATGAGCGTTGAACTTTGTCATCCGAAGTGAAGAACTCATCGAGACCTTTAATTTCTACCGATAAAAGTGTATGATTTTGAAAAAGGAAGAAGGGTTTTACCATGATAATGAGCAGTAGTAATAGGGGAAATAAAAATCCGTCTTACTACCAGAGTAGTTAGTGGTAACATGGGTAAAACAAAACTCCCGTGTTACTACTGGTAGTAACATGGGTTGTAACAGGGGTAACGAAGGATCCTGCCTCCCTTGTTATCATATCGGCTTTAATAGCATATTGAAATCAGAAATACAACTAGTGGGAAAAAATATAAATAAAAGAACAATTTAATAACTTATTCCGAACTTTTTAATTCATTTTAACATAACATAAAAATATGGCTTTATTCATAACAAAAACGTTTAAAAATAACAACTTAACTATCTTCCGTTTTCAAACTTTGGCTTAACCATGGGCTTAACTAACTCAGTGGCCCCTTAGAGCTAAGAGTCGTTTCAAGCAAACATGAATGCTTATTTTTTTATTTATGCAATCTTCGACTATTCCGCTATTTGAATATTTTTTTGTATAATTTTTCTACTTCTTTTAGTATCCGGACAATGCATAGCGTTCTTTTCCAATTTTTTTTTTTTGCAATTTAGCTTCCTTTTTCAGCTGTGATATGAACAAATTCAGAGGTGGTTTTGATTGTATTTTACTATTAAGCCGGCGATGCCAACCCTCGACACCATTTGTAGTTCTATTTTTCTGATTATAACAACTTAATATGTCGTTACTAATAGTTTTTATCCATTGTCGATTGAAGTAGTCCAGAAATTTGTTGGTACATTGTGGTGCCATTTCGATGATAGTATTAAAAGCCTCTGGTATCATCTTCGGGGGCAGCAAAGGCAATAAAGTGCAGTATTGTATTATCTTATTACCTTCGTTAGATTGTTCAACATTCAGTTTGTCACTCATTTTGAAAACGGCATTGCAGAAATGGTAATAACAACCTTTTACTTCTATCTGAGGAAACACCTCTTTAATGGCCTGTACAACGGCCATTTCATAATCGCATTTATAAGTATTCAAGCTCAAACCAAATTGTTCTTTTAGTATACCAAAAAGTATCATGTACGTAGTCTGTTTCTTGTTTGGTAGTAGGGCAAAAACTAATGGTATAAAATTTACCGATTTGTCATTTCGTGCTACGTCTACATGTAAAGTATACATCTGGTAATACGGTGCAGGTACAGCTTTAAACGTACCGTCGCCGTAAACGGTAGTTATACATTTAAAATATTCTTTTAGGTCTTCGCGACACAGTGTTGAGAATATTATTATTCTGTCGATCGAATCGCATTCGTCATATAAGAAAAACTCTTCTACTAAATTATGTGATAACCTCACATGTTTTGAGTCCAATACTTTTGAATTGACCGTGTTCAGAAATTTTCTGCGTGCTCTAGAAAGAGTATCCTTTTTTGATTCGTATTTAGGAGCTTCATGCATTACTGTAAACTCGTGTTTTACTATATTTTTTTCAAAAATCTTTTGGATGGATTCAAAATTTTCGCAAACTTCCTTTTTGCAGACATCCATAAATGCATCTATTTCATTTTTTAAATGAAATAGATGCATTTATGGTATGTTTCGCAGGTCTGGCAATTTCATTGTTGACGCTGAGAGTTATGGAAGTCCGGCAATCTTGTTGTTTGGAACATCGCCAGTTTGTAGTGCCAGACTTATTTTTTAAATTAAAATGATACCTGTATCCGTTGTGTAACAGAGTTGGTTTACCTTTTTGACTTGTTATAATTTTTATTTCACTTTTATTACAATCCATTTTAATTGTTTTTGCTACATACAATGCTACAAGAACAATTATGACAATAAACTGATGATGACATTGTCATATTATTCATAATAGGAAGGAAGTCTTACTGGTCAGTCCTATCCTAATGCTTTTAGGTAGAGGACATAATAGGTACTAAAAGATACTCAATAAAATCATTGAACAGAACTAGCTGTGCCCGCAGCTCGGCCCGCGTGGAATTTGGTTAATGACAAAGACGATCAGGGTGGATTTCAAAAAATAAAGTATACTTATTTATGTCCTGGAAAAGTACGTAAGTAGGGTGTATTGACTAAAACACAAGGCGTTCAATGAAAGACTGGTTTATTATAACTAGTATGACGGTACATCGATCTGGTTTTATATCTTCCTACATTACAGTAAGTACGTAAGTATTTTGACTCATTCAAAATATATTTTTTTTCAGGTTAGATACAGTAGGCAACAAAACTCTTGTTTGTAATATTTTGCGAATATCGTGACTCGCTAATGTGATATTCTGCGAATGTCATAACCAGCTAATATGATGTGTCGCTAATATGCTGTTTTGCGAATATCATGTTCTGCTAATATCGTGTTTTGATAATATCATATTTTGCTAATATCGTGTTTTGAAAATATCATGTTTTGCGAAAATGATGTTCAGCGACGGAAGGCATTAGAGATTGGGGTGAAGTAATTTAACTGATTTTTTAAAACCTTTTAAAGAAGCCACTATAATGTAATGCTGTACCTCATAAAAGATATGCCTGTAAGATGGAACTCTACTTACGCTATGTTGGAAAGAGCTTTAAAAATGAAATCCGCGTTAGATTATCTTGGAGTTAATAATGTTGATTTCAGTGAATATACCATTAGAGATTGGGGCGAAGTACAATATTTAACTGATTTTTTAAAACCTTTTAAAGAAGCCACTATAATGCTGTCAAAACAAGAGTATCCCAGGTTATATTACGTCAGGCCAATAGCAGATATTATATTGTTACAACACATTTCGTCATTTTCGTCGCATTCTCAAAATAATTTTCTGAAAGACTGTGCGAAGAGCATTTTGTTCGGACATATGACTCACGGCGTACACAAACGAAATAGGGCTAGGTATGTAGGTAAATGTATCTGCTACTCAGTGGTATGAGTCGCATTCTTGTAAACCATGGGACAATTGAGAATAAAAATATAAATTATTTCTTATCATTATAGCATTTTTGCAATGAATTAAGTCAGAACTATTGAAACTATTTCAAAAATACTTCGAATAGCTGCTGTAATATTGCGTTGCTGTAGTTATATTGTTTAATATAAAGAGGAACAAAAATAAAATCCAGTTCTAAAGTTGTTGATTCGTCTAAAAACGCAGCAGGCGCGTCAATCACTTCTTGATGCCTGGCCCACGATAAAAAAACGTACACATACTTAATAACTTTTTCTGCCGGTTGATACATAAAAAAAAATACATATTTAGAAAAGTAAGATTAAATTCTCTTTTTAAAAACTAGTTTGGTCTCTGTACGCGAAAGTTCGGAAAGCGGGTCACAAACGCCCAATGACCTTTGTATAGGGGGTGTCCCCACCCACCAACAGAGATGAGACCGGTGCAGATAGTTTTATAATGACCAAAAAAAGGTGGTTAGATAATTATTAAAAATCAATGGGGTTCTCCCGTAATTAGAGTTTAAAGTTCGGTAATTAACTGCATGTGGCGAAAGTTGGTACTAATTAACTCATATATTTTTAGAGCTTTTACATAGATGGTAGCGCCAATATATTATAGCTTGACAACCAGAAATTGGATAATTCAACATCAGGAATAAAACGAATGTGGAAAAATCGGAATTTGTGCATTTCATAATTTGGTTATAAACGATTCCGTAAAAAACGGAATCAGGTAAATACCGCAGCATGGAAAATTCAGAAATTGGACCTCATCTCTGCGATCGATCTAGTTAGAGTATTTGTCAAGGGCGTAGAAAGAGCTACGTCCAAACTTTTGCTACGGTCCTGGCATGAACGTTCCACTTCAACACTTATTAATCTCGCCTGCATGCTCGTCGGTTTAGCGTACTTTTGCCTTGCCCATTTTTATAACGTGTTCAATCTGATCGAGAAATGTTTGTCTAGGTCTTCTCTGTTCCAACATTTTCATTTAAATTCGCCATGTAGATTTGTCTACTCAATCTCCCTTTCTGCATGTCCAAACTATCTTAGCATCCCTTTCTCAATTCGAGTTACTACATCTTCTTTCACACCTTAAGTTTTACAAACTATATTTCAATTTCTTGCTTCCGGTGCTACATCCAACGTTCAATTCCGTATACAAGTGTTGGAACCAAATACACCTCTCTATGCACATCCAGAGACACCTACTTAATTTAATGGATTTTAAGTGTTTTCTAATGGCTGGGCAACTCGGCAAATGGCTCGATTGTCTTTTGTGCATCTCTGTCATTCGCAACCGTACACACACCACTTTTATACTATTTCCTTTTTAAATACCATGGTTTTCGCTTTTTTCGCATTCACTTTAATTCCTTTCCTTTATTCATGATTGTCACAATCTCCTGCAATTCAATCCATCGGCCAGTGCCGCAGATGAATGCGATACTTGACTGAGCATCGGCGCAAAGTAAACATAAATTGACACGTAATTCCCCTATCATCAAAGCCACAATCACTCTCTATTATATTCTATTAGACAGTTATTCATGAATAAATGATTGAACAGCTACCTTTATACATCCATTACAATACCTTCTTGGATGTTAAACTAACAGAGGCTAATTCTGCGGTAATTTCTGCAGTTTTATTGAATCCTATTTGTACAGAGACAGAGGCACGATTACAACTGTACACCAGTCTCCGGTCTTTCCTCCAATACAAATTGAAACGCTGTATAACTTACTCTCCACTAAGCTCTGGCTGGCCCACGGTTTCCCGGCGGGTACCTATATACATATGGATAATATATTATCGAAGGAAGTTTGCTTTAATACTCGTTAAAACTGTTTTCCCACTTACATGGAAAGCTGTACAAAATAGATTAATCACGTTCTGTAGGTCCTAATTTTTTTGTTAGTGTGACGTAAAGCTCAAAGCAGAATTGCAGCCTAAATAAAATAATTTCATTCGTTTATGGGGCACATGGGGCAAGGGCATGACAAGGTATGTCCATGTTATGTAAACAGCTGAAAACAGCTCACCCACGCCGAGCTCTGATTATTGTATCCACTTTTACGAAATGGATTTATAGAAAACTTTTATTTTTTAGTAGATAGATCTTACTTTGTCCTTATGGAGTCAGTTCAAGTGGGAAGTAAACATTCTTAAAAATAAATATTTAATTGTTTTATGTAGTGGACGTTTTCAATACTACTTAGACATTTTAACTGGGGACTAAATCTTCGAAAGATTATGTTACTAAATAGAAAAAGTTTATTTGAAACAAAGAAAATATGGTAATATTTACTAACAAAAAACAGTACAAAATAGACTATCTAATCAGATAGTTCGACTCTTATCATTACAGTCACAAAAACACGTGGAATCACGATGGACCAAGGATCACGATGACCTTTGGCACCAACATTGACCCAGAAAGGGTGTCATGAGCCCTCTTTTCGCCGCCAGTACGATTTTCTATGCCGACTCTAAGAACATCGTCTCACTCGATTGTCAGTCCAAGCTGGATTTTTATCTCTTGTTTTAATCTGAAACAGAGTTAAATAGTGATATTTTTTACAAGCTTTAAAAGCAAGCAAGCTTAGAATATCTTGGACAAATCATGCAAGCAGTATCTGAAGCACTTTCTAGTCACCGATTTAAGTCAGTAAAAAAATAACATAATCCTTCCGAATTTGGACTCTTTATAATCGTCTCGGTGACTGATTGAAAAAACGAAGGAAATTACGTTTACATGTGTTCATACATACGACCGTATATGAGAGGGTATCCGGACAACAGCCCTTTCTCGAAATGAACTAAATATACAAAAAAGAAATTAAATACATAGTATTGACAAGATTGTGAAAGCGTTGAAAAGTATGAAATCAGGTAAGGCTGCGTATCCGTCGAGGATACGGTGGCAAGACTTAGCGGTGGACACGCGTCGGTAGCTCCATGTCGCCACGTACCAAGAAGCGTTTGCCTTGAATTTTACACAAATAATCAATAAAATACAGTTCATCATCATTTTGACTCGGAGACGTCCATTGTTTAATATACTCGTATGTCTCCCTAAAGACTTCCATAACGAACGGTTCGTTTTGGTACGGGTTTGATTTTGGTCGCCACTGACTGCCTGTGTACATCCTATGTTATGGATGGAGAACATTTTACTTTAGAGCACAATACAGAAACAGTCCACTTGTCAAGTCTCTAAGGAAATGAAGTCGGAGGAAATAAAATAACATACAATCGTAGACATAATCACTTTAGTAGCCGCGGGAGAACCGCGCTCTCACTGGGAATCGAACCCAGGATCCCTAAGCTTGATAAAAATGACTTCTTCTAATCACCATACTTTGCAGCGAGCTAATAATGTGGTCGTGCTTAGGTACACGAGTCTGCGTTCAGCGCTCTTATCAGCTAGTACGCTTGTCACTCGATTGTCAGTCCATTGTCAATTGTTATCTCTTGTTTTATTCTGAAACAGAGTGAAATAGTGATTATTTTACTAGCTTTTATTTAACTAGCAATGTTTGTATGTTTGAGGTCTAATCTTGCTTCATAGTCTAATCAGCTTCTTTTCTGCATATTTCCTTTTTTTTCCTTACACATACTACTCACTTCAATAGCAGAATATGCCGATGCATTTTTAACACGTTGGCTACCATGAGCGTTACCAGTAGGATCACAGTAATCTTCTCAGTTTGATCATGTCATGAGCATCACCAGTTGGTTCAGAAGCTCATTTTTCGGGATATTGCTTTGCGGATTTTTTCGAGGGCCAGAGTCAAACTTTTAATACTTCTTTGTAGAGGATACTCTATAGTTCTTTATTATAAAACTTGACAGAGACAGACGGACGACCATACACCAAAGTGGGAGGTACGGAACCCTAAAAATATCAGTTAACCAACCTTCATGAATCAAAATCCAGCCCTGAAATAATGAGCAGCAATTCAGAAAGTGAAGTAAAATTTTCGTTTATATACGTATAGTGGTATCAGAACCGTAAGTAATCGGTACATATCATGAAAATGATTGTACTTTATCACAGTTAACTAATATAAGATATCAAGGTTAAACTTGTACTTGTATTGTATTGTATACACACAGACGAACGACAACGGTGATACAGACAGATGGACATGGCGCAACTAGTGCTTTTACTCATATTTACTATTTTGTTGGTTAGGCCTTTTTGTATAATATACGTAGATAAGTGGCATATACCACTTTCTAGAAGCAACATCTATTTTTCACGTGGCAAAGTCTATTGCAACATTCGCGCGCGCGGACGAAATGAATGTAAACCTGGTTAATTACTCGCGCCAATTGTTTTCGTTATAAGTGTTATGGCTTCCTACGGGACAAGTTTCACCTAATGGAACAAAATGTCATCTTACAAATTCTGAGCAATTCAGTACTTTGTAATAACTTAAATTCAATGGAATTTGTAAGGATTAATGTATAAATGTTCTAATGTTAATGTTTTTTTTCATGTTTCAACTGAATGACTGTAGGGTCAGCTACTATTATTATAATAATTATTATTTGACGTTATTAATTTATATAATGTCAAAAAAGCACCATTCAGTTCAATTCATATTGAGTGGTGAGTAGTTAAGAACGAAAGATATACTAATACTAGGTGTGCCCGCGGCTCCGCCCGCGTGGAAATCGGTCTGTGTCAGTAAGCTGCTAATATATCA
Organism: Apotomis capreana; assembly: GCA_947623375.1. NCBI lineage: Eukaryota > Metazoa > Arthropoda > Insecta > Lepidoptera > Tortricidae > Apotomis > Apotomis capreana. Next base: position 18,268,214 of record OX392501.1, read on the forward strand.
CCGTATAAACCTTCCCCGGGCTATGTCAAACATTTCAAAAGCAAAATCAGCTAAATCTGCCCAGCCGTTTTCGAGTTTTAGCGAGACAAATGAACAGCAATATATGTACTAATATAGTGAGTTGGTTTAACCTTCAGTTAGTGAGTGAGTTGCCATCAATGAAAAGGTATAGTTAATTTGAATCACTCACTAGCGCACAACACATCTCTCTCTATCTATCAGCCACGTCGTCTTTACGATAACCAGCAGTGGAAGGGTCACGTAGTAATTGGGAATGGATGTAAATATGAGAAATGCTTAATGCTCGAATGTTCTGAGTATAGCTATCTCTTTCTAATATTGCTATAATATATGAACTTCAGAGGTCCATAATGGGTCCTGAAAATTCATCATCTGATAGAGATTGGCCTGAAATGGACTTAAACCTGTATAAGGCGCCTGAAAATGACTGGAACTTGGGTGAAATTTTGACGATCTTTTAATATTATGTTATAGAGATATTCCTGAAACGCTCCGAAAATATTTTCAGCCTGCGGAAAACGCTTCTAAAGCAATGAAATTGAAGTTCGAAGTTTTTGATCTAATGCACCGGCGTATCAATACAATTTAACGCTTATTTTTAACTAAATATTTATTATAACGTAGATATAGGTGAACAAACCTACAGTCAGTAAGTTTTTATTGATACGTCGTAGGAACGGCATACATAATATCGTCTGAGTCAAGACTAGCAACAACAACGAATGACAAGCTTATTCTAAAATGCGAATATAATTAAAAACCTAATATAATTCCTTCATTCTAAACCCGGCGAGGGCATGACATTCGCATCGATACGCAAAATGTGTCACTGAATTTAAAATATAAACACTGAATTTGGGAGCGATTTCATCCTTATGTTGTCAGATTTCCACTTATTGGCACGAAGCGATTTTCATCATTTCTAATGCGAACCGCTAAGGAATGGAATTCTCTCCCATCGTGTGTATTTCCAGAAAATTATAATTGGGGTCTCTTCAGCGCAATAGTGCATAGGCTACTGAACCAGCAAATTACATCTTCAACCCTGTAGTCACTTACTACCAGTCACTTACTTAACCCTTTACCAGGCCCCTAAGAACTAGCGTCTCTTCATTCGTACTGTATATATACGTACTGTTACAACCGTATTGAACGCCTTGTCAAAAATGTATCTACGAAAGTCGTAGATGTTCCTTTAAACCAGAAATAAAAATGTGGGTTACGGTTATCCCATCGCCTGTCTAAGTAACTAACTGTCTTATTATATTCTTGATCAGGCGAAGGGATATATTCCTCTCACATCTTATATCGGTTATCATAGTCAAGATTTAACTCCAAATCCACTACGAAACATTATATCAATCACTGAAAACATTATTCTAACACAAAAACAATTTTATTACTTACGTGAGTTTTTATAACATGACAAGACAATTTACCGGGCCGTGGGAAGAATAGCTCCCGTACAGTTAAACTCTAATAAGGCCATTGGATAATGTCAACCCACATCCTAATTCTGGTCATGCACAATAATGCATGAATATTTAGCAATGTTTACGATTACATTACCTTTCAACTCTCAAAATCAACAAAATATCAAAAATTTGTTCGACCTATGTACTTCTGTTTCATAGAAATTAAGGAAAGTGTTCGGATTTATCCGTAGTTTACTGAAATTAGAGTTCAAGTGAATTTAAACGGCTGCCAAAGATATATATATTACGCGATTTAGAAGCGTGTTGTGAATGAAGATCATAAAATAGTACTATTTTCAGGGATTGTCAAAATATTTTGTAGGAGGTTTGGAGATAAAACCTGACTACGGTAACCGATATAAGATGTGGGAGGAATATATCCCTTCGCCTGGTAAAGGGTTAAAGGGATAGCGCAGGATAATCCAGCTTTCTTAGCTTGGCTTATAGGCAAGATTACGATGCTTTAAGGATTTCAGTCCGTTGCTTAACCACGCCGACGCATTCCAAGATCACGTAAGGATGGTGTTTCTTCAGGTACACACACAGATCTCCCCTAGACAAGACGTATTGGTCATTCCGAGACTATATAAATGGTTGTTAAGTGGGTAATGTCCAGTGAGGGCGCTAACTACACAAAGAGTCAGGTTGTTTAGCCTTAGCGTAGGTACCGTGAAATAATGAAATCCCATCAAAAACATAAATGTAAAATGAGAGCCAAGTTCAATATCGCGTGCACTTCGCCGACAAAAGAATTGAGATCTGCAAGAGCGCCAAGTTCTTTGCCCTAAAATTTTTAGATACAAGGACATGCTACATACTCAATGCATTTATTTTACTTGGGGAGTAATTCAATATCAAGATTTGACTTGGCTAGTTTTCACAAACTAACTAAATTTTATAAAAGTAACATAGTCATAGTGATAGTTCATTATCAAGCTAACAGTATAAGTAACAAGACGTAAACTAACTTACGTACTTACCTTTACGAAAATAGGTTAATGATTTGATTGATTTTGATTTATAATATAAATTTATATTTTAAAACTAGCCAAGTCACGTCTTGATATTGAATTACACCCCAAGTAAAATAAATGCATTGAGTATGTAGCATGTCCTTGTATCTAAAAATTTTAGGGCAAAGAACTTGGCGCTCTTGCAGATCTCAATTCTTTTGTCGGCGAAGTGCACGCGATATTGAACTTGGTTCTCATTTTACATTTATGTTTTTGATGGGATATCATTACTTTTTGTACAGAAATTATTATGATGTGTAAATTACTTAATTATTATTTGTTAATTAGCTCTGTGTGCTAATCTAGTACATCTTTTGAAAGTTTTGAACAAACAAAGAATTTACCAAAACGGTTAGTACGTATTGGATTTTATGTGCATGTATGTGTAAGTGTGTGCGTGTGAGTGTATATGCTATTCTAGTATATCTTTCAAACAAAAAAAGAATTTTCCAAATCGGTTTATAAATGACAGAGTTCTGAGGCAACAACCATCAATAATAATAATAATAAAAAAAACATAAAAAAATCACTGTTTTAGATTTTTATATGTATACACACACAATTACTAAGCTGGATGCCAAATTTCACCTTTCTAGGTCACTTGGAAGTGGGTTAGGTTTTTGATTACTAGTCAGTCAGTCAGTCAGTCAGTCAGTCAGTCAGTCAGTGCTAAAAATACCGTTTTTTGGACTTTAATATCTCAATAACTATTTAACCTATATTAATGAAATTTGGGGTTCTACTTGTTCTAAAGGATCTTAATACATAAGCCAAATTTCATTTTTTTATGTTAAATAGATTTGGAGTTATTGGGGGGTCAAAAGTGGCTCCAAACGGTTCGTGTAATATAACACACGGCTGCTGCTCGCCAGTTCCTGCGGTGAACTTGGCTGGACACGCTGCCGCGTGTCTAGATAATGAACTTTATTCTGCAAGTACACTTTTACATGTCTGAGTCTACCGGCATTTCACAAGAGGAGACCACTGTTGAGAAGAAACGCCGAAAGAAACTCAACAGTCAGTAATTTTTCAGTGAATTAAATTTCATTTTTGTAACAAGCTTTTATAGCCGACTATACTTTTACTTGAAAATCCACCAATTGCTCACTAATACAACAACTAGGCTTTTGTCAAAGATTTAGGACCCCTAAAAAATTTGGCAGGGTTCCGCAGATCCTCATTTCTAATGCCAAGTAAAGTCATAAAAGTTTCACTGATATAGTAAACAGTTTTTAGACGTGTTAACACGAGTGCACTTGTGTATTTTTTAACTAAAATTGAGCGAGTCCTAAATATACGTAAACTGAAAACCCATAAATAACCCGTTCATGTACAAATTACATTTGAATCACTTTCTGAAATCTGTGCCAAACCATGTGGCAGGGGGAATAATTTATTTACTCACTTACGTTTAGAACTCATCTAATAATACAGTGTTTAACAGTTCTGCTGGCAAATTAAATTCACTATGTCGGCCTATCCGCATACGTACCAAATTATGGAAATTATGTGGGCACAACTTCCTAGTGTGCGGCTTCCCGTTAAACAGGTGCAGTACCAGTGAGCAATGGCGTTCATGTTCTCCGAATCACGGTCTATGAGAACGTAGGTAACAATAATGCGTTCGCGCTCTCACATGCCGTGATTGGATGCGGCCTCTGATGAGGTATGCATTATTTTGGGTTATATTGTATGTTGCTAAATCATTTAAGTTATTATTTTGGTATAACTCAATATGATAGATACCATTTCGGAGTTGCTCTGCAGAGTAGGACATTGCAAGTTTTATGTGAAAGGTACCTAATGCAAATAAAATAATTTCGTCATTGTTTAACAATGGAAAGTGTTCCAAATGCGGCATGTTAGCTTCCACGAAATGAACTCTTTGCCTATTAAGGTTCTTTGTCTGGACATAACCCTGCAAAAGATTCGGTGTGTGTACCAGAAGATTTATCCTGTTGAGGATATCCGCGGCCAATGGATTATCGCTAGCAACGCGGTAATTGCCGTTTATTATAGCGGCCGCTATCCGAAAATCGGCGAAAATATGCGGCAGAGCCCTATTAAAATAGGTTTGCCTTAGTAATTTAAATCTATTCTTAAATTTGCCGTTGACAGCTTCGACTACCCACCTGCATATCGTCACCAATCGTGGCTTGTTCGCTTCTTCAGTCGACAATTGAGTGGCGTCTCTATTTTTAGTTGGCGGCATATGAGCTTCGTATCCGTTAGACTCTATATCGTAAATACTATCTCTAAATCCTCTGTCCAGAATAAAGACGTCCCCCATTCATCAACGAAGAGAACCTCAATATCTTACAATAGAACATGACGTAACTTAGAACATGGCTTAGAATCATTAAACCAATCTCGAATATCCCAAGTCGATAAGCGGACGCTCGGGACATTATAAAAGCTTTATACAAATAAAATGCACACATATCCCGGTGTCTTAGCGCCACTTCGAGTTATGAAGTTTGAAGTGAACTTTATTTGGTACAGTAAAAGCTAAGATCGCTTGATTTGAGTGCTTGAGTTTTCGGTTTGATTTGATAAAGTGGACTTATGATAAAATAAAAAGTATTTCCCAGTAATATTAGAAAAGCGAAAGTCTGTGTATGTTTTGTTACTTCTTCACGCTAAAACGGCTGGACGGATATACATGAGGGAAATGCAGATTGCAGATTATACCCTAACTTAACAAATAGCCTACTTTTAATCCCGAAAAAAGAGCATTGTTCCCGTAGGATGATGTACACTATATAGGCACGCGAGCGAAGCCGCGGGTTAATGCTAGTACATTATAAACTAATTCCTTAAACACATCTTAAAGTAAACAGAATTGCACTGAGCGTTATCAGCCAGCGCGCTGCAATAACCGGTCCGCGCGCCCACTGTACAGGATGCTCCATAAGCGATGCAATAATATTATAAAAATTGACTAACGAATTGTTCTAACATTTGTTTTTTTAAAACGTTGGCTATATTTGTTGGTGTTATTTTGTCCTTGCCTTCAGTTGGAAGTTTGTTTATTAAATCTGGTATTATGTACTCTGATGTTCTACGTCCGTAATAGTTATGAAATTTAGGTTTCTGTAGTACGTGGTTAATTACTCGCCGTGTTATTTTTGGGTGTGATGTTAAATGCTGAATTTCGGTTCTGAAATATTGTTCTTTCAAAATTTGGCATCTAAATTTAACATGTATGGGCAAGACTTTGCATATATTAAATAGCTCGTGATCATATTTTAAATTCTTTTTTATACTCGCAGACTTTAATCTGTCAATTATAATTTCACTGACAAAATCACAATAACGCACTTTTTAATCCTGTAACAAAATTCTATACTCTATGGTACCCGCTACAGAACTTTAATATTCATAAGACATCTCTCTACACAACTCTAATAATTTCAAAGAGAGAACATAATCTTATTTGATGCTCACTGATTGGTTGAAATTACTTGTAAAAAAAATTCACCAATCACGAGGCACCCGCCATGGCCATCGCGATCGTGTTTTTTTTTTAATAGGTCAGTTTTAGTTGAACTAAAAAGGTTACATCAAAAATAAAAAAATCATATTGGAGAATGACGATTAAAGTAAAAAAATATTTTCTGAGTTTTGCTCGTATAAAAAGAATTGTATGCAATAGTTACACAATTAGGCCTTAAAGTCTCGTACCTTACTTATGCCACTCGGCAAGCCTCGTGACCTAAACGCGGTACTCGACTTTAAGAACCTCTATTGTGCAACGATTGCATAAAATACTATTTAATATTATAAGGTACAATTATCTTTAGTATTCTGACTTGCAAGTTATATATTTTGTCCAGATAGGACTTAAAGGTACGACCGTAACTACTTAAACCATAAGAAGTGATACTTTCTACGAGTGCATTATACATATCTAACCTAATTTTATATGGAATTCTGTTTCGTATGATATATAATTTTGCCATAACGGCACGAAGCCTGGTGCAGACAGCATCTATGTGTCGCCCCAGTTCAGGCGATTGTCTATTACAAGGCCCAAATATTTTTGCTTATTGACCTGTTCTAGAGGCGTGCATTTGCAGCTATAACAGCTAGCTGGTCTGGAGTGTAAGCACTGGTGGTTGTGTCCAATGATGCTGACTGCCCCAACTGTTCTTGATTGGCTAGAATGTACATGTAGTAGCTTCGTCTTATCTGCGTTTAGAACAAGTCCTGCATCGTGAGACCATTTGCAAATGATATCAAAGATATGCCTGTAAGATGGAACTCTACTTACGCTATGTTGGAAACCTTTCGTCGCTGAACATCATTTTCGCAAAACATGATATTTTCAAAACACGATATTAGCAAAATATGATATTATCAAAACACGATATTAGCAGAACATGATATTCGCAAAACAGCATATTAGCGACACATCATATTAGCTGGTTATGACATTCGCAGAATATCACATTAGCGAGTCACGATATTCGCAAAATATTACAAACAAGAGTTTTGTTGCCTACTGTAGGTACCCGTACCTGTCACCGATTACTGCAGGTCTGAGTCTGTTTCTAAGGTATGGGAGCGGTAAGAGTGGGGGTTAAAAGTGACATGACGTGTCGTCTCGCTGTACACGTAATCCCGTTCCGCTCCCACGCCTCAGGTACACTCAGTTTTATTGCATTAGGCTTGTAACTCTCAGATAACATAATAATATAAATTAACCCTTTACCAGTCGAAGGGATATATTCCTCCCACATCTTATATTGGTTACTGTGGTTAGATTTTAACTCCAAACCTCCTACAAAATATCCTAATTTAGCTTGTGTGTTAAGAACCTACCACGAAATTAGAGAAATAATAAAGAATAAAGAATCTACTATTTATGGCAAAGCAAAAAATATTCTGAAATATGTACACGTAGGTGGTATATTATCTCTCTGGAAATCAACATATTGCTATCAAATCGCACGTGATAAGTGATAATGATAACAATCATTCAGACGCATAGGACCAGAAACGCAAATTACCTTATACGCGGATGGCCAGAAATGGATTTCGCAAATTACCAGATACTTTTCACTCCACCCTCTATTTCTAAAATTCTTAAACTAATTATTACCCTAAACTCATACCCAATTACTCAGACTCACACTCGCACTCATAATCATACCCATACTCAACCTCAATCTCAATCTACCCGTCTAACACGGAAACGGACACACGGCTACAGGTATACGAAACACGGACACGACCGCGAGCCCTAGTACAAAGGTAGAAATAAATTACGCATTATTTAAAATATCATACGTATAATATATTCCATTATGGTCTACAACACATCTGATCTTATTCTAGGGCAGATGACACGGTAACTTGCATCAATAGTAAAGCACTTTTGAAAATTTGTACGATGTCCGCTGTGTGGATTTCGTTAAAATCCGTAACAGACATATTACAATTTATTACAAGCTCAGAGTCTATATGTTGACTGCACACCCTTGCATTTTCCGGTACATAAAATTATACTTAGACAAAAGCATGGCCTTTTGCAGATAAGGTATATGGTGAAGATTCACTGCGGGGCATTCATTAAATATGCATCTGTTGCTGTCGCATATTGCCCTTTTCAATGTAGGTCGAACCCCGGAAATATTTTCGTTCTTTAACTCGAAGTAGCTCATATTTATTCCCAACATTATAAATACAGAATTAAAATTCTTCGCACTTTGAAAATCTGAACCAATTACAAATTGTCAATTAGTACTTTTAGGAACTGATTGACAGACATCATTTTATGACAGTTAGGTACATTCTAGGGGCTTGTATATTTTCTACCTTATACTTACGAATAGCATAAAGTTTTTAAACCCAGCAGAATGTCTAATGGGAATGAGCAGGACAATTTGGGTGGAAGTGCACTGGTTCTACCAAGAGCGAGTAAGCGATGAGCAACCGGCGATTGGTGAAACAAAATATAGTCGCTACCGTGTAAATAAACGAGACACGACGAGATATTGCGATGAGCGTTGAACTTTGTCATCCGAAGTGAAGAACTCATCGAGACCTTTAATTTCTACCGATAAAAGTGTATGATTTTGAAAAAGGAAGAAGGGTTTTACCATGATAATGAGCAGTAGTAATAGGGGAAATAAAAATCCGTCTTACTACCAGAGTAGTTAGTGGTAACATGGGTAAAACAAAACTCCCGTGTTACTACTGGTAGTAACATGGGTTGTAACAGGGGTAACGAAGGATCCTGCCTCCCTTGTTATCATATCGGCTTTAATAGCATATTGAAATCAGAAATACAACTAGTGGGAAAAAATATAAATAAAAGAACAATTTAATAACTTATTCCGAACTTTTTAATTCATTTTAACATAACATAAAAATATGGCTTTATTCATAACAAAAACGTTTAAAAATAACAACTTAACTATCTTCCGTTTTCAAACTTTGGCTTAACCATGGGCTTAACTAACTCAGTGGCCCCTTAGAGCTAAGAGTCGTTTCAAGCAAACATGAATGCTTATTTTTTTATTTATGCAATCTTCGACTATTCCGCTATTTGAATATTTTTTTGTATAATTTTTCTACTTCTTTTAGTATCCGGACAATGCATAGCGTTCTTTTCCAATTTTTTTTTTTTGCAATTTAGCTTCCTTTTTCAGCTGTGATATGAACAAATTCAGAGGTGGTTTTGATTGTATTTTACTATTAAGCCGGCGATGCCAACCCTCGACACCATTTGTAGTTCTATTTTTCTCATTATAACAACTTAATATGTCGTTACTAATAGTTTTTATCCATTGTCGATTGAAGTAGTCCAGAAATTTGTTGGTACATTGTGGTGCCATTTCGATGATAGTATTAAAAGCCTCTGGTATCATCTTCGGGGGCAGCAAAGGCAATAAAGTGCAGTATTGTATTATCTTATTACCTTCGTTAGATTGTTCAACATTCAGTTTGTCACTCATTTTGAAAACGGCATTGCAGAAATGGTAATAACAACCTTTTACTTCTATCTGAGGAAACACCTCTTTAATGGCCTGTACAACGGCCATTTCATAATCGCATTTATAAGTATTCAAGCTCAAACCAAATTGTTCTTTTAGTATACCAAAAAGTATCATGTACGTAGTCTGTTTCTTGTTTGGTAGTAGGGCAAAAACTAATGGTATAAAATTTACCGATTTGTCATTTCGTGCTACGTCTACATGTAAAGTATACATCTGGTAATACGGTGCAGGTACAGCTTTAAACGTACCGTCGCCGTAAACGGTAGTTATACATTTAAAATATTCTTTTAGGTCTTCGCGACACAGTGTTGAGAATATTATTATTCTGTCGATCGAATCGCATTCGTCATATAAGAAAAACTCTTCTACTAAATTATGTGATAACCTCACATGTTTTGAGTCCAATACTTTTGAATTGACCGTGTTCAGAAATTTTCTGCGTGCTCTAGAAAGAGTATCCTTTTTTGATTCGTATTTAGGAGCTTCATGCATTACTGTAAACTCGTGTTTTACTATATTTTTTTCAAAAATCTTTTGGATGGATTCAAAATTTTCGCAAACTTCCTTTTTGCAGACATCCATAAATGCATCTATTTCATTTTTTAAATGAAATAGATGCATTTATGGTATGTTTCGCAGGTCTGGCAATTTCATTGTTGACGCTGAGAGTTATGGAAGTCCGGCAATCTTGTTGTTTGGAACATCGCCAGTTTGTAGTGCCAGACTTATTTTTTAAATTAAAATGATACCTGTATCCGTTGTGTAACAGAGTTGGTTTACCTTTTTGACTTGTTATAATTTTTATTTCACTTTTATTACAATCCATTTTAATTGTTTTTGCTACATACAATGCTACAAGAACAATTATGACAATAAACTGATGATGACATTGTCATATTATTCATAATAGGAAGGAAGTCTTACTGGTCAGTCCTATCCTAATGCTTTTAGGTAGAGGACATAATAGGTACTAAAAGATACTCAATAAAATCATTGAACAGAACTAGCTGTGCCCGCAGCTCGGCCCGCGTGGAATTTGGTTAATGACAAAGACGATCAGGGTGGATTTCAAAAAATAAAGTATACTTATTTATGTCCTGGAAAAGTACGTAAGTAGGGTGTATTGACTAAAACACAAGGCGTTCAATGAAAGACTGGTTTATTATAACTAGTATGACGGTACATCGATCTGGTTTTATATCTTCCTACATTACAGTAAGTACGTAAGTATTTTGACTCATTCAAAATATATTTTTTTTCAGGTTAGATACAGTAGGCAACAAAACTCTTGTTTGTAATATTTTGCGAATATCGTGACTCGCTAATGTGATATTCTGCGAATGTCATAACCAGCTAATATGATGTGTCGCTAATATGCTGTTTTGCGAATATCATGTTCTGCTAATATCGTGTTTTGATAATATCATATTTTGCTAATATCGTGTTTTGAAAATATCATGTTTTGCGAAAATGATGTTCAGCGACGGAAGGCATTAGAGATTGGGGTGAAGTAATTTAACTGATTTTTTAAAACCTTTTAAAGAAGCCACTATAATGTAATGCTGTACCTCATAAAAGATATGCCTGTAAGATGGAACTCTACTTACGCTATGTTGGAAAGAGCTTTAAAAATGAAATCCGCGTTAGATTATCTTGGAGTTAATAATGTTGATTTCAGTGAATATACCATTAGAGATTGGGGCGAAGTACAATATTTAACTGATTTTTTAAAACCTTTTAAAGAAGCCACTATAATGCTGTCAAAACAAGAGTATCCCAGGTTATATTACGTCAGGCCAATAGCAGATATTATATTGTTACAACACATTTCGTCATTTTCGTCGCATTCTCAAAATAATTTTCTGAAAGACTGTGCGAAGAGCATTTTGTTCGGACATATGACTCACGGCGTACACAAACGAAATAGGGCTAGGTATGTAGGTAAATGTATCTGCTACTCAGTGGTATGAGTCGCATTCTTGTAAACCATGGGACAATTGAGAATAAAAATATAAATTATTTCTTATCATTATAGCATTTTTGCAATGAATTAAGTCAGAACTATTGAAACTATTTCAAAAATACTTCGAATAGCTGCTGTAATATTGCGTTGCTGTAGTTATATTGTTTAATATAAAGAGGAACAAAAATAAAATCCAGTTCTAAAGTTGTTGATTCGTCTAAAAACGCAGCAGGCGCGTCAATCACTTCTTGATGCCTGGCCCACGATAAAAAAACGTACACATACTTAATAACTTTTTCTGCCGGTTGATACATAAAAAAAAATACATATTTAGAAAAGTAAGATTAAATTCTCTTTTTAAAAACTAGTTTGGTCTCTGTACGCGAAAGTTCGGAAAGCGGGTCACAAACGCCCAATGACCTTTGTATAGGGGGTGTCCCCACCCACCAACAGAGATGAGACCGGTGCAGATAGTTTTATAATGACCAAAAAAAGGTGGTTAGATAATTATTAAAAATCAATGGGGTTCTCCCGTAATTAGAGTTTAAAGTTCGGTAATTAACTGCATGTGGCGAAAGTTGGTACTAATTAACTCATATATTTTTAGAGCTTTTACATAGATGGTAGCGCCAATATATTATAGCTTGACAACCAGAAATTGGATAATTCAACATCAGGAATAAAACGAATGTGGAAAAATCGGAATTTGTGCATTTCATAATTTGGTTATAAACGATTCCGTAAAAAACGGAATCAGGTAAATACCGCAGCATGGAAAATTCAGAAATTGGACCTCATCTCTGCGATCGATCTAGTTAGAGTATTTGTCAAGGGCGTAGAAAGAGCTACGTCCAAACTTTTGCTACGGTCCTGGCATGAACGTTCCACTTCAACACTTATTAATCTCGCCTGCATGCTCGTCGGTTTAGCGTACTTTTGCCTTGCCCATTTTTATAACGTGTTCAATCTGATCGAGAAATGTTTGTCTAGGTCTTCTCTGTTCCAACATTTTCATTTAAATTCGCCATGTAGATTTGTCTACTCAATCTCCCTTTCTGCATGTCCAAACTATCTTAGCATCCCTTTCTCAATTCGAGTTACTACATCTTCTTTCACACCTTAAGTTTTACAAACTATATTTCAATTTCTTGCTTCCGGTGCTACATCCAACGTTCAATTCCGTATACAAGTGTTGGAACCAAATACACCTCTCTATGCACATCCAGAGACACCTACTTAATTTAATGGATTTTAAGTGTTTTCTAATGGCTGGGCAACTCGGCAAATGGCTCGATTGTCTTTTGTGCATCTCTGTCATTCGCAACCGTACACACACCACTTTTATACTATTTCCTTTTTAAATACCATGGTTTTCGCTTTTTTCGCATTCACTTTAATTCCTTTCCTTTATTCATGATTGTCACAATCTCCTGCAATTCAATCCATCGGCCAGTGCCGCAGATGAATGCGATACTTGACTGAGCATCGGCGCAAAGTAAACATAAATTGACACGTAATTCCCCTATCATCAAAGCCACAATCACTCTCTATTATATTCTATTAGACAGTTATTCATGAATAAATGATTGAACAGCTACCTTTATACATCCATTACAATACCTTCTTGGATGTTAAACTAACAGAGGCTAATTCTGCGGTAATTTCTGCAGTTTTATTGAATCCTATTTGTACAGAGACAGAGGCACGATTACAACTGTACACCAGTCTCCGGTCTTTCCTCCAATACAAATTGAAACGCTGTATAACTTACTCTCCACTAAGCTCTGGCTGGCCCACGGTTTCCCGGCGGGTACCTATATACATATGGATAATATATTATCGAAGGAAGTTTGCTTTAATACTCGTTAAAACTGTTTTCCCACTTACATGGAAAGCTGTACAAAATAGATTAATCACGTTCTGTAGGTCCTAATTTTTTTGTTAGTGTGACGTAAAGCTCAAAGCAGAATTGCAGCCTAAATAAAATAATTTCATTCGTTTATGGGGCACATGGGGCAAGGGCATGACAAGGTATGTCCATGTTATGTAAACAGCTGAAAACAGCTCACCCACGCCGAGCTCTGATTATTGTATCCACTTTTACGAAATGGATTTATAGAAAACTTTTATTTTTTAGTAGATAGATCTTACTTTGTCCTTATGGAGTCAGTTCAAGTGGGAAGTAAACATTCTTAAAAATAAATATTTAATTGTTTTATGTAGTGGACGTTTTCAATACTACTTAGACATTTTAACTGGGGACTAAATCTTCGAAAGATTATGTTACTAAATAGAAAAAGTTTATTTGAAACAAAGAAAATATGGTAATATTTACTAACAAAAAACAGTACAAAATAGACTATCTAATCAGATAGTTCGACTCTTATCATTACAGTCACAAAAACACGTGGAATCACGATGGACCAAGGATCACGATGACCTTTGGCACCAACATTGACCCAGAAAGGGTGTCATGAGCCCTCTTTTCGCCGCCAGTACGATTTTCTATGCCGACTCTAAGAACATCGTCTCACTCGATTGTCAGTCCAAGCTGGATTTTTATCTCTTGTTTTAATCTGAAACAGAGTTAAATAGTGATATTTTTTACAAGCTTTAAAAGCAAGCAAGCTTAGAATATCTTGGACAAATCATGCAAGCAGTATCTGAAGCACTTTCTAGTCACCGATTTAAGTCAGTAAAAAAATAACATAATCCTTCCGAATTTGGACTCTTTATAATCGTCTCGGTGACTGATTGAAAAAACGAAGGAAATTACGTTTACATGTGTTCATACATACGACCGTATATGAGAGGGTATCCGGACAACAGCCCTTTCTCGAAATGAACTAAATATACAAAAAAGAAATTAAATACATAGTATTGACAAGATTGTGAAAGCGTTGAAAAGTATGAAATCAGGTAAGGCTGCGTATCCGTCGAGGATACGGTGGCAAGACTTAGCGGTGGACACGCGTCGGTAGCTCCATGTCGCCACGTACCAAGAAGCGTTTGCCTTGAATTTTACACAAATAATCAATAAAATACAGTTCATCATCATTTTGACTCGGAGACGTCCATTGTTTAATATACTCGTATGTCTCCCTAAAGACTTCCATAACGAACGGTTCGTTTTGGTACGGGTTTGATTTTGGTCGCCACTGACTGCCTGTGTACATCCTATGTTATGGATGGAGAACATTTTACTTTAGAGCACAATACAGAAACAGTCCACTTGTCAAGTCTCTAAGGAAATGAAGTCGGAGGAAATAAAATAACATACAATCGTAGACACAATCACTTTAGTAGCCGCGGGAGAACCGCGCTCTCACTGGGAATCGAACCCAGGATCCCTAAGCTTGATAAAAATGACTTCTTCTAATCACCATACTTTGCAGCGAGCTAATAATGTGGTCGTGCTTAGGTACACGAGTCTGCGTTCAGCGCTCTTATCAGCTAGTACGCTTGTCACTCGATTGTCAGTCCATTGTCAATTGTTATCTCTTGTTTTATTCTGAAACAGAGTGAAATAGTGATTATTTTACTAGCTTTTATTTAACTAGCAATGTTTGTATGTTTGAGGTCTAATCTTGCTTCATAGTCTAATCAGCTTCTTTTCTGCATATTTCCTTTTTTTTCCTAAATGCGAATATAATTAAAAACCTAATATAATTCCTTCATTCTAAACCCGGCGAGGGCATGACATTCGCATCGATACGCAAAATGTGTCACTGAATTTAAAATATAAACACTGAATTTGGGAGCGATTTCATCCTTATGTTGTCAGATTTCCACTTATTGGCACGAAGCGATTTTCATCATTTCTAATGCGAACCGCTAAGGAATGGAATTCTCTCCCATCGTGTGTATTTCCAGAAAATTATAATTGGGGTCTCTTCAGCGCAATAGTGCATAGGCTACTGAACCAGCAAATTACATCTTCAACCCTGTAGTCACTTACTACCAGTCACTTACTTAACCCTTTACCAGGCCCCTAAGAACTAGCGTGTCTTCATTCGTACTGTATATATACGTACTGTTACAACCGTATTGAACGCCTTGTCAAAAATGTATCTACGAAAGTCGTAGATGTTCCTTTAAACCAGAAATAAAAATGTGGGTTACGGTTATCCCATCGCCTGTCTAAGTAACTAACTGTCTTATTATATTCTTGATCAGGCGAAGGGATATATTCCTCTCACATCTTATATCGGTTATCATAGTCAAGATTTAACTCCAAATCCACTACGAAACATTATATCAATCACTGAAAACATTATTCTAACACAAAAACAATTTTATTACTTACGTGAGTTTTTATAACATGACAAGACAATTTACCGGGCCGTGGGAAGAATAGCTCCCGTACAGTTAAACTCTAATAAGGCCATTGGATAATGTCAACCCACATCCTAATTCTGGTCATGCACAATAATGCATGAATATTTAGCAATGTTTACGATTACATTACCTTTCAACTCTCAAAATCAACAAAATATCAAAAATTTGTTCGACCTATGTACTTCTGTTTCATAGAAATTAAGGAAAGTGTTCGGATTTATCCGTAGTTTACTGAAATTAGAGTTCAAGTGAATTTAAACGGCTGCCAAAGATATATATATTACGCGATTTAGAAGCGTGTTGTGAATGAAGATCATAAAATAGTACTATTTTCAGGGATTGTCAAAATATTTTGTAGGAGGTTTGGAGATAAAACCTGACTACGGTAACCGATATAAGATGTGGGAGGAATATATCCCTTCGCCTGGTAAAGGGTTAAAGGGATAGCGCAGGATAATCCAGCTTTCTTAGCTTGGCTTATAGGCAAGATTACGATGCTTTAAGGATTTCAGTCCGTTGCTTAACCACGCCGACGCATTCCAAGATCACGTAAGGATGGTGTTTCTTCAGGTACACACACAGATCTCCCCTAGACAAGACGTATTGGTCATTCCGAGACTATATAAATGGTTGTTAAGTGGGTAATGTCCAGTGAGGGCGCTAACTACACAAAGAGTCAGGTTGTTTAGCCTTAGCGTAGGTACCGTGAAATAATGAAATCCCATCAAAAACATAAATGTAAAATGAGAGCCAAGTTCAATATCGCGTGCACTTCGCCGACAAAAGAATTGAGATCTGCAAGAGCGCCAAGTTCTTTGCCCTAAAATTTTTAGATACAAGGACATGCTACATACTCAATGCATTTATTTTACTTGGGGAGTAATTCAATATCAAGATTTGACTTGGCTAGTTTTCACAAACTAACTAAATTTTATAAAAGTAACATAGTCATAGTGATAGTTCATTATCAAGCTAACAGTATAAGTAACAAGACGTAAACTAACTTACGTACTTACCTTTACGAAAATAGGTTAATGATTTGATTGATTTTGATTTATAATATAAATTTATATTTTAAAACTAGCCAAGTCACGTCTTGATATTGAATTACACCCCAAGTAAAATAAATGCATTGAGTATGTAGCATGTCCTTGTATCTAAAAATTTTAGGGCAAAGAACTTGGCGCTCTTGCAGATCTCAATTCTTTTGTCGGCGAAGTGCACGCGATATTGAACTTGGTTCTCATTTTACATTTATGTTTTTGATGGGATATCATTACTTTTTGTACAGAAATTATTATGATGTGTAAATTACTTAATTATTATTTGTTAATTAGCTCTGTGTGCTAATCTAGTACATCTTTTGAAAGTTTTGAACAAACAAAGAATTTACCAAAACGGTTAGTACGTATTGGATTTTATGTGCATGTATGTGTAAGTGTGTGCGTGTGAGTGTATATGCTATTCTAGTATATCTTTCAAACAAAAAAAGAATTTTCCAAATCGGTTTATAAATGACAGAGTTCTGAGGCAACAACCATCAATAATAATAATAATAAAAAAAACATAAAAAAATCACTGTTTTAGATTTTTATATGTATACACACACAATTACTAAGCTGGATGCCAAATTTCACCTTTCTAGGTCACTTGGAAGTGGGTTAGGTTTTTGATTACTAGTCAGTCAGTCAGTCAGTCAGTGCTAAAAATACCGTTTTTTGGACTTTAATATCTCAATAACTATTTAACCTATATTAATGAAATTTGGGGTTCTACTTGTTCTAAAGGATCTTAATACATAAGCCAAATTTCATTTTTTTATGTTAAATAGATTTGGAGTTATTGGGGGGTCAAAAGTGGCTCCAAACGGTTCGTGTAATATAACACACGGCTGCTGCTCGCCAGTTCCTGCGGTGAACTTGGCTGGACACGCTGCCGCGTGTCTAGATAATGAACTTTATTCTGCAAGTACACTTTTACATGTCTGAGTCTACCGGCATTTCACAAGAGGAGACCACTGTTGAGAAGAAACGCCGAAAGAAACTCAACAGTCAGTAATTTTTCAGTGAATTAAATTTCATTTTTGTAACAAGCTTTTATAGCCGACTATACTTTTACTTGAAAATCCACCAATTGCTCACTAATACAACAACTAGGCTTTTGTCAAAGATTTAGGACCCCTAAAAAATTTGGCAGGGTTCCGCAGATCCTCATTTCTAATGCCAAGTAAAGTCATAAAAGTTTCACTGATATAGTAAACAGTTTTTAGACGTGTTAACACGAGTGCACTTGTGTATTTTTTAACTAAAATTGAGCGAGTCCTAAATATACGTAAACTGAAAACCCATAAATAACCCGTTCATGTACAAATTACATTTGAATCACTTTCTGAAATCTGTGCCAAACCATGTGGCAGGGGGAATAATTTATTTACTCACTTACGTTTAGAACTCATCTAATAATACAGTGTTTAACAGTTCTGCTGGCAAATTAAATTCACTATGTCGGCCTATCCGCATACGTACCAAATTATGGAAATTATGTGGGCACAACTTCCTAGTGTGCGGCTTCCCGTTAAACAGGTGCAGTACCAGTGAGCAATGGCGTTCATGTTCTCCGAATCACGGTCTATGAGAACGTAGGTAACAATAATGCGTTCGCGCTCTCACATGCCGTGATTGGATGCGGCCTCTGATGAGGTATGCATTATTTTGGGTTATATTGTATGTTGCTAAATCATTTAAGTTATTATTTTGGTATAACTCAATATGATAGATACCATTTCGGAGTTGCTCTGCAGAGTAGGACATTGCAAGTTTTATGTGAAAGGTACCTAATGCAAATAAAATAATTTCGTCATTGTTTAACAATGGAAAGTGTTCCAAATGCGGCATGTTAGCTTCCACGAAATGAACTCTTTGCCTATTAAGGTTCTTTGTCTGGACATAACCCTGCAAAAGATTCGGTGTGTGTACCAGAAGATTTATCCTGTTGAGGATATCCGCGGCCAATGGATTATCGCTAGCAACGCGGTAATTGCCGTTTATTATAGCGGCCGCTATCCGAAAATCGGCGAAAATATGCGGCAGAGCCCTATTAAAATAGGTTTGCCTTAGTAATTTAAATCTATTCTTAAATTTGCCGTTGACAGCTTCGACTACCCACCTGCATATCGTCACCAATCGTGGCTTGTTCGCTTCTTCAGTCGACAATTGAGTGGCGTCTCTATTTTTAGTTGGCGGCATATGAGCTTCGTATCCGTTAGACTCTATATCGTAAATACTATCTCTAAATCCTCTGTCCAGAATAAAGACGTCCCCCCTATGCACTACCCAGTGCAACATTATGCTCATCATTGCTCATTATTTGTCGCATCCAATGTTGTTGCCGAGTATGGCCCTAAAACGTCTAATATGTAACCATCGCTACAAACAATAAGAAATGGCTTCACCAAGTTTCGGAACTTATGGTGGCTATAACTTTTCCGT
Source organism: Apotomis capreana (assembly GCA_947623375.1). Lineage (NCBI taxonomy): Eukaryota > Metazoa > Arthropoda > Insecta > Lepidoptera > Tortricidae > Apotomis > Apotomis capreana. The sequence continues at coordinate 18,287,516 of OX392501.1, forward strand.
TGAAATAAAAAAATTGAGCTTTTTTCGACATAAACGTAGGTGCCGTCTGCTATCAAGATTAATTTTGAATTTTCTTGATTTCCAAAAATACCTTTAGGAATTAAAAGATTTCTACCCAAACCTTTCATTCTGGACAGTTGTCCAAGTGCAAGATGTCTTGGGACATAATCTTGTTCCAAGCACTCTCTTACAAGCTTCAATTTACGTTCGTAAGTTCGACGTGACTGATTAAAGAGCGTTGCGAGTCTTTCGTTTGACTCCCCCGTGCGAATTTTTGTTAAATAACAACCTAGGGTTGTTCTAGGCTGTCTGTATCTTTCTGCTAGTGATGTTGTCTCGTCCAAGATAGTATTGAACTGCTCTAACGTTAAGCCAGTCCAAAAATGCAGTTCAGGGTTATTGAGATTATTTGATTCAAAATCAAGTCTAGGCCTGTTGTTGACAGCTTCAACTAGCATATTAGTCATTTCTGAAATCAATGCTGAGTTGAAGTAATTAGTTTCATTTCCTAAGTCATCAAAATTTATTGCGGCAGAGTGTTCTCGGCAAATCCGCGCGCTTGACGGCACGAAAACCCGGTAATTGCTGAGCAGATAAACTTTGAGTGAGGATGGCAGTCTTCTTAGGTCGTCGTTGTTGCAGTTGCGGTACATACAACTTCGGGACGAATTGGGCGCTCTGACATAGTCCCGTACATAAATATCCTGGGGCTCATTTGGCACAACAACAGGATTATTCTCTGGTTCAGCATTTTCGTCAGCATCTGCAACGTGCTCCTCAGGCAAAACTGCGTTATTAGGAGCCCTTTGCCAACATCTGTGGCATACTGTCATCACGTCGTTAAATACAACTTCTGTTTATTGCGCATTCTGTGCTATGTAGGCAGTTAGCTCCGGGTTCTCTAGAGGAAACTGAGCCTGTAATACATGTCGTCTCCGTCGTAATGTAGAACGTGGACACATTACGCAACGTCAGTATTGTAAATATGTTTTTGGGTATTTTTGAAATCGGAATCAAGTCATACTCCAAATTAAGCATATTACCGATAGTATACGATCATGATCACATATCCTTGGGCAATAAAATGTATGAGAATGTATTACCGACCCACTGAATATTTATTTTCTCCAACTTGCTTGGAAATGTTCCCATTAATGTAGTAAAACTGGACCGCGAAATCGTTGGTTATATTTAGAAGGCGTTAATAAAAATTTTAAAAAATATACATTATTGGCCTTAGCCGGGAAATCAATATTATTTAAATAAGACGATTAAGTAAAAAACACACCTTCCGTTTATAACGTCTCATACAAATGAGGGTAATCTTAATTTGGCCGGTTACTGCATTTTTACTTTTAATTTTTTCAAAGACTTTGATAATTCACCATACAGCCAATTGTCCACTAAATTTAAAAAATAAAAACTATTATAAACTTTTAAATTGTTCTCTGCGTTTAGTTCTTGCACTGAACATTTTTTTGCTCTGCTACTGTCAATGTATTTGAAATGTCGACAAATTTCGAATAACGGACAAACAATTTAAATAATAATCTTATATGCGGTTAATTTATTTTCATGATTCTTAGTTATTTATTAGAGATTTCTCACGAAAGTTTTAATTTTAATAATATTTAATTAGTGAGTTGAAAATTAATAAGTGTACCAAACGTAAACAAATAAAAAATAAAACAGAAATGATTGTGTCCAAATCAATATAAAAGTTATTTTGAACTTATGATCATCTCCGAATGATAAATATGGTATGGTTTCTAAAAAAAACAGTGTGTTTAGAAGTTGTTAATTTAACTAAAATTTATAATTACCTATGTGCATATTTTTTGTTATTGTGTTTTCATATATATTTAATTCTTATTCATATATTTTGTTTTAATCAAACATATGATTCGGACCCGAAATTTTATTCCTATTCCTAAAAAAAATAAGTACCAAATGAACTTCATGGTACTGATATATTAAATTAAAATGTAGATTGGTGATTATTTCCAAGCATATTCGGAGAAAAGCACTATACAAGCCTCGGCGGGAATGTCAGTTCGCAGATTCGTATTATTGAAGGACTCGGCTACGCCTCGTCCTTCAAAATCATACTCATCCACGAACTGACTTTTCCCGGCCTCGGCAGTAATATACTATTAAATTACCGCCTAATGGCAAAAAAGTCGTCTACGTGCGCTTCGGCAAACATGCCGGACGCACTGCAGTGCTTAGGCAGCCTCAACAACATCCTTAAGGCGTTATTATACTGCACTCGCATTGTGTTATATGCCCTCTGCGTAAATCTTACCCACAGACTGCACGTGTAAAAGGTCTGACAGTATGCTTTAAATAGCGTCAATTTTACTTCCTTGTTACACCGTGCAAATCTGCGGGCAAGCATATTAGCACGTACTGACATCGCTCTCCTCTCTCTCTCTCGATCGTGGTCATCGCTTAAGTCTTCCGTGAGTATATGCCCCAGGTACTTAAACTTATCCACTCGCTTCAAAGGTACGCCGCACAGCACGATCCTAGGCTCCGTTGTTGGGTTATATTTGCGTGCTTTGAATACGACAACCTCACTTTTAGCAGCGTTGTACCTAAGACCATGCCGCTCGGCATACCTCTCACATACTGCGATAAGTTGCCGCACCGAGTCGACTGAGGGGCCCAGCAGCGCCATATCGTCCGCATAGCTAATGTTGTTAAAGCATGTCCCAGTGATATGGCAACCAACGCGCATCCCACTGAGCTCCCCAATCAATTCGTCGACATATTATTCATTAGTTACATTATAATCTTCTATTATAGTAATATACTATAATAATAATAAACGAATTTATTAGAAGGCAAGAAACTCATATTAAAATGATACTAAAATTAAAATACAATGTAAAAATAAACTTTCACTCTAAACCATATAAATAAAATTGGGCAAGTGCGAGTCCGACTTATTGCGCATGAAAGGTTCCGTACCATAATCTATAACAAGTTTGTTGTATGGGAGCCCCCCTTAAATATTTATTTTATTTAATTTTTAGGATTTGTTGTTATAGCGGCAATAGAAACACATCATCTGTGAAAATTTCAACTGTGTACCTAGTTATCACCGTTCTTGAGATACAGCCCGATCATTCTCTTAGGATCCATTGGCTGGATCCATGATGTATATAGTGATTTTATTTCTTCGTTGGACCCAGCCAATGCATTTTAAGAGAATGATCCCGGAACCCTAAAAACGGCCACAAATATAAAATTACAATTAAAAGTGTGCATTCTCAGAGCGGTGCAGGCGAAACCAGTGGACACTAGTCACTGTAGTCATTGGCTATCAGTGACAGAATTTCAATACCCGAGGTTCTCAGTCTTGTCTGAAATGCCGCAGACGGGGTTGTTAATATGGCGAAGAAGTTAGAGAAGGTTTATAATATTATTATTCTACATAATGCCGAAAACGCTCATTGTTTGAGCTCTTAACGCTTGACTCAGGAATTCGCCTTCGAAGTTCGGGGGGCTTGAGCTTTCAATGGCAACGAGTACTCAAAGCTTGAGCTCTCTTTTAAGCTCAAGTCTTAAAGACTTATTATTAAGAGCTCGTCAAAAGCTTGAGTCGTTAAGGTTCTGAACCGTTATTGAGCTCAAACCTTCAACGCTCGAGTCTTCAAAGCTTGAACCTTCAAGGTTTGCGAGTCTATAAGGTTCAAAAGTCTTCAAGACTAGTCTTCTAACAACACTAATCCCGAGGCTAAAGTAACCGGTTGGTTATTCCACTACAAAAAAGTAGTACTAGTTATTTGCATAGAATATGTTTTTGATCAATGTTGTAAGTCTCTTCTTCTGGGTAAGTTTTTGGTTTTCGGACGCGGTGGGTTTTACTTTTCTTGCTCGTTTCGCAATGCCCATATCATGTAGATACTTTTTCACTGTTTTTCCATCACAGTTAATTTTTTTCCGAGTTCTCTGTAGGATTGAGCTACCGGTTGCAGTAATTTTTTTCAGTTGGCTTCTTTTCCTTTCAGTTGCAGTAGTTCGGACAGAAACTGATATTCCGATTCCAACAATATACAAAAGAGCTAAAATTTACCAAGGGCTTAATTTTGTCACTGAATTACGAAGCTTATCAAGCCTAAAAAGTGGACTCTATGATGCAAGAAATAAGGCAGTAGGTACAAAAAAAACAGTTTTTAATGATTTGAATAATGTACAAGTACCTAAAATATTTAGCGAGTTAGTATTAAGCGACTACGATGATGGACAAACCCGTATTATCATTTTTTGTTCTAAAGAATCAAGAAAACTAATAAAGAATATAAGGAGTTTTTTGTTGAAGGCACTTTCCACAGTTGCCCCAAGCCATTTTATCAGCTATTAAGCATTGACGGCGATTTCAGAAGTACTAAATTCACGGTCAACACAAGACCTTTACGTTCTGATACCAAATAAGAAACAACTAAGTTATGACATCGTTTTCGAAATGATCAAGTCACGATTACCAGAAATGCATTGCATTGTGACTTCGAGATCGCCTTGTGGAACGCTGTACTCAAAACGTACCCAAAAACAAATATAAAGGGTTGTTATTTCCATTGGGTGAGAAACATGCGGCGTATGGGAAAAAAACTCAAGCATTAACGCAAGAACGAAAAACGAATTGTGGGACTATGTACGACTTTACCACTTCTTCCATTAGAGTGGATATCTAAAGGGTGGCTATATATTAAATCAGAATACAAAAATAACAAATTGAAAATGCCAAAATTTATAGCATACGTAAAAGGCTTTCTTAAAAAAAGCCTCTAAACTTTATCAGCGTTTTTGGTCTTAGGCATAGGACGAACAACGTTTTGGAATCATTTCACGCCGCACTGAATAAACGTTTAAACAAAAACGTAACATTGCTGCGTTTATTAAATGTTATTTCTGATGCTGAGAAATATATGGAAACAACGATTCCAAACAAGCGTACAAGTCAATATGTTCAACGTGACGAGTTTATACAACTGACTATGATGAAATTAGTAACTCACGAAATTTCAATCGGACATGCCCTTGAAAAGTTAAGATAAGTTTTTATTTTAGTGCTTTGTTTTACTAAAAGTAATAAAAAAATGTGACCAACTAAAGCCATTTTATTTTATACAAAGTTTTATTTAAGTCTCAAACATAACGGACACAATTCACCAACAATTGGACCGAAGTGTTAATGGAATCTATTGCGTTTCTAAAAATACGAACATCATTTGAGTACTCCTGTCCAAAATCGCTAAGAGTGTCTTGAGTTTGTGATAGTTGAACCCAGTTTGTCTCTTCCAAGTGCTGCTGACAAATGCGACATTTCGGAGGCAAATAAAAGTTATGCCCAAGTAATATTTTGGCCTTCTCGATGTCCGGAACTTCCAATAAATTTATATTTTCACACCCACTAATGACACATTTCGTTGGGTCATCGTAAGCACGCCGCAGCATTCCATAGAACTCAGACATTTTCTGCTAGTATTTCTATGAAGACAACTTGGTTAAACGGTTTACCTTTGAAATGTCGACAATCGTTTCATCGAATTTACATTTCATCGAAAACATTTTTTTTTCTGAAATCACAAAATATTTTTGAATGTTATAACACAAACCTAACCTAATCTAAAGGTTATAATTTTCAAAATGTCTGAAAAATTTATGACTTACGAGTAAAAATTTGTCGACGAAATAAAAATTCGACGAAATGAAGCATTCGGTGAAACGTTTGTCGACATTTCAAGGGTATCCGTGGTTAAACTCGACGTTAGGTCGGTGTCATTTGGCATATAATAATGTCAACACCAACAAAAACGTTTAACTGAATAGTTTTTAAATCATTAATTTCAGTCGATATATTTCTCCAATTGTCCCGTCGGGAATATTTTTTTACAAAATATGTATCTGATCAACCAATTGGTTCGATAGGAATAAGTGGCCACATGGAGTTCCGTTTTTTACAACTAGTTGATCGGAGTGGAGGAACAGAATTAGTCATTTGTTTCCCTTATTTCAGTAAATATGACATTAGTCTATTAGTAACGGAAAAACTCAACAGACACTTGTCGCAAAAATAACAAAAACTGACACCTGCTGTTATTTTTTTAATTCATTAATAACGGGTATGTCCCCCTATTTTGTTCACACACTTCTGAAGCCTAGAGTGCATCCTCTCGATCAAATTTCTGATGTTTTCAGCTGGTATTTCTTCCCAGGCACGTTTCAAAGCATCAATGAGCTGCTGCTGGTTGGAAACCTCTTGCTGATGCTCTCTAACCCATCGCTTTTATTGGTCTCAGTGATGTTCAATTGGGTTTAAATTCGGGCTATACGCTGGCCATGGTAGGAATACGGGAGTTTTCCAGTACAGTCAAAGTTTCCTGAGCTACGTGTTGGCGGGCATTGTGTTGCATTAAGATGAACTCGGGGGCCACTCTTTGTGCGAACGGAATCACATAAGGCCTGATGACTTCGTTCCCGTACCGTCGTGCTGCCACGGTACCCTGATTTGAGAATACAAGCTCAGTTTTACCGTGTAAGCTTATTCCAGCCCATATCATTACACTAGGACCGTCAAAACGGTCAATTTCTTGGATGCAGGCATTAGAAAACTCGCCTTGACGTCTCCATACTCTGATTCGCCGATCATGACTACAAAACTTCACTTTACACTCATCTGTGAAAAGCACCATACCCTATTGATTTACGCCCCAATCCAAATGTTAACGGCACAAATTTAATCGATTTGCACGGTGAACCCTTGATAGGGGAACTCCTACAACTGGTCATCTGGACCGTTGTTGGACTTCATGTAGTTGATTACCGATGGGTTGGTCACTAACACAAGTCCCCGTTGTCAGTCGTAGACGATTTTGCAACTTACGAGTCGTCACAGAACGCTCTCGTCGTGCACTTAACCGGATGTAATGACCCTCTTGTACCGTAGTCACATGCACTCTACTTGACCTAGGCCTTTTCACAGTACTGCCGGTCTCTTGAAAGCGATTCCTCACATTGTGGATGGCTCTGCGACAAAATCCTAACGCATCAGCTGCAGACCGCTCCGTATTACCTTCAGCAGTCATTGTATCGGCTCTGGTGCCAGTAATAGAGTGTCCATATGCCTTCTTTGTCGTGGGATTACTGACACAGTATGATTAATTCGACAACAGATGAATAGAAATTAGTTTTTAGCAGAATAAATAATTCGATCTTTTTTCTTTGATTTAATTTTTGGTCTGCTATGAAACAAACAACAGTATGAATAAGGTTGGATATACTGAAGGATGCCGGACATTATTAATTAATCACTTAATAATTAGTTTATGTCCAATAATTAACAATAAAACGAAAATATATAAGTAGCCTAAATATATAAGTAGTTTTCATTTTTCATTTTCAGCCCTTATTTTGTTTTGACTAGTATACATAACCGAATAGAATTGAATTTCAGTTCTAGATAATAACATCATTGACGCAGGTGATTATCCGCTTTAAAAATGATGGACTTAAGTTATGTAAAAATAATGTTTAACAATATGCAATCGTTTTCATATCCTAGTGGAAACTTCAATGTAATTGACAAGATAATTAAAGATAATTTAAGAGGTGACATGATAATTTACTAGTGGCCAGTACTTTCTTAATTATACTGTTTACCTTATATACCATGACCGAACTATGAACGTGTTCGGCAAAATAAACATTATTTGCATTGAACTGTATGGCTATGCCCACTAACACGTTCTGTCACCGACCAGCATGTCTTTTTTCCAATTTGTTTGAATGAGTCCATACTAAAATGTGCTAAAGCGTCATCGTCATTTAATATTTGCAGTAGTGTTGGGTGCTTATCAGTAAGGGTCTTTATTTTATGATTCCAACCTTCAACTACGTAATTCGTACGGTGTTGCTCCGAAAATACATTCCATATTGGAATAAAGTTTGGGCTCATCCTGAATTTTTGGAAATAATTTTTTCACGACACTGCTCGAAAATGTGGCCATAGATTACCTGAATCCAGTACACAAAACTGCTTATATATGTTCATTTGTAAACTGTATAATCTATGTTAGCTCCCAACACGACAACAATGTTGGACCTTACGGTAACAGTTGTTCGTATCTACACTTGAATTTCATAGTAAGATACGACATTTTAGAAAATATTTCAGACTAATTTTCTCGGTTGGCATAAACGACAATTTAACCAATCCAAGCTTATTCGTCTGCTGCATGTCAAATTAAATTGACCAATGAGAATGCGTCATTTATGAGGTGTATTATTTTTTCTTAAACTTATAAATACCCATAAACGAGTTTATTTTCTTAAGTAAGAAAATACTCCTCAGGTTTACTTTTTAATAAGTTTTTGTTAAAAAAGGTTTTAGTCTGAAAATCATGAACATTTATATTTTAAAATTTGTTATGAGGCGTAAAACAATTTCCTAATTTCTACAATGACTAATTTCTCAACAAATAAACAGTTTTCAACAAATAAACACTTTTAATTAACTATATAAATATTGAGTTCATTTTTTTTTATTCGGCTGTAAAGTTATGACTCCATTGCGACGAGATGCGATGCGCGCATGCGCAACGGGTCAGCCGGCCATATAAAAAATACAAAATGTTTGTTTAGTAAATATTAAAATTAGTTTTGTAATGTGATAATGTGATTAATTTAATAATATTCACTTTGACTCACGAAATATATAATATTAGGAACGTATGTTAATATTGCGTACCGTTACAATGACCCTTCAGTGTATAATGTATCGTAGTTTACCTGAGTGTAACCTAGACTAAATATTTAAATGTCTAAATTAAGTTGAAAGTGAAGTTAGTTTGAATATTTTTGTTACTTCTTCATAACTGGGTTGAAAATCGTCTTTATGTCGTTTGAATCTGGGGGCACGATCACCTTTAGGTTTATAATAGCCCTGATTTTTAAAGCAATGAGGCTGCAACAAGGCGCCGTTTAATGACCAATATGAAAAACTCGTATTATAATATATTTCCTCGTGTCGTGAAAAGCACTATGTTAAGTCTCGGCTGAAAGTGCAATAGATTAACTCGTACTATTCGAAATTTACTCGTTAATCTATTGCTTACTTTACAGCCTCCACAACAATGTACTACTCAATTCACTCAATTTTTCATTTGGAGCTACTGATAGCATCTCATTAGATACGCATTGCCAGCCATGAAAAATATATTCTATGGGTAGCAATGGCAAGGCAAGACACTGCACAGGTTAACAAAATATTTCTGATGTTTTGCTTTCAGATGTAGTTTTTTTGCCTTACGACTCAAGCAATCGCGGAAATGAAAGTAACAAACCTTAAGCTGTATATTAGGTCAATTAACCCAGGTGAATTAAGTCTACGGCGGGGACTGTGCATATACAAATGGTAGGTATGTACTATACAGCGTGCTGAAAAGGTCCAATTCAATGTATATTTTGTCGTGGCACACCACGAGATGGTAACATTAGCGATTTATTTGTTAGTCATCATCATCAACAGAACTAGTGGGAATAGAGGGTCTCTTACAGGGATGTAAAGTGGCCCTTTTTCCTTTCAAATAAACCGACTATAGGTACGTCTGTGTAGCTTGTGTTTGATGCCCAACGATTTTGCCTTCTTCCAGATACAATTATTAGAATGATAATTTAGCATTTCTTTATAATCACAGCAGGTAATGTTTTCACAAAAACATTAGATTCTTTATTGAATTCCATACGTATTTAGATTGGTCTTTATTATATCAAACAAAGCAAAATACGACGCTTCTTTTTTATACTCATCAGAGCATGACAAATTGGGACTACTAGAATTAATTTGGGCTACGAGCTACCTATATCGCCGTGTATAATGAATAATTCGTAAAACGGATCAGAAGCACACTGAAATGATGCATCTAGGAAAAATCCTTTATCTTGGGAAGTAAATCCGCTACTTCAGTATTGAAGAATATCAGTATTCTCGTATCCTTTTCTGCTAGTAATGATAGTTAAATGAGTGTTATGCGACATGACAGTTATGAGTAAGTTTATGCTGAAGTATCAATCGGCTACAAATGATTCTGCGCTAACTGTTATGCGGAGTGTATTTCGGACAATCGATATTACTCGTATGCAAGATAAAGGCAACCCCTCTCCGATGACCATTTCTGATTTATTGTTAGGACTTACTTTGTAAAAACTTGAGTTTATACCAGGTGAGCCCTGTAATAGGAGCAATAAATTAAAACAGATTCTACCCCTGAAACTGAACAATATTTATTAAACAACTTTTAAAAATAACTCATTTATAATTGTAAACCTGTAAAATAGAGTTTATTCAAAAAAGCAATGTATTGCGAAACATTTGATATTTAGTAAAGTGACAGCTATGTCAATGCTAAGGCGATGTCAATGTTGGACGGCGTACATTGAAAATGCTATATACTTTGTTTGAAATAATGAACATATGAAAACAGTATATTTAAAAAAGTTTCTGAACATATGTGGTTCAGTAGAACGAGTAAAATCTATGTTTTAATTTTTTGCTCCTGTTACAGGACCCACATGGTATTGTATTTCTCAGTAAGAGACTTTTAGGACTATCAATATTATGAAAAAATATATTTAGGACATACTCGTACGATGCAGTATTGTAAGGAATGAATAAGACTAAGTGTCATTATGGCAGGAGTGTTATGGGTAACGTCTTAAGGATAAACAATGTTAGGGCATTGAAATTAGGATTAGGACACGCAAAATTTGGATTTTTTACAATTAGGTAAAATACATTTAAGTCTAAAATAAATAAGGACAGTCAATGCAGTATGGGACGCCATAAATATGGGTATTTCACGACGTTAGGACAAAATGATGTTATAACAAAGAATAGAACCGCTTATGGGATATCTACTATGCTAATGCTATGAAGGAAGTTAAAAACCACACAGAGTATAATCATTTACTTATCATCATCATCATATATTTAAGAGGCAGGCTCCCGTCGGTGGAGCAACTTTCAAATTAATAAACGTTCCGATTTTAGCTGAATTTCTTTATAATAAAACGATGAAGCATTTTTTAGCTCATATATTTTCCTTCTTTTTTGTCCTGGTTTCCCCCTTTCCCTTTTTCTACTCGAGAGGATGCTCGTAGATCGACTATCAACCGTCTCCACCTCAATCCTTTACCTAACTGCATTTGAGATTACCTATACTTAAGATCTGATAAAATTATGTATTTCTTGTTATGTAATCGTCATTTAACAAGTTGACATCAAATAATATTATTATTTTTGTATAAGTGCTAGAATAGTAGTTTATGTGACTGTACATAATGAAGGGTATTTAAACACGAGTGTGGGTTTATGAAACGAGCCGAAGGCAAGTTTCATAATAACATCACACGAGTGTTTTAATGCCTAATTATTATGTACAGTTACATACACTACTTTATATCACACACATATCATTAGCCTCCATGATGCATTCAGGAGCCGCACATTATGACAAATTTCACCGGGTAATGGCGGTAATGAAGTTTTCTGGCAGCTGTCATAGTTTTTTTTTTCAATTCAGAGACAAACTAGAGTCAGCCCCAACTATCATATCGTTCGATATCTTACTTACGTGCGATATTTGTCAAATTTAATTGCAAATTGACAATTCATTTCTAACTAAACGTCATCTCGACTGATATTAGAATAGAGGTCAAATCAAATTACTTTGTTTTTCAGAAATGTTCGAAATCTGAATGAATAATATTATCGAAATCGATGTTATTACTTAGCAATAATAACATTTCTTCAGATAAGAAATTTGTTCTAACAAAACATTCTATTTTTATGGGCTTCATAATGTGCGGTTCTTGAGTGCATCATGAAGTGTTTATGATATTTGGATAGATAAAAGGATTAATGTACGCCCGCGCACGGATATTCTATGATATTGTAATATCTCCATAGGAAAACGAAGTAAACTGGTATGATATACGAAAACTGCAGATTAATTTAATAAGTGTAATAATTATAGCGCTTGTCCAATTGTGTAATGGAATTAAGAAATACGCTGAAAAGTGGCTGGATAACTTATACAAAAATGTTAATAAAAGAAGCAAACTGTATCAACCCGAACAACTAAATATTAAATAAATAAATAAAAATCATTTATTTCGACCAACTGGCACACAATAAAATATTACACAGCGTTGCGACAATCATTCGTCGAGGAAGCCGTGGCCATTGATGATGGTGTTTGAGTATTTTGTCATTCCGAGAAATTAAATGGAAACTTTCGTCACCAATAAATATTTATTCATCACTCTGATTATATGATCCTCTCTCATGATCTTCCGTATATCTGGTTCATGTATCACATTCGATTTGTGTTATCTGTAATAATGCAGTGTGCGAAATAAAATAAATAGGAATTTCTACTACCTCTATTACACAATCGAAATCTCTCAAGGATGGTATATTGTAATGTTTCTTTTTTATATCTAAGAAATAAACAAACTGGATTTGGCTTTCAATCATTAAGCGTTAATGCTATACAATCTTTTTTGACTAATCATTACTTGGGCACTTAAAAATGAAGTCCTAGAAGTGTTAGCATTTTTCTAGTTACACTTCTGTTTAGTATCGTCTACTATTGTCTACGTCGTGTAGATTTTTTTAAATTTTCTAACGTGTTGTTGTACTATGAAATATCCAAAATTCGTAGTTGATACCATTAAATCAAATAAAGGAGTATCCCATGCAGAGTGCTATAAAGCAGTCTTAGCGAAAAATGTATGGGTTGAAACGTAAGAAAACTGTAAACAAAAAGTTAAATCTACAAATGAACCTCCCAAGTAACACAAGTTGCTGTATAACTATTCACATTGGGGTTATTTTAGAGCTCTTGGTGTAATAAGACTCTAATAAGAGTTCGCTGGTAGACTTTCAGCTGAATAATAGCATTCAGTACTTTTTATTCAGATTAAGTCTGATTAACAGCTGCATTACGTCCAAAAAATGTATCATTATATCGCTTCTATTCAGCTTTTACCACTTTCAGCTGCATGGTAGCATTCAGTAATTTTTATTCAGCTTAAATCTGATTAACAGCTGCATTATGTCCACAAAAGCATCATTATATCGCTTCTATTCAGCTTTAACCGGGATTTAGACCTTTTACCTGAATAAGGGCTGTTTATTGGATAAAATTTTGCTGACAGCGGTATAACGAGGTATGTGTGAACTACTATTCCGCTGACTTTTAAGGTACCACGAGTGAACTATTATACAGTCAATAGGCGTATAATGGATGAAATGTGGTTTATTATACTGCGTAATGCTGACCGTATTTACCGCTAACCAACCTTTATACTGCCGTTGATAGTCTGCATAGGGGCTGTTTAAACATTCACTAGATGCCTAAATGCTCTTTAAAGGTACACTAATGTACCGGTATACCGGTTTGTTACTCAATAGTAGTTCACAAAAGTAACTTTCATCAGACTTTGTCTGAATAAATGAGTAGGTGTGGACCTTTGTGCAGTAAATGAAGTAAATGTGGTACTTAAATCAGTTTATTTATCTGTTGATGGCTGTGAAACGGATTTTGCTCCACTAAAGTAAAATAACAAAGAATAATTTGTATTGCACTAAAAGTATCCTTAAAAAGTAGGCTTAAATGTGGATTCCTAAATTGCTATATAAGACCTGTTTAAATGTTCACGGCAAGGCTAAATACCCAAAAAAAAAAAAAAACGAGAATTTACTGCACATCGCCGAAGCCCTAGGTAAACTTTTAGGCACTACTATTACCCAGGACAATATTAAAGATATTCATAGGGTGCCCCATAACAAGGCGACAGATCGGCCAAAGAATATCATAATTCAATTACACACCCGCCATCTACGTGATAACATACTGGCCGCAGCGAGGGTGCGCCGAGGACTGACGGCCGGGCAGCTATTCGCGGCCGCCGGCTGCGGTGATGCAGCGTCAGCAGCTGGGACAGCGGCCGCCGGCGGCAGCGATGCGCCTACAGCCGCCGGGATAGTGGCCGCGTCGTCTCCGATATACATAAACGAACACTTAACGTTGAAGAATAAAATTTTGTATGCCAAGGCTCGTCAAATAAAGAATAATAAGAATTACAAATGGATCTGGATTCGAAATGCAACTATATTAATGCGCAAGACTGATGATTCTAATATTTTTGCAATAAAACGTGATTCTGACCTCGACCGCCTGTGACACGCATGTTTACTTTCTCTTATCAATATTGTTTTGTTTATATTGTATTTGTTTCTGTCTTGGCATGACTATCGCGCTAAGTATACGTTAAAGACAAGAAGTTTAAAACATATTAGTACGATTATGGGCTGTGTTGTTTATATAAAAATTTCATGTTTGGATGAGGTATATTACCACTCAATTTTATTATTAAATATTTGTTATTTCACGGGTAAACAAGTTATAATTGTTCTAAGACTATGCACAGGCGGATTGGCCGGCTACGCCCGGGTCACCAACCATTTACTATATATTCTATTTTATTATTATTTTTATTCATTTAGTATTTTGAACTCTAATGACTAGCAAAAGTGAACTATCATTTTATTACCAAAACTGTGGTGGACTGCGGTCTAAGTTGGCCGACCTCCGCGTCAATGTATTAAATTCTTCGTATGACGTAATTATGTTAACCGAGACTTGGCTTCAGCCTGGTATATTGGACGCCGAGGTGTTGGGTGGCGATTACACAATCCACCGTCGGGATCGCGACCTGTCTACCCATCACAAAAAGGATGGTGGCGGGGTTCTGATTGCTGTACGAAACTCCATACAGGCCACTCGTTGCACGAACTGGGAGTCCCCAGATGCTGAGGATCTTTTTATGGTTTTACCAACAGCTAATTACAACCTAATTCTTTCTGTCGTTTATATTCCCCCGGCCTCCCACAAAGATATTTACAGTTATCATTTCAAAACATCAGAGAAAATTCAAGATGAAGTGCCCAATTGTAAACTCTGCATAGCAGGGGATTATAACTTGCCTGAATTAGTATGGGTTCCAACACTTCCAACCCATGGTTCATCTTCATTGAGTGTCCATTCACTTTCTACTCCCAGTGAAGCGGCTAAATACCTCATTAATACGAGCAATTTCGTAAATCTGCTGCAATTTAACTACTTAATCAATCAGAACAATAAAACTCTAGACTTATTATTATCGAATATTGATTGTCATCTTTCCACTCCCGATGTAGTTTTAAGTAATATTGATAGACACCATCCGCCATTTAAATTTGTTATTAATACGTGCCTTAGCACTTCTTTATCTTCAGCGGATGTACCAAAATACAATTTCTATAAAGCTGACTACCCAGAAATTATAAATCAACTGAATAAAATAAACTGGTCAGATGAGTTAGATTTATTATCCACAAACGACGCTGTTTCAAATTTTTACAACATTATCTACAAAATAATCGACCTTAATGTACCATTATGCAAAAAGAATAACGCTGCGTACCCAAAATGGTTCTCGCATGCACTTATAAAAACACTCAAGCGTAAGGAAAAAGTATGGTTAAAATGGAAAATATACCAATCTCTTAGAGACTATAGCGAATTCTCCCTGTTACGTTCACGATGCAAATTACTGATGACACAATGTTTTCGCGAATACACCGACAATACCGAAAAAGCGATGGCGTCTAATATAAAATCATTCTGGGCTTATATATCATCATTAAGAAAAACAAAATCTAATTATCCACACACTATGTCCCTGGAAGACGCATCTGCCGACACCCCTAGTGACATCTGCGAATTATTTTCAAAGTTTTTTAGTTCGGTATTCGAAAGCAAACCCAATTACAATAAAATTGACCTTGACGATCTACCATGTTCACCGTTAGCTAATATTATACCGAGCTTATATATATGTGAGACAGACATCAAACGTAAACTTCGCGAGATAGATCCTAACAAAGGTCCAGGTCCAGATAAAATTAGTCCACAGTTTTTTAAAAATACGTCTCCAGCTATAATAACGCCATTAAAAAAACTATTTAACAAATGCCTCTTAGAGGGAACATTCCCCGAAGCTTGGAAAATGTCTTTTGTCACACCCATACATAAATCTGGATCCAAAGCTCAGGTTACTAACTATAGACCCATTTCAATACAATCCTGCATCTCAAAGTTGTTAGAGTCCCTCATTCATGATGTGATTTATCCACTTATCAAAAATAGTATTATTCCTCAGCAGCATGGCTTTATGAAGCGTAAATCGACATCAACCAATCTCTTGATTTTTTCCAACTTTCTTTTTTCTTCTATGGACAAACGTACTCAAGTTGATGTGGTATACACAGACTTCCGGAAAGCCTTTGATAAAGTCGATCATTTATTACTATTACGAAAATTAGCTTATAATGGTATCAAAGGTAACTTACTGAGATGGTTTGCTTCCTATATCGAGAACCGAACGCAGAAAATCGTTATAAACGGTTACGAATCGCAAACAACGCGGGTGTCTTCTGGGGTGATTCAAGGATCTATCTTAGGACCACTTCTATATACTTTATTTATAAATGATATCAGTACTTGCTTCCGGTATTGTGAATTCGCTATGTTCGCAGATGATTTAAAAATATTTAAAACCGTAAAAAACCATAACGAGTGCAAACTGATCCAAGAGGACCTGGATCGCTTCCATAACTACTGCACCACCAACAAACTATATTTGGCTTACGATAAATGTGTACATATAATATTTACTAAAAATAAACATAAAATATCAAATAATTACAACATAGGAGGAGAAATTATCAAAAGGGTTTCGCATGTGAAGGATCTTGGGGTGACACTCGACGAGAAGTTAAATCTTGATCAACATATTAATAATATCACTGCTAAAGCCTATCAGATGCTTGGATTTGTTCTTAGAGCTGCTAAACCTTTAAAAAAATACACGTCGTACCTACTTTTGTACAAGTCTCTTGTCCGGCCCTACCTGGAATATGCATCAGAAGTTTGGAACCCTCTCTATATGACATATACACACCAGGTGGAGGCAGTTCAGAAACGATTCCTGAGAGCACTTAACTACAGACTTGCTCATACACCCTTGTCATATGAAAAGCTTCTCGAGCGGTACAAGCTTAACACACTGGAAAGTAGGCGTAAAGTGCAGGATGCAATGATACTATTTAATATATGTACGGGCCACTATGACTGTCCGAAATTATTGGAAAGTATAAGTTTCAAAGCCCCTCCACATAGAACGCGAACCAAGTCCCTATTCGCGGTCCCGATGGCTGCGACAAACGCAGGCGTTCGAGCTCCTCTGCGCAGAATGTGTCAGCAATATAATAGGAGCCTGGTCTCGGTTGATATATTTAGTAACACACGTGTTAATTTCAAGAATAAAGTTAACCAACTCTTGTAATCCAACAATGGTCCAAGTTGCTTTTCTAAACTACGAGTCATTCACTTACTCAGGAATTGTATGTGTATGTACTGTTAATTGCGCATTGTTTAACATATAATTTGTCTGGCTCTTCGTTTACGGTACCTTAAGTTAGTATTAGTATAATACGTTTTCATCTCAGTTTTAGTATAAAAAGTGTTAATCAAGTGTTCTTTTAATGGCAATGCCACCTTATTTACTTACATAAAATCTTAGTGGGAATTGTGTTAGGATGTAGGCCATACCTAGCGTAAGATTTATTTTCTTATTATGTAACTGTTTTTGTCTATGTCTGTTTTTTTCCCCAATAAAGAAAATAAAAATAAAATGTGAACTATTAAACATAAACAAAACAGGTTATAGCTGATTACAGTTCACGTGTTGAATTTTACACAGTTTTTTGCTAATTAGCAGAACAAAAGTGACCTACAAAATAGCCCTTGGCAAGAATTTGAATTTATAATGGTTCACATCGCTGCTTAGCATCAAGCTACCATTTTATATTGTGAATTTAGTAATTATCGTATCATTTTTTTCGTTTTAAGAGGTTTAGGCGTGAATACTAAACCGAAAGAACTAATGTTTACTTCCTAAAATCATTGTAATAACTTAACCTAATATTTACGTTTAAAGCAATAAAAATATATTTGTAATGTTTACACCAAGGCTTATTTATATCAAAAATCAGAGAAAAAAATGAATATTTTCGTGGCGCGTCAAAAATATCTTATATATTATATAATGACAGTAAACTCCCATGTAAACTCCCATTCCCAATCATTTTCTTCACGTTATTGTGAAAAACAGCTACATTCCCGATAGTAAAAAAATGTGTCCTCCATTAAAAAATACTTTGTAACTTGTATCACTTGACACAATAAGTCACCATCACCTGTGCATTGACTCGAACCAATTATGTTACTGTTTGGCAATGTTTAATAAAAATAGTTTCTCATAATACAGCTCAGCGGCAGCCTGCTTAAAAGATTTATGAAGGTGCACATGTGAATAAAATTCTGAATAAAGGGTAACTAGTGCTCCCTTAGTCAGTTGGTATTCAGCCTTTATAACTCCTGTAACCCTTTATACCACCGTTAAATTGCTCTTAAGCAGCAATGTGAACTTAGGGCTGAATAATTTGTGCCCACTTAAGAGCTTTAAGGTCTGTATAAGGTCTTATACAGCCCTTATACAGGTAATGTATTCAGCTTTAAGAGTAATTGACACAACTTATTCAGGTGTTATACAGACTATGTGTGTTACTTGGGCTGTACCAAAATTATACGAAGTTGTAAACGCCTACAGAGATAGTGGATATAATCTAGTGCATGAAAGTCAATCCTTTGAAGATGTTAAAGGTGGTCTATATAAAATTAAGAATATGAGCCTTGGAGTTCGCAAGGTTACGTACCAATAAAGTTATAGATGTTGTTATACCTCAAAAATTTAATGATTTTTCATAGCTGATTACAATTCAGACGGAATGCGAATCATCATATTAGGCACGAAAACTGGAATTGTAATGATGCAAAAATTGGACCATTTCTTCGAGGACGGGACATTCAAGTCGTGTGTATTCTCCATTCTGCCAAAAATATTCAGTACACGGACATTGTGGGAGTAACCATGAAAATACGTTTATAAGACCACTTGTTTACGTGCTAATGTCTCACAGGAATTATACAGCATACATGATTTTATTTGAAATGCTGAAATCGAAAATGCCGAGATGGAAGCCGAAGAAGTTCATTTGTGATTTTGAGACAAGTAAAGTGAAGGCACTTCATGATGCGATCCCTCAAATAAAAGTTAAAGGATGCTACTATCACTTTCAAGAGTCTTGTGTGAAAGGCGAAGGCAATAAAGTTATTTAACTCGAAACAAGGTCGCCGCTGTGTGTGTGCTCCTATGCCGCAACTTGGCTTTATGGTCAGAAAGCACCATTTCCGAGGGATGGGCATACATACGTGAGTAATATTGGAACTATGAATGTATGCACTCATTTCTAGAATATTTCAACAAATATTGGCTAAAAAAATCGTTTCGAAAGCAAGTGGTGTGTATTCGGAGAGAGACACCGCACTAACAATTATGTCGAAGGCTGGCATTCAAGCTTGATCAAAAACATTAAGAAATATAACAGAAATTGGTAGACTTACTTTTTGAATTTAAAAGAGATGCCATTCGCAAACCAAATTCACGAAAATCCAACAGTTTAATGACCAGTCAATACGGGATACCCAGCTAAGTCTGTTAGATGGACATATTTCCTTGAGATTATTCGTTAGCAAAACTCCCTTCGGCCGCCGACGAAACCATGCTACGTAACCGGTTACTTGTAAAGGATTGTTTTTCTTGCTACGAAACCAGTTACCTACAAAGAGGTTTTATTCTTCCTACGAAGCTGGTTTCGTAGAAAGAAGAATATTTTTTTCAACAGGCTTTTACTGCCTGCGTTTATCGTGTTTCCCGACGAAATAGCGAAATAAAAGTAGCCTGTCCTTCCCTTCCCTGGGCTTTCAGCTATCACTTTACCAAAATTTATAAGATCTTTTGTTCTATGTTGAATACTCTTTTCTAACATAACTGGCTGATTATAATATCTTTTATAAAAAAATAATTTATCTGACATGTATGTATTTATTAAAGTGTCAACTTGAAATGATAAAATAGATTTATTACATTCACACGACGCACACATCATTGTAATGAGTGGTTCCAGAGAAGTTGAATTTATTACAACTCGAAAAGGTGGAGTTTCATTACTCTATAATGGTCGTCGATACCACCGTAAAAAGATTTATCGTAACGGTAATTCATTCTGGCTATGCTATGAGAATAACAGGGGTTGTTCCGGACATGTGACTTTAAATGACCGAAATGAAATTGTCAAAGAAAACACTCAACATTCTTCAGGATGTCTACAAAACATGGCTGAAAATAAAATCTTATTAGAGCTTGACCGGCTGAAAGACAGAGCGAGTTGCAATTTCGATTCAAAACCAATATGATGACGAGTTTCATTCCTTAGAAGATAAAGGTTTACATATGATTGCGATCTTCCGAAGTTTAGTGGTGTTAAAACTGGTCTTATCAACGCACGCAATAAAGTGTTAGGTGCAACTAAAATTCAATTTTCCTCAAGTAGTGAAAGTGGTCATACCAGAAAAATATAAGAATTTTCTATTGGCAGACTATTGTGATGATGACACCAGCAAGAGAATTATTCTGTTTTGTTCTCCTAGAATAAGAAGTTTAATTAGTGATTTTGAACATATATCTTGGCGGATGGCACTTTCAAGTCCTGCCCCCCTAATTTCAAACAACTATACGAGTATACAGTCCATGGAGTGAACAAACACAATAGCTCGATAAGTCCACTCATCTATTGTTTGTTACCTGACAAAAATATGAAAACTTATGAGATAGTGTTTCAACTTATAAAATCGTCATTTTCGAAATGGAAGCCAACAAAGATTACCATTGATTTTGAGTCAGCTGTAATTAAAGCTGTGCAAAATGTGTACTGTGATATCGAAATCAAGGGTTGTTATTTTCACTACAACAGATGTCTTTTGCGAAAAGCAAAGCAATTGAAAATAACACTAAGTACACAAAAACGTCACGTAGCGAGATGTATTGGCTTAGCACGATTGCCTCCTGAATATCTGGAATGCGGATATGAGTATGTTATGTCTAAGAGCCCATCAAACAAGAAAATTGACGATTTCAATAAATACTTCCAGGCTCAGTGGCCGAACTAATCCTTCACTGGACCAACTATTGGAAGTTTTGAGCAAGTAAACAAAAGTTGTAGATTTTTTTTAAAGTAAAGCTCACAGAAAAAAATCAGAGAATTACATGGAGATCGACAATGAAACAAATTCACTCGATGACTTGAACGCGAGCAAAATCACTGTCGGACATTGTTTGGAAATTATTTGTCCTTATTTTTTTCATTTATAATTTTTAAAAATATACACCGTATGTACGTTGATAATTAGCAGGTATAATGAGTTTAGTTTTAGCAGTGGTTTATATGAATAAAAGTTAATTTAATTTAACGCTGATTTCATTTTATTTTCTGCTACTAGATTTTGCTGCCGAAATTTGGTAAAACTGATAAAACATGATAACAAAGGATGATCACCTCACGCCTTTCAAGGATATATTTATAGGGTAAGTTCACTAGTAGTCAGCCATATAAATAGTATGACAAATGACATAAAAAAGTAATGGAGTAGAAAAAGTAGTTTATTACCTTACACTTACAATGCCCACTACGTTATACCGACATAAAGGACGCAGAAGTCTGAACGGAATGCTTACAGCGCGAATAAAGTTCAGAATCTAAATCTAATCTGGAGTCGTATTAATTCTTTTCCTCAATATATCGTCAATAATAGGACTTACGGTTGCAATACTTTAGCAAAACTTGTAAACCTAAGCTTTACAATTTTTTTACATAAAGGAGAACTAAAATAAGAATATTATTGGCATATCATGTTCAAATTTTACTTCATATCTGAATCTGTGATCTCCAATGCCTGGGTATAATGATATTTATGTTTTCATGACTTTAAGCAATCTTTTATGTCCTCTTGACAAGTTTTGTTAAAATTTGCACCCGTTAGTCCGACCACATAGTGAGATCTTTAGCAAACCAACAAGAATAGGTACTGGAATTGAATAATACAATAAAAAACCTGAAATGGGATATTATAGGACTAGCAGAAGTCAGGAAAATGGGTTGCCACATCGAAGAGAACAAAGAATACATTTTCTGTTAGGTACACAGGCGAGACGGCAGGATTAGATGAAGTTGACTTCCTCATAATGAAAAAAAAATTGGTAGCCTAGTGATTAGGGCATGCGAATTTCAATCCGGAGGTCGCAGGTTCGAACCCGGCCCGTCCATAACATTATGAAGTGTGGTCAACCAACATGATATATTTACATTAGAAAAAATAAATTTGAATATCTTTAAAAACTGACAACGAATATAACATTTTAGATGGTGGATATTTAGTAAAAGAAAATAACTAAAAGTTGAACTACTTAAGAGTTTCCTAGATACTACAAATCTTAAGATATTTACATTTTTAATTTACGTATAATGTGTGGACTGAGTGAGCACTCACAAACATTTATTATCCAAAACTTTGCCACGTTAGCGGTTTGTTTTGTATTTTACAAATTCCTATATGAATTTTACTTAACTATACACATATATAGAAGTTTCAGTCTCCAGTTTATTCATCAGAAATCGGGTTTTCGAAAGTGTGCGAATTGAGTGAGCATGCGAAATTGTTTGTAAAACTTTAAATACGTAACCAGGTGATCTACAAATTAATACTTACCTTAAGCATAGGTTTTACTAAAAATTAGTATATAAATATTATATGTTAAATAAACACATTCACAGATTTCGTTGGTAGTTCGTGAGAACTGAGTGAGCACACGTTACTGATTGTATTATTTTTATTTATCGTTTTACAAATTCATCTATTACTTTTATAATTGTTTTAGAAATTTTACTAAATGATCAGCAATTTTTTTTTTTTTCATTTTTGAAGGGTGCTTACTCAATCCACACCCACACCATTTTTTTTAGAAAATGTTTCGGCGTAATTTTAGTTATGATCCTTTATTTCTTTCAAATATTTTTCATATTTTAGGTCAAATCCGATATGAATTTGTCGACGATTTTTCTTTAACGGCTGAAATAAGAGCTGAAGGTTCTTTCTTAATTGTTCAATAAATAAATACACTAGGTTTTTTTAGAATTTTCCGATTCATTCTAAAATGCCAGCCCTCTAACTAAAGGATTAGTCGTGCGATGTTTGCTCGTGGCAAAGCTTTTGGTTTGGTTATCATGAGCCACTGTCTTGTATAATATTCTGAGAATGCCTTTCTGGAGTTTTAGGGGCATCAGCAAGAATAGTTTGCCAATAGTCCCTTATTTTGCAAGGTGGCAGTAATGGTAGATTTGCAACCAATCTTGTTATATTTCGACCATCCTTAGTTTCAGTCAAGTTTACCTTATCGGCATTCTTCCATATGGCTTTTGAGTAATAGTAGTGACATCCTGATAGAATAGTTTCCGGAAATATTTTTTATACCGCATTGAACATCGAAAGTTCAAAGTCAAATTTAGGACTGAACATAGTCAAAGCTAGTTTTTCTTTTTCTTTAAGTATACTGAAGAAACAAGTATGGGTTGCTTCTGATTTATTAGGCAGCATGGCATAAATTACTGGAATCAAATTTGTTGACTTAGTTGTGGATCCAACATCCAAAAATATTGTATACAACTGATAAAAACAGGATGGCACGACCTTAAAGGTTCCGTCACCAAAGAAGCTGCCACCTGTTTCCTTAGGCTTAATAAACTTTAAAGCAGTGTTTGTGCAAAACACTAACATTTTTATCTTTGTAGCCAACATCGGCTCTCAAAAAGTTTCGGCCAAAATTTGAGGAATTTTCACGTCTTCAATTCTTGCGAAATTCAATTTATCGGACCTCAAAAACTTTTCTGCGCTCTACTCAGAGCATCCTGTTTTTGTTTTTAAGTCGGGACGTACGTAGTCAGCGTAAGAATTTTCTTCCTTTAAGGCTTCGAATTTTTGTTCAAAAAGGGTCTAGCAGGCTAAGCTATTAAAACTGGCCCCCACAAGGGATTTGGTTATACTTTTTTTTGGAGTTGTGGCTGGGCCTAAGAACACTGTACGCCTAATATTAGCCTTCGAAGCTCGTTGGACGCTCACACTCGCCCTTGCGGGCATGTGGGGAGGCCATAACAGGGCGTGGCCCTCTGTGGCGGCATCTTTCTCCGTCCGCAACTACGGACGGGATCTCTGGCTGGAGTCCGTTCCTTCGGAGTCTTCGGGTTCTGGTGGTATCCATCTCCTTCATTAGCCTTCGATCTTCCTTTGTTTCCGATTTATTCAAAATAATGTTGAAAAATCAAGGTATTTTTTTTTACTTTTATTTTAGCCAAACCAAACGTGCGAGTGAAACCAAATTAATTCAGAATTGAGGAGGATAATAATGAGGTTAATAACGCACTTTTTAATCCTGAACCAAATTCTATACTCTATGGTACCCGCTACAGAACTTTAATATTCATAAGACATCTCTGCAATTAACTTAAATGAATTTCAAAAAAAGATCATCAGCATATTTGATTTAAAAAAAAATACGCTGTTCGCTGTTCCCTGATTAGTTGAAATTACTTGGTTGTTTGAACCACAAAATTAACCAATCCCGAGGCACCCACCATGACCATCGCGGTCATGTTTTATTTTATAGATCAGTTTTAGTTGAACAAAAGAGGTTACATCAAAAATATAAATTCATAGTGGTTAATGATGATTAAAGTAAAAACAAAACTGCGTTTAGCTCATATAAAAAGTATTGTATGCAATAGTTACACAATTAGGTCTTAAAATCTCGTACCTTACTTAAGCCACTCGGCAAGCCTAAACGCGGTATTTGACTTTTAGAACCTTCAGTGTGCAACGATTGCATAAAATACTATTTCAGCTCCCTTTTTATTTTTTACAAAAACAATTTTATTCGAGGTCATCTTCAATTAATTAATAATGATAAAGAAGGTTGCGTGTTGTAGGTATTTATGACTATAACGAAAAACGCGATTTAGGCCAATGAATAGTTGGTCTCATAAAGGAATAACTTTATAACGAAGTAAGTAGTCTGCCAAATAGGCTAACATCGTTTTAAACTTAAAACCAATTTAATATGAAGTTTAGGCATAACGCGACTCAGTCCTTCTACGAATTAGGTACAGGGATCCAGAAGGGTAATAATAAAAACCTCAACTGTGCATGCATTGAGTGTTAGTAACACTTTGTTTTCCATTTTTCTTGGCGAGCGCGTATATGCGTCGGCTTTTTAACAATCGCATTTCTCTCTTTGTTTAATGTTACAGTGGAGCTGCAAACATCTCTTTGAACACACCTCCATCGCGTAGTTGCGTTTTTGTTACTCGCACTTAAATTATATCTGTACTCACCTTGCCATAGTGTTCCTTTACCTCTTTAATTCTTCGTAAATTCTAATTTTGGTGTATGCATAATCAGTTTTCTGAATTATAAACCAAATGCAATTGAGCATATAATATATCTTCCAAATCTATCTTCTGTAGCAATGTTGAATAAAAAAAAGATAAGTTATAAAGTGGCAATATAAAATATAAATAAAAGTAATCTCATCTACTTCTTGAATTCAACAAAAACTAATCTTCTCTACTCTCTTCAGATACATATTTAAAAACCGGCCAAGTACGAAATGCAAGGAACCCTAGAAACCAGGTTTTAATAGTAAGTATATTATTTCTCTAAGGAATTTAATTGGCGATACATCTTGGTTGTTCAATTTCGTAACGACTTCAGAGTACTTTTGATCAAATATTATATCGTTTCTTCTTCGTTTTAGACAAAATTAAAAAACAATGATCGATAATAAATTTTTTGAACACTAGAAATATGTTGGGTGATTTAGGAACTCTCGTATTGATTTTATGATGATAGCCGTCACAAACATTGGTCGTGCTATGAACATCACCTGCACAACTTAAAAAAATATGGTCCATATTAAAACACTGCTCTTTAAAATACTGAAGAAATTTGTTCATACTCATTGTGTCTGGAGCCGCTTTTTGAATAGTACACCAATCACGTTCCATGTGTATAGATGGTAACAACATTAGCAACACAAAATAAGAACTTATGTTCTTACTACATTTTCTCCCGGTTTTATACTCTAAGTCATTACTTTTGGATTCCTTTCGTGCCAAATTTAATATGTTTGCCTTATTCCAAATGGCTTTATTAAAATGCTGGAAACATCCTTTCACTTTAACACCTGGAAAAACAGCTCTTACTGCGTCTATCTGGGCTATTTTGTAGTCGCACTTAAAAGTGTTCATGTGTAGTTCAAGCGACTCTTTTAGTATAGTAAACTTAACGTTTACAAGTTCCTTCGGCCTTATTAGGTAAAAATACATATATAACTGGATACACATTCGTAGTGTCTACATCCGAAAACACATCGAGATGAATAATATACGTCTGGTACAATGGCTTCGCCAATGTTCCGTTGCCGAAGTAGGAAATACTTTTAGGGCTTTTCATTATTTTCTTCGATATCCGAGAGCAAAGCAAAATAATTTTCTCATCGTTACCTTCTTCAATTACCGTAAATTTATCATGCAGCATGCATTCTGGAATAATGACGTCGTTGGTTTTTTTTTATAAGTTTATCTGAAGCAAAATATATTTTACGCGCTCTGGATTGAGAAATTTTGAGTGCACTATATTTTGGTATATCACATACTGACACACATAGGGGTTACACTCTATAATTTTTTCCACCATTTCGTCAAATATCTGTTGGATTGGGTTCATACTAGTACTAACCTCCTGTTCCATGTCACTTAACAGCTTTGTAATTTTAATGACATCACAATTTGCTGTGCAGCTATGTTTGGATTCTCGTTTTATACATCTTTTGTCTGCACTTAAAGTAACGCTAGCCGGACATGTTATGCGTCTATGTGTGCATTTCCAGCGTGTAGTGCCATTACGGTTCGTCTTATTCGTCTTATCTTTTGTAAAGGTAAATTTACCTCTAATAACAAGAAGTTTTCTATGGATTTTTTGTAAATTCAATGCTCCCAAACGGATTCATATTATGGTAGTGTCTCGTGACGACAAAATCTATTCGGGTTTCACTACCAACAAAAAATTGACACATGGGCTTATATATTTTTAAAGGGCAGGCAGTGGATGCAATATTTAGACGTTTATAGAGAGGCTGACGTCCTTACAGTGAGAAAGTTATATATCCTAAATTGTATTTAAAAAAATCATAAAAATATTAAACCAGATCCCCGTATATTAAATAAGCGTAAACTGCATTCAGTAATTAAGCAACCCAAAATTATAAGAACTTCCTTTGCAAAACGACAATTTAATGCACTATCTACTCATCTATACAACAAAATAAACAGAACAACCAAAATATACACTAAAACATTCGGCGATTGTAAAAGGCAAATTACAACATGCTTAAAAAGTATAAATTACGAAGAAACTGAGTCTCTTATGCACTGACACACTGCACATTTACTTTCGCATCACAGTTGCACATTACATGGACCCTTTATTTTATAACTACCTTTGCATAAATCTTTATCAGCACATTCCACATTCCAACATTACCAAAACATACTAAAACTACATTAAATTACTAAGCACTAATTTCTTTATATTAAGAAGTCAACAATGTCTTTATTTTTTGCAGACGTTAAGTTAATTAATATAAGATATAACTAAGATTTTTTAGTTATAAGAATATTATTTATTGTTTAACTTTAAATCAACCTTGTACGAAAGAGCGAATACCTCCTGATACAAGTGTCAAACTTAAAAGGAGGATTCGACATATTACTTTTTTTTTTTATTATTTATTTATTAATTAAAGTATAAAGCTAAAAACATATACAATTTCCTGCAAAACGGTTTGTACTGTGTCTGCAGGAATGAGTCTCTATATAATATTTTTACAATACAATAGTTATTGCTAAACACTTGAGTGACACTTTGAATTCTAATTCTAATTTTAAAATATGGCTTCCATCAAAGTTAATGATGATTTCGCCAATTTCGAGTTTGCTCGTGGAGCATGCCGGTGTTCGGTGAGGTTTTGCTTTTTGTAAAGTGATAGCGATTTACAAAAAACCACGCGGACTATCGGGCCTTGACCCAGGAAGGGCTATGAACGCTTCAAGTTGAATTCTTCATTAGCTATTCACTCATACGTTAGATCACAGCACAATACGCTATCAATACTACACATTGAATAACAAAAATGAATAAATAACGAACAACAAAACTTAAACGCATGCGGCCATCTTAAGTCACGAACCGGAAGTCCAATATGGTTTTTAATCTGTATTTTGAAATGCTTAAAACGCTGTCCGCCATTTTCGCTTATGATAGTGACGTCATCGGTCATGTAAACAAAACTGAAAGTCTACTTTGACGACTTCGAATAGTGCCGTCCCTCTCGATCTTCTGTCTAAGTATATTGGAGTGAGCGGAATGGCACTATACGACGGTCGAATCTCGAATACTTACAGGTAATTCTACGTCACGCCACAGATTAGCAAAAGGGAAAAATGGCGGACGGCGTTTTTTACTGTTCATGAATCTTATTTTCAATTGCTAAAATTTAGCTTTCTAGCTTTCACAAAAATAAAAGACATTTTTTTTAGAGCTAGTAAGATCATTATTAACCATATCAAATATATTTCAAAACTGGGTCTAATAGCCTATTTTGCTGAGTTTAATAAAATCGCAAATGCCGGATTGGAATCCCATTTAAATAACTTTTTCACGACACTGCTCGAAAATGTGGTTATAGAATACCTGAATCCAGTACACAAAACAGCTCTTATATGTTCATTTGTAAACTGTATATCTATGTTAGCTCCCAACACGACAACAATGTAGCACCTTAGGGTCACAGTTCGTATCTACACATGAATTTCATAGTAAGATACGACTTTTTAGAAAATATTTCGGAGTTATTTTCTCGGCCGGCTCAAACGACAATTTAACCAATCAAAGCTTAATCATCTGCTGCATGTCAAATTAAATTGACCAATGAGAATGCGTCATTTATGAGATGTATTTTTCTCTTAAACTTATAAATACCCGCAAAGGAGTTTATTTTCATAAGTAAGATAATACTCCTCAGGTTTACTTTTTAAAACGTTTTCGTTAACCCTTTACCGCATATAGAAAAAAAATAGTTGTTTGAATTTGAACCTTGACCTATGCCAATAAGGTCCAAGTTCATATCTGCCATATATGGCTTCGTATGCGGTAAAGGTTTAAAAAGGTTTTACCCCGAAAATTTATTTATATTTTAAAATTAGTAATGGGGCGTAAAACAATGTCCTAATTTCTGCAATTACTTATTTTTCAACAAATTAACAGTTTTCAACAAATAAACACATTAAATTATATAATTATATATTGAGTTCATAATATTTTTTAATTCGGCTTAAAAGCCATGACTCCATTGCGATGCGCGCATGCGCTACAAGGCAGCCGCCATATTTTAAAAAAGCAAATGTATTGTTTAGTAAACATTAAATATTGGTTTTGTGATGTGCTTAATTTAATAATGTTCTCATTGACTCGCGAAATAAATAATATTAGGAACGTATATTAATATTGACGCCTAACGTTACAATGATCTTTCAGTGTAGAATGTATAGTTGAGTTGTTTAGCTGAGTGTAACCAAGTGTAACCTAGACTAAATGTTTAAATTTTGTTGAAAGTGAGGTAAGTTTTAATATTTTTGTTATTTCTTAATAAATGGGTTTAAAATCGTCGTTGCGTCGTTTGAATCCGGGGGCACAATCAGCTTTACGTATAAAATAGCCCTAATTTTTACGTATAAAGGCGCCTAAATTACATAGTAGTATATAAAATACTCGTATTTTAATGTATTTCCTCGCAGTAGTCGTGAAAAGCACTCTGTTCAGTCTCGGCTGAAAGTACAATAGATGAACTCGTATTATCGAAGGCCTCCCGTGCGGGTCGGGCTTCGAAATTTACTCGTTCATCTATTGCTTACTTTACAGCCTCTACAACAATGTACTATAGACTTCGAGAGTTCTGCAATGAAAGCTTTTACTAATATATTTCCAGATATTGTTGTTAAAGGCTGTTGGTTTCACCTGAATAAAAATCTTTGGAAAAAAGCAAGAGAGCTAAAACTTTAGTCAAGATTAGGCCGAAGACATGTAGCACGGTGTGCTTCGTTAGCCTTGTTACCAATGGCTAAGATCTATGGAGGGTTTCAATATATATTAAAAGGACTAAGGCAACAACGGAGATAAATAAATTTAATTTATATTTTTTTCAAACAGTGGATGAAAAATAACGAGTTTATGAAGGTGTGGAGCTGCGAGGGAGAAAAATTTAGGAAGATTAATAATTTAGAAGGATGGCATTCAAAAATTAACAGATTCGTTGGTCGCAAAAATCCAAGTTTTTCGGAAATTTTAAAAATCTTACAAAATGAATCGACATTCTACGATGTAGTTAACGCAGACATAAATAATGATTTCATAAAAAACAAGAAAACAAGAGAATACGAAGAAATTGACGAATTGATCGATACGGCAATCAATGAGTTGAGAAACGATATAATTACAACAGGTCATTGTATAGAGATTATAAGTCCCTTTGTATTTTAGTTATTGTATTTTAGTTTTTTGTATCAGACTCGCACTTGGCCGGTTTTTAATACTGAATAAAGGTTTGGAAGACATAAAATATTTTTATTTTTATTATTGCTAATCATTCTCTCATATGATAGGGTAGCTGGTTTCGAAAGTCAGCTACGAAATGGTAAAAGAAAGTCTCATTTCGGAGCCAGCTCCTGAACGGGAATATAAATTCCCATACGGTAGCTGGCTCCGAAAGTCAGCTACGAAATGGTAAAAGAAAGTCTCATTTCGGAGCCAGCTCCTGATCGGGAATAAAAATTCCCATACCTATACGGTAGCTGGCTCCGAAAATCAGCTACGAAATGGTAAAAGAAAGTCTCATTTCGGAGCCAGCTCCTGAACGGGAATATAAATTCCCATACGGTAGCTGGCTACGAAATGGTCCAAAGGGGAAAATACGACGAACTTTTGAGCATATTTCCATAATCAATGGACAATGATTCTTCAAACTCGTTGAGTAGCACACGAAAAAAACGAAAAGTACGAGGTGAAAGACGTTTGCGAATCAGAAAGGAGCTTCGAGGCATATCAACCTACCTACGCTTGGATGGCGCCGTGATCTGGTTCGTAAATTGATGGATTTTGGCGATGTCATTCCTGCCAATATACCCAAAAAAAGAGGTTGCGCGTAAAGCATCTCGCGACAAAGACCTTGGATTGTTCAAAGCGCATTCGGCTCTTGCGACACCTTGGGATCTCAAATACGCTCAGGAGTGCAGCCGGTCAATACACGAAATACGGCTTGATAAATTTTACGTCATGTAAGATCACTCATATCAGATCGTCATATAAGACCAAACCCCATCTGTTGAAGACATTTTTGAAGGAAGACGATGTTGGCAGTGTCAGTATTGACGCTACCGATAGCCTGGTAAAGCAGATCGCCAAGCCGGACGACACCAAACGTGTCGTATCAAGCTGTATCTGGCGTCAGTAATAAAATCTTACCATTGTTTTAAATGGTGCCTGATAAACATGACACGAACACACTAACATATTGGATTTGAGAATGGTTGCGTTCCGCTGAAGCATCAATTCCTAAACAAGTTGTCACAGACTATTCGTTGGCACTGTTAAATGCAGTCTTCCCTCGCATTTGTTGGTTGTGAATCGCCCACAATGCATTATTCGCATTGACATTGCCCATCTGATCAAATTCTCCACGCGTTGTAAATGATTTCAAAATGAGATTAAAAAAAAAGATTTTCTCGTGTAGTGTATTGTACTAATGTCTAGGCTTACAAATATGGTAGACGTGATTATAACATGTACCGACATCATAACTGCAACGCACGAAAATATTGGTGACACAGAAAGCCTTTGCTTTGCGGCCTCTACCAGGCTTATGAAAAGATTGCGATCTTACAATATTTCCCGGGATGTGGACGAGTTCCAATATTTGCTTGTGAACAGCGATCACTCAGCAGCTACGCGATCAAACGTCATCGTCGCAAACATTTTAAACACTATCGACACTGATAGGGGAAAATTTGAAGCACGGACGGCTGAACCCCAATTATTATAGTTCCGAATTCGGCATCGGAAGAGACGTCGGGAAATATTCCTCCCGGACCTTCCTTTTCGCTGAACATGCAATGAGGAATATTTAAGGGAGTTACAATCCTTAGTGTTTGGAAAAGAAAAAGCGGTTAGGGCAGATGAATTTGTGATCAGTCACCTGCACTCACTGGAAGGCACCACTAACCTTTTAAATGCACCAATCACAAAAAAAAGGACTAATGCTCGCAATACACCTATTCTGAGCAGAGTAGAGGTAGTTGACCCTGCCGTTGACAGTAGCACGTTTCCACGGACGTCCTAAAAGAATCGTCTAAAAGCAATGTGGACGTCTTGCCGCATTGCTTAAATGAAGTTGAAGACTGAATGAGGCAGAACGCGTTCCAAAGGTACAGGGAAAAAGAAGAGGCAAATACCTCACAGATAGTCCTGACATCGAAATGATTTACTAAAGGCCCAAATTTACGACCAACCTTTTTTGGCTTGGCTAATAGCAACCTTTTAAAACCAGTGATGATCGGTAACAAAGTTGTCAGAGTCATCAATACCTGCGCATTTGATTACACTGTGTATTCTTGCTGCAATTAGCGATTTCGATGCGTATTGTGAATGTATTTTGGGCGTCCTGAACCCTTCTCTGAGTACATTCCTCAGGACATTAATAGAAACGGGAGTTACATCGAAATTGTACGACCAGAGAGGTTCGATTCTATGTGCCAGTCAGCATATAAAAACCGGTACACTCGATTGCATGACGAACATTGTCCATCTGCAGGAGAAACATATATTGAACTCCGTACCGTCAGTTCTTTGAATAAAAAAATGCGAAAATTAAAGGATACACCGAACACGGAAGACACGTTCGTCAGATTCCTTTTTCGTAAGGATAAATTATAGCCTGTATTTTTTCCAACAAAAACGGAATGGACCAAGGTTTCCATTTTGCAAGCACTGCAGATTTACCATCTCTAAGTACACAATTTACATCGTGGTTTATACATATTTGGCAAGAAACAATTCTTTATGTGTTGAAAAAAAAAAACGGTTTACCGACGCCAAACACTGAAAGAGGTCGAAGTCACTGTACAATTTTTAAATTTTTTATTGGCTGATTATTTCAATGAACACGGTGATGAGAATGAACGCATTTTAATCACTTGCTCTCAAGATACGAGAGACATGATTCATGAAATAAAAGAAATATTATAGACTGGACATTCAAGAGCTGTCCAGATGTCCATGTGATACCATTGATTAACGTATTGATGGGAAAAAGAACGCAACACTCCTACGTCACGCTACTAAGCGTGATAAAATCGCATTTGTCACAATTTGATCCTCCTACTGTACATTGTGATCTCGAAATTACAGCTATTTAGATGCAACTTTTCAAGCGTATTAATTAAAAACTGTCATTATCACTGGACAAAAAACATCCGGAAAAATGCTAAATCTAATATCCATACAAAATGCTAGCGGCAAGTAAGACGTGTAAAAAAGCAGTAAGTACTTTCAGCTGAAAAGCAACTTGTGTTTTATAATTGACCATTGCAGCATTTTGGTGGAGTCCACTAAACGTTTACAAAGCTCTACACTGACATTAAGTGACTCGTTACAAGTCGTAAAAACAGTCATAGCAAAATTGTCTAAAATTAGTTTGCATAAATGACAAAAAATAAATTTGTGTCGATAAAATAATGGAAACAGAAAAAAATTACTTGTGGCCATTTTTCAAATACGCCCACACATCAGTGGAGGTCGAAAGGTCCTCTTCGATTTTGAAATGGATTTTGACAAGTACACGTTCTATTATGACGCCTCAGAATTTAGCACAGATATTAATAATTGATTATGAAAGCAAGTACTTATAAGGAAATATCTCCGCACTGAATAGCGATGATATTAAAATATCGAAAAAAATCACTTAAAAAAAACTCCTAACCGTGTGAAGCCGAAGCGAGCTTGAGTATAATGAATAAACGAATGATTTTATACAGTATAGTAAAATGCATTAAATTTTTATTTTTTATAGCGTATGAAGTTCGCAATCTTTATTTACTCTATTCCACTTTTACATGGACTGTCCTAAAAAAAATAGGTAGGTCTTTAGTACTTAGAAGCTCGGCCTTACGTAAATAAACGTAACATAAAGACAATAGAAGTGACGCTTGCTTGACATAAGAAGAAAACAAATGTCTGTGTAGTTTTTGGGCCTATGTCGCTACGTGTTTGGTACATCACGAAAATATTATTTTAACAAAGAAGAAAGATCCCATTCCAGATGTTATTTCCATTACAATGACATCTAAAATAGAGATGTGCCAACCCGAAAATATTACAAACCGAGTTGAACGGTCCGACTTTCTATGTAAACCGGTTTCAACCCGGGTTGATCAAACAGAGTTGCTATGACGGTCCTAAACGTATTAATGTAGTATCTATTAGGTTTGACCTGTCCGAGTCGATCCGTGAATTTAAGCACCTACTTGTTCGGGTTTTAAACCTAAACTGTTTTTATGTTATATTGTTACATTAGTGAGTAGCGTTACCTCGGTAACTAGGTGTCATAGAGTAACAAGTAATTATAAATTGCTGACTATATAATAGTACATAGTGTATAGTGTATATACATATAGCTGAAAATGTATTTATAATAGATTTCAAATCAAAAGAAACACTGAATTAAACTGAATTGAACTTTCGCGAGATCGCACATTTTTCATAATTACAATGAGAGCGGGATGTACAATATAAAATGTACTTAAACATTTTCATTGAATTAAAAAAAAAATGTTAATTTAGTCCTTTTGTGGGTAAAGGAAAGGCAATAAAACAAAACCAAGATATGAACCAACATTATTACTCTTAATTGAACATAAACATAATGTAACTTGTGCATACGTAAAAAAATAGAATGGACAGGTACAAAAAACAAACTAAACAGCTTCATATTTAAGTCACTAAAAAGAAAACGAACCCATTAAAGAAACATAATCGCCTGTTGTGTTGTTGCCTTAGTTTAAGTGACCTATTCTTTGTACCCTTGTATTGTATTGTGTACATATTAGTATATATTATTATTATTAATCTTTAAACATTTTTATAAAATGTTTTTCTTTCCTTAACTTTAAGAATTCTTTATTTAGCAATGACAGTCTAAAATTTCTAACATCACAGTAAGTTAGTATCTAATCTAGACGTTTTATTAGAAAATAAAATAATTAAAATATTTCTTAATCTACTCTACTATTTGGTTTCATTCTTTGTTGTTATTTATACAGCCTGTTACCGGCATGCGGGCATTTATTAAAACTGATAATAATATGATCCATTAGTAATTGTTTGCATGTATTAGCTAATCATAATTATGTGAATTAACTGCACAATTAAATTTCTCAAATCCGCACATTCAATGTAGTGGGTGTACAGTGTAATTGTCGTTACTCATATCACGCTGTCAAATTATTTACTGTATATTATTGGCAATTAAAATTTTGTTAGAAAGTTAATAAAGCCTGAATTTAAGTTAATCAATTAAATTAAGGTCTTGGATACGTTAAAGATCTATGTTACTTTACTCTACTTTAAGAGAAGCCTACTTGACGGTAACACATTGTATATAAAATCGTATTGCAAACTCTTATATAGCAACTTGAACTATTTATATAGCAACACTATTCAAGAAAAGTATTTCGTTTACTTTTTTGGGTGCAAGACGGTTCCGTCTTTCATTGCATAAAATACCGGCTTTAGAAAACAGCCGCTCTGACGGCACTGAGGTTGCGGGACTGCAAAGGTATTTATGAGCTAATTTATATAATAGTGGAAAAAGACCTTTCTTTTCACGCCAAAATCCGAGTGGGTCACATTTGCGTCCAAGGTGTGGCAAATCCATATACTGCTTCACCATCATCGCGGCTGACGAATATGGAGTTGCTTGACTGGTGGCGTCAACAATTTTTCTGTCTATGATGCCCCAGATTTCGTCTTCCAGGACAGTAGTAGAGTTGGCTTGGTTGGATGTACCGGCGGTTGGATGTGGATGTTGAACTTGCTGCTCACGTTCGTAGACTTCTGCCAAAGCTAACGATTCCTTTAGTTCGCCGATCACCCATAGCTGTGCATTATTTGCGTTGCTTTCCAGTGCAAACGCTTTTTTTTTAAAACGGGGGTCTAGAAATGTAGCTTTAGCTGCGGTTCTGTTGCTTTCGTATACGTCGAGTCTCTTTTCGATTACTATTGACAAAATCCGCTGTAAATATTTGCCCTGTTCAGTCGCTGGTTGCTTAGACTTGACTGCTTGTTGAAGGCCGTACACAATTGGTATTACCGAAGACAGAGAGGGATACTTTTCACCAGATAAGTTACAAAGTTACTGCTTCGAATGGATGCAACAGCATAACCACGTCTTCCGCTAAAAGCCATTCGCTGGTATTCAAGTTTGATGGCGCAGTGTCCAACGTAGGTAACGTTGCTGAAAGCGGGACTTTGATTTTTACCAAGCGCTCAAGCATATAAAAAGTGCTGTTCCACCGAGTACGAACATCTTGTTTGAGTTTTAACTGTTCCAGTTGTAATTGGGACTGCATTTCGCATAATGCGTATGTTGATTTCACACTATGTTTGAAATGTGAAACCAATGATCGACATTTACTGAGGAGCTGGAGTAAAACTGTGTTTAAATTGGCCTCTTCGTCACCCCCGTCTACATTATCTTTTTCTAAGCAGTCCTTAACTGCGAGGTTCAAGGTGTGGGCCACACACAAGTGGTTTCTTTTGTGCAGATGCTCTGCCACCGCTTTTTTCATTGAGGCCGCGTTGTCCGTGACTATTGTGACAATTTTAAAACTGATATTCCAGTTATTTACTATTTGTTGTATGGCTATGGCTATATTTTCGGCTGTGTGGGTCTCTGTAATTTCAGATGTGGCTATAACTAAAGACTTCAGCTTATCGTCTTTTATGTAATGAGCCGTGACGCTAATTAAGCTTTTATTTCCATCTGAAGACCATATGTCGGATGTTAAGGCGATATGATCCACCTGATGTAGTTCCTTTTTCATGGCTTCTGATTTTATTTTGTATCTCTCTTCTAAACCTATTACTACTTTATCAGCACATTCCACATTGCAACTTTACCAAAACATACTATAACTACATTAAATTACTAAGCAGTAATTTCTTTATATTAAGAAGTCAACAATGTCTTTATTTTTTGCAGACGTTAAGTTAATTAATATAAGATATAACTAAGATTTTTTAGTTATAAGAATATTATTTATTGTTTAACTTTAAATCAACCTTGTACGACAGAGCGAATACCTCCTGATACAAGTGTCAAACTTAAAAGGAGGATTCGAAATATTACTTTTTTTTTTTTTTTTTTATTATTTATTTATTAATTAAAGTATAAAGCTAAAAACATATACAATTTCCTGCAAAACGGTTTGTACTGTGTCTGCAGGTATGAGTCTCTATATAATATTTTTACAATACAATAGTTATTGCTAAACACTTGAGTGACACTTTGAATTGACAACTTTATCACTCAAGTGTCAGCAATAGGTGCTTTTTTAAGTACTTTTTAAATTTGGACTTATTTTGCTCGTGTCGGATATTCTCGGGCAAACTATTGAGTATGTAGGGAATCCTTTTGCTCAATGTTCTATCTCCATAGTAGTTCCTGACCCTTGGTACTTCAAATTTGCCCGCGGATACCGACCTTGTTCCATGTTTATGTTCTATTAGTATTGGGTTATGCTCTCGATTACCGTGGTTGTTAACTGCTAAAAGATATTTATGTTTCAAACTAACGGGAAGTATATTACAAATTTTAAAATGCTTGAAATAATTACCATTACATTTATTTTTAGTTTTTTTGTCCACTATTAATTTTAGGAATCTTATTTGTATTGCTTCTAATTTGTCTATTAAAGATTTAAATGTGAGTCCGTAGCAATCCAGAGCATATCCCAATATAGAATCTACTATTGCAAAGTATAGACATTTTAATATATTATTTGGCATTTTAAAGCTTAGGTGGTAAAATTTTCCTAAAAGTATTCTTAGTTTGCCACATATATAATTAATGTGATGGTGCCATGAAAATTTGGTATCTACTTTGACTCCAAGATAAGTTACACAGTCAACTTTTTCAATGGGTTTGCATTGACAGTTTTGTAAACTATTGTGAAAGCAACTAAAGCTGTGAGTATACATGGGCAATGGCTCTTCTGTTCTATGGAAGTGAGGTGATTATATAATTAGAAGTTTAGTTTTTTCGGTATTTAAAATAATTCCATTATCGTGAGACCATTTTACTACTGCATCTATATCTTGCTGAACCAAGTCACATGTCTCAGAAATGTTGGTGCCGGCACGTAGGGTACAAAGATCATCGGCAAACATGTGTGCTGAACAGTTACGTATTACTCCACATAGACTGTTAACATGCATAAGATAGCATACAGGTCCGCACACAGAGCCTTGAGGGACTCCGCAGCGTCGAGTCTCTTCACTTAGGCTGTCACTAATCTTGACACGATAAGAACGTGATGTGAGATAGTCGCGGAACCAACAGTTCAGCGGCTGCCCCACACCACATTCGTCCTTTCCATCTAAAAGGGTATTAGTTTCTAAAGTGTCGAATGCTTTTTTAAAATCGTAAAATATGGCAACCACAAACTTTTTATCGTTTAAGTGAGTATTTATCTCATCAGTAAATTTTGACAGTAAAGTGGTGGTACTTCTATTTTTTTGGAAACCATGTTGACAATCATTTAATATATTATTTTTTTGTAAAAAAGAACTAATTTGATTTATTATGCATTTTTCAATTATTTTGTATATACTAGAAAGGATGGATATTGGCCTGTAGTTAGAGAATAATTTACGGTCACCTTTTTTATGGATTGGACGAACGAGTGATTCCTTTAGCTTATCCGGATATTTATGTTGAGATACTGATAAATTAATTAATCTGGCTATGACTGGACTAACCTTATCTATGACTAGCTTCAGATCGACCATACGTACAAGGTCACTTCCCGGTGCTTTATTTTTATCCACTTTATTAACTTGTTACAAATAAATTATTTTGAAGTTTTGATTTTTTTGAATATTTACATCAAAATCATGTCGAACGATAGGTATACGTAATATGGCTATGACTACAATTGGTTTAAAGAAGACAACATGAATGCAAAATAGTTGTACAATTTTAGTGTTGAAGTAAATGATCATGGACATTTATTTCTAAGAATTTTTATTCTCCTTGGGCGTTTCAAAAATAATTTCTTGCGTTTGATATTAGCACATAAAAAAAATGTAAACTAGAACTGTTTATTTCAGGAAAAAATAGGTACTAATTACATACTTGCTTAGCTAATCTTATTATTTAAAGATTGTATAATAAACATCAGCAACTCTACTTAATGCATGAGCGAGATATGTAAAATGTTTCTTATAGCGGAAAACCTTTTTTAGTGATCTTCGGTCCTTTAACATGTAAGATACACTATCTCAAAGGAATCACCCCATTGCATTCATAAACGTTACTTGAAATGTAATAAAAGTCATCCATCTTACGCTTTCGTCACCATATTTTCATCCACTGCCCGCCCTTTGGTGATGAAGCCACAGCGACACATACAAGCATACAAAATATAAAATTAAATATGTTTTTCAGAATCTCCAAATAGTTCGTTACAATATGTTTTATTTATTTATCTACAGTGTAGACGTTCCATTTTTACAACTTTTAATAGAAGAGATTACAATAATAGTCTGAATATATGATTTACCTCAAAATTCCATAAAGTTAGAAATTTGCTGTAAGATAAAGAATGAAATGTGTAGGGAAAAGATATATAACTAAAAAAAGGAAGTAAAATAGCAAGTTCATTTAATAACAAAATTTATTTATTTTAAAAACTTAATCAAGGAATTAGTTATAAATAAAATAATTACGTAACTAAAATAAACTAAAAAACCGGCCAAGTGCGAGTCGGACTCGCGCACCGAGGGTTCCGTACAAACACTTTCCATCCCTAAGTGGTTAAGTTAAGTTTGCACCTGGTATGTATAGCGCCCCATATAAATTAGGTGCAAAGTTAGGTATTAAAATATAAAAAAAAAACTACTTACTAGATCTCGTTCAAAACAATTTTCGTTGGTAGTTTTTATAGTAATGTACATCATATGTTTTTTTTAGATTTTTCATTTTCTTATTTTAGAAGTTAGAGGGGGGGGGGACCAACTTTTTTCCACTTTGGAAGCGTCTGTCACGCAAACTATACGGTTTAGAAAAAAAATATTTTAGAAACCTCGATATCATTTTTGAAGACCTATCCATAGATACCCCACACGTATGTGTTTGATGAAAAAAATTTTTTTGAGTTTCAGTTCTAAGTATGGGGAGCCCCCAATAATTATTATTATTTTTTTATTTTTGCATCAAAATCTTAATGCGGTTCACACAATACATCTACCTACCAAGTTTCAACAGTATAGCTCTTATAGTTTCGGAAAAAAATGGCTGTGACATACGGACGGACAGACAGACGGACAGACGGACAGACGGACAGACAGACATGACGAATCTATAAGGGTTCCGTTTTTTGCCATTTGGCTACGGAACCCTAAAAAGGTGTAAAAAACTGTGCCCCCGCGGCATGGTCCCGAAGACGCTGGCAGCATTTCCTCTTCTTCCTAATGCGTTGTGCGAGGAAACTGCCAGATCTTCGTTCCCCAATAACAAAATTAAACAAAAACAAAAATTTCCGTAGACTCCGTAGTAGGTATATCTAGGTATATAGGCTAAATAACACATCTGAACTTATATATTATCAAATCTCTGAAGTAACCACATATCAGAAACGCAGTTTTAAATAAATAATTTCCTTGAGAAAATTAATGTTGAAAATAACATTGTTTTCCAATTCCTGCAGGAGAATTTTAAATTTTTGTCAAACTGAATGTCCTTAGAAACGCAGTTTTAAATAAATAATTTCCTTGAGAAAATTAATGTTGAAAATAACATTGTTTTCCAATTCCTGCAGGAGAAACTTAAATTTTTTGTCGTGATCAAATCCTGTCAAATTGAATGTCCTGCAGTCTTCGGTTCCTTTTTGGAGTAACAAACATTACTCTTTTTTATCATAAAATCATAATGTATTGCTTATTTCAGACCAGCTATAAAGATTATATCCACAATGCTCTACTATTTGTATCTACTAATAGAGCAAATTAGATATTTTCGTCCAGTTTGCTCTACGAGTGTTATCGATAGGGCAAATTGAACTGTGTTTTTCCAATTTGCTATACTAGTTCTAGCGATAGAGCAAACTGGAGCGGCGTTTACAACGCGCGCCGGCTCCTGTGGCATCAGGGGTTCAGACAACAGTGGCGCTTATTGACCTTGGTCAAGTACAATGTAAATCAAACGCAATCCATGTGAGTCGTGAACGTATAACCTCTCACGGCCGATTTAGTAGACTGTCAGGACATTTATGTAATCAATAAACCATATTATGACCGGCGAACAAGCGGATAAAATATCAAATTGACCAACCTTTTGGAGGAAAACGGGTGCGCTTGGGTTAAGTACTTTTTCGTGATTAAGTACTGACACGACTTCGATGTCAACTCCGGGTATCCAGTGGCAAGCCAACACTGGAATTCACCGCACCTCACCGTCTGGGCGTTCGAGGTAGTCGAGCAGACCGGCCCGCGATGCTGGAGTGTTTCTCTCCCGGTTTTATTTCAACATTTTCCCTTGCGTAAAAATCCACGCGGCGCCTTTGTCTGCGCTCGCTGTCAAAAAAGCCTGTGTTGCCAACCTCACAGGGCGCGTTCACGGAGCACGGTTGCGTTCCAAAACACGCATCATTACAAAACAGACAGACGAAGAAAACTTACGAAGGAAAACATATCGCCTGGTGATAATCAAAATTCACTAAAACTTCTGTGACTGCTCTTCAAAAGGTCGTATCTAATTAGTAAATCAATACTGAGATAGGAGCTTTGCTTTAGGTATTTGTTACTTAGTGACTCTTGCTTGTCAGCAGACGATATTGAAATGAAAAAAATAATAATAATTTAGTTTATTTTAATTATGAAAATTATTTTATACAAAGAATATAAATTCGATCACAAAAAAACGATTATCATTTCAATATTTCTAGGAAATGACCTGGTTTTAAATCACCATTC
The DNA here is from genome assembly GCA_947623375.1 of Apotomis capreana. Classification (NCBI taxonomy): domain Eukaryota; kingdom Metazoa; phylum Arthropoda; class Insecta; order Lepidoptera; family Tortricidae; genus Apotomis; species Apotomis capreana. The sequence goes on from OX392501.1 coordinate 18,330,058, forward strand.
AACACTTGCGTCTGAAATTCGGTAATCATATTATCATTTAAAACACTTTCGTTTTTGCGTTTTTTAATCGTCTGTCCGTTTCTAATTTGTACAATTTTTATTAAATTGAGATTTGCATCACTTTGTAAAACGTGCAGCAATTGCATAATTTTTCGATTGCGTTTTTTACATGCATTACTTAATTTAAGGTGCCATCCTTCAGCATTGTTGGTTGTTCTGTGTCTATTATCAAACGTACACCACTTGTCAATGAATTTTTCATTAAAAGCCAATAGTTATCCATATAATCACCATCCGTTCCACATTTTTTTTTTAGCATCTTCTAACATTAACATTCGCTCTTGTATGTAATCCCACCCATCTCTAATCATACTTCTTGGGAGCAAGGGAAACACGCTGCACAATGCTACTATTTTTCTTGTCCATTTGCATTGGGTCAAATTTAAGTTTTTGCCCATTTTCCATATACTATTTGTGTAATGGAAATAACATCCTGATACTTTAACATCCGGAAATTCACTGACTAGAGCGATTTCAGGAGCAATCTCATAATCTGCAGTAAATTTTGTTGGTTGCCATTTGGATATTTGAGATTTCATAATTTCAAATAAAACTGTATATGACCGGTTGGTCATTGATGACATTAATGCATATATAACCGGAAAAACATTTGTTTCAGACTCTGTGCTGCCAAAGTCAGCGTGAATAGTATATACGAGGGTTGTTTGATAAATACCCGTGTTTAGAAAAAAACAACAAAGGTTTGTATACGTGTATATTTATTTTTCTACATAGTCACCTTCCAACTCTATACACTTGTTCCAACGGTGTTCTAGCTTTAATAAGCCGTCTAAAAAATAAGATTTCGGAAAGTCGTGACAATAGGCCTCCGTGGCGGCAATGACCTCTTCATTGGACGAAAATTTCTTTCCACCGAGCCATTTTTTTAAATTTGGGAATAGGAAGAAGTCACAGGGAGCCAGGTCTGGGGAATAGGGCGGATGAGGCAGCAATTCATAATGTAATTGCTTTAATTTGGAGTCTGCGATTTTTGAGGAGTGAGCTGGTGCATTATCATGATGAAAGAGAACTTTTTTCTTATTTAGATGTGGTCTCTTTTTTTTCAAAATGGTATCAAATTCTTGCAATAAATTAGCGTAATATGGCCCGGTTATCGTTCTTCCTTTTTGTAAATAATCAGTATGGATGATTCCCTGCGAGTCCCAAAAAACAGTCGCCATGACCTTTCCGGCCGATGGAACGGTCTTCGCCTTCTTTGGAGCTGATTCCCCCGGCAAAATCCACTGTTTAGACTGTTCTTTACTTTCTGGGGTATAGTGGTGTATCCACGTTTCATCAACAGTCACAAAACGCCGAAGGAACTCACCCGGACTACTTTCGTACTTATCTAAACAGTGCCTTGAAATTTGCTTCTGGGTGAGCTTTTGTTCCTCGGTGAGCAAACGCGGCACCCACCTCGCCGAAACCTTCTTCATGCCTAATTTGTGTTCTAAAATGTGCTGCACGCGTTCAATCGAAACATTTACAATGTCGACAATTTCTCTAACTTTTATTCGGCGATCGCTTAATACAATATTTTCAATTTTTTTTACCATATCACCTGTGGTCACCTCAACAGGACGTCCTGGGCGATCTTCATCAAAGATGGACGTTCTGCCTCGTTTAAATTCATTGTACCAATATCTAATGGTTGTCATAGAAGGAGTATGATCATTGTAAACAGCTTGCATGCGTACTTTTATTTCATCACAAGAATTTCCTTCCAAAAACAGAAAACGAATTACAGAACGATACTGCTCTTTCTCCATTATTGCAATAACAACGCGAACTCCGTCGTAAAAAGCCGTTAAAAGAATAAAAACAAAAGAACGCTGTATTTTTTTTTTTTCTAGTCCATAAAGGATGCCTAGAAAGTTCTTATACATAATTTCAGCCAGTAAGAAGAATAAAATTTTAAAACGTGTATTTATCAAACAACCCTCGTATTTGCTTAAACGGTTTAAAGCAGTTTTTAAAATTTCCATCACCAAAAAAGTGATTCAATGATGCGACGTGTTCTCTCATCTCAGGCTGGCAAAATATTACTCGAAGGCCGTCATAATCGTAATCGCCTAATAAAAATGACTTATATCGCTCAGGTACTGTAACTTCAGCCGTGTTTTTAAAACATATTTTTGACATACCGGCGGCTTCGTTTTGTTTGTTATATAAAGTACTTTTTATAGAATTATATGATGGCACTTTACCAATTTTGTCTAATCCTATATCTTTCAAGATGCCTATAGCCTTGTAATAAATTTCTGGAACTGTATCGATACAATCAGATGACAATATATTATCTAATATATTTATATGTCTAATTTTTGCTTTGTCGTTCCGTCCGCTTTAAGGCGTGATTTTGCTTCGGTGCACCGTATTCCATTGCCATCATATTTATTCAGACACTCAATAATCAAATCAGAGACTGACATCAATTTGAATAAATGTATCGTCCGGTGTGCATTTTTTCTCTTCTAGTTTATTGAATTAATTGGTCACATAATCTGAAGTACCTACTCTCAAAAGTGATGAATGTTTTTACACATGCTCCAATAAGCGCTGTTGATTGGTCTAAGATTACTTCACATGGACTATTTCGTTCCACTAAGATTATTTCGTTCTCTGGTACAGGTACAACCAAAAACATACGTACATGGTGTACGTTCAACGACATGATGACATGATGTTTTCATCTTATAATTAATTGATTTCCGTTATTGGCGCCGCCACAGAGCAGCACACATATCCTCAGGCTCACAACTCATTTGGAAATCACGTCGGGTGCGCCCGGAAAGCGAGGTGTGTAGTCCGGGGAAGCGGGGAGAACCCGAGACTTACTTTGTTTGGCGTTAATATACCATATTTGGTAGTGTGTCTACATTTTAAAACAATCATAGGGGTATAATTCGGGTGCAAATATCGCAATAATTTGGTCATCAAAATTTGGTGCACATTCACTAAATTTGGTGCTCGAATACAATTTAGAAGTGCAGTCATGACTAAAATAGGTAGAAGCATTGTAATTTTAGGCTATCTTGTTTTGGTGCAAGTATTTTTTTTTTTGTTTCATAATGATTTTTGAAGTGATACTGGTTCGTGGACCCAACATTTTTTTGGGGGTCAAAATATTTGTTGCCATTATAATCGTTGTCAGAGTACCCGCAACTCAAGCCTTCTTGAGCTTACTGCGTTGATTAACGTTCCTTAGGTGTGTTTCTTTATCATTTGTTTTGACTATTAAATCTCCCCATTGTTCTATTAAAATAGGATTTTCGGATAAAATGGACTCACTCTGAAAATCATCTTTGTTATTGTTTGAAACATTATGAGTTTGATTACTATTTTTTTTCACTTTTGATTTTTTTGGTTTCAAGGACGTGTATATCACTTAAGGCTTGTTTAAGTTCTCCTGAAAGGTAATAAATGTGTCTCATAATAAACTCATCGGCCCTCAGTTTTTCAGATGGGTACTTAAACAAAGTTTTGATATCCTTGAAATAGCTTTCTACATCTGAGCTTGTCGGTGTCTGGTTATGAGTGTGACAGTAAGAAGAGAGCATTACATTTGTCCATAAGGGTAAGCGTGACAGAGTCCCTGTAAAATCTGGTAAATAATATAAATTCTCATAGAGTGACTGAAATTGAGTGTGATCATATTCGAGTGTCACTTTCTGAACTTTTTGATCAAAATTTAATAAGAATTCATTAGTATCGTCAAAATCGGTTACGTCATCGTCGAGATCGCTAGCTTCAATTAATTCAATGTGGTTATCGTCAACAATTGATACACTAGGTAACGCTAATAACTATCTAAAACTTTTGTCACATGGAGTAGATTGACCACATTCAAATGTTCCTGACAAGGCGATCGGTTATGTACTGAATATCTTCAAAAGATGAAGATTATTTTATTTGTAATAAATACTTCACAATTAGTCATAGCCTTGTAAAACGTATCCTGTAAGTCAGTGATAACAGTTTTTTCTACTCCAGTACTTTTTTCTGTCATTTATATAGTTACTAACTCTAATATAAAGACATAATTAAATTTATGAAAGTCTGTAAAAGTCTATACTCTACTGCCCATAAAAACACTGCTAAACGATGTTATAATGTCGCCAAAAAAGCATTACTTAATACCACAGATTACAAAATAAACAGCCGCACTCACACAATTTGCAATAAAAAAAAGCTTATTGTACTAAGGCATTGCTGCCAACTTAAAAAATAAGTTCTGTGCATGGATGTATAGTATAGTGAACGTATACCTTTAGGTATAAGTTCATATCTTTTTTGACAGATGGACGTCACTAAAAAATAAGTTTCAGACATTTTTTTTAATGTTTTCAAGTCTTCAATGATGACACGAAAGGTGGTTCATAGGTGTCACTGTCTTCCATAGCTTCATTAATTATTTTTCGTCGTATTACGGTTGCATTGCATGTTCCTTTTTAAATTTCTCTGGAAGTTGGGCTCTTTTATGGTCTGTAACTTTATTTTTTACTCTAGGATCGTGTATTATTTTCTGGTCACCTTGTGTGATTTTGCACTCAAAGGTAGCAGAATGTTCATTGGCATCGTGGTATGTGCATGAATCTTCGACCCGCACTGCTTACAGTAACCATGAAACTTTACGAAATGGTATTCTGTGGCAATGCTATTCTTAAATATCCACGTACATTTTTTATTTGTGTTTTTCCATAAGATTTCGCTCATTATATTAGTCCATTTAGATTGGGTACTAATTAAACAAGCTTCTTTTAAATAGCATTATTCGCTTCAGAAAATATAAGTTACCTTCTAAATTACTAAGTCAGCCACAACCAACGCGCGTCTGAATAATAATATCTCAGCCACTAGTTATCTTCTCTGTAAGCCACTGTAATTGTAACTTAGCATGGTGATTATTTTTTAGCATCTAAATTTGAGGCATGCATTCAAATAGCAAACTTCTAAAATATTATTATATGACACCAAAATAGTAACTCTATTAGCTTCTAATTTTATAACTTAGTATGTTTAAAATGTAAGTCATCCTACATTAATCGATCGTAAAGTTTACCTAAAATTGTCATCAAATAGTATATTAAAGCCACTATTATTACATATGAACTATCGAGGAGAGAACAAAACAAAATACTTAAATCTCATTTTAGGTTAGGGTCGCAGTTCAACCTAACACTCCTCCTCGCTTCGCTCGTCGTCGTACCTAACCTAAGCCAAGTCGGACCTGCTAGAACTAGATTGTTGTGGGTTACGTACAGTTTTTTTTTTTTTTGTGGTTTTACCCGCTCATCACACGGGGACACTATTTATTTTTCGAGATAAAAGGGGCATGTATTTAAATCGATATCTGTATATTCCCTTTTTTCGATCAAATATTTGAAAGTTTCACCAAAAATACTGACTTGCACACTAAATAATGCGAATTCAATATACTATTTAAAGGTATTTGCAAAACTGTTTTACTGAATATAAAAAAAAAAACTAACCTAACCTAACCCGGCCGAGTCGGACCTTTGTGTGCAGTGCGAGGATAATTAGTTTTCGAAAACTTTAATTAATTACACATGCACCTATCGCAATATGAACGAACGAATGACAATAAACAAACATGGCGGGTCGTTCGGTACAAGAATCGAATAGCGCTCTCTGATTGGTGCAAATGGCCGTCAGTGGCTATTTTCATGATAAAAGAATATAAAGTATTATTTTAGATGTTAAGTTATAATATATGATGCTGTCTATTGAAGCTCGAATATATAATTTTTGAGGAGCTTGTATTGAAGCTGTAAAACGAGAAATGATGATGAGTTACAAATTTCGTGGCTGAGTTAGTAAATTAGATGGCAATGTATAAATCAGGAGGACAAGTAATAATAATTGTTGATTATGACTTGATGCTTTCTTTAACATTTTTAGTTGGCGTTGTAAAGAAGATGAATTAGTTTATTAGAGGCTATCTCATATTCCCGATGCTTAGTTCTTAAAAGAGAAGTTCGACCAAATGGCCAAAAAATAAAATTGCGGCCGGATTTATTATTTTTTTTAAATTAGGCCGCTTCTGGAATTTGGTACCTTTTCTTATTTTTATCGCTCTGCACAGTATAATATATGACTGATTTTATATGTGTCCACATATCTGAATCTATATTTTTATCAAGATTATCACTTGAACAAGAATTATGAACAGGTTCTTCAGATGATGAACTAACTACATTCAAAACTATTTTGATTTTTAGCATTCTAGTTTTTGATACCATGATGGAAAAAATATGATGATTCCTTTTAAGGGACAAGTACAGTGCCTTAACTGATATACGAAACGAGAGAGCTTGGCTAATGTCTTGAAAAATCTTACTTGTACATGTTGGTAAATTATTAATGTCTGCTAGTTCCTTTTGAAATTTTAAGAACTTTTTTAAGGTTTTCTGTTCTTCGATGGTCACTAGCGCAGGTTTTCCACGATTATTTTTAGTTTCCATTTTGAATTTATAAGTGACATATTATCTACTTGCAAACAAACAAAAATATAAAGTTAAATTGCATAGCAATAAGTTAGCGCCTCCTAGCGACATCTAGTGGCCATACGGCGACACTACTCCAAGCACCCCAAAAACTTCGGTTTCACTCGCCTTATGATCGCCGTTACACGCGTCAATGCCAGCCATCCACCGGGTTGCTGCTGCTGCGGTATTTTTTATGGCTGCAGCTCAATCTATGAGGTCCTAAGCTCATCTACTGCTTTTCCATCCTTGAGTAAGATTTCATTAGTGATTGGAGCCTCGCTTAGAATTGTCACCCAACAATTGTTTATTTCGGACTCGGGTAGCAGCGGTATACCAGCGCACATTTGAACTATTTTACGGCCCTCTGCGGTAGCATACATTTTTAAAGACTTGGCTTTATTCCAAATTGCATGATTCAAATTCAAATGATAAATGCTTGCTTCTTGTCAATTCACAGTTTGGGAAAACTGATTCACTTGTGCGAGTTAATAGTTGCATTTAAACTTATGAATAACAACTCCCATTTCGTCTCAAAGTATAACGTGAACAATCTGCGATAAGTGCCTTCTGTTTTATTTGGCAGCAAAGCAAATAATATAGACATAAAATTGGTTGCAGTGCTGTTTGTACCTACGTCGGCCTGGATTGGGTACAATTGATAAAAAGGTTTTTAAAAGTGCCATCACCGAAGTACTGTATCTTTTTATATGCAGTTTTTTTTTATATTCTTTGCCACTGTTTGTTTCCAGAATTAAAATTCATCTTCGTCAAAAAGAAAATCGTCTGTTAATACAACTAGTACCTTGACATGTTCTAACCGGCTGAACTCTGTATTTTTCTGCTTCAAAAACTTCTGCCTGCGGTGTAACGAACTTTTTATTTCTTCATAGGAACATACTAAAACTGAGGTCAGCTTCGTGCAATTCTGTCACTTCTTTTAAATTTTCTTTATTTGTGTATGTTTTTTTTTTTTACAAGAATGAATGGCGACGTCTCTTATATTTTGGCTGTAGTGTAGCTTGCAGATATGAGTACTTATCTTGTTACCGTTTCGCTACAGCTAAATATCATAATACCATGTTCCGTAATAGGAATGCGCAATGTCAAAACAGATTAGTTTCAAAATGGGTAAAAATTGAAATTACTTACTACAAATACTTCTTAAAATACCGTACCTACTCTTGATAATATGACTGTAATTCAAATTGACTTTATCGTGAATTTACTAATTTTAAATTCAACTATGTCCCAAAATGCCTAAAACTCATATTAACTTGACACAAAGCTGTCACAAGATTAAAACATCAAATTCTCTAAATACCGAAAATTAAATACCTATGGAAAAATTACAAAATTTCCAAATTAGTGAGTAGATAATATTAGTTTCATGTGATTGTGTGATTTCAATGTGAGTACTTAAATTAATTATCGATTTATTGGTTCCATCAGTTTCAACTTGTAATTCTTGCCACCAATATGATCAAAATCAAAATTAGACAATGGATAATAATATAGATTTAACTTTTATAAATAATCAAAAAGGGTAAGCTCTTTTGTACGATGGGCACAAATATAATTTTGCTTACACCATCAAAAGGCGACTACTATGTGGCGATGCATAAATCATCCTGAATGCAACGCATCGGTCACAACAAGTTCACAAAAACACGAAGTGCTACGCGAAAGTGAACCTGTTTGTAGTTTTCTTTATTATGACTATTATGAGAACATAAGGGATGTTGTGATGGATTCTTGCAAAAAAGCAGTTTGTGAAAGAACACCTATAAAACAAATTTTTGAAGAGACTGTGGCGGAAATTATGGAGACTGATACAAGTTTCGTTATGTGTTCATACGAAGAGAAAATAAGTGCTTTGCGACGGGCGAGGGACACATTTTTAGAACAACAAAAAACTGAATTAATAATTTACGAGATTTTAAAATACCTGAACTGCTTCAAAAAGATTCTTTGGCAATTGAAAGCGGAACAGAAGAGAAAATATTAATATTTGTGACGCATATCAGCAGACAGTATAATAAACGATACCGAGGAAGACCATCAGTACTTTGGAGAAGGTACGTTCAAACGGGTACCTAAACCCTTTTTCCAATTATCCTCCATACAGTCATGTTGATCTTGTTACTTTACGGCACGGCAGGTCGACTAATGTGGGGCCTATAATTTCCGCTCTGCTTCCGAACAAGACGCAAGATACATATTGTCGATTGTTTACACTATGAACACCAATCAATTCAAATGCAATTTCGAAGTGAGTGTAATAAATGCGATGCTTATAAAACTGTTTTATCTACGCACATATCATTAGTTCTCTAAAATGCGTTCAGAAATCGTAGGAAATGACCAGCATTATTACAACCAATTTTACTATGAGATTTTTTTATATGGATACATTCGTTTGTATATGATTTAGAAGAAAAAAACATTCGACGGAGGTTCGAATTGCCGCCATTATTGTTGTCATTTGTTTGTTGGTTCTTTGCTGTTACGAAAGTAGAATTGTGAAAGGTTTATTGTTATTCACATTTTAGTTGAAAATATTGTTTCAATGTAAATGTAAATTACAACTATTACAATAAATAATCTGTTTATGTATTTGTTCAGATTTATTTCTTACTGCATTAGTATACCTATGTCGTTTTTAGATATTTTACAGGTAGCACTAGTGGTGCCGGTCATTTACTTATGGCTTCTGAACCCATCTTAGAGTACTTATGATATGTGTTTAGATGAAGTAGTGTATACAACTGTACATAATTTAGGCCTTAAAACACTCGTGTGATCCTATTATGAAACTCGCTGACGCTCGTTTCATAAAACCACACTCGTGTTTTAAGGCCTCTTATTATGTATCAGTTGCATAAACTACTATAACCAACGTCCGTTTAACAGGCTGCTTCTTTCATCATTCTTGTGCTTTATGGAAGAAAGCCAAAGCAGTCAAAGCTGATTCAACAGCAGAAGGTCGAGAGATTATTGAGGTACATATGTGCGAGTCTGCCTCTACTGCCGGTAACAGAGTTAAACAACTGCTGGCTCATCATACTTGACATCACACCAGAGACATAAGAAATATTGCGTTTAAAATCCTACATCGAGAGACAGTTGATAAGGTTAGGTGCATCTATGCTGACTTGTGCTCAAGACAAACACTGTACCGTACAAATAATCTGGTGGAAGGTTGGCATAGACGCCTTAACATCCGAATGCTACACAAACCATCTTTGTTACGATTAATATACAGACTGAGAGTATAGAAGCAAAATAAAATATCAAAATACAAGAATATTAAATTCTCTATTTTCTACAATAAGTAGACAACACACTTTCTTTGTCAATCAATACTGTCTTCAACTGAACGATTTAAATGATGGAATTATAACTTCAGTAGAGTGCTTTGTAAATATGTGTATGAAACGGTATTATTAGCTATAAAAAAAATATACTTAACTAAAAGTGGGTTAGGTATTTATTTGTTTTAAGAATCAGCTTGTTGTTTGTTTTTTAATTTATAAAATCTAAATCTGTTAGCAGTGTATACGCGATGTTTTTTATCCGTTGATCAGGTGTAGAAAATCTCACAGATACAAATAAGTAGCGTGATTAGGAATTTAGGACAAAATTGATTTCAAAATAAAAATGATCTACGAAAAAAAATGTTTGTTTTCATTTTTACAGAAGAAGCCCAACAACACATACCACGTATAAAAACTTTTAAAGTTAGTCCAGATTGTTTATCACAATTATTTACTATTCACGATGATGTCGGAAGCAACATAAATAGTACTAATATAGTGCCATTGATTTATGTGTTCATGACCATGATGATCATAGAACCGAAAATAGCTACCATATACAGTTCAGTATGCTTCAAAGCCAGTTACCAGGTATGAAACCTGAAATGTTCTTATTGGATTTTGAAACAGCATCGAACAATGTTATTATATTTTTTTTATAAATGTGCAAATAAAAACACTACTGTTTATTTTTCAAATAAAATGTGGAAAAAAGGAAAGCAACTGTATCTCACTTATAATCAAAAATGACAAGACGCATAGTGGCACTTTCTGGCGTTCTGCCTTTACTATCGGCTCATTTGATACCTGAAGGTTGGGAATACATTATCGACGATGCTCTGGATCTATCCAAATTGCAAAGTTTCAAAAATTACATGAGTATGCAATGGTTGAAAAATCTGCATTTATTGAATCCTGGTCGGTTTTTTTTTGTTTTTTTTTTTATTACTGTTTTTTTATTACATTTACTCTGTTTTCAAGGGCGTATTAGTGTACAGATTTTTTTCACGCCTCGGCAACGTAAACAGTATACAGGGTGTCCCTAAAACCAACGCCAAAATGAAGAGGGGTGATAGAACAGCTCATAAGCAACCATATTAAGTCAATTTGACCTTAATAAAAAGTTCATGGTTTTAGAGATATTTGCATTTTTTTTAAACTCGTGACTTTTGATGCCCTGCGTCAGTATGTCGATTGCCACCACTGCAAATTTAGGTATTTTGTAAATCTGTTTTTTGCAGGATGTTACTAAAAACATATCCTATCGAATGTAATTTAAATTTATTACATATCATGATGCTTTGTTGGTAAAAATAATTAAAAAAACGAATTATAGCAATTTATAAAATTTAGCCTGCGGTTTTGATCGATTGTCATTTAAAAAAAGTAGTGTAAACTAACATGGCACACAACATAAAAAGATAGACAATTTATTGTAGTTTTCAAAAAGGTACAGCATTTTCTAATTTACGCAGCAGTTTACGAGATATTGATATTTTACACCAAAAGGAGCTCATACTTCAGTTATTACATAGTATGGAACCAGAGCCCCTACTAGGCTCAGAGTTTGAATTTCGAACTAAAAATAGAATCAAAGAATACACAATTTGAAATTGGAACACAATTTGAAATTCGAATTCAAGTCGGCTTTCTGATTAAAGAGTATTTTAGTAATTTTAGTACACTTCGTCAATTCGTTTGATGTGCTTTATTTAGATTGGTTTCTTATATTCTTAAATAGAAAGAAAGAAAGAAAGAAAGAAATACATTTATTCGTGACTTGCAACAAAACATAATTACATAAAAGGTGACAGAAATAAGAAAATAAAATTAAACAATAAGTAACTATATTTTTATGGCTGTGCCACGAAAAGGTCCCACCTCAGCAAGATGCTAGCTCGAGAGCCAGCGCTGATCTTCCGGTGGGACCATAGGTGGCGCCACGGAGACTTGCTTTACCAATAAAACTCGTGTTGGCCTTGTGATTTGGATTTTTGGTACAATTTAACTTTGCTTTGTGCATCTTGGACTCGAGTTCTGCCTATTGATTTTAACTTCGATTTACTTTGGCTCTGTTAAGATTAATTGTAGTGCGTTTGTTAAAAATATGCCAGAGAATTATACTCCTCAAGAATATGCCAACATGCATTTTGTCTATGGGGAATGTCAAGGTAACTATTGTGCTGCAGCTAGACTCTATCGAGAAAGATATCCAAATTTAAGGCATCTGGACCATCGAGTATTTCGAAATGTTCATCTCGCATACTCACAAGGCGTTTTGCCTGGCAATCCTGGCGGATTAGGAAGACCTAGAGGAGATTACGATGAAGATGTTTTACAAGAGATTCAAAACAACCCATCGACTTCGACACGGAACATTGAACGTAATTTAGGGATATCAAAATCTGTTGCTAATAGAATATTACGTCGTTATGGATTTCATCCATACCACATACAACGTGTTCAAGCGTTGCTGCCCCGTGATTACCCACTTCGTGTTCAGTTTTGCCAGAAAATGCTGCAAAAACACAGAGAGGATCCCAATTTCATAAATATGGTTTTATGGTCTGATGAAAGCACTTTTAAGAGAGATGGATTTATGAATTAGAAAATCCTCATTTAATGAGGGAAGATCGGTCGCAGTACCAATTTAAAGTGAACCTTTGGACTGGAATATTAGATGGGAAAATAATTGGCCCATTTGAATTACCAGAAACGCTGAATGGTCCAAGTTATCTGCATTTCTTAGAGAATAAGTTGCCAAATCTTCTCGACGACGTACCTTTAGCTACACGGAGGTCAATGTGGCTGCAGAATGATGGCTGTCCAGCACATTATGCACGCGAAGTGCGACTACATTTAAACCAAACTTATCCACAGAGATGGATCGGGCGTCTGGGTCCCATTTTGTGGCCTCCTCGATCTCCAGACCTAAATCCTCTGGATTTCTATTACTGGGGTTATATTAAAGAAAAAGTTTACAATGAACCGATTAACAGTATAGCGGAGCTGAGACAACGCATTTACGCAGAGGCCCAGAACGACGTAACAAGAAGTGCACGTCACATCAGTCGAGCATGTTTAAGGAGATGCCGGGTTTGTATTCAAGTCAATGGCGGACAATTTGAACATTTAATTTAGTTACATAAAACAGGTTTCGTATTTTTTTAATGTTTTTAGTTTTTTTATTCACTTAACAGAAAAAATGGCAACCAGTATTATTTTTGCATTATCTCATAAACCGCTAAATAAATAAGTCACTTCAATACCATTTTAAAAAACAACTAAATTTGGCATCTTTTTACGTTATTTGCCAGGTTCGCTATGAACATTTCAATTATTTTATTCTAAAATTGAATTGTGTTCCTATTCTAAATAAAGTATTCTTTAAATCGATTTTTTGTTCAAAATTCAAACTCTGAGCCTAGTAGGGGCTCTGGTACCATACTATGGAATAACTGCAGTATGAGCTCCTTTTGGTGTAAAATATCAATATCTCGTAAACTGCTGCGTAAATTAGAAAATACTGTACCTTTTTGAAAACTACAATAAATTGTCTATCTTTTTATGTTGTGTGCCATGTTAGTTTACAATACTTTTTTTAAATGAAAATCGATCAAAACCACAGGCAAAATTTTATAAATTGCTATAATTCGTTTTTTTTAATTATTTTTACCATTAAAGCATCATGATATGTAATAAATTTAAATTCCATTCGATAGGATATGTTTTTAGTAACATCCTGCAAAAAACAGATTTACAAAATACCTAAATTTGCAGTGGTGGCAATCGACATACTGACGCAGGGTATCAAAAGTCACGAGTTTTAAAAAAATGCAAATATCTCGAAAACCATGAACTTTTTATTAAGGTCAAATTAACTTAATATGGTTGCTTATGAGCTGTTCTATCACCCCTCTTCATTTTGGCGTTGGTTTTAGGGACACCCTGTATATACAACTTGACTATACTTTTGTTGAAATACACCTACTTAATGATAAAAACAAAAACCATTTAATCTGACGCATAGGAAAAAAATATTTACTGTCATTAAGTACAAATCGAAAATCGACCATTTGAATGGACCATTTGGAATTTTTACCAAAATATAAGTAATTATGACCGAATTTCTTTTCGTTAATAATTACGTATAATAATAATAAAGTCTAATATGAATTAAGACCAAAATGTAAATTTAAGCTCAAAACGAATTATGTCCAAATAGATTATTGTCGACAATGTCGACATATGCATAATTCTGTTGATGATGAATATAGTACAAAATGAATAAGGGCCAAGGGGAAAATTGTCCCATTGATGAGCATGTTCCTTTAATTGAAATCGATTTTTGGTTACAAAATGTACTGAAATGACAGGTGTCAGGATTTACTTTAAAACCGCCGTTTACTATATGTTTATATTATAAAATAAAATACAGTCTGCCTAGGCACAGTATAAAGACAACTCAGTAATAAAACTCCAGCGGCGGCGACGCCAATGATACCTACTTCGTTCGGGAGCTCAGGGCTGTACCTACTTATTTGTCGAGTAACATCTATAGTTATTTGGTACTTTGGTCTAGTCTCAGATGTTATTATCTAATACTTAAGTATTAAGATTGAGTACAAGTATTAACCTTGTTCCTAATAGAAAATACAATACCAGTCAGTACTCAAATAAATGATTATACTAATCTACTTCATCGAAATAATGCTCTATACTTACTAAGATTTAACACAATTATTTTACAAGTGTTAAAGGACTACTAGCTTAGTTGGGCCAATTTTTTCTAAACTTGTACACCCCACTTTTTTTTTGAATTTTCAATATTTTGGGTATTTTCTACTCAGAATCACGAGCTATTTCGATCTAATTAAGAGAAAAAAACTGTCCCAATGTATTTTCGGGTTTAGCATCATTTGCCAAACAACTTTTTACAAATAATCACTTAACAAACAACGATTCACAAACTATTCATTTAACAAACCTATCATTCCTTAAAATGCTTATTTTACAAATAATTACTCGACAAATATACATTTAGTAACATAGACGCTTTATAAAAATATTGAATGATAGTTTCATTTAAAAAATGTTCACTTCACTAATTAATCGCTTTAAAAATCAGTTATTTTGCAAAACATTACTTGATAAACTATTGCTTCATAAAAATATTAAAAAGAACTCTCTAAGTAACGAAACGCCGGACAGTATGAAGTTTAATACTCGAAACAATTGGGCCAATTATTTCGGTCAGATTGTAGCAAAGAGGGGCCGTTTCTGGGACTTAAATTTTTTTACACTCTTTTTTTGCTGTTTTTGGACTTAAATTAGATTGAATCTTGTAGATTACACTAAAATAAGCATGCTTTGTTCTTTAAACTTTTTCGCTCAGAGCGGTATTTACCGAGATATTGGGGTTCAAAAAAATATTTTGCCCGGGGGCCGGGCTTTGGTAGATTGAGTGATGTTCCATTTTTTAAGCAAGCATTTTGACGCTCCGCTCGGTCATAAAACAAACCTAACCTAACCTACAGTTCTCGGTTTTTGAGCCATGTTACCTAAAAAACCTCAATAACCTGAACACTAAGACGTCTCTATAATATGCTCATCAGAGCAATTATACTTTGTTAAAAATTAAGTATGTTTATATTTGTACCTACTCGTAGAAAACTACACATATGAATGGCGTTGCACACCACACCATGATGATTTATGAAACGAAATGTTTACCAAACAATGCGTTTTATTATCGTTGTTTTATCATTCGTTATTTTGTTAATTGACTAGAATAATAAATGAATAATTTGCGAAATAATGTTTTTGATATGATGTTTTGTCTACTAAATAATTTGTATCATGATCTATTTGTAAAAGTATATTTTATGCAACGTCTAAATCTCGCTCGTGATTCTGAGTAGAAAATACCCAAAATACCGAAAATTAAAAAAAAAGTGGGGTGTACAACTTTAGCAAAAATGGCTTATTTAATAGACGACTATTTCGTGTGGCGGTACACGAGCGAATGTTGACAGCGTTCAACATTCGGTCGTCAAAAACAAAATGTTGTAATTAAAACTTCTTCGGATATATTTTTTTTAATTTTATGGTATAACGCGTCTCGGAACGTGTTATTATTCGAGGTCGGATTCGAAAATCGAATTTCGAATTGATATATTTTTATCACTCTTCTTTTTTTTTTTTATTGTAATGGAAAACAAACAGCATACAATCACACTAAAGGCCCATTTACATTATACAAGTTTTTAGCACATTCCATACAATAAACTTGAGGCAAGAAATTATTGCTCAGTCTAAACCTAACGTGATATTCTTGAATATTGAAAGCAACTTAAATACAATACTGGCATAGGTGTAAACACAGACTAATAGTTAATTGTATGCCAGAATTGTCATCAAATTTATCAGTTCAAAGATGGATACCGTAGTACGTGAAAGTGTGTTCATTGTTGCTGCGGTATTAACGGCTGTATTACAGCCGGAACTAATACGAAAACGTCGTAAGAAAAGATGCTGGATTAAGAAATGGATTGAACGTAGAAACATACTTGGAGCTTCGAACACTTTATGTGGAGAGCTACGAATCGAAGATGAATCGGAATTTAAAAACATGTGACCAAAATTTTCAAGCCCAAATTCGATGAAAAATGATTTTAATGCAGCATCGCGGGCGTCTCGATTTTTATAATGAATGTTTTCCGTGTCCCACAAACATTCGTGATTTCTTTATATTTCTATGAATTTTATCATATCCGAAGAACCAAATTTATATACGTTTTTGCTCATATTCACAATTCACAACAGAAAATTACAAACAATCACAAACACCACCAACGGTCAATATTGATTGAAAATTTGCGGTGGCAAATACATCCAATAATTGCAGCAATACGTCATTTATTGTACAAGTAAAAGGTTTAGACTTGTCAAGACTTGCATACAATTATTTCCGTCATGAATGTAAACAAAGTAGGGTAGCAATTATTTCCAGGCAATGATTGCATTCAATAATTGTATGCGAGTTTTTGATAATTGCGCATGTGTAAACACTATGGTACAATTATTGAATACAATTTTTGAAAGGCAAGGATTGTATGCAATAATTGTCGTTTCTTGTACAAGAAAGTTGTATAATGTAAATGGGCCTTTAGAGTTAACAAAAATAGATAACACAGAAGCCAAAACAGTTTCCACTAATGGTTCAAACATTATTGCTCTGAGAGTATAGAAAACATGCATTAAACATACTTAAGTTAAGTAACTGGTTACGTGCCTGTCTCATTATTATTTTTTTTTAAATTTTGAGTCTATGATATTAACAAAAGAAACAAGTTAAAGTTGAATACAATAGTAAAATCTTGATTTTTATGAAATAATTAAAAATAGATCTAAGTATTACAAATTATAGAAAGTAGACTTTTACGGTTTAGGCTTTCACGTAGATATGAAAGTGACAGATTGCATCGAAATTCAAATGATTCGAATTTTATAACTAACCTGTGGCTGAGAAATGAGAATTCATAGTCAAAAATTGAAAAAATAAAAAACTACTTTCTACTCACGCTCGAAACAAAATCGCATTTTGTTCACTGTTATCTGACAGCAAAATTGCCATGTTTGAGCTGGTAAGGTGAAAAACTTATTTTCCGCGTAAATTTTGACAATTTCGAGTAGTTTTTCAACAAAACAAAAATTTGCAATGAAAAATTCAAACTGTACGTTTCAAATATATACCCCGCCCTGTTCTGTAGTAACATCAATAATATGTTAAGAAACATGTTTGATCATAGAGAAAATGTCTAAAACAAACAGCATTTTAAAAGGAATTAGGCCTCTTAAGACAATCGATGAAATGACTATAGCATAGCCCGCCAGACTCACCTTCACATTATTATGTCACATCAGTGTGAAGGAAGGGAAAAAATTCCTATCCTTACTACGAATCTGTCAGACAGACAAATCATTTCCTAAATGTCATATTTTAATTATTAACAGCCACATTAGTGTGTATGTCAAGAAACTTAAATCCTTACCTTCACATGAGAGTGTGAAGCGATGTGACAGAGCATTGTATAGGTGGAGAATTTCTGTTCCTCACTATGACACTAGTGGGCATGTCAGGAGATAAAATCTTAACCGTCAAACTGTCAGCATCAATGGTGTGTAGGTGAGGAAATTAAATCCTAACCGTTACACTATCCAATGGAACAGTGTGGGGATCAAGAAAAAGTCTTAACCTTCATAGTTAGCCCTAGAGGAGTGTGGAGGTCAGATTTTTTTTTCCTAACCTTTGCCTGATATGTATTATCTTCTGTTTCCGCAACCTAACCTTTGTAACCTTTGCCTAATTAAACGAGATTTTAGTTGTTATAAGTATTCAGTCGCGGGAAACCATTGCAATTGTCTGCAGCAGGTCTGTCTACATTTTTATTAATATGGGAAATAAAAGAAGCCGCCCGCCATCGACCTGGTGGCTAACATAAAAAACATAACATAAAATACATTTTAAATAGTGGACACTTCAAGTCTGACATGCTTCTAACGATGAATTTCCGTTTAAAATGGCCGTTTAGTTTGTTATATCGCCATATAGCAACTGAAGTTTTGTATGAACATGAATAGCATCCATTTCTTGTTCAATTTGTCGTCTGCTATTGGAAGACGAGTTTAATTTTATTATATTCGTCTTCGAATCTTATTTTATTGCCGATAACAATTTTGCAATTGTAACATGGTTCTTGTCTACTTTTTTATTGATTTGCGAATTCCATTTTCACATACATTGTTGGTTCGATGTAGTTAATTGGAACTACACAATTCCTCAATACATTCTTCACTTTTTAGCCAGGTTCTTTCCATATAATTTAAAAATGTATCTAATTTGGTATTCTTGATGTTTTCACTTGAATCTCGGATATAATATATTATATGTCCACTCATCTCGAATTTTGTCTCTAGGTAATGAGGAAAGTGCAGTGCATAATCCAACAATTCGATGTAGAGTTTTCGTTTTTGATCCAATTTCCTTTGATTTTCGCCAGCTTTTACAAAAATGATAATAGCATCTTCTTACTATCACTTTAGGTATAATTTTCTGCAAAGCGTTCGTCACTCCAGTTTCGAAATCAGCATGATTTTTTTCCGGGTACCGTTGCGGACATGTAGTTTTTACTAAATCGAATAAGGCTGAATTAAGGCATAAAATATTGGGACCACATTGGTGGTTTTTGATGTACTGCCGATGTCTCCAAAGATCACATATAATTGTGCAAATGGTTTCGTTGCAGCATTGAAGGTTCCATCGCCGAAGTATTGACGCCTCAAGGCAGAACAGTAGTATAACTTGATCGATCAGACCGATAGTCGGCTAGTTTTGTACAGTTGGACAATTGTTAGTTTAACCAGCTTTGTTAATGATTTTGTCGTATTTATTAGCATTTCAATTTTATTTTTAATAAAATCATCAATGAGGTCTATGCGTTGGTCCAACAAAATATACCGCTTTTGTTCTATTTTTTCACCTATATATATGCTTTTTTGGGGTATTCGGAAATCTACACTATTAGCTTCCCTCTATAAGATTCACATATATGAAGATAAGCTAGGTTTTCTTTTTGAAATACTATATGCCAGTCGATGATGCCATGCTTCCATAAGTTTATGGTTCTGTGGCGTCCATTGTAGCAGCTTAATATATCGATGTACAATAGTTGTATATAACCACGTAATATTATGTAGGTAACCACGTTTCAGCCATATATTTATTAAATTTGTCATATTTAGGTCCTTATGGCAAATTATCCAATAGAGTAAGCCCAGCATCAAGGAGGTCTAATGTATGGGAAAATGCACGGTTAAGTATATATTTACAGTTTTCTTTATTCCAAATATATTTAGGATACATTTTAATGTTGATATTTAATTATTTTGCTTTAAGAAATACACAGTGTCGGTAATGAAAAAACATCCAACTATTTGTGTCAAGGGATAAACCTCTTTACGAGGGGCAAACCGAAATGATCGGGAATTTAAAAAACTATGTGCACTATATACATAAATTATATTTTATTGTTTTTCGAAGTATTCTCCGTTACATTCAATGCACTTTTGCATTCTTTTAAACCAGTCATTAAAACAATAATTCCAGTTTGAAGTAGGCATTGCCAAAATGGCCGATTTATAGGCTTCCACAGCGGCTTCTGGGTTCTCAAACCGCTGACCACGCAATAAATCTTTAATTCTAGGGAACGTAAAAAAATCATTTGGACTCAGGTCAGGGCTGTATGGAGGATGGGACATCAACTCAACGTTTTCGTCGTTCAAAAATTTAGTTGTTTTGTGGGCGGTGTGGGAGCTCGCATTGTCGTGGTGTAAGATGACGCGGCGTCTCGGGTTACCTTGGCGAAGTTCGGCCAGCACCTCCGGCAAACAAACTGTGATATACCAATCAGCGGTAACGGTTCTTTGTTCTTCTAGAGGAATTGTGGCAACATGCCCCTTTTTTGAGACGAACGAAGCCACCATCTTCTTCGACACGCTTCGAGAACGCACAACTTTCGTTGGTTTGACCTCGTCATCGAAGACCCATACTGCCGACTGGTGCTTTCTTTCAGGCTCATAAGAATAAATCCAGGATTCGTCACCCGAGACCATATTATAAACGGCTTTTGACTTTCCTCCATTGTAGCATTTCAGAATAGATCGGCACCAATCAACACGAGCCGCCTTTTGCTCTTCAGACAAATTATGGGGTACCCATCGGGAAATCAATTTTCTGACACCCAATTCACCATGCAAAATAGTGTGAATTGCAGTCATTCCAATGCCTATGGTTGCCCGAATCTGCTCGTATGTCACATGTCTATCTTCTTTTAGTAGTTTTTCCACAGCCGCGATGTTTTCAGGCGAAACCGCCGTTTTCGGCCGACCTGATGAAGGTACGGTGCCAAGAGAGGCACGACCCCGTCGAAACTCAGCATACCACCGATATATTGTCGTCTGACTAGGTGCTTCAATGTCGTATATAGTAACAAGCTCATTGCGACATTCATCTGGAGATAAGCCACGACGAAAGTTATGGTAAATAATTGCACGAAAATTTTCACGCGTCAGCTCCATTTTGTTCATCGAGTTGTC
Source organism: Apotomis capreana (assembly GCA_947623375.1). Lineage (NCBI taxonomy): Eukaryota > Metazoa > Arthropoda > Insecta > Lepidoptera > Tortricidae > Apotomis > Apotomis capreana. The sequence goes on from OX392501.1 coordinate 18,351,098, forward strand.
AATTTAAAAATGGAATTAAAAAAATATATCGTTCTTTTTTTAAATTGTAAAAACGGCATCGTGATTGTAAGTCGCCAGTATGCATGTGACAAAAAAGGATTTAATGTAACTCAGTTTAAAGTACTCTATTCCCGATCATTTCGGTGTGCCCCTCGTAATAGCGTTAATAGCGGCGTTTTCGAAGTCAACGTGGAATTTGTTAATTTTTGGTGAAAAAGTTGTTAATTTTGTCTTTAGAAAATACAGTAGTTACTCTGAAGTATGTCTATTTTGACTTGTTCTGTAGAATACAGTAAATAAGTGGTTCTATATTGGTATCTGTGTACGTACTCCCTATGTCAGCATGAAACGAATATAATTGATTTAAAGGCAGTCGTACGTACATATTTAAAGACACCGTAGCAAAAAATGTCCTTAGTTTTTGCTAATATTTCCGATGCGTATAAAGAATAATATTTTTTCTGTTGATCCATCTAGTACTAGGAAATTTTCTGCCAAATCTCCTGATGATGTTTACTTCCTCGAATTTTTTGAAAGCAGTTTTATTTATCCTTCCATGCTTTTCGCCTTGCTTTCTATGGCTTGTTTTTAACACGTTCACTGCGGCAATCTAAAACTCTGTCCTGAATTTCAGTGCGTTACGGGGCCTGATTGACCCCGTAGTGGTTTTCGCCGTGATGCGTTACGGGTATAAAAGTGCCCCGTACTCCCCCGTCAGTCAAAACTGCTCTAAAATCGTGAAATCATATTTTTTTACAAATTTGTTTTCATCAATTCAAAGAGTATAATATGACCTATGTGACCCTGTTTCCGCACGTAGACACGATGAAAGGTTATTAAATTAGAAGGAAAAGAAAGTACGGGGTTCTATTATCCCCGTATCGCACTAGAATTGACAGAGTACGGGGTTTAGCGGATCCCGGACCGCACAGACTTTGTGTGTGTCGATAAGTTGATAGTGATGGGAATAAAAGCAAACGATACATTTAAATCATAATTATGTTTTAAACGTGATTTAAACTGTATACCTATAAAAAATTAAACAAGTGGAACAGTCTTAAGTAACTTGACTACCATACAAAATATTGCACATACCTACATTTGAGCTGTATTTAATGTTCTAAATTAGTATAACAGTTTAAACACAGTGGTTTTGGCACTTACGTACACATATTTTTCTCCGTATTATCTTATCTGCGATACAATTTACCGATATCGATAACAAGACTTGCAATAATGACTGCACTAGTGACACTGAGCTCATTAGCCCGTACGGGTCAGCTAATATCTATACGGGGTTCTCAGTACCCCGTATCGCACTGGAAGACAATTTTTGGTCTGTGGTCGGTACGGGGTTCGTGGGACCCCGTTTATCTTTTATATATCACCTGATTAGACTTAAAAAAAGGATCATAATTATATATTTGTGTCTATTGTAGACAAAAAAATACCAAAGTTACAGGCTCCGCACCAGCGAGTAAACACTGTTTTTTGTCCCCCGCACCGAACGACGACGTCGTACGGGGCTCGGAGGCCCCCGTACCGCAGTGAACGTGTTAATAGAGCTAAAATATGGAACCTCATCTACAAAGTCCGAATCCGCGAGTTTTGAATGGCTAAAGCATCTTTCACAAATTTTTCTTATAGATCCGAATTCTGTTTGAACCTTCACTATGAAAGTATGCAAAGCATCGTCAATCACGTTAGTGGCAGGATCAGGATCACAGAGGTGTTCAGATTGGCGAATTATATTCGAATCTCGATTTAATTTATACTAGCTCTACAATATTTCTTGTACTTGCATCGCCACCAAGTACGTACTTCTGTTTTTGTTTTTACGAACTAAGTTATATCGATACCCACTTTTGATAATATATATTTTTGTCTCGCTTACTTAAAATAAACGCTAGATCTTCTCGTGCGGCCATTGTAATCAAAATAAATTTAAATAAATTCGTTCAGTTATAAATCAAATCATTCACAGTAGTTATAATTTCAAAACACACTACAAGTTATGTTATACGTAAATAATTACTTTCAGAGAAATTATACATGACAGTAACTACTGTCATGTACTACTCTACTAATTGCATTGCCGCCAGCTGTGACAGTAGCAAGCAGAGAAAACAGAAACCATACAGAAACTTGTAAAATGGCCAGTACTTTACCAAAAAGGGTTAAAAGAAGGACAATCAATACACCTCAACGTATACGTCACATCGCGTCCATGGTCTCGTCAGTCCCTTCGAGACCATGAACGTGGGTCCCTTCGAGACCATGAACGCGATGTGACTTCCGAAACGTTGAGGTGAATAAATAATATCGTTTATTGACACGCGGTTAAGTCCCGTGTATGTTATTATTATAATTAAGTGTGAAAATTGCGAAAGTTTATGTCTATATGAAGGTTACATAAAAAAGTTTTTCTTGCGTG